>CM076677.1:40974408-43714408 GCA_038501925.1 Xenopus petersii
CGATGTGCTTTTCAACAGTCGCCTGAAAATGCCTCGCCAGGCTTTTCAGGCGACTGTTGAAAAGCGCATCGCCTCGTGTGGTTAGCACAGGCGTTTTTACATAGGCGCCCATACAAAACTGTCGCCTGCGCCGGTCGCCGCGACCGCAAACGCGTCGCTATCTCCCCGTGTGGAATAGCCCTTAAGTGCAAGAGATCCATTTTGTAGCCCATTGCGTATCATATTACACCCGACATTGATTGACATTTAGTATTAAAAATTAAAAAAGAAAGCAAACACTGCTGAAAGCTTTTGCAGTGTATGCATTGCCTTGCAGCTAGGCAACATTACCAATAGAACAAAAAGGGTTATCAGATTCACAAGGATCTTTTAAAAGCCAATAGTTAAGTAATTTTAAACCGCTGCCTGACTGAGATTAAGCTGCTGCTGCTATTCTCTGCAAAGCATTTGACCTTCAACTGCACATTATCAGCAGACTGGCTCTAACATAAGAAATGGCTCCCTAAATGATTATCTAAGGAAAGCTTCTTGGTTAATCTAATTAGTTCATCTAAGGCCTGACAAATTCATGTTCTGTGGTGTTGTAGGACATGGCAAACTATGATGCTCATTTACTTGCCAGTTCTTAAAAATAGGTTGAAAACTCGAGAAAATGTAATTTTATAACTTACAGTTTTACATGTCTCCTGTTACATCACAGCCACACTATGCTTCTATTAGACTGGTACAAGCCGATTATTGTAAGTGTATTGTCCATATAATTTCAGCACCACTTAATTGGCACTTCTGAATAATTTAAATATAGGCAGCTACTATGCCAGGCAACTTTAAAAGAACAAGTTGACTTTTGTAGCTTTTAATGAAGTGACAAATAAGCATGTATGAAAAAAGCAGCAGAATAAAGTGGCACTTTAAATTATCACTTCAACAGCTTTGCTCCTTGCTTTCAGTGGCTTGATGCAACCTGGACAAATGGCTTAAACAAAAATAGCAGAAAAATGGTACTTGGCTCAAGAGAAGAATTTATCTAAATATAATCTACAGTCTGGTCATTTCCCTATGTAAATTATAGCCTTATAATTGGCGCGTTCTGACGCCGAATTTGACGCTGCACGGCCGAAACGGACGCCGTTGCGACCAGAATTTGACGCCCCCACAAAATGTAGATTATAATGCATAATGTACCCCCTACTAGAAATTTATAAAGATATCAGAAGTCACCTCAGTTATGTGACCTATATATATGGTCACATAACTCCTCGGTGATTAAGATCTTTATAAATTACAGTAGGCGGTACATTATCCACTATATTATTGTTTAAAAACAATTGTTTGGAGTTATTGTAAAAAAACAAGTGGAAAACCCCACCTATTAGGGACTATGACTTACAGCCTTCATAACCTGCCATGAGAATTTCCCCTCTCCACTCATGGGCACTGCTGGCCAGTGCTATTAAAGAAAAACTATACTCCCAAAATAAATACTTAAGCAACATCAAATATCAAAGTTTATATCAAAGTAAGTGGCATATTAAAGAATCTTACCTAACTGGAATATATAATTAAGTAAATATTGCCCTTTTATATCTCTTGCTTTGAACCACCATTTTGGGATGGTCTCTGTGCTGCCTCAGAGATCACCTGACCAGAAATACTGTAGCTCTAACTGTAACAGGAAGAAGTGTGGAAGCAAAAGACAGAACTTTATCCCTTAATTGGCTCATGTGACTTAACATGTATAGTTTGTTATCCTAGGATGCCAGGGGGCGGCCCTTATTTATTAAAATGGCAGTTTTCTATTTAGGATTACCCAGTGGCACATACTATTAAAAATTATATTATGAAAATAATTTATTTACATGAAGCAGGGTTTTACATGACTGTTTTATGCAATATATTTTTTATTGAGACTTACATTGTTCGGGGGTATAGTTTTCCTTTAAAATGGCTGACACGAGAGGTACTTCTTGGTCTCCTTCTCTATCACTAGTTACAGAAATCATAGTAGTGGTCAAATGAGCTTGAGGCTGCCTGTACTGGTATAAACTTATGGAACCAAGTGCCTGCAAATGCGGAGTAGCTATTAATGGAGTTTGTAGTACTGTAACACCAGAAGGCTTGCTGGTCGTAAGGTACTAAAATCTATAAAATGGTACTGGCAGCCAGTAAGTCACGCTGCAGCATTCAGTCAGGTGATTTTGACAGCCATTGACAAAGGAGGAAGACAATATGTTACAGACAGTTATAGAAGGCAGCCAGCACAGCTTGTTCAGGTTATAGCTTGAGATTTCCATCCATTGAGATTTCCATCACAAGATGTGTGGTTATCAATGTGATAACAGGGTCTTCCCCAGTTCCATACAATTAACTATTAACAATACTTCAGTTTCTGGATATTTGGGGGGGGGGGAATAAGCTCTTTGGTAAACGGTTTGTGTCTTAACCTCGCAGAACAGCAGCTCCAAATCAAACTGAAAATATGTCCATATATTTTAATCACATGTATAGAAGACAATTTAAAAAAAAAAAAAAAAAAAAAAGGGTATGTCCCCTTTCACGGGCTACAATACAGACTAATTACACCAGTATGTATTTTCTTGCAGTAACACCACTCAAAACCAAGCTAGTATTCTACCATTCTGCATGAGAAATCATCCACTGGAAGCCACTGTTCCATTACAATATTTGAATGAGCCCCAAACACATGAACCTTAAAAACATGCAGGTACAGGTATGAGATCCATTATCTGGAAACCCATTATCCAGAAAGCTCTGAATTGCAGTAAGGCCATCTCCTATAGACTCCATTTTAATAAACAAATTAAAATTTTTAAAAAATAATTTTTATCTGTAATAAAAAAAAACAGTACCTTGTACAGATATGGGATCAGTTATCCGGAAACCCATTATCCAGAAAGTTCTGAATTACGGAAAGGCCATCTCCCATAGACTCCATTATAATCAAATCATTTTGATTTTTAAAAATAATTTCCTTGTTCTCTGTAATAATAAAACAGTACCTTGTACTTGATCCCAACTAAGATATAATTAATCCTTATTGGAAGCCAAACCAGCTTATTGGGTTTAATTTAATGTTTACAGGATTTTCTAGTAGACTTAAGGTAGGAAGATCCAAATCACAGAAAGATCAGTTATCCTGAAACCCACAGGTCCCAAGCATTCTGGATAACAGGTCTCATACTACCTGTACATACCCATTATCCGGAAACCAGTCATCCAGGCCAAATGGGACATAACTGTTTAATGAGTTTGCTTTTGAACCTGAACTGCGTGCTGAGGATCAAAAGCAAACAGTTATGACCCATCCCCCCCCTCAAGTCACAGATTGGTTACTACCTGGTAACCAGTGTCAACCAAGAGAACTACAAAGCAGGAAGTCATTTTCTAGCTATTCTGGATAACAGGTCCCATACCTGTAAAATCCCTTGTGCTGATTAATAAATTGGCCTGGCAAACTACTGTCTGTATGTTTCCACCCACAGAGCATGTTGGTTACCCCACAGTATATGTACAGCACAAACTCCTCACTGATCTGTGTAGAGTACAGGTATGGAAACTGTTATCCAGAACGCTTTGGGTATTTCTGTAATTTAGATCACTATGTCTTAGGGTTAGTTCACACGAGGCGAGTCGGGGAGATTTTGTCGCCTGGCGACTAATTGCCTCATCTTCTGAGCGACAATCTCCCCCTAACTGCCTCAGCGTGTTTTCCCCATAGGCTATAATGAAAAGTCATCTGCGCTAATGCACACGCGGCAATGAGTTTTCCATAGTCGCCCGAAGTTGCCTTGGAGGCAACTTCAGGCGACTATGGAAAACGCATTGCTGCGTGTGGGCTTTCCCTAGGAAAACTATATCACTCAAACATGTAGGTCTCTATAAAAATATTTTTCATAAAAACTCATTTGTAAAATCTTGCTGGGTCAAGAACAAGGTACTCTTATTATTACAGAGAAAAGGGAAATCATTTTTAAAAAATATGATTTAATTAAAATGGGATATATGGGAGATGGCCTTCCTGTAATTCAGAGCTTTTTGGAGAATCTTCAATAGTTTAATCCTGCTTCCAAGTTAAATTTTAAGCAATAAGCAAGTGACAAAAACCTGCCCTCCCGTCTTTAACATATATTGCCTTTTAGTTCAGGGAAGTCAAGTGTAGTGAAGCATGGTGGTTTTGGCAGCAGAATGTTAATCTGCTTTTTATCAGTCTGGGCATTTTCTTAAAATACAAGAACAATGGATGGTTACAGTCTGCGAAGAAATAGACAAAACAAAAATCAACAGGTAGAGATATTCAATCCCAGGCACTCCTAGTAACACACAGAGCAGTTCACAAATATTTAAAAAATATTTAATAATAAAAACAAGGTGGATTTAATTGTTTATTTAAAAGAACTAATATTTTCTGCCTGTTTACTATCCAGTATTCTCTAGGGATGAAGCACTATTCTGCGCCCATCACTCAAGATCTGACTGTTGAACGAGGAAAGCAGATCAGTCACAACAAACGGTGTGCTGACCTGTAACAGCATTCATTCACAAGGACAAGTGTTTCGTGACCTTCTCCCAGTCAATCTGAACCAGTGCATTACTGTGGATTCCTAAGCCAGCTATTAATAGTATAGGTGGATACAACACAAACATATTTTTACTACAACATTTTTTTTAATAGGTTAAATTAAAAACTTCAACTGTCATAATATTGTCACACTATACATGTATTGATGTGTCTTTAAAATCACACAGCCATCAGGACCTTCTCCAGAAACCAATCAGGTCTCTCAGTCCCCATACAAGAACTTCTGCTTCTCCCTAAATCAAAAGTGCTGTACAACAAAGTGCCCCAGATGTTATTGTGCTCCTCTCCTCCAGGCACCTACACGTTCACGTGTTTCAAAAAAAAAAAAAAAAAATTTTGTTGTAACCGCTGTATAGTATTGGTATGGGATCTGTTATCCGGAAACCAGTTATCCAGAAAGAGCCAAATTACAAAAAGGCAATTTCCCATAGATTTCATTTTATTCAAATAATCAACATTTTAAAAAATGATTTCCTTTTTCTCTGTAATAATAAAACAGCACCTTGAACTTGATCCCAACTAAGATAAAATCAATCCTTACTGGAAGCAAAGCCAGCATATTGGGGTTAATATTTACATGATTTTCTAGTAGATGTAAGGTATGAAGACCCAAATTATGTAAAGATCCGTTGTCCGGAAAACCCCAGGTCCCGAGAATTCTGGATAACAGGTCCCATACCTGTACTAGGTTCCACTAGCAACTATGCAGTCAGAATTCAGCAGAACCCAAAGAGATATGATTAAGACAGATGAAAACCCAAGGAGGCTCTACAGCAACCATCAAAGACTTAGTCCACTTTTGTGGACAAATAATATATTGTTAAAAAAAAAATCCAGGCAACAAGTATGTGTGAAGCAAAATCTAATTTTACCAATGCAAGCCGAAACGTTGCAACATTTGTTTGTCTGCATTGGTAAAATTTGATTTACACACTTGTTGTCGATTTCAGCAAGAAGTTCAATTAGAAAAGGAGCACAGGGGAGCCGATATTAGTCGAATAAATGATGAAGTTTATTACAAAACCATAAAAGTCATGAATTGCATGAATATCATAGCCTGCACACTTAAACGCATTTCGTGGCGGGTAGCCTACGATATGTCTGAGGCATGCAATTTAGTTGGCATGTGGCACACACAAAATCAACACACATCACATAAATGCTGTTGCTAGGTTTTTATTTTTACGTTTTTTCAATCAAAGCTTGTATTTGTTAAAACGCCAAAAGTACTGCTGTAATAATGGTCACCTGTACAGCATTCATAAGAAATGCAGGTACATTTACTTGAGAAAATAATTTAGGGGCATCGGGAATTTTTGACTCAATACATCAACGTCTATTTAGAGGACTGGTTCTGTTTTTTGAAGAAAACACAAACAAGTAGGAGAGCTGACACTGAGCGTGTCAGAAAAGGTGGCTAAAAAAGGTATAAGCAAACACACACAAATTATAGGCTGGCAAATGCATGGAAGCGTTAAACAACTCTTGCAATGACTTATTCTGTATACATTTAGCATAAAATCTCTTTTCTCCTTTCAAGGTAAATAGATTTGGTCAGTACAGCTTTATCCCAGCCCTATCGAAAAATATAAGTTGTATTGACCAACGCTATCATAAAGATGAGCTGGAGTTGTTAAAATGTTTGACATGTAACAGAGGATTATTCCAGGAACAACTAACTTTATAAGTATTTTCCAGATTCCTTTTTTGACCAGACTGTAGATTATATAATTTATTAATTCCCTATGTTCCTCTATGATGGGGCTGCCATATTTCTGCAATTGTCTGGAAGTGCTAGAAAATGAGGATCAGATGGGGCACCTATTGGTGAAAAATATCAACATGACCTATAGGAAACTTTTAGGGGCAGATTTATTAAGGTTCCAATGGTAAATTCAATTTATTTTTTTTAGTCAAAACTCACAAATTCGAATTTTAATCAAACAACTCAAATTTGATTTTGAATGTGAGATTTATCACACCTTGACCCTGGAAACAGTTCTAATTCGAAAATTCACCATCTAAAACCTGCCGATAGTTCATTTACAAGTTAATGGCAGAGGTCTGTTGAACCATTTGAATATGTTAATTACCTTCCTGAGTTTTTTTTTTTCAGAGGAATTTGATTCAAATTTTTCGGGTTGTTCACATTAGATCGAATATAAGACATTTGAGTGTTTTCATAAATAACCTCTCATTCGTGTTGTGAGTCGATTCAAATTTATTCGACTTAAAAAAATTCATATAACTTCAAAATTCAACCTTAGATAAATCTGCCCCTTAATGTACATGAATATTTGAAGAGTAATTTTTTAGTGTCAGTATCACCTTAAAGGGGATCCATGTGCTGTGTTTAGTTATCTAATACTAATGTCTGTATACAGCACCAGCATACTTTAATGAAAACTTATTTTTCATATTGACAATATGGTTCCTAAAGAAGGCTGCAGTGTTGTGCAAAGTACCCTGAGGCACCTCAGCAGTTCCGACGTTCCTGGCAAACCATATGAGTCAGCTCACACTACTCAGAGATAGCCTTCAGTGGAACAACTGACTTACAGTAACCTGCTGGAGAAATAGATAAAGGGATTAATGCTGGCACTCAGAACTTACTCCCCTCACAGCAAACAGCCATGAATTATAGTTGACTCACACATCCTACCTATCATTGGAGCTGTATGGTTACCTCCAGGTGGCATGGAAGCAGAAATATGTAAGAAACGTACAAAATAAAGAAAAACGGGTCCTAAATTGAACAATTTGTATAAAAATGAATATACAGGTATGGGATCCGTTATCCAGAAACCCGTTAAGCAGAAAGTTCCGAATTATGGAAAGGCGTTATAATCAAATAATCCACATCATCAAAAATTATTTCCTTTTTCTCTGTAATAAAAATAGCTTATACTTGATCCAAACTAATATATAATTATTCCTTATTGGAAGCAAAACCAGTCTATTGGGTTTATTTAATGTTTAAATTATTTTTTAGTAGACAAGGTATGAAGATCCAAATTACATAAAGATTAGTTATCCCAGGGTCCCGAGCATTCTGGATAACAGGTCCCATTCCTGTATTTGTAATTAGATATAAATTGAGAAAAATATTTACACATGGTAAATATTCAGTTTTCCCAGACCAAATATTTAATATAGTTCGGTGACAGCATAGATACTTTTACTATGTTCAAAACCCACTGCATAGCGTGCACAGTCACTTGATTTGATCTATTGCTATAATATGTCCCTAATTCTGAAGTCCCCCCTTAAACACTGCAGAAATTTTGCTGGTGATCACATATTAACATGTTTTTATGAAATCACAGAATAAAGAGAGTAATGGCTTCTCAGCATTAGGGTAGGGGCAGACGGGAAGATTCGGTCGCTTGTCGACTAATCGCCTCTTCTGCGGGGCGACAATCTCCCCCAACTGTCTTCTTCCTGCCTTCCGCCTGAATGAGAAAACACCAGCGCAATGTACTTGTGGCTTTTCGATTTCAGAAATCGCCCGAAAGTTTCCTCGTGAGGCAACTTTGGGCGATTTCGCAAATCGAAATGCTGCATTTGGTTCACAGACCTTTATATCAACCCTGACGGAATCAGCCTTTTGGTGTTTGTTTTCTTTAGTTATGACAAAATTGTTGAATTTAATTAGATTTTTCACCTTTAATGTACAATTATTATTTGTGGTTTTTGAATTATTTTGCTTTCTGTTCAGCAGCTCTTCGGTATGTAATGTTAGCAGCTATATGGTTGCTAGCAACCAGGCAGTGGTTGGAATGAGAGACTGGAATGTGAATAGGTGAGGCCTAAACGGAAGTAAAGTAATAAAAAGTAACAACACCCTCACAGAGCAATAGTTTCTTGGCTGTTAGGGTCAAAGCCCCTCATTTGAACATGATCGCATATTGGTCATGTTTCAAAACATCTAATTTCTAGACCCAGTATAAACTGATTTATTACATTACCCACACTTAAAAATGTTTCAATGGAAATGCATCATTACCAACCAGCCCATAAATACTTCAAAATACTGTTTGCTGCCGATAAGGAAAGCTACATATTGCTAACCAAAAATGATTGGTGCTAAATTTGTGATTTCAGTTAAATATACATTAGCTTTGACAAGCACTTGACAAGAAGCACAAATACAAGAACAAAACGACGTATGCAACATCTACAAAATGTTTCATCCAATATCTTATGTTAAACAGTTTTATAAACAAATTATTTTTATTCAACATGTGCTTTTTTCGTAGAAGTGTTAAATTCACATTTTTATAATCATTACCCTAAATGAAAAGTCCAGGGCCAGATGGTCCTTACAGAGCTTTACTGGGTTTTAGCCAGGCCATTATTTTAATCTTCTCAGACTCTGGTTTGGTAACCTAACTTTTAATCTTCTCACACTCTGGTATTCTGAGGATAACAGATACATATACACATTTTCAATCACTTCGCCGGGTGCTAACCCAATTCAATATAAAGTCCAAAAATAAAAGGAAGCACTCATGGCAAAAAAGGTTGTTAGAGGTCCTTTACTGAATCATATAAACATCATATATACATATTAAATATACATACATACATACATACACACACACACACAGTAAGGTCAATCCAATGCTCTAAACAGACACTAGTTAGAAAAACACCTGTGAAACAAATCAGTTGGTTCTAGTTATTTGCACTGAAATAGACTTGGTCATTCTTTAACTTCAAGTAAGAAATATAGTAGATCATAAGCGTTTAATAAAAGCAGTTATATTTTTAATTATGACATACAAAGGGATGTAGGTTTGCAAATTACACAATTGTGTGCATTGCAGCACACAATTTACATCTTTACAGGGCAAGTAGGTTTTTAACCTCTCTACTGATACACACATTTCTACCTTCGGATTGAAGCTACCACCAGAAAGTTCTTCTTGGTCGTGAGAGTAAAAGTTTTAAATTCTTCCAAAGGGAAAAAAAAAGTTGGAGCATTCTCATGACAGTCAAACTACTTGCCACCAACTAGAAAAACAAATCTGAGCCTGAATCGATCATCCAACTGGAAAAATATGCTGTCAACAGATGCCCCTGTCGATCATTTGTTGAAATGTTAGTTTGTATGTGCAAACAGTTATGTCTTGTGTTTGTATTCCCTTACTTTGTAAATTGCTGCAGTAAAAAGCAGCTCAATTTAAATAATAATAAATGTTAACTTTCTGAGTCAGATCTGTAAGCAGACACTCATTTTGATTGTTGTGGTTCTCCATCACTGTGTCTATATGCCTGTTTTAATTGTGGTTCTATGAGTCTCCCGGAAGTAATTCAAACACAATAGCTACGTATAAGCAAATGATTATTACATACATAGAATGAAAAAGATATACATTACCAAATGAGTATAAGAGCAAAGAACCATCAATCTGCAACCAAGGCTGGGAGATACCTAACAGCCCGCAGATCGAACCACTCAAATGGAGCACGGAAGGTCCTGTGGCGGCACGTGTCAACCCCACAAGTGAGATCTCAACTGACCAAATGGTGACCCCCAGTTTATATATGCTTTCAAACAGTAAGCTCATTTAGAGGCTAAGTCAATAACTCATAATAAGCTCATTTAGTGGTTTAGTCAAGAACTCAATGATTTGGTTAAAAACAGATATTGCTTCCCATACTCTCATCAGGATCTGGCCAGACTCCCAAAAAGCACATCCGAAACAGAGATCTTATCTTAGCTAGCTGTTAGCTGAATAGCATATTGTGCCCCTATCTATAATAAAGAAGAGTCTGATAAAGGCTTCAGAAATCATAAGCATGTTAGATAATACATACAAGAATATCCAGAATAAAGAACAAGTTTTAAATCATCGAGTTGTTCGTTCCCATGATTTCTCTAGCCCAAAGCTTCATTATACAAAATTATAGATTATAAAGCCGCCTTGTGTACTATGATACAAAGCTTTGTTATACAGAATTATACGTCATGAAGCTGTCTTTTTAAACTATATTGGGCTCAACATCAACAGTTCTTTGTGTTATAGTTTTATATAGTTCAGTAGTAAAGTATTGCAATGAGCTATTGGGTTTAATCAGCGTATTACCATGAGCCATTACTGAAAAAACTCCTATTATTACAGTGCCATATACCTAGATGTGCTTGCCCATATGGATGCTTGGTACTTTACTTGATTCACTGCAGTGACTACCAACGTCTGAATTTGTTTCGTCTGAGTTTTAAAGAGGAAAACACCAAATTGTTTGTGATTTATTAAACCTGAGACTGCTAAAAGTCCAAATAAAAGAACACTCAAAACGACCATGGTCATGTAGAAGTCAATGGGAGATGTCCCTTTTACTATTAGAAGATATCATGGTGCAAGTCTTTTCCTGCACCAGATTTTTTCGAGTTATTTTATTGAGAAATACAGTAAAAATGTGGATGGGAGTTTTGTCTAAGTAGGTTTAATAAAATAATGAGAACATTTTGGATTTTAGTTAATAACTCCCTTAATGTCAGACAGACATCAAATATTGTATTTTTCAAAGAAAATAGCAGGAAAGATCCCATAACCAGATTCCCTGGTTATGGCAGCTGTTTTCCTTCTCCAAAAGTTCAGATGCCTATGGAGTACAAACAACAAGCCACCTTATGGTGTTTCATTTTCAGGTTACAAAGTCATAAATATACAGTACAGCACTTCCCCAAATTATTGGGTCTAGCAGATGGAACAGCAGAATTTGCTAGGAGTATCACTATAATGGACATGTTTCAATGCACATAAGGTCAATATGTATCTATATTTACAATAATTGTTCATTTTATGGAAAATGTATTGATTCTTTTTATCATTATCCGTCTTCCGTATGGCAGGATTCTCTAAAATAAGCTTATATAGAATGAATACTCGTAGTAAATCTGTGTGAAAACAAAGATGTGTAGAAATAAATAAAGCTATACGGCCAGTTAGAACCATGTGAACCCAAAGAAAGAGGTAAAGGTATGTGATCTGTTATCCAAAACATTCAGAGAAAAAGGAAATCATTTTTCATTTTTTCATTTTTCAAAAATCCCAATACATTACAAAGGATAAAGTTATCCTTCTTGTGGAACGAAAAAGGAGATGGCTGGATCACCTCCAGACTGCAGTGTTGTTTCATGCATTTTCTACTCGATTTTTTTAATATACCATTTCATGATTCAATTTTTTATACGTTGTTCCTGTAGGTCATCCGTATCATTGAACAAAGGACTAATAGTTTAAGAGATTTATTTAACATCAAGTTGAAATGCAGGATTTAGTAAACCATACTCATTTTCTACCCAGCAACTCCATCTGTTATACAAGTATGTGTGATGATTACTCAAATAGTGTTTGCTGCTAGCAGAAGCATTTGCTACCATCTGTCTAGATGATACTGTTCATTTCCAAAGTGTTAATGTCTTCTCCTTTGAGACACTACAAGAAGGCAGAATACTATGGTAAACTCCATTATTTAAAGGTCTGCATTGTTGCACTATGTCAGATGCTTACCTCTTCAAAGGCATGTCTTTAATGATAAGAAATTTAGTTTTGTTTATAAATGATTACAAAGATTAAAATATATAAATGTGGATCTTTAAGAAAGGTTGGGTATATATATATATATATATATATATATATATATATATATATATATATATATATATATATATATATATATATGCAAACAAAATAGCACATATTTAAGTAAGGTCTGGGGTATTGTTCAATATGTTGAGGAAGCAAATTAGATTACATCAAGAACAAAAAAAGCATTAGCCTTCCCAGTGTATACTAAAACTAAACCCTAAAAATGAATATAGCTTAAAATGGCCTATTTTATATACTGAACTTATTGCACATATTGATGAGTCACTTCATCAGAAGCCATGCTCTCTCTGCCCAGCTACCCATGCGTGATCGGAACTAACTTCAAATAAAGTTTGAAAGATTTTTAACACATGTTTGGTTGATTCAGAGTTTGTCTGCAGAGGATCCTATGTTAATGGGATCCCACTAGGTACTTTTTTAGATTTAAATTTGCAATCTGACATGGGGCTAAACATGTTGTCAGTTTCCCAGGTGTCCCCATCATGTGAAATGTGCTCTGATAAACTTCAGTCACTCTTTACTACTGTACTGCAAGTTGAGTGATATCACCCCTCCCCCATCAGCCGAACAATTCAAAGGTAACCAGATAACAGCTGTTATCAACTGGTATATACTTCTGAGAATTTTTTTTTTTTTTTTTTTTTTTTTTTTACATGAAAAGGATTTATTTATAAGAATCTATAAATTTGCACGACCTGCAAATTTATTATTATAGAAGACAAGACCAAAAGCATTTTCTAATTTTAGCCAAACAAACTATGGATCAAAATAGTCAATGCTCCATACCTATGTCAGACCCAGCTTAATGATCGTGGTCTTTACATGCAGCAAGAAAGCAATCATTAATTACAGCCACATTTCTGAACAGGCATTGATCACCCAGCTGCATCTTGGTCATTTAGGAATTAAGCCACCAGTAGCCATTATTGGCCACAATAACAACACCCCATAGGGTAACCTCATAACATAGTAGACTTAATCAGATTGTCTCAGGCCAGGCATAAACTGTCACAGCCTGATTAAAATAAGTGCAAGCACCTATTAGACTAGCAAATACTACTCTAGATAGTGTTAATAAATTGCAAAAGTGCTTAGAGGACCCTAAGCAATTTTTCATTAATGTATTTCTAGCCTTTACTTTAAAGTAGTAGAAATTGAAGATGAGCAAGTTAAAAAAAACTGAATACTTAACTGCATAAAAAAATAATGGCTTTTTAAGTAAGGTGATTTTCTAAACCTCCAGAATATACATGCTTGAAGACAACAGGTTTTGGACTAAAAGATTTATGCTGTGTATTAGCTGTATCAAATTCACCATCATCCATACAGTTACCACATTATTAACACAGACCAGAATAACTGTTAACAATATTTACCTGACTGTAAAGGACAGGCTATTTCAGATGGGCCTGAAACACCTTTATGATATAAGCAACAGTGGGGGCATTTGCCAGAGATAACTAGTACAGGTCTAGTAACAGCACTTCATGTTAAGTGACCCTATATTGGCAAAGCATACGGACACAAACACAGACTGATGCCTCCCTGCTGGGTCATTTTTTTTTTTATTTAAGCCGGTTAGGGGCAACAAGTGTCCTGCTGTATACCAGCAGCCACTAACATCCGGAAATGAGTGTATTTACTCAACAAATTCTGGAAAGTTCCTGGTTTCCCAAGATGATTTATGCTTCCCACTGGCAGGATGACAAAAAGCCATTATGAAAGCATACAATAAAATCTTCATATATTTATGGGGGAGTGGGTAAAATATTATTGCAATATAGCTATTAAGGAGTCTGTTATTTGATATTTTGGCCATGCATGGGGAAACTTCTCTGACTGCCCTGGAGGACTGGCTTTATGGGTTTTATAACACGATCACCCAACATTCTAACATGATCATCAAATCTCTCAAATGAATATTGTGCCTATAGATAAAAACAAAACAAAAACACATCCCACATGCATCAAATATAAGTTTCAATGATACCTCCATACCAACCAGGTACTAGCTGTGCTAGGTTTTTTTTAGCCACATCATAAAATCATCAACATCAGCACCCTCATATGTACTCTGGAAGTCAGCACCATCAAAGTGCCTTGCTAAACCGCTCCCTTATAGCACAAGGAAGGAGTGCATTAATTTACTGTAGAATATCCAAGGGAAAAACACATATTGAAACAAGCATACAGATTTACAAGTGCCAGTACATTATTATTGCTGCAATCTGGCACTACTAAAATCACTATATAAAGTACAAGTACAAATATCTGGAATTCGTGGGAACTGGGAATTTCTGAATAAGGGCTATTTCTATAATTTGTTTCAGACCTAAAGGCTACTAACAAACATCTAAACATTAAACCCCCACCCCAAAAGGATTGCTTCACAACCAACATGGATTTATGCAGTTCAGTTATCATGAAGTACAAGGTACTGTTTTTTTTTTTTATTAAAGAGAAAAGTCAATCAAAAATTAAGATTTGTGTAATAGGACTTGTTTTTCCATATTTCGGAGCAGTCTGGATAATGTGTTAATAGATCCCACACCTGTAACATAAAAAAGTACAGCTTCTGCAGGCAGTGTAAGGTCCCTTTCAACTATAGTGCAGGAGAAATTGAGGGCCAATTTAAGGCTGGTCAAGCCTTTTCAACTTGAGCAGGCATTAAGGAAACAACCCCTTGTAAGTTCAGGAAATCAACTAAGGTTTCGGAGAGAAAAAAATCTTAAAAGTTTAGCAATTTTAGAGTGAAGGATTCGAAGTAAAAAAACTTCGAATTTCAAAGTGTTTTTTGGGCTATTTCGACCATTGAATGGGCTACTATGACCTTCGACTACGACTTTGAAAAGAACGAATGATTCGAACTAAAAATCGTTCGACCATTCGATAGTCTAAGTACTGTCTCTTTAAGAAAAAACGACCACCTAGTTCGCCATCTAAAAGCTACCGAACTCAATGTTAGCCTATGGGGAAGGTTGGCTAACTTTTTTTGATCGAAGAATATTCCTTCGAATCGTTCGATTCAAAGGATTTTATCATTCGATCGAAGAAATAATCCTTTGATCGTTCGATCGAACTATCTGCGCTAAAATCCTTCGACTTCGATATTCGAAGTCGAAGGATTTGAATTCCCAGTCGAATATGGAGGGTTAATTAACCCTCCATATTCGACCCTTTGTGAATCGGCCCCTAAAGATCATATGTACTTTTCATGGGCCACTTAAGAAAAGAAAAAAAACTCCCATTCAAAAGCCATTTTACAAAAGTGCTCGGAATTATTTCAGCAATTTATTACAGCATAAAAACAAGAGGTTACAAGACATTAAATCACCTCATTAAAAGCATACAGTTATGATCATAATGCTTACAGTCTGAATATGTAGCACACAGTAAAAGGATAGCTCTGTTTTCCACAAACTAGTTCTGTTTTATGTAGACTCCCCAACATCTCATTTTACCGTGAAACGGTGGGTGACATCAAGTACAGGAAGAACCACAGGTTAAAATATAAACTACTACTTAAGGAATAACAAAGGGCAAAAAAAAATAAAAAAAACTATGGTTGTCATATTGTGAAGGCACCCCTCTGTGACCACAATCCCTAAACTGAAGGTATTGTTGCACCATGTCTTCTATCCTGAGGTTAAACATAGCATTTTATTTGTTAAACACCTAGTGCCAAATAACCAAAAAACACTTTCCTGCTCCCAAGGATGTTTGGCAAAAGTTGGCTGTAAAGCATACAGATGAATTACAGTTTAGATCTAAAACTAAAAAAAAAAAAAAAAAGTTAAACGAGTATGCATCTATTATATTCTTACCTACATTAAATAATTCAAATTATATCTGCAACAATTATTTTGTAGGACTTTGTGCTGGACTTTCCTTGCAAAGAGAGCTACCCAACACCCAATAAAAATAATTTAGCACTGGCTGTGGCAAATTCACCAAAGTAATGGTGGCCATACACGGGCAGATAAAGCTGCCAATATCGGTCGTTTGGACCGATTTGACAGCTTATCTGCACGTGTATGTGGGCTTCCGACGGGTCTTCCCGATTGATATCTGGCCACGATATCGATCGGGAAGGTTGGATTTTTACCCGACTGACCCGTCTGAGCCGATTGGCGCATCGTAATTCGATCATACGGCCGAACGTTCGAATTACCCCGATATAGCCATGCAGTTTAGTGGCATATCGGGGAAAGGTCCGCTCATTTGGCGATGTCGCCAAACGAGCGGATCTTTGAGTCTATGGCCACCTTAAGACGGTGTATATGGAACTGGGATTAGCAGTATCCAAGGAAACAGTGCTCTGTCTTTGCCTGTATAAATTAACTATATGGATGGATGATGCACTCCCTGGGCAGGCTCTTGAGTATTCATAAAGCATGAAGGCTTGGAGGAGCATGTCAAAGCATTTGTCCAGCAACAACTAAAAGACAGTGTGGTAGAGCCATTATAAGAGCAGCTATATTTTTGACAACGTGGGGGGTGCTCCTAGAATACCATTCTACAGCTGATCTATGCTGTCAAAGTTCAAACCCTAAGGCGGTGACCTGTTAGTTTGCATGACCTCTCAAACTTTATTTATCTCACTACATTAAGGCCAGCCTTGTCCCCAGCACAAAGAACAGAGGGAAGCAAAATAAGCACAGATAAGCAAGTAAAGAAACTCATTGCAAACACACAAGAGGGGAAAAATAAATATATTTTAAATATAAGAGCAGCAATGCAAGCCCAATGTATAGCACTCAACAACAATATCTATGTAATCGAGGCTTGTTCCAAATAACAGCAGTGTTAAAAAAAATAATAGCAGTGTTCAATTAACGAGCTCATTCATTCTTTTGGGGAAAAAAGTGTTGATTACGGCCTTTTTTAAGAATGGAAGGCAGCAAATGTTGTGCATACTGGTTGTAGTGCATTTCTCTCTGAAAATCTGAGTAAATGGGTTGTTCCAGACATTGTTCAGAAGAGCAGTGTACTTTGATTAAAAAGTTGATTGGAGAGGGGAAAATATATAAAGAAGTGCAGAAAATGATAGGCTGCTCAGCTACAACATCTCAAATGCTTTAAAATTGCAACCAAAACCTGAAAGACATGGAATAAAACTGTAAACTAAAATTTGAATGGATATAAGAATAGCCAAAATGGCAAAGACTCAGCCAATGATCAGCTCCAGGGAGATCAAGGAAGGTCTAAAGTTACCTGTGAGTACGGTTACAATTAGAAGATGCCTATGTAAAGCCAAGCTAGTTACAAGAAGCCCCAGCAAATTCCCAAAAAAAAAAAAAAAAAAGAATGCTGAAGAGGCTACAATTTGCCAAAGAACACTGTGACTGACCAAAAGAAAAATAAAAGCAAGATTGTTCTTTTTCGGTCTAGGGGACGCACAAACAGTACATTGGGAAGACAGTGAAGCATGGTTGTGCAACCATCATGATATGGTTATACTTCACAAATTATGGCGTTAGGCCTATGTATCGCATACCAGGGATCATGGATCAGTTTCAAAACATCAAAATACTTGAAGAGGCTATGTTACCTTATGCCGAAGAGGAAATGCCCTTGAAATGGGTGCTTCAACAAGTTAACTCCAAACACACCAGTAAACGAGCAACATCTTAGTTCCAGAGCAGCAAGATTGACGTTATGGAGTGACCAGCCCAATCCCCTGACCTTAATCAAATAGAAAACTTGCCAGGTGACATCAAAAATATGGTTTCTGAGGCAAAACCAAGCAATGAAGGAGAATTGTGGAATGTAACAGGTGCCAAAAGTTGGTTGACTCCATTCCATTCAAAAGGAACAACACAAATTTTATACATTTGTCTTCATGTTTTGATTTGGAATAAAATGTTGTGTTCTGCAATGCATTTGCTTGCTAGAAATTAAAGCCATTTCATGGATTTTGAGCTTTATTCACTTTTTTGTTTTTAACTGATATTATTCTGAACACAAGTGTATATACAAAGTCTAAAGTGTGGTAGATAAATTATGCATTAATTTGTTAAAGGAGAAGGAAAAAGTCTGTTTGCACTTGGGGGTGCCAAATGTTAGGCACCCCAAGTGATTATATTGACTTGCCTGAAACCCCGGGCCGGTGCTCTTATCGGCAGAAAACTGCACCGGCCCAGGGTTTTTCTAGGGAGCACGACAGATCGATCCTCTTACGGCTTCTTCCTTCTTCAAATTTCCCCAGGCAAACATATGCGCAGTAGAATGAAATAGCCAACCTTTAGTTGAAGCTCTACTACGCATGCACAACCGTGCAAAGAAAGAGCAGGAAGAAGATCTCTCCATTGTGTGTGCAGATTTCTGCCGATAGGAGAACCAGCCCGGGGTCATAGGTAAGTCAATACAATCACTTGGGGGTGCCTAACATTTGGCATGCCCAAGTGCAAACAAACTTTCCTTCGCCTTTAAAAAGTACAACTCTGCTAAATTATGCACCATGCATGATTTAAAATCAATGGCAAATAATGGCACATTAAATCCCCACACACAATGACTGGTGGATTGTTTTGTCAATACACTTATACAGGAAGCAGGGGCTGAATCTGTTTTCTCCACAGGCAGAGAAAAAGCCACATTTGCCATGAAACAAACTGTTATATAGTACACAGGCAGCTGTGCTAGGGGACCAAAGGGGTTGAAATTGATTGGACAGTTGCAGTTTTCAAACCAATATTTCAACCAGGAAAACAAATGTATACACCATTGTAGTTGAGAATCAAAATAGTATCCTACAAAGTCAACCTTTTTAAACTGACCATAAATATTAAGGTTCATGGTACAATTATTGTTTTCCCAATTACAGCTCACAGACTTCCATGAAATATTTCATGCTTTCAGGCAGTGCTTACAAGAAAATTGCCTATGCTGATGTTTCATTTCCATTGATATCAGGCAGGGAAGACAGGTCATTTTTAGCTTTCTGAGAATAGAAAAACTGCAAAGGGCAAAGACTGCTAAACGCTACAAGTATCTTCAGCTAAAGTGGCGGAAGAAACCTACCCCTGAAACATAAATGTGGTGGAAGAAACCAACCCCTGTAGCATAAATGTGTAAAGACGCCCCATTAACGATGCAAAGACCCTATGAATATGGAAAACCCCGGAGTAATAGGGAATACACACAGTGTACATTAATGATTAGGGGGATACAGTTAAGAGCAAGTAGTCCAACAGCTGCCTAATCCTCAATATGCCTAGACCTTCGTACAGTTGCACTTGCTAGCCCAGGGGTGCCCACAAGGTAGATCAGGATCTATCAGTAGACCTTTAGCTAGTGATCATTAGATCTCAAGACACTGTCAAACAAACAGCTTGTCTAAATCTCCCTCCTGTTTCATTCTTTTTATTCAGATATTTATATGTTAAGGTTACATAAATAGTTGTTAGTACTTAAATACTGATTTATGGGACAATTACCCATGGAACAGAAAGCCAACAATGCTTTTATGGAAGTAGATCATAATGGGACAACATCACAATTATGGGCACTCCTGTGCTAGCCTATAGAAGCCAATCAAAAGGAAGCATATTCTCGCCATCTGTATAAAATTAAAGGACCAGTAACATCAAAAAAATCCCTAGTGCAGGGATGCCCTGCACTAGTAAAACTGCTGTGCTTCAGAAACACTACTTTTGTTTATATAAATAAGCTGCTGTGTAGCCATGGGGGCAGCTATTCAAAAGAGAAAAGGCTCAAGTTAGACAGCAGATAACAGATAAACTCTGTAGAACATAATGTTATCTGTTATCCATTATTTATCATGTGGCATATAGCCTTTTTCAATTTCCACCATCGCTACTCAGCAGCTTGTTTCTATGAATTATAGTAGTGTTTCTGAAGCAAACAAATCAGTTTTACCAGGGGATTACCAGTACATGATATTTTCATTAATTTAAAGCACTTTCATTTTTTGTTGTTACTGTTCCTTTAAACATTCTAATTTCTACTATAGGCGTACCTAACTAACGGTGTACCTATAATTGAATTGCTACTTCACTCAATATACATTTCTTTCAAATAAAGCAAAGGCTCAATGTAGGGGGTTTCCGATAATACATTCTAGTGTGCCTCTCTAGAAAGGAAAACGTGTACTACAAAAGAAAAGAAAAAGGCTGGACTGTTGATGGAGAAGGTCATAGACAAAAACTTAAAATTTCAATGCCAACATCCACCCATAGTATTTCGTTCCACAATATTTAGCTGGTGCAAAATGTCCAATACCCCATCATACCTCCTGTCTTTGGAATGAGTGAATGAATGTATGAATGAAGTCTGTCACTGCGGTTCTTTTTATGTCAACAGGAGGCACAGTGGGATGTTAGGCGTTTCTCAAATCTAGTCTGGCACAGACCACATCAGCCCACTGATTCTGTCCTCTCCAAAGTCCCATAAGTTCTGAACATAACTTTTATAAAACAATTAAGGATGGCTCAATTTGGCAACCTCACCAAAATGAGGTGATATTTATATGAACGTCCAGCTTAAAATGCCAAGCCACACAATTCCTCCACTGGGGTGAAAAACAAAAAAACAACCAAAAAAAAGCAATCCACTTCTCTCTGCCCATAACATCAGTGTGTACGGACAAGCACAGCATTGGTCTATGTGACACAAACAGGTTTAAGAGGCCAATGTGGTGCCTGTCAGTGCACACTGATGTCGAGGCAGCAGGAATCTGATCAATGTTTTCATGTTTTTCTCCTGTAGAAAACACCTGGTGTGACATGGCCCTAAGAATGTTCAAACACAGGATATTCGATTATGCATATGATTTAAGATTAGACACTCTCTACCATCTCATAAGCAAGTAATACATGAATACAGAAATATTCAGAAAACTACTCATATGATTACTCTATGTATACATTATGACTGTGCATATAAAAGTTAGAACAATCTGTTTCTTGAATCACTGATGTATTCAAAACAATAAGACTACTACAGTAGCCTAGAAAAAAATGTAGTTTGATATTTAAAGAACCACTACACCTTTGTTGTTTAATATTTCCTCCTGGTTAATTTAAGTGAAATATTAAGTTGTAATTCTGCACAATCATTTTTTTATTTAATTACCCAAGGTTTTGTGAAGTCAACAGGAGCATGTGCACTGGGTCCAGACCACTATTAAGTTTAGAGTGCATAATTATTGTTCCCTGGTCACAATTACAGAACCTGGTAACAGAAGTGAGGATTAAAAATGGAAGACCACCACTGCTGCACAGCTCTGCACATCAGTAACCATTACCATTAGTGGAATAGATATTTTTGGCAGTGTTTGTGTAATTTGGCTAGCGAGTAAGAGTTAGTTACCTTTTATCCAAGTCTTTGATGTTATTTCTCTGTGTCCACTCATACCTGATTTTATATGTAAGCAGCCAAATCAAATGTAATCCAGTATTAAATCAAAAACAGGCATAAGGTCAAAGTCTGTGGGTCAGCCTCAAACAAGAACAGAAGTCTTTACAACTCAAGGCCCCCTCCAGGACCTCCACTGTGGACTCTCAATACTGCCCCATTTGCCATTCCCATTTAAAAAGGTGTTGGTGAGCCCCATCTCCCAACCTCGGATGCCTCTTCCCAGTAATTGCTGATGAAGAACATGCAAGTCGTGTCAGGTCTGACTCGTCTGCACATGCTCCTGGCAAAAGACCACTGGGAAAATTAGGTTATTGTCATGAGAAAAAAAAATTATTTTCAAAACTCATCAGTTAATAGTGCTGATCCAGCAGAATTCTGCACTGAAATCTGTTTCTCAAAAGAGCAAACCGATTTTTTTTCTATATTTAATTTTGAAATCCAACATGGGGCTAGAAATATAATTTTTCCAGCTGCCTCCAGTCATGTGACTTGTGCTCTGATAAACTTCAGTCACTTCTTGCTTTTGCAATGCAAGGTGGAGTGATATCATCCCCCTCCCTTCTCCTCTCCAGTAGCCCATCAACAATGGCAAGGTAAATGATAAATGAGAGCTTATCTAATTTGTTGTTTAAGTGTATGCCCATTAATACCAAAGATGCATCAATGGCCTCTGAAGCAACCTCCGCTCTATTTCTGTCACATACCATCTGATGTCAGAAGTTCCTAACTTGCAATACGATACAAGCTAACCACACTGTTCTGAAACAAAAAGGATACTGTAACAAAAAGGTAGGAAGAATGGCACAAATAATGAGGTCAGCATCAAACTGCTTATGGGAACATGTTTTGCTGGCTAGACACTGCTTCCTGCAACAACTCCAAACAATATGTAGACCAGCATTTAACCTTTTAAAACACAATTTTTTTTCTGTAGAAGAAGACAATTTCACTGTATTCAGAAGGATCATTTGACCTATCGAAAAGATCAAGGGAACCCTTTCTTTGGGTCTAAACCTAGTAAAATCCCAATTTAAACTGTAGGTGACAGGTGCCCAGAGAACTGGAAAGAAAATATAGATTTGTGAAAAAATATAACCAAGAAAAAAAAAATAGAAAGGCAATATAGAATTTACATTTAAACAGTAAAACAAATAAACTATGCCCCATTATATATAATGGAAAGCGCAGTGTTTATTGTACCTTCCCATGAAGGATTTGAAAATGAGTAATAGATGCCTAATAGATGCCTAAGTGTGCCATAAACCTAGCAATTCCCCACAAACGTTAATACTAGAGATGAAAAGCCCAAGATAAAATAGAAGCAACTGTTTAATTCTGCTTTAATTTGCTAGAACTGCCAATATTATTTAGCTTACTTCAAGTTCCGAATAAAATAACCTACCCACTGTACCAGGCTAAGCAAAACAAAATGTTTCTGTTGCATGTGTTCTTTAAAGCTAAAACCTGAAAGTCCCTTGGCATTTACAAATTAGCTTATCTTTCCATAACAAATATAACTTGAGTTAGTATAACTGTTATACTGCACTAAAAAGTCAAAAACGGTCTATGAAAAAAAAACTATTCTAAGCAAATTTCCAACATACAGGCATTATGGATTTTAATGGTTTAAAAATAATTTAAAAATTACTGAAAGCAGTGTTATTAATTTCTGTTTGAATCTTAAAGGGGTGGTTCACCTTCAAACAACTAGTTTTTTGAGATAATTACCAGAAATAACTACTTTTTCCAATGACTTTCTATTTTCTATGTGTGACCTTTTTTCTAATACTGAAGTG
Organism: Xenopus petersii; assembly: GCA_038501925.1. NCBI lineage: Eukaryota > Metazoa > Chordata > Amphibia > Anura > Pipidae > Xenopus > Xenopus petersii. The sequence continues at coordinate 40,997,808 of CM076677.1, forward strand.
TAAAGTGTTATTTTTTCACCTTGTGAAGCAGCCCTGGGAAGGGGGTCGCCGACCTTGTAAACTGTTCTAAATGGATACATTTAATTGATACATATCTTTGTCCCTGCTGAGAAGAATGTCTGGATTTCATTACAGACAGCTGTTAAGACTTGATACAATAGTTGCTAATACTCCAGAGATGCTGCAGAGAAATGATTCAACTAAATGTTGCAAAATTGTAACAGTTTAGAGTCTGCGCCTGAATTACTGAGCTGCCAGATTTAAACAGCAGAGACATGAACATTTAACTTTAAACTTAGATTTTGGATAAACAGTAAAAAATAAATAATGGGAAGTAATTGAAAAAAACGCTATTTCTTGGGAACAATCTAAAAACAACTGAATTTAAAAAAATTTAAACAATTTAAACAATGAAACCGGAATCGGGTCTCCTTCATGTCTTTTTATCAGCTTTAATCATCTGGCTTGCAACATTGTTTTAGGAGTCAGAAGAATGTAAACAAATGCTGCAATGATCATCTCAATAATTTCAAAAGCACTAAAATTGTGATTAATGTTTATTTAACAGTTGCGTAAACTACATTTAATTTCAGTGCCTTAGGTGAACGACCCCAACAAGAAGGAAAGTCTCAGCCTGCAAACGGAATGATGGCAGAAATGTATTTTTAGACCACCTTCCACAGCAAAAGTCAAGGATTAAAAAGACTAGCATCAAAGGAAACAGATCAAAGCCAACCAGAAATGATCACCTGAGGACTGACAAAGAAAATGCATCTGAATAAGTATTACAGGAGAAGACAACTTCAATCATGAAAATACATACATTGGCCACACGAACTCAGGAAACACTTAGGTTCCAGGCAACAATTCTACAACCGGGCACTTCCTGACATTTGACCCCTTGATTGCAATCTGTAATTTGTAGCAAAATCCCTCTGCTATTTTTAAAATGGGATCGACATGATTACATAGTCCAAGACTTCACCTCTCCCGTTCCATGTTTGCCTTTCAGAAATTAAGGGGGGGGGGGGACTTTAGATTAAATGGCAAAGGGCCTAAGAAGCAACTGAACCCTTTCAAAATAATTATCCTCAATTGTGAAATTCTTTAAAACAATTCAAAATTAAAGGCAGCATTTTAAAAAAGTAAACTGGATGGGGACAGTCTAATGCTCTAGAAGAATACAGTGTATTCTAAAAACTACCATGTAACGTAAGAATGATAGAACAGGCTTGCTCAGTATTTCAGTACACATACAAAATAAAAACTGTACAGGTATTTGTAAAAGAATGTGAGTGGCACAAAAATTCCACATCTTGTAATGTTCTGAGACAGAGGACCATCATGGCTCCATATTACGGATCAGTCATATATATATATATAACTAGACTGCAGATACATACATAACTAGACTACATGCTTTAGAACAGGGGTACCCAACGTTTTTTTACCCGTGAGCGAATTTCTGGACAACCAGAATCCTTGATACCCTTTTTACCTTTACTGAGCGAATTTCTTCGCCTTGTTTCACTGCGGAAATGACACCCATATACTCGTATGGCTTTGCGCGTCAAAAAAATATAAACTAAAAATATGACGCGCGTCAAAAAAAGAGACTTTAAAGGACATCGGCATCATTTCGCCGACAGCGAATTTTTGATGAAACGGGTCAAATTTGCCCAAACGTACCCGTGAGCCACATTCTAATGTAAATAGAGTTGAGGAACACAAGCATAAAAAATGTTTCTGGGTGAAGACAAATATGGGCTGCGATTGGCTATCGCTAGCCCCTTTGTGGACTGGCAGCCTACAGGAGGCTCTACTTGGCACTATACTTTGTTTTTATGCAATTAAAACTTGCTTCCAAGCCTGGAATTCAAAAATAAGCTCCTGCTTTGAGGACACAGAGCAACATCCAAGGGGTTGGAGAGCAACATGTTGCTCATGGGCTACTGGTTGGGGATCACTGCTTTAGAATAAGACATACTAAATTCTAGCAGGAATAAACCATGTGATTGGGAAATCCAATTTAAAGGAAGCTAGCCTTCTGATTTAGTAAGCAGCCGGTGTTATAATCCCAGATATTTAATCAAACACATGCAAAAACATGCAAACAGCATCTCTGCTTCGGTGCCCATTTCGACAACATTTTGAGCATCTATTTTCACATAGAAAGCAGCAATCCATGAAAGATCCATACACAGTTGAATCGCTTAACACTTCCCTTGCAATATGGGATTTACGAGTGCAAAAATAGCATCTCCAGTGCTGTACTAGTGTGCTTTGCACAGGCAGTTCAGAACAGCAGCTTACTGGTAACGCAAATCTGATGTTCTTCGCTACAGATGCCCAAAATGACTATTTCGTTATTACAATACTGCAACCTCCAAGAGCCAGAGCAGAAAAGAAGGCCACAGGGTGGAAATAACTGCTCAGTACAATTAATCTGTGAACAGTAAACCCCATTGATACCAACAATTCCAAATCACAAATGACATCCCCACGACAGACCATCAAATTTTATTTATTTTATTACACGTCACACAACTGGGATTTAAATTTAAATGAGACTGGTCCTATATGGCAGGTGGCACACGCTATACCCACTTTGAGCAGCCCCATATGGAACATGGAAATGAATTTTGGATAGAGGCAGGTGCTGTGAGCTTACACTGCCTGGCACTATCCTGGTTTACAGACTCGTCGGCCTTTGTCAGATGGAAGCAGACACAGCTAATCCAGCTCTGCTGCTCTTGCACCTTTGTTCCCCTTCAGTAGGTGGGGTGCAAAGTAAGGACGCTGCTCCCCCTCTTTAGTAAAGGAAGTCAAGGTCACAGCAGGGCAGAGACACATTAAGTACAGGATAAGAAGGAATGAAAGTGGTGGCAGCCATAAGGCATGTATCCCTTTGTTACCCACTCACATAACATGACGTCCTCCTCCTGTGCCAAGAGCTGCCCTGTAATGCTGTCCCTTGGAGCTATAGATTGCTGCAGAGCTGGGCTTCTCTCTCTCACACACGCCGAAGAGACATGAAGCATAGCTCGCCTCTTTCACCTTCTCATCTGCTGCTCCAGCCAATCAATGCACTCGTGCTACAGGTGGAAGGGCCAGGGCTGGAGTGCAAAGGGCAGAGCAGTGGGGCACCTGCCAACAAACACAAGGGCAGAACAATATGGAGGAGACGTAGCAGCTTTTAGGCTCCCGTTAGGTGCCGCTTACCTGAGTAAATTGGGCGGTGCAGACGCAGAAGCAGGACTGGCTCCCCTCACAACATGGTCTCTCCCTCCCCGGCCCCTGGGTACTTCACATGCAGGCGGCAGTTGTCGTGGCAGTGACCGGGAGCGAAAGGGGAGTGGTGATAAACCTGAGGAGGAGGAGGGGAGCCCCGGTGAAGAGGGATTGGAGTGGAACCAAAAGGGGGAATCGGTACTATCCCAGCGGCCTCTCTCCAGAGCGAGACTAAGGAGGCTTCTGAGCAGCGGCGAGATGCAGATTACAATCCGTGCATGAGAATGGCCGAGTGCTGCTGCTGCCTGTGCAAAAAGCGTGCGGCTGTCGGTGTGCGCTCACTCTTGCGCCTCACACACTCAACACCCAACTCACCCCCGCACCCATGCTAAGAACAGTCAGCCAAGAAAGGGAACTCCTCTGGGAACCGGCTGGCAATGTCACTGCACTGGGAGGAGCGTGCACTGAGATAGCTAATGCTGGGGGGGGATCCCAATGAGAACGGCAGCCTCTTGCTTCTTTCCTTTCTATCCCTCGCCCCTTATCGTTTTATTCATTTATTTTTTTTCAATCCACTGCCTCAATCTCCTCCCCCACTAACTGCCCACTCCTCACCGATATGCCCCGGGGCGTCACGTGATTCGAGTCGACGCTTTAGCTGGCACTCGCTCACCGGCTTGTGACGTTTCTGTTCTCTTCAGCGTCTCCGCTTGGACATTGGTTCGCGGTTTGGACCAGGATCAGGAGGTGTGCGCGTTCCCGGCCCTCAGCCTTAACCACGCCCACCTAGGCTTTTCCTCCTGCCTAATTGGCTCAGACGTACTTCTTTCCGTGACGTCGCACGGGTCATTGTGCATATAAATAGGCGAGGGTTCCGCTTTATACGCCAGTTGGTGGCCAGTTGCAGGGGTTTAGTAGGCTGCAGCCGTGTATGTTATTATGGTTCAGCTTGTTTGGCTTTTACTTTGTGGCAACAAGTTACTTCAGTGCAAACACGTAGTGGGTTGTTCACGTAAAATTGGACTTTTAGAAAATCGCTTGTTCAAAAATGTTTAAACCCGAAGATGGGAAAGTCTGAATCAGAAAATCCGGCATCTCAGACCTGTCAAGGTTTCATATAAGTCAATTGGAGAAGTCCCAATGATTTTTTTGACGTGCGATGGGTTTCGTGCAATACTTCAGAGTTTTTGGGCAAAAATATGAGTTTTCGGGTGAAAAATCTAAAAAAAATCGTGAAAATCACATGAAAAATCCAAAAAAAAATCGTGAAAATCTGATTTTTTTTCCCGTAAAGCAAATTTTTTTGTGAAAATGTAATAAATTAGTGTAAAAAACCCAAGCTGATTTGGTCGGAGTTTGTAGTAGAAAATATTTAGATCAATTCGGAATTTGATAAATAACCCCCGTAAAGTGCAGTTTTAGGGAGTACTAAATAATAACGCAGACATTGGGATTCATGTTTGCGGGTGTGTAGTCGTATGTTTGTGTTTATTCAGTTTTGTGCTGTGTCAGGTTCGCTGAGAAGACGGTATAGTGCAAAAGTTGAACACGTAGTGGAGTTATAATCTTTGTAGCAACCCATGTGGCAGAAGCTTTATTATTAAGTCAATCTACAGAAGTAGCAGAGACTTTTCCTTTGTTGGGCGGTCGGGTATTAGAAATAGGGGACTGTCACTGTCATATCTTCTTTTCAAAGGGTGTCATAAAGCGATTTTGCCGTGGGCCGCCGTATCTTCCAGTATCACTGCATGCAATGATTTACATTATATTATTCCAGCTGTTCAGCCCCTGTGGAAGGAGATCTAGGGTTGCCACCTTTGCTGATGGCTAAACCCAAACAGGGGATGGGGCAGATCGCATTGGGGGTGGGTCAGTGATGTAGGAACAGGCATGATGACATCAGATGTGGGCACAATGATGTTGGTGGAGTTATGACACCAGGGTGAGGCTATTGCATCACTTAGATTCCACTGTAAATGTTTTAAAGTGTTGATGTCCAGTTTAAACCACACAGGAGGCAACCCTATCTTTATTCTGCTTGACGAGTAAACCCAATCCTTTAATTACAGGTATGATATCTATTATACAGAAATCAGTAATCCATCTGAAATGCAGCAATGGTAATTTCAGAAATAAAATTTTGTTTTTTAATGATTTGCTTTTTCTGTAATAATAAGAAATGAACTGCACTTGATAGTAACTAAGCCATGTTGGGGCGAGTATCTTAGTATTTAAATGTTTTTTGTGTATTGCCCAGATTTCATAAGGCTGAAACCGAAAAGAAAGTTGATACCTGAACAGGCCAAAAACCGAACTGTTCAGGTTAAAACCAAACAGGTAGCAACTCTAAAGAGATCCCTGTCCTGTAGAGCTTACAATCTATGCATTTAATTTGCATTTTGGTGGTAGTGTTGGAAAATTAATCTTCTTTTATTCTGAAGAGGTTTTGTGCTTACCTGTTTTCTAGTATACACATGCCTGCATGCTCTCTCCCACAGATGTAATAAAGGGAGATCTGAAACTCTGCCCTCCTGTAACCTCCGATCTCTCACACACAGTTCTGCTGGACAGATAATGAAAATCTCATGAATGAATGGAAATATGTGTCCAAATGATGTGTGTTATAGTTAGATTTATCAAGAGCAAGTTAACCAGCCTGTAATTGGAGTGTGGGAAGAAACTGGAGTACTCCGAGAAAAACCCACACATGCATGAAGATAGCAAGGCAGATGGGTTTTTCTTTTGTAATAAAGAGAATGAAGTATATTTTAATTTATATATAAATGTATTTACACATTATTGTCCATTCCTTTTTTCAAAATGTCCAATTTTTGGAACAGCAATCTCTCTGATTTGCCATTATTTTTAGGTGTATTTGACAGTTGTATATGTGATCTTTTGGCAGTTTTTAATTATTACATGAGTTAGATATTGGGGAGCACCAACTATCAAACACATGGGATGGTGTGCAGGGTTAAATAGTTAAACATATATCAGAAAAAAGAAGACAAAGAGCTGACCCATGTAACTACACCCTCCCATCCACGACAAGCTTTTCTCACGGATCATGAGTGAATTTGCAGTGGGCGTGGGGTTGGAGGCTCTTTTGGATCAGAGGGCCAGCATTAGTAAATCTAGGCTTTGATGTGCCTGAGGCACACTGTACTCTACTAAACATTGTGTTACAATAACGACCTTGGGTCACCATTATAAACTACACAAGTACGCCTATCTAACCACTCTATGGGAGGGATCTCGAAGTGGGTGAAGGGGTTGGCACTGTAAGTGCCGGGGACTACACTCACTGGGGCATATTGAATATGCTAAATGATAATTTTGGCTATCAGCAAAAATTTTTTTACATTTCTATCTTACTGGAGGTGCTCCATGCAGGCCATGCCGCAAACAAAATGCCTTCTTATATTCAAATTCAAATGAAACATAGGCATGCTCCACTCAATGCTTCTGCAGAAATTGAAAAGTGCTTCTTTATTTTAGATCTCACTAAAAAAAAAGAATAACTTTTCAATTTTTGCAGAATCATTGAGTGGAGTGTGCCTATGTTTCATTTGAATTTACATTTTATACATCAATTTCCGGCACCCCAGGCACAATATAGACAGTGTATAGATAGAGTTTATAACATATACAATAGAAGACAGCGGGTACAGACACAGGCACATTAACTGACACAAGACACATATGACATGGAAGGAAGTGAAACAAGGGTTAGGATGCATCCAGGCTAAATGAATTGTTCATTTCCATTATAATAAATCCTTAATAAACAGGCAGGCCCAGATTTGTGGTAAGGCCACAAAGGCCCGCGCCTAGTGCAGCAAAATTCTAGGGGTGGCATGCCACCCAGCCGCATAGGGAACACAGCATTCCCCAGCACCCATCGCTACGGTGCACACACACGCACGCGCGATAGATGGGCACTAGGACCAGGAGGCCTTGGGGTGCCGCGACTAGAAATCTGGCCCAGGATAAATGCCAAGTACCAATTTTATCAGTTATACCATCAGAATCCATATGAGGAGAAATTAAGTGCTAGTAATTATATATATAAAACCCTCAGGAAAAACAGTAAACATAGGACATATTTTATGTACATGATCCCCAGTACATATCGGGATAATATACTTGTATGGGGGCTCCACATGAATTAATATATAATAAACAAAACAATAGAATTGTAAGAAAAACTACAAGTACAAAGAAAACCATAAAAAAGGAAAGGTTTAATCCATCACTAATACAAGGGTTACAGGGACTGGAACAGCAGCTGCTGTAGGTGACCTCAGAATGTATATTGTACCTGTCAGTGTTCTGGAAATCACTACAAATATTCTCTTATATGTAGCAAACCGTGCAGGTCCCTATCATCAGTCTTTACATTGGCTGGTGCCTCCTGTCTGTAAAGTTTCCAGAGCCCCGCCTACTTCTGTAGCTGATTGGATAATTTTAATGTCTGTCTTTGATCGGGCAATCTGCAAGCAGTAAGAGCCAATCAGTGTGCAGGTTACTACAGCATCGGTCTAGAGGCAGGACAGGAGCTTTCTACTGCTGTTTAAAGGGCCAGTGACAGTCCACAACAGAGCAGGTTTTCTTTAGTTTTATGTGTCAAATAGGTTTGGGGAGGCTTAGCCTTCCCTAGCCTTAATGAAAATCCGCCCATGAGTGCAGCTTCAGCCGCAAAGAAAATTTGCTTCCCAACAACATTACCTTTTTAACCACAAATAAAATCAGATGCCTAGATATAGAGAAGAGCAGACCCAACATCTTCTTGGGATCACTTGGGAATAAGTGTCAAGGGTCCTGACTGCTGTATGAATTTAATTTCAAGGTAGAGGTGTGCAAATATAATTTCTCCCCAAGGTATAGAGTCCCCAAAGGTATTTGCATGTGTAACCGATGTATAGTTACAACACTGAGTACAGTTTCAAATATATGAATTATTATACTTCAGGAGCAACTTAGTATAAATCTCTAACTAAACGCAGGGCCACTCCGGCCATGAGGCAAGATGAGAATCTTGCCTCAGGCGGCACGGAGCGGTCAGTTACCAAGGACAGCAAAAAGCCGCCTCTGGTATCTTTAAGAGACGAATTTCCGTTTTTTAAAACGGAGATTCGGCTCTTCTAGTGCAGTGAGCACAATAGCGATAGTCGATGCGGCCCCTCCTCCACCGGCATTGGGGCTGCTGCCTCAGGCGGCAGCAGTCCCTGAAACGTGCCTGACTAAACGTAATCATTCATTTAGGAGAATACTGTTTTTGTGCTCTACACTCAGCAACTCCCATATTAATCTTGTAAACCAACATGATCCAATGTAATTTCAATACAAAAACTGAATTAGAAAGTTTGAAATTAGAAATTGTACTCAAGTCTATTCCTCCCATTATCTATATATATATAGATATATATATATAGTTTACAGTATATATCCCACATCTTTCACATAAGGAATTAGGTTAATTTTATACAAGGTGTTTTGATTTCAAAAATCAGAGGTGTTTCTGGGCCCCGGGCAACCCTGAGGCGACCTTCCTGATGCCACCCCACCTCACCTACCATGCTCAGAAATTGAGGGTCAGAGTGGGTCGAGGAAGGGCTGCATTGCTAGTGCAGAGAAGACAAATGTTTCATGGAGTTTCCTCCATGTACTTTGGCTTCCTCCCACACTCCAAACACATGCTGGCATGTTAATTAGCTCATGATAAATGGTATAGTTTGCACAGTTCTAGTAACCCTTAAAGAAACATTTATCAAAGTTGTGTTATTACTTTACAGAAAGTGAAGAAAAGAGAATTTTAGACTGTTTCAGAAAATAGCAGTGTCTGCATTCTTCTTTACAAACTCAAACATTCACTGTATAAACTGAAAACTTTTAGAAGATTTTGCTTTCCAAGCTCCTAGCTAGGTCTAGCTCCCTTTGGGCTTTCAATAGCTCAGAGTAGGTTATCTTTGTTTTGTCCTTAGCATATTTTATTTTTTTGTTTCATATCATCCTTACTGGCCTCATTAGCACCTTTTATTGAACTTATCAGTGTTCCCCTAGATACAACTTTTTAGGCATCTCAAAGTACATTAGTGGATGCTGAGGAATCATTTTAGCCCCAGTACTGATTGTATTTGGTGGATACTGAATCATTTGATAACCAGAGTGGTAATAACTGCCACAGTGCATGTTTGGGAGATACTCCCAGGGAAAGTGTAATCTATGTGGGAATGTTCAGAATGAGACCTAGGTAGGTATTGAAACTCATGGAGAAGTTGTGCAAAAACGACTGTCCAGATTGCTAGATTTATTCTTGAAAGTGTTTTATGAGCCTTAGAGTGGCAAGAGAACTGCTGTTCAGTAGGGTGTTTGCTCCGCCACAATTCTTGTAATGTTAAGGCTTCCATCCACTCTTTTGGATGTGTTGAGGCTGCCCCAGCTCCTGTCGGTCTGTCTACTTCTGAAGTCCCCTAGGTACCATAGGGGGGTCAGTAGGGAGGGCCAGTACCTTTTGAGAGATCTGCTCTCGGATTGTGAAGGGGAAATGGTGGATAAATATACACATTTACTATGATGAGTAGCATATTATGAATCCAACAGTGCAAAATAATAAACCTACCAAAAAAATTGGAATGCAAAGTGAGAAGCTCATACGGTAGCCCTTTCTTTATCAAAATGAAGACTCCCCTGGAGTGAGTAGAGAAGGGGGCGTGATAGGCGTGTCACGCTAAACATTTTTGGCCTCTTAAGGGTGGTGGCACATGCTGCTATTCAGGGAGATTAGTCACCTAGCCACAAATCTCCTCTTCTTTGGGCGACTAATTTCCCTGAAATGCCTTCCCGCCGGCTAGAATGTTGTCAGCGGGATGGCACTCGCCAGCGGGATGGCATTCAGATCGCTTCGGCTTTCCAAAGTTTCTTTATGAAACAATTTTGGGCGACTGTGGAAAGCCGAAGAGCTCCGAGTGCCATTGTGCTGGCGATTCACATTCTAGCCGGCCGAAGACGAGGAGATTTGTCACTGGGTGACTAATCTCCCAGAATAACTGCATGTACCACCACCCTTCATGTGTTTCCTGGAGCAATACCACATCCGGGCGATGTTTTTGAATGTGGTCAAGAACCAACTCCCTTGTAATCTGGGTATAGTGAAATATTTGCTCCAATGTAGGTCAGTTGTGCTTTTCTCCTGCCATGCTGCATCACTATCCCTGTAGTTTAAGAACCACAGGATCAGTGGTCTAAGTGGAGCACCTGGCGGTAAGGGTCTAGTAGGGATGCTGTGTACCCTTTCAATAATGAAGATATTAGAGAATACCTCCTCACCCAATGACTGCTTCAACCAGGATTTAGTGAAGGCCTCTGGCGATTTCCCCTCGATGACCTCTGGTAAGCCCACAAGCCGCAGGTTATTCCGGCGCCTCTCCAACTAACTTTTTAATCAAAGTACGCTGTTCTTCTGAACATTGTCTGGAACAACCCATTTTACATTTTCAGAGAGAAATGCACTATAACCAGCCTGCACAACATTTCCTGCCTTCCTTCCATAAATAAGGTCTGTAACTGTTATTATTTATAACACTGCTATTATTTGGAACAAGCCTCAATTAATGATTCAATTGCACAGAATAAACAGCATGCATGTCATGACTGTTGGATCTGCTGGTTTTATATTACTCTACTACACTTACTAGTAAATCATTTACCATTTAAAAATGTAATTTCAACCAAAAGGAGAGAATGATCATTTTGCTCAACTGTAAGTATATGCTCCATGCAGATGTCTATCAAACTTTGCTCTTTGCTTTGCTCTGCGGGGCAGGGGCCTCCTTCCTCTTGTTCTTAGAATTAATCATTTATATTCTAGTATTGTATTGCTCCACATCTATTCTATAGATGTATTATCTTAATGCACAGCACTGTGTATACATGTAGAGCTGTATAATTACAAAATATAGATATATAAATGCATTGCCTCATTAGATTGCTCCATTGGGTGCAGGGACTTATGTAAATGATGAATCCACTAACTTTGCAAAATGATTGACGTAATTAGTGAAAAATTGTCTACATAACAGTTAACACCACATGCAATAAATCAAATGGTTTTACATGTACTTTATGGTCACCTGTTATTCTTGATGATTCAGACCTTTTTGAATGTCAATGTTGCTTGTATTATATAACACCAATCTATCTGATTAAATAATCTGAACTACCTCTGCAAAACAGTGCTTTTATATGGATTGTAGGCATCAACTGCAATCATTTTAAGAGACACATATTTCTGGGCATGACAATGTGAAAATAAAATCATAAATTCTAAATCACGAGGCAATGCAGCAATCCAGTTAGAACAATATGCTGCCTACAAGGAGATTTCTGCTCAATTAAGTCAACATATATTTACATTCATTACAGCATTCAGCAGTAGAGAGAAAGTAATGATGTTTGTTTTTAAGTGCATTACGAAAATTACAGAAAAACATGAACTTTATCCAGTGAAAAATAATGATGTTTAAATGTACTGGCTAATTACTCATGCAGGCAGACAGTTCAGATTTATAAAAAATTTGTAATTTGCAACTTTTGCCTCATTATGTGAGTAAAAAAGATGTTGACACCAGAAATTAAACCATTTTTTTACAACTATCATAACATTGTCTTTGTATTCACTTTAGAACAGTATTTGCCTGATACTTCAACATTACTTGTCCGATTTCCTTGTTCCTCTATGACACACCTGCCATCGTTTTGCTGCAGTAGTCTGTCGGTATTAGCAATTGTAATAGTTGAGAAGTGAGAGTCAGGTTGACAAAACAATTTTAGGGACTTCAAGTAGCAATTGCTTACAAAAAGCAGACCTAGCAGCGAAAAAAAGATCAACATGACCTATGAAGAACTTTTTTTTTATGACAAGCAAATAAAATTTTCTGCTTTGCGGAAAAACCCTAAGCTCAGATTCTCAAAAGCTGCCCTGAGCACACTGAACATACGCAGTATTACTGACTTTCACAATCCAAGATTACTGTTTCAGAGATTCTGAAACTTTAAACTGATGCAATTCAAGTTCAGTATATAAAATAAGACATTTCTACCCTTATTTGATTTTAGGATATAATTCTTTAATGGAACCAAATTTCATTCTCAGTGAACATTTGCACATTGTTGTATTTATTCCTTATACATTATTAAAAAAGTGCCTCCCCTATATGTATTGTTGCTACAATTGTATGTGTTGATGAGTCACTAGGCAGAATATTATTGCACGTTTTATTCATTCTTGTGATCCAATTGTTCATCCTGGAAACAAACCAGAAACATAAATTTGTGAACATAAAGACTTCAAATACAATTGCTCTTTGTTTAGGTTGATTCAGTCTAAATTCTTATGTAGTTATTTACCAATCCACATTGTAATATTTCCCCCCTTTTTTTTAATTTAATTTAATTTAAAGCTTTATAAAATGGGTAGATTAAGTACCATGTTCTAGACCAAATTGTTTGCAAACACAATAAAACCAGTTACCGTGCTAATATACTTTACTGTTGATTTTTGATGTTGTATGCCCTGAGTATTTACTGCACATGGACACATGGACAGAATTGCATTAGCATTTACCAGTTGAGTGGAAAGTCAGTAAAGAAAAGATTGATACCACTTAGCATAACCTGGATGACATATTTGCATGCTAATAAGTTATAAAAAGCTTCAAAAAGATGTAGGTGCAGATTTATGAAAATTCCACTACATTCAAAACAGTTTTCCAGGACACACTATGGGGGTTATTTACTAAACTCCGAATGCAAAAATCCAGAAAAATTTGTGTATATATGCATATAAGTCAATGGGAGAAGACCCAATGCTTTTTTGATGTGCGCTGGGTTTCGTGCAATACCCACAAAGTTTTCAAAAGTTCTTGAGCAAAAAAGCATAAGAAATCGGAGTTTTCGGGTGGAAATCCAAAAAAAAATTGAAAACCAGATTTTTCCCACAAAGCAAATTATCGGGAAAATGTCATAATAAATAAACTTAAAAAACCTGAGCGGATTTGATCGGAGTTTGTAGCAGAAACTATTGACATAAAATCGGACTTTGATAAATTACCCCCTATGGGTAGAATATTAAACACATTGATTCCGATTTGCAGCCTTGGATGTCCCTGCCCAATAAAATTTACAATGTATATTTGGTGACTGATTGGTTGAAATGTTTAATGAGTTACCCCAAGAAGTTGACAGGAATCAGACCCCGGCCAACCTATCTGATGAGTCTGATTCTGGTATTGTCACATGCTGCATGATGAATATTAGGGAGCAGATTTCATGAAAAACTGCTGGGTTTCTATAGATGTCAATGGAAATAGTCTCTGTAGGTTTCAAACTTTAGTTTTAACCTAGTTGATTAAAGACCATAATCTTTGAAAATGAATGGAACAATGTGATTTTTGTTTGTGTGCGACTTTTTTTTTTCTGTGACAAAACACAACTCTTTCTTAAATATGTTAGGGCATAAGCATAAAAAACTGTGGTTTTGAGGGGAAAATGCATTAGATCTGACATAGTTTCTTTTCCAAAAGTTAAAAACTGATATCTTACCCAGAGATTAGAAATAAATAAATGCAATTCATGTGACATGTTGTGGGAAGATTAGCTTTTAAATGACAGGCAAACAGGTTTCTTATTTAGAGAAGAACAATGCAGAAAAATAGGACTTTGTCTTTACTTTATTCCACTGAAAAAAACACAGAAACAGGGAGCTATTTTTCACGCCAAGTCTCTCACAGAGAAGAATATTGTCTTCCTAGGGCTGCTTCTAAACATTTGCACCCCAAGAGGTTGGCACCCTGTTACTCACAGTTCATCGCAGTGATCAACAAAACAGATAGGGTTTCAAGAACCATGTTGCATGGTTTATTATATATATAAATATTGAATATTATTCAATATTAATAATATTAAAAAATGAATATGACTAAACTGCCATATTTTATATACTAAACTTATTTCACGTTTCAGCTTCTCAATAGCAGCAATGATCCAGGACTTCAAATTGTCACAGGGGGTCACCATCTTGGAAAGTGTCTGCGACTGTAACAGTTGGCACCCTAAACCCAGAACCGATGCCAAGCACCCTGGTCTCGGCTCGTGCTTCTGCCTGTAGCAGCCGCCTTTGGCCTCGGGAGGAGCCCTCAGCTACTCAGATGCCGCCAGGTCTTATAACGAGAGGTGCAAGGCGAAGGGTTCTGGACAAACAAAGGGGCACAACTGTAAAGCAAAAGTCTTTGGGCAGAAGGTCGCTGTACAAGTCGTTAGACAGAATCGTAGTCAGATCAGGCCGGGTCGTCGCAGGCAGAGTACAAACGTAGTCAGGAAGGCAAGGGTCAAAACCAAGAAGTCAATCAGAGGGTTAAGCAGAATCGGAGTAGGTAATCATGCAAGGGGTCAGGATACAGAATGTAGAATCTTCAAAAGCCAGGCAGGGGTCAAAACAGGTAATCAGAATCAGGTTCAGAAGAAAATAGCAACAGCTAACAGCAGCAGGAAACAAGTCCTGTAACGGGCAGTGTGGAAATGAAAAATGTACCTTTAAGTACATTTAAATTTTGCGCCATTGCGCACTGGCCTGCGCCTATAATTAAAGAAGAGGCGCACCGCACGTGCCCTAGAGAACCAGCGCCAGTGAGGAAGATTGGTGCGGCGGGCGTCCCAGCCGAGGGGGCAGCAGGTGTCCCTGCCATCCCCCAATAGACCACCAGGGTCTACATTGACACTCACATGCTCAGTGGGCTCTAAACAGCTGTTGAGAAGCTAAGCTTAGGGGTTGTCGCAAATTATCAAGCAGAAAATGAGGTTGGCCTGTAATATAAGCTGATGCTACAGGGATGGTTATTAAATTCTGATGCTAGTTGCACTGGTTTCTGTTCTGCCATGTAGTAATTATCTGTATGAATTACTAATCAGCCGTATATTGTGAAATTTATATTATATATTTACGGTATATTTGGTGTACTGTTTGCGTCTGCCCCTATGCTCAGTAAGTGACAGCAGCACAGAGCTTGTGCAGTGAATCAGCACAAAAGAAGATGGGGAGCTACTGGTGCATCTTTGGAGACACAGATCTTCACTGCTAAAGGGCTGTGGTTGCCTTGGGCTGGCACAGAAGCCCAAAACATTTCTACCTACTTCTTTAGTTAAGCTTTAGTTCTACTTTAAATATACATATCCTAAGTAACTTTTATGGCTAGAGAATTGCTTTTAAACATAGAATTTCTACTGTACAGATCTGTGGACTGTGTCTGCACATTATGGGGCCTATTTATCAAAAGTCGAGTTTTAGTATCTTTCACGATTCAAGAAAAAAACATAGTGATAAAACAAGAATACAAATATATTCTGGAGCCGTGAATAGTCACCATTTAGTAAAGTCTTAAACCACAAAAAGTCCCAGAAAAACTCGGCAAGTAAAAGCTAGCAAAGTTCAATGGGAATTGTCACAGCTTTAACTATATATTTATTAAACTATATGTTTATTAAAATATTTATGTTTTTTACATAGACTAGGAATAATAGTCCAACGATAAATAGTAGTAACTCACCAAATTATGAAAGAGACCCAGGTGCACCCTGAGATTTCAGCAAGGGGAGAAGTCCAAACCATATATGTGTAGAGCAGGTACACAAAATGGCAATCTTTCACCAGGCAGTAGAATAAGTAAAATATTTATTGTGTCAAATCAGCGTAGCCTGATTTGACATAATACATATTTTACTTATTCTACTGCCTGGTGGAAGATTACCATTTTGTGTACCTGCTCTACACATATCTGATTCAGGTTTTTTAGCCTCACTAAAAATGACACAATGTGATTCTCACTGGTGTGCGACTTTTTTTAATGAGCAAAAATGCATGCGGGAATATTCTGTCCTGTTTTTTCTTAAATAAGATAGCATACGAGAAGAAAAGTTGCATGAGTTTTGTTGCAGTTATTTTTCTTTTGCGACCTTGAAAATGAATAAATAGGCCTCTATAAGTTTGTGATAATAAATATATAGTAGCTAAATTGACCCTTACTGTATTACCAGTTAATCCTGTTTCCAGTTTTATGAAGGTAAGGTAATTAAAATATTTCTCCAGAATATATGTAACTGTTTAAAAAAGAAATAAGGGACAACTCTAATTGATATTCCTCATTTCTAGTGAATGAATTCAAAGCTACTGTGTTACACAACAGAATGTAATGCATATTATATAATCCATGCAACATGTCAATCTGCATTCGACTCACTTGGAGAGAGAAGCATAGCTGAATGTGTATGTCAATATCATTATACTGTTAAAGCTGAGAGAACATTTATGG
This sequence comes from Xenopus petersii, assembly GCA_038501925.1. NCBI lineage: Eukaryota > Metazoa > Chordata > Amphibia > Anura > Pipidae > Xenopus > Xenopus petersii. The sequence goes on from CM076677.1 coordinate 41,014,403, forward strand.
CTGGGATGCTAAAACTCATAAATCACAAATCAAATACCTATACATCAGAATGTATAAATCATTTTCATGAGTTTTTTTAAAGTCGCTTGAATTTAAAATTATATATAGTCAATTATCTCTAACTAAAATTGTGTATGTAAACATGAAGTATACATGAATATAATGAGGTCAAATAATTTATTGTCTGCTTATCTGTGGCTCTTTATGAGTTTTCATTTCTTTCCTTCTTGATAATCTGGGTATGCTGTGTTTTTCATCTTCCTCCAACTTTTCACTGTTGATTGTGACCTGACTCTTAACCTGCTTACAGAGTAGAATCCCAGATTTCTATTCTGTTGCTGTAAGGTACCACTGGGCGCAGTTAAGCCTTCGCCTGTTAGCAGGCGCAGGGGTGTACAGGGTTCTGTACATTCTCGGCACTTGTTGCCTTTGGCCGCGTCTTTGCCCGGGCGCGCACGACTGTTTATGCGGGTGGGGCGTAATGTTTGATGCTCAGCGTCATCACGCTGCGCCCTAACGTGTGGCGCCAAAATATTTCCTTTAAATAGGCATCTGAGGAAACAAACAGTGCTTGGTTGTTTCCTTGCTTGTGATTCCCACTTGTGATTTGTCTTGCTTGATATTCTGATTTTCTGTGTTTGACCTCGGCCCGTTCCTGACTTCGTTGATTTCTGCTTGCCTACCGACCTCTGCCTGCTTCTGACTACATTCGACCTCAGTCTGCCTACCGACCTCTGCCTGCTTCCGACTATGCTTGCCTTGAGCCTGCCTACCGACCTCTGCCTGCTTCTGACTACGCCTATCTTCAGTCGGCCTGAGGACTTCAGCCTGTCAATCTCTCCATTGAAGTTCTATTCGATTGGCTGTTACACTTAAGCAGTTTTAACTGCTTGAATCTTCTAGTAATCGGCTCTAACACTCCAGACAGTTGCGAACCCAGTGTGTGTGATCATGTTCTTTCATGTCCCTGATTTTTGGGCTTAATTTATCAGATTCCTGGAAACAGGTGCTAGAGTACAAAATGGTGCAAAATTGTGCCCCTTTAGTGCTCAGTTGTGGAACAGTTGCGTCTGATGTCAGTGACATGTCTAGATTGATAAACATCTATTTGTGGATGTTGAAAATATGTTCCTCTTGTAGTTTACCTCTCCCTGCTCCCATTGTCAAGGTGTGATGGGGGAGAGGATGCCGTGAGTGCTTGGATGGCTTGGCACTGCCAGCAATCACAAGGAGTGGGGGGAAGTGGTGGTCTTTGTGTTCCATTTTGGACTGCGAAAACCTGCACTATTGTTTTCATGAGATCTAACTTATTACCCTTGAAATATGTAAGGAATTGTTATTTATTCATTAGAACATGTTTACAGATATATAAAATATCCTTCCATTGTCTACCAGCAATACAAAGAAAGTCTTGGTTTATTAAATGCTGTTTCTAAAAATGTATTTTGCCTCATATTTGAGAAAGTTTAATAGGAATGGTAATATTATTCCAAAGTAGAACATTAAATTGCAATTTATTGAATGGTAAATGCTCTGCCTAAGATACATTGTAGCTAGTACAGGTATGGGACCTATTATACAGCATGCTCGGGACCTGGGGTTTTCCAGATAACAGATCTTTTTATAATTTGGATCTTCATACCTTAAATATATTAGAAAATACATTAAACATTAAAGAATAAGGATTAATTATATCTTAGTTTGGCTCAGGTACAAGGTACTGTTTTATTTACAGAGAAAAAGGAAATCATTTTTAAAATGTGGATTCTTTAGATAAAATGGAGTCTACGGGAGATATCCTTTCTGTAATTCTGAGTTTTCTGGATAACAGGTTTCCAGATAACGGATCCTATACCTGTATAATTAGGCCACGCATACTCACTCCATGCTTACTACTGTGTGCCAGTTCTGCAGAATGGGAAGTAGCAGCTGAAGACTAATAGTTGTTTGATTGATGAAAAAAACTGCTATCCCTGTAAAGTGGGAGTATACAATTCTGCGAAAAGAGCTCCATGCAGCTGAAAAATTTAATACGGTTGCAATTGGATGTTCTGAATAATTTAGTCTCTTTAGGTATATAACAGGCGGAGCTAGTAAGTGGAGTGACAACAGCTGTATGACCTGCAGATATTGGAAATGTAAGCAATGGCACTATTGCAAGTGCTTAAAGGAAAACTATACCCCCCAAACAATGTAGGTCTCTATAAAAAGATATTGCATAAAACAGTTCATATGTAAAACCCTGCTTCATGTAAACAAACCATTTGCATAATAATATACTTTTCTAGTAGTATGTGCCATTGGTTAATCATAAATAGAAAATTGCCATTTTAAAAAATAAGGGCCGTCCCCTGGGATTGTACGATTCATTGTGCAAACAAACAAACCAAACAAACTGTACTTGTCACATGAGCCAATTAACAGACAGAGTTGTGTCTTTTGCTTCAACACTTCTTCCTGTTACAGTTAGAGCTGGATCATTTCTGGTCAGGTGATCTCTGAGACAGCACAGAGACCATCACAAAATGGTTGCTCAAGGCAAGAGATGTAAAGGGCAATATTTACTTAAATATATATTCCAGTTTGGTAAGATTCTTTCATAAGTCACTTAATTTGATATAAACTATCTGTTGCCTAAGTATTCATTTTGGGTGTTGGGAAATGAGATAATCTGTATTCTGCTATAGCCATGTCAGCAGCATAGCTTTTTCATTGAGTTTAGACTCAGTTTTAGCTATCTAGGGCCTAACCTGGATCTATCTGAGGCTGCTTGACTTTGGAATCCTTAGTAAACTTTTTTGAAGTTTTCAGAATTTCTCTTCCCCTGGAAGCTCTCTGCACAGTCCCCTCTTGTCCCAGCTCCCACATTTACCAGCTTTGGTTTTAGATTCATTAAAAGATCTTCTTTGCTCACATGCAACACCAAATCATGAATGAGTATTAACCCACCAATACTCCTTGGTGGAGCTTCAGACTGTTTTAATTAATAACTCTGTTAGAAATCTCACTCCTTTAGAAAATTAAACATAGGATCTAGCTTTCCAAGACCTCTCCCTCTTACTTTGAGCCTTGCACACCATCCAACCTTCTCCATTAGTAGATGCCAAGAGACTAGAAGTGGCTACTCCTGTACCTTTTATACCACTAGATGACACCTGCCATCTTCAGTGTCAGAGGCATGAACGCTTCCATCTCTAACAACCTCCCACGTGTGCATGACCTGGGCCCACTGGATTTTTTCCAAGTGTCTTGCCAGCCCAGTCCGACCCTGGACATTCATTTACCAATTTTTCTTAAGCGATATTGTGAAAATCCATCCATTTCTTTCACCTGCTACAGCTAAGACACTCATGCATGTTTTCATCCTACCCCAACTAGATTAGTGTAAACTTGTACTAATGGCTTCCCTAACTGCCATCTCTCCCCATTACAGTATGTATTAAATATTGCTGCCAGAATTCACCTCCTCTCATCCAAAAGGGTACAGACCCCTCCCCTGCTGAATTCCTTATCAATGCCTCCCATAAAACAAAGAATACCTTACAAACTTCTCCTCATAACCTTCAAAGCCCTTTTTTCCTCAGCACCTAACTACATCTCTGTCTCTCTACATGTTCCTGGCCAAATCCTCCACTCGTCTCAGAGCAACCACTCCCACTGCTAATGCTGTTTTCCTGCATCAAACCATACTGTCTTGCTGTGCCTTATATTTGGCATGCCATTCCTTCATTCCACTGGAGAGAATCCTCCCTCAGTCTCTTCAGAATTAAACTCAAAGACTATCTCTTGGAGCACTAACACCCAAACTGGCACTTACTGTATATTGCAGTGTCAACCAATATAACCTACAGTACCTAACATTACCCTATTTATGTCTATAAATTATCCTCCTATTTAGATTGTATGCTGTAAGGGACAGGGACCGCCATCCTGTGTCATCTTAACACTAAGCCCTTAATCTTTATCGTAACTGTACTTTGTATTTATTTTTGTTTATTGACCCCTTGTTTGTTCTACTACTTTATTTCTTTGCTGTACATTGCTTCACTTTCAAGTAGCACTATATAAATAATAATAAACATTCAATAGAAGAAATAGGACCAAAATGTTAACAAATATACAGTAGTAGGCAATCACACCTCATATAACCAAACTCTTCTTTTTTCTCATAAAAGGAGGAAGTTAATTATTCAGCTAGATATCAGATTCATAGTGTAATCCAGAAACCACACAGATGGTTGTACTGACACATAATAAGTGGGAGTGTATGCGTCTCTCTCGCTCTCTCTCTCTCTCTCTTGGGGGGATGTCCAATGCTTTTTCAGAATACTTTTGTTTCCATTTAAAAGCTGAGAGAAAATGGAATAAAATTCCGTATCCTCTTTGTGAAAGCAGAGGCACAGAGCCAAATAAGAAATAACCATATAGACAAACATATTCCATATTTTTAATTTACCTACATACACAACAGTCAAATTTGCAGGTAACCTTGTTCAGGAACATTTATTTGTTTTTTTTTAAGTCTAATTCTCCATAAAGATAATTTAGGTAACTTAGTGCCATGTAATAATTCAGCTGGAGATTATTGGGTTGTTGCTCTGAAGTTATGTAGGAACTCTGGTAATACACTGAAAATTTCCTATGCACAATATTCCTCTCTCTCAGAAAGGATTCAAACTCATATGAGACAAACTGTGGTCCATTGTCTGATATTAACTCCTTTGGATTACCTTCTCTGCTGAAGACTGTAGACAGAAATTTTATTACTGCATCTGATGTTGTATGAGAAACAAATGCAATTTCAGGCCATTTACTGTAATAGTCCATCAAGGTTATAGCAAATCTGCAGTCTATAGGAGCATCTGTAAGAGGACCCACAATATAAATAGCAAGTTTTTCCCATGCTAAATCAAGAAATGGTACTGGTTTGACATCTGGTATTAACTTAACTTCGTGTACAAAGTTCTTTGCACAACCCAGTGAAGTGTTGCTTTGTGGTGAAATTTTAGACACTGGCTGTGTGGCAGGCACTGGTGCTGTAGTAATGAGACCATCAACTAATTGTAGGTTTAATGCAGCAAAGAGATCCCTTCCAAGTATAGCAGTACCCTTATTCACAATGTAAAAGTCACATTTTGCAGTATTTGATTCAAATTATACAGTCAGTGGCAAGCAACCAAGCACAGGGATTGAATCCTTTAAGTAACTGACCAGTTTCAAGGCAGGTGCAACAAGCAGATCTTTTGCAAAGTATTTAAAGGGGAAGGAAACCTAGTCGGCGCAAACCCACCACCCCCCCTCCCGTGTGTTGCCCACCCTCCCTCCTCCCCCCTGGCCTACCCGTCCCGCTGGGCAAATGCCCCTAACTTGTTACTTACCCTTCTGCGCAGGTCCAGTCCAGGGAGTTGACAGACGAAATCTTCTTCCGCGCGATCTTCTTCCTGCTTTGAACGGCGCATGCGCAGTAGGAGCATTTCGCCGGTACGATCTACTGTGCATGCGCCAAAAGTACTTTGTAACTTTCGGCGCATGCGCAGTAGATCGTACCGGTGAAATGCTCCTACTGCGCATGTGCCAAAACGCTGTTCAAAGCAGGAAGAAGATGTCGTCTGTGAACTCCCTTGGACTAGACCTGCGCAGAAGGGTAAATAACAAGTTAGGGGCATTTGCTCAGCGGGACGGGTAGGCCAGGGGGGAGGAGGGAGGGTGGTCAACACACGGGAGGGGGGGTGGGGGGGTTTGTGCCGACTAGGTTTCCTTCCCCTTTAAAGAAAATATCCTTTGGTAGTATAGAAACAGCTGAACCTGTATCAAGCATCAGGTAAATGGAGTGTCCTTTATCAGCAAAAGCAGTACTGACACTGACTGTGCATATAAACTTGTCTGGAATAAATGTACCAGCTTAATCCACACTAATACTGTAACATTTTTAGTAGTGACTTCATGAACATCTTTAGCAGAACTACGGCAGATCTTAGCAAAATGTCCTACTTTTGTGCAGTTGCAGCACCGTAAAGCATTTGCAGGACTTGTAAGATAATTTGCAGTGTGTTGTGTTGAACCACAGTGAAAGCAGGATGAGGAGAGTATAACAGTGCTTTATTAGCAGAGTCATGCAGGCATTACACAACAGTAAGCTTTCACTTTCACTTTTAAGCTACCAGGAAGTATGCACAGTATAAGTATGAGCACAGTGACATCTACAGGCCATTTGCGTGAACACCACAATATACTTGCATAGATACTAGATTTCTTATGAGGCAGGGGACCAGGGAATGTGCGTTGGCCAGATCTGTAGCCCTTCCTTTGTATTAACACCCTCTTTTGAATTTTGTTTTGTAGCAGAATTATTCTGCTGGAAGTCTAGCAGTTATGCTGCAGGCCAAGTTTCCATGTGGTTGTAGTACCCCCACATCTGTGGTCCCTTGACTTTAAAAATTGTTGTTGGTCTGGACAATCTCTCTCTCTAAAAAGCTATAAGTGGGAGAGGATTTACTCCTGTACAACCAATGCTGTGGCCTTGGCAAGCTCTCTCTTCTAATAGCTAACGGCGGGGGGTATAAGCCCTCTGACTGAAACCAATGCTTAGGTCAGCCTTTGAATACTATGACCGGAGGTAAGTAGTTAGGGACCACCTTACTCAGTTTGCCTTAATGTGGAATGGTGGCTTTTACCAATTTTATGATCATAGCTATTTTTGTAAATACATGCACTTGCTAATTCTTAATTCATTTTGTACTGCAGATTTTTTTTAAGTAGTCTTCTGGCAAATCGTGTTTAACCTACATTATTGACCAATTAAATAGGCTTTTTCCTGAATAAGTAACTTTAGCTTCTGCAGGCCTGTTTTGCTATGGTCAAGGCTCCAGAACTAAAAATGTGATACCAAGAAACTTTGTGAATGTCTATCCACTGAAGCTTAGATACTCCATCCCTAGAGTAATTTGAGGGTATTTGGTTGATAAATATCCCCCACACAAATCCACAGTCTTTTCTATGTCACTATCCATAAGCAATTAAATAATAAGGTGAAGGACAAGCCCTCAAAATGGGTCCCCTCAATATTCAGTATTCAAGATTAAAAAAGGGTTACAGTAAAATCCAAAGGTGCTCAAATGCAGTGAAAGGTTTTCGGACTGACTGTAGATTACTTATAAAAATATATATATATTTACTACACCTATAGTTAGTTTTGATATAGATCCATGTATAGCACATATCGGTATGAATGTGTATTACACTGACATCACATATTTGTAGTTATCTTAGCGCTTACTGGATTTTAGAAGGAGAAGCAAAAAGTTCCCTAGCCACCTCTTTGCCTCTCCACAATATAGAGACTGTATTAGAAAGCAAGCTAAAACTTCCACGCCTTATGACTCTATCATTAAACTCTTGATTTGTACTTTTCCTCTTTGTAAAAAGGACTTAAGGCCCCCATACACGTCAGCAGCTTATTGACCCTGAAGTGGGGCCATTCGACTGGCTTCCCCGATCAATATCTGGCAGAAAGTTGGCCAAATCTCAATCACGCAGGTTAAAAAATCCCATCAGATTGCGGCCGCATCTGTGCATTTATGCTGTGCCACAATCCGACCGCCCGTATCTATTGTTGCCACCCGGCCGTTATTTCACCGACCTAGCCGGTAAAACACCTGCCAAGGCCGGGGCCGATATTACAAATTTACCGGCAATGTAGCTGACTGTAAATTTGTAATACACCTAACAAAAGCTTGCGGCCTGCCCCCAGCCTGGTCAAAACTAACCTTTTTCCTGCCGGCTTTTTGCCAAAAGTGTGCCGTGGCCCGTCCCCTTTGACATCACTACCCGCCAAGCCAATCGCGCATGTTGGCTCCACCCCTTTATCATCACAGTCCGCCCCCTTTGCCACGAGGGCCCGTCCTTTTATTCCCACCCCCTCCATCACCAAACGAGCAGATCTCTAAGTCTATGGCCACCTTTACTTGCTATCTTGTCTAGGAATTCAGGCAATTTAGAGATAAATCCAGGACTGGAATTATCAAGCAATTCAGGTTCAGTTTATTTAAATAGCAAATACAGTTGGTTCTTTTAGAACTTGTATTAAATACCATGAACTTCCACTGAAACCGTGAAATTGCCATTCTTCTGCCTTTTATACTAGGACTTTTTAAGTGCTTAAAAGGAGCAACAACTTTAACTACACTTTATACTGATAAAAGAGGGGCTTTTCGATATCATAAGTATCAGTGTGGGAAATTAATACAAGACTAGTTTCAAATTTCAAGATAAACACTACAAGTACATTGTAATATCGTTTGATATTTATAACACTCCAGCATTATTCCATTTTTATTATCAATGATGTTTACTTATTTTTGGTGTACCTTAATGATCCCTTCTTTTTTCTGCTCTGCTTGAAAGTGCCCCCTGCTCCTTTATATCAGGTAATGTTGCCATTACTCAAGAATAAATTCAAGGTGCTATTTCGCATTCTGATGTACAGCTCTGGAGAAATAATTATAAACAACTAAAACGAGCAACAATTTAATGGTTATAGTGGAAATTCACTGAAATGTACCTGAAAGTCAGTTAAAGTTGAATAAACAATCAAAATTGAACTACTACTATCAAATGAAAAAATGTTGAGTTAGGTTTTCTGTTTTGCATCTCATGCAGAAACAGGAAAAAGAGAATTAACTATTTATATTAACATCTGCAATGTTATTGGCTGTACAGCATTAAAATAGTTTTAATAACCGCAATGGAAACAATTCAGAGGATTTAAGAGTTGCAATATAACCTAAATTGCTTTACAGTTTTAAGCAGTTAGTTTGACATTCTCTGTGTATATTTTGACATATTTAAAATGTAGATTTTATTTTTATTCATAATTGCCCTATTTCTCTTTTGTTATGTGGAACATTTTTTTTTTACATTTTGTATGAAATTTACTTTTTTTATAGCTTCATAGGCAGAGCATGGAACACAGTCCTATAAATGATTGCGAAATAGTACATGTGGAAAGAACCATTTTCTGGGTTAGTTAATGTGTAATGTTTATTACACAAATTCGCTTTGCTAATCTGTTTATTACTGAGCTGTTCTGGGTTATGGAAGTGCTTACTAGAGTTCTCTGGGAGTTTTTATAGCATATCCTTTCCAAAATATATCTGTTTTCCACAGGAAGCCATATGAATGTTATCACACCACTTTATTGAAATGAAAGTGTCCCAAATGATCACAGTCAGCAAATTATGGGTGTATAGACTGCAAATTCAGCAATAAGTGGGGATAAGGTGAAACACAGACAATCAAGAAACTATAAGGGAGTTTTGCAATCATTTTAATGAAAACTATACCTTTAGAATGAATACGTAACCAATTATTTATATCATAATAAGGGGCCGATTCACTAACTTCGAGTGAAGGAATCGAAGTAAAAAAACTTCTAATTTCGAAGTATTTTTTTGGGCTACTTCGACCATCGAATGGGCTACTTCGACCTTCGACTACGACTTCGAATTGAAGGATTCGAACTAAAAATCGTTCCACTATTCGACCATTCGATAGTCAAAGTACTGTCTCTTTAAGAGAAAACTTCGACCCCCTAGTTCGCCATCTGAAAGCCACCGAACTCAATGTTAGCCTATGGGGAAGGTCCCCATAGGCTTTCCTAAGTTTTTTTGTTCGAAGGATATTCCTTCGATCGTTGGATTAAAATCCTTCGAATTAAACGATTCGAAGGATTTAATCGTTCGATCCAAGGAATAATCCTTTGATCGTTTGATCGTACTATCTGCGCTAAATCCTTCGACTTCGATATTCCAAGTCGAAGGATTTTAATTCCCAGTCGAATATCGAGGGTTAATTAACCCTCGATATTCGACCCTTGGTGAATCGGCCCCTTAGTGTTAAAGCAAAGATAATTTGGAATGAGCTGGAAATGTCAAAATAAGCTGTACAGTGCAGGTATGGGACCTGTTATCCAGAATGCTTGGGATTTGCGTAAGGGATAATTTGAATCACCATGCTAAAAATCATTTAAATATTAAAATACCAAATAGGATTGTTTTGATTGTTTCCAATAAGGATTAATTATATCTTAGTTAGAATCAAGTACAAGGTACTTGCACATCTACTTTAAAGATGTGAAATATTTCATTTTATTGGAGTCTATGTGATATGGCATTTTTGTAATTCAGAGCTTTTTGTATAATGGGTTTCTGGATAACAGATCCTATACCTGTAAACAGTAGCTTGCTGTCCATTCCGGAAACCTTTTGAAATTTAGGCTGCTATAATATATACATGCTCAGGCATCCATAAATGATAAATTAAAAAATATCACTGCAAACCAACTACTCTTTCTGCTTTACATACGCTAATAACTAATGATATGGTTACATTTGTATTTCTACTGATTAAATATATTTAACAACATTATGCATATAGGAAGTAAAAGGGATAAATAGGGATTAAATCGCTTGTAATCTAGACATCCAAGCTTATAATGAATAAGCAATGTGTCATAGCCCTCAGTACCTGATTTCAGCTAAATTGTCTTGCCAGTTCATATTATAAACAAAGCAAATGAGCCGGAAAATGAAACACAAGGCAGAAGGGATGAAACAGTGGAGTGAGGAAGGACGGTAATATGTTCTATGAACCAAAAGAAGTAAACATTACACACTACCTGTGCAAATGTATATGTTTGTTTAACCTATAATACATAACTTTATCATTTTTGTCAGACTGCTTGTTCTGGTCTAAACAAAGCGTGCGGCACGTTTACACCTGGTGGAAATTTTTGCTGGCAGTAGCTGTTACAGTAAGTATAACATTGTTCTGCTTTCCTTTCATATTTTTAATTAAAAGCTGTGATGAGTTTCTATCCTGTATTGTCACATAGTATGGTTGTCATAGCCTTGACTGCATCATGATAGACATGTTATTATTCTGTTAATCACCCATCAAGTAGTTTTTCATGCCATCTTTTTTTTAATATCTGTTTACTCAGCACAGAAGAAATGCAGTAAAGTGTAACATTTTCGGCACCTGACAGAATGAAACACAGCCAACTTTTTGGTAAATTGGCTATTTTAAAGTTTATTTTACAGTTAAAAATTTGAAAATATCTATGAATTTATTCCTTGATAAAGGCCCAAATGTGGGCCTGAAACATTGGATGCACAAGTGATGTTTGAATAAAGATTTCCATGTATTTGAAGAAATTGGAGTGCGGGTCCGTCTTGAATAACTGAGCATACAGTATATTTTGTTTGACTGGGCACCTACGTGTTTGTTGAGGGAAAGGGGCAAATTTACTAAAGGGCGAAGTGACTAACATGGACGAAAGTTCGCCAGCGTGACATCATTTCGGTACTTCGCCGACTTACTAATGGTCGTAACTTCACTAGTGAAGGAGATAGACTCTAGCGGTACTTCGCTCCCTTACGCCTGTGGAATTTGCGCTCTGGCGAATGGACGTAACTACGCAAATTCACTAAGATGCGGATTTTACTGACGATTACCTCTTGCCTTTGCCACCTCAGACCAGACGAAGTGCAATAGAGTGTAAAGGAGTTCCTAAAAAAATAGTTTACATTTTTTCCAAGTCCCAAAAAAAATAGCGTCAAATTTTTTTGGAGTAACCGGCTTCCCTCCTACATTTCATAACATATGGGACATAAACTATACACTGGGCTCATGTGTAGGGCAATATAAAAACTTTTTTTTATTACGGTTTCCCGTGCTTGTGTAGTGTAATATATTTGCTGCAACATATACGTCCATTGAACTTTAACTTACCACCATATGCAAATTAGGCAACGGTAGCGCAACTTCGCTTCGCTTGGCGCAGTAATGCTAGTGCAACTTCGGCAGTGTTCAGCGCCCTGGACACAACTTCGGATTTTAGTGAATTAGCATTGTCCTGGCGAATCTACGTCTGGCGAAGTGTGAGCAAAACCATCGCTGGCGAATTTTAGGGAGTTGAATTTGCCCCGAAGAGTTCAGATACATACGGGACTATATATAACTATATATAGATAAAAAATGCACAAATAAAGTGTTTAAAGCTCAATAATGACTGGGTTTTTTTTATCAAGTACAGTATACCACACTTTTTATAATTTGGCAGAATTACGAAAATACATAAATCTATAAGATACCGTCTGAATTTGTTGTGCGTACAACATTTTTACAATTTGTGACTGAAACTGTAACTTAGAGACGCATTTACTAACAACTGAATTGTGACCTTTTTTCACGAATCTTGAAAAATTTGTGGTTTTCATATGTTTCTAAAAAGCTCAAAAATTTTTTTTAAAGCCATGAAACCTTTAATGCCAAACTTCTCCAAATTAAATTTGTCGAGGTCCTATAGAAGTTAATGGAAGCTGCACTCATCTTATTTGACCACATCAAATCAATTCAGACTTTTAGAGGTTTTCGGATTTTTTCTTCGCTAGAAGAGGTATTCATATTTTTTAACTACATTCTTATTATTTTATCTATATGTTTTATATTCATATATTTTAATAAATTCAATGTCAATCATGGTTTTAGGGTTTTTGAGTTTAGTCGTGGTTTCCAATAACTATTAAACCACTAAAATTTGACCCTTAATAAATAAGCCTCTTACTCTCTACATATTGTCAATATTTGAATTTCCACCATGGTGCTCTCACTTTGCAGCTTACATTTTTTTTATTATTTTTATTTTATTTTATATTTTTAGTGTTTTTTTCACTACACGTGCCAGGTGCCCTGACGACCAATTAATATCGACTGACTGAGGATTCCTGCAACACACACTTTATTGTAAAGTTATGTAAATTTAGTGAAGCACAATCAAGAATGAGACTAGACACTTGGGGGCAAATTCACTAAAGGGCGAATTTTCACCAGCGACTGCTTCGCCACTCTCTGTGCCACTTCGCCAATCGCAAATTCGTTACCACTAAGCTAATTCACTAAATGCAAAGTTGCGATACTTCGGCTGGGCAAGCATTTCATAGCGAATTTTCGCAAGCGTTCATTTCTGCCTAATGAAACTTTGCTAGCACTCTTGCGCTTAGGTTAATTTTGAATAGGGTGGGTACCTAAAAGTTGTATGGATGTCTTTATGGTGCAAATGCTTGAAGTGGCCACTTTTTAAAACACGTAAAATGAGCCATAATAAAGACAGAAGAGGTCCTCTAATGCCCTAGACATGAGCCCACAAATGTGGCATGCCCCTCAAATTAGTTTTAAAAAAGTGTTCATGAATAAATCTTTAATAGTTTGAACTTTTAATGACAATCCCACTTTAAAAAAAGAAAAGTGTTTTTTACAACTTTAATGTATTTCCAGCATACAGGATGTCGCTTTGTTTTATTAATTCGCCTGGTTTGAGGTGGTGAAGAAACACTGGCACAAGAAGTAACATTCAGTAAAATTTGCATCTTAGTGAATTTGCGGAGTAACGACCGTTCGCCAGAGCGAAAACTCGTATTAATTAACCAAACTTTTCATTAAGGTGAATTATGATGTAACAGATGCTATGGCGCATAATATGCCATAGGTGTTCCTGAAGGCAGTTGTAGCAAAACAGAAAACAAGCCATAAAAAAATGCCTTCAGTATGCAATTCATTCTTTGAAAAAATGCAGTCTAGCTAGAGGAATTTAGCTCAGAATGTTGGTGTTATAATAGGATTGCAAACAATATTAATGTACAGTATTATAAATCAATTCATAAAATGGAAAAAGTACAAAACTGGCTGCTGTAACCCTGACAGACCAGAACTGTTGATAAACTTTTTGACTGGATGGGTTGGGGTTAGTATGAACAAGAAAGGGAATATGTTTGCATTTATAAAGCAGAGAGATGAAAGATAGATTGCAAATAAGCAATCACATTACTGTTTAGGACTTTTGCCTCAAAGGAACTTTTTTTTAATAAACCACTGATATAAGTAACATGTATACCAGTGTAAATAAAACATGACAACTGTTGTACTCCTGATCAATTATCAATTTAATTCAATCAGTTACTTCTGAAAAAATAAATAATACCAAGCACCAGTGGCAGTGGAAAAAAACATTAGGATTTCTTTTTTCTGTAGAGTAGTACATCTTAACGTGTAGTTAATCTTGTGTTAATTACTACTGACACCACTGAAAATAAACATGATATAGCTACATCTTAGGGTAGAGACACATGCTCAGATTCGGGGAGATTAGTCGCCCGGCAACAAAGCTCCTCTTCTTCAGGGCTACTAATCTCCCCGAACTGCCTCCTGCCATCTAGAATTTAAATCTCCGCTGGGAAGACAATCGGTGCACTTAATTCTCCGAAGTCGCCCGAAGTTGCCTCACGAGGAAACATTGGGCGACTTCGGAAAATGAAGCACTCCGAGTGCCATCCCGCCGGAGATTTCGATTCTAGCCAGCAGGAGGCAGTTCGGGGAGATTAGTCGCCCCAAAAAAGAGGCGATTTATTTGTGGAGATTAGTCGCCCAGTGACAAATCTCCTCTTCTTCGGGCGACTAATCTCCCTGAACTGCCTCCCTCAGGCTAGAATGTAAATCGAAAACTCTCTGGTATTTTGACCCGGCCTGTGATCCGACTACACTTCTGAGTTCTGTTTTGTACTACGCTGCCTGTTTAGTAAATTGACTTGGCTTGTGAATCCGATTACGCTACCGTCTACTGTTATTGTTCAGCTCAGCTCATCTGGTGTATTAACACGGCCTGTGATGCTGACTTCGTTCCTCATTCTCCCAGTCAGTTTAACGTGCGATTCACTTGTTCGCCTAGACCTCTTCCCTGGGTCCTCTCATATTAAGACCTGGCAGCACCCCGAGTAGCGGCAGGCTCTTCCCAAAGCCAAAGGTGGCTTCTACAGACAGAAGACTGAGTCGTGACCTAGGTATTTGTTCTAGGTTTGGGATACCAATCGTAACACTCTGTTACTTCATCTCAGGCATGTTGCCGACATTTTAAGCCCCAGCCATGCTATGTATATAGTACAGCATATTTATTTAAGAAGAAATGTTACAAGTATCATAACACCAATGAGCAGTCAAGGGATTCTATCCTTTCTCATTCTTATTTTGTGCTCCTTTAATCTGTACTCATTTGTCCTTTGCTATTTTCCAGTTTCCAGTCAAGGAAAAATCAGAGGGTTTCATTGCACTTTGAAATATGATACAGGGCAATAATTATCCATTTGTTTTCACAATTAAAACTTAGGGGGTTATTTATCAAGGTCCGAATTTATCTCAATATCGGCTGCTACAAACTCCGATCTAACCCGCTCGGGTTTTTAACGCTTATTTATTATTACATTTTCCCGAAAATTTGCTTTGTGGGAAAAGCTCAGATTTTCAGGATTTTTTCGTGAATTTTCCTCGAAAACTCAGAATTTTTCGGAGTTTTCACCCGAAAGCTCCGAAAACATTGTGCCCAAAACCCCCAACACAACCAAAAATCAATGGGACTGTTCCCATTGACTTTTATGCAACCTCGACAGGTTTGAGATGCCCTGTTTTTATATTTGGGCTTTTTAGCCCTCGGGGTTTAATAAATTCCGAAAAATTCGTGATTTTTTTAAAAGTCAGATTTTATAAAAAAAAATCTACAATTGAAATCAATTTGTGAAATTAATTTGAATGTAGGTGTCACAGTTCAGACATTTACCTATATAACATTACAGAAATGTGCCATGTCTTTCTTGAATGTAGAAATCCGCAGGACAGATAACAGAGACCTGCTGCTACTCCTGAGAATTCCCAGGTGAGTGGAGTGATATATTTCATAATATGTCGAGCAAAACATTTATTAACAAAACCAGACTGATATGCCCATTGATTTTCTTTTTTGGATCGTGGCACCTAAGCTCCCGTAATGTTTCAGAGTGAAAACAGCCAAGAAGAAATTGTAATCTGCTTTTTTAGTTGAACTTAAGCCAAGGAGAAATATTGACCAGTAATAAATCATGCCATTAAATATAAATATATATATATATATATATATATATATATATATATATATATATATATATATATATATATATGTGTTTTCTCTAACTTGTATATGGTTTGTAAAAGTAATGTTAAATATGCATAAAAATGGTACAAGAGGTTTGAATATTTTTTATAAACTATGTATTCCTTATGTATTGTCAAAGCAATATTTTCACAAAAATTGTCTTTTTGCTTGTTATTGGCAGACATCAACATCGACCATCGAATGGCTTTACTTCGAATATCAAAGTCGAAGTTTTTTTCACGGAATTTGGCCGTTTTGCGGTCGAAGTAAAATCGAACAATCTAATGATTTTACTTCGACTTCCAAAAACGTAGAAAAATGCTCTAGAAGGTCCCTATAGGCTAACATAGCACTTCGGCAGGTTTAATTTGGCGAAGTTTTGAAATCGAAGTCTTTTTAAAGAGACAGTACTTCAATTATCGAATGGTCGAATATTCAAACAACTTTACTTCGAATCAAATTCAAAGTCGCAGTCGTAGTGTCCTATTCGATGGTCGAAGTATACAAAAAATTACTTTGAATTTCAAATTTTTTTACTTCGAAAATTCCCTCGAATTCACTTCGACCCTTGATAAATCTGCCCCTATGTGTTCTCATTTGCATGCAATCAGATCTCGAGGCTTGCAGACTGATGTGCTAATATTGCTATCCTGCTGTGATTCTAGAGTTTACCAGTTCTAGTGGAAATAAAACATTTTTCATCTGACTTTCACAACTGTTATGTATAGCATTTAAAATGTGTTGCTTTTATATAAGGCAATGCCTGGGACCTAGGGTTGCCACCTTTTCTGGAAAAAAATACCGGCCTTCCTATATTCTTGCAGTTTTTTCCTATTAATAATATTAGCATCAAGCATCATTTTTACCGGCCAGGCTGGTAAAATACCGGCCAGGTGGCAACCCTATTGGGATCTGAGGTTTTTCATATAAGGTGATCGTTCTATAATTTGGATCTTCGCACTTAAATGAATACTGTCATAGGAAAACATGTTTTTGCTGAATTCTGCACTGAAATCAATCAAAAAATCAAAAATTGTCAAAAGAGCAAACTTTTTTTTTATATTTATATTTAATTATATTATATTTATATTTAAATTTATTTATATTTAATTTTGAAATTTTAGGGGGCTATTTATTAAAACTAGATCTTTCCCAGTATTTTAATTATAAAAATTCGACCAAACTCCCATTCACAATCTGGCTTAATTTACTATCTATTTAGATAGAAAATTGTCCGTGCAGAAAAAGTCTTGACAAAATCTTTTGACGCCCAAAAAACTTGAATAATCAAACTAATTTATCGGTTTATGAAATGAATGAAAACCAGCATCAAACAGCACGAAACTTTTGACAATCATGAAGGAAAAAAAAAATGTTCCAATAGTTAATCTGCCATTGTCTTTTACATGATTTTTCTTGGATTTTGATTTTTAGCAGTTTTGGAGTATAATTTTAGTTTTCTCTAAAAATTCTGATTTTTTTCCCTTTAAAACTCAACCAGAAAAATCTAACGCTTCATAAATAGGCCTCTTAGGGTCAGTATAGATTCGTGCAACCTAGGACAAAGACAAGGACAATTATTATTTAGCCCCTCACTTATTTTAATTTCACCAAGAAGCACAATATATAATTAGAAATAATTTGTCTCAGAAAAAAAAATAGTGTCAGCAGGCACTTAATGATTCTTTCAGAAGTAACCCATTTCCTGGTGGGGCACAGACAAAGTGTGAAAGAGTGTTTGGACATCATGAAAAATAGTCTTTTGTATTGTATACAAAATGAGCTTTTTGGGAGAATTTCAGAATGACTGTTACAACTAGTTTTTTTTTCTCAATTCTTCTTAACACAAGCAGTCAGCACTGGGACAAAATCTGTTCCCTTGGAGTCACTAAACTATACTAAACTATATTTAGAGCTGATGGTGATATAAACCATGTACAACTGGCAGATTGGCTTTAACCTCACCTTCATTTCTGTTGGATTCATGTCAGCCTACACTCAGATTTGGCAGGAATCAGTTTTCACTAAGTTATTGGTAATTTGTGGGCTCTCCTTGCAGTCTCTGTCTATTTTCTCTCCACCTTTTTATGTAATTCTTCAGAGACAACATAATTAGTCAAAGTAAGATATTCTGAAACCACATCTTTATAAGTGATTGTGTTAGTATGAATATTGCATGTATTGCGCAACATTGGGAAGCACGGGATGTGAGGCGCAGAACATGTAAAAAGAATTAAATCTAGGAGGAATAGATATCGCTATGCAGCATGGTGCCTGCACTACTGACAAACTGTAATCCAAACTATTTAAAAATAGAGTTAGAATTTTTATTATAAATTATTTTTTTATTACAAGATATATATTTATATATTTGTATTTATATGTATCATTCTGTTTACTTACAGTTTTGCAGCTGTTCTGCAATGAAAAGGCAATGAAGCCCCCAGTAACCCCCGAGGCAGTATTTTGCCACTGGCATCTGTGTTACGTAGATGGTTAACATGTAACTAGTGATGGGCGAATTTGGGGCGTCTTGCCAAAATTTGCGCATTTCTAGCAAAATTTGGGAAATGGTGAAGAATTTGCGAAAAACGGCACCGGTGTCTAGTTTTCGACGCCGGCATCCTTTTTTTTTTTGACGCCGGCGAATTTTTTGCTGGCGAATTCACGCTGGAGAAGAGGTGCTTAAATGGTGATATGATATGATATGATGATTGTCATCTTGTAGTAAGGAAGGAATTTTTTTAATCATTAACGCAAATTGGAGAGGCTTCAAACAAGGGTTTTTCCTCTGGATCAACTAGCAGCTAGGCAGGTTTTATAAAGACTTAAAGGTGACTAACGCTAGCGAAAATTCGCCAGAGTGACGTCATTTGTTTGGCGATTTCCTAATGGATGCAGTCATCACTTCGCTAGCGAACGAGATAGATGCTAGTGTTGCTTTGCACTCTAACTCCCGGTGAATTTTCGCTCTGGCGAGCGGACGTAACTCCGCAAATTCACTAAGATGCGGATTTTACCGAACGTTACCTCATTCGCTCAAACCAGGCGAAGTGCAGTGGAGTGCATAGGACTTCCTCAATTTTTAGTGCAAAATGTTTCCAAGTCCCAAAAAACGCTGGTGTCTTTTCCTTTTTTCAGAGTGATAGCCTGCAAAGGTCCGTAAATTTTTTTTTGGGTAACCGGGTTCCCCCCTCCATTTTCTAACATATGGAACATAAACTATACAGTGGGCTCATGTGTGGGGCATTATAACAACTCTATTTTATTTATTAATGTTCCTGGGACTTGTGTAATATAATGTATTTGCTGCAACATATACGTCCATGTAACTTTATCTTTTCCCTCCATATGCAAATTAGGCAACACTAGTGATATTAGCTTTGATTGCTGAAGTAACGGTAGCGAAAATTCGCCAGCATTCGGCGCCCTGGACGCAACTTCCACTTTAGTGAATTGCCGTTGCCCTAGCGAATTTATGCCTGGCGAAGTGTTACGATGGCTGTGAAGCCATCCCTGGCGAATTTTTGCCAGTTAGGGAATTTGCCCCAAAAGGTTTATGTCTTTTTTTCAACCTAACTTACTATGTTATTTGGGCCTCTCTCTCTCTACAATGTGTATTTTTAGCAGCATGAAAACAAAATACAGTATCCCTAATCAGTGTATATATATAAATATATTTTATTACTACTCAGTTACACATGATAATGTGTGAGTATGTATTTCATAAGTGCGGAATATTCATTTGTGTATGTGCACTATTCAGTATTCCATAGCTGGGCTGTCTTTTGAAACCCTCCTGGGGCCCTGTAAATATAGGCCATTTTACTGTGCCTTGCTGAACACTGCTACAACTGAGGACCCCAGGAATAACTTTGTGCAGTATAGTTATACCCCTGTGTGCTGCCTTTATGGTGTCCCTGACTATTCTTAGAAACAAGTGTGCTACATTAAAATTGTTCCAAATGAAAACATGCAATAAAGAAATAAATCATGAAAGCTGAAATGATTAAAGAAGCAGAAAGAAACGTGAGAATGGCTGCAGTGTTATATGTACCGGTGGTGAGAGGTATGCACACTTATTATTGCACTCAGATAGAGGTATTAGCTACAGACTTATTATAGTAAACATGTATCAGGATTTGCTTGGTTTTGTAGTGGTGCCTAATTTATCCAACTTGGCTTTTACACCACAACACACACATTTTTAAATGTAGCAAAGCAGACTACCCTGGGGCCATGCAGGTTACATATCTGCACTAAAATCCATTTCTCAAAAGAGCAAACCAATTTTTTTATATTCAATTTTGAAATCTGACATGGGGCTAGACATATTGTCAATTTCCCTAGTCCCAAGTCCCTAGTCATGTGACTTGTGCTCTGATAAACTTCAATCACTCTTTACTGCTGTACTGCAAGTTGGAGTGATATCACCCCCTCCCTTTTCCCCCCCAGCAGCGAAACAAAAGAACAATGGGAAGTTAACCAGATAGCAGCTCCCTAACACAAGATAACAGCTGCCTGGTAGATCTAAGAACAACACTCAATAGTAAAAACCCATGTCCCACTGAGACACATTCAGTTACATTGAGAAGGAAAAACAGCAGCCTGCCAGAAAGCATTTCTCTCCTAAAGTGCAGGCACAAGTCACATGACCAGGGGCAGCTGGGAGATTGACAAAATGTCTAGCCCCATGTCAGATTTCAAAATTGAATATAAAAAAATCAATTTGCTCTTTTGAGAAATAGATTTCAGTGCAGAACTCTGCTGGAGTAGTACTACTAACTGATGCGTTTTGAAAAAAACATGTTTTCCGATGACAGGATCCATTTAAGGAAATGACACATTTAACAGAGTTTATTAAGGTGTCAATCCCTTAAACAGAGTTAATTAAGGTGTCAATGCAAATTGAATTTGGGGATTAATAATTTGGCAAATTCTTTTCATTCTAGAATGGAAAATGTGTTAAATAGAAAATGACCAGGGGAGGTACATTTATCAAGGGTCAAATTTTGTATTCATTTCATTACTTTCTTGATAGGGAAACTTCGGTAATACACTTACACTTACGTCAGTTTAAATATGGCAGGTACATATAGGTCATATGCATGTCTTTATTAGTGATGGTGAAATTGCTGGAAGTGGCCACTAAGTGGCCTACCCTAAAATGGTTTAAATGGTTAAAAAAAGTGTAAATATAACCTATATTTAACAGTTACAACTTTTAAATATAATCCCACAAACACCAACTTTTTTTTTCTTTTTTATGACTTTTTTTTGGAATATAGAATATGATGTCACTTACATAGTAATATTGAGAATGTAGCTTCATCTTAACAATTTGCCAAGTAGAACCAGGTAACATATTGGAAAGTTTACACTTTGATAAATTTGCAGATTAACCGTCGTTCACCTGAGTGAAAAGGCACAAAAGTTCTAGAGAATTGTCTTCTTCACCTTTTAGTAAATTGGTGAAATCACAGCAAATTGTAATTTTGGCAGATTTTCACCAAACAATACACAATTCGCCCTTTAGTAAAGTGGCCCATTGAGTGCAGAGTGTAGACTACATAAGTCATGATATACAGTAATTTGTGTATATGGAAAACATATTTATATATATTTATGCTGATAATGTATTGTTCATTCTTACTGTATAATGTCAATTTGAAATATGTTTTTAAATGTATGATTTATTATGCAGAATACTTGTTAACTGATAATTCTACAATGCTGGGCACTCATCTTAGGTCTACTAGAAAATGCCAGGTTTCCTCGTGAAACAAGACACATATCAAGGGTCGAATTTTGAATTCATGTGGGTTTTTTTAACACATGAATTAGATTGTACTTCAAATTCAATTAAAGGAATTGTTCAGTGTTAAAATAAAAACTGGGTAAATAGATAGGCTGTGCAAAATAAAAAATGTTTCTAATATAGTTAGTTAGCCAAAAATGTAATTTATAAAGGCTGCAGTGACTGGATGTGTAATATAACAGCTACAACACTACTTCCTGCTTTTCAGCTCTCTTGGTTTACACTGACTGGTTACCCTGGTTACCAAGCAGTAACCAATCAGAAACTTGAAGGGGGCCACATGGGTCATATCTGTTGCTTTTGAATCTGAGCTGAATGCTGAGGATCAATTACAAACTCACTGAACAGAAATGTACCATGTGGCCCCCCTTCAAGTCGCTGACTAACTCAGAGTTGTAGAGCTGAAAAGCAGAAAGTTGGATTCTGGCTGTTTTATTAGATATCTGTTCACTCCAGCTTTTATATATTACATTTTTGGCTAACTTACTATATTAGAAACATTTTTTATTTTGCACAGCCTATTTATTTACACAGTTTTTATTTTCTCACTGAACTGTTCCTTTAAGGGTCATTTATTAAAAAGATTGAATATGCCAAACTCGGACGAATTTTACTGAACCAAGAACTCAAATCAAATTCGTTTTGAATTCGACCAAACTTGATTCTCCGCAAAAAATTGTCAGGAAGGCTACAAACATCTCCAAATTGGTCACTGGACCTCTCCCATTGGCTTATACAGTAATTCAGCTGGTTTCAAAATTCTTAAAAGGCCAGAGTATGATAAATCTCTAAAATCGAATTAGAATCTTTAAAAAAAACTTGAATCCAGTTTGGATAATACCCTAGTGGAATTTGACAGTTTTGACCATAAAAAAAACTTGAATTAGAATTTTCAACTCCACCCTTAATAAATCTGCCCCATAGACTCAAATGTATCGCTGCCAAAAAGGTGCGGAGTTTGCAAAAAGTTGCCACGAAAAAAAATACCCATTGACTACAATGCATTTTGCAAATTTTCACCTTTTTGTGAATTTTTAATTGAAGCAAATGGGACATATTCGTCCATCAATACTCAGGAAAAGGTAAAAAGAGAAAAAGGAAGTCATGGAAAAAGTTTTTTAGTACTTTTTGGCAAATGGCATACCCATATTTTGGAGTGTTAAGTGGTAATATGCTACCTCCCCTAACTATAGAGTGCTGCTTACTGGGCAACCAAGTAGCACACATAGAAGAGGGCATGCTTTATACAGTATAACACTTGATCACAGAAGCAAAAGATGCAGAACCATTTTTTTGTTATAATAGATGTAGGTCATAGCCAGTTATTCTTAGAACAGATATATATCACTTCCCTTCAAATGTCCCCTTCTGTGCCACTGTTCTATTGACATTGGAATCTACAAAAGGAGAAACCAGTTCAGAGGAAAGTTCATTTTTGTGACAAACTGTGACAAATAGTACCTTTATTTATTGTGACTAATTGCAATTAGCATATACACAATGTGCTTAGCAATGGGTGAGATGTCTCTGACCTCTCCAGTGCCCATTAAGCCTTTGTCCTAGAAAATAAGAATTGTGTTTTGGCTAAGAAACAGAACAGTAGCTGTAAATTGGGTTCGATCTCCATACCTTCATGTCACTTGGTGATAGTTTATGTAACATAAAAACCAGAGCATATGTTTGCCAGTAACTAATAGTAAGTACTAAAAGTACTTACTAACTGGTTGCTATAGTCTGCTAGAAATGCTGTTGACATTACAAGACTCACTTGCAAACTTTAGGGTAAATGCAAAGAGCTGGATCTTGTTGTAATTCCCAGCATTCTTTAGTTTACAGTATGCCATACCCACAACTGATATGTGCCAAGTGAACCGAACGATAATTCTGTCGCTAATGCAACGCGGTGGAAATGTCTCTATTTTCAGACAACTTCAATGCAATTTGCCAAAACAGACACTAATTAGCGTCCATATTGGTTCAGAATTGTGTTTTCCTGCACTGAGTCTTTTCCGCTTTTAAAAAAATATTTTGCTGACATATAAAAATAAGTCTTTTAGCTACCAATGACTAAAAACAATGAAAAAAGTCCAACTGAGCCTTTCAGCAGAATAAACCACAAATTCATAACCTTGCATTTATCTATGCTGAATATCTTCTGCTAGTTAAGGTGGCCATATACGTATGAACCTATACAAGCTGCTGATTTGGCCCCTCCAGTATAAGACAGAAGCCCAACTATGGCTCAAAATAGGCCAGATATCTATCTGTTGCATGAGAACCACTTGACCACTTTCATGTGGTTCAATCTATAACAGAAAGGAAATTATATGTTTGTAGAACAAAAGTTGGGTATTGGAAAAATGGTTGATGTTGCTGTTTTTTTCTTCCTCTTCCTGTTATATATCACCTTATCTATGAGTTAACTGATGTATTTATACTGTATTTAACTTTTGGTACTATTTTCAGTATTTACTCCCTTGTCTGCATTAAAACAGTGCTGCATAGGAAAGAGAGGCGAAATACATGAGAATATATATGAATAAGTGCACATAACTCCTCATAACAGATTCATACAAATACCTTATGCACAATAGTGGACCTGAAAATGTATGGATTGTATAGATTGTTGTGTGGATCTGCTGACACATAAAGGGTCAGATTCAATGTTATGAGAAAAACGTGTTTCCTAATTTAATTCTTGATTTTCACTGTAGATTTACATGTGATAAACCACAAAACACATTTTTTTCTAATTGAAATGAATCTGGCTTAAAGTGAGAAAACATTGTTTCCTCTGTAATGCATTCAAATTGATTTGAAATAGTCTACTCTTTTATGCGCTTGCTTTTAAATGGGCAAAAGGTCTGGGCCTATTAATAATATCAATATGTTTGACTCAAGAATTGAATCTGATCATAAAAATTAAAAAAAAACCTGATGGCTCTAAGTTTAGCATATAGAACAGCCTATAAAACAATGGAGAGGCCCTGTTTGAATGCTAGCATTGAGGACTAATGCCCAATGAATAATGCCCATAACTAGTGACAGGTGAATCTGTCCTGTTTCGTGTCTCCAAAAAATTCTAGAAATGGCAAGAATTCATGAAATACATTGAAGTCAATAGACCTTTTTTTTGCTGCAAATTTTTCAGAGCATCGTTGGAATCCGTTGGAGTCTATAAAGGTTTTTTTGTAGCTGCGAAACCTGGAAAATAATGCACCAAAACTACCCATAACTGCTTCAGCCATGGCTGGAAAGTTCTGATTTTAAGGGGATATAGGGTTTGATATAGCAACCAACCAATTTAAGGCAATACAGAATATACAATATCCTCCCAGGAAAAGAACTACTCATCTTATCGCTCTAGTTAGAAAAAGGGAAACTGTAATTCTACACTGAAAGACTGATCAATCAATGTGCTTGTGTCCTTGCACAGCAGGTCTGTGTTTAATTTGTTCTTTTACTCTTTGCAATCTCTCATAATATAGGGGCTGTAATCTACTTAATAAATTGAAGAAGTCCTCAACTGTATTCACTGGGATTCATGTCCTTGTAAACATACAAACATCCTGTGTCACAAAGAGGCACCTAAACCAGGAAAAATCAGAATGGGATTAAAGATAGTGCTACTAGTGCTACTAATATATTATATATTAGAACAAAACACACCAACTATACAGGACATTTGGTTTTGGGCAATACATAGGAGTTCAATTGTCAAACACAGAAGCAAAACTGTGTTTCAGTCTTGCCCCCCCAAGAATTTATTTTCCCCATCTTCAGCATTTTCAAGCTGCTGGAATCCACTTAAACGAGTCGGCACTTCAACTTGTGTTTGAATGAAAGTCTGGTACATTCTCGACTTGTAGCAAGGTTCTTAACGGGGTCCCTCAGGGCTCGGTATTGGGTCCACATTTATTTAACTTGTTCATTAATGACTTAGAGGATGGTATTGTAAGTAATGTATCAGTGTTTGTAGATGACACAAAACTATCCCGCCCAATTAAATCCATCCAGGATGCAGCATCCTTGCAACATGATCTTAAAAAACTGGCAATCTGGGCAGCTAAATGGCAAATTCAATGTTGATAAATGTAAAGTCATGCACCTGGGATGTAAACATATCCAAGCCACTTATACCCTTAATGGGACTGCACCAGGCAAATCCATAATGGAAAAGGACATTGAAGTCCTTGTAGATAATAAATTTGGCTGAAGCAAACAATGCCAGTCAGCAGCATCAAGGGCAAATAAGGTCTTGAGTTGTATTAAAAGGGACATAGAGTCACGGGAGGAGGGGGTCAGTCTTCCACTGTATAGAGGACTGGTAATGCCCCATCTAGAATATGCCGTACAGTTTTGGTCTCCAGTGCTCAAACAGGACATTATTGTATAATAATCTCTCTAATGCTTTATTTACCAGTAGGTCTTTCCAGCTGACGCAAGGTCACCCATTCCGATTAGAAGAAAAGAGGTTTTTTTTTACAGTGAGAGCTGTGAAGATGTGGAATTCTCTCCCTGTACAGGCTGATAAATTAGAAAGCTATAGGAAGGGGTTGGATGGCTTTTTAGCAAGTGAGGGAATACAGGGTTATGGGAGATAGCTCATAGTACAGGTTGATCCAGGGACTAGTCCGATTGCCATTTTGTAGTCAGGAAGGAATTGGAGGTAAATTGGAGAGGCTTTAATTTGTTTTTTTGTCTCCCTCTGTATCAACTAGCAGTTAGGTAGGTTAAAATAGAGTTAAAAGGTTGAACGTAATGGACGTGTGTCTATTTTCAACCTAACTTATTACTGTATGTTACTATATAACACCACATACATGAAAATTCTCAAGAGTTTTTGAAAAATTACAAATTACTTTTCTATTAAAGTCTTTAGGTCTAATAGTAGGCAAAGTATCAACATAAAACCTGGAGCGCAATTTAAATGTTATTATTAATGACTTGCTTAAGCACTATGGGGCAGATTCACTAAAGGGCAAAAGTGACTGATGCTAGTAAAGATTCGCCAGCGTGACGTAATTTTGCTACTTTGCCGATTTACTAACGGCGCAGGTATAACTTCGCTAGTGAAGGAGATAGACTCTAGTGGTAATTCGCTCCCTTACACCTGGCGAAGTTGCGCTCTGGCGAAGGGACGTAACTATTCAAATTCACTAAGATGCGGAGGTTATTGAATGTTACCTCTTGCGCCAGACTTGCCTTCGCCACCTCAGACCAAGTGAAGTTCAATAGAGTAGATAGGACTTCCTTCAAAAAATTGTTGAAAATTATAGGCTGCAAAAGAGAGTTAATTTTTTCTGGGGCACCCGGCTTCCCCCATACAATTCCTAACATATGGCACCTAAACTATACACTGGGCACATGTGTAGGGCAAATATAACTTTATTTTATTTTAATAAGGGTTCCCGGGATTGTGTAGTGTAAAGTATTCAACATACAGTATACGTCCATTCAACTTTAACTTCCCGTCGTATGCAAATTAGCCAACGCTAGCTCAACTTTGCTTCGTTTGCCGCAGTAACGCTGGAGCAACTTCGCCAGCATTCGGCACCCTGGACGCAACTTTGGGTTTTAGTGAATCATCATTGTCCTGGCGAATTTACACCTGGCAAAGTGTTGCGATGTGAGCGAAGTGTTGCTATCGCAAATTCATCACTTAGTGAATCAGCCCCTATGTCACATGCTTGTGTGCATTTTATGACTGGAATCCACCCTGTGTGCACAGTGACAGGTGTATGCCTTTCATATCACTTACTGCAAACATTTTCTTCCCAGCATTTTTCTGTCCAGTAATAAAATCCATAGAATGACATTAACCTAAAATATAGCACATAGTACATTATTTTTGACACAAACTTGTTATCTGTGAAATTAGTGGAGCCTCAAATTCTCACAGAACTTTACAATAATGTGAGCCTGGTTACATTCTTGCACAGATCCCAAATACTGAAGATTTTTATTCAAAACAGTGGGTGAAATGCTATATTAGCAACTTTTGAGTAAAATATAATCTAGGATTTATTGTTCCACCTAGGGAGGTACTATATATACACATATATATATATATACATATATATATATATATATATATATATATATTATATATATAT
This sequence comes from Xenopus petersii, assembly GCA_038501925.1. Classification (NCBI taxonomy): domain Eukaryota; kingdom Metazoa; phylum Chordata; class Amphibia; order Anura; family Pipidae; genus Xenopus; species Xenopus petersii. The sequence goes on from CM076677.1 coordinate 41,042,352, forward strand.
ATATATATATATATATATATATCTATCTATCTATCTATCTATCTATCTATCTATCTATCTATCTATCTATCTATATATATATATATATAATAATAATCCTAAGTATGTTTGACTCACATTGTTTCGTAATAAAGTGTTCCTACATTTCCCAAGAACTTGTCAAGCCTTAAATAAAATTATTATGCTTGATGCTGTGGTGTTTCCTCCTCTTGAAGTCTTCTGCATTTGCAGATAGATAGGGAATTTTAACGAAATGGCATCGCAGTAAGAATATCTGTAAATTCGAGTCCACATGAAGTTATTAAGTTCACATTTAGCGCCGCTCATTTCATTCATAATTCTTTTTATAGACTCACTCATGTGCAGACAACTCCTATTTAAAAACGGGAATTTCTCCTTTCTGTAATTATAAAATTAGTTTGCTTCTGAAGGTTCTTGGAATAAATTATCCAGATGCCATTGTTTAAAATGGAAGTCTTATTGATTCCTTATCTCCAGCCTTTCAGCCTTATTGCTATTATCACATATATTTAAAGCTCCAATATATTCTGCAGTGCTGTGCCAGCTTGGGTTTATAGCAACCATTCTACACAAACAATCCATGCATAAAAGGTAGTCCCTTGAATCTTTATCCCTAAAAAGACATATAAATATATATATATATATATATATATATATATCTATATATATATATATGCGTGCTATGACAAAATTAATTGAATACTGCTTGAATAAATGTCATTGTTAGATGTCTGCACTTAATTCCCCATTATTGGGACACTTAGCAGTAGTGCAAGTGAGCAGTGCTAAGTTATAAGCCAAAGTGCCACATTTTATATTACTGTCACTTAAAATGTAATGTGATATCACTGTATGTAATGTAAATAAAATGCACTGACCAGCACTTGACAACGCCTTGTAAGCACCAACAGCACCCTAATGCTCCCTGAGCATGTGTAGCATTACCAAGACCAGGGAGTAGGGTTGCCACCTTTTTTGGAAAAAATACCGGCCTTCCTATATATTTATATTTTTTCCCTATTAATAACATTGGGCACTTTTAAAATACTGGCCAGGTGGCAACCCTACCAGGGAGTGACCTACAGTATCAACATCAGACAGATTTGGACTGATGAAGGACGACTTAATTAATATAATTCTCCATTGGTACAGTATTGATGCACCTCTGGGATGGTACAGTTTGCCCATTACGTAGGTATATGTTTTGCTTAATTTTTCTCGGATTAAGATCAAAGCGAAGTGCACTTCGCTTTGAAAAGGAAACTGGCAACTGAAGTTGAATGGAAAGAACATAGTTTGAATTCCATGCAAATTTCAAACATTCTTCCACAATTAGAAGCCTAGTACCCAGAGACACTTCTTTCAGGAAGGCCCTTCAAAAAGATGAAAAAGATGACTCCACTGTGGCACTAAAGACCCGTCTTAGCATTCAGTTGATGTAAAAAAACTCAGAACCCGTAGCAAGAATTTGCTCCTACATAACATTCTACTTGGGCAAAGATCTGTGACTCTCCAGTCTGTTGGATGATTTTGGAAGTTGTAGTATATCAACAGCTAGATTGCCAAGGATTGTGTATGTATGTAGTTTAATAAATAATTATCTGAATTGTAGAAAATAAGGAGCATTCCAGCTACCTTAGTAAAAATATTAATTGTTTTTGTTGTGGCACATTAAGTAAATAATTATTTAATGCAAATTATTCTTTTTCAATGTTATTTTCTGCAGATGTTTTGGTATCTCTTTGTAACCCTGGATTTCTGAGCTGGCTGCTCATATTTCTACCAGTTTTAGGATAACTGCACTGGCTGATTTCCAGGACTCCCACACACCAGTAAAGCTTTCAGCATCTATCAGAACACTGCACAAATTTATGTTTAAATATTCTTCTCACTCTCTCTCTGTACATTTATATAGTTATATATGTATACATACAGCAGTGCTATTTATATACTTATACAGTATATACTGTGCCTTGCAAAAGTATTAAACCAGTTATTTAACATTGCTTTATAACAGATTGTAGACTGATTTGAAAAAAACTGCTGTTTGCACAAGTATTCAGCCCCCACACCCAGTCACTTCAGTTTGTTAGTAGGATAATACCTCAATATCTATACTTTGCCCCAGATTTTCATTTGGATTAAAAGCAGGGCTTTAACTGGAGTATTGCAGGATATTCTCCATTTTTGTCCATTGTTAAATATCCTCTTACCTATATGTGACTGTGGCTGTCAATTATATAATGTGGGAAGTGACATCCAGTCTCCTCTCCCAAGGCTGTACAATCACTCTGGAGTAGGGAATGTCACTGCCTGGAGGGACCCAATTCCTCTGGCCTTGATCGTTGTGAGTGGTGAACTTTTCCCAAAACAGTTTTTTTTTTTGGCAGAATAAAACCGGTTCTCTGCAGTATTGTGCAGTATGTAGAGCACCTAGACCAGAGGTGTCCTGGGTGGAAGTGATTATTCTCCTAAAAGAAGAATCACTCTGTATTACTGTGTGTTTGCAATAGCTACACTCATTAAAAGGGTAGAGAAGCAGAATAGCTACTCCTAAACAAATCTGGCCAAACTAGGCTAGGATCTCTTGATCTTATATATTGATCTACATGTATAGTTAACAGTCTGTTTAAATAAGGAAGTTTTACAGCAGTGAAGTCAGTGAAGTCAGTGAAGCCTCCAATTGCACAGCCCTGCATTAGGGCACATCTATGAAGAGTATAGAAGGTGGTATGTGCAGTGAACAGACAGGTGGGGTTCCAGTAATTTTGATTATAAGTGGAGAAAGGTGATCAAATATGACCACCAAAGGTGGCCATACATGGGCAGATTAAAGCTGCTGATACCAGCCCTTTAGAATGAGCCAAACAAGCAGATCACTGATCACCACCTCAAGGGTTGGATTAACCTAATATTGCCCTGCCGTTGGTGGATATATCAGGGAAAGATCTACAGATCTTATTGTGTATGGCCACCTCAAGGGTCTGGGCATCCCAAGGTTAAAACCTTTAGCTGTGGAAACAGTCCTTTAAACCAATTCAGCAGCTTATCTGCCAGTGGATGGGGGCTTCTGATGGTTCTCCCTGATCAATGGCCAAGATCTAGATTTTTCAGAATCGGCTAGTTGATGCAGTGCTCGTCCCGTTGGCACCCATTCTCTTTGTTGTAATCCGTTCATTCATCCTGCTATTGGTGGGCATATTGGGGAAAGATATTTTCATGTATGGCCACCTCAAGGGTCTGGGCATCCCAAAGTTAAAGCCTAAGAAGACAGCAAGTTTCCTGGTTTGGTCAATTTGACTGTAAAAAAAACTGTTAATTCTCCTTGTTGCTATTTTCTAAAATTTTTCTACAATTTTTGTTCCTGTTTTAATGGGGCAGGGCCCAGGATATATGTATTATTTGATTTTGCTCCCTGTTTACTCTCTTTTTGGTTAATTAAAAACCTATAAAATATTGAAGGGATACTTATCCCTTAAAGGGATACTGTCATGGGAAAAAAAAAACATTTTTCAAAATGAATCAGTTAATAGTGCTGCTCCAGCAGAATTCTGCACTGAAATCCATTTCTCAAAAGAGCAAACAGATTTTTTTATATTCAGGACAGGGCTGCGCCGCACATTCGCCCAAGGCAAGCCGACGGACGAGGCGCTGGCTTAGTCCGAGTGCGCAAGGTGGCGCTCGCATGCTCATATGCAAGACAGTGTTTTTTTACTTCTTTTGTGCTCCTGCGCATGTGCGAATTGGTGCGAACTATTTCTGATTTTTTAATAAATCTCACGACATTTGTAGTTTTAGAGTTTGTGAGTTTAGTCATGGTTTCAAAAACCTAAAATCTGACCTTAAATAAATAAGCCTCCACAGGTTATCCAAGTGTTTTTCAAAACGCATCAGTTAATAGTGCTGCTCCAGCAGAATTCTGCACTGAAATCCATTTCTCAAAAGAGCAAACAGATTTTCTTTATATTTAATTTTGAAATGTGACATGGGGCTAGACATTTTGTCAATTTCCCAGCTGCCCCTGGTCATGTGACTTGTGCCTGCACTTTAGGAGAGAAATGCTTTCTGGCAGGCTGCTGTTTTTCCTTCTCAACGTAACTAATGTGTCTCAGTGGGACATGGGTTTTTACTATTGAGTGTTTACTATTGATCTACCAGGCAGCTGTTATCTTGTGTTAGGGAGCTGCTATCTGTTACCTTCCCATTGTTCTTTTGTTTGGCTGCTGAGGGGGAAAGGGAGGGGGTGATATCACTCTAACTTGCAGTACAGCAGTAAAGAGTGATTGAAGTTTATCAGAGCACAAGTCACATGACTTGTCTAGCCCCATGTCAGATTTCAAAATTGAATATAAAAAAATCTGTTTCTCTTTTGTGAAATGGATTTCAGTGAAGAATTCTGCTGGAGTAGCACTATTAACTGATTCATTTTGATTTTTTTTTTCTTCCCATGACAGTGTCCCTTTAAGTCAGCTATAAAATCATGTAAACATTAAATAAACCCAATAGGCTGGTTTTGCTTCCAACAAGGATCTTAGTTGGGATCAAGTACAAGGTACTGTTTTATTATTACAGGGAAAATGAGGGAATTTGTAAAAAAAAATAATTATTTGATTAAAATGGAGTCTACGGGATGACTTTCTCTTTAACAGGAGCTTTCTGGATAATGGGTTTCCAGATAACAGATCCCATACCTGTAGTAGATGTGAAATGTGAAAAGTACCTTAAAGGGGAGCTAAACTCAAAAAGTAAATTGATGTTTATTTACACTGAGTACATTAGAAAATCACGGGGCCCCGTACCCCGCCCACCCTGGTGACCAAGCCCCGCTCGCTCCACAGTTAAAAGACCACACAGACATCAGCGCTAAAAAAGTAACCCCCCCACACACAAAAGTTATAAAAAGCTATTGATGGTCAGGACCCCCTTATAAGTTTAAAATAAACATTGGCGCCAGGGCCCCCATACATTTTTTTTTAAAAAAAAACATTGGCACCAGGGCCCCCCTTACAAGTTAAACAAAATTGGGGCCCCAAAAAAGTTTTTTAAAAAAGCACTGATGCCAGGCCCCCCCTTGCAAGTAAAAAAATATTGGGGCCCCAAAAAATTTTTTTTAAAAAAAACATTGGCGCCAGGCCCCCCTTACAAAAATTGGGACCCCAAAAAATATTTTAAAGAAACCATTGGCGCCAGGGCCCCCCTTATAAGTTAAAAAAAAATAAAATATTTAATAAATATAAAATATTTATTAAAAAAACATTGGTGGCAGGGGCCTATAGAATATTAAAATTAAAAGCTTGGGTGCTCATAAGGGGGGCCTGGCTCTTTCAAAACTGCAGCACTGCTGGGCCCCCCTTGATGCCCGGGACACTTGTCCCCCCTGTTCCCCCCTGATGGCGGCCCTGTATATATATATATATATATATATTAGATTTGATGGTTGAAAAGCAGATTGGATTAAATACAATATTGGATAAAATTGGATAAAATACAATAAGATTGGATAAAATACAATAAAAAATGCATCTGTTTTTTTTTTTGCCATGTTAAAAGACACACTTTGAGACGATTAAAACCAGCATTATTTGCTTCTTTCTGTTTCCCAGTCCTCACTATGACACTGACTGACTGACATCCCTTTTGGAAATCCTTACCTTAAAGTCCAACTAGCATCTAGAAACATTTTTCTAGAAATATAAAACTATCCACCACAAACAATAACATATTTTGCAAAATAGTATATTTTTTATAACAAATATAGGTTCTTCTTTTAATACAACTTCTGCTAAGAAAAAAGTCTATGATCAATACATTTTTAAAATACTGTATTATGTCTGAACAGCGGCTGCAGAGAAGATGAAGTTGCAGCATGAAATGCCTGGCCAAGGTTTGTTTGCATTGGAGCTGTAAGTGGAATTAGCCACAGCTAGTGAATTCAATTCAGCATTCAGGACTAACAATTTCAGAAAGGGAAGCTTGTTTTGAACGCTATACCCTTATTGCTGGACACAATTCTCTTTTTTTTTCTGAGCAGGCAGCTTATTTTGAATTTTCCATTGCAAAGCAAAATGATTTTCCGTCCTGGAGAAAGTTCAATAAGCTCTTCTATTTATGGATCAGTCTCAATTTTCCTATGAGTGACCACCAAATAAAGAGACTCTTTGTATTGTAGGAATTTGGTACCAAATGCAGTATAGGATGATTTCACAAACAGAAAATGATTAAGAACCGCATAAAAATAAAGGTCTTGTACATTAAATGCATCTGACACAATGCTTTTTGCACGTTTAAGCTTTTTATTAATGAGTAATCGGTCTTGTGACTTTGAATGAAATTTGGTTTCATTGTTTAAAATAAATTTCAGTCACTTGTTTTCCATGCATGAGAATGTTCCTTTCCTGACAGTCATATGACTTGTATCTTGTCTAAGATTAATTTTAATGACAGGACTTGTATACAGGCAGGGAACAGTCAGGACAAGATCAGTCATAGGCACAGAATAGTGTCACATAAGATGACTTTTCCATAGCAAATATATTTTCCCATAAAATTCAGTAAAATCTGGCAAATATTTTATATATATTGTAAGACAGTCCATGTGCAGGTGTTAACATTCTACAATTTATGAGAGACCTTTCCTACCTACAGATCATGTACACACAGAAGAGATCAGGGTTGCTAGGTGTAAATGCTCAGGTATATTCATCGTATCCCCGTGTTTGCGGCGCTAATCCTGGACAAAGCTCGGACAACAGTGTTGAATACAAATTTCAGGCTTTATTCCATACACACAGATAAGTGATTTGAGCGGTGGGTGTACACGCTGACTTACGCGTTTCTTGCCGGATCCACCGGCACTTCCTCAGAGTCAGTGAGTATCACATGACTCTAGAATTAAATAGCAACAGTTACTGACATCAACACTGTTGTCCGAGCTTTGTCCAGGATTAGCGCCGCAAACACGGGGATACGATGAATATAGGAGACGAAACCGGCACAAAGTAACCGGCAACTCGTGAAGGCTGCGACTGGATGGACACAAAGTGATCCGGGTGAGCTCAGATGCGAACCGCATCCCCTTACTTTATACTGGTAAATGCTCAGGTAGCTTGCTCATTGCCCAGGACTTATTTATGACTGGAAAATTAACCTTTGATTGAAGTTTTCTGAAGGCTGGTTGCATTTACATGGCAATTTGTGGAGCCGTTGTAGCTGAACAGAGGTCCTATAAGCTTGTGGGCCTTGGGGGAAATCCCAATCTCATTTTGGTGAAGTGAAAGGGACGTAATCACGAATCCCAATGGTTTGAAGGTCTATCACCCCGCCATGGTGTTGCAGAATATAACAATGCTTCTTGGGTATCTTGGGAAGTTAATCATGTAAAAAGCAATCAGGCACTCAATGAGCAGTTCATCAAATGTAGAGAAGTAAAATCAATGTCCATTTCTTCTGTACCCATTACAGAGGCAGCCTTGTGCGTTTTGTGTTTACAACACTTAGGGGCCCATTTACTTAGCCTGAGTGAAGGAATAGAATAAAAAAAAAACGTAGAATTTTGAATGTTTTTTTTGGCTACTTCGACCATCGAATGGGCTACTTCGACCTTCGACTACGACTTTGAATCGAACGATTCAAACTAAAAATCGTTTGACTATTCGACCATTCGATAGTCAAAGTAGTCTCTTTAAGAAAAAACTTTGACCCCCTAGTTCACCACCTAAAACCTACCGAAGTCAATGTTAGCCTATCTTTTTTATGGTCGAAGAAAAATCGTTCGACCGATGGATTCAAATCCTTGGAATGGAACGATTCGAAGGATTTAATCGTTCGATCGAACAGATTGGGGTAAATCCTTTGACTTCGATATTCGAAGTTGAAGGCTTTAACTGCGACAGTCGAATATTGTGGGTTAATTAACCCTCGATATTTTCGACCATAATTAAATTTGCCCGTCACAGGCTGGTAAATATAATGTATAGTTAATACAGACTGGTCCATATCTGAATGTACTGTATAACTACAGCTTCAAGCCTGTGCCCTAGGTCTGTTTTGAGAGACCAGTGAAGAAGATCCCAGGTTATTTTTGCTGATGTGGCCCTTTCTGGCTGGCAACTTCTTGTTAACATTCTTGCCTGAATATCTACTTGCAGTATTTATTACTTAATTTCTAAAGTGCTCTAAAGAAATGCAGCATTGTACAATCTTACAGTATAAGTACACACAGGGAGGACAAGTAACATAATAAATACAGTATACTGTATATATATAAATACACAAGTGCCATGTGGCAAGAAAGAATAAAGCAAGGAGGTCCCTGACCCATAGAACTTACAGTCTATGTGGGTGGATACAAATTGGCACAAATTGGCCGGCAAAAATGCACAATGTTTAAGGGCATTGTCACTTAATTGCCAGGACGGCTCTAGTGCTCCAAAAGGTAGAAACTGAGTTATAGTATTGTTTGTAATGAACAATTCTAAACCTCCCAGCATTCTGTTCAGTGGGAAGTTGGTAAGTTCACAAGCTACATTATTATCTCAGCTGACGCACATTCACTGGCCTGATAAGGAACTGCTTGTCAAATTTGAATGATATCTGCCAGCAATGTGTAAAAATGTAAAAAAAAGAAAATAAAAGTTCATGTATAAATCCTAGAATGATTGTGAATTGTACATTATTTCCATTGGAATAATGTCCCAACTTGTAATATGTTACAGTCTTTGGAATCTGACAATGTCATGCATTCCCAGCTTAGTATGATCTACTGTGTAACACCATCAAGAATCCAGGCTGGATTTTAAAATATATGGCTTCACATTACATGGAATGGTTGTATAACATTTTAAATATATGAACCATATTTCTTTCATTGTGTTACTTTTATGTTGAGAGAATTGATGCTGTGCTTTTCCTTGTGAAACCAATGCTGTCTGTGTGCTCTTACACATTAATTTTTTTGTTTGAGCAGGGATGTGTGTCTGAACCCTCCAGGGCAAATAATCTACCAGGGAGTTTGGATTTTTCTAATTAACATGTAATTAACTTTATGGTATGTTTCACTAAGCAATCTGTTACAGAACATGTTGCCCTGAAAACCTGAGCTGTCACTGGTTTTTGAGGGCTAAAATTAAACATTCCTGGTGTACAAGAATGTCTAGATAGCACAGATAAGCTGACAACAAACAACTGGGACAACTACACATCCATATAGATATAGGCAACAGCAGGCCAACACCCTTACCTGTATACATTCACACCTAATATATGTTCTGACTGGATGTGATTTACCTGCAGGGTGCATTTGTATTTTCTAATAAATAATAATAAATACAATATAACATGCTGATGCATTTCGGGGCCTCTTTATTGTGCTGTGTAAAAAACAGCAACTCAATGTTCCACACATTGCATGTAAAAAAAAGACGTACCTCTCAAGTTTTATACTGATTTTTGGAGAATGCATACAAATCCGGCATAACTGTAAGCAGCCTCTTGAAAATGCTATGGGAAAATATGGTGATCATCCATTGTGGTTTTATATACTGTACATATTTTCTTAGAGGCTGAGCGACTTCCTCTAGAACTCGCTTGCTGCTTTTTTCCCATTGGATTATGCAAGGCCTGAACTGGGGTAGAAAATTGGCATCAAATCTGGCGTTTGGACGGCATACCTTGATAAATTTGCTATTTATTTTGCACAGCTTTTTACAATATCCTCTTGGTGAGATTCCTTTTACACAGCATAACAAATAGGCCGTTTTTTGTTCAATACAATACATTTGGGAACCCCTCAACTGTTGAATCACATCAAGCTGTAATTATTATTATTAGTTTCAATTATTATTATTGGTTTTGAGTAGATGGCATTGGTTCACATGAATAATATCTTATGGGGTTCTGCCATAAAAACATGTGGTCTAGTAACCCACAGCGACCAATTAAGCCAGTAGGTTCAGTGATATCCAGTTGTACCAAGAAAAAAAAGGGCATATACATTAGCACCTGATTCCTGCACTTATCCTTGTTGCTTGCAGTCTAAGGGGCAGATTCACTAAAGGGCTAGCAACTTTTCGCCAGCGTTGCCACCCACAGGGACATTGCCAATTCACTAACAGGCTCAGGCACCAATTTTCTAGTGAACTGGACCGTCACTAGCGTTCATTCGCACTCTATCGCCAGGAAACTTTTCACAAATGAATGCTGTTGCATCTTCGCTATGAAATGCTCACACAGCCGAAGTAACGCTAGCGAAAAATCACCAGCGTTCTACATTAAATCATTTTAGTGAATTAGCGTATTCGTAGCGCATTTGCGCCTGCGAAGTGGTGCGATGGGTGCGAAGCTGACAATGGCGAAAATTCGTCCGTTAGTGAATCTTCCCCTAAATCTACTATAGGCAGTGTCTTCCATTCCCAGGGGGTCAACAACACTCTGGCTAAGGCAGAGTGTGGGGTGCTAAAGTACAGATAAGTGCTACCTGACAAGGTAGATATCTAGAAGATTTTAGAAGATTTTTTTTAACTAAACTGGAACAATCTGTGTTCAGTTAAAGCCACTTTTCCAAAGGTGAACTTCACATTTAACCTTCAGTAAGTCCCATAATCTCCCAGTGTCTCATCATTTTAGGGTAATATGCCATCAAAGGTATTCTGTTGCAGTATTACATGCCATGATTGTACCTGAAGTGATATGTGGGCAATAGTAACATGGGAGCAGAGGAGAATCTTTATGACATTAATAGCAATGAATAACATCTTGCCATTGGCATGTAGTGCTGGCAGTACTGTGAAGTGACCACATCACCTGTTTGGTGCCAATTCCTCCCTTTAAAGGTGCACAGCTGTTTGCAAACCATACATATTTTTGTGCCCTGTTCTGCCATAATCTTTTTCTTTTTTTTTTTACTTTTGGTTCCTAAGGCTGTTGTTCCACTTGGCACCTGTCCTGACCATTAGCAATGTACTTTGAATATAACAGACACCTGTCTGACATATGGCCTGGCCTGAACTATATTGACCTCTTCATTCCTTTTCTTTGAAAAATGTGCTTGTTGTCTCCTTCTGGCCAACACTTGTGATGCAGGAACCCAGCATGGCCTGCACTTCCACATAGCAATCCAACCAATCAGTCTAAAGCTCAACTGGTAAGACCAGTAAAATTTGACCATCCCAATGCATTTACTTGTATTGACCCCAGGTTGACTTGTGTGCAAAAATTTGCAAGTAACTACGTAGCAGAAGCCGTAGCAGAGTGCTGCCTTGACCCAACCTTCTACTTGCAAGGAAATGTGACTTTTTTTCTTCTTGTCAAATTTGTAGTAGGCAGACACAGACTACACATGTGGGAATAAGCATTTATAGCTCTATGATATTTCTGATGATCATATCCATGTGACTTTTGTTCTCCTATGCTGCTATGGCCATTACTGGGTTGCCTGTGCGATTACTATATTGTTCATGCTTCATCCCAGATGCTCTCAAGTGTCATTTCTGTGTTACTAGAACCATCTACAAACCGTACGTTTCCAACTTTGATGTTAATGCCGTCACTGTGGTGCCTCCATTTTATAACATGTAGGCTTTCCCCGTCTGCTTTCAGTGTCATTCCTATAGTATACATGAATAAATATACAGTGTATCGATAACACAAAAATACATAAAAGTGGGGAAGGAGTTATTCTGGTGCAACATGGCTAAAACATTCCACTGGTTACTTTGGAAACAGTGGGGGTCATCTTAATAGTTCGTGCAGCACATATTTATTCGTAAATGTTTGTATTGCCCATGTTTTTTCCTGAACTATTGCACTGCTGAGCCTGTCTTTTCAATTTTTACGAATTCGTATTGAAAATAAATTTTCGCAAATGAGACAAGTGTTTGTGTGAGTGCTCCCACTGTGCGAGGTTGTTGTGCGAGAAAAGCGCATTGCCAGTAACTTAAATTCGCAATTTGCGAAACTGTTTTGCGAATATTTTCTCTACCACCAAAGTTGTGGCATAATAATAATAATATTCACAATTTGACATTTGACATTATAGACATTCTATTCTGTTTGCACACTCTTATTCAGCTTTATAAATGTAACCATGTGCAGGGCAAATATATTCACTGTGCAAACCAATCTGTCCTGCACAAAGTTTATAAATGAGCCCCAGTTTCTTTATACACAGTCATTGTTTGTATAAATTGAAAACTACAATAACATAATGTATGTGCAGATTCTACACTGTATCAGCTTAATTTACATGTAATCTTTGATTCTACTGCTGACAGTGCTGTAGCCAGAAGAGTAACTATATCAGGGGTGTAACTTCAGGGTCCCAGGCCACTGGGTCTGCTTCCTCAATAGTTATGCCACTGATCTACGTATATGCATAAACAAATGTCATGCTAATCTTTTTCCCTGCCCCTCCATGCCAACTCTCTGAAGTAATTGCACACAAACAGAAGGATATATAATTGTGCCTCTTCCCTAAGCATTTGAAAAAAAGTAACAGCTGGTATAAACATTAGTTGGTCAGTAATCTTGTACGACATAGTAGCAAGATGGTACAATGGTGCTGGGCCCTGGGTTGGTTTTTTGAACTGGGCAATGCTGCAGCGAGTTTATACGTTTTTCCTGTGTTTCCCCTATACTCTGGCTCTTAATAAACATCACTATCTTGTGTATGGTAGTTACTTTGGATTGTAAGATCAATGGTGGGAGGAACTGAGGGAGATGGGCATGCAGTACAGTCGAATGTAGAAACAAAGCCTGCAGTTGCTTACCAATACTACACTTCCAAATGGAGGAATTAAACGTCCAAATGGGGGGAATGGTGCTTTTTAAGTATTAAAGATTTGTTAAAGTATGAGTTCCTATTGGCATTATTACAAAGAATGGAGAGAGAGAGAGTGAGAGAGAGAGAGAGAGAGAGAGAGAGAGAGAGGTGTAAGCAAAGCAGGAATGACTCTCAATTCAGTGTTTTTTTTAAGAATCTATCTCTATGGTTGCTGGATAACAGCTCTTATCATGTTTTAACACTTGATACTAATGGAGAATGATGGAAGATGCTGTTTAGCATTGTATATTGCTGTGGAAGGTCAAGATTTTTTGAAAAACCCACTTAGTGTTTCACAAACAAAGCATCACAGAATAGATTGTTCCACTCTTTTTTCTGCTATGTGCTAAATGCATAGTACTGGCACCCAGGGCATATGCTCAACCGCATGACCCCACCCTCCACCCCATGCCCGGTCTCCAAGCCAGAAACTGCACACCACCGTGCTCTGCTCGCATGTCTCACTCCCCATGAGAAACTTTTATCATCCTGATGATCAGCCCCTGCAGACAGCCAACCCTATACATGCCCCATACTGCACTCAAGGGGCATTCCTACCTACCCCTAATTCTGGCCTGAATATAACCCTGATACAGTTTGCCATATGTATTCACCTTGATTTGGGATTGCATGTAGTACTAGGGTAGTAATCTCAGGTATACGAAAGGTTAACTAGAATTGTTCAGGTTCCGTCACCTGATGCATGGGTATTATTCAGGGTACCTGATGGTTGAATACACTTTTTCATTAATTCAGAATTCTTTAGTTTTGGCAAGAAACATAATTACAGGTTATGGAGGACTAATGCAGTACCCTCAGTTCTGTAATTATAATAAGAGAACAGAATCCCATGTAAAATACTATTTGGTTTAGATCAGTGATTTCCAAACTGCAGGGCTGGCCAAGATGCCCAAAAATCAGAACATCCGTCTCTAATGAAACATATACTTAATTATTCACTTTGTAGTGAGAAAGAATTATATTGGCTGATATACAAATTGTAGGAAATTTTCTGCCTTCAGCTAATTGAAAAAATCATGTACTATTGAAATGTCAGTGTTTATGGATTATGTTATAGGCTATATTAAAAAGTACAGCCACTGCCCTTACTCATTGGCTCCCAACTACAGACCAGTAACACAGTACTTTGTAATGTAGTGCAGAGTTATCTGATCCCACTGGTGTCTAATAAAAGGGCAGCCAAGTATGGAGGTTTACTTCTAGTAAGTTGCAGGTAAAACTTAGTCCCTTTGTAAAATGTATAATTAAGCAATTGAATTCTTAATGAATCAGATGAAAATTAAGCGTAGGACTGGCCAGATATGGGATGACTTTGACGTAGTTGGCCAGCTTAAATATATTGCAATATATGGACAAACAATCCCTGTGTTGTTTAAAGGGTAAGGCATTTTTCAGTAGCAGTATGCACAAAATGTCGCTGTCTTAAATATATTGATAATGGGTTGAGTGCAGAGGACCTCTATATATATATATATATCTATATCTATATATATCTATATATATATATATATATATATATATATATATATATATATATATATATACTGTATATGTATGTGTATATATATATATATATATATATATATATATATATATATATATATATAAGGCCAGAGAGTAGCACGCACACCGTTTCTTTATTCCGCACGGTGTGCGTGCTACTCTCTGGCCTTGTACTACGTTCAACTACAGCACAGCACCCGATACACATTCAACAGCAGATAGCGTGTGCGGATTTTTGGAGTCTTGTATATATATATATATATATATAGCACTACTTGTATATGAAGCACTGTACTGTATAGTTTTGTGATATATCAATAATACAGACAGGGAGCTTTGCAACAAATGTAGAAAGAATATATTCTTTTTACATTTATTGCAAGGCTCCCTGTCTGTATTATTGATGTATCACAAACATATACAGTGCAGTGCTTCATATACAAGTAGTTCTATATATAAAATACATACAGGCAAACATAGGTAGGTAGATCCCAAAGGGAGGAATTGTGTCCCTTATATATTAATACCCAAATAACTTTATTTAGCAGTCCATCTAGTTCAGTCTCCAGTTTTAAGTTTGTTGGACTGTCTCAAAGAAGATATCTTATTTGCAGCACAGCAGGAGGTAATTTTATTGTTGGAAAATTAGAACCTCCGACTTATTTTTGAAAAGTCAACCTATAATTATTAAAGAGAAAGCCTAAACATAATTCATCTATCCAATCAATTCACCATGGGGCTTACTGAAAATATCAGAAGTTTAAGCTTGTCTTCTAAATTCTGACTATGTCAGTGATATCCACCTACAACGCAGACAAAAAAAAAAACATAATCTTAGAGCTGAATGACGTAGAATAGATACTGTACAAACTCCTGCTCCTGACAATAAAACCACAAAAGAAATAACATGTATTGTTGTTGTGACACAATCAGATCAGCGTACAGAGCATAAGGCAGAGATGCATAATGTATAAATAGAACTGTATAATGCAGCTTCATTTACTCTGCTGCTTCATACTGCCCTGTAGGAAGATTAATGTCATCTGCAGTTTACCTAAATACAGCAGTGATCTCTTGAGCTTTACTGTCTTTCTAAATACATATTCAGATCTTCTAACTACCATGGCCCACACACACAAATGCACACATCGCAAGAGGATGGGAAAATATATTATATTAAGCCTTAACCTATACAGTATATGTCTTAAAGGGGTATTGTACTAGCAATGTGGATTTTGAAAAACATACACAATTTGAAGTGGATGGGAAATTTATTCTGGGTATAGTAACCCTAAAAGAACCATAGCACCTGTCTTTGAAATTAAATAATTTCTACACCTATTGCCATCACTCCTAATTTATCAGCTATTTTCATCCCACTATTCATTATCCTGTCTAGAAGTGTTTTCAGCCTTCTTCATCCAAAGTTATCAGATACCATCATATATTTTCTTACTACTGATCAGTCTTCCTATCTCCACAATTCCTTTACAGCTCTATCCATTCTTCAGCCATCACCCATTTCAGCCTATGCCATGTCAACCCCCTCAATAGATTTTAACCTCCTTCCTCTGACTTTCTATGATTCATCGGCCTCTTCCTATTTTTACCCAAAATCATGAATCTCTTCCAATCTCACTAATGTTCTTCTTTTTGGCGTGGAGAGGAATGGAAAAACCATTACTTTGTACCATAGGGATGGGCAAATTTTTTTGCCTTGTTTCGCCGCGGAATTGCCGCCCATAGACTTGTATGGCATTGTGCGACAACAAAAAAAAGACGCGCGCCAAAAAAAAGTTTGTTGCGCGACAATTTTTTTTTGACGCCCATAGACTTTAATGGGCATCAGCGAAATTTCGCCATGGCGAATTTTTGACAAAACGAATCGGGTCAAATTCGCTAATAAAATCGAAAATCAGATGTGATGATTGTACAAAAATTAGCTTTAAATAAATGTGCCAGTATTAATGCTCCTTTAAGATCCTTTAGGGGTAATGTAATAAAAGGCACTAAGTTTGCCCAAGAGCAGTAACCCATAGTAACCAATCAGCAGGTAGAATCAACTAGTCACCTGTTTAAAAGCAAGCATCTTATTGGTTGCTATGGGTTACTGCTACAGGGCAAACTTAGCTCCTTTTATTACATATGGGGGTTTGTGTTATTGGCAGCCCAAAACAATAAAGACTGTTAATTCAAGTAGAGAAGCATGATCCTAGAATTTGCCATGCCATTTTAGATTTTCTTATTGAATCAGTGGCTCTTTTTTTTCCATAAAATCGGTTTGACATTTCTGACAATTTGCTATAAATCTTTCAATGTCCTCATTTATGCATAACCACACCACTGCATTGTTTTGTGTTAAGACTGTCCTAAAAAAACAGGATTGTGTCACTATTTCATTGTGTAGACACTCAGGAATCACAATACTGTCAAAGAGCATCAATTGCCTTTTTGCAAGAGGTTCCAGTTGCGCCAAATAGTCCTTTATCAAGAAATGCAATTTATTTTCTTTTTGTTCACACCACCCTCCAAGTGTTGTTTTTAAAAAGCTTCTTTAAAAATTGATCCTCAGCTTCCATTTGATATTCCTGTTTAGAAGGCGCCTTGTATGCCCAACACTTGTTCTTCTGAGTCTGGCATATCCTATTCATCTGTTTTTTGGACAGTGTGTTTGCTTTTAGTAGGATTTTACATGGTTTGTACTGCACTGAAAAGTCATACCATTGCACACCCATGCTCTATCAATGAAGAGAAGCCTCTTTTTGGATTTTGAAGCATGTACAATGGACAATAGAGTGTAGGGTATTTTAGGTACTATGATTGTAAATATAATGAAATTTTCCTCACCCTGCAACAATGCCATTTTTTAAATCTTATATGCAGTGTGTGTCCTTTTGAGCCTCATCTCTCAGAAAGGCTCATTCTACATTGTAAATCAACCCTAATAACTGAACTTTATCTCTTAACAGCTCTGAATAGGAGAACAGCTGTAGCTTTAGCTTTCATTCTCTAACTTTTAGCAGTCTCATCAAAACAAATTGCTGGTTGGTTGTCATTGGTAACAGCACTTGTCTTTGTATAATCTGTTCAAAAATGTGCTTGTCCATTGGTTTCAGGTTTCATTTTCAAAGGCTTTTTTGCAATATTCCTTTGTGTTGTTATGATCTGATTTTAAATTGTTCCTATACATCCAAATGTGTTATTTTGCTCACCATCACTAATAGTTTGACTAAAAAAAGTGCAAAATCTGGATGGAACATTCCATGTTTTTAACAATGCTGTGTTTTTTTCACCAATGCAGATGCTAATAAGAACTGATTTAATGGTGCTACTGCTGGTGCGTCTTATCAATTGGCCTTATCAATAACATTGGCCTCCAATTCACTGTTCACTGGCAATTATAGGCCAGTAAGTTTGACATCTGTGTTGGGCAAATTATTTGAAGGCTTGTTAAGGGATCACATTCAAAATGTTGTCCTAGTGAGTAGCATTATGAACAGCAATCAGCATGTCTGTATGAAGGATAGGTCATGTCAGACAAATTTGATTTTTATGAGGGGGTATGTAAGATGCTGGACAGTGGGGACAAAACATTTGATTCAGTGCCCCACAAACAACTGCTTTGTAAACTAAGGTCTCTTGGGTTTGCACAAGGATAGGAAACTGGCTACAGGATCAGGTACAGAGGGTGGTTGTTAATGGGGCATTCTCTACTTGGAGTAAGGTTCTTAGTGGGGTCCCTCAGGGCTCGGTATTGGGTCCACTTTTATTTAACTTGTTCATTAATGACTTAGGGGAGGGTATTGTAAGTAATGTATCAGTGTTTGCAGATGACACAAAACTATCCAGCCCAATTAATACCATCCAGGATGTGGCATCCTTGCAATAGGATCTTGACAAACTAGAAATCTGGGCAGCTAAATGGTAAATTCAATGATAAATGTAAAGTCATGCACCTGGGATGTAAACATATCCAAGCCACTTATACCCTTAATGGGACTGCACTAGGCAAATCCATAATGGAAAAAGACCTTGAAGTATTTGTAGATAATAAACTTGGCTGTAGCTTGATCTGTATTAAAAGGGGCAGAGGAAGGGGCCATTCTTCCACTGTATAGATAGAGCACTGGTAAGACCCCATCTAGAATATGCCATACAGTTTTGGTCTCCATCACTCAAACAGGACATTATTGTATTAGAGAGGGTACAGGGAAGGGCAACTAAGCTATGAGGAAAGACTGGCCAAATTGGGGATGTTCACGTTGGAGAAGAGGTGCTTAAAGTGATACTGACACTAAAAAACTACTTTTTCAAATATGAATTGAATATGATTAAAAGTTACTTATAGGTCATGTTGATCATTTTTTGCTGAGAGGTTTGTTTAGCAAAGTTAGTTGATGTTTGCAAACCTGACTGTTTTGCCAACCTGACTGTCCTATCTCAGCCTGTCAGTTAAAGTTTCTAATGCTAACGGACTCCTGCAGCACAAATATGGCAGCCCCCTCATACAGGAACATGGGACATCAGACAGGTAATGTAAAAGCATTCTGCAAATACTTTATGGCAAAGTTATAAGTAGCTTCAAATGCAATATAATGATAGATGTAAAAAAAGAGTTTAATTTCTGGTATCAGTATCTTTAAGGAGTGATATGATAACTATGTATAATTATAAAAAAGGGGATCATATAATAATCTCTCCAATGGTTTATTTACCAGTCCAATTGACACAAGGTCGCCCATTCCAACTACAAGAAAAGAGGTTCTTCTTTTTTACAGTGAGAGCTGTGAAGATGTGGAATTCTCTCCCTGAATCAGTTGTACAGGCTGATACATTAGATAGCTTTAAGAAGGGGTTGGATAGTGTTTAGCAAGGGATTGAATACAGGGTTATGGGAGATAGCTCATAGTACAAGTTGATCCAGGGACTAGTCCGATTGCCATTTTGGAGTCAGGAAGGAATTTTCCCCCTCTGAGGCAAATTGGAGATGCTTCAAATTGTTTTTTTTGCCTTCCTCTGGATCAACTAGTAGTTAGGCAGGTTATACATAGACCTACAAGGTTGATCTTGATGGTCGTGTGTATATTTTCAACCTAATTGACTATGTTACTGTTGCATGTCACATTTTGCAGCATTACAAACTCCCCTGTTCATTCACCTGACTTCTGTTGTTTTTCTGTCATGCTCAGTATTATAAACTTTTTGACAGGTAGCAGAGCAGGCAGAATCTGGTAGAGTAGACAGGAATCATAATCTGATGGGCAAAGGTCTGAGCTATCAGCAAAACAATGTAGGTTTTCCAGGCAGAGATCAGGCAGCAGGATCAAAGCTGGAAAAGAAAAAAGGCCAACGTTCTGATCAGTCTAGTTCTGTGAAAGGAATGTTAGTTATATATATATATATATATATATATACACAGTAATCTTAATGTTTCTCCTTTAAGGCATTGTGAACAGTTACAGCTGATTTATAAAAACCCATTAGTAAGCTTAAAGGACAAATAAAGGTAGGGCAACTGGTGGTACCAATTTGTTAGGTTACACTAACCTCTTTGGGTTGTTTCACTACTTACCCAGGCATCCTTTGCATTGCCATAGACTTGGTGTGCAATTAAGAAGTAGCTTGGAAATGTTTTGTAATGTGCATCAGCCAAGTTTGAAAGTCTGACAACATGGCAGTGGTCTGCACTGCTTAAAAAACGACTGCAGGCCAGTGAATTGTTTGTGAAAAAGGAGTCAGCGTCGGTGGTAAATGGTAAGTAATCTGCTAAATATAAGTGAACTCCACACCATTACAGGAAACTACATTATGCAGGGGGTGCTGGGATACATATAGCTTTGTATCAGCAGCAGTAGTTTTGCAATATTGGACTTATTTGACATTCTTTTCAATATAATCCTCTATAGCAATCTCTCAGTGTATTAGGTATAAATAAACAGTCCATTCCTGTCTTGGCAGAATAGAGGTGGAATCAATTGTTTAGGAAGATGATTATTTTGTAGCATTTTCTATAATAGAGGGAAGGTCACTCGCTATCTCTATAGCCATTTATACAGACGATTATGAATACTTCACTAAATTGTGGGTTTTCAAAAGCCTCCTACCAACAAAATGCTCTGTTCCCTGCTGAAATGCCAGTGCAATACTGATGATTATTTCGCTAAGGCTCAGGAAGGCCACATCTGACTTTCTCCTAGTGCCAAGTCATTGAATTTTCCAGCAATCTGCAGCAACATCATTAAAAAAAAAGATTGTTGAAGCCTAGGGTAACATTTAATGACACAGCTCTGATCCTCTATGCAGACACAATATTTTTTGTTGAAAGCAAACACAGTGTGAATAATACAAAATCTTACTGTATAGAACTCCTTCAATTGAATAAAAAATACAAGTTTTTGCCTTCCAATACCAGAAACAAGTGAATGCCAACTAGAAGCATGAAACGTCTTTTTTATTTTTTTTCTCCTTCTTTGAAAATATATTTTCACAGAAAAGTAATTTCACGGTTGAGCAATCTCATATTTGGTTTGAAAATCTGATTGTTACCTCGTTCTAAAGGAGTGTGTATTTGCCTGACTTATGTAAAGGGGAAATAAGACTTAATATTTGAATTAAGTCATTTCATGTTTGTAAAAATATTTTTCTTTGGGGGGGGGGTCCTAACTTGTTAAGGCTCTTGCCCAGGGTTGACCTGATTATTTCCACCCCAGGCCATAATTATTGGGTTAGTAAATATAGTCTTATATCAATAACTGGGGTTGCAGTTTAAAGAGACTCAGAAAATAAGTGAGGTGTCAGTGAGTAATGTTACACTTAACTTCACACAGAAACCACTTAAACACTTAAAACATTATATGGCGTTGCTGTGTTGACTCAAGGCAGCACTGAGAGCTTTGGGATAGAAGGTCAGTCACAGTTTGCAGTAGCAGTGGCATAAAATTAGTAGCTAGATGTTCTCCCAAGAAAATTACATATATGAATAAAGGTGTATATAAATTATCTTTACCTAATGTGTAAAGAAATACAATACAACTCAACAGAAAACGCATAAATGATCACATTTATAAGATACCACAAAACCTTAACCTATTAGCATATTGCTGTTCTGCAACAAAAGCAGAAAAGTGCACGTTCCAGCATACACGAAAAACATCCCATATCATGTAAGACTCTCAATTCTTGCACTTCTAGGTTCCTAGTTGGAGACTAGGCAGCATAAAGAAGAGGATAAACAAAAGTTGGTTACCAAAAAGCAGAAGGACACCAAGAAAGCAATAGCATATTGCTATGGCTAGTAATGGAAAGTAAAATTATCACTTTTGATCATTAGGATATCACTTCAGGGGAAGTGTAGTATTTGTTTGTATCAGAGGTTTGGTACCTCTTTGCTAATGAGAATGGAAGAATCCATCCATTGGTGAAGCAGAGAAGCACTTGATCCTCTGGCCAAAAGCTGGCTGCCATAGAGCACAAGCCTTTTAATTATTCCCCAGGGGTGCCTGCCTTTATACATAACAATGGACAGCAGAAATATGGGAACAACAGTAAATCATGCCATTCTGCAGTTGTCTACTGGAACAGCAAAAAATAGGTGCGCATAAATCACAAATTGCAAATATCTATGTGCACGCGCTGTGTTTGGACGCTCGACTTTGGTGGAGTAGAAAATATTTGCAAAACAGATTTGCAAAATGTGAATTTAAATTACTGTAAAATGCTATTTTTGCACACAACAACCTTGCACAGTGGCTGCACTCACGCAAATACCCATCTCATTAGCGAAAAAAAGGAAAAACATGGACACTGCAATAATTTGCAAATAAATATGCACTGCGGGAACTTTATAAATGACATCCAGTGTGTCTCTTTAAAGGAGAATTAAACAATAAAAATGAATATAGCTAAACATGCCATATTTTTTATACTGAATTTATTGCACAGGCCTAAAGTTTCAGTTTCAGCAGCAATGATCCAGGACTTCAAACTTGTCACAGGGGGTCACCATCTTGGAAAATGTCAGTGACACTCACATGCTCAGTGGACTCAGCTGTTGAAAAGCTAAGCATAGGGGCAGGGCCGCGCCGCACATTCGCCCAAGGCAAGCCGACGGATGAGGCGCCGGCTTAGTCCGAGTGCGCAAGGTGGCGCTCGCATGCTCATATGCAAGAAAGACGGTGTTTTTTTACTTCTTTTTCGCTCCTGTGCATGTGCGAATTGGTGTGAACTATTTCTGATTTTTTAATAAATCTCACGACATTTGTAGTTTTAGAGTTTGTGAGTTTAGTCATGGTTTCAAAAACCTAAAATCTGACCTTTAATAAATAAGCCTCCACAGGTTATTCAAGTGTTTTTCAAAATGAATCAGTTAATAGTGCTGCTCCAGCAGAATTCTGCACTGAAATCCATTTCTCAAAAGAGCAAACAGATTTTCTTTATATTTAATTTTGAAATCTGACATGGGGCTAGACATATTGTCAGTTTCCTAGCTGCCTCCAGTCATGTGACTTGTGCTCTTATAATCTTCAGTCACTCTTTACTGCTGTACTGCAAATTGGAGTGATATCACCCCTCCCCCCCCAGCAGCCTAACAACAGAACAATGGGAAGGTAACCAGATAGCAGCTCCCTAACACAAAATAAGAGCTGCCTGGTAGATATAAGAACAGCACTCAATAGTAAAATCCAGGTCCCACTGCGACACATTTAGTTACATTGAGTAGGAAAACAACAACCTGCCAGAAAGCAGTTCCATCCTAAATTGCTGGCTCTTTCTGAAAGCAAACGACCGGCCAAAATGACCTGAGATGGCTGCCTAAACACCATTATAACAATGAAATAAAAAAAACACTTGCTGGTTCAGGAATTAAATTTTACATTGTAGAGTGAAATACTGTTATGTAAACAGAGTAATTTATAAATAAAAACTACGCCATAAAAATCATGGCAGTTTCCCTTTAAGACATGGTTCAATCTTATCCTGCACAAAAAGATGTGTTTTTTTGAGCCAATAAGGACAGACTTTTTCTTAGAATACATTTCAGTTACACATAGCAGACTGCATTGTTCAATGAAGAGTAATCACCAAAGGAGTAAAGTAATACAAGTTTGCAGTATGTCTGGTATTACATTGGAAGCAGACTGAAGGTAGCATTTACTTTGCTCCTCTTTTTTAAAAAAATATACCTACATTATGATTGCTATAGCTTACTACACCTGGGCAGAAAAACTTGTCTTTCAAATAATATAGCGATTACTAGAAACTACATAAGATTGATGAAAACTGATAATTTGCATAATATCTAAGGGTCTACTTGTAGGCAATGACTCCCTGAATAAAATGAGCACAGTTTCTCCAAGAACGTAGTTTTCTGTCTTGCGTAATTAATTGATGAACTTGCAAATGATTAATGAGGCTTGTAACAGAAATACTCTTGCAGATACTGAAGGTAATGAGTTTAAACTTTCGTCTTGCCACCCATTCTTTATTCACCTGCACAACTGCAAATGCATGGGGCAAACTGACATGAAATCAAGAAGCCTGAAGAGTTTGCACCTTAAGAGGGAGCGACAGATACCTTTTCACATCCACTGTATGACACTATCACTGCAAGAAAACAACACAATGGAAACTAATCTCGTCACCTCCTCATCAAAGGAAGACAGACAAAAGGCTGAAGGCAAGTCTGAATGGAAACCACAAATAGTTTTCCGGAAGTAATTATTTTTTAACAGATACAAGGCCTTTAGTAATTATATGTTTAAACTATAAAGCAACAACCAAGTAGCTCTCTAATAGTCAATACTCTGCTTTGAAAGGGATCTATAAAGTGCAGTGTAAACGTATTTTATCACATCAAATTTTATATTAGGAAATAGATATTAATACAATTACATTCTAAGTTTAGGATGTGTGTTTAATTCATATTCATTATTCATGTGACAATTATTTTACCATATTGCTGGGCATGCTGTACTGGAATGCTCCTGGAGGCACCTAAACAGCAGGCTGTCTAAGCTGTTTCTGACTGATAGTGGCCTGTCTTCAGGCTTAAAATTGTAGGTGCCAGTACAGAGAATAGAAAGGTATAAGGTGGCACTCTGTATTTCAGGGGTTCACTACACTCTTCCACTGAAGCGAGTTTGCTATCAGGCAGCTCTTATTTCTGGCTGTGGAATTGTTCAGATACTTTCATTTGTTAAGGTGGCCAAACGCTATCAGATTCTTTTGTTTGGTGAGGTTGCCGTATGCCCCCCTAAGGTGGACAATATCTATCTTTAATCTGTTCGTTGGCCCTCGGATTACAGCAGCGAGTATACAAGCTGTCAGAGCGATGCAAACTGTTCACCATCTGATGGGAAAATCTAACCTGCTGATCGACTTCTGACCGATTTTTGGCCACCATTACACACACATATACATATGTAATAAACATACATAAAATAAATACATGCAAATGGGAAAGTATAAACATTAATGTGGCAATTATTTACATAAAATCAGCACATGTCAAACAAAGATATTTTTTGTCAGAGCTGTATTTGGGGCATGTTGAATGCAAAGCAGGTCATCTACATAGTGGGGTCCCACAGCCCAACAGTTGTAGTTGGAAATAGTGATGGGCGAATTTGTCCCATTTCGCTTTGCCGCAAAATTTTGACTCCAGCGACACTGGACGCGCAATAAAGTCAATGGGTGTCCGTTAATTGATGCCAGTGTAAAAACCCCCCACAAACCGCTGCAATCTTGCAAATTTATTCGCTGATGTTAAAAGTGCAAATTCACTGCGAATTTGTGCCTGTTGAATACATTTGCCCATCACTAGTTGGAAAGGGAGAGTAATTAAAGTAAGGCAATATACCAACATTAGGACAAAATGGTGACAGTGATCCTTTTTATTACCTTCAGCTGATTTTGAAGTACATCTCCCAGCAACCTCCAACACACTTATTTATTATTTATTTATTTATTATTTATCTAATGAGGCCCAGCACATTATTTATACTACATTTATAACTAAAGCCACAATGAATGACAAAATGATGCCAAATGTCTGTTGTAATTGTAACATCTACTTTGAATAGCTGAATATTAAAAATAAAGTACTGAACTATTGTTAAATAATACAATTGCATTTGAGAGTGGATTGACTGTAGTTTTATAAAACACTACATTAGGGCATTATTAAAACCAAATTATTAATTATATTTTTGAGTATAGTCAGCCTAAAATAGAAGAAAGGCAAAGCTTCAGGCTTCAGCTGAAGTAATTGAATACATTGAATTATTTATAGGACCAAAGAAATGTGACATATCAAGTGTATTACGACCAAAAGAATACTGTCACCAGTGATGTGGCATCCAAATTTTTTAGTTGCCAACTTAGTGCAAAGTCTGCACATGAATACTGAGTGTTCTGTCTGATTCTCGGAACATTTATAGAGATGTTGTAAAAAGCCATTTGTGGAGGGGGTGGTTAAACATTTATTTATGAAAGTAATTTCCACATCATTTCTGTTAGATGCTTTATCATTCAAATGAGAATTCAGTGTTTTTTTTGGTGCAATGTATATTACTGAATATTTGTATTTAATTTTACATTGCATGAAAAGCAAGAAATGGAAATGTAATTGTTGTTAAATGCTAAACAACCCAATAAAGTGCTAAAGTGCTTTTCCTCCTCCACATCCAACTCCACAATGCTTAGATTGTTTTTCAATGTTATAAAAAAGATTTTTCTAACATGGTAGAACTTCAGCTTTTAATTGCTTACCTGTAGGGATGGGCAAATTTGACCCGTTTCGTTTAGCCAAAAATTCGCCGCCGGCCTGTCAGAAAAGCCTTATGCGTTTCATGTCTCGCTGGGGCACTTTGTCATAGGCTGACAGCACAATCAAAGCTAAATTTGGCCCAATTGGTATTTCATTAATCAAAGCTAAATTTGTCCCAATTGGTACTCATTTTTAATCCATAGATTCATGTTTGTATTAACCAGTGCACATAAAGTATACTGCCAGATTAATAGATTGGACCCTACCAGTATCTGTGGGGTCAAAGTTGCGAAAAGTAACTATCATTATTTAAATCATGTCTCATCTTAAAAATGGGTGGATAGGGAGACATGAGTGGAGGCCCTTAGAAATGGCCAAATTGTAAGTAAAGGGACAGTTTAACCAAATTACAAGTTCATATTTTAAAATAGCATCAAATCATTTTATCAATTATAAAAAGGTTTATAATTTACCCTATTGAATCATGTGAATTAGCCCCAATTTAATAGCATCCACAAAGCTCCTATAATTGCACAATATTTTACTAGACAATATTATCTTCTCATTGTATTGGAAGAAAAGAAGAAATATATAAAAAGGTAACCTATATAAACCTGTCTGAATGTGTTTGTGTTTACAACTATAGCAAACACTACAAGAAGTCTGTTAGAAATATGTATACATTTTTCAACGATTTAAAATTTCCTTTTTCTTAGAACAACTTGTATAATGTTATGTCTTATGCAAAATATAGGTGATTAACCGCACATCCTAATGAGCTATTTATACAGAATCTAAACGTCCTCATACATAAATGCGCCTATATTATATTCCTTATGCATACTGTGGGGTGACACGCTCCTTTTATCTTTTTACATTATGTGTGATATACCTCATTTTTTATTGGCAGTTATTGCATCTCAGTCATTAAGTCTGCACATATAAACATAACCAGTGAAGGCCTGTAGGCTATAAACCTAAAGATTGTGCTATTCATGGAAGCACATGATAACAATATTTAAAATTAACTAAAAGTTATTGATTCAACCAATGATATCCTTAAAGGGAACACTAAGAAATAAGCCCAAATAATTTAAATATTGTTTCTTTCAGTCTGGGAATGCACATCACTGTAAGCAGGCATACACCATTTTGTTAACACAGTTTTTAAAGGGGGAACTCCACAAAAACATAATTTAACCTTTTTGAAAAGTAAACATAATTTCAAGCAACTTACAGTATACATTGCAGTATACATCTTTTAAAAAATATGCAGACTTGTCATGGTTTCTGACAGTTCCCTAAGCTTAGCCCCTGCTGATCTCTCTGACTACTTTGCTGAGCTGACTGACTACTGTTACTTTGTATCAACAGCCATCTGTCCTCAGCCTGCATCCTCCGAACCCCACAATTCCCTGCACATGTGATTTCAATAAGGAATGGAACATCGTAGTGCAATGCATTGTGGGTTATGTAGTTCCTGCATGCTGTCTGTAAGCTGTGGAGAAGTTGTTACATCTGTAACAGGGGTGTCTAAACCCAGGATTCATATGAATGCGGCCCAGCTTGAAACGCTTGGTTCCTGAGGAAACGTCATGTCACAAAGGATATAGGAGGAGGGGGGACTCTGCCTATCGCCCAGTTAGTAATAATAATATAATAAAGTCTATTTAATATCCAGGTGTCCCATATTCCAGTGTATAGCTCCATCTGGTTATCCAACTGCCATTGTAGTTCTTTTCTTTGTATTTCCTATACTTTTACAAATCAAACATGTTTGCGTATTTCATGTGTGGCCCCAGACAATTTATCCATACTTTTTGAAGAAACCGGTAACTGTGATGGATATATTAGAGGTTTCTATGTTATGTGGGCCTCTTTATCAAATTTTGGTTTGGAAGCTGGTGTTCCCCTTTAAGGAAAGCTTTGCATCATCCCAAAATCTAGATTGTGAACCAGAATGGGGACCTGATGTACATGACCATAAACTGGCTACAGAATTAGATGGGGAGGAGGGAGGAAATGTTGGAAGGGCAGTGAAATTTGGGAAGTGCAGTGAAATTTAGGTAGTGTAGAACAGAAAGTGATCAAATGTTTGCTTTCATTGTTCAACCTAAAGCTGGCTGAAAAATCCAATTACTAATTGGTTGCTATGGGTAACTGCCCAGGTGCAAATACGCCCAGTGTTTATAAATGAGCCTCCTTGTGTTGATGTGTTGTTTGCAAGGGGCATCATATTGATAGACATAACAGAAACTTAACCATAGGTGAAGTTAATAACAATAAAAATGGAATATTAAACTATTTGGGATTCGGCCGAATCCTTGGTGAAAGATTTGGCTGAATACCAAACCGAATCTGAATCCTAAATTGCATATGCAAATCAGGGCCAGGAAAGGAAAAAGTGAAAAAATCCTTCTTTTGTATCAAAAAGTCACGTGTTTTCGCTACCCGCCCCTAATTTACATATGCAAATTCTAATTCCGTACGGCCAGGGACAAGGATTCGGCAGTATCCTGCTGAAAAGGACTGAATCCTGACCTAATCCCGAAACGAATCCTGAATTCGGTGCATCCCTATATTTAACAGAAGACTTAAAAAATAACCTCAAATACATAAACAAACACAACCAAGTCAAATACAGGTATTTTTTCTTCTCTAGTTCACACTATTCTTCACTCTTCAGCACAATCAACTTTCTGAATACTTGTATTGAATTTGGCTTGCATACAAGGTGTGGTTTTCCCCTCTACTGGTCTATTGCCCAATTAATGTCTAATGAGCCATTGGATATAGACACTTCTGATTCATTCAAGTAGATAGTTTGTTTCATGGCTTCTATGCTTTAGTGACCCTTGTCTATTTTGTTGGTGTTTGCTTGGTAAACCTGTGTCAGACCCTGTCTCTTATCTCCTGTACAACAGCATTACAAATAGTATTGCAAAGTTCCAAACAAAACACACTAACATCACACGTGTACTCCACTCCAGTGCATGTAATAGGGTTGTTCACCAAACCCTTCAAAAATGGTTATTTTCTCTTTAAGTGACAGTACTCCAATGAAATCTTTAAATTGACCACAATGCTCGACAAAGAATGGAGTCCTACTTGAAATGTTGCATATTTGTTGCCCTGAAATGCGAGGAAGGTAAGTTTAAAGTTTTCATTGGAGTGCTGTCGCTTAATGAAAATTTACTGATAATACTGTAAATAGTAGGTTTGCCAGATCAGTGAGAGAGGGGGACAAAACTCCTATCAGTGCTATATATATATATATATATATATATATATATAGATCCGAAGGTGACAGCACTCCGAGTCAAGCAACCATATCAAAAACAGCAAAGAATAAAGTGTAACAGGTTTATTATATCCAACGTTTCGGTTCTAATTAAGAAACTTCATCAGGGAAGGAAAAAAAAAAGTTTGTTTTTTTTCCTTCCTGATGAAGGTTCTTAATTAGAACCGAAACGTTGGATATAATAAACCTGTTACACTTTATTCTTTGCTGTTTTTGATATGGTTGCTTGGCTCGGAGTGCTGTCACCTTCGGATCTATACATTGTATTAACTACGGACTGGCACCCAGACTTGGATCTCACTTATGGTGTGCGTTCCATTTGGACTACTATATATATATATATATATATATATATATATATATATATATATATATATATATATATATATATATATAGATATATAGATATATATATATATATATATATATATATATAAAAGTATAACAGCTTTCAGGATCTATTATCCAGAATGCTTGGGACATGGGGATTTCCAGATCCCCATAATTTAGATAAACCACACCATATCAAGTCTGCTAAAAATCCGTTATATATTAAAGAAACTTAATAACATTGTTTTGCCACCAATACCAATTCACGCAGTTTAGTTACCATCAAGTTCAAGGTAGATTAAATAATTATGTGGACTTTGCTTCTCTCCATACTGGTGGTCATGTGGTGCTTAAAATCACCTGGCTTTTTTGGAGGCCATTCTGAAAAAGTTTAGTCTTGTAAACTTACGTTTAAAGGTTTCTGTTTTCAAGTATTCTAAACATCATTTGTCCGTTGTCGGGAAATTCAAAATTCGGTGTTATTCTTAGAATAAACGACACAGATTGAACTTTAAAAAAGCAGAAGTCCCTATACGGAGTGTCATGGAAAATCAGAATCATTGTCAGATTCAAAATAAGAGAAGTAAAGTCACGCAGACGATGTTACAGACAAGAGAACATAAACCCAAAGCCATTCCTTTTTCATTTTCTAAAATTTAAATGTGTATATATATTCTGGATTTCTGTAAGCATCTTATTAACTACTTTGTTTTATTAGAGATTCAGCTTCAACAGATGTTTTCATTCACAAAGTGAATTGGGAAACACCCCAGTAAATAAAATATCTCCACGTCTTGTTTTTATGTTGATAAGAGCCTTCAAATGAAAACATAGAAATTGGATGGACTCCATTTTTGGGGCTCCATTCCAGTTTTTCAAACAATATAAGGTCTATATTTACTTAAAGGGGTTGTTCACTTTTGAGATAACTTTTAGTATGATGTAGAGAGTGATATTCTGAGATAATTTGCAATTGCTTTTCATTTTCTGTTATTTGTGGTTTTTGAGTTATTTAGCTTTTTACTCAGCAGCTCTCCAGTTTGCAATTTCTGCAATCTGGTTGCTAGGTTCCAAATTACCCTAGCAGCCATGCATTGATTTGAATTAGAGACTGGACTATGAATAGGAAAGGCCTGCATAGACAGATGAGTAATAAAAAGTAGCAATAATAATACATTTGTACCCCATTTGAAAGCTGGAAAGATTCAGAAGTAGTGATGGCCAAATCTGTGCGCTTTCACTTCACCAAAAAATTTGTAAACTTACCGAAAAGTTAGCGAAATGGTGAAAAATTTGCAAAACGCATTGAAGTCAATGGGTGGCAAAATAATTTTGACTCGAGCGACTATTTTGCCTAAATGCATTAAAGTAAATGGGCGTCCAACTATTCTGACGCGCAACATTTTTTTTTTCGCAGTGGATTTTATGCTGTAGAATTTTCGCTGCAGCTTTGTGAATTTTTTCGCTGGTGGCCAAACGCAGAGATTCACCGTGAATTTGTGCCTTTCCGAATTTATTCGCCCATCACGAGTCAGAAGTAGAAGGCCAACAATTTAAAAACTAATGACAACCAATTGGAAAGTTGCTTAAAACTTGCCATTCTACGACATACTTAAAGCTAACTTAACTTATTGGAAAAAAACGTACATTTCCAATTCTGCATGAGTAGATCTGCATTTTGCAATGACCTGGAAAGGTGCCCGACGGGAGCATGGCCCCTCCCTTGCATTCACATGTGAGCATTTGCAATAGTTTGCTCTCCATCTGTGCAGAACTGTGGTTGAGGAATATGTGTGCTATGATCTGCCGACAGGAAGCAACATGTTCACATCCCATACTGTTACAACTCTGCACCAAAATTCTATAAATACATAATGTGTGTGATCTAGATTTTATTCAGCTTCCTAAGCATTATCTTGAACCTCTAATGGAAGCAACCAAGTAAAACAAGATGTACACCCATAACAGCTATACTGGTTTACAACTAACAGGGAGCATTTGTTCTTTTAGCTCTGCCATTGCAATAGATAAGCTATAACACTCCATTGCAGATGTCAGCGCTTTAGAATTCTATTCAATTTATATTTTTTTTTAGGTCCAATTAGTTTTTATATGCACAGAACCATTAAAAGGACATCATGAAATAATGTCATTCAAACTATCTTTCCAATGTGCATAAATAAAACCTTTTCAATGTTTGAAAGTAATTGCAGATGAAGGTGATGTTTGTTAATCCCTTCCTGTTCTCTGGTTCTGACTTTGAAACAATGTAGCATAAGTCAGTTCTCCTACAGGTGTATCAATCAGCCTTCTGCTGCATTGTTTCTTGGGTGCAGAGAATAAAAACAGCCAGACATATAGGGGCAGATTTACTAAAGGGCGAAGTGGCCGTCGCTAGCGAAAAATTCGCCAGAAATCCCATCCGCTGGGACATCGCCAATTTACTAACAGGCGTAGAGGACAATTCACTAGTGAAAGACACTGTCGCTTTTGCAGTTTCGTGCCCTTTCATGCGCAGGCGAACGATCATTACTTCGCAAATTCACTACAGTGCGGATTTTACAGAACGTTACCTCTTTCGCCAGAGTTTCCTTCTCAAGCTTAGACCTGGCGAACTGGTAAGATCAAGCTACTTCCTCCTCAATCTTATATAAGTGACATCATATCCTGTATGCCGAAAAGTCATAAAAATGTTTAAAAACGCCAGCGTTTTTTCATATTTTAAAGCGGGATTGTCTTTAAAAGTTGTAACTATTAACATTTTTTATTATAACATTTGTTTTAGGGTGGGCTCATGTCTAGGGCATTGGAGAATCTATTTTGCCTTTATTTTGCTTCCTTCCACATTTTTAACAATAAGTGGCCACTTCAAGAACTTGCACCAACATCTGTAATAAAGACATCTATATATCCTATATGTACCTGCCCTATTCAAATTGACCTATGTAAGAGTACTAATGAAGTTTCCCTAGGCAGAAACAAACGTTAGTGAAAGTCTGCTATGAAATGCTCGCACTGATGAATTAACGCTAGTGAAACTACGTTCGGCTGCAGAGACGCAACTTCACACTTTAGGGAATTAGCGTAGTAGTAGCGAATTTGCACCTGCTGAAATGGTGTGGAGCTCATAGTGCCTTCAATCAGAATTACTTTTAACCAGGAGTGTCCAACCTTTTGGCTTCTCTGGGCCACATTGGAAAAATAAAAATTGTCTGGGGCCACAAATGAAATACACAAACACTTGATTTGTAAAAGTAAAGAAAATACACAAAAAAAGAACTACAACACCAGTTGGATAACCAGATGGAGCTATACACTGGAATATGGCACACCTGGATATTAAATACACTTATTATATTATTAT
Source organism: Xenopus petersii (assembly GCA_038501925.1). Taxonomy (NCBI): domain Eukaryota; kingdom Metazoa; phylum Chordata; class Amphibia; order Anura; family Pipidae; genus Xenopus; species Xenopus petersii. The sequence goes on from CM076677.1 coordinate 41,075,476, forward strand.
TATTACCTGGGCAATGGGCAGAGTCCCCGTTTTTCCCTACTACATAGGTCACCACATTCACTCTTGTTTTTTCTGTATTTCAATATTTTATTTCTTATTTTTCCCTTTTCTTCCTTTTCTCTCTCCGTCAAGCTGGGCCGCTTTCATTATCATCCCTGCTTTAATCTCTTTGAATATGTGTAATTGATGCAAATGGAAAAGTCTGTTACGATTTTGTTTTCTACAGCAACGGCTATACAAACACATCTAAGCCTTTGGTAAAGGGATACATACTTCTGGTTTTATATTGATTGACTGTTTACAGCAACACAAGGGATTTCTCGCAAAAAGTGTATTCACACTATAAACATCCTTTATTGTGAGTTAACCTGACCACACACATTTGGAACACAAATGTTCTGGATTATTACCTGGTAAGATCTGGAATGGAAACTTTATCACTATACCCAAGTTAATCGTCTTGCAAATATTGGGTAGGATTATGTTCACCTTCATCGGTTATCCTGAATAAGAGAATTTACAAATGAGTTAAATGGGAGTTTTTGTTGGTGACACAGTATTGCAGCAAGCAATTAATGTTTGATAATATTTCAGGTAGTAGTTTTTGTAGACTTCTGCTTTTGTTCAGTAGCTCTCTGGGTATTTCTGCAATAAACTGAATAATTCCAATTTCTAACTTGCTGCTAATTACAAGTAACCCATACATTTATCTTGCAATCTTTACAGTGATGTCATTGAATATACTGTATTCATTCAGAAATAGGATGACTACTTGTGGTACCTGTAAATGCAAAGTACACAGGGTGGCCAGTGACATTTTTGCACTGTGTTTACATTGTTGTAGTTGAAAATTCTTTTGTATGATTTTTCTATTCACTTTGCTTAATGGGCCTGAACATTTACATGAGATGTAACTGTGGTTTTGATGCTTGTGCACATCTGAAATCACCACTCAGGTCAGGTCAGTTCCTTTTCATCTCTTGGAGTGCTTACAGCTCTTATTAACAGCCACAATGAATGGGTTTTTGACCTGCCTGCTTTTAGTGAATTCCAGCCATAACAAAATGAGCATTTACCTGAGGCCCTCTATTAATATAATTATTTAGTATGTGTTTGACTAGGCAGCTTTTCAATTGCTCCCCCAAGACAGTTACTCGACATGTTTCACACCTCCAAGTAAAAATTTTAATGTTCTCATTATTTCAGTATTCTGTTAGGGCAGTGCTGTCCAAGTTCTGTGGTACCGAGGGCCAATATTTTACTGGCCTATGTGGAGGAGGGCCGATAATAGAAGTCAGTGTTGGCCACTCCCCCTTTTAAACCACACCCACTGTAAACCACATGCATATTACCACAAGAACTTTTAAGATCAAACCAAATGGTCGGTGCTCACTGCAGGGAAATCCCTCATCACTCATATGTGAAAAATTGAAGTCATGTTAAAAACATACCCTTAAATCCATATGCCTCATCCTCCCCTGTGGATAATACAACAACCCCACAACACATGATTAAACACCTTAGGGGCCCTTAACAACAATTTCCAAATGCTAACAAACCCCTAACAGGCTTACATTCCACAGGTAGGGTAGGGCAAGCAGCACTGGGCAAGCAGAGAATGGCACACACACGGAGGCAGGGCCGGGCCAAGGTATTTTTTCACCCTAGGCAAAGGCTTCAATCAGTGCTCCCCCACCCAGTCCTGCATTACCATTTCCCACCTTACCAGTCATATTGCCCCCTGTACCTGTGCCAGCATATTGCCTCCATTTGTACCAATTCCAATGGCAGTCAATCCCTCAGATTGCCCCCAGGCCCCAATCTGTACCTGTGCCAGCATAAGCCAAAACATCCATCATATTTTTACCCCCAATCTGTACCTATCCCAGCGGCAACCAAAATAATCCATCATATTGCCCCAATTTGCATCTGTTCCAGCAGTAGCCAAAATTCCATCATATTGCCCTCAAACATCTGTGTACCTGTGCCAGCAGCCACCATATTGCCCCATGTACCTGAGCCAGCAGCAGTAAATCCCTTATATTGCCCCCAATCTGTACCTGTGCCAGCAGCAGCCAAAAAATACACACTATTACCTCCATATATGTACTTGTGCCAGCAGCAGCCAAATATCCATCATATAATCTGTTTACCTGTGCAAGTAGCAGCCAAGATATTGGCCACAAATATGTACCTGTGCCAGCAGCTGCCAAAAGGGAGCTGGGAGTGATTCTGTCTGGAACAGGGGGTTTATAAAGTTCAAAAACTATTAAAAGCCAAGCAAATCAGGGTTTAAAAAAGAAAGAAAGGAAATTCCCCTTAAAAGTGTGCCCCCCCATGATTGCGCCCTAGGTGGCGCCTACTCTGCCTGCCCCTAGTTCCAGCCCTGCAAGGAGGGAAGGCAGAACAGAGCAGGAGACTAGTAAAGAACAGACACAGCACCTGGGGGGCCAAAGAAGGGGGGGGTCGCGGGCCGCAGCCCTGTGTTAGGGGATTTGGAAAATATCTCTGTGCTATATACTGTTTATAGGCCAGTAGAAATCTCATCTCCATGTTCCTAACATTAAATTGGTTACGGTTACATCTGTACAAGAAACAGATTATGTACTCTATGGGATAAGTGCTGAAAATGCGCTAGCAACGCTTCGCCGCAATTTGTCAGGCGTAGTTTCACCAGGGCTGCACAAATTCATGAAGATCCGAGCACAGGTTACAGAACGGTTGCGAAGTTGCGCAAGTAATAATACGATAAGCAGTCCGAAGTTACGATAGCGATGCCTAATTAGCATACAGCGTGCAGTTAAAGTACAATGGCCGTATATGCTGCAGCAACTACATTACACTACACAAGGCCAGGGAAACTTAATGAAATTAAATAGAGGTCTTATATTGCCCTACACATGTGTCCACTGTATAGTTTAGGTGCCAAATGGAGGGTACCCCAACAAAAATTTTACGATCTTTTTCAGCCTAACACCCAGTAAAATGTAAAAAACGCCAGCATTTCTTGGGACTTGAACTTCGTGGGGCCCATGCCCTTGGTGCAGTCCAGCACCTCTAAAGCTATCTATCAGCATTGCGAGAGAAAAGAGAAAGAGTTGACCCATATAACTGCACCCTCCCATCCACCGCGTCCGAAACACATGTGTACTTGTTAATTAAAACATAACTGTTAATAAGACATTAAAATTGATGTCTGCTTGAGCTGTTAGGCTAATCACACATGGGACCATTTTCCAGTGGCGTACAGTATAAACACCAATGAAGAACAGTTGATCCATAGGGGCAAATTCACTAAACGACGAAGCGCCTAACGCTAGCGTGAATGCGCCAGCGTAGCGCATTTTTGTTATTTTGCCGATTCACTAACTGACGCTGGCGTAAATTCACTAGTGTTACTTCGCACCCTTACGCCTGCCGAATTTGCGCAACGGACGTAACTACGCAAATTCACTGACGCGCAAATTATTCTGAACGCTACCTTTTACGCCAGACTTCCTTCGCCACCTCAGACCAGGCGAAGTGCAATAGAGTAGATAGGGATTGCTTCAAAAAAAGTTAAAAAATGTTCTAAGTCCCAAAAAACGCTGGCGTTTTTTCATTTTTTATGGGTGATAGGCTGAAAAAGATCAAAAAATTTTTTGGGGCTACCTCCTTCCACCCTACATTTCCTAACTCATGGCACCTTAACTATACAGTGGGCACATGTGTAGGGCAAAATAAACATTTTATTTGCTGTTTTGAAGGTTTCTCAGGCTTGTTTAGTGCTGCTACATATACCTCCATTGTAACTTCAATTTGGTGCCGTATGCAAATAAACCATCACTAGCGTAACTTTGCTTTGCTTGGCGAATTAATGCTAGCGCAACTTCGCAACCTTACGCTTCTGCTGAGCGCAACTTCGGATTTTAGTGAATTTGTGTAGCGCTGGCGAAAATACGTCTGGTGAAGTGCGGCGAAGTCCGACGAAGTCCGGCGAAGAGGACGCTGGCGCAACAATGAATCTTAGTGAATGTCCCACATTGTCTTTTGATACCTGAATTTGTGTATACTTTTAGACACATGACCAGCCTATGGAAGCCGAGTGGATTTCACTGCGAAAATGTGTACTTTACCATTTCCGTGTTGAAATCTGCTCTGCGTGTGCACCTATAGGCTGATCCTGTGCCTGTCAATATGCTCAGTGCACTTGGCTATTTGTTGGCCATAAAAAGAAAAGGGGGGCCAGCATTATTAATTGGTGTACAATCCATATGCTATGGCTGTGATCAGATAATTTCTTACCAGATCCAAGGTACTTGTTTAGCATTAATGTTTACCAGGCTTGATATTGTGCTGTACATGTAAATATAAAAATAAATCATGATAAGCAAGTGTAAAACATCAACATCATTGCAATTGCAACTCTGGAAGTAAATAGGCATAAATAATGCTACGTTGTTTCAATAAAGATGTGTGAACTAAATTATTGTTTGTCCACAGCTTTTCACAGTGCCCCTGTTAGCTTCCAGGAAGGGACAAAAAAAGCGCTATGTGTGGGCTAGTTACAGAAATGGTAAAAGCAGTACGCTGAGTGCTGCACAAATGTTGACTGTGTGAGTCACAAATATGCAGAAAGTCATTCTTTGCTGTGCTGTGCACTGTAAATGTCATCCTTGTTATAATAAGCTGACATTATGCATTCATCTTTTTTACCTATCCGGGTATTTAAGGAGTAGCGAACACTGTATTTATACAGTGATGCTCATGATTTAACCAAACTTGGTAACCGTACTGTATATTTATCATCAGGGAGCATAAGATGGGACTGTCAAGGGGATTGCCTTTCTCATAAACATTATGCAAGTACTCGAACAGGAGGATTTGCTAAATGAATTTGTTTAATCAGAGTATGACATCGGTGAATAATGGTCAACTCACGGAGCCTAAATACTAAAAGGCAGTTAAGTAGCCTCGGTTAGACTTGAACATTATAAATATTTCACAATTAGCAAAAAGCTGATACAACAACTGTAAAATATACAACACATATAGAAGCATATACATATTCAGTATTAAAAATAACATTAAAGCAAACCATGATATGAGATTTCTCAGGGGGAAACGATCGTGCCAGTTATAAATATTAATGTATTATAAATTCAAAATAAAGGTAAGGGTTCTGTGAATGTTAAACCAACTTTTGAGGGTATTTTATATAGTACTAAATCGAAACCATTCAATGCAGTGTAAAGACTTGGGATGGAATCTTTATTTTTAATACTAAACTACAGGGGGGCCACAACCTATGGTGTAATCTGCACAAATCACCAGAGAAGCTGACAAAACGTATTAATCATTTCTTCCTGCAGCTTTTACAGACTAACGGTTATCACAGGCACTGCCATCTGCCTGGTTATATATGTATGCACATTGCGAAATATCCCAAGCAAGCAAAATGTTAAAGAAATGCCAGTATTAGAGTATAATATTTATCCAACATATTGGTGCTCCAGGAGCTTTATTAATGTTTTGGATTTACACAAAGCATTAATACGTCTGTCCTGCTATAGATTGTTTTGAACGTAGGGGGTTATTTATCACAATCCAAATACAAAAATCTGATTTTTTTTTACCAAAAATATTTTCGGAATCTATTATACCTCGAGGCGGAAAAAAGTCTGAATCTGAAAATCGTCATCTCCAAGTGGACCTGTAGAAGTCAATGGCAAAGGTCCCATTTCAATATCAATGTCCGCGCTGAGTTTAGGCCAAAAATCTTTTTTGAATTTTGTCACCAAAAGTCCAATTTTGGCGGGAAAGTCTGCGGGAAATAAGACTTTTGGCATGGAAATCGATTTTTCTGATTTTTTTGCCCAATCGATTTTAGCAAGCATTTTTCTATGATAAATAAGGTCCAATCGACAATTCGATGTTGGTCGTACTTTTTTAATAGTAATAATGAGATAAATTCAGACTTTGATAGATAAACCCTGTAGTGTCAGTCTGAATTAGTGTTTTGTGTTTCCCTTTGCTGGGGTTGTGTATGCATACAATCATTTTTTGCAGGTGGCAAATGTGCCCAGTGTACAGCATACCTTGACCTGCATTTTTTGTATAAAATCAGTATATTTTTTGTATTCAGAGTTTGAGTAAAATATTTCTCTGGTTTTACTGTATTACTGTATGTGACAAGATACTAGCATTTTATGCTTCAAATTGCAAAGATTTTCCTCTGCAATCCCACTATTATTTATTTGGCCTGATGAAGGGGCCTGTGTGCTCCGAAACCTTGCAATCGTTACTTATTTGGTAGTACAAAATGCTTGGGTGCTTAGAATATGGAATCAATCCCTGTTTTGTTTAAAGGGTAAGGCATTTTTCAGTAGCAGTTTGCACAAAATGTCTCTGTCTTAAATATATTGATAATGGGTTGAGTGCAGAGGACCTCTTGTATTTGTCTAATTTAAATTAATGCATGGTTGCTAGGGTATTTTGGACCTTAGTTACCAGATTGCAAATTGAAGAGCTGCTGATAAAAAGCTAAATAACTCAAAAACAATAATACAAAATGAAAACCAATTGCAAATTGTCTCAGAATATCACGCTTTACATCATACTAAAAGTTATCTCAAAGGTGAACAACCCTTTAAGTGAGCTGGGTCTGTAGAGGGATGAGTGAGAGAAATACTGTATACCCCGTGGGAGGCATCAACTGGCTAAGGAATATCAAATATAATATATTACGCGTTTGAAGCCGTGAATATTAGGTGGTGCACATGTACTGTGCTCTCCTTAGTGGATCTCCTTTTGTCATCTGCATCAGGAGTATCTTAAAAGAGAACAAAACCTACTCTACACAGTATCTTGCTTCTCAATATGGCCTCTGCAGGAACCAGCACTGGGATCTCTGCCCTTTTGCAAAATGCTGCTTCTTTCCTCACATGGTAGACATCTTTGATAGTGCTTATAAAGCAGTACTATAATAAAATGACTCTAGCGCTTTTGTTGTTTACTGTATTTTCTTTATACAGACCCCCATTTAACTGTTGCAATAAAGTGGGCCATGTGTTCCTTCTTGGTCTTCCACGTGCAACAGTAACGCCTGCTTCATCTGTATCTTCATTTTTATCTTTGTTTACATGTGGATATTCATTACAGAATAAAACTGTGAAATGTAGTTTATTTCTGTAATCTTGCTATCTGTATGACATATCACTGGTTTCTATTTTGTAGTTGCTGAGAGATAAAATATCCTCTGAGTCATTATAACTAGAGAATGTGAGAAACCAACATTTAAATGTGGAAAGTGCTAGTTCCGCACAAAGGAAGGAAGGGTGGTATGTGATAAAAAACCTTCATGAAATGACAGTCGTTCTTAGACTTGTTTGTTTGTTGCTATTGTGGAAACCTTGCAGGAATATGTCAAAACTCATGGCCTTGCGTAAATAATCCCAGTAACTGAACTATTTGCTTTGTGGGTAGAATCATAAATCCCTGCTTGGCAATATTGTGTGGATAACTACTATCTCTCAGCATTTTTTATTTTACTGAAATATAGCTAATTATCTAACCAAACCAAAGTTCCATGGCACACAAACAATGCAGTAAATACAGAACAAAAAAAATCAGTACAATACTCTGATTTATATATATATATATATATATATATACACCTGTGTGTTTATGTGTGTGTATATCTCTATATATATATATATGTGTGTTTTAAGGTTTCCTGGAATTTACTAATTCACATTGTTTTGACGCTGTCACCTGCTACATGAGCAATATACACGTTATATTATGTGGATCCATTATCCAGAAGCCCATTATCCTGAAAGCTCCAAATTACAGAATGGTCGTATCCCATAGACTACATTATATCCAAATAATCCAATTTTTTTTTTAAAAAGTATCCCTTTTCTCTGTAATAATAAAACAGTACCTTGTACTTGATCCAAACTAAAACAATTTAATCCTTATCGGACGCAAAACCAGCCTATTGGGTTTATTTAATGTTTAATGGATTTTCTAGTAGACTTAAGGTAGAAAGATCCAAATTACGGAGAGATCCGTTATAACAGATCCCATACCTGTATTCTGTATTACTTTGATATATAAAACCCAATGTCGTAAAGTTGGCATTTTAACAAATACTTCTTAGTAGTGATGGGCGAATTTCTCCCGTTCGCTGAAAATCGTGAAGTCTGAAAGTTCACGAAAAAATAGTGAAATTTTTAACGTTTTCGCGGAAAAAATGTGAAGTTCGAAAGTTTTCACGAAAAAAACGTGAACTTCGAAAGTCTTCACTAAAAAATCGAGCAATTCAAACGTTTTCACAAAAAAAATCGAGCAATTCAAACGTTTTCACGAAAAAATCAAGCAATTCGAATGTTTTCACAAAAAAATTGGAGAATTGACACCGGCGAGTTTTCACCAGCGAATTTTCGCGGGAGGTTTGTGAATTTATTTGCCAGCGGCAAAACATGGAAATTCTACGCAAATTCGTGTCAGGCAAATTTATTCACCCGTCACTACTTCTTAATAATAATAATAATGTTGGTGGAGTCATATTATCAAATAAAAGTGTATTCACAAATGGCAGTATGGCGGCATTCCAACACTCACTAGTGTCACAGCTCTGTAGTGGGTCCCAAGACACCTTTTTGGTATGTAAAAAATGTCGGCCCCTCACTGGAAAAACATTGCTTGGTTGCTGTACTTATCCTTTCCTAATCTGACAACCCTGGTGGCCCTTAGACCAACAACTTGGTCAACTGAAGGCCCCTTTAGAGCCATCTGCTATGAAATGCATGGTGTGATAATGTGGTACTTGTCCAGGATTCTCCGTTTGTGTTACATTAGCAGAAGATTAATTGGGACTCACTTCTCATTTATGTGTTCCAGAAAATACTCGTTTTAAAAATGTCTCTAACTGAATCAATTAATAACCAACATCTTTTCCTCTAAAGGACAATGTTCAATCGTGTTGCTTGCTCACCGAGGACAGCTTGTCTTAATTATTCACAGAACATTAAAATTCATAGTTGAAGGCAACACTAAGATGAGCCTTTTGATCTTCCTTATCTTAATACATTTTTTAACACCTCCTGTTCTTGCAAACCATCATGTATCAAAGAAACACTGGCAAGAAATCGTTAGTATTAATGTTCTATGACTGAATGTGCTACTTTTGGAAGCCTCAAAGTGAGAGAGTAGAAACAGTCAGAGACTATATGGTTGTTGCCTGGTGACTGAGAAATACAATACAGGAAAGTATTTTGTGGTGTCACTTTTCTTGCCTGTGTCAAAACTTACAAACAAGTGTATCTGTTACAGTTAGCTCCAAGCTACTTCTAGCTGACAGGAGCTGCTTGTTCAGTAACTATAATGACTTTTACTTTTATAGATCATGGCTGTAGGAAAAGGAAGCTGCAATGTTTACAGAACATAGATACAGTTTTGTTTGCTCAACTGTTTTTGTATAGTTCGTGTGTGCGCTATCTCTACAGCATCAGATATGCAAACCACGTGTCTATGTTTATTTCCTAATATTAAACAAGAGGAAAAATATAAAGAAACTTTTCATTTGCTACTATGGATTATCATTATAAATGAAGCTTACTGCTCTGATGCTTTGCAAGACTATTTTAAAAGGAATACAGATATAGGTCCTGTTATCCAGAATGCTTGGGACCTGGGGTTTGCCGAATAACGGATCTTTCCGTAATTTGGATCTTCATACCTTAAGAAAATCAATTAAACATTAAATAAACCCAATAGGCTGGTTTTGCTTCCAATAAGGCTTCATTGTAACTTAGTTTGGATCAATGCAATGTGCAGTTTTAACATAAAAGAGAAAAAAGAAATCATTTTTAAAAATTTTGACTATTTGGATAAAATGGAGTCTATTGCCTTGCCATAATTTGGAAATTTCTGAATAACATGTTTCCGGATAACGGATCCCATACCTGTATATATCCTGTTTATAAGCAGACATTATAATATCCTTATTTTCCTAAGTTTAGATAGAAAAAATTGCCATAGGAGATTAGATCTGATTAGAGAGTCTTAGTAGGATGTTCACTAAGATTCGTTATTGCGCCAGCGTCCCCTTCGCCTCACTTCGCCAGGCGTATTTTTGCCAGCGCTAGGCAAATTCAGTAAAATCAGAAGTTGCGCTCAGGGGAAGCATAAGGTTGCGCTAGCGTTAATTCGCCAAGCAAAGCAAAGTTACGATAGTGATCCTTAATTTGCATACGGCGCCAAATTCAAGTTACAATGGAGGTATATGTAGCAGCACTTCACAAGCCTGGGCTGTTGCAAAATAGCAACTAAAATTTTTATTTTGCCCTACACATGTGCCCACTGTATAGTTAAGGTGCCATGAGTTAGGAAATGTAGGGGGGGAGGAGGGTAGCCCCAAAAAATTTTTCGATCTTTTTCAGCCTATCACCCATAAAAAATGAAAAAACGCCAGCATTTTTTGGGACTTTTTTTTTTTGGGAACTTTTTTTGAAGCAATCCCTATCTACTCTATTGAGCTTCGCCTGGTCTGAGGTTGGGAAGGAAGTCTGGCGTAAAAGGTAGTGTTCCGAATAATTCGCACGTCGGTGAATTTGTGTAGTTATGTCCGTTGCGCAAATTTGCCATGGTGTAAGGGTGCGAAGTAACACTAGCGAATTTACACCAGCGTCTGTTAGTGAATCGGCGAAATAACGAAAATGCACTACGCATTCACGTTAGCGTTAGGCGCTTTGTCGATTAGTGAATTTGCCCCTTATTGTTGTGTTAAAGTTATTTCTGATGAGGAAATCTAATCCACAAGCTCTAATAAAACAGTGATCTCTGTTGGCCAGACTATCCTGAAAAATAGTGACGTTTTTCACCAAGGAATAACTGTAAATGGTAGATGCCGGGAGGTTTTGCCGCACAATTTAATCTACTCCAATACAGGACAGAAAGTGTCCAAAGTTACATTTCTACAGGGATTATCATAAAACAATTTCTGTAAAACATATGCATTGTGTAGAAGGCTGAAGTTGTGATGCATATGTTTTCCCTTCTACAATTTACAGGAATGCCATTAGGAAGGATGTTTTGTTGCCCGAACTCAAGGAGATTAAATACGGATGAAAAAAAATCAAAATGTTCCATCTGCCAAGACCTTAATGTAAAATATCTCAGACATGAAAAAATATCTTCAGTAGGAAAAGACCTTAAAGGCAAATACTAAAACTTGAAAGAACAGATCTTACCTTAAAGCCTTCTTCTGCGAATAGTTTTTATTGTGCCAACATATATAGCATGTTTCAGGGTTCTTCCCCTTTATCTAGTGTAATACATTCTTATGGAGGAACCCATTGATTTCAATGTATTTTGCACAAAAAATGGCCAAAAAACACTCATTAACCTCAATGTATTTTGCATGAAAAAGTTGCCTTGAAAAACACCATTGACTCCAATGCAGTTTAAGCAAAAAAGAATGGTGCAGAAACATGCATTTTTCACAAATATTTGCTCTTTGATGAATTTCCCTGTGATTTTGCTCATCACTATTCAGGATTAGGGATGTAGCGAACTGTTCGCCGGCGAACTAGTTCGCGCGAACTTCGACTGTTCGCGTCCGCCGCAAGTTCGCAAACGTCGCGCGACGTTCGCGTCAAAATCGTTCGACCATTCGACCATTCGATCGCTAAAATCGAACGATTTTCGTTCGAATCGAACGATCGAAGCCATTGGATTGAATGAAATCATTCGATCCAATGGCTTCGATCGTTCGATTCGAACGAAAATCGTTCGATCGAACGATTAAAATCCTTCGATCGTTCGAATCGAATGATTTTCGGATGTTCGAAGTTCGCGAACTGTTCGCGAACTGTTCGCATTTTTTGCCGGTGTTCGCGAACGGCGTTCGCGAACACATACACGGCGGTTCGCTACATCCCTATTCAGGATTTCCCAAAACATATAACATCATTATGGATCGCTTATTGCTTAATTGCTTTAGTACAATTAAAAATTGATTTCACTTGCCAAAAGGGGAGAACCCCAAAGCACGTTGTGTACGTTGGCACTATAAAACCTATTTGTAGATGAAGACTCTGCTATAAGATCTGTTCTTTCAATTTTTGGTTTAAGCAATTGTCCCAAACCTCAAGACAGCAACATTGTTGAGTAAAAACAAACCAGAAGAGGTGCCTTAAGACATTTCAATGCTTATTTATGTGACAAGGAACGCTATAAGCAATTTATAAGATCATAACAACAGCCTCTTTAGGAAGCACCTGTCAATATTTATCATACACAGAAAAGAAACAGGGTTCCTTTACCAAACTATTTTTGAGTCTTTGACATTTGACCAAGCTATATTTGTATTTTTATATGCAAGGTACTTGTGAAAACAGATAGCATTTGTTCTTAGAAGAATTTAGGCCTTATTAGCAAAATTATTTGTTGCAGTTTGTATCTTTCTACGCCTTCTTTAACATCCTAATTAGTAACTTTGTTTACGGCAGTACAAGGTGGCAGTTGCATAGTTTGTCACTACTGTATTTTTTTCTTCCTGATGCATCTGATGAATTTAAAAAAAGTAATTCAATTCCGCAATTACGTTTTTGGCTTGCAGTGAATGATCCATTGTATTGTGAAATGCACTGCCACAAAAGGAGAAACCAATGCTTGCCAGTTTTATTTATATTATAATATTAAATGAATGTAGAACCACAATAAAACCATGAACATGCATTACTGGCATACCATAGACATTAATAGACAAGTGATAATAAGAGATCAGTAGAGATGGCGCGAACTGTTCGCCGGCGAACTTGTTCGCGCGAACATCGGGTGTTCGCGCTCGCCGGAAGTTCGCGAACGTCGCGCGACGTTCGCCATTTTGGGTTCGCCATTGTTGGCGCTTTTTTTTGCCCTCTCACCCCAGACCAGCAGGTACATGGCAGCCAATCAGGAAGCTCTCCCCTGGACCACTCCCCTTCCCTATAAAAACCGAAGCCCTGCAGCGTTTTTTTCACTCTGCCTGTGTGTGCTGAAGAGATAGTGTAGGGAGAGAGCTGCTGCCTGTTAGTGATTTCAGGGACAGTTGAAAGTTTGCTGGCTAGTAATCGTTTTGATACTGCTCTGTTATTGGAGGGACAGAAGTCTGCAGGGGTTTGAGGGACATTTAAGCTTAGGTAGCTTTGCTGGCTAGTAATCTACCTTCTACTGCAGTGCTCTGTATGTAGCTGCAGTGGGCAGCTGTCCTGCTTCTGATCTCATCTGCTGACTGCTGCAATAACAGTAGTCCTTGTAAGGACTGCTTTTATTTATTTTTTTGTTCCAATACAGAGCAGTATCAAGCAGATTACTAGCCAGCAAACTTACTATCATCTGTCCCTGAAATCACTAACAGCTCTCCCCCTACACTATCTCTTCCAAGCACACACAGGCAGATTTTTCAGATACATTTTTGCCCTTGATCCCCCTCTGGCATGCCACTGTCCAGGTCGTTGCACCCTTTAAACAACTTTAAAATCATTTTTCTGGCCAGAAATGTCTTTTTTAGATGTTAAAGTTCGCCTTCCCATTGAAGTCTATGGGGTTCGCGAACCGTTCGCGAACCGCTCGCATTTTTGCGCAAGTTCGCGAATATGTTCGCGAACTTTTTTTCCGACGTTCGCTACATCCCTAGAGATCAGTCCTGTTGGATATTGATTATGCCTTTTTAAGGTTGGGTTTTCCTCTACCGCTCAGGTTTTGGCATCGAAATCCTTTATAATACCATATGAAATGATGCTTGTACAGTCTTTGTGCATTTCGGGAATGACCTGCATTTGCAGGAATATGCCGCACGGCTATTATAAGTTAACCATTTGTTTAATGTAGGAAATAGCTGACTGATATCACTCGGCACAGATTCAGGCATCGGAGTTCACCGCAGCCATCTTCCGAGCCTTTGTGTCTTCTTCCGCCGCTTCAGCAATTTCTGTCCATTTCGGACACAGTTGTCGCAAACTGCCGTGGGGGGTGGGCAGCTAGGCTGGGGGAGGAGGGAGTGGGGTCTACGTGGGGTGGGTGGAAGGGGTTTTTTTTTGCTAAAGGGTTGAATCCTCCTTTAAACCAGTCATGTATAGGCTAGACAGGGGTCCCCAACCTTTTTTAATGGTGAGCAACATTCAAGTCTAAAAAGAGTTGGGGAGCAACACGAGCATGAAAAATGTTTCTTGGTGGTGCAAAATAGGTGCTGGTGGGCCATTTGGTAGTTCCTATGTGGACTGACAGCCTACAGGAGGCTCTGTTTGGCAGTACGGTACACATGGTTTTATGCAACCCAAACGTGTCTCAAAACCAGGAATTCAAAAATAAGCACTTTCAAGGGGTTGGTAAGCAACAGGTTGCTCACGAGCCACTGGTTGGGGATCACTGGGCTACAGTATGGCTACTGAGACCCCCAGACACAGAGACCTCCCCCTAACCTCCTCATTATCAATCATCGTTTTCATTCTGCTTAACTATTCTGTCCTTCATGGTCTCTCATTTCCTTGCCTCCTCTCTACACTGACACTGACTTAGCTTTATATTTCCCGTTTAGTTAAAGCTGAGGGACTACAGAATAAGATCTGTAATAATGTGTCATTAGGAAACTTTCTGTATTAGGGGAACCTTCTGTGGTTTTGAGGTAAGGAAAAAAAACTCCTCTGCCTCATCACTGGCCTTTTGTAAATCTCACCCAGCCCTGCGACAGAATGAATGCACAGTGAGAACAATTGTGCTTTAATATTCCTTATGCTGCCTGCTTCTTAAATTCTTTTTGAAAATGTAATTGCAAAATACACAGGCTGACAACAGCCGCTGACAACAGCCTGCGTGTCCATAGCCTAACAAATGCATTATATATATTGTGTTTATTAAGGGATTTTTTATTAGAGTCTTTAATAATATTAAAAAGATAAGCAGGAAGTTGTTGAGGACGTTGATATTCACAGAACAGACTGTTAATAACTGCTGAGGAGGCAGCTTGGTACACTGAATGCCTGCTTTGTTTTTAATTTTGTAAAGTGCTAATTTGGCTGTGCTGAAGTTTCACAGTACAGCAGTATTAGGTGCTTTGAATTTGAATTTTTATAATGATATTCAAATGGTTTAGAATTTAGTTCAGATGCTAATGGGTGCATCACACAGAAAAATGGGCCAAACTGCTTCTAAATCAAACACTTTCTTATCCACTGCAAGAGGTTTTATCTAATGCAGAGATATCATGGGGCATATTATTATGCTGTGTAAAAACCGGCAGGATAATACCCCACACATTGGCACACTTTGCCGTGTAAAAAACGACGTAGAAAACGGCATAACATTTTAATACATTATTTACTTCTGCAGCAATCAATGTAAACTAACATCGTCAACACACACACCTTTGTCTTACACAGCTTTTTACACGAATTACGTTTTATATAAAAGAAAGGATTTGTTTTGTAGACCCTGATTAAATTAAAAATCACTTTCTAGAGAGAGAGAGAGGTATAATTACCTGGTTATGTACTTGCTAAAAGAGAGTAAAACCCCTCTCCATCTAGTTACCCACCAATTATTAATACCACATTAATTCCAGATATCTATATTATTCTGATGATTGTGAATAATTTCAATAAATATTTTAAAGAAACGATATTGTGATTCGTTATTGCGTGATGGTGTTCAACACCAAAAGGTGATTACCCTGTTAGGTAGTTTGTGCAGTTAAGTAATGATTATAAATTACTTATAATATACTAAATTAAGTGATTACAAATTACTTCAGAATACAATTTATACTAGCACTTTAATTAATTAATCACTTAATTTCGTTTTTTATAAGTAATTTATAATCATTACTTAACGGCACAAAGTACCAAACAGGGTAATCACCTGTTGGTGTTGAACACCATCACGCAATAACGAATAATATAGATATCTGGAATTAATGTGGTATTAATAGTTGGTGGGTAACTAGATGGAGAGGGGTTTTACTCTCTTTTAATTTTAGCACGAATTACGTTTTATTCAGCATAATAAATATGCCCCTTGGTGTGGGGCTTTGTCACCCTGTAGGTTAACACACTGGACTAAGGCCCATTTCAGGGGAAACATTGCTGGCATATTTGCTATCTATTATAAGTTAAACAAATAAGGATGACAAAGGGGTCTTTGAAAGAAAAAAAAAATAGTAAAATCTCCTATGTTGTGGAGCACTTTAATGAAGAGACTGAAATAGAACTCATTTTGCGTACTTTCCTCCACGGCTGTATTTCTGTTAATCAGAGAATCTAAGGCCAAAGATATAAAGCAATAGGGAAATCTGTAAAGCCTCTTTAATTTTCAGTAGGAGTCCCTTTAAAAGATTTTCTGTGAAGCCCAGTTAAGGTGGCCATAGACGCACAGATAATATCGTACAAAATGAATTTTCGTCCTATATTCGTTGCGTGTATGGTGGAAAAAGAGCCGATCGATATCGGCAGAAGACTTGGATATCGGTTGGCTCGTCGATCGGGCGGGACGGAAAATTTTGATCGGGTGCCTTTGAAGGGACTCAAACATCGCCCATTGTTAGTGCTGAATCGTCAGATACAGGTAGAATTCTATTGGTTCTTCTCGTATATCTACCTGTATATCTGACGATTCAGCTCTACACGTGTGTATTGAAACGAACGATCTTTCTTGGAAAGATCTTTTCCAAGAAAGATCGTAATTGTTACGTCTATGGCCACCTTTACTTTTATCTACATCTCTGGTTAAGGAGACCTGACAAAGTGTATTTTGTTCTTGGAATGTAGTACAGCACAAATCATGACGCTGGCTAAAAATTATTACTATTTGTGTGTATTTATAAAGAACCGACACATTCTGCAGCACTGTTCAACAAGCTAATAAGCGGCTACAATATTTAGATATTAGGAGTCTTTTATCACCTCTAAGGTAGTGTGCAAAGTGCAAAAAACAGGTTCAATGTTTGAGTTCTTTGATATTGGCACACTAGCATTCCCTGTTGCAGAATTGTGGCAACTTTGGAGCTTAGAGACCTATGGCTAAACTGACAAATATTATGCAGCCTGCATTTGGTAGCACTATATTCTTAGTGGGGTGGAGGCATGTGCCTCACATCCCATCACCTAACTGTCCCCTAACTTGCACCTCTGAATGAGCAGCAGAGGACAAAAACCACAATGGGGGGCCTGTGCTGCACCTTGCACTTTTTTCAGGTGTAAGGTGCAGACTGCAGCCGAATCTGCCCATTTCACCAAAAAAATTGCAGAACTAGAGAAATGTGTAAATTGCCAGTCGGCATTTTTCCACAGTTAACTGAAAAAAATGTGATGATTGGAAAATGTAGAATTTTTTAGAGAATCCATGCATAGTGAAAAATTTCACTCATCTCTCTCTATGGGGCAGATTTACTAAAGGGTGAAGTGGGTAACGCTAGCGTCATTTCGCCAGAAATCCTATCCGCAGGGACATCACTGATTCAAAGGTGTAGACAATTCGCTAGCGAAAGAGACCGTTGCTAGCATTCATTCGCACTCTATTGCTGGGCGAGTTTTCGCTCTTGCGAATGGTCGTTACTCCACAAATTCAGTAAAGTGCTAATTTTACTGAATGTTACCTCTTTTGCCCGAGTGGACTTTGCCACCTCAGACCAGGCGAACTGCTATATCTTCCTCACTTACATCATATCCTGTCTCCCGGAAATGCATTAAAGTTGTAAAAAAGCTGGCGACATTTCCTTTTTTTAAGCAGGATTGCCTGCAAAAGTACTAACTATTAAACTTTTTTGGGTTAATATTTTTCCCCAGACATGGTACATTCATTTTAGGGTGGGCTCATGTGTAGGGCATTATAGGATCTCTTTTGTCTTTATTCAGGTTCCTTGGACATTTGTAATAAAAAGTGGCCACTTCAAACACCAACATCTCTAATAAAGACGTCCATATGACTTTAATGTACCCACCCTATTCAAATTGACCAAAAAGTAAGAGGACTAACAAAGTTTCGCTCGGCAGAAGCAATCTATAGCGTAATTTCACTTTGAAATGCTCGCACTGCCGAAGTGACGCTAGCGAAAAGTCGCCAATATTTGTCACCCAGGACACAACTTCGCATTTTAGTGAATTAGTGTAGAGGTAAGGAATTTTCGCCTGGCAAAGTGGTGCGAAGTGTGCGAAGTGGTTGCTGGTGACCCTTTAGTGAATCTGCCCCTAAGTCTGGCTCAGTATGGATAGAGTTTTGTGGAGGCCAAACCTTTACATTTAACAGTATATTGGTATATATACCTGTTACTATGTAACTAGCAAAAATGGAGTGTAAAACAGGGAAACAAAGAGAGAAGTGATGGGATGGGTAATAAAACATGGCAATACATTTCAGAGTTTCCTAAAACAGAGATTACATATACTGTATACTGTCAAGGGATTTTTTTTTTCCAAAACGCATCAGTTAATAGTGATGCTCCAGCAGACTTCCGCACTGAAATCTGTTTCTCAAAAAAGCAAACAGATTTTTTTATATTTAATTTTGAAATCTTACATGGGGCTAGACATATTGTCAGTTTCCGAGCTGCCCACGTCATGTGACTTGTGCTCTGATAAACTTCAATCACTTTGCTGCTGTACTGCAAGTTGGAGTGATATCACCCACCTCCCCTATTCCCAGCACCCTAACAAAAGAACAATGGGAAGGTAACCAGATAGCAGTTCCCTAACACAAGATAACAGCTGCCAAGTAGATCTAAGAACAGCACTCAATAGTAAAATCCAGGTCCCACTGAGACACATTCAGTTACATTGAGAAGGAGAAACAACAGCCTGACACAAAACAGTTCCATCCCAAAGTGCTGACCAGGCAAAATGACCTGAGATGGCTTCCTACACACCACAAAACAAATACACTTGTTGGTTTAGGAATGACATTTTATATTGTACAGTTAATTATTTGCAGTGTAAACAGTGTAATTCAGAAATTAAAACTACATCAAAAAATTCATGACAAAATCCCTTTAAATTACATGATCTCATTACTTTATAAACAATGGTAATTTTCGGAGGTATAAAAGGAAATCATTTGTTTAATTGTACTGAATTAACATTCTATACATTTTCAGTAAGTATTTCCAGTTGTATAACTACAACGCTTCACTAACAAACCACAAAAGACCTAATGTGCACCTTTTGTTGATTGTGATAGTTCCGTTCAAGGCAGTGGCATCTCTGTAGATAAATATAATCTTCTGTGTACTGTGTTTTGTACTTGAGAATTCAAAGTCTTTATCTATGGACGATTGCACCAGACCATTATTACAAATAGCATTTTGTTCTATTAGTGGAACATCGTGATAACATGCATGCATAACTCTGGAGAATGTGCCTGGTAGAAATAACCACAAAATAAAGGCACAAACATTTAGGGTGTTATTTATTAAAACTCGAAATGTTCTCATTTTATTAAAACAAATTCAACCAAACTCCCATCCACAATTTTACCTTTTTGTTCATAAAATAACTGGAAAAATTAGGTGCAGGGAAAACTATAAAATCTTGAAAAAATTAGAATCGTACCAAAATTTTTCGGATTTCGCACCTGAAAACCCACAAATTATTCTCAATATTGTACGAAACCCAGTGCAGGTCAAGATCAGGATATTTTCCAATTGTAAAAGGGACATTTGCCACTGACTTCTTCATGACCTCGATATACAATGGATTTAGTCCAACGCTTCCACCTGTGTAGAGTGCTCACTTTCCAATTGGGCCACACCAGTAGACATGACCTCGACTGGTTTGAGATGGAGTATTCAGACTTTTAGCAGCCTCTGGGTATAATAAATCTTGAAAAATGTGTTTTCCCCTTTAAAACCCTGACCAGAAAAATTCGGGTTTTAGTAAATAACCCCTTAATTATAGCCAACATCAGGGGGCCAATTCACTAACTTCGAGTGAAGGATTCGAAGTAAAAAAACTTAGAATTTCGAAGTGTTTTTTGGGCTACTACGACCATCAAATTGGCTACTACGACCTACGACTACGACTTTGAATCGAACTAAAAATCATTCGACCATTCGACCATTCGATAGTCGAAGTACTGTCTCTTTAAGAAAAAACTTCAACCCCCTAGTTCGCCATCTAAAAGCTACCGAACTCAATGTTAGCCTATGGGGAAGGTCCCCATAGGCTTTCCTAAGTTTTTTTTGATCGAAGGATACGATCGTTGGATTATAATCCTTGGAATCTTCGTTGATTCAAAGGATTTTAACGTTCGATCTAAGGAATATCCTTTGATCGTTCAATCGCACTATTTGCGCTAAAATCCTTCGACTTCGATATTCGAAGTCGAAGGATTTTAATTCCCAGTCGAATATCGAGGATTAATTAACCCTGGATATTCGAAAATTTGTGAATCAGCCCCCAGATGTAACAAAAAAAGTACCCCTATTATAAGTAGCCAAGGGGTTCCATAAGGTTGTGGTCATGGAACCACAAGGCAATGGAACTGCAAGTTGCCTAAGGGTGCACCAGCTTTAATGGAGAACTAAACCCTAAAAATGAATATGGCTAAAAATCTCATATTTTTTATACTAAACTTATTTCACCAGCCTAAAGTTTCAGCTTGTCAATAGCAGCAACGATTCAGGACTTCAAACTTATCACAGGGGGTCACCATCTTGGAAAGTGTCGGCGACACTCAAATGCTCAGTGGCTGTTGAGCTTAACTTAGGGGTTGTTGCAAATTATCAAGGAGAAAATCAGGTTTGTCTGTAATATAAACTGATGCTACAGGGCTGATTATTACATTCTGATGCTAATTGCACTGGTTTCTGCGCTGCCATGTAGTAATTATCTGTAATTAAAGGGTCTCCAGCATGCCCCTAGTGGATGATGAGCAACATGTTGTTCGCTAGCCAGTGGTTGGGATTCACTGACTTAGCTGATACCCTGGGCTGGTGCTCATGTTAGCAGAAAACTGCACCGACTTGGAGTTTTTATGAGAGATCACCAGTGAGCAATCGTTCTGCTTTTTCTTTCTTCATGTGTGCATGAAAAAAGCAACCATTTTTACTCCACTATCAGTGCTTCTGCCCTGGGCACTGAAGAAAGTAAAAGCAGAAAATGAGAATCGCATCTTAGTGCTCACTGATAAGAACCGTGGGCCAGTGCAGTTTTCCACTAACAGGAGCACCAGCCTGGAGTGTCAGGTAAATCACTAGGTGGTGTTTAAAATGTGGCTGTCCCGTGATTTAGACTTTCCCTTTAAGCAAATTGGCAACAATCTGTCAAAGTTTCTTTGTGACTTTGTAACACATGGTGACAATCTAATAACATTTAAATCATCAGTGATTTTATCTTGAATGTATAAACTGTCAGTTATAGGATGGATACCCTAATGGTGGGAGATCAAATTCCTGCCCTAAAACTAGAAATGCAATAATATGGTTTGCAACTCATTAATCATTGTTTCATCCCCCTTAAATATCATTTAACTTAATAAGTAAAACCAACTTTTAAGACTGTCACACATTAGGTTCTTTATAATTTAATCTTATATACAAAGATGAAAGCATTAGCACATTGTGGCAAAGAGAAAGCGTGTAAAAGTTTTAGTTTGTAAGCCATTTTCCTCATATAGCAAGGCTATCCACCTGACTAAAGACATTCTGCCACTCCATATTATCATAGTAAACGCAGCAGTGCATTGTAACAAGGGAAAAACCAGGGCTGAATTTGATTATGGGGTGCATTTACCCAGCATTGTTGGCTACAGACAGATCCACCTACTGTACCTATCTGACCAATGATACTGCGCCATTCCATATACTACTATAGTATAATATGAGACATTAGCTAGTGTTACTGACTACTCTCCAGAACCATATTGTCTTATAAATGATCGTCCTGCATAAGGTCAATTTAATATGCTGTTGGGTTAGAAAGTCTGCCCATCTCCAGTTATTGAGGAAGGCAATCTTGCAGCTGCACAGGACATGTTGTGACCCTGATAGCAGTTGCCTGAGACACACCTTGGGGCTGTAAATGCTGCTCAGTAATGACCACTGGGTCTATTTCATAATAAAGCTAAGAAACATTTTATTTTCCAGGGATGACAGTATTCCAGTATTGCCAAATATCAAAAAAAAAAATCTATTTGGCTCTTAATTTATTATACTAGTGCTGGAAACCTATGATAGAGTGCTACTTTCTCTATTTACCAAGAATATTTATCAGTTGTTCTTGAAACACCAACAAAAAATTATAAACTGTTGGCAATTTTTTTCTCATGTGCAGCATATATTACCATGTGCCAGACTAACCAGCTGCTACTCCTTACACAATAACGTAATGAAAGCTGGCAGAGAAGAAAAGCACCTAAAATGAAAGCGTGAATAGATATTTTATCAGTGATTCCAACCAACCGTCCATCAGAAATGTGAATTCTGTAGTATTTCTACTTTATAGATTCTACAGTTCTATGCTAAATAAACATACTGTACTGTATGGGCAGTATCAACAGGGTCCATAGTAGTAAGTACACAACTCTCAGGTGCTGTAAATTGCAACAGATATTAACACAAGGGAGCTGCAAAATGCACCATTCGATAAATGAGTATGGAATACTGCTGTTTGTTCCAAGGAGTCCTTTATAACTGTGTGTGTGTGACCTACATTGCTTCATGCGGAATGACGGAATTCTACTAGATCAGAGCTTGACATTATTCTAAAAGGAGGCTAAACATCGTAGTAGACAATAAAACTCTCTTTTTCAAATGTTCCTGCAGTGAGTTCTCAGTTTTGCTCTCCTATCTCTCTCTAAGGGGCAAATTCACTTCGCCGCACTTTGCCAGGCGTAGTTTCGCCAGCACTCCGCAAATTCACTAAAATCCGAAGTTGTGCACAGGGGTAGCGTAAGGTTGCGAAGTTGCGCTAGCGTTGATTCGCTATATAAAGCGAAGTTAAGCTAGCGAGGGCTAATTTGCATACAGCGCAAAATTCAAATTTCAATGGAGGAACACGTATCAGCACTACAAATGCCTAGAAAACCTTCAAATCAGCAAATAAAAAAATTATTTTGCCCTACACATGTGCCCACTGTCTAAGTAAGTTGACATGAGTCAGGAAATGTAGGGGGGAAGGAGGGGAGCCCCAAAAAATTTTTCAATTTTTTTCAGCCTATCACCCATCATGTAGAAAACACGCCAGCGTTTTTTGGGACTTAGAAAAAAATTTGACTTTTTTGGAAACAATCCCTATCTACTCTATTGCGCTTCGCCAGGTCTGAGGTGGCAAAGGAAGTCTAGCGTAAAAGGTAGCGTTCAGTACGCTGCGCAAGTTAGTGAATTTGCGTCGTTACGTCACTAGCGAAAATTCGCCTGGCGTAAGGGTGCGAAGTAACACTAGCGAAACTAGGCCAGCGTTCGTTAGTGAATTTGCGCAGTAACGAAAATGCCAAACAATAGCGAATTAACGCTAGCGTTCGGTGCTTCGGCGCTTAGTGAATTTGCGCCTAAGATGGAGAATGCTTATCATTCTCATATATTACTGACTACTAATAGAATCATGTCTTTGAGCAGATTTCTTTCTTGTTTTCTTATGCTATAAGATTTTTTAAATACAGGTACGGGACCTGTTAACCAGAATGCTCGGGACCTGGGGTTTTCCGGATAAGGGATCTTTCCGTAATTTGGGTCTTCATGCCTTAAGTCTACTAGAAATTAATGTAAACGTTAAATAAACCCAATAGGCTGGTTTGGCTTCCAATAAGGATTAATTATATTTTAGTTGGGATCAAGTGCAAGCTACTGTTTTATTCTTACAGAGAAAAAGGAAATCATTTTTAAAAATGTGGATTATTTGGATAAAACGGAGTCTATGGGAGACTTTCTGGATATCGGGTTTCCAGATAATGGATCCTATACCTGTACTGCAGAAACAACACAAGTTGATTAAATAGGTACCATGACACAGCCCAGACTAATATTTTTTTTTCACAAATCCCAAATATCCTTCTGTTAAATCTACAGTGGTTTTGGGCAGTTTTATTAGAAGCTGTATAATCATGGCTGCTTGTTCGGTTGTCTTTGGCTGTTGTTTTAGCAAAAGTAGGCAACTGTATATAGCCCTGAAGAAACTATGTGGTCTACTGGGAAGCACTGCAGAAATTCAGAAAAGGGTAATGGCAAACCAGGTCCTGAATATCTTAGGTAGGGTAGAATATATTGATACAAATAACATGTGTTATATTAAATATATATACAATTGAAAAACATGACATATAAGGGTATATTTAAAAGAAAAGTCATACCACAGCTCATAATGTGATGTTTTGTATCAGTATTTTACACACTGATTTTTTGTGTATAATAAGCTAATACTATCGTGCTCACGGCTTGCTCTGAGCATTCCAATACATTGCATTATGAACTGTGGTTTGGCTTTTTTTATTACAGGGACCTGAGGGCTATCTGGATAAGAGATATTTCCATTATTTTTCCTAACATCTACTAAACATGTAAACATGAAATACGCCCAATAGGCTGGTTCTGCTTCCAATAAGGATTACATATATCAGTCTGGATCAAGTACAAGGTAATGTTTTATAATTACAGAGAAAAAGGAAAAATGTGGATTATTTGGAGTCTATATATATGCTATTTTCTGAGCACTTTGGGGAGATAGTTTGCACAGCCAGTATTTCGGGGGCTAAGGAACATGTGACAAATTACAAATCAAGTTGGGATGCTGGTAATAGAGGAAACTTCCATACTACACCAAAAAGAAAAAAACAAGCATATCTGGGCTGTCTGCAATAACACACAAAAATGGAAAATCACTTAGTGGGAAAAATTATGTAAAACAAATTGTTAAAATGGAAAACGTATTGTTTGACAAGTGTTTTCCTTTTGTAATATTTATCAGTAAGGTTCAGAGACAAATGCTTGGGAAAAAAACATTCACATACCAAAATGTAATCTGGTTTGCATTTATTCACACCTATTGCATGTACAGTTTTAGATGGTTCGGATGGCACACAGTTTGCTAAATGTCTATAAAATAAACCATGGGGTAGATTTACTAAAGAGCGAATTGGTTAAGGATTTTTGCCAGCGTTGCCACCTGCAGGTACATCAGTAATTTACTAACATGCACAGGCGCCACTTTTCATTCCGGCGAACGGACGTTACTCCGCAAATTCACTAAAATTTGGATTTTACTGAACATTACCTCTTTAGCCAGAGTTGCTTTCACAACCTCAGACCATGCAAAGTGCTATAAAGCAGCTAGATCTTCCTCAATCTTACATCATATCCTGTGAGCCGAAAATGCATAGAAGTTCAAAAAACGCTGGTGACTTTTCCTTTTTTGAGGTGGAATTGCCTGCAAAAGTCCTGACTTTTTTTTGGCTGGCAAACTTTTTTTGGGTAAGCAGTTTTCTCCAGACATTTCACATCATATGGAACATTCATTTTACAGTGGGCTCATGTGTAGGGCATTATATTAAATCTTTTGTCTTTATTAAGGTTCCCTGGACATGTAAAAGAAAAAGTGATAACTTCAAGTATTTGCACCAACATTTAATTTAAAGACCTCCATACAACTTTACACTGAAATGCTTACACTGCTGAAGTAACGCTAGCATTTGGCGCCCAGGATGAAACTTTGCATTTTAATGAATTAGCGTATTCATGGCTGATTTGCGCCTGGTGAAGTGGTGCAATGTGTGCGAAGCAGTCGATGGTGACAATTTGCCCTTTAGTAAATCTGCCCCTATGAATGCATTATAAAGTGTGCAGAACTCTTAGGGGTATATTTATCAAAGAGTGAAGTTAGAGGTCGCCACAGTCCTCTAGAGTGAAATTCTGCCACTCTCCATTTATTTCGGAGGGGTTTTTAAAGGCATATTTATCAAAGGGTGAAAGTGAAAGTTCATCCTTTAGTAAATACGCCTGTAAAAATCCTATAGAAATGAATGTAGAGTGGCAGAATTTCACTCTAGAGGACTGTGGCGATCTCTAACTTTACTCTTTGATGAAAATACCCCTTATAGAGGCAGTATAACCCCCTTGTTCAATATGAATACAATGAATAAACCATTATTTTCTGTGCTTACAGTGAAGCTCAAAAGATTGAGGTCTGGCGATTATGCTGACCAACCCATCAAAGACTGTACCTTCTACTTCTTGGGCCAGTAAAATTCTGACCACAGATATATTATTATTATTATTATTATTAACATGTATTTATATAGCGCCAACATATTGGGTAGCACTGTAAAGTAAATGTGATTATACAACTAAATCACATGAGTGACATACATCACAATCAATACAGGTACAAAAAGGTGAGGAAGGCCCTATGCATAGGCATACAGTCTAAAGGGAAGGGAGTAATACACAAGGTGTGGGAGTGGGCAAGATCGAATTAAGTGGGTGAGAATGTGGTATTGTATGTGGTGTAGCGTTTGGTAGTTAAGCAGAGTGAGGGTAGGCTTCTCGAAAGAAGTGCGTTTTCAGAGATTTCTTGAAAGCAGAAAGGTTGGGAGAAAGTCGGACAGATCGTGGGAGAGAATTCCAGAAGAGGGGTGCAGCCCTTGCAAAGTCTTGAATGGGAGCATGTGAGAAGGTAATGAGAGAAGAGTTGAGTAGTAGGTCAGTAGAGGAGCGTAGTAAGCGAGTGGGTGAGTATATAGAGATGAGTTCAGAGATGTAGGGTGGAGCAGAGTTGTGAAGTGCTTTGAAAGTCAGTGTCATTAATTTGAATTTGATTCTGAAAGGTAACGGAGGCCAGTGCAGGGATTGACAGAATGTCGAGGCAGAGGAGGAGCGGTTGCTGAGGTGTATGAGCCTTGCAGCAGTGTTCATTATGGACTGAAGAGATGACAGTCTCTGGAGGGGGAGGCCAATTAAAAGAGAGTTACAGTGGTCTAGACGCCATATGATGAGAGAGTGAATAAGAATTTTGGCAGCATCTTGGGTGATAAATGATCGTATTTTGGATATGTTCCTTAGGTGGAAGTGACATGATTTAATAAGTGACTGGATATGAGGAGTTAATGACAGGGCAGAATCTAGGATAAGCCCAAGGCACCGGGCCTGGGGGTGATAGTGGAATTGTTAACTATGATGGATACTTCCGGGATGTTACTGGTGTTAGTTGGAGGAAAGAGAACCATTTCAGTTTTAGAGAGGTTTAATTTAAAGTAGCGTTGCAACATCCAGGTAGAGATAGTGGACAGGCAGGAGGAGACGTGAGTTAGGAGTTCTGGGTTGAGATCAGGAGATGAGAGATATATCTGAGTATCGTCAGCATAGAGGTGGTAGTGGAAACCATACGAGTTGATTAATTTGCAGAGGGAGGAAGTATAGAGGGAGAATAGTAATGGACAGAGCCTTGAGGAACTCCAACAGAAATAGGTAGGGGAGAAGATGATACTCCATTGTAGGAGACACTGAAGGAACGATTGGTGATGTAAGAAGAGAACCAGGACAGGGCTGTGTCACGAAGGCCAAGCGACTGGAGGGACTGGAGGAGGAGAGGGTGATCTACAGTGTCAAATCTGGCTGAGAGATCAAGCAGTATTAGAAGTGAGATTGTTGGCTTTAGCGGTTAAAAGGCCATTAGTTATTCGAGTCAGGGCAGTTTCCGTGGAGTGTTGTGGCTTAAAACCAGATTGTAGGGGGTCCAGCAGGTTATTATCAGAGAGGAATGAGGTTAGTCGGTTGTAGACTAGGCACTCAAGTAGTTTAGAGATGAAAGGTAACAGAGCGATAGGTCAGAGGTTGTCAAGATTGGAGGGATCAAGAGAGGTTTTTTTTCAGAATGGGGGTGACAAGAGCATGACATTCTATAAAACATACACATTATCATTATTCCTTCCCATTTCAGATATGTTCATTGAAAACAGTGCTACGTGGGCATCCACGTGGTTAGTCAAGTCAGATATTGCCACATCCCCAAACCTTTTAGCTAGGAAGATTTGAATATTTGTATTCTGGTATATATTAAGTGGTTGAAGGAACAGAAGTCTGCCTGGGAACCAAATTATTCCACTGGAAATCAAGACTCACCATAGGGGACAAGATTTACTACCATTGGGAAAAATTCTTGCTCCTATATGTAGTAAAAGCAACAAAGTTTATCCTAGATGCAGTAACCCATAGTGACCAATGAGATGTTTGCTTTTAAACAGATGACTAGCGAATGTTACCTGCTGATCGGTTGCTAAGGGAGATAAAAACTGTAACAAAGTTAGTAAGGGCACCTCATGGTCTAGTGGGGCGGCGGGGATGCCTGTTTGGTTTTGACCCGGCCTGTTCCTTGACTTTGATGACTGTTCCCCCGTCCCTTCCGTACACGTTCAGTTCCCGTGCTTGCCCAGAACTCTCTCTGGTTCTCCCACAATAAGTCCTGGCGGCATTTGAGTAGCGGCTGCTATAGGCAGAAGAGTGGGCCAAGACCGGAAACCTTGGAGTTATCTCTGGGTTTGGCATACCTTACCATACACATATATATTGTTTTACAGAACCCTTTCTTAATTTTTTTTCCTTCAGGTGAAAAAAACTCTTATTTTTTTATTCTACCTCAATATGAGTTATCATGGAAATAAAATCCTTCACCAATTTTATTTTACTTGAAACAGAAAATGACATTCAGTAAACATTCACAAACTGGCCACAAGTCAGTCAGTGTGACTCATCATATGTGGTCACATGTCTTTGTGCCTTAATATTCAGATATAGATAGTAAAGGGAACTGAGAATGGTTGCATATACTGTACATTTAAAACAGTTTCACAGTTCAGCTTGTATTTTACATTTAGTAGCTCTTGGAATGATTGTTAACATAAAACAGAAAAACAACAGAATTATTTTTATTATATACATTTATCCTTCCAAAGAGATAAAAATAATGCAGGAGAATAATATAAAGTGGAATCTGTACATCTCCCCTAGATCCTGATCCTTGTATGTACAGTGCTGTTTATGAACATATTCTCATAGATATCCATTGCTTCCTCTCAGAAAGGAATTATACTTCTAGTAACTATTTATACAGGTTGAGGAATGCATGGAAAAAGAGAGAAGATTACTATGTTTTTTTTCTAGTTGTGCCACTACTTGCATGATGCCATTGGCAGAAACACTCGCAGCAGCAGGCTGACAATGAGTCACAGTGCATGTTCATCCTTTAATTTCTGTTATTGTTCAGCAGAAAGATAATGGCCACTGTAGCAGCAGCTGCTCCAATTGTTAGCCAAATTTTTCTCCTACTTATATGTGAACCATGAAAAGAACCACTAAACAGCAGAGTCAAAAAAAACAAAGAAAATAAAAAATCTTGCCATTGATCCATTAGTTGATGATATACTCATAATAATGAAAAAATGGAAAACAACAGAGTAAGCCCGAATAGAAGAAACTCTGAGCTGCTTAATACGGAATAGCCTTTAGCCTTATAATAAAAAGGCCATGGAAATGATTGCAGCTGTTTTGTATTATATCACAGAAATGCCTACATCTATCGAATTGAGTTTTCATGAGTTGCTGAAAGACACTGTACTGTATTGTTTACTAAAGACATACCTAGATTTACGACAATCTACACATAAACACATTTGTGCTTCTTTCAGCATCGGCTGTGTTTTCTGCGATATTTATATGTTTTAAAGACAAGGAAATAAAAAATTCACTGGGGGTGCCAATTTCTTAGTCAACCCCCAGAAAATATAATCACTAATCTTAGATCAGCCTGGTGTACTATTCCTGCTGCATGGCACCAATGCCCCAGAATTCCTCTTTGATTCTCTTTTTGCATAATAAACAAAATATAGGCTAATTAAATATTTTCAGTAGTTATAAAGGTTATTGTAAATATATTGGAACACAGTATATTTATATAGCTAAATGCTTGCTCCTTTATGTGCTGCTGGTTCTGTTTTTTTAAACAAAGTAAAAGTCAGATTTCCTTCAGCCAAGATCCCTACAATGACTTTTTGCAGGTCTGTTAATGATCTGTCTTCTGCTTCATTGTTTCAAAAGACAGAACCAGCAGTTCAAGGAATAGAAAGAAACAGACAAATACTGCATTCCATAATAATTACATTGAAATATAACATTAAAGCCCACTGAAGATTAGTTTTTTTTATATACTGGGAAGTTGATTAAAGATGAACACAATTCAAAACAATCTGAATTGTGTGTGCCTTTAAATATTTCCAACATTTTTCTAATCCACTATTTTGCTTGCCCCACAGTTTGAGAACTGCTGGTCTAGAATCTGCCTGGCAACAATCAACCATTTACTCTTATTACTTCATAAAATATATTTCTCTCTCTTTGTTAATATAATTTAAACAACTTAATCTTAAACATAGGAAGTCAAGTGCTAATTTTTTAGAGCATGTATTTCCTGGTGAAAACTTCTTTGTAGTGCAATCATAAGTAAATGTAAATCCACAAACAAGCATTTGTTATTTATGCCTAATATAAATAAATGGTTTTATACAACTTGGGTAATGAGCCTTAAGCTGGCCATAGATGCATTCTTACGATCGGACTTTCCCATCTCCCGACCCGCCACTAACCATTCAGATCAAAGTTCTGCCCCTGACAGCAATCGTACAATATCTATGTCCAACCAAAGCTAGTGACAGTCTCCCACTGAAAATCGTACGATCGGCAATACACGCAGAGATATTATCGGCAGCCGACAGAAATTTTCTAACCTGTCCAATCGACCAATCTCCGCCGGACGAAAAAAGTCGGGACTCTCCCAAAACGGTCCGAATATCGTACAAATCCTCGATTCGTACGATCAGATCTTTGCGTCTATGGCCAGCTTTAGACTGTGGAGGAACCCTCTGGGTTATAAAATGGGGCCTCTGTGCTAACTGGAAGCTATTTCTGCACATATCCCTGCACAAGTAATTGTTGGTAAACTAGACATTAAAATGAGACATTTTGATTTATTTGTGGGTTCAAAAATATAGCAGACAAAGGGATTTCTGTACATTTCCGTTTATCTCCTGTTACTTCCACTAGAGTATAGAGTTGTTGAGAGGTTCTCCATCCTTGTTTATCTCTGGCCAGTGTCTTCATTTTCCACCCAGGTCTTTTCCAGAACAGGTTTCATTCCATACAGTTCACCTCCACGTTTTTTTGGCTGACCTAGTTTGCTAAAATGCTGGGGATTCCAGTCTAGGACCATGGATCGGATACATCTTTCTTGCATAAAGTATGACCAATCCATTTCCTCTTTTTGATCTGGTCTTGATTTTTTCACCTGCTATAGATGATCATTAATCAAAATTACAGACCATGAAATATTCATGTTCTTGAAGACATTACATAAAAGATGTACATTTTTTTTCATAAAGGGTGAAGTTGTGCAATGTATGAAGGTGTCTTTGACCTCTCTAATTTTGTACTTGAGCTTGCTGTCTAGAGCTATACTTACTTTCTTGTTAATGGGAAACATTTTTACATCTGTGTGCTGTAGTTTAGCCACAGTAATAGGTGAGTGGACCTGCTGGAACTAGGAAATTTCCACCTAATCAAGGTGGACACCAAGCAACAATTTTTAAATTTCACCTTAACTGGCTTTAAGTCTGAGCCCCAGGGGCGTAACTACAGAGGAAGCAGACCCTGCGGCTGCAGGGGGGCCCAGGAGGTACAGGGGGCCCCATGAGGCTCTCATTGATGAGCAATTTGAACATATATTGGTAAAACAGGACAAACACTGGATATGTTGGGGGCCCTAAAATGAATTTGCTGTGGGGCCCAGCAACATCTAGTTACGCCACTGCTGAGCCCCCTTACCCCCAGCAGCTTTTCCATGCCTAGAGTCATCAAGCACTATTAAAATCCAAAAGAATCCTCTAATGAATATCCCACCTATTGTATAAATCTAACCCCATTTTCTTAAATCCTCCTTCTGAAGCTGGAAACGTTTCTATCATGGAACAAGTAAACACCAGTATGTCCTCCCTCCTAAAGTTTCATTACAGTTTAAAGTCCCAAAGTCAAAAATTATTTTTTATATAAAGTTTATGTAAAATACCCACAAGATGGCTTACATCAGGGGTGTCCAAACTTTTTGCAACAAGGGCCAGATTTGGTGAGGTGAAAATGAGGGCCGACCATTCATACACCTCGGGCGCTGTTTTTAATGATGTATCAAGATGTACCGATAAAGTAAACCTTGTTTTATCTACAACCCGGAATTAAGCGATTCCTTTGGGATGACCCTGGGGTGCGCCACTACAAGCCATTGGTGGGCCGACCATTCAGCCTGAGATTCTTTGAACCATTAACATCATTTAACTAATTTAAACAAGAAATCGCATAGCCGTAATATTTAGGCACATTAGTAAAATGATCTGCCACTTGGTCTATACTGCTGCCAGTTTGCTGAAGGTGTTAGCAATAGACACGTACTAGCACATAGTGATGCATCGCTCTCACATACTTCTTTAGTTTACTGTACTGGCACGTCAGTTTCGTCTACTGCACCTTCAGCCCTTAAGAAGTATGCGAGATCGGTGCGGCACTATGTGCCAGTACGTGTCTATTGCTAACACCTTCAGCACACAGGCAGCAGTATAGACCAAGTGGTAGATCATTTTACTAATGTGCCCAAATATTACTGATATGGTTACGTGATTCCTGATTGCACTGTGCTGGCAGGCTGCATTATTATTCATTTTATGATGGAGGCTGCCAGCTGGTGTAAATTTGAAAACGGGCCATAACTGGCCCATGGGCCGGACTTTGGACATGCCTGTTTTACATAGTATGGGGTAAGCAGCATTTCTACTGGTCAATTTTACTGTATCTGTAATTAAGCTTTTGGTCAATTACTTTTGGGAATGATGGAGAGTACAAATCATCTTTAATTTTCTATATAACAAAAAAAAATCTGATACAGAGGGATGTGATTCACTTTTGATGACATTCATGTTATATGGGTAGCCTGAATTGAATCTTTATTATTTTTCTCATGGATTAAAAATATATCTGCTTGAAATTAAGCGGACTATGTTGAGAATGGACTTTGACCTTTTCCTTCTACCAATTTAACAATTTCCATCTACATAAACGGTACATTCCTTTGTGCAAAACAATGAATCTGCAGAAATCTACTGGTGAATAATTTGTATGCATTACAAACGAACAGATGGGTGTCTGTACTGTGCGTTGTTTTTCTGTTTTAATCAAGATTCCTCCTCGTGGCTGGAGTTCTGTTTTTTGCAAATAATAAAGAACTAGAAAAGGCACAACAGGTTGTGTATGGAGGCAATAACCCATGACTGAACAGGAATTTATTGGCGTACAAATTTTCTGGTATCATTGAATCCATCTGGTGATGTTTGGTTTTGGGTCCAAAATCTCTGTCTCTTTTACAGTTCCTGTGAATGACAATAAATTATTGCTAAACAGCTATTTTTACCCAATATATGGTATAAATAATTCACATATAAATAAGCAGTTATGATTTGTAAGAGATCATTTTAAAGTTTTCAATGTAGAGAACATTACAGAATTTCCACCTCTGGCTGCTTTGCTAGTAACAGTAATTGCAGAGATCTGTAATAGTGTGCATGGCCATTAGTGATGGGCGAATTTGCTCCTTTTCACTTTGCCGAAAAATTCGCGAAACAGCGGAAAATTAGCGAAATGGAGCCGGCATCTCATTTTTGACACCAGCGTCCGTTTTTGACGCCAGCACCCGTTTTTGACGCCGGCGTCCGTTTTTTCAAAAAAAAATTTTTTGACACAGCGAATTTTTGCCGCGAATTTTCGGCGGCCGTTTTGTGAATTTATTCGCTGGCAAATCGCGCAAATTCGTGCCTGGCAAATAAATTCGTCCATCACTAATGCCCATATTAATTAAATGAGTTAAATTACTGAGAAAATGGTTCAGAAGTTAAATAATATACAGTATTTACCTAAAGTGTACTTGCAGTATCATAACTAAATTCAAATAAACTTGGAACTAGTCCCTAGTTGTTTATTGATTGTTTTTTTTATTGTTTAGCATTTTATTCTCCCTCTCATTCTTTATTCTGCACCATAGAAAAGCATCCCTAGCCACCTTCTAGCCTTTTTCACACAGCACATGTGGATGCTATGACAAATGACTTAGAGGCACATTTATCAAGGGTCGAATTTCGAATTCAGGTGAGTTTTTTAAAACTCCCATCAAATTCAAAATTTGACTAGTCGAAATAAATAATAAAATCACATTTTTTAAACTCGGACCAATTTAAACAACCCAAAAATTTGAATAAAATTCAATTCAAATTCAATCAAACTCGATTCAAGTTTTTTTCTCCGAACAAACTTGAATGTCAGGAAGGCTGCAAACATCTCCAAATTGATCCCTGCACCGCTCCCATTGACTTAAACAGTAATTTGGCAGGTTTTAGGTGGCGAATATTCAAATTTGAATTTTTAAAGGGCCAGAGTATGATAAAACTCAAATATCTAATTCAAAATTTTTAAAAAAACTGTAATCAAATCCCTAGTTGAATTTGACAGTTTTGACCATAATTTTTTTTTGAAAATTCGAATTTGAATTTTCAATTCGACCCTTGATAAATCTGCCCCTAAGTGACCAGTTAAGAGTTTATATTCCAAAGAAGAAAAAAAGGTACATTTTAAAAAATCCAGTGAAAGTAAAAAATTACAATTAAGCTGTTAGAATACCATTGCCTCTATGAAGCTAAACATATAGAAACAGCTAGTGGAATCATGTTTCAAATAAAATTGTGGTAGAATCACGTAATATTGACATATTTGTAATCAATTTGGCATTAGTGCATGGGGACTCTATGGTCCTCCTCTTTAGTTTTATCCAAGCAATAAAATCATATTTCTCTTTTGCAGATTTATTTCCCTGTAGAGCTTGTATTTATGCTGATATATTACCTTCTGTAGGAATGACCAGGGTAGGCTATAGGCTAGATCTTGTAGATCTAATGGAAAGTAGGTTTCCAGACCTTAATTGCATAAACACTTGAACCTTTAGACAGGTTAGACTCTTAACTTAGGGCTAAGAGCCCAGGAAATAAACTGAAGAGGTGTCTTTGTCTATGTGAAGACAGGTCTAGTTTCATACATACATCTAAAAAGGTGCTTACATTTGTGAATTCTGAAGACGTGAGCCCCATGGTTATCTAACTACACCATTAAAAATTAGCCAGGAAAGAGAATCAGGATGATAACTCCATATCAAGTAGTTCTAAGAGATTTTGCACCAGATTATGGAACATTCTAGGTTCCAAACATTACAGATAATCGCTCAACTGTATTTTAGTACTCACTTAAGAATGATTTGCTTTCTGTGTGTAGAAAACTCATTATCAAATACCATGCACTCAAAGCTGGAAATACACGTCGAGCATGTAGTTGTACTGTACCAGTTTGTGTGTAAATTCAGTCGCTGAAACAATCTATTCTTCTGTGTGTATCTTTATATCGTCCTGTGTTATGGAATTCTTTTTTCAATTTACCGGTAAGATCATACCTGAATAAAATAAAAAAGTGGAAATGTTAGCAATCGTTCTATTAATAAATGTAAAATATGACAACATAAATGTCAGCACAGACGGAAGCTTTACACTTCCTTTGAATAGCGGATGACAGACATATCTGTCTACTTGTCCAAAAATAATCTTTTCAGCAGCTTTCCACAGAAGTTAAACAAACCCTAAATAGCTGGTAATGGAGTCAAATCAGAAGAAATGACACACACTGTGATTTCATTACCATTTACATGATGTAACAGATGTTTTGGGTCATTTCACAGTAAAGCAATATTGGGCTGGAGAATTTTAGCAGTGCTGTCAATTTACTTTGTTGCCATTTTTAATCAAGTTCATTATTTATTATCATTAAAAAACTGGCATAAATACATGAATGCATGAAAATGACATGACAAATGTCAATGCACCAGCTCATCATTCTATACACAAGGGGGCACATTTACTATGGGTCGAATATCGAGGGTTAATTAACCCTCAATATTCGACCATTGACGTTAAATCCTTCGACTTCGAACGATTCAAAGGATTTTAATCCATTGATCGAACGATTTTCCTTTGATCAGAAATTACTTAGAAAGCCTATGGGGACCTTCCCCATAGGCTAACATTGGTGCTCGGTAGGTTTTAGGTGGCGAAGTAGGTGGTCAAAGTTTTTTTTAAAGAGACAGTACTTAGACTATCGAATGGTCGAATAGTTGAACGATTTTTAGTTCGAAACGTTCGATTCGAAGTTGTAGTCGAAGGTCGAAGTAGCCGATTCGATGGTCGAAGCAGCCAAAAAATACTTCAAAATTGAAGTATTTTTCCTTCTAATACTTCACTCGAGCTAAGTAAATGTGCCCCAAGGTCTTTGAATTAGAAACATTGGATAAGGAGTTTTTCTTTTTTAATGATGATTATTTTAACCTAGCTGAAAAAAACATTATGCTACCTGATTAAGCCCTAAGAATATAGGATTCAGGGGCGCTGAGAGGCCTTCAAGTTGAAAGCACTTGCTTTAGTGCCTAACAGCTCTGTTAGATCAGTATGACTACAGATCTTTCCGTTTAGCTGAAAACAAGACTTGTATACGTTACCAGTAGTGCACCAAAACACACGTCCCTTGGATTTATTGTTAAACATATTTTCCATGTATCTTCCAATTCCACTTATCTCCTATGAGTGTTTAAAAAAAATAATAAGCTACTGTGTCAGTTTCAATTTTCAACGAAGGAGACAGTTGTAACCAATGTCATGGTAATTATACAAAAGAACTTCAAGAAGGTGCAGAGATCTTAGAAAATAATTCTTGCTATGCCGTTTGCAAGGGGGTAGTGGAAAAAAAGCAAATAGGAGAACAGGGGGATGTTAAATTTGATTAAGCGCCGGTTTTGACAGGGTAGCTTAGTTCTGGAAGATGTCAATCCTGGTGCACTATAACTTTATCTGCCTATCCTAATTTAATTTGATAGGTGGTATATATTTACTGTGATTACTATTTTGCATTACCCCGCAATACAAGATCCATACATCTTAATACTTTTTTTTTATAAAAGTTTCCTACATCTTAATACTTTTTAATTGTTTTTAACCCCATTAATTGTTTTTAACGGACTAATTAAATGTTACGTTTTAATATCAGTCTAACACATGAAGTCTGCTCTCCAATGAATTATCCCAAATATTGACACAAGGCACTTTATCAATCGAATACACTTTATATTTATTATTGTTCAATGAATTCACTACAAATAATTACATGAATGACCCACAAGTTTTGATAACAATTAATTTATTGTAAATGAGCACGATGAATTTTTTTTTTGAGAGAGTCAAATTAACTTTTCTTTATCCTGAATTATTTCACTAATTCTCCTTTCCTTCACGTCCTATACAGCAGCACCTACAGGGTTAACTCCCCCCCCACATAGTAGGACGAGCAAGGACCAATCAAAAAGTATAAGTGGCGCCTCCTCCCCCAGTGCCCTTGTGTTTTTTTCGTCCTACCTTACTGCAGGTAGGGAGTGAGGACAGAAGAGGATCGTTGCCGGAGCCTGAGCGCTCTGAAGACCATTAGGGGAGCTACCGGAGTAGTAGTTTTTCCCCCGGGAAGATCTGGAAACTTTCCCTGTTGGTGGCGGCTGCAGCCGATTCTGCTGGACGGCGCATGCGCAGTAGCGCTTCCGGGTTTGCGCGATGACATCACAGGAACCGGCAAATTTAAAAATCCTTCGTTTTAGAGGCACAGTGCCCCTAAGAAAGGAAAGCAGAGGAGAAGCGTTGTTCTCTCTGGGGCTGCAGTCATCTGCAAAGCATAAAAAGGTACTTAGGTAGCCTATAGACTTTGCTGTTTGTTTTTTCCATCCACTCTCACTCTCTTTCTATTTTTTGGATGTGAAGTGTCACTGTGATTTTTGTTTTTAGATGTCCAGCCAAATGGAAAAGGCTAGAGGGAAAAGAACTTCTAAGTCTAAACATCTTGCCTGCAAAGAGTGCCAGGCTCCCCTGCCAGATGCCTATCCTAGGGGAGAGTGAGAGAGTTGTTTGGCTAAAGATGATCCGCCTGCTGGTCAGTCTGAACAAGCCATGGGATGGTTTAAGGATACGCTGCAGAAAACATTCATGGAGTTTAAGGAATCCCTCCTTAAGGAAATGCCAAAAGCAGCAACTCCTGATACGCCCTCTTCTGTTGAGGAAGGGGAATTTTTTGTAATCGATGAAGTTTCTTCTTCTTCGGATGAGGAAACAATTGATACATCTCTCTTTCAGCCGGATAATGTCTCCAAACTGATTAAGGCTGTCAAGGGTGCCATTGAAGCTCAGGAGGGGAAAGTGACGGATTCGGATAAGAACCAAGATCCCCTGAAAAAGGGTAAGTCTTTTCCATTACACCCGGTAATTAAGGATTTAATTCAGTTTGAATGGAAGACCCCTGATAAGGCACCAGTATTGAATAAAAGATTTAAATCCCTGTTTCCTATCGATGAAGAAGCTAAAGGTTGGGCAACGCCTCCAGTGGTAGATGTAGCTGTGGCTCGTCTGTCTAAAAGAACTACTATTCCTGTAGAGGATGGTTCGGGCCTCAGAGATCCTATGGATGTAAGGCTGAATGCTCACTGAGGCGTATATATTCTTCGGCCTCGGCCCAATGCAAGCCATTGGTTGCCGCCTCTGCCGTATCTAGAGCTATGAGGAACTGGCTGACCCAATTGGAGGAGGATATTGAAACTAAGGTATCAAGAGATTTGCTTCTCAAGTCACTGAATATAATTAAATTGGCATCTGAATTTTTGTGCGACTCATCTATTGAGTCACTTAAGTTGGCCTCTAGAACAATGGCCCTGTCTACTTCAGCGAGAAGAGCTATTTGGTTAAAACCCTGGGCAGCTGATAATACCTCTAAATTTAGTTTGTGTAATATGCCTTTTGAGCCTGGTCACCTTTTTGGCTCTAAGTTAGACACACTTATGGAGAAGATGTCTGACGAAAAAGGTAAGACTCTGCCCCAAGATAGGCAGAAGTCTAGATGGAGGGGCTCCTTTTTTCGCCGGCAAAAGAGGTCTCCAGCAAGCTCTAGAAGACCAGTATATGGTGAAAAGGAAAAAGAAAAGAATCAGCCCAGATTCCAGAGTGGGGCTAGAACCAGCAGAGGGAGAAATTGATCTTTCCCTGCAGGCCGTAAATGGAATCTCTGACGCCAGAAGTATTCAGGTGGGAGGAAGACTTGCTTTTTTTCTAAAACACTGGCGAGACCTTGTGTCAGATCAATGGGTCTTACAGTTGATCAGGGAGGGGTACAGGATCGAGTTTCATGATTTTCCTCCTGCAAGATTTCTTCCTACCCCCAAAAGTGCTTCTTGGTTCAAACAAAAAGCCTTGGAGGAAGCAATTCAGGTTTTTTACAGCAAAAGAGTGCTAGAAAAAGTTCCATCCTTGGAGGAGGGATTAGGCACTTATTCTACTGTGTTCCTGGTTCCAAAGCCAGATGGGTCGTTTCGAACAATAGTAGACCTCAGATTCGTAAATCGCTTTATTCAGAAGAAGCGTTTCATGATGGAAACCATAAGATCGGTTCTTCAGATTTTAGAGCCCGGAGACTACCTGGCCACAATAGATCTCAAAGATGCGTATCTCCACATACCGGTTTTTCCAGCGCACAGGAGGTTTTTGAGGATAGCGGTGCATCTACAGGATCAACTTCATCATTTTCAGTTCCGTGTGTTGCCCTTTGGAATCACATCAGCCCCAAGGGTGTTCACGAAGGTGGTAGCCTCGGTTGCAGCTGTATTGAGGCAAGAAGGCATACATGTCGTACCATATCTCGACGACTGGTTGTTAAAAGCGGTTTCCGCATCCCTTCTTCACAAACATCTGACAAGAACCCTCAGAATTCTTCTGTTTCTAGGCTGGATCATCAACAAAGAAAAATCATCCCTGATGCCATCCAGACAAAAGCAATTTTTGGGAATGTATCTCGATACGGAAACAATGGTTGTCACTCTGACTCCTCAGAGAATTCACACTATAAGAGATCAGATAATACACCTCATGAGGCCATCCCCTGTCTCCTTGAGACAGATGATGAAAGTTTTAGGGCTAATGGCGTCTTCAATCGAAGCCCTTCCTTGGGCGAGGTTACACATGCGACCTTTTCAGCAGGAAATCCTGATCCATTGGGACAAAACGATAGAATCTTTGGATTCCACTTTGATAATTTCTCAAGACACATTGAAGACTCTCGAGTGGTGGCTTCAGACCGACAGGCTTATGAAAGGGAAGCCAATTCTGGAAACAGGTTGGAACCTAATAACGACAGACGCATCTGCTTTGGGATGGGGAGCGCATATGGAAAGTCAGTCAGCTCAAGGTACCTGGGATGCCATGGAAAGATCTCTCTCATCCAACTTCAGGGAGATGAGGTCTGTATTCAATGCACTAATAGCCTTTTCAGAGCTCATCAGGGGAAAAGCAGTCAAAATACAGTCCGACAACTCCAGTGTCGTAACATACCTGAATCGTCAGGGAGGGACAAAGTCCCACATTCTTCTCAAAGAAACCCAAAGAATTCTTCTATGGGCCGAAGACAATTTCTTAGGAATATCTGCAATTCACATCAAAGGGAAAGACAATATTCTAGCAGACCTTTTGAGCAGACAGAAAATAGATCCCAAAGAGTGGTCATTGAGGGAAGACATTTTTCTCAGGTTAGTTCACCTCTGGGGAACTCCAGAAGTGGATCTAATGGCAACCAGGAAGAACACCAAGCTTCCCAGATTCTGCTCTCTTGCCCAACAAGATCAACCATGGGTCCTGGATGCGATGTCAAGTGGGAATTCAAACTCGCCTACATTTTTCCCCCAATCCCGATGATCAGCAGGGTAATCCAGAAGATTCGTCAAGATCAGTCATCGGTGATTATAATTCTTCCTTTCTGGCCAAAGAGAGTGTGGTTCTCTCAGGTAATGAGGATGTGTCACGGGAATTTTTGGATTCTTCCACAAGTAAAAGACCTGATCTCCCAGGACCAGGTACTTCATTCGGACTTAGCGCGCCTGAGGCTCACTGCCTGGAAGTTGACAGGCCCCTATTAACGTCATCAGGATTATCAGACAGAATAATCAGTACTCTTCTTCAACCAAGAAAAATTTCTACCTCAAAGGCCTATTCTAGGACGGTCAGAATTTTTCAGGAATGGTGTTCCAGACGAGATGTAGAAGCGGTTTCCCCTTCAATCAATGATATCCTGGATTTTCTGCAGCAGGGAGTAGATAAGAATCTCAAGCCTGGAACGCTTAGAGTGCAACTATCTGCAATATCTGCTTATCTAGGTATCCAGTTATCTGCTGTTCCACTAATCCAGAGATTTATGAAGGCGGCACAAAAGCTAAAACCTTTGATTCAAAATCCGGTTCCTCAATGGGACTTGAACATAGTTTTGGAAGGATTATGTGATCCCCCTTTTGAACCTTTGGACAAAATCGACCTAAAACACCTTTCCTTTAAAGCTGTTTTCCTTACAGCTATAACGTCAGCAAGGAGGGTCGGTGAAATTCAGGCCTTAGCAGCTAAAGAACCGTATATTCAGTTTTTTCCGGACCAAATCGTGCTCAGGACTCTACCTGATTTTTCACCCAAAGTGCCTTCTAGAAACAATATAAACCAGGAGATTAGACTTCCATCTTTTTGTTCTAATCCACTGACAGAGGAAGAGCAGAGATATCACTCATTAGATGTATGTCGGGTGATAAAGAAATACCTTGCTCAAACAGAAGTATTCAGAAAATCTGAGCATCTTTTTGTTGCTATGTCCGGAAAGAGTAAAGGAAAGGCGGTATCGAAATTAACCTTATCAAGATGGATAAAGGATACTATTCAAACATGTTACATAGCTGCAGAATTGTCTCCCCCAATTTTTATTAAAGCTCATTCGACAAGAGCAACAGCGACATCTTGGGCAGAACGTCTTCTTGTTCCTCCAGAGAAAATTTGTAAAGCTGCAACTTGGTCAAGCTTACACACTTTCTCTAAACACTATAGGCTGGATGTTGATGCTTTGCAGGAAGCAGCCTTTGGAAGAGCGGTGCTACAAACAGTTTTTCAGAAGAATTGATGCTGTTCCCACCCGTTACTTGCTATGTCCCGTAGGTGCTGCTGTATAGGACGTGAAGGAAAAACGAAATTTGACTTACCGTAATTTCCTTTTCCTTCAAGTCCATACGGCAGCACTATTTGTTCCCCACCCTAATAAAGTTTGTTGTGCAGTAGTGTGTGTACTTTTTTATAACACAAGGGCACTGGGGGAGGAGGCGCCACTTATACTTTTTGATTGGTCCTTGCTCATCCTACTATGTGGGGGGGGGAGTTAACCCCGTAGGTGCTGCCGTATGGACTTGAAGGAAAAGGAAATTACGGTAAGTCAAATTTCATTTTTCCTTTTCACTAAACTAAAAAAAAAAATGGGGACATGGATGGTACAACACAACATAGCTCTTCCATTTTTTTGGAGTTGTCTGCACATCCATTTTCTCCAAACTTTCCTTTTTGGCAACGATGATATATTAGAAGGTGCGGAGTAAAGAAGATAGTAAGAACAAATGTCATGGTAAGCAATTCTTATCCTGTGACTGACTTCTGGTTTCACATTTTAAAGTTGGAAGAGGAAGTGTCAGCTCAGCATTGTTAGTTACAGACGCACTTAACAAAAACCCTCTCACCTTAATCTTGTGCAACAAACTTAATCATACTCTCATGGTGTTTCATAAATAGTCAAAGAGACCCTTCATTTTAACCAGCTGGGAGAGACCTACATTTAAATATTTCTCTTTTTATCTATTTATTTCATTTTTTTTTTACTATGATAGAAAACTCATAAATGATTCAGAATCTCTATCAGTCCAAGACTTTGTGCTTTAATAATATATTCTCGTTAAAAAATTGCTCACGGTCATTGCATGCATGACGTTGTTCATTAAGGGTACTTGAGTCCCAAGATACCCTTTTCGCTTCTCTGCAATTTTAGCAGCCAGTCTATTCCTCCTCTTGTTCTTGTGAATCATTTAAATTAAGACAGGGGATTCTTTGTAGCAACCACCACCCTGATGGTGCTGGTAATTCCATGGGTGATACTGTAGTATAATGTAGTGTAGGGTGATCAGCACAATTGTTTCCATTCAGTAAATTGCACAATTGCAATCTAATGTGTTGTGACGTAATGGGAGAAATTGCTTCAGATACAACTCCTCCGCATAGCCACGGTCGGACTGGGCCACCGGGGCACTGGGAAAAAACCTGGTGCTCCCGGTTTTTGTGGGACCCACTGGCCCAGATCAGTTCCCAGCCGAATCTTCCTGCAAAATCTCCCTGTGGCCTCCCTTTATCAGGCAGTTTGTGGCAAATACAAAGTGCACGCATGGGAGGGGATCCGGAAGGGGGGCTGCGATGGGCCCCCCAGTCCGACCCTGCCACAATTATACCAGAATCATGGGGAAAAAACGCAATATGAAAAATGCGTTTTTCATATTGCACTTGGGTTCATAAATGACTTCCAGTAGAAAGTGAATGCCTCACACACTGGCTGTTCTTACTAAACTTAGATAAACTGAAAATAGCAAATGCAGTTTATTCCTGTTTTACATCTCCGTTATCTCATGAGACACAAAAATAGGAGTTCTACAGGCTTATTCTCACAGTATGAATTAGTTCACTGCTCATTCTAATTTTTGCATACATTTCATGGGAGCCAGAGTAGGACTTTTTTATTATAAAGCTAAATGTGTATTGTATTAAACATTACATTTTCAAACAGATTACAGGTAAGAACCACCTATCACCTACATTCCTTCAAATAAAAGTTATTTTCCTCTAAACTAAAGGGGTGGCCTCTGGCCCAATGATCCATTTTATGGGAAAAAAGATCCCATAGATCTACCGCTAGCAGTCTATAATGCCCTCTAATATACTTAAAAAGAGTAATCATGTCCCCTAGCAAGTGTCTTTTCTCCAGAGAAAACAACCCCAACCTTGACAATCTACCCTCATATTATAAATCTTCCATCCTGTTAACCAGTTCAGTTGCACTTAGTCTCTGCACTCTCTCCAGCTCATTTATATCCCTCTTAAGGACTTGAGTCCAAAACTGCCCTGCATACTCCAGGTGAGGCCTTACCAGGGACCTATAAAAAGGCTAAATTATGTTTTCAACACTTTTTATGAGTAGTTAATGCCTGTACCGAATGGTATCCCAAAACCCAGAACAAACCCAAAAGTCCTGGCCTCAGCTCATTCTTCTGCTTATAGCAGCCACCTTTGGCTTCCGGAGGAGCCCTCTGCTACTCAGTCCACCAGGTCTTAAAGTGAGAGGAGCAGGGAAAATGTTCTGTGCAGGCAAGGGATCCTTAATATATACAGGACGAATAGGCTGTGACAGTACCAACCAGACAGTGCAGTACAGTATAAACCCGCTAGGAGCATAGTCGGGATAAACAGGCTGGAACAGTACCAGTCAGACAGTGCAGTACACAATCAGGAACCAGAAGCATAGTCAGGATAAACAGGCTGGAGCAGTATTAATCAGTGCAGTACTGAATCAGGAACCAAAAACGAGAAATCGACCTACATTGGGCAATGAGTCAGTGCAGGGAGGTTTTATAGCCAGACTAATGGCTTACACAAATCACCTGTGGCCAGACTGGTAACAGATGAAACAAGCCATGCTTACTTGCAGTTACAAGGCATAGCCAGAGTAGTGAACCAGGACCGTAGATTTCCCCAGTTGAACTCCAGGCAGGTTATTATAATGCCCTTTTCTATGCAAGACAGTACTTTATTTGCTTTATTAGTCACATAATGACACTGGTGTTCAATTTGTCACAGAATGACACTGCCTGGAACTTGTTAGCTACAAAAAACTCTTAGATTTTTCTCAATTAAGGAAACCCCCGAGACACTCATTTAGGG
Organism: Xenopus petersii; assembly: GCA_038501925.1. Classification (NCBI taxonomy): domain Eukaryota; kingdom Metazoa; phylum Chordata; class Amphibia; order Anura; family Pipidae; genus Xenopus; species Xenopus petersii. The sequence goes on from CM076677.1 coordinate 41,120,452, forward strand.
GGTTATTTACTAAAATCTGAAAATTTCTCACTATTTTCTTAAACCCACTTTGACCAAACTCCTGTGCACATATTTACCATATTTATCAAAAAATGTACTCGAAGAATCTGATGCGGAAAAAGACTCAATAAAATAATTTTTAGTTTTTTCTATGAAAAAATAGTTTTTCCTGTTTAAAACACCAACCAGAAAAAACTGAAGTTAAATATTAAATATAAATATTAATATTTATGCCAATGTTTATCAATATTGAACCTCATTTTCCAGTTTGCTGTAAAGTTTTCTAATTGAGTCAAATTACTCTGCAAAGTGTCAGCATTCTGCATGGCAAGAGCTGCAGATGGGAGAGAATGCGGGTAGGCAGAAGAATCTTGAACAGGCACCTGCCAGCACCCAACATCATTGTGCCCTAGGTTGGTGCCTCTTCTGCCTACCCCTAGTTCCGGCCCTGGGTACTCCACTGACAACACTAGTCCATTTAGAAAAATGTTTGATTTACCACCACTCTTTGTAATCTATCTTTCAGCCAGTTCTTTATCCAAGTACAAATACTATGTTCCAGGCCAATATTCCTTAAGTTAATCATTAAGCTTCTGTGTGGTACTGTTTCAAATGCTTTAGCAAAGTAGATCTCCTCCACTGCCATTGCAGAGTCAAAGTCCCTGCTTACCTTCTCATAAAAAGCAATTAACTTTGTTTGGCAAGATCGGTTACACATATAACCATACTGGCACAAACTCATAGGGGGGAATTCACAAAAGTGTCGGTAAAAAAAGTAACCCAGAAGTGGCGGTTGACAAATTTGTAAAATGTCGTATGAACGGCAAATTCACAAAGGCAGATGTTACCATCTCTGAATAAGACGTAAGTCTGACAATTTTCTAAAATGTCATATCTTTTCATCGTACAAATGACATTTACCAAGACTTTTTAAATGACAATTTGTCTGACATTTTCATTTTGGAGAGCTTAAAGTGTCTGAAAAATTGTCGGTATAAAAAATGAGTTTACAAGTAATTCATAAAAATTTTGGGAAAAGTGGCGCCGAAAAAACCACGCCCACTTTTAACGACACTAATTCAAAAGTGTCGCACATTTGTCGGCTGTTGCTACGACACTTTCTACGACATTTTAAAGACATTTTTTCGTTCCCAACACTTTTGTGAATTCCCCCCATAGTATTATGATTTGCAATTAAGTCAAGTATTTTATCTCATAGTACCCCTTCGAAAAGCAAAGTTTTGTCACAGGATGAGAACCCCACCTTAACCTGTCATCACGCAGCAGATAAATTGTTGTTTCTAGAAGGTAAATTAGAATGTTGATAGGAATATGTTTCTTAAAGATAGACTACTAAGTGAAGCCATACAACATCAAAAATTTATGTGTGACAATACTGACTGCAAGTGACTGCAACACTGTGGATGGAAATATCCTGATTTTAGTCTCAATTTAATCAAGCATATACTGAAACAATTTGCAGGCTAAATTTAAAAAAAAATTCCCAAGAGCTATAGACCTTATACTCTGCCACCTTGTTTTCAGAGCAAGTGTGGGCATAGAAACATATATTTCACTTCTTTCTACAGGGCTGGGTTGTTCAAGGCTGTTACACACACCTCTATTTAGGTTACTTACCCTGATGCTACCAAAAATTCAATTATATAAATGGATAAAGTTAATCTTTATTTAATCAATGTTTCAGTCCTCCCTTGGGACCTTTATCAATATATATATATATATATATATATATATATATATATATATATATATATATATATATATATATATACAAATACAAGAGTCCTCTGCACTCAACCCATTATCAATATATTTAAGACATTTTGTGCATACTGATACTTAAAAATGCCTTACCCTTTAAACAAAACAGGGATTGTTTGTCCATATATTGCAATATATTTAAGCTGGCCAACTACATCAAAGTCATCCCATATCTGGCCAGTCCTATGCTCAATTTTCATCTGATTCATTAAGAATTCTATTGCTTCATTATACATTTTACAAAGGGACTAGGTTTTACCTGCAACTTACTAGCTGCTTTCAAAGTAAAACTCCCAAACTTGGCTGCCCTTTTATTAGACACCAGTGGGATCACCTGACTACAGCTGGGAAGGGATATATTTATATATATATACAGTCCAGAGCTGGTGCACCAATCACAATATGGTAATGCCTGGGTGCTGGTTATAATCAATTATCCATAACGCAAAAAACAAAACCGCACACACAGGGCTTTAGTGAAAAACAAAAATTTGTTGGCTTTATTACGACGTTTCGGCTCCTAAACTCGAGCCGTCATCGTCGACTTCCTGATGACGGCTCGAGTTTAGGAGCCGAAACGTCGTAATAAAGCCAACAAATCTTTGTTTTTCACTAAAGCCCTGTGTGTGCGGTTTTGTTTTTTGCGTTATATATGTGTATATATATATATATATATTGTGGTAGAGTGACCAAAACAATGTGGGAAAATGTGTGTTTTCCCTTTAAGTTCATAAAGAGAGAATAGGTTCTCTGTTTAAAGGCTTTGGTGGCCAGGTCCTGGAAGCTGGAGTATTCTGGAAAGAACAGGCAAGCCAGGTACTCCGATCCAGAAGTCCAGCTCATGGATTAGAGCTCAACTTCCACAGGAAGGCTGTCCTGTGGAAATGTATTTAGTTCTAGTGAGGCTGGGGCTGGGGTGCCATTTGTCTCTGCAAGGTGCAGAGAGAGCCGAGACCTAGTGACACAGAGTCTGTCTGAGAAAAGTCAGGAGGCTGAGCAATCCCCCAGAAGAAATGTGAGTACAGGGGTGACCCCCAACTTATGTGTTTACTTACTGGCAGTCCACAAGGGGCCCAGTTTAGTAAGGGAACTCTTCATGTGTGAAGTTAGAGTCTTCAGGATTTATTTTTATGATTTGTTTTGTATCCTGAAATGGTCACCCCTGTATGTAAATAAAATGTTTTAAAGAGAAGAAAAGTGTCTGTTATGGATCCCGCAGCTTACAATATATATATATATATATATATATATATCAATATATCATTAATTGAAGCTCTTCTCTCCTGCAAGGTAATATTATAAAGGTTTCTACTGGGTCTTGTAACCTATAGCAACCAAATGTTTGCTTTCAAGCAGATGATCACAAAATTTTGTATACTGATTGGTAGTTATGGCCTGTTGTAACCTTAATGATTTTTATCATATTGCTCTGTTGTCAGAACAAGCAATGTTGGGCTTCTTAAAAAAACTGTGTAGTTTTGTACATTAGCTGAATGGAGTTTAGTTTAACAGATGTTTCAGAATTGGCCTATAATTTGTCTGAATATTACCAGTAATTCATTACATTTCATACCTCAGAGACTCATGCATGCTGTGCTGTATTATTCTTCCTGATAGCAGGTCTAATTTAGCCCTAGGATAACTGCAGCAACAGCACTATGAAGCTGGCAGCATTTCCCTAATCTCTTAATTATCTTGATGTCAAAACCATAATCTGCACATCCACATTTATTAGTTTTTGTACTAAAATAATATGGCATGTAGAATTCTACCTGATAATTTACAGTAACAACTGACATTTGAAGGATATTGCACAAATATGGTTAAGATCATTTTCTTCAAATCTAAAGCAATAGTTTGATCAGCATGCTTTAGCCTACCACAGTGTCTTGACCCAATTAAAAATGTACTATGGAGTTAAAACTGAAGAACTACATTTCATATTTAGATATTTATAATCACTGCGATCTTCATACTGTTCTAGAAGGTACTGTTTTATTACATTAATTCAATATATACCTGCAAAGTGAAGCCTTCTGAAGTCAGAAGGTATTTACTTGTCTCATGCCATACACACAGCACTGCCTAAATACCAAAATAAGAGTTTAATTCTCCCATAAGGCATCATGGGCAGAGACATGCAAATCACTCCTTTATGTCCCTTTGGCCAACTATGCATCCAGAACCACTGGTTTATAGCACAGATACAGCCTAAATATACCTGAAATATACTGGAACAATTGCCACATACTGTATGCCTTTAGAGGGGTGCTGAACGTTGCAGTTAACCAAAGAGGGTTGCAGGTTAAAAGTGGGCTAAAACGATGTGGAAAAATGTAAATCAATCTATCATTGTATGTTTAACTGTAATACTTTTAAGAATTTAAGGGTTCTTTGATTTGCCATGCTGCATATTGCCACAAAAACATTGGCCCAGCATAGATCAGAAGAGCTGGTCAGCAACATAGTTTATGGTGCTGACACTTTGGTCCTGTAGATTCTACAATTTCTTGCACTTAGAGGGTTAAATAGATACTTTAATTATAATGTCTAAGATGAAAACTGAATGCTGGAGAATTAAATGAAAGAGTGACAGAATATGCAATGAAGTGTGCTAGGCAAGAGCTAGACAAGAGCAGTTATGTATGTAAAAAGCCTATACTTTATTAAAATCTGCATATACATTTATAATTAAAAAAAAAAAAAAATATATATATATATATATATATATATATATATATATATATATAAGAGTATAACTGGTTCATATCCTTGCCTTCATCTCACTGGCCACAAGCTTCTTATCACCTCCCACAGGATTACAAAAATCATAGGTTAATCCCATGGAAAGAAATCACTTGGTGCCATGGCCTGATAGTCAGGAAGGTGTGGTATTATGATAATAATAGGGGTAACCAACCATCCATGGCTCAAAAATGGCTTCTACATACAAACTCAGGACCCCAGTGTGCAAAACAGAAGCTGATAACTGAGCAACAAGATTCTTGCAGTGTATCTGCCCTTGTGTGAAGTCTAATCTAAAGTACACCAATGCCACAGTATCAGATATTAATAAAGTTCCATAACATGAAGATGAAACAGATTTTCCCATAAATGGATAAACAGATCTCATGCATAATTAATTATTTCATCCTATTAATTAAATATTGTATACATCATTTTTCAACTATATTTGTCCCCTCCAGATCTTCATACAAGTTTGTTTCCAAGAAATCAACCAAAGAAATCAGTGGGCAATTTATAGATAGTAGAACAGTTATGCAGAAATGAGATTTACTCAGTGTCTCAAAAAGTCAGTGATTTTTTTTGCTTAACAGATGGTAAATACTACTGGGTCTTCGGTAAACTGAGACCGGCGAATCGGCGCATGCGCAGTTGGAGCAATTTCCCGGTTTGCGACAACTACACATGCACAGAAATAGACAGAAATTGCAGAAGAAGACACGAGGACCCGGAAGATGGCTGCCGTGAACTGCGATCGCTGAATCTGCACCGAGGTGTAAGTAAAAAGTTAGGGCCATTTCTCCGGGTTAATAGCTAGGCGGGGGGGGGGGGGTGGAGGGACCTCGGTCTACGTAGGGTAGGGTTTTTTTAGTTAAGGGTTGAATTCTCCTTTAAAGTACAGGTATTTTTTCATGAATACAATTATACTTTGTATTAATTGTATGAATTATATAAAGTCAAATGTAAGTTAACATAGGACTTGAGTTGTTTGACTCATTGTCCAGTGACCTAACCACTAAGCCATTTCTTTTTTTTTTTAAAAAAAGTAACAGTCTAAGAAGCAAAATCTTTTTCCACAGACTTGTAACAGGCAGGCAATCACATGGGCCAATCTTAACATTATAATGAAATAATGAATGCTCGGTTTTAAAAAGTTTTGCATGTGTTTTGTTGGTTTTTATGTGTTTGTGTTGTGGGATTAAACAAAATATTCACGTTTCCTCACTTGTTTTATAAATAATGCCAGCGTCTTCTTGATGATTGTTATAGAAATAAGGCACAAATATACCACAGTTGCACAGAAAAGTTCTGCAAGAAAAACACTGGAAGGTATTTTGAGATATCACTAATACAGTTTGAGTACTGTTATACATAGTGATTGATTCAAGCAGTTGATGCATGAGCTTTTTTCCGAGGAAATGGACAGGCTTGAAAGGTATAGGAAAAATCCTTCTCCTAATATTTCAGTCAGCTGATGGTCTCCAGTGGATCTTATTGTAACAGTTGCAGGGGGCTACACTCACAGAAAAGGCTAGACCAATTCAGTCAAAGGTAGCCAGTAACCATGTTTGGCTCAAGAATCCATTGTGTAGATCTTAACTAAAGTTACAAAATGTTGAACATGTTATAATCTTAAAGGGGTAGTTCCCCTTAACTTTTAGTATGTTATAGAATGGCCAATTCTAAGCAACTTTTCAATAGGCCTTCATTTTTTATTTTGTTTAGTTTTTTTAATTATTTGGCTTCTTCTTCTGACTCTTTCCAGCTTTCAAATGAGGGCCATCAGCTCCATCTAAAAACAGATGCTCCAGAAGGCTATAAATGTATTGTTATTACTACTTTTTATTACTCATTCTCCTTTTCATATGACTGTCTCATTCAAATCGATGTGCAGGGGTTCTGTGGTAATTTGCACCCTATCAACTAGACAGCAGAAACTGCAAACTGGAGAGCTACTGAATAAAAAGTTAAAAAATTTAATTTAAAGGTGAACAACTATATAGCTGTGATGTGTACCTCTACAAACGTAATACAAGAATCAACGTGGATTCCAAAAGCTCTTATTCCTTAAGATCAAAGTCCTTCACAGTAGTCCAAGGGCCATATATTTGAGTAAAATAATAAAAAAACCAAAAACGGGATAGATTTACTGTTAGTTGAAAAAGAAGCCCAGACGCATTTCGTGCCAAAGATGGGCACTTACTAATGAGTAAGTGCCCACCTTTGGAACGAAACACGTAAGGCTTGAATATGTCCTAATAAAGATTTTTGAACTTTTTATATATCATCTGGGCTTCTTTTTCAACTAACAGTAATTCTATCCCGTTTTTGTTTTTTGTTTAATTTAAAGGTGAACATATATATATATATACAATACATATATATATGATATATAAGATATAAGAACAGTTAAACACAGTTTTGCATAATCATTTTAGTGAAGAACACACCAAATGGTCAACTTCTTACTCATACATGACAGTGGCAGCTGCTACTTCTTTCTAGAGCCTAGGAATATTTATTTCGAATGATCTTGTTAGAATGTGTCTTAAGTGGCAATAAAAAAATGTGCATGGTAGTAATTTTTGCATACAGTGGAAGCCCTAATTGTACTTTATGTAGCAATATTTAAAAACGTTGAAGCCATAATTAAAGAAAGTTTTGGCGAAAATAAGGTTATAAAGTACTACTACTGCAGAGAACAGCCTGCAGTGCTTTAAACCTGCAATGACATATAATTGTAAAGCTAATGCTACTAATTATTATATAAAGCTTATTTTTATTTTAAAACTTTATTCCCAGAGTACAGATCTTAACTCCATTTCCATGTGGTAAGACTATACACCTTAATAATTCAGTGCGAATTGTTATACATTGCATGGATCATGGCTAACACCCACATACTGTGCCAGGTGTGTAGAAAAAGTTTGAGAAAAAGATTTTTTTCCCTTTAAACTGATGTCACAAGTTAAATGATATATGGTGGTATAAAAGTAGTGATGGGCGAATTTGCGCCGTTTTTTCGAGCGAAATTCGCGAAACGGCGAAAAATTAGCGAAATGGCCCGGCGTCTCGTTTTTGATTGCGAATTTTTCACGGGCGTTTCACGAATTTATTCGCTGGCGGCGAATCGTGCTAAATTCGCCCATCACTATATAAAAGCCTTCTAATAAAAAGACATCATTAAAACAAAATGTATGTACACATGAAATGGATAGGGAGTAGTGTGTTCTTTGAATTGCAATAAAGCTAAATTGATCCCGTACACTTTTTTTTATTGTAGTAAAAAAAACCTGTCTAGAAAAGCGACTTGGAATGTTCAACTGAGCAGTCTATTTAAAATTCCTTTAAATAGAAACTAATTCCAAGAAAATCTAAAGGTCCAAAAGATAAACTGCAGGAGGTCAAAAAAAGCAAACCTATGACAATTTTAGGTGACAAGCTTGATATGGTATGTAAAGGCCACAGCTGCATCAAATCTCACTGCAGGAAACAGACAGGGCAGAAATGGAACTAATACAGGAACATATTCTTTATATTAGATCCAATAATTTAACTTATTTAAATAACTACTTTTCTGTGTGCTCTGATAGAGATCTTCAGTTTTTAATAATACCACCTTTTAACACAAAGTAGCTTTTTTACTGGTTGATATCATGTGTTGTACTTTGTTATTAAAGTTTTATTTATTTTGTCCTCCCGCCCTTCCTCTTTGTTTCTACTTGTTGGTGTGCCTTTAAATAAATTCTTATGTGTGCATTGTGTGGCTTATGTTTAAGTGCCAGGAGGGCAAAAAACTTGTATACTTTTATACTTGACCTGTTTGTTGGAGTTTGTTAGTGTTTTTTTTTTTCTTCTTTGTAAGGGGCAGTAGAGACCCTACAACGACACAGCTAATATTATGGGACAAGTATCGCTGTTTATTGAAGTGCTGTTTTGTTTCAGGCTCAGTGTTGTCCATAAGTCGGCACGGATGGTCTTCGTGTTTTCCAAGCAACTGGTACACATTTCTGAGGAAATACAGCCAGCATAGTTGCATTCATGTTGAAACACTTCTAGAGATGCTTTTAGTTTCAGGTGAATGTCTCTGGTCTGGCGTCTGTCTTCAAATCGGATCACCAGCTTGATGAAGAAGCAAAATGAAGATTGAAGAAGGCAGAATAATGATCATAACAATGTTTGAACAGTCATATAGCAATGACAGAAATGAAACAAAAAAAAAAAACCCACAACCATATGCAACAACTAAAAGTAAGCAATCAAAGACAAAGAGATTAAAGCAATAATTGGAGTATTCATGATTAAGGTACAAACCATACTTCTTAGTAAGCAGATGGGAGCACTATATACTACCATACCAAGTAGGAACAGAGATATAGGACTGGGGAACAATCAATAAACATTTCAGGATTGTAGTGTAAAACACATAGGACATAAGAATTCTTCAGATTAAGGCATGTGACTTTCCCTGCAGAGAAAGGAGGTGAATGAATATTTAGATGTGGCATGAAATTCTGCATTGCTGAGCTTTTCAAGGTTACAGTAAAATTGAATAGATTTATCATAAGTTTGGCTAAGTTAAACGGTGTGTTAAAGTGTATGGAAATTGAATATAATGAATCACACTTGCCACTGACTCATAACGATTAGCTAAACACTCATCTTTCTGGAAAGTAAAAACCTTAAGTGTCTTGTCACATGCAGCTAAGAGTTTAAGAAGGTAAAAATAAATCATTGCACACCAGCACGTGAGGTAGAATGGGACCATTTACGGCAGTGAAATACAGAAATTAAAAACCCTGCATGACCTGTGGTTGCAAACCATTCATAGATGAAACAAAAGGGAAGGGGTTAATGCGAAGAAACTGCTTTGATAGATACAATCAGATTCACTGTAGCTGTAGCATTCTTCTTTCCTACTGTACCTCAGAAATTCTAATTACACCACTAAAGGTGATTATTGTCCGATTTTAATATTTACTAATATTTAATACACTACTAATCATTTCAAGATTAAAATAATTTATCATTTATAATTCAATTATCTAGGCAAGATACGCATGGATAAACTGAACACTTCAGTACCAAGGCCTTTTGCATCACCAGTGACATGCTACAAGCGATGGGCAAATAAATTCGCCAGACGCAAATTCGCATTGAATTGTTGCATTTCGCAGCCGGCGAAGAAATTTGCGAAACTGCAGTGAAAATTCATCAGTGAAAAATCCGCTGCGTCAAAAAAATTTAAGCGGACTTCAAAATTATTTTGACGCCCATTGACTTCAATGTGTTTCATCATTTCTCGAAAAATTTTTGGCAAAGCAAAACGGGACAATTTCGCCCGTCACTACTTGCAACCTTACAGCTCTTAAAAGAGAACTAAAGCTTAACCAAAAAAGTAGGATCGAAATTTTGTTTATTATGTTTTGTGCTTCTGTACCAGCCCAAGGCAACCACAGCCCTTTAGCAGTAAAAATCTGTGTCTCCAAAATGCCCCAGTGGCTCCCCATCTTCTTTTCTGCTGATTCACTGCACATGCTCTGTGCTGCTGTCACTTACTGAGCTTAGGGACCCACTCACAATATAAAGTACACATAGAAAAGAAATGTCACAATGTAAGGCTGATTAGTAATTAGCATCAGAATTCAATAATCAGCCTTGTAGCACCAGCTTATACTACAGGCAAATCTCATTTTCTGCTGGATAATTAGTGACAACCCCTAAGCTTAGCTTCTCAACAGAGATAGATGTAGAAGGAGATGAAAAAGGAAAAGCTAAATGAGAAGTGTAATAGGTGTAATGTGTGTGGGTCTGTGCAAGTGTTACCTAGTGATAAATGCAGCAAATATAATGGGTGTCTCACAGGTGTTGGTAATAAAAAGGCCAAAGCCTCCCCAGCCGCTAGCATTTGTGGCTTTTGAGGGAGAGAAATTGCCCAAACCAAGGATTAATAAAAAACAACAAGGACATAGGGCCACCGTTAATTTAAAGGGGTGGGTATGAGGGTGCACTAACCACATGAAGCTCAGCCACAGCTTCCCGCTACATTTCAGGTACAAGAGGGGGGTTGTGGGTGCACTTCTTCAACGCCCATTTTTTTAATGGGAGTTGGTCTGGGCAGTCTCCCCTTCAAAAGCCGCATATGCAGATGGCAGGGGAGGATCTAGTCCACAGACTGAAACCAAGGTTTTATATTATGATCACAGGTAAACAGGTTAGGGACCGCTGTATGGGGTTTACCTTGACGTGGTATGGCGGCTTACCGATTTTATGATCATAACTTTGTAACAAAAAACCCTGTTTTTCTTTTTTTAGACAGGAAATTATTGTATTTAAATATTTTCTTATATGGCCTTAGAAGTGCACCCACAACCCTCCTCTTGTACCTGAGCTCTAATTAGTACCTACTCTAACACAACAAGAGCTTATTGGGTATTCCATGAAACTGGCAAACTTTGAATTCTTTCCTAAAGATGTAGAAGGTTTGCAGCTAAAGGAGGGCCGGGGAATTTTAAATAAAACTTTTTTACAGAATTATATTAAAGGATATCATATAACCCATTTCAAGCATAATTGAAAAACATTTTGGTGTGAAAGTACAGTTGCAAATAACAACCACTAATTTCTGCGCTTTCTTTTTCCAACCACTAGTAGACTATTTAAAGTAATGACTAGTCGCTATTGGTAACTGGCCCTGTGCAATTTAAGCACACACATTCATAAACCTTAAACTCTGTGTTTAACCTTTATTTATTTATTCTACAAACTCAATTATACATTAATAATTGACTGTGGCAGCAACAAGCATGACTTATGGATAGCTGCCATGTGTGAGTCAGTTGTTAAACAAACGCCAGATGGGGCACAGGATTAAAACCAGCCCGATAACCAATGGCATAAATCTGCTCTATTATTTATGTGTCTATTTTTACTCAGGTAGGGTTTTAATAAGAGAATTAACAATGGCAACACAGCAACAAAGAGCAGAAATATGATGTATGGACACAGCAAACACTCCAAACATAGATTACTGATTCAATGCACAAACAAGTACCATTTTACAGGCAGTAACAAACATGAGAATGGAGCAGTGTCATTCCTTCCATTGTGCATTCAACTGACCTTTTCTGTGAGAATAAGCTTTTCTAGGTTACCCATTTCAGTCACCACTTTAATCAAGTTCTGTACAGTAGGGGGCAGGGATTTTTCCTGTTTAATGTTATTATCACCTTGGCCTGAAGCAGAGACTTAGCTACCAACTATCTATATAGGTCAGGCTTGTTGTGTGGTGAATGTACACTTAATAGGCACATAGCTGGGTTCAGAGGTGCCTTTGTTGTTTAAGATTGATGGGCTACTGTACCAGTAAGGTTGCAGCACTGAACAGGACTAGGAGGGAGTGAAGTATTGCATCAGGCTTACAAAATGCTTATATATCTTATTTAATTCACTTTGAGTATAATATGCTCAAGGCAGGCTATATAGTTACATTATCTAAAAATTATAATTCAAGGATACAAATTAAGTCGCTTTATTTTTTTTTACTGTGCCAGTGATAGACCTTAAATCCCTCTTCCAAACGTCTTCCATTTTTAAGGTGAAATGATTTGCCTAAAATGTTGGCCTTGTGATTCCAGAGTTAATAGGTAGTAGGTATTTGATAGGTCTTTTTTAAATTGCTTTCAGATTTCAATGGGCTTCATCAAGTCTAAAAGAGTCCACATAAATTAACGTAAAAACTTCAATTGTTCTGGTTTATGTCCCTAGTGCAGACTATTATTTATGCATTTAGATATAAAGTAATTTCTATTATGCAGTGGTTATTGATGAGAAAACATTCTTTTTCAATCAAGTTAACCTTTGAATCCCTCAATCTTATCTCCTCACTGTAACCATATTAAAATGAGATACTCCCATGTTTAAGAATGGGGACATTACTGTATGACATGCAGTTAGCATGCAATATGTGAATGCAATGGAGTAACTAGATTTAACTAGGCCACACAGCAAATTAATATTAGGGCCCCAAACATACCAATATATATTGCTAATTATTTAGTGCCTCCTGGGCCTACCTGCAGCCACAGGATCTGCTTCTTCTGTAGTGTGAATACATTTCCAATTTACAATCATTTAAAGAAAAAGTATAGAAGGACAGTAGTTAGGTTGAACATAGTTGTGTCTGTGGGGTCTGGCTCACTGACTGACTCACTGAGATTTTTCTTTGTGCAGTATAGAGACTAAGTAAACCACCATGTGTTTTTGCACCCTGGGATCTATGTGCATTGCTTATAACTTATTTCCTATTTGCTATGGTAGAATTAAGTGGGCCTGGAAGAGATGCATATGTATCTGTATGCAGTGTCAGCAGAACCTGGTCTTGCCAATTACTTTCATGTCATTCAAGAATCAGTTAGCATAAGTGGCAGGGGCATCATTACTGCACACAGGGACTACGTATTATGTATATGGGTGATAAGGTCACCGTTTTGTTCAGAGCAGACACTTGTTATAAATTATTTTTACAATTGTGATTTCAACTAAACTACCATAAATCCATTCTGACTGCAAAAAATGTAAAGGGGTAGTTTACCTTTAAATTAATTTTTAATATGTTTAATATTCTTAGCAACTTTTCCAGCAGTCTTTCTTATATTTCTTTTTTTCTACATGTTTTCATGTTTTTCTCTTTCTCTTCTTCAAGGCCAAGAGTTCTGAAAACGCTTGCCCTTGAGTTTTAATACAGCATATTTACCTAAATACACTAATAGGAATTCCCAGGCCAGGGTTATAAAAAAAAGTCTCCTTAGAGATAAAAATATAATTTTTGTATGTATCTTACTTTGTTTACCTAATATTCTATTCTATGCTCCATCTAAACCTCTAAAAACACTATATCATGCATTATACATATAATGTTCCTATTATGCCAAGCTGATCTGACTGGTATAGACAATGATTACACATAAATAGTGTAAGAAATGTGTGTCAAAAGGGCACAATCTTGTGTATATTTCAGTGTTCGACTGGTGAAATGAAAACTCCAGGGAAAGTCTGTGTTAGTAAAGCTGTGTAATTGTGTACCGGCTTAGGAAAAGCTGGGTAGTGGGTCCCTGGAGGGAATGGAAGAGAGGGTGTGCTTCTATTCCTTGCTCCATTAGGTGTTTTGCAGTTGCCCAAGTGAGTAATTAGGCTGCAGATGAGCTGTAGTTAAAAGGAGGTGTGGAGCAACACTTCAGAGCTTCCCTAGAGACCTCCTTGAGTGAAGGAGGGTGAGGGACCATGAAAATCTCCTTGAGTGGAGGAAGGAGTTTGTGTGTCACCCCCTCTCCCCAGGCCCGGTGCCTTGGGGTTATCCTAGATTCTGCCCTATCATTCACTCCTCATATCCAGTCACTTATTAAATCATGTCACTTCCACCTGAGGAACATATCCAAAATACGATCATTTATCACCCAGGATGCTGCCAAAATTCTTATTCACTCTCTCATCATATCACAGCTAGACTACTGTAACTCTCTTTTAATTGGCCTTCCCCTCCAGAGACTGTAACCTCTCCAGTCCATAATGAACACTGCTGCGAGGCTCATACACCTCAGAAACCGCTCCTCCTCTGCCACGCCATTCTGTCAATCCCTATACTGGCTTCCTCTACAGAATCAAATTTCAGAATCAAATTCAAATTAATGACCCTGACATTCAAAGTACTTCATAACTCTGCCCCACCCTACATCTCTGAACTCAACTCTATATACTCACCCAACTGCTTACTACGCTCCTCTACTGACCTGCTACTCAACTCTTCTCTCATTACCTCCTCACGTGCTCGCATTCAAGACTTTGCAAGGGCTGCACCCCTCCTCTGGAACTCTCTCCCACGGTCTGTCCAACTTTCTCCCAACTTTTCTGCTTTCAAGAAATCTCTTAAAACGCACTTCTTTTGAGAAGCCTACCCTCACTCTGCTTAACTACCAAATGCAACACCACATACAGTACCACATTTCTCACCCACTTAATTTGATCTTGCCCACTCCCATATCCTGTGTATTACTCCCTTCCTCACCTTTTGTACCGGTATTGATTGTGATGTATGTAACTCCATGTTCTATGTATAGAATTCATGTGATTTAGTTGTATAATCACATTTACTTTACAGTGCTACGCAATATGTTGGTGCTATATAATTATATGTTAATAATAATAATAATAATAATTGCGAGTTAAAGAGTTGGAGAGAACTCCAAAAGGACTGGAGGGAGATAGAGAGAAACCCTTCCCAAGAGACTAGTGTCTATATTGAATCCCAGAGGGTATTCTGGGAGTTGTGTACATCCATGCCAGTGAGGGCTGGAAACGTGAGTTTATGTGTACAATAGTGAGGGTGTTATTACAATAGAGCGGGACTGTTATTCCCTATGTGAAGCAAGTGTGCTGATGAAAGTGTTTGTGTTTAAAATAAAATCCAGCCAGATGGTGTCAGTCTTCGTTTTCTGTGCTGAAAACTGTGGGATTGCTGTGGTTTTCGCTACCTACTTGGTTTTCTAAGCAACTTTCCAAAATACATTTATTAAAAATGTTCAGTGCTTTTAAAGTTATTTATAAAAACAATTGCTATTGATAGCAGATTAGCTTAACTCTGGTTATTACTTTTTAAACAATGTAGCTAAAGTTTTAGTTCCCCAGCAAAGACTGATTTGACATAAAAACCATAGAAAACGTTTAATGAATGTATATTGCAAACTGACACTTTTGAGCAGGGATCCCCAACCTTTTCAACCCGTGAGCAACATTGAGAAGTAAAAGGAGTTGGGGAGCAACACTAGCATGAAAAATATTCTTGGGCTGCCATATAAGTGTTGTGATTGGTCATTTGGTAGCCCCTCTGTGGATTGTCAACCTACATTGAGGCTCTATTTGGCAGTGCACCTGGTTTTTATACAACCAAAACTTGCCTCCAAGCCTGAAATTAATAAATAAGCACCTGCTTTGAGGCTACTGGGAGCAACATCCAAGGGGTTGGAGAGCAACATGTTGCTCACGAGCTACTGGTTGGGGATCACTGCTTTTGAGTATCCCAAAACCCAGAACAAATGCCAAAATTCTGGTCACGGCTAACGCTTCTGCCTATAAAAGCCACCTTTAGCATGTATGTTATGATACAATTTTGTAACAGGATACTGCGGTGGCAAAACTGCTCCTGTACCAATCTCAGAGGCATCCACTTCTACCAGGAAAGGAAGGACAGAATCTGGATTCTGGAGCAGAGGAGCAAAAATTAAAGTTTTTTCCAACTGTTCAAAGACCTTTACACCCTCTACAGGCCATACTAGAATCTGCCCCTTTCTTGGGAAGGGCAGTGATAGGAGCCACCAGGGTTGAAAAGTTTGTATAAATTGTCTGTAATAATTGGTGAACCCTAAGAATCTTTCAATGGTTCACAAAGAAAGGGGTTGTGCCCAATTTAAAATGGCCTGAACCTTGGCTGACTCCATCTCTAAGCCCTTTTATGAAATTATATATAAAATATATATAATTAATATAATTAATATGTTAAAGACCATCTTCCATTAGCATTCGATTATATGATCCTGGCACGCTTAACTCTAAGGAATTCAGAAGGGTTCCAAAAACAAGGGAAGAGGATAATGTGTCTCTGTACAAAATTAATATCTAAGAAGTTCATTGCTGCCCAAAATTTACACAAGCCTTATCCAAAGAGGACCAAAAGGAATACTTTGTAAGAAAATTGTTGTGGAGTAGAAACAGCGTGACCTAAACAGAATTTCCCAGACCTGTTTAGGTTTTGCCATTAACTGGCCTCTTGGGACAAGTGATACGGAAATGCACTTTATTCCCACAATACAGGCACAACCCATCAGCCCACCAACAACCCTACAAACGAGAACGGGTAGAACTCAATTGCATGGGTTCCTCTGTAAACCTAGGGACTAAAAGTTTGGGTTTAGATGCTGAGGAAATATTATGAAATGTACCAGCGGGGGTACTTTCCTGACATTTCTCCTTATGCCTCCGATGGATTTGGATAACTAGATGCATTAAGGAATCAAGGGAGGCCTGAGCAGGAAAATTAACTAGACTATATTTGACAGCATCAAAAAGCCCCACCCTGAACTGAATGCGTAAGACAGTATCATTTCAGCCCATCTCTACAGCCAAGCAGAATTCAGTACATAACTCCTTGACCTGCCGTTTGCCATGCCTAAGGTTATGGACTGCAGAGCCAGCAGAGGCAGAAGAAGAAGGCAGAGAGAGAAAGATGGGCTGGGTCAGAAGGAGGTAGGTTAAATGCCTATAGCTGAGGATCCCCCTGGAGTATGGTGATTTACCCTGGACTTCTCAATGGCAAAGGAGTGGGGTAGGAACCCAAAATGTAATTTACAAGCATCTTGAAAGGCAAAAATTTTACTACAGTCCCCACTGAACCTGCCGAGAACTGGACCTTGAGTTCTAATGCAGCGTTACCCGGGGGTATTGGTAATGGTCAGCATCCCGGGGCAGGAGCTGGAGCAACTAACAATAGATGGGAATTAGTGGTGCCTTTAACCCTTTAAGTGCCAGCAGAATTTCACATTTTGGTTACGCGAAATGCCAGCCGTTTTTGAAACATTTTGTGCTCTCTCACTTTAGGGGCATTTTCTGAGGGGAAACCTATAGTTTACCTAGGAAAACTATACATTGTTTTTTTCGGTAGAAACTGGGCTTTCTAAATCTGCCTGAGTTTTCATGTATTTACACCAGTGCAAAAAAATTTATAGTGCCAAATACCAAAAAAAAATGAAAAATTACCATTTTTCATCGTATATCAATTTATACCAGAAAAATATTTCATTTTACGGATGAAAATCCAACTGATTTGGAAAGCCTTATGTCTCTCGAACGTGCCAATACCAGATATGTATAGTTTTAGGGAGATTTAGGATTTCTGTACAGCAAAAACTCCCGGCAGTATATTACCAAATTTTGAAAGCACTAAGGCAGAAAACGGCATGCTTTAGGTTCCAAGGCAAAAAATCCTGAAACCGTAGGTTTACCCCAGAAAACCATACATTTTTGAAAAGTACACATTCTGCCGATTACAAAATGGGTAACTATGTCTCTCTACTCCCAACTACCAAACATAAAAGCTTGTCTGAACATAGCGGTTTTTCAACAAAAAATTCAAAATTCTGAAAAATCATTTCAAAGGTTTTATTTTGCTGCTCCGCATATCCCAAACTATATTAGGTACCAAGAAAAAGCACCTGAAATATGATTGCCAGGGGTCCACTGAACAATTTGATACCCATTATGCATAGGTTTACCAAAGTATCTGGCATTTAGAGACACCAATATGTAGTTAGCACATCCAAATTGTTCAGGACTTTACTTCAGCTACTGAGAAATCAACACATTGACTGCATTTTTTGTGGGGTAAAAACACAGAAATATATGTTTACCCCCCAAACCCATATATTTTTGGAAAGTACACATTCTACTGAATCTAAAATGGGTACCCATGCCTTTCTGCTCCAAACTACTGAGTCGCAAGGCTTTCCCAAAGTTGTCGGTTTTGGTGAAATATCTGAAAATTGCCTCAAAGCTTCAACTTCCCAGCACCATATCACCCATGTGTCATTACGTACTAAGAAAAAGCACCCTAAATATGATTGCCAGGGTTCCTCCGAACAGTTTGGTGGCCATTGTTCATAGGTTTACCAAAGTATCTGGCATTTAGAGGCCCCAAAATGAAGTTAGCGCATACAAACAGTCCCGTGGGTAACTTCAGCTAATGAAAAATCAACACATTGACTGCATTTTTGTGGGGTAAAAACACAGAAATATATGTTTACCCCCCAAACCCATACATTTTTGGAAAGTACACATTCTACCGAATCTAAAATGGGTACCCATGCCTTATTGCTCCAAACTACTGAGTCGCAAGGCTTTCCCAAAGTTGTCGGTTTTGGTGAAATATCTGAAAATTGCCTCAAAGCTTCAACTTCCCAGCACCATATCACCCATGTGTCATTACGTACTAAGAAAAAGCACCCTAAATATGATTGCCAGGGTTCCTCCGAACAGTTTGGTGGCCATTGTTCATAGGTTTACCAAAGTATCTGGCATTTAGAGGCCCCAAAATGAAGTTAGCGCATACAAACAGTCCCGTGGGTAACTTCAGCTAATGAAAAATCAACACATTGACTGCATTTTTGTGGGGTAAAAACACAGAAATATATGTTTACCCCCCAAACCCATACATTTTTGGAAAGTACACATTCTACCGAATCTAAAATGGGTACCCATGCCTTATTGCTCCAAACTACTGAGTCGCAAGGCTTTCCCAAAGTTGTCGGTTTTGGTGAAATATCTGAAAATTGCCTCAAAGCTTCAACTTCCCAGCACCATATCACCCATGTGTCATTACGTACTAAGAAAAAGCACCCTAAATATGATTGCCAGGGTTCCTCCGAACAGTTTGGTGGCCATTGTTCATAGGTTTACCAAAGTATCTGGCATTTAGAGGCCCCAAAATGAAGTTAGCGCATACAAACAGTCCCGTGGGTAACTTCAGCTAATGAAAAATCAACACATTGACTGCATTTTTGTGGGGTAAAAACACAGAAATATATGTTTACCCCCCAAACCCATACATTTTTGGAAAGTACACATTCTACCGAATCTAAAATGGGTACCCATGCCTTATTGCTCCAAACTACTGAGTCGCAAGGCTTTCCCAAAGTTGTCGGTTTTGGTGAAATATCTGAAAATTGCCTCAAAGCTTCAACTTCCCAGCACCATATCACCCATGTGTCATTACGTACTAAGAAAAAGCACCCTAAATATGATTGCCAGGGTTCCTCCGAACAGTTTGGTGGCCATTGTTCATAGGTTTACCAAAGTATCTGGCATTTAGAGGCCCCAAAATGAAGTTAGCGCATACAAACAGTCCCGTGGGTAACTTCAGCTAATGAAAAATCAACACATTGACTGCATTTTTGTGGGGTAAAAACACAGAAATATATGTTTACCCCCCAAACCCATACATTTTTGGAAAGTACACATTCTACCGAATCTAAAATGGGTACCCATGCCTTATTGCTCCAAACTACTGAGTCGCAAGGCTTTCCCAAAGTTGTCGGTTTTGGTGAAATATCTGAAAATTGCCTCAAAGCTTCAACTTCCCAGCACCATATCACCCATGTGTCATTACGTACTAAGAAAAAGCACCCTAAATATGATTGCCAGGGTTCCTCCGAACAGTTTGGTGGCCATTGTTCATAGGTTTACCAAAGTATCTGGCATTTAGAGGCCCCAAAATGAAGTTAGCGCATACAAACAGTCCCGTGGGTAACTTCAGCTAATGAAAAATCAACACATTGACTGCATTTTTGTGGGGTAAAAACACAGAAATATATGTTTACCCCCCAAACCCATACATTTTTGGAAAGTACACATTCTACCGAATCTAAAATGGGTACCCATGCCTTATTGCTCCAAACTACTGAGTCGCAAGGCTTTCCCAAAGTTGTCGGTTTTGGTGAAATATCTGAAAATTGCCTCAAAGCTTCAACTTCCCAGCACCATATCACCCATGTGTCATTACGTACTAAGAAAAAGCACCCTAAATATGATTGCCAGGGTTCCTCCGAACAGTTTGGTGGCCATTGTTCATAGGTTTACCAAAGTATCTGGCATTTAGAGGCCCCAAAATGAAGTTAGCGCATACAAACAGTCCCGTGGGTAACTTCAGCTAATGAAAAATCAACACATTGACTGCATTTTTGTGGGGTAAAAACACAGAAATATATGTTTACCCCCCAAACCCATACATTTTTGGAAAGTACACATTCTACCGAATCTAAAATGGGTACCCATGCCTTATTGCTCCAAACTACTGAGTCGCAAGGCTTTCCCAAAGTTGTCGGTTTTGGTGAAATATCTGAAAATTGCCTCAAAGCTTCAACTTCCCAGCACCATATCACCCATGTGTTATTATGTACTAAGAAAAAGCACCCTAAATATGATTGCCAGGGTTCCTCTGAACAGTTTGGTGGCCATTGTTCATAGGTTTACCTAAGTATCTGGCATTTAGAGGCCCCAAAATGAAGTTAGCGCATACAAACAGTCCCG
The DNA here is from genome assembly GCA_038501925.1 of Xenopus petersii. NCBI lineage: Eukaryota > Metazoa > Chordata > Amphibia > Anura > Pipidae > Xenopus > Xenopus petersii. The sequence continues at coordinate 41,141,110 of CM076677.1, forward strand.
TGGGTAACTTCAGCTAATGAAAAATCAACACATTGACTGCATTTTTGTGGGGTAAAAACACAGAAATATATGTTTACCCCCCAAACCCATACATTTTTGGAAAGTACACATTCTACCAAATCTAAAATGGGTACCCATGCCTTATTGCTCCAAACTACTGAGTCGCAAGGCTTTCCCAAAGTTGTCGGTTTTGGTGAAATATCTGGAAATTGCCTCAAAGCTTCAACTTTCCAGCATCGTATTGTCCATGTATCATTACCAGCATAAAGCATCCTAAATATAAACATATGGGTCTACTAAACAGTTTGATGCCCAATGTGCATAGATATACCAAACTATGTGGCGCACAGAGACCCCCAAATGACAATATGTATAGACATTTTCACGGCTGACGCGCTGGCTGCTGCAATATAACCACCCGGTGTGTGTATTATGCGACATTAGACCACCTAACAGTACAGAGACCCCAGAAAACCATATATTTTCAGAAAGTAAACATTCTGACGAATCCAATATGGGTAAATAAGTGTTTCTACTGCAAACTGCCAAACTGCAAAGCAATGCTGAACATAACGGTTTTTATCAAATTTCGGAAAATCGTCACAAAGCTTCAATTTTACCCCATTATATGCCACACATTTCGTAACGTATCAGCATAAAACATCCTAAATATGAACGCCAGGGGTCTACTGAACACTTTGATGCCCAATATGCATAGATATACCAAACTATGTGGCGCACAGAGACCCCCAAATGACAATAGTGTATATACATTTTCACGGCTGACGCGCTGGCTGCTGCAGTATGAGCACCTGGTGTGTGTATTATGCGACATTAGACCCCCCTTACAGTACAGAGACCCCAGAAAACCATATATTTTCAGAAAGTACACATTCTGACGAATCCAATATGGGTAAATAAGTGTTTCTACTGCAAACTGCCAAACTGCAAAGCAATGCTGAACATAACGGTTTTTATCAAATTTCGGAAAATCGTCACAAAGCTTGAATTTTACCCCATTATATGCCCCACATTTCGTAACGTATCAGCATAAAACATCCTAAATATGAACGCCAGGGGTCTACTGAACACTTTGATGCCCAATATGCATAGATATACCAAACTATGTGGCGCACAGAGACCCCCAAATGACAATAGTGTATATACATTTTCACGGCTGACGCGCTGGCTGCTGCAATATGAGCACCTGGTGTGTGTATTATGCGACATTAGACCTCCCTAACAGTACAGAGACCCCAGAAAACCATATATTTTCAGAAAGTACACATTCTGACGAATCCAATATGGGTAAATAAGTGTTTCTACTGCAAACTGCAAAGCAATGCTGAACATAACGGTTTTTATCAAATTTCTGAAAATCGTCACAAAGCTTGAATTTTACCCCATTATATGCCCCACATTTCGTAACGTATCAGCATAAAACATCCTAAATATGAACGCCAGGGGTCTACTGAACACTTTGATGCCCAATATGCATAGATATACCAAACTATGTGGCGCACAGAGACCCCCAAATGACAATAGTGTATAGACATTTTCATGGCTGACGCGCTGGCTGCTGTAATATGAGCACCTGGTGTGTGTATTATGCGACATTAGACCCCCCTAACAGTACAGAGACCCCAGAAAACCATATATTTTCAGAAAGTACACATTCTGACGAATCCAATATGGGTAAATAAGTGTTTCTACTGCAAACTGCCAAACTGCAAAGCAATGCTGAACATAACGGTTTTTATCAAATTTCGGAAAATCGTCACAAAGCTTCAATTTTACCCCATTATATGCCACACATTTCGTAACGTATCAGCATAAAACATCCTAAATATGAACGCCAGGGGTCTACTGAACACTTTGATGCCCAATATGCATAGATATACCAAACTATGTGGCGCACAGAGACCCCCAAATGACAATAGTGTATATACATTTTCACGGCTGACGCGCTGGCTGCTGCAATATGAGCACCTGGTGTGTGTATTATGCGACATTAGACCCCCCTAACAGTACAGAGACCCCAGAAAACCATATATTTTCAGAAAGTACACATTCTGACGAATCCAATATGGGTAAATAAGTGTTTCTACTGCAAACTGCCAAACTGCAAAGCAATGCTGAACATAACGGTTTTTAGCAAATTTCGGAAAATCGTCACAAAGCTTGAATTTTACCCCATTATATGCCACACATTTCGTAACGTATCAGCATAAAACATCCTAAATATGAACGCCAGGGGTCTACTGAACACTTTGATGCCCAATATGCATAGATATACCAAACTATGTGGCGCACAGAGACCCCCAAATGACAATAGTGTATATACATTTTCACGGCTGACGCGCTGGCTGCTGCAATATGAGCACCTGGTGTGTGTATTATGCGACATTAGACCCCCCTAACAGTACAGAGACCCCAGAAAACCATATATTTTCAGAAAGTACACATTCTGTCGAATCCAATATGGGTAAATAAGTGTTTCTACTGCAAACTGCCAAACTGCAAAGCAATGCTGAACATAACGGTTTTTATCAAATTTCTGAAAATCGTCACAAAGCTTGAATTTTACCCCATTATATGCCCCACATTTCGTAACGTATCAGCATAAAACATCCTAAATATGAACGCCAGGGGTCTACTGAACACGTTGATGCCCAATATGCATAGATATACCAAACTATGTGGCGCACAGAGACCCCCAAATGACAATAGTGTATATACATTTTCACGGCTGACGCGCTGGCTGCTGCAATATGAGCACCTGGTGTGTGTATTATGCGACATTAGACCCCCCTAACAGTACAGAGACCCCAGAAAACCATATATTTTCAGAAAGTACACATTCTGACGAATCCAATATGGGTAAATAAGTGTTTCTACTGCAAACTGCCAAACTGCAAAGCAATGCTGAACATAACGGTTTTTATCAAATTTCTGAAAATCGTCACAAAGCTTCAATTTTACCCCATTATATGCCCCACATTTCGTAACGTATCAGCATAAAACATCCTAAATATGAACGCCAGGGGTCTACTGAACACGTTGATGCCCAATATGCATAGATATACCAAACTATGTGGCGCACAGAGACCCCCAAATGACAATAGTGTATATACATTTTCACGGCTGACGCGCTGGCTGCTGCAATATGAGCACCTGGTGTGTGTATTATGCGACATTAGACCCCCCTAACAGTACAGAGACCCCAGAAAACCATATATTTTCAGAAAGTACACATTCTGACGAATCCAATATGGGTAAATAAGTGTTTCTACTGCAAACTGCCAAACTGCAAAGCAATGCTGAACATAACGGTTTTTAGCAAATTTCGGAAAATCGTCACAAAGCTTGAATTTTACCCCATTATATGCCCCACATTTCGTAACGTATCAGCATAAAACATCCTAAATATGAACGCCAGGGGTCTACTGAACACTTTGATGCCCAATATGCATAGATATACCAAACTATGTGGCGCACAGAGACCCCCAAATGACAATAGTGTATAGACATTTTCATGGCTGACGCGCTGGCTGCTGTAATATGAGCACCTGGTGTGTGTATTATGCGACATTAGACCCCCCTAACAGTACAGAGACCCCAGAAAACCATATATTTTCAGAAAGTACACATTCTGACGAATCCAATATGGGTAAATAAGTGTTTCTACTGCAAACTGCCAAACTGCAAAGCAATGCTGAACATAACGGTTTTTATCAAATTTCTGAAAATCGTCACAAAGCTTGAATTCTACCCCATTATATGCCCCACATTTCGTAACGTATCAGCATAAAACATCCTAAATATGAATGCCAGGGGTCTACTGAACACTTTGATGCCCAATATGCATAGATATACCAAACTATGTGGCGCACAGAGACCCCCAAATGACAATAGTGTATATACATTTTCACGGCTGACGCGCTGGCTGCTGCAATATGAGCACCTGGTGTGTGTATTATGCGACATTAGACCCCCCTAACAGTACAGAGACCCCAGAAAACCATATATTTTCAGAAAGTACACATTTTGACGAATCCAATATGGGTAAATAAGTGTTTCTACTGCAAACTGCCAAACTGCAAAGCAATGCTGAACGTAACGGTTTTTATCAAATTTTTGAAAATCGTCACAAAGCTTGAATTCTACCGCATTATATGCCCCACATTTCATAACGTATCAGCATAAAACATCCTAAATATGAACACCAGGGGTCTACTGAACACTTTGATGCCCAATATGCATAGATATACCAAACTATGTGGCGCACAGAGACCCCCAAATGGATATATAGTAGATAAAATTTACAAGGTAAAACAAAATAAGGCAGTAAAGAGTGAAATGCAAAAAAATCCAATAAAACCACAAAAATCAATGTTTTTTTTCCAGACTAGTGTTATCGGCCGTCAGAATCACAGTTTGAATATTTTAGCTGGGCCAAACAGGTTATACGGCTAGAAACAAGTGAACACAACATACGCAGAGCTGAAAATGCAATAAAATGGCTAAAAATTCAATAAAATGGCTAAAAATGCACCAAAATACCCCAAATTGCAATATAATCACCGAAATAACATAAAAAAGATATTGCACAGTACGGTTAGCGAATACGCTATTCGTAATGGCAATAAAACATTTTTTTCAGCCAAAAAAAGAGACGATGCGATAAGAAAAAAAAAAAAAAAGCCACAATGCCATGTATGTGCGTGTGCGTGTGTACAAATGGTAAATTACATGTTATGTGCGCGTGTGTGCGTGTGCACATGTGTGTAAGTGCAGTGAGTGTAAGTGACCCCCCCAATCCCCAAAAATGTATGTGTAAGTGTGTGTAAGTGTGAATCTAAGTGTGTATTACTGTAATAAGTGTGTGTTGGTGTGTTTGTGTGTGTAATTGTTGCACTAACCTGAAAAAATCGCTGGAGACTGTTGCAGGCGATCAGGAAGACTCCCTGGAAGACCTCTGCGTCGTGGTTCCTGTCTCTGTGCTGTGGGGGCGGAGATCGACGATCCGGTGCAGGCTGCAGCAGCAGGACACGTAAGTAGCACGTGCCTGCTGCTGTTTTTGGGCCCCTGGGCGATCGCGCCCCAGGGGCCACTCGATCCCCTGCTCTGCTCGTTGCCTAGGGGCAGGGGATCGAGCAGGAACGGAGCGAGCGGCTCTAACAGCCGCTCCTCCGCTTCTGAACCCGGAAGTGCTGCAGAACGTAGAATCTACGTTCTGTGGCATTTCAAGTACCTTTGCCACAGAACGTAGATTCTACGTTCTGTGGCACTTAAAGGGTTAAAGGAGAAGGAAAGATTAAAACTAACTAAGCATTATCAGAAAGGTCTATATAAATACACCAGTAAACCCTCAAAGTAATGTTGCGTCCTCTGTCAAAAGAAACACAGCATTTCTTTCCTTCTATTGCGTACACATGGGGTTTTCAGGACAAGGGTTCTTTCCATAATTTGGATCATCACACTGTAAGTTTACTAAAAATTAAACCTAGGTTTTCAGGACAAGGGTTCTTTCCATAATTTGGATCAGCACACCGTAAGTTTACTAAAAATTAAACCTAATAGACGTGTTAGCCCCCAATAAGTATTAATTCTATCTCAGTTGGGATAAAATACAAGGCACTGTTTTATTATTACAGAGAAAAGGGAAATCATTTTTAATTTTAATTTTTAATTAAAATGGAGTTTTATTGTTAATGGATTTCTGGATAACAGATCCCATACCTGTATATAAAAAAATCTTGGATGTGGCAGAATGTGATTATTGTTCACTGGATTTGGTGTAGATGAATTTACATTTTGTAACTGAGCACTACTACAGACTTGCTGGCTAATAAGTTATGGGTGAAACTTGTTAAATTGTATTTATTTCTTTACTATATTTTAGGTGAGAACTTTGTGTTTATATGTGGGAAACAGTCACAAAAGATATTGCAAAATGATACACAAATAGCCTGAGCTAGAGGTTCCCATCCTGGAAACAGCCTGGGATATTCTGCCTAATAATAAACAATCTTTAGACTTTTTATGTTGGACATCAATGCCCTCATCCAGTTCTGTCATTTTCAATGACGGCTGCTGTAACAGCTGCTGGAACTGGATATTCACAGAAGCCTAGGGCAGAAAAAAATATCAATAAAATATTTAGACTTAGTGGATTGTTGGGGAAAACTGGGGAGAGCTATACTTTAATTGTTTCCCATATAATGTGACGGCTTAAAAAGGAAAATCAGATTGCCCAATGAATCCTGGCCCACTGAGTTATATATAGCACATTTATCAATAAACACAAAAATAAAAGTGCAGCTTTTGAATGGCTCGGTAATCATCCCATTTCTACACAGCATAACATTTCACTTTTTGCACCTAGTACATATTGTTTTAGTTTTCCTGCTATAAAAATGTAGAAGAGTATTTTTCTGTATTAATTTTACTATCTTGGCACATTGCCATTTTCCATCAATTTTGTCCATGCGTATTTCAGAAAGCTTCAAAAATCTTTGGATGAAGTCAGGGACAGGGGAAGTTGTTTCAATGTAAAAACTGCAATATTGGTGAGCTAGTAAAATATCATTAAAACCCCCAATATTTCAAAAATTTGACTACATCGATGAGAAAGATACTAAATTTCTATTTCACTGTTATTTTGGTCAGTGGATAGCATAATTCTTTTTAAATATGGCAAAGAGGATACAATCCAGCAATTTTTTTGTTTATGTATTGTGTTATATTGCTACACATATTATATACCCTACTTTTCACTCTCTGTCTCTCAGTTTGTGTTTGTATATGTTGATATTATTCTTGATGGCCATTTTACTTCTTTTTACTTCTAGATGAAACCTGATGATGATCTCAAATGACTGAACTACATCACAAAATGTATTTATATATACTGGTTATTGCCATCTAATCCTGGGGCTGTACTTTAAACCCTATGGAGGAAAATCCTTTAGCTATTCAGATGCCCATATAAACCAACTAACTGCCATGTTTGTGCACTGATATTACTATAAATAGTACTTGGAACAATCAAGCTATTGATGATAAATTCATTGTGACATGAACATAGAACAGATCTATGGAAACAGTCATTTGTTGTGACATTGAAAACTCTCCAATCCAACAATGTGTTTAAGCTTCCTAAATTGTCTCCAGTGTTTTATCAGTAGCGTGTCGGAATTTCGCAGGAAAAAAAAGAAGCATTTTTATTTTAAATGCAAAATAAGAGAATCACAATATATTCAGTATGTAAAAATATATAGTTAAAATCAATCCAATGGCATTCGTAAAATTCAATATACTATTCTCATATTCTTATTCCCAATTAGGCTGTAAATGTGTTTGTACATTCCTTTTATAATGGAAAAACTTGAGTTTCCATTAACATTTTCAATTTCAAAGGTCAATCTATTAAATAGCATTTTGAAGGGCTGATAAGCCAGGTTTATTGATGTCGTATACTGTAAGTGCCAGCGTGTTTTGCATAGACGAGTTTAGTGTGCATGAAAATGGGACCAAATAAACTAGGGACATAGTTGATCATTAACATTTAAAAACTGGAAAAAATATCAAAACATTACATGAAAAAATACTATTTCATTTAAATAAAATGATAATGACAAGAAAAAAATCTTGGTTCATACATTTTACTAAGGAAAAAGGGACATTTGTGATAAAGTTATTTAATATGTAAGGTTGATATAGTATAAAATAACCTTCTTTTCAAAAGAAAGCCATCAAATATACTTGTAGCATAAGCCATTTAATGAGTATGCTATCCTTCTTCTTTAGTGATAAGGTACACAGAACATGGTCAGATAGCGGAGTTGGGTTTGTGATGGCTGCATGGATAGTAGGGGAGTCTTCTATTTTCACAATCCCTTGTGTTTACAACCTTTATAATTTGGAACTTCTATCCAATATACAATGGCTATCACAGCCACCCTCTTTTTTATCTCACATATGTCTCTCTTTCTTTTTATCACATTGCTAGGCATGGTTTGCTCTGTAAACTCTAATTTTACCATATTTAAAAAAAGTAAAGCTGTTATAGTTTGGTTCACACTTGTTCTAATTTTTCAAATGTGTATCAAAATTAAATATTAAAAAAAGAAACTGCGAGAATTGCATATGCAAAAGTCAGGTTATGCAGCCTATGTCACACAAGGTGATCTACATTCACACATTTTTATAACATTATAAAAATGTTATAAAGTTATTTAGAATAAGTACTTGCAGAATTTAATACATGCTGGATTCCATTAATAAACCACAGAAAGAGTTTCTATTTAAGTCTCCCCTAGAGATTTCCCCTTAGTTTTATTTTTTTTTTTTACATACTTGTTCTAGGTCATTTGCAGGCATACATGAAATGTTCATGGGCCTAGTACTAGCCTACTAAACAGAACTGTAGGCAGATTAGTAAGTAACTAGTGATCCTTGCTTCTCAAATCATTTTTTATTCAAAGAGACTATGTATGTGCAAAAAGTGACGTTGTTGTTTCTTTGTATGACTCCACCTTTCAAATTGTCCACCAGTTCCTTTGTATTCCCTTAGTTATACAGTAGCTACATGTAATTTGGTGTAATTTACTATGTGCAGGGCATGGTGCAAATTGCAGAAAACAGTTGTAATCTGCCATGTTTTTTGCACTTTTTGCCTTGCCCTGCACGTCGGAGTATTGTCACAGATCTTTGTGTTCACCCAACAAATACAGTGCTGCCTGTATTCATGAGGGCCTGGCAGGGAATGCATTTAGGCATTATGGGGTGCAGCCTTCAAAGGGCCTCCTTGTAACAGCTGGTGCTGCTCTCTGCACCTCACTCTGGATTTTTCTAACCAGCTAGAGCTACGGAAAACAGCTATACTCCGGGCCCAAGTACTTTTTAAATGCTGATAGGGTGTCATCTTGTGTAAGAGACTACTCAAGACCCCTGCTTTACAAAAAGATTTACAGTGAAATCAAATTTTTGAAGGTATGGCTTCTTCTGTAAAAAAGTTTGAAAGATCAGTTATATACTGTCCAATTACACTAGAATTAACTAGGAAAGCATATAAAAACAAGCAACCCGTCTCTTTATTTATTGAGGAAATCTCCTCCATGAAATAATGCCAAGTAGGAATGACTCACACATACGACAGAAGTTGTACATAAGCATTCCAAAAATATTCCTCCAGTGTTGGTCATTTTATACCCCTGTAAGGGGTCTCCAGAGGCTTCAGTTCTGACCAATCAAAGGTTAAAGTCCTTCTTTACTTTAGTCCATGTTCCTTGATGAATCCTCCAGGCCATCTGGTCTCAGATGATAACCTTGTCTGGAACATTTTGAGGGGACTTGAGACATATGTGATGATGATAATGATGATAATATCTCAGCAAGTACATTACAAGCCAAACAACTCTTCTCCAAAACTTAAGTGTATAATCTTTATGATGTAAACAACTAGGCTGTCGTTATTCTGTTAAACATAATTCAAACTATATACTTAACCAACCTCATTATTATACACACATACAATTAAGATTGCAAAACTTAAAGGGATACTGTCATGGGAATTTTTTTTTCTAAAAATGAATCAGTTAATAGTGCTGCCCCAGCAGAATTCTGCACTGAAATCCATTTCTCAAAAGAGCAAACAGATTTTTTTATATTCAATTTTGAAATCTGACATGGGGCTAGACATTTTGTCAATTTCCCAGCTGCCCCAAGTCATGTGACTTGTGCTCTGATAAACTTCAATCACTCTTTACTGCTGTACTGCAAGTTGGAGTGATGTCACCCCCTCCCTCCCCCCCCAGCAGCCAAATGGGAAGGTAACCAATTAGCAGCTCCCTAAAACAAGATAACAGCTGCCTGGTAGATCTAAGAACAACACTCAATAGTAAAAACCCATGTTACACATTCAGTAACATTGAAAAGGAAAAACAGCAGCCTGCCAGAAAGCATTTCTCTCCTAAAGTGCAGGCACAAGTCACATGACCTGGGGCAGCTGGGAAATTGACAAAATGTCTAGCCCCATGTCAGATTTCAAAACTGAATATAAAAAAAACAGTTTGCTCTTTTGAGAAATGGATTTCAGTGCAGAATTCTACTGGAGCAGCACTATTAACTGATGTGTATTAGAAAAAACATGGTTTTCCATGACAGTATCCCTTTAATAACTGAATAGACATACAGCAGACAAAATGGCACCTCAGATGTACAGTAGGTTGTTGTTGGTCACCTTTTAGAAAAAGGCATGATTTAGGGGATGATTATTTATGTTCCTATAGGCTAGTTTATTAGTAAAGCTTCTATAGAATATCAGGAGCTATAATATCAGGAGTCGAGCCAGATAGATGCCTGTGTTACCCACAAGCAACTCAAACTGACTGGAGGCTCTCCTGAGATTAGGAACAGGAAGCTCAGTAGTGGAGAGAGGCTGGAGGGCCAAAAAAGAAGGTACAAGGGAGTGTGCAGGAAAGTAGTCGAGAGCAGTTCCTGGCCAAAGGCTGTCAGCAAAGGTTCACAAGCAAGGATCAGGCACAGGTCAAACAGGAGTCAAATGCAAAGGATACGTCAGGCACAAATATAGAGCTTGATAATCGAGCACTGAAGCAGCCTAAGGGGTAAATTTATCAAAGAGTGAAGTTCCGCCACTAGAGTGAAATTCCGCAGCTCTCAATTCATTTCTATGGGATTTTGAAAGGCGTATTTATCAATGGGTGAAAGTGAAATTTCACCTTTTGATAAATACGCCCTTAAAAATCCCATAGAAATGAATGAGGAGTGGCGGAATTTCACTCTAGTGGCGGAACTTCACTATTAACTTCGCTCTTTGATAAATATACCCCTAAGTGTTACCCCGGGCAAATGCCCCTAACATTTTACTTACCCCCTCGGTGCAGATTCAGGCATCAGAGTTCACGGGTGCCATCTTCTTCTCTATGGAAATATTCAGAATGAGACAGGCGTGGCGGCGCATGAGCAGTTGAAGCAAATTTCTGTTTCGCGACAAATGCTCACGTGTCAAAACTCACGAAAATTGCCGAAGCGCCAGTCTCATTCTGAAGATTACCAAAGCGTCTGAAGATGGTGCCCGTGAACTCTGATGCCTGAATCTGCACAGAGGGGGTAAGTAAAACATTAAGGGCATTTGCCTGGGGTAACACATAGGCTGGGGGGTCTATGTAGGGTAGGGGTCTTTTAACGTTAGGGATGAATTCTCCTTTAAGGCATCAGAAATGGCACCAAACGTATCAACACAAGTGCTGTGAAGCCACCTCATTTGACTTAGCGGTGCATCAAATTTGACGCGCACGTCTGAATTGATGCGAGTTGGAACGCAACGCACTGCTTATTGAAAAAGAATGCCTCTTCTTTTTAATTTACCATTACAGTGTTTCATTCCTATTTCTTGATGCTCTGACTTCACAGGATTTGACCTAAAAATAACAACCTTGTGCTAAAGGCTCACAAAAGTACAAAGGTACACCAGATTTGAAACATATTCTGGAAGCATTTAGAAGGGAGAAGTCAAGATGGGCCAGAAATCTCAAGGATGATGTAGGAAAAGAGGATAAAGTTTCAGTGATTTTCTACTGTTCTTTGTTTCCGCGGGAACCATTGGAATGCGAATGAGCACTGTTATTATTGCATGATACAGGACCTTTTGTAATTACTGGTTGTTCAGTTTAGATATGTGGTTTTATGGAAGATGAAGTAGGGTCTATTACAAACAAACACAATGAAGGTAAAAAATATAGGGTTGTCAGAGCTCGACTCAACTTGAACTTGTAATGAACGTTGCTTAGAATTATGTTTTTATTTATTAGGCAAACAAAATGTTTGGGTTGATATTTAACACACTGGCTTGAACAGTCATTAATACCATGACCTTATGCATAATATAAGTTGACTAAATATAGAAGATATAGTGAAGTAAAGTACCCCCTCTTGTAAAATATAAGGATATTATAAGGATATTACTAGTTACTGAGGAGTTTCATGACCATATAAAAACACAAGGCCAAAGGCCGAGTGTTTTTATACAGGTCATGGAACTCCGAGGTAACTTCTAATATCCTCATTTTTTGCAACTGGGGGTACTTTATTTATTATAATACACAAGTTTCAGTGAGTCATGTGACAGAATTTACATCAGAACTCACTGTTTATAACTAATGACATCAGAACTCACCGTTTATAAGAATATAATTGACAAGATATTCATAGCTTTTTTATATATATGTTCCTGGAAGACAATTTTTGGTTGGCTTTATTGGAGAGCACTAATGTACAAGACATGGGGAGAAATTCACAAAAGAGTGAATTTTCGGCAGTGAACACTCCACTACGCTAATTCACTAAAATGCAAAGTTGCTTCTCAGCAGCCAAATGCTTGTGAAGTTTCACTACCATTAATTCGTCAATGTGAGCATTTCTTAGTGATCTTTCGCTGGCGTTCAATTCTGACTAGCGTAAGTTTGTTAGTACACTTACACATAGGTCAATTTGTATAGGGCGGGTATATATAGGTCGTATAGACGTCTTTATTAAAATGCTTGAAGTGGCTACTTATTATTACACATGTTCAAGGAAGCAAAATAAAGAATAAAGAGGTCCTCTAATGCCCTAGACATGAGCCCACCCTAAAACAAATGTGGCATGCCCCTCAAATTGATTAAAAAAAATACAAAAATCTTTTTGAAGGCAATCCCGCTTTAAACAATGAAAAAAAACACCAGTATTTTTTACAACTTTTATGACTTTCCGGCACACAGGATATGATGTCACTGACAAAGATTGAGGAGGATGTAGCTTTTATCTTATCTGTTTGCCAGGTTTAAGGTAGCGAAGAAAACTGTGGTGAAAGAGGTAATGTTCTAACGCTAGCTAAAGTCTCTTTGACTAGTGAATTGTCCTCTATGCCTGTTAGTAAATTGGCGATGACCCTGCAAATGAGATTTCTGGCGAATTTTCGCCACTTTTAGTAAATCTGCCCCATGGAGTCTTGTATATTAATGCTAGCCATGTCCTGCACAGCACAACACCTTAAAGTTTATTGTATATCAAATAAAACTCTTTATACATGTGATAAAACCATAAACAAGGTTAAAAATATTTAACATGGAAACTTCAGACTCACACCCTTTATATACAGGGATGTTTAACTGCTATGGAACATTTATAAAGGAGGTCGTTTATATATTATATGTTGAAGACAGTAGAATTTTAACTAACTTTATATCTGGCCTGGAGCCTTTAGAGACACACATACATAGACTCATGATTGCAAGCACATACACAAACATTGGAGCCACTAATGAAACAAAATGTTGACACTGATTTTTAAGGTTCTTCAGGCTACCAGCAAATGAACAATAACAGAATGTATATTTATACAAGGTTGTCTTTGTGTTTAGTTTTGGATAGATTGAAGGAAGATTCTTTCTGGAGGAATTTAGGAATAGAAATTCTATATTTAACGAGCAGAAAGAAACATCCAGTTCTGGAAGTGTGTATTTTGACCATGCCGTGGCTCCATGCAGAGGAGTTGGCCAGGAATGGATAGAGAAACAAGAGAAGAGATGGAATGCAGAAATGAAGTGCTTTGGAAGTCAATAGAAGGAATTTGAAAGTAATTCTTTGCTTACTGGGTAGCATTGATAAAGAATGAAATAGGTTAGGGGCTTGGTCACTTAGATGAGAAGAGGAAATGATTTGTGGTGGACATATGATGTACACCGTTACAACAGAAAAAATACACCCATTATTATCATAAACAAAAAAAATGGTATGTAAACTTGAAAACAGAAAAGGTCACAACTACAGTATGTATGTTGGTTCAGTGAATTCCTGATTATGAGAGCAAAATCGCCGCAGATTTGCTTTGCCTGTGAGTTCCCGAATATGTTTGCATTTTTGCTTTCATTTTTTAGAAGGCTTTCCGTAACCATTTCATATAAGTAATTTCAGATGTGAATGTTGTGTAGGGAAGGAATGTGGGTGTGTAGGGCCAGTGACTGATTTCACTTTAGCATTAGGAAGACTTTAGTAAAAGTAAGTAGTCTGACAAAGCCAGAATTCCCTAGAGGCAATTCTTTGGACAGTATGGCAGATACGCCAATATGGTTTGGGGTGGTACAAGGTTTGAGGATTTAGAAATTGCTACATGCACTGAAATATATAATATTATTATTAACTAGTATTTAAAGCACAAGCATAACTGTGTTGTAGAAAGGTTTACATGACAATCATATGTTTGGGATATGCATATGATCACAATAATGCTGAGGCAGCTCCATGAGCAGTCCAATTAGCTCCCATTTTAAATGAAGAAAAATACAAATTTGGTCAATAAGTTATGCGGATTGCTTTAAACCCAATTTTTCATTTACCAGTAGCAATTCTAGCAATACGTTGTTCACTCTGCAGCCTCTTGAGATTCCTTTAAGATTTTGTTTTGCTATGTACTATAATTGTACTGGTGTAAGTTTAGTATTTCTTTTATAACTTAGTAGGCCTGCAATTTATAAAATAAGAAACACCATGGGATTCTAGTACAATTTTGTTTGTCCTTCTTCTGCACTGATAAACTCTATTATACACACAATCATATCTATAATTTCCATATATCTAATATGCATACTTCTGATGTATGTGTCTTTATTGCTCTTGGATTTGATCTGTTTTAAAATTGTCTTCTCTTATTCCTGTGATTTATGGTTAGTATTTTACAGCTCTGATGAAATAGCTTAAGTCTATCTAAGTGCTAATTTCAGGCAAGGGATCTGGTAGCTCTGGATGAATGTAATCAGGCAAAGCAACTTTAATACATTTTCATCTTTTTTAACCTGAAAAGGTTATGCATATTTAACCCTAGTATTATTTAAAAAAATGTAAAGACAATGGGGCTCATTTATCAACACTGGGAAATTTGCCCATGGGCAGTTACTTATAGTAACCAATCAGTGAATAGCTTTTTGAAGCCAGCTGCAAGTAGGACAATGAATGCAGCAATTTGATTGGTTGCCATGGGTTACTGCCCATGGGCAAATTTGCCCATTGTTGATAAATGGCCCCCACTGTGCCTATTACTAAAAGTTTTTTTAAATTCCATAACATTTTAAAATACACATTAATAACAACATTGTGGTTTCTCCAACAAAGATTCTGCTGCACCCATCATCTTGCTGTTACCTAAAAAGGGGATTACCATGCAATTTGATTTTTCAATGTCACAGTATAATTAAAGAATAGGTTGCTGAGTTTACAAAGGATTCTGATTGGAGGATTGTTTTCATTAGGCCACTGTCCCTGGAGAGCTGGGGAATAGAATGTTGCGTAAAGTCACTTTAACAATACTGCCTGACATTACTAGAAAACAGCTCCCAGAATGCTTCATATCCTTATTATTATGCTGGATTAAATTGGGTTTTGTAGTCTAGAAAAAAATTAGTTCATCTGCTGGCAATAAAACATTCACTAAGTCAGAGCCTTATACATTAATGTCATGTGTTAAAGATAACCCATATTTATATATATTTTCCTATTTAACCTTAAAATTAAGTAGATAGAACAAATCAGATGATGTTCTAGCCATTAATTGACCAACAGCAATCATATGAAAGTTATGTCCAACAAACAGTAGTGACTGATATTGTCAGATAGGCAATATATGCAGAGATCTTATCAGTAGCTGAAAGTTTTTAACCAGTATGATCTACTCAACGACCGATTGACTGAAACGTGTCAGGACATTCCACACACAATCCGAAAATCTTATGAATCTTCGTCTTGCATGACTGTATCTTTGCGCCTATGGCTAGTTATAAATATATGGAACATTTTCAATGTATCAGCTTGATGAAAGAGAGGGACTGCTTTGATCACAATTTTTCAGGCTTCCTTTGGTTATAAAGAGTCGGTTCATGTAGTGAGAAGGAAGAAAAGGATCATTGAATGTTTGGAAAATAAAGGGGAAAAAAGTCTATTACATAGACTGCAATTTTCCTTTAAATTTAAATTATGTAGGGAAAAGTTGGTAATACAACGACGACTAACATATATGCTTTGCATGATAGTGGAGAGCTTAATCCAATCCCAAACAAATTTAACACTTTTGAAAGTGTAGGGTGCTTAAACAGAAGACCCTTCCCTCGCTTCAGGGTCAATGGAGCCAAGACTCGATAAAGGGCCTGGAGGGGGTCGAAACGTTGCCCCCTTTTTGCTGATGTATATGGGCTTAATAAATCACTTTGGACACAATTCAAATAAAAGGTGTGCATCCAGATTTTTTTCATAAAACAAGAACCTCTTGCAGCTTTCCACATCTCTTATGTAAGAAGGTACAGTCCATGGTAGGGAAAGCAAGAGAGAAAAGCACAAACAGAGAGGAAGGAAAAGGGAAAGGCACATAAGGAAGACTTCAGGTGTGGCTGGGTGGAATGTCATCCCTTAATTGAATCCAGGCCTAGGAATACGTAAATGCATTCTGAAGGAGGACGTTTCCCTTTATGCAGCACAAAGATTCTCAGTTTGCTTTAGAATGAAGAGTTCTGTAAGCACAAAGCAGCAGTTAGCCAGAGCATGCTTCATTGTCATCTTTAGTAACCAGAGCTTCAGTTTAATGCAGAATCCTTATGAATTATGCACATTGCCAGGCTGCATTGCTTCTTGCAGATGACCTGAGAATTCATTAAAGGAAGGCTCAGGTTACCTTATCTATAGCAATTCTTGTTCTTGCTTAATCTACATTTTTTTGTATTATGCTTGCCTGAGCTAGTTGTGTAAATTCTCTGGACTGTAAAAAGGCTCCATAAAATAACTACTCTACAATGACAGAAATATCACCAAATTCAATTACTCAAGATAAGGTTGTGTTATTGGTGAGATTCATTTTGTCAGATATGTTATGAAAATCCCAGTCATTTTAACTAATATTTGCCCAATAAAATGCATTTCCTATTGAAGATGTAGAACAGGAGCTGCTGTTAAAAAACTCCTTCAAGGATCAGGAGGGTCGAATTTTAGCAATGAACAAGTTCACGAATCCTTAGATCTGATGTGAGACTGGCCATCCATCCCTGTATTTCACCCCCCCACCCCTATCTTTTATTTTAAAGGGGTTGTTCACCTTCCACTTTTTTTCAGTTGAGTTGTTTACACATTGTTCACTAATTGCTTTTTATTTTTTATTGTTTTTCCAAAATACAAGTTTAATGTAATGGTGTCTCAGCCTGGCAGCTCAGTGATCCAGGAGCAATCTGAAAGGTTACATTTAGGGGCAGATTTATCAAGGGTCGAATTTCAAGTAATCAGAGTTTTTTTGAACTCCCATAACTTTGAAATTCGCATAAAAAAAGACCAATTGAAATCTATTAAAAAATCTATGTTTTTAACTTGGTTGAATAGGCTGTATTCAAATTGTTCGAAATCAAAGTTTTAGCGTATTCGATCTAATTCGAATCGAAGGATTTTTCAAAGTCCACCAATTGATTCCATATAGGTTCTAGGAGTTCCCCCATACGCTAAAACAGAAATTCGGCAGGTTTTAGATGGCGAATGGTCGAAGTTTTAAAGAGACAGTACATGATAGATTTCGATATTCTAATTTTTTTCAAATTTGATTCGAATTTGGACTATTCCCTAGTTGAAGTACACCAAACATAGCTTTGAAGTTCAATTTTTTTGACTTTGAATTTTCACTTCGACCCTTGAAAAATCTGCCCCATAAAGTGTGGGCAACACCTCCCCCCCGAGACCTGCTTTAGAAGGTGAAAAATTAAACTTTACACTCCAATTAAAAAAAAAAAAAAGATCACAAATACAAAATAGAAAGTAATTGGAAAATGTCTTTATTTCTGGTGAAATGTCTAAAAGCAACTGAACTAAAAAAAAAGTGTTTGAAGGTGAACAACCCCTTTAACTTGCACACTTTCTAATAAATCCTGTTTCAGACTTAGGACAAATAATCTGTAGATCCAGCTAAAGGTTTAACATAAGCAGAAGTAAAATTGCTGAAATTTCAGTTTGCTGTATAAAAAATGCTTTTTAATGAAAAGCTGTATGCATTTATATTTCTGGTGTGCATGCAGGGTACTGGCGAGGTCAGAAAGATTTAGGGGCCGATTCACTAAATTCGAGTGAATTCGAGTGAAGGATTCGAATTTCAAAAACTTCAAATTTCGAAGTGTTTTTTGGGCTACTTCGACCATCGAATGGGCTACTTCGACCTTCGACTACGACTATCGAACGATTCGAACTAAAAATCGTTCGACTATTCGACCATTCGATAGTCGAAGTACTGTCTCTTTAAAAAAAAAATTCTACCCCCTAGTTTGGCAGCTAAAAGCTACCGAACTCAATGTTAGCCTATGGGGAAGGTCCCCATAGGCTTGCCTAAGTTTTTTTCATCGAAGGATATTCATTCGATCGTTGAATTAAAATCCTTCGAATCGTTCGATTCGAAGGATTTAATCGTTCGATCGAATGAATAATCCTTCGATCGATCGATCAAATTTCCTGCGCTAAATCCTTCGAAATTGATATTCGAATTTGAAGGATTTCAATTCCTAGTCGAATATCGAGGGTTAATTAACCCTCGATATTCGACCATTGGTGAATCGGCCCCTTAATGTTAAGGCTTTTTGGGATCTGTTATTTGGGATGTGGCATCATGCACCATGCATCATCAAAGGATATGAAGAGATCATACTAAGAAAAAGCAGTAAAGGAATAGTAAAACCTAGAAAAACATGCTGGGGCCACATAAAAGTCCACATCATAAACTTCATATGTGTCTTATATTCCATTCTTTGACAGAACTTTTAAAACATATTATTGCTTACATTTCTTTTTTTGTTTTGAGGTCAGAAGCATTTTTTATTACAGGTTGCAACAGCATGCATTTGCTCTATTGCTGTACTGTTATTTTTAAAGAATGGAAAAATATGCTTTTAATTTTCATTGGACAACATACAGAATCTCAGAAGTGGTATAAAAATAAGGATAACAGTCCCAGTGGAACCAGAAGTTGCTGTAGGAGCCAAGTTCATAGATGGTTTAGACTAACATGCAGTTTCAGTATATGATTGTAAAATAGACAATCTTCTCCATTTGGGGGCCCTAAATGATTTCGCTTTTGGTTTGTGGCTGATTGATTAGGAAAGGTGTAGAGGTTATTAGTCTGGAGAGTATTTGAATTTACTGACCAAACAACAGCACTGTAAAGAGACAATTACTGGCAGTTTATCCCCACCTTTGCATCAACATGTCACCTTTTTAGAAGAAAATATTGCCAACTAAAGAGTTAGAGAAAAGAGATATTGCAAATGTTTGATGTTATATTATGGAGTGGGAGTAAGGTGATATTTTTGGTTGGGGATGCAACAATAGAAGGCTTTCCGCTGGAGCACTTATAATTACATAATAATGAAAAGTGGTTGATCTCTTTTCTAGAATTCCCTAAATCTTCAGTATTCTTTGCCTTTGCTCAAACAGGTCGAGATGGTAAGGAGAAGTCTTCGCTACTTATTAACTGAGCAATAAGGGAATGGTCAAGTAAATTAGCCCCCTGAGCAGCACAACTGACATTTCAAGGAAACAAAAAGTAATCATCTGTATGCAAACTGTTTGAAATTCATTTGAATATTCTATAGATCTACTTCATGAAGACATGAGAGCCAGAAATATAATTATAATAAGGAGCATTTGCAGACAAACGCTCTCCCAAAGGGATGTCAAACTTGACATTTGCTTTTGTGGTTCAATCAGTAAACCACAATGCTCTAATTTTTACTGACTTTGATAGAAGAATTAAACCCAATGACAAAGTCACCCATCTGTCCTAGCCCGAGGGGTAATATTACGTGCGGCAGTTTCTCTGCAAAAGCTCTTAGGAAAAACCTATGGTTTGATATATCCAATGGAAATTGCCCAGGAGTATAACAAACTGGCACAATTCCCGTTTTAATTGTGGGAAGTCAACTAGGACAATTGTGTGCATTATATCACAATGACTTGTGATAAAAGTCATAGAGACAGAACACCTCATATTTCTTTGACATTATCTTAAATCAGAAATAAGAGAAAGTCCAATACAACCAGGATCATGGTTGTGAAGAGTTACTGTCCACAAGATTGTGCCAGTAAAGAGGTTTGCAGAATACATATAGAAGAAGTCGAGTTTCTTTCCACCCATTGAAAGAATATCAGAGGATGGTATAGATTGCCCTGGGAAAGGCTGCATAGGGATTGCTTAGTAGAAGATACAGATACACTAATTAGGAAAAAAACTCGAAATTTGAAAACTTGATCACCTTCCAAACACTTTTTTCAGTTCAGTTGTTTTCAGATTGTTCCCCAGAAATAAAGACTTTTTTTTCAATTACTTTCCATTATTTATTAGAATAGTTCACAAAGTCAGTGACCCCCTTCCCAGCCCTGCTTTAGAAGGTGAAAAATTACACTTATTTACACTTAAAAACACAATATTAAACACAATTAAATTACACAATATTAGAAAAACGGTTACACATAGAAAATAGAAAGTAAAGTTGTTATTTCTGGTGAACTATCTGAAAACAACTAGTTGTTTGAAGGTGAACAACCCCTTTAAAGAGTTGAAAAAACATTTAAACCACAGTAAAATCCCATAGACTCAATGAGCCCAATTTAAAATTAATCTTGAAAACTAGAATTGAAAAATAGCTTGAGTACTGTAAATACAACTCCCATTGACTTCTACATGTATTTTAGCATGCCATTGTTTTTTTTTTACTTTTTCAAGTTGTATCCTCTTGAATTAGAATTTGTAATTTTTGCTGTGAAACTCAAATCAGCATAAAAACTCAAATTTGAATGTTATTAAATCTCCCCCATAAAGCAATGGTATGTTTAGTAGATGTAGTTCTTTTCTTTTTTCAAATCCTTGACAGTGGCTTGGTGCAGTAGCATGGGACATATTCTGAGAATGAATGGAGAGAAAATACTGTAGTTTTTTACACCTCAGATGAATACAACTCTTATCATGGCATTTTAAAATGCATGTAATGGATAGATGTTTTATATTTTGCTATGCCAGGATTGTAGAGATGAGTTTAAGTCGCTGCAGTATAAATGATATGTGAAGCGTTTGTGGTCACTGAATGTGATGAATGTTATTTTAATGTGGTTGCATGATAGATTTGAATCTTTAAAATGGAAACACTTAAAAGTGTAGAGTGTAATGAAGATGAAGTTGATAGCATGGCTGGTCGAATTAGAGAGGAGCTTTTATTGTTTCTGTTAATGTTACAACATGCCATTTGGTATCAGAATAACTTGATTCTAAGCATTAGTCACTATATTTTTGTTGTCAGAAGATCTACACTGTTATTCAGTGTTGGTGCTTTGAATCCTCACAGCTGCAATTAGCCCTTACTTCCTCTCACTAGATCCTAGTAAACATATGCTTGTACATGTCTCTCTTTATAGACATTAACATTTTTGGCTCAGTTTTACAGGTATTACCCAGGGTGTAATACTCGCCTCCTACGCTTGGAAGCACAGCATCACCCTGTGGATCTGTCTCATAATACACCTCTGAATAACAGCATGTATAATTAGAACACGCTTAACTTCAAGGTCAGGAAAGCCATATGACCAACAGGCATTAACCTATTAACTGCTTGGCATTTGAATGCAAACAGAACAATTCATTTCCAGAAGTAAAAAGGTTATAGTTTAAGACAGCCTTTCATAATTCTGGAGAGAGTTTTGTTTTAAATTTATTTTAGGTTTGTGACTATGAAATACGCATTATGTGCTCACAAGAGAAGAGAGAATAAGCTGTCAAGCCGTGCAGGTGGTTTGTTGTTGTTATTTGTTTTTCTACTTGCCTTACTTCTGTTAAAAGTTAGTACTGCAAGTAATTATTGCTCATTGCTACTTCTTTTATCTAGCTTTGTTCTCCATTCTTTTACTGTGAGACTTAGAAGGAATTGTTCCTCAAGTGAGACTTTCAAACTACAGTCCAAAGACTTAAAAGATAGGCTGAAATCTAGGGGTTACTCAGGAAAATATATCAAGAAAGCATATAACGGAGCATTACATACTGAAAGATCACAATTATTAGAACAAAAGACTAAAGAACTGGATAATACTGTTAGATTTGTCACTACATATAGTAACAATAGTATACAATTACAAAATATCATGAATAAACATTGGCCAGTCCTAATGGAAGACACAACTTTAAAAACAGTCCTTCAAAATAAAGTTTCTACCTGTTATAGAAGAAGTCTAAACCTTAAGGACATGCTGTCCAATAGCCATTTTCAAAATCAAAAATACTCGGCCAAAAATCCAGGCTGCTTTCAATGTGGCGAATGTAACATTTGTGACAAAATAATGAATATCACTACGTTTATAGATAGATTTGGACAAGTACACAAAGTGAATAATTACATCAACTGCAAAAGTCAAGGTGTTATTTACTGCATTGAGTGTCCCTGTCACTTAAGATACATTGGAATGACAACCCAAAAATTGAAAAACAGAATTCAACAACATTGTAGCTCCATTACAACATGCTATGGATCCTTCTAAAGTTAAGGTCTGGGCACTGGAGAAAATCAATCTGGGAATTAGAAAGTGAAATTTAGAACAGACCCTACTAAAACGTGAGAGTTATTGGATATATAAGATGAACACTGTATTCCCACATGGCATTAACAAAAATAATCTTTTTACAGCATTCATTTGAAGACTTTTTAGTAGGAACTATTAATGAACTTTTGTAATGAGACAGTTAGCTAATTATTTTTAACCAGTTAGGAGTTTGTTGAACAAACTAATATTACCACTAACAATTCTTATACTGCATAATTAACGGGTATATAAAAAGAATTTCCTTTATTAGCAATGGTTATACGTAGTATGAATTGAATTAATGGAGTCTGTATAAACCAGCTGGATACATAATATAAGAAATTATGAATAACGGAGAGTTAATTCGTTCAAATTAAGATTACGGCCATTTAAAATTTTAACATTTGTAATGCAATTAATAAAGATATATTTTAACAGTTCAGTCAAATTAATTCCCACTAATAACAATATTCCCTAGAAGTCAGGCTAAGTTTTTCTATAATGATTATAGCAAGGCTATCACTGAACGCATCATTACACACAAGACGTCATTACGATATACGTAATGACGCAGGCGTATTTTGGCAGCGTCATTGCGCTGAGTGTAGGCACGCGTAAAGACTCGGGCGCAATTGGCAGTGTCATCACGCTGAGCGTAAGCATGCGTAAAGACGCCGGTGTAAGGACGCCGGCGCATGTTTGAAAGATTATAAATATTTGGCGTCCGTGGCAGCACACACAGCCTTGAAAAAGCAATTTTGAGAAACGCGTGTTGGCTTGCCAGTCTTACTGGTTTAAACCAATTTTAGATAAAATCTTGGGGGGTTCTTTTTACAAAAACGTTTTTTATATTGATCTGGGCACTTCTCTCTGCTCAGATTATAGGAGATTCCTCTTCTGTATTCTTGTTTACTGTTTTCACTATAAGTGCTCTGGAATTTGTGTGTTTTTAGACAAGACAGCTTCTCAATCTAGACAGTTAAAATAGAATTGAGACCACAGTTCCAGAAGCAATAACTTCTCCTCCTTTGTGGGGTCACGCAGTTAGTAAAACAATCAGCTAGACAATACGGGACTTCTCCACCATTCTACCAATTTCCTTTTCCTACCTTTTCTTGGAATCAGAGATGTTCATAATTGCACTTTAAGTAATTTATATGTGAATTGATCACATTTGGTGGCACTTTACCATCCTTATTGGTGTTTTAGTGTGTTGTTAGTAAATTATCAATTAATGTTAAATGAATTATTCATGAGTTAGAATTTACCTAATATACACAATAATTAAAAGGAAAATTAATTGTGGTTTAGTTTTACTCTATTTAATGTTAACTTATTGAGGTTAAGCACTAGCACTTTGTGGGATCAATTAATGAAATAAAAAGAGGGAATTCATAGATATTGGATCACGTGACAGATTAATAGTTGGTAATTATTGCTGGCTATCAACTTTTTTCAAGATTTTTAATGGTTTAACTGAAAACAGACCACACAGTGATAATATATATTCCTTTGTAACTTTTCTGATTAAGAAGACGGGGATACTTTTCTTCTTTTCTCCTAAGCTGTCAAGCCGTGCAGGTGGTTTGTTGTTGTTATTTGTTTTTCTACTTCTTTTTCTTTGCCTTACTTCTGTTAAAAGTTAGTACTGCAAGTAATTATTGCTCATTGCTACTTCTTTTATCTAGCTTTGTTCTCCATTCTTTTACTGTGGTCAGTATTGACACCACGGCCATTGATTTCATTGGGTCATTAGGAACGTTTCATGCCTCAAGCCACACAACATGCCACAGCTGTGAATGCATTTTCAAAATACAGCATCCAACTAGTCCAAAAGACAATTTGTCAATGAGAACATCTTCAATCCTGTTAAAGCTATTGGAAAATATACAGGTTTGGAGTATCTGCTGTGCCCCCCCCCAGTGTATTATGAATGAAACAATCCTTAGAAATAAAATGATTGGCTTAATACAATAAAGTGATTTCATAGTAACTTGCACAGAACTAATTTTGTTGCAAGAAAATGTTAGCCTTCAATAACCAAGATTTTTAACATACAAACGTTTGGTGCAGCTTTCAGTACTAATGATTTCCTATTTACTAGCTTATAGTCTTGGAGATAACAGTGTGTGATAGTATGAATTAGAAAAGAAACCATGCTTATTTTAAAGAGTAAACAACGTGTGAATTATTAGTACTTGTATGCCACATAACCAGCAATCCCCAGAGATAAAAAATATGTAGTTTAACTTTGAACAGCTAATTGTTAAAATGGCCAGATATAGGCTAAACAAAGGATCATGTAAAACTTTTTAATCTGTATGTTTTTAAAAGGTTTTTCAAATATGTTCATTGTAGTGCCTAAAAAAAGTCTGCATATCAGCACAATCCTCTTGCCATGGACCTCAAAGAGCTTATCAGAAAGTGGCTTCAGTTTTATATGGAACACGGTATGTTTCAGAGAACGAGGTAGGATAGGCTAAAAAATTTCAATTTGGAAAATTTGTGAGGTATGTAATAACTTTTCTTTGGTGACACACAACTCTAAGGCAATTTCGTGGGGAATGGGATAACCTTGCTTGCTAGTGACCTAAAGTAGATATGAGGTACACATTATGGGGGTTATTTACTAAACTCCGAATGCCAAAAACCCGATAAATTAATGTTTTTTTGTGTAAAATCCGAATTTCTAGTGAAAAAAAAAAATCGCAATTTTTTTGGAATTTATTATACCCCGAGGATGGATCTTCAACCTGCCGAGGTTGCATATAAGTCAATGGGAGATGTACCACAGATTTTTTAACCTGCAATGGGTTTCGTGCAATAATCCGAAATTTTCAGGGTTTTCGGGCAAAAATCCGAGTTTTCAGGTGGAAATTCATAAAAATGTTTCCGTATTTTTTCCCGCAAACAAAATTTTCGGGAAAGTGTTTTAATAAATAAGGCAAAAAAAACGTGCAGATTTGGTCTGAGTTTTTTTCAGAAAATATTGAGATTTTCATAAATAACCCCCTAGCTGTCTGGATGTCCAGATGTAGAGAAGTATGAAAGAATAAGAGAGAGATTATAGAGGATCATCTTCAAACTAGTGGTCATAATGATGGATCCCTCTAGTAAAGGGGTGTAATAGTTATATTGGAAAGAACATGCTGTCAATCTAATAATAAGGTGTATCTACAATTGAGTTCTGAACCGAAGAAAATGAAAGATGGAGCCAGTTCCACAGTTGCCATCAGTTTATACATGTTTATATCAAAGATATTTATGGTTGTGCAGCTGGGAGGGGGAAGAGTTCCAAGGGGCATGTTTAAGCTTAAAGTATCTAGCAACTTGATGAAAAAAAGTTCTAACTGAAAAGTCAACTTTTATTTCTTTACTCTGTATTTTTTAATTGCAGACACAATAGTACAACATGTTTCATGGCATCTTACTTGCCCTTACCTAGCTAACCACGATAAACTTTGTTATGAATATACACACAAATTAAGGTGGAAAAAATATCAAGTGTTTGACATCATGCTTCATTTTTAGTGAACAAGTGAGGTGAATGC
This sequence comes from Xenopus petersii, assembly GCA_038501925.1. Classification (NCBI taxonomy): domain Eukaryota; kingdom Metazoa; phylum Chordata; class Amphibia; order Anura; family Pipidae; genus Xenopus; species Xenopus petersii. Next base: position 41,167,296 of record CM076677.1, read on the forward strand.
TGGAGCAGTATTTAGTTTTCATCAAGGCTCTGGATCAGGATCCTTAAATAGGTAATCTAGTATAGGTCAATCTAAAAACAACTGGACTTGCTGAGTATCAATGAAGACGTTTCACTACTCATCCGAGCAGCTTCTTCAGTTCAACTGACTGGAGTGTTAAATTCTCGGCATATAAACTCTTCCACTAATTCATTTACAATGGCAACGGGGAGACAAAACAACTGCTCTCCAAGCGAATGGCTCAGCACAGGAGGGGGAACTCTACAGCGCAAAACTCAGCTGTCTTTCTACACTTAAAAGACAAGGGACACTCCTTTGAAGACAGCAAGGTCCAAATCTTGGATAAAGAAGACCGCTGGTTTGAACGAGGCGTGAAAGAGGCGATTCATGTCAAGGTGGAGAGACCATCTCTGAACAGAGGTGGGGGCCTTCAACACCACCTGTCTGCTACATACAATGCTGTTCTAACATCTGTACCCCGGCGGATTCAGAACACTTCACACATCCATTCATGCAACTCTCACAAGTAACACCTGTATCTAGGAGTTGCATGACACATTGGATAATCCTATCACAACTACACAGAATCAACACCTCTGTGAGTTTCTTCAGATGTCACCTCTTTGAAGAGTTACAATGTGCCATTGTAAATGGATTAGTGGAAGAGTTTATATGCCGAGAACTTCCCACACCAGTCAGTTGAACTGAAGAAGCTGCTCGGATGAGTAGTGAAACGTCTTCATTGATTACTCAGCAAGTCCAGTTGTTTTTAGATTGACCTATACTAGATATACTATGACCTGGATGAATGAAAATCTTCATAGTCTTAAATAGGTAATATTGTCCTGCATATAGAAATCTGTGACTTAACTTTGGCATACAGTGAGCAGAGGGTACATGCAAAACAAAGAGCATTATACTATTTATAAGAGCAGTGGGTACTGACAATAAACATTTTGTGCAATATATATGAATGCATATCCTCATCATCTTATTTAATAAGGTAATATGGTACAAGTAACACATTATAAGTTGCTAGCATTCCAATCACATTAAACCATGATAGACAGTAGACATTGTCGTGTGAATAATATAATACAATGAGAAGTACAGTATAAAACAACAGTAAAGAGAGCTGATGTTGTTTCTTTCACTGTTTCTCTCCCCTATTTTTCACCATACAGTTGCCAGGTGGTTCTGTATAAATATTAGGAAGGGTTTTTTTAATAGTGAGAGCCGTGAATCAGCTGTGAGTTGTGAATCAGTGGTACAGGCTGATACATTAGATAGCTTTAAGAAGGGGTTGGATGGCTTTTTAGCAAGTGAGGGAATACAGGGTTATGGGAAATAGCTTATAGTACAAGTTGATCCAGGGACTAATGTTATTTCCATCTTGGAATCAGGAAGGTTGTAGAGTCTTCAAACATTTTTTTGTCTTCCTCTGGATCAACTAGCAGTTAGGCAGGTTATATACAGACTTTAAAGGTTGAACTTGATCAGCATGTGTTCCAACCTAACTTACTATGTTACCACTGTGCCCTCTGTTCCTCCACTCTATACTTTAATCTTTTTTTATTCCACCTTTGCCTTTACTCTCACAGTTCCTATTTCTGTTTTGATTATGCTATTTTGTTATTCTTCCATATTAACACACTAACCACAGATTCTTCTCTAATATTATTTCAGAGTGACAGACTTTGTCAGAAGTTGGGGAACAGGCTATACAAAGAAACACATACAAGATTTAGGTTCCCTTAGATGGAAACACCACTTAATGCTTCACCACCAATGTTACAAAAACATGTTTATTCATTTGAAAGGATAAAAATGAATCATTTTTATTCATCACTTCCACAGGCCCAGCTAAATGTTTGGCTGCCCTAATTAAACATCCAATATGCTGTTATCATAAAGCTCTGCTCCATAGCTTTCCCAGTCAATTAATATTGTCTTATGTAGGGATGTAGCGAACCGCCGCCGATGTGTTCGCGAACGCCGTTCGCAAACACCGGCAAAAAATGCGGACAGTTCGCGAACAGTTCGCGAACAGTTCGCGAACTTCGAACATCCGAAAATCGTTCGATTCGAACGATCGAAGGATTTTAATCGTTCGATCGAAGGATTTTCGTTCGAATCGAACGATCGAAGCCATTGGATCGAATGATTTCATTCGATCCAATGGCTTCGATCGTTCGATTCGAACGAAAATCCTTCGATTTTAGCGGACGAAGGAATCGAATGGTCGAATGGTCGAACGATTTTTGTTCGAATCGAACGCGAACTCGTATTGGCGAACGTCGCGCGACGTTGGCGAACATTCGGCGGACGCGAACAGTCGAAGTTCGCGCGAACTAGTTCGCCGGCGAACTGTTCGCTACATCCCTAGTCTTATGTAATGCAGCAGCAGAAGCAGGGTCTCTTATTTCTGAGTTGAGCAGGTATATAGGGGTCACACAGTGGCCCTGATTGATTGCACATTTAATACACAGTAAACCTATATTAATGTTTTTTTTTTTTGCGGACTGTCAAAAGATTTTATATGTGGGCCCAATATCTCCTAGTTATGTTAATAGGAAGTGGTTAACACATCTCTCACTCTCCTTTCCCTGCCTGCAGCCTCTTCAACTGCATTAGTCATGTCATCTGATAATTCCTTAAAACCTTAACATGGGGGTGTCCAAACTTTTTGCAATGAGGGCCAGATTTGGTGAGGTGAAAATGTATGGGGGCCAACCATGCACTGTAGTACTTGGCAACTTTTTTGTAAATTAAGCACGTTGATTGCACATATATGTTGTCAAGTGAAGTGAACTTGCCACACAATACTTTCTTGTCCCTCCTCTTTTTTTTTCCATTTTTTCTTTTTTCCCTTTTCATCTTTTTTTCTGTTTTTCTTCCTTTTCTGTTTTTTCCTTCTATTAACTTGATTAAAACTTCTCATTTAGGCTCTATTTTATTTTCTTATTCCTTTCATTTCTTTATTTTATTTTTCTGACCTTAGAATGATACTTGGTGAGACCCAGTCTGACAGTCCATTCAGAAGAAAGCCCTCCAATTAATTTGATTATATTTTCTAATTGATATGTTAAAGCATATTATGTAAACATTTTACCTGGGGGGATGAGTCGGTGACCATTCTGATGTGCATTCTCAAGAAAACTTAGAAGCCACATGGGTGGAATCGCAGCCGCCTGCAAGGACTAGTGCCTAATCCAGTGAATCCAGTGATGTCAAGACATCACGCACACACGCTAACTTGCGATTACGGCAGTTTCTCAGAAGTTCAGTCCAAAGGGGAAGACTAATAATATAAGAATAAGAATAAGAAAATGGAAAAAAATGAAAAACTGCATTGCATTTATGTTTACATTAACAAATTAGATAAATACATATAAAAAAATCAATGCTCAGCATATCATTACTACATATGACACTAGACTCTTGAACTGCATATGTGTTTCAACATATGGGGAAATATATTCCTAAACTACTCTATTTCACTCACAAATATTCCTAAAATGGTTCTAATTTGCTTTTCAGATTATAAGCTGACAAACTTCGCAAAAGCACGGGGAACGTAACAGTTTGGAGCCATGGCAGCTGATAATTACTATCTTTTGTTGAGTTCTCTATATAACCCAAGCATTGTGAGAAGTGAACTTGATTACAGTGCTTAGTGACTAGCGCAATGTGATCATTTCACTTTGTTAGGTAAATAGTTCTTATTTTCTTTTCTTCATCTGGCTTATCATAAACACGCTTTGCAGATTTTGGATTCTCAAACTGTTTTATAATGTTCGGTCGTTGGTACAGTTAATAGGCTAGGACTAAACAAATCGAAAATATTAATAAGATTCTCAGTGTGGGGTTTTATTTAGCTGTCCCTCCCGTGGTGTTTCCTGAATCACAGACACTGGAGACAAAACTGCTATTATAATAAATATCCTTTTTATTTTTTTCTTCTTTATTAAGAAAGAAGTAATCCTTCTGACTAACACAGAGCGAGGAAAACAGAAATAGTTAGCTTGGCACTGCCATTTTGCTGAAGTCTGTGGGAATATTTTAGAAAGCACTTTCAAGTGCTTTTAGGAGGTTTTGTAAAGTAAAGTAAATTTCATTTGAGTTTCATGCAGACCATGAAATCTCTGTGCGACACATAATGCTTTGGGAAAACCTGCCTTATAGCAAGAATGCCTTCTTGGCAGTACCAGTTCCTTAATGTATTTATAAAGAACTTGAATTACGTTATTATGAAATTGAGATATAACACGAATTTAAAACAAACACACAGAACAATGGGCTCATGCATTTTCTTGAGAAAAGGGTCACCCTGACCAAGGCATTGGTAATTTACAGCTGTTTTGTTTTATTTAAGATGGAGAGGTCTCCTTAACCAATACATTATGAAATGTCATGCAGTCTTAGTTTAAAGGGGTTGTTCACCTTTAAATTAACTTTTGGCAGGGCCGCCATCAGGGGGGGACAGGGGGGACAAGCGTACCGGGCCCGGGCATGAAGGGGGGCCCGGCAGCGCTGCATTTTTTGAAGATCCGGGCCCCCCTTACGAGCGCCCGAGCCGTACGTCTTGCCTCTGTGCTGCCGAATGAGGAAGTGCCGAAAAGCCGAAGCCGATGCGCCGAAAAGACCCGAAGTCACGGAAAAAGCCGAAGTCACGAAAACAGCCGAAGCCGAAGTCCTTGAAGCAGCGCAAAGACCCGAAGTCACGAAAACAGCCGAAGTCCTGAAGCAGCGCAAAGACCCGAAGTCACGAAAACAGCCGAAGCCGAAGTCCTGAAGCGGTGAAAAGACCCGAAGTCACGAAAGGAGGTGAAGTTGAAGTACTGAAGCCGTGAGTTCAATTCTACTGAACACCAGTTTGTGTATTTATTTTTTTTTAATCTCCTGGCCACCAATGTATTATTTTAATATTCTATAGGCCCCTGCAACCAATCTTTTTTTTTAAAACATGTTTTTTTGGGGCCCCAATTTTTTTTTTAACTCGTAAGGGGCCCCTGACGCCAATGTTTTTTTTTTTTTTCAAAAAAATTTTTTTTTTTTTTTAAATTTTTTTTTGGGGCCCCAATTTGTTTTTAACTTGTAAGGGGGCCCCTGCCGCCAATGTTTTTGTTTTTTTTTTTCAAAAAAATTTTTTTTTTTTTCAAATTTTTTTTTGGGGCCCCAATTTGTTTTTAACTTATAAGGGGGCCCCTGCCGCCAATGTTTTTTTTTTTTTTCAAAAAAAAATTTTTTTTTTTTTCAAATTTTTTTTTGGGGCCCCAATTTGTTTTTAACTTATAAGGGGGCCCCTGCCGCCAATGTTTTTTTTTTTTTCAAAAAAATTTTTTTTTTTTTCAAATTTTTTTTTGGGGCCCCAATTTGTTTTTAACTTATAAGGGGGCCCCTGCCGCCAATGTTTTTTTTTTTTTTTCAAAAAAAAATTTTTTTTTTTTTCAAATTTTTTTTTGGGGCCCCAATTTGTTTTTAACTTATAAGGGGGCCCCTGCCGCCAATGTTTTTTTTTTTTTCAAAAAAATTTTTTTTTTTTTTTAAATTTTTTTTTGGGGCCCCAATTTGTTTTTAACTTATAAGGGGGCCCCTGACGCCAATGTTTTTTTTTTTTTTTCAAAAAATTTTTTTTTTTTTTTTTTAAATTTTTTTTTGGGGTCCCAATTTGTTTTTAACTTATAAGGGGGCCCCTGCCACCAATGTTTGTTTATTTTTTTTTACATTTTTTTTGTTGGGGCCCCAAGTTTTTTTTAACTTATAAGGGGGCCCCTGCCACCAATGTTTTTTTTAAAAAAAAAAAAAAATTTAATTTTTTTTTTTTGGGGCCCCAATTTTTTATAAGGGGGCCCTGACCATCAATAGCTTTTTACAACTTGTGTGGGGGGGGGTTACTTTTTTAGCGCTGATGTCTGTGTGGTCTTTTAACTGCGATGTGGAGTGGGCGGGAAATGGGGTGGAGCTTGGTCGTCAGTGTGGGCGGGGCCCAGGGGGCCCCAAAAATTTTGTTGTACGGGGCCCCGTGATTTCTAATGGCGGCCCTGACTTTTGGTATGATGTAGGGCGTGATATTCTGAGACCATTTGCAACTAGTTTTCATTTTTTATTATTTGTGGTTTTTCAATTAACTTTTTATTCGGCTGCTTTTCAGATTGCTATTTCAGCAATCTGATTGGTAGGGTCCAAATTACCCTAGCAACCATGCTATTTGAATAAGAGACTGGACTATGAATAGGAGAGGCCTAAATAGAAAGATGAGTAATAAAAAGTAGCAATAACAATACATTTGTAGCCTTACAGAGCATTTGCTTTTTAGATGGGGCCAGTGACCCATCTGGGAAGAATCAGAAGAAGGCGGCAAATAATTCAATAACTATAAAATGAGAAAGAATGAAGGTCAGTTGAAAAGTTGCTTAAAATTAACCATTCTATAACATACTAAAAGTCAACCACCCATTTAAAGGGACTGTTAAGGGGGCTTTCACAGAATTCTTATAACAACATGATTTTTTTTACTATAATGTTAGTTATTTTGGATATTTATCCCACTAAAAAAGCAGAAAAAGAGCTAACTGAAAAAGTTTATTGTCCAAAATGTACAACTTGTATGAAAGGGTATTAAAATCATCTGCCATTGGTATTTAGTACAATTATCTAAATAACTCTTAGTGCAACGCATGTCAAGAGTTCCCGGCAGATAAATGTGTTGCTGACTTAATGGAAATGGAAAAATTAAAACTCTTTAAGGTCTTACAGTTGTCATGTTAGCCTACCTGCTTTCTAATACAGGTATGGGATCCGTTATCCGGAAACCCTTTATCCAGAAAGTTCAGAATTACGGAAAGGCCGTCTCCCATAGACTCCATTATAATCAAATAATCCAAAATTTTAAAAATGATTTCCTTTTTCTCTGTAGTAAGAAAACAGTTGCTTGTAGTTGATCCCAACTAAGATATAATTAATCCTTATTGGAAGTAAAACAAGCCTACTGGGTATATTTAATGTTTATATGATTTTCTAGTAGACTTAAGGTATGAAGATCCAAATTACGGAAAGACCCATTATCCGGAAAGCCCCAGGTCCCGATGATTCCGGATAATAGGTCCAATACCTGTACATGTAACTGAATGGGAAACAAATAGAAATTGAATTTCAACATGACTTTACATCACACCCAGTTATTAGATTGATACTGGAGCAACTACTGTATATGACCTCAATTCATTAATCATGTGAGAGAATAAAGTGTCTAAAGACACTTAACAAATTAGCTTTTATTATTATTATTATTATTATTATTCTTAGACAATTTGTAGGTATATATTTTAAAATGTTGGTGAGCATGGCATTTTAACTGCTATGGAATGCTAATATTTTCCCCCTGTACTAAGATGGGTCTGAAGTTCTATACTCATTGGCAAGTAGGAAACCATACTACTAAAATAAGTATGTGTTCCCTGACAAAGACCAGGATGATCATTTATCATACACACAGTTTTATGACAAAGTTGAAGATATGTTATTTGAATCCCACCAAATAATACATACTACACAAGTGACTTAGTAGTCCCAAAATATTCTTCCCAAAGAACGTTTAGTTTTACACTGCCTCTCACTGCTTGCTGCTCTTCTCATGTGCAGCACAAAGGTAAACTGGTTCCTTTGCTCTATTCTAACAGTTGCTAACATACTGTCAGGTGTGTTGACTAAAGTAGTGGAAATTTCTATTCAACTCATAAAAAATGAAAGAGTTGGACGTGGTGCAATGTAAAACGAGCATATATCCCATTCTATCCTGGAAGGCAGATCGGGATTCAGTCTATAATGTTGCCATGTCAACAGTACCATTGCAGTTCATGATGCTCTTCTATAACTTATTCATGTGAACGCAATAAACAAAAGGTCTAGCTTAAGCAGGCGCTGAATGTTTTTGTTTTTTTTCTTAAATGCAGCTTTCAACGTAGTTGCAACAAGGAAGGTCAGAGGTCAACCAATCTACAGAAATAGGCTTTAAAGCCTGAAGGTTCAGTAGTGCTTTGCTCTTTAAGCACTAAGATCAGCATGCTAAACGCTAGGCACCAGAGCATTTCTGAAAGAGCCTAAACTATCATGACGCCTAATTCAGGAATGTGTTTTCTTTTTCGTCTTCTTCTTTTATAGTACAATCGTTTTGCTGTCCTTTATAGCAGGGAATATTTAACAGGTTTCTTGTGGAGTTAATGCTATTGCCACTAGCATGAACCTTATTACTGGCAGCTCGTTTCTGCGCAAAAACTCAGAAAACAACATTTTTTTTTGTAGATTTCAGTTTTTTGAGAAGAAACCGCAAACAATTCAAAGTTTTCAGTGAAAGCTCTGAAGTTTGCCCAACCCTATTTTTTCAGGCTTTTTTCTTCATAAATAAGGTCCATTAGGGCAATTGGAGTTGCTCGGATTCTAACTTAGAAATACTCAGATAAATTCAGACCTTGATAAATAACCCTATTAATGTAGATAAATATTATGAAAAGAAAATTTTTAGTGTCAATATCACTTTAATATTAATCCCGCAATGCAGGCATATATGCAGATCTACCTCTTAAATAAATACTTTCTATCACTTTGCATTACATAACAATATATTCAACATAATTTGAATAACTGGTATATTTCTAACAGTTTGATTTTTATTCAACTTGACTTCCAAACGAAATACATATATATATTTGTTTTTCTGTTCACTTGCGCTGAGGTGGGGTCATCACTACTAATTTATGGCAACTTTGTAGCAAGTTTTTCAGCATTCTGTTTGCATACATTGACCAGGGCACGATAAATGTTCTTATAATAGCTTTGGGAAGGTGTCACTTGGGGCAGAATATATTTTTTTGCAGAGAAAACAATTTGGAATACACTAGCCAACAGTGAAAAACACATTTTTTTCCGAACAATAATACTGGTATATAATTAATCTATTTAATATATTAAATCTATTAATATATTTAACAAAGCTTTATTGATCATCAATTTGCTGTGCTAATTTTCCAGAAAGTGTTTGACTGCTTTGCGGTCAGTAGGTTTGCTAATCTATGTGTGTTCTAGGCATGGCGACACACTCTGTGCATGGGCATAGAGATCTAAGGACAATTTTTGGAGGCCTGGATTTTCACTGTCTAAAGTTACTTACGTACCAGATCATCTGAAGAATCAGTGACACATCCAGATGCCTCTTGGGATTACAATGTTAATGCTACCAGTTCAGCTCAGGTTCACATTTATTATAAGTGTCCCTGATTTTTCAAATGCACTGGTATCTTTAATAGAGTAGCTATACTGTTTCTCACTATTAGTCTTTCATTTGATTTCAAATGTCCAGTAGACAAAGTATCTGCTAGCTAGATGAGTAATTAGAATTTGTAAACAGGAATATCATTTGTGAAAATGATTGATGTAAAACAGAAATAGTTTCTAGTACATAGAGAAAAAAAAGACAAGTGAACCAAAGAAAGATGCCTTTGAAATATATTTTGTTTTTTTCTTTTGGAATGAGTGTAGAGAAGAAATTGCTGACACACACATTTTTACTCCTGTCAGCTGTAGATGAGTTTTTGTTGTTTGACCATTATTGAAATATTTGTAAAAGGGGAGAGAGGGCAATCTTTATCTTTCATAGTTAAGCATGTTTAGATATCATATGGGAATATCCATCAAAGCTGAATTTGCACACTGTGTCATAGTTAGCACGCACATTCTTTCAAGTGTGACACAATGTGCAAATTCAGGTTTGATGGAAATTCCCATATGCACGTTCCAAAGCAAGATTTTTCACTACTTGAAACAAACAAGAATTCTGTAAATATGTTGAACTGGAATGACTGATTTATTTTATTTTAAGAAATACTGAAAATATGTATAACAATTCGATCCTTCATAATGTTATCTGTAGACATGGGACATGGTGCCTTCATGGGTCCTACAGGGATTGAACTGTTCATGTGAAACAACCAGCCACAAACCCTGCCACTAATGTCCAGTGTTAGAACAGAATTTCAATACCATTACACTTTAAAAGAAGCAATTGTGTTTATGGTAAAAGATACAAGCCACCCAAATGTTGCACAAAAGCAATACATGGGTTGTCTACAGAACATGGATTGACTCATTTTTTTAAATAGTCACCTTCCCAGGACATTGACTGGGTGCAGATCTGTTAAATTCATTTTCTGGTGAAGGTTGTTTTTTGTTAATAGAACCCAATAATCCCATTACTTATTATTAGTTTTTGCCTGACACATAGTTCCCACTCATGGCTGGTTTTCCCTGTTATATCTGCAGGCCCGGACTGGCAATCTGTGGGTTCTGGCAAATGCCAGAGGTGTTGCTGTAAGTTGCCATAGAGAGTCACTGTATATTGGGCTGGTGGGAGGCTGTTTGGGCTGCTGTGTGGCCTGTTTGGGCCTCTGAGTACCTGAAATGCCAGGGCCTATTTTGAATCTCAGTCCAGGCCTGGATATCTGTTCCCTTTTACCCTTAAAGGGATCCTGTAAAACATGTTTTTTTTCCAAATGCATCAGTTAATAGTGCTACTCCAGCAGAATTATGCACTGAAATCCATTTCTCAAAAGAACAAACAAATTTTTTTATATTCAATTTTGAAATCTGACATGGGGCTAGACATTTTGTCAATTTCCCAGCTGCCCCTGGTCATGTGACTTGTAGGGAGGTAGCGAACTGTTCGCCGGCGAACTAGTTCGCGCGAACTTCGACTGTTCACGTCCGCCGCAAGTTCGCGAACGTCGCGCGACGTTCGCCAATAGGCGTTCGCGTCAAAATCGTTCGACCATTCGACCATTCGATCGCTAAAATCGCACGATTTTCATTCGAATCGAACGATCGAAGCCATTGGATTGAATGAAATCATTCGATCGTTCGAATCGAACGATTTTCGGATGTTCGAAGTTCGCGAACTGTTCGCGAACTGTTCGCATTTTTTGCCGGTGTTCGCGAACGGCGTTCGCGAACACATACTCGGCAGTTCGCTACATCCCTAGTGACTTGTGCCTGCACTTTAGGAGAGACATGCTTTTGTGGCAGGCTGCTGTTTTTCCTTCTCAATGACTTGGGGCAGCTGGGAAATTGACAATATCTCTAGCCCCATGTCAGATTTCAAAATTGAATATAAAAGAATCTGTTTGCTCTTTTGAGAAATGGATTTCAGTGCAGAATTCTGCTGGAGCAGCACTATTAACTGATTCATTTTGAAAAATTTTTTTTTTCCCATGACAGTATCCCTTTAACATGGTCATTGGAGCCCTCAGCTTTAAAGGGGCTGGAACCCTTTATTGGGAGGTTCAGTGTACAATGCTATCTCACCACTATCCTTCCTAGTCCTATAGCATTTTAGCTTCTAAAACTGAAGTAAGAAGTAAGGGGCATATTTATTATGCTGTGTAAAAAAACAGTGGCATAATACACCACACATCGCTTGGCTTCACTGTGTAAAAATGGCATAACATTTGTACGTGTTTTTTCTTGGAGAGACTTACGCCAGAAGCAATGTAAAATAATGGCGTCAAATCTGGCGTTCACATTGCGTAAAATTACACACACCTTGATAAACTCAACATTTATTTTTACACAGCTTTTTACACAGTTTTTTCTGCAAATTACATTTTATACAGTATAAAAACTATGCCCCTAAGTGTAGTTGCAGAGGCATAGTACTGCTTACTGCCTTGAATATGGACAATGAAGATGTGAATAGAAATCCTTCCAGAGACACATGTCTCATTAGCAGAAGAGAAGACAGGGTCAAACATTGCAACATAATAATTGTGTTCTCGCATGATACCTGCTGCTTCCATCCAGCAAGCTGCATAAATGGACATTTATATTTTAACTTAATTGCATTACTAGTCTTATAAGCAGATACAATGGTAGCTACAGTAAATTGTAGGAATGGATACCGTTTTTAGCTTTAAAGAATTTTTAATACAAATGATAAAAGTTAATGCTATAATTTGTTGCCAATATGGATTCAAGTGGAACTATTTTCCCTATGGTTAACTGGACACAAAGGGGTTTTCTGTACTTTCCTCTTCATTATCTAGAAGCCATGTAGAAATTATATTTGGTGGAGGAATAGAACTGATGGATGCTAGTTATATGTTTTTAGAAATATCTATGTTTCTTTTTATTGTTTTTTTACTAATAAATATGTGCTGTGCCTAGAATATATATATATTAATATATTACATAAGCAAATTAAGCAAGGGTTTAGGGTGACTTTCGGTCATTATTGCTGTTATCAGTTTTAGCCTTGCATCCAATGATATCATCATCTCCACTATTCCCCTTACTGCTAGGCCATTCCAAAAAAACCTTTTGTGTATGGTTTTACTTAGGTTTATAATAAGTGTAAGGTTCTTGAAAGAAACAGTAGTATCGCTCATATTACAACATTTTCCTGGAGTTGCTTAGCATTTTACATGATTTCATAATTGTTATATTATTATGGGAGAAATTGCAACCAAGAAAATATAGGGCACTGAGGGTTTCCAAAAGTGGTCACATCAAGGCCAGTGTATTGATTACTGTTTAAATGAGAGCCATGACTGGAGACTGGATGATGTTGAGGGAGATAGCTGATTTGAAAAGCTGATTACTCTAATTAATTTAACTGTTTCTTAATTATTAGTGTTGTTATTGATTAACTTTGTTTTGTTGTTATCATACTGGTGCTGGTATGAGGAGGGAGGCTCCCTATACGACCCAGATATACACTGATATGATAAATGGAAAACACATTCCCTCCTATGTGAATACATCCTTTAATGCAAATCCGTAACAATCCCCATGGCTTCATTCATGTATGCGATTGTTTGTATTCAAAATCCTGTTTGTTAAATCACATACCATCAATAATCAATGACAGATATAGCCTGCTTCAGGCAATAGGTCCCACTGGATGGCTGTTCTCTGTCGACATGGATTCAATTGTTTTACTAAAACTATAAATAGATACTGGTTTAACCCAGATACCCCAAATCTATCTTTGTTATACTTAGGCCACCTTTCCGAACAGATTCACAAGTAGAATGAAAATACCCCTCAACCCGACTAACATACACAAGGGCAGGTTTGAGGCATTGTGATACAAATGGCTATGTTGTTGGAAATAATGGTGGTTTTCAACCTCTTCCGACTTATTTAAGGCAGGAATGCGTAACCTGTTGGTACCCATGCTACTTAGAGTGGGTCACAAAATGCCCCTGAATGCAAAACCCTCATACAATAGAAAATAGTCATGAACGAGTGTAGCCTTCCAGCAATTCAACTCCTATTAGTGTAGCTAACTGCCTAGGTTACTGCCATTTATTTCTGCCTAATTCTATGTCATACATTCTTCTTTAAATAAATTGTTCAGTGTGAAAATATAAACTGTATAAATAGACAGGCTGTGCAAAATATAAAATGTTTCTAATATTGTTAGTTAGCCAAAAATGTATATATGTATAAAGGCTGGAGTGACTGGATGTCTAACATAATAGCCAGAACACTTCTTCCTGGTTTTCAGCTCTCTTGGTTTACACTGACTGGTTACCCTGGTTACCAGGCAGTAACCAATCAGAGACTTGAGGGGGGCCACATGGGTCATATCTGTTGCTTTTGAATCTGAGGATCAATTGCAAACTCACTGAACAGATATATACCATGTGGCCCCCCTTCAAGTCACTGACTAAGTCAGAGTTATTGAGCTGAAAAGCAGGAAGTAGTGGTCTGGCTATTAGACATCAAGTCACTCCAGCCTTTATACATTACATTTTTGGGTAACTAACTATATTAGAATTATTTTTATTATTTATCTATTTATCTATTTACACAGTTTTTATTTTCACACTGAACTGTTCCTTTAATGTTTGATCTATATACATTTCTTTTTAATTATCAGTAATTCTAAAAAGGACTTTTTGTGAAAATCAATGACAATTGAGTTTAAAAAAGGTAATAAATGAGTGTTTGGGTCACAAAGCTAACTTAGGTCTCTGAGAAAAAGGTTATAAAGGAAGGTGAAATTTGATGGTGCTCGTATATTCTCTTCCTTTTTTTTTGTATCTATGACTGTTATAATGCTTAATGAACAGACACTAATTTTAGTGCCCAGAGTTAAACTTACTTACAAATAAGTTAATTTAGTGTACTCACATCAACAGTAGTGGAAATTCCCAGTTAGGCAACACTGTAAGAGCTGGTACACCGGAGCTGGACAACTAGTGACTTAGTATTATGCAGAAAGCAGACTACTTCTGTATGTGTGCCTATTAAGGAGAAATAAAAAGTTATGATTTGAGTACTTGAGAGAGAGTAGTGATGGGCGAATTTCTCCCTTTTCTTGAAACGGCAAAAAATTTGCAAAATGTAAATTTTCACACCGGTGTCCAAATATTTTTGACGTCTGCGTCAATTCCGATGCTGGCGACAATTCTGACGCCCAGTAAAGTCAATGGGCGCCTAGAATTGGCGCCGGCATCGGAATTGTTGCCACCGTCGCAAATAGCGCCTGCGTCAAATATATTTTCGCCGACGACTTTTTGTGGCAATTTCGCAAATTTATTTACCGGCAGCGAACTGCGGAAATTCGCAGCGAATTCGCCCATCGCTAAATAAGAGTCACATGTAATATTTATGTATAACAATGGCCACACAGATGTTGAAGGCACCCACTGCCTCTTAGGATTGTGCTTATAGAAATTCCACGGTTCATCACCAGATGCCAGTTACTTCTCTACTCTCTTCTTGTACTGCACATCTAGCCCTAATTGTATCTCTCTCCTAATACAGTACAGTTTGCCCTACAAGATAATTTATGGAAATGTTTAATGGTTAACTAGGGCCTTTGTTTTGACTGCACCCCATGTTTCATGACTGGGTGCTGGGGTGTACCCTATATACTTTGCGTCATCATAAAACTTTTTGGTCCCTTGATGCACCGGTAATTTCTTATGAAGACAGAGTTCCAGTGACAGTGGTAATACAAATGCTAATTGCATAGCACAGTTAAAGCCTGGGACCTGGTGTTGCAATAAAAATGACTGGGTGCTCTCTTAAGCACAGTTTTAAGTTGTACTTGGAGCCTCTAACTTTTTTTTTACTGGATTTTAAAGGGATACTGTCATGGGAAAAAATTTTTTTTTCAAAATGAATCAGTTAATAGTGCTGCTCCATCAGAATTCTGCACTGAAATCCATTTCTCAAAAGAGCAAACAGATTTTTTTATATTCAATTTTGAAATCTGACATGGGGCTAGACATATTGTCAATTTCCCAGCTGCCCCAAGTCATGTGACTTGTGCTCTGATAAACTTCAATCACTCTTTACTGCTGTACTGCAAGTTGGAGTGATAGCACCCCCTCCCATTTCCCTCCAGCAGCCAAACAACAGAACAATGGAAGGTAACCAGATAGCAGCTCCCGAACACAAGATAACAGCTCCCTGGTAGATCTAAGAACAACACTCAATAGCAAAAACCTATGTCTCACTGAGACACATTCAGTTACATTGAGAAGGAAAAACAGCAGCCTGCCAGAAAGCATTTCCCTCCTAAAGTGCAGGCACAAGTCACATGACATGGGGCAGCTGGAAAATTGACAAAATGTCTAGCCCCATGTCAGATTTCAAAATTGAATATAAAAAAATCTGTTTGCTCTTTTGAGAAATGGATTTCAGTGCAGAATTCTGCTGGAGCAGCACTATTAACTGATTCATTTTGAAAAAAACATGTTTTTCTATGACAGGATCCCTTTAAATAAATTGCAATTGGTAGTCATGCTCTTGGGAGATTTTATTTTCTTATAACAATGGTGGGTGTTATATACTTTATCTTACTCCAGTTTGCAGTGAATTAATTGGACCAGATCTCACATGATCTAGACTGGCATCTTGCAGTTGCTGAGGGACTATAAAAATAATTGAACTGTCAAGATGGTACAATGTGAATACAGCTGTGTTAATGTAAATAATGTTTTGATCAAGTATAAGTGATAGTGCTTTGATCAAGCTTGCATTTCTTTTGTAGCAGCAAGATCAGCTACAAGAAAGAAAAAAAACACATGGCATACCATACCATTAGCTTCCAGTCAAGTAAGTGATATTTACTTATCTTGGCCCATGAGAAAGAAAGTAAAAATAAATGCTAATTCCAATAGATAGGAAGAAAATTGCACATTACAGGCAATGTGGAAATTCAGGAACTGGTGATTACTTGAAGTAAAATGCTAAGTTTATTTATATTGAGCTCTATGGATTCTGAACTCACAAAGAGTAAAAACCCTAAACAAAGTAATCACAGAGTTTTTATAGACTTGTTAAAAGGAAGAGCACATAGATATTGCTCCATAGCACATAAAAACAAAGAACTGCTCTTACAGCCAAGTAGGTGGCTCTGCCTCAAGACTCAGGGTACTAGTGACCAAGGCTAGCTTAAGAACCATCCAAGTCAGGGGTAGGGATGAGCGAAATATTTTGTCCAGTTTCACCTTGAAAAACACATCAACTATAATGGATAGTAAAAAAATGTATGCAATTTGAAAAAGTGTTGCGAGGTTTGACATCCATTTACGTCAATATTTTTGTCAAAGTGAAATGGGTCAGATTGACCCATTACTAGTCAGGGGGGCTCACGTGAAAATCTGTATACACAGAATTTTATTCTCTTTAACAGGGAACTGGTTGACTGGGGAAGATATGAGGTAAATTGTGTCACATTTATGGTATTGTAAGACTCACCTATGGCAACGCTCATATCTTGTGCACCAGAAACTTGAGTTACTGTCTGGCAGAATTGCTCACATTTCTGCAAACATTGCTTTTTCATTATCCTACTATTTATTACAACATGGATTTTTAATAATATGGCAGTCTGTAGGTTTAGTAGTACATATTAATATGACAATTTCCACTAATGCAATAATTAAATTATGTAGAGATATTTTGTACACAGATAAATCATTGCACCATCAATTACTGTCTGTTTAATGGATAATCAATGTGCTTTTATGTCACTTCAGTTTGTTATTTATGATGCCATTATGTTTACAAAAACATAGAATTTCAACTCTTAAAAAGACATTTTCATACAGAACATTGCCAGTGTTTGCTGGCATTCCAGCATATAAATGTACGAATAAACTAACTTTGTGAAACCCATTGTTCTACACCTCAGGCAGAAAGTCATCAGGAAGGCCCATAACCATATAGAAATTCCTGTGTATAATGGAACCATTTGTGTCTTTGAGAAAGTGGCTGTTAGGCCACAAAACACATTTAGAGCATGATTCTGTAATATAAATGTGATCCTGAACTGCCTATGTTTTTAAATGGACAAATAAAGAATGGAGTTTTAATTTTATCCTGGCTCTGTTGCTCTGTCGGAATTACTTAAAGGAGAAGGAAAGCTATGGAGGCATTTTATTGCCAATAGATTAGCTGCAATAGTGCAAGCTAGAATGCTATATTTATTCCGTAGAATGTTTTACCATACCTAAGTAAAAAGCTCTAGAAACTCTCTGTTTGTTTAGAATAGGAGTTGCAGTATTAATGTGGTGTGACATCACTTCCTGCCTGAGTCTCTCCCTGCTCTGGGCTCAGATTACAGTAGAGAAGGGAGGGGTGGGGGGAGAGGAGCAAACTGAGCATGCTCTTGCCCAGGGCAATGAGGTTTAAGCTGAAGGCAGGAAGTCTGATACAGAAGCCCATGTGTACACAATAGAAGGAAAGAAATGCAGTGTTTCTTTTGACAGGGGACTCAGAGCAACATTACTTTGGAGGTTTACGGGTATATTTAGATGGATCTTTCTGATAAGGCTTACTTAGTTTTAACCTTTCCTTCTCCTTTAAAGACACCTTGGTAAAATCCCCCCTTAATTCAGTGTTTAATCATATCTCTGCTATGTTAGAATTTTACACTACTTTTTACTGCAACATTTCTTTGTAACTGAACTTGTATCACAAATATAAATAAACTGCCCCTGTTATAAATACAGCTTTATATTTATGCCACTTATAAACCATTTTTTTTGCCTTAAATAATTTTTGTAAGTTTATTAATATGCCCCATGTGTGTTCATCAAACATATATGGTACTTTATTAGGGAGTCAAACGTAAACAGAAGAGAAAGTAAACCTGGCCATGCAAGATGTATTGACTTTTGAAAAAGCAAATCAATGTCACAAGATATATGGTGAAACAGGCATTTGAATCAATAGGGAAAAATTAACACTACTTTAATAGCTTCTGCAAGATATTGATTCATTCAGTTTTAGACAACTGTATTCTTTTTTTCCTGGGATTTTCCCCTGCAAAAAGCCACCATAAGTGACAAATCTAGGAGTACATAATTTATTGTTAGTCATACATTTCTGTAGCCCTTGTGTAGAAAAATAACCATAATATTTGCTTTGTGCATATACAGCATCATCAGTGCAAAAACCAGTGCAACAACTATATAGTGACTTTTCTCGTATTGGGCAATTGTAACCAACGTAAGGGAATCAGCAAAGATCCAGAAACCTCAGATGTCTTCTCTTAAAAAAGGGAATGTAAAGGGAATATTGCCCAAAAATGTAATTTTAGTATTAACAACAATAGGCATTTGTTGGTCATTTACCTGAAGAGACCTTCCCATGTACATATATAAAACATGCAGCAAAAAAAAAATAAATATTAGTCTAGTTCAAATATATACCAAAATCAAGGCATTAAGGGCAATAATATTTATCAAAGAGTGAAGTTAAAGATTGCCACAGTCCTCTAAAGTGAAATTCCGCCACTCTCCATTCATTTCTATGGGAGTGTTTATCAATGAGTGAAAGTTCATCCTTTTAAAATCCCATTGAAATGAATGGAGAGTGGCGATTTTATTGGATCTACAGTATGTACCCCTGTACTGTTTAATATTGTGCAGTATTTGTAGTCATACTTTTATGCAGGCATTTAACATTTTCTTTTGAAATGTTAGCTGTCCAAACAAACTTGCTTAGATTTTTTGTAGTACAGTATATTTTGGCAAAATAAGATCAACCTTCTACCCAGGACCACTATTTATATAGGAATTGGCAGATTTTCCTCTCCTCCAACTCTGATGAATCTGGGTTTATTTAATTTGTACAACTCTCGAAATTCTTGTTTCTACATGCCACCGGCAGAATTCATTTTCATAGTTTGTAAATGAAAATGGTGTTGAATAATTTGCAATCTAGTTAAAGCATTTTGTAAGCTTAGTTATCTGTTTTCCAAAAACGTGTCTATATTTGAAAGCACTACAGATATCCAGATAATCCATCACCATGGACAGCTTTGTCTATGTCAGCTACAGCGCATAAGGCCATCTAAAATGCTGGTAGCACTTTGTCTTCCCCACCTACAGTATTTAAAAAAAAAACATAAACAAAGCTGGACTTTCTGTTCAGGGTGGATTGGCTGGAGGCAACACTCCAAAAATATGACAATCCTAATTTGACAGTTTTTCTGCTTCCATGCATAGCCAGGCAGACCTCTCTCTCACTTGTGCATTATTTCCAGCTTACTTTCTGGTAGAATTCTAATGTAGGTTTGCGCTAGGATGGATTGGGGGATGCCTATGCCCAAACTCTGCAAGACTCTGTACAACAAATAGCCTTGGAAAGGTAAGCATGGTATTTGGTAGCATTCATGGTAGAGCTTCATGAAGGTTCATAGTAGAGTTTTTTTATTTCAAAGTATATTCTTTTGTGAAATACATTATAAGTCTTAAAATACAACTTATATATAATTCATACCTATAACTAATATTAATGAAATAATTATTTTCTCTTGCTGTAGTGTGGCATACTCCTAGCAGTCTGCAAATGTGATATAGACTTTTCAAACTGTAGAAAATAAAGGAATCTGAACTTTATACCATTTTAAACTTCTGTTAAGATCATCATATTGTTCCACTTGAATTTTGCTCAGTCATGGAAAAAGTACATTGATACAGGCAGTCTGCTGTTGATGACAGACACAAATAACTCAGCAACCAGTTTCTTTGAGTTCAAGGGAACCTAAAGTTTCCATGGCAATGTTGCTGGATTACCATAGCATATTACCAAGTTTTAAAGAATAACAGGAGCTGCATGACATGGATAGTTTGTTAAAGTAACACTGCATAATAAAATCATCCAGGTGCTCAGTTCATATACTATAACACAGTACCACCTAGTTGTTAAACTTGGGAACGCTAAGGGGCCCATTTACTTAGCTCGAGTGAAGAAATAGAATAAAAAAAACTTGGACCTCCTACTTCGCCACCTAAAACCTACCAAGGTGCCATGTTAGCCTATGGGGAAGGTCCCCATAGGCTTTGTAACAATTTTTAGGTCGAAGAAAAATCATTAAGATCGATGGATTAAAATCCTTCGAATCAAACGATTCGAAGGATTTAATCGTTCGATCGAACGATTTTTCGTTAGATCGAACTAATTGCGGTAAATCCTTCGACTTCGATATTCGAAGTCAAAGGATTTACATTCGACAGTCGAATATTGAGGGTTAATTAACCCTCGATATTCGACCCTAGGTAAATCTGCCCCCAAGAGTCATGATTTGACCCAGGAAATTGAGCATAGCTTTTGTATTACTAAGGGGCCCTTCAGCAGCCAAATTTTAGGGGATTGCACTATAAATGATTAATGCATTTATCCCTTACACTAGCATGTCAGTGAAAGCAAATAATAATTTGAAAATGCTGCAATAACCATTTTACTGACATGCCTGGGGCTATTACATTACGTAAAATGTGTATCGTTATCCTAAAACTGTTTGAGGGTATACAGTAACAAAACATTAACAAAACGTTTTACACATTACATCCACCAATATCTGAGTTAAGCAACATTACTTTGTTTTATACTATTTTTATACATCTGAAGTCCCCTAAATAAAGCTTATTGTGAATAAATTATATAATAATACAATAATATAGCCAACCTCAACTTCTCCTTTAACAGGAGGCTAAAGATGAGTTAAAAATAAAAATGAAAAAGTCAGATAAAACCTATGTATCATTTCTTGCAACGTTCTTAAATCATTAGCCTGCCAAATAAACCAAATGACAGAAACCTAGCAAAGCAAAACCAGCACAGCTTAAAAGATCTGTCACAGGCCATTGCCTGTTGAAACTGACTGGGATTCTCTCTGCATGGGCAATTAAATGAGGCCCTGTGGATTAATAAAAACAATGGAAGTCTTGCACGTATATATATATATATATATATATATATATATATATATATATACGAAACAGAAAGTTACCCAAAAATACTAAGACTATAAACAAATCACAGATGAAACATGCCAAAACTACTGTTACAATAACTGCAGTTAATAGTGTATGCCAAAAATCCCTTGGGTTTGAAATTATGATTCAGTAAATGGAAAAGAAAGGAAAGGCAGACTCATGAGAAACAAAATACAAGTTTATTATATGGATTGTAACTTATGAACATAAGCTCCTTAACCAGAATTTTTACCATTTTTCAAGCACCACCAGCCTTCACATTCATTAACTCTGCCTTGTAAATTTGGCCAGGAACCTAAAACTAGAAAATATGGGATTTAAAAACCTTTTTGGGTAAAGAAAACATAGTATGGGTGCCTTGAGAAACAAGCTAAGAACTACTGATTTAGGGCCACATTAAAATGTATTATGGGTCTGAATATATATATATGGGCCTGGTAATACTGCAGAATTCTGGAGGTGAGACCGCTTGTATACCTATTTATCTGTAAGCAGCTGCTTAAATGTCTGAACTAAATCCAACAACCATAAAACATTATCATGGATATATAGTCGTGGCTATATGTCTATATGGTCAGTGCACTTTAACTACATCCGATTTCTGTGAAGCTTGCATTGTATATTGCATTTGAACTGCACACGCTGTCTAAATTAATTAGTGCATTATAATCATGGAAGAATGCCACCAGACCCTCCTATTTATTGCAGAGTTCCACCATAGTTTAATCCCATTTGCCCTCAATTTGTTTGCCAAAATGTGCACAATAACTACCCTATCTATGCTTTTTCCTTATCAGCTTCCAATACTGACTATTGTTAGATTCTTGCTGTGTATCAAATGTGGAAACATATTAGTGAAGGCAAACACCTGGTTATGTTGTTTGGCTAGAATTTAGTTTGTATTAGGAAGTGAAAAAATGTAAATCTATACAATACATTATTTCTCCTGGAGATGAGCCTAATATTAGCTTCAGAGGCAAAATGGTTTCTGAGGTGTTTAACTTTTCTATGTGTGTATCTCATGTGCCTTTTGGGAAAACAATATGGCTGTCATCTTAGTTTCACTTCTTTGAGCTAACTGCGAGCTGCAATTCATCAGAGTATGACATAGCTACTCCCAGCGGGGCAGTGTCTATATTTGGTTCTTCAGGCATGTGGAAATGCATATATTCTGGGAACTACAGATGCAAGGAGGAACACAATTTAGGTCAGAGAAAGGTCTACTTATTCTTACCAAATACAATGTGAATTAAACCATTTTACTTCCAAAATGTGATTACGTATGTGTCGTTTGTATAGCTGCTATTGTTGAAATGTGTACAGCCCCTACGGGAATCTTATGATTTACTTCAGGCCAGTTATGCTAGAAATTCTATTCTTAAACTGAGCTAGCATGAACATTGAAGCTTTTTATGAGGTTGAGAGTTGTTTAGAATGAGCAAAATTGAGAGGACAGGAGAATTGGCTGGTGAGGTGGATACGGCTTTTATTAGATATTGTAGTTAGTGGAGTTGAAGGCCAGATTGGAGGTTGCAGTAATCTAGATGAGACATGATGAGAGTCTAGGTGGCATCTGTAGTAAAGTAAGGTAAGCTTTGTACAATGCTACATTGGAGAGAGAGGCAGGACGTGATAAGAGAAATAATGAGGGACATAGTAGAGACTGAGTCAAAAAAATATTGAGCCCCTGGCAGGAGAACCTGGATTATTGTTTACAGGTATGGAGATGTGCATTTGCAGAAATGGCATCTATGATTTATGAGTCCTGTTTTTAGATGTTGAGTTTGAGATAATGGCATAGGCAGAGAGAGAGAGAGACAGAGAATGCTGGCGATGGTTCATATAAGTGATTTCAGGAAAGGTCAAAATATATTTTTAAAGGATATCAGCATTGAGGATGTACTGAATTCCATAGGATGAAACTAATTTGCCCAGATATGGAGATGCAAACAGTGAACACCTTATTTTAAAATATAGCTTATGCTACTTTTATACTTTAGAAGGCCACAGAAGACTGATTAAAGGAAGATCTAACTTTAGGCAACTGGTTACTACTCTAAAGGAGTGAATTCACTCCAACAACCTTTTACCAGGATTTAATACATCTACTGTAACTTATGTAGTACTGATGAGGGACATAAAAAGTGATTCAAAGTGTATCATCTTTTTGGTCTTTGGAGATGTGTAGCTTCTTTCTGTAGTAGGTTATTAATAATTAATATTTTGTAGCCGCATACTCTATCCCTGATAAATGCCTTGTTCTGACATACAGAGGGATGCTGGAATGAATGTGTAACCTCCACAAATATTATATACAGGTAGTTGTATAAGCAGAGGAACAAGACAAAGGTGGGTCCAGTGTAGGAATATATTTGGGACTCTATCACAAAATGTCAGTAAAATATCTCAGTAGTTCTAGTTTAGGTGGGTTCTTGTGTATTAGCGATCGTTCTGCCTATAAGATGTTCTGACAATATAGTCCACTGTTTAAAATAAAGTATGTCATCAATACATGGATACATCTTTGTTAATACCCAGAAAAAAATTTCCATTAGTACTGTATGTGCCACCAAGTAGCTCTTAATATGCATGTATACAATATGGTAGAGGTGGTGTTGGGGGCACTAATCCCGGCAATTCGGATTTAGGGCTCAATTCAAAACAATGCGATATTGTACATTTTGTGTGTGTGATAAGTGCAACTTTTCATGTGTCTGCTAATTCATTGCGATAAACACTTGTCGCATTAACCAATATATCTTTCCGTTACCTATTTTTTCACTACCTAACAGTACATTGAAAGTAGTGGGAACTCTTACTTTTCGCAATTCAATTCAACCCAAAAACGCTTATTGCGTCAAGTCGTTTGTGATAACTTCTGGTTACCCGTACGCCACTTTGAACTGCTGGAAATACTTTATTTGCCTTATTTTTATTTCATACATTTTCATTCATGTTTTGTTTCGTTTTTTAAATACTGTAAGTGTGTGTATAACACTTGACTAGTACCGCATTACTGCAAGTTGAGTTAGAAAGGGCCTGGCGTAAACTCCAATTTATATTCAGCTGCCAATATCACTTGAATGTTTAACCTCACACGTCAATATATTTTGTGTTCTGGATTATCGGTCATATTCAAAAGTTTTCAAGATAAACCTTCAAAAAGATATTGATGCGATTAAAATATTTGAAAATGTTATACTGTATGTTGACTCAAACATATCCACACAAATCCTAAAATAGGCCTTTCAACAATTGCCATCACAAATCATTCTTAATCATTCCCCTTTCAATGGATCCCACTAATCCACAAAGTAAATTTAATCATCTCCAATTTTCAATATTGTTCAGATCTGAAAATGTTAATGCAAAATTTGGCCAGGGTAAAAAGGACTACAAAACCCCCTGGCTTCTTGTCTGTACAATATGAACATTTGGCGGCTCCTTTGGTGATCAGATGTGTCAGGAACGCAGAGCAGAGAAAAAAACTTAGAAGAGCGAGGAGACTTTGCAGGTTAGTTGTTGCTTCCCCTGCTGAGCAGTATTTCTATTAGTTGCTGTGGTACCTCCACCTGTCAGCCCTGAAGTCCCCCAAGGCTATATAGAGCCAGGAGCTTACTGGCTGGCTTAGGGGAGGCTGAAGTCATTGATCGATACCGGCTTAGCCAGTGTCTCATGAATCTCTATGAGCTTATCAAAAATGATATTGATCCTCTGCCATCTACAAATAGGGCAGTTCCAGGCTTCACCAAAGTATTGGAAACCTGTAATTTTCTGGCATCTGGCAGCTTTCGGTCATCAGAAGATCTTGACACTACAAGCTCTTAAAAAAAGATGGCATTTATTTATCCATTTTCCAACACCAGACAGGAGTGACTGAAAGTGAAAAATGGACTTTCATGTCCAATAAGGTCTGCCTGATGTCATGGGTGCAATAGATTGCACTCATGTGGCTTTGTTGCTCCCTCATGGTCAGGAGCAAATTTTCCTCAACAGGAAGCAATTTCCTTCAATCAACATTTAAATCATTTGTGATGCAAATATGCATTTGATGAATGTTTTTGCTGCCTTCCCTGGAAGCACACATAACACAGCAGTCTACAGTCTCCCAAGCCAATAGTGTAGCCTTCATAAGTGGGGTAGCTTTCTTGGTGAAGGGCATGCCCCTGTATAGTAGGTTTTTTAGTTCTTCTAAAGACTCTAGTATTTGTGCTTCCAGGAGAGTTATAGCATTGGTAAGGGGCGGTGATATCCATCTCCAAGCCACTGTGATTTGTGAGGCTAAATAGTACGTAAGGGAGCCAGCCCCCACTTCAGAAGTGGGAGTTGCAGAGTTTGTAGGGACAATCTTGAATATCCAAAGCATGCTCAGCATCAGCCCCCTTAATTTATTAAAAAGTGATTGAGGAATAGTCAATTGGGATTGTTGGAACAGGTATATTAGTTTTGGGAGAACTAGCTTTTTAACCAAGGTTAGCCTCTGCGTGTGTGGGTGAACCCAGAGAGGGGGAAAATCACAGATTTTTTCCAGTTTATTTTAAGACTGGAGAATAGTGCATGGTTATCAATAATAGCTAGCATTGTATAGTAGGGTATTGTCTGCATATGATTAAGTGTCCCGGGTAGACATGAAACGCATCAGGCCTTGGTTCTTAATATATGGAAAATAAAATTTAAGCTTTTTTAACCTTTTACCATCTGACTACTTTGTGAGTCCAGGCTTGTGCCAACCTCTTTTGAAGTCTCCTGGTGTTTGCTCCCCTTGCTGAAGGTCTGGGGTGTGTGCACCTGGGCCCACCATACATAGCGGTAAGCTCACTCAACATATTTAAACATAGCATATACTGGTTATATATTTATAAATATTGTCTGCATACATAGAGATGAATTCAACCCTATTGCCTAAATGAAGCCCCTCCACTGCTTGTGATAATTTAATATGACATGCAAGAGATTCCATTGCCAGTGAAAAGAGCGGTGGTGAGATGGGACACCCTTGCCTCATGCCCCTGCTAATGCATACTGGATAGTAACCAGCAAGTCTGTTTTCCAATACCTTTGCCAGTATTTGTGCATCAGCATTGAAAAGCAAAATAGGCCTTTATGAGTATAAATGTAGCTGCCCTTGGGGTTTGTGCAATTTAGTAGGATATAAATCTGAGTAACATTTTGCAAGCACCTGATTTATTCTTTCAGGGCAGGAGGTAACCTCACCATTTGGTAATTTAATAGCCGGTACAGGCAGAGAGAGCATTTTCTCTGGAGAGAATTGCTAGGAGTTTTTCATTTTTGTTCCCTTGCTCAAACATATTTGCTTTTTTAATAAAGAATATGCTTTTTGTAAGCTCTAATCAAGCTAAATCTAGGGCTCTTTGGCTTTGCTGCTATTTTCTCTTTCTTTGGTCAGCAAAGCCAAGCCAGTCCAGCCAGGCACCCTAGGCAACCTAGCTGGCCAAGTGCGAAGATGCGCGGATTTGCGCTCATGCACGAAATGGAGCGTGCATGCGCAAAATGGAGCGTTCGTTTGAGGATGTGCGAAATAGACTTAAAACTAGTAGCCACAGTTGTGGAGAGTGAGGACCGGACCAGGGGGGGTATATGACAGAGAAGGTATGTGCCTAGCACCCCCTTCAAGCTTTGCACCCTAGGCACATGCCTACTCTGCCAACCCCTAGTTCCGGCTCTGTTGGTCAGTGGGCTCATATACTGTACATATTGGGCTTCAACTTCTTGTGCTAGTTGGAATTTCAGGGAAATATCTGCATCAATGTTTGTTGTTAGGACTGTAATATCTCTAATGAATTCCCCTCTGATGTATGTGTGTCCCAAGTGAGTCTGCAGGTGTGGTTAACATAGTTACCATTGGGGGGGAGTGCTCTGTAATGCCTCAGGCAAGAATTTCAAACTTTGGCACACATTTGCTGATTTCCTCGCATCCCAGGGTTAGGTCTATTCCGGAGAGGGCATTATGACCTGCCATGGTGAGTAGCAAGTGTATTGCTTTGCCACTGGGTTACGATCCCTATTTAGGTCAATCGGGTGTTTGTAGAAACCCATCTGAAGAAGACATCGTTAGCTTTTTTTTGGATGTTGTAAATTTGTTGAGATCTGCATCTATGAAAGCATTAAAGTCTCCCATCAATAGGAAATGTAAAAGTGGTAGTGACAGTAATTAGAGGATATAACACCTCATCCTGGAAGGGAGGGGGAATATAAATGTTAATCATGTTGATTCTCTTCACATATAGGGCCCCATGTATAATCACCAGAGCTATCTGTGATGACAGTGTGGGTGGTAAATGGGCAGGATTTGCCAAATAGGATGGAGACTCCTCTGGAGTAACTTGAGTGTACTGAATGGTACAGATGCAGCCACTTTGGTTTGTCTGTTTGACACAGAATAACTAAACACAGATATCCCATTTATCACATATCCCATAAATCACATTTAACACAGAAAACTGCGTCACAACATCCCATCTAATTAAAGCATTCACCATTGTGAACAATGGAGCTTTGGTATGCTAATGAAAAGGTTAAATGCATTAAATGAGTTAAGATGACTTAAGATAACACAGTTTCTTCAATTACCCCTGAGTCATGACGCATTTAACTCACAAATCCAAGTGGCTTCATCTGTACATAGAGCCTATCCAATGCTTCTTAGAGTGTGAATTTTACTGCCAATCAGGTGAGTTTCCTGTAACATAATAATCTGAGGTTTCACGGTCTTTATAACCAAACATAAGCCTCTGCTTAATTACATTCCCCAACCCCTGTACATTCCATGATAAAATCTGTAGCTGTAGTCATAACATGCTTGATATATAGAGTGTAACAAATTGAGTATAGAGAGAGTTATTTGACATTGCTTATAGGGAGCATTAAACATAGAAGTGACATGAACCAAAATAAAGTTCAATTAACGCACTTGTCCCAATACCATCACTCCCCGCACACTCCAACCAGCAACTCAAAGTGGGTTTTCTCCCATAACTTTTTTAACCATTAACTTTCAATTAGGGGGTTAGTGTCTACAGAAGTCCAATAGATGGTTGCAGTTATCACCTGGACCAGGAGGCCCGTGTTTATGGGGGCAGTAGTAGAACCTGCTTGACCCTGTAGTGGTGTATATTTTGAGACAGGCAGTTATGTGGACCATTCCCATGACTAGTGGTAATCAATAAACAAAGTCATAGTATAGAAGTGAAGTGGGGTAGCACCGGCCCTGTGTGTGTGTGTCATATGTGCGTTACAGATTGTCAGATCCAGTGATGCAATGGCGTTCAGGTCAGCTTAACTGCAACCAGGAGCGCTATGTGGATGTTCTTCCAGCCAGGCAATTATTTTTCTCATTGGCTGTGACCCTCAGATGAGAAATATCATAGCATAGGGATTTTTCTTTTGTCTGAGTTGGCAATTAGTTTCAGTAAATTTGGCTCTGAATTTCTGTACCTCCGAAGAGAAATCAGGGTAGATTGAGATTTTGGTTTTCAAAGGTAATCTCTCCCATTTATCTTGCTTCTGCCAGCACTGAGTCTCTGTCCTGGTAGTTCAGTAGGTGTGCCAGGTTGAATGGTTTGCCTGGCGCTCTTCTACTATAAACAAAAGTGAGAAGGTAGCTAGGCCAAAAGTGTTAGTCAGCCATTGCTCTACAAACTTCTTGGGGGAATTGCCTTCCCTCTCTTATGCTGGAGGCGGTATTCTTCCCCGGTCAGTTTCCTTACATTTTGTACATCATGTTTAAGAATGGCAAAATCTTGCTCATTAATCTTGCCTATTAATGGTTTCTGGAGTACATCAGTTAGTGTAGGTTTTTGAGTTCAAGTAGGCCCTGTAGGCCATCAGCAGAAGGCCAGCCTCCTTTCCATCTGTCTGTGGCAAGGGCATGGATTCTGAGGGAGACATTTGCATCAGGGAGCACTGGGGGTGCGCGTTCAGAGCAAATTGCTCCATTCTGCACGCTGCAGCATCACCTGTTGCTTTGGTTGCTAGGAGGCCGTTGTCAGCTGTCTGGGTCAGCACCATCTTGTGACTGCATGGTTGGCCATGCAAAGCCTTTCCTTGCAGTGGTTTTGCATCCCATCCGCATCTGCAGGTACCTCTTTACAAGTCAGGGGAGTGCCCTTGGTTCCCTGGATTGTGTTGGGGCAGCAGTTATTTAGAATGCAATCAGCATTTTAGACCCCCTCAACAAAGCTCTTAAGCAGCAAGTCTTACTTGGTCTCCATTCAGGCCACAACCCCTCAGAGCTTTTTTTTTAGTGTTTTATACAAGCTTATACATTAAAGAAGCGATCTCTGACAATGAACAACTGATTTCAAACAGGTGTTGTTGTATGGTCAAATTTTACTTGAGGAGTTCAGTTTGATTGTGCTCCATTCTTTCAGTGTTGCGGCCAAATCATTATTCTGATTTTCCATTCTTACTAACTGCAAACATAATTTAAATATGTCTCTATTTCTCGTACACTTATACAAAGATACAAGAATGTGTTAATCATCCATAAGCAAATGACCGAATGTTCATAAAATCTTGATGCCATTCCTTATGCATATTCAGAAGAGTGAGAGAGAGAGAAACACCTAGGATGACAGACAGTGGTTGATTGACCTTTAGTTACATTTTGTAATGCTAAACCATGTTTTTATTTATTTGGGGTTAAGAATGCTTAAATCTGACCCATTTTTGATGTGGAAATGTTGATATAATTTCCACTATTTGGGGTGACTCCAACACCCTCATTTGTGTGTGAGGGTCATATTTCAATTTTTTTTTTTGCTATTTAAGTTTTTTCTTATTGAGTTTTTCAGATTCAAAATAAATCAACATTTGAAAGAAGGCATAGAGAGAACAATGAGCGTGTAAGTAAGGGGGGGTAAGAAAAAGGGGGGGGGTAATGTTCCTTAATGTATATTTAGGTGGCATATTTAAATTTTACTATAACTTTTCACACTTGGCTTTCATTGTAGTCTATCCTCTAGGCATATTTGTGTTTCTGATTTCAAACACTGACTGGTTGCTAGGCTCCATTAGACCCTAGCAGCCAGATACATGCTAACAGTAAAAATAGGAGATGTGATGCAAAGGATTATTTTCCTAATATAGATAAAACAACAAAGTGTCAATGAAAAACAATCTTGACATCAGAATAAATGTTAAGGTCACGGTCAAGTACTCCTTTAAAGGAACAGTTCAGTGTGAAAATAAAAACGGTGTAAATAGATAGGCTGTGCAAAATAAAAAATGTTTCTAATATAGTCAGTTAGCCAAAAATGTAATGTATAAAGGCTGGAGTGAACAGATGTCTAATAAAACAGCCAGAATCCAACTTCCTGCTTTTCAGCTCTATAACTCTGAGTTAGTCAGCGACTTGAAGGGGGGCCACATGGTACATTTCTGTTCAGTGAGTTTGCAATTGATCCTCAGCATTCAGCTCAGATTCAAAATCAACAGATATGACCCATGTGGCCCCCCCTCAAGTCTCTGATTGGTTACTGCCTGGTGACCACGGTAACCAGTCAGTGTAAACCAAGAGAGCTGAAAAGCAGGAAGTGGTGACATGTTATACATCAAATCACTCCAGCCTTTATACATTACATTTTTGGCGAACTAACTATATTAGAAACATGTTTTATTTTGCACAGCCTATCTATTTACACAGTTTTTATTTTTACACTGTACAATTCCTTTAATAATCAATCATTAGGATATTTTGGTTGGTTGTAGTTTAAGGGGATAAAATTTGATTTGATAAGTGGATCTTCTGTATCTTCTGGTCCCCAGACATGGCCAAATGAGACATTTTCTCCCATAGCAAAGATTCCCACACAGAAAACTGTACAGGCTGTAATGGGCCTCTTCCAGTTTTCTGACATTTTTTGTTTAACTATTCTTTTGCAGTTATTAAACCTTTATTTTTTATGACATCAGAGGTTCTGCATAAAGTGCTCACGCTGTTGAAAGATGCTGTGATTTTATTCCAACAGGCTGTTTTTTTGTAAATAGGCTGTACAGACCTTGCCAGATCCAAACAGATCATCATTCTTTCAATGATAGCTGTGATTAGTGCACATTTTTCTTCAAAAGTTAAACCTGTGGCCTCATTGCCTATTGTCATCATTCATTGGATTCACATTGGTGTGGTCTGAATAGATGCTCTCTTCTGATGTTGGTGGCTTGACTTGGCTTGAAGAACTCCTTTTTCTTCTAACAGAACCACATGAGCCATTTCTGGAGGTGGTAGATGACCTGATTTTGATTTCACTTGGTTCTTTAGCCATATCACCATGTGAGTTTGTCTCGTCTGGGCAACATTGGACTGTGCTAGGGTCTATTATACTTAAAGGGATACTATCATGGGAAACATGACTATCATGGGTCACATGACCAGGGGCAGCTGGGAAATTGACAAAATGTCTAGCCCCATGTCAGATTTCAAAATTGCTCTTTTGATAAATGTATTTCAGTGCAGAATTCTGCTGGAGTAGCTCTATTAACTGATGTGTTTTGAAAAAAAACATGTTTTCCCATGAGAGGATCCCTTTAAATATTTTCAAGACAAATATTCATCTAAAAGGGAAAAGAATTAGGCCTTTGAGACAGTAAGTCCTTTTTATAGTTTTACGTTGCTATGTCTGGTTGTGGTGTTTAAGTAATAACCTTTGATTGGTTGTGATAAGCTTAGGGAATGTAGAGCTTTAGATTGTAACCGGAAGTTTTTTTTCGCATGAACTTGATATACTGTACGTTGTATTTATGCAATTGTAGACAGAAGTAGAATTCCGCTTATAAAGTTGTGGCGTGATTTGTGAGAAAAAAGAGCGATAACGCAATTTCCATGCAAAACAGGAGTCTAAAACTTAAACCGCAATAACGTAGTACCTCTCGTTTTCACTAAATTCCATATTGCAATTGATTAAATTAGGTATAATAGCACAGTATTTATTGCAGGTAAACACAACTCTTTTTTATAATTAAATATATTTATATTTATAATTAAATGAGCACTTAATTTGATAAATGCCACTGCAGAATGGAAAATTAAATCCATAGGGAAGTTGGGATGAAAGGCTGGTGCTGTGATTTGTTCATAATTATTGTTATAAAAAGGAACTTGGAGAAAGCCATTGCTGGTTCTAGCAGTTGTGTGTGAAAGTGAGGGTTCTGGGTAGGAATGGCTGGGGCAGAGCAAATATTAAAACTTGTGGGGAATTAGGAGTTTGTAACTATTTGAAGAGTTTTGCAAGATACCTTACCCTGTGGCCTTATGTTTTAATTTTGTCAAAAGACTTCTAATAGACTAATTAATTACAACAGTGGAAGATTTTCATGTATATAACATTTGGCCAATGTAGAGAGGATGTCCCAGAATAATTTATGCTACAATATATTAATAAACGTACAGATGGGATGCTGGCGGCTCAGTGTCAATACATGTGATGAAATAGGAAAGACATCTGACAGCTGTAGGGATTTGCAATAGGAAACAGTGGTTCCCCTAGATCACAGGATTGACATCCTGTCTTTTATAGATTATTACTGGAAGGCACCTGTCCACTGTGAATTACTGCAGTGAATAAATAGACCTCAAACAGAAACAATGAACTCAGCAAAAGTGAATTGTGGAGATTGAAACTGAAAACGGAGTCCTATCTTGTGTGTCAAGCTTTTACATTTTCCTGAGGCTCAAGGCTGATAACCTAAAAATATTTTTCTCTGTGGTTAAATGGTATAACAAACAATATCAACTGTTTAATTGCACTGAGCTTCACAAAGTACACAGATCCTTAGCAAAACATGTTCAGAAGTAAAATTAAGCCACTAGCAATCACAGATGTTTTTAAACAACTATAACAGCATTATACATATACTGTAAAGTTGGTTTAACATATAAATGGGGTTATGTAATAAAAGGCACTAAGTTTGTCCAGGAGCAGTAAACCATAGCAACCAATCAGCATGTAGCATTTAGTGGTCACCTGTTTAAAAGCAAGCACTGTATTGGTTGCTATAGGTTACTATTCTGGGCAAACTTATTACAAATGGGGTTTAGTATATTATACTAGATAGCTTCAGTTTAAGTATATTATGCTCTGAACTGTGACATTGAAATGAATAAAAAATTATTTTTATTCTAATGCATCTCTTACCACATTCTACATATATACAGTAGTAGACTTATTTATTCTTATTCTTGTCCTGTGTGTACTTTTCTACATTTTAAAATTCTATTGTTCTGCATATCCATGCTTTATAAATAAAATGATATAAACAAATATAAATATACATACATCATTTCAATTTTCAGCTCTACATTATTATAAAAATATTATGAACCCTATAAATTAGAATGGCAAATCCCCGCCCCCCCGCCCCAGTGAATTTGATTTTCGTCCACCTTTTAGCCTTTCCAGACTGATGCTTCACCCTTATCCAGAAAACACCTGGTCCTACACATTGTGGATAATAGATCCCATACCTGTACTTAAATCTATAATAAGCATAATCAATATACATGGTACTCAGTCACTTATCCAATGAATTGAGTAAGACATATGTTCAAGGAGGTGTTGTATCACACTGTGGCCCACTCCATGTTGACTGACTGGAGCCTGCACCGTTTTGGGAACAGGTTTGTGTCCCTCAATGAAGCTGTTTGGGGGTCCAGGGGAAATTAATATGCAGCCCAATATCTCTTCTGCCTCTGATTCACAATGAACCAGAGCAATGATTTTAATATCACCTTGTCCCTTAGAGGTATGTTGGCTGCCAACAAGCACATCAGCTGTTACATAGTTCTGCTCTATATTTGTGTAAACTTTATTCTTGACAGCGGCATATAAATTGCCCAGGACACTCTTTGAATTAAATGAAAGATGCTTTTCAAAACTGAGTCAATAACATATTACTGGCACACTATTAAAGGGATTCTGTAATGATTTTTATGATGTCAGTTTTATTTCTAAATGACACTGTTTACATTACAAATAAATCATTCTACAATATAAAATGTAATTCCTGAACCAGCAAGCGTTTTTTTTTTATTTGTAATATTGGTGTGTAGGCAGCCATCTCAGGTCATTTTGCCTGGTCATGTGCTTTCAGAAAGAGCCAGCACTTTAGGATGGAACTGCTTTCTGGCAGGCTGTTGTTTCTCCTACTCAATGTAACTGAATGAATGGTATATAATGGGATGGTATATAGGGGACAAGCCAACCCCTTTCCCTCACAAATACAGTGCATCCAAATTCAGGCAGTGTTGCATTCACTGAGGCAGCTGCAGGCCAATGCTGCTGCAATACTGCAACACAGGAATGTTGATTGTCATCTTTAACTGATATTTTACGGTTCTTGGCCATCACTTATAAGACGCTTAGTATAATAATTCTTTCAACTGCCTATTAAGTATATATACAAGTTAACTTCCTGAAAAAAACTCTTGCTTTGGAGCTTATCCCTCAGCTCATGGCTCATCATGTTGCAATATGTTGTGTAAAGCCACAAACAAATTGTGTATAGCAAAACAAGAGACCTGTGGCACAACTGATGCAATTGATTCAGTGATTAGTGTTTATTCAGCTCACAAAGCTTGTTTTTGGGCTTTGGGCAGCATTGGGCCCGATACCTGACGGCACCTGACACCAATCCGGTGTTTCAGGCCTGAAGCAGCACTCCATTGTTGGAATTCACAAACAAATTGTGTGACATTCTAATTTTGACTAAGATTTAATTTAATGTGAACTAATAAAAGCCAGCTAGGTATTTAAAATTTGAATTTTTATTGATTTTTAGAATGAAAAGGAGAAGAACAGTAGAGAAAAAAAAAAGTGGTGAATATAAAGGTATGGGTTACTTATGTTGCTGTCACATAAATTCTGCTAAACTCAGCTATACTCTTCTGGCAGGCTATTATACTACAATTACAACTATTTATAACCAGATGAAAGAGAGCAAAAGAAGGTATCCAAACTTAGTTAGAAATGCAAGATGTTTCTTCAGCACAACATCAGCTATGTCATCACTTTCAAGATTGCTGTGCAATAGTGATGGAAGAACCTGATCATAGGCTAACATAGCAATTCGGCATGTTTAAGGTGGTGAAGTGTCGATGTCGAAGTTTTTTAAAGAGACAGTACTTCAATTTTCAAATGGTCGAATATTCAAAGTTTTTTCAATTCGAATCAAAGTCGAAGTTGAATTTGGCCTATTTGGTGGTCGAAGTACCCAAAAACTACTTCGAAATTCAAAGTTTTTGAATTAGAAAATTCACTTCTAATTCACTTCGACCCTTAGTAAATGTGACCCATTTGTAAACACTAGAACAGAAGTGGTTCAAAACCTTAGCCTTCTTTCTGTTTTCATAAAATCATATTGATACCATCTAGAAAAAAGAATTCTGGATTTGTTTTTGGCCTTCTCAGTAATATCCTTTTCATTTAAGATTTTTTAATGCCATGACTGCTTTTTTGCATGCTTAATTAAAAAAAATCCAATGACCAAGCTAACCTGAATACAATAAGGTGCTAACCTTTTTATTAACCCTCATGTGCTAGAGGACATAGGAACTACATTTATGGGTTACCTTTTAAGCTATGCCTTGCCCATCACATGGGATGGAAAAGGGTTGCTTTGTGTTGTGCTGCCTTTTTTGGTGTTTTGCAGGAATATACAGAAAAATATAGAAGCATTTTTGTAAGGCAGTGCTGAACTCCAGATGACACTTAGTGGCACAAAAATTCAAAGGTTAAACGCCCCACTGTATTTATCCTTAAAATATTGACTTTGTAAGCAACCTTCCATGACATCACCATGTACAGTTAGTACTAGTTAATACTTTCAGCTTATTAAATAATTTTGTAACTTATTGTGGCTGTTATCCTACCATTGTATGCCAATTCGCCTTGCTAATTCTGCATGATCTAGTATCTTGTTATCAAGCACCTGCCCTACCTCACAGTTCCCACTTCCTCCAGGGACAGCACCCCAACATTCCAGAGGCCCCTGACAATATTAATGACATTCCATTTACCTTCTCTATTGAAGCCTGTGAAAATATTGTCCCAGGTAATATGATGCAGAGATGCCTTTATCATGCTAAATGTTGCACCTCTAAAATGTAAGCACCTTGTAACTCAAATATAAAGAGTTGTTTCTTCATCATAAGCCCTCATTTGTGAAACGCCAGATGAATGTTGGAGTGTTAATACATATCTCCCAACATTTGGAAAAAACATCAGCCGCGCTGCATGTGGCAAAAATTTTTACCATTCCCATTTTATGACCACACCCCCTTATTACCATGCCCATTTTACAAAATTTGTCAGGTTATGAAAGTTTTAACACATTTCTGTAAGTTTCAGGGCCATGTTTTAGGTGTTTTGCTAATGAAGCTGAAATTGCCGTTTAAGGAGCAGTTCCCCAAGAGACTTGCATATCTTACAATTGTATCTTTGCTTATCTTGAATTGTTACAAATATATAATATATTTGCAGCAGCTCTGTGTTCTGGGTTCTCTTTATTTTAATTGTTTCAGAAAGTTTGTGTCTTTTTCTGGCATCAGTGCAGGACATCAAAGAGAAACTTGTGAGATTTTAGTAAGAAACCCAAGACTTCAGGCTGAGCTGATCACAAAATCTTTCCACCACAATTAATGATTCATTGTTTGTTCAAGGCATGGGAAATGTTAAGTGAGGTAATGCAGATTTTGGAACCCTGATCATTATACTTGAATGAAAGAAAAAAGTTATGAAATGATGATATTCTACGGACATAGCAACAATAATGTGAATTGAACAAGTTCCTTTTAATCCCTGTACTTTGAGCCCCCTAATTTCTCCTATGTCCTTGGATAGTCTTGTTGTGACATCCTAGCATGTGCTATAGAATTGTAAAAAAGATTATTTGCTAAATATTACTTGTGCCATTTTACAGCATGAAGCATAAATCAATACAATTGTTGGAACAGAGCTCCCTCTAGAGCAAATGCTAATTATGACTGAAGCTTTTTGATTCACCCTAGCAAACGGAATGAATGAATGACACTGACCTTTACATGTCTAGTATGAACACGCTAGTCATTAATTATTTATAGTAATCTCATTATATCCTTAACCTACTACATTCAGAGTTCCAGGGATTGTGTGGCTGAGCATCTAAATAGTACTTGCCCACTTGCCTTTTTGTACTTGCCATTTTAAGTATGAGTGGAGTTCAAATCACTATAGCATTACATTAGGTTAAAGTGTGTCTTTATATGACAATATATATATGTGTGTTTATATATTTTATATATTATATATTATTAGGTCTACTGTGAAATTACATTTGTAGTTTGTCTAGCATTTCTGATGTTAAGAATGAATGTACCGTTTCATTTACAGTTATTAGAAATTCGCTCAAGTGGTATATTAACTTTGAAGTCAACAATTGGCTGTAATGCCAAATTTTTTTAACAAGAAAGTCTTTCAGCTGCCTCCAGCCCAAGTAATCCCTTCTCTATTTTTAGCGACTTAAATCCCTAGCTTCAGCATTGCTCTGATGGTTGGAATAAGAAGATTGTGAAAGTGTGGGAGGATTAGCCAGAAGCATTGTATGACAAAGCAATACACTTCCCACTGATAAAGGTGTAAAGCGCAAGAGGAATTTATCACTGATATTATTGTGTTATTTACAAAAATGAAGTGAGGAATGTGATGGGGGTGTATCACACATTAGAAGGGTGTGATATTTGAACCTGTCTAGTCTTCCTCAATATGACGTAACAAAACAAGATTAAAAGTATACACACAATGTAACATTTTTTTTAAATGACAATAGAAATGTAAATTGCAAAGTATTGTAGACTAAAACAGCTATTTATGTACCTGTCTAAAAACAACTATTTGGTTTCCAGGGGTTACTAGGCCTGGAGTCAACTAATTTTCGATAGATCACTCTTAAGACTAACGTAATGTCTTCATGGTTGCTAAAATTAGGGGCAAAAAAAAATTCAGCAACAGATTGTTTACCTTGGGGAAGAATGGTAAGTGCAATAACTCATTATGTAATAATGCCTCTACTGGTACCTAAAAAACACCAAACTACACATAATAAATGTACAGGCTAAATATGTATATTTCTATGTATTGTAGATCTCTTTAAAAAATGGTGAGCCATATAAAAATCTATATTTCAGGTTCTACATGGAAAGCACAGATCTATTAATGAGTTCACTTTAGGGATGCACCGAATCCAGGATTTGGTTTGGGATTTGGCCAGGATTCTGCCTTTTTCAGCAGGATTCGGATTCGGCCGAACCGAATCTGAATCCTAATTTGCATACACAAATTAGGGATGGGGAGGGAAATCGCGTGACTTTTTGTCATAAAACAAGGAAGTAAAAAATGTTTTCCCCTTCCCACAATGAGTTGGCCAATGAATCTGGTTGATGATCTGAATAAGTATTCACAAGGGAGGGTGGGTAACAACTGGTGGTCTGGGACAGATTAGATTTTCTGTTTGGACAGACTGTGATCAGATGAGACAGCAAGTTCTTCAGTATTACTGAAAAGCCTACATTGTGTGAGTTCTTCCAAATTTGTCCAAACTGTCACCCATATATTTTTATATGTCACCTGCTATAGAGTAGTGTCTATTAATTTTGCATGACATACCCACCATGAGTTACAAAACCTGGGATTTTAGGTAACGAAGGGACCACAGTCAACTTATTTATTATGGGACAGAAGCAGAGGCCTAACTAGATGTTACTGGTTCCCACAGCAAATTTAATGAAGCCCTTATAATACTGGTACAGTGACCCATTCTACCAAGATATATTGAGATTAATGATGGACGAATTTGACCCGTTTCGTTTTGCCAAAAATTCGCTGCCGGCGAAATGCCCATTAAAGTCTATGGGCATCAAAAAAATGTGTCTAAATTGTTTTGGCGCACCTCTTTTTTTTTTTGACACACGACGCCATACAAGTCTATGGGCGTCATTTTTGAGGCGAAACAAGTCGAAAAAACTCGCTCATCCCTAATTGAAATGTTTTACATTAATTAGGGCCTCAATTGTCCCTCTATAATCCTGCACCAACTTCCTGCATGGTCTGCTTCCTCTGTAGTTATAGCCCTGACCAGAAGTATAAAGCTGGTGCACTGCTTTCTCTTCTTGCACCTGAGTTATAAACCTTGTGTTCTACAGAGGCAATAAAAAGTAGATGAGATGGGCAATAAGTTTCATCTCTGTAATTTATTCATCTTTTCTACCAGTTTCTATTCTATTTACACAGCACAACAGTGGATTATGCACCAGCCTGTGGAAAATTGCTTGTCTGACAAGGGTCACTAAAAGGTTGGAAATGTTTATCCTTATACCAGTTCCCATTGTGTGTTCTGGTCACCAGAAGACAAATTAGACATGAACATAATTATATTTGGCTGTGGTTATGCAGAGGTGCATGTCAACCCATGGCAAAGAGTAATGTATGAGCTTGCTCTCACCAGGATTTTTTTAATGCTTGGCCAGATGGAAGGCATTTGGGCAGTGTTTATTAGCCATGTGAAATGTAGCAAAAGTAAGACGAATTGTCCATAATCAAGCCACGGTGCTGCTAAAATATGCTCACGCTTTCTAAATATTGTGTTAAGAAAGCCATAACATACTATAGATGAAACATCATGGCAACAAACTTGGGAAAATACAATTAAGAGCTCAATAAATATTCTAGTGCAAAAACAATATATAAGGTAATATCTGGTTGGTTTATGGCCCCTACTAAGCTACCTAAATATTACCCCAGTTCTAGCCCACTTTGTTTCCGAAATTGGGGAATGGAAGGTTCAATGCTTCATATTTGGTGGCAATGTAGAGAGGCGCTAAGATTTTGGTCCAGGATATTTACATTAATTGACTCAATTATGGGGATCAAACTTCAGAAAGACCACCATACAAGTATTACTAAATAAAACAATTCCAACATTGAATATCAATGTAAATTGATACAATTTTTCTTTATAGCAGCAAAACAGACTATAGCCACTTCCTGGAATAAGCGTTTAGTTCCTATAATTATGTTTCCTCTGGATAATGGTAAATGAGAGAATGTTAAGTATAACTACAGATCGATACAATAGCTATATCAAAATCTGGGCACCCTGGATAACATATACTAGTTTATAACAAAAATACTCTATGAAGAATGTAAGACAAGGTTGCATAAACAGAAATGTAAATAATAAAAAAGTAAATAAAAATGTTAAAGGGAGTTGAAACCCAAAAACAAAAATTAGCTTGATTTGGAACCCCGAGTACTTTAAAATATTACTTCAGGAGAAAATAGTAAATAAAGATAAAAGAAATCATGGAGATAGACAGTTAAGTTTATTTGTTAATTTTTATTGATATATCATTTTTACTACTGAAATACTACTGAATTTACATATTTCAGGTTATCTGTTGCATTACAGTCTAAATCCCATGTAAGCTTTTATTTATCACTCTTCAGCATAGTGAGAACAATTAGCATTTAATCACAGCCTATATGGGAAAGCAGAATGATTTGTAGTGCTCTGTGTTCCGACTAAATTAGTGCCAAGTGGGAGTAGGTAACGTCAACTTTTTATGATCGCAAAGCTGGCATTATAAAAGATCAGTTGCGGAATTCTTTCTAGGCTCAACTAAATAGGTTTTAACTATGGTCTTAGAATTAGCTTAGTCAAAAACATTAAAGTCTCAACATGCTTACCTTCTATTATCAAGCTGGGCTTATACGCTGTCTACACATATCTCAGGGATATATTTGTGCAACAGCTGTTGATTTATTACATGCATG
The DNA here is from genome assembly GCA_038501925.1 of Xenopus petersii. NCBI lineage: Eukaryota > Metazoa > Chordata > Amphibia > Anura > Pipidae > Xenopus > Xenopus petersii. The sequence continues at coordinate 41,208,412 of CM076677.1, forward strand.
CACAAAAATAAATTGGAGTCATTGTATGTGCACAGGTTGTTTATATAACTGGTATGTGACTTTCCCCTAGTGGGGATACAGATATTTAAACTGGTATCTGTAACCACTATATTAAGCACCACTTTGCAGGAAATAAGAAAAGCCTTGCGGGGGAATGTAAATAAAGTCGCATAGAGCAAAACAATTCGCGCCAATAGGAGTAAAAATCCACATCTCGCAATGTAATATTGTTCCTTAAACTGTTATTGCATTGTGAATTGTAATTGCACAGTGTAATTGCTCACTCATAAGAAGTGCTTGAAGGTATCGTAATCTTTTGGTGCAAACATAGCGACTCTTTCAGTAAGAAGTTTTATTACATTCACTGCGCATTGGCACAAACTTTAAAATTCACAAACGGTCTTCCACTGTCGGAAGTGGTCGCTAAATAGTTTCCGTGTTATTACCGTGTTATTACATTCCCCTGTTTGTGTTTTCTTCAGTGACGCTAGGTGAATGGAGAGATTTGAACATTCCATGCTGCAAGGGTCCAACATCTTCATTTAATGGACCATAACATATGGGGCAATGCAGGTCATACCTTGCCAGTGTGATAATGAACAGCAATTTTATTCTTTACAGCAAAATAAGGGCTCATTTATTTCCCAGAGTTAGAGTAAAGCTTAACACTGGATTTGCAGGACATGCATTGTCAGCTCTGCTGCTCAACAAAAGACAACTTGTTTGCTTAACTTTGTAATTTTGTAGGCTATGTAGTAAAGACCATCTTTTCAAAGATCATTCTGTCTGGTTGCAGCAAGTTCCTTAGTTAGATATTGAGCATTCACCGTCACCTGAGGGAATAGGGCTAATTCTGTACCCTGCCTCCCTTGAGTAATCTGAAGAACAGTTTTAGCATCTAGCTCATGATTGTTTGTTTCAAGCTAGCTCTGCAAACTGTTCAAAGCGATATATGACATATTACAAAGCAAATGAGGCATCACCCTACCCCATTACATGGTAGACAGATCTGTGGGTAGCATCTGCCCATTTGTACCCTGTGAACATATAAGTATACTATACACTGCAAGTTTAAGGTTCTTTAGGGGAAATGGAATGAGTAATAATGTTATGTAATAATGTAGGTTATACATGAAAAAAAAATGCATAGCTAAGAATAAATGTTTGCATTTTGCAAAGAAATATTTTTTTTACTAAACTGTTACTCAATTGAGAATTCTAATTGTGTGCAGCACAATTAAATTCACAATTACTCTATCCTTTCCAGGTTCACAAAAGCTATATTAAATTTGCAAAAAAAATAATTGTTTGCGAAGAATAGTAATGATTTCAATTGGATGTTTTTTCCATTTACAACTTCCTTCCTATATGTAGTTAAATAATTACAACAGTCAATAAAACAATTAAACATATTAGGTAAATGTGGAAGACCAAAACAGACTAGTTTTGTTTTATTACTTTTGAATTTGGGTAATATATATATACATTAGTAATTCCAATTAACTGATATGGACAAATTCAATATCATAGTGATTTGCATTAGGTCTTAGGACAGAAAATGTTTGCTATCTTGATAGCCTTCTGTATCAGTCACTACACATTTCAATAAATGAGCAGAAGAACATATGACCTTGCCATCAAGCTGTTTTGCAAAAGGAGCACTCACAGATATAACAATAAGTGAATTTATTGGAATTTCACAAAGTCCCCCACATATGCGCTTTTCAATTCTACTTGAACCGTCTTCAGGATGCACTCTGGAGTTATAACATGGTGTATGAATTCATAAAAGCACCAATCAGTGAATAGTGTTAATTACATAGTGTGAACATATTGCATAACAATATTAATGCATCTGTGTATATTAATGCAACCATAATGTATAAATGTATAAAAAATGTTTGGTTATACATAATTAGAAATAGCCAAATATCAGCTACCACTTTACTGGTATATATGTATATATTTGTCCTTGAGGAAGGTTCCTGTGTGGGACCGAAACGTCGGATTAATAAACCTTGTTCTACATTTACAAAATTTACATTTGACTATTTGCCCGTAACAAGTCTTCTGTCTATTTGCTGGATAATTAAACTTGTTCTATGAGCCTGCGCCATTGTTCTTGCCCCAGTCCTGTATTTGTGTTCCTGCTTAGCCAGTATTCTTCCTTAATTTGATTTGACTTTGGCCTGCTCCATGAATTTATATTGCAGCCTGCCTGATACAGAGACTTGCTCTGGTTTGTCGCCTGCCCTAACACTGGAAAAAGACTGTATTGTTTGCCACTTGCCGATAAAATATGATGATCCTGTCCAATATTTGTCTACCATGGATATTGGTCAATATGTAACACCATGGACATTCACCATATCTGCCAGCGTCGGCATGATTACATGGAATTATAGGAATATTCCACTATATATAATTTTAGGTTGTTAGTATTTTATCTGTAGAGATTAGAAACAGACCAGGAATCAGCAGTACTTAGTCTGCAATCACCCTTTATTGGTGTATTCTCTCTCACAACATATTTCGGGAGCTAGTTGGTTTTTGACTTGAAAAAGGGACTAGCTCCCGAAACATGTCGTGAGTGAGAATACACCAATAAAGGGTGATTGCAGACTAATTGCTGCTGATTCCTGGTCTGTTTCTAATCTCGACAAATCGAATATTTATCACATGCCGGATGATGTGTGTTGAAACACAGCAGGTATACACTTATTTGATTTTTTCACTCATCCTCTTTGTTGTTAGTATTTTATTTGATTAGACCCCCCCATAATGTGGAGTTACTGTGCAACATTGGATGAAAAGGGTTACAGTGCTCTGTGAAGCATGACATAAGCAGCATTAAAATATTCGGCACTCTCGCCTCCTCTTAGCAGCAACGAAATTCCTCAGTCAGGTTTTTACCCTTGACATATACAAGAAATCAGGTCTGCACACTCAAAAAAGATCTTATGACTCAGGTGGCAAGATTGAAATATGCTTTACTAATAAAAGGACAACAAAACAGCAACATGATGCTTACAAAAGACAAGAAACATTTCACATGATAATAGTATACATACCACCCTTAAGTACAAAAGGCAGACAAGAGACTACAAGTAGCGGATACACCTGCCAAGATGAGAATAACCCCAACGTTTCGGCAAAATAGCCTTTGTCAAGGGGATTCTTTTTACCCTTGACATAACATATATAATTTATAAACACAAAAGGGACTTAGTCCAGATAACTTACAATAATTTAATCTTTACAACAGTGTACATATCATCAGTGCTGGGCTAAGCGCCTCCTCCACTCCCGTGTGTGCACACACAGACGCAAGCAAACGATTGCAAGCAATCTCATGCCCGACGCCCCCACATCATTGCACCCAAGGCATGTGTGTCTTCTGCCTACCCACAGTTCTGGCCCTGCATATTATATTTAACATTCGTCTTTCACATCAGATAAGACAAGAATGAGTCGATAAAGGCAACATTTAGGAAGGGCTTTTGAAGCCCTGAAGCTACCCCACTCCATTTAGCTTAACAATTACACATCCATTAAGAAGACTTCTAGTCTCAATATTAGCCTCAGGTCTAAATTGTGTAACCCTCCATATGCTGAATGCAGTTCCCCAACCACAAACAGGAAGGCATTTTCAACACTCCCAGACAGACCAATTAAAATATCTATGGCCACAGCAGACAGGTGCACCACATTCCCCCTGTAGCATCCTGCAAACTGCTTTCCAATTCTCAATACTGCAATTCCCACTGAAAGTTAATTCATTTCTTTACCTTTTTCCTGCTGCTTTCCATTTCCTCAGTGCAACCCTTATGGTTGCACTTACCAATTACTGATATTAAATTTTATGCTGACTTAAATAAATTAGCTATTTGACACCTTGCCAGTATCAGTGATCCTTTATGGGGATAGTTTTAAAGAACACCATTTCTTGTCTCTGGGAAAGAATGGAGTCTTAGAGTATTAGAGGAAAGGAAAAGGAGTTGTACTTTTTGTTTTTGTACCTGCGAGGAACTACTACAGGAAGCCATTGAGAGAGAATCAAACATTCATGTGCACATGTGGGTAAGACCACCAGAGGTATCCTCTTTTAGTTCTTAGTTAGGATTAGCCAGCTTCTGTTACAGGAGTACAGTAGGTCAGCACAGACTGAGTGCCAGCCAGGGTAGCTGAGCAGCCATAAGCTCCAACAGAAAGTCAATGCCCTGGTTGTGACCCAGCATAAGTGATAAGAAGGTTTTTTCTCTATAAAGAGGATCCCCAATTTGCAAGCAGTGTCCATTAACAGACCTAGGTGAGAACTTAGAGCATTGCTCATATTCTTTGTTAAAGGTTATACTGAATTATTTCCTGCTGTTTTAGGATCATTTTGCCTGATTGCTCATATTGTTGCATGATCACTGTATTACTTAAACAGCTTAGTTCACTGGCTATCCTTCAGTTAATATACCATCTAAAGAATACCTGGCGCCCATTAATCTCCAACACCACACTATTTTTCATAATCCTCTAATTACAGAGGGCCCAGTTCTTAGTGAAAGTCCCTGGTGTGGCCCCTGCTGTACCCTAGATTGGCATATCAGGTTACCCCTTTCTGGCCTTACACTAACACAACAGTGCTACATCAAGTTTGCAAGGCCTTCTCCATACCAGCCTAACCTCCATTAATGTGACTGAGAGATATCTCCCTTTGTGATTGATAGATATCTTCCTTTATGATTGAGAGATATCTCCCCTTGTGACATAACTAACATAACAAATCATGCCATAACTTTACCACCCAAGTGGATCAAAAGAATATCTAACGTGTTTCAACTGACCTACTGAGTACATGTAGAATTTAATGGCAGATGACATTTTGAAGATATCCTGATCTGCGCTGGAAGATTATGTGGTTTCAGGCGTCAAATCCAAAAAGTTGCAGGTTTTGGAAATCAAATCCAAAAAAGTTCAATCTTTTAGTTGACAAATCTGAAAAAAGTGCAATTTGGATTTTTTCAAGATTTTATGGAGTCTTTTCCAGCACAAGAAATTTTCCTGAAAATGTATTGATAAATAGGGGGAAAAGTCAGTGTGGATTTGGTCAGAGTGGTTTTCAGAAAATACTGAGTATTTTCCTAGAAGTTACTCATAGGTCATGACGATAGTTTTTCGCTAATAGTTCTGCTTTTGTAAGTAATTGTTACTTGAAGTTCCTGAACCTGACTGTTTTGCAAACCTGAGTGTCCCTTCTTAACCTGTTAGTTAGAGTTTCTAATGCTAACGGACTACTGCTGCACAAATAGAGAAACAGGGTAGTAAGAAAGGCAATGTAAAAGCATCAGGCAAATACTTTTCTGGCAAAATAATAGCATTCAAAGACAATGTTATGATAGATATAAAATAAGTTGTTTTCTGGTGTCTGTATCTCTTTAAGCCCAAATTGACCTGGGTAAATTATTTTGCCTAATACAGATTTGCAGTGCAATTCTTGTTTTCAAAAGTACCAAAAAAATTCTAAAATCTGGCACTTGGTTTGTTCGTGTTTTTCTGTGATGGAAAAAAACAACAAAACAAAGTCAAATCACATGGCTTATTGCAAAATGTAATTGATGATGTCCTCCTTTTTAACCTTCAATACTGAAACCTAGTATGTTTTTATCACAAAACATTTCACCTTGTGACTCTAATACTTTATTATCCACACTGAAGAAAATTTCTAAAATGAGTTATGGATGGGCAGATACATTGAGTGCATTGGAGCATAAAGAACATGTATCAAAATCAGAGCTTATAAATGCAACTGATTCTCATCACCGTATTTGTTATTCAGTCATACAGAGTTTTGATATAGTTGTGCAAAGTTTTATTACACTAGAATACTCATCGGAATTGACTAGAAATATATTAAAATCAGTGTGAGTGGGAGGACTGCTATATCTGAATGCTAAAGAGGAACAAAAATCAGATTTTAAAATGCCAAACCAATTTAAGTTGCTTATTTGACTCTTGGAAGCTATTGCTAGTTGTCTTGTAAACAGTACTTATTCCTGATTTGCAATGGATGAGTGCATTCTTTATATAGGACATTACTGCTAGGTTTTTTTTCCATTTTGTTTTCTGTAAGGAATGATAGAATAATTGTGTTTGCTAAAGTCTCATATTTTTAATGTGAGTTTAATTTGCTTATTTAAATTCTTTTCTTGCCTCTGCTTCTTCTTCTGCTTTTTCCTCTGCCTGCGTCCTCTTCTTTGGCCACCATGTCCGTATTACCGGATAGATTGTTCACTTTATGGGGCAGATTTATCAAGTGTCAAAGTGAATTCGAGGGAATTTTCAAAATTCGAAATTCGAAGTTATTTTTTGGATACGTCGACCATCGAATAGGATACTACGACTTTGAATTTACTTCGAAATCGTTTTGAAGTAAAATAGTTAGAATATTCGATAATCGAAGTACTGTCTATGCTATGTTAGCCTTCTTAGGAACACCTAGGGATCTTCTACAGCATTTTTCTAAGTTTTTTTAAGTCAACGTAAAATCATTCGATCGTACGATAAAATCGTTTGATCGAACGATTTTACTTCGACCGCAGAATACCCAATTCCGGTGAAAAAAGTTTGAATTCGAATTATTTAAATTCGATGGTCGAATTTCGAAGTATTTTTTACTTCGAAAGTCGACCCTTAATAAATCTGCCCCTATGTATCCTTTGGCTCTCTAATAGATTTTATTTTCTGGCTCTATGGAAAATTCTGAATTTGAATTAGGAGTTATAGTTTTCTCATCAGATTGAATCTGGTCCTTTGTATGCAATCATTTGGTCAATATATCAAATGAGAATATATTTGGACCCCCACACACACACACACATATCATCAGAGTGTATTAACCTTATTCCTTTCTACCTGGATCCCTTAAAGAAATGGTTACTGTTTTCGGTCCAGGAGTAGAAGCAGGGGGCTCAGCCTGAAAGCAAATTGGAGTTGAAGGTAAATGTCTCGTTGATATTTTATATTCAGTTATAACTGAACAACAATATACCCCGGTGTTCATCTGTAATTTTAGTATAAGCTAGGGGTCCTGAACAAATGTTTGACGACAACACAAAAAAAAAACCTGACAATCACCTTAAACCCTGTCAAATAGTTCAGTGGCATTGCCACAGTGTTATAATGGTTTCTCTGCAGAGAACAAGATTGCAATTTGCTGGGCAATGGAGCAGTTTGAGCCCTATAGATATTCAGATATTAAGTCCCTGTGGAATCATTCATGTCAACAATCAAGACCTCAATATATTAAAATGAAGTCTGTGTGCAGAATACTGGAGTTTGACCTGTCATAGGGACAACCCCTCATTGAAGAAGTGCAGTGCACTCTATTCTGGAGCACAAAGACGTATGCCTATGGGTGCAAAGTGTGAGCCAGGGTTCAAATAGTAAAACCTGGCCATTTTTAGCCATTTTCTGCACATTGCACCCTTTCTCATACTATTAGGCCTTTTTTTTGTCTAAACAAGATCTAATCTGAGAATGCTTCATTTTGGGCCCATACACAGGTCAATATATTGGTGCCTCAGCCAAGAGTGGTCATGTTGGTAGTCAATGACAGTGTAGGGGGTAACTTAAGTCTGTTGGTCCTTTGCCTTTTTGCTTTCATAGCTTAGGTATCATAGTTAATACCTAAATTATTAGAAAATAACAAAACAAATAGGTAGATGTTGTTAAAAGCAATGTGATAATTTCCAGATTCGCTTATTGTCTAAAGATAACACGGAGGGTGATGCTTTCAACACTTTACCGTTTTCCATGTCAGATCTTTCCTCTCTACAGTAAGTAATAACCTTTGACACTCGCATTTTTCCGCAGCAAACTTTTCCTGGAATTGCAGTGGATACATTCCAGAGTAGGCCAATTTATATATGCACAACCTATCATTTTGGTAACAAGAGGCAAATTCTTTATTGTGCTCATTTAAGCATTTCAGAACTCACTAATAGCAGCTGCAATAAGCAGCATGTATATGTCAGCAGGTTCTGGCTAAACTTTTGTCCTAGACTTACTGTAACTCGCTCCTTTACATCGCTGCCAAGGGTTGAGCACTGTCATATAATCTATTTCCATCTGCTGTTCCCCTAACCTGCTCCTTCCAAATCATTTCAAATTATATAAACCAAATACAGAATCAACCTAATACATTTCAACCAATCACTGTTGGAAGGGCAAGCAAGGAACTGTAGCCCAAAGAATAAAAAGCTAAGGAATAGCCAGGAGCGAATCTGTCACGTTTCGCTTTGCTGAAAATTCATGGAATTGTGAAAAAATTGCTAAATGGCAAATTATTAACAAAACGCATTGAAGTCAATAGGCGTCAAACTAATTTTTATGAGCGACAATTTTTTCTCACTCCAAATGCATGGGCGTTCTTCTTGTGGTGACTTTTTTGTCTCTGCGATTTTACTGTGCGTTTTTTCGTCTAGTAGTGACAGAGCTTTAGTTCTTCCTCAATTCTGTGCTATACTGTAATCATTTTTACTACTTACTGCCCTTCCTGGTCTAAACCAGATAAGTAACCTTCAGTGTTAGGCAGTACCCCTATGTCCTTAAGCCACCAGAAGCACGTTTGTGTGTGTGCACACACACAATATACATAAGTAATTGGGGGCCCCATTCTACTAAGTTTGCATGATGCTACCCCCAGGGAGGCTCCAATTATTAGGCTACAGGTCAATTGGGCCCACTGGGTTGTGAGCCCTGCCAAAATGTAAAATAGTACTCCAATAAATAAACAAAACCAGAAGACTCTCACAAAAAAGGAAATCATTTTTAAAATTGGAAATATCTGATTAAAATGGACTCTATGGGGCAAATTCACTAAGAATCGTAGTTGCGCCAGGCGCAACTTCACCGCGCTTCGCCACACTTCGCCAGGCGTAGTTTTGCCAGCGCTCCACAAATTCACTAAAATCCGAAGTTGCACACAGGGGTAGGGTAAGGTTGCAAAGTTGCGCTAGTGTTGATTCGCTAAGCGAAGCGAAGTTACGCTAGCGATGGTTAATTTGCATACGGCACCAAATTCAAATTTCAATGGAGGAATACGTAGAATCACTACAAATGCCTGGGAAACCTACACATGTGCCCACTGTATAGTTAAGTTGCCATGAGTTAGGAAATATAGGGGGGAAGGAGGGGAGCCCCAAAAAAATTTTCAATCTTTTTCAGCCTATCACCCATAATATAGAAAAAACGCCAGCGTTTTTTGGGACTTAGAAAAAATTTTACTTTTTTTTAAGCAATCCCTATCTACTCTATTGCGCTTCGCCTGGTCTGAGGTGGCGAAGGAAGTCTAGCGTAAAGGTAGCGTTCAGTACACTGCGCGCATTAGTGAATTTGCGTAGTTACGTCCGTAGCAAAAATTCGCCAGGCGTAAGGGTGCGAAGTAACACTAGCAAATTTACGCCAGCATTCGTTAGTGAATTTGCGAAGTAACGAAAATGCCCAACGCTAGCGAATTGACGCTAGCGTTAGGCGCTTCGACGCTTAGTGAATTTGGGTCTATAGGAGATGACCTTCCTGTATTTCTGGATAATGGGTTTCCTGATAACAGATCCTATACCTGTATAAGGTGTTCTACTGAAATACGTGAATGCCACATCTCACAGTATACCACATACAATTCTTCATTGGCTTTTTCCTGTAATAAGACAGTACTTCATTTAAATTGATCTAAAATTGATACATGTTGATGGAAAACCCATGCAAGAACTGAAACTAAAACAGTTAATTTAGGGTGCTTCATTTTATTGGAAAGAACCCTTGAAACCCCATTCTGAAGCATTCTGAATAGATCCCATACCTATATGACTAATTCAGTCATAAATGTGGAACTGTTGTCTTGGGATTTTCTCTTGCAAGTCTACAGGGGACCACAAGTATAATTAAAGCATTAAAATAACCCAGAAAGATTTGAGAAACTGGTATACTTGGCAGAATATTTCCCAGAGGTGAATAGTGAGCACAAAATATGTGTTAATATATACTGTAGCTATTGATGATAAAAGTCACCCCACAAATTCTATCTTTTGATTCGTTGGGACTCCTACACTTTTTAAAATGATTTATGGATTTTAAAACTATTACAGGAACAGGATAAATACATTTACAACATTAGCTTAATGAGGGTTTAGGTGCAGTATACCACCAATTCAAAATATTCAATGAATAGGGCTTGTGGTGAACATACTATCTACGTGTTTTTCTATTTTTTTAATCTAAACAGGCCAAACACCAGGTTTGGTCCAGTGCAGGCATAAGCAGAAGTCCATTATGCAGGGGCCTTATCTGTACAATGGGAATTTAAGTATCCCCCTTGCAGGAACCAAATGGAGTAGTTTTAATTTCCCTGCTTGCCTGTTTAGCTAAATAAATAACAAAATATAGATTGCTCATTTAAAAAATAGTCAAAAGTATTTTGAGCGTGGGAATGTAATAAAAAGCACTAAGTTCGCCCACATGCAGTATGAGTTACTGTTCATGGGCAAACATTTTGCCTTTTATTACAAATGGGGGTACATTTTACATGAAGGTCAACTACAGCAACGTTTTGAGATAGCTTGAGCTGGTGGCGATATTTTCAGGGACTAGACTAGTCATCAGCGCACCCCACTAGTACTTGTAAGTGCAAGAAGTACGCATGGACACAAGCACCTTTTATAAATGGCAGTTATGCATGCACACCTTTGCAACCATTTTGAGGCACTTTACTTTAGTGATGGGTGAATCTGTTCCCTTGGAGAAATTTACAAAACTCCAGCAAATTCACAAAATGCATTGAAGTCAATGGGCATCAAAATGATTTTAACGTGTGGCAATTATGACACAGGAATAAAAATTTTTACACTTGCGACTTTTTTGTCCAAATGCATTAAAGTCAATTGGTGTCCAAATAATTTTGACGTGTGACAATTTTGATGACCAACAATTTTTTTGTTGCATCGAATTTTCCCACGGTGAAATTTCACTGCAGTTTCATGAAAACATTTGCCATCGGCTGAATCCAAAAATTCATGCATGGCAAATAAATTCATCCATCACTGCTTTACTTGTGTTTATAAATGAGACATATATTATATAATAATAATAATAATAATGTTAGTAATAAATATTTTCAGAAATTATAGCTTGTTTCCTCTATATAAATAAAAGCACGTTTTTACTAAAGTTCAGCTGATGACCCCATCACTGTGCTAAGAATTCCTTAGTGAATGCTTGACATTCATTGTTTTTAGAATGGTGACTAGGAATAGAAAAACAAAAACCAATGAAGCAAGAATACTGATGACATCGATGAAGCAAAGGGTTGTCATCTTTTTGGTAAATAAAGTCAAGCCCTGCAGATAAGGGAATGGAGAGACAGTGAGGGAGGCAGTGATGTAAAAGAGACGGGCTGTGACTTAAAAGAGGCGGAACGGTCACGGTTTATGCAGAAATTTGGAAGGTGGGGCAGGAAGAGCATGGGGGAGGAGGGCAAGTTGGATGTAGGGATCAGGTGCTGGACAGTGGTGGAACAACTGATTATTACACATTTACTGGCAAATATATTGCCAGTAAATACTAATACTGTACCCAGTCTTGGCTGGTATTTAACCAGCATAAATCTAAAGTAGTGATGGGCGAATTTGCGCGAAACAAATTTTTTTTTTGACGCCGGCAAATTTTCGCCAGAGAATTTTCATGGGCTTTTCGCGAATCGTGCAAATTCACCGCGAATTCGCGCCTGCCGAATAAATTCGCCCATCACTATCTACAAGCACTTTTGTATATGTCCCTTGAATCTCTTTCTGTTGAGTGATGAAATCACGTGTACATCGATAATGTTGGAAGAATAAGTAGATGGTTAGATGTAAAAGTTGGATGGCCATACCCCGACTGCTGCTCTTTGGTAGATTGGCCCTGATCCATTTCATGACACCAGCAAATTCATTCAAGGTCACACATATTTTATTTCAATGGGCTTATAAATCTCCCAAATATTATACCACTTCATTTAAGAATAGGGATGTAGCGAACTGTTCGCCGGCGAACTAGTTCGCGCGAACTTCGACTGTTCGCGTCCGCCGAATGTTCGCGAACGTCGCGCGACGTTCGCCAATACGAGTTCGCGTTCGATTCGAACAAAAATCGTTCGACCATTCGACCATTCGATTCCTTCGACCGCTAAAATCGAAGGATTTTCGTTCGAATCGAACGATCGAAGCCATTCGATCGAATGAAATCATTCGATCGAATGGCTTCGATCGTTCGATTCGAACGAAAATCCTTCGATCGAACGATTAAAATCCTTCGATCGTTCGAATCGAACGATTTTGCGGATGTTCGAAGTTCGCGAACTGTTCGCAAACTGTTCGCATTTTTGCCGGTGTTCGCGAACGGCGTTCGCGAACACATAAACGGCAGTTCGCTACATCCCTATTTAAGAATGCTAATTGTTGCTGGCAATGTACATACCTGCATATGTATAATCCCCGAACCCCTTTCCATCACATTATAAAAAGGTTTAAATATACCATGCTGATAATTCATGCTGATCTTGTTGAGAGGCACAGCTTTAAATAAGAGCATTAATTACATCAAGTCAAGGACAACATGAATAATTACAAAAGTAGACATTATTTTAATTAATATTTTAAAAGCTTCTTAAATAACTGTGCAGATCACACTTATTTCATATGCTGGCTGAGATATCTATTTATTTCTGCCTAAGCCAAAGTTAGATGTGAGAGAATGATTCAATACATACTATTCATGCAAAACTCATTCAAGATGACATTTAAGTTATTAGTAAAATCCTGACCTGAATTTTAAATATCAGTGAAACCTGTAAAATAACAATAGGATTCAACTGTTCAATAGTTTTATAGGACCCAATTTAAAAGTTAGTTTGACCTCAAAAGATTTAGGGGCAAATTCCCTAAGAAAATTCGCTAGCGACTGCTTAGCCCACTTCGCAACACTTCGCCAGGCGTTAATTCGCCAGGACACCGCTAATTCCCTAAAATGCGAAGTTGTGTCCAGGGCATTGAACATTGGCGAAGTTGCTCTAGAGTTACTTCGCCAAGCAAAGCTAAGTTGCGCTAGCGTTGGCTAATTTGCATACGGCGGGAAGTGAAAGTTGAATGGAAGTATATGTTGCAGCAAATACATTACATTACACAAGCCCAGGGAACCTTAACAAAATAAAGTTGTTATAATGCCCTACACATGAGCCCAGTGTATAGTTTATGTGCCATATGTCACGAAATGTAGGGGGGAACCCAGGTACACAAAAAAAGTTTACGGTCTTTTGCAGGCTATCACCCTGAAAAAAGGAAAAGACGGCAGCGATAAAAAAGAGTAGCAGACAGGGACCGGGTAATAAAGGACAGGACAGGCTTCTTGTCCAGTAGATTATTATTAATGTTTATTATTTTAATATATTATATTTAATTATATTAATTTTTATATTAATTATCCCATTGTACATTTTCATTTACTGAGTTAAACCCACTCTTCTTATCTTTCTCCAGTGTTTATCTATTAAGCCCTCAGCTTCTAAAAATTGTGTCCTAAACACAGCACTTGGGTATAAAATGTTCTCTATGAATAATCTGTAGGGACATGTGAAGTTGTGAAAAAATCTATTGGCACATAAATATGTTCAGCTTAATTGGATGTCACAGGGTAAACCTTTACTTTCTAAATGAAAGCTGAAATCAATTGAACCCTCAATTAACACCGAATTGCTACTTAGACTTTAATAATATGAAATCGCTTACATTTAATTCAAAATTAAACTTTATTGGATTCCTCTTAATAGGTTGTTAGTGCCAATTTAAATAGTCAGCTACAAAAGAGTTTGTGAGAGCTCTTTAATCACTTCCACAATATGTTAATAATTGGTTCAGTCGAATCAGGTTTTAAAAATACAAAATAATTTTGAGTATTTTGAGTATTTCCATTCCCACTTATCCATTTTTAAATTTGGAAAGATATTTGCATGACATCCAAAATCCAAAATTAAACATGTTTTATTTATTACCTTATGTAGTGAAATTAAAGGGACAATAATTCTAAAATGTCAACAGGAATTGTTTTCAACCCAAGAAAATATCTTAAACTTAAAGAGAAGCAAATCATTGCCCTTAGTGACTACTTTATAATATAAACACCAGAACCAGTGATGGGCAAATTTGTCCCATTTCCTGGTTTGCCACAAAATTCATGAATTTCCCAAGTAATTCACGATAAGGGCGAAAAATACGCGAAATGTGAATTTTGACGCCAGCCTCAAAATTGCCGCAGGTGACAATTCCCACGCCGGCGACATTCAAGTCAATGGGCATCCATTTAATTGTTCTCTGCGTCGGAATTGCAGCAAATTCGCGCCTGGTGAATAAATTCACCCATCACTCGCCAGAACACTTGCTTGGATTTGCTGTGCAATAACTATTGAAGCATAGATATCAAATATGGGAGCTTTATAACATTTCAATTGATTCCTTAACATTCATACATTTGTGCCCCTTCCCGTGGTCAGTGTTGGTGCAAGGTGCAGAGCACAACACTAACAAGTACAGCAGTTCCTTTTAATTTGTTTACGCTGAGCACTTTAATGTAATAGTAAATGAATTATTATTCTTTTTTGTTATTACATATTAAAAATATTTCATATTGTGAATAAAATAATAAAAATGCCCAGTTTGCCCAGGAACAATAACCCATAGTAACCAATCAGTAGGCAGCATTTACTGGTCACCTGTTTAAAAGCAAATGCCTTATATGTTGCTATGGGTTGCTGCTCCTAGGCAAACATATATATATATATATATATATATATATATATATATATATATATATATATATATATATATATATGGGGACATGAGACCTGATCAAATCAGAGCAAAGAAAAATAGAGAAAGAATTGCATGTCAACCAACTCTAATTAAAAGAAAAGGCTGGTAAAAAAAAAAGTATAATTGATAATGTATGGTTTTGTTTGTCTAGGAATGCACATTCATTTTTCTATAAAGTTGTGTAAGCAAAGTGAGGTTTCCTGAAAAAGCAGAGGAGGCATACCATAGATATTTTTAACAAAAATCTGTTTCTAATGTATTTTCTTGTGTGGTGCCCAGTGAAATTTACAATAAACCTAACTTTTTTATTTCTGTTTTGTGGAAGTCATTTACTGAACAATGGGAAAGTGCTATTAAATATTCATTACTGTAAAGCACATTACAGCTGATGGAAATGTAAGTATAATTTAGTAAATACAATCAATAAACCTGAAGAGCACTGACTTTCAAAACCATATCTTGAATTTATAAATGTACTCTGATTTTTTATGCACTGAATTAATAGGAATATACTGATACATGTAGAGGGTACCTCCAGCTGTTAACCCCTTACAGGAACAATAGCGAGTCAGACTAATTTTAAATAAAAATATTTCTGGTTTATTTAAAATCACAAAAATTTCAAACAGTCACACTTGCGGTTTTACAACATTCATGCAACATTAACTTTCTTGCCACAGCTGACCTTAGTTTCCATCACAGTTTCCTTAGGGCCTATCCCAGATCTCAGGAATGGTTAACTCTTACCATTCCGGACTCCTCTACTGCTTGGTTCGGTAATCCGGTGCACCTTAGCACCCCTTTACCACTCCGCCAAGCCTTCCCGTCTCAGTAATCCGGGATCACCAATAGTCCTTCTTCTTGCCCCAGGCCTCCTTAACCCTATCCTGTGTCTTCCCTATATTCTGGGTCCCTGACTTGTGGGATGTCCACGGAAAATTAATTTCCACTACACTCCTAGGTGGGGCAAGAAACTACCCGTGCTAACTTCCCTATCTCAGACACCTAGTGCCTGCTAACTACAAACTGCTATGCTAGGTTCTACCTTTCTTTCCTTCCTGCTGTAGATCTTCTTCAGGACAGAGCTTCCTTCTCTGACTACATCCTCCCATTAAAGACATCAACTCTAGGGTGTGGCCTCATTTTATACCCTCTAGCACTCTGGGCTCCCTCTGCTGGTGGGGGAATAAATTACATCTTTTCATCCTTGAGCACCACCTGATGGGCAATTACCCAAATAACATTCTCAAAAAGTTTAACACATGCTCACACACATTATTCAATCAACTTTCAACCACAAATCAATTACATTTGGTTCACCCTCTTACATACGCATGGGTGAAAACCAAATTGAGTGGGGAAAAAATAGAATTTTTTGAGATTTATTATACCCCAAGGCTGCAAAAAGTTAGAATCTAAAAATACTCCATCTTCAACCCGTCAAGGTCCTGTCACAAAATATTCTAGCTTTTCGGGCATCAAATCTGAAAAAGTCAAGGTTTTTGTGCAACAATACGACATTAAGTTGTGTGGCTTTTTTTTGCTTTTTTTATAGATAAATAAGGGTAAATTATTCTAGTTTGGTCAGACTCAGAATTTGTTCAGAAAAATTCGGATTTTGATAGGTAACCCCTTAATTGTCACCTGTGAGAAATACAAACCCAATTCCCAAAACTCAGTGGTTGGACTATTTTGAACAACCAAGGTAACTGACACTTTTAAAATTCCATATAACACACCCAAAGAAAAAGATTGAGTCTATTTTCACAATAGTGTGATATTTTCAAACTTTATCTAACACTGCGGTATTAAAAATAGAAAAATATCCTGTCAAGTAAAAATCTGAAGTATAATATTTTCAAAATAACACACAGCTCCTTTGGGAAATGACACCCTTTTTAGTTGTGGGGTAGCTGGAGAAATGATAGTATTGCCAAGGTTTGTCACTAACAGCATCTACATCATATTTTTCCATGTAACGAGTGACGCAGAATTATTGGAATATAACTGACGAGTGTATGTTTGTTGAATATTTGTATATAATGAGAAAGAAAGAAAAAGGAAGCACATATTTGCAGTTTTCCATAGCCCATAAAGTCTGGTTGCTATGGAAACTTTGCTCTCTTCAGGATGGTGTGATTGTCTTGGGATAAAAGCATGCTGAGATATCTCCTGTCTAATCCAAACATAGTTCTTGCTGTCCAAGTAGAGCAATTCTGGTTTAGAAAAGCTTGTAATCAGAGGTGAGCTATATCTGGATTTAATTTATGTTGTACTTTAAAGTTTAAAGTTATATTTTCCTTTCATTTGACTAATGGGAATATGAAGAGATTCCTTTATAAAATGACATTTCTGATGTAGTCAGAGCTTTTCCTTTATTTTATAAAGGTCTACAGACATGTTCTGCCATGAATTAATATATCATGGTTTTGTTTTCTTGCTATAATCTGTCGTATCATGAAACATGTAAGCAGACAAGGTAATGAGAATAGCTTCAAAGCTTGCTAATGGTCAAACATGATATAATGGGTATAAAAGTTATACATATACTATGTTTATTTTGCTCCGGGATTGAAACCTCACAATAACATTTGGATGAGGGATGGGCGAATTTTATCGCCTTGTTTCGCCGCGGAAATGTTGCCCATAGACTTGTATGGCGTGGCGCAACCAAAAAAAGTTGCCACATGTCAAATTGTTTTGACGCCCATAGACTAAGCATGAGCGACTTTTCGCCCGTGTCGAATTTTTGACGAAACGGGCAAATTCGCCCACGCCTAATTTAGAGCATGCTCAGTAGTGCTAAACCACCTGAAAAGACTGTAGAGACTGCTGCTTTTTATATTTGAGAACATCAACCAATTACACTTTGTTTATATCAAAAATGTCTCTATGTTTCTACCAAAATTTGGACTTTTTGTTTTGTAACACATAAGGGAATCATTCACATTTTTCTTGTTTTTCCACCAAATTCAGCACCAGGTAGCCCATGTCTTCTACATTTGGTCTTGCATCATGCTCCATTTTAGGTGAGGAACTTTATATTCAATAACAAACATGGGCTTTCCTGAAAGCCTCCTGTCTGGTTAATGCCTTTAAAATGGAAAACAGATATCCACCATTCCTGCTGCGTCGTGTGTGGGCTTGTGTAAGGTGATCTTTGTGAAACTGCGCCAGCGTCTCGTTTTTGACGCCGGCGCTCGTCTCTGACGCCGGCGCCCATTTTTTTTACACCAGTGTCAGTTTTTTCCGACGCTGGCGAATTATTTCGGGTGAATTTTCGCGGGCGTTTCGCAAATTTATTCGCTGGCAAATTTGCTGCCGAATAAATTCGCCCATCACTACAGGGGACCTTTCTACCCATAAAGAGGATCACCGTACCAGAGGCCACCACTTCAGACTAGAAGAAAAGAACTTTAATTTGCAGAAACATAGGTGGTTCTTCACAGTCAGGACAGTGAGGTTGTGGAATGCACTGCCGGATGATGTTGTGATGGCTGATTCAGTTACTGCCTTTAACCCTTTCCCTGCCAGCCGTTTTGTCCTAGATGCGAACATCTACTGCCAAGCAGTTTTTAGATATTTTGCACTCTTTCACTTTAAGGGCCTTTCCTGGGGTGGTCTTTTAGTTAAACCCAGGAACAATCACATATATCAGAAACATCATTCATTTTATGTACGAGAACACAGCCGATTTAGAAAGGTCTATGTCTCCTGAACACGACAATACCAAATATATATAGTTTTATGGAGATTTCTCACTTGTATAGCTCAAAATCTACAAGCAGTACACAACCAAATTTCCAAAGCAACATTCCCCAAACGGCATACTTTTGATTTCAAGGCCAAACATTCCGCTAACAGTAGGTTTACCCTAGAAAACTACCCATTACTAGAAAGAACAGATTCTGGTGAATCAAAAATGGGTAGAAATATCTTTGTACTCCAAACCACCAAGTTGCAATTGTTTCCTAAAGTTATAATGTTTTATAGAAATTGGTGAATTTTTTGAAAAATGACCTCAAAGCTTCCACTCTACAGCAACATATCTCCCACACATCATTAGATATCAATGTAAAACACCCCAAATATAAAATCCTGGGTCCACTGAACAGTTTGATGCCCAATATGAATAGATGTACCCAAGCACGTGGCATAGGAGGCCCCAAAAGGAAGACCACCCGTTTGTTCTATCATTTCAGATACTGCAAAATCAACACATTTACACCTTTTTGGGGGGCGGCAAAGGTAGAAAAAAGTACGTTCACCCCAGAAAACCATATATTTTCGGAAAGTACACATTCCCCTGAATCCAAATTGGGTATGCATGTCTTTCTACACCAAAGTACCAAGCGGCAAACCATTCCTAAATTTGGTGATTTTGGCGACATTTCCAAAAATCACCTAAAAATTTCTACCCTGCAGCATCGTATTACCCACATACTTTTAGGTATCAAGAGAAATCACCCCAAATATGAAAGCCTAGGGTCCTCTGAACAGTTTGATGCCCAATATGTATAGGTGTACCCAAGCAAGTGGCATATAGGGGCCTGAAAAGGAAGACCCCCATATGGTCTGTCATTTCAGATACTTCAAAATCAACACATTTACATCGTTTTGAGGGGGGCAAATGTAGAAAAAAGTAAGTTCACCCCAGAAAACCATATATTTTCAGAAAGTACACATTGCCACGAATCTAAATTGGGTATGCATGTCTTTGTACTCCAAAGTACCAAGCCGCAAATCATTCCTAAATTTGGTGATTTTGGTGACATTTCCAAAAATCACCTCAAAATATCTACCCTGCAGCATCGTATTACCCACATACTTTTAGGTATCAAGAGAAATCACCCCAAATATGAAAGCCTAGGGTCCTCTGAACAGTTTGATGCCCAATATATATAGGTGTACCCAAGCACGTGGCATATAGGGGCCCCAAAAGGAAGACTCCCATATGGTCTGTCATTTGAGGTACTGCAAAATCAACACATTTACATCGTTTTGGGGGGGGGCAAAAGTAGAAAACAGTAAGTTCACCCCAGAAAACCATATATTTTCGGAAAGTACACATTCCACCGAATCCAAATTGGGTATGCATGTCTTTCTACGCCAAAGTACCAAGCCGCAAATCATTCCTAAATTTGGTGATTTTGGTGACATTTCCAAAAATCACCTCAAAATATCTACCCGGCAGCATCGTATTACCCACATACTTTTAGGTATCAAGAGAAATCACCCCAAATATGAAAGCCTAGGGTCCTCTGAACAGTTTAATGCCCGATATGTATAGGTGTACCCAAGCACGTGGCATACAGGGGCCCCAAAAGGAAGAACCCCATATAGTCTGTCTTTTCAGGTACTGCAAAATCAACACATTTACATCGTTTTGGGGGGGGCAAAAGTAGAAAACAGTAAGTTCACCCCAGAAAACCATATATTTTCGGAAAGTACACATTCCACCGAATCCAAATTGGGTATGCATGTCTTTCTACGCCAAAGTACCAAGCCGCAAATCATTCCTAAATTTGGTGATTTTGGTGACATTTCCAAAAATCACCTCAAAATATCTACCCTGCAGCATCGTATTACCCACATACTTTTAGGTATCAAGACAAATCACCCCAAATATGAAAGCCTGGGGTCCTCTGAACAGTTTGATGCCCAATATGTATAGGTGTACCCAAGCACGTGGCGTATAGGGGCCCCAAAACGAAGACCCCCATATGGTCTGTCATTTCAGGTACTGCAAAATCAACACATTTACTTCGTTTTGGGGGGGGCAAAAGTAGAAAACAGTAAGTTCACCCAAGAAAACCATATATTTTCGGAAAGTACACATTCCAACGAATCTAAATTGGGTATGCATGTCTTTCTACGCCAAAGTACCAAGCCGCAAATCATTCCTAAATTTGGTGATTTAGGTGACATTTCCAAAAATCACCTCAAAATATCTACCCTGCAGCATCGTATTACCCACATACTTTTAGGTATCAAGACAAATCACCCCAAATATGAAAGCCTGGGGTCCTCTGAACAGTTTGATGCCCAATATGTATATGTGTACACAAGCACGTGGCGTATAGGGGCCCCAAAACAAAGACCCCCATATGGTCTGTCATTTCAGGTACTGCAAAATCAACACATTTACATCGTTTTGAGGGGGGCAAATGTAGAAAAAAGTAAGTTCACCCCAGAAAACCATATATTTTCGGAAAGTACACATTCCCACGGATCTAAATTGGGTATGCATGTCTTTGTACTCCAAAGTACCAAGCCGCAAACCATTCCTAAATTTGGTGATTTTGGGGACATTTCCAAAAATGACTTCAAAATATCTACCCTGCAGCATCGTATTACCCACATACTTTTAGGTATCAAGAGAAATCACCCCAAATATGAAAGCCTAGGGTCCTCTGAACAGTTTGATGCCCAATATGTACTGTATAGGTGTACCCAAGCACGTGGCATACAGGGGCCCAAAAAGAAAGACCCCCATACGGTCTGTCATTTCAGGTACTGCAAAATCAACACATTTACATTGTTTTTGGGGGGGCAAAGGTAGAAAAAAGTAAGTTCACTCCAGAAAACCATATATTTTCAGAAAGTACACATTCCCACGAATCTAAATTGGGTATGCATGTCTTTGTACTACAAAGTACCAAGCCGCAAATCATTCCTAAATTTGGTGATTTTGGGGACATTTCCAAAAATGACTTCAAAATTTCTACCCTGCAGCATCGTATTACCCACATACTTTTAGGTATCAAGACAAATCACCCCAAATATGAAAGCCTGGGGTCCTCTGAACAGTTTGATGCCCAATATGTATAGGTGTACCCAAGCACGTGGCGTATAGGGGCCCCAAAACGAAGACCCCCATATGGTCTGTCATTTCAGGTACTGCAAAATCAACACATTTACATTGTTTTGAGGGGGGCAAATGTAGAAAAAAATAAGTTCACTTCAGAAAACCATATATTTTCGGAAAGTACACATTCCCACGAATCTAAATTGAGTATGCATGTCTTTGTATTCCAAAGTACCAAGCCGCAAACCATTCCCAAATTTGGTGATTTTGGTGACATTTCCAAAAGTCACCTCAAAATTTCTAACCTGCAGCATCGTATTACCCACATACTATTAGGTATCAAGAGAAATCACCCCAAATATGAAAGCCTAGGGTCCTCTAAACAGTTTGATGCCCAATATGTATAGTGTACCCAAGCACGTGGCATATAGGACCCCCAAAAGGAAGACCCCCATATGGTCTGTCATTTTAGGTACTGCAAAATCAACACATAAACATAGTTTTGGGGGGGAGCAAAGGTAGAAAAATGCACATTCACCCCAGAAAACCATATATTTTCGGAAAGTACACATTCCCGCGAATCCAAATTGGGTATGCATGTCTTTGTACTCCAAAGTACCAAGTCGCAAGCCTTTCCTAAATTTGGCGATAAAAGCAACAGTTTTTACATTTTTGAAATTGCCTAAAAATATTGCAATTGGCCGCATTTATTTCACCCAATTTTTTGCATACAATTGTAAAACACCATAAATATTAATGCCAAGGGTCTACTGAACAGTTTGATGCCCAATATGCATTGATATACCAAGGCAGCTGGCATATGCGGACCCCAAATGAAAATAGTGCATATGATTTACTCCGCTGCCGATTCGCCTTCTGTGAACATAGACCATTGACTTCATATTATGTGCCTCAAGACCCTCCTAACAACAAAAACCCCCGAAAACCATATGTTTTTGGAAAGTACACATTCTGACGAATCCACCAAAGATAAAGACGTCTTTCTACACCAAACTACCAAACTGCAAAGCTTTTCTAAACGTAGAGGTTTTTACAACATTTCTGAAAATCGCCTAAAATTGTTGCAGTTTGCCGCATTTATCACACACAATGTTTTACGTATAAAGAGAAATCACCCTAAATATGGACGTCAGAGGTCTACTGAATAGTTTGATGCCCAATATGCAAAGATTTACCAAAGTATGTGGCGTGTACGGACCCCAAATGAAAAACATGCATATGAATTTTCACGCTGGCCAACTAAGCTGCAGAAAAGAGAGCCCCAACTGTGCGTTATGTGCCGTATGACCCACAAAATGTAAAAAGACCCCCAGAAAACTATACATTTTTGGAAAGCATATATTCTGGCGAATCAAACTAAGTAAAATAAATCTTTCTATACCAAAGCACCAAACAGCAAAACAATACTAAAGATTCAAAAGGAACAATAATGCATGGATAAAATTGCAATAAAACCACAAAAATAGCGTAAATCAATGAAATAACAAAATAATTGATCCGACAGCGTAATTAGTGGCCGAAATCAATTATCCAATAGTCAAGCTGTCAAAATAACATGTTTTTAGGCAAAACAAACAGTACAATGAATAAGTAAAAAAAAAAAAAAAAAACCTGTTTGTGAGTTTTTGTGTATACATATTTGTGCACTAATAAAAGTTGTCTAAGTGTGCAAATACATGTAATTAACTGTAAATAAGTGTACAAAATTGACCAAGTGTGCTAAAATAAAAAAATAAAAAATAAAAAATACAAATTTTTACTAAAATGTTTGTGTAAGTGTATAAATGTACTGTAGGTATGTGTAAATGCAGGTAAGTGGGTAAAAAAACGTGCACTTACCGTTTTTGTAGCAGGAGGATCGCTGGAACAGATGGAGGCAGCCAGAACAGCGTGTCTGCAGAGTTACTGCGCAGCAGGAAGTGTGTGGGCGGCTGTTCAGGAAGGAAGAGGTGAGTAATGCGCAGCAGCGCTATTTGCAGCGCATTTGCGTCTTTGAAGTCGGATCTGCGACAATCGTGTCGCAGATCCGACTCGACAGCCCCCCAGCCTTGTTGCCCAGGGGGCTGTCAACCCTTCTGACACTCTGCAGAGGCGGCAAAAGCCGCCGATGCAGAGTGTAGGGCTCAGCTGCAGGAGAACGTACATAGTACGTTCTTGGCAGCCTGAGCCCTGAACCGCCAGCACGTACCCCGTACGTGCTTGGCGGTTAAAGGGTTAAGAATGGCTTGGATGATTTCTTGGACAGACATAATATCAAAGGCTATTGTGATACTAAACTCTATAGTTAGTATAGATATGGGTATATAAAATTTATGTGAAAGTAGGGAGGGGTGTGTGTATGGATGCTGGGTTTTCATTTGGATTGGTCGAACTTGATGGACTTTGTCTTTTTTTCAACCCGATTTAACTATGTAACTATGTAACTATGTAAATAAACTTTAGATTCAGACTTCAGATTTCTTTCTGAAGGCCAAGCCTCATATACCCAGTCTTCACCATTTACAATGTTAAAATGACAATAATAAACATAAAATAATAGAGTCTATGTACATTACTGAACATTTAAAAGTTGCTACCAGTACAATAGTACAACAATATAAATATAGCGATAATTGTAGAGGTAAAGAAGCAGGAACAGGCAGTCTAGCTGCTTTGGGTTTTTTTTATTGGCACAACATGTTTCGAGCGCAACGTTCTTTATAACACTTGATAAAGAGCGCTGTACTTGAAACATGTCGTGCCAATAAAAAACAATAAGCAGCTAGACTGCCTGTTCCTGCTTCTTTACCTCTACAATTATCAGTATATTATAGAGTGGGGTGTGTTTAAAGGAGTTCAGGACAATATTTCCTCCCGTTTTGGAACCTTACATACTTCAAATAAAAATGTAGCATTTCAATAATAATTTTAAATAAAATATAAAGAATAAAACTGAGAACAAGGGATTGGCATACATACTAGCCTCTATGAGGAATAAAAAGCTATTACAATGTGTGCAGATCAAGGAGTCCATATGGGACTCATAAACAAGATTCATAAATAAGATTGACCTCACTGTTTGAAAACACTAGATTAATCTACACAGTCTGATCAAGACTGTGAAAACTTAATGGTACATAAAAACAACAATTTTTATAGAGAGTAAAAGAAAAAACCCCAAAAATAACACAAAATAACAATGGAAGGATAGAGATGCAGTACATATAGAATAAAAATAAACTTTACAGAATATGACGCACAGACGTATGTTCTAAAAAGCATTAATTGTACCTATTCACCTCATTTGGAAAAATGTTTAATCTTTTGATGCTGCAATTTGGTTTTGCAGACTCTTCATTATGTTATAATTTAAATTAATATTGCATTAACGGCTCAGACCACAGGCCACATTTTTCAGTTGTAGACTTGCCTCCATTTCTTTATTAAATTAGTTCCCACTGAACCCCAACTTGCATCTGTAAGCAATAGAATTCCAATTAGACCGCACTTACTGTTTCTGCCCAGATTATAATCGGGTGCACGTCATGTAGCCTGTTCACACAGGCTCCATCAAAATACACAAATTTTCTTCCAATAGACAGCACTCCAATTTCAATAAAACCGACTTTATTGTTTGTAGGACAGCTGCATAATGCAATGTTTCCAGCGGCACTCTTTGTCAAGCACTAGTGCTGGGGAAACAGAACTCAGCCCCCTTTTTATAATATACTGTAAATGTAAATATTTAAAAAATATATTTTACAGAAAGTGCTTGTAACCAGAGTGATATGAGTAGTGCTTAGATATAGTATGACCTTTTGGATTCTACAACGCAGTATATTGTGAGGGAAAATGGGTCCAGATCTGTTTCAGTCCAGCAGAAAAGGAGACAAACTGTTGATTGCCTCTATTAAGAAACTTGAGCAACAGGTTTTTCATTTGATCTTCACCAGAATTGGTTGTGAGCATCAAAACTAAGGTGGGCACAAAATGCTTCAAAGTGGCTCAAGTTTAAATTATCCAGTTGTGAGACCTATGTCAAGTAAACAACTGTTAGGCTTGCAAAACTATGGTAAAAACTGGAAATTAAAATAAATAAAACACAACAAAGAAACATTGTGAATAATGGAAAAACAGCATATATCGTATTTTAAATTATTCTTAAACTTAATATTGTACGTACAGTATGTAATACAAAAGCAACCATCTGCTAAACTGTACAGCAGCAGGGTAAAGAAAATGACATGTGCACATAACATTGTATTAATTAGGACCATTAAAATTGAGCGTAATACGGCATTTAAAAAAAATAAAATAAAACCAGCATAATGCTTTTAGATAATATTTTTTCAGTAAAAAAGACATAAAGCCTGGCAGAAATAATAATTTTAGACATACACATGGTGACATGAACATTGAACTATTTGAATATCATTAATGTAAGGCTATCCAACTAGGCAACCATAACATACTATTTGGTCCTACATAAAGTGGATTCTGCCATGATTTTGATGGTGTCGCTTTTATTTCTAATTTTACACTGTTTGCACTGCAAGTAATTCACTCTGCCATGTAAAATGTAATTCCTAACCGAACAAGTGTGTTTGTTTTTAGTTGTAATATTGGTGTGTAGGCAGCCATCTCAGCTCATTTTGCCTAGTCATGTGCTTTCAGAAAGAGCCAGCACTTCAGGATGGAACTGCTTTCAGGCAGGCTGTTGTTTCTTCTACTCGATGCAACTAAAGGTGTCTCAGTGGGACATGGATTTTTACTATTGAGTGCTGCTCTTATATCTACCAGGGAGCTGTTATCTGGTTACCTTCCTAGTATTCTGCTGATGGGCTGTGGGGAAGGGAGGGGGTGATAACACTACAACTTGCAGTAGCAGTAAAGAGTGACTGAAGTTTATCAGAGCACAAGTCACATGACTGAGGGCACCTGGGAAACTCATAGTATGTCTAGCTCCATATCAGATTTCAAATTAAATATAAAAAAAATCAGTTTACTCTTTTAAAAAATGAATTTAAGTACATAAGTCTGCTGGAGTAGCACAACTAACTGATGCATTTGAAAAAAAATGTTTTCCCGTGACAGTATCCCTTTAAATAACTTGAATTTAATTAAATCAGAGCTGCCATATAAGAATAATGCCAAATATAGTAATATAGCTGCAAAGCCTAGAAAAAGCGTAGAATGCTTAATAAAGGGAGTTGACTATAGGGATGCGAACACAATTCTGCCTATGTATGTATCATTGCCTAAACCACATCTTAATAAGAGGCTTTCCAGTTTGGTAGCAATATAGAGCTATATAGATTATTTTGGCTATAATAAAATATTTTACAAACTGACTCGATATTGATTCGAAAGGTTAACTAATTATCGCAAACTGGTTGTGTGAAACCTAAAATTTAGACTACAATCTATAGAACATTGGGGCAATGATCTTTCCCATGTCTTCATCCAATGTTTGGACACGACTTATTTCAAAACTAGTTTAAATGTGTGTAAAACTGACCTTTAGACTATGTTATGGGGACCAATACCTAAAAACAATTATGTTGTATATAAAACATGTTCTACTAGTTTTTACTTTTGCTGTGTCTACATTTGTAAATCAATGCAAAATGCACTGGCTCTGCACCCTGTAGTGTAGCTAGCCTTTAAGTAACAGTTGTTGAGAAAAATAAAGAGTAATGCAGGAAGTCTTCTTGGAAATCATTTGGTTTATAAAAGACTGAATTTTCCCACATCTGAAACATCTTGTATAAAATAAGTCATGTTTTTTATAAAACATATAAATTATTTTGAGGCTTTTTCTAAATCACAGTACTCTTAGGACCTAACAGAGTTTTTTGTTGAGCTGCAGTATATTACAGCTGTGGGGATGGAGAGAAAGAAAATGTGTAGTAGATCATTTATGTGAGACAAACTTATATTTATACATTTTTCAGCATATAACTGTTCATTAATCATTCCATAAATAGACAGGCTAACATATTCTACCAAAAAAGAAAAAGACTGATTTCTTCCCCCAAGTCTTTCAGTTTCTGTAGTATACATTCAGAGAAACTGAATACTGAGAAACTGTACAGCAGCTCATTATCAATACATTTCCTGCTTCTCCATTATAACACCAAAGGCTATAATTGTGCTGATAAATGTTTTGCTTACGAAAAGAAATACTTTACAAAGACAGCTTTTGGAATTGTAGCTATAGACATGATGCATTCGATTTAGTATCCCCACCGTTGAAATATTGTATGTGCTGTTGGAAAAGCACTTGGATAATAACAATGATCCAATACAGCACTGCAAACTGATTTTCGTACATAAATGAAGGAATCAAATGACATTTGTTTTAAAATGTATTTGATTTGTATTTCACTTCAGGTTCGCATAGGGGAACTATCATAAAAATGAAAATTTAATATAAGCTTCAGCATACTGAAATAAGAAACTTTCCAAATACAATCAGTTAAAAATTCTGTACTGTTTCTGAAATAATCAAGTTCATCATCACTATTCCTTTCTCAGCATCTGTTTCTCTTCATTCTGTCTTCATGCAGGAGTTAAGTGTCAAATATTCATTGACAGTCAGATCTAATATATCTTATAGCCTATCTAATATATCTTTTGCCTATTTGAGCTCACTCTATGAAAAACACCAGAAATCCTGTCTCGCTACATGCAGAATTTGTGCAAAAGGCAGTTATTTTGTTAGATTTTGATTGTACTGGAATCAGTTATTTGAATGAGCTTTAATACATCTGCTAGCAAAGGAAGCCCCGTCCCTATAAGATATATTGGATCTGTCAGTAAATATCTGACGCCCAACTGCTGCAAGAAGACAGAATGAAGAGAAACAGATGCTGAGAGAGGGATAGTGAAGATAAACGTGGTTATTTTAGAAATGATTTCAGAATATATAATTGATTTATTTACAAAGCTTCTTATTTCAGTATGATGAAGCTTATATTCAATTTTCATTTTGCAATATGATAAAATAATGATAAAATTATCAACATAAGCAAAGGAAAATGATAGAATAGTTCTATGGACAATGATTGCCAGAATTTTTACTCCCACTCAAGTACACTTAGTTCTCTCCCACTGCTGTGTTCTCACTGGGTTTCCCTAAGACAAGGAGACAGATCAGAATTCTGATGATTGGAAGTAAAAAGACAACACTTATTACAAAGCAGTTAGAAAAAGTGAAATGTTTTAAACCTTCTTGATCCGTATTGTTCTTTTATTGACAAATTACAACATTGAAATATTCTAATGACATGAATTACATTTTAATGCCATCTAATGCAAATTTACATTTATAGCTTGGCAATTTGCTAATGATCATTACTTTCCTTTCTCTTTTAATGCTGAAATACTGTATTAAATATGTGTGTGCATGTAAATATATTGTATGCACACATACTGTATTCAAGGCTGTGTAAGAGAAAAATATTGCAGTGAGATAAGGGCAAAAGAAATGATGAAGAGGGTGATTAGCCGACTCAAATGATGATTAAATGAAAGGCACTGCAGAAGCAGTGAATCAAGACATAATGAGATTTATGAAAAGAAGCCAAGTGACTGTAGTAATAACTCAGGTTTAATAATGTAAAGGAATGAATAAGGAACCATTGTAGAAATATTTCATATTGAATAGAAGGAAAGTATAAAATGCTTCTGTAAAGGGCTCCACAATTAACAATAACAAGAAAATTATTTCTATGATTATACAACAAAAACGCAACCAAAACCTTGAATTTCAGAAAAGCTAATTTTAGTTCCTTAAGCCTGCCCTTCAGAACACTAATTGGGGCATTATGTTTTCTGCTAAAAACACAGAACAGCCATGGTTGTCATTTAAAATTATATTACATTGTTACAGTTCTCAATTTATTCCTTTAAGAAGTAAATGTAGAAGCACCAAGAACCATCCTATGTGGAAATAATATAGAAGTAAAGAAGTTAATAGGAAAGAAGAAAAAGGCATTTAAAAACGACATGTCTGGGGTGACAAAAGCTGCATTTAATTAATATAAACATTATGATAAGTGTTGTAAAACCACAATCCAGAAGGCAAAGATAGGAAATGGGCCCCCCCAGCAGCCCATCAGCAGAAAAATGGTAAGGTAACCAGATAGCAGCTCCCTAAAACAAGATAATGACTGCCTGAAA
Organism: Xenopus petersii; assembly: GCA_038501925.1. Lineage (NCBI taxonomy): Eukaryota > Metazoa > Chordata > Amphibia > Anura > Pipidae > Xenopus > Xenopus petersii. The sequence goes on from CM076677.1 coordinate 41,238,292, forward strand.
TATCTAAGAACACCAAGTAAAATCCAGGTCCCACTGCGTCACATTTAGTTACATTGAGTTGAAAAAACAACAGCCTGCCAGAAAACAGTTCCATCCTAGAGTGCTGGCTGTTTCTGAAAGCACATGGCCAGGCAAATGGCTGCCTACGCACCAATATTACAACAAAAAAAAAATACCTGATTCAGGAATGCAATTTTATATTGTAGAGTGAATTATTTGCAGTGTAAAAAGTGTAGTTTTAATTTAGAAATAAAAACTACAACCTAAAAATCATGACAGCATTCCTTTAATGACTATGGGGAGGGTGTTGTAAGTAATGTATCAGTGTTTGCAGATGACACGTAACTATGCAGCCCAATTTATTTCATCCAGGATGCCACATCCTTGCAACAGGATCTTAAAAAACTCACAATATTTGCGGCTTAGTGACAAATGAAGAAGTATCAGTTATTAAACACCCAGGAATGCAACAAAGAAATCCTATTAGCGGGCATTGAACCTGTGACCCTGGCCTCCTTTTGTTTTGCTTCTGCGTGCCAGCGTCACTTCGCTGGTGCTGCTGTCCACGTGGCAGCTATGGGTGTCGTCATCTTAGACGCGACGCCAAAGAGGAGCAAAGCACCCTCTGACACTCCTGACATTACCCCCTCTCCCAGGGGGGGCTACTGGACCACTATGTCACAGTTTTTGGGGAAAGTCTCCCACCAACAGAGGAGTATGAACATCAGAATGTTTCTCCCAAGAGCATTCTTCAGGACCAAAGCCCTTCCATTTGAAGAGTAACTGTAAAGAACCCCTGGAAAATCTGAAGTCCAAAATCTTCTCTACTTCGTACTCCTGTTGACCGTCCACAGTGATAGAAGGAGACTGATCTGGAGAGAAACGATTGGAGATTGCTGGGAGCCATGGAAGACATTGGGGATTCGCATCTCAGGAGAAAGTTGAAATTGGACAGCTACAGGATTAATGATTTCCATGATGGGAAAAGGAATAACAAATCGTGGGCCCAACTTGGGAGAAGGAATCCTGAGGAAGCCACACTTTGTCCCCTACCTTATATTGGGGAGAGGATTCAGCAAACTCTTTGTGGGTCAAAGAATTTCTCCAAGTTTACCTTGGTGGTAGACAAAATAGCAGACATATGGGCTGCATGGTCATCCACAGCAGGAATGTCCGACAAGAGAAAATCTTGATGATGTTGTCTGTACAGTCAGGAGGGGCGATCTCCCAGTGGATGTGTGACACGCGTTGTTATGAGCGTATTCTGACCAAGGGAGAAGATAGGACCAATCATCCTGACAGAGGGAGATGTGATTCCTCAGGAATTGTTACAGTGCTTGATTCACCCGCTCTGTTGCCCCAGTTTGGGGATGGTATGCGGAGAAAAATTGGAGTGCAATACGAGTTTTACATAAAGATCACCAGAACCGAGATATGAATTGGGAACCTCTATCAGAGACTATTTCCTCTGGGAAGCCATGCAGATGGAAAACACATTGAATGAATAGCTGGGAGTTCCACTGCAGAGGAAAGTTTCCGAAGGGGAATACTTACTTACTGAAGAGGTCAATAACCACCCAAATGACGGTGTTCCCTTTTGAGGGTGGTAACTCCACGATAAAATCCATGGCTAAGTGAGTCCATGGATGAGAGGGAATGGACCCACTGGGATGGGAATGGCTTGGCTTGAAGGTGGAACAAATAGTACAAGCAGCAACAAAGTCTTTGACATCCTTTCATATGGTCAGCCACCAGACAAGTCGATTCAATAGCTTTAAAGTCTTTTCAGTGCCAGGATGTCCAGCTTGCTTGGAACAATGAGTCTGCTGAAAAATGGTAAGACACAAAAGCCATTCCAATGGGTGTATCTGGAGGACTGACAAGATTTGCCTGGTGAAGTGAGGGAACAAGGAGGCAATGACTTTGGTGGGAGTAATAACAGGAACCAAAACCTTGGTATGGTGATCTTCAGGGGTAAAACTTCAAGTGTGTCAGCTTTCCGTTTCTTGGAGCCAGGGCGATAGGTCAGAACAAAGTGGGAAAAGAAGAGAGCCCACCTTGCCTGTGGGGATTCTGTCTTTTGATAGTCTGTATAAATTCCAGATTCTTATGGTCAGTGTAATTGGTGGCTTGATGAGGAGCACCCTCCAAGAGATGACACCACTCCTGAAGAGCAAGCTTCACTGCTAAGAGTTCATGATTCCCAATTTCATAGTTCTGCCCCACTGGGGAGAATTTCTTGGAAAAATAAGCACATGGGTGTAACTTCCCAGCAGAGTATCTTTGAGAAAGAACAGCACCGGTCCCAACATCGGAAGCATCCGCCTTGATGAAGAACAGTAACAGAGGGTCAGGATGATGGAGGACCAAACCAGAAGTGAAAGTGCCCTTCAGGGATTGGAAGGCTTCTATGGCAGAAGGGGGCCACAAATTAAGTTTACCCCCCTTTTGAATTAAGAGAGAGGATGAGGGCTATGTAGGAATAGAACACCATGATGAACTGCCGATGAATCTCTGTATGGCCTTGGTGCTCAAGGGAAGGGTCCACTTCTGGATCACAGAGGCCTTGGCAGGATCCATCTCAAATCCTTCTGGGGAGATGACATAACTGAGAAAGAGGATCTTGGGCACCTCAAAGACGCATTTCTCCAACCTGGCAAAGAGGTAGTTATCCCTTAAACGAGAGAGTACCTCCCTCACCTGGAAGCAATGACTTTCCAAGTCTTTGGAGAAGATTAAGATGTCATCTAGGTACAAGACCACTGATCTCCCCAATCGGTCCCAGAAGATAACGTTCATGAACTCCTGGAAGACAGCTGGGGCAGAAGTTTATTACTAGATATTCGTAATTGCCCACCCCGAGTGTTAAAAGCTGAGTGTTTTCCAATCGTCCCCTTCATGAATGTGGAATAGATTTTACACCCCTCAAAGATCCAGCTTGGTGAAGATTTTAGCCCCTCTCAATTGGTCGAAAAGTTCAGAGATTTCGGGGCAAGGGGTACTGGTTCTTAACTGTAATTTTATTAAGACCCTGGTAGTCTATGCATTGACGTAATACTCCATCCTTTTTTTCCACAAAGAAAAAGCCAGCTCCGGCCGGAATGGTAGAGGGGTAAATGAACCCCCGTTGGAGATTCTCTTGAATGTAGTCTTTCATGGCTGACGTCTCTGCAGGAGATAAAATATATGTGCAGCCCCTGGATGGCATAGTACCTGGAAGAAGATCTATGGGGCAGTTGTAGGAACGATGAGGGAGAAGGAATTCCGCAGAAGACATCAGCGAAATCCCTGTAGACTGCCGGCAGAGATCAAACATCAGTAGAGGAAACGGACACCCGGTGGATGGGAGTGACAGGCAGGCAATGGCTTTGACAATAGTAACTCCAATGGGAGATTTGATTAGAGGACCAGTCAATAGAGGGGTTGTGCAGACAAAGCCAGGGTAACAACTACACCATAGGCGTTTAAGGACAGATGAACATCAGGAACGACAGTCTTTCTTTAGCAGAGTCCCAACCTGTATAGGTATATGGAAATTATTTCAGATGTTAATGGTCTGTCATCAATTGCCAGAACCTGCAGGGGAGTAAACAAGGGGTACAGAGGAACACAAATGTGGTGGGCAAAGGCAGCGTCTATGAAATTCTCTGTTGCCTCGGAATCAAGGAAGGCAAAAATGTTGTCTTAGTGGCCAGATGAATCTGCAGGTCCCCCACATGTGACACCCCAATTTTAACCAGACATGGGGAACATCCTGGCTTCAAGGGGAAGGAGTTGGCAAAATGAACTTGGCCATCACAGTACAGACACAGGCCAGCCAAGCATCTCCCTTCCAACCTGCATAGGTTCCTCCGGTGGAGTGACAGGAGGCTACTGGGATGGAGTAGACAATAGGGGTCGTTGGAAGTGTGGGGCTAATGTTGGCTGAAATCTCTTCCTGCATTCCTTGTCAGCTTGATGTTCCCTGAGCAGTGTATCCACCTTAATGGCGAGAGCAATCAAAGCTTCTAATTGTTCGGGAAGATCCCAGATCTTCTTTAAGTTGACTAGACAGCCATTGGTAGCTCCAGAAGCCTCATCGTTCTGCCATTAAAGTTCTAAAGTCAATAGCATACTCAATGGCAGTGCAATTCCCCTGTAGGATTTGCAGGAGCCAGGAAGAGGCACAATCAAAGGCCAGAGTTCAGGCAAAGATCAAAAGTCCAAGAATCAGTAATTAAAAAAATTTAGGAACACCCAGTAATGCAGCAAACTAATCCTATTATCGGGCATTGAACCCCCGACCCTGGCTCCTTTTATTTAGAATTTTGGTGCCAGACGCAACGTGATGACATCATGCGTTTGCGCCGCTGCCCACATGGTGTTTATGGGTGCCGTCTTGGACATGGCACGGCACTAAGAAAGAAGGTTGCTTTGTAGGGCAACCTGGCCTTGCCCGAATATTGCCCAGTGGTTACTGCTGAATTGCTAGATACAGGTAGAATTCTATTGTTTCTACTTGTATATCTGACGATTCAGTTCTAAATGTCTGTATTGAAAATAAATGATTTCTCCAGGCCAAAACTTTGATCTCACACTGAGCCTATACAGGTCCACATTCAAAAGGCAATATGATCCTTGTGTTTTTCAAACTTTCCAATAAATATTTGACTGCCACGATCAGATGCCAGTTGGGTATGTCATTGTTTTTGTTCTAAACACATCCTGCATATTGCCAGGCTATGAATAGGCGGCATGTAAAGCGACCTTTCAGCAGCATAATCACTTTTAACCAACAAATACACAGTATACTGCATTGTCCCGAAGAATTTTGTAAAGTAAACTAATGAATTGACTTTCTAATGCAGACAGAAGTCTTGTTTGGTTCAACTAATTCATTACTTAAATACATATACTATTAAAGGTTTAAATAAACCTTTAAAATAAGTGAATGTAAAATTGATGAGGGTGCTATTCTAAGCCCTTTTGTAATTTATATTCATTATTTATTTTCTTTTTTTCCAAGATATTAAGGGATAAATGTGCTATTAATATAAATGAATTTTGTTACAACTGTGCCACCAGTTTCCCACCAGTCTGACCAACAAGTAGTCAAGGAAGTTGTCAGGAGAAAGAGATTCTGCTGATGTTCTGCTTAGGAAAGATGCTGGGAAGGTTTCTAATTCTGTTCCTAAACAGAAGAACATCAGAGCAGTCTCTTTCTGAGAGAGCTCTTCCCTAATTCCTATATATTTAATAGACATTTGTGCATGTTGATTTCAGTTACTCTTACATGTACTATTGCACCTATTACCCAGAATGTTTGTGACTTATGGTGTTTCAGAGAAGAACTATTTTCTTTATGTTGGTTACCAAGTTATAAGGCATGTCAACATTTAAACATAAAAAAAACTCACCGGGGTTGTTTTGCCAGTAACATGGATTTTATGCTAGCTTAGTTAATATCAAATACAGTGTAAAATAGTTCTTCTCTGAAACACCATAAGTCCCAAACATTCTGGGGAATAGGTGCAATACATGTAAGAGTAACTGAAATCAGCATGCACAAATGTTCTAACCAAAGAAATCAAAAATCTTAAAAAAGACTTGTTTGTTAAGACATTTTGCAAGATGGCAATTACACATTTCACATCTTTCTGCAGGTAATCCTGCAGAAAAATATATTTAAAAATGTATTGCCACCTGATTACATAAAATAGAACAATACTTAGCAATGTATTATCTGTCTAACAAATTATATTGCAGATGCTTATTGATTTTTAAGTTTTTGTTTCTTGTCAGCAACTTTTTGTTACAGCCCCTATTTGATGCTATACAGATCATTTGAATACATTTTTATTTTCATGTTATTTCTGGGGTTGTGATCTTTATAGAGGATGCATAGATAGCAAAACGGATTGCAAAGGAGAGTTTAAAGGAACAATAACACCAAAAAATTAAAGTGTTTTAAAGGAAAGACAATACAATGTACTGGCACCCTGCACATGCAAAACTGGAGTGTAAGCTTCAGAAAAACAACTATATTTTATATAAAAAAAGCTGCTGTGTAGCCATGGGGGCATCCATTCAAGCACAGGATACACAGTAGATAACACATGCTAAATAGATTATCTGTTATCTGCTGTGTAACATGTGCCTTTTTTCTTTTTCCAGCTTGAATGGCTGCCCCCATGGCTACACAGCAGCTTTTTTATATAAACAATAATGTGTTTCTGAAGCAAACACCCCAGATTTACCAGTGCAGCACAACAGTACATTATATTTTCATTACTTTAGGACACTTTCAGTTTTTGGTGTTACTGGTCCTTTAAATAAGTCTAAGCTTTGCATTTTGGATTAACCAAAATGTTTTTATTGTTTGCAGAAACAAAACCCAAAATAACTTCCTTTACAAAAGTTGGACCTCATGTGTGCAATTATGTTGGTTGTATACTGTATGAATTTGTTAATATTGCCACTGGCGGTACAATTTATCAGCAACAATAATTCCACAACATATGCTCCACAACCTGGAACACATTTTTATTAAAAATGACAAAATCACCTAGTGACAAACAGTACATTTGATTTGTGGGGACTGTATTGACAGTAACTGTGAAAGCAGAAATATGTGATTTACTTATTTATTTATTTTTTGCCAGTAGCAAATCACAGCTGCTCAGCCTCTATTAGTACAGTAGCTCCATCCATTATAATGAGTCTGATTAATAGACGTCCCAAGATAATTAATCTTCTTCTAGCTTTGAAGCAGATGCTTCTGTCTTTAACTACAGCACTTCGATATTCTGGAAACACCAACAAGCCATTAATTAATGCCAGTAATACCAGGTCTTGTTTTAAAAATACAGGAACATAATTACATTTTTCCTTGGTTAAATTAGAAATTTCCTTTTTTATATAATGGTAACAAGATGTAACAGTCTGCTTCCTTCTGTCTTCATTGCTTATTTAGTTAGCCCTCTCTAGCCACTAGATGAGGACACAACAATGGAAGTCTTACAACAGGCGAGACTTGAATTGTTTCCCTTTTTAGACTTTTGGAAGCTGTCTTATATTTGTCCACTACTTTTATGCCTTTTTACTGTACCAGTCATCACCAAATTATCCAGCAGTAATTTCCATGAACCTGTTTTTTAACCTTTATTTCGTACTGCCGACCTATTAGGTAGCACTTTACAGATATTATTCATCCTTTACTTCAGTCCCTGTACCATTGGTGCTTATAAGATAAATCCCATTCACATACACTAATACTGATACAGGGAAAACAAACAAGACTCTATCAGCCTTTTGTCTGTGATATTCCTTTCTCCCAGATTTTACTTATTTATTATTTATTTATTTATTTACTTATTTGTCCACTTGTATTCTGATTTTTTTATACGCCCCATATTTTAAGAATATGATTCTTCTTAATCAGTCATATTAATCCCTTTGACAATGTGTAAAGTTTATTTTGCTAGATTGTATTTAAAAACTACAGTATTTCAGTTGAAGCCTCACTAGTGATGCTTATACTACTGCATATTTGCCATGGCTTCTATTATTTTTACTCTACTTACAAGTTATATTATGATGTGTTTCATTTCCTTTGTCACTTCTTGTAATAATTCTCTCTCTAATCTCTAATATCTAATCTCTAATCTCTAATCTCTAAATCAGAATTTCTTTTATTTTCACTGTCTGTTGGTAAACAATGGATAAAGTACCACATCCTCAGTTCACTACTTCTCTTAATGTGTGTCTTCATGTATTCCTATTTATCTCCCCTTCTCTTTTCAAAGCCTTATCTTTTAAGACAACTTGCACACACTGCTGTCTCCTGTGTTAATCATTTCTTTTTTGTTGTTCCTTACCACTAGAATTCATCCCTGAATTCCTCTGTAAGATACTCACCTTTAGTCTCTTCAAACTAGTGTTGAATCCTATGTACCTCTGGGAGCACTAGCACAGTCATCCATAATGCACAATTATGACCTTTAGAATTCTGTTTTAACAGTTCGTCCTAATGAGGTTTCCATTTCCCTGGCTTTAATAACCTTTAAGTATTACAGGATATATGATATTATGGTGTGTTTCCTTTCCTTTTTCACATCTGGTAATTCTACCTGGATTCTGCAAATTTAACGTTACCCTATTTGAATTTAAGTTCCCCCTACTCAACTGATTCGAAATCTTTAAAATAATTGCAGTTCTTTACAAACTAATAAAGCAAAGGTTGAAGGCTGAGAGTAAAGCTGGAAGTATCATTTCACTTTTTGCCCCAGAGTGCAGAATTTCTAAAGTTTTAGCTTTTCATATTAATATAACTATAACAAGTCATTTTCCCATTGATATTGCATCTGTGGCAGTTAAATGAGGGCACAAAATGTCAAGGCTATTCTAGCACCACTTAAGATAATGAAGCTTGGTTTTCTTTAGTGTATAATGTATCTTGCATTCGTACTATTTAAAAGATAATACCATCTGTATATGAAATGTGTATTGCATTCAGCAAACATTAAAAAAATGAAACATAACACTGAAAAAAATAATTTCCTTCAAAGATTCTGCAAAATAAACATTATAAAACTGAAGACAAGGACGCATTCATCTGTAAACAAGAAGATGACACGTCTGGCATTTTCCTGAAAGATTAACAGATACTCTTTTCAGTGTAGCAGCAAATTGAAAATCAACAAATATTTCCAGCACTTCAGCCCACCAGATGTATTGAACTGAATCTCTACATGTCCTGTAAACAATAACAGAGATAAAGGGTTGTTCTTTACAACGGCAAACCTGAACTATTTCTGTTCCTGTTCAGATGTGTTGTAATATAATTGCGATCTTATAAATGGATTAGTATAGACAGCAGGAATCACAGCAGGCAGTTCTATTAATACATATCTCCTGTAAATATTGCCACTAGGCCATTAAATTATCTTGAGATAAAATACTCTCTGAATTAATGACTTCAACTGAATAATGGTAATCCACCCAGAACAGCTTGTCACAGAAGTTATATTATTTTGCTCTTTAAATATTCTTAGCAAAAAAAATGTATTAGAAGAAGATGAACTTATAAAAATGTAGCATAACAACATAGCAAGTTAGGTTGAAAAAAGAGACACATCCATTAAGTTAAACCTTTTAAGTCTATATATAACTGATTGCTAGTTGATCCAGAGGAAGGCAAAAACTCCATTTGATGGCAATTGGACCAGTCCCTGGATCAACTTGTACTATGAGCTATTTTCCATAACCTTGTATTCCCTCACTTGCTTAAAAGCCACCCAACCCTTTGTTAGAGCTGTCTAATGTATTTGCCAGTATGACTTATTCAGGGAGAGAATTCCACATCTTCATGGCTCTCACTGTAAAAAAAACATTTCCAAAAATGTAGAAGGAACAACCTTTCTTCTAATCGGAATGGGTGCCCTTGTGTCTGCTGGAAGGAGATTATTATATTATCCTCTTATATATTTTTTTATATAGTTATCATATCTCCCTTTAAGCTCGTCTTCTCCAGTGTGAACAACCCAAACTCTGAATCAACTCCACTGGTCTGTAAGAAGGCAGTTTGGCCACCTGGTGAAGTTTCTCCGCATGGTGAATGGGATCAAAGTTAGGAGTTGATTGTCATGTGAATTGTTAACCATAAAACCATAAATCCAGATTGAGGTGTAAGTGGGTAAGTGGACCCACTACAGAGCCCTGAGGGTCCCCACTAAGAACCTTACTCCAAGTAGAGAATGAACCATCGACAACCACCCTCTGTGCCTGATCCTGTAGCCAGTTTACTGTCCATGTGCAAATGTCCTCATTAAGCCCAACAGACCTTAGTTTAGAAAGGAGTCGTTTGTGGGGCACAGTATCAAACACTTTGGCAAAATCCAAATAGGTCACATCTACTGCCCCCTCCCATCCAGCATCTTACTTACCTCATCATAAAAAGCAATCAAATTTGTTTGACATGAACTATCCTTCATAAAGCCATGCAACATAACATCATTAGAATTCTTATTTCTCAAACAGTGTTTTGACTTTAGCATTACATTTCTTTTTTCTGAAGGCTCCTTTCAGGTATTTTCCCTGTATAGTGAGGTTGTATATGGTTTAGATTAGCTTTCTATAAAATGCATAAAAGGTAGAAAAAGAGACTTTCTCTAAAGATCGGCATTGTTTTCTCAGGTAGTTTGCCCTTCGGGAGGTCTGAAAATCACAATTTTACAGGGCATACACTGGAGCATTTACCTATGTTGACATTAAGATCTCAGATGCCCTCAGCAAGATCATCGAAAGGCTCTTGTAAGAAGGGAAAAAATTATTGCCAGGGAATTTTACTAAAATAGCACTATGATGTATATTTTTACTGTAGTTTCCCACTTGAGTTGCATGTTATTAACCAATTGGCAGAAATAATGCATTAACCATATAAATTGATAGAGCAACAAAGTTCAGTGGGGGTTATTTATAAACACTGTGTAAATTTGCCCCTGGGAAGTAACCCATGGAAACCAATTAGATGATTTCTTGTAGTGTTCAACCTGCAGCTGGCTGAAAAAAAGCTAATCATTGATTGGTTGCTATGGGAATTTGAATTTGATTTTCGAGATTTATCCTACTCTGGCCCTTTAAGAACTCAAATTTGACTTTTCACCACCTAAAACCTGCCAAATTGCTGTATAAGTCAATGGGAGAGGTCCAGGGATCAATTTGGAGTTGTTTGTAGCCTTCCTGACATTCATTTTTGTTTCGGAGAAAAAAAACTTGAATCAAGTTTTTTCAATTCAAATCGAATTTGATTCAAATTTGATTCGACTTTTTGTGTCGATTTAATGCATCCGAGTTTTAAAAATTTTATTTTTTTAAATAAATTTCAACTGGTCAAATTTATGGGAGTTTTTGAAAACTCACATGAATACCCTGTTTTTATGTTGTTTTATGAGTGAATATTCTGGTGCTTGAAGTCCCCATTCTTACCATGGTGGACAGAGTACAGAGTTTCTGAAATGCAACATGAAATTGTTAGAAGTCAACAATGCATTACTCCAACATTGAATAAAGTAAGTAAAGGGTTGAAAAACTCTATCAACTTAAAGGTGGGTGGGGAAATGAGTCAGAGGCACACTAAAATTATTTCCTCTCAGTTTACGGAAACACTAAAAGCAGCACTGGCCCCAGGAAAAAAAACTTGGATTGGATTAATTGGGGATTGCCTAAGATACTGGCACCTCCAGCTAGTCATGCCTTCTTTAACCTTTAAGGCATTTTGACTTCTAGGTGTTTATGGCCCTTTAAATGATAAAAATTCTCTGCCGTTATGATGTAGTGCCTCAGATGAGTAATATATTATTACGTACAACAGAGTTTTAAAATAACCATTGTAGATGTAGGTCATTTAGGATATGGATAGGTAATTTATCTTTTAATGCCTTTGAGACTCAAAGTTGTGAAATAGGAATCTGTATTAGGGTCACACATTATCTGTACACTCTAACTAACCACAGTAGAAAATAGCTTTGCTTCATATTTCCCCTTATGAAACTCATTGGTGAGAAAAACACTGTATAATTCTCAGTCATCATTACCCTGAAAAGCTGAAGGTAATTTAGGAAATAAGGAAATAGAAAGAGTATGCATTTGATAGCAGAAATGTGAGAGAGATAGAGTGGGAAAGATTATGAAGGATACAGTGAGAGGGAGGGAGACAGTGACAAAGAGAGAGAACATGAGTGCTTCTATTCCTGGCCTATAATTGTCAAGTGTAGAAAAATGAATCTATATTTTTGTAACAGTTATCATACATACATATGACCTATAAGAAAACGTAGGACTTATTTTTTTCTCCTTGAAGGTTTTTCCTTGAAAATCTAAACCAGGCCAGGGATTTCCAATTAGAGAAGAAGTTCCATCTTTTAGAAACTGGCCCAATCAATCAGTGTCTCCTACACTGCACAGATACCAGGCAACAATGTTTTAATTATATTTTTAACAAATGTATTTTGTTTTAGTTGTATTGTGCAACAAAAGGAAAATTGAAAAATGAGAGTATGGCTTTCTTTTATTCAAAAAGTCCTTGCATAGTGATCAGTGTTACAGTATGTCGTTTTGAGCAATGTATTTTTGAACTCAGTAACATTATTCGTTTGAAAAATGAAGCATTTTATTTAAGTTGGGCACATGAGGATGAAGTTCACTTGTAGGCTTGAAATGTGACATTTTATGATTGCTTCATCATTGCTTCAAGGACATTAAAGTAACAAGAGCAACCCACAGGTACTATTTAAGGATGACTGATAAGTGGGCTTGACAGTACAGAATAGTCAATGCCAAGAAAAAGTGGATATGTATTCAAGGTTATCATAAAAGTTTAGGAGTACAAATCAGAGCTAATCAAAACTATGTTTATTTAATACAAATTATTTGCACTATTTGGACAACTGCAGGAAACAACAGATTCAATTTAATGTTGTTTCCTCACCTTCTAGGACCTTACTAGGATAAACTGAATATCTAATTCAAACCCTAATTTGCAAGTTTTTATTCAAACAAAATATGAAAAAGGATCATCTGTGATTCATAGATGTAAACAGACTATGAACAAAAGTATGTTGCTTTTATTAGACCCAGACTTTAGAAACATGACTTTAAGGATTTGCTTTAGCTGAACAGTAAATGGGTTATTGTCAGGGGGGCCTAACGGCTCCCAGCAGGAGAAGTCCGGACCAAGGAGGAAGCTCGGGTAAAAGTCCAAGATCAGCAGTATCAAACAGGGGTCAGGTGAAAGCGTAGTTAAATCCAGGCAAAGGTTCAAAAAGCAGGCAACAAGAATCAGATTCAGGGTCAAAGCAGAAGTCAGGAATCCAGAAAACAACCATTTATGAAATTAGGGAAACCAGGAACACAAATCAGCAAATCCTATATTTGGGCATTGAACCCGTGACCTCCGCGTCTTTTTATTACAAATTTTCACGCCGAGCAGGTGACGTCAGCACGCCTGTAATGAGATTTGCCATGGGGCCGCCATCTTGGGAGCAGCCCCATCGGGTGTTACTAAAACATGACTTTTTCTCATTAAAACAAACTTGACCTAACTACCATCCACAAATCAGATTGAGAAAATCTGGACAATTTTGAGTATCAATTCAAATTGTTGCTAACAAAACTCTAATTATCTGAGTTTACGAGTGAAAACCAGTGTCAAAACACCCCAATACTCCCAAAATTCATGAAGGTTAAAAACATCTTCGAATGTTTAGAGGGACAGCGGCCATTGACTTATACAAGAATTCAACAGGTTTAACAGTTTTTTCTAATTCAGATTTTTAGCAGCTTCTGTTTTTTTTCTCTAAAAATTCAAGTATTTTCACTAAAAAAAACTTGAACAGAAAAAAATCGAGTTTTAATAAATAACCCCTTAAAGTCTCTGTTGGCTCTGGAGTCCAAATCCTACAAAAAGGACTGGGATTCAGTTAAATCCTGAACCAATCTTGGATTCAGTGCACCCTTATTACTTACATGGACATATAGGTTCTTTTAAGGGTCATTGTGTTCAGTAGCAGAATGTTTAGACCCAGAAATCTGCAAGAAGTGGGATAAAAGTGGTTGAAAGTGAAAAGTAGTGGTGAGTACTGAACACCGGGCAAAAGCAACGTCAAAAGCTACAGAAGCGGTGGAGGTAAGTGTTTATTGAAAGGATCATTTTGTGCCATATATTTGAAAGGAGCATTTTGTCTAGGGTGGAATTAAAGCTCATAATGAATAATTGGCCCGGAGATGTTATTCTGAAGCTATCTGGTGATTAAAAAATGTAAAATGCACAAGTTGAAATTGCAAATTTAATGCAAATGTATTTTGTTTATGCAGGAAAGCCTTGTGCTCCATCTTTAAAGTGACTTGAAGGAACTACTGTTTTGAATAGTTTTTGTGGTGTCAGATGCCATCTGTATAAACATTTACTATAGTATAAGTTTTAATATAGTATAAGTTTTAATATAGTATAAGTTTCAAAATGATCAGATGCACTGAGAAGCCATTGCTTAGTGGAAAATGTTTTCTATTGCTCCCATGTTTCCATTTAGGGAAACTTCAGTTTAACATTGTGGATTATTGTAATTGGTAGCAGTCTGAGAGGATTCCACGCTGTTTACAAAAGGTATTCCATAAATGTTGAATGTCATAGTACCTTTTAAACCTGGTTATGGCATTTAAGCCAATGTGTCACTTGTAAATAGGTACTGTATATTGATAGCTGGTTGGAGGATGTTTTCAGGTAAACTTTCAAATGACTTAAGGGTGTTTGCAGAGTATAGATCCCCAAGTAGCAAAAGTCCTTATTCCGCCGAGCAGGAAATGGATGTAAAAAACCTCTAGTGGAACAGCAAAACATACGACAGTCAGATTTGGCGTCTTAGGGATTTATATGCGTTAAAGTAACTCCTAAAAAGCACTATTTATTGGTGAAATATCTGACTTGAATGATATCACAGGAGCCGGCACATGTTCCAGTAGCCTGATTAAGATGAGGGATAAAGTGGTGCTAAGTGTCTCTGAACTTAAATGATAGGCAGGGCCAGAAAGGTTCATCTTGAGTGGGATTATTACTATGTACTGTATATAAATGAGTTAGAAACAGTTACAAGAGACAGAGTGAGCCTTTGAAGCTTGTGATAAATTGTAACTGATACGAGGGATAGTGGGGCCCTGAGCGTCTCTTCAATACTCAGGCAGGGACAGAAAATTATTTTTCCTTGCTACCTTCACTTTCCTCAGTGGTTCTCAGGCATGGAACGACTTTATTATGCTATTTTAACTACATTTTGGGCTCTTTTATCTTTTATTTTAAAACACAATTTAATAAAGGTTCAATTCAATACATAGGGGTATCCAAAAACCTAGTGATTAATAGCAGTCCTTTATGGAGTCTTTCTGTAACCACTCCATTGCACAGTCCTATGTTGTTCCTTGTGGGCTGACTGACACGGGTGTGTAAGATGAGACTATAACTCTCCTATTTTTTGTGACATTTCAGTATAAAAATGTGGTGCTTTGTTAAGCCCATTCATTTTTGTTGCATTGTCATAGTGCAAGGATTTATTGTTAGTTTTCTGTTGCCTCTGCCTATTAACAGAATGCAGAATTTATTAATAGGTATCAATGTTTAGGTTAAAATATAAACAGAAAAAAAACAACTCTAAAATGGATGAAGAAAGAAATTTGATAATGTCATAATATTCCTATAATAATTACCCAAGTGACTATGGACACTTCAGCATTGGAGACATGGCACCCTGTACCTTTTTTTTTTTACTTTTTTTACTCTTTGTGTGCCTCCATTTAAGCATACTTTTAATGTATATGTGCATAGACTGCTGAAGCCTAAGATTATGAAGACCAATGGTGGTAATCTATGTAAAGCAAATCTGCAGCATTTGAGGAGTGATAGCTTATAAGCTTATACATGCACACCTTATAGAGTGGTTCTTTGGTGAATACCTGCTCCATTTCTCTTCAATACGTTACTCACCTGTCTGTTGTATACATGTTATTCTGCCTAAGGAACCTTAAGGAATCATTTTCTGTGTTCCAAAGATTTGGATATGGCATACTTATTCTCATCAGAGGTCTTCCAAGTTATGGACAGTGCTAGACTATATTTTCAGTTTTACCAACTGCATTACTTCTAAATGTAGCACCAGTCAGGCATTGTGGTTTCCTTTTATTAGTATTAAATGTACTAAGCTGCTGTTTTCAAATCTCAGCATTTTTCAATATGATATTCTCATAAATACTTTCCAGTTGCGGCTTCCTTTTGTGTTTTGTAATTACTTGTTTTTCCAGAGGATGTAGAAGTGCTCTGTTTCCCAAATAATGCGATAATACTAAATAATTCATTATTATCTATAGTTTAAAAAGGAATAACAGCTATTCTTCATAGTAACTCTGGGTCAACTTCATAGCTTTAGCTTTTTCTGGGAGTCTTTATTTAGATATGGATAAAGGAGTTCCGAACACTCTAAAGTATAAAGAAAGGTTTAATAAAAGAACAAATGCTCTTCTTAAATAAAGGCACATTCGTGAAGCATTTTCTAATATAAAATGGGCTGAAAAGTTTGCCAGCATTGCTAAATTTTAATGAGATTCTGTGTAGGAGGTAATTACTGTATGTGAAGAACTAGAATTATTTGTATACAGTATAATATAAGGAAATGTAGGTAGGAAGGTAAATAGATAATTGCATGGTTGTTGCAGTGATTTTTTACTGGAAACAAAAGTAACTATTCAATTATAATAATAATTAATGATTAATTGAATGATTATGGATAACACAAAAAGTATTTGTTCAAAAAGGATGCTGTTTAAAAAGGAAACTGTTGCTCAATGCATGGTCATTTAAATGCACCAATATATAGCTAAGAAAGCAGAAAACTGCATTTTCTTTATGTATGCACAAGAGGTTGTTTATTTGATGGTGTATAATTGCTGGGGCACTGGCAACACATCATTATGGCTCAAATCCCCAGTGATATAATGATATACTAAAGGAGAGAGGCAATTATTATTAAGTTTTTGCATTGTTTTATTAGTAACAGTTGTAGTTAATGGTATTGTCAGTTATCAATTGCTACTTCACATTTGCTCTACGGTTGCTGGTGTTGCTGGACCCAAAAAAACTGATTAACTGATCCTTGGAAGCATTTTGCCTGTATATAGCATAGAATAATACAGGTTTGTTAAAAAATGGTACAGATATGGGACATGTTATCCAGAATGCTAGGGACTTGGGGTTTTCCAGATAATGGATCTATCCGTAATTTGGATCTTCATAGATTAAGTCTACTAGAAAATAATGTAAATATTAAATAAACCCAATAATAAAACTGGTTTTGCTTCCAATAAGAATTAATTATGTCTTGGTTATGTCAGGACTCATCTCCCTTGTGGTCTAGTGGGCAGCGGGGTCCACCACCGCTCCTTTGGCGTGGACGCCTGCTGCTCCTTCCTCCTCTGTGTATGGGGATCCTATGGCGCGTGTGCCGATGCGCTTCCAAGCTTATGCGCCAGCATGAAGACGTCATCACGCATGGCGCAAAATTCAAAATGTATATAAGGGGAATTCAGATATCTGCACACTGCCCGTTGTTAGGTTCAATTAGCTTGTTCCTGGGTGTTATATTCCTTGTGAATCCTACTGATCTTTAGTGTATTGACCCTTGCCTGCCTGATTAACTACTCTGACCTCTCCAATCCTGATCCTGCCTGTCTGTGACTATTCTGATCTCTCCAATCCTGATCCTTTGCCTGTCCACTGACTATTCTTCATTCTCCAATCCTGATTCCGGCCTGTCTGACGGTTTTCTGCTTGTGCTGGCCCGGCCTGCCTGTTCCTTCCTTCCAGTATCCTGGTGAGACGATCGTGCCCCTTTGCTTGTCCAGAACCGTTAGCTTTGATCCTCTCTCTATTCAGACCTGGCGGCATCCGATTAGCCGAGGGCTCCTCCCGAGGTGAAAGGCTGTGTTTAAAGGCAGAAGAGATTGCTGAGACCAGGGAGCTTAGCTTGGGTTCTGGATATAGGGTACCGAACGTGACAGGTTTGAATCAAATACAAGGTACTATTTCATTACTACAGAAAAAAAAAGGAAATCATTTTTAAAAATTTGGTTTATTTGAGTATAATCGAGTCTATGGGAGACGGCCATTCCGTAATTCGGAGCAATTGAGAATGACAGGCCTCTACATGAAAATGTATATTAAATATGAAAAAGAAAGAAATAGATTAGCTCTAAAGGGTTCTATAGCAACCAATCACCACATAGCAATTTTGGTGACCTGTTGAAAAGCAAGCATCTTATTGCATGCACTGGGTTGCTGAATTTGTGCAAACATGCTTTTTTTACATATGGGGGAAAGAATTATTTTTAATTATGTTATGTTAAGTGGCAGAGTCCATAATGATCCATAATGATTTATTTGACTTCCTGTGTTATTACTCAGTAGTAGGGTAGTTATTCCCCTTAACCCAATTTAAGGCATAAACAGTGTAGCCTGACCACTGAAGCCTGATCTAAGAACAGGATAGTCCTGGCTTTGGTGTCACTCCTTGACCTGTGTAATAGTCCTTTGCTTGTGTTTAGTGCTAGTCTTCTACCCAGACCTGTATAATCACCTGTAGTTTTTGTCCAACTTAGCTGCGTTCCAGTGTAGTTCTACTTACTGCCACTCAATCATAATCCTGCCCTGTCCATTCCTCTCAAGGTTATTCCCTTATCCATCCCATTCTAGCCTCTCATGCTCTTTGTCCACTCCCTCGTGTTCCTGTCTGATCTGTATTTTGCCACTGCAAACTCCCTGTCGGACTCATCACATTCCTATAGTTTCAGGGATTCTTCTTAAGTCCCTGGGGCCTCTATACTGTTGCTTTCATTTATAAAGTCTGCAACACTGTAAGGTGAATAAGGGTGAATAACCATGGGCCAACAAACAAACTGATGCAATAGGCAATAATGATGAGTAAATAAAATGAAAATAGCAGCCTGCACCTGTTCCTGTATAATTTACACCATTAAGTATGGCAGGTTGTGCAAAAAAAAAATTACAGAAGCTTCAAGAAAATCTGTCAAGAAGGGCTGTATTGACTGCACTTGATTTATGATCATAAAGTTTTTGTGAGCTGAGCCTTTCTAAAATGTTTTATTTTTCTGATCCCCTTGCAAATTGCTCTTTGAAATGCATATCAAGTTATAGCATGCTATGATTACTGTTGTGAATTGTTTATGTAAAATTTCCTGCTTCTTGACTTGTGCCGCTTGAAATATATTCAAGATGTGAAAGTATAAGCAGTCTTAAATAAAAGGAATTTATAAATTAGATTATATGATGAATCATTGTTAAAGGACACAGAAAGGACAGAACACTCTGAGGGTGCCAGTATTTTAAACACCACCAATGGATTAAATTGCTAAATATTTTCCTGGGCTCCTTTTGGAATAGTTACAATATTGTCACGAGTCAGTGGTGTAACTATAGAGGAAGCAGACCCCGCAGTCAAGGGGGGCCTGGGAAAAATGGGGGGCCGGGGATATGCTTCCTAAATAGCCAACAGTAACCCCCCCCCCTTCCCCAGCTGCTCTGTGGCAGGGAAGCAGAGCGTGTCAGCACAGGGAGGATAGTGGGCAGAGTCTGGGCATGGATGGGCGGAGTCTCGGTATGAGTGTGTGGAGTCTGGGTGGGGAATGGGCGGAGACCAGGCAGGAAGTGGATCGGAGTGAGCTGGGCCCCTCTGAAGATTTTTTTGCAGGAGGGCTTGGTGCACTCTAGTTACACCACTGACACTATTTTTTATTGCATGCATGTGCAAGTCTTAAAGTCTGAATAAGCCCAAGGCAGGCTTGGGAAATATAGGTAAGCTAGGTAAAAAAGATCCCAGAACAGATGCATATTCAGTCACAATAAAGTACTGCTGTAAAGTATCTGATTGCTGACCATTCAGGCAGTATACTGCATTGTTCCCATGAATACAATGTCATGTTATGACTACAATTTCCTTCAGTTTCTAGTTACAGATGTTTGCACAATGTGGTAAAACACAAAGGATAACATTTATCCGTGAGTTAAATCATCTTGCCCACTCACCTCATTGTACTGCTAAGAACATTATATTCGGGATCAATTAACCAGAAATATGTTATCCATAAAGCAGTTTATTAAAGCAAAGTAACCCCTATAAGGAAATAATTCTTCATTTTTATTACATTGTTTCTGTAATAATAAGACAGAACTTTGTAGGTGATGTATACTAAGCTGCATACATCCATATTGGCAGCACAATCCTATTGTTATGATTTTGTTTAAATATTATAGTAGCACTGGGGCATGATGCTTCATATGAGAATCCTCATGCCTCAGTTCCAAGGATAATAGATACCACAGCTGCTTATTACACCATCTATTTTAAGCAATAAGAGCAGCAGTGAAAAATGTTTTAATAGCTGGCGAAACAAAGGCTTAAGTCCAAATTGATAATTCCCGTTTACCTGTGTTAAACATACACTTGTCACACCACAGCATGCAAGCTTTTCTCTTATGCGCTGGACTCCAGAGGCAAACATTGGTTTGGAAAAGATTTGCAACATCCAGCAGAGTAAATGTGTGCTTAGAATGGAATCTGTCTGCCGGAATCATTCCCTGCATCCCTGCAATCTGATGTGGAACTTAGGGGGTTATTTACTAAACTCTGAATACCCAAAATTCCCCGAAAGCCGAAAAATTTGTGATTTTTTTAATAAAATTTGACTTTTAAAAAAAATCACGAATTTTTCGGAATTTATTAAACCCCGAAGGCTAAAAAGCCTGAATATAAAAACACTGCATCTCAAACCTGTCGAGGTTGCATAAAAGTCAATGGCAACAGTCCCATTGATTTTTGGTTGTGTCGGGGGTTTCGGGCAATTTCACGATGTTTTTGGAGATTTCGAGGAAAATTCACGAGAAAATCGTGAAAATCTGAGCTTTTCCCGCAAAGCAAATTTTCAGGAAAATGTAATAATAAATCAGCGTTAAAAACCCGAGCGGGTTAGATCGGAGTTTGTAGCAGCCGATATTGAGATAAATTCGGACCTTGATAAATAACCCCCTTGGTGTCACTGACTTTAGTATACATATCATGAAAAAAACACAGCTTCTGCACACTACACATTAATGAATTTATTATTTATTTTTGACTTTTCTGGGACAAGAAATGTAATTTATACAAGGAATATACAGTAGTCACAGCCTAAAAAATGCAGGCCTTTAACTGTGTCATCTATCTGGGGAATAAACATGAATAATAACCTAAAAAAGGTATAACATTGGGGATATTCCACATACCAAATCCTCTTCTTTGATCCCTCCTCTATTCAAAAAAGTTAATTCAAATTATTTCAAGTGGGACAAATTTGCTGTCAAGGTGATCCATTTTCAAATTTGTTTTGGGTAAGTTGAATATGCTACCAGTGTTACAATAATGCAGGTGCACGATTCTAGTTTTAGGGGCTCATTTATCAACACTGGGCACATTTGTACCTAAGCAGTAACCTATGACAACCAATGTAATTTTTGCTTTCATCGTTCTGCAGCTGGTCTGAAAAAAAACTGGCCAAATGCATATGTGCCCACTGTTCATATATAAACCCCACAGCAAGAATGCTTGGGGAGACATATTTATCAAAATGCAAGGTTGCATTTTTCAGATTTTTGGATGTACATTTATTTATTAAAAAATGCAAACGAATTTGCCTGAAAACATGACAAAAACTTAAACAGCAAAATTGCATACTACTCAGCATTTTCACCCATTTTTTTCTTTAAAAAATTAGAAAAACTTAGAAGTACAAGGAAAACAAATTAATTGTTGTACCCTTTTCTTTCTATCTCTCTCTTTTCCCTCCCCCCCATTTTATATCATTTCCTCACCCCCCATTCCTTGCAGCCACTTGATGACAGATCACATATAGGATAACTTGAGAGGTCAGAAGAAGTGACTAGGTATACTAAGGCGATCCTTATGAAATAATATAAAGAGTTACCTATCAATGATACCCAAGCTACTGATTTTATGTTGTATTTTATTGAATTCATTATATGTTACAATGAAAACCAATCAAATTAATAAATAATTAAAACAAATGTGAAAAACTTGAATTAGCATTTTGCCAGACTCCCCTTAATTCTACATGAAATTGGCAGATTTTAGATGCTGATTTTTTTTTTTTAGTTATTTGTAAGTAAGAGTTTTGTCAACTTTAAATCATGTTCCTTGAATTTTTGTGAAAAAAAAAAGCGTTGAAAAATCTGCTCCTTATAGTGCTCCATGGTGAAACAAATAGTCTTTCATCTCTCTTTGTGCACTTACACTATATGTAAGATATCCTTGTCCTAGGCTTCATGTGGGCAACTCATACCCATATTTATGTTTAAACCTTCAAGGCATTGCTTCCCCTCCGTAACCTATAAACAGCATTTTGTTCACACATAGAAATCAGGTGTGTGAAAACCCAATGGCACACATAGTAACATAGTACGTTAGGTTGAAAAAAAGATACACCCCCATCAAGTTCAACCTTTTAACTTTTTTTAACTGCTAGTTGATCCAGAGGAAGGCAAAAAAAAGCTTATTTGAAACCTCTTCTGTCCTGACTCCAAGATGGCAGTCAGACTAGTCCCTGGATCAACTTGTACTATGAACTATGTCAAGGAATTAGGAGCTGTGTATACACATATGTGGAGGATTGCCTCACACAGATGAAGCAA
Organism: Xenopus petersii; assembly: GCA_038501925.1. Taxonomy (NCBI): domain Eukaryota; kingdom Metazoa; phylum Chordata; class Amphibia; order Anura; family Pipidae; genus Xenopus; species Xenopus petersii. The sequence continues at coordinate 41,260,568 of CM076677.1, forward strand.
CATATTTCCTAGCAGGGTGCTGCATACGGTTGAGATAGAAAACACAATTAAATTAAACCAATTTCTTGACTGAGGTGCATCCATATGAGTTAAAACAGTATATTATTCTTCAATTTTATTTCTTCTTTTCAGTAATTACACATATAATTCAGTACCAACCCTAACAATGGCGCCATAAATAAATGACTATTAAGAAAACATTCTGTCACAAGTTTTTTTCTTTCTCCATTATTGGATGGTACTGTACATACTGTGGTTAACTATCCTTGGATAATTACAGTTCTGAAACAAAGAGAAAAAGTGGCTGCTGTCAGATGATGCTTTATTAGATGCTCTGACCAGTCAACTGAACTGTGACTGCTATGGAACAACCCCACCATAGGTCACGTACATAGTGTACTTCATTTATTCCTCTTGATCTCTAATCTATTTAGAATAAATATTCTTATAATTAAAGTGAGATTACACGGAGGAATTTCGAGGTAAAACAATATTTCTTTCTTTACTGAGCTGTATTTGTGTATCTTTATTTGTCAAGAATTTGTATTGCCACCCTAAGAATGGGGATAGGTGAAATAAAGACAGAAATTGTATAGTAAAAGAGGAGTAAAGTCAGTTTTTTACATATAAGCAGTGAAAATTATTGATTGCACTGAGGAAGAATGATACGTCTAAATGTATTAATAGTGAATTAATTATGAATAATTAATATAATGGGAAAATAATATATTCCTGAGATTCCTGATATTATTTAATTGGCCATACGTAATTGGTAATAAATACTATTTTATATAAACTTACATATACATATATTCACTAGTGTGGCCAAATAAATACAGCAGATTATGCAGTCAACCTAAATGAGAGCCAAAAACCTTGCAACTCGCGCGAAATAACATTAAAACTAACTGCTATGCTTATTTAATCAACGACACTTACCAACAAATTTGTCTCATCACACGTTAGTGAGCATGCTAGCAGTGTTAATTTTGTCGCAAGAATATTACCAGTGATAATGGGCAATATTTTATAGACAATTTTTACAAACTTTAGTAAATAACCCATGAGAAACAGCCAGACAATCAAGATTTTTTAAAAATACACAGTTCAGCCTGCAAAATAGAGCAGAAGGGTCGTGTTGCAATATTTAGAAGGAGGCTGACAACACAACCATATAAAAGCATCTCTACATTAAAAAGGTAGAAGAATATGATTGATGATGATAAACGTGGCAAAGGAGTTCAAGACCTACAACCTCACTGTGTTAAAACCTAATCCCAAAGAAATAACTAAAGCAACTGCACAAAATACTAAGTATATCACTGAGAATGTGAAAAGTGCAAATGAAACCAATTTCACTACAGTGCCATTTCTTTGTTTATTGGAACTGTTCCAGTGAAATGCACATCTGGACAAGGACTGAAAAATGCAACTAGTCCCTAAGTAGATAATTTGTTGGGAAATTGGTGTGATTATGGAATTGACTGGTTCCCATCAAAGGCACAAGATGAGGTCCTGCTCACAGCTGGTCTCATAATTAGTATATCATCTAGAGAGCCTACTGGAAATAAGATGGAAGATTGCTGCTGTACTGTAGGTGGATGGAAAATTGCCTATATGCAGTAATAAAACCATTTTATCTTTGCTTCTTGTTTATCCTCCAGCCACCTTGATTGTATTATAAGTAATCCCTTTAAGTGAAGGAGAGGAAAGGCCAGCAATAGTCAAATCAGTGAATCTGTAGAGAAAATGATCACCTATAAAGGCCTACCCATCTACAAGATAAACCCTTTTTTACACCAAAAAAAACAAATAACCATTTAAAGCAAGCTCTTAGGTCTCCTCCATCAAATACTTGAAAATTGTTCATATGAAATAAGCCAGTTTTCTTAAGGTCATTGTACTTCTGGGTCAGTTTTTCAGATAGACATTTCAAGATAATGCTGATAAACATGTAATAGGTGCTTATGGGGCACATTTACCTAGGGTCGAATATAAAGGGTTAATTAACATTCGATATTCGACCATCGAAGTAAAATCCTTCGACTTCGAATATCGAAGTCGAAGGATTTTGCGCTATTCCTATGATCGAACGATCTAAGGAATAATCGTTCGATCGAATGATTCAAAGGATTTTAATCCATCGATCGAAGGATATTCCTTCGATCAGGATATTGTTAGAAAGCCTATGGGGACCTTCCCCATAGGCTAACATTGGCCTCGGTAGGTTTTAGGTGGCAAACTAGGGCGTCAAAGAAATTTTGAAAGAGACAGTACTTTGACTATCGAATGGTCGAAAAGTAGAACAATTTTTAGTTCGAATTGTTCGATTTGAAGTCGAAGGTTGTAGTCGAAGGTCGAAGTAGCCCATTCGATGGTCGAAGTAGCCATATTCCACAATTCGAAATTCAAACTTTTTTTCCTCTATTCCTTCACTCAAACTAAGTAAATGGGCCCCAAATTATAACAAGATTATAACAAAATAAGTTTAGGTCTATTGCCAACATTTTTTTACCATTTGTAACAATTCAGTCAACTATGAATATCTTTGCTTACTATTTAATTGTAGTCCTAGAAATGCTATTATAATATTAGCTTTGGTATATTCATTGTATTTTATTTAACATACTAATCACTGATCCATGAACTATTAACAGAACGTAATAGATTCAGACCAAGTATAAAACTCAGGCTTTTACATTGTTGATTCAATTGAACTGAAAGTGTTTGTGTTGATTGGGTAATTATGTTGGATATAAAACACTAAGGCGCCAAATACCAAAGAAAGATTAAAAAAAAAGATTATTCAATTAAATGCTGGGATTATAAAGGAAGGATGCAAATTAGCCTTGGCTTCTCAATAAAATCCAGTTGTTATATATATCCCCTATTACAATACAATTCTTATTCCAAGCCAAATTAAATATAGCTTGTGTCTGTAACATGATTCAGAGGGATATCACACAACTCCTCTGTCTCTTCAGGAAGATAGTTAACACTTTATCCCCCATATGTAATAAAAGGCACTACATTTGCCCAGGAGCAGTAACACATAGCAACCAATAAGGTATTTGCTTTCAAACAGGTGACCAGTTAATGCTTCCTACTGATTGGTTGCTATGGGTTACTGCTCCTGGGCAAATTTAGGGCCTTTTTGATACATTGACCGCCTATATGCCTTACAGAATAGCAAATAATAATTTTTTTAATGAATCACATTTATAAATGTTAATAGATATATTCTATGTCATAGGGGCAAATTCACTATGCGCTGAAGCGCCTAACGCTAGCGTCAATTCGCTAGCGTTAATTCGCTAGCGTTAATTCGCTAGCGTTGGCCATTTTTGTTACTTCGCAAATTCACTAACGGACGCTGGCTTAACTTCGCTAGTGTAACTTCGCACCCTTACACCTGGCGAATTTGCGTAACTATGCAAATTCGTTTTTTCTATATTATGGGTGATAGGATGAAAAAGATCGAAAACATTTTTGGGGCTCCCCTCCTTCCCCTCTACATTTGCTAACTCATGGCAACTTAACTATACAATGGGCACATGTGTAGGGCAAAATAAAAATTTTATTTGATGTTTTGAAGGTTTCCCAGGAATTTGTAATGCTGCTACATATAACTCCATTGAAATTTGAATTTGGCGCCGTATGCAAATTAACCATCGTTAGCGTAACTTCGCTTCGCAAATCAACGCTAGCGCAACTTCACAACCTTACGCTACCCCTGAGTGCAACTTCGGATTTTAGTGAATTTGCGAAGCGCTGGCGAAACTACGCCTGGTGAAGTGCGGCAAAGTTACGCCTGGCGCAACTACGAATCTTAGTGAATGTCCCACATAGTGTGAACATAGACCAGTGTGAGCATAGCTATTAAATACCAGTGGTATAAATATATAGAGAGCAGACCCTGAGGTTACATGGGGTCCAGACTGTGTCTGCTGTATAGATATTCCTATTCCCCAACCTCTTTGAAAATGTGCTTACCCACTGCAAATGAGCACCCCTCCGAATATAATTTTTTTTAAAGGGTCCCAGAGCCATGTAGTTACTCTGTACACTGTACAAATCAACTCAAAGACCCCCAATTTGTCACAATTGCTCCAATGATTAATGTTATAAATGATGATTTTTATGTTAGATTAAGGGGGGCTAATTCATTTATTAAATAATTAAGTGTCTCAAAATATATTGAATTCTTTTGAGAGATCCCAACAGAGTTCCTATTTCATTCAGTCATCCATTGATCCAGTTTAAGAAAATCTGTCAGGGATATCCCAAGAAATCCTTACGGTTTCCAGTGCTCAGTCAGCAGTTCAGGCACAACAGGTACAACAAAAAATTAAAAAGTAGTATACAGTATAGAATTGCCACACTTGTTTGTGTAAACTAACAGGTGTTGAGGAATTGTAGGGGAGGTTATTTGTAAATCTGTACTTCCAGATAGGATTACTATTTACTAATTACACTGTACTGTAATGTTAGGGATAATGCACACTATACAGGACATATACCCTGCACTGGAGTATTGTTGACAATTTGGTACTATGCTTTTTATCACTTTGTGTCATTTATTTAAACTTTGATAAAAAATGAGATTGTTAGGTGTGAGTTGTAATATTGTACAGATGTGCAGTCGTAACCTAGTGACACCAGTTATATTCAGTAGTGACCTCACTGGAGTCCAGTAATCTTTGATCTGTTAAAGCGTTGACTGCATGCAGTTTGATCTGGTCTCATACAGAGGCACGTGACTGTATGCCTTTAAACCCTCCAGTAATTGAAAGTAATGTAAATCTTGCCGGAAATATCCAATGAAAGAATGATGAACTGTAAATCAACACACTCCCATTAAACATGACAAAAAAACACATTAATATATCCTGTATCCAAATTACATGTCAGAATCTTTGTATTTTTCCAGTCGGAAGTGAAAATGGATTGGGAATTGCTCCTCCATTTATCATCAGTTACCTTTTCGTTTATTTGTCTATGCTAACAACACCACCTAGTGGTAATTCAGTTCATAAAATTCATAAAATGCAATAACCACTTCTGAAATGTCTACATTTTTGGTAAATGTTAATAAAACATTAACTACTAGAAAAACCTAGCAACTGAAGGATTTCTATTGATTTTTTTCATGTTAAACTATGCAAAGTCTATATTTATGCAATTTGCAAGAAACTACATTCACATTTTTTCATACGTGAACTTTTGTTTCTTACCTTACCTGCATTTGCTGGCTTACCCCAACTGCCAGCTTTGTGCCTTAATTCTTTTGTTGCGTACACCGCATTGTGTATATATCCAAAGAGAATATATATATATATATATATATATATATATATATATATATATATATATATATATAAAGATAGCTAGATAATTAATAGATAGACTGTAGGTCAATGACATGTTAGGTTCAGGAATAATTTTCACTCTTTGAGGCTAAATTGGCAGTTGGCCATTTGGCTGACTTTTCTTTCTATGGACTAGTTTGTAGTACATATTGAAAAGGGTGAAATAGAAGGGAGCATGGATTTTAGGGTTCATTTACCAATGCCAAGTTGCAAGAGCACTAAAATTGCCCCTCCAGGGCCCATGCACTTTGTATTTGTGCCTGCAGAAATTTTTCATCCCACCTTACTATGGTGGCATGTTGGTTAGGTCAGAATATGAGACGCTGGAGGCCATACTTATGTTTGCTGTGGAAACTGACAGGACACAAAGGGGCAAATTTACTAAAGGGCGAAGTGGCTAACGCTGCCAAAATAGCGCTACTTTCACTGCATGCTGCATGCAAATTAGCTTACGCTAATGTATTTTCGCTAACGCAACTTCGCCCGCATTCGGTACCCGGTGCGCAACTTCGGATCTTCATCAATTAGTGTTGTAAAGGTGAATTTACTCCTGGCGAAGTGTTGCGATGTGCGCGAAGCCAGCGCTGGCGAATTTTAGACAGTGATTTTGCCCCAAAGACTGAAATCAGAGTGAAGGCACTGATTGGCCAACTCAGACTGGACAAGCAGTGCTGGTAGTAGATGGAATGGGCATTGTATAAAAGACAGGTAATGGTATCAGTGGGCTTAAGGTTCTTAAGAAGAACATGCAGTGTTAGGAGAAGCTAGAAGCAGGTGGCAGAAATGTCACAGAAATAAAAAGGACAAGGCTGTAGTTGTATTTGAAAAGAGGGCAAAATAGTGGTAGCACTGGTTGGTATTTCAAAGGTGATAATGACAGATCATTGATGGAACTGACTGGGAAATGACAGAGGACAAGAGCATGAGGATCCTAGGTTTTACATAGGGGTGCCTACCCCAATCTTGGGAGTAATAATTGACCCCAATGCACAATTGAGACAAATATCCACTGGTATCCATTAGTATGATGTATCTGCTGTCTTATGCAATTCTCTTGACTACTTTTAAATCTTCCTCAGAGGAAAATAATGGAATCAGAAGGCTGACTTTCAGAATTGAATTACCATGCTGCAGGTCACAGATGTAAATCACCCCAACCATTGCTTTCTCAGGAATACACAGTGAGTGCAGTGTATGCTTGTCAATATGACACTGTTGCAGAGAGACTTGGGATTCTGATTCTATCTTTTATTACTTTCTTTGTGTTGGACCATCACTTCAATGTGCTGCCTGTTTCTATGCAAGGAGGGAGGGAGGATGGATGCAAGGCAAGTGCTGGGGAAGAAGCAAGAGTTAGGGAAAGGTGTTGCTGGTGGCTGATATTAATGCATATAAAAAGTCAGTAGCAGAAAAGCACACTCTGTTTAGGGTGCAGTAGGAAAGGGAGTTTATGACATGGCTCCAAAGAACAAAGCATGCTATTTTCAGGACATGGAAAGCTATAGGGAGTCCCTCTGAAGAAACTGCCATATGCTGTAAGTGGAAATCCACCATCGAGGCCCAGTGATGAGAGAATTTGAGCCATTTGCTTCCCTAAAAATTAGTGAAATGTCAAAAATGTGTCAAACACATTGAAGCTAATGGCCGTTTTTTGTGCAACATTTTTTAAACTTTTACACATACCTAGTCCCAGGTCAAACAGCCGGTAATATTATGTGTAGTAGCTTAATACTGGCACACTTTATTCATGCAAGTTATTTTAAAGGCACCAGCCCTGGAAATAAACCTAAACCTATTCCTCTGTATGTGATTGTGGATCACAATTCCAAATGTGATGTATTGCCGCACAGTCTGTACTGAACATGGGTAAAGGGAATTTATAGTGTACCTGCTCTCCCATATAGCAGTAACACAGAGACACAAGACTGCTGTAGTGCTGTTTAGATGGTCAATGCTGGCAGAAATTTTAATAATGACTCCAGTAATGATTGCATTAACAAGGAAATAAAATATGCCAGGTTTATACACTGCAGGCAAGATACTTACCCTATCATTCACTATACTATACCCTATCATTCACTAGGCTGTTGGCCAAGGAGAGCTGGGGAAAATCTTGATGGGCATTATAGGGCAAATGGCTTTTAAGTATGTTGCTGAACCAGTGACAGATTAATATAAAGGCAATCTGTGTGGTCACATGGGCCCCCGTTTTCCGGGGCCAAGTGCTGTGGAGCAGGGCCAGGCAGAGGTGGGTTGAGGGCAGGCCATCCCCAGGGCACAAGCTAAAATCAATCCACCCTTATCCTCTAACTTCCAACATGCTGTAAACTGTGGTAAAATATTGGAACATGCTATTTGTAGTGCAGCAGTTGGGTGGTGGAGCATTGCAACAAAATTGCTTTATTCTTCAGTAGCAAGATACTCACATCCAGGTTGTCACATAGCAGGTTCGAGCATTTTCAAAAAGTGCCATCTCCCGGTCCTTGCAGTCTGGTGTTCCTTCAACATCCCTCTGCCCTATTCCAGGTAGGAATTTCCTTGTCCCTGCTTCAGGATGTACCATACAACTATCACTTCTGCCCTATCTCTCTCTTAGCCACAGCCCCTAGGCTATTATTTCTCACTAGGAGAACCTCTCTCTGTCTGTACCTGTCCAGCCGATGTCAGGAAGAAGAAGAAGAATATAAATATATTGTATGATAAGTAATACACAAGTGAAAAGGTAGAGGGAAGACTTGACCTTACATTCTTCAGCTAACTGAACCCATTTGTGAAACTTTATCAGTCTGCATTCTTAGAAATAAATGAATTCTAATTTTCTGGATATTAATAGACATAATGTAAGTGACCTGCTTTATGAAGGTGACTTTGTATTATTTGAAATACCTTAAAGTTAAATTGCAGTTTAACAGATATATACAACTAAGGCTCTTTTTGACTCCCAAACCTAAACATGGAGATGCCCAAAACAGAGCCCAGATTATGGCAATCGTATATATTATAAAAAATGATTACCGTGCTTATATAAGCTTAATATAAATATATAAATAGCCCCTAATATGTTGTAACTGGACTCCTCATCTGGATAATAAACAATGGGAATAAAAACTGAGTAATCTCTATATATCTCTGATTCCTAAAAAATTAGAGCATGGTGTATACATTACAGCCTTACAATAAAAAAACATGGGCAGATCTGTTAATGCTGAAAATCCTACACACTGGCTTTTCTCTACAGATAAGAACATTTTGTTCCAAGGTGATAAAATACATGAACAAGCAACGTGCAGTTCCGGGCAAAAACCTTTGGGCCTAATTGAAGAAATTGTAGTTCTAAGTCTAAGTCTAAATACTAGGAGCCTGATGAAGTAAACTATATTTTACGGTAATAAACTAATAAATGCTTATGTAAAGAGTGGCTTGGATGATTTCTTGGACAGACAAAATATCAAAGGCTATTGTGATACTAAACTCTATAGTTAGTATAGATATGGGTATATAGAATTTATGTGAAAGTAGGGAGGGGTGTGTGTATGGATGCTGGGTTTCAATTGGACGGTTTGAACTTGATTGTTTCTTTTCAACCTGATTTAACTATGTACTATATATTGTAATGGGTTCCTCTGGTGAAATGTTAACCTATGTGTAGACTTGACCAATGATCCACCTCAGCAAGGAACTATGGGGCAGATTCACTAAAGGGCGAATTGTCGTCATCGACTGCTTCATACACATCACAATACTTCGCCAGGCGCAAATTCGCTAACACTACACTAATTCACTAATATGCAAAGTTTGCGCCGAACTGGTGACTTTTCGCTAGCGATACTTCGGCAGTGGGAGCATTTCATAGCGACGATGCGCTAGCATTCATTTGTGCCTAGCAAAACTTTGATAGTGATCTGGCGCTTAGCTCAATTTGCATAGGGCGGGAAATTTAAAGATGTATGGACGTCTTTTATATAAATGGTGCAAATAATGGTTTTTATTGCACATGTCCAGAGAACCTTAGTAAAGACAAGAGAGTTAATGCCCTACACATGAGTCCAATGTAAAATTAATGGTCCATATGTTATAAAATGTCTTGAGAAAATTGGTTACCCAAAAAAGTCTAAGTTCTTTTGCTGGCAATCCCGCTTAAAAAAAGCAAAAGTCGCTATAGTTTTTGGAACTTCGGCACGCAGGATATGATGTAAGTGACAGAAGAGTGAGGAAGATGTAGCTTCTTTTAAGCACTTCGCCTGGTCTGAGGTGGCAAAGTCAAATCTGGCAAAAGAGGTAAGGTTCAGTAAAATCCGCACTTTACTGAATTTGCGGAGTAACGACCATTCTCCAGAGTGAAAAGTCATCTGGCGTTAGAGTGCGAATGAGCACTGGTGACGGTCTCTTTCACTACCGAATTGACTCCTGTGCCTGTTAGTAAATTGGCGATGTCCCTGCGGATGTGATTTCTGTCGAAAAGTCGCTAGCATTCTAATCTGCCCAGGCTATGATGTTAAGGTGAAAATGTATTGTGCTGCTTTTTCTATGTTTTATTGTAACTGTTGGGTGTAGGGTTGCTGTTTTGTGCTGTTTGAAAGCAAAGAAAAAAGTTCTTAAAAAATAATAATACACACCTGTGTGCTGTTTCACTCTTTTTTGTACCCCTGTTTTTGTGTTGGGCTTGACCCCATACATACTGCTTTATGTTCTACTCAAAACCAAATCCTACTACACTGGCCATTGAGGACTAATGAGTCCAAGGATAGTAAAAAAACACACAAGTACAAGACAGCAAATTTGGGTCCACCATTAATTCATTAAGGGGCATATTTATTAAGGGTCGAAGTGGAAATTCAAATTTTCAAATTTTTTTTTTGGTCAAAACTCTCAAATTCGAATTGTGAATTATCCAAACTCTTTTCGAGTTTTAATCCCAATTTTGAGATTTAACATACTCTGGCCCTTTAAGAACTCTAATTTGACTATTTGCCACCTAAAACCTGCTTTATTGCTGTATAAGTCAATGGGAGAGGTCCTTGTATCAATTTGGTGATGTTTGCAGCCTTCCTGACATTCAAGTTTTTTTCAGAGTTAGCGTTTTTTAAATTCGAATAGAGTTTTTCTAATTCAAATCGAATTCGATTCGCGTTTTCAGATCGATTCAATTGGCCAGAGCTGAGAAAATTAATAAATTTCGGTTGGTCGAATTTCAAATTTATGGGAGTTTTAAAAAAACTCACATGAATTCAAAATTTGACCCTTGATAAATCTGCCCCTAAATGTCATACTATGTTCTTAAGGAATGTTGTCTGCCTGTCTATGGCAGTTTAGGGCAGCAGTGTCAGATTGCTTGAGGTAGTACAAGGGGGAGGGGGACATAGAAGCTTTTAGAGAAAAGTGGCCTGTGGTTAGAGTCAGTCTTACTATAGGCAAACCGTTTCTCGCTCTCCCTTATTGTGGCACATTGTTGAAGTAGCTGCAGGCTCCATTTCTGAATACAAAGACCTGCGGACTGTGGCTTGACTAAAATACTGTCTGTGTAAGACACGCTCATTTCAATAGTGGGCAACAGTTAAGGAGAATTCAACCACTTATTAAAAAAACCCTACTTAGACCCCCCTCTCCCCAGCCTAGCTGCTACCCCGGGTAAATGCCCCTAATTGCCCTCTCGGTGCAAATTCAGGGCATCTGAGTTCACAGCAGCCATCTTCTTCTTCTCTGGTAATCGTTGGGTCTTCTTCTGGCGTTTCAGCAAATTCCTTGCGCAGTTCTCAAAAACGGAAGAATGCTCCAACTGCGCATGCGCTGATACAGCACTTACTTCCCAAAGAAGACCGAAGAGAAGAAGATGGCTGCCATGAACTCCGATGCCCTGGATCTGCACCAAGTAGTTAGGGGCATTTAACCGGGGTAGCAGATAGGCTTGGGGAGAGGAGGGTCTATGTAGGGTAGGGGAGTAGATTTTTTTTAATAAGGAGTTGAATTCTCCTTTAAGCATCTCCCTTCCCACCCAGTCTTCCAGATGTGGCAGGAGGTGCAGCCCACATTGCGGCCCTATTTTGGAAAGTACAGGGCTAAGTTGCACCTCTTGATGGTGTTCTTTTCATGGATAGACAGATTTTTATATGGAGCTCCATGCAAAGAACAGCTAGCCTTGGAATGCAAGTGCTTAGGAAATTAGTGCAAAGGGGCACACTCTTAGGGTTGAGCATTTAATGTTAATGAAGCATTTTGCTAATAAGCTGAGACCTTTTAGTATTATTGTAAGTAGGTGGGGTTAAAGGATATGAGATACGGTCTGGTAATTGAGGTTACCTGATTCATGGCACCATACCTTTTATCTCATGTGATATTTATTATGCAGACTAGTGGATGAACTGGCATTTTAACTGATACTTTTAGGGCTCATTTAGGTGTTAAATATCACAGGTGCAGTTTCCAATAGCAGCTGATCAGGACAGGTCATTGCTTTTGCTAACTTCTTGTAGACGCATTACAAATTACTGGTTGGTTGCCTTTGGCAACTGTACTTGTACAAGTTAGCACTTTTGTTTATAAATGGGCTTCTCTTTAATCTTATTAGTCCGTTCAGAATGAAACAGACATTTGTCTGGCCTCAAAGCACTACCTTGTATCCTGTTTATGTGATTCATTTTGACAAGATTATTGTTACCTTTGAACCTTAAAAAATAAAAGTGCATTTAAAAATTAGTTGTTAATGTAATTCCAATTGAAAGCAATGTTTCTCTGTTCCTTTCTGCCCTCAGGTTTTCACTTTTATAACAGTGTAGCAAAAAATGATACACGACAGCATGAATGATGTTTATGGAACGTAACAGGACAAACACAGTTTTCACCCTTTATGTACAGTAGCTGTGCTTGAATCTACTTTTCGCAAATGAGACCTTGCTTCTTCTAACATTTTAGTCTATGTTGTTTCATTGCTCCTTTAAATGAAGGAAAGCCGCTGTCCAACTCTTAGCTGTGTATATAAAACATTGCACCACATGATGACAGCAAATCCATTAAAAAAGGCATAAAACAAAAAGAAAAGATTACAACCAATCCGGTGAAGAACTTTAATCAAATTGATGAGATTTGTGGGGTTTTTTTTTTTTTTTTTTTGGAAAATTACAGTTTATGTCACACAAGATACACATAAAGAAAAGTTTGGTGATTTTCTGTGACAATTAGAAAATGGACTCAGTTTAAAATATTACCAAAATTTAGGTTTATAGGAAAATGAATCCTATTTGCATGTAGAAAAATAATTAATTCTATACAGTCAGCCTATTTACTAAGTCCTTTTTTTGTATGTTGCCTTAGTTAATCTAGTCATCCATGTTTAATGAGTTACACAATCAGATTAGTAAAATGTAGGTAGTACACAATGTTAACAAATGAGGTCTTTTCAGCAATCTGAAGACATCACATTAATGCTTTAAGTACATAATGTACAGTATTATGCATACTATTTTCCTTTCTTTACATTTTTTTATAGTATTTAATATTTGACATTAGATTTTATTTTCTTTCCTCATTCCATCCTGATTTCTAGTTAATCTGAATAGTATCAATTTATAAACAGCTTCTTTATCATGTTTCATTTGACATTGCAATATCCTATATGCTTTAGACTGTCATGTCAGTGACTTAGTAGTGAGTTTGTATAGCTGTATATTTGGTGTTCCTCCAGTCTAGACAAGTCTGCCTATTGGTATACGAGGCAGACACATGAATGCTTGGGGTGTTCTGCTCAGGTTGATGGGGTTGCCATCAAGCCTAATGTCTTCCAGAGTCCTGCGAGCATATGTCCAGTCCTTCATTTTGCAGAATGTATCCTCATGCATTTCCTGGATATTGTTATCCTGCAAATGACATAAATATAGTATTTTATATATATTATATATATATTATTTATATATTATTTTCTGCAGAAAAGGTCTGTCAGACTGCTATGTACATGAAATACACTTAGATACAGGAGTAATTGGGAGATAGTGGTTCATAGAAAGGTCTGACAGGACACAGTTGCCACTGCTATGATCTCTGGTAGTATCATTTAAAAAAAAAAGAGACTCTTAAAATACATTTTTGGAGGAGGCAAAAATATAATTATTGGCATTCTAGATCCAAGCAGATGAGCCACTGGATATGTAATTCAACAGCAACTGGTAGGTCCCAGCATTCCCTATACCATCACCACAACACAGATGTAGCTCATGCAATAACAATGTGTTCAGTTGTGAATTTATTTCACATCTTAATATTGTAGAGACCCTGGCAGTTAGCTGTATTTTCTCTAGTTTTCAGTTTGGAGCCCGAAGGTGGTCCTTAATGAGCCCTCGGTGATTATTTCCCTTTCTAGGGTCGGAGTGATGGAAGCAATTCAGTGAAAGCTCACTAGAGGGGAGTGTAATGTTGTATAAAAGGCAGAGCAACTGCTATGTAATCGTCATGACAACTCTCAAGAAATTACTTGATGTTATGCTATATATGCTGTTCAAGTAAGATACTACTGATATCCCCAGATAATAATGTGCCAGGGAGTTAAAGGCTTTCCTTTGTTTGCAAGAAGCATATGTGTTCCTGATCATATGCTACATCAACTGACAACTATTCAACATGTGATGATACATTATGGGGGTTTGGTGGGGGGTAGTTATTTACCATAGTACACACACAAATGAACACACTACACTTTCCCCATCCATTATTTTTCTCTTCACCATTACTTCTATATATTGTGCCTTCCATGACTATGCCCTCAGAGGCCTTCTTCCTGATCTCTGTGTATATTCCAACACCAGCACACTAATGCACCTACTCTTTAGAATTTGCACTGATTTGTTACACCTTATTGGTATGTATTGTTATTGATTATTATGGTGTGTAAAGATAATATATGGTCTGTAACTTGGAAAGACACATTATCAAAATATTAAACTTTCTGCCGAGTTAATATGTACAGAGGATATAAAAGAGAATAAAGTGCCCCCGTTGTAAAATATAAGGATATTACAAGTCACCATGACCGTATAAATTATATGCATGAGCTCGGAGGCATGAGACCGCAGGCTTATGCCTCTATATGGTCATGGAACTCCATGGTGACATAATATAATTACATTTTACAACAGTTGGCACTTTATTTATTAGAATACACAAGCTTAAGTCATGTGACAGCAATTGCATCACAAAGCAACGATTATAACTGGTGATGACATCATGAAAGGCCAATTATATGGATATAATTTACAGGATGTTTATGTGTATTATAATTATTTATTACCATGACTGCCATAAAAAACTAGGCATTGTTAATGGGGGATAATGATAGAAATGCAACAAACCTATGCCTGTTTTGTTTTTTATATTGTTTTTTGTATAAATATTTGGAACAACAAACATAAATGCATGGGTGTTTAAACCCATTATTCCGGGTCAACAAAACTTAGATTGCTGAAGTGGTCATTATTTGTGGCCATTGAAAAACATGAACCCCCATGCGTACATTTCATTGTGTACGCTGCTCCTGTTTTTTTCTTTTTGCAAGCAAGCTGCATGCTTGATGTCCATGTATCCAGAAAGCTGTGCCCAGCAGTACACTTTTGCACCCAGAGTGATACCATGAAATATAATTTCTTCCAGTGACCATAGGTAGGCATAGTCCACTGTATGTTCTAATACATCTCTTTATGTAAGCGCATATGCACTGATGCCAGTACTTACTTGCAGGTGAAGAGACTGCAGATTGTCAGGAAGAGGAATAGGGATGTGATTCAGATGGTTATTGGTTAAATACAAAATGTGAAGATCTGTCATGTCCTGTAATAAAAGTTCAGCTCTTAGTTAGTTGACATACTATTCAACATCCTATTACAAATGGTTTGTAGTTAAATTGCTTATATTATGTATACATATTTATTTCTGTTTATATCCCTATAATCATTATGTCACATCTAAACACATAAGTATATGTCTGAGACCAAACCTCTATCATATGTCTATTGCTAGCTGCTGTAATTTGTGCCTACTAACTGGTGCATTGACATTAGCTCTCCATCTACCTCTAGTCTCCAACGGGACCTTGTTTAAATGCCATGGGGATGGCTAAATTAGTAGTTTCCTACAATAACATTCAACTATTGCCTGGTAGAGTGACAGTGACAACTGAACAGCTGTTTAAAGGAGAACTAAAGCTTAAATAAAGAAGTAGCTAGATATGTTGAACAGTATGTTTTGGGCCTCTGTACCAGCCCAAGGCAACCACAGTCCTTTAACAGTGAAGATATGTGTCTCCAAAGATGCCCCAGTAGCTCCTCATCTTCTTTTCTGCTGATTCACTGCACATGCTCTGTGCTGTTGTCACTTATTGAGTTTAAGGATTGACTCAAAATATACAGTAGACATAGAATAGAAATGTCACAATATAAGGCTGATTAGTAATAATACAGATAATTACTAAATGACAGTACAGAAACCAGTGCAATTAGCATCAGAATTTAATAATCAGCCCTGTAGCATCAGCTTATTTTACAGACCAACCTAATTTTCTGCTTGATTATTTGCAACGACCCCTAAGCTTAGCTTCTCAACAGCTGCTGAGCATGTGTGTTGCAGACACTTTCCAAGATGGTGACCCCCTGTGACAAGTTTGAAGTCCTAGATCACTGCTGCTATTGACAAGCTGAGACTTTAGGCTGGTGCAATAAGCACAGTATATAAAATATGGCATTTGTAGCCATATTCATTTTTAGGGTTTAGTTCTCCTTTAAGTCGCAAACTGAAAACAAAAAGTGAAAACCATGTTTAACTGTTGTTGCCCAGCTCATTCTAAAAGTTTGTTCCAAAGTCAAATTACCCGTACATTACCTACACAGAACTAATAGAATTAATAAAAGGTACTGTGTGCTAAATTATACTTTTGCATGGCAAAAAAACATACCTTGAATGCTTCTTGCTTTATTCCTTTAGAGCCAAGTCTGTTGTTGCTGACATCAATGAAGTTCATGGTATTGGGAAGCTCTGGAAGTTGCCTTATGTTATTATCTCGGAGTATGAGCTCAGACAGTTGAGGCAGATTCCTAAAGGCATCTTCATCGATCTCAGATATGATGTTCGACGTCAAGTCAATCTTCTTTAATTTAGCTGATTAAGATTTTTTTTTTAAAAAGTACTATCATTAGAAGTTTAATGGAAATATGAAATATGTTGAATGCATTGGATGTTGGACACATATGCTACAATAGATTTGTTTAATCTGAATGGCCATAAACCCCTGCAGTTTAACATTAATGTTTAGTCTTGCTATGGCATTTTACCTGGCATATCACAGAACACATATTATTTTCAATGTTCCAGCAAATTATTTTCATTGTGCAAGTCTAAGGGGAATGGAATGTCTTATGGAAACTTGAAATTACAGTAAGAAAATGGAAAATGTTCACCAAAAATACATTGTGTATAGATGTTATCTACTGTAGCACTACTAAACAAACTCACTGCTTGACACAGAATAGGAGAACCTTTCAATCCAATTTTCAGGCTGCGTGATTTACAATCTTATTATTGATGCCTGAGGCTTAGTGAGATACATATAGTTGCATTGGACCACATAAAAGTGAGATTTGTCTTGAACCCAGACATCATAGATATAAATTCAAATCTCAGCGTAAAACATTAAACATGTGCAAATAATCCATGTAATATTTAAATCAAATGCTACCCTTCCTCCGTTGCTATTCCTGAAAACTATGGTGCAATAGGCGGAGAATCTGATATGCCTTAATTACCTTATCAAGTAACCTCTATGTCAACATAAATATTTCATATGACATTAAATACATACTTAGATGATTAAAGTCATGTTTGCTTATTTTGCTAATTCTGTTGAAACGCAAGTAGACATGAGTGGTTTCTTTGGGAAGAGGAGGGATGGTATCAAGATTGTGGTCATCGCAGTAAACGGTTGTAATGAGGCAAGCACACAGAATACACGTTGGTGAAATGGCTGCAATAAGGGAAAAAAACACATTTGTGAAAATGCGGAAACAAATATTAATTTGAAAAAAATGTCAAATTCCAACCGTAATCATTTATAATCATATATATAAAAATGTAAACATTGCAAAGTTGTCAAAAAACTTGCATAAAGCGATAAACAGATGTAGCATGAGCAACTGAATTTAAGGTTAGGTTTAATGAATATAGCTAATTTGAGTCACACAAATGTTCAAGCTTAACATTTTACATTTTGATATCTTGGCTGTTATATATCTATTCTCACGTATATAAGTATCCTAAATAATTATAAGGATTTCCTTTATCCCTGTATGCATTGTCAATATACAATGTACAAGTCAGTTAACTGCTAAATAGCAAACGTATTTACTAGAGTGAGTTCTGTCCACTATTTTAAGGGACAGTATATACAATATAAGAGCTCACTTGCAAATGCAATTGCAAAGTGCACTTAACACCATTTACAAAGGTATTTCTCTTTGCCTAGGCACACACTTGTATTAATGCCCATAATGTCAAAAAAGGATGTTAATTTGCAACCGCACTGGTTAAATAGACACAGGTTCTGCATACTTTATTTTACAGGCGCCTACAAAGATGCTGATATTCTGGGTAAAACGTGGCATTGCGGGTGCAAAAACATGGCAGTTTCCAACAGTGCTCCATTAGTAAATAGGGCCTATAGTGTTTTTCAAACTTAACTTTGTTTAAACTTGTTTCTCTGTTTCACTGTTTTTACAGGTTTTAGTTATGTGAATGTCTGTCTGTTGACATTTTAATTAGGAAATGTGGAATGTATGTGTGTTTTGTAGCTTTACTGAAGCAACAGATTTTCTGACTTCCAACATTTGTTCATTGACCCCTTAGGGCTTAAAATACAAGCATGGTCTCCTTTGAGATTCTGTTGCAGAAGCAATTCTATAAGGGAATAACTAAAACACTAAATTTCAGACGTGCAAACTTTGAAAGTATAAGGGCATCTCTGCAACATATTAAGTGGGAAATGCTTTTCTCAGGGTTAAACACAGAACAAAAATGGGAAGTCTGCTTAATAAATATACTTGTCAGTATATTCCACTTGTAAGCAAGGAACGTCGTTGCAAAGCAAAACCTTTTTGGTTCAATAGAAGCGTTGGTGTTGAGGTGGGTAAGAAAAGAAGTGCTTTTAAAGCTTTCAAGTTAGCTGGTACAGCCAAATCATTTATAAGGTACAAGGAGGCCAATAAATAATGCAAAGAAGCTATAAGGCAAGCTAAGATTGCTATAGAAAAGGATATTACAGCAAGCAGTAAAAAAAATCCAAAATTATTTTTTAAATATGTTAATAGTAAAAAAATGATGAAGCAGGAAGGGGTGGGTCCTTTACTATCAGGGGGGGTCAGCTGGTTGATGAAAACAAAATAAAAGCGCAGATTCTGAACTCATATTTTTCATCTGTCTACACAAATGAGGAATCAGTAAGTGAAGGTTTCCTTCTTAACAGTCCCAATTCTAGTAATACAACTAATGATGCATGGTTCACACATGATGAAATTCAAAAGAGACTAGAACATGTTAAGATTAACAAAGGTCCAGGGCCAGATGGTATTCATCCCAGGGTAATTAGCGAGTTTAGCTCTGTGATTGCCAAACCTCTTTACTTAATTTTTCGGGATTCATTGAGATCTGGCATAGTGCCGAGAGACTGGCGAATTGCTAATATGGTGCCTCTATTCAAAAAACTATAGGCAAGTTAGTCTGACGTCAGTGGTAGGAAAGCTTTTCAAAGGGTTAATAAAGGATAAGATGCTGGACTTCATAGCAAATCATAATACTATGAGTTTGTGCCAGCATGGTTTTATGCGTAATAGATCTTGCCAGACTAACTTAATTTCTTTTTATGAGAATGTAAGTAGAGACCTCGATTCTGGGATGGCAGTGGATGTGATTTACTTAGATTTTGCTAAAGCATTTGATACAGTGCCACACAAAAGGTTACTGGTTAAATTAAGGAATGTTGGCCTGGAACATAGTATTTGTACCTGGATAGAGAACTGGCTAAAAGATAGACTACAAAAAGTGGTGGTAAATGGAACATTTTCTAATTGGACCAGTGTTGTTAGTGGAGTACCGCAGGGCTCTGTACTAGATCCCTTGCTTTTCAACTTGTTTATTAATGACCTGGAGGTGGGCATTGAAAGTACTGATTCTATTTTTGCAGATGATACTAAATTGTGCAGAACTATAGGTTCCATCCAGGATGCTGCCACTTTGCAGAGTGATTTGTCTGAACTGGAAAACTGGGCAGAAAACTGGAAAATGAGGTTCAATGTTGATAAATGCAAGGTTATGCACTTTGGCAAAAATAATATAAATGCAAGTTATACACTAAATGGCAGTGTGTTGGGAGTTTCCTTAAATGAGAATGATCTAGGGGTCTTTGTAGATAACATGTTGTCTAATTCTGGGCAGTGTCATTCTGTGGCTGCTAAAGCAAATAAAGTTCTGTCTTGCATAAAAAAGGGCATTAACTCAAGGGATGAAAACATAATTATGCCTCTTTATAGGTCCCTGGTAAGGCCTCATCTGGAGTATCCAGTGCAGTTTTGGACTCCAGTCCTTAAGATGGATATAAATGAGCTGGAGAGAGTGCAGAAACGTGCAACTAAATTGGTTAGAGGGATGGAAGACTTAAATTATGAGGGTAGACTGTCAATGTTGGGGTTGTTTTCTCTGGAAAAAAGGCGCTTGCGAGGGGACATGATTACACTTTACAAGTACATTAGAGGACATTATAGACAAATAGCAGGGGACCTTTTTACCCATAAAGTGGATCACCGTACCAGAGGCCACCCCTTTAGACTAGAAGAAAAGAACTTTCATTTGAAGCAACGTAGGGGGTTCTTCACAGTCAGGACAGTGAGGTTGTGGAATGCACTGCTGGGTGATGTTGTGATGGCTGATTCAGTTAATGCCTTTAAGAATGGCTTGGATGATTTTTTGGACAGACATAATATCAAAGGCTATTGTGATACTAAGCTCTATAGTTAGTATGGGTACATAGAATTTAATTAAAAGTAGAGAGGGTTGTATGTATGGATGCTGGGTTTTCATTTGGAGGGGTTGAACTTGATGGACTTTGTCTTTTTTCAACCCAATTTAACTATGTAACTATGTAACTAGATTCAGCCATACTTTCAACTATATTTTGGACAGTAAATAAATATTCTCAACAAGCCCATCCTAACTGTCCCTCCAGAAGTAGTTGGGTCAACAAATAGGAATTGTCCATAAATCTCATGATTACTGACCACAAGGCTGCCCTCCCCAATGCCCTGAGACCAGTCTCACAATTTTGGAACCACTGCTCAATACTAACATTGTAAAATATTTTATAACCGTGATTTATTTTAGCAGTGGTACTTAAAAATGTAATGACAAATGTGAATGTAACATAGACCCATGCTAGCAATGGCTACTATTACTATAGGTGGCAGGAGGAACAATTTTCGGAATGTTGACAAACAGAGATGCCACCTTTTCTGGAAAAAAATACTGGCTTTACTATATTTTTTTCCCTATTAATAACATTGGCTTCAAGTATCATTTTTACCTGCCAGGACAGTAAAATACCAGCCAAGTGGCAACCCTAATGATAAATATATACTTCTTTGAAAGAAGCCAATTATTCAAATTGTGCTGCTGTTTTACATCTCTTAACAGCAGCAGTTAAAACACCATCAAATGGAAATAGTGGCAGTCAAGGCACCCCTCTCCAATTGTCACTGTTTCCCAGAGTAATTTATGATATATGCTGAAGTGTTTGAGGAGACAATAGTAAATTAGGCACAGCAATTCCCATAGGTCACTAAAGGAAGCAGTGACGAACAGAGGGGCTTTGCATTGAGATCTATTGGAGCTTTTTGCAGTTGAGGTTTGCCTGGGACCACTATGTGTGCTTCAAGCATAGGGAGTTATTTACTAAACTCCAAATACCTGAAAATACCCAAAATCTGAAAAATTCGTGATTTTTTGTGTTATAATAGACTTTTAAAAAAATCACAAATTTTTCGGAATTTATTAAACCCTGAGCCCGAATATAAAAACACGGCATCTCAAACCTGTTGAGGTTGCATAAAAGTCAATGGGAACAGTCCCATTGATTTTTGGTTGAGTCTGGGGTTTCGGCAATTTCACAATGTTTTCGGAGCTTTTGGGTGAAAATTCACAAAAAAATCATGAACATCTGAGCTTTTCCTGCAAAGGTAATTTTTGGGAAAATGTAATAATAAATAAGCATTGAAAACTTGAGCGGCTTAGATCGGAGTTTGTAGCAGCCGATATTGAGATAAATTCGGACCTTGATAAATAACCCCCATAGTGTTTCATATATATTATTAAGAGAAGTAATGTCAGGCAGAGAAAGGCATACTGGCCCTCATTGTGTGCTGCCTCATAGCAGCAGTGGTCAAAACTTCTGTTTGATTTTAGCCTTAAAGGGATACTGTCATGGGAAGAAACATTTTTTCAAAATGAATCAGTTAATAGTGCTGCTCCAGCAGAATTCTGCACTGAAATCCATTTCTCAAAAGAGAAAAAACAATTTATATACAATTTTGAAATCCGACATGGGGCTAGACATATTGTCAATTTCCCAACTGCCCCAAGTCATGTGACTTGTGCTCTGATAAACTTCAATCACTCTTTACTGCTGTACTGCAAGTTGGAGTGATATCACCCCCTCCGTTTTCCTCCCCAGCAGCCAAACAAAAGAACAATGGGAAGGTAACCAGATAACAGCTCCCTAACACAAGATAACAGCTGCCTGATAGATCTAAGAACAACACTCAATAGTAAAAACCCATGTCGCACTGAGACTCCTTCAGTTACATTGAGAAGGAAAAACAGCAGCCTGCCAGAAAGCATTTCTCTCCTAAAGTGCAGACACAAGTCACATGACCAGGTAGAGCTGGGAAATTGACAAAATGTCTAGCCCCATGTCAGATTTCAAAATTGAATGTAAAAAAATCTGTTTGCTCTTTTGAGAAATGGATTTCAGTGCAGAATTCTGCTGGAGTAGCACTATTAACTGATGCATTTTGAAAAAAACATGCTTTCCGATGACAGGATCCCTTTAATAGTTATAAAGATAACAATTATTTTCTAATTCTATCTATAGAGAGTCCCTATAACAATAATACCAGCTTCCCATGCTTATGTATAAATGCAAATTAGTGTTACAATAATATTTTGAGTAACCTTTAAGCTTTTAATTTTGGCAGTATCCAACCGTCCCAAACCCAGCTGTTCTGCAACTGAAAAAATATTCATACACTCAGAAAAAGAATTGTTTTTCCTCTAATTTATGTCATGAACATTGATTTGAATTTTTGTGAAAAGGTGCCAAACTGTTCATTGACTCTATAAGGGGACAACATGGCCCGAATAGGGGCAACAGGGTCTTGACGGGGCCTTAGGAGTCAGCTAGCCCCACCCCTCCCCCTTTTTTCTATTGCAGGTGCTGATTGGCTGGGAGTCCCGGGCGAATGAGAAGAGGAAAGAACAGCTGTAATACTTACCATTCGGCCCCGGGACGTGGAGGAAGAAGGACGCAGCATCCCACCCTCCCTCCCTTTATTATGTGTGTTAGTCGCAGTTGTGGGGGGTATCTTTGCAAGGACCCCCAGGGGAAGTTAA
Organism: Xenopus petersii; assembly: GCA_038501925.1. Classification (NCBI taxonomy): domain Eukaryota; kingdom Metazoa; phylum Chordata; class Amphibia; order Anura; family Pipidae; genus Xenopus; species Xenopus petersii. The sequence continues at coordinate 41,283,619 of CM076677.1, forward strand.
AAGGGGGGTCTGTCATAGTCAGTGGAAGTAGCCTGGTAGGCCTGGGTCCTCATAGTGTAGTATGCAGCCCAGTTTAGGGTTGGGTGAAAGGAACAGGAACCTATCTTGGCAGTTTGGGTACAGATACCCCACCCCCATTCCCTCCTCCTCGGGTGGGGGAATAATATGTTAAAGGTTTAAAAGTTTGTTATACAAATGGTTGTTCAAAGGTTAAAAAATGTTATACATGATTATAATTGTATTATTGTGTTAAATAAATAACTGCGGCCATCTCTTTCCAAGCCAGTGGTGTGTATGTATTATTTGGGGGTAGGAGAATTGTGATGTGTGGGGGGAGGTAGAGGTATAGGTGTGGCATCGACGCTGCATCCATCAAGTTTTTGCTAATTTTCACTGATTACTGTCTTGTGCTAATTCTTTCCATGTTTGTTGTTTTCTTTGCTGTTACTTGGTTTATGTTTTTATTACTATATTCAGGGAATTTTTGAATTTGATTTTGCTTTCAGAATTTCCATTTCACACAGCTCTAAAAACCTGGAGGGATGTCTCTTCCATGCCTACATCCGAAACATGCTAAGCATCCAAAATATGCTGTAAAAAGGCTGCCCTCTGGCAGCAAAATAACCCCATAAAGTATATGTTTCATAAAAGCAGAAAGCCTGAAGTTCGAAAACATACTGACATGTCTTCATAAATAAAGTAATGAAAGAATGAGTTTTTGCTAACAACAAGTTTGTGGAATTTTTCAAAATTTTTATATAGTCATGCTAGTTAGCACAAGAGTACCTTTTTTCAGAATTGTACAAATTGGGTCTCCTCTGTGTGTGTATGTGCATGTAAATGATTGTAAAACATCAGTAACCTATAATGTATCATCTATCTATCTGTAATGTAATCAATTAACATCCAATGACGGTCAAGTTCTAGTGTTTTTAAAACTAAACCCACAAAATCCTATAACTTGCCATAATTTGGCATGGCAGACAACTGAAGTATTTAAGGCTTTTTTATGTCACTGCAAAATATTGGATTAAGAATATCCACTGTGCCAAACCATAACCAAAACCAGATGGTTTTGGCCCTAGTTCCTAAAGCAATACTGATTAATACTAAATTTACAGTCGATTGCAGAACTTTTTAATTCTCCCTGCACAGTATTATTCCAGCAAGCACTACAGCTCTGGTAAAACACACTTTATTACTAACAAGTTTTTAAAACTAGTTTAATGGTATGCTAAATGTAAACGTTTATAAATAAACATATTTAATTCACGCTATACGGAGTGCAGGTCCTTCTGATGAACTGTATGATATAGTTGACCCTGCACCCACAGTTGAACTCATTTTAACTCATTGCACATGAGATTGTGAAAGTGGCTGGCTGTATTCACATTTTGAATTACCAAATTCAGCCTAATGAACTAAAGTTGAAGTAAGCCATTAGCATCTGCTTTGATATGCCTGTTCCTTGCACATGTCCCAACTGCAGTGAATAAGCTTGCTTATAAGCTTATAAGCTTTGCGGCGAATTCCCGTGATTCGCCGCCGGCAAATAAATTCGTGACACCGCAGCGAAACTGCGCAGGTGTCTCGTTTTTTATGCTGTAACAAAAACGGGTGCCGGCGTAAAAAAAATGGACACCGGCATCAAAAATGGACGCTGGCATAAACAACGAGATACCGGTGTGAATTTCGTCGAAGCGAAACGCCCCAAATTCCTGAAGAGTCTGGAGATTTCAGCCTGACATCCAATGAAATTCAGCAGTTCTATATTTACTATTCAAAAGTTACAGATACATGAAAACAGTTTTAGACATCTTGATCGAAACAGACCTCACCCAAACTGCCGAAGGCAGCCCAAAAGGCAAAAGGAGTAATTTACAAGTGTAGGGACTTTCTACCCTTCTGCCCCTCACTTTGCACCCATAAACAAGTATTTGTGCCCCAGAATATATGAGCCACACGCCCTCCCCCTTTCCCTTCTTCTTACATGCATGCCATGTAGACATGCATACTTGGTGTAATGTTCATTAAGCCCAGTTGTTACCACTTGCTGAGACAGGGCTGCACCTCCTGCAGGAGGCATGATGTCAATGATGTGCTAATGTACTGGCATATGAGGCATAAGTATACAACCCCAAAGAATTACAGCAGACTCTCTACACATGTATGCATGTATGTATGTAGAAAGCACTTGCATACAATAAGCCTTGTGTTCAATTGGTATAAATCTAATTGAAAGAATAGAAGCACTAATTTATAATAACAGTTGTCTAAAAACTGTTTAGACAATATAAACATATGAACATCAATTTTATTGCAATGAGGTGGTTGTGTGCTTCATACAGTCAAAAGCCCTATGGCAAATGACATGCAGTTCCTGAACAGCCTTCCTTTACAGCAGCATTAGCCTCTATCTGAGGCCTAAGAAATCAGGTGCTTTTAACATCAAGTACCTTGTGTAACCAAACAGTATGATTCCTGTGTGCTAAGCCATGGATGAGAGCCATTTCCTCAGCACAGGGAATAGTATCCCATTTAGCATAATTTAATTATGTTCCACAGCCAGTAATTAATTTCTACATGCACAGATAATTAGCATTCTTTTAAGAAACAATAACTGAGGAAATACAGTTTTGAGGAAATACAGTTTATCTGTTTGTGAATGCTCTATACTAAACTATTATAATGTGTTATATGTTTTATATGTGTATATATATATATATATATATATATATATATATATATATATATATATACACACACACACACACACACACACACAAACACACACACACACTGTTTTCATATAGTGAGAAATCCATAGTCCAATACAGCTGAATGTAAACGGCACTAACCTCCACTTGTGTCTGGACCTTGGACTCCAGGAGTCAAGGGTCCCTGTGGTGAAGAACCATCAATTAATTTTGGAGTTGATTCTTCTGCCTCTTCTGTTTCTTCTGGAACCCGTTCTGGTGAAAGGATCGGCCTGTTCACAACTGGTAATACAGTCCCAATCTCTATCTAAATTAAAAACAAAAGTCCAGTCATTAGGCAGAAAAATTAAAAACTAAAACTACGTTCAGTGATTAACATTTGAGTTTTACTTTGAGAGATTGGCCAGTAGGTGTCACTGTGTGACCCATCCTCAGCCTACATAGAACATCTGTGTGTGTGTGTGGATCAGTATTATAAGCTTTGACAGCTTATGCTGCTCTTTGCAAAATTACATTTCAGAGAAAATAATGTACTGTATAAGCATTGAGGATAAGTGCATCAGATAAATGGCAACATATGGTAAAGACAGAACTGCTCTGTGTAACTGTGGTGCATGATGAGGAGAAGAAATCCAAAAGGATTGAATGTGGAATTGCTGAGAGTGCAGCTTGGAGAAAGGTGGAATCAGCAGTGTGAATTTATTTGAACATACTATTTTTTGGTCATTTTTATTGGACAAAAATGTAACAGATGTCATAAACTTTGTCAGACTTGCAGTTTCTACTGGCTGCAGTGCTATGGAGTGTTGTGAACCTCTGCAAAACGCTTTGGCCAGTGAATATATCATACATTCGTATCAATACATCATATGTCACACATATGTATAACAACACAATTTGTCCCAGCCAAATAAAAATGCTATTACTGTCTCATTTTAGTGTCTGTTAATTAAAATTACATTTTTGTTTTCCTTATATCGATAGTGGGCAGCACAATTTTACAAGACCATGCTGTGCTGATCACGATTAAGGGATTGGGGGTGTAACATACACAGCATTTTGGATTTCTGATAAAAGTAAAAACTTGTCAAGACAAAACATCTTACTAAAGAAGTCTGCATATACACCGAAAACAACCCCATCTATGAGAGAAGTGGTGTGGGCTTGGCGTACAGCCCATAGCAAAAAGAGAAAACACGCTGCAAGGGAATCCATTTCCCGTAGACAAGGGAATAAGAAATCTATTGCTGCTGGTGAAGGCCCATCCATAAATTAAGGATTTTAAGGCCCATCCACACTGGTCACGTGGTAGAACTCAGCCAATCATCAAAAGCGCACCTAAAGGCTCACCATATTGCAGGACTTCAGCGCCTCCAGACCTTCATATGTGGGCCAGCTTTACAATAAAATATATCCACAATATAATTGCAGTAAATAACTAGACATTCAAGCCCTAAAGCCCTAATACAATCTGTCTAATAAAATGTTCTTTTGGTATATTCAACTCAGACATGCGATACACTCATAATTCAAAAGGGAAACTATTTAAACCACCCCTGCCTGTGCAAGCACATGACGCCACTAATACTAAAACCCTCTTACGCATTTTTGCCCAAATAATACTAGCGGGGAACTCCCTGTTGAGCAAACTCATCAAATGGCAAAAATTATATTCCTGAAATGGATTTTGACTCTTGGAAAGAGGTCCGAAAAAATCGTGAAAATCGGAAATAGACGCCGGCAAATTTTCACTTGCAAAATTTCACGGGAGATTCGAGAATTTATTCGCCGGCGGCGAAACGCGGGAATTCACCTCAAAGTTGTGCCAGGTGAATTTATTCACCCATCACTAGGTGCAATACAAATTCCTCCACAGAGCATACCTCACCCCATATATGCTAGCAAAAATGTCCCCAATTTATGTAGATGAATGTCCGTGGTACCAGCAATCACCTGCAAATGTTATACACATGGTTTGGGCATGTCCTAAAGTTGTATGATTGTGGGGTGCAATTGTGTAATATATATCCAGTCTGAATGATGTTCCAAGCATAGTCAACCCCTCAGCATGTTGCTGAAACAAGTTACTGGTAAAACCCCAACAACGGCTGAAAGAACACTCACCTCTATCCAGTTTACATATGCCCACAAACTGCTCCATAGTACAATTTTGGGAAAAACAAATCAACCAAGTGGTTCCCATGTATAAACTCCTCCATGCCATGAAAGGATGCCCGCAAAGTTTGAGAAAATCTAGTGTCAGTGGCTAGACCTCTATAACATGGAAAGCTCAATTCCAATGCACCACCCCTATACATCCCAACACTAACTAATTATGGCTGACTCAATGGTCTCCCCTCCCCTGGTAGTGGTAGATACAAGCAATGGAAGCAATGCACAGTTTATGTTTGGTTCAAATGTTCTCTTTTATTTAACAATTTAGTTACAATAAATTGGAAAAGGTTGGATTGGAAAAGTTTTGCAAAATGTGGATAAATACTGTTATATTTTGGTTTACCACCGACTGTAGCCTATGTACTCTTAAATGACGGCCTGTATGATAAGCATCTCTATATATTTTGCTCAAATAAAGTCTACATGAATTAGATTAGGAGGAACAGTAGTGATAATCATATAAAAACTGCTTAAAAGATTGTACCAAAAATAGTTGCATTTACAAGGGAAAGATAAAGGAGAAAGGTCCCAGAGCTGCTCCCGGTAGTGAGAAACCAGTTACCATGAGCAGAAAAAGCCACCTTTGATTACTTTAAGAGCTGATTTTCTATTTTGTAAAAAAAATTGCTCTCTTTGCATTAGTGATGTTCCCCCTCTTGACCTGCTCCGATGCCATAGCTTAAGTGTGGAGCAGGTGAACGGGATGGCATCATACCTACTGCCGTAGGTGTTAGTAGGCACAAAATACCCCTGAGAGGGCCTGACACCTATATGTAATCTAATACCAAGCCACTAGAATGGAATCAACATATGAATTGTGTTTTTAAATACTGCCCCTGAAAACATAGGAAGTTTACATCCATTAAATTTGGAAGATAAGCGTGGGCACTATAAATAACACTTGTCTGAACATTTTAGAAAGAACAATAGCATGGCACCCGCATATGCCATTTTTCTGGTGACTTGTTATGGGGTAGAGAATACCAACTACTTTTTTTAGGTATCATCCAGGATTCTGTTTATTAAATTCTAGTTGTAACAAGTTAAATTGATTTTCAATTGTAACTTGGCTAAAGTGTTAAAAGGTATTTGAATTTTGCCTTAGAAATGTACACTGGTTGCACTGAACTCTGTGTGGAGTAGGAGGATAAACACATAAATCAGATTGTCAGCTGTGGTGCTGTGCTGTGTGTAGTCATATAGTGGCACACAGCAGGGCAGCACAGCTGGCAGAAGCTTCTGGCAAACTTTTATATAGGGCCCTAAGGACATGTACCTAGTCAATGGGTGTTTTCTCTTATGGTGACTTTTTTGTCCTATGCATTAAAGTCAATGGGTGTTTTTTCTTATGGAGACTTTTTGTCCTAAAGCATTAAAGTCAATGGGCATTTTTTCCTTAAAGGAGAAGGAAAGCCCCAGGGCGCAAAACCCCTCCCCCCCTCCCCTCCGTTGCCCCCCCTCACTCCTCCCCCCTGGCCTACCTGTCCCCCTGGGCAAATGCCCCAACTTGTTACTCACCCCTCTGCGCAGGTCCTGTCCACGGAGTACGCAGTCGCCATCTTCTCCCACGCGCGTCTTCTTCCTGCGATGACCGGCGTTTTCTGGCGCATGCGCAGTAGGAACAGTTACCGGTACGGCTCTACTGCGCATGCGCCGAATGTCACAAAGTTTTCCGATTTCACTTCGTGACATTCGGCGCATGCGCAGTAGAGCCGTACCGGTAACTGTTCCTACTGCACATGCGCCAGAAAACGCCGGTCATCGCAGGAAGAAGACGCGCGTGGAAGAAGATGGCGACTGCGAACTCCATGGACAGGACCTGCACAGAGGGGTGAGTAACAAGTTAGGGGCATTTGCCCAGGGGGACAGGTAGGCCAGGGGGGAGGAGGGAGGGGGGGCAACGGAGGGGAGGGGGGAGGGGTTTTGCGCCCTGGGGCTTTCCTTCTCCTTTAAGGGCATTTTTTCTATGAATTTTTCCACGGTGAATTTTGGCCGCAGTTTCACAAAAAAATTTGCAAAAGGTCGAAATTTGGCACGAATCCATGGCTGGCGAATTGGCTCATCACTAAAGCATATTCAAGTTACATTAAATTTTAGACTTTATGGTAAGGGCATTTCTCTTTAAGCACATCTTCTCAATCAGGAACCATGGCAATGCCAGGGTTTGACATCTGGTTAATGGGGTAGACAAATTATTGGGTTTGGGCATGATCCAGCTGTCTTGATTATTGGTGCTAACAACAAAAATTAATGGTAGATAAAGGACCTTAAATAAGGAAACTGCCATATTTGTGCAGCAGTATTCTGGTTTAGGAACTTCAAGAAATAATTATCAGCAAAAAACTATCAACGTGACTTTTAATGTAGATTAATATTTTTAAATGAATGAAATTTGCAATGAAAATTATTGACGTATGCCCAGTATAAGTGACAAGAAAGAAGCCCAGCTATTATTACAAATAGAAGAGGCTTCACAACAATGTCAAGCTATTATTATAGGTGACTTCAATTCTCTAGATAATGACTGGGCTAATAGGGTAGTTGAGTCAGAAAAAACAGGTATGTTGATATATTAAATGGCCAGTAGCGTAACTAGAGGGGGGTGGGCCCTGGTGCATGACGCACAGCCGGGCCCCGCCCCCCTCTGTACCGCCCGCATTTTCAGTGGCTGCTGGGGGGCCCTGAGGGGGTGCGGGCCCTGGCCCGCTCGCCCCCCTGCTCCCCCGGTAGTTCAGCCACTGTAAATGACAATTTTTTTATTTTAGGTAGTTCAGGAACTCCTTAGGAAATTTGGATCTGGTAATAGCTAATAATACATAATTTATCTTCAGCACTAGTGTGGATGAGCATTTATGGAACAGTGACATAGCAATTATAAGACAATAAAATAACTAAGACACTAAATTTTAGAAGTGCAAACTTTGGTACATTTCACATGGTTAAACACAGAAGGAAAATGCATGTCTTTAAAATGGTTCTAACAAATATACATGGGCGTCCGCAGAAAATTTTCCAGGGTGGGGGCAAGGAAGAAAACATATTACACAAATTACTTGTATCCATATTTTGGCTTCCACACAAACCTAACAACAGCCTTCCAATAAATATATAAAGTAGTAACTGTTGCACATGTATAGCATTGCCATTCTGTTAGTGACACAAACTCCTTATTTGCCAGGACAGAACTTACTCTTTTCTACTTTCTTAGCACAATTACTAGCCAGCAGTTTGGAAAATGTTATTCCCTATAGAGTTCTCGTAACAACTAGATACATACAGTGATGCCTCCATTTTACATACTCAATTTAAGTTTAACCCTTTCCCTGCTAGCTGTTTTGTCATAAATGCAAACATCTACTGCCAAGCAGATTTTAGACATTTTGTACTCTTTCACTTTAAGGGCCTTTCCTGGGGGGGGTCTTTTAGTTTACCCAGGAAAACAATATATTGTTTTTTTCAGGGCAACATGAGCTTTCAAAATATGCTAGAATTTTGGTGTAATTCTACTTCTGTAAAACAATATAGGCTTCTAAGTGTCTAATAAAGCGAAAAAAATCATGTTTCACAAAGTACAATCATATATCAGAAACATAATTTATTTTATGTATGAGAACACAGCTGATTTAGAAAGATCTATGTCTCCTGAACGTGGCAATACCAAATATATATAGTTTTATGGATATTTCTCACTTGTATAGATCAAAATCTACAAGCAGTAAACTACCAAATTTCCAAAGCACCGCCCCACAAAATGGCATACTTCTGATTTCAAGGTCAAAACAATCCACTAACAGTAGGTTTACCCTAGAAAAATACCCATTATTAGAAAGAACAGATTCTGGAGAATCAAAAATGGGTAAATATATCTATGTACTCCAAACTACCAAGTTGCAATTCTTTCCTAAAGTTATAATTTTTGATAGAAATTGGTGATTTTTTTGAAAAATGACCTCAAAGCTTCCAATCTACAGCATCATACCTCCCACAATCATCACATTTACATAGTTTTGGGGGACAAAGGTAGAAAAAAGTATGTTCACCCCAGAAAACCATATATTTTGGAAAAGTACACATTCCTGCGAATCCAAATTGGGTATGCATGTCTTTCTACTGTAAACCACCAAGCCACCTTTCCTAAATATGGCGATAAATGCAGTGGTTTTTACATTTTTGAAAATCGCCTAGTAATCTTGCAATTGGCCACATTTATCTCACCCCATTTCTTACATACAATTGTAAAACACCCTAAATATTGATGCCAAGGGGCTACGGAAGAGATTGATGTCCAATATGCATAAATATACCAAAGCAGTTGGCATGTGCAGACTAAATAATAATAGTGCATATGAATTTTCTCTGCTGCCGATTCGCCTTCTGTGAAGAAAGCCCCTACTGTGTATTATCTGCCACAGCAGAAAGTCCCCCCAAAACCCATATAATTTTGGAAAGTACAAATTCTGATGAATCCAAAATAGGTAATTATGTTTTACTACTCCAAACTAACATGCTGCAAAGCTATGCTAAAGGCAGCAGTTTTTATGACATTTCTGAAAATCGCCTAAAAATATTTCAATCGCTCACATTTATTTCACTCAATTTCTTACATACAATTGTAAAACATGCAAAATATTGATGCCAAGGGTCTACTGAACAGTTTGATGCCCAATATGCATAGAGATACCAAAGTATGTGGTATGTATGCACCCCAAATGAAAAACGTGCTTATGAATCTTCACGTTGGTCAACTCAGCTGCTGAAAACAGAGCCCTGACTGTGCGTTATGTACCGTAAGACTCCCAAACTGTAAAAAGACCCCCAGAAAACCATATATTTTTGGAAAGCACATATTCTGACAGATCAAACAAAGTAACATACATCTTTCTATATCAAAGCACCAAACAGCAAAACTATACTAAAGATACATAAGAAACAATAATGCAGGGATAAAATTGCAATAAAACCACAAAAAATGTGTAAATCAATGAAATAAAATAACTGATCCAACGGTGTACATAGTGGCCAAAATAGATTATCCAATAGTCACAGTGCCAATTAAACAGTTTTTTAGGGGGGGAAAAACACAAAATGGTATACATGTGTGTACACTTCTAAAAGTTGTGTCACAGTGTATATATGAGTCTATATAACTGTATATTAGTGTATATAAGTATGACAAAAAAATACAAAAAAATGCAAACAAAAAGGATCTTTAGTAAAATGATTCTGTAAGAGTGTATAATGTATGTAAGTGTGTATAGGTAGGTAAATAGAGGCCACTTACAGTTCCTGGAGCATTTGGGATGATCTGATGGCTGTAGGAGTCCTGGAGCATCGTGTCTGCAAGCCTCGGTAAGCAGGAAGTGTGTGGGCGGGCCCAGATGATTTAGGCATCCAGGCAGTGCAGCAGATGCATGATCAGTGTGATTGTCGCCATCTGCTGCTTCTAAGTAGGTACTGTGACAATCCTGTTGCAGGACCGACATGACAGCCCCCTAGCCTCGTTGCCCAGGAGACTGTCAGTGCTGCCCACTCTCTGCAGAGGCGGCTAAAGCCGCTGATGCAGAGAAAGCAGTGGATTTCTGCAAGAACGTACATTGTACGTCCTTGGCAGTTAAAGCCTCTGCCTGCCAGCACGTACGCCGTACGTACTTTGCAGGCAAAGGGTTAAATATATGTTATACCATTTTTTGTGGTGCCACCAATATATATAATGCATAATACATTTCCCTGACTTTACACCATTTTTTCTGGTCACCTGAAACATTTAAAATGGGGGTTCTACTGTACATAAAGTAGAGTAACAACAGCAAGAAGAGGTTGCACACAACAAAATCACTAGCAGAGAATCTATGTTTATACATTCTATTTCAATCTAGGGGAAAGCAGAAGGGTTAAAAGATAAGTCACTCAAAACAAACAATGAGGGGGTACAAGACAGGAGCAGGATAGGGGGCTGAGGTGCAAAAATATATATTATAATATTATAGATATTTCTATCTATACAAATATATTTAGTGAGGCAGATGGTTATTAGCGACAGAGAGGTGAGTGTGGGGGTAACTCTGCAGAATGAGAAGGGACAGGGTAAAAGAGAACAGTGAATAGAGTGAGTACATGGATAGGTGAAGGATTCAATGGAACAGCGGCTCAAGAAACTGTAGGGGTTAACGTGCTTTGTGGCAAATGTGCCCCCCCCCACTTGCCCCTATCTGTGGACGCCCATGCATATATACCTTTTAGTATATTTTCCTAGTAAGCAACAAAAGACTTAACGAAACAACTATTAGAAAAAACTATTATGATTTGAGAGGTTAGCATTAAGGTTGATAAAAAATTATATTTAAGTTTGCTGGGGGCCCTTAGGGGATTTTATCAATCTTTTCCATCTGTGTTTAGGCAAATTAAAAATATTTTATACTGCTATGATTGATGCTGAATGGGATTTAGAAAAATTTTGTCCACAAGTGGGTTTTTAACTAAAGTAATAAGCATGAGAGAGCATTTCATTTTGTCAAAAATGCACAAGTGAGAAAAAATATCAACCACTCCCATTTGACAAGGAAACAAGAGCAATTGACTGATTTTGTGTGGACACAAAATGGGCATATACTGTATGTTACCGTGTATCAGACAGAGATAAACTGGAGGTAAACTGATTGATGAGAACCTTGTTTTGGCATTCCCAAACTGAAATCAAGGAATTATTTTGGAAGAAACTGAAAAAATATAGATTACCTTCTCTAACATGATCTCGAGATAGCTACAAAACCCTGTAGGCTTTAAATAATGAATCCCGCGTATTATAAATAATGATGAGCGAATCTGTCCTGCTTCTCTTTACCAGAAAATTAGCGAAACTGCGAAAAAATTAGCAAAACGCATTGAAGTCAATGAGTGTCAAAATGTTTTATGCGCGACAATTTTTTACACGCACAAAAAAATGTTATCACTCCAAATGCAGTAAAGTCAAAGGGTGTTTTTCCTTATGGCAACTTTTTTTCTCTAAAATCGCCTAGTGGTCTACTCATACCATGCAAGGGGAAGGGGTAAAGTTAGTAATTGTTTGTTAACTGTAAATATGTACATATGCATGCCACTTGAGTGCAACAAGTCAGAAGCATATATGGAATAGATGTGAAGAAGGGCCAGCAATGTGTGTTGTGAGGAGATATTTACTAGTCTAGCTAAAGCTAGAATGTTCCATTGTTGTGTTAATTTCTGCAATTAGTTATTTAAGGATGTTTGCAGAACTGTAGGTTCCATGCAGGATGCTGCCACTTTGTAGAGTGATTTGACTAAGTTGGGAAACTGCACAACAAATGGAAAATGAGGTTCAATGTTGATAAATAAAAGGTTATGCACTTTTTCAAAAAATAATATAAATGCAAGTTATACACTAAATGGCAGTGTGTTGGGAGAAGGATCTAGGGTTCTTTGTAGATAACACTTTGTCTGGGCAGTGTCATTCTGTGGCTACTAAAGCAAATAAAGTTCTGTCTTGCCTAAAAAAGGGCATTAACTCAAGGGATGAAAACATAATTATGCCTCTTTATAGGTCCCTGGTAAGGCCTCATCTGGAGTATGCAGTTCAGTTTTGGACTCCAGTCCTTAAGAGGGATATAAATAAGCTGGAGAGAGTGCAGAGACTAAGTGCAACTAAATTGGTTAGAGGGACGGAAGACTTAAATTATGAGGGGAGACTGTCAAGGTTGGGGTTGTTTTCTCTGGAAAAAGGGTGCATGCCAGGGGACCTGATTACACTTTACAAGTACATTAGATGACATTCTAGACAAATAACAGGGAACCTTGTTACCCATAAAGAGGATCACCGCACCAGAGGCCACCCCTTCAGACTAGAAGAAAATAAATTTCATAGGTGGTTCTTCACAGTGAGGACATAGAGACTGTGGAATGTACTGCCGGGTGATGTTGTGATGGCTGATTCTGTTAATGCCTTTAAGAATGGCTTGGATGATTTCTTGGACAGACATAATATCAAAGGCTATTGTGATACTAAACTCTATAGTTAGTATAGATATGGGTATATAGAATTTATGTGAAGGTATGGAGGGGTGTGTGTATGGATGCTGGGTTTTCAATTTAACTATGTAACTATGTGTAAAACTTAATTTGGAGTCACTTGCCTGACCTGCACAAGGAATTCACATGTATGTTCTCAATATATCGAATGTTATCAGATAATTAAAACTGTTTGGTGAATTTCCGTATTGGTATCCAGGGGGTGAATAGCAACAGGTCCTAGATCTATGTTAACCCTCACATGTTCCAGTTTCTTTTGAACTTCCTCCGGAGTCACTCACCTATACTTAAACCTACAGAGTTGAGTTCTTTAAAAGGGAAGCCTTATTATCAGGTTTTGGAATTGCTCCTTGCATGCAAGCTAACAAATGATAAATGATCCCTTTAAGTGAAGATTTTGCTGATTTTTAAAAATTAGCTGGTTGTAAATTGTAACCAGCTAGACTGGAATATTAATATGAGCAAAGGGGAGCCCAGAGAACGAACCCCCATATGTAATAAAAGGCACTAAGTTTGCTCAGCAGCAGTAACCCTTAGCAACCAATAAGGTGCTTCATTTTAAACAGATGACCAGTAAATGCTACCTGCTGATTGGTTGCAATGGGTTAATGCTCCTGGGCAAACTTAGTGCCTTTTATTATATAACCCCATAAATGTCTGGAAAAGCTAACAAACACAATGATCTAGTTTACTAGGGTACACATGTGCTGGAGACTGATGGACTTGGTTGGAACCTGTGGCCAAGGATAATCATGGACTGGCACACTTAGGAACCTCAACCATACCACAGACTTTCCATATCTGGCCCTTGACCATCTGTTAAATCATTATGACTGACTCCCAAATGCAGGCTAAAGTTTAAGTTATTTTAGACCTTTCATCCAATATATATATATATATATATATATATATATATATATATATATATATATATATATATTCAATAAAATGTGATCTTATTTCGATTCGAACAATCTAATACAGCCTATTCACCCGCAAAAAAAACTTTGAACAAGACTGAGATGGGACAGTCAGGTTGGCAAAACAGTCAGGTTTAGGAACTTCCATAATTACTTACAAAAGCAGATCTATTAGCAAAAAACAATCAGCATGACCTATAGGTAACTTTTAATGCAGATTAATATTTAGTGTCAGTATCACTTTAAGCAGTTATTCTCTATCAACTAATTAACTGTCAAAAGTACACAGTAGCTAAATAGTTAATAACTCATATGTCACTCACACCATGCACAGTATAACACCAAATGCCTTTTGAGTGGGACTGGCCTTTCTTGTAAGACAGGAAAGTATTAGTTTTAGTGTAAACCAGTTCACTCATTAATAATAGCTATATAAAATCATATCCATATTAAAGGTAGCTGCCAGCCAACAACCCTTCCAAAGGATTTAAAAGGCTAGAGCAAATAACATAAGCTAGAATTATATATCAGAGGAAAGAGAGTTCTAGCTAACAAGAAAAATCATTTTCTCCACTGTTAATCTGAGTTGAAAAAAAAATATATTTTTTTTAAGACACTTGAACCCCAGTGGGCAGCTTTAATCTTGCAAGACACTGCAAGGCGCAGCACAAATGAAAGGACAACCTACAGTACTGGCAGTGAGTAGTGATGGGTGAATTTATTCGCCAGGCACGAATTCGCTGCCGAAAGTTCGCCGGCGTCAAAAAAAAATTGTCACCAGCATCCACAAAAATAGCTGCTGGCGTTAAAAACGGGCGTCGGCATCAAAAACGGGCGTTGGCATTGAAAAAATGGACGCCGGCACAGTTTCACAAATTTTTCGCCGTTTTGCGAATTTCGCACGAATTTCGGCGAAGCGAAACGGCACAAATTCGCCCATCACTAGCAGTGAGGCATTGGACTGTCATTGTGAAAAAAACACCCATAGACTCCAATGCATTTGTCTCAGTAAAAAAGAGGCCTTTGGAAAAAGTCGCTGTAAAAGAACACTCATTGGGGGTCATTTATCAACACTGGGCAAATTTGCCCATGGGCAGTAACCCATGGCAACCAATCAGATTGCTGCATTCATGGTTCTACTTGCAGCTGGTTTCAAACAGCTAATCACTGATTGGTTGTTATAGGTAACTGCCCATGGGCAAATTTGCCCAGTGTTGATAAATGAGCCCCACTGACTTAAAAGTGTTTTGAGAATTTTCGTTGTTTCATTAATTTTTCAGCACTGAATTGTGTTTAATAGATGGTTAACCATTCTAGTGCTTGAGCTGAATGGAACAAATAAGGAAGGAGTAACACTGCCAACACATAAATATGCTACATGACAATTTTATGCCACAGATTGTTGAGGACCCAACCAGCAATTATTAAGGATGTGGAAACTTTTTCACCTGGTACAGATTTGTGGAAAATTGGCAGTTTTGCCAGCAGCATTTTTTTCCTGAATGTGTGCTACAATTCTGCTATGCAGTCTGTTTCACTGGAAAAAATGCAGTCGGTTTGCAATAGTAAAACATTCAAAAATCATGATTATGTGCCCCTTGCTTCCACTGATAACTGAAATGGAGCTCTCCCCAGCCCAACCCCTCTCTATCTAAGGAGGTATCTGGGTTCCTTGTTTGGGAGAAATAGGCAACATGGGAACTTTTATTTTATATGAAAAACAGTTGCAGCATAGTGGAAAGGAACAAAGTAGAGCTGACAGTGGCTTATACAGGAAATGGTACTTGGTATGTTTAAGGAAAGTTACTTGTGAAAGTTACTTTGGAAAAGCAGCTGAAATGGCCTTCAATGTACACTATTGACCTCTATTATAAATGCATTGTTTACCTTTACAAAGCACTTGTAAGACCCCATCTAAAATATAGAGTGCCATTCTGAACGGTCATTAGGACCCCTTAGAGGGCACAAGTACAAGGGCATGCTTCTTAGTGCTCATTCAATCACTTGTACCTCTGCAGTAGGGCAGGCGGTAAGGACAGGCCACCAATGTGGGTTACTCATCCTGCTGCTCATACCTTGTGATTCAGAATAATGTACAAGGTACGGTCGGGTGGGGGGACTGGAGGAGACAATGTCTATGGGTCTCCTCCTGCCTGCCTCTTTTGAACCTAGTAGAGGCTAATGCATGCCACAATTCAAAAAGGATTAGGTTGCACTCCAGGTAAAATTAATTAAAAGAGTATTTATTGCACCAGTTGGTAGATCCACATCGCCTGACGCGTTTCGGAAAAGACTCATGCATGTCACTACAGATTCATAGCACAGTGCACAATGCGATATCTACACTCCAAAATGGAGCACAGAGATCTGTGGCTTTTTGTCTCTTAACTTTGGCAACAAGACATTCTCCATTAACATATATTCAGTCCCAAAGGGCCCCCTATAGTTCTTGGGCCACCAACATATGCAGGATCTGTTTCCTCTACCTTATACCACTGATTTTCAGTAAAATGATTGGTGAGTCTGTAGCTGTGGTGGGAAAAAAAGACCACATTTTAATAAAGGCTTTTAACAAAAAATTTTGCTTGCCGGTGCTGTCTCTTAGCAGTATAATGGATTGGCAGATGGATGTGACCATCATGTGACTTGCACCTAATCAAGTATTTTAGTTGAGAGTGTGCTGAGGGGTGTTTACTAGTTCAAAAAACTATAAGACAGTTTTTTATTCAAATATTTATTTGCAGTGGATCTATTGCTAGTGAGACAAAATAACACATTCCATCTGTATTTTCCCTAGCAGTAATTGTCCTGGTCCCTCATTAGATTGCAATACATACTGCGTCCCTAGTGGTCAGGAAGACAGTGCTATTCTTTTTCACAACAGAAAATTACCAAAAAAGTGCAAAATAATTTCATTAATTTCTAGTAAACAACAATACTCTACATACAATTACATCATGATTTTGACTAATTTTGAAGAATACTAAATATAGTAAACACTTATTTAAGAACATATGTAAACATAAGGCAGCAACACTAGAGACTGTACAGTATATCCTACACTATAGCTACCCTGTTGTAGCATTTCTTTAAAGAGTAAAAAAATCACAGCTCTGATTACAGGCACTTAAGTGAGTAGTGAGTAACACTGTATAACATCTTCCTTGCTTAATAAATGCAGAAAATCAAACCACAGCTTTAAATTGGCTCAAACAAACATGCTTTTCAGCAAAAAAAGATTGAGGCACACCACAAATCCACACTAGCTATTTGTTTAGAGAGACACAGACATATCTTTCTATAGCTCTATGCATCTTTCTTTCTCTCACTGTTTATCTATATTTTAAGTTCTCTTTGCCTATAGCTTGCATTCTTTCTTTCTTTTACCATAGTTGACAGTGTTATTCTCTGTACTAGATACTGTTTCTGGAAGACATGCAATCCTGG
This sequence comes from Xenopus petersii, assembly GCA_038501925.1. NCBI lineage: Eukaryota > Metazoa > Chordata > Amphibia > Anura > Pipidae > Xenopus > Xenopus petersii. The sequence goes on from CM076677.1 coordinate 41,300,918, forward strand.
CTCTGAACAGTTATTGTGAGATGACTTCATTTTCTGCTTATGCAGCTCTTTAGTAATATACCAAGAACACAATAGTGCTGATTTTCAAATGTAGTGAAGTGCAGAATAGGAGAGTAACAGAAACGTAACCAGATGTGCAAACCAAATGACTGGGGATCATATATCTGTATATATAAACTCTAGAATTCCATAGCTGTGAAAGCTCATGCAGGCAGAAACAACTATACAGTTATATATATTGAAGACTACATTTATACACTATCATTTAAATCTGCATAGAAAATCAAAATATATAACAATGCAGAATTTTCCATGAATGTACATTTGATGCAACAGAATAAATAACGTGTGTTTTGATTATCATGTATGGTTGAACCTTTTGCATTTTTATTAACATACATATTCTATATATAAAAACCACAGTGTTGGACTGTTCAACCAAAGGTCTGTATGACAGGTATGGCCCTTCAAGACATTTTATGGTTCCCGGCATTCTAAAGATCTCTATAGGCATGATGGTTATATATATTAATACGACCTCCAAATAATTGAACATAATAGTGAACATTTGGCCAGTGGCATGGGACAGTGGCATGGACAGCATTAGCTAAGAGCTTCCAGTATTTTTGTATATCATATCTAAAAAGGGTTTCACTTTATTTAAAACAATACATAGTCTGCAACTTCCACCATTTTTATGCATGGAGAGTTACATACAGTATTTGTCATTAGCATAATAAAATTCTCTTCTTCTTTTCTCAACTTCAACCCAAAGGTGACAAATTAAAAAAAGTCAAAGTCCCAACAATACATTCATACTACTCACCAGAGAGGTGTCTGTGCAATGCAGGAAGCCCAGCCAACTGTTGTTATTAATTAAAAAAAGCAATTACCTTTCCTTGATCAACAATAGGATTTTCGTCATAGTCATAAAGACTATCCAGTACATCCTCATATGTATCTGTGTCATAGTTTATGGTCTCAATTGTGGGAGCAGCTAAGGCTGTTTGAAGTATAAAAAGTCCCAGAAACAGATTTACAAAAGTCTTCATTCTTCAAATCCTGGGAAGTAAGCAAAACAATATATCTGATATAAGCGTATTCTTCTTACTAATGTTATTAAAAAAAGAAAAAAAAAAAAAAAAAAAAAAGATTCCTCTTGACTCCTGGATGGCTATTAGATTCCACTTGATTACTTTGTAAGAAACCTGGAATGGCACTTCATACATCAGCAGCATCCAGAATTCATGTCAGATTGCTCACTGACTTTGGAATAGTGCCAGAGTGTATACTATTATACTTCTCATTGACTGAAGCAATGATATCTGAGTGGGTATAATACTCTTGTAGACTTCCTGCATACCGATGTTAACAAGCCTTTAACCATAATCGCTGTGTACAAAAAGACACTTGAGACACAAACCATTAAATGCACTTGGGTAAATGTCAACAGTATGATTAAAAACCTTAAATGGTACAATTTGTTATTCTTGCTAAAGAGCCAGTTCCATTTCAATACATTCATGTATATGTCTCCATTAAATAAAGAACATCAGAAGACCTATTTCCTTAATTCTGTTCAAATGTAAAGTGGAAAGTTACCTTTCTAAAAAACTTGCTGTTCTATCTCATTATATGTTAGAAATACTTCTGAACCTTTTAAGGGAATAAGGAAGTGAAAGGTGAAACCTGTTAGAATAGCAGTTCTCTAGTAGAATCTGGTGTTTGGATGATATTATACACTTGTCCTATTCATGTGCAGCTCATACCAACTTCAGTGCAGCAATATTATGAATTCATGTTCCCAAACGTACTGACACACAAACTAAATGTCAGTTGGTTGAAAGAAAGTCTTTATGGAGAAGGGTTTTCGGCATGAGGATATGAAATTCCTCTGGGAATAGAGAACAGCACAAAGCCTTAATTTATTTTGGCTGTCCTACAGATATTTTGTGAAATCCACACAACCAAGACCTTTCAGTCTCAGTAAGGTATTCAATCGGCAAAACAAGTAGTTCTTGAATTGAATTTCATATATTAAATCACATTAAGCACAAAAAGGTTTCGCTATTAAACTTTAAAAATGCATAGTGTGAGAGAAACATCCTACAACAGAATACTAAGATCTTATAGAAAAATTTTCCTTAAAAAAACATTATTTATGATTGTTTTGTTTGAGCAATTTCTTTACTAACCAATACTTACCGGAAATCTTTAAAAGATCTATCATTTGTTGTTTATTTCCAAAAATATTTTTTTAAAGGGATAATAAAATTGTATAAATGTCAAATTACATTGACATTATTTTTCTAGAAAGTAAATATGCACATCCTTATGCAGACATTGGCATATTGTCGTATTTCTGTTTTAACTCCTTTTTAAATTTAAAAGACAATCTCCAGGATCTGAGCAAAATGTTTAATGAAATTTTTAGCTAACTTTATAAATAAATAGAATATTATTACATTTTTTGGAAGATCTTTTGCTGTGTTTACAGAATGTCTGAAAGACAAAATCATAGCCAGTAATATCTAAAAAATGTATTAAGGGAATTAAAAGAATGAATCTTACCTTGGCTTCTACCTCCTCAAATGGTTTCAGGTTAGATTAACTGCAGTGCTTGTGTTATGGAACCTTGACCAATAGCATGGCAAATCTCATTCTGGGGGAGGGTGGTACTTTTCTTTCTAAAACCAGCTCTCTACTGGATGCCTTTTGGTTTCACGTATGGAACTGCTAATCTGAATGCCATTATATCATATGTGTTCTGCAAACATCACTTTTGTAGACATCTATAAAATCTGTTTTGATGCAGTTAGGAACCTTTGTGAGCATTCTTTCTGTGGAAGGTAGGTAGAAGAAGGTAATGATTGTAATTATGCCTTAGAACGCCCAACAGTAATTAGATATTTAGCTTCAGTTTATTTATGTATTGTTTTATTTATTAACTGGCAGCAGTGAAAACAATATACACAATAAACAAACACAGTGAGCAGTAATGAAAAATAGTTCATACTAAAGGGAAACCATGTACTAAGGACTTTAACTCCAGAGGTTTTTATTATATTTATCTGTTATTTTCAACCAGCACTTTACAGCGATTATACATCATTTACATCAATCCCTTAGGTCTGTTCTAGGCTTTATGGTTTTTTTTTTTTATGCATTGTATTTTTCCAACACATACATACAGTGTATCTTTGTACGTTTCTCATCAAAATCAAACATTATCTGTATAACTATTTAACTATTTATTTTGGCAACCAGCATCTGTGTAAATAGTCTGCTATGTGATTGATGGATTATTTTGTTGGTTCACAGTAAGAACTTTCAATTTTAGAACATTAAAATGTTTATTTTTCATTTCAAAATAAGATTAATTAACGTACACATACGTACAAACTGATCATTGCTAGGGCTAGGTTCTCTTTACATATTATGGGAAAACACACACACACACAAAGGTGACATAAAGGTGACACTAATGAACAAATAGTTGTTTTGTTTTTAATTTTTTCATATTTTTTAGCGTTTAGCTTCTGAGAGACAACATCTTGAGTACAATTTTCAATTTTACAATTTTATTTTTTTTCCTTTTAAAGACTGCTTGCAGTCCATCACAGTGCTGCTGAGTAACTCCTCATTTATATAGAATGTCACTGTGTCATTGGTCAGATAGGTAGACAGGCGTCAAAAGAACAAAAACCTAGTAAGAGTGGTGAGTTAATATATTCTTATTAATATATTATTAAGATTGTGTGTGTGTGTATGTGTGTGTGTGTGTGTGTATGTGTGTGTGTGTGTGTGTATGTGTGTGCATCTCATTGCTTCCATGGCCAGGCCTATGATTTTGGTGTAAACAGATGGCTACTTACAACTTCTTATTATTAGGCACATTTTCCACAGTTACATTGTTTACATTAAGATGTTGGGTGCATCTAGACATTTTCCTCTTCTTCCGTATGTGTTCTGTGGTTCTTTCCCTCTCTTAACTGTCTTTTTCTAATACATCCCTACACTTATTTAATATGATATTTAATATGCTGTGTAAAACTAAATTCACCGCCAAAATGGTGTTAAAAGTTGTGTGTGTAATTTTACGCCATACGTACGCCAGATTTGCCACCATTATTTTACATTGCTTCAGGTGGAAGACAGAAGTCAGCGATGTGTGGTGTATTATCCTGCTGTTTTACAGGACACTTGACTTAAAGCTCATTTAAATTTACAGGCCTCCCTTTTTGACCTCAGCTCCATCTTTGTATTTTTTCAGAATCAAGGAAACTATTGTGGCTGCTTCCCAAGTGTCCCAATGAAATTCAGGACAAAAAAGTACACAAACCTTTGCTTCTGTGCATTTGCCATTCAACAACAGTGCATGAAGGAAAACATCCACATTTAGTTATTGATAGAGAATTTGAGAACATAAAGAAGAGAAACAGTTGAAATTCCACAAAATATGCAAAACAAGGGGGGAGGGTGGGTGGTATATTTCTACCTCCTCAGAAGATAAGGAAGTGAACTGCTTCTCCCCCTGACATCACATCCCTCTATTTCTCCACCCCAGCCCAACTTTCCTCATTAACTCATTCTTTCTCATCCAATCACAGCTACATCTGATTTTTCCAATCTTTAAACATAAACCAATGTAATTTGGCTGCTGGTCACTCAGATCCCTTGTCATGCAGCCCCTGTGTTTATAATTCCAGGGCTCTCCTTTCCATCTACTGTAGACACACTCTGTTTTGTTTGTATATGTGGTCAGTTTAATCGGCTTCTTTCCAAAGTTAGAGAATTAGAAGAGTATGGTGCAAAACCCCTGCTATTTGTGCAGAAAAAACAACCCCAACTTTGACAGTGTTCCATCATAATTTAAATCTTCGATCCCTCTAACCAGTTTGGTTTCACATCTCTGCACTCTCTCCAGCTCATTTATATTCCTCTTAAGGACTGGAGTCCAAAACTGCACTGCATACTCCAGATGAGGCCTTACTAGGGACCTATAAAGAAGCATAATTATGTTTTAACCCCTTGAGTCTATATCCTTTTTATGCAAGACTATATTTACTACTATACTTGCTTAGTGGCCACAGAATGACACTGCCCAGAATTAACTTGTTATCTACAAAACAGAATTATTCCTAGTAGGTTCTTGAACGAGTTGGGAATTAAAAGCTGTCATTTAGCATATTTACAAACCTACTAACTACATTGTTCAGGGTTATAGATTTCCTTTACATTTTCAGCCCCAGTGGCAGGAACAAAGAACATTGTTCAGATTTACAGATTTAAATGTATCTATTAGTCTTGAGGAAAGGTTTTGTCATACCATATTGCTTTAAGCATACAACTCTGATGTTGTTAGACTAAAAGTTTCAGAATGATGAAACCATTGATAAAATATTGGTGTACCATGCTTTGTAATCGACCAACATTTGGGTACAATCGGGTTTAACAAACATTTTTAAATCTCTTTTAATCCCTACTGCAGACTGGGATTAAAAATGCTCAGAATTGTTATAATAAACGGTTACCAAACAATAACCATTGTTAATACTCCATATAAAATATCAAATATTAATAAATTATACCAATGGTATATAAAGTGTGAAAGCATGCTAAGCAAATCAGTCTGTGTTAGTTATCTGACAAAGAGAACAGTGTGTTTTGAGTAATAGGTGAGTGGTCTTAAAACCGAAGGGCTGCAGGGAAGGTACACCTCATTGTTCTTACTTTACTTACACCTGTAAAGCACTTATGCTTAAAACGATTTTTGTTGGAAAATCTGTCTGCACTTGTAATTCATTTAGGGAAGGTTTATGTACCTACATTATGGTGGCCATTTTAGGATATCATTCAGCAATTTGCAATTCCTAAATATGAATTCCACTATGTTAGTTAGTGAACAAATTTGAAATATATGTACACATTGAAGTCTTCTCCCTCCCAGTTATCTGCCTCAGTGTTTAGGGCTAAGGTGCCCCTCCTACATAATTAGAGTCCCTCCTTCCTCCATATGCAGCATGGACTGGGGGGTTTATAGAGTTTAGGGGGCGGATGGTGTTTTACAGAGACAACGGAGGGGCTGAGAGAGCATTGTAAATTAGCCACAGAATGTCCTAAAATGGCTAACATAATAGTTTATTTGTTACCAGCTTTCAAGATGGCTGCTGGTTACTATCTTTCAAAGTGGCACGATCATTACTCATCTATCAATATTGGCTGTGTCAAAAGACTCCTCCTTGGAATAAAGAGATGAGAAGGTGATGAGGAGTGAGCTCTGGTATGTGAGAGCTCTGGATTGGAAAGAGAGCAGTTGGCATTAACCCAGAGAGAGCTCTGCTTACTTTTATTCCAACTGTGAATCTTTATCTTGTAAGGAAGTGTACCATATCTGTACTAATTATTCTGTTAATTCATTGAAGGTTAAACTTAATCTTTTGTGAACTATTATGTCTCAATAAGGAAAACTGAGATTCACAATCCAGTATTGCAAGGGGGTACCAGTACTATATTTACCGAGCATTCTGTTCTCCCAAAATAATGTAAAACTTTTGTCTACTGTTGCCAGGATATGCGCCATGTCACAATACTGTGTATATACATTTATAATCAGTGTTACAGACATTTTAATCTTTTGTTGCTGGATACATCTTAAATTATACTGTAACATAAATTGTATAATGAAGGGGTAAATTATGCTGGAAGGCTGGAAGCTGTAATCTAACACCAGGACAGAATGATTGATTTTTTACTTTTTTTGCCAACACTGCAGGATCCGAAGCCCAGTTAATGCACGAGGGTTCTCCACTTCAATCCTTTGTGTTTGAGTATGTTGACTCCTTGTTTATGCTATGATTGCTGGAGGCATTTCAAATATAACTTTATTTTACTATCTGTACCTCTAAACAGCACCGTATCAACAGTGACTTCTGCAGCAGTAAAGTAAAAACATGTTTTTTTCAAAACTACAATGCTTTACAAAGTCCTGAGTATAGCCTTATATAATCTTGCGGCACTTTATATTATAAAATCTGTTGCTATTTAGTTTTGCAAGAACCTTCTTGCGTCCTCCGTTTCATTTTACCTTTATGTTACATAACAGCCCGGTGTAGTTGCACAACAGGTTCCCTTTGCCCTTCCATGCCCATCCCGTGGAATGTCCAATGTAATGGAGAAGCTGAGAAGACAGAATCAGCTTTATATTAACACTTTTGGATTTTAATGAGATGAGACAGGCAAGGGATCACATACTTTTGGCCATAGTATAGTATCCACTGGTCTCCCTCTGTACCAGGCCTGTCTCCTAATGTCAGTAATTTACTCCTGAAACCTGCCTCATTGAACAACACCTTACAATCTTAGATATTGTAGTAACCTGCTTGTGAAGACATTCTGGTTAAGGGCATTCTGCTGTTTTGCCATTGCTTGATGATCATATTCCTGTTCCTGTTTTTGTGCTTCCTGTTAAGCTGAGAGCAGGGGAGATCTACCTCCCATGGAGCAGGCCAGATCTACCTCCCATGTTCTAATAAATATACCAAAAGTTCCAGGGTATATCTGACTACTTACCTGAACTAACACAGTAGAATCATTAACCCACTGCTAGCCAGCAGTTTATTACAGATATGATCCAAAGTACGGTAGCAGGGAGCACAGCAGGGCTGCAGAATAGGGGTCAGAATGGGGTTTAACAAGCGTATCGGATACAGAAAAAGAGTGCATACTGATCTAGAAAATGATTTTGTCTTGGTTTTAACTATAGTATTGAGAAGGATTTAGTACGACTCTCACTCATTTGTTACATTTTATACACTAACTATGAAAAAAAATAATTCTTATGCATGCACTTCATACGCAACCAGGATAATTATAAATAACATTTCTACCGTCAACAATCCTTTTTACGTTTTTCAATTTTTTAAAATCAGATTTTATTGTTTTCAGTTCCAAAATCGACATCTGTACATACTATACTATATAAACCAAATATTACATGGATACATGAGCATTAGTCAGTGGTTAATTTAATTAATGTAGTGTGTTATAACCTTGTTCTCCGGCTCATAACACGTAGTCCCTGCATGTTGTTCAATCTTTCTTGTACAGCATTAAAATACAAATATCTATACAAAGTGAATGATTCTCATACCGTTTTACTTCTAGATTTAAAAATGATGCAGTGCGAATCTGTGGATACAAAAAGGCATTGCACTGGTCTTAATATGGATACACATACATAAGATGCTGGCAATTAGGCAATAAATGAGACTCCATGGATTTAAGATTATACGGGTCATTTACAAAAACCCTGGGCAGAAGTGCAAGGGCAGTAACAAGGTCGATCTTGCATAAAGCAATTCTGTACGGGGTTTGGCTGCCCTCTGCTCTTCATGTGGGATATATAAATCCAGTACAAGGTGCAGAGTACAGTGTTGGTGGCACAGGCCTGTCTTGTCTTTGCCTACTGCTATAGGGCAGGCAATAAGTACAAAGCATTAATGCAGCCTGCATCTGCTGCCGTTCTCTTACTTGTGTGTCTGTATAGCATGCAAGTTAACGGCAAGGGGCAATGACATGCCTTCCACCACCCGCCCCTCACAAATACAGCTCTGCCCAATGCAGGCAATATAACTAAAGTGGAAGACAGGATGCAAAATGGAATAGAAAATCAGATTGTGCCCAATTTTTGCACTTTGCACTCTGCCTTCCACTTCTACTACATATGTAACTATAAAACCACATTTGTAACCAATCAAACCACAGCTTAAATTCCCCTGTTAAAACAAAAAGTCATAATGACAATCTAGTAGGCATTTGCAAGTTTCATTCCAGCAAAACCTGCAGCACCAGAGATTTCTAAATGACAACAGTTTGAAGGAGCCTAAAACATATCATTAGATCTAGTGGGATAGGTGGCTGAATATCATTCCCATCCAGGCGCAGATAACGGAGACGGGGTGCCTGAGGAAAGTGTGGGTCAAATTCTTCTTTGACAGCTTCAGGACAAGAAATAGTTTCATTTATATCTGTAAAACACAAAACTGAATGTATTAAAGTTATTTTTCACAAAATAAACCTTATAAATGGGAAAGGGTTAGACAATGAAAACAGGGCATGATGAATATTTTATGATCATGTTTTTCTATAAGAAAATGGTAGGAAGCACACCCATTTGCATTTGCTTTTGAGTCTAATTTGAACATTTGATACAACCGAAAACATTTGTAAAAGTTTGATTTTATTTTTTTCCTGTGCAAATTCTAGTAAAAATGTCCCCCCCCCCAAAAGCAAATCCAGTTTTTCTTATGTATACAAAAACATTTTTACAAGAAAAGCACTAAATATTTTTTCTGGGATATCCCTCATGGGGTTCAGTCAGTGATCTAGAAAAAAAAAGTTGCAACATTTTATTTCTATGACTCACAGCAAAATGCAAAAATTACAGATCAGATTGTTACAAACACTAAATACTTGCTGAAATGATGCCCAGCTAAATCCCTATCATTCCTTTATTTTTCCTAATGACCTGCAAATACCACAATGTAATAAAAACATCATATTTCTAGCCATACACACAAACAATGAACCACAACTGTGCCAAATACTGCAGGTGCAAAGACTGGTGCCTCGTAGCGAACTAGGTGCATCTGAGTTCAAGCTGATCCTGTTAGATCAGGTGTTATATCACAGTAATGCAGTTAGACTGCAGTTCACCTTCTTTATTTCTCATACACAGAGACCTCAGACTTCCACATCTTCACCCACTATTTGCAAGGCTGCAACATTCTGACATCCTTCAAAGGCAACTAACTTTATATAATACCACACAGTTTATACAGATACATAACAGGTAGGGCAGAGGTATTTGCATGGCCTTAAGTTGCTTGTCATCCAAGTGGAACAACATTGAACAGGATCCTTTAGGTACAGCAATCATAAGAATCCCTGTCCTTAACATCCCAGAGTAGATGTTATTGTGCCTCAACCTTCCTAATTGTGCAAAATGTCAGCCCTAGAAATATATACTCCGTGCAGAAGTGACCCAAGTTTACTGCATAAAAAAAATATATTGGTCTCTTAATGTATTTGAAGTACTGGTATGGGGCCTGTTATCCAGAATGCTCATGCTGGGGTTTTCCAGTTAATGCTAATTTGCATCACCATGCCAAATCTACTAAAAACATTTAAACATTACATAAACCTAGCAATATTGTTTTGCTCTCAACTGATTATATCTTAGCTGGGATCAAGTACAATAGAAACAATATATACATTTTAAACATTTGAATTCTTTGAACAAAATGAAGTCTATGGGAAAAGCCTCTGTGATTCTCGGCTTTCTGGCTTCTCAATAACAGATCCTATACCTGTAATTAAAGTATTGTTTTATTTTTTTTTCTGCTTTTTAAGGGTTGCATGTGCAGCACACATTTTCTGCAAGGTGATTTTTGTCATGCTATCCATAGTCCTCACATGTAGAACATGCCTATTCAAATCAGTGCATTGGTAGGTGTTTATTATGAAACTGAATTGGAGTAGCACATTGAAAATGCAGGCCCACTAATCAATATCTTATAACTGCAGTACCTTATAGTTATGAAGCAATGGAGGGTTTGCAGCTGCTCAATGCAATAACTCTACTAACAGCTGAAGAAGGGATTTTTTTTAAAAAAACAGAGTTTTAAGAAATAATTAACCACCCTTTTGCTTCAGACATAATATATTGCTTACAAAGTGAATACGCAACCCCTCCATATTTTACATTTCTAGTATCTGTCAAAAACTAGGCCTGGTTATCTAATATTTCTGTTTCCCTGAGGGATGCAGATGGACTTGTTATAGACCTGCCCAAGGATGTAAATCCTTTTTAAAATGTATCCTTATCTAAAAAAATGCCTGCAGTAATGGTTTTAAAACATAATTCTTTTTGAAATGTAACTCGTTTATGCTATCCTGATAGCTTACAAAAAAATAGTTTAGCCAAAAAGAACAGTTGTACAATGCAGAAGAATGCATTGCTGATGTTGAAAAGAACTTGCAGTTCTTCATTTATATTTTGCTATTCACAGACATAAGTTAAAAATATGGATACAAATGTAAAGGGTCATTTAGGAAGATTTCCTCAAAGGTACACCATGATGAGGTGCTAGGAGCCCACAAGCCAAATAGTTAAGTAAGTGATCAACATCTCATGATGAAGCACCCACAGAGGAATGAACATCAATATTTATGACGAATAAACTTAAATTCCTAAAGATTTGTAATTTCCCCTAAGTTTAGCTCCTCAACAGCTGCCCGAATACACTGGGATGTGCAGTGTCATAGACACTATATGGCCTAACACAAACCAAGATGACAAGCTCCATTACACAACCTTGAGGGCTTGGGTGATTGCAGGGATGTTGAATAGTGATGGGCGAATTTATTCGCCAGTCGCAAATTTGTGGCAAATAAATTCGCAAAATTGCTGTGAAAAGTCGCGTGCCGAAAATTAGCTGGCATCAAAATATTTTTGACGCCAAAGACAATTCAGATCCCGGCGACAATATCGACGCCATCTATAATTCTAGGCACCCATTGACTTTATGGGCGTCAGAATTGTCGACAGTGTTGGAATTGCTGCCAGTGTCGGAATTGTCGCTGGCGACAAAAATATTTTGACGCCGGCATATAAATTAGCGTTTTGCAAATTTTTTGCCCTTTTTCCGAATTTCATAGAAAAATTCACTAATTTTTTGGCAAAGCGAAACGGAAGAAAATCGCCCATCACTAATGTTTAACATTTATGCTGGTCCATTAAGTTCGGTATATAAAATACGCCATTTTTAGAGATATTAATTTATAGGGGTTAGTTCTCATTTAAAGGTGAATACTGGTGATGAGCGAATTTATCAGGCAGCTATGGATTTGTGTCAAAATTCAGAATTTCGCCATGTGCACATTTTTTTCACGTAACTGCGGTGAAAATTTGCTGCGAAAAATAAAAAACACGCATTGACTTAAATGCATTATGAGAAAAAGGTCACCACAAGAAATTTTTTTTTTATATTGACTCACCACTGTTGACATCACTGTGTAGAATTTGTCTTCTCCTCCACTTAGCACAATAATTTTGTGATGAACACTGCTTTCTTTACATCTGTTCTATTCTAAGGGCAGATTTATCAAAGGTCGAGGTGAATATTTAAATTCAGAAAATTTGAATTTCAAGCTTTTTTTTGTGTACTTCGACTACGGAATAGTCCAAATTCGATTAGAATTTGAAAAAAATGTGAAAATTCGAATAAAGAAATTTATCATGTACTGTCTTTTTAAAAATTCGACTTCGACCATTCGCCATCTAAAACCGTCCAAATTGCTGTTTTAGCCTATGGGGGACCTCCTAGAACCCATTTGTGGACGTCAATTGGTGGACTTTGAAAAAGTTTTTTTGGGAAAAACTTTGATTCAAATTCGATCGAATGCGCTATTACTTTGAGTCGTACAATTCAAATTCCGGTGAATATGGACCTATTGCTAATTTACTGATATGAAAAGTTGTGTCCAAGCTGCTGAACGATAGTGAATTCTCGCTAGCGTTACTTCGGCAATCAAAGCGAAGATGGGCTAGTGTTAAATTCTGCCTAGCACAACTTCGTTAGAGGTCTTCCTTCAGGCTTATTTGCATACGATGGGAAATTATAAAGTTGAATGGACATATTCGTTGCAGCAAAATGTATGGGGGAACCAGGTTACTCCAAAAAAATTTTAAGGACTTTTGCAGGCTATCACTCTGAAAAAAGGAAAAGACGCCAGCATTTTAATTCATTTTATTGGCAATTACTATTTATAAGATGCCGTACCACCTTGTAACACATAGATCAACCAATATAACAAGATATACTCACTGTATCAAATATAAAATGACTCTCTGCAAAGTAAAGAGTACACGTAGAGAGTTAGGCAGCTTGTCAGAAGGTATTTCCCCAATCTTCAGGATTACCTTAGTGGGAACTACCTTAGGTAGAAGACTACATACTCCCCTGAGTCTAACACTTAGGCCCTACTATGGGGTCAGTAATACACGGGATCTTAATCCCTCTAATATCCTCATCGGAGCTTTGAGCTGCTCAACTACATACCCTAGCTATCACTCATAGAGTGATCTATTAAAGGGTATAACTATCACTTCACTATACTCAGGCTGAGTTCCACCACCCCTAACCTCTGTGGCATAACAGAGGAAAGGTTCAGCAGCAATGGACAATGACCTCATTGTTTGCAAGTCTTTTATATTATGCCACAGTGCCATCTAGCATCCACTGTGAGAACTGCAGGGATTACATAAGCACAAGGACCCCATAAGGACCCACTTAGGCATCCATATCACTAAGGATGTGCCTGTCAATAAAGAGTAAGGGTGTCTAAATTTTCACATCCCTACAATTTAATCATGTTAATTGTGGAATGACAGCAGGTCAACTGATTATGAATTGTAAAATAAAACTGAAATTAAGGTGATTTTGAGTATATTTCATATAATGGTACAGAATAAATTCAATGAGAAAAACATCTCATTGTTTTTCTCATGGAAACAAAAAAATTCTATAGGGCATACTGTATTTTTTGGCTGCCAGGGCCAGAGAATCCATTTGAATGTTGGGAAGGAGGAAATCGATGACCAACTGAAGAATATCCCTTCACGAACCCACTTAAAGTTAGCTCTAGTGCATCAAAGCACCATATACTGTGTAGTTTTATAGTTCTTAAACTGCATAAACAATATCGCTACAATATTCCTCTTGGTATGTATTAAGTACAGTTGATACATTTCAAAATATATGTCTTCAATGATTAGAGACACTTACTTTTTATCTTGTTGTGATCAAGGTGAAGACGTTCCAAATGGCCATTGACAATGGGCACAGATGTCAGCTCATTGTAAGACAATTGCAAATCTAATATAGATGATATGTTAAATACATTGTCTGGAACACCTGTATCTGATAACTTGTTGTAGTTTAACTGAATAAAAGTTATTCTTGGTATTCCACTAAAGTAGTTCTTTGGAATTTCTTCAATGTTATTATTATCTAAATACAGTTGAACGGTGTTAAGAGGAAGACCTGGTGGCATTTTCTTGAGAGAGTTCTTAGCCAAGTTGAGTTGCATAAGACTCTTTAGGCCATTAAAAACATCTGCTTGAAAGGAACTATCTGTCAGCTGATTGTGATGCAAGTCTAATAAAGTCAAATTCCCTAATTTAATGAAGACACCTTCTGGAACCTTTGAGATTTTATTTCTTGACAATCGAATTTGTTCTATGCTTTCTGGCAGTGGTGCTGGTACTTCTTCTAGGTCATTGTCATCTAAATATAAATAAAGTAAGCTTTTTAAATTTTTCAGCAAGTTTTTACTGATGTTTTTGTTGGTTAACTTGTTCCTATTTAAGTTAATCCACTTTAGTTCAGTAGCATTAGCAAAGGATTCTTCATTGAGGGTTTCTATGAGGTTATTTTGTAAATATAAATACCAAGTTCTTGCTGGGATGAGTGGTACTTGTTTCAGGCCTTTGTTGTCACAATATATAGCATGTGGAAAACTAGAGGGACATACACATTCTTTGGGACACTCAACGGAAAGTAAGGGGTAGGCTTCAAGGTCCGTGTAATCATAGGCTTGCGTCACAGGTAAAGTAAAGGAAAAAATGATCACTAGGAGAAACAGGGTTCTGCAATACTGTGCATCCATTGGGAACCTTAAAGAAAGATAATATTCTTTCAATGAAATATAAAGTCATTAAATATATAGCTCACAGAAACTTAAGCATAAATTAAAGTGTTTGCAGCACCACCACATTTTTACTAGAATGTAGAATATAAGTGATGTCATCAAGGAAACTGAGAGAAGTGGAATGGGATGTTCTGAATTTTCTTCACTGAACTCTATGGGGGTTATTTACTAAGCTCCGAATACCCGAAATCCGAAAAATGTATGATTTTTTTTCTATAAAATCCGAATTTATTAAACCCCCAGGGCTAAAAAGTCAGAATATAAAAACACGGCATCTCAAACCTGTTGAGGTTGCATAAAAGTCAGTGGGAATAGTCTTATTGATTTTTGGTTGTGTCGGAGGTTTCGGGCAATTTTATAATGTTTTTGGAGTTTTCGTGTGAAAACTACGAAAAATTCAGAGATTTCGGGAAAATTCACGGAAAAATTGTGAAAATCTGAGCTTTTCCCGCAAAGCAAATTTTCAGGAAAATGTAATAAGTAAGCATTAAAAACCTGAACGGGTTAGATCGGAGTTTTTAGCAGCCGATATTAAGATAAATTCGGACCTTTATACATAACCCCCTATGTGTGGGTAGTTACAAGTCCAAAGGGAGTACAGAAAATAGAGATATCTTTGTTCAAATCAGGTAACAGTTGTCAAATGTGTTCCTGCATTACAGCTTCTAATTCTGTAAAGTAGGTGTGGCGGGAAGTCATCTGGATAAAATTTCCTATTAATATTGTGTACTCATACATAAGGGATCAAAGAACATTTAAACAGCTGTTCCCTGAGCATGGTCCGCAAACTAAGAGAATTTTCTTTGAGTAATCCATTCCCCCCAGCTATTGCAGTGTTTTTAGTATAACAATATTTTTAACCATTTGTTTGGATGTGTTCTCGCAGCTGAAAGCTGACAGCTACTAAAGGAGACTTTATGGATGAAAACTGATTGTTTTTATTTTTTCTTCTATTATTTAATGACGATATCCTTGCAGTAAACTGTTAATAAAATAGATTGATATTCCTGCTAGTTTCCTGCCGTTTCAGTGCATTAAAATACATTTAATATTGCCATTATTTTTGTATTCACCCTTGCAATGTTTGTATATAGGTGGATGTTTATGTAGTGTATATGTGTGTTTAATGTGTGTGGTGTGTAGCCAGAAACATACATCTAGTATACTTAACTGAAAACAGGAGATTACAGTTTCATTATTTGAATTGTTGTCAACAAGCAAATTGATATACTGTTAACGTTAAGTTCAAGCTCAACAGTGCAACAATTACTTTACTTGCAATTAAATTTAATTGACAAGTTAAAACGGTACTAAGGATAAGCCTTCTACTACACTGTATAATGAGGAATAACAGTCTTACATTACTTCAAACATTTGGACTCCAGCCAAAAAAAGAAGCACATTCGGAGATATAATAAATACACAGCAAATATACAAAATGTATCTATGATAAAGAAAGTCCATTCATTACCAAAAGCAGTAGAAAAGAAGCAGGAAAACCAAAGAATTCATTTACCTTGTAACTGTAAGATGCAGAACTGCTATACAGGCATATAGTATCTGATGCCTGTATGAATTCACCTTAAAGTTTAAACTCTTGGCTGCCAGCAGATTGTTTTGATCCTATTCCTTTGAGGTTTAACTGCCTATTGCAGCAAATGTTCTCTCGGAAACCCCACAACCTATTCTAGTGTTACTGTGTTTATTAATAATAATAATAATAATAATAATAATAACCACTAGACTTTGTTTCTATTGAACTGATACTTTAAATTAAATCTTACCTCTGTTTCATTGGATCTTCTGCTCTTTTGTGTTGGTCACTGGTCAGAGTAGAGTTTGACTGAAGCAGAATGCCTTACATAATGAATGCTGCCTGTCTGATATATATGCACCGGTGACTTCAACTTTTAACCCATAAAACAACTTAAGACACCTCAGTACCTAAGCCACAAAAAAGACAAGCATTTTTCTAGTGTTCTTATAAGTTTGCTCCAGGGCAGCCTGCATTAAAATTTCAGAAAATCACACTTTAGAAAGTATTGTATGAAACAAACCAAAAATTAAAACGCTCAGTGAATAAAAAAAACTTGCCTTTCTGATAATATTACATTGGAAAAAGTTATGAATAAGATTTTTTTTAAATAAAAAAAGATCATGCATGGAAATGCTTTTCTTTATAGAAAGGTGGTAGTCTTTGGGGTTTCCATTTCAGTTGTTTGTATGACACCTACACATATAAACAAGGCATATATTATCTGTAGCGAAAACATTTATTTATTAAGGAAACGGTTGTGGTCACTGGTGCCATGTTCCAGGATAAAATGAAAATGTTACTGAAATACCTTACAGATACAGTAAAATAATTTTTAGTGACAAACTACTGCACAGTTTTATAATGGGAAACAAAAACTACTGAAAATTGAAGCAAAACATGGCAATTCAACCAGCATCTGCCCCATGAATGAAGTACTATAATCGACTGCAATCTGCCTGTCACATCGGCACATTTTAGCCTGAAACAAATAACGTTCTTTCCAAACTGAGCAGTGACATGGGCAGCACCAATGATAAGACCCTTTTCCATGACAAAACCTCCCATCACAACCTACCCATTACCAACTAGGGACAGACTGTTGGTTTTAAATTTATTTAACTCTTGAATCCTTCATACCAGATCCAGCCAAATACTGAACTGAATTTGAACCTTCTCCATGGGTGGAAATTGCTGAAGGCAGGGATAAATATTTTCATTTTGTAGGGTTCAGCTTCAGTTTGGCCTGGACTAAACTAAATCCTGGATTTGGTGCATTCCTATTACTAACACATTCAAACAAACACAATGATGGGTTGAAAAGGCTGCAACCAATTTATTCGCTAGTTTATTATCTGCCTTTTATGCAGAGAATTCAACTCTGGACAGCAGCATTGATTCCCATACCCATGATGAATGTATCTCCACTCCTGATAATAGAGGGCTTGCAGGGCCTGCTAAGGTAAAATGGTATCTACTATGTTCCTCTTCTGACCAGAAAGACCTACTAGCTCAGTCTCCAATAAATCGCTGCTTGGACTTTGTCTCTTATAACCCCTTAAATTAAAAAGTTAAAGAAGTTCTGAGGAAAGGTGTACCCTACTCTATTGCCTTCTGCAATTAATTTTAATATTATATAATATAGTATATATTATATGGCTCCTCAACAACTTCCTCATCAGGTTATGCAATACAAATGTATAAATGTCTAAATTTAAAAACATCACATGAACAAGAAATAGTTATCACAATTCTTAGGGATGGAGAGCAAAGGCTATATTGTGTCTTTAAAAAAATGTGAACAGTTGCTTCAATTGCTTCAAGTTTTCCAACAAATGCAGTCCTGTTGGCTTCCTCAAAAATCTAGAAAAAGTCTAGATCCAGGTTCAAAATTCAACTAGACAAAGAGGAAGCACAGATGCATTAGTACATGGTGTAATAGTTCCTATAATAAAATGTGTGTATATGTTGTAAATCCTTACATTTTTTTAGTTACTATTTATAATTTTAAAAAACCTAGTGAATTACTTAATTCATTAGTGATTACAGTATCTTTAAACATACAGCACATGAATTATATTTTAGAATAATCTAAATATGGACTTCAACACAGATCAGTGTAACTGTTAATTTAACATTGAAAGTATCTTGACACATGATCTGTAGGAGGATGGAAAGGCTTCCTATCAGATGTTACTGGACCACAACTTAATTGAACTCACCGTTTGCCAAACTGGGTCACTTACCTCCACAGTCTAGCTACAGGGTAAACTCAGGCCACTTCATTACATGGCTCCAAAAGGATGGCATGCACAACTATTTGGAGGGCTGCCACCTCCATTCTTCAGGTGAATATACTCACAGCAACCTCCAACATATTTTAAAAGGATGCTGGAAAATGAACTTCATAACTATCCTGGGCCAGAGGGGAAATGCAAGGGGATCTTCCAATGAAAATCCTAGCTGCACAGCTAGTTCCCAATTCTCTTACAATAGGAGTGGAAACATTTTTCTAGAGCAAAAAAACAAAACTTCCACTGTCTGAGTTCAGTGTAGTATCAATGAATCAAAATGGCAAAGTAATCTCCCTGTGTTTGATAACAATGTGATGGATGTAGCACTGAAGAATGATCTAACATGTGTAATTATATATAGGATGCCTTCTTAGGAGAGGTAGGTGGAGCCAATTAGGAAGGTTATGTAGTTAGGAAAAGTTTATGTTCACTTTCAAAAGACATATTCCCATTGGAGCAAATACACCAATATATCACATTTTCTTATATGTGAAGTGGTTTCCATGCTGTCAGCTTCCTCTGTATGTGGTGATATAATCAGTGGAAAACACAGACAGACAGAAGTGTCAGACAAGAAATAGGAGTGTTAAATATTGTGTTCACTGATTTAATCATCACCTTTCCAAATAAGTTAGAGCAGTGACAGAAAATTAATTTCACTGATCTTTTCTAGGATCCCATTTCATACCCTTGAAGGAAAGGTATGAAATGTTTGAAGAGATGCGTTTTTACTTTTTATATATGCGTTAAATTTCACACAAAAGCAGACATGAATTCTGAACACATTAGAAACATTTCTTTATTACTCTTAGGGGCACATTTACTAAGCTCGAGTGAAGGATTCAAATGAAAAAAACGTAGAATTTCGAAGGTTTTTTTTGGCTACCTCGACCATCGACTATGACTACGAAATCGTTCGACTATTCGACCATCCTATAGTCGAAGTACTGTCTCTTTATAAAAACCTTCGACTACCTACTTTGCCACCTAAAACCTACCGATCAATGTTAGCCTATGGGGACCTTCCCCATAAGATGTCCTAGCAATTTCTGATCGATGGAAAATCGTTTGATCGATGGATTAAAATCCTTTGAATCGTCCGATTTTTCCTTTGATCGTTCGATCGAACTAAATGTGGTAAATCCTTCGGCTTCGATATTCGAAGTTGAAGGATTTTACTTCGATGGTCGAATATCGAGGGTTAATTAAACCTCGATATTCAACTAATAGTAAATGTGCCCCTTACAGTGCAACTTTACTTTTTCAAGTTGGCTTAGGGGCCGATTCACTAAATTCGGGTGAAGGGTTAGAATAAAAAAAACTTTGAATTTCGAAGTTTTTTTTGGGTACTTCGACCATCGAATTGGTTAAATTCGATCGAAGTCGAACGAAATCGAACGATTCGAAGTAAAAATCGTTCGACTATTCGACCATTCGATAGTCGAAGTACTTACCCTTTAAAAAAAAACTTCGACCCCCTACTTAAAACCTACCGAAGTCAATGTTAGCCTATGGGGAAGGTCCCCATAGGCTTGCTCAGCTTTTTTTGATCGAAGGATTTTCCTTCGATCGTTTGATTGAAATCCTTCGAATCGTTCGATTCGAAGGATTTAATCGTTCGATCGAACGAAAAATCCTTCGATCGTTCGATCGAATGTTTAGCGCTAAATCCTTCGACTTCGATATTCGAAGTCGAAGGATTTCAATTCGAGGGTCGAATTTCGAAGTATTTTTAACTTCGAAATTCGACCCTTAGTGAATCTGCCCCTTAAATTCGTTCTATTATGTCTTTCCAGGTGCATTAATAAATAGTTTACTATCATAAGATAAATGGTTTTTTTTTATTAAAGTACTTAGCCATAGGCTCTTTACAGTCACTATACACTAATACTGTCTAGGAAATGAGTCTGAAGAATAACTTGATTATTTCAGAAATGGTACAGAATTTATACTTGCTTTAATTTATTATTTATTTATTATCATGAGATGAAACTTATATTAATTTTTCGTTTTAGCAACAGTTTCCTTTAAAGATTTTTGTATGATCTGTTTATCAATTGGACACAATAAAAGGTTATAGTTATTTCCATTACTGATCTTTTGACAGTTAATATCCCTTAATACCTTCATTTTGTATGAGTGTGCTTCCCCTTTCCCATCTATACATTCAGAACAGCATCCTATTATCAAATTATCCGTGTATACAAACAGGTAAATTTCCATAGCAAGAGTCACAGATGATACAGCTCTTATACAAATATCATTATAATTATAATGGGAAGGAATTGTTAATTACTTCATTCTACACACATTTTGACTTATCCTATATAATAAAGTTGAAGTGTCTCTGCGTCCAGTCCCTGTGTCTGTGGGATTGCGCTACTGCGCATGTGCCCCACGGACCGTCTCTGGCAAATTTTTTTTAGACTAGAACAATTCTTTTTTTATAAATGTTTGACTACAGATGTAATAAAAATCGTTATATTAAAGTTATGCCTTTGCGCGAACAAATTTTGCTTTGTGCGAATTTAATATAGATTTTGCGAGCCCGGAAACTGTTTAGCGATCACTTCCGACAGTAAAAGACTGTTTGCGAATTTTATAGTTTGCGCCAATGCGCAATCAATGTAATAAAACTTCTTACTGAAAAAGTCGTTATGTTTCCTCCAAAAGATTACTACACCTTCAAGCACTTCTTATGAGTGCGCAATTAAAATTCGCAATGCGCAATTAAAATTCGCAATGCAATAACAGTTTAAGGAACAATATTACATTGTGAGATGTGGATTTTTAGTCTTATTGGTGCGAATTGTTTTGCTCTTTGCAACTTTTATTACTTTCCCCTGTTAATGTCTAGTGTTTAATAATCCATACAGTAACGACTTCAATTTTGTTGCTCTATTTCTTTTTCTGTTCTATTTCCTACTCCCTTTATTTATCTAAACAAGTATATTAGTGGGTCTTTTGGTATCTTTATATGTCAACTTTTGACCATTGACCATAAAGCTATGATCTTCAAAATCACCCAGTTATCTAAAAAAGTGATAATTAATTGGACAATTTGACTGCTGGTGCAGGACAGTTATATAATAATCGGCACATGATAGTTTGTCAATTATTACAATATATTATTATAATATTAATATTAAAATATAAATGATTATAATAATGATAGTTTGGTAATATGACCTATGTGATAAATACCCCTTGCGTACGTGTTTTAGAATAACAATATATGATGTATTATGGGTATATATTTACCATTGGAATCATTTGATAATATCATTAGGTTATAAAGAGTAACAGAGTATGATAAATGATGGTTGTTTTTAATCTGCATATATGTCATAATTATAAACAATTTTGATATTAATATTTCACTCCTATTAATTCACTTATTCACTTATTTATAATATATATTTCTATACGTAGATAATCTTTACACTTATTAATCTTGAAATGATATGATTAGGTACACCTGATTTATATTGTCTACATTGTACGTATGACTAAGACTGATGGTTTTTATGAAGCTCAATGAATTGCCACTTTTAGCTTTATATGTATATGCACTTTACCTTTTAATCGACAAAAATGTGTTATCCTATTTAAACATGATAACACGTGATATCCACTGAACTCTGAGGAAGTGGCGAGTGTAGAGGCACAAAACGCTTTAGTTTTTGTACACCCACTGTTGAATTTTTGTCACATAGTATGACTTAATAAAGCTGCACTGATATTAATACCTGTGCCTGTGGATATGTCAGTCAGCGCTGATAGCTGGTAAAGTTTTCTCTAAGAGTTGGAGTCTTTGCTGGAAGTTGCCGAAATCCCGCAAGAGCTGTGGCTGGCAAGGAGAGGCTGCATGTCTTGGGTGAGCTCTGCCATCATAGCATCTCTATACTTGCCACCATTAGTAAATTAGCATTAAATCCTTTTATGTTAAACAACCAAGGCTTATAGTATTGTAGACTTTGATTGCCTTTGGGAATAACAAATGTAATGTGATTTGGAATTAAAATTGTTCTGAGTGTGATATATATCTATATATCTCTATATCTATATCTATATCTATATCTATATCTATATATATATATATATATATATATATATATATATATATATATATAGTGTGTTTTAATATATTTAACATCTGTCTAATATTTTTGTCACCATATGGCAGTTCTTAGCTGTTATATAACTTTATAGAAAATTCCCTGCTGGTTTTTGTGACTTCCACTAAACTGGCAAAAGTTTTTAACAGAAAAATTCTATAAAAATTCAGCATAACTTGTAAAGACCAAAGAATATCTAGAAACACATTTGTGCTAAAACCAGATAACTCGACACCCGTACCTTTTTTCCAACAGTTTACTGCTTATTTGGATGGTTATGTGAATACTAGGGATGTAGCGAACTGTTCGCCGGCGAACTAGTTCGCGCGAACTTCGACTGTTCGCGTCCGCCGAATGTTCGCGAACGTCGCGCGACGTTCGCCAATTGGTGTTCGCGTTCGATTCGAAGTAAAATTTCGTTCGACCATTCGACCATTCGACCATTCGATCGCTAAAATCGAACGATTTCCATTCGTTCGAACGATTATAAGCATTCGATTGAATTAAAATCATTCGATCGAATAGCTTCGATCGTTCGATTCGAACGAAAATCCTTCGATCGTACGAATAAAATCCTTCGATCGTTCGATCGAACGATTTTATCGAGCGTTCGAAGTTCGCGAACTGTTCGCGAACTGTTCGCTTTTTTGCCGGTGTTCGCGAACACATTAACGGCAGTTCGCTACATCCCTAGTGAATACTCTGCGGGCCTATATAGTATATAGGATTTTGTTTTAGGGATGAGTAGCAGGTACAGTTTTGAAGCGAAATTTGTAGTTTTGCCAGGTGCAAAAATATTTGTCATTCTGCATGAGAATTTCGTTATGCCATCTGTTTCTCTGGGACAAAATGTGGCCTGATTTTTATCATTCTTTATGAAACAAAATTCATTTTTTGTAAGTATACATTTTTACTATATTTTGTATCCTGCAGAATTGGTATGGAGAAAAAAAGCCCACACATATGTATTTATAAGCGTATACAGTAATATATAAAATAATTGCATCAAAACACAGGACACATATTCCATGAAAGTGTTATCACTTAGCTATTTATTCATTTGTATACAGTACCTCATCCAAAGAAAGTGATGGTTATTATTTTTCAAATAAAACACGAAAAAGTAGTATGATGGTTTAATGGCTTAATATATTTATATTCAAGTGTATGTAGTGTAAAATATCTCATCAGATGATGTCAGAACAAATTGTCCATAACTACAGCTACAGTTCAGCCAGTCTGGAATTATTTATTAAATGCCGGTAATTATCAGGACTGAAAAAAAATAGCAATTTCATTTTACAATTTATTATAATTTGTTCATGAATACTGTCTTGAAGTAATTTAATACATTCTCTAAATAGTAATTTGCCCATGGTCACAAATTGTTGCCACAGAAATCATACCCAAGTTTCCTAAGCTGCAATTCTTGTACCTTTAGTGATTGCTGCAACGGAAATTCAACTTTGTCAAAAGTAGCTATTAATAACTTTTTTATATTCAGCAGGTCATTTTTAGTGTATTTTCAATGTTTAGTGTTTGGATTAGCTCCTGAAGAAATTGAGATGATAAGGATTTACTGTATATTAGCAGCGGTATGTATTTCAAATATAAACACTACCATGATCTCTTATTTGTTTTGTCTGAATATATATCCATGTGTCATCCGTATGTGTTGTGAAGCCGTATCATTTCATCTGTTACTCATTATCCAACAATCAGAATCTATTTAATAAAAAAAAGGATACACAGTTAATATCCCTTAATACCTTCATTTTGTATGAGTGTGCTTCCCCTTTCCCATCTATACATTCAGAACAGCATCCTATTATCAAATTATCCGTGTATACAAACAGGTAAATTTCCATAGCAAGAGTCACAGATGATACAGCTCTTATACAAATATCATTATAATTATAATGGGAAGGAATTGTTAATTACTTCATTCTACACACATTTTGACTTATCCTATATAATAAAGTTGAAGTGTCTCTGCGTCCAGTCCCTGTGTCTGTGGGATTGCGCTACTGCGCATGTGCCCCACGGACCGTCTCTGGCAAATTTTTTTTAGACTAGAACAATTCTTTTTTTATAAATGTTTGACTACAGATGTAATAAAAATCGTTATATTAAAGTTATGCCTTTGCGCGAACAAATTTTGCTTTGTGCGAATTTAATATAGATTTTGCGAGCCCGGAAACTGTTTAGCGATCACTTCCGACAGTAAAAGACTGTTTGCGAATTTTATAGTTTGCGCCAATGCGCAATCAATGTAATAAAACTTCTTACTGAAAAAGTCGTTATGTTTCCTCCAAAAGATTACTACACCTTCAAGCACTTCTTATGAGTGCGCAATTAAAATTCGCAATGCGCAATTAAAATTCGCAATGCAATAACAGTTTAAGGAACAATATTACATTGTGAGATGTGGATTTTTAGTCTTATTGGTGCGAATTGTTTTGCTCTTTGCAACTTTTATTACTTTCCCCTGTTAATGTCTAGTGTTTAATAATCCATACAGTAACGACTTCAATTTTGTTGCTCTATTTCTTTTTCTGTTCTATTTCCTACTCCCTTTATTTATCTAAACAAGTATATTAGTGGGTCTTTTGGTATCTTTATATGTCAACTTTTGACCATTGACCATAAAGCTATGATCTTCAAAATCACCCAGTTATCTAAAAAAGTGATAATTAATTGGACAATTTGACTGCTGGTGCAGGACAGTTATATAATAATCGGCACATGATAGTTTGTCAATTATTACAATATATTATTATAATATTAATATTAAAATATAAATGATTATAATAATGATAGTTTGGTAATATGACCTATGTGATAAATACCCCTTGCGTACGTGTTTTAGAATAACAATATATGATGTATTATGGGTATATATTTACCATTGGAATCATTTGATAATATCATTAGGTTATAAAGAGTAACAGAGTATGATAAATGATGGTTGTTTTTAATCTGCATATATGTCATAATTATAAACAATTTTGATATTAATATTTCACTCCTATTAATTCACTTATTCACTTATTTATAATATATATTTCTATACGTAGATAATCTTTACACTTATTAATCTTGAAATGATATGATTAGGTACACCTGATTTATATTGTCTACATTGTACGTATGACTAAGACTGATGGTTTTTATGAAGCTCAATGAATTGCCACTTTTAGCTTTATATGTATATGCACTTTACCTTTTAATCGACAAAAATGTGTTATCCTATTTAAACATGATAACACGTGATATCCACTGAACTCTGAGGAAGTGGCGAGTGTAGAGGCACAAAACGCTTTAGTTTTTGTACACCCACTGTTGAATTTTTGTCACATAGTATGACTTAATAAAGCTGCACTGATATTAATACCTGTGCCTGTGGATATGTCAGTCAGCGCTGATAGCTGGTAAAGTTTTCTCTAAGAGTTGGAGTCTTTGCTGGAAGTTGCCGAAATCCCGCAAGAGCTGTGGCTGGCAAGGAGAGGCTGCATGTCTTGGGTGAGCTCTGCCATCATAGCATCTCTATACTTGCCACCATTAGTAAATTAGCATTAAATCCTTTTATGTTAAACAACCAAGGCTTATAGTATTGTAGACTTTGATTGCCTTTGGGAATAACAAATGTAATGTGATTTGGAATTAAAATTGTTCTGAGTGTGATATATATCTATATATCTCTATATCTATATCTATATCTATATCTATATATATATATATATATATATATATATATATATATATATATATATAGTGTGTTTTAATATATTTAACATCTGTCTAATATTTTTGTCACCATATGGCAGTTCTTAGCTGTTATATAACTTTATAGAAAATTCCCTGCTGGTTTTTGTGACTTCCACTAAACTGGCAAAAGTTTTTAACAGAAAAATTCTATAAAAATTCAGCATAACTTGTAAAGACCAAAGAATATCTAGAAACACATTTGTGCTAAAACCAGATAACTCGACACCCGTACCTTTTTTCCAACAGTTTACTGCTTATTTGGATGGTTATGTGAATACTAGGGATGTAGCGAACTGTTCGCCGGCGAACTAGTTCGCGCGAACTTCGACTGTTCGCGTCCGCCGAATGTTCGCGAACGTCGCGCGACGTTCGCCAATTGGTGTTCGCGTTCGATTCGAAGTAAAATTTCGTTCGACCATTCGACCATTCGACCATTCGATCGCTAAAATCGAACGATTTCCATTCGTTCGAACGATTATAAGCATTCGATTGAATTAAAATCATTCGATCGAATAGCTTCGATCGTTCGATTCGAACGAAAATCCTTCGATCGTACGAATAAAATCCTTCGATCGTTCGATCGAACGATTTTATCGAGCGTTCGAAGTTCGCGAACTGTTCGCGAACTGTTCGCTTTTTTGCCGGTGTTCGCGAACGGTGTTCGCGAACACATTAACGGCAGTTCGCTACATCCCTAGTGAATACTCTGCGGGCCTATATAGTATATAGGATTTTGTTTTAGGGATGAGTAGCAGGTACAGTTTTGAAGCGAAATTTGTAGTTTTGCCAGGTGCAAAAATATTTGTCATTCTGCATGAGAATTTCGTTATGCCATCTGTTTCTCTGGGACAAAATGTGGCCTGATTTTTATCATTCTTTATGAAACAAAATTCATTTTTTGTAAGTATATATTTTTACTATATTTTGTATCCTGCAGAATTGGTATGGAGAAAAAAAGCCCACACATATGTATTTATAAGCGTATACAGTAATATATAAAATAATTGCATCAAAACACAGGACACATATTCCATGAAAGTGTTATCACTTAGCTATTTATTCATTTGTATACAGTACCTCATCAGAAGAAAGTGATGGTTATTATTTTTCAAATAAAACACGAAAAAGTAGTATGATGGTTTAATGGCTTAATATATTTATATTCAAGTGTATGTAGTGTAAAATATCTCATCAGATGATGTCAGAACAAATTGTCCATAACTACAGCTACAGTTCAGCCAGTCTGGAATTATTTATTAAATGCCGGTAATTATCAGGACTGAAAAAAAATAGCAATTTCATTTTACAATTTATTATAATTTGTTCATGAATACTGTCTTGAAGTAATTTAATACATTCTCTAAATAGTAATTTGCCCATGGTCACAAATTGTTGCCACAGAAATCATACCCAAGTTTCCTAAGCTGCAATTCTTGTACCTTTAGTGATTGCTGCAACGGAAATTCAACTTTGTCAAAAGTAGCTATTAATAACTTTTTTATATTCAGCAGGTCATTTTTAGTGTATTTTCAATGTTTAGTGTTTGGATTAGCTCCTGAAGAAATTGAGATGATAAGGATTTACTGTATATTAGCAGCGGTATGTATTTCAAATATAAACACTACCATGATCTCTTATTTGTTTTGTCTGAATATATATCCATGTGTCATCCGTATGTGTTGTGAAGCCGTATCATTTCATCTGTTACTCATTATCCAACAATCAGAATCTATTTAATAAAAAAAAGGATAAGATCAAGATGAGTGTTTCCATGAGGAAATTGAGTATGATGCAAAAGTTAAAGGAAAACTATACCCCTCCAAACAATGTAGGTCTCTATAAAAAGATATTGCATAAAACAGCTCATATGTAAAATCCTGCTTCATGTAAATAAACCATTTTCATAATAATATACTTTTCTAGTAGTATGTGCCATTGGGTAATCATAAATAGAAAATTGCCATTTTAAAAAATAAGGGCCGCCCCCTGGGATCATAGGATTCACTGTACTCACAGACATACCAACAAACCATACATGTTAGGTCACATGAGCCAATTAACAGACAGATTTGTGTCTTTTGCTTCCACACTTCTTCCTGTTACAGTTAGGGGCCGATTCACTAAATTCGAGTGAATTCGAGTGAAGGATTCGAATTAAAAAACTTCGAATTTCGAAGAGTTTTTTGGGCTACTTCGACCATCGAATGGGCTACTTCGACCTTCGACTACGACTATCAAACGATTCGAACTAAAAATCGTTCGACTATTCGACCATTCGTTAGTCGAAGTACTGTCTCTTTAAAAAAAAAATTTGACCCCCTAGTTCGGCAGATAAAAGCTACCGAACACAATGTTAGCCTATGGGGAAGGTCCCCATAGGCTTGCCCAAGTTTTTTTGATCGAATAATATTCATTCGATCGTTGGATTAAAATCCTTCGAATCGTTCGATTCGAAGGATTTAATCGTTCGATTCGAAGGATTTAATCGTTCGATCGAATGAATAATCGTTCGATCGATCGATCGAATTTCCTGCGCTAAATCCTTCGAATTCGATATTCGAAGGATTTAAATTCCTAGTCGAATATCGAGGGTTAATTAACCCTCGATATTCGACCCTTAGTGAATCGGCCCCTTAGAGTTGAAGTATTTCTGGTCAGGTGATCTCTGAGGCAGCACACAGACCATCACGAAATGGTGGCTCAAGGCAAGAGATGTAAAAGGGCAATATTTACTTAAATATATATTCCAGTTTGGTAAGATTCTTTAATATGTCAGTTAATATGATATGAACTATCTGTTGCTTAAGTGTTCATTTTGGGGGGTATAGTTTTCCTTTAAACAGTCACATGGCAGTCACATGAACACTTGCAATATTTTCTTGGCATTCAAATGTTCTGCTTTTTTCGAAACTACTATACAGGTATATGATCTGTTATCCAGAAAGCTCCAAATTATAGAAAGGCCATCTCCAATAGACTCCATTTTATCCAAATAATCCAAATATTTAAAAATAATTTCCTGTTTTCTCTGTAATAATAAAACAGTACAAGTACCTTGTACTTGATCCAGACTAAGATACAATTAATCCTTACTGGAAGCAGTAACCCTATTGGTTAAAGGATTTTCTAGTAGACTGAAGATATGAAGATCCAAATTATGGAGAGATCCATTATCCAGAAACCCCCGAGATCCAAGCATTCTGGATAAAAATGTCCCATCCCTATACTTGGTCATAGAAAATAGCAATGACAATTACATACTTATATATAGATATTTCAGGAGTCAATAATTAAAGAATGGTGATCTGTCAAAGACAAATAAGCAACAACTGTAAGTTCAGTTTCAATGTTTTCACTCTGTTTCCGCTGTGCCAGTCTGCTATGTGTTCTGGGCTATTTATACAAGGAATTGCCACTGTTTCCATGATTTTTATCAATGCGGTCTGCACCAGATTATTTTCACAATACTGTTACAGAATTATAAAAATGACATTTTAGTTGTATAGTACTTTGCCCTAAAAAAAAGTGTGCCAGTTTCAGTAATTAAAAATAACTTTTTAAATTCAGTCCAGTAATTGTTGTTACTCGCCCACAACATGGGTACGGGGGGACCAGTTGCAAATTTTCACACCAGGGCCCCTAGTGTCTACTTACGCCACTGGGCATAATCAAATGTATACAGGCAAGTAACATACGGTTTGTGTAAGCAAGGCGATCTTAAAAGCATTCAAACACTTTATTGTACTGGTCACTATATTGGTCAAAGTAAAACAGTTTGTTTTTTGTTAATTTATTTGGAGATTTTTAAATACTGTATTTTCATTTATATATAAATGTAAGTATACAGAAAGGGTATGCCTAACCCAAAAGTCACTGTAAAGCAAGTGTTTTGTCGAATAGTAATTCTCCAAAGTAACATTTATAGCTTCTGTCAAAGTATTTAAATTATTGCAGAAACACATGTATCAGTTAGAAGTGCTTTATGGTATTTGACCGTATATTCAAGTAATTTTGAGCTGTTCAGTGTATGTGAACTCATGTTTAGATTTACTGTATGCAGATTTTGAACTAGCAAGGGAATTGTTCACATTAAACATCCTATAAAATGACAAACTCCTGGAGACATTGTAAAGGGAAATTAATTGCTGCCCTCATCCAGGTGCAAAATAGAACTTGGCCTACAGGAACATAATGAAGTGTCATTTAACAGCATGTTCCAACATGAGCCTTTTGTGGGCAACTGGAACTGTTTTACAGTAAATGTAATCTGGACTACAACTCCCAGCATTCTCCAGCATGTTATTAAAGTTTAAAGCAAGGTAAGAACTTTTGTTCAGTAACAATAGAGATTTTTAAATACAATATAAACCCTTTTTAAAAGTCTCATATTTCCATCTCTTAGTATGCTGAACATGCAACCAAAATTTCATTATAATTGGAAAAACAGCATAAAATATACTGGAATTTGTAGTAGAGCAATAATGGAGTAAAGTGGTAAAGCAACAGAATATATATATTACATTTGATGCCATATTGTTCCATAGCAAAATATCACCAGCTCTATGTGGTCAGTGGACCATTAAAGCAAATATTTGCCTTCAATGTTTTTCCAGGTTTTCAGTAGAAAATTGCTTGAGACTGAGATACTGTTGACCCACATTTTAATCCTATCCCCTAGTACCCATTGTAATACCACATATTGTATATGCGTTTTTGAAAATTCACCAGTTTTTTGTTCTTATAGTCCTTGAGATGTCTGACTAATATCATTTCATCATTTCAGTTGGGGGGGAGAAAGTATAAAAAACGAGTCAGGCTCTGGTTTGTGTGTTTTTTAATTAAATTATTAAATTATTTATTTTGGTAGTAAAATATTTTGCCATGTTGTAGTAGAGATTAACCAACATTTTTTTGTTATTTTTTTGTTATTTACATAACATGCTAAATATTTTTAATTGATTGCATAATGCTAATATTTCAAACCTGAATCCTTGAGAAAAAGTAAATTCCACAAAGTTTGAGGCCACAATATCTGGATCGACTATGACATTTTCCTAACATATGCACAGGGCAGAGAATATGTGTAGGAGTGTGCTTATTGTTCAAAGTGTCCATATATACTATATGGTAGGAGGCTTGCCATTTTGCCCACTTTTCAAGGATGCAGATCTATGTGCATACACACAACTAATTGATTTCATTTTGAGAATACAGGATGTAGTGGAGTACCATCAGGTACTACTCCTACACTGTTCATTATCTTTATTTCCAATAACATAGTTCTAAAGCTAAAAACTGTCAAATTAAAAGCCATATTTTTTTACAAAATTAGAAAAGCATTCTTAAATACTCATGCTTGAAATCTGTTGAGTAAGGTACTAGGCATAGTACAATTATGGGACAAATTTACTAAAGGGCGAAGTGACTAACGCGGGCGATATCTTTGCCGATTTACTAACGGTCGCTGGCGTAACTTCGCTAACAAAGGAGATAGAATCTAGTGGTGCTTCGCTCCCTAACGCCTGGCGAATTTGCGCTCTGGCGAATGGACTTAACTACACAAATTCACTAAGATGCAGATTTTACTGAATGTTACCTCTTGTTCCAGACTTGCCTTCCCACCTTAGACCAGGCAAATTGCAATAGAGTAGATAGGATCTTTTCCTTTTTCAGGGTGATAGGCTGAAAAATAGTGTAATTTTTTTTTAGGGTAACCCTACATTTCCTAACATATGGGACATAAACTATATACTGGGCTCATATGTAGGGCAATATAACAACTTTATTTTATTTTATTAAGGTTTCCCAGGCTTGTGTAGTGTAATGTATTTGTTGCAACATATACGTCCATTCAACTTTAACCTCCCGCCGTATGCAAATTAACCAATGCTATCGCAACTTAGTTTCGTTTGGCGCAGTAACGCTAGTGCAACTTCGCCAGCGTTGGGCACCCTGGACGCGACTTTGGATTTTAGTGAATTAGCGTTGTCCTGGCGAATCTACTCCTGGCGAATTTTCGGAGGTTAGTGAATTTTCCCCTGTGTATCGTCTTCCTTTTTCAACTTGCATATGTTTATATTATTTTAAGGGGCACCTAAAACACTATGATTAAGTGTTTATGACACAAACGCATAAGGCTGTGGACACAATAAACTTTCTTCACTTTGAACTTATGCCTGGTGGAAGTTTGCCTTTATTGAGTGCCTGCTCCTAATTGGTTTTTCTGTTTGTCTGCTCCCCCTGCTGAGGGCTCTGGGCGGTGCACCTGGGTCACTTCCTCCGTCTGGTGAGTAATCATTTTACTGTTTGGAGACCCAATTATCATAGATGTATTTTCGGCACCTAAAAACAGTTTCCCCCACTGGAGGTGTGGGCTAAGAGAACCTACATTGCATATGGGTAATGCAATGTAGCAAAAGCCCCAATGAAGCTTTTCAGCCACCATACTATGAGGGAGCTCCCAGTTCAGGTGGCCATGCTTTCACACACACATGCACACAATGAATGAGTGCCCCAGCTTGCCCCTTTTGGGCAAGTATGCTTTACAAGCTGCTCCTTCGCTTCCCCAGTGGAAAATGCTGCAGACCGTAGAATCTACATTCTGTGGCAGTTGTAATGGAATCTGAGCTGGATAACCAAGATGGCGTCCAAGATGGTGGCTCCCTGGTTCCTCACGGACGCAGACGGAAGATGTCGACCTCTTCCCACACTCTGATTGGTCGCCGGCGACGGAATGGGCGTCGGCGTCAATAATGGGCGCCGGCGTCCGTCGCACACGTCAGCGCGTCAGTCGCTGACGTCAGCGCGTCCGCGCATACGCCATGACGCCGATGCGTCCAAAATTGGCGCCAAACCTGGGCCTTTATAAGGGAACTCCGGACAGTCATCAGTGCCCAATTATAGGTTTAGTTTACTACTCCTGGGTGTGATTCATTGCGAACTTCTTGTCTATTGTGTACCGACCCTTGCCTGGAATTCTCGACCTTGAACCTCTTCTGCCTGGACTGATCTTGTTGCCTGTTTTTGACCATTCTTCTGTCTCATCCTCTACTGTACTGCGAACTTGGACATTGTTATTTTCCTCCCTTGGTCCTCACTACTCCTGAGGCCTTTGGCCTTACATTATAATTGGGCCATGGACCCGTCGGAGGAGAATCCTGCGCCGCCTGATGTCGGTGGGGCGCTTCGTGGTCTGGCATCCCGCATGCAGTCCTATGAGGTACAACAATCTCACTTTGGTCAGGCTTTGGAAACCATTCTTGCTAAGCTGTCGGCGCTAACACCTGCCGATCCTATTCCTGCACCTGTACCTGTGGTTCCGCTTCACGCCACCGAACCCCGCATTCCGGCTCCCCCACTCTACAGTGGTGATCCTACAGCCTGCCGTGGGTTTATTAACCAGTGCGAGGTCCACTTTGCACTCGCACCCAGCCAATTCCTGTCTGAACGAGCCAAGGTGGGCTTCATATTGTCCCGTCTGCAAGGGAAGGCATTGGAGTGGGCTTCGCCTCTATGGGAAAAGGAGGATCCCATTATCGATAATGCCCGAGCCTTCGTCCGGGAACTTCGAGTGGTCTTTGATGCTCCGGGTCGTGCCTCTGCTGCCTCCGCACGCCTGTTCCATCTTCAACAGGGAACTCGCTCAGTCTCGGAGTACGCCATTGAGTTCCGCACCCTGGTTGCAGAGACTTCGTGGAACAACGACGGGTATCACGCTGCCTTTTACAACTGCCTGGCGATACGTATAAAGTCTGATCTGGTGTCCAGGGAAATTCCATCCCGTTGGGAAGATCTAGTCGCCCTGGCCATAAATGTAGATACTCGGCAGAGGGAGTTTCAAGCTGAACTCGACAGAGAGCGCTCCCCAACCAAAAGATTCCACAGGTTCCAACCTACTCTGGCTCCTCGTTTTCAAAGACCCTTCCTTCCCAACCCGGCTTCCACCTTGTCTTCCCCAAATCCTGCGGTTCCTGCCTCTTCTTCCCTGCCTTCGGAAGAACCAATGCAGATCGGACGGGCTCGTCTGACCGAACAGGAAAAGCTTCGGAGAAGGGCTGCTGGACTATGCCTTTACTGTGGTGGAAAATCCCACTTCGCCTATGAGTGTCCAGTGAAGCCGGGAAACGCCAACACCTAGGTAAGACTGGGGAGACTTACCTGGGTGGAATTGGTCCCTCTCCCCATTCTTCTGCTCAACGCTTCCTCCTTCCTGTGCAGATTCGTTTTGGAACCCAGACAATTTCTTCTGAGGCTTTCCTAGACTCCGGCGCAGCTGAGAATTTCATCGATAAGGTCTTCGCAGAAAGCCATTCCATTCCTCTGCGATCTCTGGCTGTTCCTCTTCGAGCATTGGCGATTGACGATCGTCCACTATCCTCCGCTACAATTTCCCACTCCACCGATGAACTTTCCGTTATTGTGGGATCTATGCACCTTGAAAGATTGTCCTTCCTCCTAATCGATTGTCCTTCTACTCCCATTGTACTTGGTCTGCCCTGGCTGAATATTCATAACCCTGTAATCGATTGGACTTCTTCTCAGATCTCCCGCTGGAGTTCCTTTTGCCAACAGAACTGTTTACCTACCAAATCTATTATTAAAGTTTCATCTGTGTCTTCCAATTCTTCTTTGCCCTCTGTTTATCAAGCCTTCTCTGATGTCTTCAATAAAAAGTCTGCCGAAGTCCTGCCTCCCCATCGTCCTTATGATTGCCCCATCGAGCTTCTTCCTGGAACCATGCCTCCCAGGGGTCGCATCTATCCACTGTCTCCTTCTGAAACCTGTGCCATGAAGGAGTACATTCAAGAGAATCTGCAAAGAGGCTTTATTCGTCCTTCTTCTTCCCCGGCTGGAGCCGGCTTCTTCTTTGTAGAGAAAAAAGATGGAGGTTTGCGGCCCTGCATTGATTATAGAGGTCTGAATAAAATCACGATTAAGAATCGTTACCCCCTTCCTCTCATCTCCGAGCTGTTCGACCAACTCAAAGGGGCTTGTCTTTTCACCAAGTTAGATCTTCGTGGGGCGTATAATTTAATCCGGATCAGAGAAGGAGATGAATGGAAGACCGCATTCAACACCCGGGACGGGCATTACGAATATCTGGTGATGCCATTCGGTCTCTGTAACGCTCCCGCGGTCTTCCAAGAATTCGTAAATGACATTTTCAGAGACTTACTGGGCCAGTACGTGGTGGTGTACTTGGACGATATCCTTATTTTTTCCAAAAATCTTGCTGAGCATCGTCTTCAAGTCCAAGAAGTCCTTTCCCGTCTACGGAAAAATAACATTTGCTAAATTGGAAAAATGTTCCTTTGAAGTATCGTCCATCTCTTTCCTTGGGTACATCATCTCTCAACAGGGTTTTAGAATGGATCCTGCCAAGATCTCCGCTATCCTGGACTGGCCTCTCCCCACCAGTGTTAAAGCCATCCAAAGATTTATTGGTTTTGCGAATTACTATAGACAATTTATCAAGGGGTTTTCTTCCAAAATTGCTCCCATTCTTTCACTTATCAAAAAAGGGGGTAAACCTCAGCAATGGCCACCTTCAGCTTTGGAAGCATTCAAGGATCTTAAAACTTCATTTTCTTCTGCCCCCATTCTTCGACACCCTGAACCATTCCAGCCCTTTTTTATTGAAGTCGATGCCTCAGATGTCGGTGCCGGAGCAATTTTGTCCCAAAGAGCGTCTACTGATGGGAAGCTTCATCCTTGTACTTTCTTCTCTAAGAAATTCACCTCTTCCGAACAAAATTATGATGTTGGAAATCGAGAGTTGCTGGCCGTAAAACTCGCCCTAGAAGAATGGAGACATTTGTTGGAAGGTTCTTCTATCCCTGTGACCATCTATACAGACCATAAAAATCTTGAATATATCCAATCACTCAAACGCCTCAACCCTCGTCAGGCCAGGTGGGCACTATTCTTCTCCCGTTTTAATTTCATACTTACTTTTCGGCCTGGTATTAGAAACAGGAAGGCAGACGCTCTTTCCAGAAGTTTTCTCATTGAAGATCTTGCTTCTATCGAACCAGAGTCCATTATACCTCCTACAAAAATCATCGCTGCTCTTTTTCCATCCTTGGCCTCCCAGTTATTGTCTGTTCAACCTTCTGCTCCTATAGGAACCCCTCCTGGTGTTGCCTTTGTTCCCCCTGAACTCCATCATTCCATTTTAGTTCAGTCCCACAGCTCCAAGCAGGCCGGGCATCCTGGAGTCAAGAAAACCACTGAACTTCTGTCTCGTCTTGTATGGTGGCCTTCCCTAAGAAAGGATGTCAAAGACTTTGTTTCTTCTTGCTCTGTGTGTGCTGTATCCAAATCTGGGCGTTCCCCTCCCAAGGGGTTACTCTTACCACTACCCATTCCCTCTCGCCCATGGACCCATTTATCTATGGACTTCATCGTGGACCTCCCTAACTCCTCTGGTTACACTGTTATTTGGGTGGTAATTGACAGATTCACTAAAGTTGCACACTTTACTCCCCTTCGAAAACTTCCCTCTGCTCCTGAACTTTCTTCATTATTCATTAAACACATTTTTCGCCTCCATGGTTTCCCTGCCGAAATTGTCTATGACCGTGGTTCCCAATTTGTTTCTAAGTTCTGGAGATCCCTGTGTAAAGCCCTTGGTGTTTCTCTTCAATTTTCATCTTCATACCATCCCCAGTCTAATGGAGCAGCAGAAAGGGTTAACCAGGCCCTTGAACAGTTTCTTCGATGCCATGTATCACTGTGCCAAGATGATTGGGCGGACCTGCTTCCATGGGCGGAATTCGCACATTTCGCATTACACATTTCCTCCGAAAAGTCCCCTTTTTTCTGTATGTACAGTCTTAACCCTTTGGCTTTTCCTCAGGATTTATTACTTACCAATGTCCCTGCCGCCAACGACCAAGCTGCTCACATGTCGGCCATCTGGCACGCCACGGTCGTCAATCTGGAAAAAAGTTCCCTGGTCCAGAAAAGGTTCGCGGATCAAAGAATCCCTTCCCCTTTGTACGCACCTGGCGATAAGGTTTGGCTATCCACCCGAAACATCCGTCTTAAAGTCCCCTCTCCGAAACTTGGTCCCAAGTTTATTGGTCCCTTCTCCATCTCTGAGATCATCAACCCGGTGGCTGTCCGTTTACAACTTCCCTCTGAGATGCGGATTCCAAACGCATTCCATGTCTCCTTACTCAAACCTGCAGATACTTCTTCTTCTTCTTCTTCCTCAGCTCCTGTCTTGGTGGACAGACATCAAGAATTCGAGGTTAAAAGAATCCTGGATTCCCGGATTTCGAGGGGCACCCTACAATACCTCATTGAGTGGAAGGGGTTCGGCCCTGAGGAGTGCTCCTGGGTAAGAAATTCAGACATCCACGCCCCTCTCCTGGTCCAAAAATACCACCGGCAATTTCCTTCTAACCCAGGTGGTCCGGAGGCCCCCCCTAGGGGGGGGGTACTGTAATGGAATCTGAGCTGGATAACCAAGATGGCGTCCAAGATGGTGGCTCCCTGGTTCCTCACGGACGCAGACGGATGATGTCGACCTCTTCCCATACTCTGATTGGTTGCCGGCGACGGAATGGGCGTCGGCGTCAATAATGGGCGCCAGCGTCCGTCGCACACGTCAGCGCGTCAGGCGCATACGTCATGACGCCGATGCGTCCAAAATTGGCGCCAAACCTGGGCCTTTATAAGGGAACTCCGGACAGTCATCAGTGCCCAATTATAGGTTTAGTTTACTACTCCTGGGTGTGATTCATTGCGAACTTCTTGTCTATTGTGTACCGACCCTTGCCTGGAATTCTCGACCTTGAACCTCTTCTGCCTGGACTGATCTTGTTGCCTGTTTTTGACCATTCTTCTGTCTCATCCTCTACTGTACTGCGAACTTGGACATTGTTATTTTCCTCCCTTGGTCCTCACTACTCCTGAGGCCTTACAGCAGTTCAATCTCTTTATCCACAGAATGTAGATTCTGTGTTTTGTGGCATTTAAAGGGTTTCATTCATGACTACCCAAAAAATATTCTTGATATACATACATGGATAAAAACAGAAACTGAGTGGTTATTTTATGATTTTTATATTTTATTAAAAATATTTTTGTAGTTGCTGACCTTGATTCTATCATACTTTATTTATTATTATTATGTATTATAAGCAGGTCCGGACGGATAATTAAAATAGGCCCTGACATTTCAGGTACACAGAGGCCCAATCAGCCCACATAGAGGCCCAAACAGCCCCCACTAGCCCACTAAATATTGACTTTCTATGACACCTTATAGCAGCCCCTCTGGCATTTGCCAGAACCCACAGATTGCCAGTCTGGGCCTATTTCAAGTACACAGAGGCCCAATCAGCCCACATAGAGGCCCAAACAGCCCCCACCAGCCCACTAAATACTGACTTTCTATGGCACCTTATAGCAGCCCCTTATAGCCAGTCCGGGCCTGATTATAAGTTATTTTACTGGGGATTATTCACTTACATATAACATAGGTGTAAAAGGACCATAACCTACCAGAATTTCAACCTTATCCTACAAACATTAAAGGTTTATTTTTTAAAGGCAATTTTTTTATGTCTATTGCCTATATTTATGTCTATTGCCTATATGACGATGGGTTCAGACTGTTTGAGCTGAGCTAAGTGGGGCATGGAATTTGGCATTCAGTTGTACTGGAAAATATAAAAAAAGAAAATTCTGTGGCAGCTTTTTTACACTCTAAGTAGTTCACAAATGATTTCAAAAATAGGTGTTAATCCTCAAGAGTTTTGCATCATGATATCACTTTATATTTAGTTTATATATATATATATATATATGTATAATATTTATATATATTTATATATACAGTATATACATTATATTTACAGTAGTATATACACTATAGTCTTCAAGAGTTTTGCATAGTGATGGGCGAATTTATTTGTCAGGCGGGAATTCGCTGCGAATTGTCGCTGGCGTCTTAAAAAACGGGCGTCGGCGTCAAAAAAGGGACGCCGGTGTAAAAAAACGAGACGCCGGTGCAGTTTCGTGAATTTTTCGCCATTTCGTGGGAAATTCGCAAATTTTTCGACGAAACGGCACAAATTCGCCCATCACTAGTTTTGCATCATGTGATAAACTACAGGTACTCCCCGGGTTATATATGAGATAGGGTCTGTAGGATTGTTCTTAAGTTGCATTTGTATGCAGCTTGAAACATATACATATACGTGTACTTATTAAATGCAACAAAACAGATTTGTTGTTTGTCTTAACATATTATTTATTTTTACCTTTCTGTGCTCGCAGTAGACAACACATGTCAAAGGGGCAGGTGGTTTATTAAAGCTTAATGCTAATAAAGGCCAAGCAAACCACAGTGCATTACTGTAATAGCCTGTTTGCATATATGAGTTGTATGTAATGAGTGTATGTTACTTGAGGACTCCCTGCATATTACAGTACTTTGCATTCATTAACAGAACAGTTACACATTTGTGTATCATCTCTGCACACTTCAATTACTGCCTCTTTACTTCCAGTGTGAAATCCTGGTTTTAAAAAAAATGTGGACTTTCATGTCTGGTAAAAGTCCACAGTGGGATTTGATTTTTTTCAGATACATGATTGGATCTATTTTGGACTAATTGATACCACTAACCTATACATAATACTGTAAGTAATACTGATCCTTTATTTATTTGTTTTTAAGTATTGGTTTTTCTATAAAATAAACTTACATTTATCTTGGTATTTCTATAATGAGAGATTAAAGAAAAATGCAACTGCCATAATAATCATTAACATCTAAATTGTTAACTATTAAACTATTAAGCATCCCAAATACAACAAGGAAGCACTGAAAAGCCCATAAAGACATTTCTCAAAAGACCTTTTCAAAAAAACTCAGGAATTGTGTCCTTGTTGAGCTTAACAGTAGTTAGGCTTGAAGAAATTGCACCAATAACTTGTCTAGAAGTTGGCTAATTCTTCTGGGCTCCTTCTGTAAGAATATTAGCAAAAACTACTGGATGATCACCCCATAAGAAATGCTTGCAAAAGTTGTTACTTGGGTGGCTGCTGCTTAAAGACACTATCAATTTAAGTATTCTGTCCCACATTTGTAACACTCAATGTGTCACAGCAATATTAAAAGCAGAATCTACACTGTACTTGGAGAAGTGTTAGACAAATGGTGTGCTTAAGAAAAAAATTGAAGGGACCCATAGGTTGCCCCTATGGCTTTAAATGTCTACACTTCCTGATCTCCCTAGTTTCTGGGCAGATGCCCATGTAGCTAGTTGTAATTTACATATCCCAGTTATTGGCCAAGAGGTGTTGTGACCACTTCCTGTCACACTTTGGTAGAGTGAGTGAGAAGGATTGGATCTTCCTCTTTGGCTTCTGGTGTCTGACCCATCCGGATGTCTCCATTGAGCCTGGGTATAGCAAGGCTCAGTAAAGCCAGTTTGCCCTAGAGGGACCTAAACCTCTAGTGTTTAATTCGGGGAGCAGAGACTACATGAATGAGGCTAGTGAGTGGCAGGAATATAATTGTTATAGTACTTTCTAGGAGAGTAAGACAGTGAGGGAAGAGTGAAAGAGCAGCTGTGTGCTCCATCAAGGCTTGTAGCAGGGAGTAGCTTCCCAGGCAAGATTTCCTTCAGTGAAGAGACCACAGTAGATAGGGTGTAAGACTTTATGTTCTCCTCCCTGACCACTCCACTGGGTGAGATGCAGACCACATGTGAGGTATGTCTGCCTGGAGGGAAGTTGTCTTGACTTCATCCTCAGGGAATAAACCTGCATCTACTGTACCTCTTATATACTGTCTGAGCTTTGTGCCTATATATTCAGCAAAAGCCTCTGTTTGAACTTACTTCTAGGTTGAACTTATCACAGTTGCCTAAAAATATTAAGACGGAAGGGGTTTTTTGAGAAGCTGAATGCATTGTGTAAAGTGCAAAAAAGACTGCAATCCGTCTCTGCAGTGCATTCTGCTGTGTTCAAATTACAGCTGGTGTCTGTGCTCCGTTTCGGCCACCCCAATGAATACAGCTAATTGAGCTGTTGCACCATTTATCACTATAGCAATTAGACCCCAGGGTAAGATATATATTATATATATGTTTTTTGCTTAACTAAACATGCTACATTCCCCCAATACGACTGATTTCTTAACTAAGGGCTGTTGGCCTTAATGAAGTCTTTGCACATGGATAGGAAACTGGCTACAGGATCAGGTACAGAGGGTGGTTATTAATGGTACAGTCTCTACTTGGAGTAAGGTTCTTAGTGGGGTCCCTCAGGGATCGGTATTGGGTCCACTTTTATTTAACTTGTTCATTACTGACATAGGGGAGGGTATTGTAAGTAATGTACCAGTGTTTGCAGATGACACAAAACTATCCAGCCCAATTAATTCCATCCAGGATGTGGCATCCTTGCAACACGATCTTGACAAACTTGCAATATGGGCAGCTACTCTAAGTGTCAGATGAGATTCAATGTTGATAAATGTAAAGTCATGCACCTGGGATGTAAAAATATCCAAGCCACTTATATCCTTAATGGGACTGCACTAGGCAAATCCATTATGGAAAAGGACCTTGGAATCCTTGTAGATAATAAACTTGGCTGTAGCAAGCAATGTCAGTCAGCAGAATCAAGGGAAAATAAGGTCTTGAGCTTTATTAAAAGAGGCACAGAAGGAGGGGGTTATTCTTTCACTGTATAGAGCACTCGTAAGTAGGGATGTAGCGAACGTCGGAAAAAAAGTTCGCGAACATATTCGCGAACTTGCGCAAAATTGCGAGCGGTTCGCGAACGGTTCGCGAACCCCATAGACTTCAATGGGAAGGCGAACTTTAACATCTACAAAAGACATTTCTGGCCAGAAAAATGATTTTAAAGTTGTTTAAAGGGTGCAACGACCTGGACAGTGGCATGCCAGAGGGGGATCAAGGGCAAAAATGTATCTGAAAAATCTGCCTGTGTGTGCTTGGAAGAGATAGTGTAGGGCGAGAGCTGTTAGTGATTTCAGGGACAGATGATAGTAAGTTTGCTGGCTAGTAATCTGCGTGATACTGCTCTGTATTGGAGGGACAGAAGTCTGCAGGGATTTGAGGGACATTTTAGCTTAGGTAGCTTTGCTGGCTAGTAATCTACTGTTCTCTTTAAACAACTGCCATACGTTGACCTTGTAGGCATTGTTTGCCCAGTTTTTTTGGACGCAGCCACTGAAGCACAGTTGCCAGAAAAAATATGCCATATAAATGCTGAAAATAGTCATTTTTCGCCATACGTTGACCTTGTAGACATTGTTTGCCCAGTTTTTTTGGACGCAGCCACTGAAGCACAGTTGCCAGAAAAAATATGCCATATAAATGCTGAAAATATAAATTTTTTTGGTTGCAGCCACTGAAGCACAGAGGCCAGAAAAATTATGCCATATAAATGCTGAAAATAGTCATTTTTCGCCATACGTTGACCTTGTAGACATTGTTTGCCCAGTTTTTTTGGACGCAGCCACTGAAGCACAGTTGCCAGAAAAAATATGCCATATAAATGCTGAAAATATAAATTTTTTTGGTTGCAGCCACTGAAGCACAGAGGCCAGAAAAATTATGCCATATAAATGCTGAAAATATAAATTTTTTTGGTTGCAGCCACTGAAGCACAGAGGCCAGAAAAAATATGCCATATAAATGCTGAAAATAGTCATTTTTTGCCATACGTTGACCTTGTAGGCATTGTTTGCCCAGTTTTCTTGGTCGCAGCCACTGAAGCACAGTTGCCAGAAAAAATATGCCATATAAATGCTGAAAATAGTCATTTTTTGCCATATACGTTGAGTCAAGGTATGGCAAAAAATGACTATTTTCAGCATTTCTATGGCATATTTTTTCTGGCCTCTGTGCTTGAGTGGCTGCGGCCAAAAAAACTGGGCAAACAATGCCTACAAGGTCAACGACGTTGACCTTGTAGGCATTGTTTGCCCAGTTTTTTTGGCCGCAGCCACTCAAGCACAGAGGCCAGAAAAAATATGCCATAGAAATGCTGAAAATAGTCATTTTTTTGGTCGCAGCCACTGAAGCACAGTTGCCAGAAAAATTATGCCATATAAATGCTGAAAATATAAATTTTTTTGGTTGCAGCCACTGAAGCACAGAGGCCAGAAAAATTATGCCATATAAATGCAGAAAATATGCATTTTTTTGGTTGCAGCCACTGAAGCACAGAGGCCAGAAAAATTATGCCATATAAATGCAGAAAATATGCATTTTTTTGGTTGCAGCCACTGAAGCACAGAGGCCAGAAAAATTATGCCATATAAATGCAGAAAATATGCATTTTTTTGGACGCAGCC
This sequence comes from Xenopus petersii, assembly GCA_038501925.1. Taxonomy (NCBI): domain Eukaryota; kingdom Metazoa; phylum Chordata; class Amphibia; order Anura; family Pipidae; genus Xenopus; species Xenopus petersii. The sequence goes on from CM076677.1 coordinate 41,344,757, forward strand.
ACTGAAGCACAGTTGCCAGAAAAAATATGCCATATAAATGCTGAAAATAGTCATTTTTCGCCATACGTTGACCTTGTAGACATTGTTTGCCCAGTTTTTTTGGTTGCAGCCACTGAAGCACAGAGGCCAGAAAAAATTAAACCAGTAGGGTTTGCACCCTAGTTTGTAACGGTGGCGGAGGGAGGAGGACGCTAAAGGACAGCTGTGTGTGGAGTCATGAGGCTTGAAGAGAAGGACAGCTGCATAGAAGTCAGAACAAGTCTTCCGGCGTGCAGTAACCCTCCGAGATCCACCCCTCATTCATTTTAATAAAGGTCAGGTAATCGACACTTTTGTGACCTAGGCGAGTTCTCTTCTCAGTTACAATCCCTCCTGCTGCACTGAAGGTCCTTTCTGAGAGCACACTTGAGGCTGGGCAAGACAAGAGGTTCATGGCAAATTGTGACAGCTCTGGCCACAGATCAAGCCTGCGCACCCAGTAGTCCAGGGGTTCATCGCTCCTCAGAGTGTCGATATCTGCAGTTAATGCCAGGTAGTCCGCTACCTGCCGGTCGAGGCGTTCTTTGAGGGTGGATCCCGAAGGGTTGTGGCGCTGCCTTGGACAGAAAAACATTTGCATGTCTGACGTTACAGACCGGCCAAAGGGCTTTGTCCTTGCAGGTGTGCTCGTGGCAGGATTACTGGCACCTCTGCCCCTGGAATGTTGATGAGTTCCTGAAGTGACATCACCCTTAAAAGCATTGTACAACATGTTTTGCAGGCTGGTTTGTAAATGCCGCATCTTTTCGGACTTGTGGTATGTTGGTAACATTTCTGACACTTTATGCTTGTACCGAGGGTCTAGTAGCGTTGCGACCCAGTACAGGTCCTTCTCCTTAAGCCTCTTGATACGGGGGTCCTTCAACAGGCATGCCAGCATGAAAGACCCCATTCTCACAAGGTTGGATGCAGAGCTATCCATCTCCGCTTCCTCATTATCAAGGACTGCATCATCCACGGTCTCCTCCCCCCAGCCACGTACAAGACCAGGGGTCCCCAAAAGGTCACCACTAGCCCCCTGGGAAGCCTGCTCCTGTTGGTCCTCCTCCTCCTCCTCCACAAAGCCACCTTCCTCCTCTGACTCCACTTCTGGCACCTCTCCCTGCGTTGCAGCAGGTGCCTGGGTTCGTTCTGGTGATTGCGACCATAAATCGTGCGCTTCCAGCTCCTCGTCACGCTGGTCTACAGCCTCATCTGTCACTCGTCGCACGGCACGCTCCAGGAAGAAAGCGAAGGGTATTAGGTCGCTGATGGTGCCTTCGGTGCGACTGACCATATTTGTCACCTCTTCAAAAGGTCGCATGAGCCTGCAGGCATCGCGCATAAGCACCCAGTAACGGGGGAAAAAAATCCCCAGCTCTGCAGATCCAGTCCTACCACCCAGTTCAAAAAGGTACTCGTTGACGGCCCTTTGTTGTTGCAGCAGACGTTCCAACATAAGGAGCGTTGAATTCCAGCGAGTCTGGCTGTCAGAAATCAAACGCCTGACTGGCATGTTGTAGCGCTGCTGAATGTCAGCAAGGCGTGCCATGGCTGTGTAGGAACGTCTGAAATGGGCCGACACCTTTCTGGACTGGGTGAGAACGTCCTGGAATCCTGGGTACTTGGAGACAAAACGTTGGACTATTAAATTTAACACATGTGCCATGCAGGGCACATGTGTTAAATTTCCCAGTCTCAGCGCTGCCAACAGATTGCTTCCATTGTCACACACCACTTTTCCGATCTGCAGTTGGTGTGGGGTCAGCCACCGATCGGCCTGTGACTGCAGAGATGACAGGAGTACAGATCCGGTATGGTTTTTGCTTTCCAGGCACGTCATCCCCAAGACAGCGTGACAACGGCGTACCTGGCACGTCGAATAGCCTAGGGGGAGCTGGGGGTGCACAGGTGTGGAGGAGGAGAAGGAGGACCCAGCAGCAGAGTAAGAAGAAGAAGAGGAAGAAGACGAGGTAGAGAGCGATGGAGGAGTAGAGGTGGTGGCAGAACCGCGTGCAATCCGTGGCGGTGACACCAACTCCACTGTTGTTGTTGTTGTTGAGCTACCCATTCCCTGCTTCCCATTCCCAGCCATTACCAAGTTCACCCAGTGGGCAGTGTAGGTGACATACCTGCCCTGACCATGCTTGGAGGACCATGCGTCAGTAGTCATATGGACCTTTGGCCCAACACTAAGTGACAGAGATGCGGTAACTTGGCTCTGCACATGTTGGTACAGGTGTGGTATTCCCTTTTTAGAAAAAAAATTGCGGCTGGGTACCTTCCACTGCGGTGTCCCAATTGCTACAAATTTGCGGAAGGCCTCAGAGTCCACCAGCTGGTATGGTAAAAGCTGGCGGGCTAAGAGTGCAGACAAGCCAGCTGTCAGACGCCGGGCAAGGGGGTGACAGTCAGACATTGGCTTCTTACGCTCAAACATGGCCTTCACAGAAACTTGGCTGGTGGCAGATGACTGGGAATGGGAACAGGTGGTCAAGGTGGAAGGCGGAGTGGAGGGTGGTTCAGATGGGTCAAGGAGAGCAGAGGTAGAGCAGTAAGATGCTGGACCAGAAGGAGTGTGACTTTTAGTTTGCCTGTTGCCTTTGAGGTGTTGCTCCCAAAGTGCTTTGTGCTTGCCGCTCATGTGCCTTCGCATAGAAGTTGTACCTATGTGGCTGTTGGGCTTACCAAGGCTCAGTTTCTGACTGCACTCATTGCAAATTACAATGCTTTTGTCAGAGGCACACACATTAAAAAAATCCCACACTGCTGACTTTTTGGAAGTGTGCGATCTGGCGGTAACAGTAGAAGTTGGCGGCATTGGCGGCAATGGCGGGTGCGTTGGCCGGCTGAACACAGGTGCCGATACATGTTGTTGCCCTACTGATCCCTGCGGGCTGGCCTCCCTGCTTCTTCTAAGTCTTATTCTCCTACTGCCTCTCTGACTCTCCGTCTCTCCATCTGAACTACCCTCCTCTTGCTCTCTTCTACTAGGCACCCACAAAACATCAATCTCCTCATCATCATTCTCCTCAGATGCATCAATTTCTTCTGACACATCACAGAAGGAAGCAGCAGCGGGGACCTCCTCCTCCTCCTCATCACTCATCATTATGTCCATCTCTGTCGTGTTCTCTGCCAGAATTAAATCTGGTGTAACGTCCTCATCTCCTTCATCTTCTTCTGCCAATAATGGTTGCGCATTACTCAGTTCAAGAAACTCATGGGAAAATAACTCCTCTGACTCCAGTGAAGATGGGGCACCGGTGGTGGAGGAAGTGTTACGTGGGGTGGCCATAGCAGTGGAGGATGAGGAGGATGTTGTGGTAAAGTTAGAAACGGTAGAGGATGGGGTGTGCTGTGTAAGCCAGTCAACTACCTCTTCAGCATTTTGGGAGTTCAGGGTCATTGGCTTTTTAAAACTGGGCAATTTGCTAGGGCCACAGGATTGCATAGCAGCACGGCCCCTAGCACGGCCTCTGCGTGGCGGCCTGCCTTTGCCTGGCATTATTTTTAAAAAAACAACAACAACAAAAACTCAGTTGGTTTTTCTGGAAACGATAATACACACAGCTAGATGGCAGTTTGAAGAAAACAGTGTGCAAATAATGCCTACAAGATCAACGTATACACTACTACAGCGGTGGATACGGATTACGTAAAATATATGAATGCTGCTTGAAAAAAAGTAACTCAAGTGGTTTTTCTAGAGACGATAATATTATCAATATTTAGACAAAATGTGAACAAGCTCACACAGCTAGATGGCGGTTTGAAGAAAACACTGTGCAAATAATGCCTACAAGGTCAACGTATACACAGCGGTGGATACGGATTACGTAAAATATAAGAATGCTGCTTGAAAAAAAGTCACTCCGGTGTTTTTTCTGGAGACGGTAATATTATGGATATTTAGACAGAATGTGAACACGGGCACACAGCTAGATAGCAGTTGGTTGAATAACACACTGGGCAAAAAATGCCTACAGGGCAAATAATGCCTACAAGGTCAACGTATACACAGCGGTGGATACGGATTACGTAAAATATAAGAATGCTGCTTGAAAAAAAGTCACTCCGGTGTTTTTTCTGGAGACGGTAATATTATGGATATTTAGACAGAATGTGAACACGGGCACACAGCTAGATAGCAGTTGGTTGAATAACACACTGGGCAAAAAATGCCTACAGGGCAAATAATGCCTACAAGGTCAACTTATACACTACTACAGCGAGGGATACGGATTACGTAAAATTTATTATGGCTGCTTGAAAAAAGTCACTCCGGTGTTTTTTCTGGAGACGGTAATATTATGGATATTTAGACAGAATGTGAACACGGGCACACAGCTAGATAGCAGTTGGTTGAATAACACACTGGGCAAAAAATGCCTACAGGGCAAATAATGCCTAAAAGGTCAACTTATACACTACTACAGCGATGGATACGGATTACGTAAAATTTATTATGGCTGCTTGAAAAAAGTCACTCCGGTGTTTTTTCTGGAGACGGTAATATTATGGATATTTAGACAGAATGTGAACACGGGCACACAGCTAGATAGCAGTTGGTTGAATAACACACTGGGCAAAAAATGCCTACAGGGCAAATAATGCCTAAAAGGTCAACTTATACACTACTACAGCGATGGATACGGATTACGTAAAATTTATTATGGCTGCTTGAAAAAAGTCACTCCGGTGTTTTTTCTGGAGACGGTAATATTATGGATATTTAGACAGAATGTGAACACGGGCACACAGCTAGATAGCAGTTGGTTGAATAACACACTGGGCAAAAAATGCCTACAGGGCAAATAATGCCTAAAAGGTCAACTTATACACTACTACAGCGATGGATACGGATTACGTAAAATTTATTATGGCTGCTTGAAAAAAGTCACTCCGGTGTTTTTTCTGGAGACGGTAATATTATGGATATTTAGACAGAATGTGAACACGGGCACACAGCTAGATAGCAGTTGGTTGAATAACACACTGGGCAAAAAATGCCTACAGGGCAAATAATGCCTAAAAGGTCAACTTATACACTACTACAGCGGTAGTAAAATAAAAAAAAAGTTAAATAAAAAAAGAATGAATATTAAAAAAAAAAAATTAAAGTTGGTGCTGCTGAACTACTAGGAGCAGCAGATTAGCACACCAGTCCCACTCCCCAACACTGCTAGACTAATAGCACTGGGCTCTTATAGTAGTAGTAGTAGTAGTAGTAGTAGTAGTAGTAGTAGTAGTAGTAAAACAACAAAAAAATAAATAAAAGCAGTCCTTACAAGGACTACTGTTATTGCAGCAGTCAGCAGATGAGATCAGAAGCAGGACAGCTGCCCACTGCAGCTACATACAGAGCACTGCAGTAGAAGGTAGATTACTAGCCAGCAAAGCTACCTAAGCTTAAATGTCCCTCAAACCCCTGCAGACTTCTGTCCCTCCAATAACAGAGCAGTATCAAAACGATTACTAGCCAGCAAACTTTCAACTGTCCCTGAAATCACTAACAGGCAGCAGCTCTCTCCCTACACTATCTCTTCAGCACACACAGGCAGAGTGAAAAAAAGCTGCAGGGCTTCGGTTTTTATAGGGAAGGGGAGTGGTCCAAGGGAGAGCTTCCTGATTGGCTGCCATGTACCTGCTGGTCTGGGGTGAGAGGGCAAAAAAAAGCGCCAACAATGGCGAACCCAAAATGGCGAACGTCGCGCGACGTTCGCGAACTTCCGGCGAGCGCGAACACCCGATGTTCGCAGCGAACAAGTTCGCCGGCGAACAGTTCGCGACATCTCTACTCGTAAGGCCCCATCTAGAATATGCCATACAGTTTTGGTCTCCATCACCAAAACAGGACATAATTGAATTAGAGAAAGTCTATTGGAGAGGCTTCAAACAGAGTTTTTTTTTTGCCATCCTCTGGATCAACTAGCAGTTAGGCAGGTTATATACAGACTTAAGGCTGAGCTTGATGGATATGTGTCTTTTTTCAACCTAACTTACTATGTTATCATATTACATACACAAATATTTGAATATTTGAAAAGTTCAATAGCTTTGTTGTTTTAAGCTCAGCAGGATGAAGTAAATGTACATGATCCTATCAGAAAATTATAATTGATTCTGGTTTTTGTCCTTAGAGTCAAGTGTTCTGGTATAGAGTATGCCTATAATCCCTGCCATAAAGCAACAGTGACAAGTTCCTGGAAGTGTTCTTCTCAGTGAATCCACAGAAAATGTCTGTAATTTCAGAATTAAAGGAGAAGGAAACCCCCTAGGTGCAAAACTACCTGCCCCGGGAGGACAGGTAGACCAGTGGGTAGGGGGGAGGAATTTTTGAGCCTAGGGGGTTTCCTTCTCCTTTAAGTAGAAGTAATTACATTTATTTTTACATGGTGCTAAATACAGTATTCTAAATATTGAATTCTCACGTTGTACACTTTTTCAACTTAACAACAGCATTCTTCAGCAAATGCAGCCATCCATATAACTTTTATTAAAGAAATACTCTATGAAAAAATGTAATTATGCTAATAAAAGGAACTCTCAAATATAATGGATATTTATTTTTTTTCTGCTTTCTATGGCATGCAATATACTAAAGAGAAATACATGCAATGAACAAAAATAATAAAAATGTTCAAGAACAGCGTGTTCGCAACAGTACCAGAAATATTTAAATGAAATCAATTTTAATTTTTTTTATTACTTTCTCAACTTCTTTATTTAAATAGATGGATTATTATACATAATCTGAAAATATAAAATTTTTTATAACAAACCTGTCTTACTAAGTATATAAATGTGTAAAGAGGCTACTAGTGAAATCAAAAGCTGATGTGACTGAATTTTATTTCTGTAAACGTTATGGTTCAAGATTGCAAAATTATAACTTCTACAATTGTCAAAGTACAAAACTAATATTCAAATATTGCTGAAATTCTAAAGGTTGGAAAATGTGTAGCTCAATTCACTGTAAAAATCATGCCCTGCATTTTATTGCAAAGCAAACAGACCATGTGATCATTAAATCCATGTTCTGTTAGTAATAACATCTGTTAGTTTACAAATATTCCTTTGCCTTACCAAGGCTGCTTCTTTCAGGATTTTAGTACAGGCGATGTTTGCTTATGTTTGGCAATTCCTAGTAATCAATCAGATGTTTGCTTTCATTATTTCAACAACAGTTGACCACAAATATAAATGTCCAACTGACTTTAAATCAAAAGTGATAACAATAGAATGGATTTGTCCATTGGATAACTGCAAAATGCCCTGAGAAGAACCGAATCATGAAAAAGAAGACGTGTGCCTATGTTATACTCTCTCAGTGTGATTTTACATTTTACATTAATCTACTAAGAATTAATTACTCTTGTAGAAGTCTAAAGGTAGCTGTTATTCTATTTAGGTCATTTGTACTCAAGTAGCCACATAAAACTATTCATTTGCACAGAAATATTTTGGGTTCACAGCATACTGTTAAGAGGCTGAATCTTTCCTTTTTCATTTCTTGCAGCTACTCTTGTAAATATTTGCAGCGCTCATAAAATATTTAATGGGATATTGTCTTTCAAATATCATACCCTTGTAATCCCCAGGTGGATTATTGATGGTGCAGCCCCCTGAACCTCAAAGTTTTACTTGAGTAGGACATTCAAGACAATGACAGGTGATGCAACAACTTCCTAACCCTCCAGAGTAAGTTAGGCATGGAAATCCAACATATCCAACATTTCCAACATGGCATCCCAAGGATATTGAGCTCTGGGGATGCTGTAAGTATGATTTTTGAAATACTTTCATTCTCCTCTTAATATTTAGCAACTACTAAGTAAGTTATATCAGAATAATTTGTGAGTAGTTGATTTGTATGCATAGATCAGGATGCATCAAAAAGCATGTATGTTTTGTAGGACTGTATCACAATCTAAAATTAATGATGTAATTTGCTTGTATACACAATTTTTTATTTGAACGTTTTTCTGGAAACCGAAAGAGAGATTAAAGAAGTAACTTGGATAACCAACTTGGATTATCAAGCATTTTAACCTAGGTCTATTTCACTGGCCACGCGGAGACAGCTGTACATGTCCTGTGGTAGGTCAATTCTGCTGATATTGTTTCCATCTAAACGAAGGTGTCTGATTTTGGAGTATTCCAATGGTCCAATAACTTTACAAAAGCTGTTCAGGGTGAATTCTGAAAAATGAAACAATATATAACATTATTTCAAAAAGTGCTATTATAACATTCTTTGTAAAATCTAAATTACTCTAATTTTCTGCTTCTTCTTTTTCCTAGCAGATATTTAAAATGATGTTAACTGACACTTATATTTGGAAATTTAAAACCAGTTGCTAAATCACACTATACTAATTTGTTACTAAACTAAAGCCCTCCTGTGAGTGAGAAAGTGCCCCCAAATACCATTATTGTAGGACACATTGTAGGACACAGTACTCTTTCTATCAGAACCTCTCCATTCACATAATTAAGCAAAGTTCAGGAGGAAGAATTATCATACTATTACAGGATTGGAGAGAATTGGGGGTATATTTATCAAAAAGTTAGAGATCGCCACAGTCCACTAGAGTGAAATTCCGCCTCTCTCCATTCATTTCTATGGGATTTTATCAAAGGATGAACTTTCACTTTCACCCATTGAATTGAACGGAGAGTGGTGGAATTTCACTCTAGAGGACTGTGGTGCTCTCTAGCTTCACTTTTTGATAAATATACCACTTAGACATAATGATCTCCATGTCCTGCAATATAAAGGGGATATTTTTGGGTGCTTTTTTGCCTGCTGAATGACAAAACAGCCTGTATTTCATGCGCCTCGGTAATATTACTTGATCAACTTTTCTTTTTCATCTCCAGGGTAAGCAACCCATTAAAATGCAAAAAGAAACCTAAAGTGAAAAATGTAACCTTGTATGGAAAAATCAGGCCTGTGTTCTTAATTCCTGCAGCCTGAACTGTAATCTGTTCTTGTAGAAAACTGACTACTTTATAAAGGTGATGTACTAGAAAGGCTACTATTCTCTAGTAATACATCTAAACCCAATTACATGATTATGCCCTGTACCTTATGTTAAGCGTTTTCCTGCCAGGACTTTGTTTAGTTTATGCTCTAGGAACTTACTTAGAATTGGAGCAAAGTTTACCATAATTTTCACTTAGTTCTAAACAAATTCTCATGATCCATCTAATTGAAAGTAATCTACAATATGAATTCACAATCATACAGATTAATCTATGATTCTGTGTTCAGCTAAAAGTTGCTGCTGTTTCTAACAAATAATGTCTGTGCTCCATTACTCACTGTGTGTGTGGTTTGTTGAAGAATCAGAAAAATAATTAAACTTGGATTTCAGTTTGTTTAGTGATAAAAAAGAGAAAAGAGAAATTTGATTGGCAACTACAAATAGAAGATTAGCAGAAATTTTCATCAGAATAGGAACGGTGTTTATCAAGAACAAATGCAATCACACAAATGCTGGTCTGCATACATAGTTACGCAACTTTGTATATATATTTAAGTATAGTAACCTTATACTTGTTCAAACCGCAAATCAGTAGTTTGGTCAAGATTTATGATAAAACTTCCTTTATGATCCCTTACAGGCCATCAGTGATGCTGAGTTGAAAAGACTGGAAAGTTATGAAGCATGCAAACAGTAATTGAACTAGTAGTAGAGAGAGATAGTAGCTACAGTTGATGGATATGGATCACCAGTTTTTGGTGGTCAGTATCAGTGACGACTTACAATTTGCCATACAATGGTTTTTTTCCTTACATTTTGTCTTCTCCCTGAACAATCTATCCTTAGATAGGGAGCACACTGATTTATTAGGAGATTACACTTTGCATTAAAGCTATATAGACAATAGGAGAGTGATCCCCAACTAGTAGCTAGTGAGCAACATGTTGCTCTTCAACCCCTTGGATATTGCTCTCTGCGACCTTAAAGCAATAGCTACATTTTGAATTCCCGTCTCATGGGCAAGTTTTGGCTGCATAAAAAAGGTGTATTGCCAAACAGAGTTTCCTTGAGACCACTAGTCCACATAGGGGCTACCAAATAGCCAATAACAGCCATTATACTGCTTGTGTTGCTCCATAAATATATAGACATGTATTTTAGAGAAGGTAGTGATGACTGTGTTAATGCATTCCAAAAATGTGCTTTACAGACTGCCTACACTCTCAACTAGTGATGGCAAATCTGACCCATTTCGATTCATCCTAAAATCTGCGAAACAGCGAAAATTCATCGAAATGCATTGTCTATGGATGACAAAAATTTTTTGAAGCGCAACATATTTTATGGGTGTCATTTCGCTTGCTCAACCCTGCTGATGTAATTTCTGCATTGATTAAGTAATGCTCTGGTTAATTTAAAAACAAAAAAGTAATTCACTGCTTATTAGTGAGAGTTTGGGACATTTAAAGGTATTGTATATGAAATTTCAACTCACTTTGAATTTTATTTACTTGCATGTAGAGGTTTTCCAGACCTTCATTCACAGCTGGAATGCTCCCAAGTTCATTGAATGAAAGATCCAACTCAACAAGACTTGAGATATTGAAAGCATTACCAGGTACACCTGCATCTTTCAATTTGTTGTGGGACAGGCGAAGATACTGCAGAGATTTGAAACCTTGGAAATACTCATCTGGGATATTAGCAATTTTATTGTTGTCAAAATATAAAGTAGTTATGCTTGGAGGAAGTCCCTTGGGTAGCTTTGTTAGTTCATTAAAACTAAGGTCAAGATATGAAAGCTGTTTCACTCCTTTGAATGCCCCTGAAATAGAATCTTCTTTTAGAGCATTGTGCTGCAGATGTATGTGAGTTAAATTCTCTAGACCTTCCAAAATGTTAGGAGTAATCTTTGAGATTTTATTGTTGGTTACATGAAGATCATCCATAGTTTTTGGCAGTGGTCCTACCAGTTCAGTTAGGTTGTTAAAGCTGATATATAATTTTACTAGATGTTTTAGACTGGAAAAAGCATTTTTCTTTATTTTGGCATTGGTCAACTGGTTGTGGTCTAGAATAAGCCATTTCAATTCAGTAACATTCTTAAAAGCATCCTCTTCTATAGCCTCAATCAAGTTGCTTTGCAGGTATAAGTATTGTATTCCAGCAGGAATCATTGGGATTGTCTTTAATTTGCGGTTGTCACAATACATTGCAGAGGGATAGTTAAAAGGACAGGTGCATTCTGGAGCACAGTTTGCAGTAGATGGTCCCAAAGATAAACTTGAGACATAGTAATCTCCCTCTGGGGCAGCATATCCTCCATCATAACCATAGTCATAAAATGTGCATAAAATGCCACTAATTAGCACTGCAAAGAATGGAATAAAATGAAGATGCATCTCTGTGGTTACTACTGTGCCTGGATAACAGAAAACAAACAAAGACTCACATGAAATATAATAATAGATAAATACTGTAGGTATGCAATTCTTTAGAAAGTTAGGATAAAACCAACATGCATTTGTATTGCATTTCACTTTTTTATTTAAGTAATATTTACATATGTGTCATTTTAAAGCTTCTGCAGTTTACCCTAGTTCTGTTGTATAGTTAAAGGGATTGTTCACCTTTGACTTATCATTTAGTATGATATAAAGAATGATATTCCGAGACAATTTGCAATTGGTTTTCATTTTCTATTATTTGTGGTTTTTGAGTTATTTAGCTTTTTATTCAGTCGTTTACAGTTTGCAATTTAAGCAATCTAGTGGTTAGGGTCCAATATAACCTAGCAACCATCCATTGCTTTAAATAAGAGACTAAAATATAAACAGGAGACAACCTGAACAGAAATATAGGTAATAAAAAGTAGCAATAAAAATAAATGTGTAGCCTTACAGAGGATGTGTTTTTAGATGTGGTTAGTGACCCCCATTTGAAAGCTGGAAAGAGTCAGAAGAAAAAGGCAAATAATGGAGAAAAAAAAAACTATAAAAAAATACAGACCATTTGAAAAGCTGCTTTGAAATAGCCGTTCTATAACATACTAAGTTAATTTAAAGGTGAACAACACCTTTGATATGAGTTGAAAAAATAGAAAAGGTACATCAACTTTAACCCCTCAAAATGACCCCCAGTGCATTTACTGTATATGAACATACAGACCTATCAATTTACATATACTTCTTAAGATCACAATATTGGATAGTATGCTTGTCCAAGAGGTCATCTAAGCCACTCTTGAAGGCATTATAAACTGTTAAATGTTAACTTGCATGACAACATTATAATATTTTTTAAGCACAATTTATAATACATGTTCTATTATTCATGTTAAATACATGTAAATGTGTTTTCTTTAACATCTGTAGATACTATAATGATTCTTGATAAGAAATAAATATAAATTGTGAGTCATTTCATCTCTTCTCTCAAGATTTATTTTGTATGCAAACTGTAGCATCTATTACACATGCTTGTTTAAAGATTTTAACATTTAATTTATTTCTTGAAATATGGCCAATATACTATAGAATATTGGTTGATTCTATAACCAGGACAACAGCTTTAGGAAATATGTTGAGGAATTCATTATATGAATTGTCTTTAGTATATTAATATTATGATTTGATTTGGTTTCCTACATGCAAGTGTGCACTCAATTACTAATTTGCATCTGTATGTAAATGTGCAACATGGGTATTATTAGCAGGACTGACTATGCTTTTACATATACAGTAGTTAAGGTTTGTGCAACCTAATATGCGGTGATGAAAATTGTTCCTGAACAGGTGAAACTGTAAATGTACAAACAGTGCTGAGCCAGGTAAGGTCTGGAAGGTCTCATCTTTTGTGGGTGGGGAGTAAGTAAAAATTGGTGGCATGCAGTAATGCATTGCCATTCTACAGTTGTTAACTAAACAACACCCTGTGAGGACCATAACTGAACAACATTTCTTACTCACAGGGGCGTTAACTGTGGAAAATCTAAACCCATTGTTCACCAGATCCCTAAATTATGCCTAACGTTTTACACCAAACATTGCACAGAGTTAATAATGCTGAACCTCTTTTAACAGCTTGTGATTTGAAATTTCACTTCAGTAGAAAGAAAAAATGTATTCTATACAATTAATATATGGTACATTTATATTTTTCACAGTCCTCCTCAAATGGCAGACAGAATATTATGTGTTTATTTCAAATATTTTGATTGTTATATATTTAGAGTGTTGTTAACAATTAGATGATTTTAAGCAGAATGTGTGCAACTTTATTTTTATATAATATCAGCAACATTTTTTGTGTGTGTGTGTACATGTGTTGGGGTAGAGGTTCAACCTGCAAAACAATTACATTTATGCCTTGGCTGACAGATAGTGATTCAACACCAGAAATATCTTTATTTTCACCTAACGGTCCACTAACATTGTTCAATTCATTTTTATTAGGGACATTGCATGTAAGTATCACAGCCTGTCTGAATAGTTTCTGTATTAAAATATATTAGAAGTTGCAGAATTTTTACGACCCATCCACATACTTATTTTACTGAAAATATTCGGCAGTAAAAGAAATTCAAGCCATAGCAGTTAAGTTTGGATTGCAGCCATTCATTCATCTTTAAAGAAAAGCTCTGCTCCTCAGCGACAACCAAAACAAAGATTTCTGTTCAGTTGAAATACACTTTAGAATCACAAAACAACAGTAATAAACTGTCCAAATATCGTAAGTGCATGTTTATATAAAGAACATTATTATAGGTTTTGGGAAATAAATTGAAGACACATTTGGGAAACAGTGATGAAACATAGGACCACTAAAACATTATCACATTTCATTTTGAAATTGTTAAACCCATAATAATAAAATAGCAGAAAAGCAATTATTCTGTTAATTGGTGATACTTTCAAAGCTGGTACAAAGTACTTACATATATACTTAACCCAAACTCAATAATATAATGAAACACAAATCTGTAATATTACTTACCTTTGATGCTGTCCTGTTTAATTCCCTCCTCAGATTAAGAGACTGATTCAAGTGCTGTAAACAGTGTCAGGAGGGAACTGCCTGCCAGAATCACTGTAATACAGAACAGAAAAAAGAAAGCAGCAGGAAAAAAACCTAGTCCCACTGCTCTTATGTCATCATAGTGAGTTTGTGGTGTGGCCTGCGAAGCTCTGAGTAAATGCAGGTGGAAGAATGGGGAAGCACAGCCCATCTGCTATTACTTTGCAGGAAAGAAATCTGCATAGTATGAGAGAACGTTAAAGTATATTAAAGTATCTGCTTACACTATTTTAGAATAAAAACTAGGAATTTTATAGAGGATTTAAGAAAAGGATTTCTTCCAAAGATTTTGTAGGGAAAATATATACAAAAAGGCAGATATATTCAGTGGGTCTTTAGTATCCACATACACATATATATTAAAAGATATAGAGAGAGACAAAAAGAGAACACAAGAGGGAGAGAGAGAGAGAGAAAAAATTGACACAACACACATACAGTATATATAGGTATACTGTGTGTATATTATATATATCCTAATGCTGACTCACTGCATGTGGTGCACATTGTAATGCATCAGATACACCAAGTCGGTAAATATAAAAGGCAGGTTGTTGTCAGAACAGAAGTATCCCACAGTGCTTGGATCTTGACAAAAAAAGGCATTCTGTGCATAGTGCTACTGCCAGAAATAAGCCCAAATCATCAACAAAAGGGACAAACCTTATACAGAATGGGTATGGCTCTTGCTGTTCCTTCCTCTGAGTTCCACATTATCTCCACTCTAACTCTGTTTTGGCATACATTAAATGGAAAGTATTTTAACTTAGTTTTATGCTCTGTTGATGAGCATCTTGGTTTTATAATACTTGCCAAAGTGGTTGATTCTACATGCAAAATGACATTCTTTAGAGTGTTAATGGAAATTCCTTATTTTTGTGGCATGAGTATCAAAATATTCAATACTTTCCTCTCTACATTTTTGTGGAATTTTATGTTACAGGCTAAATTAATAGAATCCCGATGGAGAAATATTGTTATATACATGTGAGTTTCAGCTTTAAAAAGCTACTTCCAAAAATCTGAATTTAATTAGTGGTGTGCTGACTTCAGTTATTTTCATGGAAAGTGGTGAAGAATTTATGACTACCCTTTGATGTTTAACTGAGATATACTGCTGCAATGTTCTGACCCTTAAGATCCTTTATTTTTGGCACAGGTAATTGCCTTCAGTAGCTGAAGAATTAGCTTTCAAGTCTATTTATTTAGTAGCTGGAGGCAATGTGCCCTCTGGGTATGTTCTCAACAATCAGATAATGACAGTAAGTTGTTGACCTCTGAGCTAGCTAAAATGGGAAGGCAAATTACAAGTTTCCCCCTGGCTAGACTATTAAAGAACAATGTAAGAATTATATGAGAATATCAGATTTTTTGTTATAGGCTAAAAAGCATCAACGTATACAAAATGTTACTGAGGAATAACTCAATATACAGTATATGAAGTACAGAATAATTTTCATACATTCCATTATTTTTCTTATTGCACAAGTTGGTACATGCTAGACAGAGATGTGTTACAGCTTCACTAATAGTATCAAAATGTTATTTCTGGCATGCTGATACCTGTGTTGTACAGCATTCCAAATAAATTCTTTTACTTTTTGATTTGATGGACTAAACACAGCTAGACATCTCAGTAAATTGCACAGCTTTGTTAAACCCCTCAAAACAGCTTATAGATGGTCTTATTTTTAATACTGTTTTCCCTTCAGGAACAATGCTGCTGTTCCAGCACAGACCTATATTGTTAGTGATAAAAACCCCTGTAAAGTGCATCATACAATGTGGGAGATGTAAAGCAAGGGAACAAGCCATACTCCTTAGTACAATGACATCATGAAACTAGTAGTAGCTATATGGTGGTTGTTTTAATAATTTCTACATATATTATCTTAAATTGTTATAAACAGTACATGAACAAGAATTACCAATCATTTCAAAATAAAATATTGATTGATTGTAAAGATTTAATAATGAGGAGCCAGGCACAGTAAAAAAGAAAGGGGATTGGTCAGGGTTTTACAATACTGGTAATATATAACAATAATTTATGTTCTCTGTCAAATAATCTCCCTAGTTTCGCTTACTCTCAATGTTCAATAATCCTGCATACTATATGTGTGCCTGTATATTATTGTCACAGAATTTGTTGTATGCTTCCAATTTTTCACAGAAGGCATGCAATATTTAATTTTTTATTAAATCAATAAGCAAAATTTGAGCTAGTCGAGGGCTAATACAATTATTATTAACATAATTAACATATTTCTCGGCATAAATATTATTACTGTTAAATACTGGTTAACACTGCTGCCTTGCAGAGCTGAGATCCAGCAAGGACTCTAACTGCAAGTCGTTTGTGACTTCTCCTTTTTTTTTGCAGAGGAAAAAACTATCCAACTGTAGTATGTGTGAATGTAATAAAGAACTTAGACTGTGATCGCCATTGAGAAAGAGAATATGAATAATGAAAAATCTTTATAAATATGCCAATACAATGTAAATAGAAGATAACAAATATCTGAGCCCTTTGATCAGAGTTTTTATTTAGGAACAAGGATGAAAGGATTTTAGGTCTTACAATAAAGTAATCCAAATACTTTTTTTAGTTGAAATGCAGATGTATAAAAGTATAGCTGATATTAAATCATCACCATGGTTCAAACTTCTCCAAGTTAAATGTTGTTGCAACTGAATACCATGTAAATGCAACAAGTTTCATGGTTATACTACATTCAGCATTTATATCACTTGCTCAAATAAATTGCCAGGAAGATAGAGACAATTATGGCACATGTTGCCTCCTATACCTTTTTTGGACTTTATTTGTGTCTATTTAGCTAAAAAGTGGAAATCACAAAAAATTGTGACACCTTTTGGTGAAATGTATATACCTTATAACATAAAGCATCTATTCTCTTGTGGCACTAGTTCCCTAGGAGTTTTCACTAAGGTGCTATGGAAAGAGACTAAAGGTGGCTATACACTATAAGATCCACTTATTTGGCTTGCAGGTCCGTATTTGTGGAAAGGCCTGGGCCTAGGGTGGCAGGATTTTAGGGGGGGCGGCATGCTGCCCAACCACACCCACATTGGTTCAAAAACACCGGGGATGCACTGGATATACAATCATTTAAATTAAATTCCCTGTTCACAATCCCCATTGCCCCAGTCCAGATGAAAATTTGTACGAATAAAGGGGAGGGGACAGGGGCAACGAATGCCAGTGGGCCTAGGGGCGCCCACTATGTAAATCCGGCCCTGTTGGCTTGATCACCAAGCAAGCAGACCTTTCCCCCGATATGCCCACCAAAGGCAGGGGGGAAATCGGGCTAATCCGATCATTCAGCCAGTAGCTAATTCCAGTCCCTCTTTTCTGAACAATAAATAATGTTTTACTCATACCTGCAAGTGTTGCTCCACCCAAATTTTACAAAGAGATATCTTTCAAGTTTCTACAGTAAACTATACAGGATTAAAGTATTTAGTCCAGCAGCTTTAAAGATGGATGCAACTGCATGGATGCAGGAGTGTCCACCAGTAATTCCAATATGCTATAGATTATATAATATATAATAAATATAATAAATAACATAATATTATGGGGCAGATTTATCAAGGGTCGAAGTGAATTAGAGGGAATTTTCGAAGTAAAAAAATTCGAAATTCTTAGAAATTTTTTGGATACTTCGACGATCGAATAGGATACTACGACTTTGAATTCGTTTCAAAGTAAAATCGTTCAAATGTTCGACCATTCGATAATCGAAGTACTGTCTCTTTAAAAAAACTTTCACTTCAATACTTTGCCAAATGAAACCTTCGGAAGTGCTATGTTCGCCTATGGGGACCTTCTACAGCATTTTTCGAAGTTTTTTGAAGTCGAAGAAAAATCGTTTGATCGATGGATGAAAGCCTTCAAATCGTTCGATTCGAAGGATTTCATCGTTCGATCAAATTATTTTACTTCGACCGCAAATGGCCAAATTCAATGTAAAAAAACTTTGACTTCGATATTCGAAGTCGAAGTATTCCAATTCGATGGTCAAATTTCGAAGCGTTTTCTATTTTGAAATTCGACCCTTCATAAATCTGCCCCTATATATTGTGAAATATGTTACGTCCAATATGTGATAAGGGGGCATATTTATCAAGGTTTGAATTTTAAATTGAAAAAACTTTGAAATTCGAATTCAAAAAGACCAACCGAAATTAAGTTTAAGTTTTTTTTTGGTTGAATAGGTCAGTTTTTGATCGAATAGGTCCGTATTCAGCCTACTTTGAATCATATGAATCAAAGGAATATTGCATTCGATCGAATTCAATTCAAAGTTTTTCCCAAAAAGCTTTGATGTTTCAGAGTCCACCAATTGAATCCAAGTAGGTTCTAGGAGGTACCCCATAGGCTAAAACAGCAATTCGGCAGGTTTTAGATGGTGAATAGTCAAACTCCAATTTTTAAAGAGACAGTACATGATAAATTTCGATATTCGAATTTGCAATCTTTTTTAAATTCAAATCGAATTTGGACTATTCCCTAGTCATAGTACACAAAAAATAGCTTGAAATTTTTTCTCAAATTTTTTTTCATTCGAAAATTCACCTAGAACTTTGATAAATCTGCCCCATAATGTTTTGCTCTTAAGGATGATTCTAAGGGGAGAATACTCCTGCAACCTTTAAAGGGGAATTTTAAAAATTAAAATTTAATATAAGCTTCCTCATAGTGAAGTAAGCAACTTTCTAAATACAATCAATTAAAAAGTCTGCATTGTTTCTGAAATAATCAAGTTAATATTCACTATTCCGCGCTCAGCATCTTTTTCTCTTCATTCTGGCTTCATGCAGCAGTTGGGTGTCAGATGAATGATCCAATATATTTTATAGGATGGGGGCTCACTTTCCTAGCAGATGTATTAGAGCTCACTCAAATAACTGATTCCAGTACAAACAAAAAGTAACAAAATAACTGCCTTTTGCACAAATCCTGCATGTAGAGAGACATGATGTCTGGTGATTTTAATAGAGTGAGCTCTAATACATCTTCTAGGCAAAAGGAGCCTCCCTATAAGATATATTGGATCATTCAACTGATACCCAACTCCCGAATGAAAACAGAATAAGGAGAAACAGATTATGAAAAGGAATAATGAAGATAAATTTGATTATTTACAAAGTTTCTTATTTCAGTATGCTAAAGCTAATATTAAATTTTAATTTTTGAAAGTTGCCATTTAATTTGGTTTAGGATACCTACTTCATAAAAGTGTCCCACTGTCTACCTTACTACTCTGAACAAGCTGGCCAAATAGCAAAAGATGCGAGAGAAGTCACCAATGACAATGCAGTATACCATGAGTATGCCAGACTCAGAGGACATGCAGTTATGTTTCACACAGAGATTATTAGGCAATGCATGGCTTCATGATATTACACTGTAGTCAAGCATCATGATGAGGGAAGATATACAGGTGTTCTGTGATAGAAAAACTAGTGTTTAAATAATCCAATTGAAACAGTAAAGAACATAGAGCCAGATTTTCAGTAGATCACTCTGGATATCTACCAGAAGATTCATTTGCATTTTATGGTACCTCCGATCTTGGATAACTGGGATAAACAACCCTACTGTTGCTGGACTACAGCCCCCATGCATGTTTTAAAGTCTGATAGTGTGTTAAATTATGCCAGGCTTTGTAGTTAAACAATTTCTGAAACTCTCAATGTGTGGTTGAGCTACAACGTTTAGATCCTCTTTAAGCCTGAATATAAACATACTGAATCCTATGGGTGTTATTTCTCAAAGTCCGAATTTATCGCAGTATTTTCTGCTACAAACTCTGATCAAATCTGCTCGGGTTTTTTAAGCTTATTTATTATTACATTTTCCCGATTTACTTTGCGGTAAAAAAATGGATTTTCACGATTTTTCCGGAAATTTTCATCCGGTTTTCACGAATTTCATGATTTTTTTGGAATTTTCACCCGAGAACTCTGAAAACTTTGGCGTATTGCACAAAACCCAGCGCACATCAAAAAATCATTGGGACTTCTCCCATTGACTTATATGCAACCTCGACAGGTCTGAGATGCCGGATTTTCAGATTCGGACTTTTCCATTCTCAGGGTTTAATAAATAGTGAAAAATTCATGTTTTTTTAAAAGTCTGATTTTACATTAAAAAATCACACATTTTTCATGATTTTTGCATTTGGAGTTTAGTAAATAACCTCCTATGTGTGACGCGGTTCTGAAGTGATTAAATTGCATACCTAATGTTTCTTCCTTATACCTAGTGATGGGTGAATTTATTCGCCAGGCGCGAATTCGCAGTGAATTTGCGTGATTTGCCACCAGCGAATAAATTTGCAAAACGCCCGCGAAAATTCACCGCAAAAATTCGCCGGCGTGAAAGCATTTTTTTCCGAAAAAACGGATGCCGGCATCCAAAACGGGCACCAGCGTAAAAAAAACGGGCGCAAAAACGAGACGCCGGCGTCGCTTCGCAAATTTTTCACCATTTCACGAAATTTGCTAATATTCCGGTGAAACGGCGCAAATTCGCCCATCACTACTTATACTAAATTAATGCATACATATTTATTTACACAGATCACAGTAGTAAGAAAAAGATGGAGACACAATATGGAGACATACACATGATTGCTTCTAGTATCTGTCTGTAAATTTATTACACAGAACACAGATAAATATTGCTTCTCAAACAATGGGCAACTTGAAAATACATTTAACGTGAGTGTGAACTGGATAGAAAAGATCTATGCTTAACTTTTTTTTTAATAAGTTGACACAGTGGAGCATTTGTGTATTGCAGTTTATTAGTTATTAATACTTGCATGATACCTTAACACTAAGGGGGTTATTTATTAAAATCTAAAAAGTTCTCACTATCTTCTAAAAACTACTCCAACCAAATCTGCATGGACTTTCACCCATATTTATCAATACACATTTCTTGTTCGGGAAAAATCTTGATAAAATTGTGAAGAAACTTTTTCAGATTTGATGCCCAAAACCTCAGAGTTTTTCGGATTTGATGCAGACACCACAAAATCTTCAAATTATTGAATGAAACCCAGTGCAGTTCAGGATATTAATGGGACATCTGCCATTGACTTTCACATGAACTTGGCAGGTCTGTGTTGGAGTATTCAAACTTTTAACACAATTGGAGTTGAATAAATCTCGATGGACTTTAATAAAAAGGATTGGACATATTTATATTTGTTTGCAGTCCATATCTCAGTTACACTCTGCCTTCTTAAGACTGTGAACGCGCAGCAACAGTAATGTTTCTCAGGAAAGTAACTAACCAAGGGTCTGTAATTATTGTGGTGAATATGAGGATTTGATTTCACACAATAGGACTTTGTACTCATTATAGCCATTGTGCCGCCCATTGGGCTTATATAGCTCTTTATATATATATTGATAGCCCAATTATATTACTGTTACTTAGTTACTTCATTCAGAGCTTCTAGCTTTAAATTTGCTAGCCAATACCTCACTACCACTGATTCAAGGGAGTCATGTGATCATAGGGCAGCCGTTATTTCCCTTCACAGTGGCAGCCATTCATACCCGTTCAGCTTAGGGTGAGAAGGTATTCTGTTTTTACCTCGAGGATACAGTTTTCTTTTGGATTACAATTGCTTGCAACAATTCTACAATTAAAGCCAAGGAATTAAAGCTCATCTAATGCTGTGTTCTTGTGAGTAAGCTACTGTCAAATGTAAGTTCATCCATTTCTACAATTTACTGGAGGCAGAATAGTAAAAACAGAACCTTGCACCCTTTGCTAGTGAAGACAAAGGCTTGCACCCTGTACTAGTAAAGATAGCAAGATTGAGACTTGTTTCTTGTTATACAACGAGCCTGTTCAAAGGATTGAATCAAGAATTGCTTAAGTCTGCTTATGCTTTGCTAACGTGGGACTGTTAAAAATCAAATGCCTATGTCTGTTGACAGCTGTTGCCAGCCTGCTATTTAATCTTGCTAAACTGAACTGTGGTTAACTGGATTTTTTCATCCCTACAATATCTTCAGAGACAGATATAATTTCTCTACTTGTCATAAATCCGTGGATTTCATTATCTATAGAAGTTTATATTGTTTTGAATTTTCAAAGCTTAAGGATTACAGTTTATTTGCTCTTATTGAGAGGATCAAACTTATACTGGACTCTTTTTGCCTGCAAGGTGGTAATAATTTTCATCACACCCAGCTTTCTGTCAAATATATATAATGTCTTTACAAGGATTTGAATGTTCAAGTAATGCAAATATTCAAGAAATGGCATCTGCAAAAGAATTAAATCAAATGTCTGTTATGCCAAAGCGTGCAACCAAACCTTCCCAAAAGGTGATAGAAAACTATGAGACCGAAAAAGATCTTATTTTAGGGAAGCTGGATGATATTTGGAAGAAGAATGTTCATTGTATGTCACTTTTTAATGCCAATTCTGATAATTCCAGTGAGCTGAATGATGTTCTAAAACGTTTAAGAAATGCCTTTGACTGTTTTCAAACACTGTCTGAGAGATATCTTGCATTTTTAAACAGATCAGGTATTAAAGGTTTATCTGAGGAGAAGAATAGAATTTATCTCATTAAAGAGCAACGGTGTAACACTGTTCTTGAGGTAATAATGAAGATTGAACATAAGATTGCGGATTTACATGAAGTTAGATCACATAGGAGTGTATCTTCAAAACACACATCCAGGTCCTCTAAATCTTCCAGATCCGCCTATTCACACCATTCCACAGTCAGTGAAAGGCTTATTCAAGCACGTGCAGATGCGGAAGTAGCAAAATTATTATCAAAGTTCTCTGTAAAAGAGGCTATGCTTAAAGCTTCTCAAACACAAATGCAAGCAGATCTTGCATTTAAACAAGCTGAAGCAGAAATTCTTCAACGGGAAAGAGATGAGGCTGCAGCTTTAGCAAGGCTGAGGGTGTATGAGGAGGCTGTAAAAGGACAAAGTGGGGAGGAACCAATAAGTATTGCTGCTTCACTTGCCTCAGAGGACCCACTGAAGCGTACTAGAGACTATCTTGCAAGTCTCAGCAGTAGGCAAGCAGTAGACAATGCCTCAGAGGAGCATGAATTTACACATAAAGTTCAGGAGCAGTCCCAACAGGAAGCATACATTTTGTCCAGTAACAAAGGTCAAATTACTGCGGATACAAATATTAATGCTAGAAGCCTCTACAGTGCTCAATCCATGCAGCTAAAGATGGGTGCACTACAACAGGTTGGCATCACAAGTTTGGATACACCGCATGACACAAAGGCCTTTTCCCTGGGACAAACACTTCTAAGTGATATGGCTCCCTCGCAGAGACAAGCGAGAACAACACTCATTGAACCTCCTCCAGGACTGAACACCTTTGCACCTCCATACATTCTTGCAACCTCAAGTGTAACAAATACAGATACCAGGCTAGAACACGCTCCTCAGATCATTAAGACGGAAAGGTCAGAGATGTCTGAATTTGCCAAGTATATGATCCGACGTGAGCTTATAAGCACTGGTCTTACAAACTTTGATGATTATCCTGAAAACTACAGATCTTGGAAGTCAACTTTCAAAACAACAATAGAGGATTTGGGAATCTCTGCAAAAGAAGAACTTGACCTACTGGTAAAATGGTTAGGCTCAGAGTCTTCTAAACATGTTGTTCAGATCAGAAGAGTGCATGTGCACAATTCTACAGCAGCCCTCAGTGCTGCTTGGGAAATTTTAGAGCAGACATATGGCAGCTCAGAAGTTATAGAAAATGCCCTGTTCAAGAGAATACAGGATTTCCCAAAAATCTCCAACAGGGAAAATCTTAAATTTCAAGAACTGAGTCATCTTCTTCAGGAATTACAACTTGCTAAAGAAGACCCTTGCTTACCAGGCCTCAGTTATCTTGATACTGCACATGGAGTTAATCCAGTGGTTGAGAAACTGCCTTTCAACCTTCAAGATAAGTGGACATTTTTAGGTTCAAAATACAAACAGGAGCATCATGTCTCCTTTCCACCTTTTTCTTACTTCTGTAAGTTCATCAAGGATATAGCCAGAGCCAAGAATGACCCAAGCTTCATATACACTGACTCAAGAGTACCTACGTCTCCTTCTTCTAAGTCACAGAAGCCAGATTCCAGGTACAAAGAGAAAACTGGGCCAGTATTTGTTCAGAAAACAGATGTTATTCAAAGAGAAAAGGTCAAGAATCCAGACAGACAATGTCCTCTTCATAAAAAACCTCATGCTCTTAAGAAGTGTAGAGGATTCAGGGACAAAACCCTCAAGGAACGCAAAGAGCTTCTTCAAAAATATGGCATTTGCTACAGGTGCTGTGCATCAACAGAACACTTTGCTAAAGAGTGTAAGGCTGTCATCAAATGTTCAGAGTGTGAAAGTATTAAGCATGTTTCTGCCCTTCATCCAGAGCCTCTCAATCATTCGTCTGGGCAACAGATAACCCCTGCAGCAGAGAATGGCGGGGAGGACGCAGTGTTAACCACTACATCTCCCATGGTTTCTTCTACATGCACACAAGTTTGTGGAGATCGCCTTCATAGCAAGTCATGTGCCAAAATATGTCTTGTTAATGTGCATCCTAAAGGGCATCCTGAGAAAACTGTGAGAATGTACGCTATCTTGGATGATCAAAGCAATCGATCACTAGCTAGATCTGAATTCTTTGAACTGTTCAATATTAATGGGAACACTGAACCCTACACACTTGGAACATGTGCTGGTGTAACAGAATCAATCGGAAGAAGAGCAAATGGCTTCATAATAGCATCACTTTACAACACTTTGAAGTTACCACTGCCAACTTTGATAGAGTGTAATCAATTACCAAACAATAGAGATGAGATTCCAACACGTGAAGCTGCAAGTCTTCATCCCCACCTGATGCACATAGCTGACCAGATACCAGCAGTAGACAAAAATGCAAACATACTACTTCTTCTGGGCAGAGACATCTTGCGGGTCCACAAGGTTCGTCAGTATTGCAATGGTCCTGGAAATGCCCCTTATGCCCAGAGACTCGATCTTGGATGGGTGATAGTTGGAAAAGTGTGCATTAATAAGGTACACCCACCAGATAGAATCAGTACATGGAAGACTAACGTGCTAGAGAATGGTCGCACTTCTTTTTTCAAGCCATGTAAAAATCATTATTATGTGAAGGAAAAACCTAAAACTGGCTTTGAGTCATCCCTCTTCACTCAGGAACAGTTAATGTCCTCAACGTATTTCGATGACCAGCTTGAAAACACAATATTCCAAGTTACAGTGGATGACAACAAACCAGCTCCATCTATCGAAGATAAAGAGTTTATTAAGATAATGGACAAAGAATTCTTTAGAGATGATTCTAACAGCTGGGTAGCTCCTCTACCATTCTGTGTCCCAAGACAAAGGTTGCCAAACAATCGAGAACAAGCACTCTTGAGATTTGTTTCACTACAACGTTCCCTGAAGAAAAATCCAGAGATGAGAGAACATTTTGTGAATTTTATGAAAAAGATCTTTGACAATAATCATGCAGAATTAGCTCCACCCTTGAAAGAAGATGAAGAATGCTGGTATCTTCCATCTTTTGGCGTCTACCATCCACGAAAACCAGGTCAAATCAGAGTAGTGTTTGACTCAAGTGCACAATATCAAGGTGTTTCCTTAAACAGTGTCTTGCTCACTGGACCTAACCTAAACAACAACTTAATAGGCGTTTTGCTAAGATTTAGAAAGGAACCTATCGCCATAACAGTGGATATCCAGCAAATGTTTCATTGCTTCATTGTTCGTGAAGACAGCAGAAATTATCTCCGATTTTTATGGTACCGTAACAATGACATTTATGATGAGGTTGTGGAGTATCGTATGCGGGTGCATGTATTTGGTAATAGTCCATCTCCTGCGGTTGCCATTTATGGTCTGAAAAGGACAGCACAAGAGGGTGAAAAGGAGTATGGAATGGATGCCCGTCAGTTTATAGAAAGAGACTTTTATGTGGATGATGGGCTTAAATCTTTGCCAACCACTGAGGAAGCAATTGACTTACTCAAAAGGTCACAAAATATGCTGTCTGAAGCTAATCTCAGGCTTCACAAAATTGCTTCAAACAGTTCAACAGTAATGCAAGCCTTTGATTCGGATGACCATGCTACAGATCTGAGGGACTTAGATTTGGGTGTTGACATACCTCCTATACAGAGAAGCCTTGGACTATACTGGGATCTAAAAGAAGACACCTTTATCTTTCAAGTGGTTATCAATGACAAAGCCTTTACCAGACGTGGAGTCTTGTCTGTAGTGAACAGTATATATGACCCACTGGGATTCCTTGCTCCTGTAAGTATACAAGGGAAGCTACTTCTTCGGAAGTTTACCACTGAAACAAAAGGATGGGATGATCCTCCCCCACCTGAAGAACTACGAAGATGGGAAACACGGAAATATTCTTTAGGTATACTCAAACAAATTAAAATCCCACGCTGCTATGTACCACTTTCACTTAAGCCTGAATTAAAGAAAGAAATTCATATATTCTCGGATGCCTCTACAGAAGTAATAGCAACAGTGGCTTACCTGAAAATTCTTGACTGCAACGGGCAAGGACATTTAGGTTTTTTGTTTGGTAAAGCTAAATTGGCACCAAAATCTGGACATACCATTCCTAGACTTGAATTGTGTGCAGCAGTTTTAGCTGTGGAAGTAGCAGACATCATTCTGAGTGAACTAGACCTCAAAGCTGATGCGGTTGAATTTTACACAGACAGCAAAGTAGTGCTGGGATATATCCATAATGAAATCAGACGGTTCTACGTGTATGTTAGCAATAGAGTGGAACGTATAAGGAATTCTACTAAACCAGAACAATGGCATTGTAATGGAGTCTACTGACCTGCTCCAAGATGGCGTCCAAAATGGCGATTCCTCTTCCCTGCACATGGCTCCGGGTGGTCGCAATCATTCTGCATCATCTCCTTCTTGCCCTGTGATTGGTCGCCGGCGACGGAACGGACGCCGGCATCAGAATCGGGCGCCGGCGTCAAGGCGTCAGCGTGGGGACGCTGGCGTCTGCGTCTGACGCAAGCGCGTCAATTTTGGCGCCAATAGACTGGACTATAAAGACCCTCATTTCCATCCTGACCTTGCCCAATTATAGGTCTATTTCATATAGTTCCTGGGTGCGATATATTCTGTCTTGCTTATCCGTGTTTGAACCTTGCCTGTTATCGACTTTGAATCTGTACTGCCTGTCTTGACCATTCTGCCTGTTTTACGACCATTCTTTGATAAACCCTTTTCTGTACCGCGAACTTGGATTGTTGCCTCCTCTTTGGTCCTTACTTCAACTGCGCCTTCGGGCCTTACAGGCATTATGTTCCTTCTAATCTCAACCCTGCAGATCAGGCCACAAGGTCAATTCCAGCAGCTATCCTTATAGAAAGCTCATGGCTAAAGGGACCTGAATTTTTGATACATCAAAAGGAAGCTCCCTCCAAGAGAATTTATAGTGTTATTGATCCAGATGCAGATTTAGAAGTGCGTCCAGAAGTTAACGCACTTATAACCAAAACTACTAAAAGCAAAGGCCTGACTTCTCATCGGTTTGAGCGGTTTTCAAAATGGACTGTCCTTGTGCGTGCTATAGCCCGATTAATCCACATTGCTTGTCATTTCCATAATAAAATTAAGGTACAACATGATTGCAATGGCTGGCATTTATGCAAAAGTTTACTTACAGTGGAAGAACTCTCTAAAGCAGAAGAAGTAATAATCCGGTGTGTACAACAAGAAATGTTCTCAAATGAGATCAA
Source organism: Xenopus petersii (assembly GCA_038501925.1). Classification (NCBI taxonomy): domain Eukaryota; kingdom Metazoa; phylum Chordata; class Amphibia; order Anura; family Pipidae; genus Xenopus; species Xenopus petersii. Next base: position 41,372,694 of record CM076677.1, read on the forward strand.
ATGCATCTTGAACAACTCTGCAATTCCGAAAGACAGCTCAATAAAAAATTTAAATCCAGTAATTGATCAGCATAACCTTTTAAGGGTTGGTGGGCGCATAAATAAAGCAAACATAGGTGTAAGGGAACAAACTCCATTAATAATCCCTGGACGCCACTATCTTGCTACCTTACTCATTCGACATTATCATGAACAAGTTGAACATCAAGGTAGACACTTCACTGAAGGAGCAGTAAGAGCTGCAGGATTTTGGGTCACTGGAGCTAAGAGACATATTGGAACCATTATACGAAAATGTATAAAATGTCAAAGACTCAGGGGTAAATACCAAACACAACAAATGGCAAATTTACCATCTGACAGATTAAACACTGATCCTCCATTTTCTAATGTTGGTCTTGATGTCTTTGGTCCATGGTCAATTACTACCCGACGAACACGAGGCGGCCAAGCCAACAACAAAAGATGGGCTGTATTATTTACTTGCATGAGCATAAGAGCTGTACATATTGAAGTAATTGAATCAATGGATACATCAAGTTTCATCAATGCCTTTCGTAGATTTGTCTCAATAAGAGGGCCTGTAAAACAACTGCGCTCTGACCGTGGAACCAACTTTATTGGAGCATGTAAAGAGCTGCAAATTGACACACACCTTTTCAACAAATATATAACTGAGAATGGCTGCACATGGATATTTAATCCACCTCATTCTTCTCATATGGGTGGATCATGGGAAAGAATGATTGGCATTGCACGTCGCATTTTAGATTCAATGTTGCTGGATGTCAATGCTACACGACTTACTCATGAAGTCTTGACTACCTTCTTGGCAGAAGTAGCAGCTATAATAAATTCAAGACCTTTAACCCCTATTTCATCAGACCAAGAATGTGCACAAATTCTAACACCAGCAATTATTCTTACACAAAAGATGGCAACACTCCCGACCCTATTTGGAGACTTTGACTCAGACAATCTTTACAGAAAACAATGGAAACGTGTTCAGCATCTTGCCGATTATTTTTGGAACAGATGGAGGAAGGAATACCTCTCTACTTTACAAGACCGCAGGAAATGGCAGAAAGACCAACCAAATTTAAATATAGGAGATCTAGTTCTTCTAAAAGACGAGCAAAGTCATCGCAATGAATGGCCAATGGGACTAATAAACAATGTATTTCCCAGTGATGATAAAAAGGTACGCAAGGTTGAAGTAAAGACTGTTAAAAACGGAACGGCAAAGACTTTCACCAGACCTATCACAGAAGTAATACTTTTGCTGCCCAATAAGGACAACTCAAGGTCAACTCCTGGGAATATCAAAGAAGGCATGAATGACAAGGGATAGTGACTGTTTATCAAGTATTCCCTTTATGGATTGTTGTTGCATGTTTTCTCTTTTTTTCTCTTTCAGGCTCCTGTGGAAGATGCAGAATTGAACTATTGTTTGTTTTATTGGTTCTTAGATGTACATACATATTTATGTTGATATATCTAAAAAGTTTAATTAGATATATAATTTTTAAATAATAGTGGTATCTACAGATACCAAGCGGGGAGTGTGCCGCCCATTGGGCTTATATAGCTCTTTATATATATATTGATAGCCCAATTATATTACTGTTACTTAGTTACTTCATTCAGAGCTTCTAGCTTTAAATTTGCTAGCCAATACCTCACTACCACTGATTCAAGGGAGTCATGTGATCATAGGGCAGCCGTTATTTCCCTTCACAGTGGCAGCCATTCATACCTGTTCAGCTTAGGGTGAGAAGGTATTCTGTTTTTACCTCGAGGATACAGTTTTCTTTTGGATTACAATTGCTTGCAACAATTCTACAATTAAAGCCAAGGAATTAAAGCTCATCTAATGCTGTGTTCTTGTGAGTAAGCTACTGTCAAATGTAAGTTCATCCATTTCTACAATTTACTGGAGGCAGAATAGCCATAATAATTCTTGATTTCTTGATAAAGGAAATTATTTGTTTTTTTGCCAGACCAAGAAGAATGTCCATTAAATACATATTAAGACTAGGAAAATATTTATATTAAATACACAGTATTCTGCATTTGGGCTAGATATTCAGTTAAACACAAATACCATGTGATGACAGTAGCAGTAAAGAGTGGTTTCTTAAGATGAAAGTAAGAATGTCTCTTCCTTTAGTTTATAATTCTCACACTAGCATCATTTGAATGTGGTTCAGATGCATGGCAAAATGCATTACTATTAGTAATAAAAGCTTTCATTTAAGGAACATGGGATGTGATAAAAACAAAGAAAACTTTGCAGTTGTCTTGTATACTTGTATACATGGCCATTTTAACAGTTTAGTCCTCCAGAAGATCAGACCTAACCAAAGTTAGTCACAAAAATATCAGTAATAAGATTTCTTTTGATCCTCTTGGACTATTAAATGATATATATATATATATATATATATATATATATATATATATATATATATATATATATATATATAAAATTGTCTCATTTAACATTTAATAAGTCAGAATAATTCTAATTAAAATGCTAAGCAAGAAGATAGAATTGTCACAACCCATATTTCAAGATTTCTTTCATTACATATATGTATACATATATGGAGTAATGTAATAGATGCTCTTATGTTTGCTACTTCTTCAGTAGTCCATAACAACCAATCAGCTTGTAACATTTACTTGTCAGCCAAAAAACAATATCCAAATGGCTGCTAAGAGTTGATAGATGTGGGCAAACTTTACACATTTTATTTCATTACCCAGTATTAAGCTGGCCATAGACGCAAAGATCTGATCGTACAAATCAAGGATTCGTACGATTTAGGAACGTGTGTGGAGAGTCCCGACATTTTTCGTCCGGCGGAGATCGGTCGTTTGGTCGATCGGACAGGTTAGAAAATTTCTGTCGGCTGCCGATAATATCTCTGCGTGTATTGCCGATCGTATGATTTTCAGTGGGAGACTGTCACTAGCTTTGGTTGGACATAGATATCGTACGATTGCTGTCAGGGGCAGAATATTGCTGATCTGTTCTAAAACTAATCTGACTGGTAAGACTTTGATCTGAATGGTTAGTGGCGGGTCGGGAGATGGGAAAGTCCGATCGTACGGTGATTCGTACGATCGGATCTTTGCATCTATGGCCAGCTTTAGGCCAGATTCAATTCAGTGAGAAAAAGATTTATCAGGTGAAAAGTCATGGATGAGATTCAATTTGATGTGCTATTCATTTAAAACACATATCTTATGGTTTATCACTTATAAACTTTATTGATGTTTATGGGTAAAAACTGGAGTTTTTCTCCTCAAACTGAATCTCATCCATGATCGTTTACATGATAAACCACGAGATAACTTTGATTATATGAACCTACTGTATATTAGTAAATAAGTTACAAAATGTGTATTCCTATTTGTGCTTAAAGCCTGTTAAATCAGATTAAGGTGGAAGGTTTCCATCATTCCTAAAGTATGAGTTGCTGTCTCGAAGCAATAATAAAAGTGAATCTAACTGTAATTTTGCTGGGAATGTTTAAAATTGCCATTATCTATAAACTGTGGTTAATATATTTATTTTTACAATTTCTTACAATTGTATTCAAAATAACTGATTGCTCAGATATTACAGATTTATCACTTGAATATGAATTCTGGATTAAATATTGATCAAAACCGGCAAAAAGAAATGACATTTCTTGTGCTGTGTAATTCAATCACTTTATTTTTGATCAACAAAATAATTGTTTTCTATTTTAATAAAACAATTCATAAACAGTTTGACTCCATCTTTAACACATTAATATTTTTATCAAAAGAAAGTCTATTGGACACTCTTTAAAGGTACAATGTTTTCCAAGTGCCCTTCTAAGAATATACATTCCTATTGTATATATATCATTTAAATATTCTAACAATCAGTTCTACCACCGGCGCTTTTAGAAGTGGTAACCACATAAATCTGAACTGAGATGCTTACTTGCCAAAAATATAATTTATAATGATTATAGATATAAATGCATATTTAAAAGAATGTTCTGCAAATTATTCTAAAAGTACAGCAGGACACATCACCAATTTTACACCTTGTTTATTAGTAAATATTTAACGTAAGCTCTTGAAAACATGTCCCCCTCTCAAAATCACTTAGGAATCAAAGATACAATCTTGTGGATGATGTACTCCTTTTGTTATTGTGTCTGGTTCCACTTCAGAGTCAGGGTCCCGCCAGACCTGCAGACTTATTATATTATGACAGAGGACTCCGGAGAACCAAGATCGTAGTTCAGTGATTTATTTTATTTATACAGTGCACTATATGAATAAAATAAATCACTGAACTATGATCTTGGTTCTCCGGAGTCGTCTGTCATAATCACTTAGGAATCAACAACTTTAATATAATGAAATAGTTGTGGTTCTGTTTACAAAACTTTAATGGTGAAATTGTTCAGTGTTAGGTAGGTAGACCTATGTTGATTTTTAACATTTTTAATATTATATGGGCAATCATATTTTCATTTAATCTTGTATTAGCATATTTAAAAATCATCTCAATTTTCATGGATGATTGAATTTAAGAAATTACAAGATTGGTGTCCAGGATACTTATATATTCACATTTTGAATTTGTTTAGACTTGTTGGAAATTTTTCATTTTTGATCACTTAATCTAATACTTCCCATGAACTAAACTTAAAATCAGCAGGGCTCAATTACTTATACTAGGCAATATTATCTTTGTGCAATAGAACCCATAAAAGTCAATCTTATTTTTGCTTTCAGTATCCTACTTCAAGCAGATTGGTCAAAGGCAATCATTGATTGGTCAAGGGCAATTGTTGATTGGTGGCGATTACTGTATAGGGACAGTTTTTCAAAGAGTTATAAATAAGGTCTTCTTCTTCTTCTTTAAATAAACGCCTTTATATGAGACTGCCAATTACTGTGATGTTTTAATACAACTTGCAAGACGATCATACACATTTACAGTATGCTGGACTGGAATCTGTTTGAAAATAGCAATTGAGTCTAAAACTTAATTTTTGTTTAGCTCTTTTCCTTGAATTTTGGTGAGAAGTATGCACTAAGGTAAATATAAATTCAATTCAATATGTTTTTTTCTCATTAGGTAAATCAGCTTGACATTTTAGATTAGGTAATGCAACTGAATCTAAAACATACTTAAAACGTTTTCTCTGGAAAAAAATAGTTGTTTCAAGATGGAGATACAAATTTATATTTTTGCATTGTCTTACTTTCCACAATATTACAAAATATAATGTCAAATAATCTTTATTGCCATTGTACATTTATGCAAATAATTTTTGCTCTAAAACTGTTTGCTTATTAATTACAAGGGTTTCTAAAATAGTGTTTTCCAAATACACACAGACATAACAGATTTGCCCTAAATTTGCTGCATCCTCACAAGAATGTGAAGATGCAGCAAATACCTATAGACAAGGAAAGTGTTTTCTCTTTTTCTGATATTTACAGGCTAATAGATATGACAAAAGACAACATTCAAAGTGAGTGTCAGTAACATTAATACACACTAAGCTATTAGTATAACCTATACTTAAAATTGTGTGTGTGTAACAATTTATCCAAACTACCATTTAATACAAATGGATTTGTATCAGAGATGTATAACACCTTTACGGAGCTTTGGATGAATGTTGTTGGGTCTAATGATCATCCACTTCTACAGTTTATTAAAGAAAACCTACACATTATTTTGATTAAATCAACTTTTCCTCAGGTTTAAGTAGCTATATCCATACTGTGTATTGTGCACTTAACACTGCTTTAATAAGGGGACAGAAGAGCACAGCTAAAGTTATTTATTTTTAATCATTATGCAACTCAAAACAAAATAATGCAAGTAAGCTGACTATTCTGTTTTGGGATATTTTTCAGCATTTGACATTTTTGTTTATTAAGAATTTATTTAAACAAACAAACAAACAAAAGAAAGAAATACAAATAAAAATGACTTTATTTGCAACACATCCAGGATTTACTTGTAGTTTCCAATTTGTATAGCAGATCGTTCATATACACATCTGAAAGTGGCCGGCTGAATTTCCCAGTATTGCACTGGATTGCTAAAAAGGCTGATGCCTGAGTATGAGGCCTTCTTTGTGTTATATCCGAGTGGGCAGAAATCATTTGTGGAAACAGCAGCAATTTTATTACTATGAAGGTACACAACCTGTAAAATTTAATTTTACATTAATCACAAAGTAAATATAATGACAAGTCATAATCTAAAGAATGATGTACACTACTGTACTTATTATAATGATGAATGATAATAGTTGTTTTTTATTTGTATTATTTATTATTATTATTTATATGTTAAAGTCTTTTAGATCATGTGACAATATCTGCAAATTCTAACATACTATCTAACATGCAAAATGACATGAGGACTGGAATTTTATAAATTGTATTTTATTTTAACTGAATTTATAGTTTTTCTCTTTCAGCTTCATAAACAACCACTGTCCACTGTCTCGGACTAGTTAGCCTTATTAGGTCACACAAACCACCTAATGTCAGGTCCATAGAAGAAACGAGCAGGGCCAATTTGGTTTCATGGCCTAGTTCATAGTTCATGAAAATCCACCTCAGATTAAAAATTGCTTATATATATATTTGAAAGCATATGTTACCTGAATGTACTTGTGTTCTCCAAGCCCGGCAGGCACCTGTGTCAGGGCATTATGGTCTAAGTGAAGTTCTCTTAAATGAGGAACACCTGTTATTGTTCCATTTTCAAAAGTAATGATGTTGTTATAGCTTAGACCTAACCTGTAAAAATAGTATATTTAGAGATCAGTGATGGTGCTAAGTATATGTATAAATATATTTTCAGTAGTAGCTATAACTATTCAATGTAAATTACAATACTTGCATATTTCCAGCAGGCATAGAGTATACTGTATATTATTGTACTTATACTTGGTCTCATACTGTAATCTGGAAATAAACTTGAGAATGAAGCACACTGTTATTCACAGGCACATTAAAAGATCAATAAATAAAAAAACAATAATGTATCATGGTTTTTGGAGTAAGTCAAGACTAAGCTGTTTTCTAAGAAGAGCACTAGTTTTCTGCCATTTTTTTTCTAAAGAGATGGTGGAATCCATTAAAAGGAAAACTATACCCCCTGAACAATGTAGGTCTCTATTATAATATATTGCATAAAACAGCTAATTTGTAAAAAAAACTTTCATTTTTAATAGTATGTGCCAATTAGTAATCCTAAATACAAAATTTTTGGGAGTATAGTTCTCCTTTAAATACATGCAGAACGTACACAATCAAAAGTAACTAGTAAGCAGTATTTTGTACAATAAAAATAAACACTAGGGGGGTTTTGTACAATAAAAATAAACACTAGGGGGGTTATTTACTAAGCTCCAAATACCCAAAATTCCCAGAAATCTGAAAAATTTGTGATTTTTTTGTGTTTTAACAGGCTTAAAAAAAATCAAAATTTTTTTGGAATTTATCAAACCCCGAGGGCTAAAAAGCCCGAATATAAAAATACAGCATTTCAAACCTGTCGAGGTTGCATAAAAGTCAATGGAAACAGTCCCATTGATTTTTGGTTGGGTCTGGGGTTTTCGGATAATTTCACAATGTTTTCGGAGCTTTCTGGTAAAAACTCCTGAGTTTTTTTGGGGAAAGTTCATGAAAAAATCATGAAAATCTGAGCTTTTCCCGTAAAGTTAATTTTCGGGAAAATCTAATAATAAATAAGCGTTAAAAACCCAAGCGGGTTAGATCGGAGTTTGTAGCAGCCAATATTAAGATAAATTAGGGCCTTGATAAATAACCCTCTAGGTTTTTATTATGTGCATAACCTGAGTTGGATATACTTTGATTTAGTAACATACCGTATATACCCGAGTATAAGCCGAGTTTTTCAGCATCCAAAATGTGCTGAAAAGGTCTACCTTGGCTTATACCCGGGTCAGCTGTACCCGACCGGAGTAGCTGAGACTGCAGTCACTTTTAATCATTCCTATACCAACAGTACACTTGGGGAGAGACTGCAATATCCCACAATGCCCTCTGTTGGTTATATGAAAGAATAACAGTGCGCCCTCTGTTGTTTATATGAAAGAATAACAGTGACTGCAATATCACACAGCGCCATCTGTTGGTTATATGAAAGAATAACAGTGACTGCAATATCACACAGCGCCATCTGTTGGTTGTATGAAAGAATAACAGTGCACCCTCTGTTGGTTATATGAAAGATTAACAGTGACTGCAATATCACACAGCGCCATCTGTTGGTTGTATGAAAGAATAACAGTGCGCCCTCTGTTGGTTATATTAAAGAATAACAGTGACTGCAATATCACACAGCACCCTCTGTTGGTTATATGAAAGAATAACAGTGACTGCAATATCACACAGCACCCTCTGTTGGTTATATGAAAGAATAACAGTGACTGCAATATCACACAGCGCCATCTGTTGGTTATATGGAAGAATAACAGTGACTGCAATATCACCGAGTGCCCTCTGTTGGTTATATGGAAGAATAACAGTGACTGCAATATCACACAGTGCCCTCTGTTGGTTATATGAAAGATTAAAAGTGATGGCAATATCAAACAGCACCCTCTGCACATGGTAGTGGGACAGTGGGACAATGCACACAGTAATCCGTTTGGCAATTCTCTGTCACCATCAACTTTGCAAAGAAGTCTGGTTGATCGCTGGGGGGGTCGCTTTGGCAGAATGTGCGCTGCTGGGAGACAGGGCTGTAGTTGTGTCTAGGCTTATACTAGAGTCAATAAGTTTTCCCAGTTTTCTTAGGTAAAATTAGGTACCTCGGCTTATACTTGGGTCGGCTTATACTCGAGTATATACGGTATATGTTATTTCTCTACTGACTTTACAAACAAGCAGGCCTAAACTCAAAAAGGAGAAATTGGGTCCTATCGTCTCCTGACACAAGCTGACTGGAGACATTGAAGTAGGTAATTATTTCACATCATCAACTGGGAGGTCTGTCAAAACTGTCCTGAATTGGCCAAACTGTCAGATCATATTGTTGTATTTATGGGTAACGTAAGAAAAGGTACTCTGCAAAGAATATTGCTGAAGCAAAACAAATCACCAAATTTACATTAAACTAATATGTGTGAAACTGCCAGAGACCCTATTTAGCATCACTAAAAGTACATTAGCTGATGCATAAAAAATGATGGAATGATGATGAGGTGTGTGTGCCATTTGTAGTTTAGTGGAATGGAAAATAACACATTTTTGAACAAGTCTAGTATGTGTTTTCTGAGAAGATATTTTAACTGCCTGTGCTTATCAGTTTATTTCAGCCTCTAGGGATGGCACATGTTTCAACAGTGTATAAGGACTAAAACAGGTCAGCGCTCAGCAGGTATGGGATCTGTTATCCAGAACCCCATTATCCAGAAAACTCTGAATTATGGAAAGGCCATCTCCCATAGACTATTTTTTCCAAATAATCTGATTTTTTAAAATTATTTCATTTTTCTCTGTAATGATAAAACAGGAGCTTGTACTTGATATAAATTAAGATATAATTAATCCTTAATGGAAGCAAACCCCGCCTATAAGGTTTATTAAATGTTTACATGCTTTTCCTGTAAGCCTATTTATTAAAGCAACAGTTCAGTGTAAAAATAAAAACTGGGTAAATAGATAGGCTGTGCAAAATAAAAAATGTTTCTAATATAGTTAGTTAGCCAAAAATGTAATCTATAAAGGCTGGAGTGAGCGGATGTCTAGCATAATAGCAACTTCCTGCTTTTCAGCTCTCTAACTCTGGGTTAGTCAGCGACTTGAAGGGGCCACATGGGACATTACTGTTCAGTGAATTTGCAATTAATCCTCAGCATTCAGCTCAGATTCAAAAGCAACAGTTATCAGTGGAAATCAAGAGAGCTGCAAAGCAGGAAGTAGTGTTCTGGCTATTATCTTACACATCCAGTCACTCCAGCCTTTATGCATTACATTTTTGGCCAACTAACTATATTAAAAACATTTTTTATTTTGCACAGCCTATCTATTTACCCAGTTTTTATCACTCAAATATGGGAATGTCTTCTGATTTCAAACATACAGTGGCAAGTGGAACTAAAGCCTCAAAGTAAGTTTGCTTGTTTGAAATAGAGTAGATTCCTCACTTCTGATTGACAATAGCATATGTATCAGATGGGTTACAGCCCACAAACAGCTTTACTTACTCTCTAAATTTTAGCTGTTTGCCATCCATCTCCTGCGGTTCTGGGTATCGCAATAAAAATCATATCCAAAGGCTTTAGGAAAGATTCAGCATCTACTGTATCATTCAACCATTTTAAACTATGACACATAATTCAATTGTTTATTATGTGGATACAAACACAAAAAAACCTACACACTATTTTTTCAAGTTTCATGTGGAAGAAATATTTTAAAACTGCAAATAAGGAAAATGAACTGTACGTGAGACATATTAATATTTTGTATTTTTTTTAAAACTCATTGCTGTGTATGAGACAGTTGCTTTAGTTTGTTGGGTTTTGGTTTATATTCAAAATCCTGCCCTTAAGTTGATTATACAGTGGTTATTATTGTAACTTCTTGCCAGGTTAGAAACAAAACGAGTAACTAACTAAAATAAGTGGTACTTACTTGGCAAGGTTGTTTAGCCCAGTTAGACTGTCAGAATCAACTTTAGTGATTTTGTTACCATCAAGGTGAAGCTCGGTTAACGAACTTGGAAGCCCTTTATTTGAAAAAAATAAATATTTTATAATATAATATTCTTTTTTTTATTTCAGTGTACAATGTACTTTGTGTTGGAAAAGAGATTGTTGGAAAATCTTTTCAGTCAATTAACAACATGGCCAGATCCTGTCTAACCACTGCCCAATGCAAAGTCTACAACTGATTTTCCATAGGAATTTTAGATAGATAGCTCTTTAATTTGGACATGCATCCCATATTATATTTCTGTACCTCAGTTGTTTTCAAACTGGATTGGCATCTCCTGGCACATGTCTAATTTGACAGTGCCATTTTCACCACCATAATATGTTAGCATCTGTGGGCTAGAAGATGTAGGTTATTTATCCTGGTTTATTACAGGTCAGTAATTGTTCAACAGACAAGTTTAGTGGCTACAAGATTATCTGATGGCAGCAGGCTGTAGATTAATTTAGGCTGTCAGCAGGGTGCTGAAGAGGGTATCAAACTTAGAGCAAGAAGACTCTTACTTTGAAGGTTCTGTAAACCAAGCATAATCTCACAAAAGAACTCTTAAGGAGGCCTATGGGCGCAAAGATCCGATCGTATGAACCGAGGATTCGTACGATTTTCGGACCATGTGTGGAGAGTCCCGGGAAGAGATCGGTGGTTTGGTCGTTTGGACAGGTTTGATTTTGTCCTGACTGATCCCGCCGGAGCCCATTACGCTCTCATCGTAATCTGATCATTCGGCCATAGGGCCAAACGTTCAGATTACCACCCAATATAGCCATGCCCGTTATTGGCATATCGGGGAAAGACTGGCTCATTTGCCGATGTCGCCAATCCATCGGTTCTTTTCATCTATGGCCACCTTTAGGTGTCTAAGGAACCTGATTTGCTAGACAAATAAGATGACTGTTACTATTTTCTATAGTATTAAATAAGAATATATCCATCTTCTTTAATAAAACATTTTTACACAAGAAATACATTTGTGCACAACCTCAGAAAAACAGATAACTAATTTACCATGCATCAGCAAATTTTGCAAACCTGTAATTATGTTGTGCAGCTGTAAGTAGGGGCAGCACCATAAACATTTAACTGATTTCTCATGCACTATAAATCTAACTGTTAATCTTCATAACTGTGCACACCTAAAAGAGCAGGATACCCATAACCAGTGAACTACACCTTCAAAACATCTAAGTATAAAGGTTTGCTTGAATATCATTTAAAAAAAAAGGCAATTCCACTGGTACCATAAACAAACCTGCTCTTCAGGAAATAGAGACAGATGTTTGTTGTGATAAAGTGCATGTGTGCCCTACTATCATTCTGCTGCTCTGAACTACATTCTGCTTGGTGTCATTCATTTTCTTGCCTACAGCCAGGAGCAGAAAGATAGATAGAGACAAGTGCAAATCTGCAAACTGTCCTGCTTTTCAGTGTATTCTTATACTGCTAAAATTAGGAAATACTGTGTTTTACATCTACATCATCTAGATTGTGCTGGATTGTGTGGTTTATTAAATGGCAGCATTATACAAATAAAATATACTAATTATAATCCAAATGAAAATCAAGAAACTAGCAAGGATAACTTGAGGTAGGATAACACTATTCAAAAAAGTAGTCATCTACTGGATATTAAACTATCTCACTCGCATGCCTTGCTGCAAAGGTTACTTGAGGTTTTCATTAGTGGTTAACTGTAGCAAGAACTATTGCATTCAGACAAATTGTTATTCCAAAGGTAGATCTGAATGTCAGCAAATTGGTGACAAATTTGTCCCTTGTAAAACCACAAGGTTTTGCTACCATAGTCTTCAGCTGGTCATTACTCATCATTTTCCTACTTTTATCCAACAAATCAATGACTAATTCATTATAATAGGGGTCAGAGAAAAATTATGGAGTTTGGCACAGAAGAAAGTGAGTCATGATTAACCTCAAATGGCATTGTAAAGGCTGCTTTACATTAACTATTAATACATCAAATTATAGTTTATTAAAATATTTTCAAGATGTGCTTTAAAGGGGAAGCTGGAAACTTCCTAGGATGGAATGGTGGAACTTGAAGACCATATGAACATACCTCACTTTTCAATCTTAAAGGGGTGGTTCTCCTTTAAGTTAACTTTTAGTAATGTTATAGAATGGCCAATTCTAAGCAACTTTTCAATTGGTCTTATTTATAGTTGTATAAGTATTTGCCTTTTTCATCTGACTCATTCCAGCTTTCAAATGGGCGTTGCTGACCCCATGTAAAAAACAAATGCTCTGTAAGGCTACAAATGTATTTTTACAGTTTTTTTTATTATTCATCTGTCTAGTAAGGTCCTCTCCTATTCATATGCCAGTCTCTTATTCAAATCAGTGCATGGCTGCTAAGGTAATTTGTCCCTTAGCAACCAGATTGCTTAAAATGTAAATTGAAGAGCTGCTGAATCAAAAGCTAAATAACTCAGAAACCTTACATAATAAAAAATTGCATATTGCATCAGGATATCAATCTCTACATCAAACTATAAGTTAATGCAAAGGTGAACAATCCATTTAACCTAATCTCTACAAAAAACACCTGTATAAATATAAAAAAAAGTTCAGTGGTACTTAAACCATTTATATTTTGATAGCGATATTAACCAACCCTCATTTTCAAGTAGGCACAACTAGAATCCTGAAATATAGTTTAATATAGGCCAACTATACACCTCTTTCGCTGTTTCATTCCTTCTCACCCTCTTTCGTTTTTGTGGGGACACGGTGAGTACTTGGTTATTGGGAATAAAGTTGCTCTGGGTGGAAATCGTTCTTTTTTCTATAATTTACCAGTGGGACGTCTCCCTCCTTTGTAACCAACAAAAAACATGAAAATTACCATCTAAGCCTAAACATATGATAGATAGACTGGTAGATAGATACATGATTGAATAGAGATGATTGACTAGATAGATAGATAGATAGATAGATAGATAGATAGATAGATAGATAGATAGATAGATAGATAGATAGATAGATAGATAGATAGATAGATAGATAGATAGATAGATAGATAGATAGATTTATTATCTAAGAATATCAAAAACCATATTGTGAAGTGGTAAAACTAAATTTTTGCAGTACTTTGTTGTTCTTACCTTTAGGGATATTGGTTATATTGGTATCGGCAATTCGAAGGTAAGACAGCTTTTTCATTCCTTGAAAAGCTCCCTTTTCAACTCCTGAACTTTCTATTGGATTTGTACCTAATTCTGTATAGCAACATCAACAATTAATCACTTGCAGTTTTTGAAGCAAATTAAATACAAACAAATGAATGTCTTTATAATAGTAAATCACAGTAGTTTTTGTACCCCTTTAAATGTTTGCTTAACAAATACTTTTCTCTATGACCATGAAAGGTTACTAGCTACATCTTATTTTTCAACATTATCTTGAAAGCCTGTGTAGGGATGTGAAAATCTTAGACACCCTTACACTTTATTGACAGGCACATCCCTAGCTATTTGGATACCTAAGTGGGTCTTAAAATACAGTTGGGAGGGGTAATGTGCTCCTGTCTTATGTAACTCCTGTAATTCACACTGTGACCTGATTGGCGCTGTGCCAGAGTATAAAAGGTTTAGGAGCCATGTGCTCTGGGTCCATTGCTTTAGCCCAACCAAGCAGGCTGGAAGGGAATGGGTAGTGCTGACCCTAGAGCCCAGTGTCCTAGTAAGTAGATAGTTATACTTTTCCATAGATCACTCTAGGAGTGATAGAGAGGTTAACTAGTTGAGCAGCTCAAGGCTCCTACGAGGAGATTAGTGGGATTAAGATCCCCGGGTAATACTGACCCAGAGAGGGACTAAAGTGTTGAGACTAGGGATGATAGGTTTCCCCTAAGAGTAACCAGGAGTTCCTGCGTACTGAAGATATATTGATACCCACACCTGCTGCAACTACTCTCTGCTGCTATTCCCTAGCCTGTGGGGATTCAGCCTATGCGTGCTGTGAGTATAAACTCCTTTATGGCTGCTGTGGTATTTGATGCTCCATTGTGGATAATTGTACTGATCGTCTTCATGCTCTATTGTTCAATAAATATTCTTTTGGTTTACGGTTAAAGAACTACTGGCGCCCATCATTGTGCTACTGCACCGAGTTACAGTTGCATTACACCCTTCCTCCACCTTGTTGCGAGGGCTTGCCCCTGAGAAAGAGAGATCATCTGTGGTGAGAGCCCACAAAGGAAAGTAGCTATAACTGCTAAACCAGAAGCAGTTTACTATAGCGCTACACCTGCATATCCTTCATACTTTAGTACCTTCAAAAATATATGAAATGGAATGTTTTGCTTCAATATTAAAGAGGACACCTAAGCTGTGTAAATTTAAGGAATGAAGAAAAAAAAGTAAAAAAATAGTCATCCCATGGAACACCTCCCAGCATGTACCTGATGTTACTAATAGGCTTATACTGTATAATGTAACATGATTTGTGAGTGGTGCAGATTGTGGTAGCACTATGGAACACTTGCTTAAATCAACATGATAGGACGACCATAGCTACCTGTGCAGGAATATATTTATTATTTTTCTGTATTATGTTTAGTAAGACCCATTATTTAATGCAACCAAACCACAGTAAACCTATATGGGTTAACATTCATTTAGTACATTGATATTTTTTAATACACATATTGGATCTGTTATCTGCAAACCCATTATGCAGAATGCTCCAATTTACAAAAAGGCCATCTCCCATAGACTATATATTATATATTATAATTAAATAATCCAAATTTTTTTTAAATGACAACTTATTTCTCTGTAATAATAAACAGTACCTTGTACTTGATCCAAACCAAAGAAATAATTAATTCTTATCAGAAGCAATACCAGCTTATTTGGTTTATTTCATATTTACATGATATTCTTGTAGACTTAGGGGCAGATTCATCAAGGGTCGAAGGGAAAATTAGAATTTTCGATTTTGAATTTTCAAGGTTTTTTTGTGAAATTTGACTAGGGAATAGTTAAAATTCGATTTGAGTTTTTTAATCAAATTCAAATTTGAAATTTATCATGTACTAGCCTTTTAAGAATTAGAATTCGACTATTCGCTACCTTAAACCTGCCGAATTGCTGTTTTAGTCAATGGGGGACCTCCTGGGATCAATCTGGAGTTGTTTGCAGCCTTGCTGAAAATATTGTTTTTTTTCAAAGAAAATTCGATTCGAATTCAATTTGAATTTGATTTGAGTTTGTGGGTTGATCCCATTCACCCGAATTTGAAAAATTCAAATTTTTTATTCAAATTTCGAGTTCATGGGAGTTTATGGAAGTTTTTACAAACTCTATATTCGATCCAAATTATCTAAAGACCCAATTTCCGGAAAACCCCAGGTCCAGAGCATTCTGGATAACAGATCCCATGCCTGTATATTGATATTTTCAATCAAGTTTTAGAATTGTTTATCTGTAATGTAAAAATTTTTTGACACCCGTTGACTTCAATGCTTTCGCAATTTTTTTTGGGAGTTTCACAATTTTTTTGGCAAAACAAAACAGGACATATTCGCTCATCCCTATTAACAACATTAATTTAAAAGAATGGATTAATTTGTAATGTTTATGGACACCTAGGGGCCGATTCAAGAAATTCGGGTGAAGGGTTCGAATAATAAAAAAATTCGAATTTCGAAGTATTTTTTGGGTACTTCGACCATCGAATTGGTTAAATTCGATCGGATTTGATCGAATTCGTACGATTCGAACGATTAGAATTAAAAATCGTTCGACTATTCGACCATTCGACTTCGACCCCCTACTTCGGCAGCTAAAAGCTACCGAAGTCAATGTTAGCCTATGGGGAAGGTCCCCATAGGCTTGCCTGTGATTTTTTGATCGAAGGATTTTCCCTCGATCGTTGAATTAAAATCCTTCGAATCGTTCGATTCGAAGGATTTAATCGATCGATCGCAGGATTTGCGCGAAATCGTTCGACTTCGATATTCGAAGTCGTACGATTTTAGTTCCCAGTCGAATATCGAGGGTTAATTAACCCTCGATATTGACCCTTCGTGAATCGGCCCCCTATTAAATAATCTTTATATGAAATCCAGGGTAGAAGTAAAAGTAGAAGTAAACATAAAGTGAAATCCAGTTTAATGGTAAACGTTTGTTGTAATATCTTCTTCTCATGCAATTAATATTTCTTTACTTACCGACCACGATCATGTTATTTAATCCATCAAACACAGATTTTTTCAGTTTTGTGATTGAATTTTCATGAACACGAAGTTCTTGAAGTGATTTCGGCATGTTGGTTGGCAGGTCTTTCAAGTTATTTTTTGATAGATAAAGCCTTTCCAGTTTTGTAAGAGAAGCAAATGCAGAGGGACTGATTGACTTGATTTTGTTATTAACAAGAATTAAAGCCTACAAAAAAGACACATTATTAAAAACAGGAAACAGCTCTACTGGGCTAAAAGGAACATCAAGCACTGACAGATCCCACAGACAGGTATAGTAAAGGAACTTCAGACTTTATTTAGGCAAACAAAGGACATAGCATAACATTAAGCATTTTGTGCACTAGGCACTTAATCACAGGCTAGGATTTAAAACATTTTCCGTTTCTAGTGTTACTGGCTCTTTCAGCCAATGCTTTGGGAAGGGCTGACTATTAAAGAGATACTGACACCAGAAATTAAAAATAATTTTACATCTATCATAATATTTCCTTTGAAAGCTACTTATAACTTTGCCATAAAGTATTTGCACAATGATTTTACATTACCTGTCTGATGTCCCATGTTCCTGTATGAGGGGGCTGCCATATTTGTGCAGCAGGAAAACTCTAACTGACAGGCTGAGATGGGACAGTCAGGCTGGCAAAATAGTCAGGTTTAGAAACTTCAACTAACAATTACTTAGATAGTCCATTCGTAGTCCATTCTCCAAAAATCTATATTAACGTATTGTAATATGGCAGATCCTTCTTTGGAAATTCAATGTCAATTCAGGTGTACCCAGCAGTAATACTGTACCAACATTAGTTTCATTAGTTTTGCTTAGCATGTTAGTATTAAACTAGAAGATGACAACTCGGTAGACTGTCCACTTTAGTAGGCCACAAGTAAAATAAAGGAGGCAGTTTATACAGGTTTTATAACTCCACAGTGACTTTACAGATGGGTGGCATTTTCTTGTAAATTATAAGGTATAGAATATCTATTTTCTGAAAGAAGAACAGAATAAAGACTGCAGGAAAGGTGTTGTAAAAAAAGTAACCTATATGTTGCTTGCTGCAAAAATAACTTTTGACAGATATGCTTCTTTATTATTAGTAATGTTATTCTCTATCAAGACTGACCACCATGCGGAAACAAAGGGGCATGTTTTTTATGCCACGCTTCGCAGACTTGCCGGAAGCAATGTAAAGCACGGCGTCAAATCTGGTGTTTGTATGGCGTAAAATTACACATGCCTTGATAAACTCGCCATTTATTTTACACAGCTTTTTACACCATTTTCCAGCAAATTTCATTTTACACAGCATAATAAATATGCCCCATAGGGTTGTATGAGCAGAAGGTTTCACTGAAATTGCTACTGACATGTTTGACTTCATTGTTTTACAACTGAAATATTCATTTCATTTCTACTTTGGTAGTAAAACCTCACATTGTAGGCATTTATAATTCTTGCAAGACTCATTTAGTCACTATCATATAAGGCAAACAGTTCATAAGTTCACTCAATTCTTATTGTTATTTGGCACTCGTAGGTCTCATGGAAAGTGTCCCAAAACTGTTGGCTGTATAATCACTATTGTTGTGCAGGTGACCAATACTTTTTTAACTTTCCCATATTGCTGTATAATGACAGGGTGTGTGACAGTCTGAAGATACAGCAGAGGGTTGCAGTAGATATTCAGGACATCAGACAGCATTGTTGTTGTAGTAGAGGGAAAAAAATAATATTTTATTTCTTTAACCAGTGTGGGGCCACAAAGCTTATTATTATTGTAACATTTCTATGTAGCTAGCATTTAAACAAATAGTAAAACAATTGAACAAATATAATTTATAGAGTTTTATAAACTGTAAAACATTACATTTTAATTAAAAAAAACAATGATTTGAAGCATCCTTTTTGATCTACAGTAATGTTCTTTTTTTTCTATAATTGCATTGCTCTGGAGATTATCATTACTGGCCTAACAGATGTTTCCTATAATAAACTACATGTAATAGACCCAATATTTTCCATCCAAGTTGGCCTGTTTCTTAAATGTTAGTTGGGCTGCAAATCTTTGGAGATTATGCAGAAATGCTGCTTTTATAAAATACATTTAATTCCTTGATTTGAATTCTTTTTTTAGTTTGTATGGCGTTTAGCCACATTTTCCAAACCTCTTTATGGGAATTAGAATTAACTATGTACAAACCTTACAATTGGTTATATTTCCTGGTAATGTGCATTGTAGTTTCGGCAGTAGTTGCCGTGATATGTTGATATGTTTATATGGAACGAATGAAAGGTTTTATGAACTACAACCCTTAGTAAAGTATATATGCTTTTGCTGCTTTTATAGAGGAATAAATAAATCATAGTTTGTACTGGGCTTGTAGAATATGTCATGACAGCAGTAAATTGTACTAGGATTATAATTTTCCGTATTCAACAGTACAGACCCTTTGATTCACCACACCATATTCAGGATATATTTGCAAAGCAGCCAAACTCTCTCACCGTTGTAAAAATACAGACATTCTTCTATTTATTTGTGGTAGTCATGAGGAAAATTCCTTCTCTATAAAACCAAGCTATTGGAACAGACATGTAAGAATAGAAAAAGTGACAATATGTCTCAGATTTGGAGACACCTAACTAATTTTAATCCAAAACAGCCAATGAGTAAGCACCATCCTAACCCAAAATACATCATGTATAATTTCAGATGACACATTACAAAAGATCAAAATACTAAGGTGGTCATTTAAAGAAAATACAAGAATGCTTTTTTTTTATAAAGCTATAACTAACATTGGCAGTTACTGATCCAGTG
Organism: Xenopus petersii; assembly: GCA_038501925.1. Classification (NCBI taxonomy): domain Eukaryota; kingdom Metazoa; phylum Chordata; class Amphibia; order Anura; family Pipidae; genus Xenopus; species Xenopus petersii. The sequence goes on from CM076677.1 coordinate 41,392,506, forward strand.
CCAATGTTCTATTAGTTAACCAGTAAATGTGACCTATAAATACCAAGCTATGCTTACAGAATTTCCACATCCTGATAAGATATTATTTGGGAAGGCCGCACTTTACATCTTCCAGTTGATTTTAATTTTTTTCCAACATACTTGTACACTTAGGGGCCGATTCACTAAATTCGGGTGAAGGGTTAGAATAAAAAAAACTTCGAATTTCAAAGTTTTTTTGGGCTACTTCGACCATCGAATGGGCTACTTCGACCTTCGACTACGACCTTCGACTTCGAATCGAACGATTCGAACTAAAAATCGTTCGACTATTCGACCATTCGATAGTCGAAGTACTGTCCCTTTAAGAAAAACTTCGACCCCCTACTTCGGCAGCTAAAAGCTACCGAAGTCAATGTTAGCCTATGGGGAAGGTCCCCATAGGCTTGCCTGTGATTTTTTGATCGAAGGATTTTCCTTCGATCGTTGGATTAAAATCCTTCGAATCGTTAGATCGAACGAAAAATCCTTCGATCGATCGATCACAGGATTTGCGCAAAATCGTTCGACTTCGATATTCGAAGTCGAACGATTTTAGTTCACAGTCGAATATCGAGGGTTAATTAACCCTCGATATTCGACCCATAGTGAATCGGCCTCCCCATGTATAAATGGTTACTGTACTTCTTCGTCCTTACAAGTCTTTTCCTTCTTCAAAAACATTAACATCAGTGCCTTACAAATTTCTAAATCATTATATAATCATCCAGCTAGAGCAGGGGAAATATGTTTGTAGCCCACAGCATTAGGAGAAACCCACTATTTAACAGTTAAAAATATAACCAACCACAACCAAAACCAAAAAAAAATAAAAATTGATTTATTAAACTTAGCATATTTTTATAATAGAAACATTACCCATTCCAGACAATAATCTTAGTCAGTATTATCTATATTTGTCAACAATCCTTACAAGTAATGGGACCTCGTAAACTCTTGTTAAAACCATAAAACCCATTCCTTAGAATGTGCACTAAAATGTTGGATCAGATCAAACCAGAACATAACTGGCCTAAAATGATGGCAGTTATCTGTACAACAAACAGTACATTGTTATTCTGAACAGCAATGTATCTGCCAACTTTTATATTATACTCCTTACACTCATATATTTGAACTGTAAGAATGCTTGGCAAGTCCCTTAGGCTCCATAAGAAACAGCTAGCAATATATATAAGATCTATAGGCAAAAAGTAGTCCATGTTGCCATTGTGGCTGGTCTGAAAGTCATGGAAAGACTAAACTAGGGAGTTCTGCCATTGCCCATCCTCTCACTTTAAGGTGTGTATTTATTTAAAGGATGTTAATAATCTTTTGGATTTTGACAATGTATCTACATATTTTCAGTTGGTACATAATAGGGTCCTATTATGTATAACCTGGTATGAGTGATCAAGGGTAGTGATGGGCGAATTTGCGCCATTTTGCCGGAAAATTTGCGAATTTCGCGCAAAATTTGAGAAATGGCGAAAAATTCGCGAAATGGCTCCGGCATCTCGTTTTTGACGCCGGCAAATTTTTTCGGGCGAATTTGACATCACTAATCAAGGGGTAAAATACTCAGTATACAAGCTACTGGAATATCATCTGCTGCTTTTTTATGTCATTTTCAAATAGCAGAATTCCACTTCAGAATTTGGTGCCACATGGAAGATCTTGCATTACCTCAAACAGTAACTTGTAGGCGCATGTTAAAGCTACACCAACTCTGCAGACAGATGAGTGAGTGTCAGCCAAGTCTGGAGTGATATTCCCCACATGCCTGTATAACAGTCTACAGATTTGCAATGTTGTATAACCCACGTTGAACCCATGAATAATTGCCTTTAGGGCAAGAAACACGTAGAGAGCGCTGAGTAAGTTTTATATTCTACAAATAAATATTGTTTTTACTTTATTTTTTGGCCCTGTGTATTCCTTTGAGTGCCGGATACCCCCTTTTATTCCATTTGATTTAACCCCTTGTTTTAACCAATTTAAAGTTCTAAGTATAAACACTCACACTCATACTAACACAATCACATTTTTTTTTCAAATGCATGTTTACTTATCTCTTATCTCTAAGCAGGTATTCAAATATAAAGCCCATATTCAAGGTAAGATCTAGTTAGCCTTATATTATTAAGCAGGAGATCTTATTTTCTGAATCTGATCTCATTGTAGGTAAGAAAGAAAATGATGGCACAGCTGCTATTTAAGGCCAAGCTGTGTTGAATGGCATGTCCTCTTATAATCACCCATAGTACTGTACTGTCATCATGTTTTAATGCCCTTCTGAGAAGCCAAAAGGGGCATGAACTTATGACCAAAGGAGAATAGTATTACATATTTCACACAGCCAAACAGTTAGAGATAGCAAACAATTCTTAGTATAAACTACACAGGGAGTAGTTCCCATATACACAACAGAACCATAGTCTTGCAGAATATTTTAAGTTCATTTTAGCTCTTTAAGACCCTTGGATGAATGCTGTTAGGGCAATGTGCCTTATTTATCTTAAGCTTACATGTGGAAAGGATTTGTATAAATTGGCATATGAAACTATGAGAGACAGTTTTCTTTGGAACCATTAACACTACTATGTTCCCAGGTGTTAATTGCATTAAGATGGCTAAGGATAAAGTGGATTGTGTTGCCCATCTGTATTTAATTATTCATTTATCCCTTTACAGCCTTAGCCAACAATGAATATCAGGTGCTTTGGACATATTTATATACAGTATTGTAGAATCAGAGAATCCTATATGGTGAAACCACATTTAATCACATTTATAAGCTTCTCCCGATCTTCAAAGAGGTTTATAACCCTATCGCCATATATTAGTGTAGGGACCTATAGGATATCCTATCCCTATAGAGTTAATCCCCTACCTTTTTGTATGTAGTTCTCTTTTCCCTTGTTATTGGGCCAAGCCCTTGTAACTGGAAAGTGTAACACCCACACCTATTGGACAAAGAGTGTAATGACACTCCCCTGCCACACTGCTATATAGTGCTGTGCAGGGAGTGTCCTCTTCCTCTTTGGCTCCTGGTGCTGCTGCTAGGTGAATCCCCATTAAGCCGGGGATCACCATAGGCCCCAGTAAGCATTTACCCCAGAGGGACCTGACACCTTTGGTGCTAAGTCGGGGACCCGGTAACCCCGTGAACGAGGACCAGCTAAGATAGTAAGATCTTGTTATAGTCTCTCTGGGAGAGAAAGACAGAGAGGTGTAGCAGAAAGAGCAGTTGTCGCTCCAACGAGGATTGTAGGAGGAAGTAGCTTCCCACAAGGCCTGTTTGCCTTTAGAGCAGGGAACTCTGTTGATAGGCATCTAGGTGAGCAAAGGACTACCTGTACCCTACCTGATAGATCCCGATCCCCTCACTGTGCAACGTCGGTTGAACTGGGAATTGATGTACACCTATCTGCAATATCCTTGGGAGTCGCACCTGTTTGACTGTGAACCTTGTAATGTCCAAAGTGATTCCACCTGCTGTGTCCTCAGTATATTTGTAAGTAAACCTGTGGTCATTTGCCTCTGGCATAATAAATCTGTGCTCCTGTTTACCTTTTTACAGAACCTCCTGTCGTCCATTATTCTATTTTGCACTTATATGCCTGTGAGTTGTAGTTCAACTACAGTTGAAAGGGGAAGCTTCCATTTGGCGAAGGCTCTGCCCTGAGTGAGGATTCGCAATGTAACCCATGCTCACTACCTAGCTGGTCACCCATAACTCCTAATTGGCAGAATAGGCCAAGAAAGCGTTACATTAGGTTGTGAATATATTTAATATTATTGATTAATTTTTGTCTTTAGTTAATACACAGACAGTATTTTCAATGCCAAGTGCCAAGTAATTAAAGGGGAACTATCACGAAGATGAAAATTTAATATAACCTTCATCAAAATGAAATAAGAAATTTAAATCTAACTACAATAAATTAACATTCTATACCATTTCTGAAATAATCAAGTTACTCATCGCTATCTCTCTCTCTCAGCATTCATCTGTCTTCATTCTCTTTTTAGACATGAGTCAGATTTAGGCAGGATATCAAATTCCAATTAACAGATTTAATATTTCTAGCAGGTATATTAGTGCTAACTTAAATAATTGATTTCAGCACAAACATAATATAACAAAATAACCGACTTTAACACAAACCCTGCACGTAGAGAGACAGGATTTTTGGTGATTTTAAAAGTGTGAGATCTGATACATCTTCTATAAAAAGTCCTTCTCAAAGGCTGTATTAGCCTTAACTGACTTTCAGAATCAGACTCCTTCATGAAGACAGAATGAAGAGAGACAGATGCTGAGTGGGGGGTAGTGAAACATACAAAGTTAGAATATTTCCTATTTCAGTATGGTAAAGCATATATTACATTATCATTTCCACAATAGTTCCACTTTAATAAAACAAATTCTTGGATTCACTGGTTTAATTAAGATATTACACATTTCTACTTCCTTGAGTTGTCTAACCATAATGTTAGAATGGTAGAAATATGTGATTAATAGGATTTTTAAACTGAACCAGGTAATTAAGACATACAAGGGAAATATTTATTGATAGGTATTTGCATTTCTTTGTTAATTATGATGTAAATTATAAATTGGTTAAATTCATGGAAAGTAAAAGGAAGTCACTGCCCCGCCTCTATGCCTGAGGCATAGAGGAGGGGCAGGCCATATATGATTGACAGTTGAAACTTTTAAATGAGTTTATAAAAGGTATGGATGTCTTTAATAAAAAAATAATTTGGGTTTCATGTTTAATTTGCAAAGGACTTTCATTATATAGCTTTTTATGTGTGGGTGACAAGTCCTTTTTAAGGACTAACAAAAAATAGTTTTCCGTAAGAACTTTGTAAAAAAAAAATAGTCAGCTGCAAGGTAAGAAGAAGCCAAAGCCTGATGCAACCGAGTAACTAAAATTACAATAATCAGGACATCTCTTGTCAGGGGGTGAAACAACACGTCTATAGTAGTAGTGTATTTATGTATACAAATGTGCAGGTTATTGTACAAGTAGTTGTACAAGTAGTTAAGAAAAAATGTAAATTATTCTTACATGAAGGCTCTTTAGATTCTTGAAATCGCCCTCCTTGATTTCAGTGATTTTGTTGTTCTGTAAGTCAAGTAAAGTGGTATCGGAGGGTATATCCTTTGGTACTTGCTCCAAACCTGTGCAAAAATGTATATATTTTTTCATTTTTTTATCAAATAAAATATACAATTCAAAAGATATTTTATAGGACAGTTATGCCTTTTATATATTTCCTTGCTAATTATCTGATGTCTAAAAACACATAGCTGTAATTGCAAATCTCAAACAAAGGCACCTCACTATCTTATAGCCTGCATAGAGACTAAAAGCAGAGTTTGGCAGGAAGTATAGTGGTGCTTTAAATTATATTTAAAGTACTTTAAAATAAGGATTTGGCATTTAATACAATGCATTAAAAAATGCTGTGTAGCCCACCCTTGGTGAGTCTAATATTTCTGTATTGGTAGGTCTAGCATACCTTTACCAGACTAACTCCAGTAAGGTTATACTGCAGTTGTATAAGATCACTTTTGTTAAGGAAATAAAAAAAATGTAGGGAACTGAATGGAACCAACAAAATAAGGATGCACTGGTATTTGGTAATATCCACTTCTAAGGCCAAATGTCCGAAACCACTTGCTTCCAACAAGACAACTCAGGGCCTGTTCTATTCGAGAGGTAGTGTACTGGTTGAGTATGGTGTGCCAATTCCAATATTCCACACTCATTCTGATAGACCCATTCTTCTTATGCACCAGTACTATTATGGAAGCATATGGGCTTCATGATGCCCTAATACCTGCTGCCATCTTTTAGATGTTTCTTTAAATCTTCAAGGTCTCTTGGGGCAATACACTGGTACCTCTCTCTAAAGGGCCTATCTCCCTCGAGGCAAATCCTAAGTTGAGAGCTTTTAGAGCAACCCATAACTGGGTCACTACTGCAGAATACCTGGTTTCTATCTAGCTGCAGTCTCCAGACTTCTGGCATAGCCAAGTTGCCAAAGTTGAAATTTTCTGGCTTCAGCTGTCAGAATCCTGGTTTTAGGTTAGTTTTAGGTATAGGTTTAACTAAATATGCTTTACCTAGCAAAGCATGGGAAGGAAATTTAGCTAGTTTACTGGTTGTATTCCAACCCTTATATTCCCTTTGCTGCGCTTCATTCATCTGGTATGATAGCTGGCATCAGCTTCCAATACCAATTCAAAGAAGTGAGCCTACTTCCTATGCACTTTGAAGCAAGAGGTCAATGTCAGGGTCCTCTCACTTTATTTGTCCAGGAGGAATTACCTGCTCTCTTGAACTGTATAAATCATACATTTCCCACACACTCTTCTCTCTGTTTCTTTTTCTGTTTAACAATAGAGATCAGTATGAATTGCAGAATGAAAATCAGGTTTTTGATTGTACCTAACAGGCCAGCAAGCATTTGTCTTCTAAGATGAGTATTGGTAGCTACCACAATGGAGGTCTTAGCTCCTCATGGTCTATCCCAGAAATTTCCCATAGGAATGAATAGAAAATGAGTAAGTTCTTCTGTAGTAAACTCTAATCATTTTGATAAGTCTACCCTTTGCTGTTCAACCATCTTTCCCAGATCATCCAGCCAACTGTGTATGTCCATTTGCCTAGGGGCTATAGATCCAATTCTTTCCTGAACACTTTGAAAGGCTTCCCTTTCTGATGCTGATTCTATTGAAATTAGGCTTTTACTAGTAAGTAGTAACTTGGCTTCCATAAGGTCCTCCTCCTCGCATACTTGTTTAATTAACTGTGGATATTTAGGGGCTTTACTGCTCCCCCTTTTGCATCCTTATCTTCCATATAATGGGTTAATTAGTTTGATCTCCTTTTAGAATATTCTAAGCTTGTCAGCCATATGGGGATACACCTTTCTTTTGTTTTATGTGGTGAAGTATCTTCGCCACCTGTTGGATAAAGCCTTTCTCCTTATCAGGAGAAAGGCTTTATCCAACAGGTGGTGAAGATATTTCACCACATAATCAGGAGAAAGGTGTTCAGACTGGTAGATAAGATCAGCCACATCATATAAAGCATCCAAGTAATCAAAGGCATTATAATCACTTTTGTTCTGCTTTAGGGCATGGATTACATCAGCAGGCTCCTCATAGATCTCTCATCTATTATTTGCTAAATCTACTTTGAGATTATGTTAGTTTCTGACAACTAATATCAGAGCTAGGCAATGTATGGGGTCTGTCACTACACAATTTTAGCACAGACGGCTCCATCAACAGTCTCAAACAGACTGAAGCTCCATCTACAGTCCTAAATGATCTGTGCACCTTGGTGTCCTTATTTAGTTTATCCAGGTGAGTGGCTATTGGTTCCCTTTTAGGTTTTACAGGTTCTAGTCTTAAAGGAGAATTAAAACCACCCTACAAAAAGCACCCCCTCCAATCTTGCAGGCATTGCCCCCTCTCCCTCCCTACAATGTGCTTTAGTTCGGGTCTCAACGGCGATTTGCACATGAAGCCAATTCCTGACTTGGCCCAGCTGCGCATGAGCAAGCAGGCTTTATGACGATGAAGAGACCCAGAGACTACAAGAAGATCAAGAAGATGATGACCAGGAGCTGCACTTCTCTGCATTTAAGGGTCAGAATTTTTTAAAGGTAGTTTCTAACACTAAAACATATCGCTGGGAGTGAGGGGGCAGTGTCTGCAAGATTGGGGGGGCTTTTGGTGGGGGGCTTAGTTCCCCTTTAAGCTGGGATGTCAGGGTCAGTGTTTCTCCAGTCTCTCTTTGTCAGGCCCAGATTTGTGGCAAGGCCACAAAGGCCTGGCTTGGACAGCAAGATTTCAGGGGAGGCATGCCACTCAGCCACATCCCCAGAGCACTGGGAACGTGCATCTCCCCAGCGTCTGGTGCATACGCATGAGTAATTGCTGTGGAGGGGGGGCGATGTGTGCATGGGGACTAGGACCATGTGGCCTAGGGGTGCTGCAAAAAGAAATATGGGCCTGTTCTTTGTATCTGTAGCAGTCCTGTCAACTCTTCATTCAAATGCTATAGAAAGAAGTACAGGATGCCTCTTTTGGTAAGTTGTATACATACATATAGTCCTTCTTACTTAAATAAGGGTTGCTAAATGTACATATTCAAATTTCAAGCAAGCAATTTAATAATAAGAATGATAAAGATATTTCATATTTTCTGAATAGCAGCCATGCCATTAATCTTATACTTTATACTTATTCTTGGACTCTATGGTATTTTTGAACACATGGAAATAAATTTGAGGTCTGGATTCTTTCCGAATAGTTTGTGTTTTAACAAAGAAATTTCTTTGCATCTTCTTTCTATACATTCAGTCCCTTATGCAAAAAATAAATAAATAATGGTCTATACTTTGGGAAGGGATTTCAAAAGAAGGACATAACTATTTGATTATTCACCAAGGTAACCGATCCCATTCTACCATCATAGTCAAGCCTAGTCAAGGTAGCCCAAAAGGACTTATTGTATTACTTTGTTCAATGTTAGTGATGGGTGAATTTGGGAAACTCATGGAACGGCGAAAAATTTGTGAAACGGCCAAAAAATTTGTTAAATGTTTTTTGGACGGAATTTTTGCTGTGGTTTCGCGAATCACAATATTGGGCAAATGTATTACATTCAATTTAAACAAAAGGCAATGGTGTCCAAGGCATATGGAATTGTATGTTTGTCCATAAAAGTTTTATTTTACTTTTTTGTGGTAAAACAATGTAATCATTTGTTTCCATTGGCCCACTGCAAATCCCAGGTTGGGTAGAGCATGTGCTTCTCTCTATGCCAAATTTATGCTACATTCTGAATGGTTGGCAGCTTTTTGGAAGACAACATAATATATTATTTAGATTTATATATAATATGGATAGTATTGTGTGAAAAGTGCAGTTTTAGACTAATTCAATAATTGGTATATTAAATATTAAGATGTAATGTATGTATATTTTTATTTGTATAGTGCTCTTTGAGGGCAAAGCACTGTACAGTTGAACAATAAATTAGTAGAACAAACAGGGGGTCAAAAAGAAGTACAAATAAGTACAAAAATACAATACACATAAGTATGAGTACAATACATATTAAGTGCTTATTGTTAAGGAGAGAAAAGGTTGGAAGTTCCTTCCCCGTAGAGCTCACAGTCTACATTATATGTTTATTTCTGCAAATTAAAAAGGAAATAGGTACTACTCTGGAGCAGTTCCTTTTAAACTCTCCTCTTCTTTTTCCTAGCCATTAAATTGTTAATTTCGGCAATCTGGACAGTAAATGAATTGAGTGGGAGTTGACCGTTTTGTGACTGCACAGAAAGTGTTTCCAAATTAAGTTAAAAAAATGGAATTTGTGTCCAATGTTTCTGGAGAACAGCTTTCTTTTTGTACAGCAAAAGCCAAAAGAACACCAGACAGTTTAAATTAAAACCTCTCAGTTGGACAGTTTTATCTGTAGTGCAGATGAAGTAATGGAAATGAAGCATGTTACAAATGCAGTTCCTTAACCCTTTGCTATGCAACTCTATGATAAAACAACATGCTAACTTATGTTAATATTAATATTGTGAAACTTAGTGAACCCACAATCTTTACACTTTGTGAAGTGTTCAGCTCAAAATACTCCAGGGGCAGCATGGTAACATCTAAACGTACAAAGGTTCTTTTTTAAATATATTGTATCTACAACCATTCTCTAACATCCCTAGACTAGCAATACACTCTAGGAAATGTCTGCAAGTGCTAATTCCTGGAGGTGCTGTATATCTACTAGTAAGTAATGAGGAGGAGGTTTTCCATCTGAGCAGGATGGGGGATTCTTAAACCATTTATTTTGCTTGGCTCACCAATGACATAGGGAAACCCAAAGACGTGTATTTTTATTTGCTCAGTGCCCCTTCTACTGGCAAATAACATATACCCAGTGCAGGTTGCAAAATATATGTCTGCTGAGAGCTTCATGGTCTCGTCTTAAATGATGGGTATGTGAAGGAATAAATAATCTTTAGTATTAGCACTCATATGTAGTGATGGGTGAACAAATTTGCTGTGAATTTCCACATTGAGAATTAATTCAAAACTGTGGCTACAATTCACCAGCGAAAAATTCACTACGTCAAAAAAAAAAAAAAATTGATGCACGTCAAAATTATTGACTTCAATGTGTTTTGCAAATATTTCACAGTTTTGCGGTAAATTAACAAATTGGACAGATTCACCCATCACTACTCATATGTACTCGGAGAGAGCCATTAGCATTCAGCAGAGGGAAATGTGACAGATTATTGCATTGTGGTCACTGATGTAACAGCAGACCCCGCGGCTGCAGGGGGCCCTTGGGAGCAAGGGGTCTGTTGTATGGAATTTCCTTCTTCTGGCCCTTACTCCCTCCTAGGTTTTTGGTGCCCACTGCCGCAAACAAACAAGCAGCGCAAGAGCAGGCAGCTGACAATGAGGTGGGAAGGAGGCACTGACACAAAAACAGGCCCGGGAACCTCTGAATTTATTTCTTGCAGGGTCGTCCCTGGTAGTTACTACTGATTGTGGCAACTGTAGGGCCCTCCTGCTGTAACCAACCACCATAAAGGAAATTATACTGAAGTGTTAAATATCTTCTCCAGTGGGTTATTACTCTTTCCAGATCTGATAGCATACGTTGCACTTCCATAGCATATGTGAAGAAATATGCACACTCCACCCACAATCTGTTTTTCAATAACTTTTAGTTAAACTGCCTGATCTTCCCTGATTCTCTCAAGTTCAGATGAAAACAAACACTGATATGTGTTAACATTACCATACACATCTCATAAAACGGTATGCTTTAATCATTGTGGTTTGGCACAAATATAAGACACACATATGAGTTGTAGAATGACTGATTTATTTGTCATCTGAGATAGTGTCCCATTATTCCAAAAAAATCCCAAAAACAAATGATTCATGAAATACCTTATGCCAAGTTTTAAGACATTCTATTTCATGCAACTGAGAGTATCAATCAAATCAGGGGTTTTCTCAAAACAAGAAAAAATAAAATATAGCCATATGTCCACTTTAAACTTGGCTTCTTACTGGCCATAGAATTAAATGCACAAGTTTGTCAATTTAATGTCTGTTTATTCCACAAATTACTTTACTTCTATTCATCATTTGATGCAGTTCCTTTTAAATTAGTTTCTAAATCGTATGTTTGTATGTGTGACATACTCATATCTTTTGTGTTCATCCAGCAACATATTCTTGTCATGACAGACAATTGCTGTTATCTAGGGGAATTGTTTTGGCATGTAGTTCATCCAGTTTGTATGGATCATGTGAATAAGATACATCGTTTGCAGAGTAGAGATATTTTCATTGAATCTCGTCCATGTGATAAAACTTTTTTCTCACTTAATTGAATTTAGCCCTTTATATCTAACAACAAACATGCTTTTTTATTTTTACCTTGTAGATAATGCAGATATGTGGTTATTTTATGTACAAAAAAACAATAGGACCTACACAGTTTTCTCCATGATTATCAAGGATAGTCCTTTTTCATGCTCTCTTTTAATATCTTCTAACACTCAGAAACTCATTGCACAGGGAATAACTCCAGCTTGTTATTTATAACAGGTTAAAAGATAGCATTGAACAGTTAGGATCAGATTTAATTCCATGAGAAAAACTTATCACATGTTGTATCTCATAAAAGTTCAACATAAGTCTATTGAGAAATTAATAATTCTATTAGGAGATACATTTTTCTCATCAAATTTAATCTGGCCCTTAATGTACAACTAATTTGAGATTTGAATACAGCATGAAAACAATTGTACAATGCTACTGCTTACCTATATCAGAACACTGCACAACTCGCAGATGGCACTGGCAGCGGAATGGGCAAATAGGACCAATAGGCCCAGTTGGTCCATCGGTGGGTAAGGCTGGTTCCGGCCATAGAGATGACCCATCTCCTGATGCATCATCCTCTAGCATGAAGTCAAACAAGCCTCTTTGGTGAAAAGGTTTAGAAATGCAAAGGGGCAAAAGTACCAAAAGGATAATAGTTGCCTTCATCTTCTTAGTTCATCCAGCCCAATAGGTATCCTAGACGTGCAAAGAAAGGTAACGTATAAGAATATCCAATATTGGTTAATTGTTATATACTTCATTGATTTTATAAATAAATATTTGAATATCATGAGAAATAGCAGTAAATGCGTCCGGCTTGCTGGTTGATGTAATATACACTTCTGTCTGACTTCTATAAACCTCTATCCAAACAAAATGTTTGCCACATTTTTAAATTAGTGTCTGAACAAATAATCAGGCCCGGATTTGTGGAAAGGCCACCTAGGCCCGGGTCTAGGGTGGCAAGATTTTAGGGGGGCGGGATGCTGCCCAACCACAACCACATTGGTTCAAAAACACTGGGGATGCGCTGGAGATACAATATTTTTTTTAATTTTCCATGCGCCAATCCCCATTGCTCTGGTACAGATGATGAAAATTTGCACGAATAAAGGGGAGGAGATGATGAACGGCAGTGGGCCTAGGGGCGCCTGCTATGTAAATCCGGCCCTGCAAATAATTCCCAATAAATTGCAACATTGCTGTACGTACTCTTAGAAAAAAATATTTTTGAGCTAAAGAATTGATATGGGAGATGCTTAATGCCAAGGTTCTTGTAGAATGTAATGAGAAATAGAAATATGCACATGGATAATTAACTGCAGCATTATCTTGTTTCCTCTTTTTAGTCAATGAGAGACTAATATGGGCTGGAGATAATACATCCGTTTAGAACTGGATTAACCAAATCAAGATTCTTTCACAAATGCCAGAGCCATTTATTTTAACTGGAAAAAGGTCTCAAACGAATCATCATTAAAACTATAAACCATTTACTAAACTATTGTGTATAACAAACCTGTTTCACAAATTTTTATTTGCTTACTTTTGTTTTTTTTTAACATTTTTCCAGCTCCAACCTACCCACTGGCAGATTTCTTCTAGTCTATAAAGTTTTCCCCATGAGCTGGCAGTATGTTAAGTAAAACTGGGGGAACTGTGTGACTGAGTAGAAAAATATGTTAAGTCAAGGAAGCACACAATACAGTATACAGTAACTCGGTATAATAATGTGCCTTTGAAAGGGGTGCAGAACCAACAATTTTCATCAGTTGTTATTATACTTGTGGTGAGTATGAAATGATGTGACAGTTACTGATACAATGATGATGGAGCTTTGGCACAACTGATATCAAAAGCATGCATCAAAATAAAGAATCATACTGATTTTTAGTCTATGGTGAGCTATGCAGAGGTTTATCTACATTCTTCCCCCAGACACTACACTGCCATAGAAAAGTCATTCATCTAACCTTACCCTTGAATGTAACCAACCTTTCATAGATGATAGTATATCTTAGTGCCAGTGTAACTTCAACTCAAAATAGGCAGCGTAGAGATAACAGACTGGGGTAAATGTTGGCATAAACGTAAAGCCACAACAACATTTCAGGATCTGCTTGTTTAGTATGATTTAGACAGTGTCATTTTGGTTTTCATGTTTTATTTTTTCAAACTTTTGGATTATTCAATGTTTTTGTGTAGCTGTCAAACTGGAAATATTAACTGCTATCTACTTAGTTTCCTAGCAACCAGGCAGCAATAAGGAGGGATGAACAGTAGAGGGACTGCATATAAATACAGTTTAGCCTCTGTACCTTTTGGCCTCCAATATTAAGGTACAATCATAAGAATGTTGAAAAGCATTCTTGGAATGCTAGGAATACATGTAAGAATTAAAAATATAGAAAAGGGTATATCAACACAGTGGGGGTCATTAATAAAGTTTGAGCATCGCATATTTTTTTGCAAATGGTTGTATTGCCAATGTTTTTTCCTGAGTGCTAAAATATTGCACTGATGTGCCCGTCTTTCTGTTTTTTCTAATTTGCATTGCGCAAATATATTCGCAAATGGCTCGCAAATTAGGTGTTTGCATGAGTGCAGGCACTGTGCAAGGTCATTGTGTACGAAAATAGCGCTGATAGAAATTAAATTCGCAATCTGTGAAAACTGTTTTGCAAAAATTTTCTCCACCGCCAAAGTTGTGGCGTAGCTCAAATGCAGAGTGTTTGCATATATATTTGCAATTTGCGATTTTTCCCATATTTGAAAAGCTCCTATCGACATTTGCAGAACAAAAAAATCTGCAATTCTGTTTGCACACTTTTATCCAGCTTTATAAATATAACCATGCGCAGGGCAAATATATTCACTGTGCGAACCAATCTGCCCTGAGCAAATGATAAATGAGCCCCAGTGTTTCAAAACACAATAACACAACATAAAGATTCCACCTGATTTATTATCAAAAAGGTTAAGTGGCATTGGAGAGGTGGTAATTGAACTGAAATGTTTTCCACAAAAATAGATCTCAAATTTAGATGTGCTGCAATAGAAAGTGATAATTTTGGAAATGAATTATATTTTTTCTTAAAATATAGGCTTTTATGTATTTGGGAGGATATTATGGATGTTATATGTAAGACTGTATAACATTATGAGGCATATTTATCGAAGGTCAATCGAATTCATGTGAGTTTTTAAAAACTCCCCTAAACTCCCATAAATTCGAAATTTGATCTAAATTTATTAATACAATCAAATTTTTTAAACTCGGACGAATTGAAACGACCTGAAAACTCCAATCGAATTAGAATCGAATTTAAAAAACTCAATTCGAGATTTTTTTCAGAAAAAAACTTGCATGTCAGAAAAGGCTGCAAAAAACTCCAAATTGACCCCTGGACCTCACTCATTGACTTAAACAGCAAATGGGCAGGTTTTAGATAGCAAATAATCAAATTCGAGTTCTTAAAGGGCCAGAGTATTATAAATCTCTTAAATCAAATTTGAATTTTTTTTAAAAAGTCGAATCAAATTTGAATAACTCCCTCCTTGAATTTTACAGTTTTGACAAGTTTTTAAAAAATTGGAATTTCGAATTTTCAATTCGACCCTTGATAAATCTGCCCTATGCGTTTTATATTTAAATGGATACCTGATTGTTATATATTGATTTTAATATATGTAAGAAGAATAGTTGAAGAACTGGGAGGCACAAAAAGTGCTGGGATTGTAGGACTAACTTTAATTCACATCAGTTGGTATTACTAACCTTCATAAAGCACTATAGTCTCCCACATAGCATTAAAGAGTGGGGGACACAAAGACAAGACTCAACAGTTTACACCTAGAATTGACTCTTACTGGAAGTCCTTACACCTTAGTTGAGTTTGAATGAATATCCTGAGGCTAGAAAGTTGAGGTTTAGATGATAAGTTTAGGTCATGTGAAAAAAAGAGGTGAGGCTACAAAAGCAGAGTTGTGTGTTTATTTTTACTTTACAGCTTATATGTTGCCTTGTTCTGTCTTGTCTGGGCCACTGTTGTATATTAAGACATTCCACCCAGCCCTCCTTCATAAGGTGCCCTATTAGATAATGGTCATAATTTGATTTCATCAGGGGCAAGGTCACAATACATGGTAAACAGTAAAGGTATTTGCATCCAAACATGCTTGCACTACCACCATAGTTATATTCCTTGCCAGTGCATCTGCAATTCCTTTTGTTCTCATTTTTAGTGAGTTTACAATTTTACATTTTTTTTTAAAAAAATTCCTAGACTCAAACTGAATAAAAAGCTTCAATTTTGGCAAGAACAGCTCCCATTGCCTTCTTCATGACTTTGCAAGATTGTAGATGGCAAAGTTTATTGTTATTTTTTATTCAAATTTTATTTTTTTTAAAAAAATGATGCGTGAAAAAAAAAAAAAGTTTGATATATAACCCCTTTAGTGTTCATTAATACAATACATAATGGATACATGTCAAAAGCTCTAGGGGAAGAAAAGTGGTTTATACATCATAGGGCCCATGCAGTTGACACCCTCCTGAACCACACCACCCACATTATCCAATATGGCAGAATAGCATAGCTAGCACAGCACAGCTGTGGTTACTTCCTATCCATAACTCTCTGCCAATCATCAATTAACAGATGAAGTACGGGTCAGATTTAGTTCAAGATGGGAGTGGTCACATGATCATATACTGCTGTTTTGGAAGGTGTGGGAGACCTGGGCCATATAAGGGATTCTGGGTGTTGTAATTTTGGAAGGCTGGGGATTGGCCTCTTTAAGGGCCCTAAAATGTATAAACCATCTGCTGTCCCCTTTACGGCTTGATATTGACATTTTTAACAGAGGCTGCAGCTTTCACCAGAAAATAGAATTTTAATCACCGCAGAAGTTACTACTTACATTTCTCCGTGAACAGGAAGGGATTATATGTGAGGTTATATGGACAATCAGTTTCTTTCCCTAGTGACTTATAGCAAGCAATCATCATTGAGTGTTTCTTGTCTAGTGTAGTGAGAATAATGAAATAAAATATTTACTTGACTGCTGTTGTTAGGACAGTGAACACGAAAATGCTTTGTTCTTGTTGCTGCCTCTCCCCTAAGCCAGTGCTGTCCAACTGTGAGGTCTGGGGGTTGCATGGGCCTACCAAAAGATTTGTATGGACTCTATGACCTAAATGTACACTAGACTTCTTTTTATCATTTTATCATCATTTTAACATTGTCATGCTCATTACGATTTAATATGTTGTATTTTATGGTCGCTGCATTAAAAACATCAGACAGCACTGCCCTATGCAGATGAAGGTTTGACATTTTAAATGAATAAAAAAGGTAAGAAGATAACAACTCCTACTCTCATGCAAAAATGCTAAATATTTGGAATTTGTCTTTAAAATCAGTCAAAATGTTTTTAGTTATGAGTATGCTATTAAAAGAAAACTTCTCTTCATAGTCAGGTTTATTCCATTAATGTTACCTTGAAGGGATACTGTTATGGGAAAAAATGTTTTTTTCAAAACACATCAGTTAATGGTGCTGCTCCAGCAGAATTCTGCACTGAAATACATTTTTCAAAAGAGCAAACGGATTTTGTTATATTCAATTTTGAAATCTGACATGGGGCTAGACATATTGCCAGTTTCCAAGCTGCCCCCAGTCATGTGACTTGTGCTCTGATAAACTTCAGTAAAGGTGGCCATACACGGATAGATCCGCTCGTTTGGCGATGTCGCCAAATGAGCGGATCTCCCTCTGATATGCCCACCTTGAAGGTGGGCAATATCGGGCAGATCCGATCGTGGGCCCTAGGGCCCAACGATCGGATCCTAGCTCTCACAAACGGGCGGTCGGATCGCGGAACCGCATCAACAAACAGATGCGGCCGCGATCCGACGGGATTTTTAACCCCATCCGATCGAGATCTGGCCGACTTTCGGCCAGATCTCGATCGGGGAAGCCCGTCGGGGGCCCCCATACACGGGCCAATAAGCTGCCGACACAGTCTGTTGGCAGCTTTTATCGGCCTGTGTATGGCCACCTTAACTCTTTACTGCTGTACTGCAAGTTGGAGTGATATCACCCCCTCTTTTCCCCCCCCCAGCAGCCTAACAACAGAACAATGGGAAGGTAACGAGATAGCAGCTCCCTAACACAAGATAACAGCTCCCTGGAGGATCTCAGAACAACACTCAATAGTAAAAGCCAAGTCCCACTGAGACTGATTCATTTTTTATTAAGTAGGAGAAATAACAGCCTGCCAGAAAGTAGTTCCATCCTAAAGTGCAGGCACAAGTCACGTGACTGGGGCAGCTGGAAACTGACAGTATGTCTAGCCCCATGTCAGATTTCAAAACTGAGTATAAAAAAAATCTGTTTTCTCTTTTGAGAAATATATTTCAGTGCAGAATTCTGCTGGAGCAGAACTATTAACTGATGCATTTTGGAAAAAACATGTTTTCCCATGACAGTATCCCTTTAAACTGCCAGTGTCAGCCTTGAGATTGGGATTTGATATGTGCACAAATCATTAAGTTTGTATATTTTCATAAATTATGCATATAAGAAGGAACTGGCATATTTGGAGAGGTAGACTGGACATTCTGTATACAGAAGAGTAGCAATAACTATAGCATGACATTTTTCTTAGAACATTTTATTGTTCTTTTTACTATGGAAAATCTACCCCATGTAGCCCATGAAAGCAATATGATGGCTCTATTCCACATGATAGGTATACATATACGCAATGGTTGTTGTAAACTAGGTCCCTCCTACCTTCATAACCTTTATTAATACAATGACCTCCCCACCATTTCCTTTAAAATGATAAAACGTGTAAATATTTGTTAGTTATTTTTAAATGTAGACAGGGAAGCTTTGGCTTGCCATATCTTTGGAACATTGCTAATAGTATTCCCCCAAGCAAGAAATGTCTAACTGTATAAATCATTTTTTATCCCTTTATTTGTCAAAATACTTAGAACTGCATGATGATATATAACCGCTCTGTCTATTGTATATTATATCGACATTCTCCTGTATATAGAAAACCACATTACATCTCCAAATTACAACTCCAGTTCTTTCTGTAATATAGTCAAAACTGCATGTATACACAGTATTCTCTTATTATAATGCTAGGCTCCTAAAAGTTGTATTTTCTTTAAATTTTTTTAAAGGCAAATAGAATGAAAACATTAGCAGTATATAGGAGTTTGCCATCAGCCACAGTACTTTATAATTGGGCTTAAAAGCTGACCCCGCCCCCTCCTCGTGTATAGGTACTGTAATACAATAACTGTGGCTATGTGGAATGCAGCTTTAGGAGCTGATATATGATTCCAGTTTTATTTTTGTTTCATCCATCCCAGGGTTTCCATGCTGCTCCGTGCTTACGTACACTATTAAAAGGCTATGATAATTTGAAGTTATACATTTTTCTAATTAGAACTTTGGCTACTGCATTGCTTTTAACTGTAACTGTAAACATTGGTATAAATGAAAAATAATGATATGTGCATTAATCAGATGTGAGTGTGTATATAATATATCATCAATATAACTACAGTGAACAAATTGTAATTGTATTTATTAAAGAAAAAGTAGACTACAAATCCAATCAGATACAGAAAACATTTCTACACTGTCATTTTTTCCTTTCAGTCCTAGGTACAGATCTATGCTCAAAAATACAGTATTTCCATGATTTGTGTTATAACAACTGTCAAGCAAAATGACTCCATTGGACATTGTGGTTAAGTTTGTTATGTGGCATGTGGATAATGAAATATATAACGTTTTTTTAATCTGCTTTGCAGCGAGTAAAGATCTCCAGCTGTCACAGAAACAAATCAACTGTGTTTGTGTATATTATATACATCAGAACAGAAAAGCTTTACATCTATGTCAGACAAAAGTAACACTCACTAGAAATATATTTTTAAAAGTTCTTTCTTACAAGAAAACAAGCAATTGCAGCATTATATTAATTTCAACAAGACACCTGAAAAGCAACAACAGAGTAAAAATAGGACACAATAGTCAGCATTAGCAGGCTTCTAAAAAAAATGAAATCTACCTAAAAACGTATGTCATTAGACAAAGAGTATTTTATTACCTGGTCTTTCAACAAAATGCATCTGCTGTTCCCATGAATGCTGAGCTAGTTCTAACCTAGCTGCATATTTAATACATTTCCTACCTTGTTATGCTGGGATTTCCAAGAAGAACTCTAGCAGCAGAGATGTAATTTAAATATTCAGTCCAGACAAAATGAGTTTACAGGTGTGCAAAGAAGGAGGGGGTAGAACCAGTACTCAGCAACTGTCACTTAGTGGAAAACCCTCCTGCTCCTATTCCCAAGCACTGTTATAGAAAGCAGTTTCCTTCAATGAACACAATCCAGGCTGACACCCACATTAGATCATATGGTAATGATATGTCTCCAGCTCTTTAGCCAGAAATGTATCAGACTTTTCTTTTTTACTTTCCTTATTTAACCGTGCACACAGCAAAGCTTTCCTTTGATTGATTATTAAACTATGGAAAAGCTGGGTTACTATTTTTTTAAAAAATTTTTTTTTTGCTTTGACTATTAGTAGGATTACATTTAATTCAGTAGCATAAAGGAAACTTTATTTAATATTTCTCTGCAGTATTTGAGTAAAAAAAGTTTTTCTCTCAAAATGTCCTTAAATCCATATATTTCATTTATTTCGCAAGGTAATATAACAGCAGCTTAGTTATGTTAAAACTGTATAAAAAGTAATATTCTTTTAATTTCTGTTGTTCATTAATTTTATAATATTACACATTCAAAATAACTACAACCAGCAAGAAAACCACGGTGTTGAAAGTTGGATATTTACTAGAGAATCACAGTATCTTATTTAGGTGCAGGGTAGTTAAAGATGTAACGTCCATCCCTCATTTAGAAATAACTACAAAGATGACCACAATGGAAGGGTTATGGCAGGCAAATGCTATATTTATGTTCAAAGGCTTTCAGGCCTAACATTTATAAAAACTTGACCAATACAAAATTGAACACAAGTGTATGTTTAACTGTTTTTATTTTTATTCAAATCACAATGAATTGTATTGAAAACTGAAATACATAGAGATTACAAACTGAAATTTCAGATCTGTCGTAGACTTGTTAAAATTCACTGTATTCATTTTAAATCCAACAAGAATGCATTTTATATTAACATACTGAAAGCAAGTAAAATATACATATTTTACAAATAAGCATTTGGCTCTAAAATTTGGACATGTAAGACCATGCCTTCCCTAAGGCTAAGACCAGGTGCAATAACGTACTTATGTCAGTGGAAAGCAATTCACTATCATTAGTGGTGTGCTTAACATAGTAATCTCTATACCGTTAATATTTGTGCCCCTTAATATTGTAGTTTCCATTGATAGCCTCCTTAAAGCACCTTTAATGCACCCATATAACTCCAGTCCATAGTTTCACTTTCCTGCTAGTTACATTGCACTTGCACATTGCGAATGTAAACTGAGTAAACTCCCCAACTTGTGGCTATTCCACAAGAAAGGACAACACAACATTGACCATAACAGAGAGTAAAAGGTAGAGTTGCCACCTTTGACAGCGGCTAAACCCAAACAAAGGGGACGGGGCAGATAGCATTGGGGGTGGGGCAGTGCTGTTGGGATGGGCATGATGACAGAAGAAGGCACAATGATGGAGTTATGATGCCGGGTTGGGGTTATTGCATCCCTTAGATGCAAATGGCTTGATTTCGGTTTAGTTTTCTGAATGTTTAAAACCGGAGAGAACGTTTTGAATATATAAGAATTGCAGCACTCCAATTATGCGTTAAAACCGCCTTTATTCCAAATATAGCATATCGACGTTTCGGACACAGGAGTTCCTTTTTGAAGAAGGACCTCCTGTGTCCGATACATCGATATGGTATATTTGGGATAAAGGCGGTTTTAACGCACAATTGGAGTGCTGCAATTCTTATATATCCGAAATTGGAGGTATGTAGAGGTGAACATATTTTATTGCAGGCACCCTGTGAAGAAAAAACTTTGAATGTAAAAAGTGTGCTGGATAATTCATGTGATAGAACGTTTTGAATAAACAGCCCTTTGAAAAACTGAGATGTCCAGTTCAAAATCACAGGGGTGTCAACCCGATCTCTATCTATATTCAACCTGATGAGTAAGCCCAAACCTCTAATTGCAGGTGTGGGATCTATTATACAGAAATCAGTTATCCAGAAAGCTCTGAAGTACAGAAATGCTAATTTAGAAAAGCAATTTCTTATTTTTGATTGATTAGACATGGGTATTTTTTCAACCCAACTTAACTATGTAACTATGATTTGCTTTTTTTGTTTTGTTTCTGTAATTGTAAGAAATGAACCGTACTTTATAATAACTAAGCCATGTTAAGGTGAGTATCTTAGTATTTAAATATTTTTATTTATTGGCCAGATTATTGTTCGGCTTTAATAAGGTTGAAAACCAAACAGAAAGTTGAGACATGAACAGGCCTGAGAAAAACCAAATTGTTTGGGTCAGAACCAAACAGGTGGCAACCCCAGTGGAAGGAAGGGTTAATGCAAAGAACAGGTTTTTGCATAGGGGAATGTTGACCCAAAACTTAATAAAGCAGGACTTTCAATTCCAGTCCTTAGAGATAGCAAACTTCCAATTATCATTCTCATATCAGGACTTCTTAAAAATGTTGTTTTGCCAAAATAGCACACAATAGAATTTATTTATTGATAGTGAATCTGCAGTGGAACTGCAAATAGTAAGAAGTAGGGCATGATATGCTGAAAGCTGAACACTGCAAGCAGCAAGTACTGAGCAAATGCTGTAGTGGCATGGGATAACATGCACTACCCTGAGCTACTATAGTTAATACCAGTGTTTTAATGCAAAGAAGGTCCAGAAAAAAAGGCAAACTAATATTTGATATGCAAAAAGAATAGGCACTTGCAGTATGGGCAGTTTCTAGCGTCATTGGATCAGCTTTCCAAGACTAAACGCCATGTCTGCCTTGTACTATATCCAACTTCAATGTCTTTGCCATAAGTGAGGAAAATTGATACTTTTTAGTCGCCTAGATTAAAAGGAACGGAATTTTTTTTACCTTTTACTATTATTTAAAATGAATGCAATAGATCAAGTTTAGTTTTACAATAAAAAAATGTATTATGTTGCAATTTATTTTCCTTCTATAAAAGAAACGCAATGGGACATAATATAAACATAATAATCAACTAGATGTATTTATTACTGGAGAACAAAAAAACACAAGCCAAATTAGTTCTTGTATAAAAACAAAACAATCCTTCCAGTTTAACGTTGTTGTTATAGTAGGTCAGTGCTATAGACTAGATGCAACCCTCTAAATTATTTTTATGTTATCCCAACAATACCATCATTTTGATGTAACCCAGCAAGCGAGCATCTGATATATCAGTTACAGATATAGGATTTGTTATCCAGAAACCCATTATATAAAAAGCTCAGAATTCCAGGAATGCCATCTCCCATAGACTCTATTTTAATTAAATATTTAAACATTATATAAATTATTTTCTTTTCCTCTGTGATGAAAAAAAATCTCTGTTCCCAACTAAGATATAATTAATCCTTATTGGAGGCAAAACAATCCTGTTGGGTTTAGATTTAACGTTTAAATTATTTTTTATCCAATTTAAGGCATGGAGATCCAAATTACCGAAAGACCCCTTATCCAGAAACCCCCAGGTACTGAGCATTCTGGATAACAGGCCCCATACCTGTAATTGTTTCATGACATGAAAAATAAGAACAGCACCATAGCAATGTCAAGATGATGGAGCTGGCATACAAATGAGGGAAAGTAAATGGAACCCACTTGCATTAATATGAACAAATACTCTAATTTGCCAATGTACCATACTTTATTAAAACATAATTTCAATGTACATTTTAATGCATTTTTAAGACCCACCTGAAAGTGGTGTATTGTTATGACACAGCTGACTTTCTCAGTAAGAAGTTTCATTGCATATTGATGCATGTAGTAATCTTTTTTCCATTGGCTGATGACTCACTAAATACTTTAATGTATTCACTAATACATTTTTTATTCAATTTGTGCAAAGGGTAATTTATTCACATAAAGGAAAAAATGTTTTTATTGTGCACTGTTACTACAATGCCCCTTAAGAATGTGTGTTTTTGATCACCGCAATCCTAGAAGGTAGAACAGTGGAAATCAAAACTCTCAAAATTGTTAGAACTTGTTTACCTTTTTACTAATAAAAATAAAATACAGCAGACAGTATGTTGAGACAACATGGAAACAAACATTCTTCCATGACCTTCTCCACCATGAGTCATATGCAGTCCACTTCCTCTTTAAGGAGAAACCACTCCCAGCTCTTTTGCACAATTTGATTGCATTGGTTCTACTTGAGAGAATTGTATGGCAGTATGTTATTATAGCTATAGCAACACACTTTCTATGGAGAAGAATGTCTCTTTGTACATTTACATTTAAAAATAACATTAAAACCACAATATCATATTGCAAATATTCTGCAAAATAATATAATGAAATATTTTTATAAATATTGATGAGAAAAATATAAAATTGGCTATTCCAAGTGACTTCTTAAAATATTCCAGACAATTTAATGACTTAACCTGGAATTCTATGGGTTTATTATATTTAGATATAAATATGAATATGAAAATAATATGATTTTTTTTTTAGGTAATAATCCAAAAGATTTTAACATAAATTAAGAATGTCAGTTAATTTAGAAATCTATTGGGATCTAGTGCTCCATTGGTATTGCTAAACTTTCTGTCCTGGCCATAATCCATCAGGCAGGTGCAATCTAAAACATGGGTATTTAGAAGTGCAGTTTTTGGCAAACTTTCTGTGCAGAGATACATAATGGATTGGGGAGAATGAATTAATCCATTGTACAAGTAACACACTTCATATGTTTAGATTGAGTAAATGAGTAAGATCAAATGTAATTTAGGATCTTGGAAAGTCAAGCTAAGAGTATACATTAAGGGGGTTATTTATCAAAGTCCGAATTTATCTCAAGATGTTCTGCCAAAAACTCAGATTACATCCGCACAGGTTTTTTCTGTTTAAATATTATTAATACCACAAAAATGTGGTTTGGGGGAAAAAATCTGAATTTCCACATTTTTTCGGATTTTCAACTCAAAAAGTCAGATTTTGTATGCTTTTTTCCCGAAAACTCTTGAAATCTTCGGGGTGTTGCATGAGACCCAGCGCACATCAAAAAATCATTGGGACTTCTCCCATTGACTTATATGCAACCTCAACAGGTCTGAGATGGCAGGTTTTCTGATTCTGACTTTCTCCATCCTCAGGGTTTAATAAATTCCGAAACATTCGTGATTTTTTAAAAGTCCGATTTTATACTAAAAAATCACAAATTTTTCAGATTTTCGAAGTTTAGTAAAGGACCCACAGCTGTGGGTTTGGTTTGGTGATGTGAGTCTATAAAACTCTTGGTGGGTGAGTCTATAAAACTCTTGCACCTAGAAGTTTTTGTTATCTTGATAAAGGGCCGAATCTTGTGAGGACAGAAACGTCGATCCAAAAAATACGTTTTTTGATTGAGAAATCCTGGTGTGCTTCAGCTTTTTTCTATGGATATAAATATATATATATATATATATATATATCATATATTCACAATATTAATATTAACATTGCTCCTTGAAAAGCATTTGTACATTGCAGAAGAAAGATTCTCTCAAGTTAAAAGCTGGGAAAGTTCTAGATTTTTGACAGGGCTAAAAAGATACCATTTAATTAATCAACAACAGATATTCTTATGGGAAAAGATATGTGAACCCTTCATTTAGTAACTGGCACCAAGTTTAGCAGTAATAAATTCAAGTAAACATTTCCTGTAACTGCTAGTAATCTCACACATTGACTTTGTGGAATTTTGGCCCATTCATTCCCTCTGTTTCAACTCTGTGACATTTGAAGGCTTTGATGCATGAACAACTTTCTTTGACTCTTCCCACAACAGTTCAAAAGGGGTTAGACCTAGTCTTTCACTTGGCTAAGAACATGTGTATCAACTGCTGTTTGTCTAATATCTGCTGTCTTCTTTGATCATGAAATTAACTTTTATGTGAAGATCAAATTTAAAATATCTGAATGTATATACAGGATTGGATCATCAAACATAAGGAAATCAGTGAATGTTTTAGGGGGATTTTAAACAGTTATTTAAGCATTGGATTGTAAATAGCTCTTTTAATATGTAAAGAATCCCTCACTCACTTTTCCATGAAAGATTCAGCGTCAGACATAAAGACAATTAATTGTTGCGGGTGCATAGTCTGCAAACAGCAACAATAGAAAATATGTAGAAGATGTATGTGTATGATGCACAAAGCATATATATATATATATATATATATATATACGTATATATATATTATACTATATGTGCTATGATGCATCTGCACTGAGAGTCTTCAGTTATCATGGGTGCTAGCTCATTAGTGAGTATACAACAGTTCAGAAGGAATCTCACTCTGTAACAAGTGTATCATAATACTTTATTGTTCATAAATGTGTATCCAGCATTTCAGCCCACATTAGGGCCTCTGTCGAGGTCATGGAATTGCTGCAAATTAGTTTGAGGAATATATATGTATGCATAATGTGAAAAAAAAATTAAAATTAGTCACATATTTACAGGATTTAAATGCTTTGTTCCAGCAAAATACTATTGTTGAGACACATCGTACATAGGTCCAAAACTGTTCTCAATGATAGCTCCCATGTAGCTTCCTATGGATCAGTGTATCCAAAACATAATCATAGCAGACCATTGTTCATTCAGGATTAAATTCACACTCCTTCAATCGTAATTAGTGACACATCCAAACCCATCATCGATTGTCTACCGTATATACTCGAATAGAAGCCGACCCGAGTATAAGCCGAGTTACCTAATTTTACCTACGAAAACTGGGAAAACTTGTTGACTCTAGTAGAAGCCTAGACACAACTACAGCCCTGTCCCCCAGCAGCGCACATTCTTCCAAAGCGACCCCCAGCGATCAACCAGACTTCTTTGCAAAGTTGATGGTGACAGAGAATTGCCAAACGGATTACTGTGTACATTGTCCCACTGTCCCACTACCATGTGCAGAGGGTGCTGTTTGATATTGCCATCACTGTTAATCTTTCGTATAACCAACAGAGGGCGCTGTGTGATATTGCAGTCACTGTTATTCTTTCATATAACCAACAGAGGGCGCACTGTTATTCTTTCATTTAACCAACAGAGGGTGCTGTGTGATATTGCAGTCACTGTTATTCTTTAATATAACCAACAGAGGGCGCTGTGTGATATTGCAGTCACTGTTAATCTTTCATATAACCAACAGAGGGCGCACTGTTATTCTTTCATACAACCAACAGATGGTGCTGTGTGATATTGCAGTCACTGTTATTCTTTCATATAACCAACAGAGGGCACTGTGTGATATTGCAGTCACTGTTATTCTTTCATATAACCAACAGAGGGCGCACTGTTATTCTTTCATATAACCAACAGAGGGTGCTGTGTGATATTGCAGTCACTGTTATTCTTTAATATAACCAACAGAGGGCGCTGTGTGATATTGCAGTCACTGTTAATCTTTCATATAACCAACAGAGGGCGCACTGTTATTCTTTCATACAACCAACAGATGGCGCTGTGTGATATTGCAGTCACTGTTATTCTTTAATATAACCAACAGAGGGCGCTGTGTGATATTGCAGTCACTGTTAATCTTTCATATAACCAACAGAGGGCACACTGTTATTCTTTCATACAACCAATAGATGGCGCTGTGTGATATTGCAGTCACTGTTATTCTTTCATATAACCAACAGATGGCGCTGTGTGATATTGCAGTCACTGTTATTTTTTCATATAACCAACAGAGGGCGCACTGTTATTCTTTCATATAACCAACAGAGGGTGCTGTGTGATATTGCAGTCACTGTTATTCTTTCATATAACCAACAGAGGGCGCACTGTTATTCTTTCATATAACCAACAGAGGGTGCTGTGTGATATTGCAGTCACTGTTATTCTTTAATATAACCAACAGAGGGCACTGTGTGATATTGCAGTCACTGTTAATCTTTCATATAACCAACAGAGGGCGCACTGTTATTCTTTCATACAACCAACAGATGGCGCTGTGTGATATTGCAGTCACTGTTATTCTTTAATATAACCAACAGAGGGCGCTGTGTGATATTGCAGTCACTGTTAATCTTTCATATAACCAACAGAGGGCACACTGTTATTCTTTCATACAACCAATAGATGGCGCTGTGTGATATTGCAGTCACTGTTATTCTTTCATATAACCAACAGATGGCGCTGTGTGATATTGCAGTCACTGTTATTTTTTCATATAACCAACAGAGGGTGCACTGTTATTCTTTCATATAACCAACAGAGGGTGCTGTGTGATATTGCAGTCACTGTTATTCTTTCATATAACCAACAGAGGGCGCACTGTTATTCTTTCATATAACCAACAGAGGGTGCTGTGTGATATTGCAGTCACTGTTATTCTTTCATATAACCAACAGAGGGCGCTGTGTGATATTGCAGTCACTGTTAATCTTTCATATAACCAACAGAGGGCGCACTGTTATTCTTTCATACAACCAACAGATGGCGCTGTGTGATATTGCAGTCACTGTTATTCTTTAATATAACCAACAGAGGGCGCTGTGTGATATTGCAGTCACTGTTAATCTTTCATATAACCAACAGAGGGCACACTGTTATTCTTTCATACAACCAATAGATGGCGTTGTGTGATATTGCAGTCACTGTTATTCTTTCATATAACCAACAGATGGCGCTGTGTGATATTGCAGTCACTGTTATTTTTTCATATAACCAACAGAGGGCGCACTGTTATTCTTTCATATAACCAACAGAGGGCATTGTGTGATATTGCAGTCTCTCCCCAAGTGTACTGTTGGTATAGGAAAGATTAAAAGTGACTGCAATCTCAGCTACTCGGGTCCACTGACCCGAGTATAAGCCGAGGTAGACTTTTTCAGCACATTTTGGATGCTGAAAAACTTGGCTTATACTCTGTATTTTCCTCAGTATAACTGTAAGGACACATTGTGTCACATTCAGTTCATTCATACCATCAACAAATGGGGTCTCCTTCTTATAAATGAGTTTAGTGCATATTGGTCCTCAATACTGCTTTGTATGATCATAGAAAACAAATAAAAAAAAAA
This sequence comes from Xenopus petersii, assembly GCA_038501925.1. NCBI lineage: Eukaryota > Metazoa > Chordata > Amphibia > Anura > Pipidae > Xenopus > Xenopus petersii. The sequence continues at coordinate 41,421,325 of CM076677.1, forward strand.
CATACCACATAAAAGACCAAGACAGGGAAGAGAAAGAATGCCATTTACCCATTATAAAAGCACAAAAAGCCAAATGTATAAATCTCCAAGGAACTATGTTAAAGGGATGGGCGAATTTTTTCGCCTTGTTTCGCCGAAAAAATGACGCCCATAGACTTGTATGGCGGCGTGCTTCAAAAAAAAAGACGCGCGTCAAAACAGTTTCGTCGCGCGACAAAATCTTTTTGACTCCCATAGACTTTAATGGGCGTCTGCGACATTTCGCCGGCGGCGAATTTTTGGCAAATCGAAACGGGTCAAATTCGCCCATCCCTGAGTCGCTTCCAAAGTCTTGTTGTCTGCTTTACACATCCATAAGGAGTAGTATTTGCTAGTGTCTTGCCAGTAGATCCCCAATGTTTTAGTACAAAAAACAGAATCATGGCAAAAGTATATCTAATTATACAAAAAAAAGGCTGACATAGTTACTAAGCCAGGGAAATGTTGCAGCACAAGCCTGTAGTCAGGTCTACTTAAAAGTGCTTAAAAGTATCAATGTGCCCAGGTTAAAGACATAATTTTTGGGGACCCTCAGCCACCCCCTACTCCACCAGGAGCTCAGCAAGGGTATAATCAACACTCTAAACACATTATCTGTGATTTCTACATAATTGTACAACTGGGTGTTTACAAACAATATAAATATCTTCAGATAACTGTAAAAACCATTGAACATTTAAAGAACTGTTCTGCAGAGCAGAGGCAAAAATTACTAAAAGGAAAAATGTTGTCTTGAAGAGTGAAATGGTATGCTGAGCTTGATTGTCATACCTGAAGGCTATTTTTTTCTTCACATAACCTTTTCTCAGTTTTACCTCTTTCACCAACCCAGCACCAGAGCACCTATGACCTCTCCTCTTCCTCCAAATATTTTGCTTCCAGCACCCCTATACCAGTACATCTCTTTTTAACTCTTTTTCAGCCCTGTACTAGTGAACCCCCTGATCGTTCCTTTTCTCTAGTTTTTTTCATTCAGCAACCCTATCATTGCACCATTCTGACCTCTCCACTATTCTCTTTCACTTCAGGTAGCCCTGTCAGCCTATATTTTGCTTTCTATAACTTTCTAGAACCAGTTGTAATGGTTATTAACACCCAGAGAAAGTTGTGGCCTTGTTTTTATATTTTCATTGGCTCTCAGAACTTGCAAATGTTCTTTGATGTCTGTGTTGAGTTTCTTTAATGTAAGAACCTGTACAACATCATGTCAGCACACCCCAGGCCCTCAGCTTAAGGGAGCGGAAAAAACGTATATAAGGAAGCAAAATGTTGGAGCAAGGCACTCAAATTGGTCACGCATGGATCAGATTAATGTTAAGTAAAAATAGAAATTTTATTTGTATAAATAACTCATGCCTGACTCGTTTCGTGTCTAACACACTTAGTCATAGGCTCCGATCATGAACAAGAAAAATAAGGAAATATATGAAATTCAATTATGAACAGGAATCAATGGAACTGGAACGAAAATAACTTCCAAAAAACAATATATCCCATCTGATATGTGGGATGACCCAGGTGTATATACCCCAGGTCTTTCACAATAGGATATGGAAGTGGAACAATTTGAAGTTAAATGCTTATTGAGACAAAGTACCAGTAATACAAAACAAACATGTATAAGCATCAAACGTCGCAAGTGGATCAACTCACCAAATTGAATAGGTGGCCCAGGTGCTCCTGCCCCAAGCTATCAGCTCAAGGGAGTGGACAAACCGTATATAAGGAAGAAAAATGTTGGAGCAAGAAATTTTATTTGTATAAATAACTCATGCCTGACGCGTTTTGTGTCTAATACACTTAGTTATAGGCTCATGACTAAGTGTCTATGGCTAAGTGTCAGACACGAAATGCATCAGGCATGAGTTGTTTATACAAATAACATTTTTATTTTTACTTAACATGCTCATGCGTGACCTATTTGAGTGCCTTGCTCCAACATTTTCTTCTTTACATTAAGAAGAACCCCAAGAGTAAAAAACATTGCACACCTTTCTTGCACTCGAAACTGAGCCTTTGATTATCATGAATATCATGATTAATCAAAAATTTATACAAAGAAAATAATAATTCTGGGAAATGGTTACAAAATTACTTTTTATGACTGGCTGTTACTGGCACTTGTTCAGGATATTCAAACAACCAGTCATGTGCACACCCGAGCTCGATGGAATACTTAACCCTGGTGCTCCGACCCTAGAAAATCGGCACTTCCTCAACACAGCAGGAACAAAGAAAACAGGTACCGCCACACAGGGCGAATTCAAGTAGGGGACTAGCCCCTTACGTGTTTATTAGTCAACACAACTAATAACTATGACTAATAAACATGTAAGGGTCTAGTCCCCTACTTGTTTAGGATATATCAGAATCAGAATTTTCCCCAAAATGTTGTGACAAAGTAGTAAAATAGGTATATGTAAATCTAAAACAACTGGACTTGCTCAGTAATCAATGAAGACGTTTCACTACTCATCCGAGCAGCTTCTTCAGTTCAACTGACTGGTGTGGGAAGTTCTTGTCATATAAACTCTTCCACTAATCCAATCACAATGGCACATTGTAACTCTTCAAATAGGTGACATCTGAAATTTACTGAAGTGTTCATTCTGTGTAGTTCCGTGATAGGATTATCAAATGTGTCATGCAACTCCTAGAAACAGGTGTTACTTGTAAGAGTTGCATGAATGGATGTGTGAAGTGTTCTGAAACCGCCGGGGTAAATATGTGAGAACATCATTGTATGTAGCAGACAGGTGGTGTTGAAGGCCCCCGCCTCTGTTCAGGGATGGTTTCTCCACCTTGACATGAATCGCCTCTTTCACGCCTCGTTCAAACCAGCGGTCTTCTAAGATGTAGACACTAGGAAACAAGTACCTATATAATGCCTGAAGACATTCTGAGAATAAACACAGGTCAAGAACATGGCAGGATTTTTATATCGAAATGCTCAAACTGTGTTCAATATTTTGGCTTTGTTACTAAGCCTTTGTCTAAAAATGTTTTAAATAAATACATTTTTCATTTTGATCATATTAAAAAAAGTCATCATTGTTATTTTTACAAACAATTTTAGAAAATAACTCAGGGCTAATTAATAGTAATTAGCAGTGTTCAAAAATTATGAGCTTTAATCTGACATTTGTTTACTCAGAAATCACAGACCTTCCCTACCCACTGATAAGATTTTGTTTTTCCATATTAGCACAGAACTAAGAAGCCATGGATTGTTGCTGGGTGGAAATTATATATTTATTCAGTCTGTGCAATGGGTGCTGAGTTATGTAGTCTATTTGCCTGCAAACCTGGTCGGAGTAAAGATAAGATCTGTCCAACTGAAATCATTGCATCATAGTAGTGCTGTAAAGAATTTCCTTATTTTAATGTCAGTCTAATAGGGGAATGTAATAAAAATTAGTAACAGAAACACTATTTTTAATGGGAAAATGTATGCCTTTGCACAAACACATTTCCTTTGTGTGAATATAATATAGTTTTTATGACCATTTCTGACAGTGGAAGAAAAACTGCAAATGTTATAGTGTGTGCGCCAGCTTGCAGTGTATGTAATAAAACTTCATTCAAGGACTTCTTAAAATTGCAATTAAATTTCACAATGCAATAACAGTCTAATGAAGAATATTACATTGTGAAGTGCGATTTTTTATTATTTGTGTGAATTCCATTAGTTATCTTTTTAACCCTTTTCATTATATTGCTGATAGAATCTATAGCTCTGACATAGATGTACTATCGTGGCACCCCATAGATTCTGCATTTCTAGGTTATAGGTTAAAGGTTAATTATGTGGGACCTCAAATTATCTAGCGACCTATAGTCTGCTCTTTTGCCAAAAAACTGACAAAATTCTGTTCTGTAACAATTTTTTTAAGCCAAAATGGTATCGTTAGAAGATATATTTTTAAGCTTTTTTTATCCCTGATTATACCCAGCAAAATTATTAATAGACTGTATGTAGAAATTGCCCTTTTGCATACTATAGGCATCCATAATTACAGTTGGCTCATGTGGTGCATCTTTGTTAAAGTCACTGAGTTTTCCTGAAATATTTCCTACTCATACTGAGTGCCACGTTTCAAATACATTTCAAATACAGAAAAAAAGAGAAAGTTTCCATGCCTTATAAAGAGGCGAACGTTTTATTGGAAGGATTGTCTGCAGAAGTTCTTAGGCTAAACGTAAGCAGGTAAACTACTCAGCTGTAATACTGAGCATATTTTGTATCACATTGGAAAGCACAGATATGAAATCATAACTCAAACACTGTAAACATATCTGAACTTTATGCAGAGAATAATGCATGCCCTGCTGTAATTTCTAGGGCTAAGAGAAGTCACTGAGGAGTACTGTGACCATATAATAAAATCAGAAGGCTGCTTTTATAAAGGTTGCTGCAATCTTTATACATTCTAGTGGATGGTATATTATTTTATATAATCAACAGTGAAGGTTAATGTCAGTACTGCATTGGTCCACTGCCACAGAGGCCCAAAAGCAATGGTGACGGGCTATAGCTATGACCCCAGGTTTTTATCTGTACCCCTTGGCCAGTTACTTATACATATGTAGTCAATTAACTATCTGTAGCTCTGCTATAATGTTGAGGCTGTAATAATTAATTAATATTATGGCAGACTAACAGGGTACAGAGCAATACAGGTAAGTAAGTTATACAGGGCTTGGATAGGGTGGACAGAAAAAAATCTAGAAATAAATTAAAGGAAGTGACAGACTAAAGGAAACATCCTCGGATTTAAAGAATAGACAAGTTGAAGACAGGTTGGGTTATCAACAGTTGATGTCAGGATACATAGTAGGAATTCAGTTAAGGAGAGGAATTTAGCACTACCTACTGTTATGGTCTAAAGGCTGTGGAGGATGGAAGTACCAGTGCAGAAGATGGGTCTAGAGGCTGAAGCAATAAAGCGTCCAAAAACTGTGAGGAGGTGGATCTACAATAAGCAAGCTCAACATTGGAGGAAAGGCAGGAGAAAGGAAGGCAGGATGTTGGCAGGAGAACAGAGAGGTTACAGATATGTCAGAAGGTGAAAGGAGCAATGGAGCAGAGACACGAGTAGGGATCCACGGTGAAGGTCTGAGAGAAATGAGGCAGGCAGCAATGGACTCTGAGTGCCTATCATCTTAAGTTAAAACATGTGATCTGACATCAGAATGTGCTATTTATAAGGATATATGTGGTGCATTGATAAATGCCCATGCTTTAGATTATATATTATACAATAAGAGTAGTGATGGGCGAATCTGTGCGAAATTAGCAAAACGCATTGAAGTCAATGGGCATCAAATTAATTTTGACGTGCGTCAATTTTGTCAATTTTTATATGCACGACTATTTGGTCCAAATGCATTAAATTCAATGGCCGTCCAAATAATTTAGACGAGCAACAATTTTTTTTTGACGCAGCAGATTTTTCGCTGGATCGCTGGTGCTAATAGTCAACATCTGAATAGAATATGGCTTGTATTAAATTCAACAAATAGAAAATCCTCTTTGTGTGGAGGCTAATTCTAATTTAAGAGCTCATTTATGGGATTTGTTTAGGCTAGTAAAATAGTGTTTGGGTTTTGGCAAGTGCTACCGAAATGCAAAGAATGTATTATATATATATATATATATATATATATATATATATATATATATATATATATATATATATATATATATATATATATATATATATATATATATATATATATATATATATATATATATATATATATACACACACACATATATATAGATATACACATATATATATAATATAAATATATATACTATTATTTTTATTATGTATCTTAGTAAAATAAAAAGGGATTAGTGGTTGATGCAATACAAATACAGAAAATACAGCAAAAGATTGTTTCTAAAGCTGATTGACATATACTAATGCCTGGAGAGAGATCAATTTTTCCACTAAATTTGTTTTAGATTGGTGGTATTTTTCCACACATGGCAAGTCAAACCCTAATCGAAACCATTGGTATACTAACCTTGGGGTGCTATAAGTACTAAAGCATTCTGTGCTATGAGGTCTTATTAAATGCCCCTAATGATGGTATTTATCATAGAATGTCAGCCTAGTGGTCTCAGCAATGGGTGTGCAAGAGGGCAGACAGGATTTGGGAACAGTTAAATAATACGATGGGGAGCAAACCACAGAAAGCTGGAAGGACCAGGATAAGTAAGTCACAGATACAGGAAAAATCAAGGAAAACTTCTGAATGTTGTGAATAACCAACAGATAATCTATATTATAATAACTTATTGAAGAATTATACCAAATGTTCATATACAGTACATATCAGTAAATATTGCCTTTTTCCAGCTTTTCCCTTGAGCCACCATTTTGTGATTGTCTCTCTCAGAAATCAGCTGACTGGAAACAAGTCAACTTATAGAGGCATATAAAATGATCCAAAGATGCCTCCACCTGTGCTCCCGTGCTCCCTTCCAAAGTCAGCAGTTCTCTGAAGTGCAGCACGGCCGGGCCCGGTAAAACACTCTCCCCCCCGTCCCCCCAGGCAAATGACTGGGTGCACAAAAATTTCACACATAGAAAAAAGGTCAGCACAACATAGGAGTTAGCACAAAGGTTTATTGACATCATTAGTGTATAAAAGCAATGATTCAGTCCCACTAGTGAGCCTATATTAGGTTTAACAACATCTGCAAGAAGTCGCATGTTCTTCGTATGTCTACATAGGTTTTCTCCAATTAGTCCAGTTTCTGCCTACATTCCAAAAACATACAGACAGGGAACTTGGCTCCTGATAAAAAAAACTGAACATTGGGGCAGGGACCGAAGTGAATGATATGAATCTATGTAAAGACATGTGGAATGGGAGGTTTTCGCAGCCCATGGGGGGGGGGGCACTGGAACTGTATATTGGCTTGCATATACAAAACACAAATGGGGTCCCAAAATGGGCATCCTGCATGTCTCTGCACAACTAGCACAGAGGCCAGTGCCAGAACAGGCACCACATAGTGTGCAAAACAAAGTGCAGAACAATGCCTGATTGCAACTGTACACTTTACTCCTTAGATCTTCATTATATTATGACCCCATTTGTGGCTCCATTTAAGCACAGGTATTTTATTTAGCTATTTTATTGTGTAAAATTCTTCTCAAATTTGTAATGCCAAATATTGCCTGTGAGTAATACTGTAAAGCATTTTTTTAACTTTACTACTGTCTCTTGGAGTTCCTTGAGTGTTAAAACGCCCATGGACATTGGCAGAAGGACACCATAGAAAACACACGTCAAATTCAGCAGTAAAAATTTCAGTCTGCACAATAAAAGTGATTGTAACTTCAATCTTTGATGTACTGGTCCTTTTTTCGTTTATTTTTCAGATATAATTTATTTTTATAAGCTCAATTTCTAACTTTCACTCTCGTATTTATATAGTATAGTAAAGCTAAAAATCCTACTACTGAAGGAAAAAAAAGAAATTCACAAACACCTCTTTTCATATGGAAAAGTAATCAAATTTATTTTAATCTATTTTCCAAAAGTAGCATTTCGTCAAGCAGTCGTTTTGCAGTGCAGGCCTCACGCAAATTACATCAAATAAAGATCAGAATGTTTCATCCCACACAACTTAGTCTAAGAACTGTGGTTCTAAAGAAATCTTTGGTGCAGGTTTGTTTAGCATTTAGCATAATAATTTCCATATTTTGTGGTAACGTTAGCTTTACATCAGCAAATATAAAATATAAATCGGAATTATCTAATCCATAGTAATCCATAGTTATCTAATACATTTAAAGCAATTCCTTGCTTAAGATTGTCAATTCTACATAGCTCTTTTTATAACAAGCATTTTTGTCCCATGACAGACAGAGAGTTGCTTTAACTAGGGTTGCCACCTGTCAGGTTTTGAACTGGACAGCCCGATAATTTGAAGGGCAGCCCGGATCAAAACTTCCTTCCCAGTTTTCCAAATTAGGAAAACCGGGCAGGATTCTCCCATGATTAACGCAGCGATTGGACAACGGCTGATTGCTGTGTCATAGCCACGCCCCCTGACATCATGACCCGCCTCGCTGCATCACAGCCCGCCCCCTGGCTTCACGGCCCTACCCAGTCTCCACTAGCAGAAAAGGTGGCAACCCTAGCTTTAGCAAATGTTTCTATGTGCACAAAAACTCTTCAAAAACTACATATGCGTGAGTAAGGCAGCCTATGTATACAATTATTTATTCACACAATTTTTTGTGCACATCACAATTTGTTGTGTATGCTAGCCTCAAAACTTTTTTTGCAGAGGCAAGCATCTTGGGTTGAGCATTGTTGCACACATATGGTAACTCCCTATAGACTAAATCACAACTTACCTTGATTTTAAGGGTTTACCCTAAAGGGCAGTGTACACCTACATTCTTTTTTGTTATGTTTGGAATTAGAATACACGTCCCATGTTTACTGCAGATAGACACATAACTGCAATATGCACCCTTTTATGGATTAAGGTGCCAAAGTCAAGATGATTAATCCTAACCCACTACAAATTGTATCTGTCCTTTTCCACCTATGGTCCACTTACAGAAGCCTTGGAGCTTGAGGGTTTGGCAAAGTATCGTAGCTGTTCCTAGCATGGTACTCTGGACATAGTTCTCCAAAGTTGTTCCTGGGATTTGTTAGCGCCATTTTCCCAACTTAGGGGTCACAGCCCTGATGCTCCTATCACTTGGGCCTACACTATCCACATTGTCTATAGTTTGTGTTTCAGGCCTTGATACTTCTCTAGTATATCATGCTACTTATTCATTTTGCTGTCACTTGGAACTGCTTCTTCTATCATCACTGCTTTTTTCTTGTCCACATTGTCCAGTTGAATGGCCAAGATTAATTGGACAGTCCCTGGGGCCTCTCTACACAGTTTGCATCATGGGTCCTGTCTTGTGTGGTAGATCCTTGCTTCTTTGGATTTGATGGTAGGCTCCAATTGGGACTCAACCCCTAGTTCTAAACACTATGCTATACATAACTAAAGTTCACTTGGCTTATAGTCTATCTGTAGATATTCTTGACTGGGAGTAAGTGGTTCATTTACAGATTAAAACAAGCAGACGATCAATCCAGGCCTGATAGGAAACCTGCTCTTGGATTTCACCTCAGCCATGACGGGTGCAGCGTCGATTCCACACCTATCCCGCTACCTCCCCCCCACACCACAATTCTCCTACCCCAAATAATACTTACACACCACTAGATTGGAAATAGATGGCCGCAGTTGTTTATGTAACACAATAATAAAGTAATAGTCATGTATAACCTTTTTAAACTTTTAACAACCGTTTGTATAACAAACTTTTAAACCTTTAACATATTATTCCCCCACCTGAGGAGGAGGGAATGGGGGTGGGGTATCTGTACCCAAACTGCCAAGATAGGTTCCTGTTCCATTCTCCTAACCCTAAACCGGGCTGCATACCATACTATGAGGACCCAGGCCTACCAGGCTACTTCCACTGACTATGAAATACCCCCTTTTTAACTTCCCCTGTGGGTCCTTGCAAAGATACCCCCCACAACTGCGACTAACACACCTATTATAGGGAGGGAGGGTGGGATGCTGCGTCCTTCTTCCTCCATGTCCCGGCGGAATGGTAAGTATTACCGCTGTTCCTTCCTCTGCTCCTTCGCCCGGGACGCACCAGCCAATCAGCACCTGAAACAGAAAAAAGGGGGGAGGGGTGGGGATAGCTGTACTCCTAAGGCCCCGTCAAGACCCTGTTGCCCCTATTAAGGCCATGGGGTCCCCTTATGAAAGCATATCATTCCAGGGAAATTACAGATATTTAACCTACATTTTTGAGCTTTGCTCTCTTCCTGAATAGAGAGCTCACCCCTAGCCATAAAATACAGGTATAGGACCTGTTATTCAGAATGCTTGGGACTTGAGATTTTCAGATAAGGAATCTTTCTGTAATCTGGATCTCAATACCGTAAGTATGCTTAAAAATCATCTAATCATGAAATAACCCCAACAACTTTGCCATCAATATGGACTCATGCAGTTTATTTTGTGCATACTGCTACTGAAAAATGCCTTACCCTTTAAACAAAACAGGGATTGTTTGTCCATATATTGCAATATATTTAAGCTGGCCAACTACGTCAAAGTCATCCCATATCTGGCCAGTCCTACGCTTATATTTGAGCACAACTTTCCCTTGTTTATTATAGTATATATATATAGTGAATAAAGTACCCCCTTTTGTAAAATATAGGGATATTATAAGTTACCGAGGAGTTTCATGACCATATAAAAACATGAGGCCGAAGGCCGAGTGTTTTTATACAGGTCATGGAACTCCGAGGTAACTTATAATATCCTCATATTTTACAACTGGGGGTACTTTATTTATTATAATACACAAATTTTAGTGAGTCATGTGATAGAAATTACATCACTACTCACCGTTTATAACTGATGACATCACTACTCACCGTTTATAAGGATATAATTTACAGGATATTCATGGCTTTTGTGTATTATATATATATATATATATATATATATATATATATATATATATATATATACACACACACACACACACACACACACACATATGTGCACAAAAACCTGAAACCTCCAGATATCTATTTCTTTTATCTTTTGTAATTAATTTATTTTTTATATATTCAAAACAGCAGACGGGTTTTGCCAAAATGTGTTTTCATTTAAATTATTGGAAAAGAAGTCATGCTAACTATTTCTTCTGGCTGACATTGAAGACTTTTATTATCTGAGCAATTCTTGTTAGTTCCTGAACATCTATAAACGGGCTATGAAACAACATTTTTCTTTATGTTTAACAAAAAATTCCCTCCCCAATATCAAATCAAATTCCCCTTTCTTTAAAGAAAAAAAAAGAAGCAGAGTGAATGGATATTTGATTTACGCAGTTATTTGAATGTTTTCACATTTTGATAACCCTCTCCCTGTAACTTTTAACTGAGACAGGAAAAGGTTAATAGATTGTCCATGACTAAAACAACAGCTTGTCAGGTTAGAAATAAACATTTCTAATGCTTCTTTCTACTGCATTAATTTCTTTAATGGAATGAAATTGCAAGAAAAGAACAGAACAGAGCTCTTTTCTGAGGTCCTGAACTTAAGGATCTGGCAACAGGGAAGGGAGGCTATGCTCACTATCAAGCCTCAATCAAAAATACAATTAGGGTGAGTATAATAGAATGTTCTCTTTTTTTTGTTCTTCCACATGGCATTGGGCATTAATGGAATGCTTCCCAGTGACTGCCTATTACAATTAAGTGGGAGTTCTTGTATTTATTAAACAAAAAATAGTTAAAGAACCTTATGACAAAATGAAGCTCTTATTGTGGCTTCCACATCTTGCTTGAATAACTTAGAAAAACTAGATATTGACAGTCTAACATGTTTAAAATTTGTTCTGAAATAGCTTGTCCCTTAAAGTCCCAGGAGGCCTTCACAGCCCTAGTGGCCTTAACTGCAGGAGTCTGAAAAGGTATGCTTTACAGCTTACAAAGTATGCTTTAGTTGCCACCAGAAATGTTGCAAAGCCACAGCACAGGTAGAGATGATGCTCTGATAGATGTTTAGATAAATTTTTAGAGCCTTGCCAGGCAGCAAAAGGTCAGGGCAGCAACAGCAGTTAGAGTACATGGTGGCCGACTATGCGGGGGTTTATTGGTGAGTTTAAGACAACATCTGCACTGATGACCCCATGGATTTTTTGGTGTCAAGGCTTAACCAGTGGCTAGAACTGGCACAGTAATGCTTGCCCATCTGCCAGTTTCCTGTCAGAGAAGGTACTCCATGGGATGGTCACCAGTGGCGCAACCAAAAACCTTAGACCCGGGGCACACAAAAAAACCTTAGACCAGAAGCCCACAAAAAAACCTTAGACCAGGGGCCCACCCTCAGAACTATTATTCTTCCTCTCCTCACTCAACCTCTATTCTCCTAGTCTCTTTTCTTTACCTACTATAATCGATAATTCCATCCATTTACCCTCTTTTTCTCATAGAAATAGGGAATGGCCATGAAATAGGCCAAATGTTTAGCAGCACAAGGGCCCACTGACACCTGGGCCCACCGGGACTTTTCCTGGTATCCCAGTGGGACAGTCCGACACTGGTGGTCACTGTGAAAAGCAGATACAGCTATCCACTGGTAGCATGGATAAGTTGATAGCGATTAAGAAAATATTCATGCTGATATTGAAGATGAATAAGTCTTGGATAAATGGGGTTTCCAAGTGCCCACTGGCGACATCGGGGAGTAGCTCCCATTCTTCAGTTGTATCCTCCTCTTCCCAATACCACTATATCCACCTCTATATTCTACTTTTATTGACTCTTAAAGGACCCGTAACATCAAAAAAAATTGTTAGTACACATCAAAAAATAAACAGCAAATAAACAGGTATCAGTACCAAGCACTAAAACAGTGATTATCGATGCTCTTCTCAGTCAGCCAAGTGACACCTCAACACGCTGCCTGTGGAGGGAGATGCACTGGAGGGAGAACCACTTGCTCCCAGGTAAGTGCGCCAATGTACTTGGCAGGATAAACAGAAACTGCCTGGACCAGCAGGACCACTAGTACTGCTCCCTGTCGTGCGTGTCTTTGGCTGCCTGCGATCTACCTACAGTGTTGCAGGTGCCCGCACACCTGTCGGTCTCCTATGGGTGCTTCTTGCAGCAAGGTCTTCATGTGTCGGTCCCACAGGGTCTTGATCCGCAGCTTCACCTCGCTTCACATGCTGTCAGCAGAATATCAGAGATAGCCAGGGAGGAGAAATAGACCGCCACAGGATGGATTGTCGCCCTGTCGCCTTTTCTGAAGAGGAGGGGAAGCAGAGTTTCAGTATGTTATTTCTTAATAAAGGCTTTGTAACTTTAAAGTTTAATTTGTCTTGGTGTTTATTTTTTGATGTGTAGTAACGATTTTTTTAAAAAAAAATTTGATGTTACTGGTCCTTTAAGTTTGTTGCCTTTGTGGCAATGTTCCAATATAAAGGAATATTAATCTTTGGACGTGTGATTTTATTGTTCTGTGTTTATTACCGCTTTGAAGTGTATGATGTTAAGCCTATGACTAAGGACCTGTGTCTGAAAAGCATCAGGTGATGATGTGTCTACTTGTCTAATTTTTTCAATAGCCACAAATAAAATATATTTTTACATTTTCGTGGAGATGCATTCCATTTTCCATTTTTGTCCTACTGATTTTGGTGGGACCGGCACTTCTATACATAGAACCACTAACACTGATATAACAAGGAGACCAAATTCAATACGGCATGACTAGAGCAGTCTAGTGTTCTAAATATCATTGAAACAAAACAAATAGATACATGGGTAAATGTTAAACTCTAGATGAGCATCAGGCCATATCACTTTCGTCTTCTCATTACCAACAGATTGCTGGGAGAATTGGCCCTGCAGCCCCCTAGTGTAAAAACAAGTAACATACAATAACTGTACATGAACTATTTTAATACAGTACAACTGGTCATTATAGGGAAAATCATTATTATTATTTAATGCATAACTTCATTATGGAACACAGATTAGACACGCATTTAGTCAATATATAAAATGTATTTTATGCCTTTTTTAAAGGCAACTGATCAGACTGACATTTCTGCCAGTAGGATTCATTGTGGCTCTAAGATAAAATCCTCATATCCAGCAAATACTACAAATAGTGTAACTATGGTATGTTTATGTGGATGTTGTATAACTTAACAAAAAGCATCATACAGGTATGGGATCTGTTATCTGGAAACCTGTTATCCAGAAAGCTCCGAATTACGGAAAGGCCGCCTCCCACAGACTCCATTATAATAAAATAATCCATTTTTTTTTAAAAAATTTCCTTTTTCTGTGTAATAATAAAACAGTAGCTTGTACTTGATCCAAACTAAGATATAATTAATCCTTATTGGAAGCAAAACCAGTCTACTGGGTTTATGGGGAGGCCGATTCACTATGGGTCGAATATCGAGGGTTAATTAACCCTCGATATTCGACTGTGAACTAAAATCGTACGACTTTGAATATCGAAGTCGAACGATTTTGCGCAAATCCTGCGATCGATCGATCGAACGATTAAATCCTTCGAATCGAACGATTAGAAGGATTTTAATCCAACGATCGAAGGAAAATCCTTCAATCAAAAAATCTCAGGCAAGCCTATGGGGACCTTCCCCATAAGCTAACATTGACTTCGGTAGCTTTTATCTGCCGAAGTAGGGGGTCGAAGTTTTTTTTAAAGGGACAGTACTTCGACTATCGAATGGTCGAATAGTCGAACGATTTTTAGTTCGAATCGTTCGATTCGAAGTAGAAGGTCGTAGTCGAAGTTCGAAGTAGCCCATTCGATGGTCGAAGTAGCCCAAAAAAACTTCGAAATTCGAAGTTTTTTTTATTCTAACCCTTCACCCGAATTTAGTGAATCGGCCCCATAATGTTTACCTGATTTTCTATTAGACTTAGGGGCAGATTTATCAAAGGTCAAGGTGAATTTTCGAATTCAAAAAATTCAAATTTCAAGCTATTTTTTGTGTACTAGGGAATAGTCCAAATTCGATTCGAATTTGAAAAAAAATGTACTGTATCTTTAAAAATTTGACTTAGACCATTCACCATCTAAAACCTGCCAAGTTGCTGTTTTAGCCTTTGAGGGACCTCCTATAACCTATTTGGAGTCAATTGGTGGACTAGTTTTTTTTTGGAAAAACTTTGATTTGAATTTGATCTAATATGCTAGTACTTTGATTTGTACGATTCGGCCGAATACGGACCTATTCAATCGAAAACAAACCTTAATTTCGGTTGGTCTTTTTGAATTCGAATTTAGAAGTTTTCCAAATTCGAAATTGAACCCTTGATAAATATGCCCCTTAAAGTATGAATATCCAAATTATGGAACAATCCATTATCTGGAAAACCCCAGGCCCCGAGCATTCTGGATAACAGGTTCTGTACCTGTACTGCATTGCCAACAAATGCTGCTATTGGCTTTATCCCATTTTGAGCTTTAGGAAATCAGCTATTTGCTAAGATACAAAGTCTGATCAAAAACTGAAAACCTCAGCATTATTCTGTATTTGAAAATGTCTCAGTTTAAAGATCTACACATAACATTTTGAAACTATTTATTTAAACAACATTTTCTGACAAAGGGCAAGCTTTTTAGTCTTAAATTGATTTCCTTATATTTAAAAAAAAAGCAATACTTCATAATTCAGTTATATCTGACAGTATGTATATTTTCTAGATGCTTTTAATTTTGTGAAATAGTTCTTAAAGGTTTTTGAAAGGCAGAATTTTAACTTATGTAAAAGTTAAAAAAAAAGTTAAATATGTAAAATATGTGAAATGCAAGCAAGAAATCTGTAACAGCAGGAGAACTAATGAAGTTCATTTTACTGGATCCTTACTGCCACATCATGTTGGAGCTTGCTCCACTCTGGTTTAGTACATGAAACTTGGTTTTCAGCCTGTCAGCATATGTAATATGTGAATATGGGTCCCTCTGGCTCCCCTGGCTTACACACAGAGACACTAAAGGAAAGGCTTAGTCAGACTACACAAGCGCCACCTCACTGCAAAGCAAAGGATGTGCAGCAAGTTTTCATTTCATTCTTCCACCTATTCAATTTGCAAGATATTTATGTGTGCATTTAAGCACATCCACATACAAGAATATAGTAACATAGTCAGTTAGGTTGAAAAAAGACAAATGACATGTTTAAATTAATATCAATAAAATAGCTTATGTTTCCAAAAACAGTATGATCATTCATTTGCAACAGAAATAACACCAGAATGTCATCAGTGCTGGTTTACTAAATAGTGGTGTATGATGTCATACTTCAACTTGACCAGTTCCAATTAGTGATACTACCTGGGAAAACTAATGCATATACATTTATTATTAGTGACTTAGAGAGGCACTTTGATAAATCTTGACCATTCAAGGTTTCAGAAAATACACACCCTAATATTCACATTTGCATTTTTTCCCATTCCCCTGTGTCAGGATTCAAACACTGACCTGTGTATTTTTTGGTCTGTGCAGTTTCCTATTGAGCCACCAGGGCCTCTTGTTCTTATGTTGCTTGATCTTACTCCAATGTGCATCTTCATATTACTCTCTCTTTTCTCTGGCCACCTTGTCATCCTCAAGTGATCCAATTAAGCCCCTTTATAAACCTGTCGTAAGCAACTCCCAGTTGCTTGGTTATTGAGCTCCCAGCGTGACCTATACTGCTACTTCTTAAACCGTGCCCAAACCCTGCCTTATTCTTGCTTCAAATTCCTGTATCCTTGCCTTGTTCCTGACCCCTTGTCTTGTTCCTTGCTTGCCTTGTGGTGATCTCCTGGTACTGACTTTCTGACCTTGATCTGTTATAAGACTTACGTTGTTTGCCACCTGACCCTGACTTTTGGCCTGTTTACTGGACTCAGATTCTTCAGCCATTTATGGCTATACCCTGGGCTATCCAGCCTTTAGGCTCCCAACCTCCAGCCTCTCCACAGTGACCCTACATAGAGGTTGAGACACCCTGGCATCTTGGGAATCTAATTCCAATAACTTAAAGGAGAAAATAAGGTAAAATCATTAGGAGGTGCCAAATTTAAGCACCCCCAGTGATTATAATCACTTACCCTGTTCGGTGTTTCTGCTCATTGGAAAACTGTACCATCCCAGGGTACTTCCATGAAAAGTTTTTGGTTTGACCTGGGCTTTACACACGCTCAGTAGATTGAAAAGACTATCTTTTCACTGTACTGCACAAGATTATCTGCTGATAAGAAAGTAGAATGCTCCATGGTGCTTGCACAAAAGTACTACAGGCTGGTGAAGTATTCCACGGAGTAGGAGCACCGGCCGGGGTATCAGGTACAGTAAGTGATTATAATCACTGGGGGATTTCAAATGTTTGACATTATAACTTTCCTTTTCCTTCAATCACAAAACAACACACATTCAGGATTTCAAAGCAGTTGAACAAAAGTACCGTTGTAGCAAAAGTACAGTGAAAAGCAGATTGTCAGACTGCAGTCCTTATGGAGAGTAGCAGTAGCAGTACTAAAAACAAATCCAGGAACAGGGCTAACAGTTGTCATCTGTCCTGTAAAAAGAATCCACTCGGTTTGAGTAAGGGAGTTGTGCCAAAAATGTAGATGAAGGTCTACCGGTTATTTAACTAATCACCAGAAGATCTAATGTGCAGAAAACAGCTCCATTGGACTGCATTTCAAATAGCTTCCCAAAATTCAGATAAAACAAAAATATTTGAAATATAGCAACACATGTTTTCTTATAGATTAATATTTAAGTTACAGTTTTCAAGGCACAATAAGTACAGATAAACATGCAGTTGGCATTGTTCTAAAACAGACCAGAGTTTGGGACAGGCAAATAACTGATGCTTCTTAGTCAGACTAGCTGAACTGGAGACCCTCTCCCTATCTTCTTGTTTTAGACGAGGTATTGCTCTCTTCAAATATTGCCAGCAGGAATTTTACCCTGGGACTCACCTTTGGCTCATAATTATATTAACTACTCCACTCTGTTTCTGTTGTTTTGCTGTATACTACTTTATGCTTAAACATAGTTCATCATTACTAACTTATATTAAGTATTTCTTAGTTTTCTTGTCTCTGTTTTTGTTTTTGTTAAAATGACTAAATAAAACATTAAAAAACAATATAAGGAGATGATGAATAAGAGTGGCCATACACGATAAGATCCTCTCGTTTGGTGAGGTCGCCAAATGAGCGGACCTTTCCCCAATATGCCCACCAACGGCAGGGTGATATAGGGTTAATCCGAACATTTGGTCCTATGGCCAAACTATCAGATTATATGAAGGAAATGGGTGGGTAACCTTGATTGGAACCTCACTGGGACTATCCACAAATCCAAGCTCACAAAGCCTCCTGTGGCTCAGTAGGAAAGTACACTTGGCAGCTGCTACACAGCCCAGGGCTCAAATCCAGACAGCTCCTGACCATGTTTGAGAGTACACAAAACACTCCAGGCACTTAAAGGACTCACTATGTGTCCCGTAAACTGGTACTTGGACAAGTAATGTCTGTCTTGTTAACTTTATTACAAGACTACCAACTTATATCTTAAAAATGTATATCTATACATTATATATGACAATTGATTCCCATAGCAAGTAATAGTAATCATTTGACCCATTTAATATGAAACACCATGCATCCCCTTGCTGTCATTTGCCTAGACCCCTATTTACTGAGTATTTATACTAGGGATGCGTGAAATATTTTTCTTTGTTTTGCCAAGAAAAAAAATGCCAATAGACTATAACTAGACTATAATGAGATAGTAAAAATATTGTTGTACAGTTTGAAAAGTTGTTGCATGAAAAAACCCAATGGCCAGTGGCTGTTGTTGGCAATCAAAGACTGGAGACACTATCTGATCTTGGTTTCCTAGAGGTAATATAATAAATATGTCATATCTATTAGCCCATGGCAACCAATTCAATGTCTATTTTCAAACAGCTAACCAGTAAATGCTACCCGCAAATCGTTTACTATAGCTTACTAAATAGGTAGCAAACTTAAGACCATTTATCGCATAACACCCATAGATTGTAGTTTGGAAGCAGGAAGTGTATTATTCCTGCAGCTTCGGTGTTGCAAGATTCAATTACATAGCAATATCCCTTGCTTCATCTGTCAATGCCCATGGTGATGGTCACGTATTTGATGATGATGGCTATAACTATTATTATTATTATTATTATTATTATTATTAACAATTATCTTTTAATCATTGGAGTGATGCAATAAGAGAGATAGGGAAAACGGATTGTTTTATTATCATTTTAAAGGCCACAACAGCAGCGGAATTAGAAGCTTCCATTCTGCACAAAAAAAACAGACATAAACATTATAACCACAAGTGCAGGTCTGTTTTGAAATTGATGTATATGTGCTCGTTTGCAAATCAGGTTCATTTATTTCATGAGCCAGGTTCCCTGCAACTGTAAAACTTTCCAGTGAAGTTATTTATTCTTGTGATCACGTTTCTGTGCCACAAGTAAGTTCTTGCTTTTCTGAATTTGCTTTCCTGTACTGTGAATTAAATGGATCTCTGTGGAAGAAGAGAGAAAGGGGAATGCAGACATTCTAGCAGCCACGTGGCAAATCTTCCCAGACTACTAAGGTTTTTTTTTTTTCAACAGCTGGTCAAGCTACAGCTGTTAAACAGCTGTATCCGAATTCTTCCTTTCTTTGTTTTTGGATTTGTTTCTTTTAAATTTATCCCAGTAAAATAGACAGAATATTAAAATCATGGCTTTTCTTCAGATGACAAGATCAGAAAAATACTGACAAATGTCTACAAAACACCCTCCTTTATACTTTATTTGTTTGCAAAGACCAGTTTCAGGTTTCATGACTGTATAGGTCCTTTAGGAGTTTCAGGCTTCCTTGGTGTATTATCCAAGAACCAGACACAAGGTAACTGGGATCTCTTTTGTATTCTTTTAATAGAATTCTGATGGCAAATAGTCTTTACTTTGTGAAAAGCAGAGCTCAGTTTCCCATCTGCACACTTGTAGCCAGTTTTTCCTGACTTTCTTTTCAGCCCTTAACATCTACTGCAGGAGTTTACACATTCCTCTCCTTAATATAGTTAATATGCACTTTCCTAAAAGCCTCACACACGTCAGCAAACTAAATCATTTACTAATCTGCAACATATGCATCCTATTCAAGTAAGAGAAAAGCATTGTTTCACTTTGTAGTTTATTTTAGATGATTCCAGATTTTTTTTTTTCTTCTATGGCCATTTACAGTGTGGTCTCAAAATTAGAGAACATGCACTTCATGATGTGTTTTTATTTGATGTTGCTTGAAACAAACATTAGAAGCAAACAATGATGTGGCAATTTCAAGCAGTTCTTCTCTTATTCGTCTACATTGTCAGTGAAGGCAGAAATGTAATAATTTGCTATGAAAATTAATCCAGATTAGTTCTACATTTACAGGCATACATTTTTTTGAAAGAAACATTTGTCCTTTTAAACATTCCCACTTTCATTTAATTACTAGAGTATATAGGAGGCTTGAGGCGGATGTACAAATTGATTGATATATCAAATACAAGAAAATTGTTTCCAAGGCTACATTCTTCCCATTTTCTTATCCAAAAACCCATATCACCCTGATAAGCTCCCCTCTATCAATGTTGACAACAGCAGAAAACCCTCCACAATATTTTTTAAAACTATGATCCCACATCCCAGATACTGTGTAGCATTTACAGTGAATATGTCTTCTGTGAAAGCAAAGACAATGAAAAATGCCTCTTCTGACATGGATCTTGGTGTAGCAGCAATTTCTTATGGCATCTACTACAGAAAAGAATGATGGGATATATTCAAGCAAACTCCTAAAGATTTAAAATGGAATAAAAACACAGTCAAGGAGACTGAAATGAAACATGATCTACACTTGTTGATGTCCTTTGCTGGCCTGACTTCTTAAGTAACTTTGAACTTAAAGGGAAAATGATCTTAGGGCTTTTTCAGGAAAGCAAATAATAATTTGGCACACTGAATGGATAAATTCCGCTACACTTCAGAGCCTGCCCAGATGTCTATAAAAGTAGCAATAAGGTTTGAAGCATCCAGAGTAATGCCAGAAAGAACCCCTATTTCTTCACACAAGGACTGGTTTCTAGGATGAAATCGCACCAATACTGTTACCCATAACTGGACCATACAGTAGAGTGCGGTCACTATCACAAAAATGCTAATTTAGATTAATTGATGCCACCTTTTACTCCTCTCTAATAAGGGTCTCTCTACCATATAATTGTCAAAATTAATTATTATAAGGAAAAGGCATGACCCAGAACACATAAAAGACCTCAAGAATGTTCTTCACTGTGATTAAAAAGAGAAAAAGAAGGGGGAATTGATCAATGCACATTCCCTGGTCCCCTGTCTCACAAGCAATCGAGTATCTAAGCAAGTGCATGTATTTACAAAAACAGGGGGTTTTTAGTTACAAAGTTATGATCATATGATCAATTGGTAAGCCACCATACCACATCAAGGTAAACCCCATATGGTGGTTCCTAACTATTTACCCCTGACAGTCCATGTTTGGATCCATGTTTTCAGAGACTTTTTCTTCCAAGCTTCTTGGAATCTTCTCCCACCTCCTTCAAGGACACATATCTCTGAGCAGGAGAAACTCTGGAGACACTCCACAGGTCTGTGATTGTAATGTGGAGGCAAGGCCCATTTTGCCTTGAAGCAGGGAAACTCCAGTTGAAAAGATCCTGGACTCATGATTTTCCAGGGGCTCACTGCAGTACCTCATTAACTGGAAGGGCTTAGAGCCTGATGAATGTTCCTGGGTGAAGCACTCTGATATCCATGCTCCACAGTTGGTTCGGGAATTTTACAAACAATTTTCTCAAAAGCCTGGGCATAGTGGTCCAGTGCCCCCCCCCCCAGGGAAGGGGGTACAGTCAGGAGCGTGTACTGATGTCATCACAATGTGACACTGTGATTCGTAAAATTATCACACCGCATTTCAGCATGAAAATTTTAAATAAAAGAGACCTGGGTTCAATTCCTGAAAATAGGTCTTTCTTCTCAAAGTTCCTTGTTGCCTCTAATTACTTTTCCTGATTGATTCTTTGGTTCCTGACTTTCAGCTTTGTTCCTAACTATGTTTCTTGCTGCCTGTCCTGACCTTTTTGCCTGGATACGAATACAAACTTTCTTAAACCTTTATGATACCACAAACTGGACTATCTGCATACAGCTTCTTCCTTGGGCCCAACTCCTATCTTCTACAGTCGTCTGGTCCTGACACAGACATTATCAGTTAAATAGATTGATTCAGTGCTACCACTGTTTTGAAAAACATACTTACTGTATAGCATGTAGGTACCATGCAGACAGTAGTTAAATTATTCAATTATTAAAACAAAATATGTTACCCTTAACCAGAGGTACCTTGATTGTATCTAATTAGTAGAACATGGAAAACATTCATGTATTTTATGTAAACTATTTGAGCACAATGATAGTATTTAGACATATTTTAGTGGTTGAATCGCATTGTTTATCGGAAGAGATTAAATATAAAAGAATGTTTCTACAATTCCAGTTTCCTCAGAAGTATGCCAAAATCAGTGACTGTAATGCATCATACTTAACAGTAGAAAGAACCTTCAATAAACTGTATATCTTCTATAAACGATATATCCACAGTGTATGATGTTCATTATTGTCTCCCAATTTATTATGTACATTTCAGTTCTAACAGAGTTAGCAACTGCCTCTCACTACCCAAATATTGTATTATTAGATTACATCTCTTTAGGAATTTAAGAGTTTCTCCCAGTCAAGAAGCAATAGGTAAGATAATACATTGGGATCACAATTCAGTCACAGGCTTATGTTGTTCTGTGACAACAGAACATGTTACCATCTATTGTGTCTGAAGCACTTTAGTAGGGTACCACTATTTGTGGATCTAAAAAATAGCAAAAGTACTGGCCATAAGTCAAAACCAACATACCATAAAACATATTATGAATAAGTAAATTTCAAGCAAGTTCTGAAAACATAAAAAACTGTTAGTAGCTCTTTAAATCTAAATCCATTTCTTTTGTGATTGAGCGAATTTAAATATTTTTCTTAGTCACGTCTCAACAGGATTTATTTTAATTGCAAATTCCTCAATGTTTTATGCATTGAAGTTAACTGAAGCCAGAAGATCATTGGAAGGGATTATGCATTCCTAGAGTTTAGCAAGAATGGTATATATATATATATATATATATATATATATATATATAAATATATATATATATATATATATATATATATATATATATAATTATTATAGGACATCACTACACAAGTTGCATCTTGTACTGACAGATAAGATAGAATTGCCACCCCAATGCTAAATAGTATCCATTGATTCTTTAGCTTTGGGTGGTTATGTGGAATGATTAATGCTTTCAGCTGAAAATCTGATGCAGAAGTGCAAAGATTTTTAATTGGCTTAATCTCAATAGCAATAAAACATATATCAACCTTTTAAGGCTCATTTCCTGATAATAAATTGGTTTATACATCAATACCAAAACTTTGTGGATGTTTTTGTAATAAAAATGAAAATATGAAATTACTATTGTCTGAGATATTAATATTTGGGATAATGTAAGGACAACAGAAATCACAAATATGATCTAAAAAGGGTCCTAGAACCTCGGCCGAAACGTTGACATTGCTGAATATAAGATAAATAGGTTACGAGGAAATGGTATAGTTAACCCAAGGGGGAAGTGTAAGGAGTAGGATGTTAAGATGTAGGATGTAGTGTTATGTAAATACTAACTTAGTTCAAGTTATTCTAGTTAGTCACCAGGTTTGGGTGCTGGGTAGGGGTAGTCCCCAGGGAGTTATATAAGGGAGAGAGTAGGGCATCATTTCCCCTTTGGCTGATAAGAAGAAAATTAATTTGTTGCTGGCGAGTGGCGAGCCTGAGGCCAGCTACCTCAGAGAAGTACTAAGGAGAAGCATTAGAGAGGTTAAGTAGTGATAGGGTAGATTCACTGAGCTAACTGTAGACTCTGGTGAGAGTTAAGTGTACAGCGCCGGATTTCCGTGTGCGGCGCCCCTAGGCCGCGCGGTCCGACCAGGTGGCCGCGCGGTCCTAGCGCCCACCTCACCTCCCCTTCCCAGCGCGCCGGCGTTTTTTCGCCGGCGCAGCTGCTGTAATTGAATGGGGACGCACGCGTCCCCATAGTGCGGCTGGGCGGCATGCCGCCCCTATTTTTTTGCCGCCCTAGGCCCGGGCCTATGCGGCCTTGCCGCAAATCCGGGCCTGTAAGTGTAGGTTAATTAGTGGAGCAGCTGAGCTACAACAAGGAAGGAGAAAGGGACCAGTGTTCCAGTGATAACTCGCCAAATAGGAACCCAGAGGAAAAGGGACTAGGTTAGATAGGGCCTAGTGCTCATTATGCTAAGCAGACCCTGCTGCTAAAAGTCTGTTACGGTACAGCAGCCCTGACTCAAGGTCAACGACTCAACCAGTCAAGTGATAGATGGAGCAACTAGACAACATGCTACAACCTTATACCTGGTAGAAAATCAAGTGTGAGAGGCAGAGCACTGTGTTGACGGGCACACACAACAGAGCCTTTATATATTTAGAATTTTAGATTTCATTTTTACTTGTTCTTGGGCAGTATAAACAGTATTGCATCAGTTCCAGGGAATTCAGAAGCTTAAGCTGCACACTAGCCTTGAGCACAGTTAATAATAATGGTTCCCTATATTCTATTCTGCATAATAAAAATAAAAGACTGACCCCCAAATGTAATATTTGGAGTTATCGCAGCACGCATTCGCACTTTTGCGAGTATATTTGCGCTAAGTGGAATGCAATATTTTTCGCACAGATATATTACATAAGCACAAAACAGTAGCAAAAGCAAAAATAAGATGAGTCGCAATGAAAGATGTTTTCACTGGAAAAAAACTAATAAACATATATCTTTACCACATATAAAAAAAATGCTGACATATATCTTTACCACATATAACTTGACCACATTTTTAAATTACATGAAGAATAGTGAAATTGAATTGCTCCACGAATATCTTTCTGCAAAAGTTGTACATACACCTTCTTCTCACAACACTGATAGCAAAGTCACGTGAACACAATTACATTGCGATTAGGTTGCGAAAACCATTTGCACTGAACAGCGACTACAGACACCACTCGTTAAAAAACCAAGCGCAATATAAGCAATTTGCGATACGAAGTTTTATTACATTGATAGCGCAACAGCGCAATAGAGTGCAATAACAAAAGTTCGCAAAGTGGAGGGAAACTGCAGAAAGAGTCGCAAATGTAGCAGAACAGTCGCAAAGCGAATTATTACATACCCACTCTCACGCGCCAAACTACTCGCAATTCGCTTTGCAAACAGTTTATGCGATTGCGCGTGATATTACATTCCCCCGTTAGATGCCCTGTTAAAAGTCTCTTTTAAACAACAGTCACATAGCTAACATGTTATTCCATTTCATATATACAAATAAAAGTTCAGCATCTATATACTGTAGCAACAAGAAATTGCACAATGCTAATACCTCTAGGCTCAAATATAAAAAATACACTATTTTGCCTGCACATAAGATTCCTTTTCTTTCCATTTATGCACCTGAGGTAGAGCCGCCATTTCTGCTGTATTAGTGGCATTACATTGCTTGCAATGTATATTTTACAGGATATTCATGACTGTTGTGTATTATAAGTATATGAATTATAGCACTTATAGGAGGTCCCTAAAATGTACTTTCTCTGGCTAGGAGCAGAACATAGGTTATTCTCAAAGAGTTACTTTACTTTCACTAGATGCAAGGTCCCTAATTTAGTACATTTCCTAGCCATGTATTATTACCTGCAGTATGTCCTTTATTCAAACAGAAGCAGTGAGCTTACACATCAGTTTACACCAAAACTGTTCATTATCCAGATGGGTCCCTGTCCAAGTGGAGCTCAAACTCTAACAGGCAGATTTATTCATTTAATTCAATCATGGAAAAAATGTGAATAACTAAACATGCCACTTATCTTGATTTTCTTTCCCCACAATTTTCAGATTTAAGAAAAGTTTCAAATGGTTTAATCTTGATTATGGAAAGAAATGCAATCACGGAAGAAAAAGCTTGTTTACGGAAAGGAAGGCTTGATTCTTTTTTTTAAAAAAGCTGAAATAACATTTCTTATTAATATTGACGCCATTTTGTCAGGTTTTGGGTGGTCAAACATTTACAAATTTGATTTGATAAACTACAGAAAAAAAACATCATAAACCAGTGTCATTTGCATCAGGAGCCAATTACACTGTCTGTATGTTGCTGAGAGAGGGGTAGAACATACGCATTCCAGATAGTGCCCAAACTGGAAAAAAAACTCTAAAGTCCAGTTAATATATGAAATGGTTTGCCAGTATTTTTTCAGAATGACAATTATTTATTTTTACACTTTCCCTTTTTATTCTATAATTTTTTTGTAGGACTATTTTCCTCCATCATTTACCAACAATTAAGAATTGTTAATAAAAATAGTAATAAAACATATAGTACTTTAGCACTTTGCCAATTAAACATTTCTGACAAAAATATTTAATAGAGCAAATCCAATAACCCTTGGCTGATATACTTTGGTACTGGCAAAGAAGCACATTCTGTAAGTGAAAAATAAGAAAATGAAGTCTCTTGTGTTGTCTTTGTCTTTTGTGTAACACTGCCCTCTACAGTCTGTGATGTAATCATTTAAGAACTAATATATAAAGTTAATATGTATGTATATGTATGTTTGTATAACTTAAATTGTAAAGCAATGTTAAAGAGCTGCAGCGTCGTATAGTGCATAATATTAAAATATATAAAAGTACATTATAAATTGCAGGCCAGCACCAAGATAGCAGGGTTTACCAGTGTAGCACATCCTTGAGTGTACTTTTGCTGTGTATAAAGGCTGTGTGTGACCAGGCTAAAACTGCTTCTAGTGTGCCCAGGACCCCCAGTGTACCCGTGCAACTCCCTGCAACTCCCGATACCTGGTGTAGATCAATGCAGCAGGATAATCAGCATATCTAGTATTGGTCAATCTAGTGGCAATACAGTGCATCATATCCAGAATGCCAAAGAGTTTGTAACCAAGATTCACTGTGTTACACTAGAGGCAAAAGAAACAATGGTATCATATGATGTTACTTCATTGTTCACATGTATACCTACGACAGAGGCAATTGAGACTGTAAGAAATCGACTGCAACATGATAACACCCTCAGCAGCAGAACGAAGCTCAGTCCCAACCAAGTATGTGTGTTGCTAGATGTGTGCCTTTACACCACATACTTCAAGTACAAGAACCTTTTTTATAGGCAGAAACATGGCTGTGCAATGGGTTCTCCAGTCTCTCCCATTGTAGCAAACTGGTACATGGAGGAAGTGGAAAGGAGGGCCTTACTTACTTTCCAGGGAACTACACCGACTCACTGGTTCAGGTATGTGGATGATACTTGGGTTAAAATTAGATCCAATGAAGTGGCGGCCTTTACAGAACATATTAACTCAATGGACAATAACATCAAGTTCACAAGGGAAGATGTCCACGAGAACAAACTTGCTTTTTTGGACTGTTTGATATGCATCCAAGAGGGGGGTAACTTGAAGACGGAAGTATACAGGAAACCCACTCATACGGATCAAATGTTGTTTGATTCCCACCATCCACTGGAACACAAACTGGGTGTCATTAGAACCCTGCACCACCGGGCGGAATGTGTGGCAACTGATACAGAGTCCAAAGACAAAGAGCAAAATCATCTCAGAGGAGCTTTGAAAGCGTGTGGCTACCCAGACTGGGCCTTTGTCAAAACAGCAGCTACCAAGCCCAACAGGAACACCAATAGAAATAACCGCCCGGAGACACATAGTAGGCGAAACATAGTCATCCCATATGTAGCTGGAGTGTCTGAGAAACTCAGGAGGATTTTCAACAAACACCATGTCCCTGTGTTTTTCAAACCTAGCAACACACTGAGACAAAAACTGGTACACATAAAGGATCCAACACCAAAAGAAAAACAAAGCAATGTGGTACACGGAGTCCAGTGTAGCGAGGAGTGCACAGATCTATACATTGGGGAGACAAAACAACTGCTCTCCAAGCGAATGGCTCAGCACAGGAGGGAGAACTCTACAGGGCAAAACTCAGCTGTCTTTCAACACTTAAGGGACAAGGGACTCTCCTTTGAAGATAGCAAGGTCCAAATCTTGGATAAAGAAGACCGCTGGTTTGAACGAGGCATGAAAGAGGCGATTCATGTCAAGGTGGAGAGACCATCTCTGAACAGAGGCGGGGGCCTTTGACACCACCTGTCTGCTACATACAATGCTGTTCTAACATCTGTACCCCGGCGGATTCAGAACACTTCACACATCCATTCATGCAACTCTCACAAGTAACACCTGTATCTAGGAGTTGCATGACACATTGAATAATCCTATCACAGTAACTACACAGAATCAACACCTCTGTGAATTTCTTCAGATGTCACCTCCTTGAAGAGTTACAATGTGCCATTGTGATTGGATTAGTGGAACAGTTTATATGCCGAAAACTTCCCACACCAGTCAGTTGAACTGAAGAAGCTGCTCAGATAAGTAGTGAAACGTCTTCATTGATTACTCAGCAAGTCCAGTTGTTTTTAGATTTACCTATACTAGATATACCATGACCTGGATGAATGAAAATCGTCATAGTCATAAAAGCATGGTACCATTATGACTGGATCACACTTTCACACATCAGTCAGTTTGAGCCAACACTTTACTGAAGTTTAATGGGATTACTGTGATTGGATGTCTGTGACTTTACTACCCTCAAGAGTTTAAATGCCGGGGAATTCCCTAAAATACTCGGATGAGTGTTGAAACGTGTGAGGAAATTACCTGGTGGTCTAGTGGGGGGACGGCAGGGACGCCTGCCGCCCCCTCGGCGAGGACGCTCGCCGCACTGAGCAGGCTCTGTTAGGGCGCGCGCGCCTCTTCCTTGTTTATGTGCATGCGCGCTGACGTGCTGACGTCAGCGCGCAGTGGCGCGAAATTCAAATGCTATTTAAAGGTACAGTTTTTCTTTATGCATTGCCTGTGATAGGATTTGTTCCTGGTGCTTTTGAGCTTGTGTTTAATTCTGAAACCTGTTTGATTCCTGTTTTGACCCCTGCCTGGCTATTTGACTACTCTGACTTCTGGATTCTGACCCTTGCCTGATTACTGACTACCGTTTCTGATTAACCCTCTGATTTGACTTCCTGGTTTGACCTTTGCCTGTCTGATTACGTTTACTCTCTGCCTGCCTCGACCCGGCCTGTCTGACCACGAATCTGTCTTTCATTATTGTACCACGACCTTCGGCCTAACTGACTTTAACAACAGTCGTGCCCCTTTGCTTGCCAGAACTCCTCGCCTTGCTCCTCTCGAAAAGTTCAGGTGGCATCTGAGTACGCTGAGGGCTCCTCCCGAAGCCAAAGGCGGTCACACTACTGGTGAAGCCGAGCCGAGACCAGGGAGCTTGGCATTAGTTCTGGTTTAGGGTGCCGACCGTGACATTATGTTTTTAAGAAAAACTCTAAGGGGGGAATTCACAAAAGTGGTGATATTGAGACAAAATAAAAGTGGAGATAAAAGTGTTGGCTTTCCAACCAAATTCACAAACCTCTATCTCCACGTTTGTGAATTTGTCTTTTAAACAGACAGTTTTCAGATTTTTTCTTTTGCACAATATTTTATAAACATTATTTTCTGAATTTGTCTTTAGCTCTTACTATACCTGTCAGCCACCAAATTGGAATTTTTGGGGGAGGGGTTTATTTTACCTAGGACAATTATACAATATTTTTTTCAGGATAACCTGGGCTTTCTAAATCTGCCTACATATTTGTGTAATTCCACTTCTGTAACAAGACATAAGGGTCTAAATACAATAAATGCTATTTTGCATAATATAGGGATTTGTATCAGAAATATGTTTTATTATCTTAGGTCAAATGGCAAGTGCTGCCAAAACTAAAAAAATGGCTGGGAGGCTTTTCTTTAGATAATATATTCACTCAAATTGCTAATATTGCCTCATTCATTAAGTGAAAACTAGTAAAATAATATAAGTGTGAGTTAAAAACGTTTTACATATAACATTCTATCAAATAGACTTTTTTTGTTTAATCTGTGTTTTACTTGTTTTGTTAATGAGGCTTTTACACCTATAGGGTTAGACAGAAACGTATGTCCTGAGTATAAAATGCTAATCCCTATTAATATGAAAATAATTCCTTAATGGGGCACCTACAAGAGGTATGAAATGAAGATTGGGGGGAACCAAAGCAGAGCAAATTATTTTAGAATTAATCTGACACATGGGGAAGAGTTATACTGATCTTTACTCCATTTTTAAAATGTCGGGAGAAAATGTTGTTTAAAATGTCATTTTTGAGCCATTTTTCTGTTGTTTGAAAGACAAATTCATAAAAGTGTCTATAAACTGTCTACTAAAATATGAAAAGTGTCGGTTGAGTTGGAAGTTAGGTGGATTTCTGTTTGTGAATATGGAGAAAGTATTTTACAAAAATTTACCACCACTTTTACTCCAAAAATGAGCTATCTGCACTTTTTTGAATTCCCCCTTAAATGTCCAGTTGCCTTTGACTTAATTTTATCAGATACTCTAGGGAAGATGTACTTTGCCTTTTACTTTTATTCCTTTGTAAGGGTAGCACTTCAGTACAGAGCACCACATTCTGGGTATTCAGAATCTGACAATGAAAGATCATAGGAGCTGTGGTTATTAATAAGATAATTCGGAGCTGTCTTAAATTTAATCTGATTATGTTACATGTTCTTAAAACATATTTAATAGAATGGTATGTAATCTCAAAGGGTCAGCTGCTCAGTTAATCCAAAAATGCATCCGTTCCTTAACCTTTATACAGTTTTAAGAAGAAACTCTGAAAAGATGAGAGCATGAGTATCAGAAGGAGCAGTCAGACCTATGGTTGAAAGAGAAGAAATTGAAAGAGCAGTCGGTTCATCATGGACGGCAATAGCACCCCACCTGGCACAGCCAATAACATCACAGTGATGACTACAATATTTCCAAGATCAGGATACATCATTCTTTCCTTCCTAATGTTATTAGCTGGAGTTTTTTGCATTTGTAATAATGTTGTAGTAATATTAGTGACTCTAAGATACCCTCAGCTTCATAACCCTATTAATATTTTCATACTGAACCTTTCATTTTCAGACCTAATGATGGCATTGTGCGGTACTACCATAGTAGTCAGCACAAATTACCATGGTTACTTCTACCTTGGGGAACAATTCTGTATTTTCCAGGGATTTGCTGTCAACTACTTTGGTAAGTTACACTCATGCATGTGTTCTTTATTGTTATTTTTAATTGACTTAAAGGGGTTGTTCACCTTTAAGTTAACTTTTAGTATGATGTAGACAATGCAATAAACTTGTAGCCTCACAAAGCATTTATTTTTTTTACATGGTGTCAGTGACCCCATTTGAAGTCTATATATACTGTATATTATATAGTTCCACTTGTTTAGTTGTTATAGCTTTCTAAAAACAATACGATTACAAATCAAAGAAAATACAATACTAAACTGACAAATGTAATTAACTAACATATTACTATTATTATTAACGTATTAGTATTATTCAGATATTGGGGAATTATATTTATATACTCTATCAGACATAAATATACTTAGATTTAATACAGTAAGATATGGCAGTTGAAGAATATTGTAAAGTGATGGCTCCCAGTACAGGTATGGACCTGTTATACAGAATGCTCAGGCAGTAGGGTACCTAGATAATAGATTGTTCCGTAATTTTGATTGCCATGTGTTTAGTGTGCTAAAAAATAATTTAGATGTTAAATTAACTTGATAAGATTGTTTTGCTTCCAATAAGGATTAATTATATCTTAGTTGGGATCAAGTACAATATATTGTTTTATTAGAACAGAGAAAAATAAATAATAGTTAAAAGTTAAATTATTTAAATGAAAAAGAGTCTATGGGAGATGGCCTTCCAGTAATTCTGAGAGTTTTGGGTAATGAGTTGCCAGATAACAGATGCCATACCTGTACATGGGAATTAGTTATAAAATGCATGACCCTACAATTTGTATCTTTTTTTTTTACTTTTGTTTTGCAGGAATTGTTTCCTTGTGGTCTCTAACTTTGCTAGCCTATGAGAGGTATAATGTTGTATGTGAGCCTATTGGAGCGCTAAAGATGAGCCCCAAAAGAGGTCACCAAGGACTAGTGTTCATCTGGCTTTTTTGCCTCATCTGGGCAGTGGCTCCACTTTTTGGTTGGAGTTCTTACGGCCCAGAAGGTGTTCAGACATCCTGCTCTATTGGATGGGAGGAGAGGTCCTGGAACAACTACAGCTATATAATTACATATTTCCTCACGTTTTATCATACCTGTAGGAATAATAGGATTCTCATATGGAAGTATCCTAAAGTCTTTACATAAGGTACATCCAGTTTACTTACACTGTAAATGTTACATTTTTTAGGCACTGCTTTCTTGTTCTTCTTACAAAAATACTATTTCCAGGTTTCTCATTCTGAGCATAAAAACAATAATGTTCTTTATAATAGAATTGGATAGAACTATAAATACATTATATCATCCCCCATCATGGCTAAGCTCCTATTCTCCATCCATACTTTATTTTGCAAGAGGGACAAAAAAATGAACTACAAATCATCCTGTGCATATGTATTCATTGGAAATTAGCCGGTTGTCATTCTCTGTCTAGAAAACACATATTTTTACAGTTAGGGGCATATTTATCAAGGGTCGAATTCCAAATTTGAAAAACTTCAAAATTCGAATTAAAAAAGACCAACCGAAATTAAATTGAAGTTTTTTTTGGCCGAATAGATCAGTTTTCGATCAAATAGTTATGTTTTCGATTGAATTCGAGCCGTACAAATCAAACTTTTTCCCCAAAGAAAGTCTACCAATTGACTCCGATTAGGTTCTAGGAGGTCCCCCATAGGCTAAAACAGCAATTCGGCAGGTTTTAGATGGCGAATGGTCGGTCGAATTTTTAAAGAGACAGTACAAGATACATTTTGAAATTTGAATTTTCGAATTTCTTCCAAATTCAAATCAAGTTTGGACTATTCCCAAGTCGAAGTACACAAAAATGAGCTCAAAATTCGAATTTTTTAATTCTAATTTTCACTTTGACCCTTTGATAACTCTGCCCCTTAATGTTATCATGGAACAATAGAATCAGTTTTAAGGTTAATGGAAGAAAAAATGCTGTGTGACACAGGCAGTGGGTGATATTTTGGGAGGCTATTTACAGAAATTGACTCCATTGTTTATTTAATAGTCAATGGCCCTGGGAAAAGCTAAAATGCCGTGTCAAGCTGATATATATGCCCGAAAATTCAGTTTAGGATAAATTCTGGGCTTTTTGCCACCTGAGGCGGCCTTTCAGATGCTGTCCCCACCCTCACACCCAACACTTACCTTTCCAGGTGGGACGAGGAGGGGGGGGGCACATCGCTAGTTGAGCTCTCTGCACTAGAAGAGCCGAAATTCTGATTTACAATTCAGACTTTCAGCTCTTTACATTATCGGGAGAGGTTTTTCTCAACTCACCTCATGCAGCAGTTCCCATGGCAGTGCCAATGTGTATAATAAATAAATAAATAGTTAAAAAATTAAGCTGACTATAATCCATTCATTCCAGAAGGCTGATAGATTTTATAGTTATAGTCACCTGATGATTTAAACCTGCCTCAGTTTAAAGAAAATGTTCTTTTTTGTTTTTAGTTAAACAGGAAAATTGAACAACAAGGAGGAAAGACCAACCCACAAGAAGACGTGCGAGTAATGTTCATGGTCCTGTTCATGGTGCTTGCTTTCATGATATGCTGGTTGCCATACACAGTGTTTGCCCTCATTGTTGTTATTAATCCACAATTTTATATTTCACCACTTGCTGCAACTCTTCCCACTTATTTTGCCAAGGCCAGTCCTGTCTACAATCCAATAATTTACATCTTTCTTAACAAGCAGGTATGATGGCCTCTATTGTTACTCTTAAATATTATAGTGCACATTTTCTATCTCCACGGATGGTGTAAAAACTTTAAGGGACACAAAATTGCTCCACTTATAACTTGTACATGCAGTGGAATTTCTGGTATAAGCTGCACATTACACCATTGCATTGGTAAAGATAGCTCTAAATGCAGAATTCTGTTCACTCTTTAATTATGCTTGGGATTCCTATTTAGCAGTAAAAAAGAGTTCTTTCTTTATAGAAGCTATGTGTCCTCTTTAAAGTATTCTCAGATTAAGGTAGTTTATTAAAACACATAATTCAAAGAGAAACTCTTTCAGGCAATGATGGCTATAAATTTTACTTAGTCAGGGCTCCCGGAGAGAATGGTATGAGAAATCAGTGTCAGTGATGTCCAACTTCCAACTCTCCAGATGTTTTTTAAACTGTATAACAACAGCTAGGGGGCTACAGGCTGGAACTCTGTTCTAGGTTGAGCTTTCACACCCTTTGGCTCTCCAGCTGTTAAACTACAAATAAATAACCACTGCTAGTTGAAAAATATAAAATGTAATTTTATGTAGTTAATTGAAACTCCGACCAAATCGGCATGGGTTTTTTTGCCTTATTTATTAATACACCTTCCTGGAAAGTGTATTAATTAAGTGGATTCTGACTTTTCAATCCTTGGGGTATAATAAATTCCGAAAAATATGTGGGTTTTTTTCCACAAAAAAATTGGATTGGGTTTTTGGCATTCGGAGTTTAGTAAATAACTCCCTTAGGGGCAAATTCACTAAGATTCGTAGTTGCGCCAGGCGTAACTTCGCCGCACTTCGCCGCACTTGGCCAGGCGTAGTTTCGCCAGCGCTTCGCAAATTCCCTAAAATCCGAAGTTGCGCTCAGGGGTAGCGTAAGGTTGGGAAGTTGCACTAGCATTGATTCACTAAGCGAAGCGAAGTTATGCTAGCGATGGTTAATTTGCATACGGCGCCAAATTCAAATTTCAATGGAGGAATACGTAGAATCACTACAAATGCCTGGGAAACCTTCAAAACATCAAATAAAAATGTTATTTTGCCCTACACATGCGCCCAATGTATCGGTAAGTTGCCATGTGTCAGGAAATGTAGGGGGGAAGGAGGGGAGCCCCAAAACAATTTTCGATCTTTTTCAGCCTATCACCCATAATGTAGAAAACACGCCAGCGTTTTTTGGGACTTAGAAAAAAATTTGACTTTTTTTGAAGCAATCCCTATCTACTCTATTGCGCTTCGCCTGGTCTGAGGTGGCGAAGGAAGTCTAGCGTAAAAGGTAGCGTTCAGTACACTGCGCAAGTTAGTGAATTTGCGTAGTTACGTCCGTAGCGAAAATTCGCCAGGCGTAAGGGTGCGAAGTAACACTAGCGAATCTACGCCAGCGTTCGTTAGTGAATTTGCGCAGTAACGAAAATGCCAAATGCTAGCGAAGTAACGCTAGCGTTTGGCGCTTCATGAATTTGCCCCCTTAGTGTCCCCAGTATGTTTGGAACAAGCTTAATATGTTTTCTAGCTAAAGCTTAAAGAGAACCTATTGGGGAAAATGTTTCCCCCACCAGAGATGAAGGTTATTACTACTAGTGTCCACACTCTGGTTGGGGAAATAATTTTTTTTTTTTTTTCATTTTATTTTTAAATTGCTCCCTGCCAGTGCTATACTACCTGCCTGCTGTCTGAAGCTGCGTCCATTTACCTGCCTGTGCTAACCTCAGTCACATCGGAGTGAATCTAGGGGGCTCATTACTAGTACAGAGAGAGCAATTGCCATCTCTGCATTCAAAAAGCTAATTTTCTATCTTATAAAAAATAGAAAATTGTCTCTTAAAGTTACCTCTCTGAAAGGTGTTTATATTGTGCCTGTGTGGCTTATCCCACTCCTAAAGACACAAGAGTCTTGTGTGTGTTATTTACTATGCTTTTTGCCTTAGATTGGAAACTCCAGGGACTAATGTGAATGTTGAGATTTGTGGCCATTTATATCCTTGAAAGTTTCTAATTACCCCTGGTTTTGCTTTCTTTTAGTTCCGAGGCTGTGCTGTTGAGTGTTTAACATGTGGCCACATGAAACATGAGAGCCAGGAAGAGAATACGGAGTCAGGATCTGTTCAAGTAGAAAACACCCTGACCCCTAAAACCAATCAAGTGGCTCCAGCATAGTGACTTTCTGCAGAGGGTCATATAATAAAAGTAGAAAAATTTGTACCAGGTCTGTTAACCCATAGCAACCAATCAGTAGCAATATTAACAGAGGTCGCCTGTTTAAGGGTTCATACTCACAGGCGTTTCTCCCTTTGTTCCACTGCAGTCAGTTTTTCTGCTTTCCACTGCATGGGAACACAAAATCAGCTTATTCTTTCTTCCAGGCCTGTACTCATACAGGCGCAATGTCTAGAGGTTGACCTGTATTACCAATATGTATTGAAATGGTACATGAATTAGGGCCTTGTGGGGCCCCTTTACCTCCTGGGCCTCCCTGCAGCCACAGGGTCTGCTTTCTCTGTAGTAATGTGCCTACCTGCAAAATACAAAGGACAAAGATTTTTTACTTGGAATTGGCACTGTATTTACACTGCCTGGAGGTAATACACAATGGCGGTTATTTATCACGCTCCGAATATCAGAACCTTGAATAATTCATAGTTTTCGGAGAAAAAAAAAACTCATTTCAACATCTCAGCTGTCAATCAAATATTGTCTGCCCCTCCTCTATGCCCTGGGCATAGAGGCGGGGCAGACAATTACTTTCACTTTCCATTCAGCACTTCCTAGATGTCACTGCTCTCCCCATATTCCCCCGTTCTCTTTACCATTTAATTGTGTAGCCGGGGCATGGGGATGGACATCAGGTCCCCCATTCTGGTGCACAAACAAGATTCTGAGATGATACAAGGCTTGTCTTAATAACAGTGTCAACAAAATGGCTGCTGCCTGCTTGCTATAATTATGAATTAGCAGACTGAAAGAAACAAGATTCAAATAATTTATATAGTGTAATTAAAGTTCATTTTGCTTGACTGATGTGATTAAATAGGATTATGAATAATTTTTTTGGGTGACGGGTACCCTTTAAAACATTAAAATCCATGCAACTGTACTGGAAACGTGTTTCTATTGTGTCATTAATACATATGAAATAACTCACACTTTTTTGTCATTGTAGCTGAATGGAATTTTAAATTTGAAAAAGTGAAACAAATATATGTATGTAAAAGAAAACAAATGTTTGCCAGTTTCTTCAAGTGTCGCATTATCCATGGCATGTTTAATTAATGAGGAATAACAGTTCCCTCTAGTGCTATTTTAGAGATGCTACAAGGACATGTGTTATCATGTGAAGTCAAAAGTTCTAGCATTTTATTGTAGGTATATTATCTTTTTTGCTACCATTTTGGAATACACAAGTAAAATATAGTGTAATGAAAATTCTAAAAGCAACACTGCTCAACAAGCGGACCAACTCATGCAAGAATGAAAATTCTGTCTGCTTTGGTTAAACTTGGGTCTCTCTTCCCAGTTTCACGGAGGTCATTCGCAATTCGTATTTTATTATAGTACAGTACTGGATTGTAAAGGTCTTATTCTGATTATATGATCCTTTTGCTTTTAGAATTATGTTTACAATGTCTGGCTGGTAAAATACCAGCCAATGCCAGTTCGGTATTACAATTTTACCAGCAATGTAAAAGATACAATTGATAGTCAGTCTGCTGACTCGGATTTACATAGTGGGCGCCCCTAGGCCTGCTGTTGTTTGTCGCCCCCGTCCCCTCCCCTTTATTCATGCAAATTTTTGGAGCAATTGGGTTTGGCGCAAGGGAAATTTAATAACGACCGTATTTCCTGTGCATCCCCAGTGTTTCTGAACCAATGTGGGTGTGGTTGGGCAGTATGCCGCCCCTTAAAATCCTGCCACCCTAGGCCCGGGCCTTGGTGGCCTTTCCATATATCCGGGCCTATCTTCCTAATATTTAAACTCACCAAATCCCCTCCTAATTCCAGGCTTGAAGACACAACTCTGCCTTCCTGACATCCTGAGATCACCACCATGACAACACAACCCTGCTAATTTTTGCCATGGTCTAGCCACTTGAGGCTGTTACAGTTTATATAAAAAGGTGGCAACCCTAGAAGAACTTAAATCATGGTGACATACCTCCCAACTGTCCCGTTTTCTGAGGGACAGCCCAGCCCTCAGTCCCAAATTTTCCCAAGTTTCTCTTTTGATATCCTGCACTGATGCCAGAAAAAGATTCAAAGTTTCTGAAACTCAATTAAATATGCTTTTGGCATAGAGGCCAGAATACTCAGTACGTGCATTTTGATACAATTGTAACACGTTTTTGAAACTTAATTAAAATAAGAGTCTTCACTTTGATATATTTGTAACATTTCTCCACTTGTTCCCCAGCACAGCTCGCCACATCGTTACATTTTCTTCCTCTCTCTCCACCACTACTGCCCCTTGCTTTCTCTTCCGACTGCTTCAGATCATAGTGCATGCATACGCTGACTGGATATGGATGTTACAGCTGAGTAAGGGAGTTTCAAGAGCCTTAAAAGAGAAACAAACCCCTTATTAAAATCCCCTAACCCCCTACCCCACATAGACCTCCCTCCCTTCTCCTCCAACCTAGCTGCTACCCCAGGCAATTCACCTTGGTGCAAATTCAGGGATCGCAGTTCATGGCAGCCATCTTCTGAGTCTTCGTGTCATCTTCTGGCGCTTCAGCAATTGCTGTCAATTTCGGCGCATGGACATTTGTCGCAAACTGCCAAATTGCTCCAACTGCGCATGAGCCACCATGTCTCATTGTCAGATTATAGACCCAGAAGATGGCTGCTGTAAACTCCAATCCTGAATCTGCACGAGGGGTAAGTAAAATGTTAGGGGCATTTGCCCAGGTTCACAGCTAGGCTGGGGGGGAGGAGGGAGGGGGTCTATGTGGGGTAGGGGTTTTTCTTAATAAGGGGTTTGTTTCTCCTTTAAATCTGGAAGTAATTAATCTGTAAATGCAGCAATTGGCCAGGGACAGGGCTAACAAATTGATGTTAAATCAGGGAAAACAAAATATTAAACACAGGAATAACACCCATAGGAATACACTGAGAATGGCTGGACTGCAAAAAAAAGGTGGGAAAAGGTTAAATCTGGGAGAAGTAAAATTGGGGTTTATACTGTACTTATCTTTCTATTTAGGCCTTCTCCAATGCATATTTCTGTCTCTCTTTCAAACCACTGCATCAGAGCTGGAACTAAGGGTAGGTAGAAGAGGCATGTGTCTAAGGTGCAAAATCCGGAGGCGCCAGGCATGTACCTACTCTTCACATACCCCTAGTCCAGACTGATGTCCCTGATGGTGTTCTGCCCCCCTGTAATACAATCATGCACATGAGCACTTATTCCCGCTCATGTGTGTGCCTGTTTGCATTCATGTGCTCCAGGGGGTGGGCGCAATGCGACCGGCCAGGTTGCCTAGGGTGTCTGCCCAGCCTGGCCCAGTACTGCACTGCATGGTTGCTAGGTTACATTGGACGCTGGAAAACAGATAGCTGCTGAAATTCCTAATTGGAGAGCTAATTAATTAAAAAAGGTAAATAATTAAAAATGAAAAACAATTGCAAATGGTTTCAGAATAGCATTGTCTACATCATAATAAAACTTCAAAAGGTGACCAACCCCTTTAAGACCCACAAGAACCTTCAATAGAAACAGACTTTTTTGTAAAAAAAAACATAATGCCTGATGATTAGGTAACATTGAGCCTGGTGTAGAGATGCATTTTTTTTAAAGTTTGCCCTCATATGCATTTATTATAGCCGTATAGCCAATAAACAGTATTTTTTCTTTTTCTGTACCATGTCTAGCACTGTACAATACTTTTTTTAAAACATTAAATATATTCTTAAAATTTCCACTAGATGGAAACCTTTTCACATGTAGGATAACAGTGCAATAGACATGATTCTGTAGAAAAAATATCAGTTTTGCTTATACAACTGTAACTGGAGGAATATAAAAAAAATCATATTTATAAGAAAATGAAAAATCTAACTTTTTTTTTTACATCAACTACTTCCCCTATAGGGATGAGCTTTTGCCATGTTTCATGGAGAAAATACACCCATAGACTCTAATGTATAGTAAAAAAAATGTTGAGTGGTTTAAAAAATGTTGCACTGTTTAAAAAATTGTCCTGCGAAAAAATGGCCATTGACTTCAATGCATTTGGCAAATTCTTTGTGTTTTGCAAACGTATGGCAAAGTGAAATAGGTCACATTAGCCCATCACTAATTCCCCTATTTATAATACAAATTATATAATTTTGATGAAATGTTTACATTTTCAGTGCATTTTTTTTATCATATTCATAAGTTTCGCAATTTAAAAAAAGGAAAATGATACAGTACTTGCAGTGATTTCTGGCTATTGTCAGCCAAGACAGGTCTAGCTGCATTTTGCTTTGACCCCAGACACAAGGCAAGACATATACTGGCAAATTTGCACCTTGGCAGTAAATTGTGGAAACCAGTCAATAATTACTGATTGGCAGTCTGGGCTATTGCTTAAAGGAGAAGGAAAGCTAGAAAAGCAGTTTATTGCCAATAGATTAGCCACAATAGTGCAAGCTATAACACTATTTATTCTGTAGAATGCTTTACCATACCTTAATAAATAGCTCTAGAAGCTCTCTCTCTGTTTGTTTAGGATAACAGCTGCCATATTTTCTTAGTGTTACATCACTTCCTGCCTGAGTTTCCCTGCTCACTCACAGCTCTAGGCTCAGATTACAGCAGGGAGGGGAGAGGAGCAAACTGAGCATGCTGGAGGATTAAGATGAAAGAAGGAAGTCTGATACAGAAGCCCATGTGTACACAATAGAAGGAAAGAAATGCTGTGTTTATTTTGAGGACTCAGAGCAGCATTACTTTGAGGGTTTACTGGTATATTTATATAGACCTTTCTGATAAAACTTACTTATTTTTAGCCTTTCCTTCTCCTTAAATGTCTAGTATAGGTCAATCTAAAAACAACTGGACTTGCTGAGTAATCAATGAAGACGTTTCACTACTCATCCGAGCAGCTTCTTCAGTTCAACTGACTGGTGTGGGAAATTCTTGGCATATAAACTCTTCCACTAATCCATTTACAATGGCACATTGTAACACTCCAAAGAGGTGACAACTGAAGAAACTTACAGAGGTGTTGATTCTGTGTAGTTGTGATAGGATTATCCAATGTGTCATGCAACTCCTAGATTCAGGTGTTACTTGTGAGAGTTGCATGAATGGATGTGTGAAGTGTTCTGAATCCGCCGGGGTACAGATGTTAGAACAGCATTGTATGTAGCAGACAGGTGGTGTCGAAGGCCCCCACCTCTGTTCAGAGATGGTCTCTCCACCTTGACATGAATCGCCTCTTTCACGCCTCGTTCAAACCAGCGGTCTTCTTTATCCAAGATTTGGACCTTGCTGTCTTCAAAGGAGTGTCCCTTGTCTTTTAAGTGTAGAAGGACAGCTGAGTTTTGCCCTGTAGAGTTCTCCCTCCTGTGCTGAGCCATTCGTTTGGAGAGCAGTTGTTTTGTCTCCCCGATGTATAGATCTGTGAAATCCTCGCTACACTGGACTCCGTATACCACATTGCTTTGTTTTTCTTTTGGTGTTTGATCCTTTGGGTGTACCAGTTTTTGTCTCAGTGTGTTGCTAGGTTTGAAAAACACAGGGACATGGTGTTTGTTGAAAATCCTCCTGCGTTTCTCTGACACTCCAGCTACATATGGGATGACTATGTTTCGCCTACTATGTGTCTCCGGGCGGTTATTTCTATTGGTGTTCCTCTTGGGCTTGGTTGCTGCTGTTTTGACAAAGGCCCAGTCTGGGTAGCCACACGCTTTCAAAGCTCCTCTGAGATGTTTTTGCTCTTTGTCTTTGGACTCTGTATCAGTTGCCACACA
This sequence comes from Xenopus petersii, assembly GCA_038501925.1. Taxonomy (NCBI): domain Eukaryota; kingdom Metazoa; phylum Chordata; class Amphibia; order Anura; family Pipidae; genus Xenopus; species Xenopus petersii. Next base: position 41,463,129 of record CM076677.1, read on the forward strand.
TTCCGCCCGATGGTGCAGGGTTCGAATGACACCCAGTTTGTGTTCCAGTGGATGGTGGGAATCAAACAACAGATATTGATCCGTATGAGTGGGTTTCCTGTATACTTCCGTCTTCAAGTTACCCCCCTCTTGGATACATATCAAACAGTCCAAAAAAACAAGTTTGTTCTCATGGACATCTTCCCTTGTGAACTTGATGTTATTATCCACTGAGTTAATGTGTTCTGTGAAGGCCGCCACTTCATTGGATCTGATTTTAACCCAAGTATCATCCACATACCTGAACCAGTGGGTCGGTGTAGTTCCCTGGAAAGTAAGTAAGGCCCTCCTTTCCACTTCCTCCATGTACAGGTTTGCTACAATGGGAGAGACTGGAGAACCCATTGCACAGCCATGTTTCTGTCTATAAAAAAGGTTCTTGTACTTGAAGTATGTGGTGTTAAGGCACAAATCTAGCAACAAACAAACTTGGTTGGGACTGAGCTTCGTTCTGCTGCTGAGGGTGTTATCATGTTGCAGTTGATTTCTTACAGTCTCAATCGCCTCTGTAGTAGGTATACATGTGAACAAAGAAGTGACATCATATGATACCATCGTTTCTTCTGCCTCTAGTGTAACGCCGTGAATCTTGGTTACAAACTCTTTGGCATTCTGGATATGATGCACTGTATTGCCTACCAACGGGGCTAAGATGTTAGCCAAGAATTTTGCAATGCTGTATGTCACTGAATTTATGCTGCTGACAATGGGTCTTAGTGGGGCTCCTTCCTTGTGTATCTTGGGGAGTCCGTATAAGCATGGTGTGGCTTCCCTGGGATACAGACGGTGGTATAAAATTCGATCAATGGCTTTCTCCTTTTCAAGTTGTTGTAGGCAACCAATCACCTTTTTCTTGTAACCACTGGTTGGGTCTTTCCCTAAAGGTTCGTATGTATTGCTATCACTGAGCAGAGTGGTTATCTTGCAGTCATAGTCAGTTGTGTTGAGCACAACTGTGCATCTCCCTTTATCTGCTGGCAGGATAGTGATGTTTGGGTCCTTACTCAGAGAGCTGAGTGCTCTCCTCTCTTCTGTAGTAAGGTTAGAGGGAGGTGTTCTGGCACTTGACAAAGCAGCTGACACTTTTAGCCGGAGTTGTTCTGCTTCTTCATTTTGCAAGTTATTATTTTTGATAGCAGACTCTGTGGCTGTGATGAGTACAACTACTGGTATGTGTTGTGGTGTCACTGCATAGTTTAACCCCTTGGCTAACACATCCTTTTCAGGCTGGGTTAGTACCCTATCTAATAGGTTCCTAACCCAAGTGTCTTTGGTGTTCTTTGGTGTCTCATCTTTCTGCCTCCAGGTTAGTTCTTCAGTCCTTTTCCAACTGCTGCTTCGTGACAGTAATGTGGTGAATTTGCTTATTTGTCGCTCCTTACTCTTAATGTGTTGGGCAATCTTTGCATGTTCAACGAACACAACCACCCTTTCCAGAGTTCCATCAGGCAGTTCTTTTGCCAGACTACATTTTAGATGTTCTACTTTCTGCTTAAGGGCATCAATGGTAAAGTTGATCTGTCTGACTCGTTCATTTAGTAGATGTTTTTGGGCTTTTTGTAAAATCTTGTTGGCTCTGTGACTTTTTTCTGTGGAACCCAGGCGCAGGCTACAAGGGGTGAGACCCTGATGTCGGCATCTGAGATTAAAGCGTAGATGGTTTCGATAGTCTGCCACTTTTCTTGCTGTTCTTTCATATTCCCGAACCAGTTTTAGAGTATTCTCTCCAAAATGAATGGCAATATGACTATGAAGATTTTCATTCATCCAGGTCATAGTATATCTAGTATAGGTCAATCTAAAAACAACTGGACTTGCTGAGTAATCAATGAAGACATTTCACTACTCATCCGAGCAGCTTCTTCAGTTCAACTGACTGGTGTGGGAAGTTGAACTGAAGAAGCTGCTCGGATGAGTAGTGAAACGTCTTCATTGATTACTCAGCAAGTCCAGTTGTTTTTAGATTGACCTATACTAGATATACTATGACCTGGATGAATGAAAATCTTCATAGTCATATTCTCCTTAAATGGAGAACCAAACCCCCTTAATGTGAAAAGCCCCATCCACTACCCTCCATGTACTATGCGGGGAGGAAGCAGGGAGGGGGGCTGTGGTTGGGGCTTTTCACATTAGGGGGGTTTATTAATCCTTTAAGGGCACATCTGACCACTGCTAGTAAGTGAGCCCCAAAAAGTATATATAACCCACACTGTTACAGAGAGAAGCTCATTTAAGTTCACACACTGAACAATTTCCCCTAAGTCTATAGAAGCAGACTGAATATTATCAAAGATTTATCATAATCAAAGATTTAGGCCTCCAGCACTCACAAAGCCAGGCACATGAGATTTCCACAGAGTGAGGCCTGCAAGAAAATCCCTAGAGTAATACACACATTACCATTACACACCTAGAGTGATTTAAAAGGCTCACAGAATAAAGCATATGAGCAATACAAAGTGTTCCAAAGAGCATATAACCTCAATATCAACAGAGCACAAGAGAGAGAGCCCTGAGAAAAAAGCCATGTATCAACAATCACCAGGATAAGTATCTGATGTTCCCAGAGCTGGATATCTATGCAGTGCACATAAGGCTAGACTCCTGCAGAGCAAATGTCATGAGTGCAAAGAGAAAACATCTCAGAGAAAAAACCTCATGTGGTGCCAATATAGAGAAAAAAAACAAATATGAAGCACTCCCTGTATGAAAGCCATAGATACATACAGAACAGAATGAATCCAGCCAGATGCACACCCTTCCACGTGAGACCTGCCAGTGCCCTTATTTGGATTTTTCACACTTCATTCTTAAATTAGCCCTGATATCATGACAGTGCTATGAGGCAAGTTGAAATTGCATTTATGCCTCTTCTAGTGCAGAGATAGAGATGCAGCCCCTATGACCTGCTCCAAAGCTAAAACCTGAAGCATGTGGCGACATTGGGAAGGCCTCATCTCTCCTATAAATGAACATCATACAATAAGTAGATATTTAAAATGCCACTAGGTGGCAATCATTCACTGTTTAAATAAAGCAAAACTAAAAGGCAAAAGTAAAAAAATGAGCTGACACATAGCATAGCACTAAATATAAAAGCACTGTGCTAGGAAAAAAATCTTGAATTTTCACTTTTGGTTTTATAGAAGAAGTTTGAAGCAAAAATAATAACGAATGTACATAATATAATCACATCTAAGGCTTTCCTATAACCAGTATGCCATCAGCTGAATCAGGAGTCATATATAGTCCATTTAATGAAAAAAGAGCAGAAACTCCACTCTTTGACGCATATGATAAATACATAGAATCTCTTTGAGTTCTGGTCAACCTAGAAGTCTTAGCAATAAAGCAAAAGCATTAGGGGACCAATATCCCAAATTGGTTTAGCACTATCTAAGTCAGTAGATACTGAAATACATGGGAGGGCAACAAGTTGCAGTAACAAGGAGCACATTGTTTCGATATATGAGATTAGTAAATCCCTGATTCTACACCAATTTGTAGATCCTTAGAAAAATAAGAGAAAGACAGACCTGGAAATGTACTCACTGGAACTTTGTAAGTTTCCTGGCAGCACAGCAGTGTCTGCACTGTTGGCAGAAAAATGGTTAAATGGTAACTAACAGTGATGAGTGAACTTGTGACATTTTGCTTCAGCAAAACCTTCCTCTGCCCAAATGTTGCTGGGCTCATCTCCTGCCATGTTCCAGCATATCATCAAGGGTAAAGCATGCTGAATTATTTTGTCCAGCAGAAGCATGATTGGATAAGAATACATTTATAGCTTATCAAGCATTTAAATCACAACTGCTTACAACAATAATGGGGGAATGTAATAAAAATCGCAAAGAGCAAAACAATTAGCACAAATAAGAATAAAAAGTCTCATTTCCTAATGCAATACTCTTCCTTAAACTGTTATTACATTGCAAATTTTAATTGAGCATTGCCCACTTTTAAGGTGAGCTTGTTTTTATTACATTCACTGCACACTGGCACTAACTATAAAATTCGCAAACCTGCTTCCACTTTCGGAAGTGGTCGCTAAACAGTTTCCGGGTTCGCAAAAGCTATATTAGGCAAAACTTTTCATATATTTTTTCCATTACTGACTTTTATTACATTCCCTGATAAATATTTAATAGCTGCCAACAACATACAATAATTCATTTAGAACTCAACTTTCCTTATGAACAACATATAACAGGAAATCTTTTTATATGTAGTTATTTATTCAGGTATAGGATCTCTCGTCTGGAAAGTTTGGTACCTGGAGTTTTCGAATAAGAGATATTTCTATAATTTGGATCTCCATACCTTAAGTCTGCAAAAAAAACATTTACATTAAACATTAAGGATTGGTTAATGACCAAGTACCTATACTGTAAGTACAAGGTACGGGTATGGGATCTGTTATCCAGAATGCATGGGACTTAGGGTTTCTGAATAAGGAATCTTTCTGTAAATTGGCTCTCCATACTGTAACTTAAATCAACTAAAATAACTTTTAAACATGAATAAAGCCCAACAGGATTATTTTGTCTCCAATAAGGATGAAAATATTAAATAAACCCAATAGGCTGGTTTTGCTTCCAATAAGGATTAATTGTATCTTAGTCTGGATCAAGCACAAGGTACTGTTTTATAATTACAGAGAAAGTTAAATTGTTAAAATGGAGTCTATGGTATTTGTCTATACTTTGTTGTGTTATGCTAACTGGGTTCGCTGGTGACTCTCTATGTGTGACTCTATGCATCCAACATTATCTTTATGATGGCGTTTAATGTTTTAACTATTAATGCTAAGGGTCTAAACAGCCCTTATAATAGATCCTCTTTATTATATGAGGCCAACAGCAAAAGGCTGATATTGTGTTTGTTCAGAAGACACACTTTACTCCTTCTACAACATGTGTTCCAAAAAACAAATTGTATAGTATATTCTTCTGCCCCAGCATCTAAGAAAAAAGCGGGTGTTGCAATACAAACTCTTCCTAAGCTTACTCATATGTGAGTCACCATGTGGACCCTAATGGTCATTGTATTGTGTTGAATTGCTACATTAATCGGAAACCTTATACTTTGGTCAATATCTACTCCCCAAATACCTCTCAACTTACATTTCTTAAAAAGGTATTGCATAAGATAATCTCCTTGAAACATGGGTCCTTGATTTTAGGAGGAGATTTCAACCTTGTCCCTAATCCTGCACTGGATAGATCAGGTACTCCTAAGGGCCGACACAAGATGAAACTCTCCTCATTTCAAAACCTTTAACAAAAATATGGGCTTTATGATTCATGGAGACTTTATCATCCTGGGGAAATGGACTATACATTTTATTCCCATGTGCATTTGTCCTACTCGAGGATTGACCTGATACTTGTTCAGAAGGATATGCTAGATTATATCGCACAGTCCCATATTGGTCTGATTTCATGGTCGGATCATGCCCCTGTACTGTTATCCGTAGCGGACCAGGTGCAGAGATCTTCTAGGGCCCAATGGTGACTTAACCCTTTACTGATCACCAGACCCGTGTTTAAAGAAAAAATCAATAAGGCTATACAGGAGTATTTTGACCTTAACGACAATGGTCAATGTAGTACGTTTAGTGTATGGAATGCCCATAAGGCATATTTGAGAGGGCTTTTCATTAAACTGGGCTCTAAATACAAAAAAGATAAGACTATGTCATATCGCACACTTTTGTACAAACTATTCAGTTTGGAACAAAACCATAAACAGTTACCTGATCAATCTACTGCAGTCTTAATTGCTGATACTAAGAGGGAGATTCAGAATTTAGCGATGGTACAAATTCAAAGTAAATTGACGTTCATTAAAGCCACTCATTACAGGATGGGCAATAGAGCATCTACGCTTTTAGCTAACCAACTGCGCACTAGTCAGGCCAAAAAACTAATTCACATGATTAAAGATCACCGTAACAACCCCATTTATGACCCAAGAGCAATAGGGAACAGATTTGCATAGTTTTATAACACTCTTTATAATATAGCTAACGACCCTACCACTCCTCGACCCACTTTACAACGAATAGATGATTTCCTAGATAACATTAAGCTCCCCCGAATTACTCAGAATCATTTGGAACAGCTTAAAAGTCCTATAACTGAGTTTGAGGTCTCGAAAGCTATAGCATCATTTCCTATTAATAAGGCCCCCGGGCCGGATGGGCTCACGCATTTATATTATAAGACGTATTCCTCACTATTACTCCCACATCTAACAAACACCTTCAACGAAGCTTACGCCACAGGTTCTTTTCCCAAAGAAATGCTTCTATCACAGATTGTAACTATACCTAAGCCTGGGAAAGACCCATCTTCCGTACAAAATTCTAGGCCAATCAGTCTACTGAATGCAGATATAAAAATATACGCTAAGGTTATAGCTATACGTCTTCAGTCCATTATGCCAGAAATCATAGATCCAGACCAGGTGGGATTTACAGTCAGTAGGGGTGCCCCTGATGGTACTCATAGAGCCATTAATATTTTGCATTGGCTGGGGCACTGTCGGACGCCTTCTCTGCTCCTATCCCTGGATGCGGAGAAGGCGTTTGATAGGCTCAACTGGTCGTATTTATCTAGGGTACTAGGAAAATTTAACTTCCCCCTAGAATTAATTACTGCAATTATGGCATTGTATAAAGGACCTTCGGCACAGATAAACACTAATGGGACTTTATCTGCCCCCTTTGACATATCTAATGGGACCCGGCAGGGGTGCCCGTTATCTCCTATCATATTCTCCCTGGTGATTGAACCCCTTGCCCAAACTATCCGCCAAGACCCGGATATTCAGGGTATCAATATAGCAGGTCAGATTCAGAAGGTAGGTCTCTTCGCTGACGACACCATTATTTATATGTCACACCCATCCCACTCCTTAAATAAATTGCTAGGATTATTACAAGCATATTCTGAGGTATCATATTACAAACTTAATGAAACCAAAACGCAGGCTTTATGTATTAATCTATCAGATGCTGATACCGAGTGGTTTAAACGTAATTATCAGTTTCAATGGAAGGGGAATTCAATAAAATATTTAGGCATTGATATTATGATTTCTCCCAGTGATATGGTTAAGGCAAACCTTACAAGGTTGTACCAGGAAATATCTGCTGATGTCAAAACATGGAAGTGCCAATTTTTGTCTTGGTTGGGAAGGCTGCAAGCTTTAAAAATGTTGGCATTGCCAAAGATTTTGTATGTATTTAGAACTATGTCTATTCATGTACCATCTCCCTATATTATGAAACTGCAGTCACTCTTCAACTCCTTTTTGTGGGCGAACCAAAAACCTAGAGTTGCACAGAAAATTATACAAATGTCAAAACGCAAGGGGGGTCTTAATGCCCCTAATATATTGAGTTATTACAAAGTGGTAACTCTTGATCTAAAGGCATGGATGACACTAGATATGGAGAAACAATGGGTTCAAATCGAACAAAGCTCAGTCTCCCCAAAGCTCAGTCTCCCCGCTATTACTTCCACAGATTTTGGGCACCCAGATGCCACTCCAACTGAGTTCCTCCAACTGTTACCCATTCGCTGGGCATGTGGCAAAACCACAAAAAATATTTTAAAACCTCTTTGCACGTTTCTTCCATTGCACCAATTGCAACAATGGAACTACTCATTCTGGATCTCAATCTAACCCACTGGGGTGATTTCCGATTGGCTCCCATTCACTGTCTTACCAAAAAAGGTCAACTTTTGTCTTTTGAGGAGCTCCTTCCGAAAATGGTGTTTTACCAATATCTGCAGATAAGACACTATTTATGGTTTACTGGCTGTATCCCGCTGAGGAAACCAATTGTGCTGGAATGCTGGCTAACTACCCTAGCACCTCTGAAAGGGGGAATAACACTTTGGTACAAAACGCTGCAACCTTCTGTTGAGATTAAAAGCACTTCCACAATCCTCAAGTGGGAGAAAAGATTGAACATATCTTTATCTGAGGACGAATGGTTGCATATATTTTCTACTCCTACCAAAGTCTCTAAATGTATTTCTCACCTCCAGACTTCAAGGAAAATATTATATGATTGGTATATGACCCCCAGTAAACTCTGCATCTACAAGAATGTACCCAATACGTGCTGGAGGGGATGCCACCAGAAAGGTGATATGCTCCATATCTGGTGGGGATGCCCTAAGCTCCAGCAGTTGTGGCAACAATTGGAGGCCTATTGCAACGCTCAGTTGAACTTACAAATAAAGATTACCCCAGAAACTGTTCTCTTGGGCCTTCTGGATCCGAACGTTCCAAAGGAGTCATGCACAACCATACACCATCTGATCTTTGCGGTCAGGCAATTGATTGCAAGGCAATGGAAGTCCGCCATGGTTCCCAGTGTTCAACAAATTATCAAGGAATTGGACATTCATTATCAATATGAGAAATTGGCTGCATTGGCTACGTTTAGCACAGCTAAATTTTATAGGAATTGGGAAAAATGGTCCTCCGACAGACACAGGCTGGTTTACAGTAATCCTCCGCTTCAGGTATCCTAATGTAGCCATCCTGCTAACATGGCTATTATTTAAATTGTGCAAAGTATATTCTGTGTAAAATCATATTGCTGGGACTTGCAGTTCTATTAATCTTCAGCACTGAAACAGTTAATTGCTGAAGACCCCCTCGGACAGTTAGTTGTTGCTGCTTTGGAGAATAAAAGGGTTGAGATACTTCATACAGATTCTCATCCACTAGCAAGACTCCTAGCAAAAGAATGGCACAGACTACAGATACAAAATGGACTAGTGTATAGAAGTGTTCTTGACAATGAAAAGTGGCAATTGCTGCTTCCTCGAAAGTATCAAGAAGTGGTACTTCAGTCATTACATGATGAACATGGCCATCTTGGCTATGACAAAACTCTGGGACTTGTAAGAGACAGATTCTACTGGCCATGTATGAAACAGGATGTTGAGGATTATTGTCGTTCATGTCTTCGCTGCATCCAGAGAAAGACTCTGCCCACTAGAGCTGCCCCATTAGGTAAAATGGAGAGTAGTGGACCTATGGAACTTGTCTGTATAGACTTTCTGTGCATTGAACCCGATGAAGGTGGAATCAGCAATGTGCTGGTAGTGACGCATCACTATACCAGATATGCTCAGGCATTCCCAGCTCGTGACCAAAAAGCTATACACTCTGATCAAGGGCGTGACTTTGAAAGCAAACTCATTTACAAACTACTTACGCTTCTGGGAGTTCAAAAGAGTCGTACATCTCCTTATCACCCTCAAGGTGATCCTCAGCCAGAGCGTTTCAATAGAACTTTGCAAGATATGTTAGGAACATTGTCTGCTGAGAAGAAGAGCCAATGGAGAAGACATGTGGCTACAGTAGTGCATGCTTATAATAGCACTAAGAATGATGCTACAGGATTTTCACCCTACTTCCTAATGTTTGGAAGGGAAGCTCGTCTTCCTGTTGATTTGACTTTTGGAGTTACAGCTGATGATACTCCTTTACGATCTCATGCCAGTTATGTAGAAAGACTCAAGAAGAACCTCAAAGAAGCTTATGATCTAGCTGAACATGCAAGTGGACAGAGACATCAGCGGAACAAAGCTCACTATGACAAGAAGGTGAAATGTCATGATTTGCAGCCTGGTGATAGAGTTCTGTTGAGAAATTTGGGCTTGCCTGGTAAGCAAAAACTAGCTAATCGATGGGGCTCTGAGATCTACATTATTTGCTCTCAGCTACCTAACATTCCAGTCTATCAAGTCCTCCCCGAAGGTAAAGAAGGACCTATAAAAACCTGGCACCGCAATAATTTAATGCCTTTGGCAGAGTCAGTGAGATTTATAAATTCTGAACCTACAATGCCTCAGCGCAAACCTAACTCGAGACAATCTAGAAGATTAAGACGGAGACAAGATACTCTTCCTGCTATTCAACACTCAGGTCCTTTCCCAGAAGAGGAAGAAGACAGTGAGGATGAATGGGGATTGGATGGACTTTTTGATGACAACATTCAAGATTCCATTAACAGTAATCTCAATGCAGATGCATCAGAATTCATCCCATGTCAAACTGAACAACCAGTTTCTAGCAATAGACTGACAAATGTTTCCATGCCTCAGGCAGGACTCAATGTCATGGGAAGTCTTGACAGTAATCCTGATGGCAGCTGAACAGTGTTGGAGAAAAAGAGTGAGGATGTTCAAGAAGAAATTTTAGAAGAAGACAACATAACAGCTGAAAGCTTAGACATTGATCAACCCCCAGAACTAAGTTCTTCAGTCAATATCTTTGAACCAAGGCCTCAGAGATTGGTGAAACCCCCACAGAGACTCACATATGATACTTTGGGGAATAATACTCAAGAGCCTGTGGTCACTGCTCATCGTAGAATCTACACCCATGTTCCCTCCACTTTCTACTCAGTTGGTGACACTACACCTCAGCTGATTTCTACAGTTGTGATACCATATTATAAAACAGCGGTTGAGTTAATGGTACATTAATGTTATAATTGTATTTGATGTTAAATTACTTTTTGACTTGGGAGGACCCAAGTAATTTCAGAGGGGGGGGAGTGTAGCCATCCTGCTAACATGGCTATTATTTAAATTGTGCAAAGTATATTCTGTGTAAAATCATATTGCTGGGACTTGTAGTTCTATTAATCTTCAGCACTGAAACAGTTAATTGCTGAAGACCTTGCTGGGCTTGCAGTTTCCCTTCCACAGGAAGAAGAAAGATTCCTGCCACCAATAGGAGAGCAGCTTTGAGACTGAGGAGTTGCAGCCAATGAGAGAAAGACTGACTACTGAAAGAAGGAAAAGGAAGAGGGAGAACTTCCAGGAAGACAGAGAGATCTGGGGGAGATAGAGCTGTCCTGCATGTGAGATGGAATCGTCTCTTCACAGAGACCAGTGACTGTCTGCTATCTGAAGAGGAGTGTTACAGATCACACCACATGGTGACTGCTTAGTCTGCTCAATATCTGGAGAAACTGTAAGCAGTTTTCAGTGCTACCTGTTGATTTTGACTCTCACTTAATCAGGCATTGCAGGGCTTTATACAACCCAGTAACAATTAGGACTAGAGACAGGACTTTTATATCTGCCTGCCTGCAATCCATTCTGAAGGGTAAAGGCCTATTTGGAGAGGATTATTCATATATCGCCAATAATTCAGCTTGTGTCATTTTCTGCGTGTGTTCTCCTGAGTGAAGCCTCCCATTACAGCCTGGTGGATCACAACTACTGTTTATTTACCTTGTGGATTACAAATACTGGTTTATATATGAGCTCCAACTGCCGGCCTTACTGCTATTATTAACACTGGCCAGTGTTCAGGGAATTTGACTTAAAGGAAAACTATACCCCCAAAATGAAAACTTAAGCAACAGATAGTTCATATCATATTAAGTGGCATATTAAAGAATCTCACCAAACTGGAATATATATTTAAGTAAATATTGCCCTTTTACATCTCTTGCCTTGAGCCACCATTTCGTGATGGTCTGTGTGCTGCCTCAGAGATCACCTGACCAGAAATACTTCAACTCTAACTGTAACAGGAAGAAGTGTGGAAGCAAAAGACACAACTCTGTCTGTTAATTGGCTCATGTGACCTAACATGTATAGTTTGTTGGTATATTTGTGAGTACAGTGAATCCTACGATCCCAGGGGGCGGCCCTTATTTTTTAAAATGGCAATTTTCTATTTATGATTACCCAATGGCACATACTACTAGAAAAGTATATTATTATGAAAATGGTTTATTTACATGAAGCAGGATTTTACATATGAGCTGTTGTATGCAATATCTTTTTATAGAGACCTACATTGTTTGGGGGGTATAGTTTTCCTTTAAACATTATCTGAGTTGACAAGATCAGTCTGTTTATTATTCATTGTCATTTTCTAAAATTTGATATTACATTAGTGGTATAACTGTGTGTTCAGATGCTTTGACTTATTTGTTGAAACATATTGCTAAAAGAGAGATTGTTAAATTTATCCTTATTACTGGGTCTTCGGATCTGATAAAAGTGCTTGGCATTACACTGCTGGTTTATGTGTATCACTGGGGGTTGTTGGTGTCACCAGAGGTGGACGAGAGCAGGACCCATCTAACACAGCTACACCTACGGGTGCGCTACACTAGGAACGCATACCCCCTCCCCAAACCCCCCTCTATCTTTCCCCCCCTATACTGTGCTTTTATATTTTATTTTATTTTCCCTTTATTGCATTTATATGTATTGTTTTCTTTTGAAACTCAATAAAAAGAAAATGGAGTCTATGGTAGGTGGCCTTTCTGTAATCCTGTAAAATAAATGGTCTGATTGGCTCTCCTACTTTTAAGAATTTCAAATGGCTCCTTTAGCTGACACTACTAGTTCTATAAATAGTGTATGATATGATAACAGTATAGACTTAGTACCGATATGTAAATGACATGGATAACTACTATATACATTGTTTTAACTCTCTACACTCCTGTCTTTCAGTTCTGTTTTTCTCCCCATATTTTCTCTCGATCTAGGTCCCTCTTGCTTTCTCTATAATATGTGGCCTTACTGTTGGAGAGGTTGTTTCATATTTCTTTAAAGTGGTTCATTCTTAGGGGTATATTTATCATATAGTGAAGTTAGAAATCGCTACAGTTCTCTAGAGTGAAATTTGCCACTCTCAATTCATTCCTATGGAATTTTGAAAGGAGTATTTATCAATGGGTGAAAGTGAAAGTTCATGCTTTGATAAATATGCCTTTCCAAATCCCATAGAAATAAATGAACAGTGGCAGAATTTCACTCTTAGGGGCCGATTCACTCAGCTCGAGTGAAGGGTTCGAATGAAAAATACTTCGAATTTCGAAGTTTTTTTTGGGTACTTCGACCATCGAATGGGCTACTTCGACCTTCGACTACGACTATCGAAGGATTCGAACTAAAAATCGTTCGACTATTCGACCATTCGATAGTCGAAGTACTTGCCCTTTAAAAAAAACTTCGACCCCCTACTTCGGCAGATAAAACCTACCGAAGTCAATGTTAGCCTATGGGGAAGGTCCCCATAGGCTTGCTAACCTTTTTTTGATCGAAGGATTTTCCTTCGATCGTTTGATTAAAATCCTTTGAATCGTTCGATTCGAAGGATTTAATCGTTCGATCGAACGACAAATCCTTCGATCGATCGATCGCAGGATTAGCGCTAAATCCTTCGACTTCGATATTCGAAGTCGAAGGATTTCAATTCGAGGGTCGAATTTCGAAGTATTTTTAACTTCGAAATTCGACCCTAAGTGAATCTGCCCCTAAAAGATGGTGGTGACCTATAACTTCACTTTTTAATAAATATGGTATGTTATAGAATGGCCAGTTCAAAGCAACTTTTCATTTAGGGGCAGATTCACTAAAGGGCGAATTGTTGCCAGTGACTGATTTGCACACATCGCACCACTTCGCCAGGCGCAAATTCACTACCACCATGCTAATTTACTAATATGCGAAGTTGCAGCCAAGCAACGAATGCTGGCAACTTTTAGTTAGCGTTACTTCAGCAGTGCGAGCATTTCGTAGCAAAGATGTGCTAGCGTTCGTTTGTGCCTAGCAAAGATTCACTAGTGATTGTGCTCTTAGGTCAATTTGCATACGGCGGGTAATTTAAAGTTGTATGGAGGTCTTTATTATAAATGTTGGTGCAAATGCTTGAAGTTACCACTTTTTATGACACATGTCCAGGGAACCTTAATAAAGACAAGAGAGTTAATATAATGCCCTACACATGAGCCCACTGTTAAATTAATGTTTAATAATAAAAAGTTTAAACCAATTGCAAATGATCTCAGAATATCACTCTTTACATCATACGTCAAGGTAATTCAAGGCAATGCTTGATAATAACTGGATAATCACTATTGTTTGATTGTCAAAAATGTTTTAAATTATAAATAAAAAAAACAAAATCATGAATGAGACCCTTAATCAGTCTCGAGAAAGTTCTTAAAGGAAAACTATACCCCCAAAATGAATACTTAAGCAACAGATAGTTTATATCAAATTGAATGACATATTAAAGAATCTTACCAAACTGGAATATATATTTACATAAATATTGCCCTTTTACATCTCTTGCCTTGAACCACCATTTCGTGACTCTATCTGTGCTGCCTCAGAGATCACCTGACCAGAAATACTACAACACTAACTGTAACAGGAAGAAGTGTGGAAGCAAAAGGCAGAACTCTGTCTGTTAATTGGCTCATGTGACCTTACATGTGGTTTGTATGTGTGCACAGTGAATCCTACGATCTCAGGGGGCGGCCCTTATTTTTTAAAATGGAAATTTTCTATTTATGATTACCCAATGGCACATACTACTAAAAAAGTATATTATTATGATAATGGTTCATTTACATGAAGCAGAGTTTTACACATGAGCTGTTTTACTCAGTATCTTTTAATAGAGACCTACATTGTTTGGGGGGTATAGTTTTCCTTTAAGATATCGCTTCCTCAAGTGCAACACCTTTAGGTTTGGGAATACTCTGTAATGAGGGAATCCTGGTCTGCCCTAACATTTTACCACTTTAACTTGATGAAGGGGCTTGACCCTGAAACGTTTCCTGAGATCTCACCTTGAATAAAAGAAAATGTTTTTTTGCAGAAGCATTGTATGGAGTGTGCCTTTGTTCACATATTTGTTTGGACTAACATTTTACCATCCTTCATTTGGAAAGTGACATCACCTTTATATGATTAATTTTAAATGTATTGTATGGAGCCCTCCAACAGGCCTACCTGACTGATATCTTGCCAAACGATCAACCCAATCTCAAGGTGGACATATCAGGGAAAAGATCCACTCGTTTTTGCCACCTTTCAAATAAATGGCCATTTTAACTCAAGTTATGTGTGTCTGGGTGTTAGTGGTGGGGGCACAGAGTAAAATGTATGTGGTATATGTTAGATGTTCACTTTATGATTGGGTGTTGGTTCCATTAGTCTTTACATATGTGTTTTTGATGAGACTTAAAGCTACAATTAGTCCAATAATTTAAAAAATGTTGGCATATTTTAAAGTTGTCTATCCATAAAAGGCAAGAATCAGCTGCTTTTTCTACAGGAATTATGGGTTCATTTCTTTTTTGCAAAGGAATGAAAGGTGGGAATTAAAGGGGACATAACTCTGTAGCAGTGTTGCTCCTCCCTTATATTACTGGACTATAGTTTCCAGAATTCTCCAGCACATTATCAAGGGTTAGAGCATGATGGGAACCATACTTCAGCAACCACAGAGATGGGTTTCTAAAACAACACTCCACAATATACTATTTTCCAAGTCCTCTAGGACCAGTGGCCCAGTTAATGCAAGGGGGTCCTCTGATAAGAATCCCCCCTCTTCTTGGTTTCATATATTCATCACTCACGGGGTTGAGTTGAGCACAATATTTCTGTCTCCTAATATCTGAACCGCTATTACAGTGTAACTTATTGGCGCTGACTTATCACAAGCAGGGATGAATGTCACTGGACATTGCTTCTTCATATGTAATTCAGTTTGCAATGTCAATGTTGGGAAGCTAGGGAGCACAAAAGAGCCAGCTTTAGAGAAGGATTTAGTCCCGCGTAATCCTTCAGAGGCTTTATTAATATAGAGTGGAATTCAGAAACATAGTAAGTTCTTATTTTAGGTTTCTTTGAACTGTATGCTTTTCCTGTGAGAACAAATTTGCAGCAATCAAAAACTCATAACTAAAAACAAACTGTCCCAGCATTTTGCTTAAACAGTTCTTTTAGGTACAAGGCTTCAAATGGGCCTTATATAAGTCAGTTATTTATTTTGAGAATCAAACCTTTCTACTACAGGCACACAGAGAGGACCCTTGTGAATAGTATAAGAGTAAATACCAGCTTATACAGGTATGGGATCTGTTATCCGGAAACCCGTTATCCAGAATGTTCCAAATTACAGAAAGGCTGTCTCCTATAGACTCCATTTAATTCAAATACTCAAATTTTTAAACATGTTTTCCTTTTTCTCTGTAATAATAAAACAGTAGCTTGTACTTGATCCCAACTAAGATATAATTAATCCTTATTGGAAGCAAAACTGGCCTACTGGGTTTATTTAATGTTTATATGCTTTTCTAGTAGACTTAAGGTATGAAGATCCAAATTACGGAAAGATCTGTTATCCGTAAAGCCTCAGTTCCCGAGCATTCTGGATAAAAGGTCCCATACCTGGTAGCTCAAAGCAGGCCCGGACTGGCAATCTGTTGGTTCTGGCAAATGCCAGAGGGGCTGCTACAGGTGTAATGGAATCCGAAGGTTCTTACCTGCATGGCGTCCAAGATGGCGACCAAGATGGCGTCCCCCTGCTCCACCATGTGGTCCCTGCTGGTCGCAGGCCATCGACGTCAAGATCGAGTCGCCCAGGGATTGGTCGCCGGCGACGGAACGGACGCCGGCGTCAGAATCGGGCGCCGGCGTCAGGACGTCAGCGTGGGGACGCTGGCGTCTGCGTCTGACGCCAGTGCGTCAGTTTTTGGCGCCAAGCCCAGGACTATTTTAACCCCATTCCCCTTTTCTTCATTGCCTGATTATAGGTTCCTTTACTGTGTTCCTGGTGTTATCATTCTGCTATATTTTCCTGTGTACCGTTTATTGCCTGTTTCCTGGACTTTGCTGATTGCCGCCTGAACTGACCCTTTTGCTTGTATTTGACGACTCTTCTGGATAAACCCTTTCTGTACTGCGAACCTGGTCTGGTCTCCTCTTTGGTCCTTACTATTACTGCGCCTTCGGGCCCATTACAGTATAATCGGGCCATGGACCCTGCGGAGGAGACGCAAGTTACGCCCGATGTCTACCAAGCTGTCCGAGGATTGTCTTCTCGTCTTCTCTCTTATGAGAACCAGCAATCTCAGTTCAGCCAAGTCCTTCTGGCGATTCAGGAGAAGCTGTCCGCATTCCCGTCAGCGGCCCACGCCCCTGCTCCAAGACCTGCTACTCCGGTATGTGTTCCTGAGCCCCGCATACCTGCACCCCCTCTGTATTTCGGCGATCCGGAAGCATGTCGCGGATTCATCATCCAATGTGAAATCCAATTTGCTCTGCTTCCCGGCCAGTATGTCTCAGAGCGTGCAAAGGTGGGCTTCATCATCTCCCGGTTGCAAGGGAAGGCTCTGGAATGGGCATCACCACTCTGGGAAAAGCAAGATCCAGCCATTGACGATGCAAAAGTCTTCATCCGGGATCTCCGCACTGTGTTTGACGCGCCAGGTCGGTCTGCTTCGGCTTCTGCTCGGTTGTTCCAGTTACAGCAGGGAACTCGCTCTGTGCCGGAATACGCCATAGAGTTTCGTACCTTGCTGGCAGAAACATCCTGGAACAACGACAGTTACCACGCTGCCTTCTACAATGGCCTGGCAATGCGTATCAAGAATGACCTAGTGTCCCGCGAGATCCCTTCTTCTTGGGAAGATTTGGTTTCCTTGGCTGTAAGAGTCGATACCCGGCAGAGGGAACATCTTGCTGACTGTGAGCGGGTCTGGAAATCGCAGAGGTCTCAACCAGCTTTAGCTCCTCGTTTCCAGAGACCCATACTACCTCCCCAGTCTACTTCTACTTCTTCTGTTTCTCCTCCTCTGCCCGCCAAGAAGCAAGTACAGATTGGTCACTCTCATCTGTCTGATCAGGAGAGACTTCATAGAAAGGCTTCTGGACTTTGTTTCTATTGTGGGGGCAAGGCTCACTTCGCTCAGGAATGCCCCATTAAGCCTGGAAACGCCAGAGCCAAGGTTGGGGAAACTTTTCTGGGAGGAATTGTCCCCTCTCCACAGTCTTCTGCCCATCGATTTCTTCTTCCTGTGCAAATCCAATGGGGCCCCCGGAAAGTCTCCCTGCAAGCCTTTCTTGACTCTGGTGCCGCTGGAAACTTTATGGACAAGGTCTTCGCTGCTAAACACGCTATTCCTCTTCAGCCCATGGCGAATCCTCTTCGAGTCCTTGCCATCGATGACCGTCCTCTGTCTTCTGCAATCATTTTCCAGTCTACACAAGAACTTTCGCTTAAGGTGGGCACTATGCACTTGGAGAGACTGTCCTTTCTTATTATTGACTGCCCTTCCACTCCAATTGTTCTGGGGCTTCCATGGTTGTGTACCCATAACCCAGTCATTGATTGGACCTCCTCACAAGTCTCCCATTGGAGTCCTTATTGCCAACAGAATTGTTTGCCTGCTGCGCCTCTTGTCAAAGTTTCTTCTGTGTCTTCGAATCCTTCTCTTCCTCCCGTTTATCAGACCTTCTCCGATGTCTTCAACAAGGGCTCTGCTGAGACTCTCCCTCCTCACCGTCCTTACGACTGCCCAATCGAGCTTCTTCCTGGTTCCATGCCCCCTCGTGGTCGCACCTATCCACTTTCTCCCTCTGAGACTGCCGCCATGAAGACCTATATTCAGGAAAATCTTCAAAGAGGTTTTATCCGCCCTTCTTCTTCCCCTGCAGGAGCAGGGTTTTTCTTCGTTGAAAAGAAAGATGGAAGTCTGCGACCTTGCATTGATTACCGGGGGCTTAATAAAATTACCATTAAAAACCGCTATCCCCTCCCGTTAATTTCTGAACTTTTTGACCAGTTGAGGGGCGCCAGTCTCTTCACCAAGTTAGATCTTCGGGGCGCCTACAACCTCATTCGGATCCGTGAGGGGGATGAGTGGAAGACCGCTTTTAATACTCGTGACGGGCATTACGAGTACCTAGTAATGCCATTCGGTCTCTGTAATGCTCCTGCGGTCTTCCAAGAGTTTGTAAATGACATTTTCAGGGACTTATTGGGGCAAAGTGTGGTCGTTTACTTGGATGACATCCTTATCTTTTCCAAGAATCTCCAGGAACACCGTTCTCAAGTCAAAGAAGTTCTTCTTCGTCTTAGGAGGAATAATCTGTTCGCCAAATTGGAGAAATGCTCTTTCGAAGTGCCTACCATTCCCTTCCTTGGTTATATCATCTCCCAGCAGGGTTTCAAGATGGATCCCGCCAAAGTCTCGGCAATTATCGATTGGCCTCTTCCCACCTGTGTCAAGGCCATTCAGAGGTTTATTGGCTTCGCCAATTATTACAGACAATTCATTAAAGGTTTTTCTTCCAAGATTTCTCCAATTCTTTCTCTAATCCGTAAAGGGGGTAGACCTCAACACTGGCCCCCTCAGGCTCTGGAAGCTTTTGAATCCCTTAAAGAAGCCTTTTCATCTGCACCAATTCTCAGGCACCCGGAACCTCTTCTACCCTTCTTCCTCGAAGTCGACGCCTCTGATGTGGGAGCGGGAGCAGTTTTGTCTCAAAGGTCCTCTTCCGACGGTAAATTACATCCCTGTGCTTTCTTTTCCAAGAAATTCTCTTCTTCCGAGCAAAACTACGATGTTGGGAATCGTGAACTACTTGCTGTCAAGTTGGCCCTGGAGGAGTGGAGGCATCTACTTGAAGGGTCTTCTGTTCCTGTAACCATCTTTACCGACCACAAAAACCTCGAATTCATCCAGTCCCTCAAACGTCTCAATCCACGACAAGCCAGATGGTCTTTATTCTTTTCCCGTTTCAACTTCATCATCACCTTTCGTCCTGGCTCTAGAAATAGAAAGGCTGATGCCCTGTCCAGAAGTTTCATTTCCGAAATGCCTAGTTCCGAGGTTCCTGAACCCATTGTGCCTTCTTCCAAGATTATCGCTGCCTTATTTCCGTCCTTGGCTTCGCAACTCCTCTCTGCCCAGACCTCGGCTCCTGGAAATGCCCCCTTGGGGGTTGCTTTTGTTCCCCCAGATTGTCGTCAGTCCATTTTATCCCAAGTCCACACCTCTAAGCAAGCCGGTCATCCGGGAATTGAAAAAACCACGGAACTACTTTCACGCCTGGTGTGGTGGCCATCCATGAGAAAGGACGTCAGAGACTTTGTTTCTTCCTGTGCCACCTGTGCTGTCTCTAAATCTGGACATTCCTCCCCCAAGGGTCTTCTCTTGCCATTACCCATCCCATCTCGCCCTTGGACTCATTTGGCGATGGATTTCATTGTCGACCTGCCTTTATCCTCCGGCCACACTGTCATCTGGGTGGTGATCGATAGATTTAGCAAGATGGCCCATTTCACTCCTCTTCGTAAATTGCCTTCTGCTCCTGAACTCGCTGAACTGTTTATTAAACACATTTTTCGTTTACATGGTTTCCCTGCCGAGATTGTGTCAGATCGAGGTTCTCAATTTGTCTCTAAGTTCTGGAGAGCTCTGTGCAAGGTTCTTAATATTTCTCTTCAGTTTTCCTCAGCTTATCACCCACAGTCTAATGGTGCCGCTGAACGGGTCAACCAGGCTTTGGAGCAGTTTCTTCGGTGCCACGTGTCCCTGTGCCAGGATGATTGGTCGGATCTTCTTCCCTGGGCTGAGTTCGCTCATAATAACGCTTTGCATTCCTCTTCTTTGAAATCTCCATTCTTCTGTGTATATGGTCGGAACCCGTTGGCCTTCCCTCAGGATCTTCTCCTTACCAACGTTCCTGCGGCCAACGACCAAGCTGCTCACATGTCGGCTATCTGGCAGGCTACTTCCTCTAATTTGGAAAAGAGTTCTTTGGTTCAGAAGAGGTTCGCCGATAAAAAGAGAGTTCCTTCCCCACCATATGCTCCTGGTGACAAGGTTTTTCTTTCCACCCGCAACATTCGCCTCAAGATTCCCACTCCCAAGCTTGGTCCTAAATTCATTGGTCCTTATCCTATCATCGAAGTTATCAATCCGGTGGCGGTCCGTCTTCAACTTCCTCCCGAGATGCGGATTCCTAATGTCTTTCATGTTTCTTTACTTAAGCCTGCCATGTCTTGTTCCGCTTCTTCTTCCCCCCCAGCTCCTGTCCTGGTTGATGGTCACCAAGAGTTCGAGGTCAAGAGGATTCTGGATTCTCGCTTTTCCAGGGGCACTCTTCAATATTTAATCGAATGGAAGGGTTTCGGTCCAGAGGAGTGTTCCTGGGTAAAAAACTCGGATGTCCATGCACCTACCCTGGTCCGTAAGTTTCACAGACTGTTCCCTTCTTCCCCCAGTCTCGGTGGTCCTGAGGCCCCCCCTAAGGAGGGGGGTACTGTAATGGAATCCGAAGGTTCTTACCTGCATGGCGTCCAAGATGGCGACCAAGATGGCGTCCCCCTGCTCCACCATGTGGTCCCTGCTGGTCGCAGGCCATCGACGTCAAGATCGAGTCGCCCAGGGATTGGTCGCCGGCGACGGAACGGACGCCGGCGTCAGAATCGGGCGCCGGCGTCAGGATGTCAGCGTGGGGACGCTGGCGTCTGCGTCTGACGCCAGTGCGTCAGTTTTTGGCGCCAAGCCCAGGACTATTTTAACCCCATTCCCCTTTTCTTCATTGCCCGATTATAGGTTCCTTTACTGTGTTCCTGGTGTTATCATTCTGCTATATTTTCCTGTGTACCGTTTATTGCCTGTTTCCTGGACTTTGCTGATTGCCGCCTGAACTGACCCTTTTGCTTGTATTTGACGACTCTTCTGGATAAACCCTTTCTGTACTGCGAACCTGGTCTGGTCTCCTCTTTGGTCCTTACTATTACTGCGCCTTCGGGCCCATTACAACAGGGTCCCATAGAAAGTAAATATTTAGTTGGCTGGTTGGGGCTGTTTGGGCCTCTATTTCGGCTGATTGGGCTTCTGTGTACCTGAAATGCCTGGGCCTATTTTAATTCTCAGTCCGGACCTGGCTCAAAGGGACTTGTTTCCCAGAGTAGTGGAGATGAGCTTTTGGCAACATTGGGTGCCATTTATTTTCATCATTTCATTGTACAAGGAAACATGTTTTAGTCTGTCTGGAAATCTGTGGCCCTACTTCAGCATCAAATTGATTCCTATTCTTGTATTCTTTTTGTATTCACACTAGTGCTTATAAACACTCTGGCCCTTTAGGGTGGTGGCAAATCGCCGGCGGGATGGCTTACATTTTTGAAGTCGACGAAGTTGCCTAACGAGGAAACTTCGGGCGACTTCGGAAATCCAAAGCGTTTCATATGCCACCAAGGCATTTCGGGGAGATTATGCCACCAAGGCATTTCGGGGAGATTAGTCGCCCGAAATAGAGAAGATTTGCTGCTGGTTGACTAATCTCCTCTCTGCCACAACCCTTTAAAGTCTTTTAGTTTACTTTAGTCCTTAGCTGGTATAAAGTTGGGAGCAACATGCTAATTTCTCTGAATTCTTGCTGATTTGCATATAAAAAGATTTGAGATTTCAATCTCCTTGTAAGTAATATGCTGCTGGGCAAAGCAAGGGTATAAGGTTTGGGGCAGATTCGGGCAGATTTAGTTGCCTGGCGACTAATCGCCTCTTCTGCTTGGCTACAATCTCCCTGAACTGCCTCCCGCCTGCTTGAATGAAGAATCGCGGCGCTTCAATTTCCGAAGTAACACGAAGAAAACGACCCAACCCGTCACCCAAAAAATGATTAAAAATCCTATTTTATCACATTAGTCAAGCAAAATAAACTTTAATTACTCTATATAAATTATTTGAATCTTATTTCCTTCAGTCTGGGAATTCATAATTATAACAAGCAGGCAGGAGCCATTTTGTGGACACTGTTATTAAAACAAGTCTTGTATCATCTCAGAATCTTGTTTGTGCACCAGAATGGGGGACCTGGTTTATTTGGCTACTTCGACCATCAAATTGGCTACTTCGACATTCGACTATGACTTCGAATGGAACAATTCGAACTAAAAATCGTTTGACTACTTTGCCAAGTAAAACCTACTGAACCTCAATGTTAGCCTATGGGGAAGGTCCCCATAGGCTTTCTAAGCTTTTTTTGATAGAAGGAATTTCGTTTGATCGATTGATTAAAATCCTTTGAATCGTTCGATTAGAAGGATTTAATCGTTCAATCAAACAATTATTCCTTCGATCGTTAGATCGAAATGAATATCGCTAAATCCTTCGACTTCGATATACAAAGTCGAAGGATTTAACTTCGACAGTCAAATATCGAGGGTTAATTAACCCTCGATATTGGAATGAAAGGTAATTAATCAGTGATCTACCAATGGGGGTACATAAATGGCCCATGAGCTTATTTGGCACTAATTCATATTTTCTATAAAATAAATAAATATAAGTTCCAATCTCTTGCTAGCAGTTTATTTGCCTACCACAGAACATGAGGATCTATTGAAGATAGCTATTTTTTCTTCTTTGGCCAACCCCCAAATCCTGGGAAATAAAAGCTGTTTTGCAAAAATAAAACAAAATCAGTAAGAGCCTGCAGCTGCTGCTGGGTCTGCTGTGCCTTTGCCAAGGCCGGTAAGTGGGCATGTTTTTTTCACATCTCTTAGCTAAATGAGTCAAGAGTCTATTGTTCATATGCTTTCCACTGGGTTAGGGCAATAAATAAAAACAAGGAAGTGTTAGTGCAGTAAAGGAAAGGCATGAATGTTCATGGATTTTCTACTTGTGGAGCTTCCTGCTCGTTTAGAAAATAAAATAATCAAGATGGCAGTGTGATACTTCACACCCAGAGAGCATATGCTTTTGTACTTACATTCTCTCACACCCAGTCAAGAGTCGAAGAGTCTCAGCAGATCCTACTTATATCAACTTACCCTACCAATTGTGGGGGCCTACAGAAAAAAAAAACCAAAGCTCTGTTGACATATCCAATATCAGCATCTGTTTTGCAATGATAGGTTTTCCTTTGTAATAACTATAAATGTTTGCATTATATGCTGTTGTAAATCATTTACAAGGATAGATCTGCAGTCTGTGAAAGCATTAGATGGTCCACAATTCAGAAATGAATTGCAGTAGTCATGGAATATGGAATATTTCTTCTTACGACAGTTCATCTATCTACTACTGTTTCCAGGTAGTAGTTTTTTCCGGCATTCCCTGAAGGGCGTATTCACTGCTTTTTTCTCAAAAATTGACCGAGCTGGCACTCTGAAGAGCAATAATGAATTCACATTGTAACAGCTCCTATGCCGTCAGTTCTAGGGAGAAAAAAAATATAATAGCAAGTTATGGATTATGACTTTAGAAAATCAGCTATAAAAACTCCTAAACTATTGTAGCAACCTTACAGAATATAGAATTGGATAATATTTTTGGAAAGCAAAACAAAGACAGTACTATATCAGAAATGTAGGTGCTCCTATCAGAAGAAAACGGCACCAGTCCAGGGGTTCTTCCAGCAAGTACCACGGATCGATCAGCTTCCTTCTTCTTCATCTTTCTTCAAATTTCCCAAACGCATGCGCAGTAGAACAAAATAGCTGATTTCTTCGTTAAAGTTCAGATTTTCGTGCCAATGAGCATGTGCACACACACGTAGAAAGAAGAAGCCCTGTGGTGATCGCTGGAAGAACACCAGGCTGGTGCAGATTACTGCTGATAGGAGCACCGACCCGGGTGTGAGGTAAATATATATAATCACTTAACTTTTGACACCCCCAAGTAAAGAGCACCTTTCCTTCTCCTTTAAGTTTGAGTATGATGTAGAGAGTGATATTCTGAGACAATTTGCAATTGGTTTTCAATTTTTCTTATTTGTGGTTTTTTGTGTTATTTTTTTAATCAGCAGCTCCCCAGTTTGCAATTTCAGCAATCTGGTTGCTAGGGCTTAAATACTAGCAACAATGCATTGTTTTGAATAAGCAACTAGAATATGAATAGGTGAGGCCTGAATAGAAAGATGAGTAATAAAAGTAGCAATAACAAAAAGGTGTAGCTTTCCAGAGCATTTTTTTTTTAGGGTGGTGAAGTTTCTGGAGAGATCAGTCGCCCAGTGACGAGGAAACTTTGGACGACTTCGGAAAACAGAGGCGATCCTTATGCAATCTCGCCGATTTACATTCTTGCTGGCGGGAAGGCATTTCAAAGAGATTTGTCGCTGGGCAACTAATCTCTCCGAATCTGCATGTGTGCCACCACCCTTAGAGTTCCCCCATTTGAAAGCTCGAAAAAGTCAGAAGACAAAGGCAAATAATTAAAAAAAAAACTATATGATAAAAAAAATGAAGACCAACTGAAAAGTGGCTTGGAATTGGCCATTCTAGCAAAGCTGTGGAAGCAGTCTCATAAATACAGAAGTTGTCATTAAGCATCTGTAAAAAGATTGCAAGTTGAACAACCATATTATAAAAATAAAGGCTTATGCATATTTTCCTTTATAGTACATAAGTGGTCAGTTGTAAATACACTCTATCATTTTCAACTGCAATTTTAAACACCAAGTTCATTAGAAATAATGGAACCCAAACATTTTCTTTTGTATCCTTGACTCCCAATAGTTTCTTAAATAATATTCAACAATGGGAGCACAGATTCAAGATTTGTTTTACCTTAATGGTAATATTTACTGAACCTCAAATAAAGGTGGCCACACACGATCAGATCTGCTCGTTTGGCAACCTCGCCAAATGATCGGATCTTAATCCAATATGCCCACTAATGGCAGGGGCCGAACAATTGGATTACAATGATGTGAACAGGATGGGTCACAGCACTACATCAACTAGCCAAAGCTGTCCTGGATCGAAGAAATAATATCAAACTTGCCCGATCGATATCTGGCCAATTTTTGGCCTGATTTCAATCTAGGGGACCCGTCAGAAGCCATCACACACGGGCAGAAAATCTGTTGAATCGGTCTAAAAGACTGATATCGGCAGCTTTAATCTGCCTGTGTATGGCCACCTTAATTCAGTAGATCTGTCAGCAGCATGAACATGACTGCTGATAATAGATTTATTTTGTTTTGGTTTGTGACGCAGTGCTTAGCTTGCACGATTTACACGCAAAGACCTACACCCATCTAAACTTAAGCCAATGGCTGAGGAAACCCGACAAACTGGTTTGTTTTATGTACATGCCCATGCTATTAACAGATTATCTCTTTTAGTGTGACAACGTGATCCTTTCCAACGTTAACGGCTCTACCAGAATGACTGGAGGCTGGAAACTATGTGCAACAGTCACTTAGAAGATAAATTTGGAAGTGGAACATGTCTGTCCTATTGAAGATGCTTTGTATAATTGCTCGCTCTTTCCTTCCAAGGCCCTTATTAAATAGAGAAACTTTTACTTAGAGATAGACATGATAAAGTTTCATGCAATAATGCTCAACCCGTTAGGGCAGAAGGAGCTAATATCCCCATATTTATAGTTCTTTGGTTCCAAAAGTAAATATATCCTTTAATCCAGGACTCACACATTTCACTAGGGGTGCCTCTCTATTACCGTACTAGGAATCAGAAGGCTGATTTTTCAGGCACTTTTTATAGTAAAAGTTAATTTAGTCCACACACTTTTGTCCAGTACTACAAAATGTTATATTACACCCAAGATTTTATTTGCACTTTTACCTGAATTCACAATTTTACCTATATTTACCATCAAGATAAAAATTACCTAAAAAAAAGCCTTCCAATTACACAGCACTTTACAAATATTGTTCTTTTCTCACTTGGAGGCTCAAATGGTATAAAACTTTATCCCCCCCCCCACACACACACACACACACAATGGTGTTTCGATACAGCAGATCCTGCTGCTGTGGGGGGGGGCGTTAGACAATAGGAAGGCCTGGACCACAGGGTGGTAGGCAGACGAGAGCATACTGTGGGCAGGGGGTGCCTTCATGAGCCACTGTGCGGGTTGGGCCTCTCTGTCAGTATCTGGTGAGAGGGATCTGGTGGTTTCTCATTATGCCACTGCTTACACATATTCAGTTTTTTATCGATAACAATTAATGTGGATATGTGGAAAGGATCAATTGTTTAATACAGCATAGTTGGACACACATAGATTGCACAGCACTTACCTAAAAAACTATTTTCAAATCTTGGGGCCCAGTTCAACTAAAAGGTCAGACCCCAGGCCCACTGCAGAGGGCTACCTGTCATTTCCATTAAGACCCAAAAGGGGCAAAGGCCTAGATATTGTTGGCTTACAAAAATGCTGTATAGGCCCTAATATTGGCCAAGTATGCCCCTTCCCCTATTGGTGGCCTGCCTATCTGCCGAGTTTACAGAAGTTTAGGCTACTACTGCCTAGGTAAGTTCACCTACACTTATCCAAGAAAAATACAGCTTTTTGATATAATATAGGTTATCTTCTTGTCCTCTACGTACAAAATGTTTGAAGATAATTATTAAAGGATAAAACTTAAAGCACATCAATTCTAAAAGTGATAATGTTCCTTACTGCAGAGGGCACAAGGGCATATGGTCCAATCCTATCCACTCCTGTGTGTGTAGATCCACTGACAGACACATCGTCAGCCTGAGTGCAGCTACACAGAGAGGAGATTGTTCCGAAAATGCATGCTTTCACGTTTCCCATACCAATCTCCATGTAGCTGCAGGCACTGTGTCTGCCAGTGGATCTACACACAGGAGCTGATTTGCTTCTCTCCATCTGCATACAAAACGCAGATAGAAAGAAGCAGATCATAGGCCTTATGTGTTATTAGCCTTAATGTTAACTTTTTAGGCTGACTCGTTACTTTAATTATCATGCATTACTGTATATTGTATTGCCTCCTTATGAAAGGATATTAATTACTGGTATCTTCATAAATACTTTAATTTAGAAAGCCAGCAAGAATATACTGCTTCATCATGAAAGTAGGTAAAACGAAAATAAAATAGCAGCGCATTACTTTAGGGTGGGATGGAAGCATTTTCCTAGTTGACTCAAGCTGAATAATTCCATAATTTTGCTACAACTGTTTTCACACATATGTTTTGTTCAGGTAAACAGTGTTTAAAAAATTATATTGGACCCGTATTTAGTTCCAGACGATTTCTTCCCTGAGCTCTGTATTAAACTTTGTAATTTTAGAGATGTAAATGTAATCGTTGTAGCAGAATATATTTTTACTTTTGTTTCTTTTCATGTAGGCATGTATAGTATATTAGTCCAATGCCTATACTGGCACTACAATCATTCTGCTTTTGCTAAACTACAGTTATATTCATGTGCACAGGCAGTAATGGTTGAGGATATTGGGAACTTTGAGCTTCTCATCCATAGATGCTTGGTTGCTTTTAATCTGACCATACTCTGCCAACATAGCTTCTCTTGGACTCTTATTTGCCATTCTGATTTCAGAAGCAACAGGAATGTGTAGGCTGTACAAGTAAGCATAGGTCCTAACAGGGCACATAACAGGTTTAAGAAGTTTTTTTGTTTTGTTTTATACTCTTCTTGTGAACCCTCTAATATGCTTTCACTGTTAGGAACAAGAACACACAAATGAGTGTCTATGCGCTATAATCAGAAGGCTGCTTAAGGGGGGAAACACATTTTTTGCAGTTATATTTGCTCCTTACAGTTGTCAAACAGGCAGACTCTGTCTGCACACCCACAATCAGAATTAACATTCTGACAAAACGTGACTACCGGTTCCTTTAGGGAATTCCAGTAAAACAGCAAATCAGCTGGTATGTGACTTTCATTGCCACAGCTGTGGATTCTTCATGTTAAAATTTCTTTCCCTTAAAATTTTCCTATAAAGGCTGCTTTTAAAGGAGAAGGAAAGGCCTATTTAATTGGGCGTGCCAAAAGTTAAATAGTGGTTGTATTTACTTTCCTGAAACTCCGGGCCGGTGTTGGAGATCAGCAGAAAACTGCACCGGGGTTCTTCCAGCGAGCACCGCAAAGTGATCAGCTTCCTTCTTCTTGTTTCTTCGAATTTCACGGGGCAGACGCATGCGCAGTAGAACAAAATAGTTGACTTCTTAGTTGATGTTCTGCTTTTTGTGTTACTGCACATGCGCACCCACGTGAAGAATGAAGAAGCAGGAAGCCGATCACTCCGTGGTGCTCACTGGTAGAACCCCAGGTGTCAGTTAAGTATATTATCACTTGGGGGTGCCTTTAAATAACTGTTTATTTTCCTACAGAGTCAATCCCCCCAATTATATGTATATATTTCATCACATAATGGATCCTACTGTAGAGGGGGAGGGCATACACTACACATAGCATGACATGCCAGGAAAGTAAGCCATATCCACTTTGACATAAGATCTGACCACGAAGACTCTCACCAATATGCCCATTATTACAATTACTATAACAGTGGAAACAGCTCTTTTAATATGGAACGGTGGTCTATTTCCAGCAATATATGCTTCTCTGTAGACTTTTTCCCTGGTTGTGAGACTTGGAGATAGCGACTAGGGATGTAGCGAACGTCGGAAAAAAAGTTCGCGAACATATTCGCGAACTTGCGCAAAAATGCGAGCGGTTCGCGAACGGTTCGCGAACCCCATAGACTTCAATGGGAAGGCGAACTTTAACATCTAAAAAAGACATTTCTGGCCAGAAAAATGATTTTAAAGTTGTTTAAAGGGTGCAACGACCTGGACAGTGGCATGCCAGAGGGGGATCAAGGGCAAAAATGTATCTGAAAAATCTGCCTGTGTGTGCTTGGAAGAGATAGTGTAGGGGGAGAGCTGTTAGTGATTTCAGGGACAGATGATAGTAAGTTTGCTGGCTAGTAATCTGCTTGATACTGCTCTGTATTGGAACAAAAAAATAAATAAAAGCAGTCCTTACAAGGACTACTGTTATTGCAGCAGTCAGCAGATGAGATCAGAAGCAGGACAGCTGCCCACTGCAGCTACATACAGAGCACTGCAGTAGAAGGTAGATTACTAGCCAGCAAAGCTACCTAAGCTTAAATGTCCCTCAAACCCCTGCAGACTTCTGTCCCTCCAATAACAGAGCAGTATCAAAATGATTACTAGCCAGCAAACTTTCAACTGTCCCTGAAATCACTAACAGGCAGCAGCTCTCTCCCTACACTATCTCTTCAGCACACACAGGCAGAGTGAAAAAAACGCTGCAGGGCTTCGGTTTTTATAGGGAAGGGGAGTGGTCCAGGGGAGAGCTTCCTGATTGGCTGCCATGTACCTGCTGGTCTGGGGTGAGAGGGCAAAAAAAAGCGCCAACAATGGCGAACCCAAAATGGCGAACGTCGCGCGACGTTCGCGAACTTCCGGCGAGCGCGAACACCCGATGTTCGCGCGAACAAGTTCGCCGGCGAACAGTTCGCGCCATCTCTAATAGCGACAAGGTGGCCCCAGTAATTTATGATGCAGCATTATAAAACATAGTAGCCCCAGCAATATATGGCACAAGTGACCTAGCATTTCATTATTCAGTAACTTTAGTATTTCATAACACTTGTGTACCCCTGCCCCCCTAGGTGATCTGCTGGCAGTTCCGTGATATGGTCAGTTACTTTTACATGACTTGTGGTACTTCCTAGACCTGGAAGTATTTTTAATGCAATGTAGATGTAGAGCTTTGCAATTCTAACAGCAGTGCTGTGCTAAAAGAGATTTTGGCTTGATAAAAGGCCATTTGAGACCTGAAACGTTGCTGTAATGCCCCAGAAGTCTGCAATAAAGGCATTTTTATTTTAAGAAGATTGAGTGGTGCTGTTCCAATTTAATTTCTAAAAGAGATTCAAGCCCAGCTATTACAAGAGTAGCAGCTCTTCTCTACTTTAAAACCTCTGGTACTAATCAACAAAAGCTCCAGTATAGAAATGGGCTCTATCACTTGGTGGGGTGATATTTTTGGATTTTTATTAGAAAACAGGAAAGGTAAGATTAAAAATGTGCACAGAGTAAACTTGTACAGTATATATTTTTATAATCACTGGTACTGTAAGTATAATTTGACAAAGTTACAGGACCCTCTTTAGAGCAGACCACCAAACCTCCATTCAGTTTCTGCAAAAGGAGCCTACCAGAACAGTGGATTTGAGGTCCAACCTGAAGGCCACTCATGAAGAGATATGCGCAGAATGTTCATTTGCTCGCGTTGACACGCGTAAAAGCACAGTTATAAGTCAGTTATAATATTTGATTATATTTTTGTATTTCTTATAATATAGGAGAACATAAAAAAAATATATAACTTAAATGCAGTAAATATATGTGTATTCAAAAAATAAAAATATACTGAGGCAATTAATAAACTTCAACCACAGTAAAGATACCCAATAACACCAGTTTTGTGTCCCAAAGCTGCAGATTACCATTCATTCAATCACGCAATAATCAGGGTCGATACAAACAGTGACATGAGTAAAATAACTATAATATGAATTGCACAATGTTAGTGAGCAGTGAAGATGCATATTGCTCAATACACAATGAGAAATAATGATTTTGAGGATAGGTTCTACCCTGTTCAAGTGCACACTTGTGGGATTACTGAACACTGCGAGAAAACTAGTGAAGATCATTTAATTTGGGAACACAAGCAGAACTACCACCACAGGGTTTTCACAGTTTTTATATAATACAGTAGAATAAAATGTTTCACTGTGTGGCCACCATGTGCTTAAACCCCTATTATAATAAACATATTCATGGTGAGATACATTTATTAATATGGCTATAAATTGCTAACATAAATGTAAATCGTGATTCAGAATTTTTGTTCACAATGTGTTTGTCTATCTGAAGCAAGCTTGGCAAATTGACAATGCAATACATCCTTCATTTATTTTTGGAGCACATACTGGTTAAATACAAAAGGCTTAACGAAGAACATAAAGGAAGAGCAAATAGAAAACATACTGTACATCCTCCATCTTGTGATATTTTATATTTGCATGAAATACCCTACTAGACTATTTTCCCTCTGTTTCCTAAGCCCCAGGACCTGTATGCTAGATGCTTGGGTGGGGTATCTGGGAGCTGGTCTTGGGCACCAAAGCATAAACAAACAGTTTGAACCCTAATTCTCTAGGTCCTATTAGGATCCTTATTGTGGAGGGCACAACAATTATTGTCTCCCAATCACACTCATATTAAGTGGATTTCATTGCCAAAATGCATACTTTTGCTGTGCCTATTTGTGCAGTTACAAAAACGTGTGGATGGGAGAGGATAAGCCTTGTGTAGCATTAGTCTGAGAGGTCCTCACATACTGTAATGCAAAGCCCCAAAAATAAAAAATAAATAAAGTAATAACTATGCAATAATTAAAACTGTGAGAAATGCATCCTAACCTTAGAAAAATTCAATATGTTCAACAGCTGGTCTATTTTACAGCAGCTGCCTGATTCACCAACCAATGATAACACATATATAGGAGAAATCATTGTTGTTAGTTTGGAAGATTACTCCATATTTGCTACTTTGTGAGAAATAACAGCCATGGCTATTGTTTGCTAGAGAATTGCCCAATGGCTCATGACCAAATCATTTTACAGGATGCAGTTACTGCTTGAACAAGGAAATTTCATTGCTAATGATGTCAAAGGTGTCACAAAAGCTAAATGATTGTACTGATAATATGAATTGAAGGAAGAAACACAATGGTTTGGGTTATATACATGATATAGAATTATACATTTGAAATATCAGGTACTTGACCTTTATCGTAGCTTAATAAACAATAAAATCTGCATTTCCAGCACTTCGAGATGTGCATAAATTTCTGCTTTACACACCCTGTCTGCCAGTCTCTGCAATAGTAACAGAAAAAATAGGAGCTACACATACCTTTGTGATGTGGATATATTGGCTGAATGTTACAACTCCATACTGTTGGGGACTCGGGAGTCTCCACTTCCCTTATTCAGCATTTGGTATAAGTAATGCAAAATACAAATGTACACTTCACATTCCCCACCTACACTCTTAGGCTAAGGCCACACTAGGCGATAGCGCCGCGATTTGACTCGCGGCGACTTTTCGCCGCGACTTTTAAGCCGCAATCGCTGGGGAAACTTTTGCGCTGGCATCTATGGGGAATCGCGAAAAATCGCCAGCGTCAAAACACACGCGGCGATCTTTTTTCTACTGTCGCTCGAAATTGCCTCGCTAGAAAAAAATCCCCAGCGATTGCGGCTTAAAAGTCGCGGCGAAAAGTCGCCACGAGTCAAATCGCGGCGCTATCGCCTAGTGTGGCCTTAGCCTTAGGGGCAGATTTAACAACATTCTCATTATAGTGGTTTTAGAGGTTTTTGAAACCATGAATAAACTTACTTTCTCTAAAGCCATGAATGCCATGGAATTATTAATTCAAAAATTCAAAAAGCACAAATGAAAAAGTGTTGTATGATCCAAAAAACCCAAAAAACGAATACATCTAAAATTGTAGTGCACAAAAAAATAGACGTTCTAACCCCTAGAAGCTCCCATTGACTATAGGACCTCACCAACTTTTAATTGGCAAATTTTTGTATTGGAGTTTTTGTGGTTAGAAAAAAAGAAAAAATATTTTTTTAAAGATTCTTGAAAAAATAGACATTCCATTGTTAAACTGAGAAAGTTTTGTCTTTTTTCAAGTTCAACCCTAGCAACCAGAAAGCAGAATGGAAGATCCATAGGAGAGGGCCTGAAACGAAACATAAGCAATAAAAAATGAATAACAACAAATCTGAAGCTATGCAGTCTGTCTGTATTTTGGTTTCCTGGGTCAATGACCTGCACTTTTTATCAACATCTTTACAGTATGTACTCCATTCTTATCTGGGCAATTAGAATCTCTTGTGATTATGTATTTACTTCCTGGTATTTGTATAGCATCAACACATTTCTGCAGAGCTTTATGGTTTTTATACAAAATTCTCTTCAGTCCCTGTCCCGGTGCAGCTTCCAATCTAAGGTCCCAATCACATTCAAACACAGTAGTATCAGGTGCTAACTAACCTGCCTGTATGCTTTTGGGAGAGTAGGAGAAACCGGAGTACCCAGAGGAACCCACACAGACCATGAGGAGAACATAAAATCTCCTGGCAAATATTGTCCTTGCTGGAATCAAACCCATGACCCCAGCACTGCAAAGCAGCAGTAAAGATATGCCTAAACATATTCTTGTTTCTCAATCTTCCTCATTAGCATGGGGCACTAAATAGTATACTCCTACATTTGACCTGTTCAGCATGCTACGATGGGACTCCCTTTTGTGTGGGTTAAATCAAAAACCTCCTCAACCCATTTCCTCATACACTGTTTTTGTCCTAATTTACGTCGGTTTCTCTAATTCCTCCCCCATCCATGTCTACTTTTAAATCTTCTCTAGTATTCCCATTATCCATTGCCCTAAAGGTAGACATACACAGGCAGATTTAAGATGCTGATTCAAGCCCTCCAGTTCGATTTGGCAGTTTATCTGC
Organism: Xenopus petersii; assembly: GCA_038501925.1. Lineage (NCBI taxonomy): Eukaryota > Metazoa > Chordata > Amphibia > Anura > Pipidae > Xenopus > Xenopus petersii. The sequence goes on from CM076677.1 coordinate 41,497,376, forward strand.
CTGTGTATTGAATCCTCTGATGGGCCCACCCAACTGATATCAAGCCAAAAAAAGGCCAGTTGATGTTTGGCCAAGTTTAAGTTTCATATTGGATGACCACATCAGCTCATTGATGCGGTTCCCAGCCAACGGCTCGTATTTCCATCATCATAAATTTATTTGACCATTGATCCAGATGATCAGAATAGCACCGCCAAATGAGCAAATGAATACACTGCAAAGAACATCTTTCAGGCAAAGATGAAACCTTTTTTTTATTGAGTGTTTCCCTCTAAAACTAGCATCTGCAACCACATTTTAGGTGTTTTCCATATGATTAATTCTTGAAAAACTGTTGATTCAGGTGCTATTTATGACCCAAAGGTGTAAAGCCAAAGTGGAACCAATGCTTCCATTGCGTTCTGTCTGTTTGTTATTAAAATGGCATAGCTTGCCACAAAAGCTTGAAGTCTTTTGAGTTTCTCTATATGTTTTCCTGTCGCACACAAATGTTGAATAGTTTTACTTTTAACCAGCTTTTTCCTAAAATTCCATATTCATTACATTTTCAGAAGTTTGTATTTTCATTGGCTTTATTCACCTATGCATTCATCCGTTAGCAACATTGCTCTCAATATTTTCCTGGATTTTTTTTTTACTATTTAAATGGCCACATGGGCAACATTAAAATAATTATAAAAATATCTATAACCGAGTTAAAGAAACACTGTCATTGTTTCATTTTTGTAGACAAATCTGAACTAAATTTAAGATAGATGCAATAAACAAACAGTAACAAAAAGTATGTAAAATTATAACTTTAAAATACTACTAAAATAAGTTTAATGTGAGAACTGTAATGTTAAGATGGCCATATGTGCTCAAAAATTCCATAGGTTTATGAAAAAAACTATGTAGAATTTGGTACAGGGTCAATAATGGCGGCAAATCTGAAGTTTGCATGGCGTAACACCTTGATAAATTCCCTATTTATTTTACACAGCTTTTTACACCGTTTTTTTGGCGAATTTCATTTTACACAGCATAATAAATAGACCCCTTTATGTAGGCCTATGGACCAATCAGTTGCATACTGTGTGGTTCGTCCTGTGTAAGGCCACCTCAAGACTACAAACTGCTGATTTGGCCTCCAGAAAAATACAGCCTGTGCCATTAGCTTTACTCTGAAAGTCTATCCAAAATCCATGCCAGAAAGCAAGCCAGAAAGTAAACATAATGACAGTTAGGGTCCCATTTGTTAACAATTGAATTTCGATTTTTTTTTTCCACAAATCACTTATAATTTGTGGTTTTCCTTATTTCTAAAAAGCTCTAAACATTTGAGATTTACCAAGTGAAAAAAAACACAAAAGCCTTTCATGCCAAACTTTGCCAAGTAAAAGTTGTCGAGGTGCTGTAGAAATTAATAGGAAGAGTGCTGATCTAACTGGACCATTTTTAAACGAATGAGATTGTTAGAGCTTTTCAGATTTTGCTAAGAATTGTGGTATTCGGATCTTTTCCTGATCGTTCAGCGCTGTTTTTTGCTCGTACTTTTTTTTATTGAAATCTTTTAACAAATTCAATTACTGTACATTCGTGGCTTTAGAGTTTGTGGATTTTAGTCATGGTTTCTAAAACCTCTAAAACCACTAGAATCTGACCTTTAAAAAATAAGCTTCCACATGTATAAGCGTAATCAAATCACTACTTCATTGATAAGCCCTCTGTAGACTGTAATTAGCTGCTTTTAATCTTAAAACCAAACAACATTTTCAGTTTAGGGAAGAGAGGGGTTTGTTAATAAAGAGCATTTCTCAGTTGACTGGTCATTCAAAGTTTTCAAAATGAATGAGTTAATAGTGCTGCTCCAGCAGAATTCTGCACTGAAATCCATTTCTCAAAAGAGCAAACAGATTTTTTTATATTCAATTTTGAAATCTGACATGGGGCTAGACATATTGTCAATTTCCCAGCTGCCCCAAGTCATGTGACTTGTGCTCTGATAAACTTCAATCACTCTTTACTGCTGTACTGCAAGTTAGAGTGATATCACCCCCCTCCCTTTTCCCCCCAGCAGCCAAACAAAAGAACAATGGGAAGGTAACCAGATAGCAGCTCCCTAACACAAGATAACAGCTATCAATAGTAAAAACCCACGTCCCACTAAGAAACATTCAGTTACATTGAGAAGGAAAAACAGCAGCCTGCCAGAAAGCATTTCTCTCCAAGTCACATGACTGGGGGCAGCTGGGAAATTGACAAAATGTCTAGCCCCATGTCAGATTTCAAAATTGAATATATAAAAATCTGTTTGCTCTTTTGAGAAATGGATTTCAGTGCAGAAGTCTGCTGTAGTAGCACTATTAACTGATGCGTTTTGAAAAAAACATGTTTTCGATGACAGCATCCCTTTAATTGTCTTTCTTAATCTAAATGACTTTGTAACAGTTTCATGCTTCAGTTCCCATCCAGTTAACTGTATCTTATAAGAAATGTAGGCCACAAAGGTGCACGATCAGCAACACACTTCCTAAGGCTGGAGTTCTGGAACAAATGGAAATTTTAATCTTAAATTAGAATGCCTCGTTCAATTCCCAGATTACACATCAGACTTGGTTTTGTCATACTCTGAGTATGTGACAAATATCTGGTGCAACTTAACACAAGTATAAACATGTATTCAATGTGGCCTTAAACTTTGCTGCGTAACTCTTGCCTTCTATCAGCTGTGTGTTTCTTTCATGACGAGTAAGATGTTTTTTTTCCATTCTGAATGTTAGTGAGCGTTTAGTCCTGCAAATTCTCAGTAACCCACATGCACGTATGTGTTTCATCCAATAAAAAAAATACAAACACTTTATACTTCAAAACAACCAGAAATATGCCATTTGAATTAAGAATACATATCGTGTTTTGCTACATAATTAGTGGCCTCAATGTGCATTAATTGTATGATATATTTGCTAATTTGCTTAGCGTAATTGGAGGCATCTGGCAGCACGTTTAGTCACAGTAAATATCTGCTGACCTTTATCCATCTGTTAAATGTTATGCATGTCACTAAAGATAAGTGTGGCAGAGACAAAAGTTAAGTTTGGCATGCCAAAAGTATGTGTCCTCTTGACAAATGACGTGTTTAGAAGAGGTATTCCAAGTTCATAAACACTATCATATTCTAGCAGTTTTGTGAAATGGAAAGTCTTTCTATTACCTAAAAACAAACGTGGGTATGGAATATACATATACATATATATGTGGGAGTTAATAAATGAGTGCTCCATTTATTTTTGTTTATGGGCGAAGCTGACCTGTTTTGGTTCACTGAAAATGCCACACACACTCAGTGGTGTAACTACTGTTTTTATTGGGGACAGGGGGCCAAAGAGTTTGCTGTATAGTAGTCCTCTTCCCCAACCCCATTCTGCAGCTTAAACCTCACCATTCACCGCAAATGAGGGAGAGGACAACCAAAGAAATATGCAGGGGGCTTAGGAGGGACTATCTCAAGGTGCAGACAAGGACTGCCTACATAAGATTTTATTGTCACTTCAAATGATGTCACTGTGCATATTAACAGTTGTGAATGCAACATTTCATTGTAGCTCAATAAAAGGAGCACACTGGATTTAATGATAATTGGAGTGCTGGTCATGCTCTTGTCGTATACATATATAAATATCAAAAGTCATGTTTTCAAGGAACAACAGACTAGTCCCAACCCATTGACTGACCAGAGGTGGCTTTTCCTTCAGTCTTTAGTGATATTGACACAATGCTATGGATTTTCATTAGAGGGTGTTAGTTAGTATCATGTATTCATTAATAATTGTAACATATTTATTTCCTACAAGTGTATGTTTAATATATTTATAATAAGAAGGTAATGTTTTAATCATTCATGCAAACAGATAACAAGGCTCTGAAGTGGAAAATATCCGGCTGTAATTTATGGCATCACAATCACATATACATATGTATACATAAGTCTAATTGAATATCTAATATTGAAACATTTATTTAAAAAAAAAAAAAAAAAATATATATATATATATATATATATACTGTATACCCTCAACTGAACAGCACAATCACACATACAAATCTGCTCAGTACCACATTCTGGCCTACACAGAGAGGGCTGTTTACTAGATAAGGAACCTCAGAGACCTCACACCCATTACTCCTCCTTCTTCAATGCAGTTCCTGAGAGAAGGTTCCAGGACAACATTCAAGGGAATTCCCTGTGTTTCCCCATAGCTTGGCCTTTGAAAGCAGTACAATAGGGAAAGTACAAAAGAAAACAAAACAAGAAAAAGTACAAAAGAAACAAACAAGACTGAGAAATAAACAGGCCCACAAAAAGGAAGAGAGTCAATCTAGCGAACACATTTTTACCACAAAGGGAAAAAAACGACAGTTTGCCACAATTTAGTAATACACAATATGTTACTTTGTGCTGTCATGGTACATTCTGATATATGAGGAAAATATTGTCTACATCCTGTAATAGTGATATGGGCAGCATCAAGGCTGAAGGAGAAAAAACCCCACTATTGGTAACTTAGGCACTGTTGCACCATTCCCCATTAGGTTCCCCTAGAGATGAAATAACAACATCCAGTATTTTGGAAATGAAAAGGCAATAGCTTTGAATAAAGGTCAGAACATAAGACATGCAAAATGGTATTAATATGTTTAATTGCAAGGTCATCTCCTTAGTAAGGCAAATGCTTGCCAAGAATATACACCATACAACTTTTTTGGCTGACATACCAGCAGTCCAGCCATCTAGTGGTCAGGTTGTCAAGTGAACCCAGGAAACCAATTGTCACCACTCTCACAGGACTGCAAAGAGCCTGTATCAATAGCATTTTGCTACAGAGCTGTAACAAACTCTGGCCATAAGCCCCCAGGCATGTTTTCTGCCTCTAGCTGTGACATAATTGTTACCCTAAAGCTGGCCATAGATGTGTAGATCTACCTTCATATCGGATGAATGATCGTTCGGTGCCATCTCCCGACCTGCTACTAACCATTTAGATCAAATAAAGTAGTAAAAGAACAAATCAGACGATGTTCTGCCCCTGACAGTAATCATACGAAAGTTATGTCCGACAAAAGCTAGTGATATTGTCAGATCGGCAATACATGCAGAGATATTATCGGCAACCGACAGAAGTTTTCTAACCTGTCTAATCAACTGATCGAGCGATCGCCATCTCACAAAAAATGTCGGGACACTCCACACACGGCCTGAAAATCGTAACAAAACGGAGATTCGTTTAATCAAGTCTTTGCTTCTATGGCCAAACTTAACTCTTACACAATCATTAACTCCTAGGTACAATAACTGTCTGAATGGCCCTTCTAGATTGTCCCCTGCTCTTTTGTATTCAGCTGTCAGGTATGATGAGTCTTCTGTACTTGTCTCCTCCCTGTATACAATGCTACCTATCCAGAGTCTCTTATCTTTTGCAGCCTATGGAAGCCCCTTCACAGTAACTATTAGTTGGTAGGTGATGGCAGGCACTAGAGCAGTGATCTCCAACCAGTGGCCTGTGAGCAAAACATGTTACTCACCAACCCCTTGGATGTTGCTCTCAATGGCCTCAAAGCAGCTGCTTTGAGGCCATGTGAAAAGAACATGCCTGCCCTGTACCTGACAGCATTGTACTCTACACTTACAGATTTTAACCAAACAGCCTGCACAGACCATTGCTCCAGCAACTCTTGAGCATAAGCACTAGGGGTACCTAAATTTGTGCAATTTTGTGTTCTTGCAGTTGCACCTAGGGCAATAATTAATAAGCCCCTGGACAGTGGATTATTACAGAGAGATTAAAATGCCTAGCATCCAGGCATAAGTGTCTTATCAACTGCAGGCTCCAATTTGAACCACTTTGATTGTGCCCCTAGATTGGGTCTTGCTGGTTGGAAGATCAAGGAAGGGCAAATGGTGCCTGCCTCTCCTTCTTTTCTACAGATTGCCGATGACTGCCTGTTCACATCTCTCAGTGAACCCCAGGTCTCTTATCTTCATGTAACTGCAGGCCTGTGATGAGCTCTCAGGAAGGGGGACAGCCAGCACTAGAGGTATGCCACTGTACTGGGTCAACCATGGCAGTGAGGCTCAATAGCCCTAAAGATGGCTCTGCCAAGCATCTGTGGTATAGAAGTATAAAAATTAAAAATAACTGTAAAATAAAAGATGGGTTATATCTTTCAGGATTAACAGATAAATATTCTATTCCAATCAAAAAATAAATATTAACAGAAAATAACCCACACACATCAAATTAAATGCAGCAGTTGAATTGGCCATACATATAAAAAGATCTTTGCAGTATTTTGCCACCTACCATCTGGCCAAATTGTTCTGATTGGATTCTTGTCAAATTGCATCATAACAGAGGCCTATATAAGGTCAGAAGTGTCCCATATGTGGGCAGACAAGCTGCTTATTCTGAAGGAGTCGACTTTCCCAGAGAAAATGAACATAAAAAAATGAATTGAATGAATACATTTCTGACCCCTATGTTTCTAGCCATATACAGTACTTTTAGCTCACCATAATGCCCTTCTATATACATATTTTTGGGAGGGGGTTCTTTCAAGTTGCACTCTGTGAATCAAAATACTAAGAAACACACAACAACTAAATGTATGTAATTAAATGTGCTTTATCATAAATGGTGCTCAATTATATTTAATTACACTTTAAATATGTGAACCAGCATGAAGAAGTTAAATGTAATCTGAAAATGATGAAAAGCACAGGAGGCGTCTGCTTTACAGGTTTGCCTGGTTCACAGACACAGTTTCTATGCCTTATATTACACAATACACACTGCTGTAAGTATGTTTTAAACACACAAGCAAAACACCATGAGCTCAGACACATGAACATCCATGTGGGGTAAATGATCCCTAATTTAATGCACTGTAGTCATTAAGTGTAATTACAGTAACATTCCCATGGCTTAGTAGGTCAAACTTAAACAGTATTTTGCCAAGCTGTAACTTTCATTGTACTTTATTTAAAAAACTGCAGCAAATGCTGCAGTTTTAATATTTTGCATTACATTACAGAGCTAAACATGCACGGCAATCTTAATTCCTGCCTCCCGTTGATCTCTGTGCCAGTTTTTTTCAAACTGTGATGCCAAGTCATGACTTCCCTTGACCGACATGGCACTTTGCTTATCTCCAGTACATAACCCTGGTAAAAACTGACCAAATCTGTGTGAGATATTCAGAAGCATGTCCCTTCAGAAGAATGTTCTGTTGTAGCTTCTAAGACAACAGGATGCTAATCACACCCTATGTTTTTTTATATAATTCACACTTCTCACATAGTACCCTGTTATGTAAGCAAGCTTGTACAATAAAGTACATTTCCAGCAGAAGATGCCCAATCAGTCCTACGCAGTATGAACTGAGTCAGAACATACAGGATTTTGATTGAAAAACCCACTTATATTTGTTTTTTATAAGGAGCAACTGGCAGTAGAAAATACATCACGGTCAACATAAGAAAGGACTTCTAATACAAAAATGACTACTACTAATATTAACTACTATCAATTGCAAATGTGCTCAAGGAAACATACAATTACAGAAAAACTGAATAAAGGTTTGCAAGGTTTATTGCTCTTTTAGTCAGAAAAAAAATGTTTCTTGTTTTCCTGTACCAAGGTAATGATTGATTTTTGAATACAATGTCTACTGATTGCTTTTGTAAAGTCAATTAATGAATAAGAGAACAAAGTCTATGATGATTTAAAGGAAGTTTATTTTTGGTAATAGTTCAGCTTTACAAAAACAGAATAAATAATACACATCGGGTTCCTAAACTTACAGTAATGCAAAGCATTAGCTTTTTGCCATTTCGTAACTATAAAAAAAAGTGTACCGAAACCAGCTGTGTTTCCTGTAGAAACAAAGTATGTTTTTCTTTGTGCAAAACCCACACCATTTAAAGGTTTACTAATCATCTGTTTAAAGACATCCTGTCCCAGATACCTGCTAATCGTGCGTCTCATGCTGCCCATGGTTTTACTGCTGACCAAAAAAGGCATCATCATGTAATTTTCCATTTCTTATCACACAGGGTCAGAGCACAAAGGAAGTATTTGTAACATGTCATTTGCCAGTGGGAGTTTATGCTCACTGTCAAAAAACAGGTTCCATTAAGAATTGCTGTAATTAACGACCACCCATAAAATCTATTTTGCTACCTGAGATAGAATATTGTAATAATCACTAGGTAATTGCCAGGATTTATACATTTGCTTATTATACATTTGTACAACAGACACCTCTCAGTGCTTTCCAAATTGTGAGGCTGGCCCCCAGGTGTTGTTAAAGGGACACGGTCATGGAAAAACATGTTTTTTTCAAGACTCATCAGTTAATAGTGCTGCTCCAGCAGACTTCTGCACTGAAATCCAATTCTCAAAAGAGCAAACAGATTTTTTTATATTCAATTTTGAAACATGGGGCTAGACATATTGTGAGTTTCCCAGCTGCCCCCAGTCATGTGACTTGTGCCTGCACTTTAGGATGGAACTACTTTCTGGCAGGCTGTTATCGCTCCTACTTAATGTAACTGAATCGGTCTCAGTGGGACTTGGCTTTTACTATGGAGTGTTGTTCCTAGATCTACCAGGCAGCTGTTATCTTGTGTTAGGGAGCTGCTATCTGGTTACCTTCCCATTGTTCTGTTGTTAGGCTGCTGGGGGGGCAAAGGTAGGGGGGTGATATAATTCCAACTTGCAGGACAGCAGTAACGAATGACTGAAGTTTATCAGAGCACAAGTCACATGACTGAGGGCAGCTGGGAAACGATATGTCTAACCCCATGTCAGATTTCAAAATTGAATAGAAAAAAATTGGTTTGCTCTGTTTTGGAAAATGGATTTCAGTTCAGAATTCTGCTGCAGCAGCACTATTAACTAATGCGTTTTGAAAAAAACATATTTTCCCATGACAGTATCCAACTGTTTTGGATATCCCTTTAACTATAGCATAGTGACAATTATAACCATGTTTTGATATATCTATAATCTTGTTATAAGTCAAGGGGGTCAACCCAAACACTGGACAATAATGAAGGCACAGGAGCCCAAAATTTCTATAGATCTCTGTGGTCCCTGGAGATCTTCTCAGACCTTCTTCAAATGAACATGGAATGTGGAAAGCTGACCTAAAAGGAGAACTTAAGTTTAAAGTTGTAAGTAATACAGCACAAAGACATTTGGACCTTTAAATTCAGTCTTCATCATGGCAAAAACTGTGCATAATAAATGAGCTCTGTAAAGATCTCCACAATGTGGCAACATTATATAGATAATAACTATAATAAAGGACAATGTTAACAGTAATATTCCTTAAATGAAGACTATTGTCAAAAGGAAAGTACTGCCGCTTCCTCATAGAAAATGACCTGCTCCACAAAAACATCATCAAAACACCATCAGTGTGATGATGGGCATTGGTTCCATAAAGTATTATTTATACAGAGCCAACTGTATATCATATCAACATTATATCAAGAAGTGACCTATCTAGATTTTACTGGTCCCAACAGCAGATTCAATTTAGAGTTCCAAAACATTGGTAAGTTGATCTGTTCTGCCAATATATAATGGAACTGCTCATTAACAGGGCCTTACTGCCACTGGGCCCCCTTCAGTCCTGGCTCCCCTGCAAAAGCAGGGTCTGCTTCCTCTGTGGTTACATCCCTGATATCAAGCACTTTACAGAGATTATACATTATTCACATTGGTCCCTGCGAAACAACATAGGGGTAAATTTTATTAGTAGCACGGTAACCTGCCTGAAAGTGAAGTACCTGAAGAAAACCCACAGAGACAGGAGAACATACAAACTTCCCGCAATGTATCTGTGCTAAACATTTGTCATTTAAAAAAGGGTCAAGCAGTTTTCCATTTTAGGAAAATAAAAAAAAAACATTTGTGGACAAGGATAGAAAAAAACATAATACATACATAAATAGACTGAAGGTGATGGATATATAAAGATAAAAATAGATTTAATCCTTCAGCACCACCCATGCATGACAAATTATGAAATGCAAATTATGTTTGATCTACCAAGCTACTACTAAATCCCATAAAAATATAATTGGCTTCTTCTAAGATGTCTTCACAACACATGCATAGAGAATTAAAAGCTTCCACTGAAACCCCGTTGAGTGCCATATGCTCCCTCATGCATCCAATACAAACCAACAAATATAGAGCAGTTAAATTGGGTCACTGCTTATATAATACATTTCTCAGACGTGTTGTTTAGTGTTAGATAAACCTACAGCATCAGCAAAACCTCTATTTATGCCATGTCATTTAAAAAGGCTACTGAAAATAAGAAATGAATATAGTAAGTCTATTTGCAATGATTTAACATTCAACATACATTCAAAATAAATTGGGCTTGTGTGTACTCTATAATCTCTTAATTATTTAGAAAAATCAATTCTTAAATTTTGGGTTAATTCTCATTAACAACAACCAATCTCCCCAAACCTTAAAATACGGGAGTTAATTAAAGAGAGATAAACAACTTGGTACAAATGAGCTCCTTACTGATAAGGAGATTAGGGCAATAGCACATGGGGTGTTTTGTTTTCTGCAGGATATTACACTCCCCCGTGGGTAATAAAACAGATGAATATACCCAGTGGCATAACTAAATGCAGGTGCAGGGCAAAATTTGTACTGGGCTCTAACTCCACCAGCTTTTCTTTTCTGTTTCACATTTTTGCATGATTAAATAATAGGAAGGTTATATATATATATATATATGACAATTTGAATAGACAGAAGACGTGAAAATACGGATCCGCACACACTATATCTTCAAGCAGATGGGGATTCCCCCAAGTTTATTGTGCCACCAACAAGATCAATGTTTCGGGGGGGTTTACCCACCCTTCATCAGGATAATCACAAATGTGCAAAAAACACCTTTTAAACACAAAGCCCCTCCTTGTTTTCCCATAACACCACAGTCTGGAGTGTAATTAACCCTTTAGTGTCCATTCTCCTTTTTTAGTCCATTTTTAAGAAGACAATTTTTCTTCTTGGGGTGTTCAGTCCGTAACAAAGTCCCTCAAGTAACGGACTGTTGTGTTACATATCAATGTGCAATAGTTAAGAAACAACATTAAATGTATCAAACAAGCGTTTAATATATTAATTGATTAAACTACTCACAGCCAGTGGGGTCATAACTTTAACCTTACTTTTCTATGTCTTCCCACCAGCTTTTCTTATCTGCATCAATCCTAATTGTAATGGAGTTATTAGAGGAGAGATATGCAAACATCCTAGTCAAGGTTATGACATAAAATTAAGACATTTCGCAACATGTGAGACGGAAGCAGTGATTTATTTGCTAAAATGTCCATGTGGATTTGGTTATGTAGGCCAGACATCCAGGGCAGTCAGGATCAGGCTAAATGAACATAAAAGCGTAATACGCAATTTCAAACCTGAGACCAAAGAAGACAGTAAAACAGCCCACAAAAGAGACAAAGAAAAAGATAAGTTTAAAAAAGAAACTCTTTTGGCCAAGCATTACTTTGAACAAGGCCACAGTGTTTCGCAACTGAGATGGCAGGTTCTGGAGGTGGTTAGGATTGATGCAGGTAATGGAAAAACGTCTTTATTAAGACGTGAATCTTTTTGGATTTGGAAACTAAAAACCCTATGGCCAAAAGGATTAAATGAAAATTTTAGCCTCACATGTTTTCTGTGAATATGTTTCTAATTGTAATTTCGTCTTTTTTCAGATAAGAAAAGCTGGTGGGAAGACATAGAAAAGTAAGGTTAAAGTTATGACCCCACTGGCTGTGAGTAGTTTAATCAATTAATATATTAAACGCTTGTTTGATACATTTAATGTTGTTTCTTAACTATTGCACATTGATATGTAACACAACAGTCCGTTACTTGAGGGACTTTGTTACGGACTGAACACCCCAAGAAGAAAAGTTGTCTTCTTAAAAATGGACTAAAAAAGGAGAATGGACACTAAAGGGTTAATTACACTCCAGACTGTGGTGTTATGGGAAAACAAGGAGGGGCTTTGTGTTTAAAAGGTGTTTTTTGCACATTTGTGATTATCCTGATGAAGGGTGGGTAAACCCCCCCGAAACGTTGATCTTGTTGGTGGCACAATAAACTTGGGGGAATACCCATCTGCTTGAAGATATAGTGTGTGCGGATCCGTATTTTCACGTCTTCTTACAGTTAGGACCTTGCCTGGTCCACGGAGAACCAGCACCACTGGAAGCAGAGGAGTGAATATACAGGAGTGCGGTGGTGAGAATTTATCATATACTAATTTGAATAGACAGCTATACAAAGTTTTATCAGGCATTTTGTTGCATGTGGGGGAGCAGACATGGATAGATTGAAAGAACCTACACAAGCAGAATAACATTATAGCAACAAGAACCGATAAAATAAAGCTTCATTTTTTTCAGTGGTTAAGAAATGGATCTTTGTTGGTGAGGCTAAATAAACAACTTCATATTGCATATTTAGTGCCATGGATGAAAGTAAGAAATTAGCTGAATTGCTAAAAAACAAATCTCAGTTATTTGTTTTATTTATCTATACATTTGCTGTTAACTATGGGAACGGTGGCCAAATGTTTCACCTCAAAGGGAAACTTGACCCAAAAGCCTATAATAGAAGGTAATGGTGCAACATGGACAGACCTAGCATATGGACACAGGAGACAGAAAAAAACTGAATGTTTGGAAGGGTTATACTTTTAATTCACTGCTGATAATGCTCTTGGTGCTTAATATATATTTTACAAAAAAGATGGGTTCTCTTTTACCTATACAAGAAGCCTTATTTTGGGTGTTAACTTGAAAGTGCATTATTTCTTCAGGTCTACAAGTAATGTTTAACACTGGCCATTTTGAAGATGTCTTATATAGGGCCAGATACAAATTAATGAGAAAATGTTATCAAAAATGTTATCACATGAAAACGTGTGGGTGACATTCAGTGATAGCAGAAAAAACTTTTCTCCTAATTCAGTTCCAGTGACTTCAATATAAATTTAGGGAGGAATGTAATTAAAATCGTAAGCATTACTTAATTTTTTTACATACACTGCGAATGTTCACAAGAGCCATTTGGCTGCAAATTTTGTGAGAAAGTCGACTTTAATCGGTTAAAAGAGACACAAACATACAAAAAGCAAAGGTGTCTGCGATTTGTTTTTACGCTAACGACACATATTACATTATGAATTGCATCTGGCATTCTGAAGTACTGTAAGCCATCAAAAGTTAAACCAAAAAAAGTGCAGAGAGTCTGTTCAAAATCAGTGGAAACTCCATGGAAATATCTAATGGCGAAAGTAAAGTTGAAAGTTGCTTGGGTTTAGACCCTTTTCAACTGAGCATCTCTTAGATATGGAAATAACCTCGTTTTACACAACAAGAACGTCTATACAAACCTAGTGTTTCTTTTCAAACCTATATCTTGCCAGCAGAATATCCCTTTTATACAAAGTATAAAGGAAGCCTTGATGTCTGGTCATTTTCAGATACTAAGCAACATGAACAGCACATTGCCCTGCCCTACACAAACAATATAAAATCATCAATATTCATTTTGGTGCTAGAAAGGCTGCGTTTCTTAGGCTTTAGATTTTTGTTTATATATCATGGCAAAAATACACGGTTATGCGAGATGTAGGAATACCTAGTAGTATAATAACTAGTTGTTCCATATTTAAAGTGGTGCATACAGTACATTTGAAACATATTTTGAGGCTACAATATAATAAAAATGCAACAGAAAACCCTCACGTCCTCTAAAATCAGCTTCAGGAGAAACCCAGCATGGAAGTGCCATATCAGATTGAAAACACTCCGGCATTCCAAAAATTTAGGAAGGTGGCGCTGCTAGAGCCCTGACCAGCTTATCTTTGAACAGAAGGCAAATGCTTAGTATGTTGCAAACAAATGAATTAAATTAAGCTTTTAATCTACAAAAACGACAAGAAGACTTGGTAAAATAAATATATACTTTGAAACCCTCCAATCTGCTCCCAGTTGTGGCATTATTGGACACTGATGTCTACAATGTACTGGAGAGAAGCTTAAAGTGGACCTGTCACCCAAACATAAAAAGCTGTATAATAAAAGTCATTTTCAAATTAAACATGAAATCCAAATTCTTTTTTTATTTAAGCATTCATAGCTGTTGTAAGCGCATTTACAAATCACAGCTGTCAATCAAATATTGCCTGCCCCCAGGGCCGGATTTACTGTGTTTTTGAACCAATGTGGATGTGGTTGGGCAGCATGCAGCCCCCCTTAAAATCCTGCCACCCTAGGCCCGGGCCTAGGTGGCCTTTCCACAAATCCAGGCCTGCCTTCCCCTCCTCTATGCCTTAAGCATATTACTTTCACTTTCCATTCAGCACTTCCTAGATGTCACTGCAATCCTCACATTCCGGATACAAATAAAGATTCCACTGGAGAGCTGGTTACAAAGCAGTGTAGTGTTTTTATTGAAGATGCATAAGCACTACATGTTTCGGACCACACAGGTCCTTCCTCTGGTGCAGTTGAAGAAATTAAGGCACAATTAGCCCTTATATAGGCCTTCACCCCCCACACTTCATCATGTGACCACATTCATGTGTCCAATAGAAAGTGATATCAACATACAGGTGATCAAAAACTGGGTGCACCAGCTCCATCTACTGGCCAGGTGCATATATATACATTTGTGATACTACCATTGGTCTATCTGATAACCAACACACATGGCAACAAATAGTGTCAACATTTCAATATGTAACAATATTGTATATAATCCTACCATCTGTTAGTATTCAGTCCATAGTAAGTGTCCTTATATGATAAATCAGATGGTGGAACAACCTGTGAAGAAAGTTTTTCATTAGTACTAGTAAATTTATTATAAAAAGCATTTTAGGCTCCATGCCTCATTCATTCCTTTTGGTTCAATGGTTTGTAATCTTTCTATCCATTTTGCCTCCAGTCTTAGAAGCAATGTTTTCCTGTCTCCCCCTCTGCTTGGTATCTCGATATGTTGCAAGACCATCCACCGTAGGCTTGCCGCATTATGTTTTTCATTAAAAAAATTTAAAAAATGCCTGCCAACCGGTGTGTGTGTTTTTGTGTTTGTGGGGTCAAAGTTAGTAATGGATCTTTTGTGTTCCCCAATTCTAGTTTTCACTGTACGTGATGTTTGTCCAACATACAGTTTTCCACATGGGCATTTAAGGGCATAGATTACATATTCAGTATTGCATGTGTAGTAATCCTTAATGGGGATTTTATAACCTTTATGTGGATGAGTAATATTATCCCCTTTTATGATTGAATTACAATTTCCACAGTTAAGGCATGGGAAGGTGCCATTTTTTGGTTTGGCCAAAAACCGAGTTTTTATGGTAGCATTACCACTTTTTGTTAATTCCGCTCTTACTACTGCATTTGCTATGTTTTTCCCTCGTTTATATGAAAACAATGGGGGCTCTTTAAATGCTTTTCCGTATGTGAAGTCTTGTCCTAATAGAGACCAGTGTTTTTTCACGATTTGTTCCACTTTCTTGTTTAGTGGTCCATGTTCCATAACAAAGGGAATTTTATCACACACATTGTCTTTCTTTTTGGCCTTTAGTAGGGTATTACGTGGTATCTTAAGTACCTCATCTCTTGTTAGGTGCAATTGGTGACTGTCATATCCCCTTTCAGAGAATTTTTTAATCAAGGTATCAGAGGCTTCAATATATTTTTCATCATCACCTGAAATCCTTCTGATACGCATGAATTGCCCTTTCGGTATCCCTCTAATTGTGCCAGGTGTGTGAAAACTATCATGTCTTAAGATGTTATTCCTTTCCAGTGGTTTAGTGTACAATTCTGTGGTAAGTAATCCTTTTTGATTATTTATTTGTACATCAAGGAAGTGTATTTTGTATTCACTGTATTCTGCAGTAAATTTTATGGTTGGATGCAGTGTATTCAGGTTGGCCACGAACTGTTCTAGCTCAGCCATCGTGGATTCCCATATCAAGAAAATATCATCCACAAAGCGATAGTAGCATGCTATCTTGGCTTTGTATATGGGATTGTCAAGTATTAATTTGTGCTCAATGGCATCCATAAAGATATTGGCATAGCTAGGGGCCAAATTACTTCCCATAGCCGTCCCTTGTGTTTGTATATAGTGGTCTTGGTTAAACCTGAAATAATTTTGCTTCAGTACAAGTGCTATCAGGTCTAACAGGAAGTAGATCTTAGCATGCGGTATATTTTCAAGTAGCAGTTTGTCTTCTACATATTTCATCCCTTCTTCATGTGGTATGGATGTATATAGGGATTGTACATCTATGCTACACAGTATACAATTTTCTTTCATTGTGCCTAGGTTATATACCCGAGTCAAAAAGTCTGTGGTATCTTTAAGGCACTGGGGTAATTTAATTACAATTTCTTGTAAAAATGTATCCACATACTGTGAAAGCTGTTGTAGCACTGATCCCATCCCAGAGACTATTGGGCGGCCCGGTGGGTTTGTTAGGTTTTTGTGTACTTTAGGAAGCAAGTATATAAGTGGGGTTCTTGGATGTGGGGTTGTTAAAAATTCTTTAGTAGTTGCATTTATTATGCCTGCTTCAAATGCATAGGCTATGGTATCATCAACTTTTTTCTTTATTTCCCAAGTGGGGTCATGATCTATATGTTTATAGTGCCCTGGGACGTTAAATTGCCGATTAGCCTCAGTTATGTAATCCTGTTTGTTTTGGATGACAATACTTCCCCCTTTATCCGCTTTTTTAATCACTATTTTTTCATTATTTTCTAGTGATCTTAATGCTTCCTTTTCACTTTTTGTAATGTTATACTTTATGGGCTTTTTTTGTGTATCCTGTTTCTCCCAGACTTCAGAAACTTCATGCAGGACAACATTTTGAAAGGTTTCTAACGCTGGGCATGTAATGTCTGGTATAAACTCACTTTTGTTTTTAAGTGTTTCACTTTTGTGCATGTATGCACTGGGACCAGCCTTTTTGTTCAAAAACAACATCTTAAGTTTAAGCCTTCTCATGAACTTGTAGAAATCAACTTTCCATTGAAACATGTTAGACATATGTGTAGGGATAAAGCCCAGCCCCTTATTTAAAACATTCTGTTCATCTTTAGTAAGTGTGTAGTCAGATAAATTCACAATTAAGTCATTTGACTTACACATTGTTCCTGTGCTGATAGGCGTTGTCACGGTCTGTAAAACTGGCGTCTTGCTGGCGCACGCTGGGATCTCCTCTGTGGTACGCTGCTATGGTAGTATCACAAATGTATATATATGCACCTGGCCAGTAGATGGAGCTGGTGCACCCAGTTTTTGATCACCTGTATGTTGATATCACTTTCTATTGGACACATGAATGTGGTCACATGATGAAGTGTGGGGGGTGAAGGCCTATATAAGGGCTAATTGTGCCTTAATTTCTTCAACTGCACCAGAGGAAGGACCTGTGTGGTCCGAAACATGTAGTGCTTATGCATCTTCAATAAAAACACTACACTGCTTTGTAACCAGCTCTCCAGTGGAATCTTT
Source organism: Xenopus petersii (assembly GCA_038501925.1). Lineage (NCBI taxonomy): Eukaryota > Metazoa > Chordata > Amphibia > Anura > Pipidae > Xenopus > Xenopus petersii. Next base: position 41,515,006 of record CM076677.1, read on the forward strand.
ATTTGTATCCTGAAGTTTATGTGGACCTGGCGAACCCCACCACTGTGTGATTGAGCGATTAACTTTATTACACAAAGGGGATATCCAATTTATGTTTGAATCCTCACATTCCCCCCATTCTGGTGCACAAACAAGACTTTGAGATGATACAAGGCTTCCCTTAATAACAGTGTCCACAAAATGGCTCCTGCCTGCTTGCTATAATTATTAATTCCCAGATGAAAGGAAACAAGATTCAAATAATGTTTACAGTGTAATTAAAGTTCATTTTGCTTGACTAACATGAAAGAATAGGATTTGGAATCATTTGTTGGGTCTCCTTTAAGACATAATCTATTTAAACTATGTAAGGTTTAGGACCACTTTTTTCTGCTTTTTTCCTTCGATTTTCCTTTTGTTTTTTTTTCCTTTTTAGATGGATGGATCTAGTTTACTTGCAGGCATCTTGATAATTTAGAAATGGAATGATATATTCATATATTAGCCAAACATCCAACATCACCAAATTAAACCCCAGTAAATTTTACTGTGAGAAAGAGCAACTGAAACATAAACTGCTGTTTAAATGACATAGTACTGCTGAATATTGTGGATGGAATTCCCAGCACACTTAGGGGCAAATTTACTAGGTGAAGTGGCTCGCGCTAGTGAAAACTCTCCAGCCTGACGTCATTTTGCCACTTCGCTAATTTAATAAAAGTGTCCCTGGCTAAAATTTGCTAACGAAGTAGATAGACTAGCGCAACTTCGCACCCTTGCCTGGCGAAGTTGCACTCTGGCGAAGGGGCAAAACGATGCAATTTTTTCTGAACGTTTTCTGAAAGCCAGAGTTTACTTCGCCAGGTCAGGAGTTTGAAAAAAAAAGTTGAAAAAAGTCCCCAAGAATCGCTGGCGGTTTTTACTTTTTAAAGGGTGATAGGCTGAAAAAGATAGAATTTTTTTTTATTAGGATGCCCACCTTCCCCCTTACATTAGATAACATATGGCACCTTAACTGTACTGTGGGCACATGTGTAGAGCAATATAACAACTCTATATAATTTTATTAAGTTTCCCTGGGCTTCTGTAGTGTTCTGTATTTGCTGCAGCATACATGTCCATTTAAACTTAAATTTTGCAAATTAGCCTTCGCTAGCGTAACTTCAAACCACTAATCGTAACATCGCTAGAGCAACTTCGCAAATGATTGGTAACTTGTGCGCAACTTCGGATCTTCGTGAATTTTCACAGCTCTGGCGAATCTACACCTGGCAAAGTGCGGCGATGGCAACGCTGTCGCAAATACGGAGATAAGTAAATTTGCCCCTTATTGGGGAAAATACAAAAATATTTTTTTCCCCACATTTTTCTCTACAAATGCTCTGCACCAACATTTGAATCAGATCACCTGGGTGGCCAAATAGGTTACAGATCCAAAGATGTTGATGAGCTCCGCAATCAATTATGTTTGCTCAGAGCAAGCGTTAGAAGCTAAGATATGATTTATTGCTATGAAATACTGGCCAAAAGTAGTGTTTTTGTTTGTCACTGCATAAATCAGGCCAAGTAACAACTGACAAAAAGAAAACAATATCACACTAAGATTGAATCGAAGGAAAAATAAGATCTATCTTATTTTGTATCTTTAATCTACTCATATTACCCCTGAACTAAAGTCTTTTAAAATATTTTGAAAATGAAATGTTTGCATTAGTTATTATTTGTTGTTTGTTTTTATCAAGTTGTCATTCACTCTCTTCTAAATGTTTCCTCTATATGTAAGCACAAAGAAGGTATTCATTTTGGAAAGATATTATATAGCTGCAAAGCCCTGAAAACTTATAATGAGTATTTATCTATATTTTAGCAAAATACAGCTGGCTAGAGGTCAGACTAACGGTTCACCTAATTTCTCCCTGAAAGGAGTCCATTGTGTGGCATGTTTTTCTATATTTGTTAACATCCTCTTTTGAATGATGTATGTAGAAGATGCCAAGAGCAGGAAACCATTTTTATAAATTGATCAATAGGGGCTAATTTACTAAAGCGCAAAGCGGCTAACGCTAGTGAAAATTTGACAGTGTGACATCATTTCATTACTTCGCCCATTTACTAACGGGTGCTGGCGTAAATTCGGTAGCAAAGTGGACCTACTCTAGCTCTACTTCGCACCCTTACGCCAGGTGAAGTTGTGCTATGGCGAAGGGACGTAACTACGCTAATTCACTAACTTGCGCATTTTACTGAATGTTACCTCTTGCGCCTGACTTTACTTCGCCACCTCAGACCAGGCGAAGTTCAATGCAATAGATAGGAGTTTGTCCAAAAATAGTTGAAATTTTTTCTAAGTCCCAAAAAAACGCTGGCGTCTTACTTTTCTAAGGGTGATAGTATAAAAATCAGTAAAAAATTTTTTAGGGGCACCCTCCTTCCCCCCTACATTTCCTAACATATGGCAACTCAGCGATACAGTGAGCACATGTACAGGGCAATAGAACACCTTTATTTTATTCTTTAAAGCTTTCCCAGGCTTGTGTAGTGTAATGTAGTTGCTGCAGCATATACGTCCATTATATTTTAACTTTGCGGTGTATGCAAATTAGGTATCGCTAGCGTAACTTCGCTTTGCCTGGCAAAGTAACAGCAGCGCAACTTCACATTTTAGTGAATTTGCGTAGCGAAAAACTGGAGGCAGACACAATACAAGGGGTGTACAGTATACATGGGTGGTCCATGTCCACATGCATGCCTCATATTTACATGTTATTTGTACAAAAAGGAGAGAGCCTGCTGGGACAAGAGAATTGTTAAGTACAGGGTTTCCTTGTACCAACTGAATGTTGCATTCTGCACCTTGTGACATTTTCTATTGGGTGCAAAGCACATAAGGCCTCATTTACAAGCACAAATGCAGCGTGCAAAGTGCAATTTCAGATTCAAGTCGCCATGTTTTTTACCGACTTAAGTGCAACTATACAGTTTGAGAAGTAGCTTTTGGGGCAAGTACCTTTGATAAATGTCATCAATTTGTGCAAATTATGGGTCCATTTTTGTGTGACTTAAAATGGTTGTAAGTTGTAAATGAGCCCTATAATGTAGTTTGCAGAACACATGGACTAGCAACAACTTTTATTTAATGCACCTAGCACTAGCACCAAGCGTTTTGTAAATAAGTTTTATGTAAAAAAAAGGCCAACATCACTGCTATTTCAAATCACCTTCTGCCATGCCTTTATCTTATCAGTGATTGGGAGGTGGTGGTGGCAGTTTTGGATGGTCCCCCTATAGCCCCACTGGCTACATGGTAACACACAGCATGATGTTTTTTATATACTAGCCCTGACATTTAGTTTGTTTGGTTACCGGCCCACTACATGTTTCAGAACAGAACTGTTTCCAAGGTCACTAAAACCAAAAAAGCAAATATTTGGCAATGTTACAGTATTTTAAAGTTTCAAGGGCTTGCTTATCAATGCCACAGATGCAAGTGTTTAAGCACTAAGGAGTGTAAAATTGCATCCCTTCAAACCAATACAGGAAGCATGTGCACCTGGGGGTTACTGGGGACCTTGCTGCTCAGAGGTGGTCTTTTAGATGATGCCCCCACTGATTACCTTTATGAGCGTCGGATGTGGGGCTTCCACATCCTGGCCACTTACCACCCACTGTATGCAGCACTGATGTACTGTATGCAAACAATACTGCATGCAGAGTGCGGTTCAAGTGTGAGGATGAAACACACAAGACAAGGTGCAAAATGCAATAAACAGGGTGCTGTGCTTCTGTGTTTTTTTTTTCACTTTGCACTGTCCTCCATACTTTCTAAATGAGGCCTTTAGTCTCAACATACATCAATACATTTTAAAGTTCAAAAAACAAACGACCTGCTAACAACAACTTTGTACTAAAATGATTATCAAGGATAAGGTCTGACTGTAACAATTATGTCTGTCAATGTTTACCAGAGCTTAAAAATGCCATGGTCGGAACTGGATATATCTGAGTATAACCTTGCAATTCTGTTTATAAATATACAACAGTTTATTGGTGTCAAAATCCAGAGAGATGTTGATGTTACTCTGTAACAAAAATCTTGATAAGCACGGCCAAATATTCTTCATAGGCACCTGAGGGCCCATGCCTTGTGCAGCATCTTCAGGGTGGGAACACATAGGTGGCTGTATAGAAAATACTTATAATATAAATAATTTCTCCAATAAGCGAAACCCGACATGTCATTCTTCATTCAAAAATTATTCTAACAGGGGTCTAGGCAGACCCATCTGAAGAGTACCATATCAATGCTCCAGAGCATCAATGCTCCTCATTGGAAGGGATTTTCATACCTGTCTGATTGATATCTGGCCGATGTCTGGGCTATATATCTGCCTGGCAGGCCATCTTAAGGGGCCCCTATCCAGCCAATGAACTGGAAGCCCATAAACATATAAATTTGACATGCACTATGCCAATCAAAATTTTCAAACACTTTTTTATATAGAGAATAACATACCTGACATTATTTCTTCGCCTTCTGTGGCTTAACCCGTTACTTGTTTTGTCAAGATGAAAACGGGAAGCCTTAAAAGAAAAATGCAAATTACTCCACACTGAGTTTAAAGTTCAGCTGAATATTTATTTTCCCTCTTTAATCTGTGACTTTGGTAGGTCTGGCATCAGGGTACTATGAATAGGTGCATTTGAAATCCTTAGATGGAAAAACAAGCAGGAAATAGCAGTGCGGGAAAATAAACAGCACCGACTTCTCTCTAGAGGCATCAAACATCAGTGAGTTTCGCAATGTCCTGCTAATGGTAGTACTGAGAATAAAGTCTTTGTCCATGTCTGTTTTCTGTGCCTTGAATAGGTTTCCCCCAAGGCTTAAATGGCACTGCTTAAATTAGGGCTAACTGGAATATGCTAATATGGATAGGATTCTGGGCCCCTGGCTACCCTAAGGCGGCCTTCCCAGTGCCATTGCGCTCTATGCACTAGAAAAGCAGAATTTTTGTTTTAATAACCAGAATTTTTTACATCATGGTAACTTGCACCTGAAGTAAGATTCTCACCTAAACTCATGGTAGCAGCACCCTCTGCTTAAATTAGGGTTAACTGGAATATGCTAATATGGAGAGGATTAACATATGGATGAAGACAATGGCGGCGGCCTTCCCAATGCCACGCATTTCTGGTCTTTGTACTAGTGGAGCTGGTTTAATAACCAGAATTTAGGCTCTTAACTTAACTTTATCAGTAGTGGCTATTTGCTGACCCTGGTAATATGTGTCCTGTAGATCTTTTTTTGATTTGAGGCACAGTAAGATTAACTCACTTCAAACTCTGTGGCTGCTTTTTAAGATATAAACTGTACTGCATTATATATATATATATATATATATATATATATATATATATATATATATATATATATACATATTTTTTTTGTGGTATCAGTAAAAATATAGAAAGCGTCCTCAAACATATGTTGTCTTACCATGAGAGAATAAGGTAAGCTATAGCGCAATGTTGGATGGTGTTGCAGCATTCATCCGACGCGACACGACTGTAGGATGCAGACGCAGCGTCCAGCCTTCGACTTGACACCTGCGTTTTGTCGGATCCGCCGTAATAGCGTTGAAGATGCTCGTGTAGTTGTACACTTAGACACAAGTAGACCAAGTAATACAAGTTCTGACATACAGAGGCTGGGGCCACATAAGCCACTGAAACACAATCTGACAATGCCAATTAAACTCACTTATACTTTGCAAAAATCTGAGGTTTGTTTAATAATCATTCAGTTTTAGACAAAGCTAAATTGGTTTTGCCACAGAGTATACATTATTTAAGCCTTTGCTGTTCATATGGCAGTGTAGGACCAACAAACAGGCAAACAGTATTAAGCTGATATTGCGAGCAAAGCTTATAAATCTAATCATGGAAATTGAGTAAATGTGCCTTTAATATTAGCTATGCCATAATTTGTCTGCACCTGTTGGTTTCCATTGTAATATTCTAGATAGATGGGTTGCTACATAGTAAAGATATCTGGTACTGATAGTCCTCTTTTTAACTTATTTAATGCTAAAATGTGATGACGAATTCTTGGGTTTTTTCCACCCCAGATAAATTTGGATATTATTGATCTCATCATTGTAAAAAACATTTTTGGGATATATATTGGAATATTCTGTAAAAAAAATAATATCTTGGGTACTGCTATCATTTTGATCGCTTGGATCCTTCCCATCCAAGACAGACACAATTTGTTCCATTTGTCCAAAAGTAACGGAACTGAGTCCAATAGGGGAACAAAGTTATCTTTATATAGTGACGATAGATCATTTGATATTTTAATCCCTAAATACAAAATTGTTTTTTTTGTCCACTGGAATGGGAAGGATTCAGCAAGAGAAGATACTATTCTGGAAGGTAGGTTGACATTCAGTGCTTCCGATTTAGTAAAATTGATTTTGAAGTTGGAAACTTCTCCAAATTGTTTGAATACAGCCATCAGGTTTGGAAGCGAAGTTAATGGCTTTGTAATAAACAACAGTAAATCATCAGCAAAAGCTGCTGCTTTATGTTCTCTATTGTTTACTATCAAGCCAGCTATGTCTGGGTTGTTCCGTATAGTATTCAAGAGGGTTTCCATGACCATTACAAAGAGAATTGGAGATAAAGGGCAACCTTGACGTGTACCATTATTTTAATTTGCGGCGATAACATGCCATTAACTCTTACTCTTGCTGTTGGGGATTCATAGAGAGCCATAATTCTATAAATTATTGTGTCATTTAGGCCAAATCCATATAACGTGTTTTTCAAAAAATTCCAGGAAATCCTGTCAAATGCCTTCTCCGCATCAGTTGTCAATATCATAGTTGGGATGCATTTGGTTTTAACGTAATGTATTAAAGAAATGACCTTGGTGGTGTTGTCTTTTCCCTCTCTTTTTGGAATGAACTACAAGTTATTATCTAGGTGGTATTATACGCCTGAAAAAATTAAGAAAATATTTCCAAATGCACCTAGTGTATGCTGGAGATGTCAATCTGAGGTGGGGACTTATTCACACATTTGGTACACTTGTAAGAATTTGAAAAGATTTTGGGATGACATACAAGAAAAAATTGAGACCATTATACAAGAAAAGATTGGATTAGATTTTTTACCTAAATTAATTCTGCATTACGACATAAAGACAGGGAAGGTGATCCAAAATAGGTTGCTGATACATATGTTACAGGCCGCAAAGGCCCTGATTCCAAAAAATTGGAAAAAGGAAAAACCTCCTACGTATCAGGATTGGGTTAAACTAGTAGAAGAGACTAGAAAGATGGAGGAATTGACAGCAATTAGTATGAACAAAAGTCCAATCTATTGGAAGGTATGGAACTCATGGATACATTTCTTCCAACTAGACAATTAAGCAAAGGTTAACTTTGTCAAATGGACAATATATATAATATTCACTTAGGCACATGCTAATGCTAAAGAAAAGTGTTTTAGTCTCTTACATAACAAAGGAACTGTAGACAATTCATAGTAATAGTTACCACCATAATATGAGTAAGATGGGATTATGCTACTCTCCTCTCCCCCTATACCAGCTTAATAGATATGGAAGTTATGACAATGAGTATATAAATGCATGTATGTATATACAAAAATGCTGTGATGACATATGCTGGAACTTTCTTGTAACTTTATTCCCCCATCCCTATTCCCACCCCCCTTTTTTTCTTCTGTACCCCTCCCCTTCAGAAAATGTCATAAATAAAGAATTGTTAAAAAAAAAAAATTAGCTATGCCTATATTCAGATATATTTGGCTCCTCTAATACTGTGCTTTGTGGATCCTGCCCAGACTAGTTTCCAGATTAGGAACGTATACAAAATAGACACACCTCAGAGAATAACACTATACAGGAAATGGATCCAAATTTGCATTAAAGAAATCTGGATTTACATAAGCACAGACAGGAAATTTAAATTTATTTTGTTGCCGGAAGTTGTAATGGCTGAATGAAGCTGTTCCACCATACTAATTCTTTACTGCAAAATTATAACAGCTGGCTGTCACGAATGCCCTGCCTATGCCACCAGTGATCCCCAACCAGTAGCTCGCAAGCAACATGTTGCTCACCAACCTCTTGGATGTTGCTCCCAGTGGCCTCAAAGCAGGTGCTTATTTTTAAATTCCTGGCTTGGAGGCAAGTTTTGGTTGCATAAAAACCCAGTGTACTGCCAAACAGAAGCTCCTGTAGACTGACTGCCCACATAAGGATTACCACATAGCCAATCACAGCCCTTATTTGGCACCCCAGGAAGTCTTTGCATGCCTTTGTTGCTCCCCAACTCTTTTTATTTTTGAATGTGGCTCACGGGTAAAAAAGGTTGGGGACCCCTGCCTTATACTGTCGAAAGACTGACTATTGAAATACTGACAGGCTGTAGTAAGTTCCCTGTAAAAACTGAAAAGAAAATTCACTGGCACACAGGTACTGCTAGCAGGGTAAACCCTTGCTGATTTATTAAATGGTTTGCAGCATGCAACGTTTCGGGGTAACCCCCTTGATCAAGCATACAGAAACATTATGCACATACCAATTTAAAGCGTGAGGAGATAACATGACCAGTAGTGAGGGCGTGGTTAACAATAATTCAATTAATTAGTTAATAATTCGTTAGGATACAAATAATCTTAACGAAAGTGCATTTGCCAATAAATACATATATTAGGGTAAAATATCATATTAGGTGGAATATCTCAGTAAAACATTTTTCCATAAATACATTTGTGAGTAAAAATTCATTTGTGAATAAAAATTCGTTTGTGAAAAAAGTGAATGTCCATAAGATAAAATTTAATTAAAAAATTCTTATGAAAAAAGTCCAATAGAAAGAGTCTTTATGGAGAAATCCCCTTTAGAAAAATCCAAGGAAAAGTCCATTTAGAAAAATCCATTAGGAAAAGGAACATCTTATAAAAAATAGCTTTGATATAAGAGATTATATTAATATAAACATCCAGGAGAGGAAATAAAAGATTTCTTTATTATGTGGAAATAACAACATCTGACTGAGTCTGATTTACCACCACATAAAGTTACATTTATTTGTCAACTATTGGAGATGGTTCTAGTTAAAAACTATTTTCGTTACCAGGATGCATATTTTTTACAACTACAAGGCTGTGCCATGGGTGCCAACAGCCTATGCCAACATCTTTATGGATAATTTTGAGAAAACCTTTATTTTTTCCAATTGCCCCTTTAACCATTTCATTCAGGACTACATGAGATATGTCGATGATACGTTCTTCATATGGCGTGGTGACATTAAAGCTTTGCATGAATTTGTGTCTTATCTTAATGGTGTACATGCTACCATTAAGTTTACATTCGAGGCTCATCCATCCGAATTACATTTTTTAGACATGTTGATACAGGTCAGGGAATCCACATTGGTTACTTCCGTGTATAGCAAACCCACCGATAGGAACAATTTATTGAGACCTACAAGCTTTCATCCTCCTGGGTTGTTTAAGGGCCTCCCACGTAGCCAGTTATTGCGTGTGAAACACATTACATCTACACCCGTTGTATCAGTTGGAATCGCATAAAATGATAAATACATTTGTGGAGAGAGGGAGGGCTAGACATCCCTGATTTTTATACATACTATCTAGCTACTCATGTGCGACAGACTATACAGTGGTCCTCTAAATTGGCTTACACCAAATGGATGGAAATAGAAAAATTGTCTTTAGCTCCTATACACCCTAGTACACTTTTATGGACCAATGGATATGGGGCACTGGGACACGTAGCTCCATGTACGATTCATTTTACTCTGAATATATAGTCAAGATGTAAGGATCGACTGTGCCCCAAAGATAGACCTGCCCCCCTTACACCTTTCCTTTATAATGCAGCATTTCCTTTAGGCCAAGAAGCGCACTTTATCCGTTTATGGAAGGACACATTAGCCTTTCAGATTGTGCATCTATTCGATCAGCGAACAAAAACTTTTCTGGACAAACAACAGCTGATTGAGGGCTATAATTTAAGTAGTTTTAAAGACTACATGTATTTTCAATTAAGACATTATGTTAAGTCGTTATGTCCTAGTATGAAAATGCCAGAATTGACTATATTTGAAACATTAGGTGTTAAAATTGGGGAAAGAGTAGGTCATATATCCCAATTGTATAAAACCTTAAACTTTTATCCCATAGAAGTAAAACCTCACTCTTACATGCTGAAATGGGAAAAGGATTTAAATATGAGCATTTCTATAGAACAATGGAACCGTATATGGATGAATGCTGCAAAGTCCTCTTTGTAATGTTTCCATAAAAGAGAATATTTATAAAGTAATGTTTGGTTGGTATCATACCCCAGCTCTCCTAAAAAGGTTCTTTCCAGAAACGTAGCCAAATTGCTGGAGATGTGGGAAGACTCCAGCTGATCTTGTCCATATATTCTGGTTCTGTCCTCTGATATCTCCATTATGGTCTATAGTTAGGACAATTGTAAGGAAGGCTACATGCCTGGACCTCCCAGACAATCCCTTAACTCACCTATTACGACATCCAGTTTGAGGGGTGGGGAAAAGGATACAGAAAATTCTGAACTGCATACTATCAGCAACTTGCTGTTCGATAGCCGCAAAATGGAAGGATCCATCCCCCCCATCCTTGTGGGATTTAGTTAATATGATAGAACATGTTAGGAGAATGGAATATTTAACAGCCTTGGCCCATGATAAGGTGTTGGAATCTGAGGAAGACTGGTTTATGTGGAACGGTTACTACTGAGAACTACAAGAATCTCAAAGATAACATAGATAAGTTGTAGAGGAGTGGAGATGAGAAATGTTCCTCACTTATGTATAGGGAATGGGATTCCATTTAGCCCCCTCCCCCCCGAAGAATGTCTTGGACCTTCTAGGCTGTCAGTCGTATGGGTTCAAATACTGAGAATTACTGTTGTTGTATGTCTTGACCAATGATGTTGTATGGCTTGATCTTATCTTGTACACCTCAAAACCTATGTCATGTATTTGATATTGTGTTGGATTGGAAATGTATCACTTACTTTTTCATGTAATTACAAATAAAAAAATACAGTTTAAAAAAAAAAATTGTGGCGAGAGGTTACGATGAATCTATTCTTTTATCCACTCAGAAAGAGGTGGAAAATATCCCTAGGGATACTACTCTAATTAAGAATGCCAAAGGGAAAATTGCTAAACCCCAGAGAATTCCGTTCGTAACCTCTTTTGACACAAATTCCAAATTTTACCGTAATGTAATATTGAAGCATTGAAAAATTTTGGGTACTGACCAAAAATTTGGGCAATTGTTTAAAACTCCTCCCCTCTTCTCATACCGAAGAGGTCGTAATGTGGGTGAACTAATTAAACGTAAGGCTTGCCCAACGAAAGGGAGACGCAATCTTTTGGGCACTCAAAGTATTGGCACCTTCCCTTGCAGGAATTGCAGTCACTGCAATGCCATTATCCCAGGGAGTCACGTTACACACCCACATTTAGGCACTAAACACGCAATTCAAAGTTTTTTTACACGTGACACAAAGGATGTTGTCTATTGTATTAAGTGCCCATGTGGGTTGCTATACATTGGTCAAACCAGCCGGGCCATAAAATTGAGGCTTAATGAGCACAAATCGAATATCCGCACCTATCGACCTTTACCTCCTACTCCGCAAACCTTCTCCAAAAAATCTGATGAAAGATCTGACAAACCAAAAGCTGAAACTCTGTTGGCAACACATTTTTTTGCACAAGGTCATCAATTGTCGCAATTGAGATGGCAGATTTTGGAGAAAGTCAATTTCAAATTAGGAACGGATAGGAAAAAACAATTACTACAAAGGGAATGTTTTTGGATCTGGGTTCTACAAACACGTCACCCTAAGGGGTTAAACGAAGAGTTTAATATGGCCTGTTTTTTGTAATTGCAATAATTTCCTTTTTCTATTTTAGATGAGCAGTATCAGGGACAGAACCCCTCTACGTTTAGGGTAAGATAGTGATCTACTGTAGCTCTATTACCCATATTGTTACATTTACTGGTAAAATGTGTCTACTTTAATGTTACCTGCTGTCCTGGATACTTTATTGAAGTGATATTTCCTCTCCTGGATATTGGATACTTTGTATAAGTTTTTATTTCCTCTCTTGGATGCTTATAATAAAGAAATCTTTTATTTCCTCTCCTGGATGTTTATATTAATATAATCTCTTATATCAAAGCTATTTTTTATAAGATGTTCCTTTTCCTAATGGATTTTTCTAAATGGACTTTTCCTTGGATTTTTCTAAAGGGGATTTCTCCATAAAGACTCTTTCTATTGGACTTTTTTCATATGAATTTTTTAATTAAATTTTATCTTATGGACATTCACTTTTTTCACAAACGAATTTTTATTCACAAATGAATTTTTACTCACAAATGTATTTATGGAAAAATGTTTTACTGAGATATTCCACCTATTATGATATTTTACCCTAATATATGTATTTATTGGCAAATGCACTTTCGTTTAGATTATTTGTATCCTAACGAATTATTAACTAATTAATTAATTATTGTTAACCACGCCCTCACTACTGGTCATGTTATCTCCTCACGCTTTAAATTGGTATGTGCATAATGTGTCTGTATGCTTGATAAAGGGGGTTACCCCGAAATGTTGCATGCTGCAAACCATTTAATAAATCAGCAAGGGTTTACCCTGCTAGCAGTACCTGTGTGCCAGTGAATTTTCTTCTGATCCGTCATTACAAGGTGGAACGCCGATTCCACCATTGCTGTGCACCAGGGATTATCTTCAATTAAAGGCCAGGGTGTGTGAGTGCAACTCGCTAATTTCCCTGTAAAAACTCAAACCACTGGTGCCCTTCTGACATTCCTACAGCAAAGGCCCCCCTCTGTCTGGGAGACTAACATATGCTCTGCTGGGATTTAGCCAGGCCTGTATTGGAAAGGAAATGCAATGTCCAAGGTTAATCATAGAGCAGAACCAAAAATGTCTGCAGGAGCTATTTCAGAGTTTTATATTCGCTTTAAATATAAGAAAAATATTTCAAAAATCCAACAACAAAAAAAATACTGCCCTCAATGTTCCCTAACCATTGTGGCAGGAATATATGTACGCATGTTTTTACAGTCTATGTGGTATGTGAAGAGTGAACTTTTGTCCCATGCAAAATACTTGACAACAGCATCAGGAACAGTTGCACTCTTGTTATTTTGTGTAAGGAACAAATGGGGCCTTAGTCTGCAAGCCGTCTTCATAATGCCTGGAAACAGTTGTCACTCTGGCAACACGTAGTAATTACACCCCAAACAAGCAGCTGATGTTCGGAAAGCACACAGACTCCTTTGTTAATGCAGGACACAACACTGCAGGAAATGCTGCATCTACATGTAACATGTTGTCCCCATTATTTTTTCTATTTTGACATATATATATTTTCTTATTTTTTGCAAAGTTCTAATAGAATGACACAAACATTAAATATGTTTTAACTAAATGTGTTGCTTTAAGACACTGCCCATATGAAGCAATATTTTGTAAAATTCATAAATATTTATTAGAACAATTCATACATTTTACTACATTTTTCAACAAAACTCTTTCTGTGTTGTTAGCACTCGAGCTACAATTCCGGTTTTAATAAAGTCTGTAATCCAAGACACAACTTGTGTTCAGCTCAATACCCCCTTTAATCTTCCACCCAGTTCTTTGCACATGCCATCCCTGAACTTCAGGCCTATTAACAGGTAGCTTTATCCATTAGAAATATACTACCAGTGAGTACTTGTCAGGCCCTTATATTTGCCCCCCAAACCCCCTTAAAACACATATATGTATCCTCAATAAAGCACTGTAATATCTCCTGAACAAATTGAATATGCTCAGGCCCGGATTTGCGGCAAGGCCGCATAGGCCCAGGCCTAGGGCGGCAAAAAATAGGGGCGGCATGCCGCCCAGCCGCATTATGTGGACGTTCACGTCCCCATTCAACTACACCAGCTGCGCCGGCGTTTTTTTCGCCGGCGCACTGGGAAGGCGGGCGCTAGGCCCGTGCGGCCACCTGGTCGGACCGCGGGGCCTAGGGGTGGCCGGAAAAGAAATCCGGCGCTGAATATGCTAATAATTGGCACACACAGCTATGTATTGGAAAGTCTGAAACACTAGCATGGTATCTGAGCCCCCCTTAGGGTTTCCACCTTTTCTGAAAAAAAAATACCGGCCTTCCTCTATATTTATCTTTTTTCCCTATTAATAATATTGGCATAAACCATAATTTTTACCAGCCAGGCTGGTAAAATACTGGCCAGGTGGCAACCCTAGCCCCCCTCAAACTTCAGATCCCATTACTCAAACTTTTTAGTCTGTTATGTGTGTATTTTGTTCATTATTACGCACTTTTGCATAAGGAATAAATAAATGATATGTTGTAGGTGTAGCTCCATCTATGGGGATTTCTCCCTCCTTTTTCCTTTGCTGATATTATATTTTCCCCAGGAAGCCCCCATTTGTTAAAGGGTTATAAGTGCTTCATTTTTTAATGTGTTATGTTGTGCATCATTGGGGCTGGATGATTTTCCTTTACTTAAAGTCTGAAATCCAGCCCAACTGATAGCACTCTTTAGGTTCCTTGGCCCTGATTTGCTGATCCCCCAATCTCTGCTATAGCTGGCAATTTACTATAAATAAACCTTGTATCCAAACAGTTTATGTTAATATCCTTTTACCAGTTGATATACAGTGTTTTAACCTGATATGTTTTTTCAAAATAAATGCAATTTTAATAAGGATGTTGGAGTCAAGCAAGTATTTGCACATAACCAAATAGCCAGACCATATCCAGTTTGGCTAAGTAGATGGTGAGGCAGCGCATATAAGTCCTTCATTAGCTGCCAAACCATATAAGGCAAGATATTTGTTTAAATGCTTAATGTGTTGACAGAAAGCAAACAGATAAAGAGACAGCAGTTTGGTTGCAATTGGATGACATGTACCTAGACTCATAGCAACTCCCAGGAACAGAGACAAAGAATCATTCTTGCTGCAGTCAACTGTATTCACTACCACAAACACAGCTGTGAGCTCCCTGAGGCAGACAGTACTTTCTAAATCTTGTTTTCTTTAAGTTATGCATTAACAGATTATCATTGTATAGTATTATTGTACTGAACTATTTTAATGATTTGTAAAGTTCTATGTACATTTCTGTGACAGTTGACAGGTTTTTCTTTACTGATACTGTGGTTTTGTTTGGAGAGTTTTTGTACAAATCTATGGAAATGTATATTTAAAGGACGCCTCAATACAGACACAGACTTATCTGCAGATAATATATGCAATTGTGAAACCTTACAGATTATAGGAAGAGAATTGTGCTTTTGTTTCTGTATCTTTTATCTGCTTTTCATAGATAACCAATACTTGTTGCAATTTTCACTATTGCATGCTCACTGTATAATATTTCCCATTATTATTTTACCATTGTCAGAGAGATGTAGAGGTTTAGGCTTATGCTACAAACAGCAGATCTCCGCAGACCAACAATATGCAACGTGACTGCACCCAGACCAAAGCAATAGATCTGGGTGCAGCCAAGTTAAGGGGATGATTCTCGTTGTAGGAGCAGATTCTTGGCCTTTGGAGATCTGTTGCGTTAGGCATTAGCCTTAGATTATACACTGCCAGCTCCCGCTTTCAGCCCTGATATATTAATTAACACCATTGTTATTGGCTATGGTGGCAAATGTATGCTACACCTAAGGGCAGGGTCACTTCTCTCTGCCTGTGCATAAAACAAGTCATAGAAAAGCAGAGTAGAGATGTTCCCCAAAAATGAAAGCTTTTATGTTTTCAGACTGATCTCTGCTCTTTGTATCTGTAATCAGGCCAAAGCTGTGCTTTTCAGTCCAATCCAACCCTAAAAGCGTACTTCTCTCTGCCTTTTTAAGGGTCATAGTTTCATGTGCTTTACCCTAAGACCACAGCCAATAATATCAGTTTGCTTTATATTGTAACTCAAATAAGTCAGTAGAACTGGATCAAACACTGAACCTTCGAAAGCATTATGCTCTGTAGGCAATTGTGGTCAAAACTGGAGATTTCAGATTATCCTTCTTATCATTTTGAATTACAATACTTTCTTGTAGCAGCATCACGAGTCCTGGCTAAGGATTTTCAATAAGGCTTGGCCACCTTCAGCTATAGTGAAAGCCCTTCTGGGGAAATCTGTGTACTTGTGCGGAAAGAATCATGTGCAGACATCAATTTGATGCAGAGCACTGGAATTAATGGGTAAGATACTCTTCACAGCCACAATTCAGTTGAAATTGTGGGCAAAACTCATGACAACTTGCACCTGAAATTGCATTTTGAACCCTATATTTGCACTTTAGCTCTTCTGTGATTTATGAGACATTTACCTTGCAGGCAAGTTATGGCTTGCGATTGTTCTTTAAGTAACTGAACATTCACTGCCAGTTAATTATGTTTCTATTAAAATTAACATGAAGTGAATCATTTTTACTGGCAGGTTAAAAAAGCAGAACAAAAAAAATTATGTAACTTCTAGCCGTAGGAATGCACCGAATCCAGGATTCGGTTCGGGATTTGGCCAGGATTCAGCCTTTTTCAGCAGGATTCGGATTCGGTCGAATCCTTCTACCCGGCCGAACCGAATCCTAATTTGCATATGCAAATTAGGGGCGGGGAGGGAAATTGCGTGACTTTTTGTCAGAAAACAAGGAAGTAAAAAATGTTTTCCCCTTCCGTCCCTAATTTGCATATGCAAATTAGGGTTCGGATTCGGTTCGGTATTCGGCGAACCTTTCACGAAGGATTCGGGGGTTCGGCCGAATCCAAAAAAGTGGATTCGGTGCATCCCTACTTCTAGGCAATACAGACTTTTGTAAGTATAGATCATGGTGTGCAGCTGAAAGTCATCTCAGCCTGACATTTGATTTCATAATTTAGAGAACAGTAGTTCCCTTATACATGGGAGAACTTTTTTTTTGGCAACCTGGCAAAAAATGTATTTGTTCATGGTTTCTAAACAGGACGTGAGATTTACGTATAATGATATTTACTTTATCCTTCCACTGGTATTAATGAGATTTAAGAAAGGTCAATGTGAGATATTAAACTCAGCTGAGGACATAATGGTTATTGATCAAAAGGATGCATAAATCATATTATGGTAAAATAAAATACATCCCATCAGTATTTCAGGTATTTCCAGTTATCGTTTTTCAAGGGTTAAACCACGCATGCGTTTTGTCTCACAAAATATACTGAGAGTGTGTTATAGTTAGACAACAATAAAAAAAATATCACTTAATCAATGCACTGTAAGCCTAGAAAATACAGTATGTATTGATTTCTTAGTAGATTATACCATTGCAGGGAATTTCCATTAAGCATCATAGATCACAGAAAAAATGTAGGAAGTTGAAGTGAAAGAAGAAAAAGACATGAGTTTTGGTTAATAAACCAGTGGGAATTCCCCTGCAGCAGAGGTGTTTTTATTTAGACTGGTTATCTAATATTTTTGCTATTCCTGTCATTAATTTATTTATCTTTTATAGCATTTATTATTGTTATTCCATACAGTTCTTTTGGATATTCAGATACCCCAGTTACTGTACTTTAGCATTACGTCTAAATTACAAAAAATGGTAGGAGCATTAACAATATTATTAATATAAAGGCATCCCTCAGGAAATTCATTAAAAAAACTATCATATAGATGCCAACTCCAGATTTACACTTGATTCTTTCCATAAGAGTATACAGGCCTTATAATGTACATATATGTCACCAAGTATGCAAATATGACACCACAGGTGTCCCATAGTTATAAAAGAAAAAACTTTCAAAATTCAATTTCCCAATATATTATTTTTGATACTGAACATTCTGTAAATGTATTTTGATGTGTTAAACATCAGCATAGGCTGTAAGTGCCAAATCACATCTGGGTGAGTTTACATTCATCTGGTTAAATTACTTTATATTATTCTTAATGTGGATTCCCACTACTTATGGCTTTGTAGCTGTTCACGGTCTTTCCTATTTCTGTACCAAAAAGGCATGTTGAATCAAGGCTAGTTGGAATCAAAGGGCTTTCCTCATTCCCTTATTCTAGCTAGCACTGGTTCTGTAATCTTACTCTAATCCTGCCTCTGTGTTCTCACTTTGTCAGCCCCCTAATGTATAGAATTTCCATCTATAGGCATCCCACTGACTTCCTGCAATATGCCGGTGCCCCCGGACATTAACACCCTTCTGTTTGCTCCCTTCCCCCCTGCAGTATAATTGATGTTAATTGGCCTCAGAGACAAGTCTTTTAGGGTCCTTCTGCAACCCCCCAAACACATTAAATATTGTTTGAATTGTACACATATATTCTAACAATAAAGGTCCTTTGCTGATTTTACTATATTCATGGGCCCACCACCAGCCACTGGATCTGCTGCCCCTTTTGATATGCCTGTCTCCCTCAAAACTGTGTTCCCAAACTGTAGGGTGCCCCTTCCTTTCCTTTCTATAGCAATGGATAAGGTGCCCAATTGAAGGCTTATTATGCTTAGATTTAAGAAAGGATCACAATTTGGTCTACTAGATACTCCTAGAAGCCTAGGCTATAAAATGTGGTAAAGTTTTGGGTGAACCATAACTTGCTATAAAGACAGCATGGTGATTATCACACCTATATTTCTCTATATTTGTGACCCTGTTTTAAAGGTGGGAGCAAATATTAGACCATAGTGGGGTTTCAACCATAAATGACCAAAAAACCTCTGCCGTCGACTCTGCTAATAATCCCAAAAAGTAAAGTACACAAACAAAAAAGTATAGCATTATTAATGTGAGCTAAAGTTACCTTAAAATATGTTACTTTGGTATACAATGTCTATGCTATTCCAAATTTCAGTTTCAAGCTGATATTACTGACATCAATAAACCTGAGAAAAATAAAAATGTAAGAGCTCATATCTGAATAATGAAAATATAAAATAGACTTCTGCTTAATGTTCTACTTCATTCCGTACATTCCTTACTATAAAACAGATGCTGATTATTGTTTAAAACATTGAATTTTGAAAAATAAGGATACTATAAGTCACAAAGGAGTTCCATGACTATATAATGGCACAAGGCCGAAGAATATTCATATGTGTGAGTGTACAGGCTTGGTACAGGTATAGGATCTTTTATCTGGAAACCCTTTATCCAGAAAGCTTAGAATTACAGAAGGCCATCTCCTATAGACTCCATTTTAATCAAATAATTCCGATTTTTAAAAATGATTTTTCTCTGTAATAATAAAACAGTGGCTTGTAGTTGATCCCAACTAAGATATAATCAATCCTTATTGGAGGCAAAACACTACTATTGGGTTAAATTAATATTTATATGATATTTAGTTGACAGATTCAAATTACAGAAAACCCCAGAACCAGTGCATTCTGGATAACAGGTCCCATACCTGTACTTGGTGAACATAGTGGAAATACATTTGGGGCAGTTTAATTTCTCTGCATTTCTGGCACTTCAGTTACAAACTGCTTGCTACCCACAACTGTAGGCATTTAACATTCTCTATTCTGTTTATTTTGTTTTAACACTCTAAATTCTTCATTTTATTTATGTTTTCTTTAGATCAAACAATAAGTGCTTTTATTTTAATTACCAATATAATCACATTTTTTAACTGGGGGCTTGTTCATGGCTTATTTACAGGCCAAAGGAAATTACGGTCCTGTGCCAGAAAAAACATGCTCAAGCATATCGTATAAGTGGAAAGTTGGCAGCACCAAACATGCTCTGAAGTGACCAGGAATCTGCAGTAAGCATCTTAACCCCACACAGGATCATCCAAGGCTACAGAAAAAGATGGCATTGTATACTGATAGGCATGCTGAATGTAATAAAATGTCTTCAGAACATGCTAGAAAGATTTAAATTGCTAAATGTTCCCATTCATAAATACCATAAGAGGAAATAGCGCAGAAGGAAACCAGTACAACCTGTGCTGCCTGTGCCCCACAGACATGATATGCAAATTTCTTTAAAGTCGACTTCGGGCAATTTCGTAAATAGAAAGCAATCCGGCCAGTGATTCGTATTCTTGCAGGCGGGAAGGCAGTACGAGGAGATTAGTTGCCCAGTCGCCCAATCTCCCAGTCTGCCACCACCCTAAAACTTGAAAAATGGAAAAGCTGCAGCACTACAGCTCCCAACATTCTTTCTCTTTATGAAGAAATTGTAGGCAAGCTAGAATTTCCACACTTCTGTCATTAAATCGTTGAAGTAAAACAATCCCCTTTGGCTGCTTGGTGGGTTGTGGCAGCTTTAAGAGATAAGGGTTAATTCACACAATTTACTGTGGGGGAAGGGGAGAATCATACCAAACTGCAGCACTGCCCTCAAAGCATTGAATAAGGAATCAACCTGAGCTGGTCATATGAAACAACGTTTATGTTACTTTTTGTACATCACTACAGTACATCAGCAGGTTTGAAAATTCCTTCTGCTGATACAACATGATGGTCAGTGCATGGTGCTTTGGCAGCAACTTCTCTTTACTTCCTGCTGTTAAAATTATGGGGGATGAATTGAACTATAGTAACGTTTCCATACCGTATGCCTGTCAGACTGTATCTGCCCTTTCAGCCCACAGGCCGATTGCACTGCTGTTTCGGGTGCCAGATTATAAGAAAAGGTTGATGTCATCTAAAGAGATCAGTGAAGCTCTTGAGCAGTCAGGGGGCCATTCAAAAAACATTTGGAGATATAATTTGGCCCATGGGCCTCCAGTTGGACAGCTCTGCTGTACAGGATTAGCCAGTGTATGGACATCTTAAACAGCAGTAATCACTAACATTTAGCTTGCTGGATACACTGGAAATACTAGAAGTGCAGAAGCAATCAATAAATAAAATGCCCCAGGGGTCCCCAACCTTTTCCACCCCTGAGACACAATTAGATGTAAAAAAGGTTGGAAAGCAACATAAGCATGCAAAAAAATTCTGAAGTACCAAATGTGGGCCGTGATTAGCTATTGGTAGCCTCTGTGTGGAGTGGCAGCCTACAGGAGGTTCTGTTTGGCAGTACACATGGATTTTATGCAACAAAACTGGCCTTAAAACTAGAAAAATAAGCACCACTGGGAGCAACATTCAATGGTCAGGAGTGCAACATGTTGCTCATGAGCCACTGGTTAGGGACCATTGCTTTAAAAGGACCCCATCAAAACTCTATGGTGCTTCATATCAGAATATGTGAAATCAAATCCCTTCCTATGAGGCATGTCTAAAAACATGCCTGCCTACTGTCACATTCTTGCTGAGACAACGATGACTCACAAACTCAATTTGGGTACAGATCTTATCCCAAAGTGGATGAGATTTCAGATGGATTTAGAGAATGAGTGGCTGGGCAACTAGTGAGTGCAGCTTGGGGTGGGGTGTCTTAAAATGTCATTAGCTTTTATTTGGAAAACTTGGCAGATATGGAGAAATTGGAGAGTGGAATAAGAAATATTTTAGATAGACTAGAGGGCATCACTGCTGCTAAGGGTCAAGCCACACGAGCAGATTCGGGGAGATTAGTCGCCCCATCAACAAATCGCCTCTTCTGCGGGGCGATAATCTCCCAGAACTGCCTTCCCCCTGCCCTTCGCCAGCTAAAATCCTCTGCGGCAATTCACACGCGGCCCTTCATTTTCCGTAGTAGCTCGAAGTTTTCTCATGAGGCAACTTCGGGCGACTTCGGAAAACAAAGCGCTGTTAGTGCATTGCCGCAGGCAATTTTCATTTTAGGCGGCGGAGGGCAAAGGGAAGGCAGTTCGGGGAGATTGTCACCCCGAAGAAGAGCCGATTTGTCGCTGGGGTGACTAATCTCTCTGAATCTGCTTGTGTGGTCTGACCCTTAGGGATCTAGTCACTGTAGCTAAAGAAAACAGCTTGCAGCTGTATTATATTACTAAACATATCTCAGACAGGCAAACTGCATTATCAGTGGGACATGGGTCTCAAGCCACTGCTATGCCTAGCATCCCACTCTGAGTTAATCCATTGCTAGTTCCAGCTGCTGGCTAGTGCTGAATTTTCATAGAGGTGGATTAGAATTCACATGGTGTCCAAGTCGTCACAATTCTTGGTATTCAGATTCATTTACATGGGTCTGAACTGCCATCTGCAGTTGTTAAAATATGATAAATGCCATTAAATGTCATTGTTTTAATTCAGAATAACTGATATATAATAATTGCCCACAGCAGGGGAAATTGACACTGTAAATGACATTTTCATTTTTCGATGTGCCCTTTCCTATATGTTTTCAAAGGCTGCATAAAATATATTATTAAAATTCTTAACTGAAACTGTGGAGGACAGCTTATCTACTTAAACTCAACTCAAATGTATTTCTATAAATACAATCCTGCAAAGTTAAGAGAGCTCATTTATTCAAAGCAGTTTGTCATATAATTTTACCCACAATGCAAAATTATTTCAGAAAGTTTCAACATAATTGAATTTTCTACAATAAGGAGCCTCATTCTACACTAGATAGTGCACTGGCCTGCATACTGGTAGGGATGTAGCGAACGTCGGAAAAAAAGTTCGCGAACATATTCGCGAACTTGCGCAAAATTGCGAGCGGTTCGCGAACGGTTCGCGAACCCCATAGACTTCAATGGGAAGGCGAACTTTAACATCTACAAAAGACATTTCTGGCCAGAAAAATGATTTTAAAGTTGTTTAAAGGGTGCAACGACCTGGACAGTGGCATGCCAGAGGGGGATCAAGGGCAAAAATGTATCTGAAAAATCTGCCT
This sequence comes from Xenopus petersii, assembly GCA_038501925.1. Lineage (NCBI taxonomy): Eukaryota > Metazoa > Chordata > Amphibia > Anura > Pipidae > Xenopus > Xenopus petersii. Next base: position 41,537,891 of record CM076677.1, read on the forward strand.
GTGTGTGCTTGGAAGAGATAGTGTAGGGGGAGAGCTGTTAGTGATGCTAGATGGCAGTTGGTTGAATAACACACTGGGCAAAAAATGCCTACAGGGCAAATAATGCCTAAAAGGTCAACTTATACACTACTACAGCGGTAGTAAAATAAAAAAAAAGTTAAATAAAAAAAGAATGAATATTAAAAAAAAAAAATTAAAGTTGGTGCTGCTGAACTACTAGGAGCAGCAGATTAGCACACCAGTCCCACTCCCCAACACTGCTAGACTAATAGCACTGGGCTCTTATAGTAGTAGTAGTAGTAGTAGTAGTAGTAGTAGTAGTAGTAGTAGTAAAACAACAAAAAAATAAATAAAAGCAGTCCTTACAAGGACTATTGCTATTGCAGCAGTCAGCAGATGAGATCAGAAGCAGGACAGCTGCCCACTGCAGCTACATACAGAGCACTGCAGTAGAAGGTAGATTACTAGCCAGCAAAGCTACCTAAGCTTAAATGTCCCTCAAACCCCTGCAGACTTCTGTCCCTCCAATAACAGAGCAGTATCAAAACGATTACTAGCCAGCAAACTTTCAACTGTCCCTGAAATCACTAACAGGCAGCAGCTCTCTCCCTACACTATCTCTTCAGCACACACAGGCAGAGTGAAAAAAAGCTGCAGGGCTTCGGTTTTTATAGGGAAGGGGAGTGGTCCAAGGGAGAGCTTCCTGATTGGCTGCCATGTACCTGCTGGTCTGGGGTGAGAGGGCAAAAAAAAGCGCCAACAATGGCGAACCCAAAATGGCGAACGTCGCGCGACGTTCGCGAACTTCCGGCGAGCGCGAACACCCGATGTTCGCGCGAACAAGTTCGCCGGCGAACAGTTCGCGACATCTCTACATACTGGACACAAATGGAGCAACACAACTGTAATAGAAGGGGAGTCATGCAGGCAGGGCAAAGGCTTTCACTTACAGCCTTTTTATTGTTTTTACAACCCACTGAAGTTTTTCCAACAATATACAATAGTAAAGAAATAGTTAACCCTTTAGAGTATCTCCCTCCTGCCGTTCTCTTTCAGTCTCTCAACTGCGTAAAAAATGACCCGGAAAAAGATGAAAAAAATATATATATTCCAAAAGAAAAAATATATATGTTTTCTTGTAGAACAGCGCCTAAAGCAAACGGAGAGAGCAAAAAAACAGGGTCATAATATGGTGTAGTATTTTCAATTTGTTAGAACACCCTATGGTGAAAAAATAAAAAATAAAAATCAGAAAGCGTTTTAATTGTGTAGGTTTCCCTTTAAAGAGGTCTTTAAAGGGACAAGCAGAATTGGTGTTTTCTGAGTCAGAAAACACCAATTCTGCTTGTACACAAGCAAGGGAAAGGAAGACCTCTTTAAAGGGAAACCTACACAATTGAAACGCTTTCTGGTTTTTATTTTTTATTTTTTCACCACAGGGTGTTCTAACAAATTGAAAATACTATACCATATTATGACCCTGTTTTTTTGCTCTCTCCATTTGCTTTAGGCGCTGTTCTACAAGAAAACATATATATTTTTTCTTTTGGAATATGAAGTTTTTACAATCTGACCGTAGAATATATCAATGAATATAATAATTCATAATACCAACAATATGTATAAATACCAAATAACTGACTGCTACAATCTCCATGTATGTAACCAAATCAGATAATAAAAAGGATATCTAATGAAGACATATATAATAAATGGGGTGATAAGAAATACTGGTCATGTCCTTGATTCATTTCGATATAGTCCACACATTTTATTGATTATCCATATATATGCTTTTTCTATTTTTACCACGATCAGCACTAAAAAGGGGTACTGAGATGTATAATGGCACCCACATTAATAGTTGGTTGATTTATCATAAGTCATAATAATCAAAAGAAATCACAATTAAAAATAAAATGTGTAGTGCCTTATTTCTTTTTTTATCATTCTTTGAAACAGTGCAGTCAACACTGGTGTATTCGATATCTAGCTCTGGCCTTAGGCCAGTAATAGACATCAAGACTCTGTGCTCCCTGGGGGATAAGCAAGTGTTACAAGGGATACAGCATGCTCCAGCAAGTGTGTCAACTCCATTTAGCTGCTGCTTTCACGTCATGCTTACCTGGCACACTAAAGCCCTGTCTGGATTTTTCCTTGCTCGCAAAATAAAGCAAGTCACAACTACTACAGGATATAACAATTTACTAGTACTCAGCTACAAGCAGCATTATTCTGATATTTTGTATACATGTATGTGTGTATACTTTCATTGTGTCAGGAGTGGTGACAGACAGGGGCATTTTAACTACTGCTGTTTTCAGTCCTAGCTACTCAGATGCAATAGGAAGGCATTTATTTGTATATAATGTTAGGGTTCGCTAAAACTATATGTTGATATTTGGTTTTATAGAAGAATAGCACATTAGACTTTAGCAGGCACTTCCTTGCAGTAGAATTGGTATAAATCAAATGAGCTGACTTGCTGGACCCAGTGGTAACTACTTTACAAGAGATTGCGGCATCATAATTCAAGTCAAGTCTGAGTTGGAACAAGGTGAATTAGGGTTGTGGTATGCATGTGTGTACAAGCATGTACACAAAGTTGCTTGGTCATTGCTGGGAATACAGTGGGCCTTACTCTTTTTGAAGAGTACATTTTCTTCTAGGCAGAGCCAAGTCACAAGCAAAAAGCGGCAGTGGCAAGTAGGGTTGCCACCTGGCCGGTATTTTACCGGCCTGGCCAGTAAAAATTATGATTGATCCCAATGTTATTAATAGGGGAAAAAGATAAATATATAGGAAGGCCGGTAATCCTAATGGCAAGCCAGCCCTTGTATGCCATTCATCCGCCCCCACACCCTACTTTCTACCTCCCCCCCTTCACACTGCAACTCTGAGGTCGCCAAACAAGCTTATCTTTCCCCCGACAGACCACTCTTGGGTAGGAGATATTGTGGTAATGTGACCATTTGCAAGGAAGGGGACATGAAAAGTCGGAGTGAGGTGGCCATACACTGTAAGATTTGCTCATTTGGTGAGGTTGCCAAATGAGTTAATCTTTCCCCTGACAGGCCCACCTTGGGTGGGAGATATCGTGGCAATGTGATCATTTGGCTTTAGGGCCATTACAATGAAGGGAATGCAAAAAGTCAAAGTGAGTGTGGTCCTTGATCCAATAGAAAAATCAAGCCTGTCTAATTCAGATCTGGCGATTTTTGGTCAGAAATCGATCGGGGTGGCCTGCTGGAGGGCCCCATACATGAGCAGATAAGCTGTCGAATTGGTCTAAAGGACCCAAATCGGCAGCTTAAATCTGCCGGTGTATGGCCAACTTTGAGCTGACCATGCACTGACCATGTGGGCTGGTTGCGTTTTTGAACTCTGTTCATCATTCCAGTCTCTTCAGAAATAAAGAGGGAAAGAAGTTTAGCCAAAAACAAAAGCTCCTCTATTATAAGGGATCTATAGGCCACAAGGCACTCAGACAGCTAGATTATCTCAAAGGCCAAACCACTTCACCTTTTTATACCATATACAATTCCTGCATTCTCAAGCAGCCAGTGGGAGTAAGTATTAGGCATGATGTCAGATTACTTAAAAGCATTTCAAATAGATCTGAATCAATTATTTTACATTATATGGTAACAATGCTATCACTCATATGCTAATAGAATTTGTTCTGCTTTGCTTGTAATGGCAAGCAGCATTAGTAAATGAATCTCTGCACTGTTCTAGGGCCACTTTTATGATTTGACAAAAGGGACAATTGCAGGGTAAGTCTTTTCAACTATAATATTCAGCTGGAATACTTTCTTATTTTACTTGCCTATTTCCTGTGACATTTGCACTACAGAATTAACTACACCAACTTGACAAGGGTAAACCTGGGTATACACTTTAAGATGCCCTCATTTGGCATGGTTGCCAAACAAACTAATCTTTACTTGATTTTGACAACCATCACTCTGGGCCAAATCAGCATAATCTGATGGTTTGGTTGCCAGTGCAATGATCAGATCATAGTGGTGGGGCAAGGGGGAGGACCACAGTAATGCATACATGTAGTGTGTGAACCTTTTCAAACCAGCATGACAGATATCTGTTTTGCAGACAAATATCAGTCGGGCAGGCTGTCGGGAGAGCCACATACACGGGCTAATAAGCAGCCATCTCAATCTAGACAGAGTTGGAAGCTTTTATGAGCCCATGTCCAGATTCAATTCAGTGAAAAAGGTTATCTAATGGTTTATCACGTGAAAACTCAGACAAGACAACCGATATCGGCAGAAGACAGAATACAGGTAGAATTCTATTGTTTCTACCTGTATATCTGACTATTCAGCTCTAGCACATCTGTAATGAAATCGTATTGAGATCGTAATTGTTACATCTATGGCCATCCTTCAGTTACCATCAAGTACAAAGTACTGTTTTAGACCAATTCAGCAACTTATCTGTCTGTGTATAAGGGCCCTCCAATGGGCCTGCTAACTGGATTGGGCAGGAATTTTTGTTAATATTGTAGCATAGATAAATATATGCAACAAATGTCTATTTTCCAAATTTCCATTGAAGTTGCTGTTGTACTACAGTCCCATTTATAGTTCAACAACAGCTGGTGTGGCAGAGGGTGGACATCCTATACGACATACCTAACAAAAAACAATTTCAGGCAGTAATTTTGTGCTCAACTTTTTCTGTGAGTTGAAGTAAACTAAAAGAACCAGTGTTCTGTGTTTTTCAGCTAACATATCAAACAGAAAACTAGTGTGAGTAACTTTAGATGGAAACATTTAAACTTAATTATACATAGAGAACACCTAGTTGTTTACAATAGGCTTGCATCACATTTTTCAATGACGTACATTAGTTTACTGAAACGCATTATATGCACCATTAACACATCCGATCATTCAGTTTGAGGATCAAAAAACTTACCTTTCAGCAAAATTGCATCCAAATCAACTCTTATTTTTCCACAATATAGCTTTTCCAAATATTTAAACCCTATGTATTTACTTTAACAGGCAGGATAAGCTATTAGTAAGCTAGAAAAATAAAATGACACATTAACACCCAAAATCTGGCTCCTTTTATAATATATATACATAATGGCCCCTAGAAGCACCAAGTAAAATTAAATAAAACGTGTTGGTTTGTCAATGTAGGGCTAATCCAATCTTTAGTAAAGAGCAGGGGAGTTTGGTGCAGTTACAAGTTCATCTCAGTATTTGCATGAAGAATTTTCTTTCCTTGACATGAAAGGCAGAAATGCAGGGAAAAACCACTCTGGATCTAGATTATTTTCTGAAAACAGTAGATGAAACTAAAATTGGCACAGCTGCTTTGGAGCTGTAAAGAGGTTTGGGATGGTGTGGATGATAATGTTGACACAGTTGTCTCTTGTGGAGGTGGTTTCATCATATTTACAGCTCTCTAGTCATTTTTAGATTTCTGAACTTGGGAACCAGGCTGATATAAAAACATATGTGTGTGTTGGCAAGAAATGTTTTGCCATAATTATGAATATTAAGTTGGACATAATGAATATGAATATAAAAAAAGGGGGGTTGTGGGTGCACACCTAAGGCAAATTTCAAAATATTTAAAGCCCTGTCTAAGTAATTCAAGTAAATATGCAAGTGCATGTAATTTGAAAATACAGGGTTTTTTTGTTACAGTTATGATCATAAAATTGATAAGCCATCATACCACGTCCAGGTAAACCCACACAGTGGTCCCTAACTTGTTCACCTCTTATCATAGTATAAAATATATTTTACCTCTTTGCTTAGTAGCATTACTTTGTATAAACATCTCCTGGTTTGGGCAGTCTCTCCCTCTTAAAAGCCTCATCATCAGTAGGCGGGGGAGGATTTAGCTCACAGTTTGAAACCAAGGCACAGGAGATGTTCAAACAAAACAAATATTTTTGGCATTTTAGAACCACAATGAGAGTGTTACTTAATGTTATGCTGTTAATGTTTGGCTGCAAAGACAAGTGAATAGCTATATCCATAGCATTAACTGTTCATCGACAAAATGAAAATGTATTTCATCTCTATAAAGTTTTTTGCTAAAAAAGCAAATAATCAACAAATTAAAATTCATTTAGGCTAAAAACTGCATTGCTTGAGAATGATAGGCTCATTTGTTTCCTGGTAGGCAGATGAGGTCCTACAATCACATTGTTTTGTGTGTTTAGTTTAGCTTAAAGGAATTGTTCAGTGTAAAAATAAAAACTGGGTAAATAGATAGGCTGTGCAAAATAAAAAATGTTTCTAATATAGTTAGTTAGCCAAAAATGTAATGTGAAAAGGCTGGAGTGACTGGATGTGTAATATAACAGCTACAACACTACTTCCTGCTTTTCAGCTCTCTTGGTTTACACTGACTGGTTACCCTGGCTACCAGGCAGTAACCAATCAGAGACTTGAGGGGGGGCCACATGGGTCATATCTGTTGCTTTTGAATCTGAGCTGAATGCTGAGGATCAATTACAAACTCACTGAACAGAAATGTACCATGTGGCCCCCCTTCAAGTCGCTGACTAACTCAGAGTTATAGAGCTGAAAAGCAGGAAGTTGGATTCTGGCTGTTTTATTAGACATCTGTTCACTCCAGCCTTTATATATTACATTTGTGCCTAACTAACTATATTAGAAACATTTTTTATTTTGCACAGTCTATCTATTTATACAGTTTTTAGTTTCACACTGAACTATTCCTTTAATATGCATATGCAGCTGTTTCTTTGTTTATACCTTAATGTTTTAAATATCCCCTTTGTATGTATCTAATGGAAATAAAAATTTGTAATTATAAAATTGTTTTCCTCTTTCCTTGTTTATGGCAATATTTTTTGTTCAGAGTCTCTGGCCCAAGCTGTTGTGTACCTCCTGCGGTATCACGCACTAGAAACCAGCAGAGGACAATTGCTTCAATGAAAAAAAAAGGCATAGCTGCAGTATGGACCACCCCCTAGGTTTGCTTATACCCTGTACAGAGAAGGGACATAAAACTGTGTGTGATGGTATTCACTGGCACTAAACACAATTCAGAAACAAAACACATACTGGACCTTTAACCTTTTGTATCTTTCAACCTTTTGATCTTGGCATACACAAAGCTACTAGTAATCAGGCAGCATTGATTGAAAGGAAATGCACAAAGAGATGGCACTGCAGTACTGCTACATTCATATCATCGTTATAAATTTTACGTTTTGAGGCACTTAATGGGTTCAAGCAGGTCTTCTGATATCTTGTTTCATAAGTTTCATAAAACTGACCAATCATATTGTTGTACCATATCTGAAATCTGTTCAGATATGGTACAATATGATTGGCTAGCTTGTATTCCTTTTTTACTGGATGAAACAGCCATTGCTCTTTGGATGCATGGTCATGTAGAAATAAACATCAAACACACACATCCTGTGGGGTTAATGAAGTCCAGTGGCATGTGAGACAGGTCTTCAGCTAGGCCCAGCAGGAACTACTTCTTCGGGCCTTCCAGGACTTCCAGCTGCCATGATTTTAAAATATTTAGCTCCTAAACAAATATGTGCAGTTTAATCATATGCGCATATGGTCCATAAAAAACATAACCCATCAGTAAAGTACAGTATAAGATAAAGCAAATGTGTCCAAGACAAACAGTCCAGGGGGTGGATTCACTAACGGGAGAATTTTTGCCAGCAACTGCTTCGCACACCTTGCACCACTTCGCCAATCGCAAATTCTCTAACACTATGCTAATTCAGTAATATGCAAAGTTGCGTCCTGGGCGCCGAAGGCTGACGACTTTTCACTAGCGTTACTTTGGCAGTTTCAAACTGAAGATGCGCTAGCGTTTGTTGGTGCCTAGCCAAAATTCGCTAGTGATCTTACAATTAGGTCGATTTGAATAAGGTGGGTACATTAAAGCTGCATTGGGGCTTTTTATTAGAGAAGTTGGTGAAAATGCTTGAAGTTACCACTTTTTATTACAAATGTCCAAGGAACCTTAATAAAGACAAAAGATTTAATATTATGCCCAACACATGAGCCCACTGTAAAATGAATGTCGCATATGTTCTCAAATGTCTGGGGAAAAATGTTAAGCCAATAAAAGTTTGTTTGGACTTTTGCAGGCAATCTCCTCGAAAAAAATTAAAAAGTCGCTAGCGTTTTTAAACTTGAATGCATTTTCGGATATGATATAACTGACATCAGATTGAGGAAGATCTAGCTTCATTTTTGCAGTTCGCCTGGTCTGAGGTGGCGAAGTCAACTCTGGCGAAAGAGGTAACGTTTAGTATAATCCGCACTTTACTGAATTTGCGGATCAACGACCATTCGACTGAGCAAAAGAGTGCGAATGAAAGCTAGCAACGGTCCGTTTAGTTAGCGAATTGTCGTTTGCACCTGTTAGTGAATTGGCGATGTCCCTGCGGATTGGATTTCTGGCGAAAAGTCGCTAGCGTTTGCCACTTCGCCCTTTAGTAAATCTGCCCCAAGTATCAACTACTTGTGTGGCTCTACCAAATAATTGAAATGGTGGAGTTTTGTTTTATAAAACAAACTCAATATTGCTATTGTCAGTGTAGTAACTATTGCAGTTCAGACACCATACTTTTAGTTACTAGAATTATGTGCCAGATAAATATAAATTGTATCCTTAAATCCGGCTGATCCCAGTCTCTATATATTCTGTGACATATGGACATGCTGTTTAACAGCCATTTGTAACAATAAGACTAACTGGATCTATGCTATTGACAGTTCCTGATTATGAAATGACCACCTATGGTTACAGCATCTGTGCCAGCTATAAGTTGGGAAAAGATAAATAACTAATTAAATGCCTAATCTAATAAAGCAAAAAAAGAGATTAAGGATCAGTTGTTGTTTTTTTCCATCTATTAGATACATATATTAGCAACAGTTACTGCTCAGAATATATTATACACTGGGCCATGTTATCTTCAAGGGGCATCTAGAGTCATTCTGTTCCAGTGAAATTACATTTTTCAATTTTTATTTTTATATTGTTTTTTAAAAAATGTATTTTCCACCCTCTTTTTTTCAATAACAGATCAGTGTGCTAGTTTGCCAACTCTCTAAGCTCTTCCAATATACTACGTTAGAATCAGTTGTATTAGATGCTCTGTAAAAGAAATTAGAAAAGCTCAGGGAGAATGCTCAGTAGGGACTGAAGCTGCTGCCATCATAAAATCTATCAACTAATTTATCAAATTGAAAAGTGAAATTTAAACTTAAATCTTAAAAAAAAGACCACTACAGTCATTTTTTTCTAGTTCATTCTTCATTGCTCCTATCATAGACTGATATTTTAGAAATGGTATTGCTCTTGTTTTAACAGGCATAACATTTCGGCATCATAAATAGAGATATTCTGCCCTTTAAAAGAAGTACAAACGATCCTAGAAATGTCTCAGTGACATTTTGAAGACATAGTCATTGTTTTTTACAGGATCTGATCTTGACTACAAATCCAAAGGTAAAGTAATGTGCACTCAATTAGGTCAAAAAGGTAGACTGCACTTAAACAGTGTGCCTATGTGTTCTTTCTGATGACTGACATATCCATGGACTAGCAAGAGACTCAAGTAGAGTGATGGACAAGAACACACGGCAGTGTACAAGGGAAGCATTCTTTGTAGAAGGCATTAATAATTCTGCTATAGTGCAGTTGTTGCACATAGGCAAATTAGGCCAGTTACATCTCTGCATTAAATATTTCTTTAGATGGCATTATCCAGAAATCTCTAAAATATGACACTGTAGTAGTTGATAGCAAAAAAAATCATGATCTTTTTTAGTTCCCCAAATAGACCCCAAATTTGCAATTTATTTATTTTATCCCCACAGTCTCGCTGTTTGTGCAAGAAGGAAAGAAGCTTAAGACTAAGGCCACACTAGGCGATAGCGCCGCGATTTGACTCGCGGCGACTTTTCGCCGCGACTTTTAAGCCGCAATCGCTGGGGAAACTTTTGCGCTGGCGTCTATGGGGAATTGCGAAAAATCGCCAGCGTCAAAACACACGCGGCAATCTTTTTTCTACTGTCGCTCGAAATTGCCTCGCTAGGCGATTTCGAGCGACAATAGAAAAAAGATCGCCGCGTGTGTTTTGACGCTGGCGATTTTTCGCAATTCCCCATAGACGCCAGCGCAAAAGTTTCCCCAGCGATTGCGGCTTAAAAGTCGCCACGAAAAGTCGCCGCGAGTCAAATCGCGGTGCTATCGCCTAGTGTGGCCTTAGCCTAAAGGGAATGAACTCCAGAGCTTACTGTCAGCTGACTGATCCAAACAATGATCCAAACAATGAAATGGAAGAAGAACAGTAAAGATGACAGTTCATATAAGACACATTTTTAAATGAAAAAGGGAAATATGGTAATGTTATATACTTTATTGTATTATTGTACGTGTATGTTTATAATGGCAGGGGTTGCTGACTTTTTGTAATATAACAGACTAAACAAATGTAGCGCCTATGTACTTTGTAATAAGGGTTTTCTAAAACCCGTTTAAACAAAACAAAGGTTCAAAGAACATTTCAGTGCTAAAGTCTGACGCATGTGCCTGCTGGGCCAATGCAATGGTTCTAGGTGCAGGCAAGGAGGAAAGCAGATGGTAGCATAGGGGCTAATACTTGGCCTGCCTTTTTCTTTTATCTGCCATCCCTGTCTGGCACAAGCCTTACACCTAAGAGAAGTTCTCAAGGTGCTCGCTGATAAGAAGAACAAAAGATAATAGTATTTAAGATATAATAGGGTGATATATAGTATGAGGGTTTATTATCCCCTCTGAGCACATAATCATATCCAGTAAGTCAGAGGCTGCTGCAAGGAGCACCCAAAAGCTGACCAGTCCCTTTTAAGTGTGCCTGAAATTGAGTGAGTGCATTATTTATGTATGTATTTTTTTTTATTTAAATAGCACCATAAATCTACTCAGTGCTTTACTAGGCACAAATGCAGAGAAGGGTACAATTATTATAAAATTAAACAGAGGAAATAAATACATCTATGCTTAAGTGCTTAGGTGTTTCAGTGCATTGTTGGGAAAAGGCCCCTGCCCACGAAGAACTTGCAATTAAACATTATACAGTGTTTACAGCTAAGGGATACAAGTGTGCAACTGGTCCTCAGGGAGTTCAGCTTAATTGTGTCTGACTCCATTTTACTAAGCTCTGAAACAGGGGCTAACACTGCTAATGAATGCTGAGAATATGGTTCACGTAACATTGCTTGGATACAGCCAGCTGCCAATCGTCTATTTTGATTACTTGATTCAGAGGGAAATCACTCTGCCTCCCGTTCTCTTTTCTAATAAAAGGGATAAAGGGAGTAAATTTGCAATAAATATTTATGGTCATGGATTGCTGCATTATAAGATCTAATATGTAGCTTTTCCTATTTTTTTAAACTTATCTTGAATGTATTTTATTAAAGGGATTACTATTATATTGTGATGATGTCAAAAGTCACCAGTGTGACGGCAATGGCATTGATTGCTTGCATTTGTAACTAAATGCAAGCTTTGTTTCCATCACCAGACCTGCGATAATAAGGCTGACAGATTCTATTTGACATGGCCTGTACATAGAAAATAAGCTTCACCCAGTGTAGAGTATTCACTGAGTATAACAGCATGGGCTCTGTAAGGAAGATGGCTTTTAAACAGTATTTTGCCCATCTGGGAGGGTATGTTTACAAGTCAGAAGCTGAATAAGAGGTTATTGTTATTATCCAACCATTTTTGTAAAGATGTAATCGTTAAACAACTGGATCTATTATATAAAATGCTTGGAGGGTTTCCAGATAATAGGAATTCCATACTGTACATCTATTAAAGCATTTAAACATTTGGAGGCCTTTTTATTAAACCTCTAATTTTTCTGGTCGAGTTTTTAAAGGGGAAAAACTCTAATTTTTAGAGGAAAAAACTAACTTGTATTTTTCTACACTTATTATGCTCTGAAGCTGCTAAAAATACTCCAGCTAAAACCTGTCGAAATCATGTAGAAGTCAACGGCAGATGGTCAGTTTACCAATTGTGAGCACAACTTTCCCTTGTTTGTTATAATTTATACAGGAGCAGTGGCCAGCTCCATATTGTAGCTACCACCCTTCCCAGCTATAGTCAGGTGATCCTAGTGGTGGCCAATAAAAGTGCAACCATGTTTTATGGTTTATTTCTCCTTTAAGGGGATTCGGCTTTGGGAGTTTGGTCACATTTTTATAATCCAACAGGACTGTAAATAATCCAATAGGATTCATGCAGCTTAGTTACCATCAAGTACAATTTAGTTTAATTATAACAGAAAAAAAAGGAAGCCATTTTTAAAAATCAGAATTATATGGGCTCTATAGGAGATGGCCTTCCTATAATTCAGAAATTTCATGGAAATTGGGTTTCCTGATAAGCGATTTTACATCTGCACCAGCAAAGAAAAGGCAAGAATTTAGAAACCATTTATTGCTTATATAAAGAAAGGGTTTCATTTTCATGGTAAAACATTACTAAGATCTTGTCATGGGTGGCTGCCCATATGAAAATTAGCAAATGGACCCGAGCTAAATCTAACTGATCTGTGTCATTTGACCCCAGGGCCTATAATCTGATCATAATGGGGTGCCTATGCAGACCCATCTGGAGAGTACCACATAAATAGGCCAATTATTCTCTCTTTCCAAATGGGTTCTAAACCTATCTGATTTTTAAGCCTGATTTTTAAGCCTTACACACAAACTTATAAATACTTCATCTGATTTGGTCCCTCTGTCTCCGCACCTGCTGGCTGCCTCATATTAAAATGTCCTTCCTCTAAAGCAGCTTCCAGGCCTGGAGATAAATCATTGTAGGGTCAGACTGGCTGTGGTTGTGGAACAAACAGAGCAGAACTTTTTCTAGCCCTAAATATGCAGAAAGCATGGCAGGAATTCCTATTACATGTTTTGCAACAGAACCTGTGCTTTCCACGCTTAGTTCCTCTCTCAGTCCGTGCAAGAACAAACATACACCCCACAATGTGTGAGTGGTTGGGATTCCAATCAGCCCCCTCACTGTATTAGAGCAATGCCTGACTGTCTCACATGTTATCCTTCTCCCAGCTCTCACAGCAAAATAGTTTTAACAACTGTTACATTTTTTAAACACTGTGCAGAGTGCGGGCAGCCATTTGCAATTCTGTACAGGGAGGGATTCTGTGCAGAGAGGATTCTGGGCTTGCCACTGCCCATTACCCCCAAAATGCCTTTGTACTCTACTCAAACATCAATCCTGCTGCATCCAGGATACAAAAGGATATGACCTCTTCAGTACAGTTGCTTGTACTGTTATACCCTCTTCAATATAAAGATAATAAAAATGTATTTTAGAAGAATTCTGTTCATAGTAAAGGGAAAAGTAATAAAACGTTTACAATATTTTCAGGGAATCTCCTGGTATGGTTGAAGGCTGATTCTTAATTGTTTGCCACTTGTGATATAAATGTACCTTTCAATATAATGACATGGTTTATATTGAGATTATCTGTAACAAATCACTTGCATAGCTTGAGTGTTGACACTTGAATACTCATATACTCAATGCAAAGATGTACTCAATGTGACTTGATTTCTATGTTAATCACGGGACTTGTATTGGCATTAATATATACTGCTCTTGTACTAATAAAAAATTAGTTTTAAAAAAAAAAAAGGTGCAAAGTTTGCTACAGATCTAATCACCTATAGCAACCATTTAGTGGGTAATGTTATTTTGGTTACTATGGGTTTTTCCCCTTCTGAGCAAACTGCCCATTATCATATATGGGAGTCAGAATTTAAGGCCAATTTTTTACTGGTTTTAAAGCTCAAAACTCCATTCAAACCTGCCACGGTCATGTAGAAGTCAATGGCAGATGTCCTGATTACAATTGGAAGATATCATGATCTGCGCTGAGTTTCATACAATAGTCCAAATAATTTGTGGTTTTCGGGTGATAATTCGAGTTTTCGAGTGTCAAATCTGAAAAAAATTCAGATTTTTAACGATTTTATTGAGTCTTTTCCCGCACCAGATTTTTTTCAAATAAATTTATTGATATGGTAAAAATGTGCTCAGGTGTTTGGCCAAAGTGTTTTTAACACTGCACTGGTTTAATAAATCATGAGAAAAAATTATTATTTTTTTTTCCCCTTTGAAAGTTTAACCAGAAAAAATCGGACTTTAATAAATAACCCCCTATGAGTTGCTACAGAGGACTCTATGATAGGTACATGTTTCCTGGTGAGTTGCAGTTATTCTACTGAGCCACTTCTTTCTCTAAATAAGGTGTCTAAATTTTGATCTATAGCTGTTATTGAACAAAATTTTGAAAACAAGGCAGGTATGGTGATTTCCAGCAGGAATTCTGTTTCTTTAAAACTCCTACAGGTCCTGACAATTATCTTCAAGTACCATAGAATGACGTTGGCTCTGCGCAAGTGTTTCTCCATTGTATAACTGCCAGGGCAGGATTATGGTTTCCATCCATTTAATCACAAGACTGCCTCTGGCAAGCCAAGCTTCATTACCCGAAACATGAGACCAAAATCTTTAGTTGCGTCTGTTCACTGATGACACAGTCTAAGTTAAATAGTTGAGACGAAGGACTGGTCTGAACAAATCTGTTCTCATGTACAAGGAGTGCTTTAGTATTCACTAAAGCATAACAGAGAACTAAGCTGTGTACAAAAACATTATTTAAGCCGTTAAGACTAAATTGTGGCATGTCAGGAGGAAATTAAGACAGTCTTGCTAATTTGCAGCACGATAAGTCATTATAAAGATAGAAAGCATAACATTCACACTCTCAGGATCCTTAACTAGTTCAGGAATGGAATATATTATTCACTGTTTAGAAAGTTTCAAAATACAGCACTGACATTTTCCACTGTGTCCCATTTAAAGAAACAATTCTTAATTTTTGAAGAATTTTGAGTTTTTCTCTTGTGCATGATATTAATGACATTAGCATAAATTATATGACGTTGTGAAAAGTGTTGCACTTTATCCTGCACTTTTTTTAGTATTTTTTTTAGTATACTAGAATGCAGCAAAAAAGTTGCCCCTCAATCTGTATCCATAGGGGTCGGTAGGTGGTTATTACCTAAATCACCCCGAAATACTACCCCAGCTTGCTTTATTCAAAAAGGATTCTTAATATGGCAGAAAATGTTAAAGGAAACCTGCAACGACCCATGGGAATAAATACTTCCCGCATGTAGCCTAAAGGAACATTTAGGGGCAAATTTACTAATCGGCGAAAATTCGCCAGTGACGGCTTCGAACCCATCGCAACACTTTGCCAGGTGAAAATTCGCTGGGGCAATGCTAATTTACTAAAATACGCACTTTCATCTTGGCCGACGGACGCTGGCAATAAAGTGTGAATCACCGCTAGCGTCTATCTCTTTCACTAGCGAAGTGACGCCTGCGCCCATTAGTAAATGGGCGAAGTCCCTGTGGGTGGTAACGCTGGCTAGTCGTCACCAGCATTAGTCACTTCGCCGTATAGTAAATCTGCCCCTTAGGTTGCAATTTTGCACCCCAAAGCACTCTAGCACTTGCATCCTTGGCAAAGGTATATGAACCACCTTATCTGGAAAACTGAGATCCCAAGTGTTCTGGATAACATATCTCATACCCGTAGCAGAAATTTGGAGGATCTTAATCCCATTAAAAAAATTCTATAATGTGTACAAATCACATTGGAAAAAAAACAGCATTCATTGCATCTTGTTTGATATTACCTCAGATTCAATTCTCTGCCAAACAATAGTGGGCCTTTTAAAACACTCATGTCAATACATCCTTAATTAATGGGCTGGTAGTTTGGCGTGCATGTTTTTATCTGCACACACATTCTGGGTTCTGTTAAACTTGAAAAAAAGGAAAATAAATGGAGCAGATAACTGAAAGCACTGCAGCTGTGAAGCCAGTTACCCTGAATAATAAATATTATAAGTCACATGAGAGATTTTGGATGAATAGATCATCACACAGCAGGGAATCTGCTTTGTTCCAGTACCAGCAGCCAGGAAAGGTGGCACGATAGCCGTACACATCCTGCTGTAAATAGCTGTCCATTTTTCTATCAAACTGTATCATATCTCAGAGCTTCAAAGCCAATCAGACACTCTGTGTGATTGTGGAAAACTCAACCAAACAAAATGTCATGCTCTGCTGACTTTCTCACAGGGATATCTGCCAGTGCGGCCAAAACACTGCTATTTCAGGAGGTTTTATTTTTTTAATCAGTTTTTGTCACTATTTTGTCTCCCATGCTTAATAATTGAACTCTTTGAATTTTGAAGATGACATCAAGCACATTCTTCTGTCCAGCCTAGTTTTTGTGCCTACACTACTAAGGACAGAGGGGTCAGACATTAATTGTGCTGTGTTTTGCAGTGACTGGAAGATATATCAAATATACTTTGGCTCTGATGTTATTTTAAATGTAACCATATACTGTACTGTTTTACTCCAGTTATTAACTACAGAGATGTAAAGATACTCAACGGCGTCTCTAATGGCTCATCCTCATGTTGTGGATTGTTTCAGTTTTAGCTATTCTTGCATATGCCATTCTTTATCTATGCACACTTCTGAATATATATTTATGCATAGACATATTAGGACTTATCTGCCGTTTTTGTTTTTTTTTTTGCACTTTGCTCCCTGCTTTTCCACCCTTGAAGAATTGTCACGTCTCTGAGTTCGATTTTGGATAACAGAGACCTGTGGCTACACCATGCATTCAGCAATACTGTATTCTTGGTGACACATAGACAAGCCTTTTTCCCACCCAACTGCATCTCATTTAGACATGCAAGTTAGGGAATGGTGGTAGATGCATGTTACAGCAGTGCTCTGTACTTATTGCCTACTCTATGGTAGCAGGTAAGGACAGGGCCAGATTGTATCTTGTCCCCACTTAGCACTCTAGCACTCTTTGCTCCAGGTCTTATTAAATAAGTTCATTATCTTGTGGGCAACTCTCAAGGTTCTATGTTATAATGTTAGTTGAGCAACATACACTTTACTTACACTATATATGTTTAAAATCTTGTTTTCTTCATTCGTTTGGAATCCACACAGTGTGTAAAGGCAGATGCCATTTATGGAAATTGTTATTAAGGCAAGCTGTGCATCATCCTAAAATCTTGTTTATGCACCAGAATGGGGGAACTGATCCCCATGCCCATGCTTCACTGATACAGATAGTAAGGAGAGAGGGGGAATGTGATGGGGGCAGTGATATCTAGGGAGTGCTGAAATAAAAATGAACGTGATTTTTGTGCCTCAGCCATTGAGGTTGGGAATGTAAAATATGATTGACAGCTGAGATGAAATTCATTTATAACATACAACATGCTTCACATACTTCTTCATACAAAGTTCCCTCAGGCTATTATGGGTCTCATTTGCTAGAGACTGCACCCAACATAATTACATACTGTAGTTAATTTTGGTTGCACATAAGGCAAAAGTTCAAGTTCAAACTTTTCAAATGAACCCCAGTGCATATACATACAAATACCTATACAGACCTTTTTATACAAACATACAAACACATACACACACATATATATATATATATATATATATATATATATATATATATTATTTATATATATATATATATTATTTATATATATATATATATATATATATATATATATATATATATATATATATACTGATAACTATACTGAAATAAATATAGATCTCAAGATCATATGCTTTGGATATTATGCTTGTCCAAGAAATCATCCAAGCCATGCAACTAAACTGGTAAGAGGATTGAAACACTTATACCTCTGGAGAAGAGGTGCTGGTGGGGGGGACATGATTACTCTTTACAAGTACATTAAAGGATATTATAGACAGATAGCAGGGGATCTTTTTTTATCATAAAAGGGATCAATTTACCAGAGGCCACCACTTTAGATGGAATGGAATTTAGATGGAGTAAGTTGTTCTTCATGGTGAGAGCAGTAAAGTTGTGGAATGCCCTGCTGGGAGATATTGTGATGGTGGATTCTGTTAATGGCTTTAAGAGTGGCTTAGATAACCTCTTGTACAAACATAATATCCAAAGCTATTGTGATCTTAATTTCTACAGTTAGTATGGTATAAGTGCCAGACATAACATAAATTATAGGCAAAAAAACGTATGTTCAGCAGAAGCCCTTTTCACTAAGCTGGCAATGAAAAGGGGTGTATACTGTCCTGTTGTTTTAATATACGGTACTTCTCAAGGACTGGGGTCCAAAACTGCACTGCATACTTAAGGTGAGGCCTTACCAGGGCTCTACAATGATTGCAAAGTTGCTAGGAATTGGGCATTCTATAACATATAAAAAGTTACGTCAAAGGTGAACCACCACTTTTAAGTCAAATCAGACTGCAAAGTGGCAGCATAGCACCTCAAGGTTATTCATTTTCATACTTTGATAAATATGTAAGTAAACAATGTTCAATCTATTTGGGGACCAGTGCAGGTTTTCCTTTGGAAAATGTGCCTGGGCATATGTTAATTTCTGTCATTATTTTGTATTTTAGTTTCACATTTTGGCAGTGAAGGCGTTCTTAGAAAATATGATCTTGCTCTGATTACCAAAAAACACATTTCTTGGAGCAAACCTGTCCCGTCTTCGTACATATATTAGATCATGCAGTGCAGGAACTAACAGCTGCAAATATATGACTCAGAAACACACTGACGCATCAAAACACCATGTAGCACTATGTTCTTGCTTTCATAAGAAACACAGCCTATTTGAATACAGAGTACTCAAGAATATTTGCTGTTACTTTTGAAATAAATTTATGGTCTGCTATTTAGTTCATTCCATGCTTTGCTACTACTTTAGCTGTCCTTTAAAATTACTTAGAATCCCCTACTTTTTTATTCTTTAAATATCCCCCAAAGTGTCTTTGGGGTACAGTTTTTTTTGCTGCCAGCTGCCATCTGCTTATTGGGTGGCTGCATTTATTCTGCACCTATGGCACTATGAGACTGTAACTATCACCCCCTCTGCACACCATGGCAATAGGGCAAGGATATGCCCCATGAGACTATTCAGCTGTTTTCAGTATTTGTTCATAGATAGGAAAGGACCTCCATTGCCAGAAAGCTCTATAATTTTTTTTATATTGTTAGCCATTAACAACTATCTAATAGCATTTAAAGAAACATACCCCTCACTGTAAAGTAAAATACCTTGTCGGAGTACTCTCACTTCCCATCATCCTCCAAAAGCCAATTTATAATAAATAACAGACTGTTTAATAGACTTCCTGTTAGTGTCCACTATATTATATATTAAAGTTAACAAGGATAACATAGGTTCTGTAATAATTTTGGATTGTGCTTGTTTGTATAATAGTAAATACTAAGCACCCAGAAAAGTCACGTGTAAAATCCAGAAAGAACTGAATTATGGGAGACCATAGAGTCCATTTCAATCAAATAATTACATTTTTTTTAAAATAATTTTCTCTGTAATAGTAAAACAGTAACTTGTTTTCATAACAGATGCTGAAATTTTGCTCATGCATCAGTAAGGCCAATGTGAAACCTGGGGGCTAAAAAAACGTGTCATTTATAGCGCAATACTGAAGACATGTTAGACTACAACTTTTTATCATACACTGCACTTTTTGAAACTCCCTTTAGGCATAATAAGCATAACCTGAGACATGCCATCAAGGTTGCTGCAGAAAATAGATTCCAAGAAATGAGTTAACATCAGACAAACCAGTAAGATCGGTGCAAAAAAATTGTCATGAGCACTACAATAACCAAATGCAAGTGCCAGTAAGATTACTGTAAAATAAAATAATTCTAATTCAGAAAACAGCATTAACCCGAGGCATTGGGGTCAGTAAGGTCATTGCAGAAAATGGACAATGTGCATTGCATTGACTGGATATATATTTGTCAGTAAGTTAACATACCTCCCAACATTTGTAAAAAGAGGGACAAAATTATTTTTCGCACGTAGCGTACCAAAATGTTTTTGACAATCCCCCTTTCTGTGACCACACCCTCTAATTACCATGTTCGTTTTACAAAATTTGTCAGGTTATGAAAGTTTGAAAATATTTCTCCTTATCTAAACTGTTTATTTGTGTCTCAAAATTGTTACAAAGTATCTTATTTGCACCTGTTAGCTGTTCTGGGCTCTCTGCTAAAAGCCAATTAAGTGAGAAACTTTGGTTATTTTTCTGGCTGTTCAGTGCAGAGAAAATCGGTACTTTCCAGTACAAATGAGGGACTGCAGGTTAAGCTGTCAAAAGAGGGACTGTCCCTCCGAAAAAGGGACAGTTGGGAGGTATGAATGCAGAAAATAATAAGCATTGCATTAAAGCACCAATAACATAAATTAAAAAAAAATAAATAAAAATTGTTAGTATATAACGAAAAAAAAACACCAAGACATATTTAACTTTAAAATCTCAAAGTCTTTATAAATAAATAACTGACTGATACTCCACTTGCGATCCTCTTCAAAAAAGGCGACAGGGCGACGATCCATCGTGCCACTCTCGATTTCTCCTCCCTGGCTATCTCCTATAGAAGGCAGGGAGGAGAAATCGAGTGCCGCACAATGGATCGTCGCCCTGTCGCAGATATGATCACTGCAGAAAATAGATTACAAGAATTGTATTAACCGCAGAATTGCCAATAAAATCACAACAGAAAACATTAATGATGAACCCCAGAAAACCCTTAGAGGAAATTAATTTGGAGAGCAGCATTGACCCCCAAAAAAGCCAGTAAGATAATTGCAGAAAAACTCCATGCACTTTTTACAGCACATTCTTCCTGCATTTAAATCAAAATAGCCACAAAGAAATTTAGGCAGACTACTAGAAGACTTGGAAAATCTGACCTCATTCAAAGTGTGATTTTATTATTAGTTCTGCAGCAATGATCTGTAACCTATGACATATGTAACCAGAGCTTTATAGGTTACAGTACAACGGTCTTTTTGAACAACTGCTCCCAAAATACCATTTTGTATGTATGTATACTTTTTAATATATACTGCTACTTATGCATGCAGCACTGTACAGCAGAACATCCCATATGAACAGGGGTCAATACAATCATAAATACATATAAAAGCAAAGTACATTAAGGATTAAAGGAGAAGAAAAGGTCTTTTTACTCGGGGGTGCCAAAAGTTAGGCACCCCCAAGTGATCACATGTACTTACCTGAAACCCTGGGCTGGTGCATCTATTAGGAGAAAACTGCACCGATCCGGGGATTCTTCCAACGTATACAATTTCTTCCAGCAGTTTCATTTTAGTGCTTTTTGAAACCACGACTTAACTCATCTTCTCTAAAAGCACAATGGAAAACAATTTTTTTTTTTGACTTGTCACACAATAACTACGACTTTTTGGTATTGTTCCACAAAAAACACCCAAAAACCTCTAAAACCAAGAATCAAAGAAAGATCTTCCAGTTGTAAAAGGGACATCTGCCATTGACTATGATTTGAGAAGCTATAGCTGGAGTATTTTCAGATTCAAAATTGTCTTAGTTTAAAACGCTTATATGGTTTAGTGCTATTTTTTTAGGGACAACCCCCCCCCCACCTTCAAATGCTTCAGAGATGGTCATGCCCCCGAAAAGTTGCACTTCATTCAGTAATCCTTGCAGGCTTTTGCCTGCGGTTTCTTCCATTTGTCAGAATTTTTGCTGGTTGGTTACAGACAGATCCCCCCATCACCCAGCACCAGGCAGGAACATAAGAATTGCCAACTGGAATGGTGACATGTGCACTAACTACTCAAAACAACTAATCATTGTACTCATCGTTTTGGAGGTTGGTGGTGCTATAAAGATTACTTTTTTGCTCCTTAGCTCCAAACAATGCTCTTTTATAATGCCCACTTTAAATGAAAGTTGCATTTTTTTATTTTGTTATTTTTCCCAATATCTGTGTAAAAAAACACTTTTAAAATGGTACTACTTGAAGTAATTAGTATGGGGCTTAGCAGTCAGGGCAAGAAAAAAGAAGCCTTAAAAGGATACTGTCATGGGAAAAAAAATTCTTATCAAAATGAATCAGTTAATAGTGCTGCTCCAGCAGAATTCTGCACTGAAATCCATTTCTTACAAAAGAGCAAACAGATTTTTTTACATTCAATTTTGAAATCTGACATGGGGCTAGACATATTGTCAGTTTCCCAGCTACCCCAAGTCATGTGACTTGTGCACTGATAAACTTCAATCACTCTTTACTGCTGTACTGCAAGTTGGAGTGATATCAACCCCTCCCTTCCCCCCCCAGCAGCCAAAAAAAAAGAACAATGGGAAGGTAACCAGATAACAGCTCCCTAACACAAGATAACAGCTCCCTGGTAGATCTAAGAACAACACTCAATAGTAAAAACCCATGTCCCACTGAGACTCCTTCAATTACATTGAGAAGGAAAAACAGCAGCCTACCAGAAAGCATTTCTCTCCTAAAGTGCAGGGACAAGTCACATGACCAGGGGCAGCTGGGAAATTGCAAAATGTCTAGCCCCATGTCAGATTTCAAAATTGAATATAAAAAAATCTGTTTGCGCGTTTGAGAAATGGATTTCAGTGCAGAATTCTGCTGGAGTAGCACTATTAACTGATGCGTTTTGAAAAAAACATGTTTTCCCATGACAGTATCCCTTTAAAGAAATGAATTATCAATACATTACTCTCCTGAGCACTTTTGCAAATTAATATTTCTACACCCCCCCCCCAAAAAAAAGAGAAAAAAAAAGATGCAGGCTGGTAGCTCAGGCTAATCCCCTAAGAAGTAGGATTCTCTATTCAGACTTTGCTCTGCAGGGGGTCCTCTATTATCATGACACCATGCTGAGCTCTATAGGGACAGAGCAGTGTCCTCTAGTCAATCACAAGTGCAAAAAATACAGTGCTTTAATAACTTCATTAAAGCCCATGCAGCCAGTATTGTGCCCTGTCAGTGAGATAAAATCCCCCAGCATAGTACATTGTGATTATTGTGACTTGCTATGAATTTCCTTCATTGACTGCTGCTCTGAGTGTTTAGTACAGGTCACTGAGCTCAATAATTTCAAAAATAAAGTCACAACAAAAGCACTATTTACAGTACATAAAACAAGGGACTGGTATGAACTTGTTCTAGAAAATTTGTTTTCCTTTCATCCACCCAGCTGCTGTAGAACAACAACATTACTACGCCTTTAGCTATAAAATGCTGCTGGGCCCCACAGGAGTTTTATCAACTGTTCTATCACATTTATCCACCATTCAGTGGCTGACAGTTTAAGGTTTGCAAACAGGTTTCAGCTGGGCCTCCAAAACCAGTTTTTTTTCTGTTTGCCTTACAGTGTTAGTTCTTTGGTAAGGCTTCTTTTTGCCTGACTCTTAGTAACCCAAAGTCATTTCTTCTCTTTCAGTGTTTGCAGGGGATTTGGGAGTGTTTGCAGGATTGTTCTGGATTAAAAGGCTGTTTTTTAGAAGCAATAATCTTTGCATGAAAGTAGATAAATCACTTCTCAAGCAACTGGGCAGGCACAGCTTACCTACAGGCCTGAAAATGTTTCTGAACTACAATTGCCATGCCGGATCATTTAACAGAAATCTGGTTGGCTAACAACAAAAAGGGTAATAGTTTGCCTTGTTTTTTTCTTAACCCTAACTTTTCTGATTACACAAAAGCTATGGGGCCACAAGCACTGAAGATCGTGTAGCTCAGGTAGAAATTTATGGAAATACAGGTTTGGGATCCATTATCTGGAAACCCATTATCCAGAAAATTCAAATTATGGAAGGTCGGTCTCCCATAGACTTCATTTTATCCAAATAATCCACATTTTTAAATATGATTTCCTTTTTCTCTGTAATAATAAAACAGTACATTGTACTTGAAACTTCAAACTAAGATATAATTAATCTTTGTTGAAAGTAGAACTAACCCATTGGGCTTATTAAATGTTTACATGATTTTCTAGTAGATTTAAGGTATAAAGATTACAGAAAGATCCATTATCAGGAAAGCCTAGGTCTTGAGTATTCTGGATAACAGGTCCCATACCTGTATTTTAAAATCTGTGTTTCCAGAATACAATGTCTTTGTTAAGGTCTTGCTGAATACAGTTGCTTTTATCCACTGTCCCTTAGCTTCAAAGAGTATAGACTGATTAGTCCTGTGGTAAATGTGGCAGCCATTGAGACTCTCAAAACAAATAACACAAACACTTTAGAAGTAATGTGTAAGCAGGGCAATACAATGCAATGTTTAAACATCTTTACTGCAGGAATTGCCATATATACTGTATTTAGGTTTTATTTGCTTTTTATAAATACAGCATTGTTAAAAGGTGTTTGCCAACTACAAAAGCTGTAGGTCAGGGCCACCATGACTGTTTAAATTAGATGTTCTATCTCCTTGGGAGGAGCAAATCTACATGAGCAAAGTTTAGTACATCTTCCTTAGGCCAGTGCCAGGTACAGCTTATTTCCCCCATGGCTACTACTCTCCCATGGTAGTTACACTACAACAGACCTTCCCCAGTGTAGATGACTACCACTAGTTAGCACTACTTGCGTCCACCAGCACTGATCATCTACAGCAGGGGTCCCCAAATTTTTTCACCCGTGAGCACCATTCAGATGTAAAAAGATTTGGGGAGCAACACAAGAATGAAAAATGAGTGGTGTCAGGGATGTGATTGACTATTGGTAGCCCCTATATGGACTGGCAGCCTACAGGAGGCTCTGTTTGGCAGTACACCTGGTTTTTATGCAATCAAAACTTTCCTCCAAGCCAGGAATTCAAAATTAAGCACCTGCTTTGAGGTCACTGAGAGCAACAGCCAAGCAGTTGGGGAGCAACATGTTGCTCACAAGCTACTGGTTGGGGATCACTGATCTACAGGGTGATTGCCATCCTCCTACCTACGACAACTACAGTTTCTCCACTCACTAGTGATGTGCCCCAGTGTAGCAGCTATCATTTTCACTACAATTAATTTCCAATAAATGCCACTAATTTGCTTGAGTGTAGCTGACATACTTTAACTACAATTTATCCTAAGGGCTGGGAGGCAACTGGGCCACTGTAAGCTGACAAGCAAGAGAGTGGCTAGAGCAATGGGTGGCCATTCTCAGTCTAGTTATTGGCATTCCCCTTAAACACCTTAGTGATTATTATATAACAGTTGAAATGGAGTGTAATGGCTTGTATTATTGGTACTTACTACATACATGTAATAACAACACAAATTATAGATGAAAGAGAACACACAAAGTTTCCCAAGGGATTTATTATTTAACAGTCTATAAACCCAAGAAGATAAATTGGGATTACTTTGGAGTTAAATTAAGATTACCTCCATGTACAATTTTAGCAAGTGTGTACTTTAACCCCTTCCTTGTGGGGAGATCTAAAACAGCAATGAGTTTAAACTTTTTAGGATTCAATCTAATTTTCCACACAAGCTTTACTTGTACTCACTGTTCCATTAGGGCTTTGGATTTCACAAATTTAGACCTTCTGGTGCAGATTGTGCTCAATCAGAGCTCTAATCCCTCTCTTTCTCCAGACAAGAGCCTTTCAGAGGTAATTGATCCTGCCGTGTATCTTGTGAGACAAATGCTCTGACCCTGAGTTTATGTCTAGACTTCCTGCCATAAAGCAAGAGAGGGCTGCTGCTTTTTGCCAGAGGAGAAAAAGCTATTGTCATGAGTATCAGGTAATACACCTCCTCCATGTAAGTACAAAAAATAACTAGAACTTCCATAAGTCAAGTAAATCATTTTTTTAAACTACATCACACTACACATTGTTTTCATGTATAGGTAAGCTGCTTAGATCAGATCACTTAAATGCAGGTACAGTAACTCACTGAAAATAGACATTTTAAATTGCAATGTAAATTACAAAACTGCCATGAAGAAAACTTTGAGTAAGTTTACATCAGTTCTTTTTTGTTAAAGGACCAGTAACATCAAAAAATGAAATTGTTTTAAAGTAATAAAAATATAATGCAGTGTTGCCCTGCACTAGTAAAACTGCTGAGTTTGCTTCAGAAACACTACGGGGCCCATTTACTTAGCTCGAGTGAAGGAATAGAATAAAAAAAACTTCGAATTTCGAATGATTTTTTTGGCTACTTCGACCATCGAATTGGCTACTTCGTCCTTCGATTACAACTTTGATTCAAACTAAAAATCGTTTGAATATTCGACCATTTTAATAATTGAAGTACTGCCTCTTTAAAAAAATCTTCGACCCCCTATTTCGCCACCTAAAACCCACCGAGGTGCAATGTTAGCCTATGGGGAAGATCCTCATAAGCTTTCTAATGTTTTTCTGGTCGAAGAAAAATCGTTCGATCGATGGATTAAAATTGTTCGAATCAAACATTTCGAAGGATTTAATCGTTCGATCAAACGATTTTTCGCTCGATCGTTCGATCGTACTATTTGCGGTAAATCCTTCGACTTCGATATTCAAAGTCAAAGGATTTACATTCGGCAATTAATTAACCCTCGATATTCGACCCTATGTAAATCTGCCCCTACTATTGTTTATATAAATATGCTGCTATGTAGCCATGAGAAAAAGCTCAAGTTACACAGCAGATAGAAGATAAGCTCTAGAGAACATAATCTTATCTGTTCCTTTAAGATTTTTCTTAACCCTATAGTTGCTGACTAAAGGTGGCCATACACGGGCTGATAAAAGCTGCCAACAGGCCGAGTCGGCAGCTTATTGGCCCGTGTATGGGGCCCTCCGACGGGCTTCCCCGATCGATATCTTGCCTAAAGTCGGGCAGATGTTGATCGGACGGGACTATAAATCCCGTCGGATCGCGGCCGCATCTGTTCGTTGATGCGGTCCCGCGATCCGACCACCCGTTACCCATCGTTAGGATCCGATAGTTGGGCCCTAGGGCCTACGATCAGATCAGCCCAATATTGTCCACCTCAAAGTGGGCATATCGGGGAGAGATCCGCTTGTTTGGCGACATCGGCAAACGAGCGGATCTCTCCTTGTATGGCCACCTTAAGATGGGCAAAAGTGTGTTTCTCAGAAACCACTTAAAATAGAAATTGAAAGCTCCATGGTTGAAATATCGTTACGGGCCAGATTGCCACTTAGCTCTGCTTAGCATTTAATATTTGATATTTACCCTATTGTTCCCCTCGAGTAAAATTTAAGGCAGATAGGACTATCGATAGGTATGTCTTTATTGTTGTTAGTGAATTGTTTAACTATTTAAGCTAATGGTTTCTGGGTGTACAGTGATTGTTGTCAATTTTGATTATGTTGCAAGAATGTAATATGAACAGATGGTGCTTTACCTATGGTAATTTAAAATAGTTAAAGATATATGTACACATATCACAGTTTTGATATCTATGATGTATACTTGTACTCAAAGCTTTTTTCCTTTGTTGACGACTGCCAATGTATATCCTGTAAAATGTAATAAAAAAGTTTTAATAAAGTGCTTAAAGATGTACCCCGAGTAAATTAACCTCTATTCATTTTTTGGATTTAGATGTAAGGGTTTCATTACCAAGGCAGGTAGGGCTATGGTATGATGAACCACTTACTAACTCTTGCCACCAGGGCAACAACTACCATCTTGCTCCTTGTTACATAACAGAGATTTATGAGACTTGTAAATTAGATTAAATTCAGCTAGACTGCAAGTCATTGCATTATCCAATTATTACCTACGTTCCCACTATGATTTCGGCACATTATATATTGAGAGGAATAGGAGTAGCAATATGATGCAATTTTAATGAGTCCCAATAAGCCAGTATAAAAACATCTCACCCTTTTCATCTCTAGAGGATTGTATGCTTTGCAGGATGTGTGGTCTATGTCCGGATCAGTGCAGATTGCTTGAGAAATGGAACATAGATGATTAACACTTTTACATTATACGTAGCCAATGTTCTTTAAGAGCAAAGAAAGTAGAAAAACTGGACATAATTCATGTGTCTTGCATGCAATGCATTGTTTTTTAAGAATGTAAATATGTACTGTATTCTTTTAAAAAATATTTGCTGTATTTACAGTGTAAAGGCCACTGCAGTTCAAGACTGTTTCATTAAGTGAAAAATAAACTCTACAGTTACTAAGCTGTAGATACAGATTTGTTTACACTGGGAACATAGGGTGCAGTCCCTTGAAAGCAACATAACAAAGTTTAGTATATGCACATTATCGCTATACCCCAACCAGCAAGAGCAACAGAGCTATATCCAAGGGGTTAACAACAAGGAGACTTTGTGGAACAATATGAAAGGCTCATTCCTTGTATTAGTGTTGAATCATTTCAGACCCCTGTGGCCAGACATCCTCAGTATAAGGTTACCAAAGAGTGTCTTTCTTTTACAGTCACTTAGATTGTAAGTTCTGCAAGGCAGAAGCCTCCTTACTATGTCTCTTACCACATAGCACGTAAGCTCTGTCCTAACATAAGCTCTGTGTACTGTGTATATTTATTGTATTTATTATGTGACATCCTCCGTGTCTACTTTTATATATCATACTTTTATGCATTATACAACGCTGTGGCTTTACAAATAAAGTTATACATACATACATACATACATACATACATACATACATGTGTACAATTAGTGCAGCCCAGCCCATTGAATTTATTACATATGGGAACCTCGTCTCAGCGGACTTCTCCCTTTTACTGCTGTGTACATGAAAAACTGTATATCAGCACTGTGCACTCAGGCAGGCTTATGGAATAACAATACCTTTTAGAAAACAGGCACATGTTGTATGGATCTTGTATCTTGTATATCTTGTATTAAAGGGATACTTGTATATTGTATTAAAGGTATATTTATGGTGTAATTTTTTATTTCTAAATTAGGCTGCTGGGGGTGGGAGGGTGAAAGATATCACTCCAAATTGCAGTGCAGCAGTAAACTAAACTAAAGTTTATCAGAGCAACTAAAGTATATCAGAGCACAAGTCACATAACTGGGGAGTACCTGGGAAATGGACAATATGCATATGTTCGATTTCAAAATTAAATATAAAAAAATCTGTTTGCTCTTCTGAAAAACTGATTTCAGTGCAGAATTCTGCTGGAACAGCACTATTAACTGATGTGTTTTGAAAAAAAACATTTTTTCCGTTATATAGTCTATTTTTGTCAGCTTAGGTATCGTCAAGTACTGACTATCTATTACAGAGAAAATAAAAGCTATGCAAATCTGATAGACATTTTACTCTTCGCTTTGCAATGTCAAAAGTAGTGCATAAGATTATACGATTTACTGCATTTTACACAGTTTTGTTTTTTTTAATATGCCCATTTCTGATGCAGGCTCAGTAAAAAAAAATAATAATCCCACAATCAGCAGAAAGCATATTAATAGTCTCAGCATTTTTAGGGAACTGAACTATGCAAAAATGTAGCTGGAAGTAAAAAAAAAGAAAAAGAAACAATGAGTAATTGCAGTTCAAATAACAATGGATCTGTGCAGTGACTGATTCAGTCACGCGTCCCTGTGCTAATGAGTCCTCTTTGCTCTCTGGCTGTTAATGCCTGCTAGGGATCTGTCTGGTCTCTTTGAAAACTACTTTGCATACACAGTACTGGTGCATACAGAATCTGGGCAATAAGTAACATAATCAGGCATTGTTAATCCTGTTTCTTCCCATGTGGGATTCAAGATATTTAGCATTTTTTTGTGAGAAATGAATCTCAGAAATATAAAAAGCTAAGACTAAAAACAGACATTCTGGTAACTTGTGCTCACATATATTTTTTTTTAAAACATATTAATTACAGTTTATGCCATCAAATATTATGGGGGTTATTTACTAAAAATCTATTTTTTCTCACTCTGTTTTTAAAAAAAAACAATCCAACCAAACTCCCAAATCCCCTTTGGGACCCCCTCAGTGCAAAAATACATTGCGACAAAATCAAGCGTCAATTAAAATCATGTGACTTTTTTAAATTGACACTCTGGAAACTCAAAAAATTCAAGATTTCAGGGCAGCAACTCACGATTCAAATCGACACTCGATTTTGTCACAGCTATTTATCACACCAATTTTATCAAGAATAATTATTGTTAAATTAAGAGGATTCAAATTTGGGAGTTAAGTAAATTTTATTTTTTTAAATAAAGTTATAAAAAGGCATGTGAAAATTGTTCTCCGGTGTTGGGTTAGGGTCCCCTTACTTCTTATAAAGGTTAGGTATTAAAAAATATTTCTATAACATTTAACTTACTGTAGTTCCAGGAGTATCCAGAGCACCATTGCAAGACAATAAGGGGGTTATTGATCAAAATCTGAAAAGTTCTCACTATTCTCACTCCAATCCGACCAATCTGCACTTACTTTACCCCCCTATTTATCAATAAGTTTTTCCTAAAATTTCTGAAGGAAAAAACTCGCTAAAATTGTTTAAAATATCCGAATGGTACAAGTTTTTCAGATTTGTCGACGAAAACTTAGATTTTTTTCAGATTTGATGTCCCGAAACCCAGTCCAGAACAGGATATCAACGAGACATCTGGCATTGACTTCTGGAGTACTTTTTATTTGGCCTTTTAACAGCATCGGAGTTTAATAAATCTTAAAATATTCTAGTTATTTTTTTCTATGAATAAATTGTGTTTTTCTCCTTTAAAGGTCCAACCATAAAAAAATAGTAGT
Source organism: Xenopus petersii (assembly GCA_038501925.1). NCBI lineage: Eukaryota > Metazoa > Chordata > Amphibia > Anura > Pipidae > Xenopus > Xenopus petersii. The sequence goes on from CM076677.1 coordinate 41,568,639, forward strand.
TTTATAAATAACCACCTAAATGTCCAATATACACAATAATTATAATCTGATTTAGCAACAATTATGACAATATTTGCCTTCATGCAATAAAAATAATTGGTGCTATATTATTTTTTAAATACTGTTTTCCTACAACCTGACTTTTTACTGTCTCATGTTTGAAATGGTATATACATATATATATATATATATATATATATATATATATATATATATATATATATATATATATATATTATTCTAAATATATAAATCTGAGTTGCCGGCACTCATGAAAAGTAGTTCACACGCCTGGGTGCAAAATATTGTTAACAGGAAGGACACAAAGTAGTGCTACACACAAACACACTCTCACCGATCTTTGCAGCGTTGGGTGCCGTTTGTGACCCTGTCTGCCCAGGTCTGGTTCACGTACAAGAAAATACTTCAGCAGCACTCCGATTATGGTGAAAAAATTGGTACTTTATTTCGTGCCTCAAGCTAAGCGACGTTTCGAGCTTTTCCAGGCCTTTATCAAGCTTTGTTAACAGAAAGGATCACAGATCTTAAAGAAAAAATAAAAACTTTTATTATAAAATATGGGGACTGACGTTTCGCCTGCTCAAAAGCCTTTCTCAAAAAATATATACTGTATACACACACACACTAACAATATATTTAAGCTATTGCTTATTTATAGTGGTATTACAAGGCATTATAGCCTCAGAGTACCACAACACCAAACACTGAGTTTGCTCAGTCTATTACACTGCCTCTACCCCTCTTTACTAGTTCAGCTTCTTAGAGCCGGGTGGGAAGGTGGGAGAGGGTGATTGTAGTCAGTGCTATCATACTGTCCTACATTAAAAGAGTCATACTTCCTGTTATATAAAGCAGAGTTTGTGTACCTTACAAAAATGCATACCACCCCACGTATGTAGAAAATGTGCAAAAACACTACTTTTAGCCAAAAATAAATATAAACATACACCTTTTTTACAAAAAGACTTGACTCCTCAGATTGAAAGGCAATCATGTTATTGTGTTTGTTTATGTGATCAAAGGGACTTGTTCACCACCCCCTTAGGCTTACAGTGTAATGCAAATGCTTGCTCCACTATGAAGCATACCTTCCAACATTTGAAAACTATAAAGAGGGACAAAAACATCACAGTACGTAGAGTGCCAAAAAATGTTTGACTACGCTCATTTTATGGCCACACTCTTATGGTTACACATTTAGTTGAATGTCACTCTTACATCCATCATTGTTCTCTAGCCCATACTTGGTAACTCCATACATACTAAAAGCTAATTTCTTCAATTACTCAGCATCTGGGAGACCTTTTCCCAGACTTGTCACAATATCCATGTCAACCATTCCGCTCCAGATTTGTTGAGCCTCTTTAATATTTTCAGGAAGGGCATGACCACTTTGTTGCATGGAGAATCCATCTCCAGTTTTAAATTAATCCCCAACATATTTGTTCTAGTGATCAGGTGCTTAACTTTGTGATTTACACTCAAAGTTAAATTATGCTTCTACTACTTTATTTAATTGTAATGGTTAGTGGCAGGTTGGATGATTGAGATGTCCGGTCGTTTGTCAGATACAAGGGTAAGAATCTGCATGTCTATAGCCAGCTTTAGGGTCAAGGCACACGCTCAGATTCGGGGAGAGGAGATTTGAGAGGAGATCTGTCACCGGGTGACTAATCTCCCCGAATCTGAGCATGTGCCCTGACCCTTAGACTGAGACAGTAAATAAAAATTGGCTTATATAAGAAAGTTCAAGAGATAAACTAAAAGTCATCTCTATATACTTCTGCCTCACAAGATGTTAGAAGAAAATTTACATTAGAGACAACACTTTCAAGGAATTCATGTGAAGCAGCAAGGGAGTTCATAATTCATGCAACAAAATGAGTCATCAGTATATCTCAACAAAACTGTTTAGTGACTGGTTAACACCATTCAAACATAACAGCATTGATATAGAAAAGGACAATATACTAAGTATCTTCTTGTATCTCTTAACTTCTTTTAGAATGAAATATTTTGACTGAGAGCAATATCATAAAAATACACTTTTCTGCTGGGCATCTGGACCAAGTTGGGAACTTATTGGCTTGTGTATGGTGCCAATAATCAATGTCTGGCAAAAATTTGGTCAGATATTGATTGGCCAAATTTGATTTTGCAGTATTGCTCCTTTGGAGACCTCGCCAAACAAGTAGAATGTATGGCCAGCAGTTACTCTCCAGCAAGCTTTAGGTAGCATTGTCTCTACTCCAAACTCTAGTCCCTGTAATGGTGGCCACCTGGGTTCTAACCTCACTAATAATCCTAAGAAAAGTTTAGTTCTGTGTGGTTAACTAACCCCACCTACCAAATATTACTAAGGATCTCAACTTATGGGTTGATTCACTGGCTAATCCTCACACCCCATCCTGATGCAGACTGCAACTAGGGCATAACTTCATCGTTACATCCATGAGAAAGATCTACACTGAGAGTGCTATTTATCAAAGTTGGAATTTGTGAGTTTTATTTTTAATTCAAATGAACTCAAAATGTTACCAAACTCATATGTATAAGTGTATGCTTATGAAGTTGGTCCTCTATTCTTCTGGAAAGGCTTTTTCAGCAGACATTGGAAGATTTCTGTGTGAAAGATTCCATTCACATATAAAAGACTGGGCACAGAAGTGTGAATTCAGGCCTAGTTTGCATTGGCATCTGGGTTGAGCAAGCCAGTCACATTTTTTTTCACTCCTATCTCTGTATGGACCTTATTTTGTGCATAGGGTTATCATCCCTCTGCAAAACAGAAAAAAACCTTCCAAAACTGTTGCTACAAAGTAGGAAGCACCAAATTGTCAAGAATGTCAATATGTGATGTAGTGGTCCTTGTGTCTGCAATGATGGATGTTAAATAGCCAATTCTAATCATTAGAATGGGCGTCTGCACACTTTTGGACATTTATTGTATGTTCTTCCTCTGTATTCAATGGGGCTCACATGGTCCAGTCATAAATGACATTACTTAGCATCTACCAAAATAATGGGACCACCTTTCTGCAAGCCATTTTCTCATTGTATCTAGGTGAATACGCTGAAGTGAGAGAGCTGGTTTTCTTACAATAACATTCAAATTGTTATTAGCCCCATTCCTTTTGGCCTAGTGCATTCTATGTCTGTTTATATGTCCTTTTCTTTATTTTTTTGGTTTCTCCTGTTATACTTTGGCAAACAAGTCTAATGCTAATAAAATAATATTCATAAATGAATATGCCCGTCTAGTAAGAGCAAGACACAGATACCATAGCAAAATAAAAATCCACATTATAGAAGTATAAAAGCATTTCCTTTATTAAATACCCTAATATTCACATCAGTCCCTGCCCTACCATGAACACAAACACATACAGTATTTGCTACAGTAAATTTTAGCAGGAGTGAATAAGCTTTCCGTGATTTGCAAGGCAATATTTTTTCATGCTGATATCCCCCTTCCATTCCTCATTTTCCCAGCTTCTCCCTATTTGTGCTTATTTTTCCAATCACTATCACTGCTCCATTACTATTTAACTCCCCTCTCCCCCACCCTGGCCTTGCCTCTGAAGGACTGTAGGAAAGATTATTACTTGTCCCTTAATGATATCTTACTTTCCATGCTGTTATTTATCTAAAATAAACATGGTACTTGCCAAGTACCTTTATTTTGTAACTCAGCTGCATATATTACAAAATTAAAATGAATATTATTCATTATGACACCCATATGTGTAAAGAAAGATAAAATGTGTCGCATCCCGTCAATTGTGATAAACAAACAATCTCATGAGAAATAAGTTAATAATTAACATTCCGTCATGAATTTGTTATGAACGGTAGAGAGTGAAAAAATCTTTTAAAAGCAGGGGTCAGCAACTGTGGCTTCCAGTGAAGGGATTTGTAGTTCGGTAACAGCAGCAGTTGTTTGATATCTAAAATAAACAAGGCACTAGCCAAGTACATTTATTTTGTAACTCACCTACATATATTACATAATTAAAATGATTATTATCCAATATGACACCCTGTATGTGTAAAGAAAGATCAAATGTGTCATATCACTTTAATTGTGCTTAACTAACCATTTCTTGATAAATAAGTTAATAATTAATATTTCATCATGAATTGGTATCACCACTAGAGAGTGAAAAAATATTTTTTTAAAAGCAGGGGTCAGCAACTGTGGCTTCCAGTGAAGGGACTTGTAGTTCTGTAACAGCAGGAGCACTTCAGGTTGCAATCCTCTGATCATTAGTGACCTTAGAACAACACAGTCTCTTTGGGAAGACAGATGGCTGAGTTGAAGGGTACAAAGAAACAAGAAGAAGTGACAATTTTGTCTGCCAACTCGTATGATAAACATTTGAAAAAATCAAAATGTTCAGTAAAGAATGCTATTTTAAGATTTAATACATTTATAAATCACCACACTCCATGTTATGGTCGCAGTGCAAGACTGAATCAGGTCAGTTTTAATGAGTATGTGCACTCCCATAACCAATTAAGGATAACAATAATAATAATTTATCAGTGTATAGCAGTGATTGTTATCTAATAAACAAGTCTTATATGACAGCCTTGCTCCAAGATTGCATCATAGTGAGTACATTGCTGCAAAGCTCATAAATGGTCTCCAGTGAATGTGAGCCTCAGGCATTGCTGTTAACTCTTTCATCATCTAAACCTTTATTTCTCTGTGTAATTTCTCATTGTTTTTTAGAAGTTACCCTACCACCCTCAGTGTCCAACTCAATCATTACTTCTGTATCTGTACACACAATTGTGCCAAAGACAGCTAGATAGAGATAAAAGTTGCTTTGCCCTAACTTCTGAAACATGATCCCATACTCACAAATATTAGTAATATTTACATAGGGGATTTGCTCATTGTGGATGGTGTGCCATAGCTTTTTATTCTTTTGATTTTCTCTGTTTACAGATAATGAAACAAACACATGATTTTACAGACATTGGATGGAGAACACATGTGTTACTGACAAAAAAAGTGTGTATTTTGTGAGCCGCAGGTAGAATTTATAAATGTGGGTGTGGGTCAGTGGGTTGCAGGTCTATTTGCATTTTTTCCTTTTATTTAACCTCTCACAAATGAGCCCTTGTAGCTCTTGTGAGCAGGGTCCTCTGATCCTATTATTTTGTAACTTTTGTTTAAGCATTGTTTAACCCCTGTTTGTTATAAACTAATGTAAAGAGCAGCAAAATGTGTTGGCACTATATAAACAAATGATGGAGATGAAAGACTTTCTGCAGCTATTGTTTTTTAATAATATTTTCGCCTAGCTGCCAGCATTTGAATATGAAAATAAAGGAAGCATGGGGCAGTGACCAAATATAAGCCATCCAAGACCAGTAAAGACATAATCTTCCATCACAATCAATCAGTTTCTGTCTGCTAGGAAAAGTTAAATATGAACATCTTCTTTTCTCTGCAGATATTGCAGTTCCCTTTTCTTTACTACAGAGCATTTTAAGCTTTAGCTTACAAAGGTACAGGTTTATAAGCCTTGCCTTTAATTTGCACATCACAGCTATAAAATATACATATATACATTCTGCTTGCACTAAAAAAAAACAATTTATCAAACTTCTCTATTCACTCTTTGTTCAGGGATTTCCAAATAGGTGTGTGTAGGTGGAACAATTGCATGTCACAGGACAAAAGCAATTCTTAGCATTCACGGTTTGAACGTACAGTACTTGTTCCTCACTTCAAAGCACACAGGAAGGGCAAGGAAATAACAACTAGCAGCAGCTGAACTATAAAGAGAATAAAAAGCCAGTACTGTGAAAACAAAATATGTCAGCTGAGTACTTAACAAACAGAAAAATTGTGCAATTAGTATACATACACTTTTACAAACACACCATATGGTGTAGATGGAAAGAAAATAACTACAGTAAGGGCACACATAGGAAAATGTCACCTTATAAATGATCGGTGAGGTCTGGTTCACATGGAAGTGGCAGCTCCTGTCATCAACTCAATGAAATGGTCTACGTGCAACAATCTGTAGTGTGTGGATTCAAAATAAAACATACACATTAAAGGTCTCTGCCAAGACAAAAGCATCTTTCCAAAAAGTTGATCAGTAACACCACTATAATAAAGTGAGAACCCATCCTGTTCCCGACTGGAAGATGATCAGAAACATGCTCAAGTCATCAGTTACATACACACAAAAAAAAATAGAATTTTTCTAAATGTATTAAGTTCATGTAGAAGTCAATGGCAGATATCCTGACCTGTGCTGGGTTTCATGCAATAATCTGAAAATTCTGTGGTTTTCAGGCGTCAAATCCAAAAAAAGTCGAAGTTTTCAGCGACAAATCCGAACATTTTTCACGATTCTGAGTTTTTTTAGCACAAGAAATTTTCGGAAAAATGTATTGATAAATAGGGGAAAAGGTCTGCACAGATTTGGTTGGAGTAGTTTTGTAAAATTTGTGAGAGCTTTTCAGATTTTGATAAATAACCCTCTTAATGTTGATATCTCTGGTGTTTCAGTCTGGCAGCTCAGTGATCCGGGAGCAATCTGAGCTGTTACAATTTGCTACATTTAGGGGCCGATTCACTAACTTCGAGTGAAGGATTCGAAGGTAAAAAACTTCGAATTTCGAAGTTTTTTTTGGGCTACTTCGACCATCAAATGGGCTACTTCGACTAGGACTACGACTTCGAATCGAACTATTCGAAGTAAAAATCGTTCGACTATTCGACCATTCCATAGTCGAAGTACTGTCTCTTTAAAAAAAACTTTGACCCCTAAGTTCGCCATCTAAAAGCTACAGAAGTCAATGTTAGCCTATGGGGAAGGTCCCCATAGGCTTGGCTAACTTTTTTGATCGAAGGATATTCCTTCGATCGTTGGATTAAAATCCTTTGAATCGTTCGATTCGAAGGATTTAATCGTTCGAGGAATTATCCTTCGATCGAACTATCTGCGCTAAATCCTTCTACTTCGATATTCCTAGTCGAATATCGAGGGTTAATTAACCCTCGATATTCGACCCTTAGTGAATCGGCCCCTTAGTTGATACAATTAGTTGCTACATTTCTCAGCACCATCTGTGGAATATTAGCAAATGTTGTATCAATTCTAACAACTGCCTTTAATGAAACTTGGGGATTCTGATCAGCAGGGACAAAGATAACAAATGTATCAATTAAATGTTTCAATTAAGATGAGTTAAAGCAGAGGTCCCCGACCTTTTTTGGCCTGGGGACCAAAAAAAGAGCCAAATTTGACGCATTGAAGTCAATAGGTGTCAACATTTTCTCACTCCAAATGCATTAAAATCATTGGGTGTTTTTCTTGTGGCAACTATTTTGTCTCTGCAACTTTTTAGTCTCTGCAACTTTTTTGTCCAAATGCATTAAAGTCAGTGGGCATTTTTTCTTATGTTGACTTTTTTGTTGCAGCAGATTTTTCCCACAGTTTCACACAGAAATTTGCAGATGGGGGAATTTTGCCGTAAGTCTGTGCCTGGCGTAGAAATTTGCTGATCACTAGCCACTACTCTACAGAGTAAAATCACTAGCCACTACTCTACAGAGTAAAATGTGACTGGAAAAGGGGCATTTATATCTAATAAAAGACAAATGACCTATATGTAGCAGTATAAAATAATAATTGTTTTTTTAACATTATACAAAGGTTTTACATTTTCTTTGTAAAAGGGAAACCACACCCAGTTTCTAATCTTTTAGCAATGAAGTCAGACATAATTTAGTAACTGCAGCACCATAATTACCAGCATATTTTCATTAATACATCAGTGAAGGGTAGTGATTATATACAGTGTTTTACACTGAATATTTTAGGCAAAATAAGACCCTGCTCTGTAGATCTATTGTTCTATGTTTGGTGCCTGAGGCATAGGAAAATTAAGTGACGCAAGGTATTTGCACAGATATGAAATCCACATCTTCTTTAGGTGGCAATAGATTTTTCTCTCCCTAAAGACCAATTTTAGTGCGATCCAATAAATCCGTCAAACTATCATGAGGTTAGTAGGCACCAAATGATCCTGCATCTAAGTCCGACATTGCTCAGAAAATCTGTCAGGTTAGAGATTTTCCCCGTTCCCAGTGAAATGCATCCATTGTCCAATTGTTTGCAGGGCCAAGAAGGCAGCTACCCAGTTTTGCCAGTTTCAACTAGACAATATCGCTTGAAATGGTATTTTTAGTTGATGGAGAAATCGTACATTTAAACGATCATTTCAGGGTAAGCTTGGCCCTACCTGAAACCCTGGGCCGGTGCTCCTATCAGCAGAAAACTGCACCGGCCAGGGGTTATACCAGTGAGCACCACAGAGCGATCCACTTCCAGCTTCTTCTGTCTTCAAATTTCCCGGGGCAAACGCATGAGCAGTTGAACAAAATAGCCGACTATTTAGTTAACGTTCTACTGTGCATGCACAGCTGCGCGACGAAAGCAGAAGACGGAAGAGTTTCGCTCCATGGACTATTCAGAAAGGTTAAACACACAGATGACATGAAAAAAGCCAAAATTTAAACAACATAAATGTAGAATGAACTGAAAATTATTTCTACATTTAAGTTTAAGGGTCAGGTCTGTATTGTGACTATAGTTCAGATAGAAAAGGAATATGGCAGTACAGGTCATCTAGGATCTCATTGTGGATGACAGTTTCAGCAGCAAGTAATGATAGTCATCCCCCATCTTGCAATGTTTTGCCAGCACAAAGAGAGAGACTGAGACTGAACAAAGCTCCTCCCTGTTTCTTCATTTATTCTCCAAGTGTGAGCATATTTGAGCAGGCCTCAACAGCACAAACAAGTCATAATCTAATATTATTTTTTATCAGCACTGTCCATGTAAGTACATGAACCCTTTACGTAACAAACCAAAGCAAACAAGGAGAGGGTCTTTGATTTTACGTTGCATAAACATCACTTCATTTTACATTGGCAGTGGCAATTACATTTAATTGAATGAAAATATATATGTACATACATGTAGAATTAAACATGGTATTCAGGGGTGAAGTCTATGATGCTGGAAAGGTAAGCGGAGCATATGGTAAGGGACAATAGCAGGTATATATTTAGTTGTACAGAGCTGCTGTGCATGGTACACTGTACAGAATACGTATGCCCTAGTTGCCCTTTAAACAGAAAAAAAGGCAAAATATTCCCCATTATGTCACATATAAAAAAGTATTTAATTTCACTTTCTCCATGGAAAACACCTTTCTTCTGAATCACCCTCTGCAATTTTTGCTGAAGTTAGTAATGTTGCTAGTGTGAAAAACACAGTGTTATTTTTAAAATCCAGACTCTGGGTTAATCATTTGCACCTTTAAAGCAATGTGAATCTCACAGCTCAACTGTCCCAAGCTCATGAACAACACGTACACCTCAAACATAGAAATTCTCTGATGAACTGTGGGAAATATTTTTAGAAAATGATTCACACAATCACGTGGATGCTTTTGCCAGCCATATCCTTTAACAAATCTCACAGGCTACCAAAGCTGCGGTTGCACTTCCAGAAACTCTTGTTCCCTTGAGGACTGGGTGTTCTTTAATGCAATCCAGTTTTATTTCATTCACCCTCCCCCTCCCAGCTGGCAGCAAAGAAAACAGGGGAAGGTACAATTGACCAGGTAAAGTAACAGTGGACTAGTGGAAAAGATGTCAATCATTTTCAGCAGTTAAAAGCAGATATTATAACAGTGTTTGTCCAGCTGAAAGGAGAGAACATTTACTGACTACAAACCAAGAACTGGATTTTCCTGCGGATCAGTATTAAGCTAGAATGTTAACTAGGGAAAATGGTAACTGGTATCGCAAAAAAGGAAAGGAGTAAAAGTAATTCAGCAACTGCTATTACTTAAGTCTCTTCAGCTCCAATAAGCCCGATTTCTTTCCAAAAAATGTAAACAGTGGGGGTCAGAATTAATGGAAATCACTTATTGGCACACAGGCGTTTTTACACATTTAGAAACACATACTGAGGGCATAAAATACATATTTTGCATTTATGTGTTTTTAAATGCGGTTTTGTCATTTTTTGACAGACCCCTCTAATCATTGTCTTTAGAACACGCGTCAAGCTGAACAAAATGCAGCATGTGGCGATGAAATGCCAATGCAATAAAACACAACTCTGAACACTCATGTGTAGATCCAGGCAAAATATCATGCTAAGTTTAGGTGTGCTCAAACCTGCATTTTATGTTTGTCCAGAGCGGAAATCTGCACTGGATACTTAAACGTAAGGATTATACTCAGGGGGGCAAATTTACTTACCTGAGAAAATTTGCCAGCGCTGGCTCCGCACACATCACAACACTACGCCAGGCATAAATTCAGCTGGACAATGCTAATTGAAGAAGATCCGAAGTTGCTCACAAGGTACCGAATGCTTGCAAAGTTGCGCTACCCAAAATACGATCAGCAGTTCGAAGTTATGTTAGCGTTGGCTAATTTGCATATGGCATGCAGTTAAAGTACAATGCCTGTATATGCAGCAGCAAATACATTACACTAGACTAGGCCAGGGAGCCTTAATAAAATTATGTAGAGTTGTTATATTGCTATATACATGTGCCCACAGTATAGTTTATGTGCCATATGTTATTAAATGTATCTATCGCCCTGTAAAAAGGAAAAGACGCCAGCGTTTTTTGGGACTTAGAAAAATTTACAACAAAATTTCAAGTAAGTCCTATCTACTCCATTGCACTTCGCCTGGTCGGAGATGGTGAAGGCAAGTCTGACAATAGAGGTAACAATCAGTAAAATAAAAAACTTAGTGAATTAGCATAATAACGCTCTTTCGCCAAACCGAAGTTACGGCAGAGTCTATCTCCTTCGCTAGCGAAAATAAGCCAGCGACCATTAGTAAATCGGCGAAGTGCGAAATGAGATCACGCTGATTTTCACCAGCGTTAGCCACTTCACCCTTTAGTAAATTTGCCCCCGGGTCGGAACTAGGGGTAAACAGAAGAGGCACGAGCCTAGCAGGGGCAATTCTGGGGCTGCTGACGCCTGCTTAGAGGGCATCAGGCTTGTACCCCCCCTGTTGCATACCCCTAGTCCAGCAATTGTAGGCAGACCCATTGCTGGGCTCCATCCATGGGCAGAAAAGACAAGCGGAATTGGCAACTTAAATATGCTCTTACTCCAACATCATTCATGCTACAAACTACTATTAATAGCTGTAAAATTCTATACTACATATACAAGAAGCATGAATTGGATCCTAAGTGAATAAGCACTATTATGATACAGCTGTAGTGGCTCGGTTATTCCCAAGGATGCATTACAGGGGACTTGTTTAACCCCTTGACAGGCTGGTTTGTGATGGCATCTAGTTTAGGTCTGGTTGTACAAAGCACCTACTTGATCCTACGGCCTAGACATGCCAAATGATATCTGTTTATGTGCAGGCTGCCCTTCAATTGCTGTAAATAAGGTCCTGCTACCTCAGCTGGTATACAAAACTGTCAGTCTGTCACCAACACAGGTACAACAAGAGACAGCAGATAATGGTACTGCTTAGGGGGCAAGGAGGTATACTCAATTCAATATATATTTAAGAACTTATTCTTTATGTTTAGGATTCCCTGAAATGGAACCCTAAACATGGGCTCCCGTAACTTCTGCCCAGGCTAATGCCAGTTCACTAGCAAGTATATTGCCAAGTAGGTGTCTGTCTTTGTTTGCCTTAAGCTGGCCATAGATGCAAAGATTTAATGGTATGCATCTCAGTTTCGTACGATATTCGGGCCGTGTGTGGAGTGTCCCGGCATTTTTTTCATGAGATGGCAATTGGTCGTTCAGACAGGTTAGAAAATTTCTGTTAACTACTGATAGAGTTGCCACCTTTTCTGGAAAAAAATACCGGCCTTCCTATATATTTATCTTTTTTCCCTATTAATAAAATTGGCTCAAGCATCATTTTTACAGGCCAGGTGGCAACCCTAGCTACTGATAATATCGTGTATTGCCGATCGGACGATATCGATGGGAGACTGTCACCAGCTTTTGTCGGACATGACTTTCGCATGATTGCTGTCAGGGGCCGAACAATCGGCTGATCTGTTCTTTTACTACTTTATTTGATCTGACTGGTTAGTGGCAGAACGTTCATTCGTCCGATATAAAGGTAGATCTGCACATCTATGGCCACCTTTATTCAGTGCAACTTCATTGGGATCTCCAGGCTACAGTACTTATTATATACAGACTCTTTCTTCGCTGGTCAGGATTTTCTCACAGCGGAGACCATGGTTTTGTTTCCCAGCACACAGCATTTATTTTATTATTTTGATGTGAGACGTGGTGTGTAGGTGATACGACAATAAAATGATCGGAAGGAGAAAGGCAAATAAAGCAGATGAAGACACAGGCTATTGTGCAGTGCCACCCCCACCTCTAGTAGCCCCGTGGTATTAGTAAATCAGGCCATGCCTTTGTTGTTACAGCGCTACGCTCTTTCTTGTTATTGTCTGCGCCTGCCTTCCGGTGGGGGGTGGGGCCCTGCCATGTGTCATACTGGGAGACAAAGGGAAACCTTATCCGTGCCCCGCACTCTTCCAGTAACGCGTAGGTAGCCCAACTCTTTTTGTCACAATACTCCGTCGATGCAGCGCCTAAAATGCATTGGCCACTTTCGGTCGACGCTATTACTACTACAAGTCGCATGATATATTTCTTTTAACATAAGACGCAGGACTGGACGTTCCACCGTTGCGTCACAACCCTCTGCCTCCAGCGGACCCTAAGGAAATAAATAAAAGCATAGGTGACTGAATTCAGCCATAGCAAGAGTCTGTGTTTGTTTCCGGAAGTGCAGCGTTCGCTTCAGCCAGACTTTTGTTTACAAAGATGGGGGTGTGTTCTCATTTGCTTTCCAAGCGACATACGTCAACTCGTCCTCTCCCTCCCCGCAACAGGGTGACATCATCGGCGAGCAACCTTTCTATAGGCCAGGCGCCTCTCCCGCCCCTCCCTGACGCCACATCCTTCCCCTGCTGTCCTATAAATACGCAGACTGCGAAGGAAGCTGTTCACTTCGGGGGACGCGGCAATGCGTGTTGTGATGTCTGTGCGTTGTTAGATAAGGCACTTTGTGGGGACTTTTATATCGGTTTCAAGGGGTTGCGATATTTACGGGTCAACAGAACCCTCTCTGAGTCGTGTGTGTTAAGTAGTACGACATGTCCGGGCACAGCCTGTGAAACAACAAAGGACATAAAAGTGAAAAATACCAAAAAAAAAAATTGTTAAATAAACAAAAACAGGGTTACTAAGACCAAGCGGAGCTCAATAGCCGATCCGTTTTCTTCCACCGGTCTTCAAGTAGCCGCTCGGTCGAGTTCCCATGCATACGCACTATCCCTGGGCCAACATGAAGCCAGAGATCATGGCGGCGGTGAGTTTCATCTCGAAGTTCCTCCGAACCAAAGGCCTCATGAACGACCTCGACCTGCAGACGTTCAACCAGTCCCTGCAGGAGATGCTGGCCGGTAAGATACACACTCACTTGTTTTTTTTCTTCCAGCTAGCGGCAGCGCTTCTATCCTATTTAGTAGTGTGTGTGTTACTGCAGGGAGTTGTAGTTCAACGTGAGCCCGCGGGGGGATGGGAGACAAATCCCAGGACAGACATGAACAAGCCACGGAAATCCCCTTTACTCCAGATCATTGAAATCCCTTTCAGAGCTTGATTGGCTTGCGGCCAACATCGCCTTCTACTCTCCTGCCTTTTATAGCTTTAATCTTTCAGTGAATTAAAGGGGAACTTCACCCCAACACAGATTAATGCCTAATGAAATGTCAAAACCAAGCAAATTTCCAATATAGATAAAACCATTGGTTATTTATCTCCTTTTTTTTTCTTTTCTTCTCTGGATCTGACTCTAAACAGCATAACAAATATTTGTTCTCTTCAGCTGGATCTTCTACAATCGACTTTGTTTTTGGAGACAAAACCACAATAAACAGATGTAATGCTTTCAGAAAAAATGTACAGATAGCGATGAAAACATTTATTTATGAGACGTTTTTTTCTGTATATTAAGTAGCTGTCTCCCCATTTTTTTTTTTTTATTTTTAATAAATGGGGACAGCACTTGAATCCCTTTTAACAATTAATCTCTTATTTTCTTTCTGTATATGAATCTTTATTTATTATTATAAAGTGTTATAGGGTCCCATTCCTTGCCCTCTTCTCCACCTTGATTATTTTTCTTTGCAGACTGGTATATAATGCATAAGCAACCCCAGATTTGTACTATATGACTAGTTCCCAATATTCTATAGTGGAACCTCAATTTTACATCCCCTGATTTTAAGTTTTCCATCATTTTGTGGTCCCACCCATATATTATGCATAATCCATTTTCCTGGATTTTACACCCATTTTTTTTCTGGTCCCCTGAAAATTTAAAATGGGGGTCCTACTGTATATACAAATGTTAACTAACTTTTCAACTCATTGTTTTGTTTAGTGAAACCACACACTGAACACTTGTGATTGTTGCAGTTTTTGGTATTCTACAAAGCAAAAAAAAAAATGTTTTTAAAACAAATGTTTTTCAACAAAACAAGACTTTAAACAATACAGACAGATCTATGTAAGGGCAATGAAACATGTAGCTACTAGAAGCAGCTAAATAATAGACAATACGGATAATTGTTTAGCAGAGGCAATTATCTACTTTCTATGGCAGGGTATTGTGGCATTGTGTAGCCACAACAAGTAGCAACTACTAGTATCTCTCAGGCTCATTTATCAACACTGGGCAAATTTGCTCATGGGCTGTTACCTATAGCAACCAATCGGTGATTATAAAGCCAGCTGCAAGGCTAACAATGAATGCAGCAATCTGATTAGTTGCTATAGGTAACAGCCCATGGGCAAATTTGCCCAGTGTTGATAAATGAGCCGCTCTGTGTCATTGCCTTTAGAGTTAAGTATAACTGTGTACATTAGGCATCTTCATCCAAATGCTTTTTTTTTTTTTCCAAACATTTCATAGCTTTCTATACAATGTTTTTGTCAACTTCAGGCTTGATTAGACACTGTTTAACCTTATCATTCCATATAGTGAAATGTTATTTAGTGCTGGTATAATATTTTCTGGTGTGCTCGAAAGATGATACTCTTCAGAAAATTGAAAATAAGTTGCTCAAATACATAGTTGAAATTCAGGTTTTTGTAGGTAATGCATTTTAAAACTACCTGCTCAATTGTACAACATTTCTAAAGCTAAATGTAATTTGTCTGCTTGTTTCTAGATCACTATAAGCATCATTGGTTTCCAGAAAAGCCATCTAGGGGTTCGGCCTATCGTTGTATTCGGATTAACCACAAGATGGACCCTTTAGTTGGACAGGCAGCAGACCGTATTGGACTCAGCAGCCAGGCAATGTTTAAACTTCTGCCAAGTGAACTTACTTTGTGGGTTGACCCATATGAAGTATCGTATCGCATAGGAGAAGATGGTTCTATATGTGTATTGTATGAATCTGTTCCAGGAGGTGGTATCGGTCCAAACAGCGGTGGCTCTCTAGTTGAGAGTAGGATCAGCTGTAAAGATGAACTCCTCTTGGGCCGAACAAGCCCATCAAAAACATACAACATGATGACTGTATCTGGTTAAGATACGGTTGATGGCTGGATGATCTTGTAACAGATGGAAACCAATTATTGTTTTTTAATTTGGGAGGGCTCCTATGGGGATGGATTGTGAAGTTTATACAATGACACAGCTGTGAAGAGTGGACACAAAATAGTGATAGATCTTTCTGAAGTGAAAGTGCCTTTGTTTAGACAGTGTCTTTGTCCATTCTGTAGCCTGTTATTTACGCAAATAAGAAAAATAGATCTTTTAAAAGGTCTTAATCTGTTTACCACTAGACCTTTTGTTTAGTGTTTACATTTATGTTAAACTTTGAACCCAAAGCTCAATGTTTGCTAAAAAAAAAGCTTTTTTTTAAATACAGTTTGCACTAATGAACTTAGATGATAATGCTTCTGGCAGCTCAGTCACAAGATGATTTGTTTCAATTATGAAAGACTGGAATTGTATATGGCAGACATAACTTGCACTGAATATGTATAGTTTGTAAATAAGGAGAGATGTGAGCATATTTGAAGTCTGCTACACATTATTCATATTGTGATATCAGTGTAAATACAACTTAACTGTGTTGAGAACAGGCATTTTCAAATGTGTATTAAAGGCACTGTCTTAACTATGGCACACTCATCAGTCGACTTATCTGTACTTTACTAGCTTGTAGTTTTCTAAGATGGAGTAAACTTCTTATTTTTAGAAAGTGGAGTTCTTTGTAATTTCTTGTACTTAATTGGGTCTTTTCCACAAGCACCATCTATTTTGTGAACTTTTATGTCCTTTTATTCGGTAAATTATGAACTGATGTAAATTTGTACAGTTCATGTATATTGATTGTGGCAAAGATGTACAGATTTCTATATTTTGGATGAGATTTTTTCTTCTCTATAATAAATTGTTTCATAACTTGCCATTTTAACACTTAAGTCTTGTGTAATTGTTTATAGAGTTACATGAGAGAACTTCTTTTAGGTCCAGCTGAATTTAGGTTACATCACAAAGGAAATTAACTCCAAGTGGAAGCTGAACTTCGGAGGGTTATAAATGTGCACTTCTGGAAATATGGCAACCATGTTCAAACCACTGGGATCATACACTGGATTTAGGTTATAGTTGTTACAAAACCTATCTAGTAATCATGCTATATTCATGATTTTAAGCACTTCATGATATGGAAGCAAATACAGGGGCTTGTATTTTGTGGAATTTCACATGACATACAGGAACAGCATACCTCTTCAGCAAACACCGGAATAAAATTATGAAAATATATGAAATAAGGATATAAAAAAAATTAACATTTCTGGCCCACCAATTTTTCAGGTCCCCTTTGGATATACTCCTCTGAGCAAATGACATGCTACAAGTAATCAAGGACAAAGTTCTACAGGAAAGCTTCAGAGCCCAAACTGAGAATCTTTTCAATTATATGTTTATATAAATCCCATTTTAGGGTACATCAAAACCTTGAAATAACCTTGGATAAAACCTTAAAAACAGGCTTTAATGTAACGAGTATCTCATACATGGCCTGTTGGATAGTGTGTGGCGGGAAGGCAATTTGCCTTTTAGTATCTTCTTGATTTTGTACCTGTTGGCTTCCAATCCTCAAAAGGTATGTTTTTTTTTTTTTTAATAAGCTGTTCCAATGTTCTTGTCAAAGGTAGGTACCTTTCTCACAATGTTATGTTTGTATGGTAATATATCTCTTGAGCATTAAAAAGCTGTTTTAGTTCTAATATTTTCTGAAGAAAAGATTCAAATCCCATATAAACAGACTGTTCGTACTGTTCAGCCATTCTGGCCTTTTCTCAACTCCATGCCCTAAATGCAAATACAAATATTGACATTCAAACTGGAACTTGTCTTTGGAAGAGAGAATAGTTTTACTCCTCCCTAAGAAAATGGAGAAACCGACGCTGGCCTTTATATGCCTTCTGGAAATGACCAACCCTTTTATCTATCTGGGCTTGCAGGTCATAATGCGTGTCCTTATCTAAACAAGATTTTAAAGATCTTTCGAATACTTGATTAGTACGATTTTCGGGCCGTGTGTGGAGAGTCCCGACATTTTTCGCCCCATGGAGACGATCGGCCCGGTTAAAAGATTTGTCGGCTGCCAATAATATCCCTGCATGTATTGCCGATCGGACGATTTTCAGTGGGAGACTGTCACCAGCTTTTGTCAAACACAATTTTCATAAGATTGCTGTAGGGACAGAACATCGTCTGATCTGTTCTTTTACTACTTCATTTGATCTGAAAGGTTAGTGACAGGTCGGAAGATGTGGAAGTTCGATTGTTCGAGGAGTTGAACGATCGGATCTTTGCTTCTATGACCAGTTTAAAGGGATACTGTAATGGGAATTTTTTTTTTTCCAAAATGAATCAGTTAGTAGTGCTGCTTCAGCAGAATTCTGCACTGAAATCCATTTCTCAAGAGCAAACAGATTTTTTTTTATATTCAATTTTGAAATCTGACAAGGGGCTAGACATTGTTAATTTCCCAGCTGCCCCAAGTCATGTGACTTGTGCTCTGATAAACTTCAATCACTCTTTACTGCAAGTTGGAGTGATATCACCCCCTCCCTTTGCCCCCCCCCCCCAGCAGCCAATCAAAAGAACAATGGGAAGGTAATCCGATAGCAGCTCCCTTACACAAGATAACAGCTGCCTGGTAGATCTAAGAACAACACTCAATAGTAAAAACCCATGTCTCACTGAGACTACTTCAGTTACATTGAGAAGGAAAAACAGCAGCCTGCCAGAAAGCATTTCTCTCCTAAAGCGCAGGCACAAATCACATGACCAGGGGCAGCTGGGAAACAGACAAAATGTCTAACCCCATGTCAGATTTCAAAATTGAATATAAAAAAATCTGTTTGCTCTTTTGAGAAAAGGATTTCAGAATTCTGCTGGAGTGGCACTATTAACTGATGCGTTTTGAAAAAAACATGTTTTCCAATGACAGGATCCCTTTAAGTGATAGTTGCTTAAAAACAACAGGAGTTGCTATCTCCTGACCTGCGAGTCCAGCAATTTGTGTTTAACGTGTATGGCTTCATAATGTGTTATACCACACTGCTGAGCCGTAATTATTTCTTCGATCTAACAAAGAAAACGGATGTGATCTAACCTGTTCTCTCTGTTGGTCACGTATGTTCCAGAGTTTTTTTGCTTTATTTGAGTATTATTCAACAGTTGGGCCAAAGTATAGTCTGCTGACACAACCAATTCAAAAGGATGGGGTGCAGACAAACTGCTATTGTGAATTGACCCCAGAGGGAGAGATTAGTTGCCCAGTGACAAATCTCCTCTACTGCAGGCGACTAATCTCCCCGAACTGGCAAGAATTTGAATCGCTGACGGGATCGCTTCAGATTTCTGAAGTTTCCTCTTAGGCTCCACCTTTAAACAGCAGTGCTTCATTCTGGGGCTCATTTTAAACATTGACATTTGCACCTAGACACTAACGCATGGCAACGAATCCATGAATAGCTTTTGCGAGCCAGCTGCGAGTTGAAGACTGAAAAATGTTTATTTGGTTGCCATGGGTTACTGCCCAGGTGCAAAGGTGTCCAGTGTTTCTTTTAAAAACCTTATGATCGACTCGTGTATATGGTTAAGTAACAGACAGAACAATCGGGGTAGTCTGAGAATCAAGTTTATACTTAATGTAACTATCTCGTGTATCCTATGGAACATGCTCATGTAAAAAAACATAAAGCATGTTTGATAATGGATGGGAGGGGCTTGGGAGATATGAAAATATTAAAGGGGGAAGGGTTGCTTTTGCAATCTGTTCCAGGGAAGTCCTGCTTTGTTGTGCTGTCTGGAGCCGCCTTTCACCCTAACCCACATGATCCAATTTTACTTACAACCTGCTGCCACCTCATAAACCGGTAAGTCCATTGGGCTTTGGGTCAACCTTTGTACCTCTAAAGTCGTATTGATTTATACAAGTATATAGTGACTTAAATTAATGAGCTGGATTTATTCCCAGGTTGCATATTATGTAATTTTAGCAGCTAGATTTTTTTTATATCCAATGCATTTAATTCATGCTTTTTTTTTTCTTTCTTTTAATGTGCATCTTGCTTTGTTCTGCTACACAAAAAATGTGTTAATTACAGACAGTAACTATCCAGTTTTACTTTACTACAGGGATAGTCTGCTTTCTGGAGCTCCATGTGTAGCACCACTTCAAACCCAATATGCTGGAGA
This sequence comes from Xenopus petersii, assembly GCA_038501925.1. NCBI lineage: Eukaryota > Metazoa > Chordata > Amphibia > Anura > Pipidae > Xenopus > Xenopus petersii. The sequence continues at coordinate 41,588,534 of CM076677.1, forward strand.
CACATTATATACTGTAGTAGTTCATGTCATCAACAGGCCTGAGCTGGCAAATGGCATGCAGTGGTTAAGTGGCTGACAGAGGAAGCGTCTCTGGACACCGCTCTGCTCCTTTCCCTTATGCATCTTCAAATATTTTCAGCTTGATAATCTGAAGTTGCTCGGCACATCATTCAATTACCGTTTATGCCTGGCTGCTGTTGAAATTTATGATGTTGGTAGTATAAAACTGCTTATGCCATGAAAATTAAAATAAAAGAAAGCAGAGCACTCTGAGCAATTTCAATTATTTATTTCAGGCTTACTTCACCGTTAAGGATGTAATGCTTCAGGAACAATAGCTTGTTATGGCATAAATATTCTTTGCAGCATTCATGAGCTATTGTCTCAGGTGATATGCATGTGTTACTGCAAAACAGAGAGCAGCTGGCTGCATCTTCAGCAATTTCCATGCAATTACTAACATTGGGAGAGAAAAACACACACATTCCACTGATTGGAAATCAGCGTATGAATCTTCCATGGTTTTCCCTTGAGGTCTTAGATATATAGGAGGCTATATATGGGATTTTGTTATGAGCTCAGGTGAGGAAACAATGTAACAGATGCCATTCATTATTAAACAACAGAATAGAGCAGAGGGTGCTCAGTTTACAGCCTTAGTCTCAGTAAATACAGCAGGGCTGGCATTCTAAAGAGTTTACCCTGTTTAGTGACTTTACATCTAAAACAGGATTCAAGGGTATTTTATTGAGTCTTATGTGATTCTCGGTTTCGGAAGCCATCATAATGCTTGTGTTTTATGGTGAGCAGTTCTGAATGGTTGGCAGTGGTGCTTTTATATGCAAGCCCTGCATTACACATGTAGTGGAATTTCGTCTAATATTCTGTATCATACAACTCATTGCCTCCCTGCGTATCTGTTTGGATACATTTCAAGGGAAAAGTCCCATTTCCCATACTTTTGCATGTTGCCAGTTAGAAGGTTTATTACAGTAGTACTGAGTCCACTGGCAGAGACTATCTACGCTGTATGTCTATGGTTGCCACCTGGCCAGTATCTTACTGGGCTGGCAGGTAAAAATAATGCTTGATCCCAATGTATTAGGGAATAGGGAAAAAAGATAAATATATAGGGAATCCTGTATTTTTCTCTAGAAAATGTGACAACCCTATGGGGCCCATTTACTTAGCTCGAGTGAAGGAATAGAAGAAAAAATACATTGAATTTTGAATGGTCGAATATGTCTACTTCGACCATCTACCTTCGAATACGACTTCAACTTCGAATCGAACAATTCGAACTAAAAATCATTCGACCATTCGATAGTCGAAGTACTGTCTCTTTAAAAAATACTTCAACCCCCTACTTCGCCAAATAAAACCTACCGAGGCCAATGTTAGCCTATGGGGAAGGTCCCCATAGGCTTCCTAACAATTTTCTGATCGAAGGAAAATCCTTCGATCGATGGATTAAAAATCCTTCGAATCGTTCGATCGTAGGAATTGCAGTAACTTCTTCGACTTCGATATTCGAAGTCGAAGGATTTACATTCGGCAGTCAAATATCGAGGGTTAATTAACCCTCGATATTCGACCCTGTGTAAATTTGTGTGTGTCACAGAATATTCCAATAATTTCCCTGGTCTACGCACTATCTTTAGCATTTATACAACCAACTCTCAAACTGCATGTCTGACTTGTTTGCATTCTATTCATTGGATGCAATATTTTATGTAAATCATTTCATATTTTCTATGTGTATAGAAATTAGGTAGTTTGTGTGTTGTCTTGCAGTGCTGCAAACAACAAATCTCTATACATATTATAAATATAGAGCAGACACTTAAGGTGGCGATACACGGGCAGATTTAAGATTCCGATATCTGTCCTTTAGACCAAGTCGGCAGCTTATCTGCCTGTATATGGCGTTCCGACTGGCCTCCCAGATCGTTATCTTACAGATCGATATTGATTGGCAAGGACTGAATTTCCTTTGCGATCAAGGACCAGGTCGGCTAGTTGATGCAGTCCTCATCACGTTGTCACCCATTGCCATCCCTGTAATCCGATTGTTTGGCCCTAGGGTCTAATGATATGATTAGCTCAATATCGCCCTGCCTTTGGTGGGCATATTGAGGAACGCTCATTTGGCTGATAGTGTATGGCCACCCTTAAAGGGAAACTATACCCCCCATTCCCCAAACAATGTAGGTCTCTATAAAAAGATATGGCATAAAACTGCTCATATGTAAAACCCTGCGTCATGTAAATAAACTATTTCATAATAATATACTTTTCTAGTAGTATGTGCCATTGGGTAATCATAAATAGAAAATTTCCATTTTAAAAAATAAGGGCCCCCCTGGGATCCTACGATTCGCTGTGCACACCAACAAACCATACTTGTTAGGTCACATGAGCCAATTAACTGACAGAGTTCTGTCTTTTGCTTCAACACTTCTTCTTGTTACAGTTGAAGTATTTCTGGTCAGGTGATCTCTGAGGCATCACACAGAGATGAAAAAGGGCAAGATTTACTTAAATATATATTCCAGTTTGGTAAGATTCTTTAATATGCCACTTAATATGATATAAACTATCTGTTGCTTAAGTGTTCATTTTGGGGGTATAGTTTTCCTTTAATCTTTTGCCTTATGCTATTTACTATTCTGATTCACCCCAATGTGGATCAATATTACTTTTTTTTTTGCTTATGCTACCCTTAAGTTGCCCATACATTAGCAGACCACACATGACCCTGCATGATCAGGAAGTGAAAAGGAGCTGCATCTCCTCTTCACTTTCTCATTTGCCAAGGCACCATACACTGGCAGATTCAGTAAGGAAACATTCCCAATCCACAAACTGAACAAAATCCATAGTACATGGATACATCAGTCAGGCCACCGTACATACTGAAATCATTCAAACTGTAGTTCTGTACAATTTTCTTGGTATATATACAGGTATATATATATATATATATATATATATATATATATATATATATATATATAGCGAGCATCACAAATGCTTGAACAGTGTTTTGTAAGTCCATAATTTCTACGGTTCTATTTCTGTTTAGAACACAATGGGACTCCTTTATAAACACTGGGCAAATTTACATCTGGGCAGTTAACCAATGCAACCAATCAGACGTTTGCTTTCATTGTTCTCCTAGCAGCTGGAAGAAAAAACTAATCACTGATTGGTTGCTATGGGTTACTGTCCGTTACTGCCCAGTTGAGCTGCTGTGTACACCCAGTTCTATGCATTTTCTCTGTGAAAAAAATGCATAGAAAAATACTTTCAGGATATTCTTGTACAGGGCCAGCCATGGAAAATTTAGGTGCCAGGAGCCCCAAATATAGTGATGGGCGAATCTATCCTACTTCACCGAAAAATTCGACATACTCCCAAACAATTCACTAAACGCACTGAAATCAATGGGCATCAAAATTATTTTGACGCGCAGCAATTTTTACACGACAATTTTTACACAGGCAACTTTTTTGTCAAAATGCAGTAAAGTCAATCAGCGTCCAAATTATTTTAACGCCTGACAATTTTTACACACAAAAGTTTTCTGTCCAAATGCATTTGGACTTTTTTGTCGAAGCCAAAATTCTCTGCAAATGTTGGCAGCAGTTTCGAGGAAACAATTCGCAGGTGGTGAAATACGGAAATTTGCAGCGAATCCATGCCTGGTGAATAAATTCGCCCATCACTACCCAATTTTCCATATTTGTGATTGCCAGTGTCAGACTGGGACACCAGGACCAGGGGCCCACCAAAAAAACACTTAACCACTATTCTCAGAGTCTCTTTTCTCTACATACTATTATAACGGAAATAAATATACGCAATGCGAAAAGTTATGCCTCTGTGTGAACAAATTTTCCTTTGTGCAAATTTAATATAGCTTTTGCGAATCAGGAAACTGTTTAGCGACCACTTCCGACAGTGGAAGAAGGTTTGCGAATTTAATAGTTTGCGCCAGTGCGTAATGAATGTAATAAAACTTCTTAATGAAAAAGTTGTTACGTTTGCCCTAAAAGATTACGACACCTTTAAGCACTTTTAAAAGTGGGCAATGCGCAATGAGAATTCGCAATTCAATACCTGTTTAAGGAAGAGCATTACATTACAAAATGCAACATTTTATTCATAGCTGTGCAAATTGTTTTGCTCTTGTGACTTTTATTACATTCCCCCATATAACTATAATCTATTATTCCATCTATTCAGGGCCGGAACTAGGGGTAGGCAGAGTAGGCACGTGCCTAGGGCGCAAAGCTGGGAGGGCGCCAGGCACGTACCTCCTCTGTCGCCTACCCCCAGTCCGGTTCCCTTCTCTGGCCGACACTACGTACTGTTCGCGCTTTATGCGCATGCGCAAATTCGCGCATGCGCACGTGAGCACAAATTCACGCATGCGCGAACACTAAATAGGCACTGCGACTGCCGGGCTGCCTAGGGCGCCTGCCCAGCATGGCCCGGCTCTGCATCTATTTAGCCTCTTTGGGGCAAATTTACTTACCTGCAAAAATTCCCCAGCGCTGGCTTCACACACATCGCAACACTTCGCCAGGCGTAAATTCGCCTGGACAACGCTAATTCACGAAGATCCAAAGTTGCATACAGGGTATCGAACGCTTGCGAAGTTGCGCTAGCGAAAATATGATCAGCAGTTACGCTAGCGTTGGCTAATTTGCATACGGCGTGCAGTTAAAGTACAATGGCGTATATGCTGCAGCAAATACATTACACTACACAAGGCCAGGGAACCTTAATAAAATAAAATAAAGTTGTTATATTGCCCTACACACGTGCTCACTGTATAGTTTATGTGCCATATGTTATTAAATGTGGGGGGGGGGGATTTCGTATTTTTCAGCCTATCACCCTGTAAAAAGGAGAAGACACCAGTGGTTTTTTGGGACTTAGAAAAAATTTCAACTTTTTTTTGGAGGAACTCATATCTACTCTATTGCAGTTTGTCTGGTCTGAGGTGGCGAAGGCAAGTCTGGCGCAAGAGATAACATTCAGGAAAACTCGCATCTTAGTGAATTAGCGTAGTTACGTCCATTCGCCAGCGCGAAAATTCTCCTTCACTAGCTAATTTACGCCACCACCCGTTAGTAAATTGGCAAAGTGGCAAAATTATGTAACTCTGGCGAATTTTCGCCAGCATTAGCCACTTCGCCCTTTAGTAAATTTGCCCCTTTGTTCTCATAGAAATAGAGGATGACCATGAAATAGGACAAATCTTTAGAAGCAGGAGGGCCCACTGACACCTGGGTCCACCGGAAGTTCTCCTGGTATCCCGGTGGGCCAGGCCGACACTGCTAATAGCTCAAAATCCAACAGTAAATAACAGTGGGTTTCAGACAGAATCTCAGACAGCGGTGCAGTTAATGCTTGAGAGAAAGGAGGGAGACAGCAGGCCCAAAATAATGTAAATAAATCACTTTCTTACAAAACTTCTCTACTTCACCATTATTATTGTTTTAGGGACACATTTTTTCATGGCAGTTTCCTTTTATAGTTATTGTTCTTTATTTATTTAGTACCAACAGAGAGAATACGTCATGCTGTAAACCTTGTGAGTTAAATTATTAAAGGCATTTGTTTGTCATAAGGGCTATTCCACACGGGGAGATAGCGACGCGTTTGCGGTCGCGGCGACAAAGCGCCGCGACAGTCGCCGCGACCGGCGCAGGCGACAGTTTTGTATGGGCGCCTATGTAAAAACGCCTGTGCGTCGCTATCTCCCCGTGTGGACTAGCCCTAAATGATTGGAAAGCTCTGCTTAATTTGCAGCTAACTGATAATAATGAAATGGTGATGATGTGATAAGGATGTTGGACTAGATGCTACAATGAGATAGGTGCCTGCATTGTGCCAGCATTACATTCATGATGAAAAGTAAAAAAAGTGAAAGTAATGGATGCTGGGTTTTTATTTGGAGAGGTTGAACTTGATGGACTTTGTCTTTTTGCAACCCGATTTAACTGTGTAACTATGATGAAGGATAATATATGATTATATGGTAGTAAACTCTTTCCTGTGACATTGGAAGTAAGATGTTGCTTTGAAAACATAATATGTAAAGGGCAAGTTTAATAGGCCAGTCTTGTAAAGCATGTGACGTACTTTGCCCTTTTCAGTGGAAAAACAACCTGCTCAGCTCCAACTATACTAGGGAGTTTACTACTTCCCACACCTGAGTTATGCAAGTGTGTTATCTCCCTCTACTGTGTGATTTATACTCACTTGCCTGGGACACAAGGCTCTTTGCAACTGATCACGTACTCCAGGCTACGTGTGTGTGCTGAGGAATTTGTTCTATATCGGGGCTCACATGATTAGTCCTTAAAAGGACACAGACCTGGCTGCTTATTTATACTATTTTTAAATCTATTTTAACATTTACAGATAAATATATCACAGTTCCAGCAATTTACAAATAATATGGGGGCATAACCACTGATATTGGCTAGGCTCCCGTTCAACAGGATGGGGAAAGCAATTGAATTTGCTGTTAGCATATCCTGTTGGGTTACAGCCTGTTGACAAAGAAAGGAAGGTGTGCGAATGGAATGCTTTCCCATTGCATTTGTATTTATATGTAAGTTTGTGTGAGGCGTTGAGATCATTACCTACATACTCCTTATTTCTTTGCATGACACCTACTTTCTCATTTCATACTATTATTATCCTCATATGGTCTGCCATGGTCTAAATCTTATTAGCACTCATTTTGCATAGTGAAGAGGGTGGAGCACTTGAAGGGGAGGCAATTTTTTGGTGAAAAAACTTTCCTCCAACCAGTGTCGGCTTTATTAGCCCCACCCTAGTGGGGGAAACATTTTTTGGGAGTGCTGGCATATCTGAGGAATATATATTAAATATATATATTTATATAGTGTATACAAGTATGGGACCTGTTATCCAGAATGCTTGGGACCTGGGGCTTTCCAGATAACGAATATTTCCATAATTTTTCATACCTTAAGTCTACTAGAAAATCAAATAAACATTAAATAAACCCAATAAGCTGGGTTTGCTTCCAATAAGGATTAATTATATCTTAGTTTGGATCAAGTACAAGGTTCTGTTTTATTATTACAGAGAAAAGGGAAATCATTTTTAAAAATTTGGATTATTTGGATAAAATGGAGTCTGTGGGAGACAGCCTTTCCGTTATCACATGGCAACTCTTATTGATAATGCCAGCTGGAAGAAAAGCCATCGAAATAACTGCCACTGCAACATACCCATGATTTTTCAAAGCAGACTATAATGTGCCCCCATTGGTAAACAGCACATGAAGGGGGTGATTTATCAAGATTCAAATTTGAATTTTTGCCACAATTCTAATTTCTTTGCACAAAATCTCTCAAATTTGAATTATATTTTCAAAAACTCAAATGTTTTGTATTTATTAAGCACAAAAAACATGAATTTAAAACTACAGCATCTAAAAGCTTGCGAGTTCATGTAGAAGTCTGTGGGAGTTGTCCTATAAAAAATTCAAATATTTTTTGAATTAAAGTTTTTTTTTTTTTTTAGCTTAAAGTCACAAATTCAAGGTATTCAGTTGTATTCAGGCAAGTTTTTTTCTTTAAATTTTGAGTTTATTAGAAGTAAAAAAAAAAACCTTGATTTTTTTTTTATAAATTAACCCATAATAGTGGCACCTGCTTTTATGCTGGAATTCAGGGGAAACCTCAAACTCGTGATGTGATTTGCCTCCTTTATTCTGGGCTTTTCACATTGTGATTGTATTATTTGTTTGTATTATGAGTTTGAGCTTTTCTGCATTTTTTATAGCTGTAGTAAAGTATCAGAAGTAATGTGCTCCATGCCATAACCCTTAGGGTATGGCCACACGAGAAGATTCGGGGAGATTTCTTTGCTTGGTGACTAATCGCCTCATCTTTTGCGCGACTATCTCCCCGAACTGCCTCTGCGTTTTTCCCCATAGGCTAGAATGAAAAGTCGCCTGCGTTAATGCACACGCGGCGATGCGTTTTTTATAGTCGCCTGAAGTTGCCTCACTGAGGCAATTTGGGCGACTATTGAAAACACATCGCTGTTCAATGGGGAAAAACGCTGAGGCAGTTCAGGGAGATAGTCGTGCAAAAGACGAGGCGATTAGTCGCCAGGCGACAAAATTCCCCCAAATCTCCTCGTGTGGCCTTACCCTAAATCTTCCCACAGTGACTGTGAACCAGTAAGTGAGATCATAGCATCTGCATTCTGAAGATAACGGTGCCACAAATCATAGTCTATATTGTTGCTGCGTATCTTGACAGCGCTATATAAATAAATGATGATGATGATGATGATTGTTGGCCTGTTTATCAGCAGTCAGAGTTGGATCAACAGGTTTTAGAGGTTTTTGAAACTACAATTAAACTCACTTTCTCTAGAACCACAAATGCCATGGAATTTATTAAAGGATACAAAACTGAAGAAGCAGAAACGGAAAAACTTGTGAAAACCACAACTTTTTTACTTGTCGCACAATAACTACCACTTTTTCAGATTGTTGCGCAAACACCGATGTCAAAAACACCCAAAAACCTCTAAAACCACAAATCAAAGAAAGATCTTCCAGTTGTAAATGCAACATCTGCCGCTGACTTCTACATGATTTCGACAGGTTTTAGCTGGAGTATTTTCAGATTCAGAATTGTCGCAGTTTTGTTGCATAATAAATCCGGGGGAAAATCTGGCTTTTTTCCCTGGAACTTTTCTGGGTTTTTGGTGTCAAAAGCCCAACCCAAAAAAGTTGGGGTTTGATAAAACGGCCCCTTAGAGTGTACGTTCTTTTGGGCAGGGCCCTCAGCACCTCATGTATCAATTATTTACTGATTTCTATGCTCAGTAAATCTGTATGTTCAATGTATGCACCTGTTTATTGTCCAGTACAAGTGATTAATCATTTTGTGATGTGGGGCACTTCTGGATTGTCGATAGGATGACTGGCCTTTCAAGCCATTGCTTTGCTCCCTGCTTCCCCCACTGCTAAGTGTAGAGTGGGGGGGGGCATGTGGAATGTGAAAGGCATGTGTGTGCTTTTGTCTATACTTCCTAAGTGCTGCTTCCCACAATTTCGAGCCCTCCTCCTCCTTTTCCTGCTGCATCTGCACCTGCCTCTGTCACACACAATTTTTCTGGGAGAAGTGGGTGGATTTTGCACACTCACAGTACAAAACAAAAGTTCTTCATCTATTTATCACTCGAATCTAGTTATTTTGATGATTTTATTGTATTGTCAAATGTTTAATTTTCAGCGTATAATCTCTATAATTTCTTAAAGCAAGTAACAGACAGCAAGGTCAGTACAGGGGTTTACATAAAATAATATATACTTGGTATTAACAGGATTGGGAGATGCGGTAACTTGAAAATCAGATTTATTTTAAAGCATATATTAAATTTATTTCTCTATATTGTGGAAAAGTCATTTTGTAAAGTATTTAATGGAATACAACTTGTTACAGAAGTAGAAAATTCAGGCAGATTCTGAAAGCAGGGGTTATCCTGAAAATAAACCAATACATAATAGTGATGTGCGGGTCGGGTTTTTCCAAACCCGCACCCACCCGATAGCCGCCCTCCACCTGCGCCCACCTGAGGCCGACTTCCAGGTTCCTTTTATAGACCCACGCTAACCCGCCCTTATACAAAAGGGGTGGGGCGAGCAGGAGCGTGTCTATAAAAGTTGAAGTTGGAAGTTGGCATTGTAAGGTCGCGGGCGGGGAGAGCAGACGACCCGGAAAGGGGGGTGCGAGGTCGGCGCGAACCCGCCCAACCCATGGGTATCGGGCCGGCCCGCACATCATTACGACAGAAGGCCTCATTCATGACTAAAGATGCAGTTGTTCTCACTTAAAAAAAGACGCAGTCATTGCATATTTTAATGGCATTCTTTAGGGGTACAGATATGGCATCCGTTGTGAATTACGGAAAGGTGGTCTCCCAAAGACCCCATTTCATCCAAATAATCCAAATTTTTAAAGTACCTTGTACTCGATCCAGACTATAAAATATAATGAATCCTTATTGAATTCATTATAAAAATATAAATATAATGAATCCTTATTGGGAGCGAAACCATATTGGGTTTATTGGGAGGCACATTTATTATTATATATAATTATTTATTTATAAAGCTCTAAAGTCAACTGAAAAACAAATGACCTTCTGCTGGACTGAATAATATAAGCACAGACAGACCTAGTTATTAATTATTATTATTATTATTTTTGTTGCGCAGCCCGAGATTGTGACATGAAACAATTTCCCAAGGGTTTGTTATGGCTCCTGCAATATCCAGAAGTAACCGGTCTGTGCTAGTAGCATTGTGAAACATGTAAGAATCACATAGTTGAAGGCTGAAATCACTGGGTTTGTTGCAGCTGCTTATGTTTCAATACATAACACAGCTGTATTCCTGAATGAAAACACACAGGCGTCCCTTCTGTATGATGCTACTGAATAATGTTTAAAGCCAGAGCCCGGTCCTTTAATTAAAGGAATTATTTTTTTTAATGCCTTAAAGGATCTGTTTTGCATTTACCCTGCAGCTCTTTGGTCTGCAAAATCCTTTCGCAGCCTATTTCATACTGTGACAATAAGGATCATGTTGTGAGAATTAAGGAGCTGTGCTTGGAATAAATATTCCACATTGTGTCCTTGAGGTGGCAACAAAGGTTATCGGCACCCATTTTATCATATTCATCTGGCATGTCTTTAATAATCAAATGATGGGGGGGTTGAAGGGAAGGAGGAATAAAATCTCTAGAATCATGAGCTTAAATAAATGAGAAAACTGACATTCTGTGTTTTTACAGCCACAGACCCATTGTTTGCTTTTGAAACAACACAAAAAAACTTTATTGTGTATTTAATTGTAAATACCAGTAGGGATGTCGCGGACTGTTCGCCCGTGAACATCGACTGTTCGCGTTCGCCGAATGTTCGCGAACGTCGCGCGACGTTCGCCAATTTGGGTTCGCCTTAGCTGATGCTTTTTTTTGCCATTTCTCCCCCAGACCAGCAGATACATGGCAGCCAATCAGGAAACTCTCCCTCCTGGACCACCCCCACACCCCCTGGACCACTCCCCTTCCATATATAAACTGAAGCCCTGCAGCGTTTTTTCATTCTGCCTGTGTGTGCTTGGAAGAGCTAGTGTAGGGAGAGAGCTGTTTAGTGATTTGAGGGACAGTTGATAGTAACTTTGCTGGCTAGTAATCTACTTGATACTGCTCTGTATTGTAGGGACAGAACTCTGCAGGGATTTGAGGGACAGTGAGTTTAGGTTAGTTAGCTTTGCTGACTAGTAGTAATCTACCTTCTACTGCAGTGCTCTGTATGTAGCTGCTGTGGGCACTGATCTCTTCTGATCTCATCTGCTGACTGCTGTAATAACCCAATAGTCCTTGTAAGGACTGCTTTTATTTTCTTTTTTGTTTTTTTACTTTGCTACTATAAGAGCCCAGTGCTATTAGTCTAGCTGTGTTGGGGAGTGGGACTGGTGTGCTGCTCCTAGTAGTTCAGCACCAACCAGAGTAATTTTTTTTTTAATATATATATATATTTTTTTTTTTTTTTATCTTACTGTTCTTTAACGTGTCCAGTGCTATTTGCTGTTCTTCATAGTAGTGCACCAATAGTAGTGCACTTGCAGGCATTGTTTGCCCAGTGTGTTCTTCAAACAACTGCCACCTAGCTGTGTGAGCTTTTTCACATTCTGTCTAAATATCAATAATAATACCGTCTCCAGAAACACCACCTGAGTGACGTTTTCCAAGCAGCAATAATATATTCTGTATCCGCTGCTGTAGTGTATACGTTGACCTTGCAGGCATTGTTGTTTGCCCAGTGTGTTCTTCAAATAACTGCCACCTAGCTGTGTGAGCTTTTTCACATTCTGTCTAAATATCAATAATAATACCGTCTCCAGAAACACCACCTGAGTGACGTTTTTCAAGCAGCAATAATATATTCCGTATCCACTGCTGTAGTGTATACGTTGCCCTTGCAGGCATTGTTTGCCCAGTCTTTAACCAAGTGCCACCTAGCTGTGTGAGCTTTTTCACATTCCGTGTCCAGAAACATCACCTGAGTGACGTAGTGTGATTTCTGCCCTTTACAGCACAAAACGCAGCGCTGTGTCAACAATGTATTTTTCAGATACATTTTTGCCCTTGATCCCCCTCTGGCATGCCACTGTCCAGGTCGTTGCACCCTTTAAACAACTTTAAAATAATTTTTCTGGCCAGAAATGTCTTTTCTAGCTTTTAAAATTCGCCTTCCCATTGAAGTCTATGGGGTTTGCGACGTTCGCGAACCGTTCACATTTTTGACGCAAGTTCGCGAATATGTTTGCGAACATTTTTTCCGATGTTCGCTACATCCCTAAATACCAGATATTGATATCGTACAGGCAGATACTTTAACTGAATATTAATCATTGCTATCTGATTTTGTTGTTGTTGTTGCAATTAACAGCCTGCTGCCTGCTTCTTGAGTGCAATTGAAATTGCTCCCCCCATCAGAAGAAAAACATGAATTAAACAGTACGTGCTCTAAAGTATATCTCATTAATGACATATCCTTTGTTTTTCATCCATTGATTTAAAGCAGGTAAGAAAATAGAAAGAAAAGAAATGTATTTCTAGTAGTATAATGTTACATGTGACATCAGTTTTATATTACAAATAGTATTGTAGAAGTAACATAAGAAATAGTCACGATCTTCACCCAGAATCCAGAACCAATGCTAGGCTCCCTGGTCTTGGCTCTTGTTTCCAGCTTTAACAGGAGCCCTCGGCTAATTGGATGCCGCCAGGTCTTAATAAGAGAGGAGCCAAGCCAGGTCCCGACTGAGAATTAAAATAGGCCCTGACATTTCAGGTACACAGAGGCCCAATCAGCCCACACAGAGGCCCAAACAACCCCCACCAGCCCACTAAATACTGACTTTCTATGGGACCTTGTAGCAGACCCTCTGGCATTTGCCAGAACCCACAGATTGCCAGTCCGGGCCTGAGCCAAGCTAACGGTTCTGGACGAGCAGAGGGGCACGATCGTTAAACAAAAAGTCTTTGGGCAGAAGGTCACATTTCAAGGAATAGACGTAAAGCGTATTCAAACAGGCTGGGTCGGTGTGGGCAGAATTCAAGCAAAGACAGGCAAGGGTCTAAGCCGAAAAAAAATCAGAATGGTCAAGACAGGCACGGGTCGGAATACGGATATCAGAATAATCGGTTTACCATGCAGAGGTAGGAATCACAGAAATCAGGAAAGTCAGGCAGGCAGGGTCAAAACAGGAATCAGAATACAGGATTACTCAGGATAGCATCCAGGAACTCTCACAAGATGAACCTAACAACGGGGAATTAGTTTGAATGAAAGGCCCCTTTAAATACCTTTTTGTTTTGCCTCCAATAAGGATGTATTCATTGTACAGTATCTGGGTTTGGATCAAATACAAGTTACTGTTTTATTATTACAGAGGAAAAAAAAAACATTGGCATTGCTTGATTAAACACAAATTTGTTTCTGAAATCCTTATGTCTCAACAGTACCCTAACCTTTAGTTTGTAAAATATTGTGAGTAGGCCCCTTTATTACTATTGTATTCTGTAAACCTTTTGGGTTTTTTGTCTCCATTTGTTCCCTGTTCGTTATAAAGTAATGTAAAGCACTGTGGTACTTGTTGGCTCTATATAACTAATGAAGATGATAAAATGGAGTTAATGGGAGATGGCCTTCCCATAATTTGGAGGTTTCTGGATCGGGTTTCCGTATGACAGATCCCATACCTTTGTGCACACACAATTCAATCAATGCTCTGAAAGTCAAAGTTTACAGCTATGGCTGCATGCAGAATATCCCATGTAAAGCAATTAGCTCTGATTCTGTGGTGTCCCGCGTGAAAATGTATAGTTGAAGGCCATCAGGTTGCTATATTTATAAGAAATATTAACATTTGGTCAAAAATACCACTAATGGAATATGTGTGTTGTACTGGAAATTGTAGATCCATGTGCTTTCATTTGTAATATCTTTGTCAGACAGTTGGGATACAACATTCTATAGAACCGATACAGTAGCTCCTACAGTGTTCCATTATTATGTACTCTTATAGAGAATCTGTCTCAGAATCTGTCTATTTAAACTGGCTGTTTACATCACGGGCCCAGTCTTATGCAGCATGAACAGCATTTTAATGTGGAAAGTCTTGGGAGTGAATACACGTTTATAAGGATTGTGCTATGAAAGAAGTGCTATAACTGTTTGTTCTTAAACCCATGTGGACTGCCAGCCTGTCACAGCCTCTGTTTGGTAGTACATTTGTGTCTTTGCTCCTTCAAGCCAGGAATTTAATAATGAGCACCTGCTTTGAGGCCAGTGGGAGGCAATCGGCTTTCTAGCTGGGGTCCCTATAATTCAAGTTCTGCATTTAAACAGACTTGCCATTACAGGTGGCAGGGGTGACAGACCCCCTTGAAATAGCACACAATTGGTAATTGATTTGACAGATGAAACAAAAGACGACTAGGAGAAAAGGAACAACTGTGACTGATGCATGTCAAAAGGCTCTGGAACGCAAAGCTCAGATGACTCCCCAGAGAAAAAAAAATCCCTACTTTGGATTTCTTCTTGTTGAGGAATGTTTGTCATTTTTGGCAGCAAAAATGCAGCTCCCAAATTTTTTTCCCAATTTTTAAATCTGAATTCCATCTCTGGTAGTGCAGAGAGCGCAATTACGCTCTCCACACCAGTGATGCGCCCCCCCCCCCCTACACCTGCTCAACTACCCCTGAAATGCCCCTGCTCTGTAGGCATTGTGTTTCATTGGTTATTGACCAGAAATCTGACGCAAGGAGTACAGGAATGAGTTATAATGACTGTTAACTGCAGGAAAGAGAGGCACAAATGTCACCAGCCACAGCAAAATAGGCAATGCCATTTACTTTGGTCTAGATGGCAGCTACAATCCATCACAATTTTTCCCATAGCCCAAACAGCTGATACACAGTGATGAAACACAACACACACCACTGTGTCCAACTTTTGATCATTCTTTTTCTTTTCATTTTCCTTTGAGATCATATATAGCAACTGCAATAACTTCTGTCAATTCTTTCCACTTGGTTTGGTTTTCAAAATGTGTGGGCTGTATTTGTGATAAAGAACTCATTTCTAATGGGACCATCATAGAGGTAACTTAGAGACCAGCAATTCAGAAAATAAATTACTTTTTCAAAGCAGTTGAAGAAAAGTTGATAGATGTGTTGTATTGTAATAATTCAGAGGACTGAAATGTTTTCTGCCTGTTCTGTTTTTAACCCTTAAATTTAAACATGTATATGTAACGTTATCATTAGCCTTCATCAGTCCCTGCACTAGTGGAGTTTACAAACAAAGGTCCCTATCTCTTTTACACACACACTTTGGTCAGTTTTGTCAATTAACCTTTCTGACTGTTTTTGGACTGTCGTAATACACCAGAATGCCCTAAAGAAACTCACCCAAGCACATGGAGAACATACAAACTCATTGTAGATAGTGTCCTGGTTGAAACCTAGGACCACAGTGCACAGGACAGCAATGTAAACTACTGAGCCACCATTCTAATGAAGTATTAGCCAGTATTAACCGAAAAATGTGCTCCTCCATTCCTTTACTTATTTCTGTTCTCTTTGCCCTATGGCACATGCAATCATTTAAAAGCCACTGGGTTGTCATTGAGAATTGCAGCTGTTAACACATCCTTCCCTGGCTATCAATGCTTCTAGCATCAGGTTACCAGGAGATATCTCAATGCTCCCTTTGGAGGGTGGTCAGCTGCAGGGAGGGATGGTCATGGTGATGGAGCCCTGCCTCCTGTAGGCCCAAAGGTCTCCAGGCCAGCCCAAAATGCTGAAAATAGACTATACTAGAATGTAGACAGCCCTTAAAGATTTGGAAAACAATAACCATAGAATAAATAGCCAATAAGAGGTGGCAAAATAGTAACAATGTATAAAAATCATTACCATGCAGAGAGTGCTAAATGAGAGAACACATAATGTAATGTAACGAGCATGTGTTTAATATTGATACAATTATTAGTATTAGCACTGTAATTCTTGTTAATGAACAGAATGACAAACTGCACTAATACCATTTGGATATCTGGATTGTACCCCATCCTGTTGGTCTGATACACCCAATGTGGTCTAGCCAGGGTATTAGCCTACATTTTTTAGCATAATTTATTTCCTACTAGATTGTCAAAACTGGCAATGTTATATAGCATTTACTAGACAATGTATGGTTGGAAAAAACAAAGTAAAGGGAAGCATATACATGGGAGCAGTGCTTGTATATGGTGTATATTCTTTATTATGACTTCAAATAAGCATAGCAGGTAAAGATTTGGTTAAAATAAACTCTTGTTTACAAGCAATGCTTTTGTTTAAATACAAAAAACATTGTTGCCTATATCTGAGTTGTACTTACACACATTCTATTGTAAAATGATGGATTTATGAGGGTGGTAGAAGATAACAGAATAAACATGTGCAGCAGACTATGGAAAGATTGCTTATTGTTAAAAAAAAATTCCATCTGAACTCTGTGATCCTCTGTGATTGTATGATTTACATTCTGTGTTACTACACTTGCCTATACTTTTGCAAATAAATCTTTTGCAAGACCAATCTGCCAGTTCAGTAATCCATTTGTGACCAAATTTTACTAATACTCTATATCAGTGATCCCTAACCAGTGCCTTTGGAGTAACATGTTGCTCCCCAACCACTTGATGTTGCTCCCAGTGGCCTCAAAGTAGGTGCTTATTTTGAATTTCTGGCTTGGAGGGAAGTTTTGGGTGCATAAAAACCAGATGTACTGCCAAACAGATCCTCCTATGTGTTGCCAGTCCACATAGCGCTAATAAATAGGCAAGCACAGCATTTGGTACCCCCCAGGAACATTTTTTATGCTTGTGTTGCTCCACAACTTTTTTTACATTTAAATGTGGCTCATGGGTGAAAAAAGGTTGCTCTGTATTATTATTGTCATTGCAGGGGACAGACATTCCGAAATCCTGCAATCCAATATGAAATGTCTATTATTCTATCACATTATCAGGGCAAGCCTCAGGTGTGAGGTTGGTATGTAAAAGCCTAGGTGCGTTATAACACGGGTAAAGTGGATATTTGACATGTTGATTGGCTGGAAACATGTTGCTACAAAGAATCATGGTTTATTAATGAAAAGGAAGGCATGTAACAGATGAGAACAAGATATAAGAATAAGTTCTTACACCGGGCCAGGCAAACAATCACAAGTCCATATAACAGGCTGAGGTCGGGGGCATGCTGAAACATAGGGTAGTCCAATAAACCGGCCGAGGTCAAATACCAGGAGATCCACCAGAGTTCAGGCAAAAGGGAACTGGAGCAGAGAAACAAGATATGGAACAGAGAACCGGACAGGAACATGGGCAAAGGGAACCCAGGGCTATGAAAACCACAGACTGGATCACACTATAAGGCTTGAATGATCAAGCAACCAGGAGTTATTGTAACAGGCTTATAAAACCCCCTAATTGCAATCACCAGTGAGGAGGTGAGTGTGGACATAGGGTAATACATGGGTATTTAACAATATGTGTAAGACTAGATCCCAAAGGTTTCCAGTTGCTCAACATGGTAATGCAGGGCCAGTTCAACATGCAGCCTGGAGTTTGAGCACAGGCAAGTTCTGACACACATTTTATATATTAAACACTCTTTACAAGGTTTTAAAATATAGCGCTAACATTAAGTGATTTGGGACTATTGGCTCAATGCTTTTTTTAGTAGTCCATCTAGTAGTTGGGGCTAAAACACCTGAAATCACCCTCCATTTCCTTCTACGTGAATCACCTGAAAACAGTTGTTTAGATGATTGTTGCTTGAGAACACAGCAGTGTGGTTTTTAGGCAACAGTTAATTGACAGGCATATAGAAGGTATTGGAATTGGAGGATTTGGGGCATTTTAGCACTGTGTGTTACAGCTGGTAAAAGCCTGTAAGCAAAACCCATAATAGCAAGTATATTGCACCCAGCACATTTAGTTTTAGGTGCATATGTGCCTGCTGCATTGTTCTTGATATGAACTGGCTCCTGCATCTGTTTTGACGCTAATTGTGCATCCTCTGTACCCATTGGTCCCGTTCCTTGCCTATCAAGTTTACTCTTCTCCCATTAGTTCTTTGCCCTTTAAATAGCTCCTTCCCTTACCCCTCTTGCTCTTGCTTCTGCCTTTAATAGCCACCTTTCACTTCGGGAGGAACCCTCAGCTAATTGGATGCCACCGGGTCTTAAAAAGAGAGGAGCCAAGCAAAGGTTCTGAACGAGCAAAGGGGCACAGTCGTTAGCAAGGTTTTGGACGGAAGGTACAGTTCTAGGAGTAGACAAAGCGTAGTCAGACAGGCCAGGGTCGGAGCGGGCAGAGTTCAAGAAAGGTCAGACAGGCAGTGGTGGATTCAGGCAGAGTTCAAGCAAGGTCAGATAGGCCGGGTCGGTGCAGGCAGTGTTCAAGGATAGTCAGGCAGGCAAGGGTCAAAACCGGTAGAATCAGAATAGTCAGGCAGGCAAGGGTCAATGTAATCAGAGTTCAGAGTGGTCAGGCAGGCAAGGATAAGGTTTGGCAGAATTCAGAATGGTCAGGCAGGCAAGGGTCAAAACAGGAATCAGACAGAAGAAGAATCCCACCCAGATACTAACAAGTTAGACCTAACAATAGGTAGGGTCGCCACCTGGCCGGTATTTTACCAGCCTGGCCGGTAAAAATGATGGTTGATCCCAATGTTATTAATAGGGAAAAAAGATAAATATATAGGTAGGCCGGTATTTTTTTTCCTGAAAAGGTGGCAACCCTAACAACGGGCAATGCATTTGTCTACAGAGCCCCTTTAAATATTTGAATTTCACACCTTTGCGATGATGTCATGACACTCGTGGCGCACTAAAACCCGGAAGTGCACGCCGTGCGCTCCATAGAGAACCCAGCAACAGAGAGGAATAGATCAACTTGGCAGGCGTCCCCGTCGGCCCGCTAGGCCACCAGGGTGAGTCCTCACAGCCACATTGCAAAGATCATCTGAACTGAAAAAACTTTTGCATTGAAATAAAGCATTTTAGTGGGCTTGAAATAATTGTATTTACCTAAACTTAGCTACCATTTTCTTTTTTACTTTTAACCTGTTGCTATTGAACAATCCTTACCAAGTATAGATAGCACAGAAAGATCATTTTTGGAATGACTATTAATACATTTTTGGCCTTAATTCCATTTGATCCCTAATCACAGCCTGTTACACCATCAATCAACAAATTCTCATGTTTGAATATGAGACTTTGGAAATATGAGACATATAGTAAGGATCATCTTCACCCAAAGGCACATGAAATGTTGCAGACTGAATGCAAATTGCAAACAGGGAGGGTTACAGCGGTGCAGTCCAAAGCTTACTGTGATCATAAAAGGGCCCAAGTGGTATCTGAAGTTGGTTAAAGTTCTTGCTGGAGAAAGTAAAAAGAATCCAGAAGGGGATGAACAGAAGAAATGTGGGTGAAATGAAGATAGAATTAATGGTTTGGAGATAAACTGAAAACAGAAGAGAAATAGTAGGATAAAACAATAAGATAAGGAAAGCAATAGAATTTAAGATACAACTTAAAAGTGATATAAGTAGAGAGACTTTTCAGCCTATCCCCCTGTAAAAAGTAAAAGACACCAGCGTTTTTTGGGACTTAGAAAAATGTTCAACTTTTTTTTGAGGAACTCCTAGCTACTCTATTGGACTTTGCCTGGTCTGAGGTGGCGAAGGCAAGTCTGGCGCAAGAGGTAATGTTCAGTAAAATCCGAATCTTAGTGAATTTGCGTAGTTATGTCCATTCGCCAGAGCGAAAATTCATCTGGCGTTAGAGTGCAAAGTAGCGCTAGAGTTTATCTTCTTCGCTAGCGAATTTACGCCAGCACCCGTTAGTAAATTTCCCCCACAGTGTTTACATGTAAAACTTTTATTATCTCTAGCAGACGTCTACTACAATGTATGCTCGCTGCCTTTGGGAAAAGTAATAACATGGGAAAGTAGATATCTGTGCTCTTGTGCTCACCCTGTTCTTTTTCCTCTAGATATTTTTGAGGATAAATGCACTGTATGAGTTTGTTATATATGTGGATTGAATATAAGATACAACAGGTAATGGATGTGCCATCAGCTGCTGCATTCAAATATTGATAAAAGTGTCAGTACAATGGAGAAAGTGTTATAGTTATTTCATGCATATCCACCTTTGATGATCATGGAGATGAAAATATAGAAAGGAACGTTTTAGTTTTATTTACTTTTACAGTACTGGCCTGCTCTTGGTTATAATGCAAGGAGCAGGCAAGCCTCCTATACAAATGAGGTATCATATACATTGTGCATGCTACATATACTCATATCGATCTATTTTTGCAATTTGTGTTAGCTTCATTCAAAATCTTACAATAAATTGCTGATGTAATTTAATTTCTAGTAAATTCATCAGTGTCCCTGACAAAATAAATTAGGGTCAGGCACTGTTCCATGTTCTACATAGTTTCTGCTGGTGGAGGTTGGGGTGTAGGCATAATCGGACTTGCCACAACAGCAGGAGGGCCAAAGGTTGCTTATTCCTGAAATAGAGTCCATACATTCTGGCAGCTGGTCTTTTTTTTTTATCATGGACATCTGATGTGTACGAATATCTACCGAAAACAAAGAAAAGAATGAATTCAGCGGAACACCCAAAATAAATCACAAGTGCACTTACAGCAAGTGTCAACTTGAATTTTACAGACACTTTAATGTCCTGGTATTCTTTGTTACATTTTGTGGCTGGAAGGAATAAAGAACAAAGAAAATTAGTAGGGCATGAAACAGGCCTAAATAATGCTTCTAAAGCTGTTAATGTACTGTCAACTTGGGGAGCATATTTCAACTGAATTAAATAGATTTCAAACACAATTACAAAGGTCTACAAAGTTAAGGCATCAAAGTAGCTCTTGGGGATGTGGCTAGGGAAGCCAGGCCTGTTTTAAAGTGGAGCAGAGGAGGCATTTTACCCCTGGGCCCTCTGAAAAATTGTTAAGTGTTCAAAAAGTATTAGATATACTTGTTTATATACTAAATATTATATATATATATTTGAGATTTCCAGTTCAATCAGGATCATGAAGCATGCAAGCATATGCAGTGGCTGACAGGCTAAGAGTCCCAAACAATATGTTTAGGAAATTGATTTATTTTGTGCATGAGGTTCATAATAGGGATGCACCGAATCCACTATTTTGGATTCGGCCGAACCCCCGAATCTTTCGCTAAAGAACTGAATCTGAATCCTAATTTGCATATGCAAATTAGGGGTGGGAAGGGGTAAACTTCCTTGTTTTGTGACAAAAAGTCACGCAATTTCCCTCCCAGTCCCTAATTTGCATATGCAAATTAGGATTCGGTTCGGCCAGGCAGAAGTTTTCGGGCGAATCCCGAACCGAATCATGTATTCAGTGCATCCCTAGTTCATAATAATACCCTCCCCTTTATTCAGACCAACTTTGTCAAAGTCATCTCTCACATGGCCAGTCCTATTCTTACTTTCATCATTTATGCATTTCTATAGGGAAGATGTATTACCTGCAACTCTCTATATATGTGTATGAAATATGAAAAACATATGAATTATTGTTTGGCATGCTATTAACAGTATTTGTACATTATTTCATGTTAAATTGGATGACTGTGAAATCCACAATCAGCCAAATCAGTTCATTAAATAGTCCTGCCCTGCTAAAATCTAAATGGAGACAGAAAAAAAAATCTTGACAAACATTTGATGGATTTGCCCAGATTGCCTAGAGCAGAAAATAGGGAGTTAACTGTATGAGGTAGACAACGTATCAACTGACCGTAAATTATGTATGAACATATTTGAGATTATTTATGCATAAACAACATCTGTGTTTAGGCTGCATCCCTTATGTATGTTGCTTTGCCATCAGATGCATTGGACTGTTAATAAATGCACACACATTTGTTCTCTTCTGATACTTAGGGAATTGCAATAGCAAAGTCAGTCCATTTTCAAATGTACAGTAATCTGCTGTTTATGTATAGAGAGTTTTTTTTACATAGTTTGTTGGAGACTGTTAAATGTTCTTCTAGACAGTTGTAGTGTTCCCACAGCGGTCTCTCTCAATGGGTGCAGCGCACTTACATCAAAAGTGATGCCATGGGGGCAGCAACTCCCAATTATGCTCAAATTATGGAAAAGAAAAACAGTATTGTGGGGAAAATATGGAAGCTTGCACTCCAAATGGCACTTTGCACACTGTTTTGTGCTGGTAAATGATCCCTTCAAAGTTATTATTAAAGCAAAATGTGACCTTACACAATAACGAAGCAGGAAGTTGTTTTTATGCTTTATGTACTGCAAATAGCACCAATATATTTTACCTGCCACTTTACAAAGATTGTTCATCATTCACATACATCTTAGCCAACGTGGAGGTTACCAGCAAAGGTCCCTGACATACACAATCTAGGGTCAGTATGAGCTGAACCTGAATGTGATGTCACTAAAGAAATAGACAAGGATGTGTTATGGTGCAGTCTGAACCCAAAATCCAACTTTAGTGGGAAGAATTACTAGGAACCCTGATATGTCTGTGTATTCATTACCCTTTTAATGCCAGCTACTGTATATATTATTCATAAAATATTTGAGTGCATGTGTCCAACTAAGCACCCCTCTATTATTAAAGGAGAAGGAAAGGTTAAAATTAAGAAAGCTTTATCAGAAAGGTCTATATAAATATACCAGTAAACCCTCAAAGTATTGCCCTCTGTGAAAAGAAACACTGCATTTCTTTCCTTTTATTGTGTACACATGGACTTCTGTATCAGACTTCCTGTTTTCAGCATAAACCTCCAGGACAGGGCTTGAGCATGCTCAGTTTGCTCCTCTCCCACTCCCTTCTCCCCTCTCTGCTGTAATCTGAGCCCAGAGCTATGACTGAGCGGGGAAACTCAGGCAGGAAGTGATGTCACACCAAGTGAATATGGCAGCTCTATCCTAAACAAACAGAGAGAGAGTGTCTAGAGCTGTTTACTCAGGTATGGTAAAGCATTCTGCAGAATAACTGGTGTTATAGCTTGCACTATTGTGGCTAATCTATTAACAATAAACTGCTTCAGTACCTTTCCTTCTCCTTTAAACCCAATTCCCAGCATTCCTGAATAGCCAATGGCATAACCTAAAGAAGACCAGGACAAAATTGTCACTTTAACAGCTGCTGCTTGGATTTCTTTGCAATCTTCCTTTGTTATTTTAACTTCCAAGAATTTCTCGGTGTTCCTACTTGTCCCGAGTGGCAGCTCTGAGAGATGTTTCAGCCATCATTACTTCCACCAGCACTCCCTTCTCAAAGCAGCTGAATGCAAGGCACTCAAAGGGCATTTCGCAATATACATTCTTTGTCAGCTATTTATGCATGTTGTCATAGAAGCACTGTATAAAGAACAAACATTTTTATTAGTGCGTATGTTCCAGCCATTTACAAAGCATTCTGTTTTAAAGTACATATACAATATTCTATCTGTACAATGTTAGCTAAGTAGATATTTATATATATGTCTCAAATTAGAAAAAAAAAGTTCGCTGTCCCCTATGAATTTGTATCAGCAAATCTATTAGTATCACTTCCAATTCACAAACATGTTCAGAACTAATTTAAAATGTATTTAAAATAAAATCATGATTTCATTTTTTCATATGAATTTTGTACAGTACTTCAAGAAAGCATTGAAAGATGTTGGGTTTAGAAATTGCATTGCATCAAGAGTTGAGTGTGTACGAAAATGTAAATTTTAAATAAGTCATACTGAAATAAGAAAATTTTTAATATAGTCAATTACAAATTCGGTACTGTTTCTGAAACAAGTTACTCTTCACTATCTTCCTTTAGCATCTGTTGCTCTTCATTCTCTCTGCAACATGCAGGATTTGGGAGTCTGATTTTGACTGACAGTTAGCTCAAATACAGCCTTAGGGGGTACCTTTTGGTTAGCAGATGTATTAGAGCTCTTAAGCTGGCCATAGACGCAAAGATCTCATCATATGAATCAAGGATTCATAAGATTTTCGGAAAGTGTGTGGAGAGTCCCGACATTTTTCGTCCGGTGGAGATCGGTCATTTGGTCGATTGGACAGTTTAGAAAATTTCCGTCGGCTGCCTATAATATCTCTGCGTGTATTGCCGATCGTACGATTTTCAGTGGGAGACTGTCACTAGCTTTGTCTATTGTACGATTGCTGTCAGGGGCAGAACATCGGCTGATCTGTTCTTTAACTACTTTATTTGGTTGGAATGGTAAGACTTTGATCTGAATGGTTAGTGGCAGGTCGGGAGATAGGAAAGTCTGATCGTACATTGATTCATACGATCGGATCTTTGCGTCTGTGGCACCAACTCCTGCACAAACAAGACCTAACAAAATAACTGACTGGCAAAAATCCTGCATGTAGAGAGACAGAATTTCTGATGTTTTTAAAAGAATGAGCCCAAATATGTATTCTAGGCAATACACCCCACCCCATGGCTGTATGAAGCCTAACTGTCATTCAAATTTACCTTAGTGTCTTAGATCTTAGAGTCTTCCAATCCTAGGATATTGTATCAAGTTCTCCTTATGTCACAAGGCTACTGTCTATATTAGGCAGTATTCAGGTGGTTTAAATAAATTATCACAGTGTAATTTATCAGAGCTGGTGTGCTTGTAGGATATCTGTGCTGTATAGGGCTGTCCACTAATGATGGGCTAAAAGTAATGATTTAAAAAATTTGTCGCGCATCAAACATTTGTTGCGCAATTTGTTTTGCATCGAAAAAAATTGTCGCCCATAGACTTCAATGCATTTCAGCTAATTTTTACCGTTTTCCAAATTTTAGGTAAAGCGAAACAGGTCCGATCTGCCCATCACCACTGTCCACCTTTCAAATGAATAATGTGATAGATTAATATACATTAATTACATTTACACAGAGCCCTCTGCCCTCTATAGGACACTTGAATCCCAATGTCTTCAATTAATTATTATATATTATTCCAAATATTATTGCTTTCACTCTAAAATTATGTTCATTACAGGAGAATACAAAAAAAGTCATTAGGAAAAAAAAGAGACGTGAGAGGTTTTCTCCTTATTTATAGCTTTTTATAAAGTATACATTAATGGTGGACAAATAAGTGCAAGTAAGGAGCCAAACCTTTTTGTTCTTGTTAACATCACTTTGATTACGAGACTTATTTTTTAGAATAAGGACTCCATTCTTAGAAAAAGTAAATGTAAAATATGTTTTTTACAGCAGCTTCAATTCCCCCTTCAGGTATGTTTGTAAATGTAAATGTAAAGGTCTGTGTAGATTTATACCATTTAAAATGATTTAGAACTTTTACAGTTTATCTAGTATTTTCAAATGTTGTTTTATAACTATTATTCTATCATTGCTCAACATCTCTCAGTAATAGAGTGCAAAATAAAATGATACAATTCTTCTATTAGGATCCAAATTCCTGTGTGGAAAGACAACTGCTGTTTTCCAAGTGGCATTGGAGCTTACAAGCAAAAAATCACAAATTAATCTGGTGGCACAGAAATAAAACCATATTTCAAATGATTTGTGGTCTACATGTTGTCTGATCGGTGATATAACTGCAAATAAGTACATATGTGGTGTATTAGGTCAATGACACATAGGGCATTTTTCCATATCGGTGTCTTTATATGGAAAATTGAATAAGAAGGCCTTGGGACTTGGAAGCCTTAAATGAACTCTCTTGGAATTGGCTGTAAATGCTGACCCCGATACTCTTACATTCCACAGTTTCTACAAGATGAATCACCACTTTCCATGACTCTGTGATTCTGGAATCTGACCTCCAGGAACATGCTACATAATGAGGTTGCCACTCATTTAAATGAATTCACAAGTAATACATTATAATATATTATATATTAATATAATTATGAAATATTCTCTGACTAAATAAGCATGGGTTATTTACCCTTATTTATTTTCCTGAAAAATTAGAATGCGGGAAAAAACTAGAAAACAAATTGTGAAAATCATACGAAAATTCGAATCGTAGGAATTTTTTGATTTTTTTCAGATATTTGCCCGAAAATCACTAAATCTTTTTTTGCAGGAAACCCAGCGCAGATCAGTATATCTTCAGGACTTCTCCCATTAACTTATGTACAACCTCGGCAGGTCTGAGATGCCAGATTTTCGGATTCTGACTTTTTCCATCCTCGGGGTATAACAAATCACGAAAAATTCATTTTTTTTTTCACTAGAAATGTTATAGTAAAAAAATTTTGTTGTCATTCCGCCTTTAATAAATAACCCCCTTAGTTTATGTTTTCTATAGGAATAACAATCAGTACAATAGAATTTTTTTTCACTAAAAATTTTATAGTAAAAAAAACTCAAATTTTTAGAGTTTTTGGCATTCGGACTTTAATAAATAACCCCCTTAGTTTATGTTTTCTACAGGAATAACAATCAGTACAATATAATCAAATGACCATGTTGTACATAGAGTTGGGCTTTTTTTTACTAATGTGGGTAAAAAACCCAAACTTTTGAGCCCAATGTTTTTGTATATAGGAGAAGGACTCTCTAGGAAATATAAGAGTTAAGAAAGATAACAAAGATACAAAAACTAAATTTAGGTACCTTTTAATAGGAAATATCTACAATAAAATGAATGGACATAATGTGGTCCAATCATAAAAATAATGAAATCTCCCTATGTGTCATGCACAGCGTACCTTCTGGTTAAGGATCACCTATCTTTTTACCATTGCAAGTTTATGTTAGGAAAATACTATGTTAATTTTCTTGTGTTTCAATACTACACTACTATGTTTTATCCTATATACCAATTATAAATCCATCTCTTTATTTGTTTGAACAAAATGGTATTAGATGTTCTTATATAACTTGCTGCTGGGTTACACTACTCGCTGGGCTCCCACATCACATCTTTCAGCACTTTTATATTCTTACAGCCTAATGAGGGAAAAAGCTGTTCTGTCTCACCAGCCAGGTCATTCTGCCTTCACTATGCTTCTATGAGGCAGCGGAAATAGATCAGACAACACATTCACTGTATTGCTACGCTTATCAGCCACTAATGCATAATGTTGTTATGTGTCTTTTGCTAGAATGGAAGCAACTTACTTTTCATCACAGGTTATTTCAGCCCCTTTCCATTTCCTGAGTACACCCAGTTCAGAATAACTGTTGGCTGATTTTCTCCTCAATTTATTGTGATGTTCACTACATATTGGCTCTGTCGCGCATATATTCGAAAATACATAGTATAATACATACAGGGGGTTATTTATCAAAGTCCGTTTTTTCTAGTTGGACTTTTAAAGGGGAAAACCACCATTTTTTCATGTTTTATTTATGGTGTTAAAAGTCAAAATAAAAAAATACTCAGACCTGCCAAGTTCATGTAGAAGTCAATGGCAGATGTCACAAAGATATCCTGATTTCCAAAAAAGTTGTGGTATTCGGGCATCAAATTCGAAAAAGTTGCGTTAAATCTGAAAAAGTGTCGGTATTCGGACTTCAAATATGAAAATTCGGATTCAGATTTTTTTTCGATCTCATCGAGACTTTTCCCGCTCAAGAATTTTTCAGGAAAATGTTATGATAAATAGGGGGAAAGAGTCCATGCTGATTTGGGCAGAGTGGCGTTCCAAAAGTAGTAAGATAAATTCAGATTTTGATAAATAACCCGCACAGTGTTAAGTCCATATATAATTCCCCTAGAATACATGATACTATAAATAAAATAAAGAGTGTCAGTTACATGTATAATATATCCAGAACACATGGCAACATAAATGCATTGCCAACCTTTGCATGTACAATACCCCCATATTTGTTGTAAGAAATTCATTGAGGTAGGACTGGAGAGGCTTAACCTATGCAAGGAGACTTATGCAGAATAACATCCCATGAGGACCTCATCAGGTCTGATAAATCCCACCAGGCTTTACGTGTATATGGCAAGCTTTACATTTGTATGTCTGCTATAGCCAGAATACATTTCCCCAGTTAAGTGATTTGAAGACCAGTGGCATCAGGCTTTGCAAACAGTGTATGGCTTTTACATCATACACAGAGGATGAATCGGTTGTGATATTTCTGATTAAAAGCAACAGCTAATTGTGACAGAAGATTCTGTGCATATAATATGCAGAACACGTACACAGAGTTAGAAGAAAACTACAGTATGTTTGGCCTAAAAGATTGGTACGGTTACAGGTCCCCTAAACATGTCATTGCTTTCATTAAAAGTTGTCTTAGGAACTATACAACTAGTGGGATGTTATTATACACATAAGACTGCAGAAATCTACCACTGACCTTTGAAATCCTAGCACATGTGTGTTGTTTTGACCCATGCAGTGGCCACATATCAGAGTTCAGTTTTCATTGATTAGTTTTGAAAATGACATAAAAAAGAATCATTGGTACTGAGCTGATACTAATTTTTCTTTACTTAATAAATGTCACTCAGTGACAGTACTGTACAATGAGATTTGGCTTATTAACGGCTCTGAATCTTAAATTACAGCTAATTATTATAACGGCATCATCATTTCTAAGGAAAAAATCCAGATGGTTTCCATAGTAAAACAGGAACATTCTGTGATTATTCTGCAACCTGATATAATTTCCCTTAAATGGTACATTGTGTTCATAAACCAATGCTTGTGATTATTTAAATGCTTTCCCTTATACCACATTGTCTTTTAACGACATCCAGCTTGCATGTTGTGTCCAACTTAGCTACAGGAGCACCGGTTTCTGCTTTTGTCATGTGCAACACATATGATTCTTATTAAAAACATCTTTAATGTGCTTCAAATGCTGGAATTGAAAATTATTATTTTTTTCTGAATATCAGACTTAAAAGACTTAAAATAAACTATTTTAATTACCAAACAACCCTTAAAGACTGAATAGGTTGGATTTGATCCCTAAATAATATTGATTGTGCAAGAAAAAAAGAGTAAAGTAAAATATGTAGTATCAATTTATACAGCTCTGTAGAAGGACTAGTGGTACAGATGGCACTAACCGCAGTTTTACGCTTTCCTTTTTCACTGAGAATGCGGCTCCAGACCAAAAAAGTATTAAAAAAGTTTAAATATTGAAATATCCTCTTTTCTGCAACATATACGTCCATTGTACTTTAACTTCCCGTCGTATGCAAATGAGGCAACACTAGCACAACTTCGCTTCACTTTCCGCAGTAATGCTAGCGCAATTTCGCCAGCGTTCAGCGCCCTGGACGCAACTTTGGATTTTTGTGAATTAGCGTTGTCCTGGTGAATCGACGCCTGCCAATGTGAGCGAAGGACATTAATTTGCATCCATATTGGTGCATTAAATGCAACTTACTATGCACCCACAATTGTGGTGCTGTACATCTGAAAACTGCAGAGTAAATGCTACTCCGATCTACAATGACCAAAGTTCTAGATTACGTTACGTGAGAACAACTTATATTACTGTTTATTACATGAAAACTCTATTGAAGTCTTCAATAAAACCTGAAACTAGGAGAAAAGTTTTTTTGTCCTTAAATTGAATCTCATCCATAAATTTTCACAGGATAAACCATACAATATAATTTTCATAGTGATTTGAATCATGTTTTAGGTTTGAAATTCAGTTCTCTAGTCCTGTTCTGGAAATGCGATTGAATGCGCTATTAATTCGAACGATTCAAATTTGGCCAAATACAGACCTATTTGATCAAAAATGGACTTATTTGGCCAAAAAAAAAACCTTTCGACTTAATTTCGGTTGGTCTTTTTGGTCTTTTTGAATTCGAATTTCGAAGTTTTTCAAATTTGATATTCAACCATTGATAAATATGTCCCCTACATTTGTAAAGTGAAAAAAGTGAAATGAAAATGTTTTTTCTGTAACAATTCCAATCATTTATTTTATTTGAAAATACTCTATATGAACATTGTTTATTGTCTATGGCTTTCTTAAACTGAAGTAAAAAGCCACATGAAAGTATTTGGTCCTTTCTAAATGAGAAAGATAATTGTTCATAAGGTTTGTTCCATTTTAATCCTGAAATCTAACAGGTTTCCCAAAAATTGCTTATCTTTAGAAAGCACCACATAAACTCAAGTAGTAGAACCTTGTCTGAGGTCTCAGGATCCAAATACATTTAAAATATGTTCACTGTTAAATCATCCCGCTGTACTTCTAGCAGTATTGTTGGTTATTACAGGATAGGAAGCATATATATAGTGAATAAAGTACCCCCTCTTGTAAAATATAAGGATATTATTAGTTACCGAGGAGTTTCATGACCATATAAAAACACGAGGCCGAAGGCCGAGTGTTTTTATACAGGTCATGGAACTCCGAGGTAACTTCTAATATCCTCATATTTTACAACTGGGGGTACTTTATTTATTATAATACACAAATTTTTGTGAGTCATGTGACAGAAATGACATCACTACTCACCGTTTATAACTGATGACATCACTACTCACCGTTTATAAGGATATAATTTACAGGATATTCATGGCTTTTGTGTATTATATAATAAATACACTGGTCATGGCTGAACAATATAACAAATATAAACTGCACCAAGTAAAAGTTGTTGAGGTCCCATAGAAAACAATGGCAGATGTGCTGAATTTTTAGAGGTTTTTGTATTTTTTTAGCACATCATTCAGCATATGTTCCCCTTTCTACTTTTTATATTCAGCCCTAATAACTTTCATGGCATTCGTGGTTTTAGATGGAGTAGGGTAATATTGGTCACTAACGCGAAAAATGTTCGCAATTCGTTCCCAGTGCTATTAGATGTTGCAAAACAATTTTGCCTTATGAACACTAGGGATGTAGCGAACGTCGGAAAAAAAGTTCGCGAACTTATTCGCGAACTTGCGCAAAAATGCGAGCGGTTCGCGAACGGTTCGCGAACCCCATAGACTTCAATGGGAAGGCGAACTTTAACATCTAAAAAAGACATTTCTGTCCAGAAAAATGATTTTAAAGTTGTTTAAAGGGTGCAACGACCTGGACAGTGGCATGCCAGAGGGGGATCAAGGGCAAAAATGTATCTGAAAAATCTGCCTGTGTGTGCTTGGAAGAGATAGTGTAGGGGGAGAGCTGTTAGTGATTTCAGGGACAGATGATAGTAAGTTTGCTGGCTAGTAATCTGCTTGATACTGCTCTGTATTGGAGGGACAGAAGTCTGCAGGGATTTGAGGGACATTTTAGCTTAGGTAGCTTTGCTGGCTAGTAATCTACTGTTCTCTTTAAACAACTGCCATACGTTGACCTTGTAGGCATTGTTTTCCCAGTTTTTTTGGACGCAGCCACTGAAGCACAGTTGCCAGAAAAAATATGCCATATAAATGCTGAAAATAGTCATTTTTCGCCATACGTTGACCTTGTAGACATTGTTTGCCCAGTTTTTTTTGGACGCAGCCACTGAAGCACAGTTGCCAGAAAAAATATGCCATATAAATGCTGAAAATAGTAATTTTTCGCCATACGTTGACCTTGTAGACATTGTTTGCCCAGTTTTTTGGACGCAGCCACTGAAGCACAGTTGCCAGAAAAAATATGCCATATAAATGCTGAAAATAGTCATTTTTTGCCATACGTTGACCTTGTAGGCATTGTTTGCCCAGTTTTTTTGGTCGCAGCCACTGAAGCACAGTTGCCAGAAAAAATATGCCATATAAATGCTGAAAATAGTCATTTTTTGCCATATACGTTGAGTCAACGTATGGCAAAAAATGACTATTTTCAGCATTTATATGGCATATTTTTTCTGGCCTCTGTGCTTCAGTGGCTGCGGCCAAAAAAACTGGGCAAACAATGCCTACAAGGTCAACGACGTTGACCTTGTAGGCATTGTTTGCCCAGTTTTTTTGGCCGCAGCCACTGAAGCACAGAGGCCAGAAAAAATATGCCATATAAATGCTGAAAATAGTCATTTTTTTGGTCGCAGCCACTGAAGCACAGTTGCCAGAAAAATTATGCCATATAAATGCTGAAAATATAAATTTTTTTGGTTGCAGCCACTGAAGCACAGAGGCCAGAAAAATTATGCCATATAAATGCAGAAAATATGCATTTTTTTGGTCGCAGCCACTGAAGCACAGTTGCCAGAAAAATTATGCCATATAAATGCTGAAAATATAAATTTTTTTGGTTGCAGCCACTGAAGCACAGAGGCCAGAAAAATTATGCCATATAAATGCAGAAAATATGCATTTTTTTGGTCGCAGCCACTGAAGCACAGTTGCCAGAAAAATTATGCCATATAAATGCTGAAAATATAAATTTTTTTGGTTGCAGCCACTGAAGCACAGAGGCCAGAAAAATTATGCCATATAAATGCAGAAAATATGCATTTTTTTGGACGCAGCCACTGAAGCACAGTTGACAGAAAAATTATGCCATATAAATGCTGAAAATATAAATTTTTTTGGTTGCAGCCACTGAAGCACAGAGGCCAGAAAAATTATGCCATATAAATGCAGAAAATATGCATTTTTTTGGACGCAGCCACTGAAGCACAGTTGCCAGAAAAAATATGCCATATAAATGCTGAAAATAGTCATTTTTCGCCATACGTTGACCTTGTAGACATTGTTTGCCCAGTTTTTTTGGTTGCAGCCACTGAAGCACAGAGGCCAGAAAAAATTAAACCAGTAGGGTTTGCACCCTAGTTTGTAACGGTGGCGGAGGGAGGAGGACGCTAAAGGACAGCTGTGTGTGGAGTCATGAGGCTTGAAGAGAAGGACAGCTGCATAGAAGTCAGAACAAGTCTTCCGGCGTGCAGTAACCCTCCGAGATCCACCCCTCATTCATTTTAATAAAGGTCAGGTAATCGACACTTTTGTGACCTAGGCGAGTTCTCTTCTCAGTTACAATCCCTCCTGCTGCACTGAAGGTCCTTTCTGAGAGCACACTTGAGGCTGGGCAAGACAAGAGGTTCATGGCAAATTGTGACAGCTCTGGCCACAGATCAAGCCTGCGCACCCAGTAGTCCAGGGGTTCATCGCTCCTCAGAGTGTCGATATCTGCAGTTAATGCCAGGTAGTCCGCTACCTGCCGGTCGAGGCGTTCTTTGAGGGTGGATCCAGAAGGGTTGTGGCGCTGCCTTGGACAGAAAAACATTTGCATGTCTGACGTTACAGACCGGCCAAAGGGCTTTGTCCTTGCAGGTGTGCTCGTGGCAGGATTACTGGCACCTCTGCCCCTGGAATGTTGATGAGTTCCTGAAGTGACATCACCCTTAAAAGCATTGTACAACATGTTTTGCAGGCTGGTTTGTAAATGCCGCATCTTTTCGGACTTGTGGTATGTTGGTAACATTTCTGACACTTTATGCTTGTACCGAGGGTCTAGTAGCGTTGCGACCCAGTACAGGTCCTTCTCCTTAAGCCTCTTGATACGGGGGTCCTTCAACAGGCATGACAGCATGAAAGACCCCATTCTCACAAGGTTGGATGCAGAGCTATCCATCTCCGCTTCCTCATTATGAAGGACTGCATCATCCACGGTCTCCTCCCCCCAGCCACGTACAAGACCAGGGGTCCCCAAAAGGTCACCACTAGCCCCCTGGGAAGCCTGCTCCTGTTGGTCCTCCTCCTCCTCCTCCACAAAGCCACCTTCCTCCTCTGACTCCACTTCTGGCACCTCTCCCTGCGTTGCAGCAGGTGCCTGGGTTCGTTCTGGTGATTCCGACCATAAATCGTGCGCTTCCAGCTCCTCGTCACGCTGGTCTACAGCCTCATCTGTCACTCGTCGCACGGCACGCTCCAGGAAGAAAGCGAAGGGTATTAGGTCGCTGATGGTGCCTTCGGTGCGACTGACCATATTTGTCACCTCTTCAAAAGGTCGCATGAGCCTGCAAGCATCGCGCATAAGCACCCAGTAACGGGGGAAAAAAATCCCCAGCTCTGCAGATCCAGTCCTACCACCCAGTTCAAAAAGGTACTCGTTGACGGCCCTTTGTTGTTGCAGCAGACGTTCCAACATAAGGAGCGTTGAATTCCAGCGAGTCTGGCTGTCAGAAATCAAACGCCTGACTGGCATGTTGTAGCGCTGCTGAATGTCAGCAAGGCGTGCCATGGCTGTGTAGGAACGTCTGAAATGGGCCGACACCTTTCTGGACTGGGTGAGAACGTCCTGGAATCCTGGGTACTTGGAGACAAAACGTTGGACTATTAAATTTAACACATGTGCCATGCAGGGCACATGTGTTAAATTTCCCAGTCTCAACGCTGCCAACAGATTGCTTCCATTGTCACACACCACTTTTCCGATCTGCAGTTGGTGTGGGGTCAGCCACCGATCGGCCTGTGACTGCAGAGATGACAGGAGTACAGATCCGGTATGGTTTTTGCTTTCCAGGCACGTCATCCCCAAGACAGCGTGACAACGGCGTACCTGGCACGTCGAATAGCCTAGGGGGAGCTGGGGGTGCACAGGTGTGGAGGAGGAGAAGGAGGACCCAGCAGCAGAGTAAGAAGAAGAAGAGGAAGAAGACAAGGTAGAGAGCGATGGAGGAGTAGAGGTGGTGGCAGAACCGCGTGCAATCCGTGGCGGTGACACCAACTCCACTGTTGTTGTTGTTGTTGAGCTACCCATTCCCTGCTTCCCATTCCCAGCCATTACCAAGTTCACCCAGTGGGCAGTGTAGGTGACATACCTGCCCTGACCATGCTTGGAGGACCATGCGTCAGTAGTCATATGGACCTTTGGCCCAACACTAAGTGACAGAGATGCGGTAACTTGGCTCTGCACATGTTGGTACAGGTGTGGTATTCCCTTTTTAGAAAAAAAATTGCGGCTGGGTACCTTCCACTGCGGTGTCCCAATTGCTACAAATTTGCGGAAGGCCTCAGAGTCCACCAGCTGGTATGGTAAAAGCTGGCGGGCTAAGAGTGCAGACAAGCCAGCTGTCAGACGCCGGGCAAGGGGGTGACAGTCAGACATTGGCTTCTTACGCTCAAACATGGCCTTCACAGAAACTTGGCTGGTGGCAGATGACTGGGAATGGGAACAGGTGGTCAAGGTGGAAGGCGGAGTGGAGGGTGGTTCAGATGGGTCAAGGAGAGCAGAGGTAGAGCAGTAAGATGCTGGACCAGAAGGAGTGTGGCTTTTAGTTTGCCTGTTGCCTTTGAGGTGTTGCTCCCAAAGTGCTTTGTGCTTGCCGCTCATGTGCCTTCGCATAGAAGTTGTACCTATGTGGCTGTTGGGCTTACCAAGGCTCAGTTTCTGACTGCACTCATTGCAAATTACAATGCTTTTGTCAGAGGCACACACATTAAAAAAATCCCACACTGCTGACTTTTTGGAAGTGTGCGATCTGGCGGTAACAGTAGAAGTTGGCGGCATTGGCGGCAATGGCGGGTGCGTTGGCCGGCTGAACACAGGTGCCGATACATGTTGTTGCCCTACTGATCCCTGCGGGCTGTCCTCCCTGCTTCTTCTAAGTCTTATTCTCCTACTGCCTCTCTGACTCTCCGTCTCTCCATCTGAACTACCCTCCTCTTGCTCTCTTCTACTAGGCACCCACAAAACATCAATCTCCTCATCATCATTCTCCTCAGATGCATCAATTTCTTCTGACACATCACAGAAGGAAGCAGCAGCGGGGACCTCCTCCTCATCACTCATCATTATGTCCATCTCTGTCGTGTTCTCTGCCAGAATTAAATCTGGTGTAACGTCCTCATCTCCTTCATCTTCTTCTGCCAATAATGGTTGCGCATTACTCAGTTCAAGAAACTCATGGGAAAATAACTCCTCTGATTCCAGTGAAGAAGGGGCAGCGGTGGTGGAGGAAGTGTTACGTGGGGTGGCCATAGCAGTGGAGGATGAGGAGGATGTTGTGGTAAAGTTAGAAACGGTAGAGGATGGGGTGTGCTGTGTAAGCCAGTCAACTACCTCTTCAGCATTTTGGGAGTTCAGGGTCATTGGCTTTTTAAAACTGGGCAATTTGCTAGGGCCACAGGATTGCATAGCAGCACGGCCCCTAGCACGGCCTCTGCGTGGCGGCCTGCCTTTGCCTGGCATTATTTTTAAAAAAACAACAACAACAAAAACTCAGTTGTTTTTTCTGGAAACGATAATACACACAGCTAGATGGCAGTTTGAAGAAAACAGTGTGCAAATAATGCCTACAAGGTCAACGTATACACAGCGGTGGATACGGATTACGTAAAATATAAGAATGCTGCTTGAAAAAAAGTAACTCAAGTGGTTTTTCTAGAGACGATAATATTATCAATATTTAGACAAAATGTGAACAAGCTCACACAGCTAGATGGCGGTTTGAAGAAAACACTGTGCAAATAATGCCTACAAGGTCAACGTATACACAGCGGTGGATACGGATTACGTAAAATATAAGAATGCTGCTTGAAAAAAAGTAACTCAAGTGGTTTTTCTAGAGACGATAATATTATCAATATTTAGACAAAATGTGAACAAGCTCACACAGCTAGATGGCGGTTTGAAGAAAACACTGTGCAAATAATGCCTACAAGGTCAACGTATACACAGCGGTGGATACGGATTACGTAAAATATAAGAATGCTGCTTGAAAAAAAGTAACTCAAGTGGTTTTTCTAGAGACGATAATATTATCAATATTTAGACAAAATGTGAACAAGCTCACACAGCTAGATGGCGGTTTGAAGAAAACACTGTGCAAATAATGCCCACAAGATCAACGTATACACTACTACAGCGATGGATACGGATTACGTAAAATTTATTATGGCTGCTTGAAAACAGTCACTCCGGTGTTTTTTCTGGAGACGGTAATATTATGGATATTTAGACAGAATGTGAACAAGGTCACACAGCTAGATGGCAGTTGGTTGAATAACACACTGGGCAAAAAATGCCTACAGGGCAAATAATGCCTAAAAGGTCAACTTATACACTACTACAGCGATGGATACGGATTACGTAAAATTTATTATGGCTGCTTGAAAACAGTCACTCCGGTGTTTTTTCTGGAGACGGTAATATTATGGATATTTAGACAGAATGTGAACAAGGTCACACAGCTAGATGGCAGTTGGTTGAATAACACACTGGGCAAAAAATGCCTACAGGGCAAATAATGCCTAAAAGGTCAACTTATACACTACTACAGCGATGGATACGGATTACGTAAAATTTATTATGGCTGCTTGAAAACAGTCACTCCGGTGTTTTTTCTGGAGACGGTAATATTATGGATATTTAGACAGAATGTGAACAAGGTCACACAGCTAGATGGCAGTTGGTTGAATAACACACTGGGCAAAAAATGCCTACAGGGCAAATAATGCCTAAAAGGTCAATTTATACACTACTACAGCGGTAGTAAAATAAAAAAAAGTAAAATAAAAAAAAAATGAATATTAAAAAAAAAAAATTAAAGTTGGTGCTGCTGAACTACTAGGAGCAGCAGATTAGCACACCAGTCCCACTCCCCAACACTGCTAGACTAATAGCACTGGGCTCTTATAGTAGTAGTAGTAGTAGTAGTAGTAGTAAAACAACAAAAAAATAAATAAAAGCAGTCCTTACAAGGACTACTGTTATTGCAGCAGTCAGCAGATGAGATCAGAAGCAGGACAGCTGCCCACTGCAGCTACATACAGAGCACTGCAGTAGAAGGTAGATTACTAGCCAGCAAAGCTACCTAAGCTTAAATGTCCCTCAAACCCCTGCAGACTTCTGTCCCTCCAATAACAGAGCAGTATCAACACGATTACTAGCCAGCAAACTTTCAACTGTCCCTGAAATCACTAACAGGCAGCAGCTCTCTCCCTACACTATCTCTTCAGCACACACAGGCAGAGTGAAAAAACGCTGCAGGGCTTCGGTTTTTATAGGGAAGGGGAGTGGTCCAGGGGAGAGCTTCCTGATTGGCTGCCATGTACCTGCTGGTCTGGGGTGAGAGGGCAAAAAAAAGCGCCAACAATGGCGAACCCAAAATGGCGAACGTCGCGCGACGTTCGCGAACTTCCGGCGAGTGCGAACACCCGATGTTCGCGCGAACAAGTTCGCCGGCGAACAGTTCGCGCCATCTCTAATGAACACTTTGCCTCTCACGCCACAGTAGGATATCATGCAAATTTTATAGTTTGTGATAGTGTGCAGTGTATGCAATAAAATTTTTTGATGAAAAAGTTGTTATGTCTGCTCCAAGAGTTACGCCATCTTCAAGCAGTTGTTAAAGGTTTGCAATGCGCTATTAATATTTGCAATGCAATAAAAGCTTAAAGTGGACCTGTCACCCAGACATAAAAAGCTGTATAATAAAAGTCCTTTTCAAATTAAATATGAAATCCAATTTCTATTTTTTATTAGAGCATTCATAGCTGTTGTAAGCTCATTTAAAAATCTTAGCTGTCAATCAAATATTGCCTGCCCTTCCTCTATGCCATTGGCATAGAGGCGGGTAGACAATTGCTTTCACTTTCCATTCAGCACTTCCTAGAAATTAGGAAATTAGGCCTTCACACGTGCTTCATATTTATTTGAATCAGTCAGTTGCAATTTTTGCACTATTAAACTGACCCCACAGGGGCTGAATTTTTAAAATAAAATGTAGTTGTTTCCCTCGTGAATTGTAGCATTACAATACTGCAGCTAATGACCACAGTTGGCATGTGTGTTGTCTCAATGGCCCATGAAATATGGTTGGCTTTTGTGCACCCTCATATATATGGCCTAAACTGATTGGATTTCTTTTTAGCTGATCAGCTTTAAAGACCACTGATTGATCGTGCTAAATTCCAGAAAAACCTTCTGCTTCAGCTAAAACACACATAATACATCTATATTTCAGGAAAATACACAACCTAAACCATAAAATAAGACAATGAGCTATTCTAGGTCAGTAACTGTTATCTGCAAAGAAATATTGCACTCTCTTATCATTGACTGATATTAATAACTGTGTTTGTTACTCTATGTATCATGGGCAACAGATGCACAATTTGCTGGCATATAGATGTCAATTTACTTAGGAAAAATGTGTTGTTTCAGTGGATGCTGCATGAAGATTTCTGTTATCAATGATACCGGTGAATTTGACCTTTATATTGTGTAAGACAGAACGCAATCCTTGTAATATATTTTGCTTTCTTGTATAAAATCATGTCTGGACTTTTCTGTATTGCTTACATTATTTATTAGTACAGTGTATGCTGTTATACATATAGATCACACTTTTTTTACACAATCCTTCCAGTTTTTTAAGCCCAGTTTTGTGTTTCAGTGTATTGTGCACCACAGACACACATCTGAAGCCATTACATCAGTTTGGTTTTGTATTACAATGATTTGTGGGTCATGGACATCTGCCAGAGGACATTGCATCACTATGGTTTTGTTGTTCTTATGCTTTAAAGGTCATGACCATGTGCTGGGAGAAATATCATCACTATGGTTTTATGTTGCAATGCATTGTTTCTCTGAACACAGGCTAAACTATATTTTTATTATTTATCTGCTCCTGTCGCTCTCCTTGCTAAATCTAAGAGAAGTGATTGACTAAATGTAGAATTGTATTTTACTTCTTGTATTCAAGCCAAATGTTTCCTTAATCTCATTGCCCCTTCTGGGTTAAAGTGACATTTTTTCTCAGTTTGGAAACTTCTTTCTTTGGGGTCCGTTTACTGAAGTTCGTAAAAATTGTCTATAACCCATCGCCCTTCTTCGCGGAGAAAATTCTTGCAACAAATGAATGCTGCTCGCATGTTTACTAAAGTGTGATGAGACAAATTTGTCTTGCTATAAGTGGGGTTAATTACACAAGCGTAGCAGTTCGTTTCAGTATTATTTTTGGTCGAATTGCGAGTTTTTTGGCTCCCATTTAGGTTAAATACATAATCTTCTTTAAATCTTGCAGATTTTTTTGGCAGCACTGCCAATGGCCACACTAATGAATATATATATATATATATATATATATATATATATATATATATATATATATATATATATATATATATATATATATATATATATGAATCAGGTTATATAAAATAGTATTTATTACCAGTTTATAATGTATTATTAAATATACTTATGACCAATTAAGTACTATCAGGAATACATTATTTTCCCATTATATACATTTTTCTTAATAAATTCATTAAACATACATTTATAAGTATTATTCTTCCCCAGTGCAATCATTGATTTTCACTGCTTATGTTTAAAAAACTGACTATACTCCTCTTTTACTATACAATGTCTGTCTTTTTTTTCACATAACTCCACTCTCTGGGTGGAGATAAAAATTGGCGACAATTTTGTCTATATTTAATGACAATTCTGGCGATTATCTTAATTAAAACTTGCGAGATAACTTACATAGCATTTATCAATAAAGGGCCTTTATATATATGTTTGCCAGAATGCTCCCCCTTTAGTTAACTTGCTTTGGTGGATTTTCTGGTGTTTTTTCTGGCGCAGACCATTATTAGTGCTTATAGCACCTTAGTAAACTGATACCTTGGAGTGTAAATAACAACAGTCAGTGCACCAATATCACTTAGAGATGCCCCCTTGAAGTTTGTAGCAGTAATTGTAAACACAATATTTTGGGTGGACTAAAGATGGCCATACATGGGCTGATAAAAGCTTCTGACAGACTAAGTCAGCAGCTTATTGGCCTATGTGTGGGCTCTCCGATGGGCCTACCTGACCAATAACTGGGCAGATTTTTATTAGCTATTATTGAAAATCTCACTTGGAGGACTGCATTGGCTTGTTGATGTGATCTTTGCCCCATGATGATTAGAGTGTTCGATCTGAGGTCTAAATAATTGGATCAGCCCCATATAGCCCATCTCAAGGGAGCATATAGATGAAAAACCTGTTTGATTAGCGTCCTTGCCAAATGAGTAGATCTTTCAGTCCATGGCCAACTTAAGGTTGCATTGAAGGTGTAAGGAAGCTATCTTCCACATAAAATAAATTGCTTCCTGATCACAAGACTTAGGGGATTTCCTATTTGATATTTTAGTATGCTAAGTCAATTGCTTCTTTTATTAGTTTGCTGAACGGTTGTGGGGCGTTGGGGGAGCGAAGTACCGCTAGAGTCTATCTCCTTTGCTAGCAAACTTTTGCCAGTGTTATTCACTTCGCCCTTTAGTAAATTTGCCCCATTGACTCCTCTGACTCCTCTGTAACTAGCTGCACATGGAAATCACGTTTATAAAAATGGCAGAATAAAGGATACATTTGTGAAGCATACAATGTATATTGAAAGCAGGTGTTTTCACACTCGAGTGGCTCCTCATTAGTAAAGCAATTAACAAAACATTTTCAAGAAAACTCTAAAAGTCCAGTTGCCTTTGACTTAATTCTATTAGATACTGTATATCATGACCTGGATGAATGAGAATCTTCATAGACAGGTTGATGGGTTTTTTTTTTTATGATCCATCATTCTATTAGCAAATTTCCTTTTGCTGTCACACTAAAACTTGTTGGTTGCAACAAATTTGTTGATCAAATTTGTTAATCACATTAACCCTTTAAGTGCCACAGAACGTAGAATCTACGTTCTGTGGGAAAGTATCTTGAAATGCCACAGAACGTAGATTCTACGTTCTGCAGCATATGCGGGCGGGGAAGCTCAGGAGCGGCTTTAAATGCTGCTCGCTCCTTCCCCGCTCGCTCACAACCCCCTAGGCAACGAGCGGAGCGGGTGGGAAAGGGGCTCCTGGGGCGCGATTGTCCAGGGGCCCCAAAGACGCAACAGACACACGTGTCTGCGCGCTGCTGCTGCTGCCTGCACTTCCGGGTTCCTCCAGCGACGCCCACGGATCTGATCAACGGATCTGGCGACTCCCTCCTGCTTCTCCACTCCTCCTGCCATCATGGACACAGATCTGCAGCTACACACCCCAGGTTAGTGTAACACACACACAAAATACACTTACACACACTTTATACACTAATACATGCTTAGATTTACACTTACACACACTCACATACTTTTTTTGGGGGATCAGGGGGGTCACACACACTTGGGGGGGTACATACACTTGCACACACAAACACACACACACATAACATGCAATTTACCAATTGTACACATGCACACACACACATACGCTGTTGTGTAGCTTTTTTTTTTTTTTTTCCATATTGCATTGTTGTGTTTTTGGCTGAAAAAAATGTTTTATTGCCTTTGCGAATAGCGTATTCGCTAACCGTACTGTGCAATACCTTTTGTATGTTATTTCGGTGATTATTTTGAAATTTTGGGGATTTTGGTGCATTGTTAGCCATTTTATTGCATTTTCAGCTCTGCATAACTGTTGCTTGCTTTATTCTGTCCGTAAAAAATATTTTGCCAAGCTAAAATATTCAAACTGTAATTCTGATGTCTGATTACACTAGTCTGAAAAAAAAAAAGCATAGATTTTTGTGGTTTTATTGGATTTTAGTAATTTATTTGAATTTCACACTTTCTGTATTATTTTGTTATGTCTTGTAAATTTTATCTACTATATATCCAATTGGGCGTCTCTGTGCGCCACATAGTTTGGTAAATCTGTGAATATTGGGCATCAAAGTGTTCAGTAGACCCCTGGCGTTCATATTTAGGATGTTTTATGCGGATACTTTACGAAATGTGGGGCATATAATGGGGTAGATTTCAAGCTTTGAGGCGATTTTCACAAATTTGCTAAAAACCGTTACGTTCAGCATTGCTTTGCAGTTTGGCAGTTTGCAGTAGAAACACATATTTACCCATATTGGATTCGTCAGAATGTGTGCTTTCTGAAAATATATGGTTTTTTGGGGTCCCTGTACTGTTAGGAGGGTCTAATGTCGCATAATACACACACCAGGTGCTTATATTGCAGCAGCCAGCGCGTCAGCCGTGAAAATGTATATACACTATTGTCATTTGGGGGTCTCTGTGCGCCACATAGTTTGGTATATCTATGCATATTGGGCATCAAAGTGTTCAGTAGACCCCTGGCGTTCATATTTAGGATGTTTTATGCTGATAAGTTACGAAATGTGGGGCATATAATGGGGTAGATTTCAAGCTTTGAGGCGATTTTCACAAATTTGCTAAAAACCGTTACGTTCAGCATTGCTTTGCAGTTTGGCAGTTTGCAGTAGAAACACATATTTACCCATATTGGATTCGTCAGAATGTGTGCTTTCTGAAAATATATGGTTTTTTGGGGTCCCTGTACTGTTAGGAGGGTCTAATGTCGCATAATACACACACCAGGTGCTTATATTGCAGCAGCCAGCGCGTCAGCCGTGAAAATGTATATACACTATTGTCATTTGGGGGTCTCTGTACGCCACATTGTTTGGTATATCTATGCATACTGGGCATCAAAGTGTTCAGTAGACCCCTGGCGTTCATATTTAGGATGTTTTATGCTGATACGTTACGAAATGTGTGGCATATAATGGGGTAGAATTCAAGCTTTGTGACGATTTTCAGAAATTTGATAAAAACCGTTATGTTCAGCATTGCTTTGCAGTTTGGCAGTTTGCAGTAGAAACACTTATTTACCCATATTGGATTTGTCAGAATGTGTACTTTCTGAAAATATATGGTTTTCTGGGGTCTCTGTACTGTTAGGGGGGTCTAATGTCGCATAATACACACTCCAGGTGCTCATATTGCAGCAGCCAGAGCGTCAGCCGTGAAAATGTATATACACTATTGTCATTTGGGGGTCTCTGTGCGCCACATAGTTTGGTATATCTATGCATATTGGGCATCAAAGTGTTCAGTAGACCCCTGGCGTTCATATTTAGGATGTTTTATGCTGATAAGTTACGAAATGTGGGGCATATAATGGGGTAAAATTCAAGCTTTGTGACGATTTTCAGAAATTTGATAAAAACCGTTATGTTTAGCATTGCTTTGCAGTTTGGCAGTTTGCAGTAGAAACACTTATTTACCCATATTGGATTCGTCAGAATGTGTACTTTCTGAAAATATATGGTTTTCTGGGGTCTCTGTACTGTTAGGGGGGTCTAATGTTGCATAATACACACACCAGGTGCTTATATTGCAGCAGCCAGCGCGTCAGCCGTGAAAATGTATATTCACTATTGTCATTTGGGGGTCTCTGTACGCCACATAGTTTGGTATATCTATGCATACTGGGCATCAAAGTGTTCAGTAGACCCCTGGCGTTCATATTTAGGATGTTTTATGCTGATACGTTACAAAATG
The DNA here is from genome assembly GCA_038501925.1 of Xenopus petersii. Classification (NCBI taxonomy): domain Eukaryota; kingdom Metazoa; phylum Chordata; class Amphibia; order Anura; family Pipidae; genus Xenopus; species Xenopus petersii. The sequence continues at coordinate 41,632,960 of CM076677.1, forward strand.
TGTGGCATATAATGGGGTAGAATTCAAGCTTTGTGACGATTTTCAGAAATTTGATAAAAACCATTATGTTCAGCATTGCTTTGCAGTTTGGCAGTTTGCAGTAGAAACACTTATTTACCCATATTGGATTTTTCAGAATGTGTACTTTCTGAAAATATATGGTTTTCTGGGGTCTCTGTACTGTTAGGGGGGTCTAATGTTGCATAATACACACTCCAGGTGCTCATATTGCAGCAGCCAGAGCGTCAGCCGTGAAAATGTATATACACTATTGTCATTTGGGGGTCTCTGTGCGCCACATAGTTTGGTATATCTATGCATACTGGGCATCAAAGTGTTCAGTAGACCCCTGGCGTTCATATTTAGGATGTTTTATGCTGATAAGTTACGAAATGTGGGGCATATAATGGGGTAAAATTCAAGCTTTGTGACGATTTTCAGAAATTTGATAAAAACCATTATGTTCAGCATTGCTTTGCAGTTTGGCAGTTTGCAGTAGAAACACCTATTTACCCATATTGGATTCGTCAGAATGTGTACTTTCTGAAAATATATGGTTTTCTGGGGTCTCTGTACTGTTAGGGGGGTCTAATGTCGCATAATACACACACCGGTTGCTTATATTGCAGCAGCCAGCGCGTCAGCTGTGAAATTGTATATACACTATTGTCATTTGGGGGTCTCTGTGCGCCACATAGTTTGGTATATCTATGCATATTGGGCATCAAAGTGTTCAGTAGACCCCTGGCGTTCATATTTAGGATGTTTTATGCTGATAAGTTACGAAATGTGGAGCATATAATGGGGTAAAATTCAAGCTTTGTGACGATTTTCCGAAATTTGATAAAAACCGTTATGTTCAGCATTGCTTTGCAGTTTGGCAGTTTGCAGTAGAAACACTTATTTACCCATGTTGGATTCGTCAGAATGTGTACTTTCTGAAAATATATGTTTTTCTGGGGTCTCTGAACTGTTAGGTGGGCTAATGTCGCATAATACACACACCGGGTGGTTATATTGCAGCAGCCAGCGCGTCAGCCGTGAAAATGTCTATACATATTGTCATTTGGGGGTCTCTGTGCGCCACATAGTTTGGTATATCTATGCACATTGGGCATCAAACTGTTTAGTAGACCCATATGTTTATATTTAGGATGCTTTATGCTGGTAATGATACATGGACAATACGATGCTGGAAAGTTGAAGCTTTGAGGAATATTTCCAGATATTTTACCAAAACCGCCAAATTTGGCAAAGCCTTGCGACTCAGTAGTTTGGAGCAGAAAGGCATGGGTACCCATTTTAGATTCTGTAGAATGTGCACTTTCCAAAAATATATGGGGTTGGGGGGTAAACATATATTTCTGTGTTTTTACCCCACAAAAATGCAGTCAATGTGTTGATTTTTCATTAGCTGAAGTTACCCACCGGACAATTTGTATGTGCTAACTTCATTTTGGGGCCTCTAAATGCCAGATACTTTGGTAAACTTATGAACAATGGCCACCAAAATGTTCAGAGGAACCCTGGCAATCATATTTAGGGTGCTTTTTCTTAGTACGTAATGACACATGGGTGATATGGTGCTGGAAAGTTGAAGCTTTGAGGCAATTTTCAGATATTTCACCAAAACCGACAACTTTGGGAAAGCCTTGCGACTCAGTAGTTTGGAGCAATAAGGCATGGGTACCCATTTTAGATTCTGTAGAATGTGTACTTTCCAAAAATGTATGGGTTTGGGGGGTAAACATATATTTCTGTGTTTTTACCCCACAAAAATGCAGTCAATGTGTTGATTTTTCATTAGCTGAAGTTACCCACGGGACTGTTTGTATGCGCTAACTTCATTTTGGGGCCTCTAAATGTCAGATACTTTGGTAAACCTATGAACAATGGCCACCAAACTGTTCGGAGGAACCTTGGCAATCATATTTAGGGTGCTTTTTCTTGGTGCATAACGATACATGGGTGATATGGTGCTGAGAAGTTGAAGCTTTGAGGCAATTTTCAGATATTTCACCAAAACCGACAATTGTGGGAAAGCCTTGCGACTCAGTAGTTTGGAGCAGAAAGGCATGGGTACCCATTTTAGATTCTGTAGAATGTTTACTTTCCAAAAACATATGGGTTTTGGGGGGGTAAACATATATTTCTGTGTTTTTACCCCACAAAAATGCAGTCAATGTGTTGATTTTTCATTAGCTGAAGTTACCCACAGGACTGTTTGTATGCGCTAACATCATTTTGGGGCCTCTAAATGCCAGATACTTTGGTAAACTTATGAACAATGGCCACCAAAATGTTCAGAGGAACCCTGGCAATCATATTTAGGGTGCTTTTTCTTAGTACGTAATGACACATGGGTGATATGGTGCTGGGAAGTTGAAGCTTTGAGGCAATTTTCAGATATTTCACCAAAACCGACAACTTTGGGAAAGCCTTGCGACTCAGTAGTTTGGAGCAGAAAGGCATGGGTACCCATTTTAGATTCAGTAGAATGTGTACTTTCCAAAAATATATGGGTTTGGGGGTTAACATATATTTCTGTGTTTTTACCCCACAAAAATGCAGTCAATGTGTTGATTTTTCATTCGATGAAGTTACCCACAGGACTATTTGTATGCGCTAACTTCATTTTGAGGCCTCTAAATGCCAGATACTTTGGTAAACCTATGAACAATGGCCACCAAACTGTTTGGAGGAACCCTGGCAATCATATTTAGGGTGCTTTTTCTTGGTGCGTAACGATACATGGGTGATATGGTGCTGGGAAGTTGAAGCTTTGAGGCAATTTTCAGATATTTCACCAAAACCGACAATTGTGGGAAAGCCTTGCGACTCAGTAGTTTGGAGCAGAAAGGCATGGGTACCCATTTTAGATTCAGTAGAATGTGTACTTTCCAAAAATATATGGGTTTTGGGGGGTAAACATATATTTCTGTGTTTTTACCCCACAAAAATGCAGTCAATGTGTTGATCTTTCATTAGCTGAAGTTACCCACGGGACTGTTTGTATGCGCTAACATCATTTTGGGGCCTCTAAATGCCAGATACTTTGGTAAACTTATGAACAATGGCCACCAAAATGTTCAGAGGAACCCTGGCAATCATATTTAGGGTGCTTTTTCTTAGTACGTAATGACACATGGGTGATATGGTGCTGGGAAGTTGAAGCTTTGAGGCAATTTTCAGATATTTCACCAAAACCGACAACTTTGGGAAAGCCTTGCGACTCAGTAGTTTGGAGCAGAAAGGCATGGGTACCCATTTTAGATTCAGTAGAATGTGTACTTTCCAAAAATATATGGGTTTGGGGGTTAACATATATTTCTGTGTTTTTACCCCACAAAAATGCAGTCAATGTGTTGATTTTTCATTCGATGAAGTTACCCACAGGACTATTTGTATGCGCTAACTTCATTTTGAGGCCTCTAAATGCCAGATACTTTGGTAAACCTATGAACAATGGCCACCAAACTGTTTGGAGGAACCCTGGCAATCATATTTAGGGTGCTTTTTCTTGGTGCGTAACGATACATGGGTGATATGGTGCTGGGAAGTTGAAGCTTTGAGGCAATTTTCAGATATTTCACCAAAACCGACAATTGTGGGAAAGCCTTGCGACTCAGTAGTTTGGAGCAGAAAGGCATGGGTACCCATTTTAGATTCGGTAGAATGTGTACTTTCCAAAAATATATGGGTTTTGGGGGGTAAACATATATTTCTGTGTTTTTACCCCACAAAAATGCAGTCAATGTGTTGATCTTTCATTAGCTGAAGTTACCCACGGGACTGTTTGTATGCGCTAACTTCATTTTGGGGCCTCTAAATGCCAGATACTTTGGTAAACTTATGAACAATGACCACCAAAATGTTCAGAGGAACCCTGGCAATCATATTTAGGGTGCTTTTTCTTAGTACATAATGATACATGGGCGATATGGTGCTGGGAAGTTGAAGGTTTGAGGAAATTTTCAGATATTTCACCAAAACCGACAATTGTGGGAAAGCCTTGCGACTCAGTAGTTTGGAGCAGAAAGGCATGGGTACCCATTTTAGATTCAGTAGAATGTGTACTTTCCAAAAATATATGGGTTTGGGGGGTAAACATATATTTCTGTGTTTTTACCCCACAAAAAATGCAGTCAATGTGTTGATTTCTCAGTAGCTGAAGTAAAGTCCTGAAGAATTTGGATGTGCTAACTACATATTGGTGTCTCTAAATGCCAGATACTTTGGTAAACCTATGCATAATGGGTATCAAATTGTTCAGTGGACCCCTGGCAATCATATTTCAGGTGCTTTTTCTTGGTACCTAATATAGTTTGGGATATGCGGAGCAGCAAAATAAAACCTTTGAAATGATTTTTCCGAATTTTGAATTTTTTGTTGAAAAACCGCTATGTTCAGACAAGCTTTTATGTTTGGTAGTTGGGAGTAGAGAGACATAGTTACCCATTTTGTAATCGGCAGAATGTGTACTTTTCAAAAATGTATGGTTTTCTGGGGTAAACCTACGGTTTCAGGATTTTTTGCCTTGGAATCTAAAGCATGCCGTTTTCTGCCTTAGTGCTTTCAAAATTCGGTAATATACTGCCGGGAGTTTTTGCTGTACAGAAATCCTAAATCTCCCTAAAACTATACATATCTGGTATTGGCACGTTCGAGAGACATAAGGCTTTCCAAATCAGTTGGATTTTCATCCGTAAAATGAAATATTTTTCTGGTATAAATTGATATACGATGAAAAATGGTAATTTTTCATTTTTTTTTGGTATTTAGCGCTATAAATTTTTTTGCACAGGTGGAAATACATGAAAACTCAGGCAGATTTAGAAAGCTCAGTTTCTACCGAAAAAAACAATGTATAGTTTTCCTAGGTAAACTATAGGTTTCCCCTCAGAAAATGCCCCTAAAGTGAGAGAGCACAAAATGTTTCAAAAACGGCTGGCATTTCGCGTAACCAAAATGTGAAATTCTGCTGGCACTTAAAGGGTTAAGGGGGGTTATTTACAAACGTCCGATTTTCTCTGGTCTGAGTTTTTTAAAGGGGAAAATCACAATTTTTTTCGTAGAAAAAAACTCGAATTCTTAGTGATTTAATAAACCCCAATGCTGTTAAAATTCAGTATAAAAAAATACTCCATCTCAAACCTGCCGAGGTCATGTAGAAGTCAATGGCAAGTGTCCTGTTTACAATTGGAAGATATCATGATCTGCTCTGAGTTTTGTGTAATAATCCGGTTAATTATGATTAACCATGGGATAATCTGTAAAAATCTAAGTTTTCGGCTATCAATTCTAAAAAAATTGTAAGATTCAGATTTTTTCATAATATTATCTTTTCCCACTACAGGTTTTTTCAAGTAAATTTATTGATAAATATGGCAAAATGTGCACAGGAATTTGGTAGACGCAAAGATCTGATCGTACGAATCGAGGATTTTTGCAATCCCTAATAGATTTGTACGATTTTCAGACCGTGTGTGGAAAGAGTCCCGACATTTTTCGTCTAACAGAGTTCGGCCGTTTGGTCGATCGGACAGGTTAAAAGATTTCTGTCGGTTGCCGATAATATCTCTGCATGTATTGCCAATCGTACGATTTTCAGAGGGAGACTGTCACTAACTTTGGTCGGACATAACTTTCGTACGATTGCTGTCAGGGACATAACATCGGCTGATCTGTTCTTTTCTACGTTATTTGATCGGAATGGTTAGTGGCGGGTTGGGAGATGGAAAAGTACATTTGGATCTTTGCGTCTATGGCCAGTTTAGGGAATGCACCACAACTGCTTCTGACTTTTCAGTAGAATAATAATTTAAGTTCTATTCTCCTACCTGACCATTCAGCTAAGACTCAAAACATTGAGAATCAACAGGTTTTCTGACACAGTGAACTTACCGACTGGCAAAAGTGAAGCTGGCTATCTTGTAAGATAGGGTTTATAACATTGATATAGCTAAGATAAGTCTTTGGAGTACTATTATTATAAGTGCTTCTGTGTTGCTGTTAACAATGTACCCCTAATGAAAAGTATTAGGAATTTATAAGTTAGGAAAAGGTATGAGGCCAAAAGACAGGAAATCTAATCCCACTGGGATAACAGGAAAACTCCCGGTGGCCCAGGTGTCAGTGGGCCCTCTTGCTTCTAACCATTTGGCCTATTTCATTGTCATTCCTTATTTCTTTAAGCGGCTTAATATTGGAAGAATAGAGTATAGTAAATAAATATAAAAGACTAGAAGAATAAAGAGGTTAAGTAAGGAGTGCAGGGACAATAAAAGTGGGCCCACGGTCTAAGGTTTTCTGGTATCCCAGTCCTGCACTGCTCTAAGGTGACTTCTAATTTCCTCATATTTTACAACAGGGGGAACACTATTTATTATAATACACAAGTTCCAGTTTCAGTAATTTGAATCGCCTCAATTTCATGTCACAGTTTGGTCTAATTGCTGGAAAATGCTTTCCTTCTCATTTTCACAGGAGTAAGCCAATATAGTAAAAATATTTTTCAAATAGCTTTTCCACACTTGTTTCAATTATATATTAAAAAAAGGTATTTTCTTGAACTCTTGGTTTGTTTTTGCTTCAGATCCTATAAATATCATTATTGTTTTCTGCTGCGACTCCCCATAGCCTTGTTCCTAAAAACAATGGATGAACAAACATGCAAGATAATGACAATCGCAACCTTGCTATTTTATCAGGATTCATTGTTTTTACAGTAAACACAATAAAAGGTTGTGGCACGTGTATAACTCCAGCCCTTCTTGCATTCCAGGCGTTGGCTGAGAGTTAGACATATGGCATTGCACTGTGTGCACAAGAACAGGATACAAGTACTCAGTGTGTAACATTGAACAGACTCAGTTACTTCCACTTGGTCACACTGTTTTCAGATGTCTTTGATGTATTAAAAGCCTTCTCTAGATAATGAAAAGCTAGGGCAGCTGGCAAATGGCTGGGAAAGTGAAAACCCGGTATTGAACTCAATGCACAGCACTATTCGGTACTCAGCCAATGTCACTCTGAAGGGAGGAACAGTAAATAGTGCATGTGCTGTTGCTTACTAGTTTCCTACATGAAAGGTTACCATGGGTGGTCTACAATTAAGCATGTTTAATTGGAAAAAATGGAACACAGATTTCAACAATTTACTTAAAGGCTGCCATAGAGGGCCTATAATTGTAGATGCTTAATGGAACTCAAATAGGAATTTCAACAATTTGTTTTTTAGATTTTATTAATGCAAATAGTAGCAGGAGTAACACAGCTGCTGCATGAGTACATGTCTAGAGAGGATTCACATAATAAAGCAATAATTGCACAGTATCATTTTACTCCTCTGTATTTATTTATTTGCAGTACTGTGCAGCTGTGTGACAGTTTGTGGGTATTACTGCACTGCTGGAACTGCAATGGATGAATCCCATTCATTACACAGAGTAGGAGTAATTTATAACCACACACTGCAAAAATCACTGCTTTTGAGGACTTTGTCTTAAGCCATTGTGATGTCCACAGAATGCCGATGCCATAATACCAATTACTGCTTTCCATTTTACAGTTGGTGAGGTTGTTGGTCAAAAAGAGCATTATAGCTGCTTTTAGATTTTATATATATATGAATTAAATTGTTTTTAGCTTCTTTCTTTATAGTTTTCAAGTTTAGTAAATAAAGATTTCATATCTGAGATCTTATTGTAGTGTTACAAATAATACAATATATGTGTCTTTCTGATTAGTATTTATATTTTTTCACATTTTGTGTTTTTGGTAAAATGTTCAATTTTGTCTGGTTATATACTCTTCTAGATAAATATGTAAAACCCAATATATTACTACAACTCTATGACTAAGACTATGCATGTTGTATCTCTGATAGACACTTCAGAGAAGTCTAAACACATGCACCACAAAGTGTTTGGTTACTGTATGTTCTTGTAAAAAGTTGGATCGACAGACCAGGACTTCATCAGATCATGACCCCTAGCATAATGGGAAGGAAAGGTGGCCAACTTAGTGAGGGCTTGGCTGGCATAAAGTGAAGAAATTGCTTTTTAACATCCTCCAAGCACATAATGTCTTACAACTGGTACTAACTGGGAAACAGAAGAGAAGTGCTTAACCTAAAACATATATTTTTACTATTTGGTGTTGTAAAGCAAAGTGAACAGGTTATTATCATCTGATTACTCATCAAGGTTCCAGCAATGCTGTTATTTTCTGTTTTTTTTTAAAGTACAATCTGTCCTGGAGATCCAAGAGATCAAATGAGCATGCACTACTCTACACAAGATTCTTCACTAACTCTCAAACCAGTAGTCCGAAAATTATTCCTATTCTTTTCCTCATCAGGTAGGGAATTTCTGAAACTATCTTTGGTCCATGGCACATGTGCATTGCTATCAGTGTAAACTCGGTCAATGTAAAAACACTTCCATACTTGCACCATGGCAGAAGCTGGCATTGTCATGTGAATGCTCTTGAGCGATCCCTGCCTCACTACATCAGCATCTGCCATATGTAGAGTGTTTTCCTTTGATCAGGAAACAGGTGAGGAAGGGTGCTTTCACCATATCAGGTTAGAGATGTACCATAGGACTTCCACTAATGAAATCCTTCTTATACTGATAATGCTGTCTCCTTTTTAAAGTGCATCAATTACAGCAGGAAAAACATCTACTATTATAAAACAGCACATACTGTAGATTTAAAATGTTCAACAATACTGACGTTTTTTGATTCAAGGGAAGAACCTATATTTACCTCTTAGCATTTGAGTAATTGTCTTGATACATTCTGCAGTGCAAGGGGGTGATTTGACTAGTGATAATAGCACTTGTTTTGTGGCTGTGCAGCCAGGCATGGAAATGGCTGGCGGATAATTAATTGCTAACCAATTTGCACAGAAACACTTCTTGTGAATCAGAAAAAGATCAATAATATGTCAATAAAAAGCCAATGAATACCAGTTGGTTGAGTTATAACTCATTGGCAAATTGATGAGCACATAGTGGATGGATTCTGATGGCATTTATTTAATCTCTGACTAGATTCTAGGCAAGGCCCAACCAACACCTTGTAAAAGTATGATTTGACTATTACTCAGAAGCTGTACTCTAGATCCCTCTGGCTGAGGCTATTGTCTTCAGTCACACCTACATAAGTCATTTATGACAGATCTAGTCATCATTTCCTTTGTTGCCACACTAGGTTCATTATTTATATTAATCCATGTTAATATAAAATGCATTTATTCCAAATCTATATGCTAGCCATTCAATTCCTTGCAAGAAGTTTTATATGACATATGCTATATTTAAATTATGCAAAACATTTTTAATGGGGTCTTTTTTCAGTAGAATACAGGTATGGGATCTACTATTTGCAAACCCATTCGTAAAGCTCCAAAATATAGGAATAAAATACTAAACGTTGTATATTATACTGTATGTACAACTCCAATGGAAAGGAAATATGGGGAGGTGGTACAGTAGCTTTGCATACCTCATCCCCTGAATAATGGAGTCCCAAATATTCAATATTCAAATATGCAGCTGTTTATAGAGATTATACACCATTAGGATGAAGCTGGAGCACCCGGAGGAAACCCGTGGGCTTCTTTAAGGAAACTTTAAGTGGGGGTTAAGAAAAAAACAAATGATAGTGAATAATAGGAATATTTGTTATTTGTTGAAGACTATTATTCTTTTCAGGGCTTTAGTATTTTCCTGAAATCAACATTTGCAATGTTTGGCTCACCTTCAGGCAAAAGGCTGTCAGGAAAGTAAAATATATAAAATTAGCTAATTAAAATCATTCTTTCTTACCAGCAAGGGAGGACTCCACAACATATAATCAGTGAAACATTCAATCATAACCTAGTCCTTTTGCTTCTAATTGTTATTTATGTAAAATCCTTGAGCTATAATGCTGCCGAGCAGGGTGCAGATGATTTTGCTTTATTTTACAATTGAGTAAATCATAACAAAATTTGTTCCAGGAATGTGCTGCCAGTTGGAACTAGCGCTGACAGCAACTTGTTTATACCGTAGGGAACACTTAAAGGGCCAAGTCTATTTCATCTGAAAATTACATGCAGGTGCAACTAAATGAGTATAATCTAATTGCAACATGTTGCAATGATTCTTGCCACAAAACTATAGTTCTTCTGCTTTGATGGTTTCCTATAAACTGTCAATCTACCCTCAAAATGGTAAACAAGGTGAAAGGATGCACAGCTGACAACATAGCCCAAAAGAAAACGTTAAACCAGAAAAACAATCCTTATCTGGTGCCTTAGATACAACTGTCAAGTGTTGTTTTCCTTAACAAGGAGTGATAGCAGCAAAAAGCTAGTGTTCTTTGGTGAATGCAGCTGTCAGATATGACAATTTAACAGCTGTTTTCCTGTTAGAGGTATTCAGCTACTCTGCTTCCACCACTATGTGAAGTAAGGCCTAGTCCAGCAGGTGGATAGATTAGCCCTAGAGGTGGTCCAATACAGTTAACTGTTCAACTAATCCACCTTCTCAATTGACAGCCATAAATAGGACTAGCTACATAAAGATTAAATTAACAACGTCTCCACTATCTTTAATCACCGTAAAATGTACCTTGGACATAGGATGCATTTAAGTTTAGCTCTAGTTTTTTCAGAATAATACTGTATGTGCATGTATATGTCAGAGGTTCTAGCGGCAACACATCAAGCATTATAGGTTGCTGTAGTCAAAACAACATATAAAGGGGTAGTAAATAATTTAAGATTTCATATTGTGATTCAAATATTTTGCCTTGGGGCCTTATCCCAAGTGTTGACACAAAGGATGGCTGGTCCACACAGTGAATAAAACAATGGCATTAACTTACCCTGTAGCTCTGTAGTGGTAAAGGCACAAAGGTTATGGATCTGATGTATGAACTGTTGTGGAAGACACAGTACTTTTTCTTATAAAGGCTTCATGCCACACACAGTTCAACTTCGCACAGTTTTCAATCAGTCAGCTCTTGGGATAAAATGATCAATATGATACTCTGTATGGCTGCTTTATATTGTTCCAATCTTTTAGCTGTCAGTCTGAACCCTTGATATTGTGAGCAATAGTGATGTGTGGGTCAGGAAACTTTACCCTGCATTCAATCCTAATCTGAAATCTTGCCATTGTAGGTCCCAGAGCCAATCCATACCCACGTCTTTTCATTCTGGATACTTATGTGCATCTCTGATTCTAAGGCAGAGAATTTTGCAGAAGAAGTGGAAGAAAGAACTTCCCCAATCTGACCCACATCCAACCCTAACCAACAATAGTTGACCAAATATCAATCCAAACCCTCCCCAATGGGGCTGTGTAGCTGGTAGTAGAGCTCTGCACAGGTCAGGCAGAAACTGTTGCCAGTCTGGACCCACTTACCTGCAACCCAAACCCACCTACTAACTTGTCCCTTCCATAGACATTCTACCCAATCTACCTTCAGGGAATAACTTTATTCAGACCAGACAATCAAAAGTAATATAATTCCATGAGGCAGGTCATCATGTTTAAAAATAAAATATGTTTCCTTGAAAGGGAGTGGGGGGTACCATTTCCATAAGGGATATATGCCAGGTCAACATACATACATGTACATGTAAAATCATTTTAAACCCTTTTTTCCAAGGCAAATACAATCAGGCTGATTCACAAGCAAGTGGCATATACAAGTCCTAAAAGGAAATCTAATAACTATACAAATAGCAGAAATGGGATATTCATCTATCTATCTATCTATCTATCTATCTATCTATCTATCTATCTATCTATCTATCTATCTATCTATCATCATCTGTAATACATTCATTATACATTGTGCATGGCCCTTTACATTTTAGGAATGCTGCAATGGAATAAAGGAGCAATTACTATGATGATTTTTGCATCTATTTTCTGACAATGTGTCACACCCAAAAGAGACAAAAAATACTATAAAGGGTATACTGTTGTCTAAATTCTGCTTGTGTTTATAAGAACAAAAATAACAGGCATTTATATAATATAACATTTATATCTGATGTTGATTTGAGCAGAAATAGGTTGCCAGTACAGAGGCGAGGAAGTCAATAAATCATGTGGTATATTTGCAGTTGAGAGAAAGGAGCTTTGAGATTATTGTGGATTTGTTCAGTCTTCCAGAACAGTAACTTCAAGCATTAAAGAATTTGGTATTGGAAGGTAATGGTAGATCGCTTTGCAGCTTTTCCTGTGCTCTGCTGGAGGAGTACAGTGTATGTAGCAGAATGCTTTCAGAAGCATTGACTTGTAAAGCTGGATTAAGCAAGAACACATTTTTATTTGGCCCTTTCAGTTTAAAAAAAAAAAATGAAAGCAGATTTCAGAAAATAATAAAATGTGCGTCATGGTAAATCTAAACTAGCTGTTAGTGGCAGGTCAAGGCTCATTTAGACTTTACAAACAGACCCCCAGCTCTATGGGAAAGAGCAGGAACAACAATCGTAGAGATTTAAGATTATGTAGCGATTAGTGAACAACGTGGATTGGAGACTGCAACCAAATTCCATTATTAAAAGATAATTTATGCACTGCTTAAAGTACAGAAAAAGCACTGATGCAAAGCTTTTTGTAAGGTCCCACGAAAATTTAAAAATAAAGAATAATACTTATATTATTTAGCCTGATCCCAAGTCTCTGCCCACTCTTCTGCAGCCCACAGCCATATGGGGAGTTTAAAGGTATAACTCTAGCACACCGTTTGTCATCTCATCATAGTGCACACAGCCTATACAGTATCATTGACACTGGCTGACACTAAAATGACAAAGCCCACACAACCCCTAAGCTTCCCTTGCAGCATATATTTTACCACCCCCAACCAGCACCTTTGAGATGATCTGTGTAATCTGTCCAGACACTTGTGTGGCCAGTCATACAGGACAGTATAGCCCACAAATCACTTGCTGTGGTACTGCTCATACAAAATACCTTGTTATATAAAAGGAAGACATATACTGTAGCCTATTCAAACAAAGATATCCTGTTGCAGGCCTGGAAGCCTTTTCAGCATAACATGCTAGTTTAGCAAGCTGCTGAGATTTCATAGAAATGCTTTTGTTGTTTCTCTGTAGGCTTTGTAGTCCTGCTTCTATTTCTCTTTCTAAACCAGTTTCCAGGTAGGTGACTTTTTAACTGCACTGAAAGGACTTTTCCAATGACACACTGGGATTAGAAGGTTTTGTTTTCTGGTATTGAAATACATTTTGTTTTTCTTGTTCTTCTTATTGTTTTTGATGTTGTGTTAGCCACTGTAATGTCAGTGGGTGGCACAAAGGGGCTGTTATAAAGTCTGGGCCAGATAAAAAACACTAAAATAGAGTTAGTGATAAAGTAAACATTTTTTGAAGTACTTGCCCACTGTAGCATTTAGATTTTGGCTCATGTTTTCACATACCATCACTCACCCATTACTAATATCCCCTTTGCTGTACCCTGCCTCACCTACATTTAAAGGAGCAGTAACAGCAAAAAAGTAAGGTGTTTTTAAAAAAAATTAAAATGAAGTGCACCAATTGCCATCCCGCCAGCCAGTTTTGGGAGATTAGTCGCCCCGAAGAAGAGGTGATTTGTCATCGGGGGACAAAATCTCCCCGAACCTGAGTGTGTCTCTCTGCCCTAAAACTGGTGTATTAGATGCTGAACCTCAACATAGTTAATATAAAGAATCTGCTGTGTAGCCATGGGGGCAGCCATTCAAAGCTGAAAAAGGAGAAAAGACAGGATACACAACTGATAACAGATAAGTTCTAAAAAATCCCATTGTATACTATATAGCTTATCTGTTATCTACTGTGTATCCTGTGCTTCAATGGCTGCCCCATGGCTACACAGCAGCGTGTTTACAAAAACTAAAATTGTGTTTCTGAAGCAAACACACCAGTTTTCGCAGGGCAACAGAACATTATATTGTCATTCCTTTAAAAACTTTACATTTTTGGTCTTACTGTTCCTTTAAAGTGTATAGTTCATAGCATAAAATTCTTTGTGTTTGGTACATAAATCCATGACTACAGAACCCTAAAAAGTAAACCATGTATGTTTCACATTTCTGAAGCAATAGGTTTTCAACGGATAGCTGTTAGATTATTTGTATGGTAAGTGTTGTTAAAGTGTAACTGTATGTTTGTCTTTCCTTAAGCTCGCTACAATTTATTTTAGAGGGAGGTTGGTCATGTTACTCATGTTACTCATGTTACTCATGTTACTCATCGTCCAACCATAACTGCTGCTTTATATCTGGCAATCTTTGTTGACATACAAAGTCTCCTGCTTTCTGTTGCTCGTGTCTGTACATACTGTTTCTGACTTTAATGTTTTATGTTTAATACTGTTTAATGCTTAGAGTAAGGTAGAATGTATATATAACGTGTCTCCCACTGAAAATCGTACGATCGGCAATACACACAGAGATATTATAGGCAGCCGACAGAAATTTTCTAACCTGTCCGATCAACCAAACGACCGATCTCCGCCGGACGATAATTGTCGGGACTCGAAAATCCTCAATTCGTACGATCGGATCTTTGCGTCTATGGCCAGCGTAAGAGTGCCTTTGCTGATTCACTGTTTAAGAAAATATTTACACATTCTTTATAACAGGAAATGTAACAACATATTCTTTCATAGCGGAGCCTCTTGAGTTTTACTTATATTTTCTAGCTTGTTTTGTAACGAATGATCTGCATCACAGGTATTCCCAGATACAACTGAAAAGACTGCTGGGAAATAGTATGAATTATGCAATGATGGTTTGATTTTGTTAAATTGCTTTTAATGGCAGGAGGATTTTAAAGTAATAACATTAGAAGCAAAATGCTGTTTTTATTTCTCTGGAGAATAAGATTCTAGCAAGCCATATTATTATTCATTGTATCAGAGCAAATCTATAAATAAATAACTCAATCCAATATTGCGTGTTTGGCAAATATGTGTTACAACCCCTTTTAGCATAACTATAATGATTATGATTTACTAATTCTAAATTGTAAAGATGCTGATGGTTTAAGTGCCTCGTCAATTGTGATAAATTATGATTGTAAAATTCATACATTATAGTGTATAAATTCCCATTATTGCTCATATTTATAAAATTTCACATCTGTGCAAATAAGCACAATAAATGTCAGTGCAGGATTTTAAAAATATATATTTATTGCTGTGAGCAACAACAAATATATCTAGACATCCCTCATTTAGCCCCCTACCTTGCACATCATTCAGAGGCACATGGTGGAGAGAAACAGGGGCTGCAGCCTGCATCTAGCCCTCTTCTTACTGCCTGTGTTAAAGTAGGCTACTTCTCTTAGCATTGCTCTCTGCACTCAGCTCCATATTTTTCATCATGGACCCATTGCGTATGATGGGCATGTACGTGGCCAGAGGGGAGAATACCTACATGCCTCCCTCTGTCCACTCATTTAGTCAAATGCAGCCTAACACAGAATGGACTCAATTCTAGACAAAGTCTGCAGGTCTCTGTGATTCAAAATTGGAGCACAGAGGCCTGTAACTATTTGAACATTGCCCCACAAGGTGGCCAAAGTGAAAAAAGGGAGATTGTGGGGGGACTGAGGAGAGATGCCTGCATGCCCATGTCCATTTTGGCGCATGGTGCGTGATGATGCACATGCGCCCACATTGGCGCCACCTTGACGCGCGCTGAGTCCTTACAGTAAGTCATAAAAAAGCAAGAAAGGAACAAGCTCCAGCACAGAAATTGCTGATGTATGATCACTGGGTGAGGCTGATGAAAATGAAGACAGAAAACAAACGCAAGTGAGATCTTTATCTCACTCACCTTTTCTGGCATTGGTTGCATTTATTTCTTCATGTTGGATTTTTGTTTCCACAATCATGTTACTTAGATAAAAAAAATTAAAAGCTCACTACCTAATAACTGGCAAACTCTTTATTTATCAAAATCCAGTCTAAAATACGCAACTGAGGGCAGAAAATGCCAGCAAGATAAAGAACTACCTTTATTTTATCCGTACGATAGAATGATTGTAAAGCAGCCATCAAGTGTGTGAACTGTTCAAAATTGGCAAGATTAACTCAGTTTTGTATATGGTCTATTCAGAATTGGGTCATTCATATTCTGTGACTTATGAAATATATATATATATATATATATATATATATATATATATATATATATATATATATATATATATATAAAAACAAGGGAAAGTTGTGCTCACCACTAATTTTTAAAAACATTAGGCGGGGGTGCAATGAGGCTGTGACCACAAAATACATATAGACAAATACAAGAGTCCTCTGCACTCAACCCATTATCAGTATATTTAAGACAGAGACATTTTGTGCATACTGCTACTGAAAAATGCCTTACCCTTTAAACAAAACAGGGATTGTTTGTCCATATATTGCAATATATTTAAGCTGGCCAACTACGTCAAAGTCATCCCATATCTGGCCAGTCCTACGCTCAATTTTCATCTGATTCATTAAGAATTCAATTGCTTAATTATACATTTTACAATGGGACTAAGTTTTACCTGCAACTTACTTGCTGCTTTCAAAGTAAAACTCCCAAACTTGGCTGCCCTTTTATTAGACACCAGTGGGATCACCTGACTATAGTTGGGATATGGACAAACAATCCCTATTTTGTTTAAAGGGTAAGGCATTTTTCAAGGGCAGTATGCACAAAATGTCTCTGTCTTAAATATATTGATAATGGGTTGAGTGCAGAGGACCTCTTGTATTTGTCTATATGTATTTTGTGGTCACAGCCTCATTGCACCCCCGCCTAATGGTTTTAAAAATGAGTGATGAGCACAACTTTCCCTTGTTTGTTATAGTTCTACAGGAGCAGTGACCAGCTCCATGTTGTAGCTCCCACCCTTCCTAACTATCGTCAGGTGATCCCACTGGTGTCTAATAAAAGGGCAGCCAAGTTTGGGAGTTTTACTTTGGAAGCAGCTAGTAAGTTGCATCTACAGTATATACTATAATTTTATATTGTGCCCCAAAACATCTTGTGAGCATTATGTGTCAGGTTGTTAATCCCAAAATTGCAACAATAGGTTGACCACAATGTTAGAGATAACCGTTTTTCATCATACCAGAGGTAACATGGAGTAGGGGATGCTCACAGTAAAGGGCCACAATGAGCAATGAGTAGCATATAAATGATTGTTTATGGAATAATCACCTCCAAACTAGCTGTTGGATAACTATACTCGTTTCCCTTCCCTACATGCAAAAATAGAATATAATTCCAATGGAAGTTCATGGGCCCCAAGGAGCTCCAACCTTAAACTTTTAGGGGTGAAACTGCTTAACTGATTGGGTAGGAAAGGGTATTGCCAAATGTCAACCAGGCTTTTCCACATGTTTTTCAGGCTCCTCTTCATACTGTAAACTACTATAGGCTAGAGCAGGCAGCCTTTGTGTACTTATTAATTTTTATGAGTAGCAACAAATAGTTGCCCTTTTTGCTATAGTCATTTTGTCTGGTTTCAAACTCAATTCCCTCCTGTGTGACCTTTTTTTTGTGTTAGTGCCTGGAGAACCTTAACCTGTTGTTGAAATGCTGACGTCAAGAAGTCGTCACTGTTACTTTGTCAGAACGTGCTCCAGTCTATACTTTCACATGATATGTTGATATGTTTTTGTAGTATCTGACAGCTGAGCAACGTCAAACCCAGTAGTTTGTGCCTAACTATGTGCCTAAATCCTGGTGAAAGGCTTAACCAGAAGGGAGTGTTATTTATTGTAAGCAATCAAAAGGGAAGGGTATTTACCCATTGGCATTTTTCCAACACAAAGCCCTTATAGACTGACATTTTCAACATCTTAGCTGAACAACCAGGAGGACTGTGCATTTCTTTTAAACACAAAATAAATATACTTGTTAATGTTGTTTCCATGCTTTTGGTCATACTGTCTGATCTATTGTTATGGAAAAATACAAATACATTCAACTGTCAGGTTAGGGCAAAAAGTTGCAAAGCATAATATGAAAAAAGAGCAAGCATGTTTTTCAAAACCATTAAGGATGCATTGTGCTTAAGCTTCCTTTGACGAAAGAGACAAAGCATAGCTTTATAAAACAAGGAAATAAGTCTATTCTTCATTTAGACATTTGCAACTGGGACTCCACTATTTGCTTATTATGTTCTACTAGGTCAATTGTTCTTAGCATAAAGTCATGAATCAAAGATACATTCTGCCTGCCTTATCTTAACATGAAAAACACAAAGTTCAGTGTGATGGCTGAATAAGTAGCTCTCATTTCATACACAAGTGGATTGTATATGATTAAAAAACAGTTTAGGGCTCATTAATGAAGCTTTGGGGGGTGCACAGTGCAAAAAAAACCCTGGTGCAAAGTGTCTAGTGTTCTGCACTTTAAACCATGTCCTGCAGGTTGTGCAGCTCTTTGGTCCTAGAATAGGGGTTTCAGTCTCACACCGAATTTAATGTTTCTGCACCCAGAGTTCTTGGTAGGTGGTAGCATGAGCCTACCACCTTGGCAATGGTAAATAAGGACTCTGCCTTCATTACCAGATTAAAGTAAGAGGTAGAAGCAGATTGATGGAAATGGTTTGGGTTAAGAATTATATGTGGAATAGAAAAAAGGAATGGGCTAAAAAAATGAGTTGAGTAGAATATAATCAAAGAGTTGCTTAACTCACTATTATATAATGTGAAAAAAAAAAGAATCTGATGGGCGTATGAGGCCTTAAAATCACAATTCTGCTGATCCAGGTTAGGACAAAACCACATACAGTTTGTCTTTGTGCACTAGTATTTTCAGTACTGTTTTCTTCCTACATCTAGAAGAGATCTTTCTAAAAGCGGTGATTCATTACTTATATTACTCATAAATGATTCTGGTATTCAATTATCCACTTATATTTGTCATCTTTCTTGAACACCCCTAAGACAAAAGTCTCTTTATTGAAGGGTAATGCAGTTTCTCTTACATCATACCCTTTTCTTTACATATTTCAGGATCTTTATTCGGAATAAAAGATAAGATGCTACCTTGGAGGGTAGAATTTCTCCTACTGACTTCCTTTCAAATGAAGTGTAAACATGGCAAGAAAAATAGTGTGGAAAAATGTAGCTCACTTGAAATATTGAAATTTGACTACTTAAAAAAGGTTAGTTGAAAAGTGAACTGACTGTATCACAGCTGGCATGATAAAATCAAATATACTGCTTATTAATTCTTCTTGCCAACAATGCCTTTGATTCCAAACTTTTCTGCCCTCAAACTAATCATGAGCTTCCGACCATATGAGTGACAATCACACATCATCTAAGCAAATGGGAATACCTTGAAAATGAATGTGAATAATTGCATTTTCTTATATACCCATAAGTTGTTCAATGAATTATATAATACATACAGTTATGTTCTACATTAATTTAGGTCACTCCTTTTGCACATGCATAGAAGGAACTACAAATGCTAGTATATGTCTATTAATCAAATTTATATTTGGAGAGTAGGAATATAACATAGGACATTTTTTCACTCCTTAACCAGAGATGTGAAAGTGGAGTCGTGTCTGCATATAATGTACAGTAAAAGATGAATCTCTGAAAAGTCAGAAAATCCGGTTACAGACCTATTGTATTACAAGTAACCTGAGAACATACCGCAGATCCCAAAGCAAGTGACCACAATCTCATATACTTCATCATTATTAGACAGCTTCTTTTATTTGGTGCACTGATTGCAGCTTCTTTTATTTGGTGCACTGATTGCAGCTACTATCATCTTGATCCAGCATTCTGCCTTTGATTCTTAACTCATTCCCTGCACTAGTGTACTATTTTGTACAGAGTCAACATTATGGCTGCCAAATTAATGCATCACATCTTATCAGAGCCTTCAAAGCTGAGACCACTAACTGGGTGCATATGCACTGAAAGTTAGCGGCCATGCGTCAGCTTGACATTGACAGCTGTAGAGTCTCTGAAAGGATGCCATGCAAGCAAACATAGCAACCACCAACCCTGCTGCACATCTCTGAATTGCTCCCATGGATATGATGGCCCCTTTTAGGTGTATGAGTGATGTGGGTGGTGAGGGGAGCCAATGCAGAGGCCCTATTGTATATAAAATATTTTACATCTCCTATAAGACATATCCGTGGCTGATAAATATAAACATCAAAAGTATCCTGATTACTATATGCATGTTGGATGCTTTAATGTCAGTGTGAAAGCATGTTACAGGTAATCTATTCATTTTATCGTATACACTTGTGAAATTGCAGACAGATTATATCATAGGTTATTTTCGGTGCAAATATTCTATGTGTACGACATGACATTCTTCTATGTCACACGCAGCTTTGGGGGTTTTCCCATTGCTGGAACACAGCAGACGTATTTATATGAAAAAAGATAAAAACTTACTGCTTTGGGAAACAATGAAGAAGTTGGAACTAAGAATTTATTGTCAGGGTTTTTAAATATGTGCTCACTTGCGTAACTGCAGTTTTTAGCATTCCAAGAGTGCAAGATAATAAGCATATCATGAAAAAATGTGTTGTTTAAAGTTGGCGTCTCATAGGCAAGGAAGGGTACATGTTGTATGAAGCCCTCTAGCAAAATAATGGATGAACTTCCACTTGTGCAGAAGCTGCAGCTGCTCTGGGCCCTTTTACATCTAAGAACCCACTTAGTACTATATAACTGTGTATTGGCCGATATTCCAGGAATTATCTGTGGAACAATGTTCAAAAATATTCTATTATTGGGGTCATCCACTGCCTTCTTCTGTCAATGGTATATATCCCTCCATATTCCCCTTATACCATCTAGTGAGACTCCCGGTAGGTGGCTGCTTGAAAACTGGCTTAAAAGCAACCTTCTTAACTACACTTACAGACAAATTAATGACATGGGCATGCTACTGGATACACTAAAGACCCTATACCAGTGATCCCCAACCAGTAGCTTGTGAGCAACATGTTGCTCTCAAACCCCTTAGATGTTTCTTTCGGTGGCCTCAAAGCAGGGGCTTATTTTTGAATTCCTGCCTTCTAGGAAAGTTTTAATTGCATAAAAACGAAGTATGGTGCCAAGTAAATCCTCCTGTAGGCTGCCAGTCCACATAGGGGCTAGAAAATAGCCAATCAGAGCCCTTATTTGGCATCCCCAGGGACTTTTACAAACTTGTGTTGCTCTCCAACTCTTTCTACATTTGAATGTGGCTCACAGGTAAAAAAGGTTGGGGACCCCTGCCCTATACAGAGCTTGGTCCTCTGCCCTTTAAACCCTGAGTCACCTACTGCCTCATTTGTCCCCCTACATGCCATTATGGGGTAACTCACTCCTAGCCTAGCCTAGCGTCTTGGTTAAAATTTCAGCTAGATTTTTAGAAAACTGTAAGAAAAAAAAAAGAGGTTGGCAAGTCATTGCTGTAACTGGCTCATGCTATTTACTTTTCATCTCTTGCAATCTCCTCCAGCAGATGACTAGTTCACTTATGAAGAAACCACAGGCTGTTCCATTGAAATCTCAGGTGTAGTCCATAGCAACAGACAAGAGCTGAAGTGCATCCAAAGCAAGCAAATTACAGGCAATTAAACAGGCAGAATGCATACTGTATATATACACACACACACTTATATTTATATATATATATATATATATATATATATATATATATATATATATATATATATATATATACACACACACACACACATATATATATATATATATATATATATATATATATATATATATATATATATGTATATGTATACTGTATTTATATGTGTGTATATATATATATAGTATATATGTGTGTGTGTGTGTATATATATATATATATATATATATATATATATATATATATATATATATATATATATAATTGATGTCCATTAATGGGGAACAAGCAAGAAGTCTTAGGGCAAATTCACTAAGCGCCAAAAATGCGCTAGCGATGACTTCGCGGCACTTCGCCAGGTGTAGTTTCGCCAGGGCACCGATAATTCACTAAAATCTGAAGTTGCGCTCAGGGAGGCGAAAGGTGGCGAAGTTGCGCTAGCGTTACTTCGACAAGCAAAGCAAAGTTACGCTAGCGATGCCTAATTTGCGCCAACTTAAAGTACAATGAACATATATGTTGCAGCAAATACATTACACTACACAAGGCTGGGAAAGCTTCATAAAATAAAGTTGTTATTTTGCCCTACACATGTGCCCACTGTATAGTTTAGGTGCCATATGAAATGTAGGGGGGGAGGAGGGTACCCCCAAAAACATTTACAATCTTTTTCAGCCTATCACCCATAAAAAAGTAAAAGACGCCAGCGTTTTTTGGGACTTAGAAAAAATTTCTGGCACAACGTTCAGTAAAATACGCAAGTTAGTGAATTAGCATAGTTACGTCCAGTTGCGGATTTTTTCCTATAGGTTGCATCTGAAGGAGATATCAGTCAATAAATTGTGTTTCCCTTATGCTCCATACCCAAGGCAGTAATTACTGGATTACTGTTTGTGCACAGTATACTTGTAAATAGTTTGTCATAGGTATATAACCACAGAAAATATTTTGTATATATTAATTTATAATGCACTTCAAATTTATGCAGTAGTTTACAAAGAAACTAAAGCAAGGGTATAGTTATTATAAATCAGACAGTGAGAATACATACTTGGATCACTGCATAGTTTGGATGAGGTTCTGCCTTGATAAGCTTACAATCTATTCTTAAACACTAAAATGTATGCATGAATCCCATTTTTATTTGCTTGAAAAGGTTTAAGGCTAAACAAATACAGTATACTTGGTACACTACAATACTATCCCATATTACAAAAAAACTGAATTTTAAAATCTTACTTTTTTTTACCTATTATAAAAAAAAATGTTCTGTATTAGGTTATTATAACAACAATAGGTCCTTTTAATATTCAAATACTAAATATCAATATGGCAAATTGTATTCTTCTATTACCTTCATATATTTCAATAATAGCCACGTTTATCATCCTTGCTTTACTATTGAGTCCCGTTTGTGTGCTGCTCTACTGATAAGGGATGAGAAATTTCACCCAGGGGAAGGTCATGGATTAAATTTAAGTGTTGTGGTTTTGGAGCAGCCAATTGAGAAGAGCAGGGTAGTGGCTTTTTTGTTCATGCTGGGCAATGGCTATTCTTCCTTCAATACAGGAGCAGAAAGGATGCTTCGGCTATTGTTAGGAGATTGAAATTTTATTATTCACTGCTGAACATTCAAGTAGTATTGATTTCCAAAGCAGTGCAATTTCATGGGGCCCATTTCAAGCAAAAGGCAAAAGAGAAAAAATACATCTGAAAGGGAGGATTAAAAATAAGATAAAATCCCCTAAGGAAACCTGTATTGCTGTTAGGACTCCTGCCACAAAGATATTGACAGGCTTCACCAGTAGCCTGTTTAAATAGCTTTTCCTACAGAAGTAAACTAGCCAGCAGAATGCTCGTAACGAAATCTCGCTGCTCCTCTTCACTTCACCAGCTTTTCCATAGACATAGCAGGATCAATTATTATTATCATGTTTATTAACATGCATTTATAAAGTGACATCATATTTGAAGCGATGTATACTGCATGTACAGGTATGGGATTGGTTATCCGAAAACCCATTATTCAGAAAGATCTGCATTACGGAAAGGCCATCTTCCATAGACTATTTCATCCAAATAATCCAAAATGATTAAAAACTGATTTCCTTTTTATAAGAATAAAACAGTACCTTGTACACGATAAAAATTATACTTAATCCTTACTGGAAGCAAAACAAGCCTATTGGGTTTATTTAATGTTTACATGATTTTCTAGTAGACATAGGGTAGGACTACAGGGACATTTTTGGCTCAATCCAACGCGCTGCGACAAATCACATGTAACGGAAATTAGGTATGAGATAGAAATGTTGGATGAAGTCACAGTGTTGATCCGATGCGTCACGACTGTCGGATGCAGACGCTGCGTCTGCATCCGACAGTCGTAACGCGTCGGATCAACGATGTGACTTCATCCGACATTTCTATCTCTTACCTTATTTCCGTCGCATGCAATTTGTCGCATACAAGCATTTTGTTGCAGAGCGTCGGATCGCACCGAAAATGTCCGTGTAGTCCCACCCTTAAGGTATAAAGATCCAAATTATGAAAATATCTGTTATCCAGAAACCCCAAGCTCCTGAGCATTCTGAATAATAGATCACATACCTGTAATAGTGTTTTATAAATACAGTTTTAAGTGCTATGACCGATGCAGTTTCTTCAAAACTGTTTTTCCCCCAACACTTTTTCAAGCTGAAAGATAGTGCCCCCACAGGTAAACATACAAATACCATTACTGAGGACTGAAAAACAATTACAACTGCGAAAATGTCAGATGAGCAAGAAAGCAAACAAAGCTCTACACAGGTCATATAAATAACGGTAGAATATCTACAGAAGGGGAAATATTTATTTTTACTCAGCAATCCATTCACATACCTAGTTAAAATCAGCCTTTCACTGATGCCTAATATCATTCCATCAGGCATTGCCATTATATAGAGTTTCCATTCAGCTCCTGTTTGAGTTTCTGTATTATATTTAATTCAGACCAATATAGATAGAGTAAAAGGGAGGAACAAACATTTGTATGCATAAATTATTAATTAACTATAACCTCTAATATTTTTTTCCAAGGTAAATTCCATGTGGCTGCTGTGGCCTTTACGAGTAAACAGGAAATATAAGGGTCTACATCCAATGTACAATTACAGTATATAAGGTGAGCTATAGGGTTCATTTATAAAAGCAGTCCAAAGTGCAAAGTTTAGCTTAAAATAAATGGTCCTCATTTACTACTGTCCTTGCTGCAAGTGTGGGAGCACTATAGAAAACTGAATCATGCCCCTTACTGTTTATTTACATTGGACATGCAGTAGGAAAGTACTGTCTAAGTGCCCCCACCCATGATTATAGCTCGCTATAGAGTATTGGAGTAGATATAGGTGTATTCAGCTGTAGTTTGTAATATTGTAATATTGTAGTTTGTACCAGTTTTTCCCTTACTTTGCACCCTTTTCTGCGCTTTGTATATTAGTCCTGCCACAGCCGATAGTTTCTTCCCAAGAGATAAAGAGGGACCTCTAATTAGTGTCTTGTTTTGGCAAATAACTCAGGTTGGGGCATACATTATTTCCTGCTAAATCGCACTGAGTTCTGTATTACTGCATTATAATTCACTCAGCACAAGTCAAGCAGACAATGAAAAGTGCAAAACTTATATATGTTACAGATCGAGGCTTTCAGTAATTTCTTGTGTATGAAACAGAAGAATTAGTTAAACTGCAAAATTCTGATATGACTAGCAAGTTCAGTTATTTTATCAGAGGAACAAAAATTGAGCCTAGTACATACATCAATATTTATGTACCTGATTAAGGATTTATTTGGTGAGTTGTATGACACAATGTGACAGTACATTTATACTGTTTGGTGTTTAAACCAGAGCTCCTGTTGTAAAGTTTGGCCACCAGTGAGTGACCAGCAGATAGGAGCCGGTTGTAACCCCAAGTACACCCATTAATGGCTTGATAAAGACCGGAAGCCATGATGAGGTATATAACTGGATTTAACGAATAAGAAAAATAAAATGATTAAAGTGCAGACTGAAAACAAGATCCAATACAGGCCTGTGGTGAGGCTTAATAGTAGACAAGGCGGAGTCCGGTAACAGTCTGTAAGGCAGGCTGAGGTCAATGGCAGGCAACAGACAATTGAGGTCAAGAAACAGACCAGAGGTCAAAACCATGCAAATCCACAGCAAAACAGGAGTTGGGCAATGGATGGGGAGCAGAGAACAGGAGCAAGGAACCAGGCAGGGGACACAGAAACCTGAAGGGCACAGGAACAAGGAATAAATACTCACAGGAATCACAGGCAAACTTGCGAGCTTTGACAATCAAGCAACACTAGTTTCAAGGTGTAGGGTTATAAAGGCCCTTAATTGCAGCATTATCAACACATGTTAATGAGGCAGGAGAAGACGAGTTACTGGGAGCCGATACAAGAAACCAATCAGCATATGTGCTAAAACCCCCCAATGCCTCACCAAAGTAATGCAGAAGAGTTTAATCAGGCAGTTCATGGTTCGTATCTATTCCTTGCACATAAAGAAAACAAAGCTCTTTACTGAGAATCACTCAGCAAATTTGCTTGACGTGCTACTGGGTGTTATCGTACTGCTTTTTCATGAGCATAATATAAAAAGTCTAAAAAAGACAGATCAGCTTTCCTAACCGTATGCCCAATGGCTTTTTTCCATTGCAACACCCATTACTGCAAGCGAAACAAAACATTTTCTGTGCTGCAAAGGCCATCCATCTCTCTGGAATATGAGACTGATTAAATACAGGAACAAGAATTACCGAAGCAGTTGAGAACGGTTAGAGCAAATACACCATCCACTTATAGGAACACAACAGATGTGCTACATAAGCTCAAATTCGACTGGAAGTCTTCCAGAAACACTGCTTACTCCTGAACAGAGTAAGAATTAAATCTTCAGGATTATGCAGAACAATTGTGTTGTGATAGAAACTGCTTTTCCAATTAGCCTTAAACTGGAAATCAATCTCATATAAGCTTGATGCGGGTTTCATGATTGTATTCAGTCGAGTTTTTTTTTTTTAACTCGGATTTATTCATACATGAGAAAACATTCAAGTTTTTTTTAAGTTTGTGTATATTGGAAGTAGAAAAAAACCGCACAATCCTCACAAAAATGATTTTTTGATAAATAAGTCCATCTCCCTCACTAGATACAGTTGATATTAAGAGCATTGTTTGCCTGGTTTGTCTGAAAAACCAGTGCATTAACACAAGTAAGCTCAAGCATTTCCTTTCTATTTCTGATTTCATGCTATATTTTGGCCATAGCTGGTTGTTCGGTTAAGGAAGCACTGTCATGTTAAACTGCACTTTTATTATTACCCTGTTTATGAGGAAAATAATTGATATGATGACAAGAACACCTGATGCATACAGTATGTTTAGCTATGGCAAGCTCTGTATGCTCTGTGCTGTGGAAGCATAATTGATAATCCACATTATTTTTATATCTAGCAAAGTCCTGGTCACTGCAGGGAATTCCGCCTTTAAATCTTATGCATCAGATGTTTCTCACTCCATTCATAATTCATATAAGGCTTGGTACTTTTTAAACTATTAGAGATATTATTTTCAAGATAAAATGTGAAACATATGTGTGTGTAGTAATGTGAAAAGGTATTTTAAATACTGCTGCTCTGTAGGTATACAGTATGGTATGTACACACGTACCTATACAGACCTATCAATACACTTGAACTTTGATCTTGAACAAAAATAGAGCAGTCATTTGCTTTATGGCAGAGACCATAGATATTAACTTAGATGCATAGCAATAATACAAATATATATATTATAAAAAAAAAAAAAAATAAAAAAAAATAAAATATATATATATATATATATATATATATATAATTTTTTATATTTTATCTATGTAATACTATTTAGTTATCTTCAGAAATTGATGTGCCTACTGTCAGGACATGAGTAATGAAGTGCTGATTTCCACAGCTGAAGCAGCTGTTTGCAGACCTCAGTGTATTTTCTCATACGGTGAACTGCGTTTATGAAGACCGGTTTTGCCAACTACAGCAGATTTCATGGCCTACTGAAAAAAAAAACTTTTTAAAAACATTGGTGGAAAATGAATTTAGCAAGTCTAAAATTATAACGCAATTACTGGAAGTCAATTTTTTTTCAACATCGTTTTATGCTTAGGAAATAATTCAGTTCTGCAAGGAAGGAAAGCTCCAAAATAGCTGACCAAATGCAGCAAATGCAATATGAAGGTTCACACTCTGCAGAGATTGTACTCATCCAGACTTATATATGCTAAACTCTTTAGGGATCATTTGCAAACGCAAGTGCAGTAGGTCTCAATGCAGCATTTTATTCCCTATGATACCAGTGTAATTGCAGTTGCACAAGGAAGATGTGTCTGATGCATTTGTGGCCAGTGCATCAAAATTCATGCAATTGCACTTGTGTTTTGGTTGGACTTTTTTTCTTAGTACTTAGTAGTTAATGCTACATATTTGGGCCTGGTGCCTGTATTGGAAGTGGAAAAATATACTGCATTCATATAGGTAACAAATGTCCTTTGTCTAACACTTCCCATCAGTACCTGCCATATGTCTCATTCTGAGTTCATGGCAGTGTTCATTGTTAATCCCTTACTTTACCGCTGTACTCCTTATTGGAATCCTGTTACTTTTCTTTGTTATAGTTCCTCATGCTGATTCCTGCTTGTTGTCTGGCTTTTCTGAATTGTTTGAGCCAAGATTCAAGTTTTTCTCTGGTCTAGTCCTGTTTCCTTGTCCTGACCTTGTCCTGTGGTTTCGATTAATGGGTGGTATGGATGGAAAAGGTCTGTTAGAAGTTTGGTTTTCTGTATGCATTGAATTAATACCACATTTATACAGGACATTGCTACTGAATGGTAGCAAAACAGGGTTAAATTAGGCACACATTAGTTGCTAATGCCTCCAATTTTTTTTTTCAACAGAATATACTTTTTCCATTTTCAGAGCTATATTTTGCCATGAAATGAAGTAGTCCCAGAGAATAACCAAAGGCCAGAATTATTTAAGCATGAAGCATGCAAATTAATGCTTGCAAATTAGTCTCATCCAGTGAAGTGAAATCTCCTTGTAAAATTAAGCACTTTGAAGCATTTCATTTCTCCCAAACACTTTGATTTTCATGTAATTAAAATGTTAACATGAAATATTAAAGAAGCTATACTGATAGTAATTAAAGATGCAATGCACAAAAGCCACGAAAACTCACATTTGTCAGGGGGTTTCTTGCCTCTGGTAAGTTTTTGTCTGTGCCTGACTGGAAACCCACAGTAATGCAGAGAACCCTTGAACCTCATGGGACACAGTAGGCATAATAAATTAAACATTCTATCACAGAGGGGGAAAATGGTGGGTGCTGGGTGTAGACACCAGTTCTGAACGTGACCAGGACCCTTGAGGTGTGTTACTGCACAAATACAGTAAGTTACATAGTATACAAAATTACCAGGTCACAAAAGAGTGCTAAATTATACTAATTAGCTTGTTAGGTTGACAAAACACAAATGGGCAACTTTACTAACAAAGGGCAAATTGGAACTAGTGTAATAACCCAAAGCATCCAATCATTTATTTTAAGGTGGCCATAGATGTAACAATTACAGTCTTTCTTGGAAAAGATCTTTCCAAGAAAGATCATTTGTTTCAATACACACGTGTAGAGCTGAATAGTCAGATATACAGGTAGATATACAGGTAGAACCAATAGAATTCCACCCGTATCTGACGATTCAGCACTAACAGTGGCCGATATTTGGGTGCCTTCAAAGGCATCTGATCAAAATTTTCCGTCCAGCCCGATCGACGAGCCGACCGATATTCAAGTCTTCTGCCGATATCGGTCTGCTCTTTTCCCATGCACCGAATATCGAACGAAAATTTGTTTCGTACAATACTATCTGTGCGTCTATGGCCACCTTTACATGTCAAACGTTTAACTGACTGATCAAAACTCAGTTTTGATTGGTTTCTATGGGTTATTTTAGCTGTGAAAAGTTACCCATTTTATTACATGCTACATGAATTCAGAATATTAAAAGGAATGCAATATCCTTTGTATGGCCAAAATAAATACACTGCAGGTATTACTTATAGTTTGGACCACCTCAACTTTTTATGTCACTTTACATTAAATTGCCTATTGAAAACTGTCATTTGATATTCTAGTGCATTGTTGTGGAGGAAAAAAAACTGGTATTTTAATAAAAAAAATGCATTTGCTTAGGCTCCATTTTTAATCCTTGCACAAGAACTTTCAGGGACATCCAAACACAGCTATAGCAATAGCACAACACAACTTTGTTTCTCTTGAAAAGAGACAAAGAAATACGTTTGCAGAATTTTCATGGAAATACATTATTATTTCATAAGACATTGTGTTTCTATTGGTTATTGGTTCTAACAACAAAACACTGGCTATAGAAACAGCATCAGTCCTTATGCCACTTTTTATTTTCTTGTTAATGCTATTTAGACTGAAAATCAATTTAAGCAGGAATAGCTGAAGAAATTATTAACTTGTGAAATCTGTGTGTTTTGATGATATGCAGAAACACAGTTTGACTTTATTTGTAAAGAGTGTTGCTATAACAGCAAGACCTTTTATGCCCACTTACATTTCCCAAGATATCTTAATAATGCTAAATTGCTTCTGCACCTGAATGGTTTTATACCTGCATACTAATAAGTGGCAGACTATCTACTGTGCAGCCATTGTAATGTTCCATAGGGCAGGAAGCCTTATATAAAGACTCAAATGGGTTTATACCCCTGCAATGTTGCCTCGATGAAAATGCTCTAAATCATTAAATATCTACTTTTATTGCAGTGAATGAAAATCACATGGAAATCTAGCAATTCCAGCCTGGAAATTCTTAGACACAAGTGGCCACATCATTTTTTTTTTGTTGTATTATCTCTCTGGGGGGGGGGGGTTGTACAGGGTCTATAGACTAGATAAAATTATCAATTCGAAAACAATTTGATCCTGGATCATTTGACAATGCTCTGATTTCACAGGGAGGAGTTGAGAGTTGTATCCCTGCATTTATTGTGAGTTGATTATTTCCTGCAGTTATCACAGAGATGACTTTTGAAGCTTTAAGTATTTTTTTCTGAAGCCATATTTGAATTAATCTCAGATCAAACTTCCATTTATCTTTCCAGTCAATACAGAGCAACGAATATAAATTCATCTGAAAACATTTTCTCACCCAGGCCTGGGTGTGTGGCAGGGCTACAAACCGCCTAGCCCAGGGTGCACAAATGAATGGGGCCGCCCGCTCACTCTGTACAAGAGCTCTATCCAAGAGGGGCAAGAGCTGGCAGTGGAGGATCCCGGACCTCTGGATGGCCAGAAGACAAATTCAGCCCTGTTCTTTTATATATCGAATTATGCATTATTCACACCTTTGACACGCAGAGTAGGCTACAGAGATACTTGATTACAAAGATATCTAGTATAGGTCAATCTAAAAACAACTGGACTTGCTGAGTTTTTTTTTTTTTTTTTTTTTTTTTAGATTGACCTATACTAGATATACTATGACCTGGATGAATTACTGATTACAAAGAGCATGTATGGATGTGATTCTGTGTATTACCTTTCCAAAAACTGGAAAACACAAAAGTGTCAAAGAATCAAGCATAAGTGTCTGTGTTATGTTTTTCATATTTGTAGTTTGATGTGTTACAGGCCAATTATCTGATTGCTGAAAGTAATGTCATGCTATCTGGTTTTATGGGTCATGCAATCTTGCAAACATTGTGTTCCTGGTGAATGTTAAATTATACATAACTTTAACGAAGGAACAAAATTTGAAGATGCTGTGTGTTTCTCTATAGAACACAAGTGCCCAATGTGGTAGCTTTGCTTAGAAAAGACCAGGCTTTGGCTGCTAGATCAGATGCCAAATGTGATTGTAGAGATATTGGGACGAAAATAAACATATGAGCCCATGGAAAAACTAACCTATAAAATGAGTTAACCATGAATATCCTCCACATAAACTATGCATATGTCTTGGAGGTAACTGAAGGTATGAAATTTGAGGTTAATTTCCTTCACAATTTAGGTCAATCAATTGTAAGTGGCAGTAACCTCCGTCCTCTTGTCTCTCTGACACTCTGAAACCTTATTGTAAATGTACTTTGTATTTATTTGTATTTATTATTGTGCTTTGTATTTTGTTATTTTAATTTATTTTTCTGTACATATATAAGTAGCTCTATATAAATAAAATTATACATACATATATACAATTGAAAGGTACCTGAGTCTGATTATGTCTCTGCAAACATGTTTTTTTTCAAAATGTATCGGTTACTAGAGCGGCTCTAGCAGAATTGTGCAGTAAAATCCATCTTTCAAAAGAGAACAGATTATTATTTGATTTTGAAATCTGACATGTGGCTAGACATGTTATTAGTTTCCCAGGTGCCCTCGGTCACGCATTACTAATACAATGTTAGTTGGAGTGATATCACCCCCCTCCCTTTTCGCTAAGCAGCATGAACAAAACATTGGGCAGGTAACAACATAACGGTTCCCTGATACCTGCATTGCTAGATGTAGATATAAGAATAGCATTCAATAGCAAAAATGCAAGTCCCACCGCAACTCCTCCAGTTACACTGAATAATAGAAACAATAGCATATCTGAAAGCATCTCCATTGCTGTCCAGTGCTGGGGTTTTTTTCTGAAACCTCAGGATTAGGCACAATGATCTGATATGGTTGACTACACAACAATGGTACAACTTAAAAAAATACACTTGTTGGTACAGGAATAAAATATTATATGATAGACTGAATTATTTGCAGTCTACCATAGAAATAAAAACTACACCATAAAAATAATGACAGAATCCCTTAATGCAGTTAGGCAGGCTCACTTAGAAAACCTTACTTATTGTGTTACCATGTATGAAAGGTATTCCTTCATGTGTGCTCTAATACCTTTCCAAATTTTAAACTAAAAGTTTTAATAGCTAACTGGAGATTTGATGCTGAGACCTGTCATGGAAACAGTTCATGGTTGAGGTAAAAGTTGTTTCTATCAAAGTTTCACAAAGAACCAGCTAAATGATCCGGTGAGGCAAAACAGTTATATTAGAAGGAGCATTTCGATCTAAATTCTGAAGCTTTCAGCACCATAAATTCAGCAAGGTAGATGTAATTACTATAACTAATGATGTCAGAATCCTGTTAAAAGTTACTGTGAATAAACATATTAAATTAAATGAATCCATACACAGTCCGAATCTATGAAGAGTGAATATGATATGTGAAGTTAAATGAGATATTGGTGATGATGGTGTTGTTGTTGTTGTAATAAAGTTTAATAGGATCACTGATATAATAAATTAAAAGTGATCAAGTCTTTTAATGCAGCTCTTACTACTGTTAAGAAGCAATATTGAGCAGATTGTTGTGCCTTGCTGCTCCATTGGTCCCAAGCATTATATTCAACTCAGAAAAGATTCCAGTAAATAACACTGTTGAGTACCTACAGAGAAGTACCTATGACAGACCAGACTAGTATTTTCTAGTAGCACCGAATTAACCGACACCAATCACACTTAGGGGCAAATTCACTAACCTCCGAAAATTCGCCAGCGCCGGCTTCGCTCACGTCGCAACATTTCGCCAGACGTAGATTCGCCAGGACAATGCTAATTCATTATAAAATCCAAAGTTGAGTCCAGGGTGCCGAACGCTGGCGAAGCAGCGCTAGCGTAACCACAGCAAGTGAAGCGAAGTTGCGATAGCATTGTCGAATTTGCATTCGGCGGGAAGTTATAGTTGAATGGACGTAAATGTTGCAGCCAATACATTACACTACACAAGGCCGGGGAACCTTAATAAAATAAAATAGAGGTGTTATATTGCCCTACACATGTGCCCAGTGTATAGTTTATCTGCCATATGTTAGGAAATGTATGGGAAGCCGGGTACTGCAGAAAAAATTTCCAATCTTTTGCAGCCTATAACCCTGAAAAATTAAACGTCGCCAACGTTTTTTGGGACTTAGAAAAGTTTTCAACTATTTTTTGAGGAAGTCCTATCTACTCTACGCCTGGTCTGAGGTAGTGAAGACAAGTCTGGCGCAAGAGGTAACGTTCAGTAAAATCCGCATCTTAGTGAATTTGCGTAGTTACATCCATTCGCCAGAGCGCAACTTCGCCAGGCGTAAGGGAGCGAATTACCGCTAGAGTCTATCTCCTTCACTAGCGAAGTTACACCTGTGTCTGTTAGTAAATTGGCAAAGTAACGAAATAACATCACGTGGCGAATTTTCGATAACGTTAGTAAATTTGCCCTTTAATAAATCTGCCCCTTAAGGTCCAGAATTAATAACCTCATGGGGACTGAGCTCAAATCATTCCCCCCAGCATGTAAGACTAAAATTTGCAGGGCCCCATTTCTGTCCGCAAAACAAGATAATAGCAGCAACAACCTACCCCAACTTAAACCGCGGAACCCCAGCCATCTTACCGACACCTTGAAGAGATGAATTCCCAACTGCCTTCCGTAAACCTGGGTAGCAGCTCACCGAGCGGCCCAACGTATGTAGGAGTGGCCTGCAATCTATATCGACAACGGACCTGATGAAAGTTAAAAAACAATACAAAAACTTTAATGCTGTGGACAAACATATAGTTTGTATCTGCCTGATCTCCAACACCCTATTCCCATAATGTTTGCCGCTGGCAACCCCAAGTCAGCTGCCTCTGTAGCAGGCCCGGACTGGCAATCTGTGAGTTCTGGCAAATGCCAGAGGGGCTGTTATAAGGTCCCATAGAAAGTCAGTATTTAGTGGGCTGGTGGGAGCTGTTTGGGCCTCTATGTGGGCTGATTGGGCCTCTGTGTACCTGAAATGCCAGGGCTTGTTTTAATTCTCAGTCCGGACCTGCTCTGTAGCATCCTGAACGAATGCATTTTGAAACTGTCGTCCTCCCATCCCAGGCTCAGAACACATTTTTTTTAAAATTGCTTGGAATTGGAACCTGGTTAATTATGTCCCATCCTGATGCACCAAAAGTGGTCCCAGTATATTTGGCCGAACTTCCATGAACTGGTGGTACATTGCTAGTGGGCAACACCATGTCCCCACTGCTGACCCAAGCCGTATATTTTGTCCATTGGGTCAATGGGTCAGTCTTGGACATTCTCAACTTCAAGCACAATATTTCCTTCTCTATTTTACAATCTGTTACCAGTATCCCCCCTGGTTCAGTTTTATTCTTTGAAACTAGTTCTCCTACCCTGAACGCTCCATAGAAAGCCAGGACAAATGCAGCTCAGAATAACCGTAACTCATAATCCCCAGAACATATGTCACCCAATTTTTGGACCAACTCCTTTAGTTATTCAAAAGTAATAGGACTCCTCTGTGTCCTTCATTGCCTATTCTTTTTTAATCCCTTCACCACCTGTCTAATTAACCCCTTCCTTGTCCAATCCCTCAAGCCAAGCATTTTCAGGCTGAAGGAAACCCCCGCCAATTTACCTGCTATTGCCGCCGCCGAGAACTCTTGTTCGCAAAACTTCTCCACCTATGCTAGAAGAAGCGGTAAGATTGTTGATCGCCTGAACCACTGACATATTGTTCAACCAAAATATGATCTGTCTATCCGCCAACATGGCCCCCCACAGCACCATCATCACCACTATGGGAAAAAGCTCCAAGAAGTAGTGATGGGCGAATTGATGAATCATGTGAAATTTGCCCACCTCCTTCTTTGGGACCACTCCTAACAGGCAAATTCTCAAATTGGCAAGTGGTGAATCCTCAAAATGACCCACCATTCTTCCCAGCTGAACCTCTTTTGCAAGTTTTTCCCTCACCACTTGGGGGTATGTGTACTTGGATTTTAAGTTCGGTGTAGTAAAAGTTGGTTTTCCCCCTTTTGCAGGGATGTGAAAACCACTCCAAAAGTTCAACTGCCCGCCTGTCCTTATAACCCCTTAGAAAAGGTTGCATTGCGGCCACGTTCACCATCGATGTCCCCTTTTCCCGCATATTCTGCTGTCCTACCTCCTCTTCTGCCCTTGAAGCATTTAGTGGCTGGGTGTTGGCCACCACAACCTGAACATTCATGTTGGAACCTACAGGTTGCTGCGCACCTGCAATTGCCCTCATTAAAGTGGAAACAACACCCCTTTTTGGCGCCTGCTGAGGGGGGAGAGGTCGCCTCTCCCCCAGCTTCCCTGGAAAGGGGGTTAGAGTTGGGTCTATTGGGACACATGAGCTTTAGCCAGAATCCCACATCCCTGTTATCCCACTGTAGGGGCGTACAATTTTTCACTGGCGAAAATGCAATACCTCAACCATGCATTCCCTCCATAAATCCTGTGAGCCTCAAAAATGCTATCCAGGTAACAGAATAAACCCGGGCAACTTTGGGGGAATGTTTCACCTATCACGCTGGCAAATATCACAAACGATTGTAACCAGTTGCTGAAGGTACGCGGTATTAACCGGTACCACCGCTTCTCTTCCTCCTCTTTCTTTTTCTCCTCTTTCTTATCTAGTCTGTCTAGGTTAAACCTTTCCAAAGGAAGCAGGGAGAATGTCTCCACATACTCCCCCTTCCACATCTTTTCCTTTACTTCAGTTTTTACATGTGCCCCTAGGGGACCCTCAAAACGTACATATGTAGAACAATTTGCAAATTCAGAAACCTCCTGTATGGCTGCGGCGTCCTTCTCCTCCGACACCGCTTCTGCATTGGTAACTGCTATTGAGACCCTGGGGGGGCTGTTGTCGTACCCGCACTCGCAACCTGAGGTACCCTCTCTACAGTGAGCCCAGCTGTCTGCCCTGTTTCCGCCGAGATTTCTACCGCAGCTTGAGCATTTACCCATACTTTGATTGGCGATCCCCCTGCCCCTGAGATTGTCTGAACCATCTGAAATAATACATATAATGTTCAAGACAAATACGTAGTATTGATGTGGTGTGTACTACTTTTTAGCCAATAGTCCAAAATCCAATTAGGTTCAAAAGTTTTTTTGTTCAATAAAGTCAAAAAAGTTATACACAGCGGTCACATCCCACAGTACCCCAAGGCAAATGGCTATACATCATTGAGTAGGTTAAATCAAAAACAAAAATTGGGAGAGACTTATTGTTAAGTGAAAACGGAGCCCAAGTAATATAAAAGTGCCAAGGGTGGGCACTTACTGTAATGCTCACCCTGGGCAGGAAACATGTTAGGCTAAAGATTATTCATTTTAAAATGTTTTTGCACAATAATTACAAACAGAATTCCACAGTGCTTAGAAGTGTCTGCAGACGGGAAAGGGCATTTTGATGGTGGTTCTCTGAGAAGATCACAGTCATCAAAGGTTTGCATTTCATTAGCCTTAATGAGTAATGATGTATTGAAAATAATGCATTGTGTTTCATGTAAAGTTATGAATCAGTTAAACTATTTACATAAGCTCTAGGCGTTTCAGTCTATGCTATAGATTGTTAGAATGTCATCTAATAACAATGCTGCACATACTGCACGTATATACATGTTCAATATTTATTCAATTTCAATGTAGCGCCACCTTGTGTCCTTTGCTCATCAGAGCTTTAGTTGTCTAATCCACATACACATTTCTCAGTGTGGGATATACGGTTCTGCAGAACTTTCCTTTTCTTTGGTGTTTGTTTGGATCATTGTGTGTTGAAATTGCTTTCTCTTAAAGGAACAGCATTACTTTCAATCATCTCCTTTTGTAGTCCTAGTCTTTTCTTGTTAGTTAAAAATAGTGTGACATTAAAGGAATGGAATTGCATTGACCAGGTTTTAATTACGGTAACAAGTTTGCAGGTACTCTAATAAGAGCAGAAGTGTGCAGTGTTGGCATGACCGCTTCATGCAAGAATGTGATTAGAGAAACCATTAGGAAATGAAGCCTCTTAAAGGTACTGGTGGTCCCAGGCAAATATCTTATCAGTGGGCCCCTGCAGGTACCCCAAGTAGGGATACACTGAATCCAGGATTCGGTTTGGGATTCAGCCTTTTCAGCAGGATTCTGATTTTACCTAATCCAAGTGCCTGGCCAAACCCATTCAAAATATTTAGAATCATGTGACTTTTTGGTACATAAACAAAAAAGTAAAGAAAATTACACTGCTGCGCAGCACCCAGTTCTCTTGAGCCCATCCTAATTTGCATATGTAAATTCCTGTTTGGATTCACAAAGGATTCCAGGTTTGGCTGAATTCCAAAACAGTGGATTCTGTGCATTCCTAACCCCAAGTAGTACTTTGGTAGTATTTTGTGGCAGTTCTACACTGTAGGAGGTGATCTTAAATATTATACAGCAGTCAGCTTCAAGTAAATGTTATAGCAGATAAAAGTTTGATGATAGACCAACCAGTCAGCAGTATCAAGAGCAAATAAGGTCTTGAGTTGTATTAAAAGGGGCATTGATGCATGGCAGGAGGGGGTCATTCTTCCACTGTATAGAGCACTTGTAAGGCCCTATCTAGAATATGCCGTACAGTTTTGGTCTCCAGTGATCAAACAGGGCATTATTGTATTAGAGAGGGTACAGAGAAGGGCAACTAAGCTGGTAAAAGGTATGGAAAATCTTAGCTACTGTATGAGGAAAGACTTGCCAAATTGGGGATGTTCACGCTGGAGAAGAGGCGCTTAAGGGGTGATATGATAACTATGTATAATTATATAAGGGAATCATTTAATAATCTCTCTAATGCTTTATTTACCAGTAGGTCTTTCCAGCTGACACAAGGTCATTGTGTTTAGAAGAAAAGAGTTTCAGCCTAAATATTCGGAAGGGTTTTTTTACAGTGAGAGCTGTGAAGATGTGGAATTCTCTCCCTGAATCAGTTGTACAGGCTGATACATTAGATAGCTTTAAGAAGGGGTTGGATTGCTTTTTAGCAACTGAAGGAATACAGGGTTATGGAAGATAGCTCATAGTACAAGTTGATCCAGGGACTAGTCCATTTTGGAGTCAGGAAGGAATTTTTTCCCCCTCTGAGGCAAATTGGAGAGGCTTCAGATGGGGTTTTTTTGCCTTCCTCTGTATCAACTGGCAGTTAGGCAGGTTAAAAAAAGTTAAAAGGTTGAACTTGATTGAAGTGTGTCTTTTTTCAACCTAACTAACTTACTATGAAACTTGGGTAGACCCTGTTGGAAAGGTAGGGCTACATGGGACAATGTGCCACACCACCAAAATAAATGTGTCTGTGTCAGCAGGTA
The DNA here is from genome assembly GCA_038501925.1 of Xenopus petersii. Taxonomy (NCBI): domain Eukaryota; kingdom Metazoa; phylum Chordata; class Amphibia; order Anura; family Pipidae; genus Xenopus; species Xenopus petersii. Next base: position 41,671,923 of record CM076677.1, read on the forward strand.
GTAGCAACCTGTCATTGGCCTAAGTTTTAAGTGTATCTCCCAAGAGTGAATTTGAGTAAGATACAAAGGAAATGCTTACTCTCACTTGCAGTGCTGGGGAATCTATATCTATGCTGAATTAGAGAGGATTTGTGCCATTCAGAAATACAAATGAAGCAGAACCTATTGAAGAGAGCACCCATTTCACACAATAATAAACTTTATGCAGTAGACAGTGGAGATTCCTATAAGTATAGAGCAGTTGTGTGAGAGTGCAGCTCCGCTAGTTGTCAGTGATCAATACCGTGGCAGTTATGGTTTTCTTTTGTATGGTGCTATAGACCAGATTACATACTCCAAAAGCACACCCCATTTCAGTGGCATTAATGTGAATTCACCATACTGATCAGAGTACTGAAATCCAATTTACACTTCTAACCACCAGCAGAGACCTTGTTCACATGAGAGGGAGCCTACATACTGCTTACTAACACCATTCAGTGATAGATTCAAATATGAAAATAGCTTCCACTGTCCTAAATATAAATACAAATTAGAATGTTTTGCACACACAGTGAGCCATTTCTGTCTTTACTGACAAGGGAAAGCTGAATATTTTGCCTTTAAACCGTATACATAAGTGCAACAAAACCTCTCCTAGTTACACAGATACTGTAAATTGGGTTGAAAGAAGACCAAAGTGCATCAAGTTCAACCCCCCCCAAATGAAACCCAGCGTCCATATATACTGTACACACAAACTCACATTGGCCCTCCTTACACTCACATAAACTATATATACCGATATCTATACTAACTGTATATTTTAGTATCACAATAGCCTTGGAATTACACTTGCCCAAGAAATCATTCAAGCCACTCTTAAAGGCATTAACAGAATCAGCCATCACAACATCACTTGGCAGTGCATTCCACAACCTCACTGTCCTCACTGTGAAGAACCACCTACGTTGCTTCAAATGACAGTTCTTTTCTTCTAGTCTGAAGGGGTGGCCTCTGGTGCAGTGATCCTCTTTATGGGAAAATAGGTCCCTTGCTATTTGTCTATAATGTCCTTTAATATACTTGTAAAGTCTAATTATGTCCACTTGCAAAATAATTTTTTCCAGAGAGAACAACCCCAACTTTGACTATCTACCATCATAATGTAGGTCTTCCACCCCTCTAACCAGTTTAGTTACACGTCTCTGAACTCTCTCCAGCTCATTTATATCACTCTTAAGGACTGGAGTCCAAAACTGCACTGCATACTCCAGATGAGGCCTTACCAGGGACCTTTAAAGAGATTCACATGGCAGCTCAGAAACCAGCTCAATTTACATTAGAAATGAATGATCAGTATAATTTTATATGAGAGATGTATTCATTATCTGCTTGATGATTAGGCTTAGCTTTTCAACAGCTACCCAGAGCACACTGAGAATGTGCAGTGTTAAGGACACCCCTAACAAAATCCAAAATGGTAAGTTGACAGGGCTGAATCACTACTGTTATAGAGATTCTGAAACTTTAGGCTGGTGCAGTAAGAACAGTTTAGAGGATATGGCATTTCTAGCCATATTTGCTTTTAGGGTATAGTTATCTTAACAAAAGCTCTACATGATAGAAGAGCTGGAATCGGATCCCTGATGTATAATTATTCTGCCCAACAGCTGACTAGGAAGCAGGCAATGAAGCTAAAGTGCTGGAGAATGCAAGGACATATAGAAATAAGACTTGGGCTGCAAATATATATACATACAGGAGTATCCAAGAGGTGCTTATTTATTGCCACTTGAGGAGAAGTAGCTGGTGGGACAAGCAGTCTGACTGAAGGATGTACAGAAACCTTATGGAAAGAGGAATAAACCAAACAAGCCTATTCTGTTCTGATTAGACAGGATCAAAGCATGGCAGGGGCATGTTTTACCACAATGGATGCCATGCATTGGTCAGAGAGCCTCATGGTAGGGAGGGCTGGTCAGTCTCTGCTCTGCAGGTAAAGAGAGAAAGGAACAGACAGTGAGTAAGCGAGGGATAAACACCTGAACATACATAAGCTCCTGCACAGATTTTCTTGAATTGCATTTCTATTTTTATAATTGCATAATTCAAAAATAATATTTTTTTCCTTAGAAATCAGCAGATGCCTGCATATAATAAATCATGTATGGCAGCTTTTATATTCTACACTCATGGCTCATTTGTATATATGAATCATACTTCTCTGCCTCCCATATACTCTTTATGACATTTATTTGGAAAACATTCTTTATGGCTTTAGGGAGTATAAGCTGTCTTGTGCTTGACATAGAAAATCAGCTTGCACCTGCACACTCATTAAACGATAGATGCATTTTTTAATCAAAACAATGGAGAAGATACATTGCAGGAATAGCAGTCAATATTTAAAGTGTCATTTTGTGAATATTCCATCAAATGGAATTAAGTGCAACTGCTTGACGGATCCCATGTTTAAACCAAAGTTGTTTACAAAGCCCCCACAGTGTCACCAAACTGCATTATTCAACAGATCAGATCAGAGCTACCAGAGGAAATCCTGCTTGGCCTTGGTCTTAGTGGGCCCCCAAGGATCTCAGATGTAGGCATACATTACACTTTTGAGGCCTCAATGATAGGTTGTATGATAGGCCCAGGATGTCCAAACACTGAGAAAACTCTCAGAATCATAAAAAATGTGCATGTAAATTATCACAACTCTGAGCATTTAATCATTAAAGGGAAAGGAAAATGTGTGTTCACCAGGCAGAAGAAAAGAGGCCTCTGCTCAGTCGCTATGCTGAGACCCATATCTCGAGCAGTAAATAAATCAGGGGTGAGTACAATAGACGATTCTTAGAATGCCTGTGCTGCAAGAAATGATAAGCTGGGAAACAGAAAATACCTCCTTCACTGACTACAGAAGACATTAAACAGCACTTGGCTGGACAGCTTGTGATATTTACGCTCTTCAAATGTCACGGCTTAAAGAAGGAATAACAGATTAATGAACCCTGGGATTGATACAGAAATAAAAATGTTTCCCACCACTTTCGCTGATCACCCAAAATCTGCTTCATATTTTCCTATTCTACATAAATAAATGAAGTTCTAGTTAATTTATAGCGATATTCAAGTGTCTTTGATGTTAGATAACATCACAAACTCCTCAGGCTAACTGTAACGATCGCCGCCCGGAGCAGGCCCAGGAGCTCCGGGCGGCGCGTCCTCTCCTGCCGGCGTCGCTCCCAAGATGGCGGCGCCCATGGCCGCCACGTGGGTAAGCGGCGCCGGCGCGATGACGTCAGTGCGCCGACGTCGGCGCAAGGACGTCAATGACGTCACTAAGGCGCCAAATTCAAATAAAAAGCCAGTTCAGATGCTAGAATGGCGCCCAAGTATAGAATCCTGTTCCCTAAGTGATTCCTGGGTTCCCTACCTGTTCCCTCTGCTAATATCTGCCTGATTCCTCCTTGTGACCCCTTGCCTGTACCTGGACTTCGCTGTTACTCTGCCTGCCATAGACCCTTTGCCTGGACCTGGACTTTGTTTGTATTCCGACTGCCTTTTGACCTGTGCCTGGACTTTGATTATTCTCTTGCCTTACCCCTGGATACCACGACCCGGATCCCTCGTGAGGGGCTTCCTCCTAGATCCGGACTACTCCCCAGAGGGGGCTCCCGGCTCCCTGACATTATACTTGGGCCATGGATCCCACTGAGGAAGCTCAGCCCGATTTCGGCAGGGCCTTTCGAGGCCTGCATTCCCGCATGGAGGCGTATGAAGCCCGGCAGAATTACGTGGGACACACGCTGGAGGCGATCCTGGAAAAGCTCTCCTTGACACCAGCAACCCTCCTGCCGGCACCTCCTCCGCAAGCGGCTGCTGCCATGGCTACCCAATCCTCCACTTCTGGGCCACATATTCCTGCTCCGCCTCTCTACGATGGCGATCCTCAAGCCTGTCGAGGATTCGTGAATCAGTGCCAGATTCGCTTTGCCCTACACCCCACTGAATTTGACTCTGAACGTGCCAAGGTGGGGTTCGTGATTACTCGTCTGGCAGGGAAAGCTCTCGAGTGGGCATCTCCACACTGGGAGAAGCAGTCCCCACTAATGGATGACGCAGAAGCATTTCTCAAAGAATTCCGGATTGTCTTCGATGCTCCCGGCCGGGTGACATCCGCTGCTTCCCGTCTGTTCCAAATCCGCCAAGGGAGCCGCAGTGTAGCGGAGTATGCTATCGAATTCCGTACACTTGCTGCTGAGACTCGTTGGAACAACAACGCTTACCATACTGCATTTTATAATGGTCTCTCCCTCCGCATCAAAGATGACCTGGTCTCCCGTGAGTTGCCCACGCAACGGGAGGACCTCATCGCCTTGGCAGTCAAGGTGGACACTCTTCTGAGGGAGCATCAAATCCTGAGAGATCGCGTCAAGAAGTTTCAACCCATGTTGGCACCCCGCTTCCAGAGGCCTCTCCTGCAGGCTCCCGTCACCCCGCCTGCCCAAGCACCCATTTCTCTCCAGGAGGAACCCATGCAAGTGGGAAGAACTCGCCTCACGGAACAAGAGAGACTCCGTAGACGGATGTCAGGCCTGTGTCTGTATTGTGGCGGACATTCCCACTTCGCCAATGCCTGTCCTGCAAAGGCTAAGAGTTTTGTACCCCGAGGTATGTCTATGGTAACTCATGTAGGGGTCACTACTCAAAAGTCTCGAGATAAGTCTCAGGAGAAGACCCTAGAAAACTCACACAGGTTTCTCCTTCCCTTCCAGATTCATCTGACTGATAAGACCATCTTCGGGAATGCTTTCATCGATTCCGGAGCAGGGGGTAACTTCATAGACGCTCTCTTTGCCAAACACATGGGAATTCCTTTATTTCCTTTGCCTTCTCCCATGCGGATCATCGCCATAGATGATAAACCCCTGGAGTCTGTACTCACGATGACCACTGGCGAACTACCTGTGCAGGTTGGGACCCTGCATAAAGAGAGACTTTCGTTTCTTATTATCTCTTGTCCTGCTGTTCCAGTTGTTTTGGGTCTCCCCTGGCTGCGCCTGCACAATCCCACCATAGACTGGTCCACAGGGCAGATTTCTCGTTGGAGCCCATTCTGCCAACAGCATTGCCTTCCTGCTAAACCCCTCAAGAAGGTAGCTATCTCCTCAACCGAGCTAAAGTCTCTTCCCTCCTGTTATAAAGAATTCTCCGATGTGTTCTGTAAGAAGTCTGCGGAATTCCTTCCTCCACATCGCTCCTACGATTGTCCTGTCGAACTCATGCCTGGAGCAATGCCCCCCAGAGGCCGCACTTACCCTCTCTCTCCTGCAGAGACTACCGCAATGAAGGAATACATCCAAGAAAATCTCCAGCGGGGGTTTATCCGCCCTTCTACCTCTCCTGCAGGGGCTGGGTTCTTCTTCGTGGAGAAGAAGGACGGAGGCCTTCGGCCATGTATAGACTACCGGGGCCTGAATAAAATCACTGTAAAAAACAGGTACCCACTGCCCTTGATTGCGGAACTCTTCGACCAGCTGAAGGGGGCGAAGATATTCTCTAAGTTGGATCTCCGGGGGGCGTACAACCTCATTCGCATCCGTGAGGGTGACGAATGGAAGACGGCTTTCAACACTCGTGACGGGCACTATGAATATCTCGTTATGCCCTTCGGCCTTTGTAATGCCCCTGCCGTTTTCCAGGAGTTTGTTAACGATGTGTTCCGGGATCTCCTAGGAAGGTTCGTAGTCGTGTACCTGGACGACATCCTGATCTTTTCTAAAGACCTAGAAAGCCATCGCTCCCAGGTGAAGGAGGTACTCTCTCGTCTGAGGAAGAACTCTCTCTTCGCCAAGTTGGAGAAGTGCGTCTTCGAGGTGTCCAAGATCCCCTTCCTAGGATACATTATCTCTCCCGAGGGATTTGAGATGGACCCCGTGAAAGTGTCTGCCATCCAGGAGTGGCCTCTCCCGCTGAGTACCAAGGCAATCCAGAGATTTGTCGGGTTTGCTAACTACTATCGGCAGTTCATCCGGGGGTTCTCTTCCCGCATAGCACCTATCCTGGCCCTCATCCGGAAAGGGGGTAAACCCAGCTTGTGGCCTCCATCTGCCATTGAAGCTTTTCAGTCCTTGAAAGAGGCCTTCACGTCCGCTTCTGTCCTCCGACACCCCAATCCTGAACTACCCTTCTGCATCGAAGTCGATGCTTCTGAAGTCGGAGCCGGAGCCATCCTGTCTCAGAGACATCCCGCTGATGGGAAGTTGCACCCCTGTGCCTATTTCTCCAAGAAATTCTCATCCGCAGAGCAGAACTACGATGTCGGGAACCGTGAACTCTTGGCTGTTAAACTTGCCCTTGAGGAGTGGCGTCACCTCTTGGAGGGTTCTCTGATTCCTGTTCAGATTTTCACCGATCATAAGAATCTCGAGTTCATCCAGTCCCTCAAGAGGCTAAACCCCAGACAGGCAAGGTGGGCTCTCTTCTTCTCTCGATTTAATTTTATCTTGACTTATCGCCCAGGCTCCAAGAATCGGAAGGCCGATGCCTTGTCTCGTAGCTTCACTCCAGTGGACCGCTCTCCTGAGAGACAAGAGCCAATCATCCCTCCAGTCAAGATTATTGCCTCCTTGTATCCACAGTTTGCCGACCAAATCCTGGCTGGTCAGTCTTCTGCTCCTTCTGATACTCCCATTGGGATGGCATTTGTTCCTCCTGAGCTGCGTCTGCCTATCCTGCAACAGACCCATTGCTCCAGACAAGCCGGACACCCTGGCCCAGCTAAGACTCTTGAACTCTTACGACGCCTGGTCTGGTGGCCTGATATCCGCAAAGATGTGAAGGACTTTGTTGCTGCTTGTAATGTTTGTGCCACATCTAAGTCAAGTCACTCCCGCCCCAGTGGGTTACTACAGCCCTTGCCGGTTCCTTCCCGTCCCTGGACCCACCTGTCCATGGACTTCATTGTCGAACTTCCTCCCTCCTGTGGGAACACTGTGATCTGGGTTGTCATTGATCGTTTCTCCAAAATGGCCCATTTCATCCCTCTGAAGAAGTTGCCCTCTGCGGTGGAGTTGTCCCAGCTATTTATCCAGTACATCTTCCGCCTGCATGGTTTCCCGGTGGAGATCGTCTCTGATAGAGGCACCCAGTTTACTGCCAAGTTCTGGCGTTCCTTATGCAAAGACCTGGGAATTGTTCTTCAGTTTTCATCTGCATACCACCCGCAGACGAATGGGGCAGCTGAACGTGTCAACCAAGCCCTGGAACAGTTCCTGAGGAACCACGTATCCCTCTGCCAGGATGACTGGTCTGATCTCCTCCCATGGGCGGAATTCGCTCATAATAATGCTTGTCATTCCTCTACAGGAAGGTCTCCGTTCATGACGGTGTACGGTCAGCATCCTCAAGCTTTTCCCCAAGACTTTGTGTTATCTGACGTCCCGGCTGCTGACGATTCCGCAAGCCATATGTCTGCTATTTGGGCTGCTACCAAGTTGAACCTAGAGAAGAGCGCTCTTGTTCATAAGACTTTCGCGGATCGTCGTCGAAGATCCTCTCCTCTCTACAAGGTGGGTGATAAGGTCTGGCTCTCTTCCAGGAATATCCGGTTAAAGATACCATCTCCCAAGTTGGGTCCAAAATTCGTGGGTCCATTTCCCATCTTGGAGATAATCAACCCTGTGGCTGTCAGACTCCAGCTTCCACCAGAGATGAGAATCCCCAACGTGTTTCACGTGTCTCTAGTGAAACCCGCCATCTCCAACCGGTTCTCTGGCGCTCAGTCTCCTCCTCCTGCCATCTCTGTGGAGGGTCAACTCGAGTACGAGGTGGAAAAGATCCTAGACTCCAGAATCTCCAGAGGGTCCCTTCAGTACCTCATCAAGTGGAAGGGCTTTGGCCCTGAAGAATGCTCCTGGGAAGGATACTCTGATGTCCATGCTCCTCGTCTGGTGAGGGAGTTCCATTCCAAGTTTCCCCAGAAGCCAAGTCCTGGTGGTCCGGAGGCCCCCCGTGAGGGGGGGGGTACTGTAACGATCGCCGCCCGGAGCAGGCCCAGGAGCTCCGGGCGGCGCGTCCTCTCCTGCCGGCGTCGCTCCCAAGATGGCGGCGCCCATGGCCGCCACGTGGGTAAGCGGCGCCGGCGCGATGACGTCACTAAGGCGCCAAATTCAAATAAAAAGCCAGTTCAGATGCTAGAATGGCGCCCAAGTATAGAATCCTGTTCCCTAAGTGATTCCTGGGTTCCCTACCTGTTTCCTCTGCTAATATCTGCCTGATTCCTCCTTGTGACCCCTTGCCTGTACCTGGACTTCGCTGTTACTCTGCCTGCCATAGACCCTTTGCCTGGACCTGGACTTTGTTTGTATTCCGACTGCCTTTTGACCTGTGCCTGGACTTTGATTATTCTCTTGCCTTACCCCTGGATACCACGACCCGGATCCCTCGTGAGGGGCTTCCTCCTAGATCCGGACTACTCCCCAGAGGGGGCTCCCGGCTCCCTGACATTAACATTCCCATAATGGTTCTACTGTAAGATTCACAGTGCAGAAACCTTAATGCTGCCTATTGTGAAAGTGTTTTTCCTCTTAACCCTTGGGTGACTTCTTGTTCTTTCTCTATTTATGTGAGTAAAGACCTTCACTGGGATTTATCTGTATTGATCTCTAATATTTATTTCATAACTTGGATGTTTGCTGGTGGCCTTCTAAATCCCTACAGACTGGCTCAATGTGCTGCAGACAGCGTCATTGCTCCCTGGAGCCTAAAGAGCAGCACCATTTCCCTTGTAAGTTCTCTAATAATCAGTTCCCATCATATTTGCTCCAATGTGCTAAAGGAAGGCACCATGCCATAGCATGTAATGGAAAGTGCATAGTGCGATTGTGAACTTCACACTCTTCTCAGAGACATCTACAGCTATTAAACACCTTGTGTGTCATTACTGGTTACTCATAGTCTGTTAAAGAGTATAATCAATTTATAATGTTGGCGGGTATGTGATCTGCTTTGCTCTGAAGGTGACTAGATAGCACCCTCCTTGCAGGTCCTCCAGTGCTCTCGTCATTAATAGAGGTGTCAAATGTATGTGAAAGATTCTGTGTGGCCACCTCAAAATCTTCTCTTAATCTGACATTTGATGTATTCCCTGGTTATAACACCTCTTCCAACACTGGGCTGGCAGCAGATTGAGAAGTGATTTCTTGCTCGGGCTTCTGACAGGAAATAATAGTGTAACAGTAAGGTGCAAATCTGTAGATAATGTATCAGTTTCAAGATCAGGTTGTGTGGCTATGTTAAGGCATTAATGCTCCTGCATTTACATTTAGATTTTCATATCTTAATTACATTTAATGCGGTGTCATTCCCCTGTCCTCAGGTATCTTATTATTTAAGGCAGAATCCACATATGTTGAACTGACACCTTCAGACAATGCCCTTTTTCTGTAAAGTGCTGCATTCGATCGTAGTGCTAAATACATATGCGATACATAAATATAGCATTATTATATTAGCTGCCTTATATTATTTGGCACATTATTTGCTCTGAATTCAAGCAGCAACATTCCATATGAAGCAACCATTTCAGGCATAGATGCACAAAGCAATCAGTATCTTAAAGGAGAAGATACTAATAAAGGTATTTATCAAAGTCCGATTTTATCTCAACATTTTCTGCTACAAACTCCAATCAAATCCGCTCGGGGTTTTTATGCTTATTTATTATTACATTTTCCATGAAAAAAATCTGATTTTCATGATTTTTTCTGATTTTTCGCCCAAAAACTCTGATTTCTCATGCTTTTTTGCCTGAAAACACAGAAAACTTTGAATGATTGTACGAAACCAAGCGCAGATCAAAAAATCATTGGGAATGACTTATATGCAGGTCTGAAATGCCGAATTTTCTGATTTAGACTTTTCCATCCTCTGGGTTTAATAAATGCCGAAAAAATGTGTGATTTCTTAAAAGTTCAATTTTATTTAAAAAAATCACAATTTTTTCGGGATTTTTGCATTCAGAGTTTAGTAAATAACCCCCTTGGGGTGCACTTTCTAGCCCAAAACCATGCTGCTATGTTTAATCTTCTCTTTAATATAAGATGAGTGTATACTATGAAAGTCAATAAAACTGAAATGCAAATAATCAGTGAAAGAATCAAATGATATAAATTATCACTGAAGGAACTCAGTGAACATATAAAAAGTAGTGTTAACAGCTAATAAATAGAAAGCATCCATGCACTTACATGGGCTTGTACTAATTCTCCAAAATAACAGAAGAAGGGAGACATCGGGCAGCCCATTTGTTTGGTTTTATGAAATTGGGGCTTGTGCTAGAGAGACGAGTATCCCAGGATAATGTACAAAGTTGTTTTCAAAAAAATTAAATGCTCACCTATAGCATGAAAATGTTCCTCATATAAAATGGGACTTTCTCTGCAAAAAAATATTTTAATTGCAGGTTCTGGAAAAAAAAAGATGTAACCATAAAAACATAACTTGAAAAACACCACAAATTCAGTGCAGGGCACCCCCTTGCGACCCCTATGTAACATAGTGACCAAGGAATTCAAGTTTCTTAATTCCATTTAAAAAAGGGGTGTGAGCTTGTGGACCCCTAATGCAGCAACCTGGTGTCCACCACTCATTAACTTGCATTAACCTGGTATTCAGCCCCTCATTAACTTGCATTGCATTAATGTTAAGGCTCTGCTAGTGAATTTTCACAGCTTTTGGTGGAAAGTTAAAGCTCAGTGTTGCCATTGAGCTCTAACCCCCCGAAGTACACAATGGTATTCGACTGCTCATAGTACTGGAACGCATTCGGAGATACTGACATATTTGTCTGCTTTATAGAAATATGTACAATCACAGATATTAGTGAAATTAGAATTTAAATAGATGTACCCCTTGTATGTATTTTTGTATGTGTTTAATTTTATAATTTTATATCTATAGCACTCCTCGAAGTCAACTGTACAGCAGAACAATAAATTAGTATAAGAAACAGGGGGTCATGACTAGGGATGTAGCGAACGTCGGAAAAAAAGTTCGCGAACATATTCGCGAACTTGCGCAAAAATGCGAGCGGTTCGCGAACGGTTCGCGAACCCCATAGACTTCAATGGGAAGGCGAACTTTAACATCTAAAAAAGACATTTCTGGCCAGAAAAATGATTTTAAAGTTGTTTAAAGGGTGCAACGACCTGGACAGTGGCATGCCAGAGGGGGATCAAGGGCAAAAATGTATCTGAAAAATCTGCCTGTGTGTGCTTGGAAGAGATAGTGTAGGGGGAGAGCTGTTAGTGATTTCAGGGACAGATGATAGTAAGTTTGCTGGCTAGTAATCTGCTTGATACTGCTCTGTATTGGAACAAAAAAATAAATAAAAGCAGTCCTTACAAGGACTACTGTTATTGCAGCAGTCAGCAGATGAGATCAGAAGCAGGACAGCTGCCCACTGCAGCTACATACAGAGCACTGCAGTAGAAGGTAGATTACTAGCCAGCAAAGCTACCTAAGCTTAAATGTCCCTCAAACCCCTGCAGACTTCTGTCCCTCCAATAACAGAGCAGTATCAAAACGATTACTAGCCAGCAAACTTTCAACTGTCCCTGAAATCACTAACAGGCAGCAGCTCTCTCCCTACACTATCTCTTCAGCACACACAGGCAGAGTGAAAAAACGCTGCAGGGCTTCGGTTTTTATAGGGAAGGGGAGTGGTCCAGGGGAGAGCTTCCTGATTGGCTGCCATGTACCTGCTGGTCTGGGGTGAGAGGGCAAAAAAAAGCGCCAACAATGGCGAACCCAAAATGGCGAACGTCGCGCGACGTTCGCGAACTTCCGGCGAGCGCGAACACCCGATGTTCGCGCGAACAAGTTCGCCGGCGAACAGTTCGCGCCATCTCTAGTCATGACAATAATAAGTACAAATAAGTATAAAAATACACATAAATATAAAGTATAGATACAATACATATTAAGTGCTTATTGTCAAGGAGACAAATGGATGGAGATCCCTGCCCGTAGAGCTTCCAGCCTAAATTAATCAACTGTTTACAATTGTACAAGTGGGACCAATGCTAATGCTGGTTTCACCTGCTTTTCCTCTTATTGTCTCTGATAACTTTCTAAAAATCAAAATCAGAATGTATGATTTTGGTACGGTATTGTACTACTTATCAGTTCTCTTCATAGACATGAAGGACTGCATATCTTTTAGAAAAGCACACATTCATATTTCCTATCTGGTTTCAAATGTAAGTTTGCACTCATCTTGGAAACTATCCTAAGTAAGTCAAGATGGGAAGCCCAGTGATTTCCACAGAAACGTTGAGTACACCATGTTCACACAGTGATTCTGAAAGCCATCTTTCATTTCAAATCACTTTCGTAAACAAGTATCCTACATGGCTTTTTAATACGTTCTAAGTATATATGAATTGGTATGTTATGCATAAATACATCTGTTTAATTCATGTTTTCCTGAGATAATAACGTGGCCATAGGCTACTTGTGGCACTTTGCACTGTAGTAAAGGGAAGTGGCCTATTATTGTTATACTGTATAATACACAAAAGACATGAATATCCTGTAAATTATATCCTTATAAACGGTGTCATCAGTTATAAAGGGAGCTTAGTGATGTGATTTTTGTCACATGACTCGCTAAATTTGTGTATTATAATAAATAAAATACCCCTTGTTGGAAAATATCAGGATATTAGAAGTAACCTCGGAAATCCATGACATGGTCATGGAACTAGTTGTAATGGAATCTGGCACGGATAACCAAGATGGCGTCCAAGATGGTGGCTCCCTGGGTCTTCACGGACGCAGACGGATGATGTCAGCTTCTTCCCACACCCTGATTGGTCGCCGGCGACGGAATGGGCGTCGGCGTCAATAATGGGCGCCGGCGTCCGTCGCACACGTCAGCGCGTCAGTCGCCGACGTCAGCGCGTCCGCGCACACGTCATGACGCCGATGCGTCCGAAATTGGCGCCAAACTTGGGCCTTTATAAGGGAACTCCGGACTGTAACCTGTGCCCAATTATAGGTTTAGTTTTCTACTCCTGGGTGTGATCCATTGTGAACTTCTTGTCTATTGTGTACCGACCCTTGCCTGGAATTCTCGACTTCGAACCTCTTCTGCCTGGACTGATCTTGTTGCCTGTTTTTGACCATTCTTCCGTCTCATCCTCTACTGTACTGCGAACTTGGACATTGTTATTTTCCTCCCTTGGTCCTCACTACTCCTGAGGCCTTTGGCCTTACATTATAATTGGGCCATGGACCCGTTGGAGGAGAATCCTGCACCGCCCGATGTTGGTGGGGCGCTTCGTGGTCTGGCATCCCGTATGCAGTCCTATGAGGTACAGCAGTCTCACTTTGGTCAGGCTTTGGAGACCATTCTTGCCAAGTTGTCGGCGCTAACACCTGCCGATCCTACTCCAGCCCCTGCTCCTGTGGTTCCGCTTCACGCCACCGAACCCCGCATTCCGGCTCCCCCACTCTACAGTGGTGATCCTACAGCCTGCCGTGGGTTTGTTAACCAGTGCGAGGTCCACTTTGCACTCACACCCAGCCAATTCCTGTCGGAACGTGCTAAGGTGGGCTTCATCTTCTCCCGTCTGCAAGGGAAGGCACTAGAGTGGGCGTCGCCTCTATGGGAAAAGGAGGATCCCATTATTGATAATGCCCGAGCTTTCATCCGGGAACTTCGAGTGCTCTTTGATGCTCCGGGTCGTGCCACTGCTGCTTCCGCACGCCTGTTTCACCTTCAACAGGGAACTCGCTCAGTCTCGGAGTATGCCATCGAGTTCCGCACCCTGGTTGCAGAGACTTCGTGGAACAACGACTGGTATCACGCTGCCTTTTACAACGGCCTGGCGATACGTATTAAGTCTGATCTGGTGTCCAGGGAAATTCCATCCCGTTGGGAAGATCTAGTCACCCTGGCCATAAAGGTGGATACTCGGCAGAGGGAGTTTCAAGCTGAACTCGACAGAGAGCGCTCCCCAACCAAAAGATTCCACAGGTTCCAACCTACTCTGGCTCCTCGTTTCCAAAGACCCTTCCTCCCCAACCCGGCTCCCATCCTGTCTTCTCCAAATCCTGCGGTTCCTGCCTCCTCTTCCCAGCCTTCGGAAGAACCAATGCAGATTGGACGGGCTCGTCTGACCGAACAGGAAAAGCTTCGGAGAAGGGCTGCTGGACTTTGCCTCTACTGTGGTGGAAAATCCCACTTCGCCTATGAGTGTCCAGTGAAGCCGGGAAACGCCAACACCTAGGTAAGACTGGGGAGACTTACCTGGGTGGAATTGGTCCCTCTCCCCATTCTTCTGCTCAACGCTTCCTCCTTCCTGTGCAGATTCGTTTTGGAACTCAGTCGATCTCTTCTAAGGCTTTCCTTGACTCCGGTGCAGCTGGGAATTTCATCGATAGGATCTTCGCAGAAAGCCATTCCATTCCTCTGCGATCTCTGGCTGTTCCTCTTCGAGCATTGGCGATTGACGATCGTCCACTATCCTCCGCTACAATTTCCCACTCCACCGATGAACTTTCCGTTATTGTGGGGTCCATGCACCTGGAAAGATTGTCCTTCCTCCTCATCGACTGTCCTTCTACTCCCATTGTACTTGGTCTGCCCTGGTTGAATATTCACAACCCTGTCATCGATTGGGCTTCTTCTCAGATCTCCCGCTGGAGTTCTTTTTGCCAACAGAACTGTTTACCTACCAAGTCTATTATTAAAGTTTCATCCGTTTCTTCGAATTCTTCTTTGCCCCCTGCTTATCAAGCCTTCATCGATGTCTTCTGTAAAAAGTCTGCCGAAATCCTGCCTCCTCATCATCCTTATGATTGCCCCATCGAACTTCTTCCGGGAACCATGCCTCCCAGGGGTCGCATCTATCCACTGTCTCCTTCTGAAACCGGTGCCATGAAGGAGTACATTCAAGAAAATCTGCAAAGAGGCTTTATTCATCCTTCTTCTTCCCCGGCTGGAGCCGGCTTCTTCTTTGTAGAGAAAAAAGATGGAGGTTTGCGGCCCTGCATTGATTATAGAGGTCTGAATAAAATCACAATTAAAAACCGTTATCCCCTTCCTCTCATCTCTGAACTGTTTGATCAACTAAAAGGGGCTTGTCTTTTCACCAAGTTGGATCTTCGTGGGGCTTATAATTTAATTCGTGTCAGAGAGGGAGATGAATGGAAGACCGCGTTTAACACCCGGGACGGGCATTACGAATATCTTGTCATGCCTTTCGGTCTCTGTAACGCCCCCGCGGTCTTCCAAGAATTTGTGAATGACATTTTCAGAGATTTACTGGGCCAGTATGTGGTGGTGTACCTGGACGATATTCTTATTTTTTCCAAAAATCTTGCTCAACATCGTCTTCAAGTTCAAGAAGTACTTTCTCGTCTTCGAAAGAACAATCTGTTTGCCAAGTTGGAGAAGTGTTCCTTTGAAGTTTCTTCCATTTCCTTCCTAGGATACATCATTTCCCAACAAGGCTTCAGGATGGATCCAGCCAAGGTTTCAGCGATTCAAGATTGGCCTCTCCCCACCAGTGTCAAGGCTGTTCAAAGATTCATCGGCTTTGCTAATTATTACAGACAGTTTATTAAAGGTTTTTCTTCTAAAATTGCTCCAATCCTTGCTCTTATTCAGAAAGGGGGTAAACCACAACATTGGCCTCCTCTAGCCTTGGAAGCCTTCAAGTCCCTTAAAGCATCCTTTTCTTCTGCCCCAATCCTCAGGCACCCTGAACCTCTCCTTTCTTCATTGAAGTAGATGCCTCGGATATCGGAGCAGGAGCAATTTTATCCCAAAGATCCTCTGCCGATGGTAAACTGCATCCGTGTGCCTTCTTTTCCAAAAAATTTTCCTCCTCCGAAAGGAATTATGATGTTGGAAACCGTGAGTTACTGGCCGTCAAACTTGCTCTGGACGAGTGGAGACACTTTCTTGAAGGATCATCGATCCCTGTGACCATCTTCACTGACCACAAAAATCTTGAATATATTCAGACCCTTAAGCGCCTCAATCCTCGACAAGCCAGGTGGGCATTGTTCTTCTCACGTTTTAACTTCATCTTAACTTTTCGTCCTGGTTCAAGAAACAAGAAAGCGGATGCCCTTTCCAGAAGTTTTGTTCCTGAAGATCCCATCTCCGAAGACCCTGAATCCATTGTGCCTCCTACAAAAATCATCGCTGCTCTTTTTCCATCCTTGGCCTCCCAGTTATTGTCTGTTCAATCTTCTGCTCCTGAAGGAACCCCTCCTGGTGTTGCCTTTGTTCCTCCTGAACTCCGTCATTCCATGTTGGTCCAGTCCCACAGCTCCAAGCAGGCCGGGCATCCTGGAGTCAAGAAAACCACAGAACTTCTGTCTCGTCTTGTATGGTGGCCTTCCCTAAGAAAGGATGTTAAAGACTTTGTTTCCTCTTGCTCTGTGTGTGCTGTATCCAAATCTGGACGTTCCCCTCCCAAAGGGTTACTCTTACCACTACCCATTCCCTCCCGCCCATGGACTCATTTATCTATGGACTTCATCGTGGACCTCCCTAACTCCTCTGGCTACACTGTTATTTGGGTGGTGATTGACAGATTCACTAAAGTTGCACACTTTACTCCTCTTCGAAAACTTCCCTCTGCTCCTGAACTTTCTTCATTATTCATCAAACACATTTTTCGCCTCCATGGTTTCCCTGCCGAAATTGTCTCTGATCGTGGTTCCCAATTCGTTTCTAAGTTCTGGAGATCCCTGTGTAAAGCCCTTGGTGTCTCTCTTCAATTTTCATCTTCATACCATCCCCAGTCTAATGGAGCAGCAGAAAGGGTTAACCAGGCCCTTGAACAATTTCTTCGATGCCATGTATCACTGTGCCAAGATGACTGGGCGGACCTGCTTCCATGGGCAGAATTCGCACATAACAATGCATTACACATTTCTTCCGAAAAGTCCCCTTTTTTCTGTATGTACGGTCTTAACCCTTTGGCTTTTCCCCAGGATTTATTACTTACCAATGTCCCTGCCGCCAATGACCAAGCTGCCCACATGTCAGCCATTTGGCACGCCACGGTCCTCAATCTGGAAAAGAGTTCCCTGGTCCAGAAAAGGTTTGCGGATCAAAGAAGAATCCCTTCCCCTTTGTACGCACCTGGCGATAAGGTTTGGCTATCCACCCGAAACATCCATCTTAAAATCCCGTCTCCGAAGCTTGGTCCCAAATTTATCGGTCCCTTTTCCATCTCTGAGATCATCAACCCGGTGGCTGTTCGTCTACAACTTCCCTCAGAGATGCGGATTCCTAATGCATTCCATGTCTCCTTGCTCAAACCTGCAGGTACTTCTTCTTCTTCTTCTTCCTCAGCTCCTGTCTTGGTGGATGGACATCAGGAATTCGAGGTTAAAAGAATCCTGGATTCTCGGATTTCGAGGGGCACCCTACAATACCTCATTGAGTGGAAGGGGTTCGGCCCAGAGGAGTGCTCCTGGGTAAGAAATTCAGACGTCCACGCCCCTACCCTGGTCCAAAAATTCCACCGGCAATTTCCTTCCAACCCAGGTGGTCCGGAGGCCCCCCCTAGGGGGGGGTACTGTAATGGAATCTGGCACGGATAACCAAGATGGCGTCCAAGATGGTGGCTCCCTGGGTCTTCACGGACGCAGACGGATGATGTCAGCTTCTTCCCACACCCTGATTGGTCGCCGGCGACGGAATGGGCGTCGGCGTCAATAATGGGCGCCGGCGTCCGTCGCACACGTCAGCGCGTCAGTCGCCGACGTCAGCGCGTCCGCGTACACGTCATGACGCCGATGCGTCCGAAATTGGCGCCAAACTTGGGCCTTTATAAGGGAACTCCGGACTGTAACCTGTGCCCAATTATAGGTTTAGTTTTCTACTCCTGGGTGTGATCCATTGTGAACTTCTTGTCTATTGTGTACCGACCCTTGCCTGGAATTCTCGACTTCGAACCTCTTCTGCCTGGACTGATCTTGTTGCCTGTTTTTGACCATTCTTCCGTCTCATCCTCTACTGTACTGCGAACTTGGACATTGTTATTTTCCTCCCTTGGTCCTCACTACTCCTGAGGCCTTTGGCCTTACACTAGTCTATGACTTATAATATCCTTATATTTTACAATAAGGGGTACTTTAGTCACTATATACTGTAAGTGGTTTATATTGATTAATGTGCACTAAGTGGAAGAGAAGGAGCTATAAGAAATGTTAGCTCAAACACAGCAAACACAACCCCTCTATAATTCTATTTAAAGATTTGACTTGATGCATAACATCAAGTAAAATAAAATAATAAAAGCTGCACTTTTGATGGCAGTATCTGTTGACTAATTTACAAATGAGTACATTTATACCCTGGTAAAATATTTACACAAATAATAGTGTTATTGTTTGCTTGCAGGATGCTGCTGCTTGCATCTGCTTGAAGTACATTTATAAAATGTACAACAGTAAAATACACCCAATTAAATTGCATTGTAATAAATTGTACATCATGTTCTGTTTCTCGGGGTAAGTTGTTTTATTCACTGGACATCTTCCAGTTCTTTGTCCATAAATAAGCATTCATTAGAAGGATAACCATCTGGTCAAATATCTCTTTATCATGGTAACAGCCTGTAGGCCTGTTCAGAGGCTTAGATTGCAATGGCCATGCCACCTAGAAACACAATATGCCAAAGCAGCAGGTGCCTCTGGCAGAACATAAGAAAGATCACTAAAATATTCTACTGTAAACAGCATAGCCTGTTTTGTTGTTCTAAAATGCTAGACGCATAAATGATTTTTGAGTTCTATATGTATTTCAGGACAGGTAACAACACCAAGAGACTCCAGATAAATGGAAACGTTGGCATAATCATGGCAAGCAGAAGGTGTCCTTATATCAAAAGCACAAACCTCTGAGCTGCTAATACCAACACTGATATTGATATGTTAATGTTGGGTAGCATGTATTGTAGTGTGCTTATTTTAGCCAGCATTGAGTGTGCTTATCTTATTTTAGGATCGAGACAGACTACTAAAAAAAGTTCTTTCAGGGTTCCCTATGGCTTAATGTGCAAATCAGTAGGAGATCACTATTTCCTATGGGTTTTACCTCATGCAAACTAGCTCTGCAGATCAAGCAGAAGGATGATAGCAGTAGAGTAACTACAGGGGTGCGATTGCACCTCAGCCCCCTCGGGTCCGGAGAGATCATCCTGCACCTAGGCCTGGAGGAGAGTAGTTCCATTAGGAACTAGATGGTACAGTTTCAGTAGCCAAACCTTTTTCTTCTGGAGAACAAATATCTTAAAGTGGCATACAAAGGACATATAAATGGATTCTGCACCCTTTTTTGACATAGCTAACTGAAATGAGCATATGTAAAAAGCATTCATACTATCTAAACTACCAAAATAAATATAATTTGTTTTGCAGAGAAATACCCGATTTCCCTGATTTCCATAGAATATGTGCCCTACCAACTGCTCGTGCACCCCTTATGGTTCGTAGTCAGAGATAGACTCATGGTTTCTTTTCAATGTGTAAAATTAAAGAATTATATTTATTTTTGGTTGTTCAGATAGCGATATAATTTTTAGTAACTTCTTCCAGTGCTTCTAACTTGCATGTCAGCCCTTGGGGGAGAGAGCAGAGTTCCAAAAGAATTCCCTGCCTGCAATCATCTTCCACAGCAGACTCAGGGGCAATTCTTTAACTCTTTCCACCTGAGGCAGCACCTGCGCTTAGGGCAAGGCCAGACGTGGCGTCTTTGACTGCGTTTTTACGTTGTTTTTAAAAAAGAACAGCCAGGTGTAAATGCGCATAAACTGCACTACTACTGAAACTAATGGAAAACGCACTATGGCAATTCACAAAGGACGCTTGCAAGCTGAAATCCTCCACAGGACGCCAGTATTGGCGTTTTTTTAGCAGAAACGCCAATACATCAAGAAACTACCAAATCAATAGACTCTATGGGATCTGCACGTTTGAAACCACACTTTGCGTAAATATGCAGCGTATTTTAAATATGGCGTCCAAATTCTCAATGAGAACAATGAGAAGTGCATGTTGAGAAAAGAATCCTACGTGCTGAAAATCGCATGAAAAACACATGTTGAAGGTCGCATGTGGTTTCAGTGGCGTATTTACGCCTGGCTGTTCTTTTTTAAAAACGAAACGTAAACATACCGCAAAAACGCCACATCTGGCCTTGCCCTTACCTTTTTTTGCGCAGGAGTGGGTACACGGGGGGGGGCACTTCATTAGTGAAAAGAGCACAACTGTGATCTCTGCACTAGACGAGCCAAATTTCTAGTTTAATGACTGGGAAATTACCAGAAGCAGCTTTTTTCCACTTGGTAATTCGGGGACTGCTGCCACCCGAGGCAAGTTTCTCAACTCACCTCATGGTAGCAGCGACCCTGCACTGGCTTGCAAGGCTTTCCTGAAGTCACAAATAATTTATCACAAATAATGTAGAATCACAAACAATCGCACCAATGAAAATTACGATAGGCAGCTCAGCTGGTGACATGGAACAAATCAGATTTGCACAGATACAGGTTAAAATGAATGCAAGCACAGTCAGAGTGTGCCTCCAGAATAAGTGTGCCCTAGGCAAATGTCCCTTTTGCCCTTTTATTAAGGTGGCCTTGTTCCCACATTTACTTTTGTAAGTGAGGTATAGGAGTTCAATTGTTTTAATTGGCATAAAAAAGCTAATATTTTTCTTGTATTCAAAAATAATCTGTCAGTAAAATGTCCCCTGGGCTTCTTCCAATTGAGCCCATTTTTCTTCTTCTCTGACCACTGTTTTGCCAGTATTTTTTCAGTTACAGTTTTCTCCAGTATTTCTTTATAAACCAAGAAACATATTGCACATTGTACTGCATTGAATATTGTATCTTACTATTCCCCCTTAACATTTGCCTTTTGACAGGCATGAAGGACAGTCTTCTAGTAACTTGCACAATAATATTTCCACTTTTTTTATCTTGTTTCTAATGGAAGTTTGTTTTATCTTGAGAACTGTTTAGTCAAGGTGTCAAACCCAGTATGTTTGTTTCTACAGACTCAAGTGCACAGTGTGGGTTTGTGAATACACAGTATGGGGCCGATTCACGAAGGGTCGAATATCGAGGGTTAATTAACCCTCGATATTCGACTGGGAACTAAAATCGTTCGACTTCGAATATCGAAGTCGAACGATTTTGCGCAAATCCTGCGATCGATCGACCAAAGGATTTTTCGTTCGATCGATTAAATCCTTCGAATCGAACGATTCGAAGGATTTTAATTCAACGATCGAAGGAAAATCCTTCGATCAAAAAATCACAGGCAAGCCTATGGGGACCTTCCCCATAGGCTAACATTGACTTCGGTAGCTTTTAGCTTTTAAAGGGACAGTACTTCGACTATCGAATGGTCGAATAGTCGAACGATTTTTAATTCTAATCGTTCGAATTCGATCGAATTTAACCAATTCGATGCTCGAAGTACCCAAAAAATACTTTGAAATTCGAATTTTATTTTATTCGAACCCTTCACCCGAATTTCGTGAATCGGCCCCTATGTGTGTTTCTGAATGCCGTGTCTTATTTCTAAGAATCTTAAGAACAAAATATCCTGTTTGGCTCTTGCAAAAAGTCTAAATGTATACGAGTTTATATGTTTTGGAAAAGACATGAATCATGCACAGTTCAGTCTTTATTTTACTGCGTTGACTTTAGAAAGCTTGAAAGAACTCCATTCTCCTTTTAACTAGCGGCAATAATTTATACCCTAGTAGGTATGGTTCATTGATTGCAAAATACACAGGGCTCAGAACAAATGGAAAATTCTTGAGCTGTTGAGTTATACCAGGTGTTTTGAATGCAGTATGTTTGCCAAGTGACAGCACATGGGTGTCTGGGTTGATATTACTTTTTATCATTTTTTTATAAAAATACAGCCCTGAGAGAGCTTCAGAAGTGTTTTCATAGTTGTAAAAACATTTGTGAGATCCAGCCGTTCCTATTACATCTCAGATGACGAGTGAACATAAATAACGGGAACTGTGAATTAGGAGAGAGAATAACGGGCCTCATCTCCAGCCTCCAGGGAGTGTGGCTGCAAAGCAAAGTGAGAGAACTAAGAAAAATATATCACACTTCATTGGTTTAGGTTACAGTTTATTGTGCTGCAGAACCAGTGTCTGTGTATTTATAGATATAAACACATTGGAAGCTGCTTTATAGCAGTTTGATTTGCATTATACACTATTTGTATTCACTTATATAGGTAAAAACAGAAAAATAACATTCAGTTATCTCAAAGGAGTAACATCCTACAGTATTCCATACAAATTCATAATTTTTGTAATTATGTATTATATAGGGGCAGGTATTTTTTATTAATGGATCAAACATTTATTTAATGGCTGTGGAAAGATAAATAATCAATGCAAGCGACTTTAAGATCACTCAAAATTTCTGAGCAATTTACAGAGAATGTTTAATCATTCACACCAGTTTCTGCTACAGTTCATCCTAAAGTCTATTTCCCTTTAACAAACACCCCTGCAAACAAGTATGTGCTAAAGTCAATATCATCAGAAGTCTCTAAATATAAAATTAAAGATGTGGAATTACACAAAAATAATACCATGTTTTAAATAAAATTCAGTGCCCTAGTGCTTCTAGGTAGCTGTGTAGAAAAATATCTGATACTGATGCTTTAAAGGGCACTTGGCACCCAGACATAAAAAGCTGCATACTAAAAGCAATTTTGATATTAAAACATTCCGTATCTGCTATAAAGGTATTTCAAAGTCTCAGCTGTCAATCATTTATTCACTGCCCCTCCTCTGAGTTACTTTCACTTCTCATTCTGCACTTAATGTCACTGCAATACTCTCATCCACCGTCCCTCCTCTCCACCTATCATTGTATAGTCAATGCATGGGCAGGGGGCAGATCCCCCCCCCCCCATTCTGGAGAATAAACAAGATTTTGGGATAATAAAAACTAGTCTTAATAGCAGTGTTCGCAAAATGGCACCTTAAAGGAGAATTCAACAAAAAAAAAACACTACCCCCCTACCCTACGTAGACCCCCTCCCTCCTCCTCCCCAGCCTAGCTGCCCCCTGGGAAAATGCCCCAAACTTTTTATTTCCCCTCCGTGCAGATTCAGGGATCGCAGTTCCTGGCAGCCATCTTCCAGGTCTTCATGTCTTCTTCTGGTGCTTTGATAATTTCCGTCTATTTGGGCGCATGCGCAGTTGTTGTAAACCGGGAAATGGCTCCAACTGTGCATGTGCCGATTCACCGATCTCAGTCTCAGATTACCGAAGACCCGGAAGATGGCTGCTGTGAACTGTGATCCCTGTGTTACGATCTGTATGCTGAGAAGCCCATGTACTGCCCGGAATACTGCTAAGTGAACAAGAAAGCCCTCGTTTCAAGAGGCAGGCGGCAAGAATCGTAGTGATCAGGCAGGCAAAGGTTCAAAAAGGCAGGTGGCAAGAATCGTAGTCAAACAACAGGCAAAGGTCAAAACCAAAAATGAGATTACAAAAATAGATCTTAGCTGGTTCAGGAGAGCTGGAGACAAGCTTGAGCAGTGATTGCTGTCTGAGATGCCCCTTTTAAATACAAATTTGGCGCAAGCGTGACGTCACCGCCGCCAACATCTTCCCAGAGCATTGCACATGCACCCTCAGGCCTCATTGTGCCAGTGCGCATCCGGACGCTAGCGCTGAGGACCTGATGCTGGTGCGCGTCCGGACGCCATCGCTGGATAGACTCCGGGAGGCACGCTTTAAGGTAGGGACATGCGCAGGTCTCCTGGAGTGCCTTACACCCTGAATCTGCACAGAGGGGTAAGTAAAAAGTTAGGGGCATTTGCCCGGGGTAGCAGCTAGCCTGGAGGAGAGGAGGGAGGGGGGACTACGTAGGGTAGGGGGGTAAACCAGTTTCAAGAATATAAGTTTAAAAGCTGTTCATGCATAGGTGTACATGGTTCCTTTAAAGCAAAGTATTGCAAGCTATACAATTTAATAAAAGAATCTGATGTATTCATGGAAAAAAACTGCTTAAACAACAGCTTACAATGTATGTAATAGCAGCCTTGTCATTATCGTATTTTAAACAGATTATCTCTGTGGCTGCCATCATTTATTGGTCTGAGCACACACATTCTCTACTTCCCACACAAAGTATTAAAAACAGTATGTATTTAATGGCAACACTGGGAGACACAGGCTTTCTTGGCTATTTAAAAATAAATTCTAACCATGACCTGTTTTCCAAAGCCAAAACACATATGACCCTGGTGTCTTTACATAATCACAATAAAATGATATGTTCTCATTCCTTTTAAAGAGCTTAAGGCCAACCGCTGCTGAGCTGTGCTTCTCATACATTGAAGTAAATTAAACAATTATGTGCTCTGGGATAGTCTGCTAATGTGCTGTCACATTTCCAGGTCAGTAAGTATATTGATGTGGTGGCCTGTCTCATTTATGCTATTTAAAGTTCATATTCAGCCATGTTATTTCTCTTCTGCCTAAAGTGCTTTTAATTCTCAGTGCTTGCAGGTTCCTTTCGCCTACATAAAAGTAAATTTGACATTTATACTTTAAATGAATCCTTATTTTTGAATATTTGTTAAGAAATATATTTTTGAATATATATATTCAAAAATATAATGTAGAAATATGGACTATTATCTATTTTAGAGTGCATCATAGCATTAAAGCAATATACATAATATAATATAAAACTTTATTGCACGGCCCTCTTATATATTTATACATAGTTATTATGCCTCCCCCCTTAAGTGGCTCTTCTTCAGTGTTAACAACCAGTCCAGTCTTTCTTCATAACTGAGACTTTCCAAACCCTTTACTAACTTATAGACAGAGGCGCCTGGCGTGTTTATACAAAGACACTGTTGTTTTTGCTCCCGTTCCACATTGCCTGATGAAGCAGGAAATGCCTGCGAAACGCGTTGCAATACTGTTTTGTGAATAAACTATTACTGAAAATTACCACTTTCGTTGGTGTCTGCTTGGAGGAGGTAAGTCCACTACTACCTCCTCTGAATTACCCATTGGGTTCTTAAGTGTTTTAGCTAATTTTATCCTTTTGGCGCCTCTGTTTTGTCTTACTACTATATCGAGTCCACCCCGAGTGGAGGGGTATCATCCCCTTTTTCTTCTTCTACAGAGAGCGACGTCTTATTTCTGAGTGGGGTCAGGATAATCTCCCCACCTGCCTATACAGTGGTTGCCTATCGGTAACCCTGGTTTGTGAGTATTAACTTGTTTACTCTACCATTACTCTTTGTAAAAACATATTACACTATTGGGGCTCTTGGTGTTCCTTTTTGTCTTCCTTTACTAACTTAATTTCCCTTCTTTAAAGTCTTTCTACTTCAATAATATCCAATTTGAGTGCTGGAGACCAGAACTACATGGGATATTCTGGGAAGGGCCTTAGCAGTGCTCCGTAAAGTAGAAGAGCTCAAAACCTTGTTTGCCCTTGCTGACTGGCATTGCTTGCTACAGCCAACTTTATTATCTACAAGGACTCCAAGGTCCTTTTCCATTACTGATTTGCCTAATGCAGTCCTTTTAAGGGTAAAAGTGGCTTGGATATTTTTACATTCCAGTTGCATAACATTTATCAACAGAAAATCTTATCTGCCACTTAGCCGCCCAGATTACCAGTTTGTCAAGATGCTGCTGCAAGACTGCCACGTCTTGGATGGAATTAATTGGGCTGGATAGTTTTGTGGACTCACTATAGAGCCCTCTAGCAACCCACTAAGGAACCTACTCCAAGAAAAGAATGTACCATTAACAACTACCCTCTGTACATGATCGTTTGTCCAGTTTCCTCTCCTTGTACAAACAGCATTGGCAATACCAACAGACCTTCTTTTTAAAAGCAGCCATTTGTGCAGCACTGTACCAAAGGCTTTTGCAAAATACACACACACTGTCCAATTTTCTTCTTATTTTATCATAAAAAGCAGTCAAATGTGTCTAATATAGGCAGTAATTTACAGTGCAGGACAAAATGTGCAGATTGCAAAAAAAAAAAAACAAGCAAGGTGGGTTGCTGCTGCCACCCCCTCCCCGCGCACTCACCTTTTCGGCACCGGAGGGGGTCCAGGCAGGAGGGAATTAGGAAGAGAGAGAGATATTCTTGTGATTTGGTTGTGATGGAAAGGCTAGTATAGATAATATACTTCATACAGTGAATTTTGATTTGAAATAGTTTTAATAAATACTATATACAAGGCAACACAACAGAATCATGAGACCCTGCTTATATTTCTTTTATACTGCATGCAGTGCTGCCCATAGAATTATTCAAGCAAAGAGAACTCTAGCTTAAAGGAGAAGGAAAGGTTAAAACTAAGTAAGCCTTATCAGAAAGGTCCATCTAAATTTACCAGTAAATGCCCAAAGTAGTGCTGCTCTGAGTCCCCTGTCAAAAGAAACACTGCATTTCTTTCCTTCTATTGTGTACACATGGGCTTCTGTATCAGACTTCCTGCCTTCAGCTTAAAACTCATTGCCCTGGGCAAGAGCATGCTCAGTTTGCTCCTCTTCCCCTCCCCCTCCCTTCTCTACTGTAATCTGAGCCCAGAGCAGGGAGAGACTCAGGCAGGAAGTGATGTCACACCACATTAATACTGCAGCTCCTATACTAAACAAACAAAGAGTTTCTAGAGCTTTTTACTCAGGTATGGTAAAACATTCTACAGAATAAATATAGCATTCTAGCTTGCACTGTTGCAGCTAATCTATTGGCAATAAAATGCCTCAGTAGCTTTCCTTCTCCTTTAAGATTGATTTTGGATCTCATTGGCTGAACCTTAAAATAGCACACAGGGTTCTAGCCAAAAAGCAGACAGTTTTCAGAACAGGTTAATCTTTACAAGGTGCAAAGAGATGGGAGTCAGTAAATAAGCTACTTCAAACAATATTACTAATATTAGTATAGGAAAAAACTTTGACCTATGCCCAGAGGAGATGGTAGCTAAATAACAATTAAGGCAGCTGATAAGAGCACAGACAGGCAGGGGAGAGTCATCTGGAGGGTTAATTAACTACTCTAGGGGTATGCAATGTCCTAACTCCTTGGGAAAAATGACATAAAGCTTGCCTTACAATGTCAGATCCATTCATTTGGTGACTGGGTTTGATTTGGCCATCCGAGCACAGGGCCAAAATGGACTGCTGCAACTGTTAGCCAACAATCATAAACAGGGGCCAACAGAAGCCCCATGTGACGATTGCTGCATCAACATACTGATGTGCTCCTCATTTGATTGGATTTTTAAATTTGACAATTTTTAATCCCAATAAGATGCTGTCTTAGTCTGGAGGGACCAAGTCACCCCGGGTATGGCCACCTAAGTCAACAGGAGGGGTCATAAACAGAAAATAGAAAGCCAAACACAGTAGCAGGGCTTAAGAAAAATTGAGTCAAACAGGCCAATTTATGATACGATTATTAGAGCACCCTTACTGCTGACACTAAGGGGCTGATTTATCAAAATATGAGATTAGAGTTCAACATAGAAAAAATACTCACTATCTATTCATTCCTATGGGATTTTTAGAAGTGTATTTATCAAATGGTGAACTCTAACTTTCATACATTGATAAATATGCTTCTAAACTCCCATAGGAATGAATAGAAAGTGAGTATTTTTTCTGTGGCGAACTCTAATCTCACATTTTGACAATTTTTTCATCCATTGTCTATGGGCGACAATTTTTCGAGGCAAAACTCGGCAAAAACTTTCGCTCATCACTGCTTTTCAGAAGTTTTATGGGAAAAGAGACAGTAGTCCAAAACTATCTGACATTGTGGGCCAATGTATGGGCTGGAAGTTATTTTGTTGGCCTCAAAATATTATTATTTTGGCCTCAAATAATATTAAATATTAATTATTATCTAGTCTGAATTGCAGTTAAAAGTAAATTTTGAGGAGAGGAACGTCAGATGACATGAAGTGTCCCACATTGTGGCTTGGCTCATGCCTTATTGCTTCAAAGACACGAATTTCCAGCTATTTTAAGACAAGAGGTTTAAGTTTGCTCACGACTCAGCTTAGAAACCAGATGTTTAGTTGTTTAATAAAGGATAAGATACTGGACTTCATAGCAAATCATAATACTATGAGTTTGTGCCAGCATGGTTTTATAAGTAATAGATCTTGCCAGACTAACTTAATTTCTTTTTACGAGAATGTAAGTAGAGACCTCGATTCTGGGATGGCAGTGGATGTGATTTACTTAGACTTTGCTAAAGCATTTGATACAGTGCCACACAAAAGGTTACTGGTTAAATTAAGGAATGTTGGCCTGGAACATAGTATTTGTACCTGGATAGAGAACTGGCTAAAAGATAGACTACAAAGAGTGGTGGTAAATGGAACATTTTCTAATTGGACCAGTGTTGTTAGTGGAGTACCGCAGGGCTCTGTACTAGGTCCCTTGCTTTTCAACTTGTTTATTAATGACCTGGAGGTGGGCATTGAAAGTACTGTTTCTATTTTTGCAGATGATACTAAATTGTGCAGAACTATAGGTTCCATGCAGGATGCTGCCACTTTGCAAAGTGATCTGTCTAAACTGGAAAACTGGGCAGCAAACTGGAAAATGAGGTTCAACGTTGATAAATGCAAGGTTATGCACTTTGGCAAAAATAATATAAATGCAAGTTATACACTAAATGGCAGTGTGTTGGGAGTTTCCTTAAATGAAAAGGATCTAGGGGTCTTTGTAGATAACACGTTGTCTAATTCTGGGCAGTGTCATTCTGTGGCTACTAAAGCAAATAAAGTTCTGTCTTGCATAAAAAAGGG
The DNA here is from genome assembly GCA_038501925.1 of Xenopus petersii. Classification (NCBI taxonomy): domain Eukaryota; kingdom Metazoa; phylum Chordata; class Amphibia; order Anura; family Pipidae; genus Xenopus; species Xenopus petersii. Next base: position 41,700,798 of record CM076677.1, read on the forward strand.
CATTAACTCAAGGGATGAAAACATAATTATGCCTCTTTATAGGTCCTTGGTGAGGCCTCATCTGGAGTATGCAGTTCAGTTTTGGACTCCAGTCCTTAAGAGGGATATAAATGAGCTGGAGAGAGTGCAGAGACGTGCAACTAAATTGGTTAGAGGGACGGAAGACTTAAATTATGAGGGTAGACTGTCAAGGTTGGGGTTGTTTTCTCTGGAAAAAAGGCGCTTGCGAGGGGACATGATTACACTTTACAAGTACATTAGAGGACATTATAGACAAATGGCAGGGGACCTTTTTACCCATAAAGTGGATCACCGTACCAGAGGCCACCCCTTTAGACTAGAAGAAAAGAACTTTCATTTGAAGCAACGTAGAGGGTTCTTCACAGTCAGGACAGTGAGGTTGTGGAATGCACTGCCGGGTGATGTTGTGATGGCTGATTCAGTTATTGCCTTTAAGAATGGCTTGGATGATTTTTTGGACAGACATAATATCCAAGGCTATTGTGATACTAAACTCTATAGTTAGTATAGGTATGGGTATAAAGAATTTTAATTAAAAGTAGGGAGGGTGTGTGTATGGATGATGGGTTTTCATTTGGAGGGGTTGAACTTGATGGACTTTGTCTTTTTTCAACCCAATTTAACTATGTAACTATGTAACTATGTAATGATGTAAAAGCCCCCTCCTACATATGCAGAAGGAATAAATAGTCTGGTCAATAATGTGAATGGAAAAAAATGACAGCACTATTGCACAACAAAATAGACTTGGCAAGCAAAGCTTGCTTATAATGGAACTCAAGAAATTAATATTACAGTACCTAAGGAATATTGCTTAAGTTTCTTGAAGCCACTGTTGATTTTCTGTTTAGTTTCTCAGCAGGCATAAGAAAGTTGTTTTTTTTTCTTTCTTTATTTCCCTTCTCGACCTTTTCCCAATTCCCATTTCTTTCCTTAACATCCCAAAATGCTCCCTATCTATTCCCTTTTGCAATCTGTGAAATGCCCATATGGTTATAGCACACAAAGGAGGTAATGTAATAAAAGGCACTAAGTTTGCCCAGGTGCAGTAACCCATAGCAACCAATCAGCAGGTAGCATTTACTGGTCATCTGTTTAAAAGCAAACATCTGATTGGTTGCTATAGGTTACCCCTCCTGGGTAAACTTAGTGCCTTTTTATTACATATGGGGGAAAGTACTCTGAATGCTGCTACTCTATCTATAGGGAACAAAGTGTGTCATTTATTTTTTAAAGCAATGGGAAGAACCACAAAAACAATCAGTGATCGCTGAGTGGATTTGCTTTTCAAGGGCTACATGTAGCACCTACTAGTATGGCAGTACACCCAAGTGGAAAAAAGTAAATTACCAGCAGAAGGAGGGCAGATGTAAGCAGAGTAAATTCCTGCATGTTTATTTACTGAAATGCAATGTATTGGGGGCACTCCCCTTTGTGCAAGTTGCATTTCACTAAATAAACATTTAGGGGTTTATCCCGCTTGCATCTGTCTTTGTTGTGCTGGTAAATTACTTTCTTGTTGCAACCCTTTATACTTTGCTCTGGGAAAATCTGAGCAAAGAGAGTTGGGTATGCTGGTGGTAGAGTCCTGCAGCGGGTCAGGTACCCACGGGTACCCGCAAAAACCTGCGGGTTGCATTTAGAAGTTCAAGGTGCCTTTATACCCGCAGGTCGACGGTTCTGCGGGTTTGCAGGTCGGGCCGCGGGTCTTCTCAATATCGATATTCACTCCTTTTTTCTGGTCACGTCTACTTCCGATGACGTCACTTCTGGTTTACAATGACAGCACTTCCTGTTTTACTCCTTTGTTTTCTGATCACGTCTACTTCCGATGATGTCACTTCCGGTTTCCAATAACAGCACTTCTTGATGGTCAGCAGGTTGCGGGTCCGGTTTGCTGATAAGGTACTTGCGGGTAGGGTCACGTAGCAGGTCCAAGCGGGTAAGAATGCAGGTTGCGGGTCCAAGTTGCGGATTGCAGGTTGCGCATACGGGTCGGGTTTGGGTCCAAAAAAATGGACCCGCACAGGACTCTAGCTGGTGGTCCATGTTTCATCTGCCTTCGTTGTGCTATTAAATTACTTTCTTCTCCATTGAGAAGGGTGGCAACCCTTTATACCTTGCTCTGGGACAATCTGAGCGTTGGATATGCTGGTGGTCCATGTTCCAGTGTTAAATACTCCCTAGTATGCCATAGCTTATTAGATTTCTTTCCTTGATCTGTCTCATTTTGTCTATTAAAAAAGTGAAATCAGCACTAGGTTTGCATGGATACTTTTTAATTACAGAAAAGTGGCTGTATATTTTATGATTAGTAGGGCTGTTTTGTAAGATATTTCCTGTGAAGGAATGTAGGACATTGCTTGCAGCTACAGAATTTAAACATCACGCTTGAGCAGATGTACATCAGCCGTTATTATATTTATTAAGTGCCAGACATGTACAATAAAGATAGAAACAAACAAAAATGTTTCTATTGAAGGAAATAAATATACATGTCAAGGATAAAACCTTAATTTTTTGTACAGGTATGGGATCCGTTATCTGGAAACCCGTTATCCAGAAAGCTCCAAATTACGGAAAGGCTGTCTCACATAGACTCCATTTTATCCAAATTTGTTTTCTTTTTTTTTCTGTAATAATTAAACAGTACCTTGTACTTGATCCAAACTAAGATATGATTAATCCTTATTGGAAGCAGGACGAGTCTACTGGGTTTATTTAATGTTTACATCATTTTCGATTAGTCTTAACGTATGAAGATCCAAAGTACTTGCCACCGTAACAATCACATTGAAGCAAATCAGCCCAAAAAAAGACAGTGGGGAAATCTGATGCATGTTTTATGTAGGGATCCAAGTGAACTGCCTGCAAGAGCAATTTGGTCATACTCTAAACAGTTTGTGTGGATAGATGGATGGATGGATGGATGGATGGATAGATAGATAGATAGATAGATAGATAGATAGATAGATAGATAGATAGATAGATAGATAGATAGATAGATAGATAGATAGATGATAGGTAGATAGATGATAGATAGATGATAGGGGTGGCAACCCTTTATACCTTGCTCTGGGACAATCTAAGCATTGGATATGCTGGTGGTCCATGTTCCAGTGTTAAATACCCCTAGTATGCCATAGCTTATTAGATTTCTTTCCTTGACCTGTCTCATTTTGTCTATTAAAAAAAGTGAAATCAACACTAGATTTGCATGTTTTATGTAGGGATCCAAGTGAACTGCCTGCAAGAGCAATTTGGTCATACTGTAAACAGTCTGTGTGTATAGAGAGAGAGAGAGAGAGAGAGAGAGAGAGAGAGAATGAGAGAGAGAGAGAGAGAGAGAGAGAGAGAGAGAGAGAGAGAGAGAGAGAGAGATGATACTGTGTGCAGCAAGTGGCACATCATTTTTCAGGTTTTAATTATACCGTTATACCGTTATTAAGGTTTAAGTATCCTCTACAGAGAACAAAAACTAGAGGGACTTGTATTTCATTTTCACATTTAACGACTAACTATATAGAACTATTATTTCTGGACTTTGAGGTCCTAAAATATTATATAGGGACCAATAAGATATCCTATCCCTATAGAGTTAATTCCCTACCAGAGGGACCTGACACCTTTGGTGCTAAGTCGGGGACCAGGTAACGACGTGAATGAGGAACAGCTAATATAGTAAGATCTTGTTATAGACTCTCTAGGAGAGTGAGACAGAGAGGTATAGCATAAACAGCAGTTGTCGCTCCAACGAGGATTGTAGGAGGAAGTAGCTTTCCCACAAGGCCTGTTTGCCTTTAGAGCAGGGAACTCAGTTGATAGGCATCTAGGTTAGCAAAGGACTACCTGTACCCTACCTGATCGATGCCGATCCCCTCAATGGCAACGTCGGTTAACTGGGAATTGATGTACACCTATCTGCAATATCCTTTGAGAGTCGCTTCTGTCTGACTGTGATCCTTGTTATGTCCAAAGTGATTCCATCTGCTGTGTCCTATACAGTTTGTAAGTAAACCTGTGGTCAATTGCCTCTGGCATAATAAATCTGTGCTCCTGTTTTACTATCTAAGAACCTCCTGGCCTCCATTATTCTATTTTTACACTTAAATGCCTGTGAGTTGTAGTTCTACTACATTTTAAAGGGGAAGCTTCCATTTGGCGAAGGCTCTGCCCTGGGTGTAGATTCGCAATGTAACCCATGCTCACTACCTAGCTGGACACCCTTAACTCCTAATTGGAAGGATAGCCCAAGAAAGCGTTACAATTAGCTTGAAGAAGCCACTGAAATAATTACATTTATGCCATTCTTGTGTTGTGTTGCAAAGATGTTTCCCTCTGAAATTTTAGTTGGGCATTCCCAAACTGAATGAGGAAATATAAAGCAAAATCCAGAGAATGAGTAGTTGCTCTCAGTGAGCATTTGCATTATTTAATCAAGTTTTATATTCACAAGTCTATGCCAAGTAATGAGTTTGCTAATGACTTGGCCAAAGTTTAGTTAGAGACAGTCTCAGGTGACTGACATGAACAGTTAATTAACAGACAAGCCTGACCAGGGTGTTTAAGTGAAAAGCTAATCATCTGCCCTTATGAATTGTATAATGACTTAAAGTAATCTGAACTACCAAGGTGACACTGACTTGACAGTTTCACATTCCAAAACGTGTAAAACTTCCAATACTTTAATTAACTCTACATACCCAGATAAATTAGCTACTAAAGGTCAAATAAAATAAAGTCATTTCTAGAGCTGAATATTAGATGGTCCATGAAAGCTAAGTTTGATATTCAGATAAATTGAAAAAAATGGGCAGCTCACTCGGCTACTGCAAAATAGAAATTAGCTCCAGGTTTATCTGTTTTAATACTGAAATTATTTGTAGTTCATTCAAAAAAAGAAAAGAAATATGGCTAGCATGTAAAATATTCAAGCTACAAAACTATAATTGCAACAAAACCTTAAGGTGGATGTTACAAGTATGATCTTTCCTGGAAAGGATATTTCCAAGAAAAATCATTTGTTTCAATAAACACGTGTAGAGCTGAATTTGCAGATATACAGGTAGAAACTACCTGTATCTGATGACAGTGGCCGATGTTCAGGTGCCTTCAAAGGCAGTGTCGGACTGGCCCACCGGGATACCAGGAAAACTTCCGGTGGGCCCAGGTGTCAGTGGCCCCTCATGCTGTTATTGTAGTCAGTCAGGTCGCACTCAAGTCTGCAATTTACGTAATTCACGGGTGCATTTAATTCACGGATGCCCCTCATGCTGCTAAACATTTGGTCTATTTCATGGCAATTCCCTATTTCTATGAGAACAAAGAGGCCAAGTGCATGGAATAATAGACTATAGTATGTAAAGAACAGCCCCTGGTGTCCCAGTCCGACACTGTTCAAAGGTGCACAATCAAAATTTTCCTGCCAGCCCAATCGTCGAGCCAACCAATATTTTGTCTTCCACCAATGCTGCCCTAGGCATCGGACCTGTCAGTGTGACGTCAGCGTGTGTGATGTCACTTCCACAAATAAAATATGAGGAAGAACACTGACCCAAATAAAAAAGTAGAAACTGCAGTTTATTGGTTGTTATGGATTTTTGTGTCTGGTGCAAACATTATCCACATGGCATTATTTAAAAAAAAATCACTTAATGCCCAGGTGCAATAACCGATAGCAACCCGATAAGCAGGTAGTAATGTCTTATTGGTTGTTATGGCAAAGTGCATTTTCTTAAATAGGGGGATACATTCACATGTTACAAAAATATTAGGAAGGCACAACCAGCTTTTCTATGCCACTTACCTTAGTAGTGATAAACAGGACAAAACAGAAATAAATGTACAAAAAGCATTTTCCCTTTTTGTTCATAATGAGGGTTATGTGGCAACAACATTTTTCTCCAGTCCAGTAACCACTAGCAACCAATAAAATAATTGTTTTCAGTATCACAGTCTAACTGGCATATTCATTCAGAAACATTTGGAAATGAAGAGAAATGCAGAGGATTAATGTATTCCCATTATACATTCAGATCCAGTAGTAGAAAATTACAGCTGTGGTTGTGCAAAAATTGATGCAGTCATTGCACATATTTATATGATTCAATAAGGGTAGTTACATTTAAACACACTCCCTGCCCTTGCAGATATTTCCACCAAACAACACTGAGCCCACCTAGTCTGTTCCAATGAATTGTGTAGAAGTCCACTGATTGATCAGAAGATCCTGAAGCTATCGCTACCATCTAGGTTCAAGTTATACTTCAGACTTGTAATTAAGAATAACGTGCAAACTTCATTCTCTCACCAAATATCAGAAATTGCATGTGTGTGCATTTTTTTATGCATCAGACTTTATTGAGCTATGTGCAAATTTGCATGCAACTGCAACTACATTGAAATTGTTAGAAAAATATGCTGCATTTTGTTCAAGGAGGCCATCAGGGGAGCACAGGGGTTACAACTGTACTGGGCCAGGGGATTTAAGGGTGGCCAGGCCATGCTGTACTTCCTGGAGTAGCCAAGCCCCACTTGAGTGATTGAAAGCCGGCGGAATTCACAGAACGATGCAAAATGAGCCGCATGCCACCGATTGGATCTGAATGGATCCGAAGAAGAGGAGAAGCTGCTGAAAGTCACCGAATAGACCAGACGAAAGAGGAGAATGAAGACCTTCAACGGTAAGTTCCACTGAACACTAATGCCTCACTACAGGTAAGTTCCACTAAACACCAATGTTCCACTAAAGGTAAGTGCCACTGAACACCAATTTTTTTTAACCCCTGGCTGCCATTGGTTTTAAACATTTTTATGGGGAACTCTGGCCACAAATGGGTTTTTTTTAAAACTTTTATGGAGAAACTTGACCATCAATGTTTTTTTTAACTTATAGGGAGGCCCTGGCCACCAATGTTTTTTTATAACTTGTAGGGGGGCCCTGACCACCAAAGGCTTTTTATAACTTGAAGGGGGGCTCTGGTGACTAATGACTTTTGATAACATTTGGGGGGGGGATCTGGTCACAAAGTTTACTGTTTAGCTCTGATGTCTGTGTGGCCTTGGGTGGGCAGGATATGGGGTGGGGCTTGGGGGCTGGGCTGGTATGGGGCTTGGAGGCCAAGCAGAAAATTTTGTTGTTACGGGGCCCTGTGATTTTTTATGGCAGCCCAGATTGTGGGTAGAAAACATATCGAACTTACAGTTCCATACATATATTTTTATAGGCAAATTAGGTTAAATAATACTTTTTGTACTGCTTGGGGCAGGCTGTGCATGACAGATGGAAAAATCCAGCAGAAGTCCAACCCAGACTAGAGGTGGCCATACACGCACAGATATAATCGTGCGAAAGCGAGTTTCGTACGATTATCGTATGATTTTCGGAGTGTGTGTGTTTCCAAATTATTGTTGCGACAATGATCGTAGCATGGAGATCGGTCATTTAGTTGATCGGACAGGTTAGAAAATTTTGGTCGGATAACGATAAAATCTCTGCATTTATTATGTGTCGTACGATATAGTTTTCGTGACCTATTACGTATAGATCATGTGATGACCTATGAACTGTGACGTATATAGAAAACACACACACCTATAGAGGAAATGTATGTACGCACGTACGTAGTTACGTACGCACTTACATACGTACGAACCTATGAACATACGGCTATGGTAATACGAATGTACATGAAACAAGCGTAATGCGATTACTTATTGTATTAAATTTGTAAATTGTATATGTAGCATATACTGTATGTGATTACCTATTATATATGTATAACATGTTGGATAGAGTGGTATTATGCTAGTATAAGTATGTGATCTGTTATCTGGAGACCTATTATACACCAACCTCATCCATTTGGCAAGCCCTTGTCCCATATAGTCCATTATTAGGAATAAATATAAATTTACAGTATGTGAACAATTTTGTTTGTTCTGTAATAATAAAACAGGAATTTTTACTAATGTAAAAAAAGATATATAGAAATAAAGCTGCCTATGGGTTACTAATTATGTGTTTGATTAAGGTATGATTACAAAAATTATGGAAAGATCACTATCCAGAAAACCCCATGTTCCAAATATTCTGGATAACAGGTGCTATACTTACATTTTTTCACTGCAAAACTTTTAAAAATGTTTATTTTGTTGATCATTAGAATAGTTTCAAATTTAGTTTTGGTTTGTTAGGAAAGCAACCAACTCAAAGATTTTTAATGCACATTATTTTGATGAAAATAACTTGAAATGAGGTGTACTCATTTTTAAAAACAGCAATTTGGAAATAGTAAAACTTTTGGTGTTGATGTAGCTATGCAAACATTATTCGGATTACAAATCAACTTCTTGCATAATGTCTTGGATTCTTTGTTCCAGCGATATGATCGTTTCCTCTGCAGACCTCTGCTTTTTTTATTTGTTCTATATGAACACAATTGGTAAAAAACATACAAAAAAATTAGTTAGAATGACAATATTATAAACATGCTGTTACAGGTCTCATATACAGCAGTGCAAGGAAGACAAAGGCAGACAGTGAGAGGTACAAACACAGCTAATATTTTGACAGTGGATATGGGGAAGCTGTATTATGGCACACATAAATGAGTGAATGGAAGAAAAAAGTATCGGAAGAATGTTTATTAATTATTAAATTAAAAATCCAGATTTCTTATGAGAATTCATTGATACATATCATAGTTTGCCTTGTTTGTAGCAAGTAAATGCATCAGATTATTCCAACAGACAAAAAAAGAAAGGATGCTGATCAAATTTTAGTTGACCTATGTAAGAGGGTAAATCCTTCATCAAATATCGGTTATGTGAAAAATAAAATATCCAACATCAGGACTGTATTTAAAAAGGAGTTCAAGAAAGTGCAGTCTTCACACAAATCTGGGGCCTCTACAGATGAAATATACACCCCCCAGACTCTGGTACTATGAGCTCATTTTATTTACTGTCGACCACGAGGTCCCACGAGATTCCATTTCAAATTTTGGGGATTAGCTGCAAACTAGCATTGATTCTTTAGATGCCGCAACACAAGACAATGCAAATTCTCAGGAGGGCATTCCTGTAGCACAGGAACAAGTGTCACAGGTAAATATGTAGAGACACTGAGGCTCATTTATTAACGCAGCGCAGCGCTAAAAAGAGCGCAGAGGTCTGATATTAGCCCAGAGCATGCGAGTATTTATTAATGTTACGCACAACCCTGCAAGATACCTTAAAAAGTGCGATTGTGTGCTGTTGTAGATGCAGGCAGTTGAGACGGCGCGGAACTGCGTCTCAGTTGTCGCAATGCTTATAATAAATTGGAAGTCCGCAAAGGTAAGGCTTAGTTGTGCGCATGTATGAACGCACATCTTATTTTAGTTGTGCTACCTATCGCACATATTGCATTCAATGTTCCCCACCTGCGTTTATTTTTACGCAAATATTTCTTTGCTTCCAAAGGTTTTTCGGCATCCTGGAACTCTTAAAGGAACCTTGGTCTCTTTTAAAATGTTGGGGGCGAGACCTGGTTGCTTGTTCTCCTTTGAGTTATCTTTTAGTTTAACATTTGGTTAGTGGTTATCATTTTCCATTAGATGTAGAGTTTGTTTTAATTAGCTTTTTATTTAGCAGTTCTCTTGTTTGCAGTTTTAGCAATGTATTTGCTAGGGTCCAAATTACCCTAGCAAACATGCATTGATTTCAGTAATAGATTCAGATATGAAAAGGTTAGGCTTTCAATAGAAACTGGAGTAATAGACACAGCATTTGTCATCTGAAAAACAAACATCCCCACCAACAGGCAGCAGACACTAATTGCCAGAACCCAATTTAGCAGTATTGCCCTGCACACATACGTAAAATTGACATTTAATCAACATGAATCGCAAAAATGCGAACAAACTAGCGCAGCTATTTTGAAGAGCATTACTATTGCGCCACCAAGAGGATGTCGTAAAAATTGTGGTGCTGTTGTGTGGGCGCAAATGTGCGAATATATAGACGCAACTCTGTGACGGCCGCAGAACAAGCGCATTGTAGCCACGCCCCCAGACACGCCCCTCTCAAACACGGCATAGTTTGCGACATAAATGCCCAATCTTTTGCACAAAGCGCATAAAAAAAGCCATCGCAAAAGCTAAGTGATAAGCGCAATAACACGCAAATATATTTGCAGTGTCACTTGTGATGGCGCACTCAAATTTTGCGTCCAATTATGTGCTGCGTTAATAAATGAGCCCCACTGTCCAAGTTAAATTTATAAATTCCGTTTCTAGATTGATTTTTATAACCATATTACTATATTTGTTTACAGACTTTACACTCTGACACCGTCATTGGACAAACACAAGAGGAACTACTTTAACCCTCAGAACCAAATCGAAAAGAAAGAAAAATAACCAGGAGGATGTTAAAAATAAGCTTTAACTGAAGCAGCAGCTATCCTATCAAAGGCTGATGATAAACTGGATGCGTTTGGATTTTCTGTGGCCTCCAAATTATGCAGAATGAGTGAACCACAGCGGCTGCGATGTGTGCTTTTAATAACTGACTTACTGCATAGAGGTCTACAAAATGAACTTTCCAACAGTACAAACATAACAACTCATTCTGCTCCAATAACACCACATCCATATTGGAACCAAAACCCCCAATGCCACCCTCAGGCAAATCATTCATTTTCTCACCCATATTCTTCTACCCACTCACCAACAACCACAAATGTACCCTATTCTAATAGCCATTCCCCTATAAACTATGACCACAGCATGCAGTATGTGGATTCACATTTTGATACTGCCAGGTACACCAATTTATAAAGTTCTTTTTGGTGGATGACATATGTGTACACTACTGTCATATTACACTGCGTATTTATGAGTTTGTTATTTATGTGTGAAGCAAAAACGGTTGTATTTGTTTCGAACGTTTGGTTAGAAGTTATGATTGCACTTTTGTTGCACTTGAATAAAACATTTTTGGATTTCCACACAATACACATCAATAAAGTAATTTTATTTATACAAATGAATTCTTTATTTGTCTTTTGCTACAGAATCACTGCATTATTCACAATACACTACTTGCATAAAGTATAAACATTTTAAATCATATGATATTGCTACTCTACTTTGCCAACACCATTGAAGTACTCAACATCATTTTCTCTGTTCCTTTTTGCATCAGTTGATGTGTTACTTGCTAGTGAACCTTGTAGCTATACAAGCATATTGCTTTCTTTACACCATTCAGCTGGTGCAATGCTCCCTGTATGAATATCCACATAGTCCAGCATGGTCATGGGGGCATAAGAACCATGATTATTACTGCGTAGGAAATTATGCAAAACACAACAGGAAAGAACCATAATATCTATTTTTTCAGGACATAAATTGATAGAGGTGTGAAAAATGCGAAACCGATTTGCCAGTTTTCCAAAAGCCTTTTCCACCACTCGACTAGCTCGTGACAGTCTATAATTGAAAATCTTTCTTTCAGGTGTTAATATTTTCTGTGGAAAGGGTTTCAAAAGATTTTCATGAAGGCCAAAGGCCTCATCAGCAACAAAAACAAAATTTAGCCCCTCCTTGGACTGCTCATTTGTTGGCAAATGCAATTGTTTGTTCTATAATTTTCTATTAAATTCTGTTCGTTCAATAATTCCACCATCAGATACTCTTCCGTTCTTTCCAATATCAACCATAATAAATTCATAGTTGGCATTCACAATTACAATCAATACAATACTAAAATAACCTTTATAATTGAAAAAGTATGAACCGGAATTTGGTGGTGGATTTATACGAACATGTTTCCCATTAATTGCACCACAACAGGAAATTCCAATAATAAGTGAACTGTTGAGCTATTGTTTGCCACTCTTCGGATGTCTCAGGAAACTGAAAAAAAATAAAACATATATCGGTAAATATCGCAATATAAATATGTACGCCAAATGTAGGAATGCACACCCATAAGATGATCATAAAGACCAGGGTGACCACAAAACAAAGTAAATATATATGTACAATGACAGGAGTCCAGCAAAAATAACAAAAACATGTATAACAAAGAAACACAAGGTTTATTATATGTTAACTTTCCCTTCCATACAGGAAGCTTCCAATATATATATAAAGGATCATTGTATAATGATGACCACATACTGTACATTGCAATATATATATATATATGTGTATATATATATATATATATATATATATATATATATATATATATATATATATATATATATATAGATTGCAGAATAATATATATTAAATATATAATATATATTATATAATATATATGTGCCATGTACAACAGTATCTTTTTATTACAAATAGTGAACGGCAAAATATTTGCGAAAAGGCGGCAGCGTCTCACAATTTTTTTTGAAGCCGGGGGCAAATTTTTGCAAATTTTTGCTGGCGGTGAATCGTGCAAATTCATCGCAAATTCATGTCTGCCGAATAAATTTCGCCCATCACTAATTACAAATCATTTTAGTGTTTCCATAATGGCTCAGTATTTTAAAATATGTTCAGTGACAAATATATGTACAGCCTGATGGTTATTGCAATTATTAGTAATTGGTTAATTAAAATCGGAATACCTTTAAATACTCTCCCTTCAGAGCTTCAACAATGGCATTGCAAGTTTCCGGAATAATGATTCCTAATGCTTGAGCTGAAATAGCTGTAGACAATTTAAGATCTTCAAATGACCTTCCAGTTGCCAGAAACCTCAACGTTGCAATTAACCTTTGTTCGGCTGATATAGATTTTCTCATGACTGTATCCTTTTTTTTGCATCCATGGACCAACCATATGGAGTAGGGATCTAAAGCATGAATCTGACATTCTTAAATAATTTTTGAAATCTTCAGGGTTATGAGCTTGTAACTCCTGTAGAAGTGTCTTACTCTAACAAGAGTGTTTCCGCTTTTTCGGCTTCTCCTCATGTGCTAATGCCAATACTATTGCGACTGCTGCTATGTATTTAGCATTTATAAATACTGGACTCATTTTCTAACAGCAATCACAAATTTATTTTTTCAATAACCACACGTTTAGACGTTCGTTCGTTCATATATAGCAGTACTATACGTCACTTCCGAGGTAAACCTTTGCCTATCACTACTGTTTGCGGGCCATACCTTTCGTACGATTGTTGTCTTTGAGTTTATGGATACAAAATTGTCCGATTTGTTAGTTTACCAATTATAGTCCTACAATTTATTATCTGACTGTTTAGGTGTAATCATTACATTAAAAGTACGATCGGTGTCTGGATGTTCGTCGAAAGCAAACTTAAATCTGAATGTCTATGGCGATTTTAAGATTGAGCAAGTATATATTATTACTAAATATCCCAGGAGCACAACTACAAATGACTGTCATTTACTTTTGCTCCTGGCTCATAATTAAGCTCTTATTCTCCATGTTGTTCTCTGACCTGGCATTATCTGATGGAACTGATGGAAGTGATATTCTACAGACTTCTGCTATAAACAATTTCAATCAAATAAAGTTTTAGGAGCCAATCTGGGGAAACACTAAATGCATTTTTACTGAATGATAAGACCCTACATATACCTGTCACCCTGTATGGTCACTATCTGTAGTTTCTGTTGGCTGTTGCAGCTCTCCATTTGCACCAACTTTTCTCGTCTTTTACTCACTCATGCTCTATGCCCATCTTGCTGTCTGCTCCAAGTTTGTATTGAGAATGTAGGATTTCCCCTTGCCCTTGGTTATAAATTTAATATATATATATTACTATTTATTGCTATATAATATACTGTTAAATTATCTGAAAGGCAGGCAGACTGTATATTGTTATATTGATGTATTTTCTTGAGGCATCTTCCCAGTCCCCTTTCTGGTTTTACTGCTAATGCTACATAATTATCTATACCAATCAAAGCAAGATCAAGCAAGTATTTGTCACGGTCGGCACCCTAAATCCAGAACCAATGCTAAGCACCCTGTTCTCGGCTCTTGCTTCTTCCTTTAACAGCCGCCTTTCACCTCGGGAGGAGCCCTTGGCTAATTGGATGCTGCCAGGTCTTATTAAGAGAGGTGCCAAGCGAAGAGTTCTGGACGAGCAAAGGGGCACGACGGTAAAGCAAAATCTTTTGGGCAGAAGGTCGCAGTACAAGGCGTAGGCGGAAAGCGTAGTTAGATCAGGCCGGATCGGGGCAGGCAGAGTGCAAACGGAGTCAAATAGGCAAGTGTCAAACCAGGAGATCAATCAGGAGGCTTTCGAATAGAAGAGTCGGTTACCAGGCAGGGTCAGAATCATCACAAAACAGGCAGGGTTCACAACAGGTATCAGAATCAGACAGGAATAAACTCAGACAGGCACCACAAACTCATTAGGAATGAAACTATAATGGGCAGTGAGAAAACGAATACTGGCACTTTAAATACTTTAAACTTTCGCGCCATTGCGTGCTGGTGTCAAAACACGCCAGCGCGCATGCGCCACTAAATACAGGGGAGGCGTCCCCGCCAATGGCGCGGGAGGTAAGTTGTTACAGTATTATTACAGATAACACGACTGGATAATAGACTGGATACTAGCTTTCATGGTAAGCTGGTTCTATACAGTAAATTTTCTTATGAAAAACATAAAAAAATACCCAGAACACCAAAGGCATCTCATTTATTATGAATACATATGAATATGTTTGAATATTATGAATACATGTATGCATTCAGGCATAATAAAGTCAGGGTGAATTAAATTGAATCTTGTATTAAATAACTAAATTGAAGGCGTTTTGGCAGCCTTAGGAAAATACTACAGGACTGTGTTTATTACAGCTACTTCCTTATAATATATTTAGTTCATTCCTTACATGAAGAAAGCATGTGCCAGTTCAAACAAACATATGCAATAGGTGCTATTCTCATTATATACATCATATAATGCATTTGAGCTTTTAATGAAAAACTAAACCCTAAAAATTAATATGGCTACAAAATGGCATATTATATATACTGAATTTATTGCACCAGCCTATAGTTTCAGCTTCTCAATAGCAGCAATGATCCAGAACTTCAGACTTGTCACAGGGGGTCACCGTCTTGGAAATTGTCTGCGACCCTCAGAAGTTCAGTGGGTTCTTAGTAGCTGTTGAGAAGCTAAGCTTAGGGGTCATTGCAAATTATCAAGCAGAAAATGAGTTTGGCCTGTAATATAAATTGATGCTTAAAGGCTGATTATTACATTATGATGCTAGTTGCATTTGTTTATGTGCTGCCATGTAGCAATTATCTGTATTAATTACTAATCAGTGACACATATTCTATGGGGCATATTTATTACTCTGTGTAAATCGAAATTCAACGAAAAAATTGTGTAAAAAGCTGTAAAAAGGTGTAAAAATAAATCATTTTTAGATTTACTGCCGTTATTTTACATTGCTTTCAACGGAAGTCTCATGAGAAAAAAAGTGTAAAAAACACAGGGGGTCATTTATTAAACACAGAAATGTTTCATTATTTTAGTAAAACCACTTCAACCAAACTCCCATCCACATTTGTACCTTATTTATCAATAAATTAACTCAAAAAATTTGCTTCAGGAAAAGACTCGATTAAATTGTAAATAAAGTTGAATTATAGGATTTTTTGGATTTGACATCTCAAAACTCAGACTTTTTTCGAATTATCGGCCAAAAATAGTGATGGCCGAAAAAACTAGCCAACTAGAATTTGTGGCAAATTTGGCAGTTTCGCAGCAGACACATTTGTTCTTGAAACAGTGGCAATAATTTGCCTCAACTCATTTCGCCGTGCATCAAAAAAAAAAGGACGTGCGTTAAAAACCAATATGCGTGACAAAAATACCCGACATTCACATCAAAAAAACACCCCACACGTCAAAAACTACAAAATTGAAGCATGTGGCAAACCAGTTTCGCAAAATTTTCACTGTTTTTCAAATTTCTCGAGAAATTTGCGAATTATTCGGTGAAGCGAAATGCACCAGATTCGCCCGGTACTACCCAAAAAAACAGCAAATAATTCAGATTATTGTACAAAATCCCAGTGCAGATCATGATATCTTCCAACTGTAAATGGGATATCTGCCATTGACTTGTACATGACCTTGGCAGGTTTGAGATGGAGTACTTTTTTATTCAGACTTTTAGCAGCCTCGAGGTTTAATCATTTTAGTAAAAACACTTCAGCCAAACTCCCATCTAAGATAAAATTGTGTTTTCTTGTTTAAAACTCAGATCAGAAAAAAATCAGACTTTAGTAAATAACTCCCATAATAATGTACAGGTATAGGATCTGTTATGCAGAAACCAGTTGTCCAGGAAGTTCCGAATTATGGGAAGGCTGTCTCAGATAGACTCCATTTTATACAATAATCCAAAATATTAAACATAATTTTCACTTTTATAATAAAACAGTACCTTGTACTTGCTCCAAAAAAATATATAATTAATCCTTATTGGAAGCTAAACCAGCCTGTTTGGTTTATTTAGGGGCCGATTCACCAATGGTCGAATATCGAGGGTTAATTAACCCTCGATATTCGACTAGGAATTGAAATCCTTCGAATTCGAATATCGAATTCGAAGGATTTAGCGCAGGAAATTCGATCGATCGATCAAAGGATTATTCATTAGATCGAACGATTAAATCCTTCGAATCGAACGATTCGAAGGATTTTAATTCAATGATCGAAGGAATATCCTTCGATGAAAAAAACTTAGGCAAGCCTATGGGGACCTTCCCCATAGGCTAACATTGAGTTCGGTAGCTTTTAGCTGCCGAACTAGGGGGTCGAATTTTTTTTTAAAGAGACAGTACTTCGACTATCGAATGGTCGAATAGTCGAACGATTTTTAGTTTGAATCGTTTGATAGTCGTAGTCGAAGGTCGAAGTAGCCCATTCGATGGTCAAAGTAGCCCAAAAAACACTTCGAAATTCGAAGTTTTTTTAATTCGAATCCTTCACTCGAATTCACTCGAATTCACTCGAATTTAGTGAATCGGCCCCTTAATGTTGATGTGATTTTCTAGTAGACTTATGG
The DNA here is from genome assembly GCA_038501925.1 of Xenopus petersii. Classification (NCBI taxonomy): domain Eukaryota; kingdom Metazoa; phylum Chordata; class Amphibia; order Anura; family Pipidae; genus Xenopus; species Xenopus petersii. Next base: position 41,717,881 of record CM076677.1, read on the forward strand.
TATGAAGATCCAAATTATGGAAAGATCTGTTATCTGGAAACCCCCTGGTCCCAAGCATTCTGGATAACAGGTCCCACACCTGTACAACATTTCTAACCTACTTCTTCAGTTAAGCTTTAGGTCTTAAAAAAGTCTCTTTTATCAGAGCTCCCGATAGATCCCTACAGTTGCTGCCCATGCTTCAAATGTGGGGTGGGTGTGTCCTAACAGTTCTTCCAGAAGCACAGTAGGAAGGGGACGGCCAATCACAACATGACAGTGACACAAACAAAGACAGGCTTCAGTTCCCTATTAGGTCAGCCTAGCTTCTGATTGGTTGCTGAGTGCCATTGGCCCTCCTGGACAGCCCGATAGAGGAGGCAGCAGACAGAAGATGGGTGAGAGTAGTAGGGGTTGGGGAGAATTTTTCAATAAATCAGTCAGAAACATATTTTTTAAGCACATTACGTCTATTTTCAAAAGAATATAATGCGATGCAATATATATTTTTTATACGATCAGTCTCCATTAAAGCTTTTCTTTTTTAAGAAAGCTGCTTTGACTACATTTGATGAACAGATATTTTACTGTGTACTTATTTCTTTTTAAAACACAAGACATTTGCTATACTGATATCAAAACTAATAAATAACAACAGCCTCTGTCTTCCATTTTGCCCACTCACAATAAGTGCATGTACAGAATTTTCATGCATTGCAGATGATTACGTTTGACCACTAAACCAGTATCCTGTTTTGTTCCAAATCAATTTCACCCATTAAAAACATGTTAGTTGCTATGACCCTTGTGTTACAATGTACCCTAATTGGTAGTCAGTGATTAAAGAAGATAATCTGCACCTGCCCCTTCCACTAATAACTGCCCCATGGCTGGAAAACTGAATTGCACCAATGAAGGGATGGCAGAAGTGCCAGAAAGACACAGAGCTGAAGATCAGTGTTCAGGGAAAGAGATCCAGAGACATTCATGTTTTGTTTAAAGGGTAAGGGATTTTTAGTAGCTTAAAGGAGAAGGAAATGCTAAAATTAAGTAAGCTTTATCAGAAAGGTCAATATAAATACACCAGTAAACCCTCAAATGAATGCTGCTCTGAGTCCTCTGTCAAACGAAACACAGCATTTCTGTCCTTCTATTGTGTATACATGGCCTTCTGTATCAGACTTCCTGTTTTCAGCATAAACCCCCAGGGCTAGGGCTTGAGCATGCTCACCCTCCCCCTCGGTTTTGCCACCTCCCTCCTCCCCTCCTTGCTGTAATCTGAGCCCAGAGCTATGAGTGAGCTGGGAGAGACTCAGGCAGGAAGTGATGTCACACCAAGCTAAAATGACAGCTACTATCCTAAACAAACAAAGATAGCTTCTAGAGCTGTTTACTCAGCTATGGTAAAGCATTCTGCAGAATAAATATAGTCTTATAGCTTGCACTATTATGGTTAATATATTGGCAATAAACTGTTTGGTAGCTTTCCTTCTCCTTTAAGACAAAAAAAATGTTTCAACTTCCTTAATATGTTGATAATGGGTTAAATGCAGAAGACCTCTTGTATTTGTCTAAAAGAAATCCAGAGACATCGCTGAAAGTTAGGAACTTGGTAATCAATAGGGTAATATGCTAAGACAAGGCTAGTCTAGCCTAGTAAAATCATAGCATCAAGTTAAGCACATTTGTACACATTGTTCTACATAAGACATAGACAGGCAGACAATGCACCTTAAAAATGTTTCCATTTACACTCTGCTAAGGAAAATTGCATGACATGGTTAATGTAGCCCTACGTGGCATTGCCATAATAGCAAGTATACTTTAAAGGGCAACTAAAGTCTAAAATAGAATAATGTTAGAAATGCTGTATTATGTATACTAAATATAAACATGAACTTACTGCACCAGCAGCCTAATAAGACAAATGATTTATGCTTTCAAAGTTGGCGCAGGGGGCTGTCATCTTGTAACTTTGTTAGACATTTCTGCAATATCAAGACTCGCACATGCTCAGTGTGGTCTGGGCTTCAGTTGGGAGGTTAAGCATAGGGATCGTCATAAGTTATCAAAACAGCACAAGTCAAATATTATCTGCCATAGAAGCCAATACAGCAAGGCTGATTAATAATCATAATATAGAGACTGCACTGCGTCTCTGGATACAAATCTCTACAGGGAATCCAACAATGCTGCTCGAGTTCTGGGAAGTAAGGTGGGGGGCTCCCCCTGCCATTTGAAAGTATGATCGTTTACCTGCACAGCAGTTGGGGACCATCTGACAATTCCTATCCACAGCAGTAAAAGAAGGGGGAATTGCACTGCATACAGTCAGGTTTATGATAAAAACCGTAGACATCTTTTAATTAAAGTATATTGGAGATAGATTTCTTTTGCATTAAAGAAAGTAAAAATGGGATTTTATATTTTTGCCTTTACATGCCCTTTAAGTATACTTTAATATGCACATGTGGATGTCTAAAACCCAAAATAGGTCACAGCTGTCTAAAAAAAAAACAATGATTTGTCTGCATAATTTAGACCTACAGGGGTTAATTATCCATTGCAATATATATATATTCATGTAAAATGCCTTTCCAGTAGAGGAAACTGCAGTCATTACAGAAAAAAAGAGCATTGTCTGTGTTTCTGGCTTCAAGCAATGTGGTCTGGCACAGTCCAGGATGTTGTCAAGGGAGAAAAGGGCAGAAAAGATAAATGGATTTCTTGTAAATATTACAACCCCCCTCCCCCCCCCCCCCCCCGCTCATTAAGAATTGTTTTTAGCTCACTTACAGGAATATTGTTAAAGTCACTGCTACATAACTACTAAGTTGAACTTTGAACTGACATATTCAGGATGGATTACAGAGGATGGATTACAAAGAGGGTAAACAATTCTTATTGATAGATAAAGTCCTGGGAGGTGGTGATATATGGCCTCCAAAAATTCTCAAGGATCTTGCTAATAGTCCATACCAACCAACCAACTGTATCAGCCATACTGTTGGTTACACATCCTGTTGCAAAATAAATTTCTACAAAGATTGTAGGTAATATTTAAATTTTTATACAAAATATGGGCCATTTTTTAAATCTATTTTCAGCATGGACACCACATTGTTATTTGGTTTCAGTAAGGGAGTGCCAGAGGTAGGCTCCACCTCCAGATATTTTACACTATTGTAGTTATTTTGCAATTCTGTTATATGCAGGCTGCATTCTTAGAAATGTGGATTATAAAAGAAATTATAGTGCACTGCCTTTGAATGGAACTTGTCTTTCAAACAGATCCAGTTCTACACACTTTGCGTCTGTGCTTGATTTTAATCTTTACAGTTTTCTGCTTCAGAGAATGTATGTTTTTTATCAACATTATAAGATCTCTTCCATATCAGTAACTGGCACTTGCCTTAAGGGGGATTATTATTATTATTATTAACATGTATTTATATAGCGCCAACATATTGCGTAGCACTGTAAAGTAAATGTGATTATACAACTACATCACACAAATTACATATATAGAATATATGGAGTAAGAAACATCACAATCAATACAGGTACAAAAAGGTGAGGAAGGCCCTATGCATAGGCATACAGTCTAAAGGGAAGGGAGTACTACACAAGGTGTGCAAGTGGGCAAGATCAAAGTAAGTGGGTGAGAAATGTGGTACTGAATGTGGTGTTGCGTTTGGTAGTTAAGCAGAGTGAGGGTAGGCTTCTCTAAAGAAGTGCGTTTTCAGAGATTTTTTGAAAGCAGAAAGGTTGGGAGAAAGTCGGACAGACCGTGGGAGAGCATTCCAGAGGAGGGGTGCAGCCCTTGCAAAGTCTTGAATGCGAGCATGTGAGGAGGTAATGAGAGAAGAGTTGAGTAGCAGGTCAGTAGAGGAGCGTAGTAAGCGAGTGGGTGAGTATATAGAGATGAGTTCAGAGATGTAGGGTGGAGCAGAGTTGTGAAGTGCTTTGAAATTCAAATTAATTTGAATTTGATTCTGAAAGGTAACGGAAGCCAGTGCAGGGATTGACAGAATGGCGAGGCAGAGGAGGAGCGGTTGCTGAGGTGTATGAGCCTCGCAGCAGTGTTCATTATGGACTGGAGAGGTGACAGTCTCTGGAGGGGGAGGCCAATTAAAAGAGAGTTACAGTAGTCTAGACGCGATATGATGAGAGAGTGAATAAGAATTTTGGCAGCGTCTTGGGTGATAAATGATCGTATTTTGGATATGTTCCTTAGGTGGAAGTGACATGATTTAATAAGTGACTGGATATGAGGAGTGAATGACAGGGCAGAATTTAGGATAACCCCAAGGCACCAGGCCTGGGGAGAGGGGGTGATAGTGGAATTGTTAACTATGATGGATACTTCGGGGATGCTAGTTGTGTTCGTTGGAGGAAAGAGAACCATTTCAGTTTTAGAGAGGTTTAATTTAAGGTAGCGTTGCGACATCCAGGTAGAGATAGCGGACAGGCAGGAGGAGACGAGAGTTAGGAGTTCTGGGTTGAGATCAGGAGATGAGAGATAGATCTGAGTATCGTCAGCATAGAGGTGGTAGTGGAAACCATACGAATTTATTAATTTGCCAAGGGAGGAGGTATAGAGGGAGAATAGTAATGGTCCCAGGACAGAGCCTTGAGGAACTCCAACAGAAAGAGGTAGGGGAGAAGATGATACTCCATTGTAGGAGACACTGAAGGAGCGATTGGTGATGTAAGAAGAGAACCAGGACAGGGCTGTGTCACGGAGGCCAATCGACTGGAGGGACTGGAGGAGGAGAGGGTGATCTACAGTGTTAAATGCGGCTGAGAGATCAAGCAGTATTAGTAGTGAGAAATGATTGTTGGCTTTAGCGGTTAAAAGGTCATTAGTTAGTCGAGTCAGGGCAGTTTCCGTGGAGTGTTGTGGCTTAAAACCAGATTGTAGGGGGTCCAGCAGGTTATTGTCAGAGAGGAATGAGGTAAATCGGTTGTAGACTAGGCGCTCAAGTAGTTTAGAGATGAAAGGTAGCAGAGAGATAGGTCGGAGGTTGTCAAGATTGGAGGGATCAAGAGAGGGTTTTTTCAGAATGGGGGTGACAAGAGCATGTTTCAGTTGAGAAGGAAACAGTCCAGTTGAGAGCTAAAGATTAAAGGATTAAAGGATGCAAAACCTCTAAAACATTTAGGGGCCGATTCACTAAGGGTCGAATATCGAGGGTTAATTAACCCTCGATATTCGACTAGGAATTAAAATCCTTCGACTTTGAATATCGAAGTCGAAGGATTTAGCACAGATAGAGCGATCGAAAGATTGAAGGATTATTCCTTCGATTGAACGATTCGAAGGATTTTAATCCAACGATCGAAGGAATAGCCTTCGATCAAAAAAAGTTAGCCAAGCCTATGGGGACCTTCCTCATAGGCTAACATTGACTTCGGTAGCTTTTAGATGGCGAACTAGGGGGTCGAAGTTTTTTTTAAAGAGACGGTACTTCGACTATCGAATTGTCGAATAATCGAACGATTTTTACTTCGAATCCTTCGATTCGAAGTCGTAGTCGAAGGTCGAAGTAGCCCATTCGATGGTCGAAGTAGCCCAAAAAACACTTCGAAATTCGAAGTTTTTTGTACTTTGAATGCTTCACTCGAAGTTAGTGAATCGGCCCTAAATGTAAATGTGCAGAAAGTGTGCCTCTGAGCAATTTTGCAACTGTCATGTTGGCCATCAGAAATTGACCTGATCATCCAACCAAATAGTGTTTTTCCTGATGTAACTGATGACACAACAAAAGTATTGTACAGGTGATACCTGTAATACTGGGCCGATGTAAGATTCTTACAACAATTTGATTCAACTTATAATACAGCCCTCTTGTTAATGCTGAGGGATAGAGATCTCCATATGCAGCCTGCTTTTTTTTTATTGAAAAAGCCCCGTGCACATTTACCCTATTAGATGCACTAGACCACTTTGAGGTTTATTTTTTTTAAATGCTGCATAACTCGGTTTTAAGATATGTTGGTCCTTAAGGTATCTATCTGATATTTTGTACAGTAGATTCAGCGAATACTGAGCATTCTCAATTACTTTAAACTAAGGTCTGCAACAGAGCAACTGTCACTTTTCCATACAGTTGTTGACACTTCTCTGATGCTGCAGCATAGCAGTTTAGAAAACAAATAATCTGGGTTACTGAGGGTACTGAGGGAAAATATATATATATATATATATATATTTTTCTTCCACAGTGTGTCCGCTTGATGGTTTGCCTTCTCTATAAATAAATAAAGGATTTTTAAAGGAGAAAAATAATGGGATTTTTATGAAGGAGAAACTTTAAGAGAGGGTTCTGTTCTGAGATGATGGCGGTTAAAAAGAGACGGTGTTCTTCTGCATGATGGTGTGGATTTTAGGGGTCCTCTTTGAAGATGAAGATAATCATATTCAGCAAATGACCCTCTAACATAAGAAGCACATTATTAGAAAGAACATAAAGTTCTGAGGAAACAGCTGCCTGTCCCCATCCCCTCTGCCCTTTTTACACAGAACTGCAACAATGAATCCCTCATCCCACACAAAATGGCTCCTGCATTTGTCAAGCTGCTCTTTTTCTTTGCTCTATAATCAGAGGTCTGATTATCTGATGCACTGAGAGCCCCTTGAAAGTCTCTGCCTGAATCAGTACTTGCGATGATGTGACGCAGGACAGCATTTCCCACAACGTGTCAATGGTTTTGCTTGCAGCTCTGGGATTGGCTGAGAGGTTGGCGTTTGCAACCAATCCCAAATTTGTTGTTAGGAGAATTGGACTATTTTTAGCTGCCCTGACTATAAACACTGACTGTAGCAGGCAAGGGGGAGGGCTGTAGATGCATGTATGAATGGCAGCCAAAAACAACATCAGCGAGGCATGAGCTTTCTAAAAGCTGCTTTAATGTATAGTTGTACAAACGAGTACATTAAATATTTACAAAGGACACAAATTCTCCTTTAAGGAGCTTGTTCGTAAGCCATGATGTTGAGTATTTGACGCAAATTATTACAAAAGTATTTTCTAATTGTTTTGAGGTTATTTAATGCCCTATACATACTTATTGTAGCCTGGTTATATTAACCAAACACCTGAATGAAATTTTCTTAATCTGCTGATTTGTTCAGTGACCCAAAATTACTAAAGTGAGAAGTGTGACCAAATATGTGTGTGAAAGTAACTAAATCACATATTGCACACATTTGTTCGCCTAGAAACAATACCATCATTACTAAACGGTCCCTTATAAGGCCAAATTTACTTACCTTCAAAGTTGCGCCAGCATTGGCTTCGCCGCACTTCGCCAGGCGAAGTTTCTCCAGGGCGCCGCTAATTCACTAAAATCAGAAGTTGCGCTCAGGGAGGCGAAAGGTTGCGAAGTTGCGCTAGCATTAATTCGTCAAGCAAAGCAAAGTTATGCTAGCGATGCTTAATTTGCAAGTTAAAGTACAATGGACGTATATGTAGCAGCAAATACATTACACTACACAAGCCTGGGAAAGCTGGATACAATAAAATAGAGTTGTTATTTTGCCCTATACATGTGCCCACTGTATAGTTTAGGTGCCATATGTTAGGAAATGTAGGGAGATGGAATGAGGGTACCCCCCAAAAAATTTACAATCTTTTTCAGCCTATCAAAAAGTAAAAGACGCCAGCGTTTTTTGGGACTTAGACAATTTTTTAACTTTTTTTGAAGCAAGCCCTATCTACTCTATTGCACTTTGCCTGGTCTGAGGTGGCGAAGGCAAGTCTTGCGCAAGAGGTAACGTTCAGTAAAATGCGCAAGTTAGTGAATAAGCGTAGTTAACTACCTTTACCATATCGCAACTTCACCTGGCTTAAGGGTGCAAAGTAGCGCTACAGTAGGTCCACTTCGCTAGCGAATTTACGCAATTTTCGCTAGCGTTAGCCACTTTGCCCTTCTGTTTAATAAAGAGGCCACCCTAGGCTGTATTAATCGAACACTGCTGACTTACATTACATTTTTAGCTGCATTTTTAAGAATCAAAAGGTTATGATGTACTTAACCATGTATATAAAGTGTAAGTCCCACGACTCTATATTTAGTTAAAAATCACAAATATTTATTCCAAGGCTGTGGAGTACCAGGTAAAATATTTATTTATGTTATTCACAAAATGCAGGATGATCCCACCCATTTGCTTTTAAAAATAATCAAATATCAGTAAAGTTAACTCAACTCTCTCTTTTAAAAAGAAAGAGTGATGGAACATCTGAGCCAAATTAAAAACCCACGAACAGCAGAGAAGAGTAATATAACCAGACCCTTTACACAATGTGGTGCGGGTGACACTACCTACTTTGCAGATCAAAGAATAGAGAGTCAGGCTAGGGGTTAGAGGAGAAGATCCCTTTTGTCTTTTAGCGAGAAGAGAGTTTTTTTGGATTTTCCATCTACAAACGCCTATCTTTGGGCCTCAATTATGAATTCAACGTCACATGCTATGTCTAAATATAGGGCTGTGTTCTGCCCTATATGATGTGGACATCAAAAACATATATGATAAAGCTAAGAGAATACTAATGTACAGATTAGAGATGGGATATTTAATATTTATTACCTAAAAAGCATCCATGTGGTTTTAATGATTTTTTTGTATTATACTATACTGGCTATAATAACTGTTGATGGATTTGGGACAATTTATATTTGGATGTATATGACTTGTGAATTATATACTAGCTGCTAGTACTATATATAATATAGGGTTAAAGATGTGGCACTAGTGCCCTGAACATGTATAAAGAGGTTGAGTTAACTTTACTGATATTTGATTGGTTTTAAAAGCAAATGGATGGGATCACCCTGGTTTTAAATGTTGTGAATAACATGCTGCTAACAGAGACACCTATGATTAAGTACAGGATGGTATGAAACGCGTACGATGGGCTATACGGGGTCAGTATGTACCTTTTTAATATGATACTGAAAAAATATTTGTGAACTAAATATAGAGTCTTGGGGCTTACACTTTACATACATGTTTAATTGTTGATGCCTTAGGAACTGGGGCCAGTCCCTATGACTCACTATTAGATTATACATAGACTCCTCTATCATTGATATAGATGATGTACTTAAAGAAGAAGGAAAGGTACCAAAGCAGTTTATTGTCAGTAGATTAGCCACAATAGTGCAAGCTATAACACTATTTATTCTGTAGAATGCTTTACCATATCTGAGTAAACAGCTCTAGAACCTCTCTCTGTTTGTTTAGGATAGCAGCTGCCATATTCACTTGATGTGACATCACATCCGGCCTGAGTTTCCCTGCTCAGCCATAGCTCTGGGCTCAGATTACAGCAGGGAGGGGGGATAGGGAGGGGGAGAGGAGCAAACTGAGCATGCTCAAGCCCTAGCCCTGGACGTTTAAGATGAAAACTGTAAGTCTGATACAAAACCCATGTGTACATATTACCGGCGTTCCGTAGTGAAAGTGCAGACAAGGGCCACAATGCAACCAACAGCATCTGTTTTAAACAAAGGAGCAACACAGACATGTGGCTCAGTTGATGTCCAACTTTAATATATCTTTTTTTATCATCATAATGCAATGATATACAACTAGAAAACAGACAAATCAACAGGCTGTCATAGTAAGGAACAAGTATATTCGATCTCGACATATATATATTCTGCCTATCGTCATAAGAACAAGCCTAGATAAACCCAGAGACTAACATAGCAAACCGGCACAAGTATGTTTTATCTAAACATTCATACTCTGCCTATCCTTATAAACACTAACCTGTTTTAAACAGAGGAGCAACACAGACAGGTGGCTCAGTTGATGTCCAACTTTAAGCCTCAGGCCCTGGATCTCCTCAGAACATTGCAATAATAACAGAGCTCCCTCTAGTGGCAGCCTTATCATTGTGCTGTTTGGAGGTCTGAGTTTAACCCTGTCACATACACAATAGAAGGTAGGGACTCCAGAGTTTATTTGAAGGTTTGTGGCTGGACAGGGCTGTTGGAGATACCCTGAATAAAGTGAGTGAGGGATCACCATAATATTTGAAAAGGACTTGTAGGAAATGCTGTGTTTCTTTTGACGGAGGACTCAGGGAAGCATTACTTTGAGGGTTTACTGATGTATTTATATAGACCTTTCTGATAAAGCTTACTTAATTTTAGCCTTTCCTTCTCCTTTAAGCACCTGATGAAGGATATGTTTATCCAAAACATGTTGTGATGAAATAAACACACTGAATTCACTGAGTTCATTTTGTGCTGATTTTGGAAGTGCTGTGGCCTGGATGGTGCCATTACTCTGTTGAGAAGAACCCCAATACATATTGGAGTAAGGGGCCACCTAAAATTGTGCAATTACCAATGTACTTAAGCCACAGTTAACCCATACAACAATATTTCCCAATATGTCAGGGTGGGTAGTAAAATGAAAGAGAGACAAGCATCAGATCAGATGGGGGCAGATTTAAGAAATTACTGTTGAGAAAGAAAATTAGCTTCTGGAGGGAATGTTTTTGTCAGGCAATTTAGAAGTAGAATTAGAGGATGATCTCATCTAGTGCAATATGCTTTAATGAGAGATTCTGTGAAAGCCAGTGCTTTTTTGTATATTTTTGCTTTAAGTATCTTTCTGTTACATGTCATCTGGGAAATACAGATGATTGTTGCTTTGCGTTTACTTTAGATGCCTCACAAGATGCAATTTATGAGACATTATTAAAGACTTACAAGGATAGTGAGAAACTAAAAAGCAAGTTCAACATACTTTGAGGCAACATGTTCAACCTGAGGCGACGAGACTTTGGCTGAACTACCACACCCACCATGTTTTCACATGGGAAGAATGATGGGGGGTGGGGCATATCTCAAATATAAAATGTGCAAGACTGCAGCTGTTGCTTAATACAATTTATATTATATGATATATTCCTATAATTTGTCCAGAGGGGTCCACATACCGTAGCTAGTGCAGAGAGAGCAGTTTGCTCAGTTTGATAACCAGAAATTCAGTTCTTTAAGTTACTAGGAGCAACATTTTGCTGCCCCTGGTAACACATGGGGCACTGATGCCTGGACAAGTTTCTCAACTTGCCTCATTGGTGCAGAACACCTGTATATGCTTTACGTATATTTAGGGGCATTTTTATTTGCCTGTGTAAAAAAAACAGCCGTATAATATACCACATAACACCAGGCTTCGCTGTGTAAAAAACGGTGTACATTTCTTAGAGTGATTTCGGCCAGAAATGTAAAAAACCGGCTGCATATCTGGTGTTCACATGGTGTAAAGTTATATACACCTTGATAAATTTTCATTTTAAACAGCTTTTTACACAGTTTATTCTGCATATTTAGTTATACACAGCATAATAAATATGCCCCTTATTGTAAAGAATTATTTTAAATCTTTCAATCAAGTGGAATGCAGTGGCATAACTAGCAGGAAGCAGACTCAGTTGTGGGGGTACAGTGACTAGGGTTGCCTATAAATAACATTGGCATCAAGCACTATTTTTACTGGCTAAGCTGGTATAATACCATTACTACCAAGTGGCAAAGGTTACACAGGGGGCCCAGTAAGGACACGTGATGCCTGGACACTCTTAGGTCACAGTCCACAGCTTACAATTAGGGTTGCCACTTGCCTGTTATTTTATCTGCCTAGCCAGTAAAATTATATTTGATGCAAATATTATAAATGTGTTAGAAAGATAACAATATAGGAAGGCCGGTATTTTTTTTTCCAGGAAATGTTGTTTCTTGCCTAGTCTCCCAGCCTGTGATTCCCATTTTGGCTGCCCTACAATGCCCCTTACAGACTCCTGGGGTCCAACTGGTAAGAGTGCCAAAGGGGGTCCTGCGGTTAAGGGTGCCAGATATTTCACTCAGGTGGAAATGCTAAATACAATGACATGGAACTATATATCAAGTGAAATGGAACAATGTATATAAGTTTTGCAAAACTATATACCTGACACTGTACAGAATCTTCCCTAAAAATCAAGTTAATCAAGAAAATCAAGTGAATCTCTCACTTTGACACTGTGAGTAAAAAAAAATAGATAACACGTATTTTTTAAAAAAATTCTTTGAACAGAGAGCCACCTAGTGGTATAATAAAGTTAAGCCTTCTTGTACAGACAACAAGCTAATCACAAGTATATCTGTATTGGTAAGGTGTGTTCTTTTTTTTTTATAATTATAATGCATAGTTATTTTTTGTAGAAGTAAAATACAAACAATCCCTACTAATACACCCTGACTTAAACAGAAGATGTGGCAAAATACACAGGAGTTTATAGATGCCTATACAGATCTCTAGTTATAGTTTTCTTTGTTCTCTACAGTTTCTTTTGCTTTGTTTAGTCTGCAAAGCGCCTGTTTAGTCAATATTTCATTTGACTTATTGTTCAAATTTATTTGCCCCTTTAGAACTAGAAAAATCATTATTTTCCTTCCTCTCTTTCTGTAATATCATTATTTTCCTTCCTCTCTTTCTGAAAAAGTAATACACAATAGCCATAAACATCCTGTAAACTATATCCATATAATACACAAAAGCCATGAATATCTTGTAAATTATATTCTTATAAACGGTGAGTTCTGATGTCATCAGTTATAAACGGTGAGTTCTGATGTCATTTCTGTCACATGACTCACTGAAATTTGTGTATTATAATAAATAAAGTACCCACAGTTGTAAAATATGAGGATATTAGAAGTTACCTTCGGCCTCGTGTTTTTATATGGTCATGAAACGCCTCAGTAACTTATAATATCCTTATATTTTACAAGAGGGGGTACTTTATTCACTATATAAACTGAGCTTAGTGATGTCATCAGTTAAAATCAGTGCTTAGTGATATACATTTTTGTTGTGCCTTTATATGGTCCTAGAGCTCCTATGTGACTTACAATATCCTTACATTTATAGGGGGTACAATGTTTCCTATTTGATACCACCCGATTAATCCAATTAAAAAACAATTATGCTTTGCTGGATTCCTCAAAGCAGTAGACTTTTCGTGATATTTATTTGTATCAAATACACACAAACACATTTTACAGCTTCAAGGGGCATTATCATTATTTTTTCATAACTAGAATTATTTAATAACAGCTTAAATAAAATATTAAAATGTAATAGATTCTGACTTATGCCAACAGGAGAAGCAAGCTGTCAAATAAATGATTGCTCTGACTGGTTGTAGATAAATGGAGCAGATTTCATCGCCAAAACATGCGGACGTCATCACATTTGTTACCAAAACTGTCCAAGAATGTGTTTCTGCTACAATCAACTCATCAAGTAGTGTGGCCTGCTTTAGTCTGTAGCATCATATTCTGTAGCATCATAATGAGCATTTTTGCATGGACATACAGATGAGTAGGGCACTGCTGCTTTCAGCCTGTGTATTTTTGCAGGCTAAGAGAAGTGGATTTGCTTCATGTCCCTGCTCCATTGATGTAAGCCCCTTCTGCCTGCATGCTCTCACACACAGCAGAGCAAAGGTCACCCCAAATATGTGAAATGAGACCTCCATTGCGTGTTTGTGAACACAGGCGGAAGCAGCTGAGATCAATGGAGATGAGGCACAGAGCTGCTTCTCTCAGCCTACAAAAATATACAGGTTTAGAGCAGTGGAGCCTACAGTTTTGTGTGCCAATGCCCTAAGGGGCAAGAGAGGCACCTCCCTCCCACACACACAGTTTTCTCCTTTAAAGAGATACTGACATTAGAAAATAACTTTTTTATCACCTATCATAACATTGTATTTGAATGCTGTTTATAATTTTGCCATAAAAGTATTTACAGATGCTTTTACATTACCCATCTGATCCTCCATGTTCCTCTCTGAGGTGCTGCCATATTTGAGCTTCAGCAGTCTGTTAACATTAGAAACTCTAACTGATAGGTTAAGAAGGGACGGTCAGGTGGGCAAAACAGTCAGGTTTAGGAACTTCAAGTAACAATTATTTACACAACATGATCTATAGGTAACGTAGATTGTAGATTAATATTTTCAAAAGAAAATGTTTAGTGTCAGTATCACTATAAGGAACAGTAACATCAAAAAATAAAGTAATAAAGTAATAAATAAATAAATAAATAATGTAGTGTTGCCTTGCACTGGTAAAACTGGAGTGTTTGCTTCAGAAAGACTATTATATTTTATATAAACAAGCTGCTGTGTAGCCAGGGGCACAGCCATTGAATCACAAGATAAATACAGATAAGCTATGTAGAATCTCATTGAATACTATAAGGATGTTAACAGCTGTGTATCCTGTGCCTTTTCTCCTTTTTCAGTTATGAATGGCTGCCCCCATGGCTACACATCAGCTTGTTTATATAAACTATAGTACAGTTGCTGAAACAAATAAACCAGTTTTACCAGTGCAGGCCAACAGTGCATTATATTTTAATTAATTTAATACACGTTCATTTGTTGGTGTTACTGTTCCTTTATAAACAGGAAATGAACAAGTGTCCCAGGTCCCCATAATGGTTTATAATTTATCAATAAATGCTGATTCTGCACGTCTCTCTTGCAGTGGCTGCAGCCTGAAACTTGTTACATTGTGTTTTTTCCTGAGCATCAGCCTGGTTACATGATGTTGTTGCCTGTGTCTTTCTACTGGTGACATGGCATGGTAACTGTTCTCTCTGACAGCTGCACCATACTTGTTACATTATATCTACTCTGAGTAGGGTTGCCACCTTTTCTGGAAAAGATTACCGGCTGGTTGAGGGGCGAGCACAAAAGGGGATGGTCGGTGATGCAAAAGGGGGTGGAGTCACACACAACGCACTGCAAAAGGGGGCGGAGCAACCTCGAGTGATGTCCAGAACACTGAAAAAAAGGTAAGTTCTGAGCAAATTAGGGGCGGGCCAAGGGCTTTTTTTTTTTGAAGGGCAACAACATTGCCGGTAAATTTGTAATACCGACCCCAGCCTTAGCAGGTGTTTTACCGGCCAGGTGGCAACCCTAACTCTGAGCCTTAGGGAACACAATGATTTGCCTATCTCTATCTGCATTTTGTATATAAGATTTAATTTCTAAGTGGGAAAAAAACTTGAATTTAAACCTCAGGATGGAAAATTCCAAATCCAAAAATCCGCCATCTCAAACCTACCGAGGCTGTACGTATATTCATCAATAGGAGTGGTCCCTATCCTATTTGGAAGTTTCTGTTGTCTGCTCTGGAATTACCGCAAACATCCTACTATGTCAGACTTTTCAGGCAAAAATCCAAAAAATTCGAGCTATTCGGGAAAAACCTCCGATTTGGATTATTAATCGTTTTTTTCCTGTTTGTCCCCGATCCGATTAAATCTTGATTTTTTAATAATAAATAAGGTCAAATTGTGGATTCTTGTTTGACTTTTTTGATGAAAATAATCACATAAATTCAGACTTTGATAAATAAGGCCCTAAAGGTCTGGCCAAACCAAATTTGAATCCAATAAAACATAAAAAATATTCAGTACATGTCAATTTCCGCCTGCACGTCTGCAATTATCAGCATGTCGACTACTTCTGGATTTGGATTTGGTTTGGTATTCAGTCGAATCCAGAATGAAGGGTTCAGGATTCAACCAAATCTGAACAACTTGATTGGGTGCATCCCTAATTAGAATATGGTTCTACAGTTTGTCATGTGAACGTTCTTTCATAGCAGTTGCTGACATTTAAACAAATAAATGTACCCCCCCATTTCATTTCCTTGGATATAAAAGTCCCACTTTTTTCCCCCTGGAATTCACTTCCTTCTGTGAGTTGTAGCTCAGCTAGGGGCAGAGGGGAGGCACAATACATGCAGGGTGTAATGTGATTAATTCTGAACTCTGTAAATTGTGTACACCCTATAGAGGAAGGAGAAACTGTGGTCATGTGGCCCAGGAGAAATGGGAATATTCACTGTTCAGCCACCAAAGGTTGGTTGTATATAAGGGGCTTATTTATTATTCTGTGTAAAAACTGGAGTGCAATATTACCAGCTATGTTTCCCAGAGCAGCCAATAAGCTATTAGATTTCAACAAAAGCAAAGATCTAATTGGTTGCTATCGGCTATCGTCACACCACTTTTTACACAGCGTGATAAATAGATCCCTTAGATAATGATTGTATGTGATATTGGTATTCTATCAGAGACTTAACAAGACATATCTGGGTATGTAGGAGTAGTTATTCCATGGGAGTCCATAACTGTGTTTGAGACCCCAGATCCACACTATTTTGCTTTTTTCCCTGTATCAAAAGGGAAAGAAACCTATATTATGTTTTACCTGTTGTCTGAAGTTCCAATGGCAAGTGTTTTGTTTTTTCTCTCATCTCTACCCATTTTACACCTGTATAATCTGGGTCCCTATTAATAACAAGGCTTTGGCATAAGGATGGGGTATTTTTTCCCAAATAATACTACCTATTATTGTGTTGTGTATAGTGCAACAAATTCTCATGATTTGTTCTCTACTTAAACAGTTGCCCTTAGTTACAGAATTATGGAAGCTGTCAGAAACTTTTTGGCCTATCCTAATAAATGATTTTTTTTTGCAAACCTGACGTTATCTTAGGACCTGTATACAGGCTTACCCCATATGTAATAAAAGGCACTACATTTGCCCAGTAGAAATAACCCACTGCAACCAATAAATTGTTGCCTTTAAACAGGTGGCTGATTGCTTGCTTTGGTGAAATGTAATAAAAGTCACAAAGAGAAAAACTATTTGCACATATAAGAATGGCAATTTTGCACTTTGCAATGTAATATTAGCCTGTAATTGTGCATTGCATACTTTTAAGAAGTGCTTGAAGGTGTCGTAATCCTTTGGAGCAAACATAACAACTTTTTGTTAGAAGTTTTATTACATATACTGTACACTGCAGTAAACTGTAATATTCACAAGCAGCTTCTGTGTTCACAAAAGCCATATTAAATTCATGCAAAGCAAATTTTGTCCACACAAAGACATACATTTTAGATTTGCAAATAGTTTTTCCGTTACTGACTTGTATTACATTTCCCTGTATGAGTTACTGCTCCTGGGCAAACTTAGTGCCTTTTATTATTGATGGCTTTGCCCACCCCTGGATGCTCACATCCGGTGCCAAAGTTACCTAATAAGAACATTAAGGGGCAGATTCACTTAGGGTCGAATTTCGAAGTTAAAAATACTTCGAAATTCGACCCTCAAATTGAAATCCTTCGACTTCGAATATCGAAGTCGAAGGATTTAGCGCAAATCCTGCGATCGAACGATCGAAGGATTTTTCGTTCGATCGAACGATTAAATCCTTCGAATCGAACGATTCGAACGATTTTAATCAAACGATCGAAGGAAAATCCTTCGATCAAAAAAAGCTTAGCAAGCCTATGGGGACCTTCCCCATAGGCTAACATTGACTTCGGTAGGTTTTATCTGCCGAAGTAGGGGGTCGAAGTTTTTTTTAAAGGGCAAGTACTTCGACTATCGAATGGTCGAATAGTCGAACGATTTTTACTTCGAATCGTTCGATTTCGTTCGACTTCGATCGAATTCGAACGAATTTAATCAATTCGATGGTCGAAGTACCCAAAAAATACTTCGAAATTCGAAGTATTTTTCATTCGAACCCTTCACTCGAGCTGAGTGAATCGGCCCCTAAATCTGTCTGATCTTTTACAGAAAAATACATATATTCAAATGCAAAAAGAAGTATGATGGACATATAGGCTCTACTCTAAGATAGTTGTTGCATTAAGAAATAATTTCTTTCTTGTGTTAACCCATCTGATTACAGTAATATTAAGTAATTGCCTATAAATGGAAAAGTTGCTAAAAGGCCTGACAAAGATTGTCCTTGTGGCTGATGATGATAAATTACATATAGTTAAAATATTTGCCCTAAATAAACAATGACGATATTAATCGGATCTTGTTATACTATAACATCAAATGACAGAGATTATAATATGATAATGAGGTTTATAAAATGTCATGTAACAGTCAATGCGAGAGAGCGAGAGATCTACTAGCTGCCAAATGCATTTGTATTCTGTGTTGCTTGCTATTACAAACAAATAAAGCTTCATTTTCTGATGAAATACCTACAAGAACTCAATGACTGCAATGATTTAAAGGTGGTAAGTCCCTTTAAACCTAACATTACATGTCTACCTACAGCCTACAATACTGATTTTTGCAAGGTGCCTTACTTTGTCATTGTTTTTTTGCAAGGTGCACCTTGCCGTGCTTTAAGAAATTAGGCTGATAACTGTAAGGGCTCGTACAGATGAGCGTTTTTGCCTGCGCACCCCTGCGTTCAGTTTTAAAGCGTTAAGCCGCAGGGCATCGCAGTAAGGAATGCAATGTACTCACACAGGCACATATAAGCGCCAAAAGCAGGTGGAACTCAACATGTTGCGTTTCATCTTGCACTCCACTCCGGTGGAACTCATTTTACAGTAATTGAACGCAGGGGAGCACAGGCAGGGGTGCTCCACCAATGAGGCAAATTGAGACACTTGCCTCAGGCGGCATTGCCCCCCTGGTTGCCAGGGGCGGCAAAAGTGCTGCTCCTGGTATCTAAGAGCAGAATTTCTGGGTTCAACATGGAAATTTGGCTCTTCTAGTGCAGAGAGCGCAATTGTGAGTTGAGTGCTGGGGGAGGGGTGGGGGCAGCAAAGGGAAGGTCGCCTCAGGCAGTAAAATGCACAGGCTCGCCCCTGAGCACAGGCAAAACCACTCGTCTGTATAAAACTTTATAGACACAGAAAAGGACACGTCAAGCAATAGAAACCTGATTGTAAGTTATTTTAAAATACTGGGTATTTAAAATCAGTGATACAATGGGTTTTCCCATTCCCTTGCATGTTTAACCCTCATTTCAGATAGTCTTGCATTCTGCTAACAATCAGGTCACATTTAGGGTGGTGGCACACGTTCAGATTCAGGGAGATTAGTTGCCCAGGGACAAATATCCTCTTCTTCGGGCAGCTAATCTCCCCGAAATGCCTTCCCGCTGGCAAGAATGTGAATCACCAGCGGGATGGCACTCTGATCGATTTGTTTTACAAAGTCGCCCGAAGTTGCCTCACTAAGAAACTTTGGGCGACTTCTGAAAACTGAAGTGATCCGCATGCCATCCCGCTGATGATTCACATTCTTGCCAGCGGGAAGGCATTTCGGGGCGATTCTGAACGTGTGCCACCACCCTTAAAAGTAAATAAAAATAAAATAAAAGTAAATGTTAATTGAACTGCTGGGATTTCATTAGAATTCTTCAAGTTGAAAGTTAAAATCTGTCCATTGGCCATCCTTAGATTCCTGCTGTTTTACAATTAGACAATAGGTGGTAGTGTTGTCTTTGTTGTGTACAGAAAAACACTGATACTTATCTGCTTTTTACAGGTCCTAAGGTTTTCTGGATAAGGGTATTTTTTTACCTTGATTTTATTCACCACACCCTCTACTAAAAACATTCAAACTTTAAATAAACCCAATATAATGTTTTCCAGCAATATAGATTTATGCAGCTTAGTTACCATCAAGTACATCGATTTGTTTTATTATGGAGAAAAGGGGAACTATCACAAAAATATAATGTAAGATTCATCCTATAGGATTAAGAAACCTCCTAATATAATTAATTATAAATGCTGTATTGTTTCTGAAATCCAGTTACTCTTCTCTATCCCCCTTCTCAGTGTCATTTTCTTTTCATGCAGGAGTCCAAGTCATTTTCTGATTGACAGTCTAATACATATCAGGGGTTACTTTATGCATATCCAGTTACCAGATAAGGCACCCCATACCAAATATATTTGTCTACTTTATTTAATGTATTTTTAATAGTGGAACGAATGCTTCAATGTCCATGGCCAAGAGTACAGTGCAGCTCAGGGTAACCAAAAAGCACATGGTCTGAAGGAAGTAGAAATAAGAACAAATAAGTGTGTGTGAGTGTAAATGTGGCGTGCAAAATTTTTTTATCAACACATTTTACTTTGCATATTTTTTTTTAAACTTCTCTTTATTTCAAGTTGCATTTTCACATAAAATAAAGACATTTATATAACATTGTTTTTCCTTGTCTCATTACAAATTGTTATAAAATATAGTTGTAGCATAGATACAATCCATACCGTGTAAAGACATTAAATTTTGTAGCAAGGGATAAAACGACAACTGAGATAACTCAGTTAAATTAGGTCAACTAGGTCAACTAGGTCACCAGGTATGTCCACATACTATATGTTATGAGTTACGATTGCTTTATTTTTACTTAACACTCTAGTCTGACGTGATAGATATTGGCGGTTGGGTTTCGGAAAGTCTGCCAACCAAATGTTGAGTATCTGTGTTCATTTCTGGCTGCCATAGACTCCATGGGCGCAAATTTACTAAGCGCCGAACGCTAGCCTCAATTCTCTAGCGTTTGGCATTTTCGGTACTTCACAAATTCACTAACGAACGCTGGCGTAAATTCGCTAGTGTTACTTCGCACACTTACACCAGGCGAATTTTCACTAGCGATGTAACTACGCAAATTCACTAACTTGCGCAGTGTACTGAACGCTACCTTTTACACTAGACTTCCTTCGCCACCTTAGACCTGGCGAAGCGCAATAGAGTAGATAGGGATTGTTTCCAAAAAAGTCCATTTTTTTCGAAAGTCCCAAAAAACGCTGGCGTGTTTTCTACATGATGGGTGATAGGCTGAAAAAGATCGAAAAATTTTTAGGGGCTCCCCTCCTTCCCCCCTACATTTCCTGACTCATGGCAACTTACCTAGACAGTGGCCACATGTGTAGGGCAAAATAAAATTTATATTTGCTGATTTGAAGGTTTTCTAGGCATTTGTAGTGCAGATACGTGTTCCTCCATTGAAATTTGAATTTCGCCGTTTGCAAATGAACCATCGCTAGCGAAACTTCGCTTCGCTTGGTGAATTAACGCTAGCGCAACTTCGAAAACTTACGCTACCCCTGTGCGCAACTTTGGATTTTAGTGAATTTGCGGAGCGCTGGCGAAAATACGCCTGGCGAAGTGTGGCAAAGTGCGGCGAAGTTGCGCCTGGTGCAACTTCGCATCTTAGTGAATTTGCCCCATGTTTGCCCTAAAGTCAATTGCGGTTAATATTTGTTGAAACATCAGGCCAAAAGTTTTCCAGTTTTTAGCAATCAAAAGTGTTGTTGCATTAAAGATGTGGAACAGTAGTTTCTTCTTATATCTCGTGACCGTAAGGTTTTATAGGTTGGTGAGACCTTGCTTAGAAAGTGTATGAGTCTGAGGTAAGTGTAATAGTCTTTCAGACGAAGTTGGTATTTTTCCTGTAGCTCTGTGAATTGTGTGTAGGTATAAATCAGATATTTACGTAATTCCGCTTTGTATCCAGTCTTGTAAATCCAGATCTTGCACTAGATACTTCACATTTAGCAGTGGCATGATTGGCGAAGGAAATTTTCCCATTTTAGTTTTGTTGAGTCCCACTGGGAAACTAGGAATTTAGTTGTGGGTAGTAGATTTAATTTTTTTGGTCTGTTCTTGGGCGGTAACCACAACAATTGGGAAATGGTTATGTTGGGGAGGGTACAGTTCTCGATATCTAACCATTTTCTATAGTCTAAGGGACTATGCATTCTCACCCCTGTCTCCATAAGAGAGGCTTTATAATATTGTGTTAGATTGGGCAATCCCAGTCCTCCGTTGTTCAAGGGTTGTTGTAACATTTTAGCCGAGATTCTTACCCCCCCCAGATAAACATATTCAATTGTGCTTGTAGTGTTTTAAGAAATCTCCTAGGAAGTTGTATCTGTATGGTTCTAAAATAATACAGTATTCTTGGTAAAACATTAATTTTAGAAGGTATTATCCTTCCTAACCATGATGTGTAGAGTGCTTTCCATTTCTGATAATCAGCTATGAGTGTTTGTTGTAAAGGGGAAGAAAATTAGTCCAGCACCCACTGTTTCATGCATAAAACGGAGGACGTGCACCCAGTCAAAGAAGTGAGTTGCAGTTGTGCTGACTACTAATCTGCTATTGTTTGTTGTAAAGGAACATAATTCATATTAAAAAATTGGTCGGGATCTTTGGGAAGCTTGATTCCTAAATAGGTTACTTTGCATATTTTGACATAATTTTTGGAAACACATTACTCATTTTACAGTTTGTGCTAGTGCACAGTGTATTTAATAAAATGTCTCTGAAAAAGTTTATTCACTAAAAAATATATTTAATTGAAGCAGGTTTTTGCAAATTTAGGTTATTTATGAGGAATAATATTGCTGTATTAATTAAGTTTCATAAATTCCTGTCTGTGCAGGGATCCCGGTGTTCAGATCTCACTATGTCTTCCTATGAATAGTCCTGTGTCCGAGTGAATACAAGAGTATGACCCCAAAAATGGTGTTCTGACCCTTTAAAGGGCAATGTTCATGTTGGTTCAGCATGTGAATGGTTTCAGAGGAAGGAAGCAATCCTTTGTTCTGACTAAATATAAACAGTTTATTATGTGACTAGGAAAATTGTCCCTCCTTGTATTGTTCCTGAGTCAATGTGTGTGACAGTAAGTGGATACTTACAACATGAATGAAAAATATGTACACATCTCTTTCTGCCCCTCCCTTGGGATCTAGGTCTACAGGTGGCTGCAAGGAAACATTAGCACACGTGCATGAATACTATTTCTTTAAATAAAACACCTATTATCTCTTTAACAAGACCAGGCTGCATAACTGCCAAGGGAGATTCTACTGTAGAGACATAAACATATACAGTATCAGTGGCTTTGATGGCATGTTAAGTAGGCTACAGGGTCATAACTAAACACTGCTAGCCCAGTCACTTCAGTAAAGCTGGTTCATAGTATTATTGTAGGAACATTCACACTCTATCGCCAGGCGACTTTTTGGTCTGCCAAATGGACGTTACTCCACAAACTCACTGAAAGTTACCTCTTTTGCCTTTGTGACTTTGACACCTCAGATAAGGTGAAGTGCTATAAAGCAGCTAGATCTTCCTCAATCTTCTGTCACTTACATCATATCCTGTGAGTCGAAAATGCATCAAATTAAAAAAACGCTGGCATCTGTTCCTTTTTTCAGCATGATTGCCTACAAAATTCTTAACAAACCGTTTTTTTACAGACATTTTATAACATATGGAACATTCATTTTACAGTGGGCTCATGTGTAGGGCATTATATTAACTCTCTTGTCTTTATTAAGGTTCCCTGGACATGTGTAATATAAACCGTAACTTAAACCAATTGCAGCATCATTTATAATAAAGACATCCATACAACTTTAAATTTCCCGCCCTATGCAAATTGACATGCAAGATCACTAGCAAAGTTTCGCTTCGCACAAATGAATGCGAGCACATCTTCGCTATGAAATGCTTGCACAGCCGAAATAACGTTAGTGAAAAGTCACCAGCGTTCAGCCCCAGGACGAAACTCCGCAAATTAGTGAATTGGTGTAGTCTGAGTGCATTTGCGCCTGGCAAAGTGTTGCGATGGGTGCAAAGCTGATGCTGGTGAAAATTCGCCCATTGGTAAACCTGCCCCCAAGTGTTCCAAATCTTAGCTGAAACTGCAGTCATAGCAAAGTAGTCCGGCCGACTCTGGGACTGCATTGGGTAGCCACATTTAGATGCCCCAGCTAGCAGATCAGCATCACTCCTGTCCATATCCCATTTGCTTTTTGTTTTGTCCAGCTCAGTATTTTAAATAACCCCCCTCCGGAAGCGGACATCGTGGCAGATTTGCAATCCCGCAAACCTGCGGCGGCCCCTGAGGGGGTTTTGGGCCCTGGAGCAGTCGCACCCCCTGCACCCCAGGTAGTTCTGCCACTGATATCCATGTGTTATCAATAATAGAATCTGGCACATGGGGTAGTAATGCAAAATAGGTTATCTAATCAGGTATATATCAGTTATATATCAGAGGCAAGCTGGCTTCTTGATCTTTTATCACCTTAGATCTTAAAAAACCTGTAGACTTGTAAAACCCATTAAAAGATGCTGCTAAAGGGTATTTTTAATTTTGCGAGGTACAAGATAACATTTTTGACACATACAGATTAGCAGTTACTCGTTTCTCGATAAATAGGTGTCATTGTTTTTTACATAGCGTATAGTCTGTTATGCCTCAATGGAGAACAAGCTACAACTTATATAACTGCTATTCATCTCCCATTGTTGCATTAATCAGCAGTTGCCCTTAAAATGAACATACCTGTCAGTGTCCCTTGGTTGAAACAGAGACCTGATGTTATCCAATACTATACACACACTAAGGGGGTTATTCATTAAGTTCTGAATTTTTCTAGTCGGACTTTTAAATGGTAAAATACTATTTTTTCTGAGAAAAAACGTTTTATTTTTTTTTTCTGGATTTTTCCGATGGTGTTAAAAAAAAGATGAAAAAGCACTCCAACTCAGAACCTGCTGTGGACATGTACAAGTCAATGACAGATGTCCAATAAACAATAGAAAAATTGCCCTGGGTTCCCGAAAAAAAACTTAGGTTTTGGGAGATTTTACAAAAAAAATCGTAGTATTCTGATTTCTGTTTCACTTTTATCGTGGCTTTTCAGCACAAGAAAAATTCGTGAAAATTTATTGATAAATAGGGGAGGGGGAAGTCGGTGCGCGGATTCGGTCAGAGTAATTTTCAGGAAATAGTGAGAAATTTTTCGGATTTTGAAAAATAACCCCCTAAATAAAGAGACTTGAACCTTGCTGTGCTATAATATGTATAGGTAGCTCAATATAAAATAACATCTAGGGTGTAGCAGAAACATTCCACAAGTGGAACAATTGTCTCTGTATACTACGTGTGCCTTATGCTAAATAATCAAGGCCCAACCCTACCAGAGAGCAGCCAGAACACAGTAGTTACAAGCCTCTCCCATCATAGCTGTTGTCTGCATCTCTCATACTTTGCTTTTTATTCAGTTTAAGAATCTCCAAGTAACAGTGTTGTAAACAGCATGCCTTCCACCTCTGTTAGAGCATCCATGAGTCATTATGACTAATGCTGTTGTACGATCATACATCTTGTCTATATAACATGACAGCAGTACATTAAATTGTACGTAGGGATGCACCAAATCCAGGATTCAGTTCGGGATTCGGCCATGATTCGCCCTTTTTTAGCAGGATTCGGATTCAGCCGAATCCTTCTGCCCGGCTGAACCGAATCTGATTCCTAATTTGCATATGCAAATTTGGGACGGGGAGGGAAGTCACGCAACTTTTGTCACAAAACAAGGAAGTAAAAAATGTTTTCCCCTTCCTACCCCTAATTTGCATATGCAAATTAGGATTCTGATTCAGTTCGGTATTCAGCCGAATCTTTCGCAATGGATTCGGGGGTTCGGCCGAATCCAAAATAGTAGATTCGGTGCATCCCTAATTTTAAGTACACAATGCTAATAAATACATAGAAATGGGAATTAGGGTTAAAAAAAACACACATATATCTCTTAAATTCAAATGTAATCATGCAAATAAGATTCCATATCTTAATGTATCATTAAATAATTATCAAACAGAGTGCACCAATGCCAGATTATGTGAAAAGAATCTTAAAGGGACAGTATACACCTATATACACATTTACACAATTAATTGGACTTGTGTTAAAATGTAGTTTGCCTATGATTTTAATTAAAGCAATCCTTATCTCATAATTATTTGCCTTATAAAGCAGTAATATTGTTTTTCATTAAACGCAGTCCTGCCTTCCCCTATAAACAAAGTAGTTAAGTTTAGTTCTGTATAAGTATAAGTTCTGTATAAATAATCCCCTCCCTTCCCTAAGCAGCAGCCATTGTAAACAGAAGCAGCTCTTTATAAAGGGTACAGTGCTACGCAATATGTTGGCGCTATATAAATACATGTTAATAATAATCATTTGTATTTTTATTTTATTTTACTGTCAATATTTATAGAATGTTACTACTCTATTAGTTTTAACTTTTCATAAACCATATTATTTAACATAATTCATCTGAGAACGTGGTTTTCTGGACATAGTAAGGAGAACTTGAGCTCTACTTTTTGAAAAGTAGACCTTATTTTTACAATACATTATCTGACTGTTGTTAGTCAAAAAAATCATTATTTTCATGGTGGCATGGTAGTAAAATTCAGGGACAATGACAATTACTGTTACCTGAAAGCTAACCCTTGCATCGAAACTTGTTGGTGCTGAAGTTTCCTTTTTATTCAATCATGCATTGTTTATCCTTTTTATTCTTTTCTGGAAAAAGAAAAATAACAATGACATCAAGACTGTGCGTTCTTTTGTTCCTAGAGACCTTCTCACGCACGAACTCAGCAGCTGTCTCCATCAGAGGCTATCTACTTCCGCAGAGATATCAACTAACTCCATGTCATTTAAGAGATAATGATCTAGTCCTGGGCTCTATGTGGTATTTTTCACAAAGATGTGTGAACAAAAGGGGCATAGAGAATAAAAGGTGACAGTAATTTGCAGTGACAAACTAAGATTCCAACAATAATAATTTATGACTTAATGAGCACACATACAATATCATAATTTACAGCACTAAGAAGCTGTTACTGAAGCACTGAATATTAATCATATTCTCATCTAATCAGTTCTGCTGTTGTATGTGCCAACAATAAAGTGATGTTCCATGGGTGGGATTCTGCCAGAATGGCTATTGTGCAACATAAAGATAATATGGAGAAACAATTGCAGCAAACAAGCAATCCTGGACCTGGAAAGTTTGATATTTTTCATATTTAGCTACTCCATGTTTGGTTCTGTTGAGGTAGATAATTACCAGTATACAACACCCTCCTATCACCCCTTTTTGTGATTGTCTTGTTTGGGGTAGATTTAATTTGTAACATCAGTTTGGCACAGGAAATAACAAAAATCCTACATTTTTGGAGATAAAAACAATAGAATGCATTTTGTTCAAGGTGGAGTACTGCCCCTTTAAGCTCCATGACTATTGGTATGTGTATGGGCTGTAGCGTATTTTCCACACCTTTTATATGCAGTAAGAGTGGAGGTAAAATAGGAGTGGGCTGTGTGTTGTCCTATCTGGAATGTGGCACCTGTCTGCGATGCCTATTTTTTCAATCATTCTTCAGATGCATTGCATGCTCAAGGTAAGGCAATCTTCAGTACCCAAAGCAAATGTATTGTGTCACTGATATAAGCATCTTAGTCCACATTTGATCTACAGTATGATTTTTATGCTGCTTTTACTTTTTTTTTATATATAAAAGTGTGCAAAGTTTTCTTTGTAATCAATTGAGACGACAATGGGGTGGTTCATCTTTAAATTGACATTTTTAGGGCTCTTACATACGGGCATTTTTTTTGTGTTCAGCGTGCGTTTAACCCCAGGTTTGATCACAAGTAAACGCATATGCTAATTGATTCCATAATATTCTGCCTGGCTCGTGAGAGTTGCATTTTTCTCCATTTGCATTTCATTGCCTTTGTTGAAATGCTGCGTTTTCTTGAGCTTGATGTGTGTTCAGCAATCAATAGAGTAGAGGGTTGCAGTTAGAACTGAAAAAAAATAGCTCAGTTGTGTTTAAATGCAATTTAAGGGTTTTTGCACGCTCAGCATGTGTTCGAAAAACACAGAAACTAATGTCCGTATTTAAGAGCCCTTAGTATTTTATAGAATGGACAACTCTAAGAAAAATTTCAATTGGTCATTATTTTATGTTTTTTTAAATTATTTATTTATCCTTTTTCTATCCTGACTCTTTCCAGTTTTCAAATGGGGGTCACTGGATCCATCTAAAAACAAATGCTTGTAGGGCTCTACATTTATTATTTTTATTACTCTTTTTATTCAGGCCCTATCCTAGTCACATTCCAGTCTTTTATTCAAATCAATGCATTGTTGCTAGAGTAATTTGGACCCTAGCAATCATGCTGAAATTGCAATGGGAGAGCTGCTGAATCAAAAGCTAAATAAGGGCTCTTACACATGGCCATTTTTTTTCTGGCACTCCCCTGCATCATGCTTTCTTCCGTTCAGCCGCAGGGGAGCGCAGGAGTAGACGCACTCAATTATTGTGAAGGGAGCTGTACTCGCACAGACACATGTAAGCACCAAACGAAGGTTGGGATGCAGCATGTTGCATTTCACCTGCGTTCGGTGAATGCATGCGTCTGTGTGAGTACAGCTCCCTTCACAATAATTGAGTGCGTCTACTCCTGCGCTCTCCTGCGGCCGAACAGCTGAACGGAAGAAAGCGCAACGCAGGGGAGTGCAGGAAAAAAACAGCCATGTGCAGGCCCGGATTTGTGGAAAGGCCACCTAGGCCCGGGCCTAGGGCGGCAGGATTTTAGGGGGGCGGCATGCTGCCCAACCACACCCACATTGGTTCAAAAACACTGGGGATGTGCTGGAGATACAATAATTTTTTACATTTCCCATGCGTCAATCCCCATTGCTCTGGTCCAGATGATGAAAATTTGCACGAATAAAGGGGAGGGGACAGGGGCAACGGACGGCAGTGGGCCTAGGGGCGCCCACTATGTAAATCCGGCCCTGGCCATGTGTAAGAGCCCTTATTTAGGAAAAACCTCCCGTGTGTGAAAAGCCCTAACTCAAAAAGCACAAATATTATAAAGGAAAACCAATTGCAAAAGTGGTGCATGGCATATTACACCAGACCAGCAATAGGGCTGTATATATACCAGCCAAAGGAGATCGGCAATACTGTGCAACCTATTGTGAGCATACTAGCCCAGGGAAACCAGCAATCAGGTGCAAAGGACTGTGAGCATACTAGCAATATATCAAGAAGGGCTAAAACAAATTTGTGTGGCTGAATTCACAATTCTTGCTTTCTATTCACTCACTGCTAGTTAGAAATTGTTTTCAGCAGTCTCACTTGTGTTTTTCTGATTCATTAGCCTTTTTAGAGGCCTGGCTTTTAATCTGCAGAAACCCAGCTCCATGGGTGCCTCATTTAGCTTTTAAGGAATGCTATTTAACCCTTAACAGCACCTTCACTCTTATATTGGAAACAGTAGCATTTAGCCCCAGGCTATATCTTTTCTGCCACATTACATCTATACAATGGCAAAGTTAAACCCTGGATACACCACATAAATATGCTTGACCTGCTACTCATTGAGCTTTTTACTACAAGTAAAAGTAACCAACAGTGATCCCTGGTATTTTTGACACCTTTTATGTTCCATAGCCCTATATTTGTACCTGCTCAGATCTGGCAGTAGAGGAAGGGGGACATGTATATGGCAGCAGGGTGTATGATGAGTGCCTTAGTGCACTCCAGACTGCTTGTCTGACATATATCTACAAGAAAATAGGCAGGTATCCCACAGTATGAAAAAATCATTGACCCCGGGGGCCAAAGATCACATTAATCTGCTCATTTAGGTTTAGGCTTGCCAAACAAGCAAATTGCCACGTGTATGGCCAGTCTATGTCAGTAGTAGCATATATAAAGTACAATGGCTTATTTGAGGGAAAGCAAAAACAAGTTTGGTATGTACAGTATCATTTGTTAACTATTATCTTTCTTTACTGCAATGTAAAATGTCAGCTTATTAATGTGGCAGTCTGAAGCCACTAAAATTAACATTGTCACCAAGCACTCCATAATCAGCAGCTTATTCATGGTCACCATTATTAATCTAAAAGGAGAAAAAATAAAAAATATAGATTATTTATAAGAGGATTTCGCATTTGGAGGAAAAAGGGAAGAATTGCACCACTTACATCACTTACCTGCTGAAACATTCTCTATAGCTTATTGCAGTTCCAACATTTACTCAATTTCAGCTTTCTCAAATGCCTCATATCAACTATACCCATGCTGAGACTGCCATATATAAATGTGAGCTTCTTTATTGCCCACAAAGTGAATATTATTTAACTGCCACAAATACTAGAAACCGAGACATGGTACTAAAAGTTGCATTTTCATCCATCATATCTGAGGAGATAGAAATATAAATGCAATCAAATTCAAATAAAATGATAACAATAATAATAACACAATTGTCTACTATTATAAACATGTTTGGTATTTTTTTTGGATTTGATACTATCTTTAGTTTTGTGCAAGATTTAACAATGCATGCTTTACTGTGTAAGCTTTTTTTAGCTCCCTTTTCACGTTTTTACTTCTTTTTATTTACATATACTCTCGTTGTACAAGCAGTTTAGTAATTTAGTAATTTAGTAATTTTCCTTCTCTAAATTACGCTTTCTTATATATATAATAAAAGCCCCTTAAAATGCTTTTTTTCCAGTGTAATGTATATCTGCGGGATGTATGGAGTAAAGTGTGGAAACTGCAATGTAATGCCATTAAATGCAGAGCTTAAAATCCAAACACCATGTATTGTATCAAAGACAAAAGACTTCAAACAACTGCAAAGTAATATGACCTGGGAAATAGACCTAAAGGTATATATAGTGAGTGCAATCATGGCGGGTGAAATCTAATACCAAATACAAGAAATTAATAGTTCAACCATTTTTTTCTGTCTCTTGAGTTCAACATTTAAAACAATAACTTTAAAAGCGATAGTTTTTGAAAAGTAAACCTCAGTACAGATGTTAGCATTATTTTTTTGCAGCACTGTGGTCCAAGGCTCAGTTACTTACAGGGCACTATCAAAATCCAAAAAGTTCTCACTATTTTCTGAAGACAACTCCCCCGTATTTATCAATACATTTTTCCGAAAATTTCTTGTGCCGGAAAAAAAATTGTAAAATCTTGAAAAAATCTAAATCGTACAAATTTTTGGGATTTGTTGCATTTCAGGTTCGACGCCCGAAAACCAAAAAATTTTCAGATTTTTGAACGAAACCCAGGATATAGATGGGACATCTGCCATTAAATTCTACTTCAGCAGGTCTGAGTTGGAGTACTTTTTTCAGACTTTTAACACCTTAGTTTAATAAATAACGAATAACTCTAGTTTTTTTTTCTACTAAATTTTTTTATTTTTCCCCTAAACGAAACAAACCTTTAGGCAAAAGTCCCCACTGGCCCCCCTCCCTGCCTCCCCTCTGCACAGTGTTACCCCTGAATTGTGTCCCCTCTTGAAATATTGACAGCACATGCAGAGTCAGCACAGGAGAGCTCACGAGAGTCATCTTCTTCCTTCCATTCGGCAATTTCCATATGTGCAGTTGTAACAAACCTGAAGATTACTCTAACTGCGCATTCTTAACAAAGAATAGCGAAGCGACAAAGATGGCATCCGTGAGCTCCGCTGCGTTGACTCTGCATGTGCGGTCAGTATTTCAAGAGGGGACACAATTCAGGGGTAACACTGTTCAGGGGGGAGGGGGGCCAGTGGGGACTTTTGCCTAAAAGGAAGTTTAGTTCTCCTTTAAAAGGCTGACCATAAAAAAAATCAGACTTTAATATATAACCCCCTAAGTGTAAGGGTAGAACTCCATGGGCAATTTTAAGTGTGATACGGTCCATTCTGACGCGCTGAAATGAATCGCAGGCATCACTACTATGCGCCGAATCTAAGGTAAGTAATAGGAAAGTCGGACATTATTGATGGGTGCATCCGACACAACTGTCGGATGAAGACACAACATGCAGCGTTCTCATCTGACAATCATGTCCTGTCATATGCACTCAGCAACAACGTCCGACATTCCTATTACTTACCTTAGATTTGGTGCATCCGAAGTGACGCCTGGGATTCATCTCAGCGTGTCAGAACGGAAGCTATCGCACTTGAAATCGCCAGTGGAGTTCTATCCTAAATTGTGCTACATAAAGAATGAATAATAATGAGAGAGTGTCAGCTGTAGACTCGCATCTGAAAAGTAATTATCTAAAATTGTTTGTGCGTTGCAACAATGCATAAATTTGATTTATTTTGGTGGGGGGGGGAGACTTGATTAGAGTAAAGGGTTAGGGTTAAAGCACTGCGTATCTTGACAGCGCTATATAAATAAATGATGATGATGATGATGATGATTATGTCCCATGTATTTCCTTGCGGTCAAAAATATACAAGTACATACTGACTGTAGCTTAATGTTCTGCAGCAGGTTTGGTAGCCACAGGAAACCTTCGCTGCATAGGTGCTTTTAAGTGGCAGTAGTTGTTGACCAAGGATATATTTATGTAAATATGTATATTTATTCTTATATACACATGTACATAAGTATTCTTGGTTATAAGGGTTCTTTAACGAAAGAGATAGTTCAATCAAAATATATATATTTATTTACAAAAACTATTGACACATATCTTCAGAAGTAATACACATAAAACAAGTTACACTACATAGAATATATAACAAATAGGTTAACAGTAGTTACTGGAAAAGTGGGAAACCAGTGATTTGCATAACTACTGGTAGGAATAAAAATAGGGGCATTTTGTTGCCTGTTGTAATGCAAATTAATTGCTGGTGACAAAACATTCCATGTCATAGTACTAATAGGAAAAGCTTTCAAAAGCCACCGCTTACAAATGCAGAAGTGGGTTTCTTATTTCTTGTTGCTCCTCAATCCTTTTAATTTCCATGGTGACTATACTTTCCTCCTTATTTTATATCCATTTGCATTTCATATTTGCCAGCATCAGTTTGTGCTTTCACTACATTGCAACCATAACAGTATTTATTGTTTTTAGGCTGCCCTTTTGGACAAGGAACTTACTGCTGTTATTCACATACAAAAATATTGTAAAAACACATATCTATCCAGAATACAGAAGAGTACAAGGTGGGTGCTAATATAGTTAGTTAGTATCTTCGTCCAGATACCAAAGTGTCCGAAAGCATTTAAGATGCAATATTTAAGCATAAATCTATGTATCCTCCCTCATGCATGTGCTTATTAAGTAAATTTTAGGGAATGTGGCCTTCCTTAAGGGACACAGGGATTTTTTGCTGCTTCTTTAGTTAGGTATAAAACAGCAGCAGTGAAAATATCATAGTTATATATGGGAAAATCCCATGGCGGGGGCAAGTGAACTGAGAAACACTGAGAAATGCTATTTTTTGCACTGTAATACTGGAAAAGGAAATTACATAGGGATAGGATTGGTCCAACTCTGCACTCATCTGCAACCCATAGTTGGCATTCTCCAAAGTCAGAAAAAGTAGTATAGCTGCCCGGTCTGCACAAAATAATCCCCTCTGCTAATTAGTTCAACACTCACTTCTTCACCCCGCAAATCTCTTCCCCTTTATTGGACCCACCCTAGTTTAGCCTGATATGTGCCTATACTGTCTAATCTATTTCTGGCACTGACACTATTCCTGTTTTCATGTGTTCACTGGCAAAGGGATTGCATAATTTTTAAAGCACTGTCAAATGCACAATGTATGCCCTTCTGAAGTCTGATTACACTGCAAAAATTGCATAACGAACTTAATATGTCAGATAACAAGACGGTGGGTAGGGGTTATTCAACTTGTGGAATCCACTTGCGTGTCATTATGTTTGGGGTGGCTATATTGCAAGAGTCCGTTTTACGAAATGATTATGTCCCCTTTAAAAAAAAAATGAATCAACGTCATCATTTTAAAAAGATGTTATTTGGAAACATCTGCAAAATACCATAAATACTTAGAGGCCCTATTCTTGAACTTAATAATGTCTACATACTCAGCTTCCAAAGCCTGATTATAGTGCCAGAAAAATATTCAGACCCATTAACCCTATTGAGAGGAACCTTTCAAAGCATCCATTGTCTCTCCTCCTATTTAACTTTGCTTTTGAATCCATCATTGGGTTCTTAAAGGCTCCAAATTACTACCTTCAATAACCAAGGTTAAATTAAATGTTTTGATGTTGATATACTATTGGAAAAAAAAACTTTACAAATTGCTGATAAATATGTTGCCCTAAAATACCTTTTGCATGATGTAATCACCCACTTTTATTTCACCAAAGCTTGACCACATCAATACACAGCTGTGGTTCTAGCTCCAACATGAAAACCAACTGCCAGATATTGGTCGGATAGGCCTGTGGGAGGGCCCAATACACAAACAGATAAGCTGCCGAATAGGACTGAAGGGGCAACACCTTAAAGCTGCCCGTAGACTTGCAGATTTACCTTCATGTCGGACAAATGATCGTTCGGTGCCATCTCCCGACCTGCCACTAATCATTCAGATCAAACAAAGTGCAGGCGATTCTTCATTCAAGCAGTTCTGGGAGATTGTCGCCCCACCAGTGGCAGAACTACCAGGGGAGCAGGGGGTGCGAGCGGGCCAGGGCCCGCATCCCCTCAGGGCCCCCCGGCAGTCCATTCGCCACTGAAAATGCAGCCAAATGCAGCCGTATGGCGGGGGCGGGGTCCGGCTGCGCGTCACGCACCAGGGCCTGTCCCCCTCTAGGATTGCTACTGCACCCCGAAGAAGAGGCGATTAGTCGCCAGTCTACTAAATCTCCCCGAATCTGCCCCAACACTAAAGTTCCTCTCATCCCCCTTGACAAAAGCCATTAACTGTTAACTTTGGGGGAAAACAAGATAAGGAAGTTGGCTCAGTCTTGAATATCAGACTTTTCATTCAAACCTACAACATCATGCTGCCAACAAATAGCAGAATAATACTTTTTTGCTATGCATCAAAAGATATTTGGAATTTTCCAGATATGCTTATTGAAAATGCTACAGTATTTGAATGAAACAAAATCCTGAACATTGAGGGATTGAAGAAGCACATTAACTAAAGAATGACATCATTTTCTGCAAGGCCTTGGGCTTGGCTTTGTATGCATTATTACGGATTTTCTATAATAGATAGACTAAAGCAACGTACAAAAATAAATGTGCAGCAAAAGTCCAAAACTGATTATTTTAGTAATTAGAAGGCTTAGGGCTGCTTTGCTGGTTTTCACTCACAGATCCTATCAGTAACCTACCTTACACAATCATCTGGCATGACAATCCGTTCCCAAGACAAGAGATCAGCAAGTCTACACTGTTCTAATTCGAGGTGCAGGGTGCTCAGTGCACACAGGTTCCCTCAACCCTGGGCGTGTGTACGGGAGGACCACGGAAGGTACGTTTGGGACCATTGGGTCCTTGATTCCAGTGGTGTATTCACATTTTTGTGCAAATGTCTCGACAGTCTTATGCCTCAAGACTACTAATGCAAAACTTGTTGTTGTTTTTTTTAAACAAAAGTCAACGCTTTCCTTCCATAAAAGATAATTTCTATATTTTTATTTCAAAGCCTTTATGTTCTCATCTGTTGGCATATTACTGAAACTTAAACACTTTGGGCACAAGCCTTTACTTGGAAACTTAAAGATACAGTTTAACAAGCCAATATTGCAAGATCAATTTGTATAATTGGTTATTTGCCAAAAATAATGTAATTTGTATTGTAATGAAGCAAAATGATTGCCCAAAATTTACAATAGTTTCTTTTTTTAATTCCTTGAAAGGGTATGTTCCTCATCTGATGCTAATGTTACCACATATACTATCAGGACCTTTACAAGGCTTGATCTGCAAACAAAGCTGCTAGGTCAGAGAAAAGGCTGGAGGACTAGGAGATACAAGGTAATATCATGGCACAGTCTTAGTACCAGCAATGACGTGAGTTGCAACACTTTTACTTTGGAAAAGAACAGTATCTCTTTTAGATTTTTAGATAAAGAAAAACCTCAGGGATCATGGGTAGATCCTGTTCTTATCTGCACATTGACATAAATATAGTCATATTTGAATTAGTTGAACTGAAGAAGCTGCTCAGATGAGTAGTGAAACATCTTCAATGATTACTCAGCAAGTCCAGTTGTTTTAGAATTACCTATCCTAGCCTATTGATTTCCTCATGACTGCAAAATGACTTACACTTTTACACATTTAAGTGTAAAAATGTAAGACATTTAACAGTCATGAGGAAATTACCTCATCAATTTATTTTGAAATCATTCACATTAAAATCTGTTTAGAACCAGGTCACACTGAAAGGCTTCCTGAATGTTGAGGGAAAGTTCCCGTATTGTGAGATGCAGCAACTATTCCTTTGTGTGTCCTTCTTTATGTGATTTGTATTTATGTTGACAAAAACATATATTTGAGGAGACTGAGAAGATATTTCAGCCAGAGGTGTCCACATGAACTTTTCTCCTGGTTTAAGAGGAAATCAAAGGCAATTTCCACATTTTGGGCTACTCCTTCCTGTGATAAGACTTTAACCATAATAAACAAACAATAAGGCTGAACAGCAACAGCTATTTTTTTATAAATATTATTTTCTTAGGCTAACTCGCTTTACAGGTAATAACAGTTACAAAAAGTTGTATATGGGCAGCAAGTGGGATGGGACTGTATTGCACATGCACCAGTAGGAGAGATCGGAGGGGGGGTTTGCCAAGAGCAGCACTGGATATCAGTCTATTGCTGATGAGAGCAGCTAATTGTAGTAGAGATAGAAACACCAATTGGCAATAAATGGCATAAAGATGGCCATAGACATACCAATAATATAGTTCAAAAATACACTTGTTAAATATGAGATAAAGTTATTGTGCACATATTTCCTCTACTGATGCTGTTCTAGTACTAGAGTCTTATGTATAAGGCTTCATGTTGAATCTGCTGTTCTGTTTTCTCTGATACTTTATCTTACTGTGTTTATAGAGTTTCCTGTTGAGCATTACATCAATTACTCTTGCAGCTATTTGTCTGTGTGTTTCTCTACTCCATGGACACTTCATAGGATTATTGGTACGAATATAGTGATGTGTCAATCCTGACTGATATCCATGTACTGTGCATATCGTTTGCGTTTGGAATCTGGTGTGTTAAAAAATTTCATCTGCTCATGTACCATGTCATCCAGTTCATGGTGCATCTGAGATGAAGCTGCACCTCTTCAGTTTCTGCTATTCAGTTAATTCCTGTGCACAAAAGGTCAGATTATGTGTGGCTCTATAAAGTCAGGTGGAGAGTTTACCTGGTTGGTCTTTGTATGAAAGCACACAGGTGAGATTTAGCCTCTGTATTTCAGTCAGCATTAGGGCTCTTACTGACAAGCGGTTGAAGCTGCGCTCCCCTGCGATCCGTTTTTCTGCCGCAGGGTAGCGCAGGAATAGACGCATTTCGCTTTTTTCAATGGGGCTGTACTCACACCGGCGCATGTAGGCGCCGAACGCAGGTTGAGATGCAACATGCTGCATTTTTCCTGCTTTCTGCGCCTACACGCGCCGGTGTGAGTACAGCCCCATTGGAAAAAGCTAAATGCGTCTATTCCTGCGCTACCCTGCGGCTGAACACAGAAAAACGGAACACAGGGGAGTGCAGCTTCAACTGCTCGTCAGTAAGAGCCCTTAAAGTGCATTCATGGTCTCTGTCATGTTGAAAAGTGCCAGGGCTTCCATTTTCAAACATTCAATGAAATGGGAGATTGCAGACACTAAATGAAAATGCCCAGCTAAAATCCACTGAAACACAAATGTTAAAACATGAAATAGTTA
Organism: Xenopus petersii; assembly: GCA_038501925.1. NCBI lineage: Eukaryota > Metazoa > Chordata > Amphibia > Anura > Pipidae > Xenopus > Xenopus petersii. The sequence continues at coordinate 41,755,328 of CM076677.1, forward strand.
TAGCTACCGTATAAACATAATGTATTATTTAGTTGCAAATTCAAGAGCTTTAAGGATACTTCATATACTATTTGGTGAACAAAATCCTTCTGCACAAAAAGCCCCTGGATCTCTGTGAAAAGCACAGCAGGACATGAAGTATGCAATTAAATATACTTCCCAAACTTTCTCACGCTGATGACAGCTGAACACAGCACTTGAAACTTAATGAATTCTATTTCATAGTTATAGGTGGCAATATCACTGCACATGTAATGTCCCTGGGGTGATTTTCAATTTATGTATTATAAATTGCAGTCTCTAACCTATGCTAGGATTTGCCCTGCCTACAAACAATGCAGTGAAGTGAAACCAATTGAGTATTTTGCTTAGTATTGCTTTTTGGCTTATCAAGAACCAGAGGAGTAGTGATGAGCGAATCTGTCCCATTTCACTTCGGCGAAACAATTCACAAAATGGTGAAAAATTTGCAAATGGCTTTTGTCAAATTTATTTTATTGAGTAGTACTTCCTATCCACTAGGCTTCCATGTTGCCAATTTCTTGTAATAAATAAATAATAAATGCTATTGCATATGTACCCAAATAGGGGTTATTTTGTTACAAAGTTATGATCATAAAATTGATAAGCCACCATACCACGTCAAGGTAAACCCCGAATGGCGGTCCCTAACTTGTTTTATTTTTTATGTGCATTTTAGCATTACCTGTAATCAATGTCCATTGAACGCTGTTTTTTCACTGAGGGCTAAATCCTCCCCATTACAGGTAATGCTAAAATGCACATAAAATATAAAATAAGTTAGGGACCGCCATTCGGGGTTTACCTTGACGTGGTATGGTGGCTTATCAATTTTATGATCATAACTTTGTAACAAAATAACCCCTGTTTTGGGTACATATGCAATAGCATTTATTATACTTATATATATATATACTTTAAAGCCTTTAGAGTGCTCCCACAACCCCCCTGTTTTGATATATATATATATATATATATATATATATATATATATATATATATATATATATATATATATATATATATATATACACACACATACATGGGATGGCTCAGATGCCTTTCGTGATGTGAAAGGAGAAGGGAAGGATAAAATTACATATGCGCTTGTTGCAAGTTTTTTTGTGCAGCATTTTGTTTTGTTGCACGTTGAATTTTTTTTTTTGGGCAAATTTTTTAAGCAGTTTCTCGAATATTTTTTGCATGTGGCAAAACACAGAAGTTCCTGGCGGATCTGTACATGGGGAAATTTTCACAACAACCATCCATTCGTTTGAAGGGTGGGGGTCACACGTTCACATTGTGTGAATTAATGACACGAATGTTACCTTATGTTACCTCCAAATATAATAGGTTAGTTCCTGCTTTGTGATTTATTCTTTTGTAAGGATGTTCAACAGGTAGGATACGCAATACGGCAACAGGAAGGCTTCAGGCTGGACATTCCTATATTATACAGTTTCATAATAGATGAGGCTGATAAAAGACACACATTAATCAAGTTCAACCTTTTGTTCACGTGAAACGCTGCATAATTTCTAGCCAAGGAAGCAAAAATAAAAAAAAAACATTTAAATATGACTCCAATTTGCCTCAAAGGAAAAAAACAATTCCTCGCTGACTCCAAAGGTTGACTAGACCAGTCCCTGCATCAGCTTTGTTCTAAAAGTTAATTTCAGTAACCATTTATTTTTTCGCTTAACAATGAGGCATTTTCTTGAAACTATTGGCATGATATCTTCACGACAGAATTATACAACTTCACAACTCTTACTATAAAAGAGTAATTTTCTAACTTTAAGGGATGCCCTTGGATTCCTGCAAATATCTTATGGTGAATAAGGCATTAGTGGATTTATGATAGGTCCCCTCTCTTTACTGTATTTATGAAAAGGGAACTGTCCTACTTATAGTAATGTTGCACATAGTATTTCTCCCCCATTGACATAAATAGATCACCTAGAAGTGTAGACATCAGTGCTTACACGCACATTTTTGCACTTACATGAGTCACCCATTGAAGTCAATGGGAGCAGCTGGAGGCAGTTATGGGGTTCTCTGCCAACAGAAATCCACAGCAATTCTTACAAGCACAAGAAGCATCCAGATTTGCCTCCATTTTTGGCACTTTTGCAATCTGATTTTGAAGGTTTATTTTTTGTAGATGGGAAACAGGCAGTGTGTGGGAGTGTTCTCTGTATGGATGGGTTAGACAATATGTAAAAATGCTGAGGAATCTATTGCTCATACGAATAATGCAGGGACAACATTTACACTGGAACACAAAGGCACCTTAAGTAAAGGCAAGAAAATAAAATCCCATTTTTACTTTCTTTAATGAAAAAGAAACATATCTCCAATATACTTTAATTAAAAAATATGTACAGTTTTTATAAGAAACCTGACTGTATGCAGTGAAATTCTCAATTCATTTACTTTGGTGGATTGGAATTTTTTTTATTTAGTATAAACTTATCAATTTACATTAGTCAGCTCAGCTAAATCAAACTTGTTTGCAACTATTCACCATCAATAAGTAAAAAATTGGCAATTTCTTCCACCACCATACACCAGGACACATATAATGCTGAGCCAAAGAGCTTGCAGAACTTGTCCGCTGAAAAGCATGAGCTGGTGGTGTTACTGAGTCTGTTTTTTACTGCGGTGGATAGGAATTGTCAGATGGTCCCTAACTGCTCTGCAGGGGAAAAATCATACTTATGAACAGCAAGGGGAGCCTCTGCCTTACTTCCCAGCCGTGCAGAACACAAGCAGCTTTGTTTGTTTCCATGTAGAGCAGTTTTAAAGGAGACATTTTGTGTAAAAAATAAGAACATACCAGTGCATTATACTCATTTAGATTTAGAGGAATTGTGCTTAATAAAGTAGTGTTTCAGGCTGATTTATTGAATATTTCTGAAAATCAGCAGATAGCAGGACCTGATAGGGAACTGAAGCCTGTCTGTGCTTGTGTGACTTCAGGGCTGTGATTGGCTGTCCCCCTCCTACTGTGCTTCTGGCAGGGACTGTTAGGACACGCCCATCCCTCATTAGAAACACAGACAGGGACCAGTGAACATCTATAGGGAGCTCCAATAAAGGCGCTATTTTTAAAGACAAAATACATTTTTAGCACCATGTAAAAGCAACACCATATCTTACTCATAATTACCTACAAAATTAGGGTTTTTTCATTTATCCTATATGTCTCCTTTAAACATATAAAGAAGGTGGAGGCATCAGAGAGGGTTATATTATAGCAAAAAGGAGAGAAGAAAGCAAGGGAGATAAAAAGAGAAATTGACAGTATTAAACAGCAGCAGATGAAGGATAGATATGATATATATGAAATAATCGTGGGTAATATACAATATGATGGGGTTGCGTTATGTTATGACATATAATACACAGGCATCTATGCATGCGCTGGGCATCAAAGTATGCATTAGAAGGAAATAACAAAATGGTTTTGCATGGGTGAAACCAGAAAGTATTGGTGCGTGAGGCTTATTATAATAATGGGTGTGGCTTATGGTTATGTGAGGGGCTTGTTTTAGGACACCACATTACGCTCACCACACAGAACATCCCTCCATTTTTTTCACTCCAATTCAAGCACTGGTTACAACCAGGGGCGCGCCGCCAATGAGGTGAGTTGAGCAACTCGCCTCAAGCGGCAGCACCAGGTAGGTTTCCAGGGGTGGCAAAAAGCCGCTCTTGGTACCTTTAAGAGCCGAATTTCCAGTTTTGAAACCAGAAATTTGGCTTTACTACAGCAAAAGAGCGCAATTGCGCTCTTCGCACTAGTGTTCCTGCCAGCGAGGAGGGCGGTATTTGAGGAGCAGCCTCAGGCGGCTTCCTCATAAGTATCGGCGCTGGTTACAACAGACCAGACATCAAGTACAGCACTAAATACTCTGTGGTATGTGCATTTAGAGAGCTAGCTATGGCCGCTGGCATTGTGATGTACAGCTAGGGTTCACCTTTTCTGGAAAACAATTGTAATTTTGCAGTTCTTTCTTATTAATAACATTGCCCACAAGCCAGGTGACAGCCCTATGTACAGCCCTGCTCTACCTCTATCTGTGTTTTGTAGAGAAAGTGAATGAAATGCCTTTGTATTGCTTCCTCATAGCTGCTTCCCTCATTTGCTCGATATTTACCACACCTAAGTCTTTATCCCTCATTCTCCCGCATGACTGAGGTCTCCCAATAAAGCTATATTTATATTGTTAAAAAGACATTCTCACACTACTTCACCACTTCAGGCTCAGGGTGGGGATTAACAAGTGTGGGTGAAAGTAGTTCTGTCAGATTTCTTCAGTATCACCAGAGGAACCTGTTTCCTGTTATGCCTGCCTCAGTGCCTCATGTTAGTACATTTACACTAAAAAGAACACATTTTGAGGCAGTTGCCTGTGTCAGCAATGGCCGGCACTATGCAAAGTGACTGAGGAGAGAAGCAGGGGGGTCGTGTGTGAGGCACAGTTTCGCTTGGCTGCATTGTACCCACAAGCCTCCACCTCTCTGACCTGTACAGCAAAAAGGAGTGTTAGAAATGTTGTATCTGTGAGCGGAGGCTTTAGTAGTGGCTGAGCTGCTGGGGGAGAGCCAGGAGGAGAATAGAGCAGGGCTGGGCTGCTGCCTGTTTGTTGCATTCTCTCCAGGGAGCTTGCATTCAAAACAAGCCATAGCAGATATGGAGTCATTGAATCCGCAGCTGACGGAGCAGTAAGTGGATTACATCTTATTTAAGTTAAAATGCCTGAATCTGACATAGTGACTACTGTGCATCCTTCCTTATCTGCCTCTGATCTGTCATTTCGAATGTGAACATTTCTGCTAATGGTAATGTGCATGGGATATCACTTTCTTTAGTTTTAGCGACTTTATTATGTGGAATGAATGGGACCTGGACTTTTCTGCTTTGCCATAATCTGGAGCACCATTGCTGAAAGCCGCTCAAAACACACAGGACTGTTTTGCTGTCAGTATGGGTTAAGCCCAACTTAGTTCATCAGGTGCAAGGGAATTTAATTAGTACAAAGAAAACACAAATTATTAAAACGTGAGGAATTGCTTGTTAATTATAAAAGGATAATGATAAGCTTTCTGTATAATAGATCCCATGCCATTGTACTCCATGCAGTCACATAAGCCACGTTAGATGACTCTGCACTACATTTCTGTTGCGTTATGTGTTACACAAGTCTTGTCTGTGCAGAGATATGAAGGAATCTTTTGATGAGCATTTATATCATTATTGTAATTTTATTGCTGCGTTGTGTTTGGTGAAAAATGAGGCATTTCAACTTTATCACGGCTCTAAACACTTGCTCACTGGCTACATTAAAAAAGCACAGCAGTACTACTGCACTAGCCTCTTGGGACAGGATTGTCTCCTGAAAACACACACTAGTAGATAAGATCTTCCCTCAGCACTTCATACCGTAGTTGCTGTCAATCAACTAGCGCTAGGGAAAATCCATGGTTGTCTTGTGTTCTCTGTTCTTTGGAGTTGTACTTTAGTATCAGAGGACTGCATGAAAAAAATACATCTGTGTATGTGGAAATCTGGAGATAAAATAGACGATTTATATTCCTAATGCTACTGCATGTATCTCCCGGGTAGAAAGTGAGTAGAGGAATTGGACCTGTTATCCAGAATACACTGGACCTGGGGTTTTCTGGATACGGGGTCTTTCTGTAATTTGGATCACTATATCCCAAGTCTACTAAAAGAACACTCATACATTAAATAAACCCCCATACGATTGGTGTACCTTCAATAAAGATTAATTATATCTCAGTTCGGATCAATGTACTGTTTTAATATTAAAAAGCAAAAGGAAATCCTTTTTTAAAAAATGTAATTTGGCTAATGGGTTTGTGAATAACAGATTCCATACCTGTACTTGGAATATACCATACTGATTTACAATATGAAAAATAAGAATATTTTTATTACATTGCGCTTCATCACCCTATGTGACAATTCCGCTTAAAATATGCAAATGATCACAAAGCAAAGAGTTCTATTTAGAGATGACGTGAAATGGAAAAGTGTTATTGGAACATGACAGTTTGCTTTTGGGTGTAGTCAGCTGTTTAAAGGGGTTGTTCATCTTTAATATGTAGAGAGTGACATTCTGAGATAATTTGCAATTTGTTTTATTTTTTTATTATTGAAGGTTTTTGAGTTATCTAGCTTTTTATTCAGCAGCTCTTCAATTTGCATTTTTAGCAATCTGGTAACTAGGGCCCAAGTTACCCTAGCAACCATGCATTGATTTAAATAAGAGACTGGAATATGAATATGAGTCTGAATAGAAGGATCGGTAATAAAAAGTAGCAATAACAATACGTTTGTATTGTTGCAAACAATCACAAGAAAAAGACAAATAACTATAAAACTATAAAAAAATAAATAATGAAAACCAATTGAAATGCTGCTTAGAATTGGCCGTTCTATATAACATAATAAAAGTTACCTTAAAGGTGAACCACCCCTTTAACACATTTTCTGTTGGTTTAACTGTTTATTAGCTGTGTGTTATTTGTTTCATGTTGTGCCAAGAATGCATATTATGTACCCATTCAATGAGGGGTAATTACCTTTTCTATTAAGATAGGCTGTTGTGTCCACCTCTACTTAAAGGGAAACAATTGGTAAATTACTAGAAATAAGTAGTTTCTATTGTGTGCAATCAGGATAGACTTTTCCATGCACAACAGATTTCCAAACAGAAGTATCTGATAACTACTTCCCTGTCTACTGGAAACTATGTGGGATAGATATTGGATGACACGAAATGCAGTGGCACACACAGAGCAATAACTACTTTATGTGTTCTGTGTGATTTGCATCTGGGCTAGTGGGCAGCCAAAATCAAGCAAAGACGTAAATAGTAACATACTTCCCAACCGTTCCATTTTGGCAGTTCGCAGTCGAGGGTTTTTTACTGAAATGGCCCATTTTTTCTTCGATCTCCTGCACTGATGCCAGAAAAAGATACAAAGTTTCTGAAACTTGATGGTAATAAGATATTTGTCAGAGAGCCCAGAACATGGAGCAGCCTCACTTCGATACATTTGTAACAGTTTAAGATAAGCAAAGAAACAATAGTAACAATTTAAGATAAGAAAGTCTCTTGGGGAAACTGTGATGCCACTCATAGCTTAAAGGGGTTGTTCACCTTCCAAAAAAATGTTTCAGTTGTTTCAGATTGTTCACCATAAGGGTAAGGTCACACCTGGAGATTCTGGGAGATTTAGTCGCCCGGCGACTAATCGTCTATTCTTTGGGGCGACTAATCTCCCCAAACTGCTTAGTTTTCCGAAGTTGCCTCACGAGGAAACTTTGGGCGGATTCGGAAAACGAAGCGCCGTGAGTGCTATACCGCAGGCATTTTTTCGTTCTAGCATATTTCGAGAATATTTTCGTGGCTTTCGCAGTTTGGTGGATTTTTCGGTGAAGCAAAACTGGATAGATTCGCTCATCACTTGTAACTAGATTGACCTGTTGCTTGAGAGTGTTTGTCAAATTTTTGATTCATGTACAATAAGTGAAAGATCCTGACCAAAATCAATGTACCATGGATATTGGTTGGTTTGTTGATCATACAGATTAGAAAATATCATTTGCTGATGCACCATAGCAGCTAGTGCATAGATTACTGGCAGATGAGGAAGTAAAGGAGAACTATAGCTCCTTACTTTCTGCAGTTGCAATGCAGATGTTTGGGATATCATATTTACATACAGTATAATAGAGTAAGGTGAGATTGATCCCTGAGACTTTAGTTAATGGCAGCTGTTTAGGCTCTCCAGTACTGACTATATAGGAGCAAATATGCTGTGATGATCCCACAATCAGCAGAGAGGCTTCAAACTGGACTAACTTTCTCCTTGTAAAATGAACACCTAGGCCATCGGCACTGCCATCAGAAAGTATATTGCCAAAGTGCTCTGAAACTCATTATTTAAACTAATTAAGTCTTTTGTTGTTGCATGGATAGTAACCAATTAAGGCACATTTCTTTATGCATGCTAATTGAAGTTCTTTGTAGTCTGTCAAAAAACCTGTCTAATACAATTATTCCATTTTTGACGTGGAATTCTTGTTTTCAGAGATTATAAAAGTTATTGCTTCTTAAGGTTTGTAGACAATACTATTTGCCTTCTTGAATCCCAAATATTCCAAAGAAAATAGATAGACTAGAACATTTTGATGATCGCTCACAAAATTGTACCTGTAATATTCATTAATACACTATCAAGCACCAAAAACCCAGTTTTTTTAAAAAAAAATGTTTCGATAACAATCTTCAGGACGATAACGTGTTATGAACTTTATAGCCAGAATTGTGAAATACCCTACTATCTCTCATGGAATTGTGGAAACTGAAGCACTGTGAGCTCTGCTAGGTGACAATTATTTACTAAGTATTTAAGTAAAACATTGTACTTTTAAGACATACTAGAAGCAACCAATAATTTTAGAAAGGCTGCTAAAAGTCTGAATAAAAAAATACTCATCTCAAACCTGTCGAGGTGATATAGAAGTCAATGGTCCATTTTACAATTGGAAGATATCATGATCTGCACTGGGTTTCTTAAAATAATCCAAAGAATCTATGGTTTTTGGGTGTCAAATCAGAAAAAATCATACCATTTGTATTTTTTCATGATTTTATCAAGTCTTTTCCCACACTAATGTTTTCAATAAAAATGTGGATTAGAACTGGTTTTTCCTAAATAACCCCCTAATTTACAGTTTCATTACATAGTATTTTCTCATTGTGTCAATAAATCATATTTTCTTCTTATTATTATTTTTCATGTTTATTTTATATTTCAGCCACAGCAGTGTGGAATAAATAAATTCATGTTCCACACTATATTTGTGTGCATATATATATATATATATATATATATATATATATATATATATCTCCATTATGTGCCCAGGTGCACAGAGAATTTTTCAGATATTTTCAGAGAAGACCAGCAACACCGGGACTCAGTGTCGGACTGGGATGCCAGGGGCCCACTAGAAAACCTTAGGCCATGGGCCCACTTTCCAAGCTATTATTCTTCCTCTCCTCGCTCAACCTCTTTATTCTCCTAGTCTTTTATATCTACTTACTATATTCTTCTATTATTTTGCATTTTCCCCCATAAAGAAATAGGGAATGATCATGATATTTGCCAAATGGTTAGAAGCAAGAGGGCCCACTGACACCTGGGCCCACCGGGAGTTTTCCTGGTATCCCTGTGGGCCAGTCCGACACTGCCGGGACTTATAAATAAAGATTATATTTTATGTGAGCATATAAACAGCCAACGTGACGTTTCGGTCCACTTCGGGACCTTTGTCAATATATATTAGAGAGAGAGAGAGGGGGATGGTTGCTGCTTATTTACTTTGTACTTTATAGGCCATTGTTTTCTTTTTTACACAGAAACTCTGAATGTTAAGAGATGCCTAAACATGGAGGAACCTCTGCATATGTTCTTTTCTGTGATGAATGAAGAGGTTTTTACCACTACTGAATATGAAATGAAGGTTGGAAATGGAACAGTGTGTGAACTTATTGGTCCATCTGGTGAAGTGCACACATCAGGAGGTAATTCCATGACAAAAGAGGTACAGATATGTCCAAACCACACTACAAAGCCAACCACAGAAACGGTGCACAGGAAAACTCACAATATCCCTCCCCTTATTTTAATGTTTCCTCCAAATGATGCTGATGGAATTTATAACACACCTTTTCAATTTGATAGACAAGCTCGTGCAAGGATTTCTACTTCTCCCACCTTAAGAAGGCTAAGAAAAAACACAGCTGGGCATTTTATGCCATTACAAGACATTTTTGATGTTACCAAGTTCCCAACCTCAAAGGAGCAATCTGCATTAAATAATTTAGCTGGACATCTCTGGGATAGCCCACCATGGAGCCCCCAAAGTACAGTCTCTACATCACCATCCTCTTCTGATAACCCAGAAGAGGTGCCTATTTCTGAAAACGATGGCGCTGATATTCCAAAAGACCCAGAGGAAAACATGAATGACGATTGCCCAGATGACGCCCTCTTACACAATCAGTTGTTCGCTGTTGACCAGTCAGTGGGGAATCCAGAGAACATCTGCATTATTGGGCCCACTACAGAAATCTATAAGGATGATGATTCTAGCAACCAAAGCACCAAGGTAAGATTTCTTAAGGCAGTAGGATGGGTACATAAACATTAAGGCCATATACCTTGGCAGTTAGTAATGCAAAATGTGTGTTTTGGTTAAAATGCAACCAAACAATATTACTGATAAAACAAAATAAATAATGCATTTCTGCCTTTAAATACTGCAAAAATGCTGCTTAAAGGGGCAGATCTACATAGGGACGAATATCGAGGGTTAATTAACCCTCGATATTCAACTGCCTAATGTAAATCCTTCGACTTCGAATATCGAAGGATTTAGCGCAAATAGTTTGATTGAACGAATTGTTCGATTTGAAGGATTTTAATCTATCGATCAAACAATTTTTCTTCAACCTAAAAAACATTAGAAAGCCTATGGGGACCTTCCCCATAGGCTAACATTGCACTTCGGTAGGTTTTAGGTGGTGAAGTAGGGGGTCGAAGTTTTTTTTAAAGAGACAGTTCTTCGATTATCGAATGGTCGAATAGTCGAACGTCAAGTCGAAGGTCAAACTAGCCAATTCGATGGTTGAAGTAGCCAAAAAAATAATTAGAAATTCGAAGTTTTTTTTTTATTCTATTCCTTCACTCGAGCTAAGTAAATGGGCCCCAAAATGTTGAGATGCACTGAACCCTGCTTTTCAGTCTTTGGGAATACCGAAAAGAATTCCGTGATTTCAGCACACCAGCGGTTATATAGGGTTCAGATTAATTTTGGCCAGTCTCTTGGATTTGCCCAAACCAAATCCAGGATTTGGTGCATCCCCATTAAAATGTGTGTTTTCTAATGGCATTGGCTTGTTTTTTTTCTCAGTTGCTTTTGCTGAAAAATGTATATAAAACATTGTGGGTTGCAGTGAGACTAGGGCGGACACAACTGTTCCCCTCTGTGTGTACCTGAGATATGGAACAAGCGTGGCATGTTCTATTGCTTTATGCCAAGCTTAATGGGGGTGGGGTGTGAAAGTGAGTGAATGCCAGAACCAGCAGGATCCTTCTTAACTGACCATTGACCACATTGTGCACTAATTTTACATTTTATTGCAAAAGAGTTGCTGGGATTTTTGAAGATTGAAGTTCTAATGAGCATTTCTATGCTTTGTTCATGGCTAAAAAACACATTATTCTGCTCTCCTGTGCCGTTATGACATGAAATAATTTATGCTGCATTTAGTTATATACCATTATACCTTGTCTTATTTGTAGAACACCGTTGAATGATTTATGGATCTTTAGGCCATGACTTGCATAAGGAAATTATGGCACACATCTATAACAGTTTGTTTCTTGTATCATTCACTGTAACTCTTTCTAAAAACAATTCAGCACTAAACTGTCCTAACAACCACCTCTTTGTTTGTCTGCTGGCACAATTATTGTTTGATGAATTGATGTTTGCTGTGTTGACTGCTTGTGGTAGCACAGAAGGTGGGTCATTCACAATTAGACAAGGTTGGCATTCTCTAAAGGAGAAATATATTCCTCTGTTTAACATTTGAGGTGTGAAAAAGGCTTATGTTTAGTTCTTTGTTTACTTTTTGCTGTATAATACAATACATATAAATACTAATGGCACTACTTTGAATTTGTTTAAGTAAAAAAAAAATATTTGGCCCTGTGCAGTACTAAATTGCTTCTTCAGGCCAGACCCAGTGCTGCCCTGCAAAGTTTATCACTCCTGGACTGGGACATGGGCAGGATCAGTAGTGGAGTGAATACAGTTGTGCTCTGCTACCTGAAAAGAGCAACATCTCTTGTTAAATGGGTTGTTCACCTTCCAAACACTTTTTTTTTCAGTTGTTTTTTAGATTGTTCACCAGAAATATAGACTTTTTTATATTTAATTAATTAATAGTTTAAAGTATAAATACCCATCACAGTTACCTGTTTCTTCAAAATGAACACATGCCATTTTCTATGCTGCAATCCAGCTGGTGAACAGTTCTTCTCTTTCTGCATCATCTGAAATCCTGGCAGAGAAGGAGAAACTAAACACTGAGAACTACTCCACAGCTTACAGACAGCATGCAGGAACTACATAAACCACAATGCATTGCACTATGATGTTCCGTTCCTTACTAAAATCATGCGTGCAGGGAATTGTGGGGTTTGGAGGATGCAGGCTAAGGAAAGATGGCTGTTGATACCTAAGTAACAGTAGTCAGCCAGCTCAGCAAAGTAGTCAGACAGATCAGTAGGAGAGCAGGGGGCTAATCTTGGGGAACTGTCAGAAACCATTAAAAATCATGAAAAGTCTACATATTTTTTACATGATGTATATTGCAAAGTTGCTTGAAATTATGTTTACTTTTCAAAAAGCCTCTGGTGTTTTCAGTTTGGCAGCCCAGTAAACCAGGTTCAGATTCTGCACTATTACAATTTGCTACATTAGTTGATACATTTCTCAGCCTCTATTATATCAATTCTAACCACTGCCTTTAATGAAATTCAAGGATTCTACTCCGTACTGCCGATGATAAGAAGTGTATCAATGGGGGAGGCCTATTCTCTAAATTTGTTAGGTTTAGAATGTTTGCTTTTCTATGAAAAAATCTGAATGTAAAAAACTCAACGAAATACAATCAGGCAAAAAACTCAAATATCTTGAAGCCTATAGGATTTAAAAACTTGAATTTGTGAGTTTACAATCTCACTTCTACATGAATTTGCCAGCTTTTAGATGCTGATTTTCTTTTTATTTTTGTAATAAATACCAGACATTCGAGTTTTTGAAAATATAATTCAAACTTGTGGGGTTTTGTACAAAAAACTTTTGGCAAAAATTCAAATCCGATCCTTGATAAATCACCTAAATGTATCCGTTGAGAACAGTTACAGAGTCGGCAACTCCCCAGAGCTGTTTTAGAAAGACATAAGAAGGTGAAAAATATTTCAATATTAGAAAAACAGTCCCAATTAGAAAATAGAAAGTTACTGAATGAAACATCTTTATTTCTGGTGAACTATCTGAAAACAACTGAACTAAAATAAGTGAATTAAAATGAAAAGTAGTCCTCCTTGAATACCATGGCAAGTAATATGTTTATTTACTTACAGTGACAGCATTCTACGCTCTCTTCTTCCCATTTTTTTTTACATTGTTGCCTTGTATTTCAGTGTAATATATATATTCTTGGGCTGCTTTCTAAAACTTTATGCCAAGAGGGCCTTTCTTTTATTGGCACACTCATGTGCTCATGAAAACTGCCATGTCTTTTCTTTTCAGCTGTAAACCGCTGATCTTTATGTCCAGAGTTGGACTATTCCTCTAGCAGAAGCAGAATGCCAGGCTCTGGTGTAAGAAGTAAAGTCCATTAGTAGGTTGTAAACATGAAGTGTAGTTGCTTACAGCTAAAGGTCAAGAACATAGAGGCCAGTGCATTTTGCACCAGGCCAAAGTTTGTAGCATTGGGATATCAGAACAGGGAGCAGAAACGATACTCAAGCAGGGATTTGGTAGAAAACAGTAAATATAATGATATCATGTTGCATGGTTATTTTATGCAAACAACAGTGCACTTCTCAATATAATAAATTTATTATATATAAATTTAATATAAAATAAATTAACCCAAAGGTAGTATGAGCCTAAAATTACTTTTTGCCTAATGACAAAAAATATCATTTCTAAGCAAATTTCCAAAATGCATTCATCACAAATATTGCATGGTTTTCTTTTTTTTTTGTAATGTAATTACTGCAGTTAGTATTACAAATGTGACTATTGAAACAATGTAGCAGAAGCCAGATGACCTGAATAACCTGAATACGAGCAAGGTTAATATTAATAATAATTAGTCTTGCCATGGCTTTCAGTATTTACACTAGGAAAAAGTGCAATTTTAGCTCCTACGAACAAAAAGCCATATGTCGTATTGGAATATATATTAGTAAATATTGCCTTTAATATATATTTTACCTTGAGCCATTTAATTTACTTAAATTAGAGGAATCTTTACTGCATGAAACGAATAATCATTCTTGTTTTTCTGTCTTTTAGATTAAAGAACTACATCACTCAAGGTAAGTCTAAAAGTGTTTTTCTAAATGTTACATCAATGACAGAATTTGTCTATTATGGGGCAGTATACACCTATATACAACTTTTTCAACATGAGCAAAATAAATATGTGATTAACTGCTTCACAGGAAGCTGGAAACATAAAGTTGTTTTCATTTCTCCATTTGCCCGGCTTAAATTGAGAAATAACAAAAAGAAAAAAGATTTTTCTTAATTAAAACATTATTCAAAAAATATGTTCAGAAATTTATGGACTATGGCCTGTAGTACTTATTCAATATTAGCTTGAATCACTGGGAAAAATGTGTATATATATACATGATCATGTTTTTTTTTGTTTCGTGGGGCAGGCAGGAATGAGAAGTGGACTTTTGGTATTAATCTACACACAGAAATATGTTCAGCATTAATTATGCATTTGCATAATATCCAGTCTATAGTCTTTGCTTAATTAGTAGATTTGATGACAACATATTTATCAGTAGCAGTCTATTAGAATAGATACAGTGCAAAAGCGATTTGCCTCTTAAAAGGAATTGTTCAGTATAAAAATAAAAACTGGGTAGGTTAATAAAACAATGTTTCTAATATAGTTAGTTAGACAAAAATGTAATGTAAAGGCTGGAGTGACTGGATGTCTAACATAATAACCTGATCACTACTTCCTGCTTTGCAGCTCTCTTACTGATTACCAGGCAGTAACCAATCAGTGTCTTGCTTTGAATCTGAGCTGCATGCTGAGGATCAATTGCAAACTCACTGAACAGTTATGTCCCATGTGACCCCCCTTAAAGTCATTGACTAACTCAGACTTAGAGAGCTGAAAAGCAGAAAGTAGTGTTCTGGTTATTATGGTAAACATCCAGAACAGAACAAACTGTACTGGAGAAAAGAGATAGGACATCGGTCTTCTAGGAAGTACCTGGCTAATAAAAACAACTATAAATGATTGTGTATGATCAGAAGTGTTAGAAGCTGCTGCATGCCTGTGAGATGTAAAAGGCACAACATAGCCCACAGTGTTTCATAGGGTTGATTTTGCAAACTTTCAGGTTATGTTGAAGCACACATGCATTGCCTTTTTAATCAATGGGAATAGTTGTTTTGATTTTGGAGTAATTTTAGGGATGTTTAGCAGACGTGATTACCCACACTTTAGATTCTGACATGTGCCACATGACTGCAGAAAGATGCCATGGGCAGTCACTATTTATTGGGCCTGTGGGATCTGTTTGGAGCTGTGTGTGCTTGGAATGTCTGGGCCTGTGAGACAGGTGCTACAAACCTCTGAACCTGCACTTCTCTTTGTTGCTTTTGGGAAAGCTGTTTGTCTTTGGATCTTCTACAAAATAATCTGTCTTCATGAGAGTAGGAAACACTCAAGTATTCTGTATATTAGATACTATGTAAATATGTACATAAGAGACTTACTTTAAGTAAGAACCATTAGTACTTTTGTGCTCCTTAAAAATGGATGTTCCCTTCAGCAAACATATTCAATCAATATCACTTTGCCGATGTTTGCAGCAGTGCTGGTGGTTGAAAATATCCATTTACTCTCTTGAACTGACAGTTGTATCTTTCTTTCACACTAAACACATTCTTTAAAAGGGATCTAGTGTTGACTGAATGGAATTTAAAGATCGGAAAATCGAATTCAAGGATAATGTGCTAGAACTGGATTATTTGTTAGATTATTTGTTATTTACTGAATATCACATACACACCACAGTCTAATTTAGAAAGGAGGGGCAGGTGCTAATACATAATACAAACATATTATTAAATGAGTCGATATTTGGTAGGGATGAACTTAATATATCATTTTAGGATCTGGACGAATACCAACTCCGCCATAAAAGATTGGGCCACATCCCAAACTGAATTGCCCCAAAGAAAAAGGCTTGATAATAATGTTGGAGACTTGGGGCTAATGCTTTGGAGATGCTGTGGAGATCGATTCGTTTTCCAAAGTCGCCGAAGTTGCCTCATGAGGAAACTTCAGGCGACTCTGGAAACCAATCGCTCCGAGTGCCTTCCCGCCGGCAATTTTCATTATAGCCGGCGGAAGACAGAGGAAGGCAGTTCGGGGAGATTAGTCGCCCCAAAGAAGAGGAGATTCGTCACAGAGTGATTAATCTCCCCAAATCTGCCTGTGTGCCCTGACCCTTAGATGTGTAGCTGATTTCACTTGATCAATATTTGTATTTGCTTTACTTCATCTTTGTATCTTTCACTGGAATGACAGCAAGTTTCACAACCTACACACCTCTTGTTTATCTATTAAATCAATTCTACTTCATCAAAAGGAATCTTGAAACCTTTGACCTGTCAATTGTTATGATTATCTTTGGTAATCAAACATTCTTTATGTAGTTCCTTGTAAATTGTAGGTTAAACGTCGTAGAATAGTGAGTGAGCTACAGTATAATTCAGGGCATGGTTCTACAACAGAATGTCTTAATTATGAAGATGCAAATGGGTAATTGAACCACTTGTTTAATAAGCATGCAGTCAGAATTTAATTAAATACTGGTTAAATACAATGTAGAATTACTTTGAACAGGTATGAGCTAACACATAGTCTAACAAACCTATAATTTGCAAGGATTCCTCCTGCCCTGTAAAGCAGCGACTACAGGTTTTGGTGACTGTAATTAAATAAACACCATTTAAATAAAAAAAAAAATACATACCAAGTAATAATTGATCATTCATCTGACTAATTTTAGTGCATTCAGTCTCACATGGTATTCATTGCTAAAGCGGTCAAAGTTATCGTACAATACGGATATACCTTTTAATTAAATTGTATTTTTAACATTTTCCCACATATATTTGCCAATATATAATATATTCCCTCAAATTATTTGTGAAAGGTAACAATTGTAGTGTGATTAATATAGCTCGCTTTTATTAATGCATACCAGCATTTACTTATTCTAATAAGAGTATATGTTGCATTCACATACTCCTTTTGGAAACTTGCTTTGAACTTTCATGCGCTTGATTTTAAAGTCTGCATTTTGTGTTTTCTGATTACAGCCTTACCATGAAAATAACCAGTTGTTAAAGTGCCTCATAGTTAATCTGGACGCCATGCTGTGATATTTTACAAATAATTATAGCATGTTATATTTAGTTCTAATCTTGCATGATTTACTGCATGGATTTTCTAGAGCTAAGAATGGATAAAATGTATGGACTCTTCAGGTAGTGTGAGCTTTTATAGTAGTGTGAGCTTTTATAGTTTGTACCATACTGTTCCAGTATCCCTGAATCAGATGAACTGCATTGCAGTACTATTAAAGAAATTGTGCACCCCATTTCATAAAAAATATGTTGGTGTGAGGTACAGTCTTGGAGAGAAGGATGCCCCCCTTTAAGCTGCCCATAAACAGGAAAGTTTTGCTGATATCAGAGGACCAATTGTATCTTACTTGAAAAGATTTAAATGTTTTTGTATTTCATTTTCTAAGGCTGCTGGAACGAAGACGCAGTTCTGTGGTATTGAGCTTGCCTGGCCTAGAAGTGTTTCCTGGGGATCTTTTGGTGTCTGATGGAGCCTCTGATTACATGTATCACTCTCCATGGGTTTCAAGTACAGGTACAAAATATTTTATTTGTTCTAAGATCAATGGTGCAAAGAATCTTTTTGTCTTGGCCCTTACAGGGAGAAGTTAGTGTTACTGAGTGAAACTAGTTTTATGGCTCTATGTTGTGCTATAACGTAGCATATTTCCCAGTTACCAGGGTAGGAGGCTTCCCTTCCAACAGAATGAGAAATGACTGATGGCATGGAGGGGTGTTTTGGTCACTTTACATCTTCTTTGGAGGACCACAACCACCCTTAAGCTAATACACGGGCTGATAAAAGCTCCCGACAGACCGAGTTGGCAGTTATCCTGATCTATATCTGGCCAAAAGTCAGGACAGATGTCGATCTGGCAGGGATAAAAAGCCTGTTGGATCATGGCTGCATCTGTTCGTTGATGCGGTCCCGCGATCCGACCGCCAATATTGGCTGCATTATGATTTAATCATTGGGCGCTAGGGCCCATGATCGGATCAGCTCGATATCACGCACCTCAATGTGGGCATTTCGGGGAGAGATCCACTCGTTTGGCGATAGACCCACAATCTGATCAGCCCGATATTGCCTATTTCAATATGGGCATATCGGGAGAGATCCAAAATCGCCAAACGAGTAGATCTGTATGTATATATGGCCACCATTAGGGCTACTGATTGGCTTTGCTCCATCAGTGTTTTCTATGCAGGCAGAAACAGGCAGGGCGAAAGCCTGTGCAGGCACACAGAGCAGATTTTGTCTCAAACATGCATACTTTAACTTCACACCAAAATCTGCTCCTCATGTCTGCAAACAGGCTGATATTATACCTGTCACTTCACTTGTAAGAAGGAGCATATGGAAGCGAACCAGCTTTTCTAAAAATTGGAAAATGTAGGTGGAGAAAAGCTAATCATTAGCCCTATGTGCCGCTAATTGTTCTTATGAACAAAGAAGAGTTGTATGTTAAAGCCAGCTTTCCAAATGTTTGTGTTTAAAAGGGCAGGACTCCACGGATGATTCCGGCGGGATCTGATGCGCTGTGCAAAAACGAAGGCGTCACGTCGGAAATAAGGTAAGTAATTCTATTGTTGGATCGTGTCGCAGTGTTAATGCGACAACTGTTGGATGCAGACGCTGCATTGTTGATGTGACGCAATCCAACAATAGCGTTACTTACCTTATTTCCATTGCATCTGACGTGACGCCTGTGTTTCGGATTGAGCCGGGATCGTCCATGGGATCCTGCCCCTAAAGCTGGTTTCCTTAATTCACAGTCAAGCTACATCCTGAGCACATGCAAGTCATAGTTTTCTATTGTATTTTTTTTCCTTTCTTTCTTTTGAGTAGAAAAGATACAAAAAGAGAGGAAGTAGTGGGGGGGCAGTGAATACTATACAAGGGTCAATACATCTCTACATATTCCCAGTTAATTGGCACAATTAGTGTTTAATACTTAATGACTAAACAATTAGAGTGGGATCCCATCCCATCATTCCACGCTGTCCCCTCAAAACACAAAATAAGTGGAAAATGCAGGTGGAGAAAAGCTGGTCATTAGCCCTGTGTGCCGCTACTTGTTCTTATGAACAAAGAAGAGTTGTATGTTGAATCCAGCTTTCCATATGTTTTGCATGTATTGTGTTTATAAAGCTGGTTTCCTTAATTCACACTCAAGCTACATCCTGAGCACATGCAAGTCATAGTTTTCTATTGTATTGTTTTTTCCTTTTCTTTCTTTTGAGTATAAAAGATACAAAAAGTAAGGAAGGAAGTGGGGGTAGTGGGGGCAGTCAATACTATACAAGGATCAGTACATTTCTACACATTCTCAGTTAATTAGCACAATTAGTGCTTAATACTTAATGACTAGACAATGAGAGATTAAAAAAAAAGGGAAGTGGGAAGTACAAACTCTGGTGACTCTTTATCTGTTCCTCTTGATTCATTTTCTGTTAATTGCACCTGAAGTAAAGTTCTTCCCATTTGTTTTCTCTTTGTTATTGCTGTGTTGCATCCTAATTACCATAAGTGGCCACACACATGTATGCTCATATTCTGCTGACCTATATTATCAGAGTTTAAATAGCCAAACCACTCGTTACGACACCACACACAGATCAATATTCACAGAAATGTAGGACTATGTACAGTATATTTAATTTGGGGATTATGGTTGCTCTAGATGAAGCAAGTCATTGTAATTGTACTTAAACAACAAAGGTTTTAAACTGTCCTGTAAATAATAATAGACAATCTATGTAATAGGTTCGCACACTCAAAAACAATAAATTCAAAGGTAAGAGTGGTATATAGAAAAAACGTTTTACTGTTAATAAAAAACACTACAGTGTATGTTGATTTTGCATATTGGTAAAACATTTTTTCTATATACCAGTCTTGCCTTTGAATTTTTTTTTTTTTGAGTGTGTGAACCTATTACATAGATTGTCTTGTATTTAGTTACTTAATGTGGGGGTAACTTCTGTTTTCTGCACCTCCTATTTTGTTCTACCTAACAGTTTGCTAATTGGTGTGCCCTCAATCCATTGTTAATTCTGTAAATAATATTATTCACTATAATGATGTTATTCATCGTATTCCAATTTTACAATCATATACAGGAGTAAAATGATAATAATGTGACATCTCTCATGCATTGTAAAGAACAATGTATTCTCAGCTATATGCTTTAAAGAGGAACTATCATGAAAACCAAAGTAAAATATAAAAGACGTTCTTGTCTGTCTGTAAAGAGGACGTTTGCTAAGAGGCCAGTAGTGAACAATAATTGTTATTATTTCAGAAACTGTGCAGAATTTTTAAATGATAATATTTAGAAAGTTCCTGATTTTCATTGGATTAAGCAAACGCTTTTTTTTTAGTTTTCAAAATAACTCTCCTTCAGGTATATATGATGTCATCTGTGCTCTAGTAACTTGTTTTGTGTACATGGCTTATTTATATGTCCAAAACAACCCCTCACAAATTACAACTGTTAATCCTTACTGTCATTTTATGATGCATTGTGTATTGCTATAATATAGCTGCAATTGTAATTCCCTAAATGTACATGTTATAAAATGTAATAGCCTGTCATAGTTTGGAGTGTTTTGAATCTTCTAAAATGGTAAGCAGGTCCGGACTGAGAATTAAAATAGGTCCTGGCATTTCAGGTACACAGAGGCCCAATCAGCCCTCACAGAGGCCCAAAAAGCCCCCACCAGCCCACTAAATACTGACTTTCTATGGGACCTTACAGCAGCCCCTCTGGCATTTGCCAGAACCCACAGATTGCCAGTCCGGGCCTGATGGTAAGTCTTTAGGGCTAAAAGTACAAAACTAGCACAAATGTTTCTATACTTAATGTAGACTTATGTGCTTTTTGTCCTAGATTCCAAGAAACCAAAGTGGCCATTTTCTAAGAAAGGAACTGTGAGTAGATTCGTCCCTAAAAAAATATATTTAGAGAGAGAGAGAGAGAGAGAGAGAGAGAGAGAGAGAGAGAGAGAAAATTAGGTCAAGCCAGTAAATATTTCAATATTTAATATACAATATCATTATTCATTCAAAAGCTGGATTTCCCACTGAACATGCACTTGTATGGGGCATATTTATTGAACAAAGAATTTCTGAAAGTCTGTTTCAGGTACTAACAGCCACAAAGTAGAACCTTCCTTACCGTTACATGTTATGCTGCAGTGAATTTTAGGCTAATAGGACACAGAATGTTTTCTTGGATTAGCCTGTTTCTGCACACAAAGCAGATTTTGTAGCAAAAAATGTCTACTGAGAAATGTCTTTCTGAGTTGAAATCTGCTCTGTGTGCACGCTAACAGATAAACGAGATAAATGACGCATTTATGTCACAAGATAAATGACGCATTTTGCATGTAAATAGCTTTTCTATTTCTAGCCAGTGGAATTATGGGGAATGAGAACAATGAGAAGTGCATGTTGGGAAAAGAAACCCACGTGCTGAAAATCGCATGAAAAATGCATGTTGATGGTTGAGTGTGGTTTCAGTGACGTACTTACACCCGACAGAGCTTTTTTAAAAACGCAACATGAAAACGCCATGTCTGGCCTTGTCCTTAGCCTTTTCTATATGACTGGCTGAAAATGCAGTGTACCTGTAAATAATAAATGAAAAATATATTTTTTTAAAGGATAATGTGTGTAATATAGGCATTTAATTTTGAAATTTGTATCCTTTAGCTAACGAAAGGAAAGCAAAAGCATATGTCTGATTTGGAAAACTGTCTGTCAAGTGTTAAGATCCAAGACTTCACAGGGAATGAGCTGTACATTCTTAAGGTAAACTCATTATATTATTCCAAGCAGTAAAATTGCTATAAAATGGAAGAGGATGTGCCAAAAGCCATGCAGTGTTCCCCCCTCTGTTAAACAAAACAGATCATTTGCAATTCAACAGGATGTTTTCTGCTGTAATCAACCAGAGCCAGGCTCGAGGGAACATAGCTGCATAGCTGATCACTCACCACCACACTACTTCCGTGGTAGTGGTCTCCAAATAGCTGTAATTGGAGTCCTAAACTGCAAACACATTGATAGTTAACACCAAAAGCAATCTGGGGAGGCTACAGGTCGTTTCTGGAATAGTAGAGTGCCATAGATAATACAATATTCTGGCAACCAGCAAACCTTGTAGA
The DNA here is from genome assembly GCA_038501925.1 of Xenopus petersii. Lineage (NCBI taxonomy): Eukaryota > Metazoa > Chordata > Amphibia > Anura > Pipidae > Xenopus > Xenopus petersii. The sequence continues at coordinate 41,777,820 of CM076677.1, forward strand.
TATTTTAAAGTTTTTTTTGTTGATCATTTACCATGCAAGATTGGTATAGCCAGATTATGTTGCCATTACTTCTTTTGTATATAGTTTAATGATTTGGCACTCCCATAACAAAAGGAAGTAGATACCTAATGATGTTTTTATCTAATTTAGCCTGTTTTACAACAGTTAAATCAATGTAAGTGGATTAAGAAATATTTAGTTTGGATTAAGAAGGAATATATGGTGTTTGTACTTTTAATTCTGTCGAGTGGTATGAAATATAAATACATTGTCTTCCAGGTAAAGAAATCCACCCCTTATGGCTTAGGCAACAAAATATATCAGTGTATTAATTGCTCATGTATAATTGGTATTTAGGACAAAACTTGGAATGAAGTTATAAGTATGTATACTGCAGAGAACATAGAGAGAATTCAGAAATCAAACAGAAGGCGCCAAGAGTCTGTATGGGAGCTCTTCACCTCTGAGTGCACTTACTACCTAGATCATTTGCTAGTTCTTAAAAAGGTAAGTGACATCTCTAATCAGAGTCTCGAGTAATAAAACTGGAAATACACTAGTAACACAGTTGAATTGACTGGATTATTCTTAATGGGGCACTGGCACAATGTGTGATACCATCCTCTTAGTGCATTTGTGTTTGCTCCGTATTTCTTTTTATTCTTAATTGTATTCCTTTTTCATTCTATTTGAAACTCAAAATTGTGCACCACGTAAAATATGGTAAAATATGGCAGCCTTAATTCCAACTGAAATTAAAGCCAAGCAGACCTAGAATGAATATTTTAAATCAAACAGGGTAAACTCACAAATCAATTAATGAGTTAATCATTCCTTTGTTGAACATTACAATTAATTATTGCTGTTTCAATCAAGAAGGATTTTCTGCCATTTTGTAGCACATTGTAGACTGTTTAAGACTTGAGTTTTGACATACTTTAGTATAAACTTAGCTGCTAACAAGGTATTATGTAAAGTCTTCTTGCAACTTCATCTATGGATTTGTAGTGCTAGATACACGTAAATGTGTCAACAAAAATGTCTGGAGGTGATTAACTTAATTATGTTTCTTAAAAAATTAGTCACTCATGCCATAAGTATCAAAGCCACTTTTATATTATATTGTAGGTGTTTTTTAATGCACTACAGCATTTGCAGAACAATGACCATTTATTGGATGTGGACTTGGTGAGGTTATTTGCCAACCTTGAGGAACTATTGCAGGTACATTTTCTTTCTTTCTGGTAAGCCTCTCTTCTGTTGATAATGATTACTTTATACATTAGCAACATGCAGCCTTATCCTAGGAGCCTCTATTTACTACCCAAGCTTCCTCACCTTGTCCTATATAACTGTTCCTGCTTTCCTTGGGGTAGACTTCTGCATATAGAATGACATGGATAATGTGTAGCAGAAAAGTCACAACAGAGACAGAAACAAGATTTAAAATGTTGGGAGTAGTACTCCTCATGCTTTCCATTGTTGTCATTAGGAAGCATGTTTTGATGCTTCCTAAGATTTTAATTACTGTCTTTAAAACACCTCAAGCACCAAAGCTTTTACTATAAAAGAATGGCCCTAATTATGCATTCAGATATTCAAAAAACTATAAACTCTTAAGATTCCAGCTCTGAGTAGGGAAAGATACATTCAATGATGCTATATGGATACAGTATATATGGATGTACCATGGCCCGTGCCTTTCCCCATGCCAGGCTTGCTATCTTATATGTGTTAGGCAGGTCATGTGAAACCCTGATCTATATGCATTGAAATCATAGGCAGTGTTAGAAAAGGATGCTGGTGTCTTCTAGTGTGACTAATTGTACATTTAGTTAAGAAACCTTTGGATTTGCTCCCTTCAATCACCCCATGGCAACTGGAGTGGTTGCAAGAACATGTGGGGCCTTTCTTTGCTCTGCAATGGTGATGTATTGGGTGTTTGCAAGGTTATCCATTTATACACTCTTTCCCCTGAACAAGATGGGAAAAGGTCATCATTTGGTGAGAGTTACCATAAAATAATTTAGTAATGTATTTAATAAAGTAAGAGCATTTTAAGTGTTTCTCCTTTAAGGAAAGCAACAGCAGAAACATTTGTACAGTACATAAGTTATTGCTGACCAACCCACAATACAAGACACTGACATATCATTTGCAATTGTTATTTTTTCCACAGGAGAGCCTTCATTTTGCTACTGGCCTACTCAACACTATCAAAAGCAGAGAGCTAGGATGTTCAGCTACAGTCTCTCTCCCACTAGCGGACCTGCTAACAAAAGTATATGAGCATTACATAGTCCCTGACACTAAAGATAAAGTTCATTTCTGAAATCTGTATTTACCTGTGATTTCACAGAGAGATGAAAGAAAACAGGGCTGTAAAGGCTGGTAATTGTTTCTCTGGAAAGTTGTTAAATTCGTAGGACTCGGTAATTATACTGAGGAAATTACACTTAACCTATTATACATTTAGCTATTGGGATGGCTTTTACTCGGTAGACAAGAGAAAGACAAGAATAAGAGTCAATATTGAAATATGAATACATTTTACTTTTGTTGTTACACTTGTACTAGTAACCTACATGCTTTAGTTAGTCCTTTATATGCGATACTTCAAAAGAGGTAGTTTCATATTTATAGACTGTTTAGACACCATCTAGAATATGCCGTACAGTTTTGGTCTCCATCACTCAAACAGGACATTATTGTATTAGAGAGGGTACAGAGAAGGGCAACTAAGCTGGTAAAAGGTATGGGAAATCTAAGCTATGAGGAAAGACTGGCTAAATTGGGGATGTTCACGCTGGAGAAGAGGAGCTTAAGGGCTGATATGATAACTATGTGTAATTATATAAGGGAATAATATAATAATCTCTCTAATGCTTTATTTACCAATAGGTCTTTCCAGCTGACACAAGGTCAATGACAAGATTCCACGTAAATATTTGGAAGGGTTTTTTTTACAGTGAGAGCTGTGAAGATGTGGAATTCTCTCCCTGAATCAGTTGTACAGGCAGATACATTAGATAGCTTTAAGAAGGGGTTGGATGGCTTTTTAGCAAGTGAGGAAATACAGGGTTATGGGAGATAGCTCATAGTCCAAGTTGATCCAGGGACTGGTCCGATTGCCATTTTGGAGTCAGGAAGGAATTCTTTCCTCCTCTGAGGCAAATTGGAGAGGCTTCAGATGGGTTTTTTTTGCCTTCCTCTGGATCAAATGGCAGTTAGGCAAGTTAAAAAAAGTTAAAAGGTTGAACTTGATGCACGTGTGTTTTAACCTAACTTACTATGTTATTATAGTGAAGACTTATCAGAAAAAAATAACATATATTGGACAAGAATATTATCTCAATTATATTATTAAGTTTGCTGTCTTGTTTGCTTTTTTTCAGCATTTCAAGGACAACCTCTGTCTCAGCCACCAGGTTTACTGTATGAATTATACTTCAGCTGTCATTTACCTGGAAAGCATCAAGCAACGAGATGACTTTACAATCTATCTTAAAGTAATGTGTCCCTTTCCATCTTCTGTAATGATTTAATTAGTACAGTATTGCAGCTCTCATGGCTCATGTATTGAAATTTGGAGTGGACCATTAAGATTTCATAGAAGCTTCAAATGTATGTGTGTTATTGCTCTAACCAATGTTGTTTTTTTTTTAGTAGTGGTGTGAACAACATGAGCAGTGTAAAAGGCTGCACCTCTCAGACCTGCTAGTGGCACCTTTACACCGACTTACTCGCTATCCACTACTCCTAAAGAATATCTGGAAACGAAGCACTGAAGCAACAGAGAAAATCGCCATTGTTTCCACAAAAGATAAAGTAGAGAGCTCACTACGTAAGTAACAAAATCAGAATGCATTTGTGATGTCAAATGAACCAGTGGTTAAATAACTTGCTTTGAAAACATGATAGTCATTCCAGAAATAGCATGATAAGGAGGCAAATAGCCCTAATTATGCCATTTTTAATATACTTAAAAGCACAAAATACTGGTGCTGACGTCTTGAAACGGATTATTAGCCTGGTTTATGAAAACCGCATATTTTCCACTGTGACATGAGAATGAAAATACAATTTTTATGATCATAAATGGCATAAACAGAGTATAAAACACAAGAATGGCCCATTGGTACCAGCTCCATGGTGATTTAGCATATTGTATCCATGAAAAGAGCTGAAACATTATTAAAGCAGACATTTTTACCATATCTTAAACTAACCTAAGTGCTGTTTGGTTTAACTTGCAGTATGTAAACAGATATCAAAGCATATGTCCTGTGTACTTTACAAACGATACATGTTAACATTGGGTTTTAGTTCTTTAGGGTCAGGACACACAGGCAGATTTGGGGAGATTAGTCGCCTGGCGACATATCTCCTCTTCTTCGGGGCGACTAATCCCCCACGAACTGCCTCCCCTGCCTTCCCGCTGGCTAAAATGTAAATCGCAGATGGGATGGCACTCAGAGCAATTTGTTTTCCGAAGTCTCCCAGAAATCGGGACGGCAGTTGGGGGAGATTAGACCCCCCGAAGAAGAGATTTGTCGCCGGGTGACTAATCTCCCCAAATCTTCCTGTGTGCCCTGACCCTTAAGGTAAGTGTAACTTTATCTCGTTCTGCTAGAAGGCCTCAATGAGCCAATTGAAGGGGTTGTATGCAACTGGGTCTGTGGCAGCAAAGGAGGGGTATAAGCAGACATCAGATATCATATGGCTTATTTCTAATAACATAAAAATTACATTTTGGACATATAAAATACACATGCTGTTTTTTTTTAAAAAAAAAACTCTACAATTTCTTTTTTTTCTAAAATAAAACACAAGAACTCTTTTAAACAAACCTGACCCTCTTTCCTTTCAGGGGACCTTGAGGGGAAGGTAAAATGGCTTGATAAATCTCAGAAATACAAGCAACTCCAGGAGGTTATTGTATGGCCATCCTTATGGGAGAGAGACAAAAGGTTTTTCATTCCTGAGGTATGATTTCTTTACTCAGTTGTTAGATGGTACAAAACACAGCGTGTATATGTAAAACTGCTTATAGATGAAAATGCTCTTAAAGCCACATTGTATCAGGTAACAGTGATCAGTGGTCATTGTCTCTTAATGCTTATTATTAGATTGTCATATTTAATATTGCATTTACTTTATAAAGTGTTGTGTTCTAACCTTGTGCTCTTTTATTACACAAGCAGATATGAAATGTGTAGTGTTATTTAAAGCTAGTGGCACACTTTCAGACAAAGTAAATCATACATTCCATGTAATCGTATAATCATCCAAACCTTCTGCATCAATTCAGGCAAAAGACATTTTTTAATTTTGTATTTTAAGATTCTTTTATCCTAAAGGTGGCCATACATGGGCAGATTAAAGCTGCCAATATCGGTACTTTATAGCGATTCAGCAGCTTATCTGCCCATGTGTGGGGGCTCTGACTGGTCTCCCCGATCAATAACAGGCCAAAAGTCGGGCAGATATCGATCGGGAAGGTTTTATTTTTCCTGCAGTCGAGGCTAGTTGATGCAATCCTACGACTCTTCAGTGCCCATTTCCTTGGTTATAATCTAATTGTTTGGCCCTAGGGCCGAATGACAGAATTAACCTGATCACCCTGCCTTTTGTGGGCATATCGGGGCCACCTCTGGACCTCTGCAGCAATCCATCAGAATTAGAAAATGTCAAAAGAATGTATAAAGTTGGCTTCCCCTAGAGAAAGTTCTTTGTCTTCAGTGCACAACAACCAGTTTGCACAAGAGGCACAAAAATGTATATTGACCTAATGATTGGTGTAACTGGAGCCATCCTGTTGAGAGCATTAATGAAGCTGTCCTGCTGCACAGAACCTGTTAAACATTCACATCTAGTCTAGAATCTCTACCCCCGGCACCTCTGCCTTTACTACACTCCAGGCTATGACTGTTTTTAGGGCAACAGCTTTGAAGTTGATTCTCTCAACACCCAAATGATAAAACCACATTCCTTTCCCCAAAACAACTTTGGCCACATTGATCTGCCTGTGGGGCGACTCCTGTCAGTCTGAGTGTTCAGCACATAACCGATTGTTTGCCATTTAACTGTCACAACAATAGCAATGTTAAAGGGCAATGGTACCCTGCTAGCAAGGCTACCACATTATTTTCTGATTAATACAAGCAAAATCTGGTTTTATTAGGATATTAAACTTTGGATATTGTCTAGGCAGAGTGTGTCAGCCACTTCATATAATATGGCAGCTCTCAGAATCATCTCTGAATACAAACTAGCTAGGAATATTGTGTATATTTAATAAGTTATGCCTCTAGGAAAAGTATAATGCATGTATTACCTTATTCAATCATAGCCACCAGGGATTGTTTGTAAACTGTTATTTAATTGGTTATTTACTTTCATACTTTTATAGCTTGGTCATCATGCAAATTGTATAGTTCATCACCAAGTTTTAACTGTAGTATTAAACATAATAGGAGCAGCTAAGTCCTCTATAAGAAGGGGAGTTGTGAGGACTATACATATTCCTAGTGGAAAATGAAGGGCACTTTATATTCACCTAACCAGGTGGCAGTTAGTTATTACAACTGCTGAGTAGTGCATGTGCATTGATGTTTCCAAGTGAGGGTATATGGTGCTCCTGGCTCCATTTATAAGAATGCATTTGACTCGTTTACAATTGACTGACCCATGTGACTTGGGAAGTGCTTATGAGTACAAATGTAGCATTGATGAGGTCTATACAATTTGCAGAAACTGTAAGCAGAATTCTAGCTAAAATTAATTTTATAAAAATAAAGTTTTTCTAAAATGTAATTATTTGGAAGAAATATCACTTTTTTTTTTACATTCAAGGGCCTTAAACACCATTTCAAAGAACCCAATGTAGAAAGCATGCTGTCTTCCCCAAACAGGGACCTTCTGCATGAAGGACGTCTCATCCTGACAGGTAGGAACTGCTGTTTGCCCTCAATTTCCATTCAAATGCAATAATGCCCCCCGAAGCATTTTCATAAAGATGACATGATGTTAACCAGCAGAAATTTACATTGCAGGCAATGACATTTTGGCCATTTATAGGAAGAAAGCACACTTGTGGCACTTACGGTATTAAAATTTAGCAAGGTTTTCACCTGCAATCACAAGCTTGTGTGATAGTGTGCTTTCTTCCTATAAATAATTGAGGTTGCCGATTACCTCTATCACTGCTGGGCACCAAGCAAGCTTTGAAATTTTCTTAAAGCAAGGGTGTTTGGGAGCACCTATACAATTATTTTAGCCATTTAGTCACCCACTGTGTAATACGAATAATAAAGCGCCCTGTGTGCTATTGCCTTAAGCAGTAGTTTTACACTTGTATAACACTGTTTAGAAATGGCTGCTGAACTTCTTGTAATTTTATCTTTCTTTTTCTCCAGAGAGCACCAGACTTCTTGATGTATATTTGTTTCTCTTTGATGACTTTCTGCTCATAACAAAGATAAAGCGGAATAAAAAGGTAATTCCCAACTGAAGAGAAGAGGAAGCAGAGGGTATATGGTGCCATCAAAAAAAAAAAAACCAAGAACTGGCTTGTAGCAAGGATCACTATCACTTACCAGTAACTAGGTAGTACCCTAGATGCAGCACCTCTCAGAATGAAACCCAGACTCTACTCCAATTAATTCAAGAGCTGGTTGTAATGGAGAATTGCTGAGAGGATATGGTCTGGTTAGTCCTCTGCATTCTGATGCCACTGTCATGGTGTTAGTTTGTGCGAAACATGCTTTCATTCACAGCAGAGATAGGAAGAATATTATTAGGAATATATACACAATTGCTAGTAAAAGTTGACTGGGGTTAACAATGAATATCTTATAAAAAATATCTGTGATTAGGACACAATTTACTCAACCCATTGAATATTAACCTTAGACACTACAGAAAGCCAGGGCATTAGGAAGGCTTTGGCTGTGCCCAGGTCATGCCACATATCAAGAGGTTTACATTAGTTACTGCTCCGTACAATCCTTATGGTGCATGACGTGTCCTAGGTGAAATCAATACATTTCTGATTGGCGTCTCAACACAGTATCTATGCCACCACTCTTTTATTAAGCCTCCTCCCCTCCTCCATGCTCCATCACTATTCTCCTTGCCCTCTCTGCTTTGTCCAACTCCTTTCTCCACCTCTATGCCCTCTCTAATTATTGCTCTATCTCTGTCTTCTACATGATCAAGCTACTCCTTCAGAGCTGCTTTATAATCTTCCCAAAATTGTGTTCCCAATCCATTTCAACAAATGTTTACATACTGCTAGTTACTGCAATAATCACTTACATTCTCAGAAATCCTTTCTGTAACTTTTCATAAATATATTAAATCAGTTCACTGATTTGGTTGCAGAAATCTACAAATGTGGAGATTAACCAGTACCCATCCCTCCACCCAGAGCTACAGATGGTGACTAAGGAAGGAGGCTACTGCAAAGTAGTAGACCAGCCTATTCCACTCGACAGATTAAGTTTGAAAACTGTCGATCAATTCCATACCACAGGTATGTTGTTTTATGCAAAATAAAAATTATGCTTAACATTATTTACTTTTCACTTACCTTAAATCCATCCTTTATTAGACGCAATTGGAACATAAAGAAACTAAAATTTCTTATAATGTAGATCTGCATCTTCTGTCTGCCCATATGACACCAAGCAAGTTGCCCTCTTGTTTGTTTAGAGCTCATTGAGAAACGTTGTACGCAGTTGGAAGATTCTATTTGAGGTTTAAGATTTTTCCTGTATTGCACATAAAGGAGAATTAAACCCTTAAATTGTATATTGCTAGAAATGCCGTATTTTATATACTGAACTTATTGCTCCAATCTAAAGCTTTAGCATGAGTGAAATTGTTTGCCAAGTTTAGACAAAGCGAAACGGCTCAGATCCGCCCATCCCTATTCAGCATCTCTATAACAGTAATGATTGAGAACTTGTGCCCAGGAACTCACCATCTGGGATTTTGTAAGGAGTGTCTGCGACACTCACATGCTCATTGTGCTTTAAGCAGCTGTTGAGAAGCTAAGCTTAGGGGTCGTGGCAAAACATCAAGCAGAAAATGTTTGTCATATAAGCTGAGGCTACAGGGCTGATCATTAATCTCTGAACATTTACACTGGTTTCTGTGCTGCCATGCCATTATATTGTTAATTTTAGTCTCAGGGGTGATCCTGGCCCCTCCACCCCCAGTTGCTGCTGCCCCCCCCTCCCCTGGAAATTTGCTCTTAAAGTACCAGGAGCACCATTTTTGCTGCCCCTGGTACCTAGTGGGGCACTGCCGCCTGAGGCGACAGCCTCAACTCGCCTCATTGGCGAAGCACCCCTAATTAGTCTTTAAGCATTCCTTATATATTCTATAAACAGTATCTTGTGAGTGGGTCCCTAAGCTCAGTAAATGACAGCAGCACAGAGCATGTGTAGTGAATCAGCAGAAAAGAAGATGGGGAGCTTCTTCAGAGACATAAATCTTCACTGCTAAAGGACTGTGGTTACCTAGGGCTGATAAAGAATCTTAAAACATATGGAGTGACATGTCTATATAGACTAGTTCCTTGTTAGGCTTTAGTTGTCACATATACTTTATTTGTATTAAATACTTTTCCTTGTATGGAGTCTTTGTCTGCGAGTTTTCTGAGAAGTCGGATTGCCTTACAGATGGTAATAGTCTGACAGCAGTGAGTTGATTCCAAACGAAAATGTTATTGTTGTTTTAAGAATAATCACCTAATTTTCAGGTACAGTGTCTATATTCTATGATCACATTGCAAAATGCAACTTTTAATGGTTAAGCAACAAAAAAAGACTGTGACATCATTTTCTTTCATCCTTATATTTTACAGTGTATGGTATGAAGAATGCTTTTATGGTCCAGCATGAGAACAGATACCAGCAATGCATAGCTGCCTTCATTCTCCAAACCCACACAGAATCAGAGAAGGTTTGTATCAATCGCAATGAAAAGATATAGAATAGACTGAGCAATCTCTGTACTGTTAGCCCAGGCCCATACACGCAACTCAGTCATCCGATGAGGAGGAGCAGGCACTGTCTAATGTAGCAAGGTCAGGGTTGCAGTCAGTCTGCATTCTTCTTTACAAATGCAAACATTCACTGTATAAAATGAAAAATGTTTCAAGATTTGGCTTTCCTTTGAATCACTAAACTAATATTTAGTTGTATAAGCAGTGTTTCTGAGAACTGCTGCACATCTGTGTTACATGGAGTCCTCCAACTTCTGGCACCTGTTACATTCCACAATTCTTCTGCATTTCTTGGTTTTGCCTCAGAAACAGCATTTTTAATCTCCCCGCCCCCACAAGTTTTCTATTGGATTAAGGTCTGGGGATTGGGCTGGTCACTAGAGATGGCGCGAACTGTTCGCCGGCGAACTTGTTCGCGCGAACATCGGGTGTTCGCGCTCGCCGGAAGTTCGCGAACGTCGCGCGACGTTCGCCATTTTGGGTTCGCCATTGTTGGCGCTTTTTTTTGCCCTCTCACCCCAGACCAGCAGGTACATGGCAGCCAATCAGGAAGCTCTCCCCTGGACCACTCCCCTTCCCTATAAAAACCGAAGCCCTGCAGCGTTTTTTCACTCTGCCTGTGTGTGCTGAAGAGATAGTGTAGGGAGAGAGCTGCTGCCTGTTAGTGATTTCAGGGACAGTTGAAAGTTTGCTGGCTAGTAATCGTTTTGATACTGCTCTGTTATTGGAGGGACAGAAGTCTGCAGGGGTTTGAGGGACATTTAAGCTTAGGTAGCTTTGCTGGCTAGTAATCTACCTTCTACTGCAGTGCTCTGTATGTAGCTGCAGTGGGCAGCTGTCCTGCTTCTGATCTCATCTGCTGACTGCTGCAATAACAGTAGTCCTTGTAAGGACTGCTTTTATTTATTTTTTTGTTCCAATACAGAGCAGTATCAAGCAGATTACTAGCCAGCAAACTTACTATCATCTGTCCCTGAAATCACTAACAGCTCTCCCCCTACACTATCTCTTCCAAGCACACACAGGCAGATTTTTCAGATACATTTTTGCCCTTGATCCCCCTCTGGCATGCCACTGTCCAGGTCGTTGCACCCTTTAAACAACTTTAAAATCATTTTTCTGGCCAGAAATGTCTTTTTTAGATGTTAAAGTTCGCCTTCCCATTGAAGTCTATGGGGTTCGCGAACCGTTCGCGAACTGCTCGCATTTTTGCGCAAGTTCGCGAATATGTTCGCGAACTTTTTTTCCGACGTTCGCTACATCCCTACTGGTCACTCCATAATGTCAATCTTGTTGGTCTGGAACCAAGATGTTGCTCATTTACTGGTGTGTTTGGGGTCGTTGTCTTGTTGCAACACCCATTTCAAGGGCATTTCCTCTTCCGCATAAGGCAACATGACCTCTTTGTGTATTTTGATGTATTGAAACTGATACATGATCCCTGATATGGCCTAACACCATAGTATGAGAAATATCCCCATATCATGATGCTTGTGCCACCATGCTTCACATTGTACTGTGGCTTGAATTCATTGTTTGGGGGTCATCTGACAAACTGTCTGAGGCCCCTAGACCCTAAAAGAACAATCTTGCTTTCATCAGTCCACAAAATGTTGAGCCATTTCTCTTTAGGTCAGTCAGTGTGTTCTTTGGTAAATTGTAGCCTCTTCAGAACATGCCTTTTTTTCCCAACAATGGGACGTTGCAGAGGCTTCTTGCCAATTGCTTTACTTTACATAGGGGTATTTTAATTGTAAAGTATGAGTAACTCCCTAATACTCAGGTAACTTTAGACTTCTTTTTTAGCTTTCTAGAGCTGATCATTAGCTTTGCCATTTGGCCTATTCTTCTATCCATTCGAATGGTCGTTTTCAGTTTTCTTTCACATCTTTCAGGTTTTGGTTGCCATGTCAAAGCATTTGAGATCATTTTAGCCGAGCAGCCTATCATTTGCTCCTTTATATATTTTACCCCCTCCAATCAACTTATAATCAAAGTACGCTGTTCTTCTGAACAATGTCTGGAATGACCCATTTTACTCAGATTTTCAGAGAAATGCACTATAACCAACATGCACAACATTTGCTGCCTTCCTTCTTTAAATAAGGGCCATAATTGACACTTGTTTTTTCACGGAATGAATGACCTCACTAATTGAACTCCACACTGCTATTATTTGGAAGAAGCTATTATTACTTTGAACACTGGTATTTTTGGAACAATCCTCAATGAATGATTCAATTGCACAGAATCAGCAGCATGCATGTTATGACTGTTGCTCTTTTACTTTGCTCTACTACACCTACTAGTAAATTATTTGCAATGTAGAAATATAATTTCTACCAAAAGCACAAATGAACATATTGCAGCCATAGTGACTAATTGCGATAAGATGATTTTCACGTCTTACAAGTTTGTTTGAGGTCAACATAGCTCATAGGTAAAAAAAAGTAAAACAGAATAGATAAAAAAAAAAAAACAATACCCAGTGGAAGATGGAGTGGCTGCAGTGTGTCAGTCTTAGAATCCATTAATGGCTGAAGATAGTGTTACCTGCTTTTAACCCCATGACTCGGGGAGGTTTGATTCCTGTGTCACACTGTCATATTAGCCCTTGCAGCCTTGGCCAAGTCACTGTCTTTGTGCCCCTTGAACACTAAACTTCCAGGCTTATATAGTAACTGTGTGCAACCTAAACTAACTGCACTAGACCAGTCAAAGCCAACAATGCACTATTTTTTGTACATATTAGTGAGAGAAATGAGGAAATATATGTGACTGATATACAAAACAGTGCTTTTGCTATTTCTTTGCACAGAAAACGTGGATGTCGCAGATAGAAACGGCTGTATCTTGCTACACAGAAACCCACAGATCAAAACGACTTTCAACCTTGTGGCAAACATCGGAGTCAGCGGAAATCTAGACTTGCTCTTTCTGTGCCCTGCACTTTTGTTTAGGTGTCCCTTTTTTTATTATGTATTGTTTAGTGTACAGTATTTTGTATTTCTATCAGTGTTTCATAGAGGTGGAGTATAGCTTATATTGTTAGCATTTTTTGGGGTTAAAAATAGGGATGCACCGAATCCACTTTTTTGGATTCGGCCAAACCCCCGAATCCTTCACGAAGGATTCGGCCGAATACCGAACCGAATCCGAACCCTAATTTGCATACCCTCCCTAGTGTTTTGTAGAAATAAAGACCCCAGTCTGCTCCAAACAAGCATTTGTACAGCACCAAAATATTTGATTGTGATTTAAGGTACCATCCCTCTTTAAATGTTCAAATTTAATTTTATTTTTGATAATACTATGAGATAAAAGAATATAGGTAGGAATATGCGTAGGATATGGCTTGGATTATCTGCAGGTAGGGTTGCCACCTGGCCTGTATTTTACCAGCCTGGCCAGTAAAAATGAGGGTTGATCCCAGTGTTATTGATAGGGAAAAAAGATAAAAATATGGAAAGGCCTGTATTTTTTTCCAGAAAAGGTGGCAACCCTATCTGCAGGAGAAAATGTAAATATTGAATGAATGCCCATTCCTCAAGTCACAACGATATTGTCCTGTCGCTGTGCACACAAGGGCCAGATGTCACCCTGAAAAATTCTCATGAGCACATTCCCCCATAAAAAAAAAAAAAGATCTGATATAAGCCTAACTGAGAACTGCAACCCTGCTCTGCCTGTAGGTCTCTGCTCACTGGTGTAGCTTGTTGCAGGGCAGTCAGCTAAAGGTGGCCATACACAGAGAGATCTGCTCGTTTGATGGTCACCAAATGAGCAGATTTCTCCCTAGGGCCCAACGATCAGATCAAAATGAAAGGTATGCGGGAGGTCAGATTGTGGGATGGCATCAACAAACAGATGAGGTCCGCGATCCGACGGGATTTTTACCCCTGCCTGATCGACATCTGGCCGACTCTTGGTCAGATTTCGATCGGGGAAGCCCGTTACAGGGCCCCATACACAGGCCAATAAGCTACCGACTCGGACTGAATATCTGTGCTCCACATTTTTCTATGTTCTGTTTACAAAAGCCAAACCCTTATTTTAATCCTGGTAAATCTGCTTTATCTGCAGTGCTATTTGCGTTGCTTATCTAGAGAGAAGTTTATCTGGTTTCAGCTGAAAAGGGCACAAAGTAGCCAATGGCAACTAGAGGAGGGGATTTAGTCTGACTGAGAAACAGCACACGTGTATTTTCAGGCCGCTCCATCTGGCAGTGATATGCCATTAAGGGTTGAATCAGCAGTTTCCTTATTGGGAAAGGAACCACTCCTGAAATTATTATTCCACATGCGGCTGGTGAAACTAGCATTCATAATAGTGAAAAGTGCACATGGAAAAGCAGAAATTACAGCATTTTCTCTTACCCGAGACCCTGGGCCAGTGCTTCTGTTAGCAGAAAACTGCACCGTACTTCTGTACAATCACCTGGGTGTGAGATTTTTCCACTTCTTGGATCTTGTCTGTGGCGTGGGTGCATATGCGCAGAACACCATGATGTAGAAAAAAAGATGGTGGTGTAGCGCTTCTATAGTAGTTTCCTGGGCCAGTGCATTTTCAGCAGAGATGAGTACAGACATTGGGTTACAGTCTACCTGTCCTTCACTTTTGAGCACCACGGTGTATATTTCCATGCAATAGTTGGATGTGGCTTGTAACAAATTAGCGCTCCCGGGATCCTCCATTACCACAGCTGTTAGTTCATTACACCAGCCTTTAGGGTATGTTTATTTACAGGAGGCCCCCTTTTTAACGCACAAGAGAAAAACAATAATAAAACAAAAAAAATGATGCCAGTAGATGTTAGAAATATCAGTGTTTATTCATTGTCATTTGTTTATACATATTAGAAAAAGATTTTATTTTCAACAAGCATTCTTCCATCTCACGTCTGGACAAATCCTCATTAGCTGATGCGCGACCACAAGGTAAGGCACAACTACACGACCACACGCCGCATACATAGCAATGAAAGGAAGGCTTGCTAATGAGAAGCTTGAAAAAAATCCTCATGCAAAAATCACAATGAAAAATCATCTTTTGTTCAGATAGTGTATAGAATCCAGTTACAGTGTAGTGCCATGTACCTGCAAAGTGCATTCAGCCAGAACCGCTTCACAGGCGCTTACATCATATGTGCAAATGCCTTTGGTTTCCAGGGAAACCTTTGCAGTTTTTTTTCATATAGTCCTAAAAGGTAAAATCTATCAAAATTATAAGTACTGCCCATATCCCATTTCTTTTCTGTGTGTACATTAAACAATCGCAAAAATGAAAATTTAATATAACCTTCAGCATATTGAAATAAGAAATTTTCTAAATACAATTCATTAAATATTCTTTACTGTTTCTGAAAAAATCACATTTATCTTTACTATCCCTCTCTCAGCATCATTTTCTCTTCAATCTCTCTTCATGCAGCAGTTGGGTATCGGATGAATGATCCAATATATCTTATAGGGGGGCTCCTTTTGCCTAGAAGATGTATTAGAGCTCACCCTATTAAAATCAGCAGACATCATGTCTCTCTACATGCAGGATTTGTGCAGTTATTTTTTTAGATTTTGTTTGTACAGGAATCAGTTATTTGAATGAGATCTAATACATCTGCTGGGAAAGGAAGCCCCCCTATAATATATATTGGATCATTCATCTGACACCCAACTGCAGCATGAAGACAGAATGAAGATAAACAGATGCTGAGAGAGGGATAGTGAACATGCAGTAAATGTTATTTAAAAAATGAGGAAGAATATGTAGTTGATTGTATTTACAAAGTTTCTTATTTCAGTATGATGAAGCTTATATTAAATTTTCCATTTTCGCATTAAGCAAACTATGCCCTTATAAAAATATAAAGAATATCCCCTACTTAGTTAATACAATATATTTTCTCCTTGAAAATCTGGCTTATTCCTCATTGATTCTACACTATCAACCACTGACTGTAATGTGTGTTTCCCATGGTTAGGAGCAGCATTGTAGTGGGAATTGGCAAAAATAATGCTTCAAGGTACTACAAACTTCAGCAGCACATGGCTGTTGTGTTCCACTCAGTAACATGGCCGTGCTGGAGACAAGGAATAGGCAGATGCTCTAAAATCTAGAAATATTTGCCAATACATGACGTTAACTGAAAACCACAGCTAAAAGGTACACTAAATTAAAATGCATAGCATCTGTATATCAGATGGGGAGGGTGATGTGTGTTTTTTTTTCAAAAATATTAAAGAAATAGCATTTGCTGTTTAAGGGAAGGCCCCATTCGTAGGCTTGGTTTGCTCACTATGTAGGCCACATGCTGCTGTAACGGAGCCTACAGACTGGACTCACATTAGATTCAATGGTGAGACTGCTATTGTACTAAGTTGTGCACTCACATCCAATGAACCAAAAACCACTTCTGTTTGAATCCACAATTTACTGTTTTTTTGAAGTTTACCACACTCTATAAGGATGTAGGGTTCCCTTTAATTAAAGGTGAACTATTGCGAAAATGAAAATTCAATATAAGCTTCATCATACTGAAATAAGGAACTCTAAATACAATCAATTAAATATTCTGCATAATTTCTGAAATCAAGTTAATCTTCATATTCCTCTCTCGGCATCTGTTTCTCTTCATTCGGTCTTCATTCCGGAGTTGGGTGTCAGCTATTCATTGACAGTTAGATCCAATATATCTTATAGGGGGGCTTCATTTGGCCTAGAAGATGTATTAGAGCTCACTCTATTAAAATCCCCAGACATCATGTCTCTCTACATGCAGAATGTGTGCAAAAAGCCGTTATTTTGTTCGATTTTGTTTGTACTGGAATCAGTTATTTGAGTGAGCTCTAATACATCTGCTAGGAAAGGGAGTCCCCCTATAAGATATATTGGATCATTCATCTGACACCCAACTCCTGCACGAAGACAAAATGAAAAGAAACAGATGCTGAGAGAGGGATAGTGAAGATAAACTTGGTTATTTCAGAAATTTGAGAAACAATGTAGAATATTTAATTGATTGTATTTAGAAAGTTTCTTATTTCAGTATGCTGAAGCTTATATTAAATTTTCATTTTTGAAATAGTTCCCCTTTAAAGTTATCAGCATTACACTGAGAGAAAGAAGCGCTGAATAGAAAGTACCCAGAAGAGTGGTCGGATAAGAGTTGTGGGTGACAAAATAGTTGGACTTCTGTCTTTTTCTGGTTACAGCTCAAGAACTGCTGGTAAAAGGCAATCCATGTTTTGAGCACTCGTGCCTTTGTACCAATCCTGTTCAGCAGAGAAGGAAGCTGCTCCTGGCCCTACAATACAAGGCTACAGAAGAGAATATTACTCAGAAGAGATTCATTGCTATTACAAAGGTCCCACTAAACCACTTAAAAGCAGCAGTGTTTTCAAATATCTTAAAAAAATCTATTGGCAATAAACTACTTCAGTGGCTTTCCTTTTTCTTTAACAAAGCAAAGACTGCTATTTAAATTCAGATAATAACAACCCAAAAATGGAAAAGGAGTTTCTTGATGTGTCCTTGTGCTTCTATCCAGGCTATCCCTATATCACAAGAAGACACAGTTAGCTCACTCAGCACTCTGTACAATGAGCTGTGATTCTGTACAACACTGAACATGAACATCTCCAGTCACATACAAGTATTTACAGAAACAAAACCAACTGCAGCCCATGAAGGCTCTCATACTTTGCAACAGTTTAGAAAGAACGATTCCTGACACTGAATTAACATTCTGCTAAAAAGCTACAACTTTTCCCAGAGCTCTCCAGAAAAAACCTATACGAGCAAACTGCAAATGTGGGAGCATTTCGGTAATGTACTCCTACTGTAAGTGACGTCTGTATCTAAATAGGCTCAGTATGCACAGGGGCACAAGTATCAGTGTTATCTAATACAACAATGATCCATACAGTAAGGTCCTGCAGCGGGTTGGGTACCTGCGGGTTACCTGCAAAAACCTGTTGTACCCTGCAGGTTGAAGTTCCGGGTGCGGGTTGGCGGTTCTGCGGGTCAGGCTGCAGCGATTTTTACTCCTTTTTTCTGATCACACCTACTTCTGATGATGTCACTTCCGGTTTACAATGACAGCACTTCCTGATTCTTTATGATCAGCGGGTCCGGGTTGTGGATAAGGTACTTGCTGGTTGGGTAGCGGGTAAGAATGCAGGTTGCGGGTCCGGGTTGCAGGTCCAGGTTCCAAAAAAAAATGGACCCACGCAGGATTCTACAGTAGGGCACTAACCTCATTGCTCTCTGTATACATGGCTTCTACCTTGTGATACTCTGCAGGGATCCAGCACTTTCCATGAAAGCAGCAATGCAGACACCTCTCCAAGTCATGTTATGGAGAACACCACTCTATGATCACAAATCAGGGCCCTTAAGTATTAGTGGTAATACATTATAACTATACAAAGGAGCATGACAGAGAGAATTCCTTGTTTAGCAGAAGATGGCAGAGGGAGAACAAAATAACACTGAGCAAGTACATGGTTTTCCATATATATTGCTAATGTAGTTATGAGCCAATGGTTTGTAGTTGAGACATATACAGGTATGGGATCCATTATCCAGAAAGTTCCAAATTACGGAAAGACCATCTCCCATAGACACCAATTTATCCAAATAATCCAAGTTTGTAAAAATGATTTCCTTTTTCTCTGTAATAATAAAACAGTACCTCGTACCTGATCCCAGCTAAGATATAATTAATCCTTATTGGAGGCAAAATCAGCCTGTTGGGTTTGTTTAATGTTTACATGATTTTCTAGTAGACTTAAAGAACCAGTAACATCAAATTTATTATTTTTAAATTCGTTAGTATAGAACGAAAAAGAAAACCACAAAGACATATTCAACTTTTAAATTGCAAAGTCTTTAAGAAATAACATACAGAAACTCTGCTTGCACTCATCTTCAGAAAAGGCGATGATCCATCATGCGGCACTTGATTTTTCCTCCCTGGCTATTTCCTATAAGGAAGGCAGGGAGGAGCAATTAAGCACAGTACAACGGATCGTCTTTTCTGAAGAGGAGCACAAGCGGAGTTTTGGTAACTTTTTTCTTGATAAAGCGATTTAAAAGTTTACTTTGTCTTTGTGGTTTTTTTCCGTTCTATACCAATGAATTTAAAAACATAAAAAATTGATGTTACTGGTCCTTTAAGATATGAAGATCCAAATAACAGAAAGATCCAGAAAGCACCAGGTCACAACAATTCTGGATAACAGGTCCCATACCTGTACAAGATCTCTGGGGTTAATCATAGGTCGATATACTGATATACTGTAGAAACTGAAGGTGCTCTATAAGGGCCCAGGTGCAGCCCTGCAGGCAGGAGTGAGCTTATTTGCTCCCAGGATCACTACTTATCACGTGTGCTGTACATTTTGTACACCCAAAGGGTTAACACTCATAACTCTGCTATGTTCTCTATTCACAATGAAGCCAATGAATCACTGAATGATGAATATGTTGCATCCCTGGCAACAGACTTTCCTTTCAAATGCAAATAATCCTGCGACGAAGATGATACTGTTTCCCAGTTGCGAGGAGCTGCAGCCGCAATACGGAAGGTGATGGTTTAGCTACCATTTTGCTTAACCCTCTGTTCACAGTACAAAAAAAAAACCTCACCCCTGATAACTCTTTAAAGCAGCAGCACAACATTCAGCAGGCAAAAGAATCGGGGTCCCCTAAAAGGGGCCACACACAGATTCAGCCCTCTGTATATATTCTTCTACCTCAAAACACTTTAGACAAATAAAAATAAAAATAAAAAAGTATAAAAAAAGCTTTTAACTGTTTGTCCTGAATTCCCTAAGCTTAATCATGTCAGTTTATGTTCAGGACATGAATCTAGGAGCGGCAGAAGGTTATCTTGGCAAGGCCAGGCGTGGGTTTACACAGTGTTTTGCATATGTTGTACAGCATTC
This sequence comes from Xenopus petersii, assembly GCA_038501925.1. Taxonomy (NCBI): domain Eukaryota; kingdom Metazoa; phylum Chordata; class Amphibia; order Anura; family Pipidae; genus Xenopus; species Xenopus petersii. The sequence goes on from CM076677.1 coordinate 41,797,782, forward strand.
AAATCTGACAAGTAGTCTCTAAAGACTGGGATTTGGAGGTAGACGAGTTTCATCATAAACCACACGGACTATGCAGATATTTTGCTGTTTGCACTGACAAAAATAAATGTTTATAACCAAGTCCTGCTGAATAGAATCCGCACAGGCTTTATGTTAGATCTAAGGAAAGGGCAGATGGCAGTTACATGAGAATAAAGTACAATATGGTGAGAATGTCAGTCTGAAGGTCTGTACACAGTTGACATCAGCTTCAATATTAGTGGGTCACTCAAAGGGAAAATAACCCTGTTCTACAGTTACCTCTGATCTAGAATTTAAAGGGGAATCCCACACACACATAATTTCAAGCAATCCTGCTCTTCTGCTGATCTCTCTGACTACTTTGCTGAGCTGGCTGACTACTGTTACTTTGTATCAACAGCCATCTGTCCTCAGCCTGCATCCTCCAAACCCCACAATACCCTGCACATGTGATTTCAATAAGGAACAGAACATCACAGTGCAATGCAAGTGACAAAGTGGTTCTAGATCTTCTGCTTCCCTGCCAGGTTATAAAACCATCAATTAAACAGCAGTTCCCCCCCCAGTTATGACTGGTTGGCCCAGCCTAAAGACCAGGAACATTAAGAAGAATGTCTACTGGAAGCAGAGCTTAAAGTTCATTCAAGGTGAAATTTGAGCATGTATTTGGTACAGTAAATCATATAGGAACTATGTCTAAATGGCAGTTACAAGAATCTTGTAACATATTTTAAACACTATGATGACTTGAAAAATAAATAAACCTTTAAAATAAGTCAATAACTTAGTAAAGTAAAAGCAGTTTATTTTTTTTATTTCAAGATATTAAAGGGGAACTATCACAAAAATGAAAATTAAATATAAACTTCATGATACGGAAATAATATATGTTCTAAATACAATCATCTCTCTCTCAGCATCTGTTTCTCTTCATTCTGTCTTCATGCAGGAGTTGGGTGTCAGATATTCATTGACAGTTATATCCAATATAACTTATAGGGGGCTCCCTTTCCTAGCAGATGTATTAGAGCTCATTCAAATAACGGATTCCATTACAAACAAAATGTAATGGATGTAATGCCTTTTGCACAAATCCTGCATGTAGAGAGACACTATCTCTGGTGATTTTAATAGAAGGAGCTCTAATACATCTTCTAGGCAAAAGGAGCCCCTATAAGATATATTGGGTCTAACTGTCAATGAATATCTGACACCCAACTCCTGCATGAAGACAGAATGAAGAGAAACAGATGCTGAGAGAGGAATAGTGAAGATGAACTTGATTATTTCGGAAATTGTGCAAGAGTATTTAATACATTTTATTATTTTAGTATGATGAAGCTTATATGAATTTTTTTTTTCTCAATAGTTTCCTTTAAGGCAGGGGTAGGCAACCCGCGGCTCCGGAGCCTCATGCGGCTCTTTATCCTGCTTGCTGCGGCTCAGTCTCAAGAAGCCGCCAGCAGGTGCGAGGATTGTATAGACATCCCAGGCAAGACCAAGCCGCAGCAAGATGATTCATCACGGTATTCATCACAGACCTTACCACGGTCGCACACGAGAAGCCTCCAGAGTCCAGCTGCAGCAGGTGCGAGGGCTATAGACGTGGCTGTGACGCATATTTTAATGACGTCTATAGCCGTCACCTTTAAACAGATGAGAACACTAGCATTTAATAGGGCTATTCAGTGTTTAATTTATTTCAAAGTAGGCCTACACATTGCACTTTTGTTTTTGTAACAGTTAAAATTAAAAAAAGGTTAAAACTTTTAAAAGTTTATAAGCAGTGTTATGTTTTGCGGCTCCAGACTATTTTTCTTTAGTGCAAGAGGGGGCAAAATGGCTCTTTTGATAGTAAAGGTTGCTGACCCCTGCTTTAAGGGATGCATGTACTGTTAATAAGAATGAATTGTGTTACAACATCACCACCTGCTGGCCAGTTTCCAACCATGATGTAGTTGAGGAAGTTGTCAGGAGAAAAGAAAGAGGGCTGGTCTGATTTTATTCTGGTTAGAAACCACAGATAATCTTTCTCATATATTTTCTAACCAGAAGAGCATCAGACCAGGCCTCTTTCTTTTCTCCTGACAACTTCCTTGTCTGGGTTGGAAACTATTGGCAGGTGGCACTGTTGTTAAAGGGGTTGTTCACCTTTGTAACAACTTTTAGTATGATATAGAGAGTGATATTCTGAGAGAATTTGCAATTGGTTTTCATTTTTTATTATTTGTGGTTTTTGAGTTATTTAGCTTTTTATTAAGCAGCTCTCCCGTTTTGCATTTTAAGCAATCTGGTAACTAGGGTCCCAATTTCCCTAGCAACCATGCATTGATTTAAATAAGAGACTGGAATATGAATAGGAGAGGGCCTGAATAGAAGGATCAGTAATAAAAAGTAACAATAACAATACATTTGTAGCCTTACAGAGTATTTGTTTTTTAGACACCCATTTGAAATCTGCAAAGAGTCAGAAGAAAAAAGCAAATAACTATAAAAAATAAATATTGAAAACCAATTGAAAAGTTGCTTAGAATTGGCTGTTCTATAACATAATAAAAGTTACCTTAAAGGTGAACCACCCCTTTAACAACATTTTGTCATATTAACAATACATGTATCACTTAATATCTTGGAACGAAAAAAAATAATAAATGTGAATTGCAAAAATGCCTAGAATAGCACTCTCATCAATTTAACATTCACTTATTTAAAGTTGTACTTGTACAACTTTAAATAAGTGATATTTAACCCATGGATCTTAGGGATGATGCCTTTTGGTTTCATTTTCTGATGACAGTCAGTTGTCCACGATCCTGTAGAGTCTCCCTAAACATTCAGTGCAATAATATTATCGTGAAATAAGGAATACTTCTATCAAAACCATTCAAGCTATAGAAATGTAGGCCTCTTTCGAATTTAGTGCAATGTTCAAATCACCACCTCAACCTTCATTTCTTGGTTCAGAAAATTTCCCAGCAACACCAAACTCTCCAAAACTAGCAGGGACCCTCTTACCCACAGTTTGATATTTAGTCAGAACTAAGTAGGTGCAACTACCTGCCTTCAAAAAGAACTCAGTAGGAATCAGAGCCAACACTTTTCAGTCCTGCAAACCAGGCAAAATACAAGACTCCAGCCACAGACACCCTGCCCTGTTTCAGATGTGCAGCAGGTTTGGGGCATTAGCTATAACAGGCCTCTCTTCTGATCAGAACCAGTTGTATTGTTGTGCAGATGATAGATTTCTATACATTGCAGTCACACTAAATAACTCAGGATTAAGACAACATTCCAAAACAACTAACAAAATACGCACAGCATTGAACGCTCCAACTTGAAGCTACTAAAGTGGTTTCATCTTTTGCATGTGCCAATATGTTTGGCTAACCACTAATATCTACAATTATCAGTTAAGATCAAGGGGGGGGGGGGAATGGGAGGCCTATATGAACACCAAACAGTAGTTTCAAAAGGAAGAACAACATGTTCAGACATAGTTTTGCTGACCCAGTAAAATATTTAATACATGGCTCTTGGCGTTACAATGTGATCTGCAGCATCCTTAACTGCCATTCAGTTTTAAAGGAGAAGGAAAGGTTAAAACTAAGTAAGTAAAGGAAGGTCTATATAAATATACCAGTAAACCCTCAAAGTAGTGCTGCTCTGTCAAAAGAAACACCACATTTCATTCCTTCTATTGAGTACACATGGGCTTCTGTATCAGACTTCCTGTTTTCAGCTTAGACCTCCATGGCTAGGACTTGAGCTCAGTTTGCTCCTCTCTCTCCCTCCCTTTCCGGCCCCCACCCTCCTCCACTCCCTGCTGTAATCTGAGCCCAGAGCTATGAGTAAGTAGGGAGAGACCCAGGCAGGAAGTGATGTCACACCAAGCTAAAATGGCAGCTGCTATCCTAAACAAAGAGCTTCAAGAGCGGTTTACTGTTTATGTTAAAGCATTCTGCAGAATAAATATAGTGTTATAGCTTGCACTATTGTGGCTTATCTATTGGCAATAAACTGTTTCGGTAGCTTTCCTTCTCCTTTAACATAATAAAGTAACATTCCACTAGCTTTTGAGTTGGATCCCTCAATATATGCTCTACTGCCTATATAAAGTGACAAAGATTGTTACAGTAATGCGTGAATATCAATTTGTAAAAGGTTTTTGGCACTAATTAAATAAGTTAAAATTAACACCTTACCCCCCTCCATATTCTTGCAGCTTACTATTTTGGTCGGCATCTTTACAGTCATGGCTAAGGCACCACTTAGGCTCACTTGGCAGCAGGGTAAAGACACAATAAGTTGGTAAACCAATATAACTGGTGCCATGGACAATTGAGAATGTGCCCATCCCCAAGGATGTCTAGGTGCTAAAAAAGACAACTGGGGGTCTCTGTGTCACATTAATAGGCATAGAACACAGTTTTATTCCTATATCTATCAGCAATGGTGGTACCCGCTTGAAGGATAGTTTCACTTACTGTTGCTGGTGCATTTGGCACATACAGCTGCAATTTCCATTTTGTGCCTCCATTTTATTGTTCCCAACTATTTCAAAAGTAAAAATTCAAATCCATACAAATGTACAGTGCAGATGGGCAGGGACACAAAGTCTTCTCTCGCTCCTGTGTGCTGCTTTATGAGAAATCTAAGCAATAATTTAATAGGGTTTGGCTTCCAGGAAGGTGCAGCAGTGGAGGTATAGGCTTTGGACACACAGGGAGTTTAGTGGACAAAATCTCAATTCTGGATACAGGTATTCTCCCTGTGTGACATAAGCCATAAAGAAAAAGACAACCAAAACATAAATGCATGACACACTGGACATATAAAAGGAACAATACTATAAGCAGTGACAAGTCACTCTATGCAGTTTGAGGGGACAGAAGTTATTTTTGTGCTGCTGAGGCTTGGCTCACTATCACGTCTTATTTGTACTCCTTTATGTCCTTCCAACCAAACAGGTAAATTATAAAACAAGATGATTATTCCCACCAAATTACCACCAAATATTAGTAACTATTGGACTGATTTCCTGGTTTACTCTGAAATTATGTATAAAAAAATATGCAGTTGCCTCTCTGTTTACAGGCAACTATTTACAGGCAGCCAAACCAAACAGAAACTAAAAACACATTTAAAATCTGGACTGAAAGCTAAAGGCAGGATAAAGACCATCACGTGGCCTTGTGTTCTCATGAAAAATACAATTATCTGACATTGTATCAATAAAATATGTCCAAAGGTATACTGTGGTGCCAAACACAATCTTCATCCAAAGAAATAAGTACTTTGAGTGCTTTATGAAGTGCATTAACAAAAATACTATGTGTAAATTGCAGGTATCTATTGAGCAGGTGTCTCCTATCCTTGCAAGTCACCGAAACATGTATCACACACACGCACAGGTTTTTTGGAGGAGGGAGTTAAGGCATTCTTTGAAGAACATTCCGCACAGAAGATATTTCCACATTGTCTACAATGGTGCTGCAAATGAAAAAACACAACAGGATTGGATAGACTGCAACTCAATGTGACATTTACAGTATATGCTACAAGGACAGATACAAGCACGCAGAATATCCATAGAAATATATGTTGCCTGTAATTTTAGTGTCAGCAATACAGATTCTAAATTACTGGCATTGAAAGTGTTAATTTAAACTGTATGTTTGGATGAATTTGCCTTTTCTCTGTAATAAAGACAATATGCACTTTCTATTGATATACAAGGCAAATAATAACCCTCTGTTGATGGTAAGAGGTGTAGCTGGTGCAGATGAAGAGAACCTATTTGAAATATAGAAGATTTCACATACCCTTCTTATTGTCACAGAAAATCCTTTGCCGCAGGACATGCAGTTCTGCACGTCATTATCCTCTGTCCACTTCCTATTGAGTGCTTGGCTGTGCTTAATCTGTATATGGATAAAATGAAATACAGAGTATATACTCCAGTCCATACCATTATGCATTGAATCCCTGTTGTATATACTAGTGCAAGGAAACTGATGTTGATGATGAAGCTGACTGTGATCTATCACATGAATGATAGCCAGGACGTCAGTCATCAGACATCTTGAGAGAACACCTTCCCATCTGCCATTTGCTGGTCTTCTAAATTGACTTTTTCACCTCTGTAATGCACTATGAAGCAAATCTGTGCCTTTCTGGAGGAGTCAGTAGACTGTATTCTATTTACAGAACCTGTCGCACTCACAGGTCTTACATTAGTAGAAAAAATTAACGATAATGCAGATGATACCCGCACTCCTTCACAATATTTCCGGGTGCTTGGTCAAAATAGTATGTAAATAATTGTAAAGAGGACCAGCACTCCGTTTCCAAAACTCCATAATTTATTGTAATATCACAGTGACTCCAACGTTTCGGCCCACTTATATATATATATATATATATATATATATATATATATATATATATATTATATATATAAAGAAGAAATGACCAGCAACACCGAGTCCTTTGGTGAAAAAAATCAAAGTGTATTAAAAATACATGTAAAGCCGACGTGACGTTTCGGTCTACTCAGTGACCTTTCTCCTCAGGGATTTCCCTCCCCTAATTTGCATATGCGAATTAGGATTCGGTTCGGCCAGGCAGAAGGATTTGGCCGAATCCAAATCCTGCTGAAAGAGGCTGAATCCTAGCCAAATCCAGGGCCGGATTTCTTCCCCGTCGCCCCTAGGCCGCGCGGTCCTAGCGCCAGCCTTCCCAGCGCGCCGACGAAAAAACGCCGGCGCAGCTGGTGTAGATGAATGGGGACGCGAACGTCCCCATAATGCGGGTGGGCGGCATGCCACCCCTATTTTTTGCCGCCCTAGGCCCGGGCCTATGCAGCCTTGCCGCAAATCTGGGCCTGGCCAAATCCCAAACTGAATCCTGGATTCGGTGCATTTCTAGTTCCCACACATGTTCTGTACATGCCAGACATACTCTTGCAAAGCAATTCAGCAATAATAGGTCTGGTTAAAACAGGCAATTCCAATTATTAAAAATGGAGTCCACATACTTTTGGATATGTAGTATGTATATAAATATGTATAGGCAGCACTCCCAGGATTTAAAGAATTGACAAAAAAATTGTAAATGCACAAAATGAAAGGTTTATTTTCATTGGAATCCAGATAAAGGATTCTATGTGAGACTGAAATGTAGAGTTTTTATTTTGTGCATTTACATTTTTTGTTTGGCAAATCCTTTGAGTCCTGTCCTTTGTCCTGTGTATTTTATGTATAGCACCCAGGTTTTGTTCCTGCATATGGTGTGCACCCTTTGGACTATGATATATTAGGGATGCACCAAATCCACTATTTTGAATCTGAATTTAAATATGTAAATCAGGGTTGCCCAAATTGAAATATGTAAATTAGGGCAAGGAAGGGTTAAAGAGAACATTATGTGGCAAAGGGAAAAGGAAGATCACAATGATGTAAATGAAACATTGGAACTTTTTTTTTTTTGTTTATTGAAATCAGTTATTCTTCCTGAACCTGCTGAGTATGATACGTTTTGTATCTATCTATCTATCTATCTATCTATCTATCTGGACATAGGTTTGTTGTAAAACAAAAGTGAATATTTTTCTGATTTAATACAGCAGAGCCTAAGTAGCAGTAACTGGAAAGGATACCTGTAGTGATTGGTTTTCCCTGCCAAGTTCCTCCATTGCATATGAAGTTTCGTCCACTTTTTTCCGCAGTTCAAATATTTTGGCTTGGAGCTTTTCAATTTCACCCTCACTTTTTAGACACCTAGGATAAAAAAAAAAAAAAAAAAACAAAAAACATAGCAACATGAAATGATTTAGGGTAGAAGGAGAACGTGTGTTATCAAAAGAAACCCATAGCTACTATAATGTTAATATTATCACAGTTCCATTCAAGATTTTCTGAAATTTATCTTATGGTGCTTGATGTTCTGCAATTAATCTGCAGTCTGCAAGTTACGGTGGCCATACACTATAAGATTGCCAAAGGTTGCCAAAATACTGGAGCTTTCCCCCCGATATTCCATTTACCAGTAAGGATTGCAGAAAAAAAACACTCAGGAAAGGCCTTTGACTACCTAAAGAATTTTTGCTGCCTGTAATGTAATGTTTTAGAAAACATCCTGGAAAAAGATGTCTTCATGATATATTACAAATGCACAAGTAAGAGAAACAAAGAGCTTTACATGAACAAATCTTATGTGGTACCACCATGTGTCAAAATGTAAACAGTACTATAAACTTTACTCAATGCTGTTATTCCTCCCTGTACTTTATTAAATTTCGGGTGGTGTATGGCCAAGGTGGATCCTACTCAATTAAAGGCTCTTAAAGTGATACTGACATGTTCCTATAAAAATAGGAACATAGTCGGTATCAGTGAAAAGAAGCTGCACGCAAACTATAAGCAGCTAAAAGCTCCCAAAAGCCGCCCCCAGCCCAGCGAACCCCACTTCTTAGCAAAATTTATTTACAAGTGCAAAAGCAGTAGATGTTCTTTAAATAGTTAAAGGGATTCTGTTGCGATTTATTTGATGTATTTTTTATTCCTAAACTACACTGTTTACACTGCAAATAATTGACTCTACAATATAGAATCGCATTCTTGAACCAGCAAGTGTATTTTTTCTTAGTTGTAATATTGGTATGTAGGAGCCATTTCAGGTCATTTTGCCTGGTCATGTGCTTTCAGAAAGAGCCAGCACTTTAGGATGGAACTGCTTTCTGACAGGCTGTTGTTTCTCCTACTCAATGTAACTGAATGTGTCACAGTGGGACCTGGATTTTAGTATTGAGTGCTGTTCTCAGATCTACCAGGCAGCCGTTATCTTGTGTTAGGGAGCTGCTATCTGGTTACCTTCCTTTTGTTCTGTTTTTAGGCTGCTGGGAAGGGGAGGAAGGGGTTATATCACTCCAACTTGCAGTACAGCAGTAAAGAGTGACTGAAGTTTATCAGAGCACAATCAAATCACATGATTGGGAGCAGCTGGGAAACTAACAATATGTCAGGCCCCATGTCAGATTTCAAAATTAAATATAAAAAAACTGTTTTTTTTGAGATACAGATTTCAGTGCCAGATTCTGCTGGCGCAGCACTATTAACATAAACATTTTCTCCCATGGCAGTATTCCTTTAAACAGGTCCCTTAACGTCACAGCAGCCATTGGGGTTATTAGGCCTGCCTGTTTTTTAGGTCAAATGAGAGAGCTGAAATGCTAAACTTGAGAACTGACTTGAGAACAAAAACAGAAATAATTACAAAGCCACAAAAAATAATAAAAATAAAGCCTGACTGCAAATTATCTCAAAATAAGTTTATATAATACTCAATTATTGTTGATTCTTGTTTTGAACAGATTGATATGCACACAACATGGATTAGAATGGCACCTGCTGATATGCCCAAACCAACCTTTCTAACAAAGCACGTCGGTCATCCTGATTGTTCTGGACTGTTGCTTCTAATACTGCATTCTCTCCCCGAAGGTCATCTGTTTGCTTCTCCAGCTCACCAACCCTGCGCTGGCTGCTCTGCCATTCTTTCTTTAATGTTGCCAGGTTTTCATTTAAAGCTGTAATCTGCATGTTTAGCTTTGACTCGTTTGCCTCATGTTTCTTCTTTTGCTCTTCTTTTTCTTTTGCTTCTGCAGACTTAGAAGGTCAATAAACAAGGTGATCATTAGTTTAAAGCACAGCACAGTATAAAGAACATGGGAAGCATACTGAGTAAAATAAACATTTACAGTATTAGAATACCATATTTATACCCTAAAGATAACAATAATCTATCTTATAAGTGAACCAGTACAGTATAGTTCCACTGAACTGGCAAAGAATGCCTACCAATTATGTTCTGCCTAGTACAGACAGAATTGTGGCTTCAAATATGGGATTGGTTGCTATGGGTCCCTAGATCAGGCTAAATGGCAAACTCTCCAAATGCTTTATTCTTGTCTTCCTTCAAATGGCAAATATGCTAAAAGCTCAGCTGAACCCATGCCTTTCACATGCTAACCCTAAGCATATGTTTGCATTTGTAACCAAATGATACCTATACAGGCACTGGTACTACATGGGAATGTGTATTCAGAGGTTTCATGTGCTTGATACTTTCCAGCCAGTGAAAACAACGGAGATTGGAAGTTTGTCTGTTACAGGTGAGGCACCATTTGTGTTTTCTCAGTTCCAGATGTTTTTGTCAGTCAAATACAAGCCCAGTAGCTTTCCTCTCTTACCAGTTTCTCTCTCATCTCCGTGCTATGTTTCTTCCATTCATCTTGCTTTTTTTTGCAGTCCTCCTTCAGAGCCTGCTGGTTATTCTTTTCCTGCTGAAGAACTGAATCTGAGTTATCAAGTTTGGCCTGTAACTCCAGTTTCTGCTGGATTAGTAGTTGTTTGGCATCCTCAAAACTGTTGGTTTTCTGTTGGCAATGAAAAACAATGAACTGTAAATATTCAGTGTATAAGCAGAACCAATTCTGAAGAGCTGCACTGGAAATTCAGAAAGCGATGCTTGAGATGGCTAATGTATTTTGTTAAGCACTTACTACTTTCTTTGCCAAACTTCTATTTTTAACTGTCCTATCATGACTACATTCTTCTGGACACTAGACTTTCTAGAGCCAACACTGGAAAGCATTGTTCAAGTGTAATCATTATTACCATTCAGTTAATGGAGCATGATAAATCGTCCTTTATGTAGATGGTTAAGGCTAGTGTCTGAAGTTACGGATGCTCCACAGGAGAATCTGTTGCCTAGCTTCTCCCTCTCACTTCTGCAGAGTGGAGGCAATGCTTTCGGGTGCAGAAAGAGCAGGAGAAGAGGGACAGTGGATTATCGGCCCTTACCTTACTACAGTATCGTTATTAGCTAAAGATCCAATCAGGCTACTACACTTGAACAAATTAACATTTTGGACTCAAGTGTGCATGCTCCTGGTCATCAGGAGTTGGTAATAGCAGTCACTGCAACTCTGCATTTCCAAGACTGGTTCAGGGGAGAGATGCCATACTATGGGGTTTCTTTGCTGTGGGGAGAGGGGAGGGGACCCCTGGTTAAACTAAATTTGATCTCTTTTAAAGATTTCCACTTTGCAGCAGCTAAATGGGATGAAAGATTTTGTTCTTATTTTAAATTTTTACCTTTTGGCATTCATCTTTGATACTTTTCAGTTCTTCTCTTGTGTTGCTTAATTCTCCCTCAAGCTTCTCCTTTAAGGAGCTTAGATTAGTTACTTTCAGTTTTTCATCACTTATTTCTTTCTCAAAGAAGACCTAAAAAGACAAATGATAGCAAACATATATATAAAAACAATCCAAGTAAACAAAACTTTAACTCACCTACACATTATGTGGCTTGTGACTAGCCCCTTGCTGAAAGTCCTGTAGAAATTCTGTAGGATGCACATATGTTAACATCACTCAATCCCTGAATACTAATGTTTTGTCGTGCCACGACCCTATATCTTAAGGAGATAAATCATTGTGTATAATGCGGAGGCATCACTGATTGGTAGGATCTGAGCCTAAGCAGCTACAGCAGGCAGGTAGATCCTGACTTACTCCAATTTACTTACTGGATTATACTAACAAAATGAAAGAACAAAATTGAGTGAGAGCTATTGCTGCATGAAGACGGTTAATTAGTACTTTTACCAACATCTGGCTGGAAATTTGACAAATAGTGGTCATATGCGGAGGATTGTGAGAATGGTTACAGAAATTCCAAAGATCGCCTCCAAAGACCTGCAAGAACATCTTGCTGTATGGCAGGGTGATGAGAAAGAAGCCCTTTGTGCACTCACGCTACAAACAGTGTTGCTTGTTGTATGCAAAAGCTCATCTAGACAAGCCACAGTTATTTTGCAACAAAGTGCTTTGGACTGATGAGACAAAAAATGAGTTATTTTGTCATAACATAAAGCGCTTTGCATGGCGGAAGAAGAACACTGCATTCCAAGAAAAACACCTGCTTCCTACTGTCAAATTTGGTGGAGGTTCCATCATGCTGTGGGCTGTGTGACTAGTTCAGGGACAGGAGCCCTTCTTAAAGTCGAAGGTCGGATGAATTCAACCCAATATCAACAAATTCTTCAGGATAATGTTCAAGCATCAGTCACAAACCTGAAGTTACGCAGGGGTTGGATATTCCAACAAGACAATGACCCTAAACACACTTGGAAATCTACAAAGGCATTTATGCAGAGGGAGAAGTACAATACTCTGGAATGGCCGTCACAGTCCCCAACTTGAATATCATCGAAAATCTATGGGATGATTTGAAGAAGGCTGTCCATGCTCGGCAGCCATCAAATTTAACTGAACTGGAGAGATTTTGTATGGACGTATGGTCAAAAATACCGCCATCCAGGCTATAGGAGGCATCTAGAGGCTGCTACATTTGCAAAAGGGGGATCAATAAAGTATTAATGTAGTATCTCTGTTGGGGTGACCAAATTTATTCACCTGTCTAATTTTGTTATGATGCATATTTTCTGTTACACACAGAGTTAGAGTGCTCACCTGAACGTAATTACCCTCTCGGGTGCCGGGTGCTAGACAGTCCACAGGACCTCCTGCTCAAGGTCCAAACATCTCGAACATCCAAAGAAAACTGTAGCACACCGATCAAACTTGTCTTGTGAAAAAAAGTGTTTTTATTGGCTCACGGCAGACAAAGTTTGGCAACGTTTCGGGCCACGCAGGGCCCTTTATCAAGCCATGCTTGATAAAGGGCCCTGCGTGGCCCGAAACGTTGCCAAACTTTATGTCTGCCATGAGCCGCTAAAAACACTTTTTTTCACAAGACAAGTTTGATCGGTGTGCTACAGTTTTCTTTGCATATTTTCTGTTAATCCAATAAACTTTATGTCACTGCTGAAATGCTACTGTTTCCATAAGGCTTGCTATATATTAAAAGGAAGTTGCTACTTTAAAAGCTCAGCCAATGATAAACTAATTTCAAAGAATTAAGAGGGGTTCATATGACTGTAGTATTGGGATTAAAGTATTGTGTTTGAAGCACTCAGAATAGAAGGTTTTTGGTACAAGTGAACTGAGCAGCTTGTGTGGAAATACAAATAGCATTGTAATCATTTGCCAAAGGCTACAAAAGATTATAGATTTCGACCACAGATCCCCTTAAACCTGCCAATAAATAAAGATTAGTAAAAAAAAAAAAAAAAGGCTTGTGCTTTCCTCTGCCATACACTTGTGCAACACTGAAGGGACACGGTAGGAAGCAGGGACTATAATGGACTTTTGTGTCTTGTGCAATATATTATCTTTCACTTCACTAGGATTAAGGGTAATGAAGTTTCCAATTGCAAACCTTTTTGACAATGTAATTAAAGGAGAACTAAAAACATCTAAACCCCAGCCCCCCTCAACTGGCCTCCCTCACTGTTAACTCTATGCACAGTTTATTCTATTTAAACCTGCTCCTACTTGTAAATGGGTAATACACATGCAGAGGTGTGCAGCGGAGTTCACTGGTGCCACTCTGGATGAAGGATGAGTAGGGAAAGAGGAAGAAACAGGGAAATTTGAGTGAGAGTAGTCATAGAATGTCATCCTAGACTCATCATCACAGTGCACATGTATAAAAATCAAGCTTTATGAGAATTGCTGAAAACATTTCTGAGTAGAAAGGAATATACCTTCTGCTCCTTCAGTTCCTGCAGTGTTTTCTCCCTCTCCTTTAATAAATGTTTATTTTTAGCTATATTCTGCTCCAGATTCCCTCTAACAGAGGTTAGTTCTTGAATAAGCTTCTTGTGACCATTGATTTCATTCCGGTTTGTTTTTAGCTCTTCCTGTGCAAGAACAAACTTTTCCTCTGTACTCTGGTAACAAACAAACACCTTCATTATTTCCAGCACCGATATTTCATAAATCACTTGTGTTTTTATTCAAAAAGAACAATGAATAGTTTGAAAGGAAAAGCTAAAGATTGCCAATTCCTGCAATGTACAAAACATCATCTCTTCTGCTGCCAGCACAATCATGCATGTGATTTTTGTTTGCCCCCAACATAAGTTCTATAGCGATTTATATCCTATGCAGTTCGTAGTTTTGTTCTAGCCCTAAAAGACAGAGTTTGCCAAATTTAACCTTTGACAACAAAGAACTACTGAAATCAAATTGTAACCCCCATATGTTACTACTAATAATAAAAAGAATACAGACACAGTACTGGAGAACAATGCCTAAAAAAGAATATGTTTAGAAATGCTGTATTTTAACCTGCACATTTAAATTCCCAATGTGGAAAATTAACATAATGATAAAAAAGATGCATAATTTCCTGTGGCCTGCCATCAGCAAACTCCTCTGGCCTCCTGCCTCAGCCACGGACTATATGGGATCAACTTTACTATATGAATAAGTCAGCAGTGGAGAAAGTCAAGATAAAGGAACACCTCTTTGGGCCGTGTATCTGTGTCCACAATCACATCATTTTTACAATTCTTTTCACAGAAAGTCAGTTTCTGAGCATGTGAAAAAACTAAGGTCAATTAACACGCTCTTCAGCAACAGATATGAAGACATATTTTGGTCACATTACACAAAATTCAAACAAAAGATAAAACAATGAGTGATAAATCCTACTTTAAGATCCTGCCGTATTGCAGATACTTCTGACTCTTTCCCATACATATCTGACTGAAGGTTATTAAGCTTCTCCTGAAGGATATCTTGGGCTTTCTGCAGATCAGACACTTTTCCTTTCTCAATTTCTAGTTCACTGCATAACACTGTCACTTGCTGCTGTAATTTTCCTTCTTGTTCTGCCTGTAAAGCACAAATGCAAAAGGTGTGTTTGTTCAGGTTGTGCAAAAGGAACTAAACTCAAATCGTGGCAAAAATAAATGTATATGCAACATCCCAATATGTTTTATATAGTGAATAAAGTACCCCCTAATGTTAAATATTAGGATATATATAGGTCACCAAGGAGTTCCATGATCTCCAATCAAGACCCCAGATCCGACAATGCCTTGAAGGTTGTGTGATTAACAGACTTGTAAAAAAAAAAAAAAAATCATGGTAAGGCATTGTGGGCACTGAGTCTTAAGCTAGCCATACACGGGCCGTTAAAAGCCCATGTGTGGGGCCCTCTAACGGGTTTCCCCGATCATTATTAATAATGCTAACATGGGCATTACCACAAGGCACAGACAGGTAAACACTTATGATCTATAGCTATACACCAGGGAAGAGTCCTGCATTTTTGCATTTACCTTTTGTGCTAACTGGGTGGTCAGGGCTTCAACCTCAGATTTATGTTTCACTTTCTCCTGATCTGAAGTTTCCTGCATTTTTTTCAGTTGTGTCTGGAGTTCCTGCTCCACTTTCTCCTTCTCTTTGATAGCACTGTGCAGCTTTGCAACATAACCACGGGCTTTTTCCAACTCTGCTTTTGTCTGGGTGGATTCCTTTTCGAAGGAAAAAAATGAAAACATGTTTACCTGCATTTTTATAAACTTGGGAATAGCTTAGAATGAAATACGCTACACATATTCAATAACAGGGAATATAAACAAAAGAAGAAACCAGATACACATGCAGACAAATTATTTCATAGTTTACTATAGTGCTTGTCTGCCTACTGGATCTAAGACAGTGGCTATGGGCCCATACATAAGAGACATTTAGGGTGAAATCTGGAGTGACAGCATTTTTGATGTTCTTTAAATCATAGAAGGATAGACAACTTGTTCATTTATATGGTTTATATGTAGCCTTATTGGGCTCCCAAAAGACTCTCATATAAAATGATTTGGGCATTTTAACAAAAAGACAGTTTCTTTGTTGGCAAGGTCGGCTTATTCCTCTGATGTATGTAGACAAAACTATTATAGTAGTAAATGGTTTATAAATCAGTGGCAAATGGTTTGGTTAGTTCCAATATTCCTGAAACGTGATCTGAGTATTATTCTTGTATTTAACTTTGCTCCTATCTATATGCAGTCAATTTTATTCTAAAATATTTCTCCCACTTAAAACTGCCTCAGCCCTTATGTGAACCATTCAGATTAAATAACATATCAGGCAATGTTTTGGCCATTATCTGACAGACAGCAATTTTACAATAGTAGTGACAATCACCAATTGATATCATCAGATAAGCAATATACGAAGATCTTATCGGAAGCTGACATAAATCTTTTAACCTGTCCGATCTAATAAACAACGTTTCCCATGATATGACTATATCTTGGCATCTATGGTCAGCTTAAGGGAGGTTGAAAGACAATTCCTTGAGAACCATATATTGTTACCTGTCAAATGCCTAACATTATAAATAAGAAAACAAAACTTTACCTCCTGCTTATTTTCCAGCACAGACTTGAGCTCATTCACCTCCTTTGCTGCTGCATCCACCTGTCTTTGTAGATTCAATTTCACTTCTTCCTGTGTCTTCTCCTAATAAAGGAAGTGCTATATATTTGGTTTGGTTATGAAACAAGTTCCTTTTTATAATTCGGTATAAGAAGTGAAAGTTAAGGATTACAGACCATCTTAAAGGAAGACTATACCTATACCTCCAAAATGAACACTTAAGCAACAGATAGTTTACATCATGTTAAGTGGCATATTAAAGAATCTTACCAAACTGGTCTATATATTTAAGTAATTCTTGCCCTTTTACATCTCTTGCCTTGAACCACCATTTTCTGATGGTCTGTGTGCTGCCTCAGAGATCACCTGACCAGAAATACTACAGCTCTAACGGTAACAGGAAGAAGTGAGGAAGCAAAAGAAAGAACTCTGTCTGTTAATTGGCTCATGTGACCTAACAAGTATGGTTTGTTGGTATGTTTGTGTTCACAGTGAATCGTATGATCCCAGGGGGCGGCCCTTATTTTTTAAAATGGCAATTTTCGATTTATGATTACCCAATGGCACATACTACCAGAAAAGTATATTATTATGATAATGGTTCATTTACATGAAGCAGGGTTTTACATATGAGCTGTTTTATGCAATATCTTTTTATAAAGACTTACATTGTTTGGGGGGTATCGTTTTCCTTTAAGACGACTGCACCCCCCCCCAAGGGTCGCACACATGGGCCAACAGCTGCTGACTTGATCTGGAATGGTCCGGTCAGCAGCTTTTATAAGTTTATAGAAGTCCACTTCAGTACATGCAAAAATAAATAGTTCATCCAGCAAACCAGCTTTCAACATTTTTTCTGCCGAGATGCTTTAGCAGAACCATCAAAACACGCAAAACTGCCTGTCACCACTTTTTCACTCTGCAGTATCATAAATGGCCTGCATGTCCATCTGTCCGCCTGTCTGCTATTGCCAGAGCATTGCACATTTTTGTATGCAAAGTTTTGATATTTGATTAAGGCAATTTTCTGGCCATCACAGCAGTCTTATACACAGACGGCAGCAAATCATCAAAAAATTGCTCAAAAATGCCCAGTGCCCCATTTTCAAGCAATATTGCAATTAACCAGACAGGGGCTGAGCAATTTCAGTTATATTCTATGGTAAAGTTATTGGTCCTTTTATAACTGAAAGAGTGCAAACATACTCTGAAATCTTTTCATCTACACACCAATTAACTCACCATGCCCTCAATAATTGCCTTCCCTTTCTTTTTTTCTTTTTGCAATTGATCCCTTGACTCCTGTAAAGATTTGCCATTCTTTGATAATTTGTCTTTTGTCTCTGCAAGATCTTTCTGCAAAGTGTCTCTCTCCATTTTGGTTTTCTCTTGGCTAGCCAAGACATCTTGCATTTTGCCTGTTATTTTCTCCAGGTCTTGCTTCAACGTTTCTATATTCTCTTTAAGACTTTTCCTTTCTTGCTCATGTTTTGAAATTAATTCTTTTGACTGCTGGAGAGACTCCAATTTTGTCTGTAGTTCCAGTTTCATGTTTGATATCCTGTGGAAATATTAGGCAAACGGCATTAGATTTATTCAATGTTTCTCTCTGTGTGACATACTTGCTTTTTCAGAAATCCAATATGACACAGCAACATGCAATAGTTCCAAAATGTAAAAAGCCTTTATTGAAGACATGGCTTCATGATCTGTTACAACACACAGAACGTTTCAGGCCTATTTCCAGCCCTTTGTCTATACTTGCTTTTTTCGCCCCTTAAGTTTGAAGCTTACGTTTACTATAATGTATTGCACTAGTGAGATTAAAGGGTTCATACAAATTTGAATTAACTTTTAGTATTATGTAGACAGTGATATTCTCAAACAATTTGCAACTGGTCTTTCTTTTTTTTTTTTTTTATTTGTGGTTTTGGAATGATTCAGCTTTTTTTGTTTTGCAGCTCTCAAATAGTTCTCTCATGTGAGAAACTGGAATACAAATAGGAGAGACGTCTGTATAGAAACACAAACTATCAAAATGAACAATCACAATAGAACTATGGGACTCAAGAGAAATATTTTTTGGTTGGCAAAAGTGAAAAAAGGTAGAAAATAAGAGGTTAACTATAAATCCATACATAGGGGTAATTTACAAATAACCTGAACAGAAATGCAAAAGTACTAAGGGGGGCAAGTGATCCTACAGTAAGCACTTTAATCTGTGGTCAGCTGCACTCTGCACGACTTGGTTGAAAAGAGTAGCATATGAATGATGCATACGTTAGGGGATAGGTAGGAGGCAGTGTATGCACATGCATACATGACCGAAACTGTTACACAACTTACAGTACTTTCGCCTCCTCTAACTGCTTGGTCAGGTCTGCAGCTTTCAATTCCATCTGAGCACTCTGTTGCTTCTGCAGCTGCAGCTCCTGGGCTGTCTGTTCCTGGTTTGTTTTCACGCTGATTAGATCTGTTTCAAGTTTCTGTTAAAGGTTAAAACATATTTAAAGGGATGGTTCTCCTTCAGGTTAACTTTTAGTATGTTATATATTAATTGCCAATTCTAAGCAACTTTACAATTGGTCTTCATTATTTATTTTGTATAGTTTATGAATGATTTGCCTTCTCCTGACTTTTTCTAGCTTTCAAAAAGGGGTCACTGACCCCCTCTAAAACAAATCCTCTCTAAAACTACACATTTGTTATTGCTTCTTTTTATTACAGCTCTTTCTGTTCCGAACCTCCCCAATTAATATTCTATAATCTCATTCATATCAGTGCATGGTTGCTAGGTTAATTTTGACCATAGCAACCAGATTGCTGACACGGCAAAATGGAGAGCTGCTGAATTAGAAGCTAAATAAAAAACACAAATGATAAAAATTTAAATCCAATTGCAAATTGTCTCAGAATATTGCTCCCGACGTCATACTAAAAGTACTAAACTCAAAGATGAACAACCCCTTTAATGGTTTATACTTTAGTTTGGTAAAAACCAAATCTTTACCAAAATAAACCATTACTCATCAGAAAGTAAATTGCTTCTAGATCATACGATTTTCCTCATGAACCACCAACAGTGCATATTCTTTAAAGCCACATGGGAGCAATCAGTAGCTGTATCACTTACCCACATATTGATTAAGCTGTGCTGCTGTGGGTCCATTCTGAATTCTGCACTATAGGTGGGTTCTTGTATATAAATAAATATGAGGTTCTACACAGATACTAAACCATGCTATATGTGCATCATATGCATCAGTATCATATAAGAGTTTCACTCCCTTACAAATTGGCTTACAAACCTGGACGCAGTGGCACCGGGTACAGACACAGAAGAGAGCACAAAAGCGAGCAAATATAAGCGGAGGAGCCGTTTTTTTCAGCCTGCATTTTTATACAGACAGATAAGCTCCAGCCTACGTAAGCCCACTCGCTTTGCGAGATTTTCATAAGAATAAGAAACTTCAATATACTTAAAATGAAAGATAAAAGAGTGGCCATATCAATTTAAAATATAACCATTTCAAAAAGGAGATTTTGTGTACTCACCGTTAAATCTCTTTCTCTTTGGTCGCTTGGGGGACACAGGGACACTGGGGTATAGCTGGAACCACTAGGAGGCAGGACACAACAAAAAAATAGAAACTTGACCCCTCCTCCTCCTGCTATACCCCTCCTCTGTAGGCAGAGACACTCAGTTCGTACCAAACGAGAAACAGGAGGTTATTAATAATCAACAGAAAATCTGATAACTAATTACAAGAAGAACAGAGTCAACCAAGTCTGAAGCCAAGAGAAGGCCTCTATCCAGAGAGGGAAGCCCTGTGTCCCCCAAGCGACCGAAGAGAAAGAGATTTAACGGTGAGTACACAAAATCTCCTTTTCTCTAGGTCTGCTTGGGGGACACAGGGACAGTGGGGATGTACCAAAGCTGTCCCCTGAATCTAGGGCAGGAAATAGAGGCCTACGTGGAACCAGACACTACAGCCTGAAGTACCTTCCTGCCGTAGCGGGTGTCAGATACCACAAGGTGCCAAATTGGTAAAATTTGGCAAAAGTATGGATTGAAGTCCACATTGCAGCCTTGTTCTGCTGAGGCTTGGTTTCGAAAAGCCCTCTGGTGGAATGTGCCTGATTGATCTGGGGGAACCTGACTGTGATGAATAGGATCTCTGGATGGCCTGTTTTATCCATCGGGATATGGTGGTCTGAGTAGCTGGTGTGCCTCTGAGGGCCTGAGGGAAGGACGAACAAGTAGTCCGATAGACGGATGTCCTCGACCCGGTGCAGGTAAAACTTGAGGGCCCTAACGGGGTCGAGGGTGTGCAGTGCTGCTTCCTTTGCATTGGAAAGGGATGGGCAGAAGGTAGGAATCGTAATTTCCTGGTTGAGGTGGAAAGTGGAAACCACCTTGGGAAGAAAAGAGGGAGAAGTATGAAGTACTGCCCTGTCGTTGTGGAAGGTCAACAGAGGAGACCTACAGGAGAGGGCAGAGATCTCAGATACTCTCCATGCTGAGGCAATAGCCAGCAGAAAAAAACTGTTTCCATGTGAGCCACTGAAGTGGAATAGAATCCATGGGTTTAAAGGGAGCGTGTTGCAGGGCACGTAGGACTAGGGTTAAGTCCCAAGTTGGCACCGGTGAAAGTACCAGGCGCTTTATGTGGGCCATTCCCTGAAGAAAAATCCTAACATCTGGGAACAAGGCAAGAGGTCTTTGGAACAGGATGGAAGTGCCGAAAACTGAGATTTCATCGATCCTGTATAAGGCCAGAAGGAGTGGAGTGGAAAACTTCAGTGAATTGAAACCATTACATTGCCACCACCAATGGTAAGTGAACCAGACCCAATGGTACGTCTTGGCGGAGACCGGTTTGCGGGCTGCACGCATGGTAGAATGACAGTGTCAGAGAACCCCTTCCGTCTCAGGATCGCGGTTTCAGTAGCCACGCCATCAAATTGAGGTTGGCAAGACAGTGGTGAAGGATTGGACCCTGAGAGAGAAGGTCCAGGATGAGAGGCCAAGGTTCCTCTACTGAGAGATGTACTAGATCCGAGACCCAGGATCGACGGGGCCATGTTGGAGCTATGAGGATGAGAGTAATGAGTTCTCTCTGAAGCTTCTTGATCTTTCTTGGAATGAACGCAAGATGCAAGTCCCAGGGAGAGGTGAGGGCGTCTGCCGCCAGAGGGTCCCTGGACCTTGCAAAGAAGAGAGGAACTTTACGATTGTGATGTGATCGACCTCTGGCATCCCCCATCTTTGAGTGATCTTGTGGAAGATGTTGTCCTTTACAGGCCACAGGCAGGGATCTAGGGATTGTCTGCTGAGATAATCTGCTTCCCAGTTTAAGACACCTGGAATGAAGATAGCTGACAGGCGAGTCGGATTGACCGTATCTCAAGAAGATTGATGTGAAGACATTGTTCCGATAGAGACCAGCGACCCTGCACTGACCGACCCTCTGATGCATACTGATGCACTGCTCCCCAACCGGAGAGGCTTGCATCTGTGGTGAGCAGTCACCATTGTGGATCCCCTAGGGGTCCGCCCCTGGTCAGGTGACTGGTTTGCATCAACCAGAGAAGAGAGACTCGAGTCCTGCGGGATAAACAAAATTCCAGGAGAAGGGATTTGTGCCTCCAGGCCGCAAGAATATTCCACTGAAGCTCCCTGAGGTGATGCTGGGTGAAGGGAACTGATTCTATCATCGAAACCATGACTCCCAACACCTTCATGTAGAATCTCCCGGGGTGGGACTTCGGGAGGAGAGACCGCACGAGGGTCCGTAGATGCTGGACCTTGTCACTGGGACAGTTTGCGTCTGGGTGTTGAACTGCATCCAGAGGAAGACCATGGATTGGCTTGGGGTTAACGAGGACTTGTCCAGGTTGATGAACCAACCAAACTCCTGTAATCGAACCATGGTGAAGTGCAACCCCTGCTGGGCCACTGCAAATCAGGAGATCGTCCAGATAAGGAGTTATGGAGATCCCCCTGGTGAGGATTAGAGCAGTGGCCACCGACATGATCTTGGTAAAGACACGACGGGCCGAATTCAGGCCAAGGGGAAGGTCCGTGAGTTGGAAGTGGCGATTTTGGAAGGCAAATCACAAGAATCTCTGATGGGGACAGAAAATTGGGGCCGCGATGAGAGACCTGAGGGATTCCAACTTGAACCTTCGCGGTCGAATGAAAGTATGGAGTTCCTTGAGGTCCAGGATTGGCCGAACAGATCCATCCTTCTTGGGAACTACAAACAAGTTTGAGTAATAGCCTCGGAATCTCTCCTCAGTTGGAAAAGGGATGATGACCTGAACGGATAAGCTTGCCGATCGCGTTGTGCAGTGCCTGAGCCTTTTGATGCCCCTGAGGATATCTGGACATGAAGAACTGGCGGGAGCGGGAGAGAAACGAATTCTAGGTGGTAAAACCTGCAAAGTCTCCCCCCCCTACGGCTGAGTCGTGGGCTTGCGGGACTGCCAGGATGGCCTGGACCTTCCACTGAAGCATCCTCTGCAGGTGGTGGAGTGTCGTGAGAGACTTTTTTGAAGACAAGTCCGCAGTTTCATCCAGAGAGATCTGCGAACCGATACCGACAAGTCAAGTCAGCTGAAGTTCTGCTAATCACCTGTAGCGCATCGAGGGAGGCTTCACATAGGTAGTCAGCCTCCTTGATTTGCGAGGCCAAATGAGCGAGTTCTTCACGGGGGACCCTTGTGGCAATCGCTCGGCATAAGGCGTCCGACCAAGTTTGGACGGATCTACTTACCCAAGCCGAGACTAGAACCGGCCGAAGGGAGGTACCTGAAGCAGAGAAGAGGGGACTTAGAATGTCCTCAAGCTTCTTGTCCATGGAGTCCTTGAAGGAGGCTGCATCAGGAACTGGTAAAGCAGTGTCCTTAGATAGTCGAGAGACAGGCGCGTCCACTAAAGGTGGGGAGGTCCACTTTTCCGTTAGATCCTGTGGAAAAGAATATAGTTTGAGAAAACGGCGGTTAGCCTGGAAACATCCCTCTGGCTTGTACCATTCCAGTTGAATAATTTGCTCGAGTTGAGCATGAGAGGGGAAAGGAAGGTGAGGACCTGCTGCGGCGCTTAAACAAGGAGGTACTGCAACTAGGTTCAGGCTTTAAGTGAAGGGTCTCTAATACTGAAATGAGGGAATCAATGGCCTCAGAGGAGAGTTTGGGGGGATTCCCCTTCCTCTGGGTCAGAACTGTGAGATAGTTCACCATCAGACAGAGCCGGATCCTCCTCGGAGTCAGACAGCAGGGATGAAGTAGTGATGGACTCCGCCTCACACTCATCTTCGGAAGGAGAGGGGGCTCTACAATTTGGAGGCTTAGGCCGAGGCTCATCTAGCCACGCTAGCAGTTCATCAAGGGAGAGAGCCAATTTAGGAATGCCGGCGGCAAGCTCAGATGTCCATTCTGGGGGAGGCTGGGGGTCCAGGGGGGTGGAGTCCCGGGGCTGGCCTGATGGGTCCCCATGGGAGGCTTGGCTTGGAGTTCTGAAGTTTCCGAAACTGCCTCAGGTGGCTTGCATGTGGAACACAGAGGGTCCTTGTGACCGATGCCGCATTTGGCACAAGCTAAATACTTAACCGTTGAAGTAGTTGCTGGCCTGGAAAAAAGGTTATCACCTGTACCTTCAGACATGGTGTACACAAGCTGTTCCTGTAAGAGAGGAATTAAGTTAACAATATATATAATGTAGGTTATATATATAACTGAAAATGCCTCCCCAGGGTACTGCTGGGAGCAAAGCCTTGGAGGAGAGTAAAGCCTGATAAGGCAGTAATTACAAAGCCTGCTGCCCTGTGGCAATAGCTAAAAACCCCACTGTGTCAGAAGTACTGCCCTGTTGTGTTCTTAGCAAAAACAGGGGGGGGGGGCTGCGCTGCAGAGAAGCTGGGGAAGAGTTCTGCCCAGCGTGGTGAGTCTGCTAGTAATGGAACCTCCTCCAGAACCAATGGGAAGTAGCTGCTTGGGCGCACAATGGAGAGTGCGAAGAACGGCCCCTACACTAGCAGTGACATATGGTGCAGACGCACACCTTAGAAAAATGGTGCATAAGGCACTGGCGCTCACTTTTTGGGTTGCGCACAGGGTGTGTGTACAGTAAGTGCAAAATCTGCCCCAGCCGTTGCCTCCCCAGGTAGAGTGAAAGACAGCCCCGGTGAAGTCTCTCGTAAAATAGTGGTGCGCAACTGGTGTTAAGCCCACAATAACAATCTTGCGCTGCTGACAGTGAGGAGAGTAGAAAACATAAGTGCCATTCCCATTCTGGACAATTTGTAGAGATGATTTGGCAGCTGTGCTCTCAATCTCAGTAAGCCACCCCCGCTCCAGGTGTAGGAAATTAACCAATTAGTTAGAGTACTGAGAGAAAGCAAGTGAAAAGGCAGAACTTGCTGATAGGTGCTCTTTATTGCACACAACATGTTTCGCGCCAGAAGCCCTTTATCAAGTGCCTGTGTGTTTGGTGGAGGCTGATTAACATACTGCCTGGGCTGTGCAAGGCAGATGGATTGTGCAGAGGGGGAGTGGGCTCAGAGAGTGAATAGGCTGCTATTAAGGATATATGCTTACCTTAAATGAGCCACGGCAGGAGTTCCCAGACTGTAGTGTAGGGATCCTTGGGGCATATAAGGAGGAATGAGCCACAGGATGAACCTGGCTATACCTCAGCCCTGTGTCCCGGCCAGCGCATCCTCTCTCTATATGTCAGAGGGAGGGAATCAATGCTGGATGGTCAGTGCAGAGCACAAGAGACCCCGGTGTCATCCTCAAGTAATGGATCAGACTACTCAGTGTAGCTGTCCAGCTCCATATAATGTGAAGGAATTGTAATGAAATAAAAATAAAAGAGCAAAATAAATAGTAAAATACTTCTGAATGCAGGAGACGGTCCTAACCTCCTGAGGACACAACGAAACTGGGTGTCTCTGCCTACAGAGGAGGGGTATAGCAGGAGGAGGAGGAGGGGTCAAGTTTCTATTTTTTTTATTGTGTCCTGCCTCCTAGTGGTTCCAGCTATACCCCACTGTCCCTGTGTCCCCCAAGCAGACCTAGAGAAAAGTATAATAATTGAATAAAAAATTAAATTGGGATAGCACAATGGTTTCAACACTATCTACTAGCACCAACAGAATCCTAGGCGTTGTAGATGTACAAATGGAGAGACCTAAATCAGACACCCCTGCATGCAAACATCAGTGAAATAAAGCTGTAAAGAAAAAGACCTTATAGTTCTACAAACCTTAAGCTGCCCCTCCAGGGCTTCCGATTTTTGTTCTTGATGGAGGTGCTTCTCTTTGTACTCCTTAAGGCTTGCCTCCAGTTGAATGCTGTATTCCTGTTTGTCATGTAACTTTGCCATTACTTGTTCCAGTTGTGCATTCACTTTGCATAATTCCTGTTCAGATACAACATGAATTAATTTCCTACAATAACCTATTGTGTGACATTAGAATACTTCCACAGAACAAATGTTGCTGAGCACCAAAGTTACATCCTAAGGAAAAAGTAAAGCTGTTTTTAATCCCTGTATTTAACACCTGTTGCTTATCCTGCAGAGCATTTTGGGCCGTATCCAAGTGGTTCTGAAGATCTACTCTCTGCGCGGTCTTTGCTGCTTCTGCTGCTAACAAAAGTTCAGTCTTTGCTTTGATCTGCAAGTAGAGATGAATTAATTAGAGAGTAGTATACACAGGTTTTCAATGAATCTTATTGTAATGAACAGTTAAAATAACTATAATTATCTATAATTGTTCTTTTTCTTGCTACAGACTCCAAAACGAATCACTGGACCTTGCCCCAAGGAGAATGCTCTACAAGGAGCTACATCTACCTTAGCTAGCACACATGACATGCATTAAGGGTATTTATATTATAATGTACATGAATAGACTTGTAGGAATGACACAAAATTGAAATCTGGCCCGAATATGGGAGAGCAGACACTGCTTGTTTTTTTCTGTACACTTGTCAGTTCTAAAAACAGGGATTGTAACAAGAAATTGTTGGCAGTAAGACAAGTGCAATGTAGGTCTCCTAGCCTGTATTAAACAATTATTTACCTGTAAATCAAGCTGGACCATTTTCTCTTTGCTCTCATTCAGCTGACTGGTGACTTCATTCAGCGTTGCCTCAAGTGCCAGGACACAATCTTGGGAGGCTCTAAGTTGGGATTTCTGCTCCTGAACCTGCTCATGCAAGTTTTCCTGGGCTTGTTTGTGACTTTCTGATTGATTTTTTAACTTCTCAGTACACTGGGCTAACTGATGAGAGACAAAGAAGAATATGCAATCTAAGAATGGGCCTCCATTCAAGGCACATCTTACAGCAGCTATTTTTGGACCAATATCCATGTTGTTTGCGCACTGGGAAGTGAATACCTTTCCTGTTAATGGACACTGACCACAAGGTGGGTCGGAGAGGATTGGTGTATGTCATTCATTAGCCAAAGAACCATACATCTGAAAACACTCAATTAATATCAAATGCAACCACACCTGGGAGTTTTGTTTGCATTGCAGTCGTGAGAATTTTAAAGCTAGCAAACAGAAACAACTATACTGATTATTTTTCAAATCTGAAGATAAAGAACCTGCAGTATCCTTTAAGTAAAATGTAAGCTAATGATATCACACATTTAATTGCACCAGCAGATCAAATTTTCTTTTCAGGCAGCCCTATTAGTGTTCAAATATATGTCTGCTGAAACATCCTCCCTAGGGACCACCTTTCCTTGTAATGGCTAGACAAATAAGCCAAAAAAAAAAAATACATGCCACAGTTAACACATCCTTGCACATGCTCTACAGGGAAGTAAATACACATCAGATCGTAGATTGTTTTTTGCCTTTGTCTGAACCAGTGGCCCTAACGAGTTATGCACGCAAACACTATTTGCAAGAAAATAAATAAATATCTAATATAATTGATTATAAGATTATTTCATTGAGTTCAGTTTCGGTTGCCCTTTCCATATGCCTGCCTTTACAAAGGTCTCCAAATGCCTCAAAGAATAAATTAAATACACTAACCATTGCACCACATACCTTGTACATAGTGTTGACTTAATTTATGTTCTATTCTAATTCTGCTGTAATGAGAAAATAACAACAAAATAAATGTTACCTGTTCCTGCAAAGCATGGTTTTTCTCTTGAAGCTGGTTCAGAACTGCAGTTTCCCCTTCTCCTGCTTGCATTTTGGCATATAAATCTTCTCTTTCTTTTTCAAGAAGAGAAATGTTCTTTTTGCTTTTCTCCAATAGCGCTTCAAAGTTCTGGATCTTTTGGTCTTTGTCTCCAATCTGCCGTAAGACTTGTTCTAGATCGTTCTAGGGACAAAAAAATCAGCACAATGTTTTATAAGTACAACTGATCGATATAATGTACTATTTAGTGAATTAGAAAGCAATAAATTTGAAAGAAAAAAAAGACAGAAAAAAAAGAGTGGAAAAAACTATTAAGTCATTGGGGACAAGATACATTAACTATTTTTAATGACAACAATCATTGCATTGGGGTAGCTGGTTTTTGAGGTTGCAGATCTCTTGAATGCCAATGCTGGATGCTTAATAGACTAAGTGTGCCTGGCAGTTTTTTAATGGACTTACAGTCTCTATGTGACAGCCAATAGCTACCAATACCAGTTTACTGTCTTCATTTTAGCCAAACCCAGACCTAACAATATGCAGGGAGGGAGAGATGTGTGTTTATACAGAGAGCTTTTCAGTGGACACCCTTGGTCTATAAAAAACATAAAAATCTGCAAAGCTTCAAGTATTATTACACTACACTTTGCTCAGGTAACTGCCCCGTTGGATTTAGTCACCAAATCTGTTCTTACCTGGGCTTCTCTCAGTTTGGATGTGGTATTCTGCTGGAGGTTGGTCTGTTCCTGATGCTGTTGCCTTATCTTTTCCAATTGATGCTGCAAGTCAGAAGAAGCTGAAGTCTTTTCTTTGAGCTGGAGGTGTAATTTAATAGAATTGATATGCATTTGCTACAAACAAGTGATACTTTAACTTTATTAAAATTCATGATTAAAAAAAATACCGCCCATATGAGTGCCTATCTGATCACTTATTAGTTTATAGTTATAACAGATATATATATATATATATATATATATATATATATATATATATATATATATTTTACTTTTCACTACATCTCTTTATATCAGAACGTTTGTACAGTGAATCAATATAATTGCAGTTTCAAAATCAACCTGCCACTCAGTAGGCAATGCAACACAGTAGACATCCAACACAGTTTTTGGGGCACAACCTTTTGACCGTGCTGAGGGAAAACTAGTCATAGGACAGCTTTGGGCAAATTCAATTTTTTTTTAAATTTTATTTAGTAACATACAAAGGTTAATTTAAAGGCTCACCTACGCTCACCAGAGAAGTAACTGCCAGCTTTAACCCTTCTTACATGAAATATCAGAGAAGAAAATGGCAGCTTTAACCCTTCTAGCATGAAACATTTAAACCTCAGCTAGGGCAGCATATGGTTTCGTATTAATTCACATTCAAAAAAACAGTGCCATGTAGTAATTTATGTTGCAAGTTTGACTTTTGGAAAAAAAAAAAGAAATTACAGTGTGTATAAATATAAATAAATAATATATAAATAAAATTAAATCACTGTTCAATGTCTTTCACAAGGTGAGAGGCATCAGTTTCCAGTGACAGGAAAGCTGCTAGAAATAAAAGCAGGAGCTAACATTCCTACCTGCTCCTCAGCACGGGAGAGTTTCAGCTGTAGATCAGCCACCTGCTGTTCCTTGTCCATCAGTTTCTCAGCAGACAGCTGCCTCTGCTCCTTCAGCCTCCCATGAGCTTCCCCTAGTTGGCGCTCTGTCTCTAGTAACTTGCTGTGAAGCTAAATACAGTGCTTGGGTCAGGGGTCAAGTATTTTCCTCTGGTTAATCACCATACAGCAGGGTCTTCATATTAACACTGGATATATTTCTTTAATGCATCATTAACACCAACCCAGCGGACTGTGATTCTACAAACATTCAGGTCAATTTCAATCTCCTGTGTTATAAAACTTTTGTGGTGTGGATACAGGAGCCTCAGACTAACTGCA
Organism: Xenopus petersii; assembly: GCA_038501925.1. NCBI lineage: Eukaryota > Metazoa > Chordata > Amphibia > Anura > Pipidae > Xenopus > Xenopus petersii. Next base: position 41,827,284 of record CM076677.1, read on the forward strand.
AAGTCTATTCTCAAAAGCAGACTGGTCAAAGTTTAGAAGTATTTTTAAACAACAGGGCTGCATTGATTGATTGATTTAATTTAAAAACATACATATCTCCAAAATGCCCATGACATCCAACCCATTCTTGAATCTGTCAGCTGCTTCAAGAAGAGTATGCCAATCTACAGGGATCTCACTGCAAAAATATATTCATGTACCCTAATGTAAATGGCACACGGGGTGCTTTCGGTCAATTTTAGTGCTGTGTTTTTTTCAGCTGTTTAAAAACCTTTGATATCAACCCTATAGGCCAGAGCTGTCCAACTGGCGGCCGTGGGCCGACCCCCCCCTTCTTTGGCCCCCCAGATGCTGTGTCTGTTTACCATATGTAAGATTTAAAAGGTATCACTGTAGAGATAGACTGCATAACCCTGCATTGTTTAAACCTCAAATTCAGATTCATCCCCTGTATCACACCTGTGATCCCCCTGTATTGTTCACACTTGTGACACCTCTATTGTTTATATCCTAAAATCCTGTACTGTTCACACCTGAGACCCAGACTGAAACTGCCCACATTGTTCACCTGTTCACACTTTATACAAAATGCTAATGGGGCACCAGCACTGTGTCACTGTATGTAGTACATATTAGACTGGTATCTTTACTTGTCTCCTGCTCTGTTCTGCCTTCCCTCCCTGCAGGGCCAGAACTAGGGGCAGGCAGAGTAGGCGCCCATCATGGGCGGGGCACACTTTTAAGGGGAATTTCCTTTCTTTCTTTTTTTAAACCCTGATTTGCTTGGCCTTTAATAGTTTTTCAACTTTATAAACCCCCTGTTCCAGACAGAATCACTCCCCAGCTCCCTTTTGGCAGCTGCTGGCACAGGTACATATTTGTGGGCAATATCTTGGCTCCTACTTGCACAGGTAAACAGATGATATGATGGATATTTGGCTGCTGCTGGCACAAGTACATATATGGAGGCAATAGTGTGTATTTTTTGGCTGCTGCTGGCACAGGTACAGATTGGGGGCAATATAAGGGATTTACTGCTGCTGGCTCAGGTACATGGGGCAATATGGTGGCTGCTGGCACAGGTACACAGATGTTTGACGGAAATATGATGGATTTTTGACTACTGCTGGAACAGATGCAAATTGGGGCAATATGATGGATTCTTTTGGTTGCCAATGCCATAGGTACAGATTGGGGGTAAAAATATGATGGATGTTTTGGCTTATGCTGGCACAGGTACAGATCTGGTCTGGGGGCAATCTGAGGGATTGACTGCCATTGGCATAGATACAAATGGAGGCAATATGATAGGTGCTGGCACAGGTACAGGGGGCAATATCACTGGTAAGGTGGGAAATGGTAATGCAGCACTGGGTGGGGGGGGCACTGATTGAAGCCTTTGCCTAGGTTGCAAAAATACCTTGGCCCGGCCCTGCCTCCCTGTGTGTGCCATTCTCTGCTTGCCCAGTGCTGCTTGCCCTATGCTACCTGTGGGATGTAAGACTGTTAGGGGTTTGTTAGCATTTGGAAGTTGTTAAGGGCCCCTAAGGTGTTTAATCATGTGTTGGGGGGTGTTGTATTATCCACAGGGGATGATGAGGCATATGGCTTTAAGGGTATGTTTTAACATGACTTAAATTTTTCACATATGAGTGTTGAGGGATTTCCCTGCAGTGAGCACCGACCATTTGGTTTTTTGGTGTGCTACCACCGTTAATGTGGATACGATCTTAAAAGTTCTTGTGGTAACATGGGTGTGGTTTACAGTGGGTGTGGTTTAAAGGGGGAGTGGCCAACAGTGATTTACATTATCGGCCCTCCTCCACATAGGCCAGTAAAATTTTGGCCCTCGATAGCACAGAACTTGGACAGCACTGCTATAGGCTATAACTGACAGCCAAGTTCTTGTGTTATAGTTGCCTAGAAATGCAGCAATGATACCTCCATTTTTCAAATCTCATGGGATGCCCTGCTGTCTTCTAAACAATATGGTAACCTTGACCTTAACAGGACAAGTTCACAGGTTCTAAGAGATGGGGAGTAATTCCTTAACTAGAGGGAACCAGCACTATCATCACTATTTAGTCATTTGTTTCTTAAAAGTTTGGCTGCTGTAATCCTTGGTGGAAGTTATTTTCGCTTGATACATAACTGTAGTGTGTACAATGAGTTGCAGTCTATAAAAGAAAATCACCTGCAGTCTGTTTATCCTATTTAAGTCTGTGGCTTAATAATATTGGCTAAATGCCTTCAGGTCATGTAAGCATATTTCCTTTTCCTACTCAAGTATCACAATGTGTTGCAATACATCAAGGGCCACCAGCCTTTGAACCAGGACACTGCCACTCGTGCTAAAACTTGGTGCCTTAGTATGGAACCCCGTATATAATGTTTCTACTCAAGCAAAGATATGAAAGCACAACAGAACACATCCAATAAACATTCTCAATTATTTCTATTAATTCAGAACACGCAATGTTAAGGTCTGTCACCTGGTTGATCTCACTTTGCTGCTGCAAACTAAGCTGCTCCTTCTCTTCCCGCTGCTGCTGAAGCTGCTTGAATTCGGCCTTGAGATGTTGATATTTGGTCTCAACTTCTGAGAGCTCTGCTTTAAGTTTCTGATTTGCCTCTCCCTTCTCAGCCACCTCAGTCTTTACTGTCTTCAGTGACATCTCACTTGAAGAAAATCGAGCTTGCAACTGCTGGAACTCCACGTCCTTCTGATTAAGAAGGACTTGCAGGTTTTTCCTTGCAGTGGATGCCTCGCTTTGTTTCTCCTCAAGTTGGGTGTAATCCAACTCTTTCTTCAAAAACTTTTCCATCAAATTCTGCAAAAAAAGGCATGTTACAAATTGTTCTCTCATATTCAAAAGCAATGAAGCACTACGATGTTCCATGCATGTATCTATACCAATTTTGGATATCAACTATCTCTTTTATATTCATCTGCAGGGTTTTTTCCTCTCTATAACTGACACTTAGAGGCTTCAGGATGCTCCAGTCATGCCTGTAGAAATGTTTACAAGAGGACTGAGCATTATGCTTTCTGCCACATTTGTACACATATCAAAGACATCTTTTGTGGGGCGTGGATTCCTTTCCAAGATAAACATGAAACCAAGAACATACACTACCTTTAAAGGGAAACAAAAGTCTAAAATAGAATAATGTTAGAAATGCTGTATTTTGTATACTAAACATAAACATGAACTTACTGCACCAGAAGCCTAATTAAACAAATGATGTATGCTTTTTTTAAACGTTGGCCACAGAGGGTCACCATCCTGTAACTCTGTTAAACATCTTTGCAAGACCAAGACCATGCACATGCTCAATGTGGTCTGGGTTGCTGCTTAGTGATTGTAATAAATCAAAACAGCACAAGACAAATAATATCTGCTATAGAAGCCGATACAGCAAGACTGATTAATAATCAGAATATGCAGCCTGAGCTGGGTCCTGTGTTGTCATGAAATCTAATGTGAATTTTTTAGGTTTTGTATTGTTTATTACAAATTTTATCCAACTCTCCAGAACCAGTGAATGCAGCAAAAGAATCCTCCAAATAGAATCTCAGTTTATCTGTTTAAATCTGTCTCCCAGATCTTTGTCCCTGCCACTGGAGTTGGCAACATTAAAGAGGATGTAAAGGCAAAAATAAAATTCCCCCCCTTCTGGAGACAGTTAGTGGGGGAGGCCCTTCCTAACCATCTAGAGACAGTTTGTGTACGGAGTTCTTCCCCTTATCAAATTAACTTTTACAATGATGGGGGCCCCTGATAAGTTAGAAAAAATCTGGGGGGACGGGTGTGATCAGCGCTCTCTTGACATTTAACCTATCTCTTTAAACCTAATTTGACCTGCTTTATAGCACTAACTACAGCTACGTAAATATCCACAACTGCATATTTCATTGATAGTATCATCTTGCCTGTATAAGCCTGTGCTTGACCAGACACCAATCCAATACCAGACACTGTATTGTACAGGTCTGTTCTGTGTTTGTTGTTGTACTTTTAAAAAAATGTGCTTACTTACATCATGTTTTTGATTTAACTCAGTCAAAGCAGTTTTGAGTTGCTGCAATTCCTGGACATAAACTGCAACTTCTTGAGGGCCTTTAGCAAGATCAGCTTTCAGCTGGTTAACAGTCGCCTAAACATGGAAGAAAGAAGGAGACTTAGGCTATAGAAACAACAAACACTTGATTAATTATTGTCACATTAAAAAAAAATTCTTAAGTTGAAGTCAAAAAGAAATAAAGATCTTCATCTTCGCACCAATTTAATATACATTTTTTCCAACAATCACACAAGCATAACCGAATTGTTTCCTTAAAAGCAGATAAATTGACATAAAGATGCAGTTATCTGACAAGAATTCTTGGGTAAATACAGTAAATACTTCTAACTGGGACAGCCACGTATCAAAGTAGAGCTACTCGGGTTCCGTGGCTTCATCCCTATTTGGAAAATTTTGAGGCAGTCTGCAATTCTACCCACGGGACATTCTATACTATACTATACTATACTATACTATACTATAAGTCTATACTCGTCAATGGTAAATCACTTCTAAACTCAATGGTAAATTAGTTGTAAAATCCTAAATAGGACATTGATTATAATCCCAACCATGGCACATGGAAACTTTTCAGTGGCATATCTATTCGAACCTCCTCCATGGGACATCAGTTTTAAACTACTCAATGGGACATCTATTGAAACCACGGTGAATAGATACACAATATAAACCATGAGTTATTTCAGCTGAACGTCTGGCCTGAAGTCCATAGGCTGCTTGATAGCTTACATCTTAAAATTGTAGAGCAGGTTTATTTTCTGTCAAGTGAAATGTGAAACACACCCACTTGAGTTATTTTAGTATGTTATATGTTGTCACAACAAATGACCATTGTTAAAATTGAAATAACTAGGTATAAAGTACTGTATTCCCTGGTTTAAACCTGATCATTTTCAAACCCCAGGCTCCCACAGACAAAGTTAGTCACGAAGGAAACCCATCAGCACCATTAAATGTTTGCACAGTAATCCATTGTCGAGCTAAAGCCAGTCATTTCCTACTTCTCAAAAGAAACAACACATGCTATACAGCAAGGAAGTCTATGAATAGCAGACTTAAAACACTTATAACCTTTATACAGCCACCTAAGAACATCCTCTGATGGTTCAAATGATATAAGCCCATGTTTATACTAAACAATATCCAGTGTGCATGCAAGCCTAAATCTGGCCATAGACGCAAAGATCTGATTGTACGAATCGAGTATTTGTACGATTTTCGGGAAAGTCCCGACATTTTTTGTCCGGCGGAGATCGGTCATTTGGTTGATCGGACAGGTTAAAAGATTTCTGTTGGCTGCCGATAATATCTATGCATGTACGATATTCAGTGGGAGACTGTTACTAGCTTTTGTTGGACATAACTTTTGTACAATTACTGTCAGGGGCAGAACATCGGCTGATCTGTTCTTTTCTACTTTATTTGATCTGAATGGTTAGTGGCATTCGATTTGATCTGAATGGTTAGTGGCAGGCCGGGAGATGGGAAAGTCTGATCATACAATGATTCGTACGAACGATGATTCGTACGATCGGATCTTTGTTTCTATGGCCAACTTAATTCTAGAGCTGACCCAGCACTTGTACTTGCTTTCAGTGAATTCACTGACTAGCAAGAGGCCACACAGCAGTGCAAATTACATTATATGCTAGATACTGTATCACTATTCAACAATTTAGTTTCCTTATTATATTCCTTACTGAAAACATATATTTAAAGCATTATAACAAAATGAAACTTTCACATAATAAAGTATGTAACTTTTATATAAATCCTATACAGACTGTAAATAATAAACAGGCAACAGCTGGATTATGTTTTGATATTGTAAGATTTACCTCATGTATTGGTTGGATTTCTGTTCAAATGTTCACTGTATACATGCCATTTATAGTACATTGCTGCTGAATAAGTTGGCGCTTTATAAATATGTGCTGAAGGGATTGTTCACCTTCCAGAAGTTTTTAGACTGAACATAAATAAAGTTTAAGGCACTTCATGTTCTGCTTGAACCTTTAGCCTCTAGCATTCCTTTTTAATAAATGAAAAACACCCTAGGTATGTCATTCTTTCCATACAAGCAGAATGGAAAAAATGCCCCATGTTGAAGCATGTTTAATATACTATGTCCAAGCTTTCCCAGAAGCCAATACAACTGCATCAACAAGCTGTATGTAACATACAGGTCATTAGGAAGCGTCATTAGAGTACAGCTGAAAACTCCACTCTGTCCATTACACCCACATCAGTGTCAGGCTATGGCAGATGGTCAAAAGACAAACTTGAGAGTAGCAAATAGGACTTATTGGAATCCAGGTAAGTTACATAAAAAAGGACTGCCAGTTAGGTTTACCAACATTTAGCTAAGAAAATATGGGCATCTCATTCAAAATGATCCTTCCACTTGCCCCTCCACATGAACACAAGCATACCTGGTATAAATGGACTTGTATGGTGTCTAAAAAATCCACTTTAATACTAAATATCATAAAGTGTTTCCAACATACATAAAGCATAAGGTTAAACCTTAACTACAGCAGATATGAGTATTTTGGTAAGTTGAATATGAAGAATTGTTTGGTCTGTTACATAGGGCTTGTTTTGTTTCTAGGTGATCAGCTTTCTGGCACTCACTCCAAGCATGGATGCTTTACCTCAGAGTTGGAGATTTGTGCCTGCAGCTGTTTGCACTCATCTTTCAGCTTCTCTGATTCTTTTTCAGCATCTAGCGTTGTTTTGTCCATCAGCGTCTGGACCTGGACAAGCTCCTTCTTCAACACAGAAACATCTTCAATTCCTGGTCGTTGAAGCTGTGAGGCAACAAAACTATAACCATACATAAGGCTAGAAGATTTGTTAGGAAACACACCTGTTTACACCTTTGTAGGACAAACATAAGCAAATATTTCTCTAGATCTAAAGGACACAAGAACACTAGAATACAAAAAAATTGTAAAAGAAATGAAAATCATTTTGGGAATGGCAGACCCAAAATGATTGTATTGCTCAGTCTACATTGAGTTGTGATTAATGGGCAATTAGAATGAACTAGATAGCAAATATGATTGGCTTGTGACAGTTTGTAAAACCATCACTGACTTCACTGAACAGTGACTGAACCCTGTAGTTATTTAGTTTACCACTGAAAAACAGACTGGTGCAATTTAGACAGTTACATTTAATAAAACTGGCTATCTGATTCCATTATCTGATTGAAGGAATGGAACTGTCATAATTAACAGAGAATTCTGGATTTGCTATGTACAGTACGACATAATTTCTAGGTTTACAATTGGAATAAATAAAATAAATCTACTGCTAAAATCTTGAACTTACCAGCTCATTCTTCAAGTCTTCAATCACATGTAATTTTGAATCAAGATCCTGCATTAAACCTTTTACTTTTTCCTGTGCAGCTGCCAAGTTACCTTTCTCTTCATCATATGATGCCTTTAAATCTGGTTTAAGCATTGAAAATGTAAAAGAAAATAATTAATCAACAAGGTTGAAGGTGTCTAAGATGAAATCATTTTATTAATCTGGTATAAGATACTGCACAGAAAGGTATATATAACATTTAGTAAGAAAGTTCAGTTTGCGGATCCCTAATGGAGCCAATGTTCACCAGTTTTCACGCAAAATTAATTGTGTATAGCACTCACCAACTACTTCGGTAGCCAGTTGAGCAGCTTTCTGTTCAAATAAATCTTTCATTTGCTTTATATTGAACATTTCTGTTTGGGCCTCTTCTAACTTCTGTTCTAAAGACTGGAGCTCTGCAAGGAAAATGGAAATCACAATTACTTAATAAAGTACAAACACCAACAAATGGCACCATATTTGTATGTACAGTGGTGTGCAAAACTATTTGCCCCCTTCCTGATTTCTTATTCTTTTGCATGTTTGCCACACAAAATGTTTCTGATCATCAAACACATTTAACTATTAGTCAATGATAACACAAGTAAACACAAAATGCAGTTTTTAAATGAGGGTTTTTATTACTTAAGGAGGAAAGAAATCCAAATCTACATTTTCATGTGTGAAAAAGTAATTTCCCCCTGAACCTAATAACTGGTTGGGCCACCCTTAGCAGCAATAACTGCAATCAAGCGTTTGCGATAACTTGCAAACGAGTCTTTTACAGCGCTCTGGAGGAATTTTGGCCCACTCATCTTTGCAGAATTGTTGTAATTCAGCTTTATTTGAGGGTTTTCTAGCATGAACCGCCTTTTTAAGGTCATGCCACAACATCTCGATAGGATTCAGGTCAGGACTTTGACTAGGCCACTCCAAAGTCTTCATTTTGTTTTTCTTCAGCCATTCAGAGGTGGATTTGCTGGTGTGTTTTGGGTCATTGTCCTGCTGCAGCACCCAAGATCGCTTCAGCTTGAGTTGACGAACAGATGGCCGGACATTCTCCTTCAGGATTTTTTGGTAGACAGTAGAATTCATGGTTCACATGGTTCTATCACAGCAAGTCTTCCAGGTCCTGAAGCAGCAAAACAACGCCAGACCATCACACTACCACCACCATATTTTACTGTTGGTATGATGTTCTTTTTCTGAAATGCTGTGTTACTTTTACGCCAGATGTAACGGGACGCGCACCTTCTAAAAAGTTCAACTTTTGTCTCGTCGGTCCACAAGGTATTTTCCAAAAAGTCTTGGCAATCATTGAGATGTTTTTTAGCAAAATTGAGACGAGCCTCAATGTTCTTTTTGTTTAAAAGTGGTTTGCGCCTTGGAAATCTGCCATGCAGGCCGTTTTTGCCCAGTCTCTTTCTTATGGTGGAGTCGTGAACACTGACCTTAATTGAGGCAAGTGAGGCATGCAGTTCTTTAAGATGTTGTCCTGGGGTCTTTTGTGGCCTCTCGGATGAGTTGTCTCTGCGCTCTTGGGGTAATTTTGGTCGGCCGGCCACTCCTGGGAAGGTTCACCACTGTTCCATGTTTTTGCCATTTGTGGATAATGGCTCTCACTGTGGTTCGCTGGAGTCCCAAAGCTTTAGAAATGGCTTTATAACCTTTGAAATTAAACTCAGGTGTGATAAACCACAGTTAAGTTATTTTTTAACAAGGGGGGCAATCACTTTTTCACACAGGCCTATGTATATTTGGAGTTTTTTTTCTCCCTTAATAACGTAAACCTTCATTTAAAAACTGCATTTTGTGTTCAATTATGTTATCTTTGACTAATAGTTAACGGTTTTTGATGAGCAGAAACATTTAAGTGTGACAAACATGCAAAAGAATAAGAAATCAGGAAGGGGGCAAATAGTTTTGCACACCACTGTAACTATGATGAAAGTGGTAGGGTTATTTACGCTGCAGCCATTGAGCCTTACATTTACATTTAGTGATCCTGGGTCATCACACAAAAACGCGGAAGAAAGAATTATGCATTTATAGGTGATAAGGAGTGACCCACAGAGCTTTTGATTGGGGGAGGGGCATTGCAACAATATCTATAAAAGATAAAAAAACACTTCTTATAGGTTCCCCTAAGAAAAGATAGGGGCATAAGCAGTGCAACCCAGTTATGCAGCTGGTCCTCTAAATATTGCTCAGTTCAGATATTTGGATGATGCCTAGGGTTACAATGCAGAGAATGGTGGGAAGAAATGGCTATCACTCCTAAGAGCTTACATATGCCTCATCATCATTTCTTTAAAAAATACTGTCCAAATGAAATGTACAAGTCTGTTCAACAAACAAACTAACACACTGGCACAAAGATATCAGTCAGGAACCTTTGCCCTATACAAAAACTAAGAATCATATAATACGATTTTATTAGTATGTGTATGGCCAGCTTAACATCAAAATTTAAATATACACTTTCATTAACATATCATGTACCTGTAGCTGCAATTGCTGTCATCCCATCTGAAATGGAATTCTAAAGGTAAATAAAAATTAAACGTTTTTTTAAATCATAGCGCCTTACAAAAACAACAGCCTTGTCATACACAATTAAACTGGGAAATCAAATTTGCAACATTCTTTTGTAGAACATGTAATCACAAAAAAAAAAAAAACAATAGGAATGTTTTGCCAACAATATATTAAGCTAGCTTAGTCAGTGTATGCTATGCAGAGAGGCTCAGCAACACCCTGTTGAAAGATCAACAAAGTAATGCAGCGTTTGAATAATTTTATTAATGTGCGGCTAGACTCGCTTATTCTAGAAAACTCAGATTCCAAGTAAAAGATCCCATTCCTGTATTAAATGTTTTACTTGTACTTATTCACAAATAACTATAACCATTTTAAAATGATATGAGAAGGTTTGGGAACCCCTCTCAGCCTGCATAATAATTTACTCCACAAACACCAAATTGGTTGGATTAGCTCAATAAGCCTTGAACTTCAAAGACAAGTGTGTCCAATCATGAGAAAAGGTATTTAAGGTGGCCAATTGCAAGTTGTGCTTCTGTATGACTCTCCTCTGAAGAGTGACAACATGGGATCCTCAAAGCAACTCTTAAAAGATCTGAAAACAAAGATTGTTCAGTATCATGGTTTAGGCTTTAGGGGAAGGCTACAAAAAGCTATATCAGGGGTTTAAACTGTCAGTTTCAACTGTAAGGAATGTAATCAGGAAATGGAAGGCCACAGGCACAGTTGCTGTAAAACCCAGGTCTGGAAGGCCAAGAAAAATACAAGAGCGGCATATGCGGAGGATTGTGAGAATGGTTACAGACAACCCAAATATCACCTCCAAAGACCTGCAAGAATATCTTTTTGCAGATGGTGGATCTGTACATTGTTCTACAATTCAGAGTAATTTGCACAAAGAACTGTATGGCAGGGGGATGAGAAAGAAGCCCTTTCTGCACTCAGGCCACAAACAGAGTCGCTTGGTGTATGCAAAAGCTCATTTAAACAAGCCACAGTCATTGTGGAACAAAGTGCTTTGGACTGATGAGACAAAAATTTTGTGATTTGATCATAATAAAAAGTGCTTTGCATGGCTGAAGAAGAACACTGCATTCCAAGAAAAACACCTGCTACCTACTGTCAAATTTGGTGGAGGTTCCATCATGCTGTGGGCTGTGTGGCTAATTCAGGGAGTGGGGCCCGACTTGAATATCATCAAAAATCTATGGGATGATTTGAAGCAGGCTGTCCATGCTCGGCAGCTATCAAATTTAACTGAACTGGAGAGATTTTGTATGGACAAATGGTCAAAAATACCGCCATCCAGAATACAGACACTATTCAAAGGCTATAGGAGGCGTCTAGAGGTTGTTAAATGTGCAAAAGGAGGCTCAACTAAGTATTGATATAATATTTATGTTGGGGTGCCCAAATTTATGCACCTGTTTAATTTTGTTATGATGCTTATTGTATATTTTCTGTTAATCCAATAAACTTTATGTCACTGCTGAAATACTACTGTTTCCATAAGGCATGTTATATATTAAAAGGAAGTTCCTACTTTGAAAGCTCAGCCAATGATAAACAAAATTTCAAAGAATTAAGAGGGGTTCTCAAACTTTTTCATATGACTGTATTTTACATTCTCAAAATACACACATATGATACCTACTTATGAAAATCCACATAATTCATACATTTCTACTAGACAATGTAAGAATCAGACTAATCCTATGGCTGCAAACAGTATAACATGAAAGCTTAGCATATTTCATAATCCATTCATTATTTACTTTTGTATTTTGTTTCTCTTCAATTTAAAACAGATGTTGCTGTTGTTTTTGAGATTAGTGGCTACTGCAACCAGAAAGCAGATTTATTGTAGGGTAGATTTCTTTTTACTATCATTAATGTTCTTAGAGTTCAACACTAGGAAAATGTCCTTGGGTAAATCAGTTATTCAAAGACATGGTCAAGATGTCTACCCAAATTTAATTTGATCACAAACATATTGCAATTAGAATGTTGCTTTGCTTATGGCCCACATGTAGGCTGGTGACAACTAGATTAGTCCCAGGCACCTAGGTGGAAGTCAGACATAGGGTGTATCAGTCAAGAGTTCAATACACTTCCCCGTTCACTCAGCTTGCCATATGCCTATTTTACATTTTTTAAAGGAATTACTTGCTTCAGCTGCTCTTTTTCTAACTCTTTCTTCAACTCTTCAGAAAACCATTTTTCTTCCTAAAAGGCATAAATAAAAAAGTAGAAATGCTCAATCAAAGGGCAAAACCAACTAAATAAATATTCCAAAAAAATATTTAAAGTTTCCATCATATTTTGAACTAACTCTTAACGGGAAAATGCGCTCCCCCTTCCATGTTATAAAATCATCACAGAGAGCAAGAAGCTACACAATTAGGTATCTGGCTACAGCAATGGTTTTACGGTCAGGCAACTTGCCCTCAACCTGTGACAGACTTGGCAAAAACTGCAAATCACACATCAGCAGATCCTCTCATATTCAGCAGCACTGTGAATATAAAATTCTGAAGGGTATGAGAGAAAATATCAAATGTTCAAACCTTTAGTGAGGTCTGTAAATCTTTCACCTCCTGCTGAAGTAAGAGCACTTCATCTCTGTAATCAAATAAGATCTATCAATCATGCGATATTAAATGATGTAAGAAATGTTATTGATTAATGGTGGAAAAGGAACTCACAGTAAAAGGCATAATAACTTTAAAATGAAGTTGGCAACACAATTGAAAATTGTTTAATAAGATGCATTAACTTCCAGCAAGACTGTTATAGGTCTCTAATCTATAGAGTTGCTGTGTGCTTTGTTTTTTTCTTCTCCTTTATGATGTTCTATTACAACTTATTATACCTGGATTTTTTAACAAAAGCCTTCTTGGAGCACCTAAATTTTCTGTTTATTCATATTGACATATCTGAATTTATAGAACCAGAGTGCACAGAGTGTTCGCTATTGTGCACTCAGCCTCTTTTATTTGCAGGCTGAGAGGAGCCGATCAACTCCGTCCTGGCTATGTATGCCTGCATGAAAGCTGACCCTGGGCAGATCAATGGAGCCAGGGCAGGGAGCAGAACTGCTTCTCTCAGCCTGCAAAAACACAAGCAGAAAGCAACAGAGCTAACATTCCATGTGCTCTCAGCCTTCGACTGCAGATACTACACTTTGGCTCAACTTTATGTTACTGGTCCTTTAATAAGCTTAGATGATATAAGATATAATGTAAGAAGCTATTGTGATTGGACATTTTCTGTAAAGATGGTATAATTATTATTTGGTACGAAGTTAATGGTAAGACTAGAAATAAATCCCCCCAGCTCCTTAATGAGCAAAATAAAAAATCTGATGAATTGAAAGGACAAATTATGCTTGCCTGATGTAAAGAGAGGTGCCAGGTAATATCAGGTCACTTATATTAGACTGATCAGCTTATGGATGCTGACGAAAACTGGGAGTTTTAATCTAAGTATAAAACAATGTCTGGCAGAATATCAACAGCAAGGGACCTACATACATTTTTAATTACTATATATACTTTTTCCCTGAACCATCTATTACATTTCATATGCAACGGATGCATGTATTTACTGCTTTCAATTGAGCTCAACAGATGCAGCATAGCAGGGTATGAGTTAGCCCAGTTTAAATACAGGCCATAAATGGACCAATATTTGCTTCCACACTCTTGATAAGTCAGCAGTCTACTGATCCGTGCCAATTATAAACAATTATACATTTTCTCAAACTTTCTTTGGTGTAGGCGCTTTCTCATGCCACAGGTTCAGGTTCAGTGTAAGCAGCATCTTCACTTTAAACTGCAACCAAAAAAGGCTACTCCGCTGAGAAGGTTTAAAGGCTTTTGCAAGTGATCATTCAGAGGAAGCACATGGTATTTCAAGCTTGAGCGCTTCTTCAGGTATAGGGCAATGTTAAATGACCCTTACTACCTTTTAAAGGAACAGTAACAACAAAAAAATTAAAGTGTTTTAAATTAATGAAAAAGAATGTAGAATTTCTCTGACCGACACATCATGAGAGTTTCTGTGCACTGGTACAAGTGGTATGTTTGCTTCAGAAACTCTACGATAGTTATATAAACAAGCTGCTGTGTAGCCATGAGGGCAGCCATTCAAAGCTGAAAAAGGAGAAAGGGCACAGGGCACACATCACATAACAAATAAGCTCTATAGTATACAATGGGATTCTTCAAAACATATCTGCTATATCTCCTGTGCTCGATTTTCATTACTTGATTTTTTGGTGTTCTTGTTCCTTTAAAGGGTCTGGCTGTCACTTATTCTCAAATAGCTCAGTTGAGCAGGTATATGAAAACAAAGTATCTAAGTAATTGCTGCATGTCAGGAATGATGATGTTTTGTATTGGGATAAAACAAATGAGTACCTTTTTGGCAACCGGTTGGTTTCTCCTCCTTGACCAGGGTCATTGGCAGGTTCATGTGATGCTTCATAGTGCACAAAAAGTTCTTCAGCTGTTGCATGGGATTTCATACACAGTGGACAAATGAAACCCTATATGTAGAGAAAAAACATCAGCGTCTATATTAGCAATTACCTGGAATTTGCAATAATTTTTTGTTTAGAAGGATATTGAGTAGAGCAGTTAAAACAGCACCAAAATGAGCAGAAGAAATATAACCACCACCCAACAAAACAAAGAGGTTGAATTAGTATCAAACGTTTAAAGCTGATTTTTGTAGAGATTTTATTGAATGCAGTTTATAGCTATTTAGTTCTACACTACTTTTAAACATACAGGAGGAAGGGTTCATTGCTCCAAAGAGCTTTCATTCTAATGAATAAAGGGAGCGATACACGCCGTGAGTTTTAAAGGTAATTCTATTTCTGGTGATTGCCGCAAAAACAAATATATATATATATATATATATATATATATATATATATATATATATATATATATATATATATATATAGTGCCGACTTCACACTACGAGAAGTGGGCACTCTCGTCAACGGTCAACGATTGCTCATTTGCCTGAGTGCAAGATCAACAAATCATCTCCATCCACTTCAAAAAAGGATAAGCGCTCTCGTCTTAAAAATGTAAAATATTATTTATTCATAGGACAACGTTTAGGCCTAGCCTAAGGCCTTTCTCAAAGTGCCAAAACTCACTCTAGACATGTCTTACAACTGGTGGGAGAACAACAGCTGTAATGTTAGCACATGATCAGCGTCATTACCAAACACCAATTAAAGGGGTTGTTCACCTTCAATGTACAAATCTTATGAAACCACTAAGAATGCTCTCAATGTGTTAGAAAAACCATTTTCCATAACAAAAAGTAAAAATGCCATTGTAAAAGCTATTTTTTTACCTATTAACTCAGTCCTTCTCCTGTCTCTCTGACCAGTTTTCTGAAGTGATGGGAGTGGCCTATTTTGAACCTGACACACCAAGAACTTCCTATATGATGACATCATCATGCCCAGGCTTTGCCCTTACTTGTTTCCTATTGGATGTTGATACTGCCCTCCTCCTAGTAATTCATTGGGTCCTTGTGAACTGTAACCAGTCACATCATTTGAATGGTCATTGAATTGTAATGGCAGAGGTTAACAGACGCAGCAAATAACAGAGGTTAACAGACGCAGCATATAAACAAACCTGCCTTGCAACAAACAGTCACACAGCCATGCAGACAAATACTGCAGAAAAGGAAGGAGCAACCTTTGGCATTAAGCATAATGTCAGTTATTTACAAAATTGCAACAAAACCAGCACTGACTTGCTTAGAAACATATGTAACTTACACATCTAGCAGGGACAGTAGGGTTGCCACCTCACCCTTTTAAAACCAAACACATATGAAATCCACAGGCTGCATGGCTAATTATCAACTCATTTAGATGCTGCAGACTGAACTGATTTCTGTGCAGCCATGTATCATGCATCTAAATGAATTGCTAATTAGCCATGCAGCCTGTGGATTTCAGATGTGTTTGGTTTTAAAAGGGTGAGGTGGCAACCCTAAGTGACAGGCAGAGCAGTGACGAGGGCAGGTAGGTTTTTTGAACATTTTGTGCGCTCTCCCAGGGGGGCGGTTCCACTTCTGGAACAAGATTTAGAGATCTAAATACCAAAATATGAAAAAGTTATATTTTTCATGATATAGGGATCTATACCAGAAAAACATTTTACCTTTTTTATGAGGTAAATACACAAAATAATACGTGGACGCCACCCCCCCCCCCCAAAAATAATATATTTCTGGAAAGTACAAGTGTCATCTCCCATAGACTCCATTATAATCCAATAATCCAAATTTTTAAAAATGATTTATTTTTTCTGTGTAATAATAAAACAGTAGCTTGTACTTGATCCCAACTTAGATATAATTAATCCTTATTGGAAGCAAAACCAGCCTATTGGGTTTATTTAATGTTTTACATGATTTTCTAGTAGACTTAAGGTATGAAGATCCAAATTATGGAAAGATCCATTATCCAGAAAACTCCAGGTCCCAAGCACCTCGATCCCCCCATCTGCACAGTTGAAGTCTCTGCAGTACACAGCCCACACTCCCCCTCCCTCTCACAAACTTGTAGCAGTTTCTCTTCAGTACCTGAATGCTGCTCAAATTCCCCAGCACAGGAAGCAGTGGCAGATTGACAGCAGACATAGCCAATAGGAGTTAAGTTAGCTGCCAGTACAATGTGTGATGTCATATAAGGAAGAGGAAGTGAACACTGTAGTGTTTTTGGGGGTCAGTGACCCCCTCCCAGCACAGGGTCTGTGTGGAACTGAAGGATTAGTACAGGGACACTTCTGAGGTGAATATCTCTTGAACTGTACTTTTTCTGTTAACCATTTCTATGGAAAAGTTTGTTCTATTCATGTGAACTGTTAGATTTGTCAATTTGTTACAAAGGTGAACAACCCCTTTAAATATTTTACTAAAAATATATTCATTCCTTATGATTAAAATACACTCACGCTTAATCCATAATACTCGCAGACTTTAAAATCAAAGTGGATAAAGTAACACTGTTTTATTAATAGCGATCCTGTAACCCATTCTTGTAACATTTTCTCCCATAGTTATTAGTGGAAACAGATTCAGTTACTGAATGTTAGTAGTTCTGCCTGTATCTCTCATATAGCCTTTTGTTTGTCTTCATTTTTAAGACCTGAGAGTGCTGATCACATACACACACACACATACAGCTAGCTTGCTAGACCATTATCCTTACATGTATGACTTAATAGTATATATATATATATATATATATATATATATATATATATATATATATATATATATATACTATTAAGTCATACATGTAAGGATAATGGTCTAGCAAGCTACTTTATATTAAAGCACGACATACAAAGCCTCCTCTTTGACACTGAGTTATGGACTGCACTAATGGCCTAACAGACAAACAATAAAGATCAGTCGGCCATATATCATGGCGTGCAAAGCTTCCTCTTCTCTCTCTATTATGGGTAATGACCAGCACTTGCACTAGCTCCACTCACATTATACATTTAATCATCTTTTATTTATATATTCAATTCATCACCTCATAAAAAGCAATAACATATTACCCTTTAAACTAGATGAGATGGAAAATACAAGCCTCAAAAAGAACAAAGATGACTGATACAGGACAGTAAAAAAATTAATTAAAAATCCCTGCAATATAAGAAACATACAATTCCTGCTTTGAGATCAGAAAGTAAATTTTAATGTAGTCATAGTTAGCCTGCAAATAATCTTGTTTTCCACAGGCAACTAAACTCCTCCAAATGCTTCCACACTGGCAATTAATTTGAAAACCATGGTGGTAAAACATATGCAGCTTTTGCAAAGTTGCCGTCTAATTTCCCAGAAGTGCAAAATTATCTATGACTTCTTTGAGTCTCGTCAGTACATCTAGTAGGAAATGATTTCAGTTTTAGTGTGAGAAGTGTGGAGTATGAACAAAGGTCTAATGCACAGGGTGATGTCAGCTCAATGTTGTCCTACCACTGCACTGGGCCAGAGTAGTGTCCCCAAAGCCAGTACACTGCTGTGATATCTTCACAATAACCTCACACCAGTTCAACGTCCCAGTCATCAATCATACAGGACATTACAGGTAAATTCACATTACAATAATAAACTAGTTTAGCTTGGAACGCACTGAGAGTAGTGTGTCCGTAACGCACAGGGGTTACCAATAGGCTTGGGGATGCTACCAATACCCAGCCCAGGTATCTTATGCAGTAAGGACATCTGCAGCACACCTGTGCTGTGAGTGTAATGCAGTTTCTGCAGATATGCGTTTCAGGCTATAAAAAGGGAATAAAGCTCACAGCTACTGCCAATCAAAGGTAGAGATATAGGCTATGTTGTAGATACAGCGACAAGCTACAACACTTTTAATGCAGTTTGCAGTCAAAGTTTTTTAAAGCATAATCATCTGACAACGACCCACAGTTACATCAGGTATTTGAGTAAGAGGCTTCGGTTCCTTTGTTTCTGACTCCATATGCTCACTCGTTATGGTAGGCCAGTTCAATAGAAGTAAAACTTTTTCATGCATGCTGGACAGATAAAACCCTGTGGAACAACAACATTTAGGAAAGCAGAAATATATGTGTGTAGATACATACATCCTTTTTTTTTTTTTAAGGATGCACCAAATCCACTTTTTTGGATTTGGCCGAAACCCCAAATCCTTCGGAAAACGAAGCGCCACTTGTGCTTAAGTGAAGGCGAGTTTTCATTATAGCGGATGGGAAGACATGCGGAGGCAGTTCGGGGGGAGATTGTCGCCCAGAAGAGGCGATAAGTCGCCAGGCGACTAAATCTCCCTGAAACTCCTCGTGTGGACTAACCCTAACTGAGAGTTCACACACTTCCTGTTACAAAGAATATGGGGAGATCTCCCACCGAAAGCTAATGACCGCCTTAAACCTAACCTTTTTTTATTTTATTTTTTTTCAATTAAGCATTTGAAAGCATCATGTTTTAACAATGCCTTTGATCATTTCTTATAACCAGTGAGTAGACAACAACTTAAATATGCTCCAAAGAGCAGTTCCACAGTAGTCAATGATTTTCGCTCCTCTATGATGATGATGATGAGGTGATTCTCAAGGTCCCTGTTCCAAAGAGCATGTAAGGTGAATATTATCTGTGTGATTCCTGGATAAAAATCTTACCTCTGAAGAGCTTTCAGCATTTCCAGGAGTGGCCGATGAGTCAGATTCAGAATTCTGTGAGCCAACTCTGCCAGGAGTCTTAAAAATAATGAAAGACAAGACAGTTAGCAATGCACTAATGTAAAAAGTACTGGTATGGGATCTGTTATCCGGGAAACTCGTTATCAAGAAAGCTCCAAATTACAGAAGGGCCATCCCCTATAGACTCCGTTATACCCAAATAATTAAAAAAATTCTGTAATAATAAAACAGTACCATATACTTGATCAAAACTAAGAAATAATGAATCCTTATTGGAACCAAAACCAGCCTATTGGGTTTATTTAATGTTTAAAATGGTAGACTTAAGATATGAAGATCCAAATTACAGAAAGATCAGTTATCTGTAAAACCCCAGGTCCCGAGTATTCTAGATAACAGGTTCCATACCTTTATATTAAATAGGGATGCACCGAATCCAGGATTCGGTTCGGGATTCGGCCAGGATTCGGCCTTTTTCAGCAGGATTCGGATTCGGCCGAATCCTTCTTCCTGGCCGAACCGAATCCTAATTTGCATATGCAAATTAGGGGCGGGAGGGAAATTGCGTGACTTTTTGTCAGAAAACAAGGAAGTAAAAAATGTTTTCCCCTTTCCACCCCTAATTTGCATATGCAAATTAGGGTTCGGATTCGGTTCGGTATTCGGCCGAATCTTTCGTGAAGGATTCGGGGGTTCGGCCGAATCCAAAAAAGTGGATTCGGTGCATCCCTAATATTAAAACATACTTTGCAAAGCCAAAAAAAAAAAAAATGCCACTTCAGTGACCCTTGTTCCATGCGAAAGTCAAACATGTACATTGTTTACAGTTCTCATGACACAAATCATTGCACACCACCACATTCAGTCAAAAAATGGATCTGAAAACGTATGTAAAGTATGTATATATTTTTATTTATATAGCACAGAGGCCAATACAATGATAAAATATAAATACAAAGTTATATTACAGTTATATTAACAAGAACATTAAGTGCTAAGTGTTATAGAGAAGAGGAATGAGGTTCCTGCCCCTGTAGAACTTCCAATTACAATCTAAATGATAACGTTACCCTTTACTTTATATCAAGCACTTCTAAATCAGACTGGGGTCCATTTCTAGACTTTTCTTTTTAATTTTCTTCTAAATAAGGTGAATTGCGTATTGTACACAAATATTTGCAGATGGCTCGCAAACGAGATGGGGTTGAAAGAGCATGGCCACTGTGCATGCTCGCTGTGTTAAATAACTGCGTTGGTGGTAAATGTGAATACAAGTTTGGAAATTAAGAAGAAACTGTTTGGCGAATATTTTGCCATCATCAAAGTTGTGGACAATTATGTTTCAACACTAAATACACCATATAATTTTCATCTTTATAAATATAAACACAGGCAGGGCAAATATGTTCACTGTGGGAATCGTTCTGCGCCGAGTGAAGTTTGAGTCCCTCAGACAGCATTGTGAGTAACACATTGGTGTTTAAAGGAACTGTTCAGTGTAAAAATAAAAACTGGGTAAATGGATAGGCTGTGCAAAATAAAAAAATTTTCTAATATAGTTATTTAGACAAAAATGTAATGTATAAAGGCTGGAGTGACTGGGTGTGTAACTTAATAGCTTAATAGCCAGAACACCACTTCCTGCTTTTCAGCTCTCTTGGTTTACACTGACTGGTTAACTTGTTAACATTACACTGAGTGGTTACCCTGGCTGCCAGGCAGTAACCAATCCGAGACTTGAGGGGGGGCACATGGGTCATAACTGTTGCTTTTGAATCTGAGCTGAATGCTGAGGATCAATTGCAAACTTACTGAACAG
Organism: Xenopus petersii; assembly: GCA_038501925.1. NCBI lineage: Eukaryota > Metazoa > Chordata > Amphibia > Anura > Pipidae > Xenopus > Xenopus petersii. The sequence continues at coordinate 41,848,323 of CM076677.1, forward strand.
GTATGTACCATGTGGCCCCCCTTCAAGTCGCTGACTCAGTTATAGAGCTGAAAAGCAGGAAGTAGTGTTCTGGCTATTATGTTATACACCCAGTCACTCCAGCCTTATACATTACATTTTTGGCTAACTAACTATATTAGAAACATGTTTTATTTTGCACAGACTATTTATTTACCCAGTTTTTATTTTCACACTATAATAATCAAAAAGGGACCCCTGGTGCCTTCCACTGAATTAAATAAACACAGTGGGGGCTAGTAGTGATGATTCCAAGCTCTTTTGCCCCATTAGAAAAAACCTTGCCAAAAATCCATGCCTTCAAGGCTGTAACTATCTGCATCCAATACATATGGTAGATCAACTACACAATTCAGTTCAGTTTATGTGTAAACAGAATAAAAACAAGGTTCAGGTATCGACCACAGAACATTGGGCCCACCAGAGGATGTGACCCCCCGGGCACCACCCATTCACATGTCAATCATCCCCCCCCACCACCAATAATAATTATAATTGGTCCTCATAAAGGCTGTTACATTTTCTTTACTGTACACATTGCATGGATAGCATGGCTCAGTCATGTATATAGAGTATTTGTTGCTTTAATCCCTGCTATCTACCACTGGCAAATTCAGCTTCACTTGAAATGGAGTCATTCATTTTCATTGTGAAGCTTTATTATTTAATGGCAGCAGTGAGTCAGAATCTGAGCCACACCTACAGTTTCAAGCAAAGAGCCATGTGAACTGCTTAGTAATATGCAATTAAATAAATCAATCAATTATAATAATAGTCTATGCATTGGCAATATTTTTTACATTTCCTCTAAATTTCAGTATGCCATGTGCTAAAATCGTCCTTTTGGCTAAAAAACAAGTGTGGGCTGAGCACTGTGTGCACCAGGGTTTTTGTAAATTATATTTCTGTCTGTATGCGTCTTAGACAGCACAGATTTCTCACTGAAGGCTAGGACCAGTGATTTTAAGACATAATTCCAAAACTGCCCAAACGTTTTATATATTGTTTGCAGTAGTTGGCCCAATGGTAGAAAATCAGAAAATTCAAATAAATCACCACTCAATAACATAACAAACAATGTAATTCATAAAGAGCTCAAATTAACTTCATGTCAAGTTGAGGACTAAACCAACATATAAACCCTTAACTAGTATGCTCTTGCCAAAAGTCCAAAGTACACTCATTTGGGCTACTGATTTAGACAGGTGTGGCATTACTACTTGGTCTGAAATGTTCAGTTCAAATAGAGGAAATGGCATGGGATGAAAAAAATGATCCATTGTAAAGGCAAAGTTTAAAGGGTACTGTCATGGGAAAAAAATGTTTTTTTCAAAACGCATCAGTTAATAGTGCTGCTTCAGCAGACTTCTGCACTGAAATCCATTCTTCAATATAACAGATTTTTCTATATTTAACTTTGAAATCTGACATGGGGCTAGACATATTGTTAGTTTCCCAGCTGCCCCCAGTCATGTGACTTGTGCTCTGATAAACTTTAGTCACTCTTTACTGCTGCACTGCAAGTTGGAGGGATATTACCCCTCCCCCCCCCACAGCCCATCATCAGGACAATGGGAAGGTAACCAGATAGCAGCTCCCTAACACAAGATAACAGCCCCCTGGCAGATCTAAGAACAGCACTCAATAGTAAAATCCAGGTCCCACTGTGACACATTCAGTTAAATTGTGTAAGAGAAACAACAGCCTGCCAGAAAGCAGTTCCATCCTAAAGTGCTGGCTCTTTCTGAAATCACATGACCAGGCAAAATGAGCTGAGATTGCTGCCTACACACCAATATTACAACTAAAAAAAAATACACTTGCTGGTTCAGGAATGAAATGTTATTTTGTAGAGTGAATTATTTGCAGTGTAAACAGTGTAATTTAGAAATAAAAACTACATCATAAAAATCATGACAGAATCCCTTTAAGCATTATCTGTCACATAAAAAAACCTAAAGAAATATTTCCCAGTTCCTCCCAGGAAACAGTATTACTGTATATGCGCAACGGTTATCGTTTGGTGCTCAGTAATCAATTATGAAAATCCAAGACATTACCGAAAGGATACTTCTGATAAAGATAAGGGAAAATTGCGTCATACTTACCGTGATTTTCCTTTCCTAGGCCTCTCCATGTCAGTACTCACCGGGACTAGCCCCTCCCCTCATGCTCCGTCAGAAGAACCCTCCCACAAACAATAAAGGCGTCACTTACACTCTCGACGGTGTCTAGTAACAAGCTCCTTAATTAAATGTCTGGGAGGGCCGTACTGACATGGAGAGGCCTAGGAAAGGAAAATCACGGTAAGTATGACGCAATTTTCCCTTTTCCCCTGTCCTCTCCATGTCAGTACTCACCGGGATGTAGCAAGCTCCCCGGATCCGTAGGGTGGGATAAATAACCACAGACATTGAACTGCAAAAAACATTTTATTGCTTTCCAGAAGCACATCTGAGAACACTGGCGCCAAACTGAGCGTTCCTGGATGAGGATACATCCAGCTTGTAGTGTGAAAGAAAGGTATTAGATGATGACCATGAAGCCGCTCTGCAAATCACCTCCATTGGAGTCCCCGCTTCAGCCGCCCATGAAGCTGCTTGCCCCCTGGTAGAGTGAGCCCTAACGCTTGCTTGGTCCTGAGTGGTTTGAGACGAGTAAGCCTTCTTAATGACCAGCTTTATCCAACTGGAGATCGTGTAGGAAGAGGCTGCTTTCCCCTTATTCTTTCCCGCAGGGACAATAAAAAGACGGTCACTATTTCTTATCTGAGATGTGGCCTCACAATAGGATCTTATCACCACTGCTACGTCTAATGCTCGAAGATCTTGGTCCTCTTCCTCATCTGGAAAGGATGGTAAAGATAACTCGTCTTTCAGATGGAAAGGGGATACCACCTTGGGTTTGAATGAAGCCGCAAATCTCAGGACTACTCTATCCTGAAAAAACACTGGACTGGTGTTGTCGTATAGAAGAGCCTGTAGTTCCCCTACCCTCTTGGCCGAGGTGATTGCCACCAGGAACACCGCTTTTAACGTCAGGAACCATAATGACATTCCTTCTGTAGGATGAAAGGGATGTCTGGACAGCATCTGTAGTACCAAAGGTAGGTCCCATTGCGGGCAAGAAGGTCTCTTTGCTGGCAAGATTCTAACGGCTGCCTTGAAGAAGCGAACTACCAAAGGATGCTGGGACCAGCGTACCTCAGAGAAGGCAGATAAGGCTGAGACCTGAGTCCTCAGGGTGCTTACGCTCAAGCCCTTACTCAGACCTGACTGCAAAAACTCGAGCAATTCTCCAACCTTGATGGTTGCTGAAGGTATGCCTCTAGTTTCTCTCCATATCCTGAAACATTCCCAGGTTCTGCCATATCTGCTATTAGTAGAATCCTTTCTGGATTTTAGTAATGTGTTTACGACTTCTCCCGACAAACCATGAGCCTCTAGATTCTGCCGCTCAGTCGCCAAGCCGTCAGGGCCAATGGACCCGGGTCTGGATGGATGAATGTCCCTTGGACCAGGAGAGGTCCTGCACATGGAAGTTTCCATGGGACATCCACTGTCATTTGTAGTAAACGAGGAAACCAGGGGCGTCTCGGCCATGCCGGAGCTATGCATATGACCTCCGCCCTGTCCTCCCTGATCTTCTGAATCACTTTCCCGATCAGAGGAAGAGGAGGAAAGATATAAGCCAAAGGATGGATCCACTTCTGACAGAAGGCGTCTACTGCTAGTGCGTTGTGTTCTGGATCTCTTGAGTAGAACCTTTTGCATTTTGAGTTCCTTGAAGTCGCCATCAAATCTATTGTGGGACGACCCCAGCGTTGGACAATTATCCTGAAAATCCGGGAATGAAGTTCCCATTCGTGCCTTTCTAGCGTGTGTCTGCTCAGGAAGTCCGCTGTTTGGTTCTCTCTGCCTGGAATATAGACCGCTGAGAGATCCTCCAAGGTTTCTTCCGCAATTTGAAAGAGAGGCTCTACTTCTTGCATCAGTGAGATGCTTCTTGTGCCCCCCTGCTTTCTGATATAGGCTACTGTGGTTGTGTTGTCGGAACGAACCATTAGCCTTTGGCCGTGAAGTTGACCGCTGAAGAATCGACAGGCTGCGATTACTGCCCTGATCTCTAGCACATTTGAGGGCACGTCTGAGGATGGAATTAGCCATGAGCCTTGAGCTACTTGGTTTTCTAATTCTGCACCCCAGCCTATGCCTGATGCATCTGTGGTCAGGATAGACCATGGTTTCAGAAAGAGTTTGACTCCCCTGGCCAAATGTTGAGGAACCTGCCACCAGGAAAGAGCTTTCAACGTTGAAGGTAACATTATGATTCTCTGATCCTGGGAAAAACCATCCCATTGTTGAAGAAAAGGAAATTGGATTCCCCTCATCCTCCACTGGGCCCAAGGGACTAATCCTATGGATGAGGTCATCATCCCCAAGATCTTCGCCAATCTGATCGCTGGGACTCTGGAGAGTAATCCTAGTTCCCTTGCTTCTAGAGCTAAGGTTCGTTGTCTTTCTTCGGACAGACTGAGGGTACCCCTGCAGGAGTCTATGATTGCTCCCAGGTACACTATTCTCTGAGTTGGGAGAAGTTGACTCTTTTGCCAGTTCAGATACCATCCATGCCCCTGTAGAAAAGATATCACCTGTTCCCTGTGGTCTATTAGTTGTTTCCTGGAGCCTGCAAGGAGGATTAGATCGTCCAGGTAATGAAAGATTCGGATCTTCTGCCATCGTAAAAGGGCTACCAGTACCACCAGTATCTTGGAGAAGACCCTCGGGGCTGTAGAGAGGCCAAAAGGAAGACATTGAAATTGGAAGTGAGCCTTTCCTACTGCAAATCGCAGAAACTGTTGATCCCGGATGTTGACCGGAACATGATGATACGCGTCGCGTATATCCAGGGAGCACATCCAATCGCCTGGACATAAGGCTTTCTTCACTGAGTCCAAGGACTCCATTCGGAAATGCTGCTTCCGTAAAGTCTTGTTTACTGATTTCAGGTCTAGGATCGGGCGCCAAGCTCCCGAGGCCTTCTTGACTAGGAAGAAGACTGAGTATACCCCAGACTTCTTTTCCTCTCTCGGGACCGGAATGATGACATTCTGCTGGGTCAAGGTATCGAGACACTGGAGAAGAGCCTTTCTTTTCTCTGGGTTCCTTGGAACAGCTGAACGGTGAAAGACTGGTCGCGGAAGGATGGTGACAAACTCTAGACTGTAGCCCTCTTTGATCACCCTGCGAACTCAAGCATCGTCTGTGGACTGATCCCAGGCGTCCCAGAAGTGGCGGAGTCTTCCCCCCAACTGGAGACCCTGGGGACCACCACCTTCAGAACGGGCGACGGGCTGGACCTGAGGATTTTCCTCTGTAGCGCCTGAACAATCCAGACTGGCCCCCGCGCCAACTTGATGATTTGTCATCAGAGGTCTTACTCCGAAAGGAATATGATTCTCCAGACGTTTGTCTAGTCTTAGAAGGAAACTTACCCTTTGAGGACTGTTTCTCTGGAAACCTTCTTCTTTTCCTTTGAGGAAGCAGCTGGCTCTTTCCTCCGGAAGCCTTGGAAATTAGATCTTCCATTTTCTTTCCAAACAATGCCTGCCCCTGGAAGGGGAGGGTGCAAAGGGCAATTTTAGAAGTAGTGTCCGCCTCCCATGATCTGAGCCACAGAGCCCTTCTCGCTGAGACAGAGAGGGCTAATGATCTTGAGGCTAATCTAACCTGATCCACAGACGTGTTTATCAGGAAGGAAGAACCCAATTTTAGTTCCGTAAGGCCCTCTAGAATGTCGTTTCTGTCCTGGCCTTCTTTGATAGCAGACTCTATATTGGCTAGCCAAGTCTCCATGGCTTTAGCTACAGCCAGACTAGCCACCGCTGGCTTAAGAGATTCTCCTGCATTAAGATAGGCTCTTTTCAGGTCTGTCTCAAGTCTCTTATCCATGGGGTCGCGCAGTGAGGCTTGATCATCAATGGGTAAGAGTGTATTCCTGGAAAGGTTTAGTACTGGGGCATCCACAACCGGGACGGAACAGAAGTCCTTGATATCTTCTTCATTGAAGGGATATAGCTTGGTAAATCGCTGTTGAGTTGGACTTCTTTTGGACAAAACCTCCCATTCTGATTTGATCAGATCTGCCACCTCTTGGTGTAGAGGAAAAACTTGCCCCTTCTTCCTTGTTGAGGGTAAGAACTGGGCAGTAGATGCCTCTTTTTCCTGGAGATTTAGGGCCAGTCTCATGGCCCTAATCAATGGGGAAATCAGATTAAAGTCAAAGGAAGAGTGTTCCTCTTCCGAATCTTTCTCTGAGGAAGAATCAAGCAATAGGTCTCCACAGGCATCCTCTTCTGGTGGATGAGCCTCTTTGGAAGCTCGGGTTGTGACAGCTGAGGCACCTGACAATTCCTGGGCTACAGCTTGTTTGATCCAGGCCCGTATATCTGATGGTGGGATCGATGTGCCAGCTGCTTCCGTGAGACAGAGCTGGCATAGTCTTTTGCCCATTAGCGCTGGTTCGGAGCATCCCAGGCATTGACTGCTTGAGGCCTCCGTAGGGCTGGGGGATTCCTTTCGCCTAGCGGCCGGTTTCATGGTGCTAGGAGAAAACAGAGAGGCATATAGTTATTAATATCCCCATCTGCCCAGGTCCTACACAGATATAGTGTTTGCGTGGGCTTGATTTATCTTTTTTTTTTTTTTTTCTACCTCAGCAGGGGGGGACTAGACTTCTGGGGGATGCGGCTTGGACCCAGCCAGGAAGGGACCTGTAGTAAAAAGAAAAAATACGGTAGCTGTTAGGTGGGAAACATTCCCTTGAATCAGCCCCAATCATTACAGGTACCCCCTGGAATCCGCTAAACTAAGGCCTACCCAGAGGAGTATAGCAGAGGCCGAGAGCGGATGTGACACAGACCCAGGACGCCAATTCAAACAAGGCGCGCTGTTTGTCCGCAACCCGGAAGAAAAGGATTTCCGGATATGACGTCACCGCCCCGACGAACTCCTCTGATTGCGGCCGAACGCTAACTTCCGCATCCCCGCCTGCGTTCCAAAACTGATGCGGCTGCCATAGGTCGCATGGGAGCCGGACGCTTTATGAGCAGGCCGGTAACCCGGGAAGCAGGGGAACGCCGAGTTCTTGAGGCAGACGGCGGGCGAAAAACCCTGACTCGCCAGGGAAAAGGCCGGTTCCAGGGACGCCTTATGGGCAGGTCCCAGCTAATCCCCCCTAAAAGAAAAAAAAACAAGCTCCTAAAAAGGAGCGGAGCAAAGGAGAAGAACCAAAAAGACACCGTCGAGAGTGTAAGTGACGCCTTTATTGTTTGTGGGAGGGTTCTTCTGACGGAGCATGAGGGGAGGGGCTAGTCCCGGTGAGTACTGACATGGAGAGGACAGGGGAAAAGTATAGTCCTAAAGAAGTAATAATACATAACATAAATGATGTTTCAGCCACCTCAAGCTTGCCTGTGTAACTGCATAGCCACAGGCGATTAAAGCAACAACACTAAAATCAGATTACCTATAACTGCTTATTCAATTTTGGTCCAGCACTGTGCAGCTGAATATCCCTGTACAAAAGTAAGGAGAATTCCTTTTGGAGAGAGAGAGATCATTAGCTATGGGTCTTTGTGCTGGCAAAGGCATGGTGCTACTTGAAACAAATAATGGTACAGTTACGCTTAACTCTGATCAATATGATGCTCAGTAGGTTACAGACTGGACACATCTATGGAGAACTGATCATACCCAAAGCATCCTAGATTGCAATAGGTATGGTCTCACCCAAAGAGTAAACAAATGTATAAAATGATTTTCTTTTTCTCTGTAATAATAAAACAGTACCTTGTACTTTATCCAAACGAAGATATAAATAATCCTTATTGGAAGCAAAACCAGCCTGTTGCGTTTATTTAATGTTTGCATGACTTATGGTATGGTGATCCAAATTACGGAGAGATATATTATCCAGAAAGCCCCAGGTCCCGAGCGTTCTGGATAATAGGATCCATACCTTGGGGGGTGGTTCAACTTTAAGTTAACTTTTAGAGTGTTACAGAATGGTCATTTACAAGCAACTTTTCAACTGTTTTTTCTTTTCTGACTCTTTCCAGCAGTCCCTGACCCCTTCAAAAACCAATTCACTGTGAGGCTACACATTTAGAGTTAATGCTACTTGTTATTCCATATCTTTCTATTCAAGTCTCTCTAAATCCTAGTCTCTAAATCAGTGCATAGTTGCTAGGGTAATTTAGCAACCAGATTGCTCATATTGCAAACAGGAGAGCTGCTGAATAAAAGGCTAAATAACTTGAAAACCACAAATAGAAAAACGAAAATCGATTGCAAAATTGTCTCAGAATACCACTCTCTACATCACAATAAGGGGCCGATTCACAAAGGGTCGAATATCGAGGGTTAATTAACCCTCGATATTCGACTGGGAATTAAAATCCTTCGACTTCGAATATTGAAGTCGAAGGATTTTAGCGCAAATAGTGCGATCGAACGATTGAAGGATTATTCCTTCGATCGAACGATAAAATCCTTTGATCAAACGATAAAATCCTTCGAATCGATTTTAATCCAACGATCGAAGGAATATCCTTCGATCAAAAAAACTTAGGAAAGCCTATGGGGACCTTCCCCATAGGCTAACATTGAGTTCGGTAGCTTTTAGATGGCGAACTAGGGGGTCGAAGTTTTTTCTTAAAGAGACAGTACTTCGACTATGGAATGGTCGAACTATTTTTAGTTCAAATAGTTCGATTCAAAGTCGTAGTCGAGGGTCGTAGTAGCCCATTCGATGGTCGAAGTAGCCCAAAAAACACTTCGAAATTCAAGGTTTTTTTACTTCGAATCCTTCACTCGAAGTTAGTGAATCGGCCCCTAAAAGTTAACTCAAAGGTGAACAACCTCTTTAACTACTGTCAAATTATGAAAATTGTAAATCAAGAGTAATTGTACTGCCAGCCCTGGAGTCTGCTGTCCACGCAGTTCAAGTCAGACATGAGAAATAAAACACATAAGCAATAGACAAGCTGTCGTTGCAACTCCAGACCTGAACTTAAAGAGATACTGACACGTTCCTATAAAAATCCTTCTTGATACGGACATGTTCCTATGATTTTTATATTCTTTTGGGCTTATTTTATCTAAACTTAGTTTTTACAGGCATACCTAATTTCAAAGATTGAACAGAAACCTCTACAAAAGCAATTTCCCATCCTTCCCTTAAGCTCACAAGATAATGCAACCCCACCTTCACCTTGTTCCACTAAGAAGTGATGGATTCCCTTTGCTTTCCATAGTGGGTGGTACACATATTTTCTGGAAACCAAGGGTACCTCAGGTCCTATAATCCACCACTTCACTACTAAACAAGGTGAGGGAGGGATTGCATAACATTGTTTGTGTAAGTGGGTTTGGGAAATAATAATCATTGAAAGACTATAGCTGGCCATAGATGTAAAGATCTTTAAAAGATCTTTTCTTTATCGTGAGACCACGATCATATCGAAACGATCATTTAAATGTATGATTTGTCCATCAACTAAAAAGACCATTTCAGGCGATACTGACAGAAAAACTGAAGAGTAGCTGCCTGCTTGGCCCTGCAAACATATATAGATTGCACTGGGACCGATAAAGATTTTTTAAACTAGCTGATCAATTTTCTGACAGATGTCGGACGAAAAATCGTAAGATGTACGATCGTTCAAATCCCACTAACTTCGCGATAATTTGACGGGTTGGTCGGATTTCACTAAAAAGAAAAATCTTTGCGTCTATGGGGACCTATGGTTTAATTATGGTTTCCTTTGAACCTGTGTAACCAAAGAAGCTCCTGTGTAGATTTAGTCAACCTAAACCAACTCACACAAGTAAATAGAAGCAGTATTATTGAAATGTAACCACAAAATACATAACTTAGTTTAGCCAACTAACTTAAAGGAAAACTAAACCCTACACATCAAATTAGTGTAGAAATGCCATATTTTATATACTGAATGAGCTGCACTATAATGAAAATCTGAATTACTAATCACCCTTGCACAGTAAATGTTATGTTCTATATACAGTAAATTGTTGGTCCCGAGGCTAAGGGAACTGACAGCAGCACAGAGGATATGCTGGGAATCAGCAGAAGAGATGAGGAGCTCATGGGACATATTCTGATTCACAGATCTTCACTGCCAAAGGGCCATGGTTGCCTTGGGCTGGTACAGAATCTAAAAACATAATGTGCAGTCTCTCTGTTAAGCTTTAGTTCTCCTTTATCCTACAAAGATAGAACCTGGCCAGCCTGCTCTTGTCAGGCTGCCTTTCAATTGCCATTTAAAAGCTCTGCCTAGACAACAGCCAGGAGCCGATCCATATAGACTAATATAGAACAGCTTAACTTCCCTCCACATCAACTCTAAATATTTGCACCAAATACCTGATATGTCCCTTCCCCACCAAAAAGCTACTCATTCCAATAAGTCTTTGCACCACATTAAGAATATCCAAAACAATATCACTATAAAGGCCAGTTCAAAATACATACAGTAGGTCAGTAGATACTACATATGTGCACATTTTTGGCAGTTTAGATAAGGCACTATGCACTTTGCAACTGACTTTTCCAAAGTTTGACAACTCCACCTGTTCGCCAGATCAAACAAGGAACTCAGAACAAATTATTGCCACTTTTGGCATGGGGGACTGATTATCCTAACCAATTCTATTATGGCATTTGCTTCATACACTATCCCCCGAGGAATAAAGAAAAAAAAGAAAAAACCTGTAAGTCCCAGTCAGGATGTAAGTTGGAACACTAGAAAGAGATCCACCCAGATTGCTCCCCTTATTTCCACCCAAGTTATAGTCATTTCCTGTTTAGGAAGCAATACGTTCTTCTCGTAGCTCTTTTTCTTCTGCCCAATAATGAACACAGACTGGTGAACTGCATCTGTAAAAGAAATTTAAAAGGTTCAGCCATTGCAAGCTTTAAATAGGTTCTATATCTACAGTATGTGCCATCTACTCACTCACCGTCTTTATAAGTGCAACAAAATGCAAAACTTAACAAGAAAAGTAAAATCGCAGGCAGAGAGACATGGTCCATATGCAACATGTGATTTTGGCAATTAGTCTTTTATTTAAAGCCTCATAAACTGGTCATACACACACAGATAAAATATATAAAATTATACAAAGATAAAGTTTAGTACAAATGTGGGGTTGGGCCATGTATGTCTGTCTTCTTGTAGTGATCTTCAGGTGTCGTGTTAATAACTGCAACTTTCAGTAGAAGCTTTTTGCAAATTAAGTATTTTAATTTGACTTATTTATCCTTGGGAAGTGTGAATTCCATTTTCCATATATCAGTTTCTATGCCTCAATAGTTTGAGTTTCTGCTAATAGGACACCAAATGTATTCACTACAGCAATAAATGTATTAAGAAATATTTGATGTGTCAGCATCAAGTGGTCCAATAAAGAGAAAATAATCATATAATAGATAGATTACATACAGTAAGTGATGTAGCCACTTATTCAAGGGAATTCAAAAAAATGTTGACATAATTACAGGAAAAAAAGCATATTATAATTCTATATAATGAAAACTTAATAGATGGTGATAACTAAGGTGGATAGGAAATAATTTTAAAAAAAATTGTCCTTTATATCTGTTTTTGCAAGCAGTGTAACAATACCACATTCTGTAACCAGCAATTGCTTCATCGAACATAAGTTGTTATGAAATTTGCAGCTATTTTCACTATAGGCCGAGCAACAATTGTACAATCGGGGCACCAGGGGTTCTTTGGGGTGTAGCCCAATTATTGGTTTGTGGTCTGGAGAACCATGAACTGCCAAATTGACTGGCAATTTTTATTGGAACCTGTCCTCATAGATACAAAAGGCCACACACCCTCTGCTCTATATTTATTTAATATTATTTCGGTATGTTTAAAGAGCCTGGGTGAGGTCTGGTCTTTCATGTGTCTTTATATTGTTGAATATACAAAAGGCTTGTAAAAGTTGTGTAACACTTGGCTCACCTATGCTCCTTACTATCACATTTTTATTGCATTTGATTAATTATTTAGCTGATGGAATAAAATGTAACAAATTTGTTCTTTACTGTGATAGTGTCCCAAAGTGTCACTCTGCAAATAAATGCATCTTCAGTAACTTCTGTGTCAGACTGTTTTAATGCTGTGGCAGACGGCCCATTCACAAACAAAGTGCAATGTGCAAAATGCAATTTTTACATGCATATTGGAGTGGGAATTGCATTACTTCTGATGCACACTTGAATTATTGCATTAGCGGCCAATTTGCAGGGCATGAGTCAGTTGCTACCTGCTGTGTGAAATGTGTGAATTATCATGGCTGTAATTCTAGCATTGCTTGGTCTCAATAAGCACATTTGCACAGTATCAGTAGAGGCAGAACAGAGGCACATTGGAATTTAGCATGACTGTGGAAGTGCAAAGAGTATGTTTGGATGCAAGTACCTTTAATAAATAGCATCAGTACGGGAACAAGTTTGCATCCATTTTTGCAAAGTACACTTGCAATTGCAAATGCAGTCCACAAAGTGCAATTATCAAACACAGATCAAGTTGCATCCACTGCAAGTGCAGCCAATGCGTCATAATAGGGGCAAAGTTACCTAAATGATGCCGCAAATCAGGTTAATTTGTGGCATGAAATGCAAAAGCATCACTGGCTGGGAGCAAATTTGCAGCTGCTACTGACCACAGGAACCTTAAAGTTACCACCATGTCCAGGGTGGCAGTAATTGCAGGGTTCCCTAGAGTCCCTGAGCACACTTGTTGAAAAATGAGCCTCCAGGAGCAATAGAAAGTATAGTATAGTATAGTATTACAAATTCTTGTAATAAAAATAAAAATTAATCATTCTTACCAAGCTGCTACAAGATGGAAGATTCACACTGTAGCCCTGTCTGGCTGGCATGTAGTATCTGCTCTGTGGCTTCTTGGCTGTGAACCAAAAGAATGAGAGGAGGGAGGGGGCAAGAAGGGAGGAGGGAATGCAGCTGCTCCATCTCCCCTTGGTGCTGTGCGTTGAGAGCAAGAACGGTGACAGGCTGAATGGGTACATGTGCTGAACAGTGTGCCAATGGCACTAAGTGGTGCAACCCAATGCACTTGCCCTGCAATTTAGATCCTCATCAAGCTGATTTGACATGAGATTGTGTGAGGGAGGGCCAGACTGCTGAGTTTCACAGCAACTAACCGATACCCCTTTGTTGCCCACAGCAGCCTTGCCATGTTCAGTAAATGATACATATCAGGACTGATAATAATAAATCATCAACCTGTATAGGACATATATCCAAACAGCACAATTCCTAGCATTCCCATTGTGTACAGCTGCCTGACAGCCACAGGTTGTTGTAAATCAGTGTAGAATTACTAACTACAGGCTGAGAGCTTGCACGGCCCGGCTCATTCCACCCACTCACACACATCACTAGGCAGTGCCATTCACGTGCTGACTTCCCAGCTTTACCCTCTCTGCTCACCAGCTGTAAAATCCTCCTGAACATGTCTGTGCCAGGGCCCCGCGGGCAGATATCTCTGTGCAGCCAGGAACCAAAATGAAAGACCGAATCCGGGGAAGGAGAAGGGGCTGGAAAGGTTCCTGTCTGTTACTTTCTTATTGTATTGAGGAAGCGCATAGAAAAGGGGAATGTCTTTTCTTCTCGATCATTCAAACCAACGACAATGTTTACAATCCAAACCTTCAGTTCTGTCAAACAGCTGCAGCCTGCTCCGACAGCGCCCCCTAGCCATCCTCCAGGGCATTTGTTTGTAGTGCAAGACATGCTTTTACTGTTGAAGAATTAAGAGATTTAGGAACATCAAACAAGCTAACAGAGATCACAACTACATTAGTATATCTAAACCTGTTCCTGATAAACTTTCCTTAGTCCTTTCTGACATTCTGCATAACCAATATCTGGCTGAAAATTGGACATATATTTATAAAGTAGGCAGATTTAAAAATCCTTTCAGATGCAGAACACATAGGCGCAAATTCACTAAGCGCCGAAGCGCCAAACGCTAGCGTCAATTCGCTAGCATTTGGCATTTTCGGTACTTCGAAAATTCACTAACGAACGCTGGCGTAAATTCGCTAGTGTTACTTCGCACACTTACGCCAGGCGAATTTTCGCTAGCGATGTAACTACGCAAATTCACTAACTTGCGCAGTGTACTGAACGCTACCTTTTACGCTAGACTTCCTTCGCCACCTCAAACCTGGCGAAGCGCAATAGAGTAGATAGGGATTGTTTCCAAAAAAGTCAAATTTTTTTCTAAGTCCCAAAAAACGCTGGCGTGTTTTCTACATGATGGGTGATAGGCCGAAAAAGATCAAAAATTTTTTTGGGGCTCCCCTACTTCCCCCCTACATTTCCTGACTCATGGCAACTTACCTAGACAGTGGGCACATGTGTAGGGCAAAATAAAAATTTTATTTGCTGATTTGAATGTTTTCTAGGCATTTGTAGTGCAGATACGTATTCCTCCATTGAAATTTGAATTTCGCACAGTATGCAAATTAACCATCGCTAGCGAAACTTCGCTTCGCTTGGCGAATTAACGCTAGCGCAACTTCGCAAACTAGCGCTACCCCTATGCGCAACTTCGGATTTTACTGAATTTGCAGTGTGCTGGCGAAAATACGCCTGGCGAAGTGCGGCGAAGTTGCGCCTGGCGCAACTTCGCATCTTAGTGAATTTGCCCCATAGTTGGTAGGGAAAGGGTTAAGTAAAGTATTGTCACCAGGGCTGCCATTAGAAATCACAGGCCCCGTACAACAAAATTTTCAGGGCCTTTTCAGGGCCCACACCCACTCCACACCACAGTTAAAACACCACACAGACATCAGCGCTAAAAAAAGGTAACACACACACACAAGTTATAAAAAGCTATTGATGGTCAGGGCCCCCTTATAAGTTTTTTATTTTAAAAAAAACATTGGCGCCAGGGCCTCCTTTACAAGTTAAAAAAAACTGGGGCCCCAGAGAATATTTTTTTTTTAAAAAAAAAAAAATACATTGGAGGCCAGGGGATTAAAAAAAATAAATAAATAATTGGTGTTCAATAGAATTGAACTTGTGGCTTCAGGACTTCAACTTCGCCTCCTTTCGTGACTATGGGTCTTTTCGCAGCTTCAGGACTTCAATTTCGGCTGTTTTCATAACTTTGGGTCTTTTCGCCGCTTCAGGATTTCAATTTCGGCTGTTTTCATAACTTTGGGTCTTTTCGCCGCTTCAGGACTTCAATTTCAGCTGTTTTCACGACTTTGGGTCTTTTAGCTGCTTCAGGACTTCGGGTCTTTTTGGCACTTCAGGACTTTGGGTCTTATCCGCACTTCGGGTCTTTTCGGCGCTTCAGGTCTTTTTGCCGCCTCAGGACTTTGGGTCTTTTCACCGCTTTCAGGACTTTGGGTCTTTTTGCCGCTTTCGGGACTTCAGCTGTTCGGCGCCTCGGCTGTTTGGCTGTTAGGGACGGAAGAGGCTGCATGGCTTTGGCGCGGTTAAGGGAGGCCCAGCTATTTGATAAGTGCAGGACAGCCGGGCTCCCCTTCAGGCCCGGGCCTGGTACAGGAGTACCCCCTTTGCCCCCCAGATGGCGGCCCTGATTGTCACTTCTAAACATCCATATAAATGTCCTTTATTTTCCAGTGCTCCCTCCAACAGACTTCGATTTAACAGTACAGTTACAGTTGAACAGTAGACTAATCAGAAAATGTATTTGTATGCCATGTGTGCAAATCTAAAGTCATTAACATGGTGCAAAGTGCAAAAAAGGGGCACATTTTGCCATTTTTTTGCACCCACTTTTGCACCAATTAAAGTTGCTGCAGGTCTGTTGTGGAACCTAGAGGCCTGTGTCCACCCATACCTGCATTTGTCAGTACTCTATTTTTCAGACATGTAGGAATAACTTAAGAATGGCTTGGATGATTTCTTGGACAGACATAATATCAAGGCTATTGTGATACTAAACTCTATAGTTAGTATAGATATGGGTATATATAATTTATGTGAAAGTAGGGAAGGGTGTGTATATGGATGCTGGGTTTTCATTTGGAAGGGTTGAACTTGATGGACTTTGTAACTATGTAACACACAGGGTAATCAGAAAGGGCCATGCTAAGTGTAAGCACCTCCACCAAAAGTAGCCTAAAATATAGCAATTAATCCTGCAGTTCTAGCTCCCTGTTAGCAGGGATTCCAGCATACTGTGGGAACCACACTGGCTCTCAGCAAGGCCTGCAGTTCCTTGCAAAGTGATCTTCGCCTTTTGTGGTAAAGACTCTGAGCCTTGTTCTTCTGACTGATATCCGTTGCTGCCTATTCCTGTTATTCTCTGGTCGCCACCTGGACCAACTTCTGCATGTTTCTCGCTACCAACTGATTGCCGCTTGGACCAACCCCTGTCTGAAACTGACCACACATCTGGACGTTCCTGTTCTCTGCACTCCTGCCATTCCTCCTCTGAGTCCAGACCTGTTCCCAACCTCAGGTGCAGGTTCTCCAGTAGGAACGGCTTCTCACATCTCTTGTGACTCCTTGGTCAGGTATATAACTCTCTCATTCACAGTTAACCAGCAGTGATCTGGGGAGTGATCTGGAGAGTGGTACCTACATCTGCTTAGGGAGTCCCTAAACAAAGTCAGAAACAGACTGGAGACTGGGAGGAGCCGTAGGCCACAGCATTTTCATATAAGCCATCATGCTCTCCATAGGGGGGAGACTGACTGATAAATCCCAACACTTTCCCTAGTTTCTGAGGTTATTAGCATAATGTGTAAAGTATATCATTGTGAGTATAATTTTTTTATGTTCAAGAAACTTCCAGTTCATTATTTATTAACATAGCTGTAGGGACCTATAGGATATCCTATCCCTATAGAGTTAATCCCCTACCTTTTTGTATGAAGTTCTCTTTTCCCCTGTTATTGGGCCAAGCCCTTGTAACTGGCAAAGTGTAACACCCACACCTATTGGACAAAGAGTGTAATGACACTCCCCTGCCACACTGCTATATAGTGTTGTGCAGGGAGTGTCCTCTTCCTCTTTGGCTCCTGGTGCTGCTGCTAGGTGAATCTCCATTGAGCCTGGGATCACCATAGGCCCCAGTAAGCCTTTACCCCAAAGGGACCTGACACCTTTGGTGCTAAGTCGGGGACCAGGTAACCCCGTGAACGAGGACCAGCTAGAATAGTAAGATCTTGTTATAGTCTCTCTAGGAGAGAAAGACAGAGAGGTGTAGCATAAAGAGCAGCTGTCGCTCCAACAAGGATTGTAGGAGGAAGTAGCTTCCCACAAGGCCTGTTTGCCTTTAGAGCAGGGACCTCAGTTGATAGGGCAGTAGGTGAGCAAAGGACTACCTGAACCCTACCTGATAGATCCCGATCCCCTCACTGTGCAACGTCGGTTGAACTGGGATTTGATGTACACCTATCTGCAATATCCTTTGGGAGTCGCATCTGTTTGACTGTGAACCTTTACTGTCCAAAGTGATTCCACCTGCTGTGTCCTCAGAACTGTTGTAAGTAAACCTGTGGTCATTTGCCTCTGGCATAATAAATCTGCTGCTGTTTTACCTTTTTAACGAACCTCCTGGCGTCCATTATTCTATTTTTGGACTTATATGCCTGTGAGTTGTAGTTCAACTACAGTTTAAAGGGGAAGCTTCCATTTGGCGAAGGCTCTGCCCTGGGTGAGGATTCGCAATGTAACCCATGCTCACTACCTAGCTGGTCACCCTTAACTCCTAATTGGCAGAATAGGCCAAGAAAGCGTTACATAGCCATAGCCATAACAAGTAAGGTTTCATTGGACAACACTATTCCTTCACCCATCCGAATAGCAAAGGCCCATCCTCTGGAGAGAGGGTCACATTTAATCAGTACTCTGCCTGTTTCCTAGGCAGACATAGTCTAGCCTAGATGGGGTACAGGTGGATGAAAAGATAGAGTTATAAGGGTGGCCGAAGTAGCCCATTGCAGCCCCCAACTTTAAGAGGACATTGTTGAAATTGTAAATCCTGTGGAACACTGGGGGGTTTTATCTGGTGTGGTCTATTTGCAAAAAGCTTCAAGCATAATTGACTATCGAGTAAATTAATTGAAAAATGAGTTGCAGATCACTTGTTTATGAAAGTGCATGTGCCTAAATTACAGCAGAAAATAATTACAAATTTGACACACCAATTTTGGCAGTCTGTGGAGAAAAAAAGCTGCACATAGGATATTCTATATAAACTGGTGTAGGTATTAACATGTTTTGTAAAACTAAGCCAGTCAGGGAGGGAAAATACTTAGGATGCCAGATATATAGTCCCTGTAAGACTTACTTATGATTTGTGGTGAAAAGAAAAAGCTTTCAACACACAGACTTGAGATCTCTTTAACAGCCTTGTAAAATGTATTAAGGGTTGGAATGGCCCACAGGGATACTAGGAAAAATCCTGTTGGGCCCCGACCCTATTGGGCCTGCCAACTGCCCATACTGTTAATTTGTGAATTTGGGCTGCTGTAAGATGCCATAGGCCTTGAGAAAAGGCCATAGAGCCTGAAACATCACTGTATCCAGATCATTGCCAAATATGCTTAATAAAGGCTTTTTTTTATATAACATAAACCGGTGCTGTGCTTCAAGTCTTCTATAGATGCCATAGGCCGTCACTATTTAGTGGACTTGTGTGGGGCTGTTTGGGTCACTTTATATTTCAAATGCCTAGGCTTATTGGAAATCCCAGTCCAGACCTGCACCTGCCCACAAGCCAGCCACCAGTTCGCAAAATCGAGAAAAAATAAAGATGGCCCTTTGCTTTGACCTTTGCTGCATCTCTGCCTGAACCAACCCTTGCCTGTTATTGGATCTTGACTCTGTACTGTGTTACTGACCGGTATTGGCCTCGGCCTGTTTATCCTGACTACACTCCTGGTTTCTAATCCTGTACCTTTGTATGGAAGAAGCACACATACAGGAAAATGCCTTTTAGTCCATTTATTGCAGCAAGAAATGTGGCACTGATCCTGATCCTGTACTGCACTGTATGACTGGTACTGCCCCGACCTGTTTATCCTAACTATGCTCCTCTCTCCTGTTTCTGTACTGCACTGTACTGCACTGTACTGTCTGATTGGTACTGACTTAGCCTGATCCACGACTACACTCTCTGTTCACCGTCCTTCCTGTATACATAACGGTTTCCTTGTCTGCCCAGAACTCCCCCTTGGTCCAACCTGGCGGCATTCGAGTAGAGGAGGGCTCCTTCTGAAGCAAAAGGCAGTTGTTAAAGGCAGAAGTGTGAGCTGAGACTGGGACCTCGGGGTTTTAGGTTTTGGGATACTATACATTACAATACTAAAGAATCATATCTAATATGACATGTACAGTTCAGCATCTATCCAGTAGGCGATGCCATTACTCTGTATATTCATTAGCTGTTAAAAATTTTCAATGCAACAACTTTATGTCTCCATTTAATTCAATGTTTATTATATGAAGTACTCAAATTAATATATTTTATTTAGGAAACACATTATACTGTCTTGCCCATTTATAGATTCTTGGAAGTTTTTTATTCATTTCTAGGGACATATTAATATTTGACTATGGTTTGAATTGAGAAAAATACTTTTTATTTCTTTTTAGAAAAAGTATATGAAAAAGATAATCTCAAGTGTCATTTATTGTATAATTAAGCCTTTGGTTTCTATATAAATAATCAAGCACAGATCCTTAATACAGTTATTTCACATATTATTGCCACATGTTAGGAACACTAAGGGGCACATTTACTAAGCTCGAGTGAAGGATTCGAAGTAAAAAAAATTTTGAATTTCGAAGTATTTTTTTGGGTACTTCTACCATCGAATAGGCTACTTCGACCTTCGACTACTACTTCGAATCGAACGTTTCGAACTAAAAATCGTTCGACTATTCGACCATTCGATAGTCTAAGTACTGTCTCTTTAAAAAAAACTTTGACTACCTACTTCGCCACTTAAAACCTACCAAGCACCAATGTTAGCCTATGGGGACCTTCCCCATAAGGTTTCTAAGCAATTTCTAATCGAAGGAAAATCGTTTCGATCGATGGATTAAAATCCTTCGAATCGATTAAACGATTTTTCCTTTGATCAAAGTATTTGTGGTAAATCCTTCGACTTCGATATTCGACCCTTAGTAAATTAACCCTCGATATTCTACCTTTAGTAAATGTGCCCCTTAAGGTACTCTAAAAATGGTTAGGTTACATTTTATTTTTGTTACTAATATGAAATATTCAAACTGCAGAAGAGATCTAACAGTTTGTTGGAAAAAGTTTATTAGGTGGTGCTTGTGTGTAATGGTGCACATACATGGGAATGACTTCCTAATAGAAGATTTGTCACAGTCACCATTCAGCTCGTTCTTTAATTACTCCCATGACATGGAGATAAAAAAAAAAAAAAATAGAAATTATTCCCATCCTATCTTCTGTTGTAAAGTGTCTAGGTCACTTTCAGATCTTAAGAAGTCTATTAGAGCAATCTGCATGTTCCTCCTAGCTTCCGAATGGCAAACAATTTTATTTTGTTATTGTTTATTAATATTTATATACCACCAAGATCTTTATTTATATACCACCAACAAGGTCACTATCACACAGAATCTAAACTAAGACTAAAATACACAGAAGAAACCCACACAGGGAGAACATACAAACTCTATGCAGATAGTTCCCAGGTGTGAATCTGACTTTGGACCGCAGCACTGCAATACAGGAGTAACAATCAATGAGTCATTTAAATTCAGATTGATATAGTATATAAATAAATATGTATATAAATTAAAACAAGTATTTACAGTTTAGGGATCTGTTATGTGGAATGCTTGGAACCTTGGGTTTTACAAATAATGTGTGTTATTATGTCTTGGAGAATCATGCCATAGAGATACTAAAAATATTAAAAGTACAGGATTCTTGTGCTATTTGTATAAATTTATGCAGCTTAGTTAATATCAATTACATGGCACAACCATATTAAAAAAAAATATTTACAAATATTACATTTTGTTTTTAAAATGAACTATAGCAGATACCATTCCTGGGTTTGCTCATAAAATATATAATATTATTATTATGCATAAATCAAAATAAACAATCCCTGTGAGAGACTCACTAGCCCAGTCCAATTTACAAGAGTCCTGCCACTAAACTGAATGGGTCTAGTAATCCAAAGCTGCAAAGGTAAAATAAATGGTCTTTGATATAAAGAAGAAATCCCCATAAACAAATCTAGCACTATAAGGTCCAATTAATACACAAAACCATTTCAACAATTATCTATTGGGCTATATGTAGATTCTATAAACTGATGAGAATAAATCCATGACTGTTGTGAGCGATACCATTTTTTAGAATCATTCGGAAGTTGAAGTTTGAAGACAACTTATTCTAGAGATTGTCTTGAATCAAAGTCTATGGAAAATGTGTCAGATGGTAATTTTCCCATTTTGTTAGGAGAAAGTTTTCAGATGTCCAGGAAAATTCCCCTTGTGCCTCTAACCCTCTGGCTTTTCCTTGACCTTACTGGGAGACTTTTCTCAAACTTAAGTCAAAAAAAGGCTGCCTACATTCCTCCTGCCTTATCCCTTGCTTTTCCAATAGATGTTACACTGAGACAATACCCAGACTTGTGTTAGGAAAACTTATAGAAGCAAAATGTCATCTGCCAGTAGCCTGACACCATGCACATACCCCTGTCTGTTTGTTGTTGTTCACAGGCATCTTGTGTGTGACTTTTCCTGGAAACACATCTCAAAGGTGACAAACGTTTGCTAGCACTCTTACATATGGGAAAAAGTAGATGGATTTTCCTGATGATATGTTTTCCAGCCTACTTTTATACAACAATGAACTATGTCTGTGAGAGCTACAGGACATGTGGAGTTTTCATCAGTATGTGGAGTTTTCATCAGTATGCTGGAGATGTTTGTGAGCCACATCTAGTGGCAGAACTACCAGGGGAGCAGGGGGTGCGATTGCACCAGGGTCTGCACCCCTCGGCCCGGCAGTGCTTCATGTGTCCATATATCCACCAAGGAGATCGCTTCCGAAGCGGGGTGGGGGAGCCCGGCTGCATGGCCTGCACCTGGGCCCGACGCCACTTAGTTACATTCCTGGACACATCACATAGATGTAGCACTGCCAATAGTCCAGAATAACCATTTCAGAAATCATTGGCAACAATTACCTAAACAGAGCTACATATAGTACATCTACTTTCTGTGATTGGAAATAGACCAAGGGCAATCTCCAGGATCCTGCAAGAGCACCAAACAGAACACTTCTTTTGCCATAACCCTCTGGATAATCAATCTGAACTTGTGTCAGAACAGGTGGTTATTAGCCTGTAAATGCTCTCATGTTTTCATGTTTTTGGGTCATGAACTGCCTGTATCAGGAGATTTGTATGAACATCATAGTGGGGGCAGGTGGCTGGTTCTTTTCTCTGCTGACTGAACCAACAGACCATCAAATTGGTCAAATTCGATCGAATTGAATGATTCGAACGATTCGAAGAAAAAAACGTTCGACTATTCGACCATTCGATAATCGAAGTACTGTCTCTTTAAAAAATCATACTTCATACTTCGCCACTTTAAACCTACCGAGGTGCAATGTTAGCCTATGGGGACCTTCCCCAGCACTTTTCTAGGTTTTTTTTGGTCAAATAAAAATCATTCGTTGCTTAAAATAGTTTGATCGTTTTATTCGATCGTTCGATCAAAGCTTTTGCATTAAAATCCTTCAAATTTGATATTCGTTTTTTTAACCCTCTATATTCGACCCTTGATAAATCTGCCCCTTAGTATTTGATTGACTGATTTTTACCTTACAACTGGGGATGCACCGAATCCACTATTTTGGATTTGGCCAAACCCCCGAATCCTTTGCGAAAGATTCGGCCGAATACCAAACGGAATCCAAATCCTAATTTGCATATGCAAAAATGTTTTACTTCCTTGTTTTGTGAAAAAAAGTCACACTATTCCACTCCCCACCCCTAATTTACATATGCAAATTATGATTCGGTTTGGCAGAATCCTGCTGAAAAAGGCTTAATCCTGGCCAAATCCCAAACCGAATCCTGGATTCAGTGCATCCCTACTTACAACTGTCCAGTGGATGCCAATGTAAGTGTGTGATTGGCTGTTAGAATGAAAGTTGGCATTATTTACATTTTTTAATTATTACATGTATTTATAAAGCATCAACATATTCCATGATGCTCTGCAATAAAATGTGCAAACATTGAACATAAAAATATACATATTATTATTATTCTTTTTTTTTGGTATCATCATGTATATCCCTCTCATCCTTGCAGAATATGTCAGTGCTTTATAAATATGCAAAAATAATAATAATCCCTATTTACCTTCAGTCTTTTCCTTGTGTTCTACACACACCAATCAACTTAGTCTGGCTGCCTGCAAGTGCTCAGGTCAGAGTTACACTTGGTTCCCCAAGATAACATGCTAACTAATGAACCACTATGACTGCAACTTTAAGGTGCATTTGATGAGCCAGTGTAACCACAAAGAAACAAGGCATGATTGGTCCATGATAAAGAAATGGGTGCGTCACAAAAACACTATATGCATATACATGTTTATGTTGCCAAACCAGTGAAGTAATCTATAAAAAATTATCCCTAGCGGCATGTCTTATTATTATATGGCTATATTAAAACTTTCAGGGAGCATTTAATAACCATACTGTACTTTTAAAATTATGTTAAATTAAAGTTTACATTTGTAAAAGTATGTAAAATGTATGAATTTTCCTTTACTTAAAAGAAATCCTCCTAAGAACAACATGCATAAAGTATGTATGATTATGGCATTAGACGTATAAGGTTGGTAAATATTAGGTTTCCATACTAAATCCCTCCTAATAGTGAATTACATTTTTAGGACATATATGCACTGGCCTCTTTAACCTTCCTGGTTCTCTGTGCTTCAGCTTAGTTAATAGAATGCTGATGGAGAGGAGCTTAATACAGAAAGTTAAATCTTAACTTTATTGTGTTGAGGAAGAAAATAAGTTCTTGCAGCATTCCTTTTCAGTCAAGCAGGGTTATGCAGTTTAGATGTATCTTTGAGTATTACTTAAATCTAGGCTTCCATCAATGAACATTGCTTCCCCATCCACACACACACACACACAGCTACTTCCATCTGCATGTCCCCTCATTCTATCCATCCATCTACAGGGTCCTGTCTTCAGAATATTTCCTACATCTGTGTACCAGTTACGTAAAGATGTACCATGGCACACTTTTAACTACCTTTCCACAATCCATGTATTTCAGCTCCATAACCCCATCACTATATCATGAATGATCTGTTTTCAGTTTTAAAATGCAAACAAATAACTAAGGGGCCTCACTTCCAATATTCCAATAGAGGAGGGACAAAATCAGCACTCTTTCTACATCTAAAGGAAAAGGGACATTCCTTTGAAGACTGCAATGTGCATATTTTGGGCCAAAGAGACAGATGGTTTGAAAGAGGCGTGAAGGTGGCCATTTATGCCAAACTGAAGAAACCATCTCTGAACAGAGATGGGGGCCTGCAACACCTCTTGTCATCAACACACAATGCTGCTTTGACATCCTTTCCCTGGCGGTTTCACAACAATTCACATTTACAGTCATGTACATTGAAGAATGAACACCTGACTCTATGAGGATCATGGTCAGGGTCGGACTGGGCTGGGCTGGACACAGGGAAAAAACCCAGTGGGCCCCTGGCTCTTGTGGGCCCCCGCCGGCCCAGATCCACACTCTGCGCCTCTTCTCCTGCACCTCTTCCTGCTGCGACCAGTGACCAACTCTTCCCTAGGTCTGTACACTTAGTCCCTTGGCAATTAGCATCCGGGATCTTAATCCCACTCACAATCCTCGGAGGAGCCTCAAGCTGCTCAGCTAAATATCCTGACTGTCTGTCACTCCTAGAGTGACCTATAAAGGCGAGTAGCCTATCCTTGCTAGACTTGACCTGTCTAGGTTCCACTCCAGCTCTGCCTGCCTGCACAGGCTAGAGCCAGCACAAGATGGACACTGAAAGCATGGCTTCAGAGGCTTTTATACTTTGCCACAGTGCCATCTACTGGTCACTGTGAGAAACAACAAGTGGCATAGCTTAAAGCAGGAATAGGAAACAGTTCCCCCTCCTAACTGTATTTTAGGACCCAGTTAGGTGTCTATAACACTGAGGGACCACCCGACAATCAAGAGAATTACCTAGAAAAGGCTGCTAGTTTGGGTAAAGTAATGATAATGGGAGATTTTAATTACCCAGATATTGACTGGAGCAACAGTACTGCCAGATCAGTTAATGGGAACAAGTTTATAAATTTGTTGCATGACAATTTTATGGCACAGGTTGTTGAGGAGCCTACCAGAAAAAATGCTATTCTGGATCTAGTGATCTCAAACGACCCAGAACTTATAGCAAACGTGCAAGTCATTGAACCCCTGGGTAATAGTGACCATAATGTTATTTCATTGTTTATTTAATGTCTGGTGCAAAAAACAAATATATACGGGGGCAACAAAAACCATGAATTTTGGAAAAGCTAATTTTAGTGCCTTGAGAGCTGCCCTACATAGTATTGATTGGGGCATTAAGTTTTCAGCCAAAAACAGAAATGGTTGTCATTTAAAATAATATTAAATCATTACCATTCTCAATTTATTCCCTTAAAGGAAAACTATACCCCCCAAACAATATAGGTCTCTATTAAAAGAGTAAAACAGCTCATGTGTAAAACCATGCTTCATGTAAATGAACCATGATCATAATAATATACTTTTTTTAGTAGTATGTGCCATTGGGTAATCATAAATAGAAAATTGCCATTTTAAAAAATAAGGGCCGCCCCCTGAGATTGTAAGATTCACTGTGCACACATACAAACCACATGTAAGGTCAGATGAGCCAATTAACAGACAGAGTTCTGCCTTTTGCTTCCTCACTTCTTCCTGTTACAGTTAGTGTTGTAGTATTTCTGGTCAGGTGATCTCTGAGGCAGCACAGATAGAGTCACGAAATGGTGGTTCAAGGCAAGAGATGTAAAAGGGCAATATTTATGTAAATATATATTCCAGTTTGGTAAGATTCTTTAATATGTCATTCAATTTGATATAAACTATCTGTTGCTTAAGTATTCATTTTGGGGGTATAGTTTTCCTTTAAGGATTAAATGTAGAAGCTCTTAGAATCAACCTATGTGGCTTAATACAGAAGTAAAGAAGTTAATAGGAAAGAAGAGAAAGGCATTTAAAAACTACAAATCTGTTGGGACAGAAGCTGCATTTAATGAATATAAACACTGTAATAAATGTTGTAAATCAGCAATCCGGAAGGCAAAGAAAGGAAATGAAGAGTTAATTGCGGTGGAGGTGAAAACTAACCCTAAAAAGTTTTTTAAATATATTAATAGTAAAAAGATGCAGGTTGAGAGTGTTGCTCCATTAAATAATGGTACCAGTATGGTTGTAACAGATACAGAAAAAGCAAATGTGCTAAATCAGTTCTTTTCTTCAGTGTATACAATAGAGGAGTCTGAGTTCCCAGGCTCACTTCATAGCTGCACTGATGGCTCAGCTCAGTCTAGTCAGTGGCTGACTCAGGACTCAGGCTGACAAGGCTCCAGGGACTGATGGTATACACCCCCGGGTTCTAAGAGAGCTTAGTTCAGTTTTAGACCAGCCCCTATTTCTGATTTTCTCAGATTCACTTTCATCTGGTCTGGTGCCTATGGATTGGAGAAAAGCTGGTGTTATTCCAATATTTAAAAAGGGATTAAGATCTCAGCCTGGCAATTATAGGCCAATAAGTTTGACATCTGTGGTGGACAAATTATTTGAAGGCTTGTTAAGGGATCACATTCAAAATTTTGTCCTAGTGAAAGGCATTATGAGCAGCAATCAGTATGGCTTTATGAAGGATAGGTCATGTCAGACAAATTTGATTGCTTTTTATGATGAGGTAAGTAAGATGCTGGACAGTGGGGGGGGGGGCAGTAGATGGGATCTATTTGGATTTTGCCAAAGCGTTTGATACTGTGCCCCACAAACGACTGCTTTCTAAACTAAAGTCTGTTGGGCTTAATGAAGTCGTTTGCACATGGATAGGAAACTGGCTACAGGATCGGGTACAGAGGGTGGTTGTTAATGGTACATTCTCTACTTGGAGGAAGGTTCTTAGTGGGGTCCCTCAGGGCTCGGTATTGGGTCCACTTTTATTTAACTTGTTCATTAATGACTTGGGGGAGGGTGTTGTAAGTAATGTATCAGTTTTTGCAAAAAGACGCAAAACTATCCAGCCCAATTAATTCCATCCAGTATGTGGCATCCTTGCAACATGATCTTGACAAACTGGCAATCTGGGCAGCTAAGCAGCAAATGAGATTCAATGTTGATAAATGTAAAGTCATGCAAAATATCCACTTATACCCTTAAAGGACCAGTAACATCAAAAAATGAAATTGTTTTAAAATAATAAAAATATAATGCAGTGTTGCCCTGCACTAGTAAAACTGGTGTGTTTGCTTCAGAAACACTATCATTGTTTATATAAATAAGCTGCTGTGTAGCCATGAGGGCAGCCATTCAAAGGAGAAAAGGCTCAAGTTACACAGCAGATAGCAGAGAAAGCTCTATAGAACATAATGTTATCTGGTATACATTATTTATCCTGTGCCATATAGCCATTTTTTCAATTTCTGCCATTGCTACTCAGCAGCTTGTTTATATGAACTATAGAAGTGTTTCCGAAGCAAAAAGATTAGTTTTACTAGTGCAGGGCAACACATGATATTTTCATTACTTTAAAACACTTTCAGTTTTTGGTGTTACTGTTCCTTTAATGGGACTGAACTAGGCAAATCCATTATGGAAAAGGACCTTGGAGTCATTGTAGATGATAAACTTGGCTGTAGCAAGCAATGCAAGTCAGAAGCATCAAGGGCAAATAAGGTCTTGAGCTGTATTAAAAGGGGCATAGATTTGCGGGAGGAGGGGGTCATTCTTCCACTGTATAGAGCACTTGTAAGGCCCCATCTAGAATATGCCGTACAGTTTTGGTCTCCATCACTCAAACAGGACATTATTGTATTAGAGAGGGTACAGAGAAGGGCAACTAAGCTGGTGAAAGGTATGGAAAATCTTAGCTATGAGGAAAGACTGGCCAAATTGGGGATGTTCACGCTGGAGAAGAGGCGCTTAAGGGGAGATATGATAACTATGTATAAATATATAAGAGGATCATATAATAATCTCTCTAATGCTTTATTTACCAGTAGGTCTTTCCAGCTGACACAAGGTCACCCATTCCGATTAGAAGAAAAGAGGTTCCGCCTAAATATTTGGAAGGGGTTTTTTTACAGTGAGAGCTGTGAAGATGTGGAATTCTCTCCCTGAATCAGTTGTACAGGCTGATACATTAGATAGCTTTAAGAAGGGGTTGGGTGGCTTTTTAGCAAGTGAGGGAATACAGGGTTATGGGAGATAGCTCATAGTACAAGTTGATACAGGGACTAGTCCGATTGCCATTTTGGAGTCAGGAAAGAATTTTTCTCCTTCTGAGGCAAGTTGGAGAGGCTTCAGATGGGTTTTTTTTTTGCCTTCCTCTGGATCAAATAGCAGTTAGGCAGATTAAAAAAAAAAAAAACTAAAAGTTTGAACTTGATGGACGTGTGTCTTTTTTCAACCTTACTTACTATGTTACTATGTATGTTACTATGTTACATTACTGACCCCGCATACCTTATGCTTGCTTCCAGTTTATGCTTGCTGTTGGTAACATAACCTGTCCTTCTAAGCCACTTTAGTTACTGCCTCCATGCAGAGCTCAGACAGAATGCACAAGGCAGGAGGCAGTGAGCAGCACCAGGAAGACAGCAGTTTGTGTGTCTGGGAGAAAGAGCCCTGCTCTCTGCCTAACCTCCAGCCAGCAGCGATTCTGGGGCTGCTGCTGCCCCCCCTCTCCAAACAGGCTGTCCTGGTCAAAACTGGACAGGTGGCAATCCTATTCGAGTACCTGGTCAAACCAAATCCAATCCTTAAAATCATGTTATTTGTCACACAAACAAGGAAATATCTGTTTTTTCCTCCATACGTTGTGTGTGCGGTTCTTTTTGACCCTTCCTTGCCCTCATTTGCATATGCAAGTTAGGATTCAGATGCAGTTCAGGTCAAAGCCCAATACAGTGGATTTGGTGCATTCTTAATTATAATAGAAATGACTTTAATAAAATAAATAGCTATTGATTGCTGTAGACTATGGTAAAGTGAACCCAAAAGAGGCCAGGTAGTGGTGTGAATGTGACAATAGCTTGTGATCTCCTGAAGGTATTATAGGAATGTAGATACCTATTTATAATTATTTTATTCTGCTTTATCTATATGACTAACCTTGTATTATCTTGCATTGTTAGTCATTGTGTTATTGACATACAAATATGTTCTGACTCAGTCTGGCCAGAGTGTTTATCACTATTAACTTGACTCACCCAATAAGTAATCAATTAATTAAAAGTGCTTATCAATAAGCTTAGATTCATTTTATTTTAATTTCACATAATCCACCACCTGTTTATGTATATCATATTATGTTGTAATCAGCAAATAAAAGCAATGACCTTGGAACAGAGAAGTGATCTGATTACATACCAAGGTGAGTACCATTTATGGCCTTCTTCACCTCACGATGACATCAAACTCCACCCTTAAAGAGGACCTGTCACCCTAAGAAATAATTTCAGATAATTTTATCTATGATTGTCAAGCAAAAATAAACATTACGTACACTATACTTTCCAATCTAGCTGGGGTAGGCAGAAGAGGCATGTACATAGGACGCAAAGCTAGGAGGGCACCAGGCATGCGCATATACCTTCTCTACCGCTTACCCAACCCATGTCCAGTTCCTTGTTTCCACTCTCCTCACTGGTGCCATTGAAGCTGTTGGAACAAAGCATGTCTATTGGTATACTCATTCACAATTCAATGAAGACAGCAGCACTTCAGTATTATTGAAAAAGTGAAGAACCTTAGGCGTGTGCTCCTTCGTGTGCTCATTCACACCTATTTGTCAAGAGGTAGAAGGCGATGCAACCGGCTGAGTTGCCAAGGGTGTCTGGCCGGCCTGGCCTGCTTACTCTTGCTTACAACACTCCAAGGCATTTTCACATTCCACATTTTTAAATAAATGTAGCAATACATTTTCACGAAATATTTTTTTGTCAGTTTTGTAAAGTGCAATGAAAGATATTAATGTGTCTAAATTGTCTGAAGCTTGTATAAGGAACGTTAAAAAGGCTTGTACTTTTACCTTTCTTAACTACAGGTAACTTTCAGCCAAGGATTGCTATTAACATTAGTCACCTCAGTCCCTAGGATCCTGAAACTTGTGTGAAAAGCCAAATCATCACAGGCCTCTCCCTACATTTCCTTTCTAGCTACTATTATAGACTGACAGAATGAGAAGGCTGGTTTTACCACATTGGAGGGATGCCAAATTACCTAAGGGCAATAGACCCCACATAACAATTACCTGCTGAAAACATTGCACTTAAAAGGGACCCGTCACCCAAACAAATCATTCCCAAATCCTATTTTATCATGTTAGTCAAGCAAAATTATTTATAAACCGGACAAAATCTACAATTGATATGGGCGTGACATAAAAGCCATGTCCATAATGTCACTAGATACACTCCTAACATCATAACCCCACCATCTAACATCGCGGGGCCACCCCTCTGATGTCACAAGCCCAACTCTTTGTCTGGATTTCTATACTGGCAAAAGTGGCAACCCTAATCTATCTTCCATCTATCTAGCAACAAAAGCCAACAACATGCAAACCCATTATTTTTCTTTGATGTCAAGTAACAAGTAACGTAGGTCAAGTCAGTGTCAGCAACTACATTCAATAACAAATTTATCTTTCCCTTTTATTCACAGATTTCTTTTCATTTCTCCTGTGTCTTTCTGAATCTTTTCCAGCAAGTCTTGTAAATTTACTGGGATGTTGCCATTTCATTTGACACTGTCACTGACATGATTCACTTGTTCATGGCCCAGGGCATTATCTGTCTAGGTCTGTGCTTCTTTCTTTTGCTCATTCTCAACGTCAGCTACCTCCTGCTCTTGCCACCTTCTCATATTTTCCAATTCTGTAAAAGAGCATATCAATCCATATGCACAGTAATATTGCAAAAATGATTGCCAATGGTAAATGCCTATTTAGGCCTGTATGGTGTATAGAATCCATAAACAATGAAGAAGATAAATTGAAAACTGACACACAGTGAGTTCCACAAAATGAGGTAATTAATAATGAATGTGTCTGGCCCATGGAAATTTTTATGTGCAATTCCAGTGTTTGTCCCTTTTAATCCATTCACAATCTCTGGACTTGTCACAGTTCCATCTCTATCTGCAATTTTCTCTGCATTTTTCTGATAAAATGATGCATTATTTCTTTCTTTGTTTCATGTTCCATTTCTGTGCCTGGAGGAAGGTTATTGTGTGTCCTCTTTACTAGGTACTTTATAAAGTAAGTGGCCTGATATTCAAACAAGGTGCCCAATACCAATCCATCTGTCTCTTTTTGTGCTGTTTTACTTCCACAGTTGCATTAGAGAAATAATTTTTGCTGTTGCATGAGTACTTAATTATGTCATAATATTATTTGTTGCCAATTAAATCTCTACAATTTGGGGTTGGAAGATTAGTTGTAGTCGTCAACAAGATATTTTTGTATCCATCACTGTTGTAACTTTTCTGTATGTCAAAATAAAAGTTGACTGTAGTGTCCAAAAAGAAGGGTAAGTGTAATTGCAACTGGAAAATGTTCCCTATTTTTCCCTAGGAAAAACAGTTAGGGTTGTCACCTGGGTGGTATTTCACCAGCCTAGCCTGCAAAATAGTGGCCAAGGCCAGGGCCGGTATTACAAATGTGCCAGCAATGTGGTTCTGGCTAGAAGCTGGGAACAAATACTGAAAATCACCTCATGTGCCATAGCTCTAAGTAGTTGTTTTTATATATACCAGTAGTAATATGTAGACATATCTCTTGTTGAATATAAAAA
Source organism: Xenopus petersii (assembly GCA_038501925.1). Taxonomy (NCBI): domain Eukaryota; kingdom Metazoa; phylum Chordata; class Amphibia; order Anura; family Pipidae; genus Xenopus; species Xenopus petersii. The sequence continues at coordinate 41,880,550 of CM076677.1, forward strand.
TAGGCTTATGTCTTGTCTGCAGAGCGAGGATAGGTAAAAAAAAAAAGCAATCTTTGGTGCAGGACACGTAAATATTTTTATTTTTTTGAATAACCATCATCTGCTGAATTTCATACCCAGTTCTGTTCCCCTTATAATGTGATTTTGAATCTTCATTGCAACTTTGCATTGTTGTCTGAAAATAGAAAACACTTCATCTGCGATCAAATGTCTATGGTGGGCTCTTCATAGTCCACATGCAATCAGTTAGATGTTTATTTTACTATATATATACATTTATTTGAGTGACTAACATTTTAAAGAGGCATGTTCCAAGTATTAATAAGTTGTGCAGTAAATATATTTTTTTTGCTGACCTGTATAGAATTTATTGGGTGACAGTAAAAGTAAAGCTTTAGAGTTCAGGAACAAAAACAAAATGAGTAGTGCTAAAGAAGTGCAATATGCAGCCATACAGAGTACATTCCCCACTATAATATCTTTGCCTGAAGTACAGTGTGCCACAGAATGTAAAAATGTTCCAATTTGTTCTTTACCAAACTCCCAAATCCGCATGCCCTTAATTTACCAATAAATCAGAATTAAAGAAGCATGTGCGGGAAAAGGTCGCAACAAAATCATGCTTCAAATAGAATTTGATGCCTGAAAAACATGATTTTTCTATTTGAAGCTGAAAAAACTTTTTCGGATCATCAAACGAAAACCAGCCCGAAACCCTTGAAGAGCATGAAGGCAAAAACCATCATTAAATTGTTAAAGGGACATTTACCATTACGTTTTACATGATTTTGTCAGGTTTTAGCTGGAGTATTTTCAGATTTGGATTTTTAACAGCTTTGGAGCATAATAAATCTTGATTTTCAAGTTTTTTTCCAGTAAAAAAACCTTTAATAAATAAACCCCTAAGTGGCAGGTACAAACTGACACAGAAACAAGGAGCCAGTCTAATTAAGACTTAATCAGATAGTATCCTGCTGTGCATACGATCTTAGACTGCACCCCCAGCCCATGCGTTTAGTGCTCTTATAGTTTACCCTTCAAAGCAGGTGCAACAAGTATATTGTATAGTCAGTGCTGGAATTGGGGGGTGTTATGCTACTTTTTTTTATGGGAAATAGCATCCCTTCAAGGGTGATGCAAAAGTTTTTAATCTTGGGACTTTTTATTGTAATACCAGAGCTTACTTTTGCTCCCCCCCACTTTTGCATGCAAAAAATGGACAGGTTAAAAGCACAAGGAAAAGATTATATAGAAGATACAAGCAGAGAAAAGATTGCTGGGAGAGCAGTAGAACAATTTTGCAGAAACGGAATTGGCAGCCAACAAAAGTCAGTGGCACATACAGGCCAAATACTTAGTTAAAGCTATTCAATATCAAACTGTTCATTGGAAGAAAATATCAAAATGAAATAAGCAAAATGGTTTTGTATTAAAGTTGGTGAAACCAGAAAGTATTGGTGGGTGAGACTTATTATAACAATGGGTGTATAAATATGGGAGGGGTTTATTTTAGCACACCAAATGCATTGGCAGGTCATGTGACCAGACTAAACTAAATTGCATCCTCAGGGCAGATGACCCCCAAATGAACTGTTGCAAATAACTGGAAAAATAACATTTTAGAAAGTGAAAGTTACAGTATCTTCAACAAATTCTGTTTATGGGATCCTTTTGCTGGAAACATAGTAACATAGTACCGTGTATTCCCTCACTTGCTAAAAAGCCATCCAACCCCTTCTTAAAGCTATCTAATGTATCAGCCTGTACAACTGATTCAGGGAGAGAATTCCACATCTTCACAGCTCTCACTGTAAAAAACCCCTTCCAAATATTTACACAGAACCTACTTTCTTCTAATCAGAATGGGTGACCTCGTGTCAGCAGGAAACACCTGGTAAATATAGCATTAGAAAGATAATTATATTATCCCCTTATATAATTATACATAGTTATCATATCACCCCTTAAGCGCCTCTTCTCCAGCGTGAACATCCCCAATTCGGCCAGTCTTTCCTCATAGCTAAGATTTCCCATACCTTTTGCCAGCTTAGTTGCCCTTCTCTGTACCCTCTCTTATACAATAATGTCCTGTTTGAGTGATGGAGACCAAAACTGTACGGCATATTCTAGATGGGGCCTTACAAGTGCTCTATACAGTGGAAGAATGACCCCCTCCTCCCGTGACTCTATGCCCCTTTTAATACAGCTCAAGACCTTATTTGCCCTTGATGCTGCTGACTGGCATTGCTTGTTACAGCCAAGTTTATCATCTACAAGGACTCCAAGGTTCTTTTCCATAATGGATTTTCCTAGTGCAGTCCCATAATAATTTAATAATAGTTTGTATAGCTAATTACATGTTAATAATAACTGATGTTTTACAAAATGCCAATTTAAATGGAAAATGTTGCCACCCCACCAAAATGGTTTATTTTTATTCTAATTCTTAGTGCATAATGGCAGCATTATTTGCCATGTATTGTGTGGTGTTTATACAAATGGCCTTTAGATGTCACTGTGCTCAAGACATACTGTGCATACTTCCTGTCAGCTTAAAAGTGAAAGTTACTGTTGTGTAATGCCTGCATGACTCTGCTAATAAAGCACTGTTATACTCTACTCCTCCTCGGCTACCCAAAACATAACATATTGGGTTATATATACATTATAAATTAACTTTGATTATCATTGGGTAATAAAATAATGGAAAAATGATGTCCTCCTGAAAGGCCATTAAGGAAACTAATCCTTGAATTGTTCACTTTTGTTTATAATCCACCATATTCACCGGTTGTAAAATTAAATTAATGTGCTTATTTTTTTTTGGGCGTCAAATTGGAAAAAAGACGTTGTTTTGGTGTGTCAAATCAGAAAAAGACGCAGTTTTTAGCAACAGATCCATAAATTTCGCACAATTTGCCTGTGTATGACCATTTACGGGGCCAGTTACTGGAAGGATAAAATGTAAGGTCAATGACTACTTATTAAGACAATTCTAAGACAATTTGCAGTTGGTTTCAATTGTTATTATTTGTTGAATTTCAGTTATTTAGCTTTTTATTCAGCGGCTTTCTAGTCTGCTATATTGGCAATCTTATTGCTAGGGTCCAAATTACCCTACAGCCATGCATTGATTTAAATGGGAGACTGCAGAGGGCCTGAATATAAAGATGAGTAATAAAAAACGAGCAATATCTATAAATGTGTTTATTGTTTATAGATGAGGTCTGTGACCCCAATTTCAAAGCTGGAAAAAGTAAGAAGAAGAAGGCAAAAAATTAAAAAACTATAAAAAAGAATTGAAGGCCAATTGTAAAGTTGCTAAGAATTACCCATTCTATAACATACATACGGGAAAATGTAATAAAAATCGGTAACGGAAAAACTATTCGCAATGCGAAAAGTTATGCCTTTGCACGAACAAATTTTGCTTTGTGCGAATTTAATATAGCTTTTGCGAGCCCGGAAACTGTTTAGCGACCACTTCCGACAGTGAAAGACCGTTTGCGAATTTGATAGTTTGCGCCAATGCGCAGTCAATGTAATAAAACTTCTTACCGAAAAAGTCGTTATGTTTGCTCCAAAAGATTACGACACCTTCAAGCACTTCTTATGAGTGCGCAATTAAAATTCGCAATGCAATAACAGTTTAAGGAACAATATTACATTGCGAGATGTGGATTTTTAGTCTTATTGGTGCGAATTGTTTTGCTCTTTGCGACTTTTATTACATTCCCCTGCAAAAGTTAACTTAAAGGTGAATCTCCCCTTTTATGTTGTTATCCCTATAACTATGGAAGAGTTTTATGCTAATAGATACCCATGATTCTTTTTATCTTGCTTTATCCTTATAACATTTATAGTTAATAGCTGTCTGTTTGTAGACATATATGTACAGAAAATGTAAAAACCCTGTTTTTGTTCAACTAAGGAATGCACTGTCCCCTTCCTTTGCATAATGAAGACTATTAGATACACTTTAAGATGAGATCATGTCTGTTCTAAGTAAGAGCAATATAACACTTACACTGGGTCCTGTTCTGCAGGGTGAAATTAATAGGCTCCAAATGTCACCCCTCTGCTCTGAATGTGCTTCTGTTTGCATGTCCTGACTTACAGAGGTCATTTATCAAACAGGCTAACATGTTTTAATTCCATCTGAAAGGGCCACAGTATTCAGGACCATGGAAAAGGGAACTAATGGAAAATGCAGGTGTAAAATTCATTCATACTGACACAAAATTAATTTGGGCAGCCTTTATTATTATGACTACTCAACAGTTTACTGAAGCACTGATATGGGGCTTCAAATGATTCAGTAAAATACTGTATGTGGGCCATGGTGGACCAGACCTAAAGGTTGAGTATGAGGATGTAGAAAGCCCAGAAGAATCCCAAGTGATGAGCAAATTTAATACTTGTCTGTTACAAAACTACTCTTTTTAGAGTTTTAAGGGTGCCAATATATAATCTGTTGTGGGATTTACTAATGCATGATAATGTAGGCCTCTGAATCTGTCTACTAGCTAGCAGTATTTTGTTTTTATTCAGTAGTTGTGTATTCATATCATAACCCACATAAGAACCTTCCAATCAAATTAAATAATTGACACTAGGTGGATTTTGTTAAATGTCTACAAAACAGTGTATGCAAAAACATAGTACAAACTGACAACTGAACAGTTAAAAAAGAGTAAAAATGAATGATGGACAAGTCCAGAAAATAGGCACAGAAATTGTAAGAATGAATTGTAAGCCCGTAGCTATCATGGCTGCTGCACTAAGAAATGTGTATTTTCTTGCCTTACCCATCCATGCTCACCCTCTGGTTGCTGCAGCCAATAACAGCACCTTGTGCAAGGCCTGGCAGTAAGGGGGAGCTAGATGAATATGGAGGACTGGCCTTGATACCGTAACTAAGAACATATTGTAGGTAAGCATTAAATTAAGAAGGGGTTATAGAAAGTTATACGAGATGTGAAAATAGAGACATGTTATTATTATTATTATTATTATTGATGTGTATTTAGCATTTGACTGGCCCAGTTGCACTGGCCCAGCTATGGAGTCCACCCAATGTTGCAACCCCCCTCCATCCCGTTCTCCCACCATGCATACCTTGTCATGTACCTTGTTTTCCTCATTTTGAGGCTGCAATTGGGGCCAGAGAAGGTCAGGGTTTCAGCGGGAGTGGGTCTGGGTCGGCAAGGACCACTGCGGTTTTTTCTAGTGTCCCACCAGGCCAATTCAACCCTGCATGTGTTTTTAAATTGCCAGTATATTCAGCAGAACTGTACAATATAATGGTGCACACATCAAACATATAAATTACATACAAATACAGGTATAAGATCCGTTATCCGGAAACCCATTATCCAGAAAACTCTGATTTACGGAAAGGCCCTCTCCCATAGACTCCATTAAAATGAAATTATTCACACTTTCAAAAATGATTTCCTTTTTCTTTATAATAATAAAACAGTACCTTGTACTTGATTTAAACTAAGATATAATTTATCCTTATTGGAGGCTAAACAATCCTATTAGGTTCAATTAATGTGTAAATTATATTTTATTAGACTTAAGGCATAGAGATCCAAATTACAGAAAGATCCCTTATCCAGAAAGCCCTAGGTCCCAAGCATTCTGGATAACAGGTTCCATACCTGTACTGACTGATGCAGGAGGTGAAGAGGACCCTATTATAGCAAATACAGTATGTCCTTCTGTCCAGCAATTTACCAGCTATAGAAAAACAAAGCAAAGGTGCTCCAAGAATACAATAACTTTAGAAATATAATCTATGAAAATCAAATACATAAAAACATTAAAGAATAATAATGTGTAGTGCACTTTCACAGAAGTACAAGCATGCTCGTGCAGTAGACTCCATGTTTCTGAGATGTACCGAACTTACACGGCAACAGGAAAACATTTTTTTTCCTCGCCAAGATTTGGGCACAGTTTTCTGTGTCACAGCAATACCTCTTGTCTCTCAGCCTTCTGATTGATGAATTTCCTACTCTCTCGCATTGCATAAGGGAATTCTGTCTCTTTATTTAATCCCTGCATTCCACACAGGAAAAAGTTTAAAAAGAATATGAGCATTTATATTAGTAAATAAAGACAAAGACAATCATAAATATGTGTTACTTTTCTGATACTGGAACATACAAAACAGTGTGGAAAAACGTCACTGTTGTTTCCAGCAATATGAATGGAAAGCCTGCATTTCAGCGGAGATAAATGTATTACTGCCAACTGACAGCCAGTATTTACTAGCAAAAACTGTGTTTAGCCAACAGGACTAACTGGCTGTTCTACTCTTTTGTGTTTGCACCCACTACAAGCTCATGTGACTTGTTTGTTATATAATCAACTATGTATGGTGCTGCTTTGTTAAAATGTTACTCACCTCAGTATTTGGATTTTCCTTAAATCTTTTTAGTAAACATATGAGAATAATGCTACACTGTAAATTCATTTACACAACATAAATCATATAAAAATGTCAGTGACATGCACAGTGTTGCACGTGATTTCAACTGGTATTGGCAGCATATTAACTGCAGTATTCTAATGTAGCGCTGATTGTCTTAGTCACTACTAATAAAAATAAATCTAACCTTAAGGATATTATAACAAAATTAGAGATGCAACTAGAGTACTTCTATTGAGAAGTTGTAGCTACCTCCCATATAGCCAGCTATGTTTTATTTTTACCCCATATATATATAACAAACGGTACAAAGTTTGCAGCAACCCACAGCAACCAATAACATATCCACTTAAAGGAGAAGGAAAAGCTTGCAGCACTTGGGGGTGCCAAATATTAGGCATCCCCAAGTGATTGTGTTGACTTACCTGAAACCCTGGGCTGGTGCTCCTATCAGCAGAAAACTGCACCGGCCCAGGGTTATACCAGTGAGCACCACTTCCGTCTTCTTCTGTCTTTAAATTTCCTGTGGCAAGCGCATACGCAGTTGAACGAAATAGCCGTCTTTTTAGTTAAAGTTCGGCTTTTCGTTCTGTGAAGAAGAAGAAGATCGCTCTGTGGTGCTCACTGATATAACCCGGGCCGGTGCAGTTTTCTGCTGATAGGAGCACCAGCCTGGAGTTTCAGGTAAGTAACTACAATCACTTGGGAGTGCCTAACATTTGTGCTGCAAGCCTTTCCTTCTCCTTTAAGTATACTACAGTGTTTGTTATGATGGAAATATTGGGTTCAAGTTGTTTCTGCATTCATACACTATATTGCTGATCGGCCAGATCTCGATCGGGGAAGCCCGTCGGGGGCCCCCATACACGGGCCAATAAGCTGCCGACACAGTCTGTCGGCAGCTTTTATCGGCCCGTGTATGGCCACCTTTAGATAGCATTACTGGTCTGGACTCTTCTCTGAGCACTTCAACCATTCTGACGCCTGTGAGTAAGATGGACCCACGTTTACAACATGGATATATCAGGAACATGACAATAACTTACGTGCAGGCACTGCAACAGTGAAACAGAAACAATTGTCAAATAAAAGATTCCTATAGGTGATGGCAAAGCAGAGACAGGTGTGTTTGTTTGTTTAACAAGATGTACAGCAGCAATGGCCTGTGGAGAAAGATATCCAGGAATTCCATACTCCACATCAAAATAGTCCTTATAAGCCCACATGTTGACTGGATACAGAGCATATAAGGGGCCACACATGGCATAGAGAGCATTTTTATTGTACCAATTGTTCTTGCAAAAATAAAAATAATCAGAACAGCAGATGTGTAACAAGTTGCTGCAGCTCCTCTTTCTTTCTTCATATATACGGATGCACCATGCACTGGCCTACATAGTATACTGGCAGAGGACATTTTCAAACCTGCCAAATCCCCAAATGAATATGCCTTGTGTATAGGGGGCCTCCCTTATATGCACAGCTTTAGGAGACAGGTCAATTACAAGAAGAACCTTGCACTACTTATGCACAGGAGCTCTAAGTTGTCTGCCCTTAAAAGGAGAACTAAACCCTAAAAGTTAATATGGCTGTAATTGCTGGGAAAATTAATGAACCATCCTAAAGGTTCAGTATCTCTATATAAGTAATGATCCAGGCATTCAAAACTGTCACAGGAGTTTCCCATCATGGATTTGTTTGGAGTGTGTTATTGACACTCACATGCTCAGTGGGCTCTGAGCAGCTGTTGAGAAGCTAAACTTAAGGGTCGTCACAAATCATAAAACAGAAAATGAGGTTTGTCATATAAGCTCATGCTACAGAGCTGATTATTAAATTCTGATGCTAATTGTGGTGGTTTCTTAGCTGCCAATACCAATAATCTGAACTATTTTCTATTCAGCCTTATATTGTGACATTTATATTCTATACATACAGTATATTGTCATACCTCCCAACTGTCCTGTTTTTCGCGGGACAGTCAAGATTTTGACAGCTCAACCCGCAGTCCTGGCTTGTTACTGAAATGACCCGACTTTCTATTTGATCTCCTGCACTGAACAGCCAGAAAAAGATACAAAGTTTCTAAAACTTAATTTGCTTCTGAATAGCCCAGAATATGCGACAGGTGCACTTCAATACATTTTTAACAATTTAAGATAAGCAAAGAAACAATTGTTACAATTTAAGATAAGCAGGTCTCTTGGGAAAACTGTGACTTGCAGCTTAAAGGGCAATTCACTTTCATTAGCAAAACTGTAATAACACATAAACCTGACGCTAAAACCTCCAAAAATTTGATCAAACTTTCCATAACCTGCAAATTTTGTAAAATGGACATGGTAATTAGGGGGTGTGGTCATACGATGGGCGTGGTCAAACAATTTGCACGCCAAATCTTTTTGTCCCTCTTTCTATTTCCAAAATGTTGGGAGCTATATTTTATGCATCAGTCTCTATGCTCAGTGAGTGAAAGCAGCACAGGGCATGTGCAGTAAATCAGTAGAAATGAATATGGGGAGTTACTGGGGCATCTTTGGAGACACAGATCTTTACTGCTAAAGGGCTGTGGTTGCCTTGGGCCCAAACAAAAACCGAAAACATGATAACCTACTTCTTTAGTTTAGCTTTAGTTCTCCTTTGATCTCAGGAGACTGGTGTTATTTAACCACACCGCATTTGCTTAATAATCGTCCTATATATTATTGTAGTTGTTCGGCTTGTCTGAGCTCTTAGTACATATGTGCACAGAATTACTAAAACATACGTAGGGAGGATTTTCAGTTTTTTTTTACCATTTGCTTTTTTAACATTTTCATGCCCTTGGTCAGTGACAAGAATGCAATAATGGCAAGTATCTGTGTTTTTTGGCACCCAATGGCATCAGCTGTGTCAACAGCTGGACATGTTCTAATCCTGTTTCTTATCTGTACTGTACAGAAGTTGAATCCAAGGCTTCTCTTATGTTGAAATAATATTCATATTTAGCATTTACGATAGAGAAGCTTATATTACTATGGCTAAAGCTGTGTCACAGCCTCATGTCATCTCATGTATTTTTGCTTGGCAAATGCTTACATCGCAGCCAACATTCTGAAATTAGGGATAAGCTCATGTGAGTGAAAATATATTATATTTTTGGAGTCTACATCATGCTGTAGTAACAAATTATGAGCCGGGAGTTGATTCATTGCTCATATAGTAACACAACAGCTTTTGAGTAACATCAACATGGGCTGGTAAAACAAGGAAACGGAAATAGATGTTGATTTCAAAGAAGATTAAACCCCTTTACATGGACCTATAGTAAAAAGGTTTGTAAATGAACAACATTTTTTTACATTGATATTCTGAATAATATCACATCCCATAGATGCACAAAAAAAACCAAAAGCCTTTATTTCTTTCTGGCTCAGGACAGACAAACAAAATCACTCAACATTGAGATGATGTTCTTGTTGCAGAAAGTAACTACAATACAGATATGCTTTTCAAGCATTTTTCTTATGTTGAGTATACAGTACTGTGTTTGTCTTGGACATAAGTTACTTTGTTTATCATATGAAAATATATATATAAAACAGAAGTGCATTACTGCTGTATAGGAACTACACACCTTATTTCAGAATTGGTAGTATAATGGGGCACAGGTCACCAAAGCAGAAGAAGGCCTGAGTCAATTGACAATCATTGTAGAAAGTAAAAAGGCAGAGGAGCATAGATACAAACAATAAAAGGGAGAAAAGCGGAAATAAGGAAAGTGGTATTCCTAAAACCCATGTGGTCACAACACAAATCTGATACAATAATCAACAACACTGGATCATATTATAATATCACCAGACTAATGTAAAAAAGAAAAATCATTGCTGTCCCTAATCCTTCAGACTAGATCTTTATAAAAGGCAGAAATTATAACTGCTGCATAAGGGAATCATTTATATAGCAAGTAAGGAAGCCATTATAGGCACACTAAATATAGTGGGACACCAGGACTTGTCCAGGGTTGCAAGAAATCAAAGCAGGGTTTCTAGTATGAGATCCCACAAGGTTGATCACTTTACCAGTAGGCCAACTCCTCTACATCCCAAATCACAGCCTGTTCTCATTCAAATATAAGAAAATTCACACAATCTTACAAATTTTAAATTGGAGAAAATGGTCCAAACTAGAGTCCAGCACAGGTCCAAATGAAAGGACCTGTGCCTGACCCGAACCCGCTGACCTCTAACCTGACCCACACCTGCAACCCAACACATCCCTCTACCCAGAGCCACTACCTGACCCACACCCTATATGTCAAACTTACCACCTGACCTGGGACCTGTGAAACCGGGAGTGACATCATTTCAGATCGGAAGTGGCGTCACTTCACGGCCCGTTCATCCAGAAAGGTACAAATATTTCCTTGTAGCACCAGGGAGGGTGGGAGGGACCAGTCTTGCAAATTTGACCAGGCAGGTTACCTACCGGACTACCTGCATGGTTAGGGAATCAGTGATTTTCTACCGCTTTGCGGGTATTCCGTGGGTACCCGACCCAGTGCAGGGCTCTAGTCCAGACAACACTGGGCCACTTACTAGAGCATGTAATGGCATATTTACGTTTGCGTGGGCTTCATGATATTTTGTTGCTGTTACGAACATATTTGCATCTAAATAGATGGCACTTTACAAACTATCTGAGTATTCTTTCTACATGTTTGTTCTCCGTTTTTGACCCATAGCTGTTTTTCAGCTTTTTATTACATATTTGGTTTGGCTTTAGCCTTTTCATCTTTTCTCCTCTAGTACAGTGTACGACCTCTTGTGTGTTTCGAATTTGTGAACCTGAGCTACCAGTTCAGACTTTGGCCTCTTCCTATACTTGCTTTTCCATGATTCCTATTCAGTCCTCCTATTTCCAGCTCCAGTTGTCCTCGACCAAGTGTGAAGCACTGGAGAGGCTATTTCTTGATTGCATATTCTTCTAAATAAAACCTGGTTGCAAAAGGACTGTTTTCCCATCACATGCACACATTAAAGCTTTGGTAAAGAAAAAGAGCGTTTCATATGATATTTTCATAATAAATTATTCCCAGTAATATTACCACAACAGAGTAGCATAGATAAACTGTATCACATGACTGATTTTGTTTCACTTGTTCATTCAGTCTTTAGCTAAGTATTACATGACATCTGAACACTAGCTGATAAAAATAAACCTAGCTACAGCGTTCTTGCAAAAGTATCAGACTACACAGAATTTCAGATGGCAGAATGTTAACAATCCAAACTGGACTGTACTTAACCACTGCTGATTAATGTGTTTTATACTGTTCTCTGGATGTTCGAATATGCAATGAAATATTGCTGTGTTCCATATTTATTAAAAAATTTAAATATGAATGTATAATAAATATGGAATAACTGTTATGTCCTAGAACTAACCCAGATGTGTCTTATGATTATACAGTATTATTTTTTGTTTTACATTTAGTTGATACACAGAAATTAACACAGAAAGTACGAAATACAATAAATTCCATCAGTTTGAATTATAAACATCCAGAGATAGAGAGGCAGAAGCCATATGATATGCAGCATATGTCTATTGATGTCAGCAAGTGATATTTTGGGTTTACCAGTAAATCAGTCATTACAAGTTCTGTTGGCAGAAAATGCATATCCTGGATGGGTGCTGACAAAAACAAAACCCTTCATATACTTGTGAACAAAACCTTGTTTATTAAGTTTCAGTGAATGTCCTTTAATTACTGGCACAGGAACAACTTAGTATTCAAAAGGGATAACGTCTCATAAAATCCCATTTATTGCATGGCTTCTCCCCTCTCAATGTATGAAATAGTATCCCTTTCAGACCCTGCATTGCTGTATGTATTGGTTGCTTTTTTCATTTGTTCTCCATTAAGCAGGGGGCCGTCTTTAGCTCTTGTATCAGTTAGATTTTGTCTGTAACCTGTATGTTTGATATTTGTATTTTACAAAGAACTTTGTAGAAATTGTTTGTATCACATCATTCCCTGCTCCAGCAGAACCTACAATCAGAAGTGTGAGAAGAAGAAACTAGACTACCCTGAGAAACACAGACATAGTATATAATAATATAGAAACACAATGCAGAACCTAAGTCCCATAGTTTTATGCATACAACCTACACATCCTTTCAGTCACTCCATTCCTTCTCCCTAAATCATGATATAAACAGCAGAACTTGATAAGTTAACCTATGACACTGGCAGAATTCCATGGCAAGTTTGGAACACAAAGTTATGTACATTAATATTAGTGGCACAGAATACAGGCATCTGTTTATTATAAGCTTATGTTTTGATACCTGTGCTCATTTCTTTTTATTGATAACATCTACAGTATGTGCAAGCCACAATGTATTTGTTAACGAACATTATTTCGCTCAACATCATTAAATTCTGACCAAAAGCTTGGAATGTCATAAGACAATCCAGTGCGGCTTTTCTTTCCAGTCTAGCCTACATTAAAGCATCATTATCCTGGCCAAGGATGGAATTAGAAGAAATAATATTTTTATGGTGTTTTTAAAAAAGTGATGATTGAGGTTCAGAAGGTTTTGCTTTGTAAATCACACAGTTGGATCAGGGTATTATGATGTCCAATTGATATGTTTGTTATGTCAAGACTACAATAATTCTTTAACTGATAAACTAACAGCTAGGGGCACATTTACCTAGGGTCGAATATTGAGGGTTAATTAACCCTTGATATTCGGCCGTCTAAGTAAAATCCTTCGATCGAACAATCGAAGGAATAATCGTTCAAACAATTCGAAGGATTTTAATCCATCGATCGAAGGATTTTCCTTCGATGAGAAAATTGTTAGGAAGCCCATGGGGACCTTCCCCACAGGCTAACATTGGCCTCGGTAGGTTTTAAGTGACGAACTAGGGGGTCGAAGAATTTGTTACAGAGACAGTACTTCATCTATTGAATGGTCGAATAGTCGAACGATTTTTAGTTCGAATTGTTCGATTGAAGTCGAAGTCATATGTGAAGGTCGAAGTAGCCCATTCGATGGTCGAAGTAGCCAAAAAAACATTTGAAATTCGAAGTATTTTTTATTCTATTCCTTCACTCGAGCTAAGTAAATGGGCCCGTAGTGTTGTTTAAAATACGGAACATGCTGTTTTTCTTGGAGTCATGAAATTGGGTACAGAGTATAAGCAGAGTTTTTCAGCATCTACTCGGGTCAGCGGTATCCCACCTCGGCTTATACTCGGGTCAGCGGTATCCCACCTGAGTAGCTGAGATTGCAGTCACTTTTAATCATTCCTATACCAACAGTACACTTGGGGAGAGACTGCAATATCCCACAATGCCCTCTGTTGGTTATATGAAAGAATAACAGTGCGCCCTCTGTTGGTTATATGAAAGAATAACAGTGCGCCCTCTGTTGGTTATATGAAAGAATAACAGTGACTGCAATATCACACAGCGCCATCTGTTGGTTGTATGAAAGAATAACAGTGCGCCCTCTGTTGGTTATATTAAAGAATAACAGTGACTGCAATATCACACAGCGCCATCTGTTGGTTGTATGAAAGAATAACAGTGCGCCCTCTGTTGGTTATATTAAAGAATAACAGTGACTGCAATATCACACAGCGCCATCTGTTGGTTGTATGAAAGAATAACAGTGCGCCCTCTGTTGGTTATATGAAAGAATAACAGTGCGCCCTCTGTTGGTTATATGAAAGAATAACAGTGACTGCAAAATCACACAGCGCCATCTGTTGGTTATATGAAAGAATAACAGTGACTGCAATATCACACAGCTCCATCTGTTGGTTGTATGAAAGAATAACAGTGCGCCCTCTGTTGGTTATATTAAAGAATAACAGTGACTGCAATATCACAAAGCGCCATCTGTTGGTTGTATGAAAGAATAACAGTGCGCCCTCTGTTGGTTATATTAAAGAATAACAGTGACTGCAATATCACACAGCGCCATCTGTTGGTTGTATGAAAGAATAACAGTGCGCCCTCTGTTGGTTATAGGAAAGATTAACAGTGACTGCAATATCACACAGCGTCATCTGTTGGTTGTATGAAAGAATAACAGTGCGCCCTCTGTTGGTTATATTAAAGAATAACAGTGACTGCAATATCACACAGCACCCTCTGTTGGTTATATGAAAGAATAACAGTGACTGCAATATCACACAGCGCCATCTGTTGGTTATATGGAAGAATAACAGTGACTGCAATATCACACAGTGCCCTCTGTTGGTTATATGAAAGATTAACAGTGACTGCAATATCACACAGCGCCCTCTGTTGGTTATATGAAAGAATAACAGTGACTGCAATATCACACAGCGCCCTCTGTTTGTTATACGAAAGATTAACAGTGATGGCAATATCAAACAGCACCCTCTGCACATGGTAGTGGGACAGTGGGACAATGCACACAGTAATCCTTTTGGCAATTCTCTGTCACCATCAACTTTGCAAAGAAGTCCGGTTGATCGCTGGGGGGGTCGCTTTGGCAGAATGTGCGCTGCTGGGAGACAGGGCTGTAGTTGTGTCTAGGCTTATACTAGAGTCAATAAGTTTCCCCAGTTTTCGTAGGTAAAATTAGGTACCTCGGCTTATACTCGGGTCGGCTTATACTCGAGTATATATGGTATGTTTCACAATTAAAGAGATATGCTGGAGTACAAAATTCCACTCTCTGGTTGCCTCCAATGTCATTGTATATTACTAGAGGAAAAGAATCCTGATGCTCATGTGCTATTGATCATGATGAGTTGATTCCTTATTTATTGCACAAATCAGGACAATATTTTAAAGCTTATAAAGTCAATATTTTGAGGTGCTTTTAATATTGTTCTTTGTTTTGTAGAAGTGTTAATATGATATCCATCCGATAAGCTTTTATATAATGGACAATACTATGCAGCAGTCCAAACCATGAGTTTAATAGAGCTCTTTTTTGTACTAGTTGTAATGGACTTAGTAGAGACCAAATTAAAGTCTGTACACAAAACCTGATATATATTAATATATATTAATTACAGGTGTTTTCCCATTGTATTTAGTGGCCTTCAGTATTTTAAGTGGTGGGTTTTAAATTTTAGAAGATGGTCCAAACACAGGTCCAATTGAAAGGACACGTGCCCGACCCGAACCCACTGACCTCTAACCTGACCCACACCTGCCACCCAACACATTCCCCTACCCAGAGCCACTACCTGACCCAAACCCTATACGAGGATTTGCTTAGTGTTTTCTATGTTATTCTTGTCATATCCATATCTATTCTAACAAAAGTAAGTGACAAGCCAGCGGTAAAGCCTAGATGTATGTTTAAATATAGATGGTAAGACTAGTATACACAGTAGTATATCTAGATTGGAAAGCTCTGCTATAGTGATGGGTGAATTCGCGGCAAATTTGTGCGATTCACGCGCCGGCACCGTTTCGCGAATTTTTTGCCGTTTCGCGAATTCCGCTAATTTTCCGGCGCAAATTCGCCCATCACTACTCTGCTGTACTTGCGATATTAGCCCCCTGTATTTCCTTGAATTGGCTCAGTGTTTCTGTATATATCTTGCCCAAGAGCCAATGACAATGATAATGGCCTCATTAGAGCTGAATAACAGGCTCTTAATTCTAGACGTTGTTATTTGGCCGCACTTTTATTATCTGAGCAATGGCTGAAACGTAATGTTTAAAGTTATTCTTGACATTTCCAGGCATGGAGAGCATGTTATATTTCTGTTTCTAGTAATAAAGCAGCATATTATTATCAATATCATTGAGCAAAATCATCCAGCTCCTATTCCATTCCAATTTGTATGTTCTAAATAAACACAAAGAAGCTATACCACAGAACATCAGCGTTAAAAAATCATAGCTTCCAAAATAAAGGTAAATCAGTAATAAAAATAAATAATTTTCCTATGATTAAAAGGGACCTCCACCAGAAAATGACTTTTTGTTTAGTGTGTTTTAAAGTTATTAGTAAATGTTATTGATGTTAAAGGGTTTTTTTACCTTCAAAAGAAGATTCAGTATGATATTATTTGTTGTTTTTGAGTTATTTAGCTTTTTATTTAGCAGCTCTCCAGTTTGCAATTTCTGCATCTGATTGTTCCAAAATACCCTAGCAACTCTGCATTGATTTAAATAAGAGACTGGAATATGAATAGGAGAGGACTTCAGCAGAAAGATGAGTAATAAAAAGTAGTGATATCAATATATTTGTAGCCTTAGAGAACATTCCTTTTTTAAGTGGGGGTCAGTGACCCCTATTAGAATGGAAAAAATAAGTCATATAATTCATAAACTATAGAAAAGAAAAAATGAAGGCCATGTGAAAAGATGCTTAGAATTAGCCATTATATAACATACTAAAAGTTAATGTAAAGGTGAATTGTACTTGATCCCAACTAAGATGTAATTAATTAGACCCCTTATCCAGAAAGCCTCAGGTCCTGACTATTCTGGATAATAGATCCAATACCTGTGTTGGAAAGTTGCTTAGAATTACATTTTTTGTGTAATAAAATGAGTCAGTTTTTCGGCAGAGGTCCCTTTTTAGGGGAAGAGTCAATTAAGTATTTTTTACTGAATATCCTGACCCCATCATGAGTTTAACCCAAATGAGGTCTCACCCCACTGGCATGCAGGCAAGTGAAAAGTCATATAATTGGGTTGCACATTTTTTTAGGGCACCCAGCCCAATAATAAGACAGGAAAGAGGGTGGGTACAGTTAGGCAGGAATCAAGAGACAAATAACTATATAAACAATCCTGGCATTATAAAATGAAGCATAGAAAGAGCAAGTTATTTGTATTTTATTTTTTTATGCTGACGTCACACCCCTGGATAGTTCAGGGTCGGTACTGATCCCCACTTTTGTATTAGTTAGATGTTATGCAACTGGGCTTGGGTAGGGGGCAGCCTAATAGACCACTACAATCATCAACATCCAGCACAGTGTGGGCATTGGGTTTCCATTGTTTTATAGAACCTCTGTTTATGTACACCCTACTTCATAGCCAAGGAGACAGGAATGATGTTGTAAAAAGCATTATTTGGCAGTCAAAAGAGGTTCTAAGGAAGTTTTTTAAATTGACCCCTATACTAGTTCACATAAACCACCTGTAGAAGAATACATACTGCTACAATTACGAGCTGGCCCAAATCACAAATCATAAATCCTTTTTTCCCAAGATCCATTAAAATGAATTACACCATATCCAAAGTAATCAAAGGTTTTTGTAAAAAAAAATAGGCCCAAGATGTTCTTTAAAAGTTACAAAATGATCACCTCTTTACAGTTAAAGAACCAGTGTGCAATATGTATCATCACTTTCAATAGTTCAGTACTCTCGAAAACATAGATATTCGTGTGGACAGGGCTGCCATAAAGGGGGCACAGGGGGGATAGTCGTCCTGGGCCCAGTAGAATTAAAGTTTAAAGCCCCCCTTGAGAGAATGCAGGACATTACCGAAAGCTGAAGCTGCTAAAAAGCCAAAGCCACTGAAAAGCTGAACCCACTGAAGAACCAAGTTGCCAAAATGAGCCAAAGTTGTGAAAGGAGCCACAGGAGAACAAAGAATATCACACACGAACTTTAGGTAAGTTCCACAGTACACCAATTTTTTTTGTTTTTTTAATCTTCTTTGAGACCCCTGACCACCAATGGTTTTATTAACTTGTAGGGGGGCACTGGCCACCAATGTCTTTTTAACTTTCATAGGGGCCTGGTTTTTTTTTAACTTGTAGGAGGAGGGTGGACACCAATGTTTTTGGGGTTTTAGGATTCATGTTTTAGCACCTGTGTCTTTGTGGCTTTTTACTGTGGTGTGAAGTCTAGGGTTGCCACCTTTTCTGGAAAAAAATACCGGCCTTCCTATATATTTATCTTTTTTCCCTATTAATAACATTGGGATCGACCATCATTTTTACCGGCCAGGCCAGTAAAATACTAGCCAAGTGGCAACCCTAGTGGGGGCACATGGGGTCAGGGGTGTGGCTTTGGGGTGATGGTGCGCTAGGGCCGAGAAAATTTTGTTGTATGGGGCCCTGTGATTTCTGCTTGTCCTGCTTGTGGAGATACTTTTGTTAAGTATTTGCATTACAGAATCAAGCAAGCACATTGTCCGCCTCAAAAAATTGATCACTGGAGGGTAGTATTTCATTAGACTCTGTGTGGTGTGGCTTTGTTTAAAATTTAACGTTATGAATCTACCGCACGCATGCAATTCGAACATACTGCACTGGTGGTGCAGACCTTCCGTTGACCTGGCTATGTCCCTTAGCAACAGCAAGATTTTCACAGATTCGCACACACTCAATTTTCTGCAGTTGGGGAGCATACCCCTTTTATTATATTTTTGATTCTGTATCCCAATGAAGGGAGGATGTACCCGCTGAAACATTGATACTGTTGGTGATATAATAAAAGTGGAAAGCTCCCCAACTGCAGAAAATTGAGTGTGTGCTGATCCGTAAAAATCTTGTTGTTCATTTAAAATTCCTCATCATAACAAACAACATGACAGCCAGGGTCGGACTAGGGGGGCCCTGGGACAGCAGTCACAGTGGGGCCCCCTCCGGCCCCCTCCGGCCCCCGCTCCCCTACTGGGACACGTGAGCCACTTGGCGCCATGCGCATCCAGCACCACTCGGCGTGCATGCACAAACAGTGCCACTTGGCGTGCATGTGGCAAATGCACTTCGGGGGACAGAAAGATTTTATTATTTTTTTTTAGGCAATCCCAATATCGGGAGAGAGGGTCTGGCCCGGCCCATGCGGGTTGGGGCCCACCGGGCCAGTGCGACCCAGCTCCCACTAAAATGAAAAAACATGCAATAAAATCAAATTCCATATGCACATTATTTTAGTTCACCATGTTTTGTGGAAAATTAAGGGAATGCAAACACAAATTGGGTGCGTTATACTTTTTATAATGACTTAGGACACTAAAGATACCTAAATTATTTGGCGAAAGAGAATGCCTGTAAACTAAAGAGAACAAAACAATCTTTACCAGTTAAAAACAAAGATTAAATGTAGCACTTGTCAATTCCAGTGTGCAGAAGGAGGAGGACATATAGTACATATGCTGATCCCTGATACAGTTTCTTGTCTGAAATGTTTCACTTCATGAAAATGTGCCAGAGGCAAGTACTTGAAAGGTGTTGTTGTGAGAAGTTTCAACCTAGACTCACGCAGTAGGTAGGTATGCTAAGGACAGGCAGCAGCTTGAATGAGTGCATGGTAGTTACTGAAAGTTATGGATGTATATATATATTCAATAATAAAGTAAAATGGGAAGGGCCTAGGCCAAGTATGGTACAAGAAGTAGTGTCCTTTCAGCTGTGTGTGAGCTATAGCTACCGGCTAATGCAGGTGCAAAACTTGTGTTTGGTTGAACCCAGAACAAACAGATACCAGTGTCCGTGTCTCCCTTACCTCCTGTTGAGGTTTTTTTTTTTTACAGATGTGCAGAAGTTATAGCAAATTAAAATTAGATGTTATCCTCTTCACTTATTCTCTTTTTCTTCTTTGATAAATCTAAAGTTCCTGTATAAGAACAACTGACACCAACGTTTCTTAGTGAAAATGTATGGAGCAGATTTATCAAAGGTCAAGGTGAATTTTCAAATGAAAAAAAATTTGAATTTCAAGCTATTTTTTGTGTACTTTGGCTAGGAAATAGTCCAAATTTGATTCGAATTTAAAAAAAAAAATAAAAAATTTGAATATCGAAATTTATCATGTACTGTCTCTTTAAAAATTCGACTTCGACCATTCGACATCTAAAACCTGCTGAATTGCTGTTTTTGCCTATGGGGGACCTCCTAGAACCTATTTGGAGTCAATTGGTGGACTTTGAAAAATCAAAGGTTTTTTTGGGAAAAACTTTGAATCGAAATCGATCGAATGCGCTATTCCTTCGATTCCAACAATTTGAATTTGGCCGAATACAGACCTATTCGATCGAAAACAGACCTATTCGACCAAAAAAAAACTTCGACTTCATTTTGGTTGGTCTTTTTGAATTTGAATTTCGAAGTTTTTTCAATTCGAAATTAGACCCTTGATAAATATGCCCCTATGTGTTTAGTCATTGTTCAGCCTGGAGACCCTTTCTGGGCTGAGGTGAAGAACCGCATATAGCAGTGCTCTACCCTTGAGAGCAGCTGAGTGAGTCATAAGTAAAAGAGATTGTGGCAGGCACTAAAGTGACAGACTGAAGAGAAATAAGACACAGGCAACCTATTTTCTGTTTTGTGGTTCTTTCCTGAATGCCCATCAGATCAGTGTACTGCCAAGGTATGGAAAAGTAGTAAGCAACAACAACATATATTGGGAGGGACCCCGGTGTCAGGCCAAGTCGGTCAGGCGTGCGCATGTGCAGAAGAGCGAATGCATCCAGGATACAAGGTTTGCTGCCATGGGTGGGGGAAACAAGGGTTTGATAAAGAGGAAGAGGTAAAGTGCCAGCACCCCTCCACCTCTGTGTCCTAGTCACATGCCTCTTCTGCCTAACCCTCACCCCAAGTGAGTGGCTACCATGGTGAAGAGTGTGCCCAAGGAAAGTACAGACTTCATGGTGGAGAGTTCTATGTAGTGGATGGTAACGGATACTATAAGGCATTACCATTGACTTGACATGCTTGGGTAAGAGCTTATTCTAGTGGAATGTTGCCATTCTGTGGAGAAGAGGAGAGGGATCCTTAACCTGTCAGTGAAAAATATAGGTGTTGTGTGGAGGAGGGTGCTCTGGACACTCCTGTTTTAGAATCAGGGCTGACTATAATAGTGGGTCCTAAGTTTTCAGAACTCACTACAGTGGAGCACACTGTGACTGTACCTTCACGGCCACTGTGGAGAAAGCAGTGGTTAGAAAGGCTGTATTCTGTGGCAGAGGCCTCATTTGACTGTTAGGAACAGTAAGGCATTAGTTGCTTAGATTCCACCTGGCTGGAAAGTGTATAAGTAGGAGTATCATAAAGAGGAGAGGAGAATGTTGCCACAATATTTGGATGATTATTATGGCCCTCCTGTTGTCTCCTGGATGAAGAAAATGTCAGGGTCCTGACAGGTAGTGCCTAGCCTGATGTTTTTTAGGTCTGAGTCTCAGGTGTAATGGATAATGCACAAGTATTTGGGGTTTGTATATGCCTGATGCATCTGAGTGGGTATAGGACCAGATGGATGCTTTGTTGGCGTATTGTAATAATTAAAGGGATACTGTCATGGGAAAAAAATTTTTTTTCAAAATGAATCAGTTAATAGTGCTGCTCCAGCAGAATTCTGCACTGAAATCCAAAACAGATTTTTTTATATTCAATTTTGAAAGACATATTTGAAAGACTAGACATATTGTCAATTTCCCAGCTGCCCCAAGTCATGTGGTTGTGACTTGTGTTCTGATAAACTTTAATCACTCTTTACTGCTGTACTGCAAGTTGGAGTGATATCACCCCCTCCCTTCCCCCCCCCAGCAGCCAAACAAAAGAACAATGGGAAGGTAACCAGATAACAGCTCTATAGCGCAAGATAACAGCTGCTTGGTAGATCTAAGAACAGCACTCAATAGTAAAAACCCATGTCCCACTGAGACACATTCAGTTAGATTGAGAAGGAAAAACAGCAGCCTGCATGCACAAGTCACATGACCAGGGGCAGCTGGGAAATTGACAAAATGTCTAGCCCCATGTCAGATTTCAAAATTGAATATAAAAAAATCTGTTTCAGTGCAGAATTCTGCCAGAACAGCACTATTAACTGATTCATTTTGAAAAAAATGTTTTTTCCCATGACAGTATCCCTTTAAAAATAAAAACTCTGCCCTGGTTGCCTGACCCACAAAGGCCAGCCGCACAAGAAATTTGCTTGCTTCTAGAGCCGCTCCAGTAAACACAAAGGATGTGCAATCGCGTGATTTTTCAGGTGGACGGGTAGGAGGGGACGACAGAGGATGCCAGCCTCCTTGCTCCCTCAGAAGAAATCCAGCACTGTCCACCCAGGAAGAGAGAAGCATCAAAAGGACTGAACTATATCCAGTTTGTGGCCTTGGAGTGGTAGAATGAGAGAACCATTCTTTTTCATGGGGTGAAGTACTCCCCTGATTTTAGCCTAAATGTCTATCCTCTTTATGGAACATGTGTGGAGAAGCTTCGTCTGAGATAGGTTAGAAGGAGTTACCAAAGAAGATCTGAAAAGTTAAAAGGTGTCCACATTATACAAAGGTGATCCAAGTTATATGTGCTTTACCATTTTTTGTTTTCTTGTTTAGGGGTGGCTTCTGAAGTGTGGTGTACAGTGTAAAATGTTTAATGTTTTCTGGGACCCTAGCAATGTTCCCTCTAACAAATTGGAGTGTGCAAAGATTTTTTTGTGAAAACACAACATTTTGTATCAATTCTAACATGACCACACAGTTTATAATAACTGGGCACACAAGTTATTATAGAGTTGCAAATTCAGTGTCGGACTGGGATGCCAGGGGCCCACCAGAAAACCTTAGACTGTGGCCCACTTTCCAAACTATTATTCCTGCTCTCTTCACTCAACCTCTTTATTCTCCTACATACTATACTCTATTCTTCCATTATTAAGCCCCTTAAAGAAATAGGAAATGACCATGAAATAGGCCAAATGGTTAAAAGCAAGAGGGCCCACTGACACCTGGGCCCACCGGGAGTTTTCCTGGTATCCCTGTGGGCCAGTCCGACACTGCATGTACAGATCTATATAGAATATATAGGGTTTTTTAAGAATCACCAGTAGGCAAGACCTATTGATTTTGAAATTTCTAGCAACATCTAGAAATAGGCAGTGTCGGACTGGGACTCCAGGGGCCCACCCAAAATGCTTAGACCAGAGGCCCACCAAAAAACCTTAGACCAGGGGCCCACTCTCAGTACTACTATTTTTCCTCTCCTCACTCAACCTCTATTCTCCTAGTCTATTTTATTTATATTCTATAGTACTATAATCTATTATTCCATCTATTTAGCCTCTTTGTTCTCAATGAAATTGAGAATGACCATGAAATAGGCCAGATGTTTAACAGCATGCGGGCCCACTGACACCTGGGCCCACCGGGAGTTTTCCTGGTATCCCTGTGGGCCAGTCCGGCACTGTGCAAGTTGCATAGAAAATAATTATTTTGTGCACATAGCTGAGAAGGAATTAGAGGGAACATAGGACTCTAGTCAGACAGAAGGGGTTTTCCAAGCAGAGAATGTTCAACATGTTAATCATCCCTATTGTGAAAAAGTGTAACCTATATGCCAGCTGGCACAGGGACAGTATGAGAACTTTTTGTTCACTAGTCTATAGAAGGGCGAGGGAGCACATGGGGAGCCCGAGGTAACATAGTAACATAGTAAGTTAGGTTGAAAAAAGAAACCTGAGCTCCTAGTCAGTTTGGGGGTATGGGACTCCCTGACCAATTTAAAGCTATTGGCAGGTCCATCCTAGTGGGGTTATGCAATAAAAGAAAATAATAAGAATAAAATAAAAAAAATTGTATTTAAGTTCCGGCTGTGATTTGCACCTAGCTCCACATTGGAAACCTGCCACTAGGTTACACAAGCCTGCTCTGTTTTTATGGCCTCCCATGGTGCTCTTATTTGTGTCTCTGAATGACACACAATTTAGAGGCAGGAGGGAAGACACCTATGTGCCACCTCGTACCCAGCCAACAGGCAGTACTTTACTCATCAGGGTAGCCCAGGAAATTCAGAGAGCACATTTTGAAGTACAGAGACCTGCAGAAATTCTGATATTCAAAGTGGAAAAAACATGGAGAAAGGCACCACTTGTTTTGTTTTTTGCACCTTGTCTTGTATTTATAAATTACATTTTGAACATCACAAACTATATGTGTATCTGTTAATAGTTTCACTCACTTGTAATCCTTTGTAAGTATACAAAGCTACCTTTGTTTTCTTGAAGTTCTGTTTATCTAGGTGTGTATGTAAATATATAAACATCAGCACTTCTGGTTATGCTTTGTTGGTTCATTGTGGAGCCATCATCTGATTCCTTGTGTCTCCTGACAAGTATTTTCTGGTTTTGATCTCTGCCTGTTCTAGACTCCACTGTTGACTTCTCCCTGTGCTTGACTTTGTTTCATGCCTTTAATACATCCGCTTTGTTTGGATGTTTTTCTTGTCAGTCTATTTCTCTCTGCTCTTGTCAGTGCATATTTGTTTATTTCTGGTGTATCTGGTTATCTAGTCTTCTTGGTCCCTGCAGAACCCAGTAAAGTTAGTTACTTCTATTACAATTCCCCCAACGCTGTATTTTTTATGCTAAAAGATTTCCTCTAAAGGACTCAAGTTGTAAAGAACAAGATTGCTCTCTATTTGCCCAATTAATATTTTTATAAAGTCCCTTTATGAAAGTATCAGTAGTTCAGAAACAAGAAATCATGTACCATTTTACACCTTGAAGTATGGATATGTATTCCTAGACATATATAATCTTTGACAAGGTTAAGTAACCTCTCAGATTCTAAGTTGGTTCATAAAACCTTATGGCTTTTTCCTTGCACCCTCCAAGTTTTTCATAGAGGTAGTGATACACATGAAATCTTCACTTACATGGGGTTCCTCTTTAATGAATAACAATGTTTAGATAAACATTCTCTGCACTAAACATAAAAATCCTAATAATATTGTATATGTAGGTAAGTTGATTCCATACAGGTATGGATCCCTGTTATCCAGATAAGGACTCTTTCTGTAATTGGATCTCAATAGTAACATAGTAACATAGTAACATAGTAAGTAAGGTTGAAAAAAGACACGTCCATCGAGTTCAACCTTTTTTTTTTTTTTTCATTAACTACCTATCTGCCAGTTGATCCAGAGGAAGGCAAAAAACCCATCTGAAGCCTCTCCAATTTGCCTTAGAGGGGGAAAAATTCCTTCCTGACTCCAAAATGGCAATCGGACTAGTCCCTGGATCAACTTGGACTATGAGTTATTTCCCATAACCCTGTATTCCCTTACTTGCTAAAAAGCCATCCAACCCCTTCTTAAAGCTATCTAATGTATCAGCCTGTACAACTGATTCAGGGAGAGAATTCCACATCTTCACAGCTCTCACTGTAAAAAACCCCTTCCGAATATTTAGGCGGAACCTCTTTTCTTCTAATCTGCTATAAAATGATTTAAACCTTAAATAAACCCAATAGGATTGTAAGGATTAATTATATCTTAGTTGAGATCAAGTACAAGGTACTGTTTTATTAGTAGAGAGAAAAAGGGAATCACTTATAAAAATGTGAATTATTTGATTAAAATAGAGTCTACAGGAGACAGCCTTCCCATAATTCGCTGCTTTCTGGATAATGGGTTGCATGGATGGATCAACTGAAACAAATTTTCTTTCAAATGTACTTCTTCATTAACAATTTACCAATGGAATATTTGCTCTGGGCCTGCCAGTGCATTAAAGCAGCCCAGAAATTGCATTTAAATAATTGTCTGTGGTTATATGCACATTTCCTGTTAGTAAAAATAACACATCTGGAATTATGTCAATTGTCTGTTTAACAATTACAGGTATGGGACCTACTGTTATCCATAATGCTTGGGACCTGGGACTTTCCGGATAAGGGATCTTTCCATAATTTGGATCTCCATACCTTAAATCTGATATAAAATCAATAAAACAATATTATAAACCCAATAGGATTAGGATTAATTATATCTTAATTGAGATCAAGTACAAGGTACTGTTTAATTATTACAGAGAAAAATAAAATAATTTTGAAAAATATGAAATATTTAATTAAAATGGAGTCTACAGGAGACGTCCTGTAGACCATTTGATAATGGGTTTCTTGATAATGGATTCCATCCCTGTATTTCGTAGCATATATTGCATCAGTGCAAAAACAAACAGTGACCAACCAGCAATAAGGTTTATGGTAATTAGTCTAGCGCAGTTAGCTAATTGAAATCATATATCTGAATTAGCCACAATGCTGCAACGGTTCACCTGCTTCTTAAACTTCTGGTTCTTGTATATAAAAGCAAATAACAAACTGCTTTTTAGGGCTGTGAAAAAAAACAAATAGGATAAAAGTAATTTATGTCTAAAACTCAAACCTTCTTCCTACTACAATCTACAAAACTGAATTACATATAATATCACTAATATTGTATAGTATAATATCACTAATATTGTTTTGAAATCAAATCATCTTTAAAACTACATAGACATCCAAAATGATCAAGCAGCCACTGTTTTGAACTGCTCAGTGATAAATATGTCAGTAACCGGACTTCCAGTTCCAAATTTAGCAGCGGCAGCAGTAAGGCATCTCATAAATGTGCCACTGGTGGTGGTCACAAGGGTTCCCTTCTGACTCTTTTAAAGCAGTTGAAGTATTGTACAGCTAGAAAAAGTTGTGTTGTTGGCTTGTTTAACAATACAATAAAATTGGTTCCTTGATTAGATGCTTGGAGATGATGTCCTGGGTTACGCTGCTAGTAAAGGAATACAGTTGCCTTCAGGCTACAGTCTGTTTGAGCCAAATGTAGTACTTTGTCTAGCTGTCAACAAGTTACTGTTTTTTTCAGTGACCCAAATGGAAAATGTTTCAGCAAACAGTTGCTCAGGAGGAGAGAGGACAAAAGCTTATGTTACACGTCCATCAGCAACATGGAAGGCTGCAGATACCTGCTTCTTAATTGCTTTCCTGTCATACTGCTTTAAAGGGAAAATGTAGCCTATTTTTGAGAAGTATTGATCACCTGTTTGACTTCAAAAGAGTACAAAGTAAGAAGGCATAGATTATTGTGTTTGGAAAACATTCCTTCCCTACACATTTGCATTTGAGCTGGAGCTGAAGTTTTGTTTGCCTGCACCAGGGAAGTCCAACAATGTCCCCTTCTTCTGCTCAATTGTCACTAGCAATAATCAAATTCCTGGATTGAGGAGTTTTTCATGTTTTGCCAGACAGTCCCCATAGTCTTCTGCAGAACAACCACTTGTGAATGCAGCCCTGTACAGTAGAATAAAACAAGACGATAACAAACAGGGGTCAATACAATAATAAAATAAAAGATAAATACAAAGCATACTTTCATTCCGGTGTAAGTGCTAAGTGTTAAAAGGACAATTGGAAGGAGGTTTCTAGTCCCCTTTCTAGTCCCCTAGAGCTTACAATCTAAGTGGAGAGAATCAATTTAAAGGAAAACGATACCCCCCAAACAATGTAGGTCTCTATAAAAAGATATTGCATAAAACAGCTCATATGTAAAATCCTGCTTCATGTAAATAAACCATTTTCATAATAATATACTTTTCTAGTAGTATGTGCCATTGGGTAATCATAAATAGAAAATTGCCATTTTAAAAAATAAGGGCCGCTCCCTGGGATTGTAGGATTCACTGTACTCACAAACATACCAACAAACCATACATGTTAGGTCACATGAGCCAATTAACAGACAGAGTTGTGTCTTTTGCTTCCACACTTCTTACTGTTACAGTTAGAGTTGTAGTATTTCTGGTCAGGTGATCTCTGAGGCAGCACAGAGACCATCACGAAATGGTGGCTCAAGGCAAGAGATGTAAAAGAGCAATATCTACTTAAATATATATTCCAGTTTGGTAAGATTCTTTAATATGCCACTTCATATGATATGAACTATCTGTTGCTTAAGTGTTAATTTTGGGGGTATAGTTTTCCTTTAACAGAATAGAAATTCCAAAACTTAAAGGAGAACTAACAATTAATTAATGAAGTAATAATGGCCAGGAAAGGGCTAGGTAATAAATGTATGTACGCGTATAAATGTAAATGTTCAGCACAATCCAGCTTATAAGTGGCACATACAGTATAATTAAAAAAAAGAAATTTAAAATAAATAAGCATATTTAAGTACGAACCAAAACCTGCAAGGCCAAGCTGAATATTCTATGGCACTCTCTTGCTTGAGCACAAAAGTATAATAAAGCGCAAATACAAAATGCCTGGAAGATTCCTATGTAATGTGACAGCCATAAAATGAAATAAGGATGATTTAATTGCATTGCATTGCAGTAGGAAGTGTACTGTATCATATTCTATTTGTAAAAGGTAAACCTATTTAGATATTTAAGAGGGAGTGGAGAGATGCTTGTATGATAAGGAATGTTTCTGGAATTTGTATATTAACTAACCCTCTCACCAACAGAGCTGCTGTTGAAGATCTGCTCGTTTGGTGTCGTGGAGACAGAGCCGCCATCAGAAATCACAGGACCCCCGTGCCCTGCCCACCGTCAGAGGCCCCACCCTAGACCACACACACACCCCCACATCACAGTAAAAAAGTGACACAAATATGGGTGCAAAAAACCCATTGGAGGCCAAGGTCCCCCTTACAAACTATTAGTGGTCAGGGGCCCCTCATGAAAGTTACAAAAAGTCATATAATAATTAAATAAAAATTGGTGGCCAGAGGCCTATAGAGTATTAAAAAACACATTGATGTTCAGTGGAATTTATCTCAGGTTCTTCTTCCTTGTTCTTGGTTATGACAGCTTCTTCAGTATCCTTTGGTTCCTTAGGGGCTTCTGGATTTTTAAGATTTTCAGCCGAATATTGGTTGCGTTACTTCGGCAGTGGGAGCATTTCATAGTGAATTTTCCCTAGCGTTAATTTCTGCCTATCGAAACTTCGCTAGCACTCATGCGGTTAGGTTAATTTGAAGAGGACGGGTACCCAAAAGTCGTATGGACGTCTTTAATAGTAATGTTGGTGCAAAAGTTTGAAGTGGCCACTTTTTAAAATTAATGTCCAATGAGCCATAATAAAGACAGAAGAGATCCTCTAATGCCCTAGACATGAGCCCACCCTTATATAAATATGGCATGCCCCTCAAATTTTGAAAAAACTTGTTCACACATAAATCTTTAATAGTTTGGACTTTTGAAGGCAATTCCACTTTAAAAAAAAGAGAAGTTGCCAGCGTTTTTGACAACTTTAATGCATACAGGATATGATACATCCCATCTCTCTTTTTCTTATGGGAAACAGCAGAGGAAGGCCAAGCCAGCCAGTGCCTTAGGCAACTCTGCGAACCAGCTCTCCCCCACTGCTGCAACCTAGGCATGTGGCTCTTCTGCTCTTTTGCCTACCCATAGTTCTGGCCCTAGGTAACAGATAATCCGTCATTCTTTAGTACCTTTCATCAGCATTGAGAGAACCATTTCAGTGATGACATGGCAGTAGATAAGTCTAAGGCCAAAGGCAGACATAGCATTGGCTCTGCTGCTCTCAGCCTGTGTATTTTTTTCAGGCTAAGAGAAGCGGATCTTCTCTGTGCCCCATCTCCATTGATTTAAATAAGATCCACTTGTGGGTGAGCGGCAAATTGAAGTCAATAGGCATCAAAATGATTTTGAAACGTGTAAATTTCGACAATCTTTATACAAGTGCCTATTTTGTCCAAATGCATTAAAGTGAATGGCTGTCCAAATAATTTTGACGCGCGACAATTTTTATGCTCGCGACCCAAATTTTTTTGCCACTGCAGTTTTGCAAATTTATATGCCATCATGAATGTACTTTTAATAAATAGTGTCAATAAAGGCGACATTGCATCCATTTTAGCGAGACTGCACTTGTGACTGCGTTTGTAAATTACCCTTTAGGTATCTTAACTTGGTTATGTTCAGTCCTCTAACCAGAGGACTAACTGACACAGAGGCATCTCATTTTCATTTCTCCAACCTTTTAGACATGGAACAGGCCAAAATAAATAGCTTATAAAGGCCCACCAGGGCCCCAATTTACAGTGGCTGCTTCTAATCCAAGCACTAATTTTACACTGAAGCACTGTGACAACATACTTTACTGAATTCTGTGATCCAAAGTACAAGTGTAATGTATTCAGGCAGATTACAAACAATTATTTGGGTTTTCTGGTCATTCCTACTTTGGTAGGGTTCATCAGCAACATAATGGTATCAAAGTATACTTCAGTGGCTTCTCTGACATCCTATAAGCTACACCCGCAATAATTATGACAGAAAATTGCCGCCTTTACATGCTAACATGCAGGGACTATACCCTTTTTAATTCAGACTGGCACTATGCAGCACATAGTTGACACATATTAACAGTAACCAAGAAACATTCAGTTCTTTCACACTTAGTTAGCCTAAATAGTATTATAACATCATTGATGCCATTTGAGACTCTTACAGAAGTACCCCGGCACCCTAATCTATTGGTACCTGTGAAACATAATCCTGGTATTTCTTCTGGGGGTTTGTTAGTGTTTGAAAATTATTGCTATGGGCCCCTAAGGTGTTTAATCATGAGTGGGGGGTTGCTCGGTTATCCACAGGGGAGGATGAGGCATATGGATTTAAGGGTATGTCTTAATATGACAGCTTTTTTCACATATGAGTGATGAGTCATATCAACACCAACCATTTGGTTTTTTGGTGTGCTATCACCATTAATGTGGACATGATCTTGTGGTAACATGAATGTGGTTTAAAGTGGGTGTGGTTTAAAAACAGGGAGTGGTCAATATTGGCTTCCTTTTTTGGCCCTCTGCCATGTAGGCCAGAAAATTCCAGCCCTCTGTACCACAGAGTTGTTTTCAGATTGTTCACCAGGAATACAGACTTTTTTCAATTGCTTTCCATCTTTTATTTGGAGGCAAAATCAGCCTATTGGGTTTATTTCACGTTTAAATGATTTTCTGATAGGAAGATCCAAATTACAAAAAATATCTGTTATCTGGAAAACCCCAGGTCCCCAGCATTAAGGATAAGAGGTCCCATACCTGTAGCGCTAAATAAATAAAAATGCACCTAAATACATACATAAATATAATGCAGAAACACCTGTGTCTTCATAGATATTATTTATTTATAACTTATCCTTCACTTAACAATTTGCTTTGTGAGAGGGCATGGCGTGAATTGAAATTTGTTAATTAATAAGCTTGTTTTAGATGTAATCTCAACCAAACACATAAAAAAATGGAAAGCATGCAGTTAATGACTTATTGTTCCAAGGTCAGCTTTGGAAATAATTTTGCATTACGTGGCAATGGCGTTTAGCAGTTGCATTTCTAATTACTGCATTGCTTTCTGTAACCCCTGTGAAGCCCCAGCGTACCATAAATGTAACTAAATAGACCCCCAGAAGAGTACAGCACAGGAGTGATAATTCTGCTGAGAATGGAAAGGAATAAACTGAAGAAAATGTAAGTTGTACAATAAGAACAAAACATATGTAGTACAAATGGATGTATAGTACATGGATTTGTAATTGTTACTGGAACATTTATAAAATATCTGTGTGAATTATAGCTTTTTCTGTACAAGGGCTGGGATGTTATGGCTTTTCTAGACCCATGGGAACTGAGCTCCTAGGAGACTTATGGGGGAATGTAATTAAAGTTGGTAACGGAAAAGATATTCGCAATGTGAAAAGTTATGACAGTGGAAGAATGTTTGTGATTTTTTTTTTCTCTTTGGGACTTTATTACATTATCCCATTTGTACCATGGGCATTGTTTGTGTCTCATGCAGTAATCCATAGTAACTAATCAAATGATTCCTTTCATCATTCTAAATGAACTGGGCCAGTAAATGCAAATTGCTGAATAGTTGCTGTGGGTTACTGGACATGGCCAAACTGCTTTTGATTCTCCATATCTCCCTAAAGTATTTTAATTTTGCGCTGAAAGCTTTATTACACTGGGCTCACTATTTTTCCATGTATTAATCAAACGATGCATGTGTTTGGCTCACCATCAAATAACATGATACAAATACTACTACAAATCCTATTATACTCTGTCACAGATCTTTCCAAACTATTTGCCTGATATACCAGTTTGCTGCAAGGGGGTAGCATTAAATGCATTCCAAAGTATTCCATTACACAGAACTGTGATCCTGAAATAGGAATATTTTGTATATTATTAGAAATAGGGGATGTTGATGTTTAACAATATTTACAGCAATTGTATATGAATTAGTGCCTCATAGGATCCAATCCTGGGTCCCGCTGCAGCCTCAGGGTCTGCTTCCTCTGTAGTTGTGCCCCTGACAGTAAGTTAGCTTGGGGCTCATTTGCCCTAAAATGTACACCTTTAGGGGTAATACGTGGGCAAGGGCACTCTGCACCTTGATGTTATTTAAAGTAAGGCCTATTTGTTGGTATCTTCTTACAATAGTTCCAAAACATAGACCAGAGACCCCAAGTCAAAGAGTAACAGTATTGCTTTGGAATCCATTGGGTTGAACCCTTACAAGGAAATGTCAGATAACAATAAGGACCAAGAAAGCCATTGATAATCGTTGTAGAATAGGTGGTTAGGGTAGGTGTTAATCAGATGGGCAACCCTATTCTTAAATATCAGCTCAACTTTTACTTTAGATAGTGTCCTACTGATGTCATTCATTTTAGTAACAACAGTTTATAAAGTTATAAAGTGTCAACAAGGAACAGTTTTTTATGACATGGCAGCTTCTGTGCTGACAAATGAGTACTACTGTTTCACATGGAATCAGGCCAGTGAAACAAACAGTGAGACATTTAGTATGCCACCATTCAAGGAGAACCTAACTTAATGCAAAGACAGACACACATTAAAGATTGTGACACATCCTGGTGCAGTATTTAATATTACAATCTGTGATAAATCCAAGGGCAACTGTATCTAGCATTATATTATATTTATATAATCCACAAAAGCCAAGAATATCTTGCAAATTATATCCTTATAAACAGTGACTAGTGATGTCATCATTTATAAACGGTGAGTAGTGATGTCATTTTCGTCACATGAATCTCTAAAACTTTTGTACCCCTTGTTGGAAAATATAAGGATATTAGAAGTAACCTCAGAGTTCCATGACCTGTATAAAAGCACAAGGCCAACTCCAACGTGACTTATAATATCCTTATATTTTAATATAGGGGGTACTTTATTCGCTGTATAATTTATATGTAAACTCAATCTCCAGTGAAAGCTCTTTTAAGCCATTCATATGACTTTGTGAATAATAAAAATACAGTTCCACAGAAATTCATGCAGGACTATCTGCAGAATTAACATTTAATCTACAGGCATCAACATTTATGATGCTCATAACATCTAGGGGGTTATTTACTAAACTCTGAATGCAAAAATCACAAAAAATTCGTGATTTTTTTTAATAAAATCTGACTTTTAAAAAAATCACGAATTTTTCCAAATCCATTAAAATCTGACTTTTAAAAAAATCACAAATTTTTCCGAATTCATTAAACTCCGAGGATGGAAAAGTCAGAATCTGAAAATCCGGCATCTCAGACCTGTCAAGGTTGCATTTAAGTCAATGGGGGAAGTCCCAATGATTTTTTGATGTGTGCTGGGGTTCGTGCATGCAGGACTATCTGCAGAATTAACATTTAGGGGCCGATTCACGAATTTCGGGTGAAGGATTAGAATAAAAAAAAATTCGAATTTCGAAGTATTTTTTGGGTACTTCGACCATCGAATTGGTTAAATTCGATCGAATTCGATCGAATTCGAACGATTCGAACGATTAGAAGTAAAAATCGTTCGACTATTCGACCATTCGATAGTCAAAGTACTGTCCCTTTAAAAAAAAACTTCGACCCCCTACTTCGGCAGCTAAAAGCTACCGAAGTCAATGTTAGCCTATGGGGAAGGTCCCCATAGGCTTGCCTGTGATTTTTTGATCGAAGGATTTTCGTTCGATCGTTGGATTAAAATCCTTCGAATCGTTCGATTCAAAGGATTTAATCGTTCGATCGATCGATCGCAGGATTTGCGCAAAATCGTTCGACTTCGATATTCGAAGTCGTACGATTTTAATTCCCAGTCGAATATCGAGGGTTAATTAACCCTCGATATTCGACCCTTCGTGAATCGGCCCCTTAATCTACAGGCATCAACATTTATGATGCTCATAACATCTAGGGGGTTATTTACTAAACTCTGAATGCAAAAATCACAATCAAAAAGTTTGTGATTATATTTTTTATAAAATCTGACTTTTAAGAAAATCACGAGTTTTTCCGAATTCATTAAACTCTGAGGATAGAAAAGTCTGAATCTGAAAATCCGGCATCTCAGACCTGTCGAGGTTGCATTTAAGTCAATGGGGGAAGTCCCAATGATTTTTTGATGTGTGCTGGGTTTCGTGCAATACTCCGAAGTTTTTTAACAAAAAGCTGAGTTTTCGGTTGAAAAATTCGAAAAATCTGAAAAAAAGGAAAAATCTGATTTTTTTCCCGCAAAGCAAATTTTGGGTAAAATGTAATAATAAATAAGCGCAAAAAAACAAGCGGATTTGCAGAAAATGTTGAGATAAAATCTGACTTTGATAAATAACCCCCCTAATGTAATACATTTAGTAAAGTAAAACAACTAAGAAGTGAGGGCAACAAAAGTGAAAACAGAAGTAATATTAATTTTAAAATTACTATTATAAAATGTCTATATTAGGACATAGACAGCTTTACACATTTCATGCCTGAGGGGGCACTTACTCATAGGCCAGGTATGGTAACCCTTATCAACTAAATGGCAAGTAGAATTTACTTGTCAACTATTTGACTATTTGAGTTGCCAGATATGCTGCAAACCTTATGAATTTTATTTAATCACGCGAGTAATGTCTTCAAATACTCTAAACAGAGTACATGTGATCTGCACCAATGACACAGATACCGGTACATATTTGTAGTATATATAAATTTATGTTACTTTTTTGTAATCAGACAAATTGAGTACAGGGGATCAGTCAGACAAATATGTTAAAAACGTAACATAATGCAACGTAATGTAAATGTAACACAATGTTAAATTAACATAATGTAAAGCTCATTTAAAACTAGCCACATGGACAACTTTAATTTTTTATAACTGATCACTAATTATACTGTGAAACTGTAGCTAATTTGACTAAAGAAAAAATGGGCCAAAGATCAAAACTAGTCTTCCCACAAAAGGACAAAGAAGAGAAAACCCAGACAGGTTTGTATTCATGTACATTCCACATAGAACAGGCAATTACTGCGCACGAACCTATGGAAATCTGATCAAAAAGGTCAGACTTACAATGTTGGCTCTTTTAATAAATTTTAAAGATTGATGATGATATAAGCTTGAGATATGTTTTCGTCTAATCCAATGAGCATGTCAGTAAGTGATTACAGTGATTACAGAACACAATATCTGTGTTCATAGACAATGTAACTGCAAAGTGGTGACAAGTCTAGAATAGATTAAACACTGTAAGAGCTTTGCTTGCAAGATTGGCCTATAATATATCTGTTAGAAGATTACATGCTGTTATAATCATCCCATTAAAAGAACTGCAGACAGATAAAAATGTGCATATTGAAATAGCTGTAATTGTTTGAGTCCCATGTTGTTGCCTTCAATCAGATTCTCCCTAGATACTGCGGTGAAGGGGTAAATGAGGACAGAAGCATATGGAAGAGTAATCAAGCGACCCATGTCTATAATATTGCTCCTAGCTGGTAATACCATTTTCTTCTTTACACTGGAAGACATATAGCTGGACAGATGGACTGAACATTAACTTTACTGCTGTCACAATTTGTTTTTGGGAAGTCTATTTAGAGTGAACTATTTGTGGCATGTAAAATGCTGTCTTTGTCCATGTTTTCCTAGGCTATGAGTTAAGTTGCCCAGACAATGATTTGCATATCCATAGCACATTTGCAGTTTAGCAGCTAAAACAGCTTGGTTGCATCCTGTATGGGTGAATTCACTTTCTGTTGTATGTCAAAAAAGTTTCAGAATAATTGCAAATATTTAAAGGGAAGACCAAAAATAATATGCTGTCCAAAGTCAAGAGCTGTAACCAGCGGCGTAACTTGATATTACTGGGCTCAACAGAAAATTATTTTTCAGGCCCCCAAATTTCTAGAGGTTGATCTGGTTTACAAATAATTATTGAGGTTTGATATGAATTAGGGCCTCGTGGGGCCCCTATATCTCCTGGGTCCCCCTGCAGTCACAGGATCAGCTTCCTATGTAGTTATTCCCCTGGCTGTACCACCATTGGTGTATTTCAGTGATTACAGAGTGAATACAGATTCTCTTTTTATATTTTGATCTTTATTGAGTTGCTATTAGAAGATAAAACAGCAAACCATGAAAATGTGTTCATACATATAACAGAATAAAGGAGAAAAGAGAGTGGGGTTTGTGGTTGTGTAACATTGGTTGAGATGCTGTACATCTAAATTATTCATTGAGTTTCAAAAACTCAATCTTTATTCATCTATTCTATTTGCTCAAAGGGCACATACTGTACGTTGTATGTTGTTCATAGGTTGTATAGATTAAATGCTCTCAAGGTCCGTAGATTTAAGTCTTTTTTTTTACATTTCCACAAATGTTCCCATTCATGCATTTGTTCATGCATACATTGGCTGCCATTGCCCATTACTTTGACTTTGCCAGCAGCAAAAATTACTTAATGAATTGTTGGGAGATTTTACACTTTTCCTACTTTCTTGCAATGTTTATTCTGCAAGCTTAATGATGTAAAGAATGAAGGTTATCCAGGGTTGGTAGTGCCTCTCCAACAAGAACCCTACAAGAATGGAAGATGATTATGATGGATGCTTCACATAGCATTGCCATATGTCTAATAAACACCATAGGGGTTATAAGGTGGGTTAAGCCTGCCAAATGTAAAGGAAATTTCCTTTATGGCCACATGTTCACCCGCTTGGATACTACAGACATATTGTTTTCTCTGGAACTCTCTGCCTTGAGTTGTCAGACTTTCTCCTTTTTTCCAAACTTACAAACACTCCCTAAAGACTCACCTGTTTAGGGAAGCTTATTCAATGTACCTTGTCATAATGTGTCATAAATCACAAATTTGCTAAAGGGCGAAGTGGCTAACGCTGGTGAAAATTCGCCAGCGTGACGTCATTTCGGCATTTCGCAAATTTACTAACGGAAGCT
Source organism: Xenopus petersii (assembly GCA_038501925.1). Lineage (NCBI taxonomy): Eukaryota > Metazoa > Chordata > Amphibia > Anura > Pipidae > Xenopus > Xenopus petersii. Next base: position 41,917,992 of record CM076677.1, read on the forward strand.
GGCGTAATTTCGCCAAGGAGATAGACTCTGACACAACTTCGCACTCTAACGCCAGGCGAATTTTCGGTCTGGCGAAAGAGCAATACTACGCAAATTCACTAAGTTTTTTATTTTACTGACGTTACCTCTATCGCCAGACTTGCCTTCGTCACCTCAGACCAGGTGAAGTGCAATGGAGTAGATAGGAGTTCCTCATTAAAAAGTTGAAAATTTTTCTAAGTCCCAAAAAACGCTGGCGTTTTTTCCTATTTAAAGGGTGATAGACTGAAAAAGATTGCAAAATACTGTTGTTATGGCAGGTTCAAGTTCACTGAAGGTTACATCACTCTAATGGCATAAGAATAAAGGGTTAAAAAAGCACAGTTAAGCATCATTGAATTAATACCAGCACTAGAACATTATGATGTTTTCATACTATATTATTAATTTATGGTGCTTCCTTGAGGTTTTGTTTGTCTCTTATACCTATCGGCGGGAAGATGTTAATGACAGATGAAATCACATTAATCCATTATTTCACTGGTGGTGGTGTTGGTGATTATTAATATTTTTCATTGCATTTCTTGTGACTGGTTGCTGCTGGAGTAGATGAACAACCTGTCATTTTATTTGTATAGCTTATTGAACAATTTTTTAAGATAACTTGTGGTCATTTAAGCCACTGCTACATTCTGGCTGGATATTTTAGGAGAAGATTCAGTTACTGTTATGCAACAGCAAGTCTTTTTCCTGGCTGACATGCGGTCATGCTCCATAAAAAACAATTTGTCACTATTTGGGCAACTTCCTTTGGGGTTTAATCATTGCCAAAGTTGCACTATGTGACATTAGACTAAGAGGTTCTCTTAATCCCTACTATTTTTACACATGCTTATAACATGATAGTTACCCCCTATATGATGACATTTATCATACAAGTTCTATTAATAAGTCTTGTTTACTATGATATTTCTTACTGAATACTGACATTATGTGCAGTTTTAAATTTAACACCGCAGCCGCTTAAGTAGCAGGACTGCAAAACTAATCCCATATCTTATATAACAATTAGGCTCTAAGCAGAATGACCTTTACATGTAATTTATGTTAAGTTAAGATGACATGCTAGTAGCTGTATTTGTAGATACATGATAGATAGATAGATAGATAGATAGATAGATAGATAGATAGATAGATAGATAGATAGATAGATAGATAGATAGATAGATAGATAGATAAATGATAGATAGATAGATGATAGATAGATATTAATAGACAATTTACCAATAACTTGAAGCATAATTTGGGACTACCTAGATTTAGGTATACCTAGCACAATGCATGTTAGAATAAACATATGCCAAATAATCCTAGTGAATTCCTAGTTTCCTCCTGTTAATTTGGTAGCCAGAATCAACACTTACAAAACCAAGCTAAAATGCAGACTAAACTGCGTATATATTGTACATGACAGTCCACATTAGGGCTGTCTTAGAGCAAGTATTTGTTTAGAAAAAAGCTGTTTCATGCGAATTGAGCTTCTGATAACAGAGATACTGGCAACACGCCTCCTTTTTCAACCAGATTTCAGTGAATAGGGCTTCTGCTGAATGTATTTTTTGCAAATTTTAGAAAGATTAGTCGCCCCTGTTAAAAAATCGCAACTGCGGTTAACAAATCTTCCTGAAAATGCCTTGCCGTTCACTAACCTTGCGCACATTACTTGGCTAAATTGCAGGGAAATGCAAGAGCAGGCGTTTCTCTTGCTTGAATATGGAAGGAGGTGGGGTTTGTTTATACAAAGCTTGTTTTCTCCATTTCTCCAAGTATGTTAGGTTTTAAGTAAATTTACCACATATAATTTAAGTATTTTGTGTTTTAGAAAGTTCTAAAAAGTACTATAAAACTATGAGACCTTTCTACATAGAAAGCTTAAAATGTCAGATTTGAAATGGTTCAGATCCAATGTGGGAGAACTGATCAACAGATACTGCACATGTTTCTCCAAAGTGTTTCTCCTGCTCAAGGACATGCCACCAATTAGCATAGGGTTCACATACAGTTTAGTTTTTCACACAAGGACATACTGTTTACCTTTTTATGCTGACTACATAATATACTGTAAATCTAGCCTCAGGCTATTCATTCAGTTGGATTATCTCTCTCACATGTCAAGCTTTAGATTTGATCATGTTTTGAATATAAATTGAGCTAAAATGCAGACCATGCTATGGGAGAGGGTTTGCAAAGATTCTCATTATTAGTGTACTTTATTTATATGACACCTTACAACCTTTATACATTGTTCACCTTAGTCATATTTATAATGGGACTTTCTTGATCTTTTGCATTATCTCAAACTCAAAAGATGCCCTGCTGACCCTAGGATGGCAGTAGAGTTTATAAATTGATAGCAGAATAATGATATTAGTAAATATCTGATAGATAATAAATACCTGAATCCTTATTGCTGTATCTTGATTTTCATATTAATGCATCTATTACAGCTTATATAACGTTTTCATCATTCATTTTACAGTTCCATTGCAATACCGTATTTTTATGCTTCATAAGTAACAACCTTAGGTTCTGTGAATATACTTATAATGTATATGTTGCCTAAGCATTCATTTTGGGGGTTTAGTTTTACTTTAATTAAAAACAGAAAATTAAGACAAATTAAGTCCCTTTCAAGGAGAAGTCAACTCACTATTTTTGGTGTTGCTGATATGGTACCATTGGTATGTTATGTATCTAATATATAATTACATGATACAATAGTCGTTAATATAATAATGACACAGTCCTATAAGAAGGAGCTCTGGAGAAATGGATTTTGATCCAAAAAAAAAAGAGTCAATGTAGAAAAGAGTAGAAAAACACATAATTTATGCTGCATAATTTACTTTTAAAAATGGGCTTAGAAACTCACCATTACCACCTTGTAACCTATGTAATATGTGGTTATTTTTGTTTTTACGTAATGTTTCAGAACCTCAAAAACATAATATTTTCCTAGTTATGTGTTTTTTATACAGTGAATCTACTTTAAAGTGTCCTACAATATATGTACTTGGTATTGGTACAATATATAGAAGATGTTACTCTATGTAATCTATTTTTGGAATCCTGCCTAAGATTAAGTTGGAGTGCTGCTATTTAGCACACATACACACATGCAGTTTGGACTTCTCAACTTCACCAATAGAAATTTTTTTTAATCTATGAGCAACTGTAACCGCTTGGCAAATTTACAGTATCTCTGTGCCAGAATGGCCAGTATCATATAATGATACCATGAACTTGCTTAACTTGTCCACCTAATTTCAACGCTTCAGTTTACTGACAACTGTTACAAAGTGATTTATTCAGGAGTAGGAGTTTAGATGCACACTTTTTTTTTTTTTTTTTGGCTTGGTTAAAGCTTCTATAACAATTTAGCTACTTAAAGACATTCATCTAAAGCCACCAAATCAACACCTTCTGAAAATCAGTTTGATTTATGATAATATCTTGCCCTAAATATAACATGTTTGATCCCTGTCATTTTTTTCTTTCTTACACAAATGCTAACAAACTCACCCTCCAAGCGCTTATGTTTATATTTATAACAGATAGATGGATACATAGACAGGCAGATAGATATAGGTTTTCACTTCCTAAAGGGCCACTGTAGAGTATCTTTAAATACATATGCTGTCATTACTTTATGGTATCCCTCTGTTCAAGCTATGAGACAATCTGTGCTATGGAGTTGCTATAAAGAGTGAGGTTTATGTAACCATTCAATTGGCCACATATCCAATACCATCATATCACCAGACTGCAGGGAAGCAACCTCTACTGGATGTCTGACTGGATGTCTGGTATGGGATTACAAGAAAGAGTTGAGAAGGAAGCATTTAGCTAGCCTACCAGAGAGACTATGGAGTATATTAATCAAAGAATGAAGTTAGAGATCACCAGAGTCCACTAGTGTGAAATTCTGCCACTCTCCATTCATTTTGATGTGATTTTTACAGGCATATTTATCAAAGCATGAACTTTCACTTTCATCCATTGATAAATACTCTTTAAAAATCCAATAGAAATGAATGGAAAGTGGCGAAATTTCACACTAGTGGACTCGGGTGATCTCTAACTTCACTCTGTGATAAATATACCCCTAAGGCTGCTCAGGGCTTGTAATATCTTTAGAAAGCAAAAGCAAAATACTGTAAATATGCATTCAGGTCTTAACTCTTGATGTGACCCTTTCTAGTATAATTCAGCGATTTTTCATCAGAGAAAGTTGATAATTTTTTATCAGGTATTAAAGTTTCCTTTTCAGGAAACATACACAATGGAAAATGTTCCAATACCATTTAAATGCCATGGAAATGTAATGTTCCTAATTCCATGTGGCGCAAGACACTAGTAAGGGGTCACCTCTCCCCTTAAGATCTCATGTCCATTGGTAGTATAATGCAAGTTGTTAGCATGGCTGCCTTGCAGTATTGGGGTCCTATGTCTGATTCCAGCCAGGAAGGCAGCAGAATTTTGGGGGCTTGAGAGCGCATTCACTCGCCCGCGTGGGAAGGGTACGCTCAGGGCCCGGCGCTGGGACTATGATGCGACCTGTGGGGGGGATGTGCACGCAAGAAGTGGCCGGCACTGGGACCATGCGGCCTTGGGGCGACCACTTCACAAGATCCGCATTTACCTGCTTTACCTGCAACCTCTATGAGATCCTTCCAACATTCCAAAAATATAGCGGACATCTAATGAAAAATTTTGAATTAAAAATATAGCGGTAGATTAATTGGCTCCTGATACAATTAACCATAGTGTGTGAATATAATAAGAAATTATTTAAACATATAATCTATTTAGTACTGTGAAATATGTTGAAATAAAGGATAGTAATACAAATAAGGCAACTGTCTGAATGTCTTCAGAAAAGAATCACGATGAGTGAATTATTTTCTTATTCACACTGGTCATATTGGTGCATTGTTGTCATTAATAACACAATCACCTTTGCTGTCAACATTTATCGCTCTGCTTCTCCAAAAAAATCAGATGGCCTAATCCTCACTCAATCCTAACTTATCCCTATTGCTTTCTTTTTATCTTTTTAGGAAGCCTTACTATATTTCCTATATTTCATTTGAAACAGCTTTTTCAATAAGTAAGAAGACTGTTTCCTTCAGCTCTCCAAAAAGGGAAACTTACATTATACAACAAGAGCAGTTCTGTTAAGAACATAAATAGGCACATAAATGTGTGTTCATGTTTCTTCATTTGCACAATGCTTCCACTACTAGATTATAGAGCTGGGAACAAGTCAGATTTGTATTTCAGCTATTCCTGTTAAAGCCCATTGGAATGCTGGAGATTAAGCTACAGATAAAATCAGTGTTGATGGTAGCTGGTTTTAGTTAGCTCAGCAGAGGCAGAGATATAGCATTTGCAAATATCAATATATTAACAGTAACATATATTAAAAGATTATTTTTATTATTATTATTATTATTATTTTAACAGATTAACTTCAGAAATAAAAAGCCTCAAATGCGTCATGTTAATAAGAAACATAGTTGTATAGCAAGTTTACCTCAAGCAGGCCTGGTATTCCAAGTGGAAAAATGCTGCACTGTAGGCAAAAAAACATTGATTTATGTCCCAATACTGCACTTTGCACCATACACTGCATTCATAAATTCATTATCTCTCTTTAGCCCCTTACTAGCTGGTAAAACTGGAAAGAGGAACAGTAACACCAAAAAAGACTACCATTTATATTCATACCTCCCAACTGTCCCTTTTTCGGAGGGACAGTCCCTCTTTTGACAGCTCAACCTACAGTCCCTCATTTGTACTGGAAAGTCCCTATTTTCTCTGCACTGAACAGCCAGAAAAAGAAACAGTTTCTAACTAAATTGGCTTTTAGCAGAAAGCACAGAACAACTAACAGGTGCAAATAAGATACTTTGTAACAATTTTGAGACACAAAAAAAACTGTTTAGATAAGGAGATTTATTTTCAAACTTTAATTACCTGCCATATTTTGTAAAATGAACATGGTAATTAGGGGGTTTGGCCACAGAAAGGGGCATGGTCCAAAAATTCCGCTTCGATACGTGCAAAAAATAATTTGTCCCTCTTTTTACTTCCAAAGTTTTGGGAGGTATGATATATACAAGCTGCTGTATATCTATAGGGGCTTTGCAGCTCTCTTTGATTCCATCCTTCTGCCCGGCCGAAACTAATCAGAGTCCTAATTTGAACAAATTAGGGACGGGGGGGGAAATCACATGACTTTTTGTCACAAAACAAGGAAATAAAAAATGTTTTCCCCTTCCCCCCTAATTTGCATATGCACATTAGGATTCGGTATTCAGCCGAATCTTTCGGGAGGATTCAGGGGTTCTGCCGAATCCAAAATAGTTTATTCTGTGCATCGGTAGTTATGTTAGACATCCGCTCACTCTGCCTTTATAGATTACATTTTTGGCTAACTATATTAAAAATGTTTATTTTGTACATACTATTTACCAAGTTTTTATTACACTGTTCTTTAAAGCTTTAGTTCTCCTTTAAGACACAGAGTAGATGTGGATCCTCTTTCTCTGCCTGTGTAGAAACAGTCTAGTAGAAGTAATGCAATAGTAGCAACTGTTGGTCTATTTACAAATAGAAGGAAACTTTGGCTGTTAGGGTTAACTGATCTGTATAGATTAACAAATTGCATTCAGTTGTTTTACACATTGGCAATAAAAGATGAAGGATGACTATTTTTGCTTATATTTAGGTCCCAGAAAACAATAACTAATATGCTTACCCCTTACTTTTTTCTGATTTTGCTTTCAAAACAGATAACTACAGTAATAAGTTGATGGCTCTGTCATTTCTACCCACTAAGATCCACAAATGGAACAGGTGTTTACTTCTAATAGTGATTTATTTAGACACTTACAGGGGAATGTAATAAAAGTCGCAAAGAGCAAAACAATTCGCACCAATAAGACTAAAAATCCACATCTCGCAATGTAATATTGTTCCTTAAACTATTATTGCATTGCGAATTTTAATTGCACACTCATAAGAAGTGCTTGAAGATGTCGTAATCTTTTGGAGCAAACATAACGACTTTTTCAGTAAGAAGTTTTATTACATTGACTGCGCATTGGCGCAAACTATAAAATTCGCAAACGGTCTTTCACTGTCGGAAGTGGTCGCTAAACAGTTTCCGGGCTCGCAAAAGCTTTATCAAATTCGCACAAAGCAAAATTTGTTCGCACAAAGGCATAACTTCGCATTGCGAATAGTTTTTCAGTTAGCGATTTTTATTACATTCCCCCGTTAGTGCTAGTTGATATGAATAACCTAAATCCTTTGCTTTTCCCTAATTTAGCATTGTAACAAACCTATTTTCTGCATAGTGCCCTCTAGGAAAAGAGACATTTCACAGCAAAGTCTGAAGACTTATAGGCACTGTGTGGCCATAGACGTAACAATTTCAATCTTTCCTGTGACCAAGATCATTCCTTTTCAATACAGATGTGTTAGAGTTGAATTGTCCAATATACAGATAGAAACAATAGAATTTTACCTATATCTGATTCAGCAGTAAAAGTGGCTAATGTTAGGGCCGACTGACCAGCCAACCGATATGCAAGTCTTCGGCTTGTCTTCCGCCATACACACACTGAATATTGTCTAAAACTTAAGGTGGCCATACACGGAGAGATCCGCTCGTTTGGCGATGTTGCCAAACGAGCGGATCTCTCTCCGAAATGCCCACCTCAAGGTGGGCAATATCGGGCTGATCCGATCGTGGGCCCTAGGGCCAAACGAGCGGATGTCGCCAAACGAGCGTATCTCTCTCCGAAATGCCCACCTCAAGGTGGGCAATATCGGGCTGATCCGATCGTGGGCCCTAGGGCCCAACGATCGGATCCTAACGAACGGGAATGGGTGGTCGGATCGCGGGGCCACATCAACAGACAGATGCAGCCGCGATTCAACAGGATTTTTAGTCCCGACTTTCGGCCAGATCTCGATCGGGGAAGCCTGACGGGGGCCCCCATACACGGGCAATAAGCTGCCGTCTCGGTCTGTCGGCAGCTTTTATCGGCCCGTGTATGGCCACTGTTATGTATTGACTGTTAATGTGATGCCAGTAGATGGCGCTGTTACATGTAAAACTGAGATGTGTCACTCTGCTCTGCTGATAATTGTTTCCCAAGTATCTGCCTCTCTATCTCTTCTTTTCTCCTAACTTGTTGGCAGTTCAGCCATGTTTTCCTCCCTAGTATAGTGTGTTCTACTCCCAGCTGCTGTGAAAGTTTTGTGTACTAATACAGGGTCCAGAATATAATAGCCACCTTTATCTGTATCTATGGCCATCTCTCGGCCTCTTCCACTATTGTCTCTAATACAGTCTCTTGTTCATAGTTTACCCTTCTGAAACACAGCTTGTATGCTGATTCAGCAGGGACAAAGGATTGTGCCATAAATGCATTTTCAGATTTATGAAATTATTACTACATTGCATTATATTGTAGTATTACTACCCATCCCTTTCACATTTAGTCAAATCTTAATACAGTTTTTCTAAATATGTAATCTATTTTATTTACAAAATTTTTACCAAAAACTCTTCTATGCCTTGCCTCCAACTGATCCCTGCAGTACATATACTTTCTTTGTTTTCACTTATTATTCCCAGTTGTTGTGTATTTAGCATATCTTACAAAATAGCCTTTTTTGCACATAGTATCAGATTGTCCTTTTCTGTTAACCATTGCACTGTGCTGAATTTGCATATTACCCATGTTCTTCTTGTTAGTTGGCCATTGCATTGCACCCTCCTGCTAGATGCATAATTCTTCTTGCTATACACTAGGGGTATAGGGTCTTGGGAGATCAGTCACAGGAGGGGAGCGGGTGCAAAGCTGCCACTGGCTAGTCTAGATATATGTACCTCTGCATTCAGGTAGATAGATATTTATAGATATATATGTTTCAGAAGGCTGTAGTGTAGTAGTCTAGATGAAGTTTTGCTTCACTTTCTGAACTGTAATGATTTTTTTCATTTTTCTCTCTATTTTACTTTTTACATTTTATCTTCTGATGTCCCACGTAGAACTGTACTGCTAATATATATACATATATGTAGTCCAAATAACATGGACACACAAGACATTGCATGGATGGTTCAATTGAAATAGATTTTCATTAAAGATTCACAATGGAATAGTTGCTCTGGGCCTGCCAGTGCAATAAAACAGCCCAGAAATAATTGCATTTACATAATTGTCTGTGGTTGTATGCACATTCCCTGCATGTAAAAATAACACATCCTGAATGATGTCAATTGTCTGTTTAATGATTACAGGTATGGGACCTGTTATCCAGAATGCCTGGGACGAGGGGCTTTCCGTATAAGAGATATCTGCATAATATGAATCTCCATACCTAAAGTCTGCTAAAAATCATTTAAAGGAAAACTATACCCCCAAAATGAATACTTGAGCAACAGATAGTCTATATCAAATTCAGTGGCATATTAAAGTGATAGTGACACCTCTAGTTTTGTAAAATATATAGTTTTAAAAAAACACTCCATTTCCTCATATGGAGAAGGATACTACTTCCTGTAGGGGACGAGTACTACTACTTTCAGCCTCTCTTATTTCACACCCACTCCTGCAAAAATAAAATCCTCCTCTGTCTAAAAATCTCCTCTCCGCAGTGCTCAGGTTTGGTTTTTTCAAATGGAGTTTTTAGCTCATTTGTTCCTTTTTCTGTCTGCTTGATTTTTCTTGCACTAAGGATCTACTCCAGCTCTGGGGTTAAAAGGTTAATCTTGCAAGCAGTCCTGGCACAGATTTTACTGTTTGTGCAGGGAAGGTAGGCAAGGGCCGCACATAATCAAGTGAGGCAGAATAAGTTAAAAACACCATTAAAAAAATGAGGAGTGGAGGATTGGAGGATTGTCATTGTATAGTTACATACCTGAACATGAAACAAAGCAACAGCGCTGTGATAAAGAGGCTGTAAATCCTGACGCTGTGTAGTATAAGCGGACAACACCATTTAACTGTGCCAGATTCTTCCTGTCAGTCAAGCATTTGACTTCCGCCTCGCAAGCTCTGATTGAAAAGCCCCAAGGGACCATAAGAACGTGTTGGAGTCCGACACTCTCTTAATGGGGAATTGGCCCTTATTCAAATTTACATAGAAAGAGGTCTTATTGAGGAACATGGTCTAAAGGACGTATAGTAGTGATGTGCGGGTAGGGATTTCCCCAACCCGCACCCGACCCTAATCCGCCTCCCTTAGCCCATGCCCGCCCACATCCGACTTCCGGGTTATTTTTATAGACCCACACCAACCGGCCCCACCAATGATGTCACAAAAGGGGAAGGGCAAGCAGGCGCAGCATCAGAACCTCGAAGTCGAGAGCCAGCTTTTGACAGTGGCGGGCGGATAGAGCAGGAGAAGAGCCTAGCCTGCCACCCGCGAAGAAGAATGAGAGGTCGGCCAGAACCCGTAGTCCCACGGGTATCGGGCTGGCCTGCACATCACTAACATAAAGGCATATTTTGATGAATAATTCAAATATGCTAAAACCTGAGAAGTGTCCCTAATTCTTTAAAGAATCTTATCAAACTGAAATATATATTTAAGTAAATTTTGCCGTTTTAGATCTCTTGCCTTGAACCACCATTTTGTGATGTCTGTGTGCTGCCTCAGAGATCACCTGACCAGAAATACTGCAGCTCTAACTGTAACAGGAAGAAGTGTGAAAAGACAGCACACTCACTGTCTGTTAATTGGCTCGTGTGACCTAACAAGTATAGTTTGTTTGGTATGTTTGTGTGCACCTTGAATCATACAATCCCAGGGGGCTGCCCTTTTTTTTAAAAAAATGGCAATTTTCTATTTATGATTACCCAATGGCACATACTACTACAAAAGTAAATTATTATGAAAATGGTTTATTTACATGAAGCAGGGTTTTACATATGAGCTGTTTTATTCAATATATTTTTATAGAGACCTACATTGCTTGAGGTGTATAGTTTTTCTTTAAAAATTAAATAAACCCAAAAGTATTGCTTTGCCTCCAATAAGGGTTAATTGTATCTTAGTTGGGATAAAGTAGAAGCTACAGTTTTATTTTTACAGAGAAAAAGGTAATAATATCTAAAAACTTTATCTCATTAAAATGTAATCTATGGGAAGCTGGCCTTCCCGTAATTTGGAGCTTTCTGGATAAAAACTTTCCAGATAAGGGATCCTATACCTGTATTAGGTTGAAAACTGGGTGGAATTAACTAGTAAGCACTTGAATTCTTATCACGACCTTGAAAGAAATCCATTTTGCCAAAATGACTGTTGAGCAGTAAAGCAGCAAAATAGAGAGTAAAACAAATTGTAAATGCATTGTTGCTATAAGCCCCATGTTTATTTGTAGATAGCAAAGCAAATAGTTTGTTTTAAGCCTTTGTTTTAAGAAGATATTTTTCAGCCGGCATTCCTGGCAGGCATGCAAGGTCACTTACACTTCATTTATAACTTGTGATCACATGCATCTGTCATATCAGATCCCTTTCACTAGAATTTAACATCTAGTTCTTCGAACCCAGATTTTTCGGTATTGCTTTTATGCAGCATGCAGGCAGCTTTCACATGCAGTGCACGCAGAATCCATTCACAGGACATTCATTGCATCCCTGTTAATAATTGACAAGGGGCATTTTCAAAGACAACAGGCTTGTATTGGAAAACCTCCAGGAAGAATGTTTATTAGCTCCAAGTCTCCTTTCTAGTCAGATAAGCATTTCAGATATGGAACATATTTAGTAATTTCACAATGAACCTTGACTTTTCACTCACTCTAAACACAATGTTTAAGATACATAGTCATGCAGGATTATTTTACTCATTCGCTTGAATGCCACAGCATTTGCTTTCACTTGTTTAGTGTTTAGAGGTATACAATGAGATGAACTGGGAACAAGCCCTCAGAAATCAACAATGGTGGTCTAGGAGGTTTGTCATGATTGACTACATTTTTTATAGAATTCTGTAATTGTACCAAAATGTTATATTGTTGGTAAATGGCATACAAATAGCAATAGCAACAAAATAGGTAGGCAGTCTGTGGATGCATTCTTTCACTCCTATTAACTGCACACTGTGGCATAGTGAAGAGCTGGGCCTGATTAACCTTAACTGGTCAGTTTGACTGGGAGGGTGAGAGAGGTCTATAAACTGAACATGTCTGACCATCTATGTGGTTGTATAGCTGAACACTGGTTATGTTATGAGCTGTTTACTGAAGAAAACTGGCTGTTTTTTCTATATGTTAGGGATCCAGTCTACAGTATATGGAGCATTGGCTTGAAATGTCCTGTTGTCACAGAGAGGGCACCACCTAATGCTAATCTTATCTGCACCACAAACCTGCAAGTTACTTGATCTCTGGAGGAGTATAAGAAGGTAGACGGCAGGAGAGGGCCAAGTGGAGTGTGAAGCTTTGTACTATTTTTCTATTATCATTATTAGGAGTTGTGTGAACTGCTGGGTACTGGAGAAGCTGTGACTGTGAATAAAGCTACAGTTACTGAGTCTCTAGTTTAACCAAATGAAGTGTTTAATTATACCTTTACCCTTTCCTGTAATGGTTTTATGTTCCCTAAAGGGTTAATTGAGCTATTACTACTAAAGGTTTCATCACACATGGTGCACCATGTTACACCCTTGCACTTCATTCATGCTAATAGGAATAAAAGGTCCAAGAAGTTCACTTGATGCTTTGTACATTTCTAGTAAATGCTGCCCTCCTTGTTTGATCATAGCTAGAAGTAAAAAAATTCGCCCATCCCTACTTTCTGATAAAGAAGTTGCTTAGCGAGTGCATTTTGTCTTATAAAGTTTGATATCATTATGCATGTCCTCCTATTTATAGTGTTACCATTTCATTAGTAACCAAAGAATTTGATTAAACACGTTTAAGACATTTGGGCTTCCATCTCCTCTTAAAACACTTCTGTTCTTTTCCACTGGGAGTAAAATATTAGCCATAAGCACTCTTGTTCATCTGGGAGGAAATGCACTCAGATGTATTTTATGCTCCATTATTTTAACTTGAAACATTAACATGAATCACTAACCCAGAACTATGAGAGCTCTAAACTATTTTATGGCAAAGCTGTTCCCTTTAATCATTTTTCAAATGCCCCATGGGACTGATGAAACTTACAAGCGCACCATGGCTGACTGGACTTGTAAAAAAAAAGGTACTAAAATAACTATAAGTCTCCAAGATCAGTTATAGAAATATACAGTCCTACGTTCAGTAGGCAGATTGCTTCCCGGAAATACAAGAATGTAACTGCACACACCACTGGATAAACTTTAACTACAAATTGATTTTTACATATTATGGGATTTATCACTGTCGTTTTTACTTAAAACAGTGTGCAGAAAAACTTGTTATTGCAAACAAACACTAGATCAAGCAGTGTCTCTGTACTTACTGTAACAGATGGTGCTTTATTGCTCTTGCTATATTTGTCTAGGGCTGTATGTCTCTTACACATAAATTTAAAAATGTGGTACCTGCATTGAAAAAAATGCAGAAAATGTCTGGTGATATGTGCTCTGAAAGCTTGCAATTGCTACTTATTCAGTTATCACCAATAAAAGTTATCAACAAACTTTACATTTTCTTACACATAAAGATATGCTTTTTTCGAGGAAATCAGGCTGATCCATATATCCCCGCCAGACCAAAACATGGAAATAAGGAGTTCAGTATGAACAATCCCCTTCCATCTCCAAGCTGCAACCTTTGATATGCTTTGACATAAGGAGTAGCTTATTGTACAGAGGGTTTATATGTGGACAGATAATTTGATTTACTACCGTCTCCTTTTAATACAGTATTTCAGTATAACTAGGATACTGGACACAAAGTTAGAAGAGCATCAGTGGTTTCAACTTTGGTCTTTGCCCTGTTTAATGTAAACAATAAATTATTCTCAATTAAAAAATAGGAAACAAACTATACTCTGCATATGCTCTCATTTTAAAATTATGCATAAGGAATGTGTACAATGCATCTTAAAATGTAAAGCAGATGAGACACTTTGTTATTTTTCTATTCTATCACTGTGGTGATATTCTTTAGCCACACTTCCTGTCCAGTTAGTTACTAACAACAAGAGCCCAAAGAGCAAGGTCAATAAATCTTTATCTGCTATTGTTTTGTTTGCAACATTAATAATAATAACTGTTAAGCGAATAAAATGACAGGCTACAAGAGATGAGAAATGTTAAAAGTAAACCAAAGCAAATAAAACATATTTGAGCTGTAATTCTAGCTTTAAATCTGTAAAGGTGTGAGGTCTATTATCTAGAAATGCTTGCAATCTGGGGTTTTACAGATAATTGGTCTTTCAAGAATTTAGAGCACCAAACCATTAAACCAATTAAACAGTTTTTTTCTGCAGGTATGGCTTTATGCAGCTTAGTTACCATCAAGATCAAAGTCATGTTTAAATTTTACAAAGCAAAAAGACAGTCTTTTGTTTGTGTTTCTGGTGGTGGTATGGTAACTCTTTACGGATATGTTGGAGGATACTACAGACAATTCAAGGAGAAATGTACAAAGGACATGGGATCACTCATTTAGACCGGAGGAACATTCTTTGCTTTGAGGAGAGTGAGGCTGTGAAATGTTCTACCTCTTGATATTGTGTGGAATTCCATGATGTCTGTTAGAGGGATCTTGGTATGTTTTTGGTCAGAAAAGATATCCATGACAACAGTTAGTAGTTAAAACTCAACAACAACATCTTGAAGGGTGGGGTTAAAAATATATTTTATTTTTTTTTATAAATCTGTTTTTATTGATTTTTCAAAAGAGAGAGAAGAAAATTAAACAAAAGGAAAAACAGGTACACAGCAGCACATTCAATACAGAGATAGAGCACCAGAAACAGTACAGAAAATAGCCTCAGTCAAATAGTCAAGCACAAACACAGAATGACTCTCCATCGACAATCCCAGGAAACCAGACCGTGATGGGCAACATGTCGAGTCTCGCTCGTCACTTGTACCCAGTTACGCATGGAGATGGCCACAAAAGTATACACAAAGGCATTGTAAATAACTCAGGAGTCAATGGAGCTGTTCAGTCTTTGCATTATCATGGTTACGCATAATAACATATAACCTGGGGTGCTAGAAATTTGATCATAGAGTGCCGATGTACCTGGTTTTGAATGCATTACGCATAAGTTACAGTGAGAAAGAGGGGAGAAAAGAGGGAAGGCAGGGGGGTCTGGGTAGAGGGAGGTAAAGGGAGGGTAAGAGGGGGGAAAGGAAAGGGAAAAAAGGAAAGAAGAACAGAAATGGCATACCGGCCTGGGGATATTCAAAATCATGAATAACGTGGTCGAGCTCAGGTCCACTTATCACTGATTGGAACCTGCTAGGGGTGTAAAAAGATCCAATATAAGTATTATAACGACGCGACTAGTCTGGATGGGTCACACGGGCAGGTACCGCTGGAACCCATCGCCTTCCCACGGAACTCAAGAAAGAGAAAATGGAGGGTTATAAATAAAATATCAGGTCGAGGCGCATGCGTGTGCAGCCCAAGATGGTCGCACCTTGAGGCTGCTCCGCACACAACCAGGGACTTTTAAATTATTGGTAGCGGATTACCTGGATATTTACCGGCGTTTGGATTGACGGGCGGTCGCTGATCGTGCAGGGAGGCGTGGAGGCTGCAGCGGTTGACGGGCGGCAGTCGAGACGCCGCACTGCCAGAGCTCGTGAGGCGGCTCCGGATCCCGGATTTACTCAAGTCCTGGGCGAGGAGGGGGAGTCGGTGGCGTCTAGGTCCTTGGCCCCGCGAAAGCAACCCCCAGAGGTAGGAGAGAAAAGAGAGGTTTCCTCCTTGCAGCTGTGAGCGTTCTTGTCCAGCTCTATGGCGAGTCGGAAGCCACGTGGGATGCGAGCAGGTCATCATGCTGCATCGCCGACCACAGCTACACAGCAGCAGCGCTCGGTAGTAGAGCTGCTTAATACACCTAAAAATAGTACCCTTTCTCCTGAAGCTAGTATCTCGGACTCTCAACCGGATATATTTGATAGCCAACCCCCAGGACAGAGTATGCAAACCCAGCAGGGGCTTTCTCCAGAGGAAGCTTTACTGGGCAAATTTAAGATACTACTGCAGGGGGAATTAGACTTAATGGCAAATAAAATCTCGGTTGACCTGTCTAAACAGGTGGCGGATTTGGGCCAAAGGATTGCGGAAACGGAATCTAAAATGGATGATTGTATTACAGTCCTTGACGCTCATGAACAGGATATTATTGTACTTCAAGCTCAATTAAAGGAGGTCCAAGACCAGATTGAGGACTCTGATAACAGATCTAGACGTAACAACATTCGGATCAGGGGCCTTCCAGAAAGTATTCTTGATATAAAAACGGCCGCTCTGGACCTGTTGCAAGCCTTAGTCCCTGACTTGTCGGTGGCCAGGTTGGAGATGGACAGAATCCACAGGGCCCTCCGGCCTCGTCGACCAGAGGATCCTCCGCGAGATATTATTATCCGTTTTCATTATCATCAAACCCAGGTGGCGGTTTTGGTGGCGGCTCGAACTCAGAGCAAGTTATCTTACCAATCCTATCCTCTCCAGCTCTATGCCGACTTGTCCCCAACCACTTTACAAAAAAGGAGGAATATGGGGCCCATCACCAAAATTTTGCAGCAGCGCAAAATACCATATCGTTGGCTGTTTCCGTTCCGCCTGCAGTTTACTTATAATAACAAGCAACACTCAGTTACCTCCCCAGAAGAGGGTCGAGATCTATTTGTTAAATTGGGGCTAGCGGATGCTTCTCTGAAGGAAATCCCTAGAGTATCTGAATCTGCTCGCAAAATTTCGCCAATGTGGGAAAAAGTAAAATCCTCCTCTCAGAGGTCTTCACTTTCCATGTCCCAAGGTTCGAGAGCCTGATAGAACTATGGCTTTGAAGGGCCTAGGGAGATGAATGCGATAGCTTTAAAATGTATCTATTTATAGGTCACTTATTTGGACTTTCTCATTTTTTTTTTTTTTTTTCTCTCTTTTTTTTCCATTGGGATCTAAGAATTTTCAGGTGTTATACCTTTTGGCTATGGAAAGTCCTGGTTGTGTATCGCTCTCCCCTCCCCCCTATTCCCACTTTTTGGGTTAATGGTGGGTGTGACCCCTTCTCGGGTAGGTCTCGGGAGGTTTGGGACACAGATATTGTGCCCATTCCTGGTAGGGGTTAAGAAATGTTATAGAAGTTCTGACATATCCTTAAACTGGACATATGCAGTTTCTTATGTTTTCCCCTTTTTTTTTTTTTTTTTTTTCTTTTCCTCGTGGTGTTTATCATTGTTTGTTTTTGTTTATTTTTGTTTTATTGCCTCTGTGGTCGCCTTTTTTTTTTTTTTTTTTTTTTTTTTCTATGTCTTATAATAACAGGGGGGAAATGTTTCCCCTTAGGGCAGTATCAATTGGGGGGTCTCTTAATCCTTCCTATTTGTACTATATCAAAGCCATGGAAGCCGTTATGGTAAGTCATAATAATGACCCTTAAAATACTCAGTCATAATGTACAAGGTTTTAATGTCGCGGTAAAGAGGACTAAAGCTTTCGCCCAATATTCGGCTTTACAGGCAGATATTATCTGCCTTCAAGAGACTCATTTTTCTCACGCTTCATACCCTAAATTTTTTCATAGGCGGTTTCCTAGGGTCCTGTTAGCTACTAGTCCCACGAAGACTAAGGGGGTGGCTATTTGTTTTCATGCTAATCTTGCTCTAGCGATAGATAAAGTGGTCACAGATCCAGAGGGACTTTATATCATAGCTAATATACATATTGGGGACTATCCCCTTACTATAGTTTCTTATTATGCCCCTAATGTTCAACAGATCGGGTTTTTATCTGAACTGTTTGATTTATGTAAACAGAATCAGTTAGGTCAGATGATCCTTTGCGGAGATTCAAATATGGTCTGGAATCCTCGATTAGACCGTTTGGCTTTATTGGAAAGGAAAACAGTAGTAGGTCCTAATAGAGAAGCCTTAAAGTTTAAGAACTTAATAAGCATAAATGGTCTGGTAGATACTTGGAGAGAGATCAACCCGGACACCCGCCAGTTCTCTCATTATTCAGCTCCTCATAAAGTATCTACTAGAATAGACCATATCTTTTTTACATCATTTATAGTAACTTCCCTCCGGTCAGCTAAAATGATCAATATAAGTTGGTCGGACCATTGCCCGGTTTTAGTTGCATTATCCCTTAATTCGGTTCAAAGTTCTGGTCGGCAGTGGAGACTTAACGAATCCCTTTTGAGTTATCCAGAGGTGATAACGAAAATTAAAGATAACTTAAATATGTATTTTTCAGAAAATTCACTCTCTGTTTTATCAAGAGCGTCCCTATGGGAGGCGCATAAGCCAGTAATCAGAGGGGTGTTCATCCAGATAGGCTCCCAGAGGAAAAAGATGAGGGGAAAGATGGTGGATACCTTAAGTAAAGAGCTGGATAGATTATCTGAACTATATGTTCGATATCCTACAGAAGCTCATTTAGAGCAGATCCAACAAGTCCAAAGGGATTTAGATCTACTCCTTTCAACTAATGCTGAAAAAACCTTGAGATGGGCGAAACACAAACTTTATAGTGCCCTGGATAAACCGGGGAGAATGCTGGCCCGTAAATTAAATGAGAAAAATAACCCCTCGCTCATACATAGAATCAGGACCCCGCAAGGCCCTCTCTCGGGTAACCCACAAAAGATAATGGAAACTTTTGAAACTTTTTATAAAAAATTATACTCAAATTCGGCCCCTATTAGCGATAAACTTTTTACTAAATTCTTTAAAGACCTTGATATCCCTCAGCTTTCTCCCGAGCAAATTTTGCGGGTGGAGGATAAAATAACACAGGAGGAGGTAGCCCATGCCATAAAGGACCTGAATTGGAATACATCTCCAGGCCCCGACGGTCTCCCAAACATATATTACAAAAAATTTAACACAGAACTGTCTCCATATCTAACATCTATGTTCAATTGGCTCTTAGAAGGCCAGCGGTTACACCCTGAGTCACTACAGGCTAAAATTTCAGCTATCCCTAAGCCAGACACAGATTTACATGACTGTAAGAACTATAGACCTATCTCGGTTTTGAATACGGATATTAAGATCCTAGGAAAAATTATAGCCAAGCGTATTAATACATTTTTTCCTTCAATAATCAATAAAGATCAAGTGGGGTTTGTTCCGGGCCGCCAGGCCTCGGACGCTATCAGGCGCCTTATTCTACTTATGGAACACGCTCAAAAGACAGGTACTAAATCTATGTTGCTTAAATTAGATATTCGAAAGGCTTTCGATTCCTTATCCTGGGACTATCTTTATTATGTATTGGGTAAATGGGGGTTTGGCTCGAACTTATTGTCATGGGTAAAAGCCCTTTATGATGGGCCCTCAGCTATAGTTAATATTCCAGGGTTCTGCTCTAATCCCTTTCGGATATACAGGGGGACCCGTCAGGGATGCCCCCTTTCTCCCATTTTGTTCAATCTAGCGATTGAACCATTAGCTATAGCAATTCGGTCTAACCCTAATATTGCCGGTATTCAAGCTGGTGGACTCCATCATAAACTTAGCCTTTTTGCCGACGACCTATCTTTCATTATCTCTAAACCTCTTACATCACTTCCTAATCTATATGGGCTTTTAGAGGCTTTTGGTAATATTTCTGGGTTACGAATTAATCACCATAAAACTGAAGCATTAAATATTAACCTCCCACAGGAAATGGAAAAATTGTTAAAATTGAACTTTGAATTTAATTGGCACCCTAAATATATATCTCTATTAGGAATTAAACTAACAAGGATTTATGATGATTTATTTAAATATAATTACCCCTCAATGTTCAAAGCTTTAACATCCTTACTAGAGAGATGGAGCTCTCATCATATATCTTGGGTAGGACGTATAAATTCAGTAAAAATGACACTCCTACCGAAACTGTTGTATTTATTCAGAACCTTACCTGTTACTGTTCCTGTAGGACAACTGGGGAAATTTGAATCAGCAGTACTTAGGTTTGTATGGGCTGGGAAACCTCCAAGGGTTAATAAACACACATTATTCCAGCCTAAGAGGTGTGGAGGTTTGGGACTCCCAAAGTTTTCTTGGTATTATAAGGCAGCCCAATTAACCCAGATCCTTGCTATGCACTCTGTAGAAGATAGTCCTCACTGGGTATCGCTGGAAGGCCTCTTTACACAACCATATTCCCCTACAGCAATTTTATGGAACTTTTCGAGACAGAGAGTAGCACAGATGAGTAGGTGTTTTCAACACACTATGAAGGTGTGGGTAGCTTCGAATAAGAACATTCAGTTGAAGTCCCCTTTCGGGCCAGCAGTCCCGCTATTCTCAAACCCCCAGTTTTCCCCGGGGCTTCAGGTTTCCCAATTTAAGTGGTGGATTGATAGAGGTATTCGGTCATTGGGGCAGCTATGCTCTACAGCAGGGCCCCTTCCTTTACAGGAATTGATAGACAAGTTTTCAATCCCCTCTACAGAAAGGTTCAGATTACAACAAGTTTATCACTTTGTCTTGATACAGTGGGCCCAGGTAAAAGACAAAGAGAATAGAGAAACATTCTTTGAAAGATGGTGTATCTATTCTCCTAGTATACGACAAGTAGTCTCCAGTTTGTATAATAAATTCTTGGAAGGCCTGCAACCCTCGATGCTATCTTATATGTTAGCCTGGCACAGGGATCTATCTAGAGAAATTCCACATGAGGATTGGGAACAGATCTGGAATACGACTAGAAGATCATCTAATAATGTTTCCTTACTAGAGACGAATTATAAAGTGTTATTCAGATGGTACCTGGTTCCAGCACGTATAGCCAAATTTGCCCCTTTAGCTGACTCTACCTGCTTTAGAGGCTGTGGAGAATTAGGCACAATGTACCACACCTGGTGGAAATGCCCTTATGCCCGGAGATTCTGGATTAGAATCTTCAATATGGTATATTCAGTTTTGGAGACCTCCATTCCTAAAGATCCTGTCCTAGCTCTACTTGGGAAAAAACCAGATACTTTATCGAAATCTCAGTTTAGTCTATTTTCCTTCATAATGTTAGCAGCCAAGAGAACTATTGCTGGAGCTTGGAAACAGAAACAAATCCCAATAGAACCAGTTAAATCCAGAATAGATTGGATTATGTGCCAAGAGAAAATGTCCAGCATTCTCCTCGATTCTCACCAGAAATTTTTTGCTGTCTGGAGGCCCTGGATCAAATATAGACAGGGGCCGGGAGAGGTATCGATTCCTCTCTCATTGTAAGAATTTTTTCCTATTTGGGATAGGATTTATAGTAGAGGTACTTATTATCCTGGTGTTTTTTTTTTCCTTTTTTTTTTTTTTTTTTTTTTTTCTTTTTCTTCTTTTGTTTTTGGTGTTTTTGATTGTGTGTAGTATTAAATTTTGGGCTGGCTTGAGGCGAGGAGGGTATACTAGGTACAGAAGGACACATTGAGTGCTGAAAGTAGGGGATCCCCCCCTCTATAATTTTTTTTTTTTTTTTTTTTTTTCTTTTTCCCCCTAAATTTCAGAGGTGGGTGATAAAAGGTTATAGGGTTTGCGAAGTCATCAGACACACATTTAATGAACTTGTCACGCTAATTTATAAGGAGCATCACTGGGGGGGCACAATAAATTGGCTCTAGGTTTATATATAATATCTCTGGTTTAGTCATCGATAGTATCATGGCACGGGTTTGCACTATATAAGGATCACAACTTAAATTTTTTTTTTTTTTTTTTTTTTCTTTCTTTGCTGTCCTTTTCTTTTTTTTTATTTTTTTTTTTTTTTTTTTTTAGGACCATGGGGCTTCACTTTAAAGGATCGATGTCTCGGCTATTTCAGTAGCGGGGACATCGTTCTTCACAATAAATAGGCTCTAGTTTTATATACAATATCACCGGTTTAGCCATCGATAGTATCATGACACGGGCTTGCACTATTTAAGGTTCACAACTTATTATGAAGATATTAGTAATTATTTTATGACACTATATTAGGGGGTTTGGGCATGTGTGGTTCCCCCTTTTTTTTTTTTTTTTTTTTTTTTTTTTTTTAGGGGGGGGTGATATATGGAACCCAAACTTTTGTCCCGGGCTGCTGAGGTTTCCCTCTTAGCCTCTGGCCATTAGGTTAAAATTTTCTATGGATTGGTTTATATGTTTATTATGTAAGATGGATATGGGAAATATAAATGAACCTGTGTTAAAAGCATTCTGTATACAAATGTGGTTTAAAAGAATAAAAAATTTATTGAAATTTAAATAAAATATCAGGTCAATTCTCACACGGTGCACAATTGGACATAAGAATCTGAATTGGTAAATGCAATCCAGTGAAACCATTTAGCCATGAAATTCTGGAAATCACTAGCAGTTTCAGTCTTCAGCTCCTCGAATTTATGTATCTCTTTGATCTTGAGTAGGGATGCACCGAATCCACTATTTGGATTCGGCCGAACCCCCGAATCCTTCACAAAAGATTTGACCGAATACCGAACCGAATCCGAACCCTAATTTGCATATGTAAATTAGGGGTGGGAAGGGGAAAACATTTTTTACTTCCTTGTTTTGTGACAAAACGTCACGCAATTGCCCTCCCTGCCCCTAATTTGCATATGCAAATTAGGATTTGGATTCGGTTCGGCCAGGCAGAAGGATTCGGCCGAATCCGAATCCTGCTGAAAAAGGCCGAATCCTGGCCGAATCCCGAACCGAATCCTGGATTCGGTGCATCCCTAATCTTGAGCAACCAATCTTTCATGGGCGGACTGTCTGTCTGTCTCCATTTAAGGGGAATTAATGCTTTGGCGGCGTCTAGCATTATGGGAGCCAAAGATTTCTTGTATGTCTTTAGTGGCAATGAGGTGTCATGTAAGAGGACGGCCAAAGGGTTATCAAGGATTTCTATGCCTGTAACGGTTTTGATAGTGTTGCGTATTGAGGTCCAAAAAAAGTGGAGTATAGGGCAATCCCAAAAAATATGTGTTAGGGTGCCGAGATGTTCCCTACATCTCCAGCATGTGGGAGAGACTGCCTTGTAGATCTTGCTCAATTTGGTAGGGTAACGGTACCACTTAGTTAGCAATTTATAGTTAAGTTTTTGGAGTTTAGCGCATTTAGAAGATTGGTGTACCAAGAAAATATATTTTATTTTTAAGTGCTAGAAAATATATTCTCTCTACAGGTGTGTAAAATATCAATATATATAGAAAATAAAGATGGGGAAAAGCTGAAACATCTCCTCTGAGTAATATTAGTCAATATGTAGGCTTAAATAGATTCTTATGATAACATCCTAGACATGAGAATAGTTTACAGACCAGCATTAGACCAACCTACTACTATATCTCACGCAGCACTTGTTTATAAAAACAGACATTTATCAATTAATCTCATCGATACTTAATTTTAAAGGAGCATAATATCTTTGTATTTTCCTACAGAATAGGGCTCAGTAAAGGAGAATAAAGGAAAGGGTAATATTCTGGGGCCAGTCATGCACTAACCTATGAATTGCTGTCTGATGGAGGGAGAAAGAATGTAAATAGATAAAAAGCCCCCAACGTGTGCAATACCCTCCTTCAGTTATACCACCAATGTGTGGGTCAAAGTAAATATTGCACCCACTGAAGCACAAAGGCACTAAACCATTCACTATTCTTGGGAGTTACCTAACCTGTGCCATAATATTCCACTTGCAAGTGGGGGTCAGAAGAGGTGGTTCCCTCTATTCCTTGCATCAATGTCTAATGTTTGCCTCCAAACCTGTTAAAATATAGTCAATAATTTATGTTGTTAGAGAGCCCTCCTTTGCTGTCAGCCAAGTCCTTCCTTTTTAAAAAGTAAAAAGCTTAACAATGTAAACATTCACACTTACATATTCTAAAGAGTAGTGATGGGCGAATTTATTCGCCAGGCGCAAATTCGCGCGATTCGCCATCAGCGAAGAAATTCGCGAATCACCCGCGAAAATTCGCGGAAAAAAATTCGCCAGCGTCAAAAAATTTTTTTCGACAAAACGGACACCAGCGTCAAAAACGGGCGCTGGCATCGAAAACGGGCGCCGGCGTCGAAAAAACGGGCGCCGGCGTCGAAAACGAGACGCCGGCGCAGTTTTGCGAATTTTTCGCCGTTTCGCGAATTCCGCGCAAAATTCCCGAATTTTCCGGCGAAACGGCGCAAATTCGCCCATCACTACTAAAGAGTACCTGCATTCCTGAATGAATATGTATCCCATAAGTTAACACTTGTTTATGGTATGTACTGTATGTGTCTGTGGACACAACACATGTGTATCAAAAGGTCATTGTAGAACTGGAAACTGTCCTTCAACTATTTTATGGCTTCTATAAAAACTGACTTTAATGACCACTAACTTAAAAGAAGCAATGCATAACATGAATTACTTACACTAATGTTTGCTATATTTAATTCCTCAGGGTCATATTCTTGGATATGACACACTTTTGCCACCCTCTTTGTAAAGAGAGTGACCTGATTGTGCACAAGAATAGTACTTTGCTGGAAATGTTCTGAATCTGTGGTATGGATTAGATGTTACAAATGTAGAAAAGATTTATGGCCCTACTGGGTACACCTAAGGCACTAGCTATGTACAAAGTCCATGGGGTGCCTGTAGGACCTACACAATATGTGAAATGAATGTGTATGTACACTGTTGTGTTTTGTTATCTTTCTTCCTTGTTTTCCTTTGTTTCACTGCTTCCAAATTTTCCTTTCCTTGTCACTTTCCAGTTACTGGTTTGTAGGGGTCTAAAAAGCTTAGTAAACTTTGAACTGTTTGGAAAATAAATCCAATTCCATTGAAGTTTACAAATAGATGCTCGGTAACATAGTAACATAGTAAGTTGAAAAAAGACACACATCCATCAAGAGCAACCTTTTAAGTCTATATATAACCTGCCTAACTGCTAGTTGATTCAGAGGAAGGCAAAAAAAAACTATTTGAAGCATCTCCAATTTGCCTCAGAGAGGGAAAAAATCCTTCCTGACTCCCAGATACACATCCCAGGTGCATGACTTTACATATATCAACACTGAATCACATCTGCCACTTAGCTGCCTAGATTGCCAGGTTGTCAATATATTGTTGCAAGGATGCCGCATCCTGGATGGAATTAATATGTCTGCATAGTTTTGTGTCATCTGCAAACACTGATACATTACTTACAATGTCCTCTCCTAAGTCATGAATGAACAAGTTAAATAAAAGTGGACCCAATACTGAACCCTGAGGGACTCCACTAAGAACCTTCCTCCAAGTAGAGAATGTACCACAACCACCCTCTAGACCCAATCTTGTATCCAGTTTCCTATCCATTTGCAAATGACTTCATTAAGCCCAACAGACCTTAGTTTAGAAAGCAGTTGTTTGCTGGGCACTGTATCAAGGGTTAGGCGCGGGCTGGGGCGTAGCAGGTTAAGGTTGGGTGCGGGTCAAGTTTTTCTTGACCCGCACATCAATTGGTGCTTCTACATTTACTTCTTAACATACTGAGAACAGTAAGGATTTAATATTATTTTAAATGACAATCATTTCTGTTCTGTGTTTTTAGCAGAAAACATAATGCCACAATCAGTGCTCTGAAGGGCAGCTCTTAAGGCACTAAAATGAGCTTTTTCTGAAATTCAAGGTTTTTGTTGCCCCAGTGTATATTTGTTTTTTTGCACCAGACATTAAATGAGATCACATTATGGTCACTATTACCCAGGGGTTCAATGACTTGCACATTTTCTATACGTTCTGGGTCACTAGAGATCACTAGATCCAGAGTAGCGTTGCTCGAGGCACAGGTAATATCTCTGAGAAAATTACCTTGGAAGTCTTCGCCCCCACCTTTACACCTAGTTTTTAAAAATTGTTCTTGAGGACTTCACCACCTCCTCTAACTTTGTCATTGTTACCTATTTGTACTAAGAGCACCGGGTCTTGCCCAGCCCCTCCCAATAATCTGTCCACTCGTTCCACCACATGCAGAACCCTAGCACCTATAACCTATTCTGCTTCTGACTTATTTATAAATTTCCTTTATCCACATAACTGTGAGCTGCTATAAAGTTTCTCTTGTATTCAATCCATACGACCATAGCACCCTGAGAGTAAGCTTCTGTTGTGTTTCATATGTTTATTGGCTCATTTCAGAAGAAAAAAGACAACGTTTCGGGCCGCACAGGGCCCTTTATCAAGCCTGTGACCATATACACAACCCAGTATTAAATAGTGATAAATGAGGGCAGGGAAAGGGCAGGGGGAGTGTGCTGGGGGGAGTGTGCTGGGGGGAGTGTGCTGGGGGAGTGTCAGGCTGGAATATCATTTAAAACAATTGTCATCATGATACACATCATACAAGCATTATTGCTGTTCCATCAATATACAAATCTTTACGTATAGTGTCCATCATAGCCTGCATCCAATATGTAAGTTTTATACATTGTTCATAAGGATGTGAAGTGTCCATTATTCTTAGTCCATATATATATGTAATTGTTCAAAGTCCAGTGTCATAGAAGGAAAACAAATTGCGAACAACCCTTTGTAACTCCTAAATCAGTTAGGCTCAATTGAAAAAAATTGTTTTAACCAAACACAAGAAAAGAAAAAGAAATCAAAAATCGAAAATTGAAAATTAAGGAGAATTAAGAAAAATTAAGGAAAATTCTGAGACACTTATATAAAGTTACTCTTGAGCTGCTAATTAAATATCATCAATAAGCATGAATTATTCCGCCTGGTACAGTTTTGTGGCCAAATTTATGAATTAGCATTAAAATAATGCCATGTTTTCTATTTTGCAGAAAAATTGCAGATTCGTATGCACCCATTGCCTTCCACATCAACCAAATAGATCAGAGCTCTCCCCCTTTCTAAAAAGCTGTCCTGCCAACATGGGAACTGTTAAGTTGTTTCACTTGTTTTTTTTAACTGGAAAAGCTATAAAATTAATGCACTTGTTCCAACACAGCTAATAGTGTGTTATTATAGTGTCCCTTTCAAAATTAACAACAAAGTAGCAGCATGGCAAGCACATTGTTATGTACTGTTATTTATTTGGGGTTATCAGTAGGTAAAACCTCTATGCCAAAGTAAATACACAAGGAAGCACACGCCAAAATATGTTATTTTTATCCTAGTACATCCGCTTGTCTTACGCCCAAATGTAAGATGTACAGTCTAAATTCTACACATTTGTGTGGAGCTCATATCCTTTTCATTTCATCTGCTGTAAATCTAACCTTTGGATTTGCTATTTGCTAAGACAGGGATTTGCTAAATAATTTCAATTTCAGTAATGTATCTTACAATACATATACATGTATATAATAACATATATATGTCACATGTTAAGACATATATTTCCAAATTATTTAATGGGTTTTAACCAGTATTGTTATAATCTATAACACACATTTGCTGAATACACAAGGCATATTTTGGGGGATATGGAATTTTATATATACAGCTTCATTCTTGTGATCTTAATCCCGTAAAGAAAACTAAAACCCAACAAAGGATATTAAGTATCAGTCCAGAAGTACAGTTCAAACACTTGGTATCAATTTATAAAACAAGGGTGGACACCTTGCAGTTCTGCTCCAACTGACCACCTCAAAACAGCATATCCTACTGATGGCACAACAGTTTAAGTGGTACAGCAGCCCTATGACAGTAAAGACGAGTGCTGTATAGATGTCCCCTGTTACTCCATATATTTTGGATCTCAATCCACCCATGTCTGGTGTCATTGACTTTGCACATGCCCAGTATTCTATGGGTTTCTTTGAGTTTTTACTGAGCTAACTCTGTTCACAGGACAAGACTTCATTTTTATGTGGTTTAATTATGAACCCCCTCCCCTAGGGTACACACGCACACACACACACAAATAAAAAGTAGTAAGTATGCCCAGTAGCTTTTAGGGATGCACCGAATCACTAGCAAAGGAGATAGACTCTAGCGCTACTTTGCACTTTAACAGCAGGGGAATTTTCGCTCTGGCGAGTGGACGTAACTACGTAAATCCACTTAGATGCGTATTTTAATGAACGTTACCTCTTGCGCCACACTTGCCTTCGTCACCTCAGACCAGTGCAATAGAGTAGATAGGAGTTCCTCAAAAAAAAATTTAAAATTCAAACGCTGGCGACTTTTCAGTTTGTTAGGGTGATAGGCTGCAAAAGATTGTAAATTTGTTTTTAGGGTACCCGGCTTCCCCCTTACATTTCCTTACATATGGCACATAAACTATACAGTGGGCACATGTGTAGGGCATTATAACAACTCTATTTTATTTTATTAAGGTTCCCAGGGCTTGTGTAATGTAATGTATTTGCTGCAACATGTCCATTGGAATTTAACTTCCCGCTATATGCAAATTAGCCAATGCTAGCACAACTTCGCTTTGCATGCCGAATTAATGCTAGCGACACTCGGCCATCATTCGGCGCCCTGGACGCAACTTTGCATTTTAGTGAATTAGTGTTGTCCTGCCGAATCTTCGCCTGGCGAAGTGTGGCGATGTGAGCGAAGCCATTAATGTCGAATTTTTGGAGGTTAGTGAATTTGCTCCATAGTGCTGTGTTTGTTTTTTATATAGGGAATAATGTAGCCCCGAAGGACATTATAAGCCTCTAAAGGAGTTCCATGACAACATAAAGGCGCAAGGCCAAAGGCCAGGTGCATTTATACAGGTCATGGAATTCCAAAGTGACTTTTAATATACCCTTTTTTACAACATGGGGTACACAATATACATGTTTCTGTGAGTCACGTGACACAGATTACATCTATGTTGCACACCAGGTGAGCATAGTCTGATGTATGCCATTTAATATGCAAAACCCTAATTTATGTTATAAACATTCAAAATGTATATTATGTTAACCTATGTAGATGTCTTGCACAGTCTCTGATATAACCTTATTAGCTCTCTAAAGTGTGTTGCTTACTCCCTATAAAAGACTGAGAGAGTGCTGTCACATGTAGGCCCTTGATAACAAGCTATTTTTGTCACAGAAAAGAGAAATATGTGAATGAAAGACTATGAGACTTATGACCATTGCACTCTGAAATCCTAGTGCTGGAGTAGCTAATATTACACTTCTAATTATGGATTATGTAAAGTCATGTGAAACTTGGAAACTTACATTTGACCTGGGTCAGCACTGACCTAACAGCTTCATTGCTTTCACAATGTTGAGTGACTAATCTTTTCATCCCTTAATACACTGGCCAAGCGTTGCTTCTGTTTGAATGATCATACTGTCAGGCTCGTCGCACATGGAATGATAATGCTTGTGTCATAGAGTGCATGGCAATCTAGTGTAAACAGTGGGAGTTTGAATATATAGTAGGAGGTTAATGTTTTCTACTAGGAACTAGGAATGGGCTAATTACTGTATATTATGTAATATGTAACTCCTAGCAAGAATTTTCAGTCCACTCCAAAATTACATATATATATATATATATATATATATATATATATATATATATATATATATATATATATATATATATATATATATATATACACATACAGATATATAGAATAATCTATAGGAATGGAATTTGCTTTTAAAGGAAAACTATACCAACCCAAACAATGTAGGTCTCTATAAAAAGATATTGCATAAAACAGCTCATATGTAAAATCCTGCTTCATGTAACTAAACCATTTTCAAAATAATATACTTTTCTAGCAGTATGTGCCATTGGGTAATCATGAATAGAAAATTGCCATTTTAAAAAATAAGGACCGCCCCCTGGGATCGTAGGATTCACTGCACTCACAAACATACCAACAAACCATACATGTTAGGTCACATGAGCCAATTAACAGACAGAGTTGTGTCTTTTGCTTCCAAACTTCTTCCTGTTACAGTTAGAGTTGAAGTATTTCTGGTCAGGTGATCTCTGAGGCAGCACACAGACCATCACGAAACGGTGGCTCAAGATTAAATATATATTCCAGTTTGGTAAGATTCTTTAATATGCCACTTAATATGATATGAACTATCTGTTGCTTAAGTGTTCATTTTGGGGGTATAGTTTTCCTTTAAATGTTACTACCTGACAGGGAACTGCATTTTCCCCCTGTCTAAAAGCAGAGCTGTGATTGGTTACCCACATCCTACAGTCCTTCTAGGGGAGACTTATTAGGACACTTGAAACTCTCGTTTGTAAGACACAGGCTAGAAGGATCTAAGGGCAGTTCCAAAAGAAAGGTGTATTTTTTAATGGTAGCAATCCTTTTTAACCCAGATTGAAGTTACAAGTTACGTCATTTACACTGGCAGGGTCAGATCAATTAAAGGTTTAGTCTGCTTAGGAGTATTTGCAGTTGTTTTGTAGCACAACCACCAGTGAGAAAAAGTGGAAGTTCTGGCAACCCATAGCAACAAACTAGCAGGTGGCCTTTACTGGTGTTATTGGTTGCTGTGGGTTACTGTACTTGCATGTTACTACATGATCCTGTTAACCACTTATAAATCTGCTGTTCCACATTTGTGATGTCAAGGTTTCCCCAATGCATCAATAATCTTACATACTACTTCCATTAGAAGCCAAATAGATTTAATGGCTAAAATTAATAAGTTCTTACCGTGGGGATGTCTAAATATGTTGTTTCACTGATAAGACCAACCTATATCATACATCATACATCATACATTGCCTCATAATTTCACCAATAAAGTGTAAAATATATGACTTTATTTTTTATACAGTATAAGAGGATGTTTTGCCTCTTATACATCTGTAATGATGAGAATGAGCCTGAGTTAGTGACATGTTTCACCTTTACTGGATACTTGGTTTAGATGTTCATTTTTGTGTAGGTACATCCATCTGCACAGCAAATATTGAGCTCTGTAAGGCCAATGGTACATGGTCCATTTGATTGGATAGGAGACAGGGAGATAATCTTGACATGAATAAAGCCTGTCTAGTAATAATTGCGTCCATGTAATATAAGTCTCACATTACCCTTCAGAGTTGAGTAGAATTATAGGCCTTTGATGTATGTGACATTAACAAATACAATGTTGGTGGCGCATAGTTATTGCTCTAAAAGTTTCTCTCAGCAATTAGAAAAAATATCTACAAAAGTGGTAATTATTCAATCCTGGCAGACATTACAGCTCCTTGTTAATCTTAAACATTTTGTTGAACTGTTTGTGAAGGTATAATCACTGTACATAGCTTGAGCCTCTGCCAAATGACTCTGTTGTTTATCCAAAAGAGAGAGACCAATCTATTATGCTTTATCCTGTTGTTTCCTCGTGTCATCTACATTTTAGTGCTGAGTTAATTAACTCTGATTTTAGATGCAGTTCAAGATGTTGCCATTATGAGTAAATTCTACCACAACTTGTAAAACCAAATGTGCACTTGACAATGTATTGCCTGTATAGATTTTTCATTTTGGTCAACTTTTCCCAGGAGACTTCAAGAAGTAGAACACATTAGGGGGCAGATTTATCAAGGGTTGAATTTCGAATAAAAAAAGCCTTCAACATTCAATTAAAAAAAGACCAACCGCAATTTATTTAAAAAATCAAAGTTTTTTTTTGGGTGAATAGGCCGTTTTCATTCGAATTCAAATCAAAGTTTTTTTCAAAGTCCACCAATTGACTCCAAATAGGTTGTAGGAGGTCCCCCATAGGCTGAAAAAACAATTCAGCAGGTTTTAGATGGCGAATGGTAGGACTGAATTTTTAAAGAGATAGTAGATGTTAAATTTCTATATTCGAATTTTCAAATTTTTTTCAAATTCGAATCGAATTCCCAATGTTTTAATGATTGATAATGTAAATTGCTTCATTGAAGTGTTGCAGAGTTTCTATGCATAAAAATGGTTAAACTTATGTCTTCTCTCTATCCTATAGCCCAGTGGTCCCCAACCAGTGGCTTGTGAACAACATGTTGCTCACGACCTCTGGGATGTTGCTCCCAATGGCCTCAAAGCAGGTGCTTATTTTTCAATTTCAAGTTTTGATTGCATAAAAACCAGGTGTCCTGCCAAACAGAACCTCCTGTAGGCTGCCAGTCCACATAGGGGCTAACAATAGCCAATCACAGCCCTTATTTGGCACTCCTTAGAACTATTTTCATGCTTGTGTTGCTCCCCAACTCTTTTGGTGCCCATTTTTTTAATTAAGCTATGACTACTCCTTTACTTCTGTATCCATTGGAGACAGGGTTTTGACAAGTGGGTGTTGGGAGTAATTACAAGCCCAATTAAATTACTATGATATTCTAGGAAACTGCAAAAATAAAAAGCCATACACTGGATATTAGATACGCTTGGTTGTCATTCCTGCTATCCTCCTTCCCTGCACCTTTACCCAGTGTTTTGTGTTATAGTACCTAATGGTTAACTTTAGCAAGACCCTGTCTAACAATATGTAGCGTAATAAAGGCTATGGATGGTCCTAAGCAGGAAGGACCTTCTTGGGGGGAAGGACATTGATCATTACATATAAACATATATGAGGGTCATACGATAATTGCTCAAATCTGTAAACCACTTGTAGAACTTGGGTCATGCGCTTTATTGCTTCCTCCTATTCAACACCTCTGGTCCTTGGGGGGGGGGATTCATAGGCCCTGGGCTGATAATATTTGTCTACCTATGCCTGTATTCTCTAGAAGTCAGGTAGGTTATTCATGGAAAACATTTCAGTTTGATGTTCAAGTTCTTTTTGGTCAACCTCATGTAATATGCAATGAGTTAACAATAGGTTTTCTAGCAGCCCTGCAACCAATACATCTCACTGAAATCTTACCTTACCTTCTGTCAGATGTGGTTCATGTCTGCTGTCTGGAAATAACCTTGTCTTGTTTATCAAGTCTGTTTGTTTGCTGCTAACCGCATGATTTCTTTCCCTGTCCTAACCAGTGACCTGCTTGTCTCTCTTTCTCTCCTTCTCTCTCGCTCTCTCTCTCTTTATTTTGGTTCCAAACATCCAACTTGCCTTCCCTTCATTCTAGTTTGAGGCTACACAGCCATCAGAGGAGATGCTGAACCCCGAGCTTAAATGAAACCCATGAAAAGGGGTAAAGTGTACCAAACTTGACAAACTATTATTCCGCTTAGTGAAAGTATTGAATCATTTCTCCCTGTTTAAGATGCCATTGTCACAATACAGTACCAGCCTTATACATACAAACTGTAAATTGCTCATAATCAGCTAATAAAATCATGGTGCATATGATAGTGAGAAAGATAATTTCTATTAATTCTGTTCTAATAGAAGCACATTTATAAATTGGTGTAAGTGAGAGTTCCTCACTCTAAAAATTAAAAGAAAGCACAATCACAATCGAATGGAAATTCATATCTGAGTAGTATCTAGCAAAATTTGCAGCTTGCACCAACACTCATTTGTTGGGTTAAACATATTTTTAGAGCTGCTTGAAACCATTTTTAATTTTTATGCAAGATTGTGGAAGAAAAGTTGCATTTCATATGTAACTTCGAAAACTCTTGTTATCCCTTTAACAGTCAAGCACAAGAAAAAGGGAAATCAGACAGAAGATGCAATACGCAAAATTTTATGCACAAATGCCAGTTCCTTTTTTTTTTTAATTCAATACTGCTCTTATTAGCATAAAAACAAACAGAAAGAGCAAGTAGTGGCATACAATGACATTTGCAAGGTATAATGAGCAAGTACATAATAATGGTTCTCGTGCAGCAGTATACAATGATAGTACCACCCTGATTTGTCTGACATCTAAGGAACACATTGATCAAGCAATTAGAAAAGACTAACACAACACTTATGCGTGGCCCCCAGAGGATGCGAGTTTGCCTTCTCAACTGTAAGAATGGGCTAAAGCCAGTTCCTTTTTGATTGTACATAACAATATGTTGCCTGTAAGAATAGGCATATGACAGAATATTTTCTTATCATTTATAGCCACATTGCTAAATAGCCGTATTGCCAAACCAAGCAAGTGCAAAATTTGAACTCGTTAAGGAAATTATAAGAAGTAATAATGGATGATATAATCCAAACAGTGCTTCCTCCGGGTAATTACAGAGCCTGTCTATAAGAATTTAAAGTTGGTAAATTATATGTGTGAACAAATTTCTGTCATAATAATTATATATTCAGAAATGGGAAAACGAAAACAGCAATCTTTTAATAGCTGACTTCAAATCCACAAAAATATTTTGTCTAGTTTTTTCCCCCATAAATAATTTATGACTGGTAGGGAATGCTAAAATGACCCATTAATTAGACTAGTACATAGTATCTCATGGAATAACTTAATGTGCAAATCTTCTCAGACTTCTTTTTGGGGAAATTTTATACAACAAACAGATGAGTATTTTAAGGTCCAATTGACCTTTGCATTCCATGGACCAGGGGGTCCGTTCCTAGCTGGGAAAGTTAGGAACAAAAATAATAAAAAGGTCTGTGCAAGTTCAAGCTTCTTGCTCTAATTCTTGGGGCATTACCATCCCTCCACACATACTGAATATATTAGAAGTTACTGGTGCTTCAATTCTTTATAGTGACTTAAGTTTTCTTTCTCTCAATGCTTCAACACAAGTGGGTTGTGAGGCACATATTTCTCACCTTTTTGTCTAATTATCTGTATTAAGGGAGTGTTACTTTATTGTGGGGTAATGGGAAAGTAAAATCAGTATAAAGTAGGGATGCACCGAAGCCACTTTTTTGGATTCGGCCGAACCCCTGAATCCTTAGGGAAAGATTCGGCCGAATACCGAACCGAATCTGAACCCTAATTTGCATATGCAAATTAGGGGTGGGAAGGGGAAAACATTTTTTACTTCCTTGTTTTCTGACAAAAAGTCACGCAAATGCCCTTCCCGCTCCTAATTTGCATATGCAAATTTGGATTCAGTTCGGCTGGGTAGAAGGATTCGGCTGAATCCGAATCCTGCTGACAAAGGCCGAATCCTGGCCGAATCCCGAACCGAATCCTGGATTCGGTGCATCCCTAGTATAAAGGATTCTGGAACAATAAAAAAAATTGGTGGAGAAAAATCTAATTGTAGTAAATGGACTTGAATTAATTTCAAAAAATGTTGGTACAAGTACCTAACAAAAACTTCATGCACGGTCCTTTTGTACATATACACGTACATGTACATGTACACATAAGTAGATTTGATGTTAAATTAATTTAAACTAAAAGTGTACTTAAGAAATTAATTGTTGTTTAAAAAAATAATAATAACAGTTTCTTTATTTGATGTTGGATTTTCACTATGTGGTTAGTAGCATTTATTTGCTTTCTGAGTGGAGTCACTGGTCCTTGCCAACAGGTGTGGACTGAGAATCAAAATAGGCCCTGGTGTTTTAGGTACACAGAGGCCAAAACAGCCCCCCACCAGCCCAATAAATAGTGGTTTTCTATGGCAACTTACTGTAGCCCCTCTGGCAGGGCCGGCCTTAGGCCAATTGGGCCCCGCACCTCTGGGGGCCCCGCACGACAGGGCAGCACAGATAATATTTTCCTCAGCACATGATGCTGCCTGGCCTGCCCCCAACTTTGAGAGTCCAGCCCATCCCCAAATCCATAGGTCCAGCCCACCCTCAACTCTGATAAGCCAGCCTATCCCCCAACTCCATAGGTCTAGCCTGCCCCCATAGGCCCAGCTTTTCTCCAACCTTGATAGGCCCTGCCTGCCTCCAATCCAACCAAGCCTGCTCCCAAGCTGAATCGGCCCAGCCTGCCCCAAACTAATTGGCCCAGTCCACTCTCCTATTTCCTCCCTCTCCTGTGTGCCCCTATTATATGCCCCTATTTCATCCCTCTCACTCTCTTACCTTGTCTGCCCCTTTCCTTTCTAATTTGTGCCTGTATGCCCTTATTTTCCTAAATACTTGGTGTGTCAGTAGCCAGCAACACTTTGTCTAGGGGCCCCGCCAACATGGTCCCAATTGGGCCCCACATTTGATAGGATCAGCCCTGCCCTCTGGAATTTACCAGAACTCACAGATTGCTTGCCAAGCATTTTCTGTTGAGTATCCCCTTTAGTTCTAGTATTAAATTAAACTATATTTGATAATTAAGCAAATTTATAATGGAAATGTTGCTCCTTATTGGTTACACTGGCTCAGTCTTAGCCCAAGTTTATGGCCCAAATACTATTTTTGTCATATGGAAATTTATTTATGATGTGAATTTTGAGTTGGATGATATTCATTGCAGCCAAACCAGTCCACCGCTCTGTGATACTGAGACAAGGTGGCAACGGGACCTTGATGAAAACATTTCTGCATTTCACAAGCCAAGAATGTTTTCGAAAAACTTCTGCGAAAAGTCCTAACGACAAAAAAAATTGCAGAGAGTCAAAATTGTCGCGGCATAAAAATTGTCGCTCGTCAACATTATACGGACGCCCATTGACTTTATTGCATTTGGACAAAATAGTCGCGCATGTAAAAATTGTCGCTCGCATCAAAATTGACATGCATCAACATTATTGTGATGCTCCTTGACTTCAATGTGTTTCCTGGATTTTTCACCATTTCGGGACAGATTCGCCCATCACTACTGGCAGTGATAAAGCACCATCCTTGTTAAGGGCAATGGCACATGGGGCTCCTTTCCATATTGCAACATAATTATTAAGCCGTGATTCAATTAAGTGGCAATACTGAGATTTTTCAGGAGTAGGGGAGCGTAATTTCTCAAACACCCTATGTGCCATTGCCTATAATTGTATACAGGTATAAATTAAACTTGGTGACTTATGGCTTAAAGGGAATAAATGGAAATACTATGAATGAAAAATGTGCAAGCTTTGTAGTAAGAGAAAGGTGAACGAATGAGGACTGCTGAGAAATAACAAATAATTACAAGACGAAGAATTAAAGTGGGATGAACTAAGCTTGATGGGGAAATGTAAACATAGGTGCAACATTTATTTCGATCTAGCAACCAAATAAATCAACTCACCGACTACCTGTTGGTTTTCTTCTGATACAAGACCCAGTAGCCATTTAGCACCTTCTTCTGATTTTTTTCTTAGATTTTATTGTTACATGGACTGATAAAAGAACTGACGCAGAATTTATCTGGGAAGAGAGAAGTAAATTCCGGGAAGTAGTCAATTGTGGACTTAAAATTGGTAAAGTCTACAAAGAATTAAAATGTCATGATAGTATCCTTTCAATTTAGTGAAAAGACCCCTAGGCGTGCATGGCATATATTATTTGAAAGTCTCAAAGTATTTTACCCAATAATGGATTTATATAATGCATTAATGTCAGTGCATACCAGGGACTGTTTAATGCTGTTTGTTTAAGCTGATTGATGATTTGGTGAAGCTTTCAAAGCCTTTTTTTATTAGAAATGTAACCCATTTTAATATAGGCAATACTATTATGATCTATTATGAATTTTCCAGAGAAGCTCAATGGCTCAAAATTGTTCTGCAAAAATCAGGCAGATGTAAGGTTCAGCCTAGTTTACCACAGATCAAAGAGTTTGTAAATGATTAACTTTCAGTTGTGTGATCGCAACAACACTGTTGTTTATTCTTGAAGAAACACGTCAATGATATGCTAAGTCAAATTCTATGGTGCACTGAATTATTCATTGAAACAATGGCAAATCACTGTGTTAAAAAACACACCGCTACAGATAAAACACATTTACTACACCAGTGTATTTGGGGAAAAGTATAAAAGCTATTACAACATTTTAGCAACAGCAAATAAAAACAATCCATAAATGTTTCTCAAGAATTTACAGGTATAAATGTTCACCTTTATCTCTCATAAAATATTCTTCATATTGTCTGTTTCATGTTTTTTTTCTTTTTATGAACTGCCAAGTCAACAAAATTCTTGTAGTCTGTCTTGTTACTATAAAATTTTTTTTATTTTGCTCACAATTTTATTCTCCAGTCCTCCCTATATTTCATTGACTTTGTTGTAAATATATGCATGCGCTATCTGATTGATTCTCTATCCCCAGAACAATATAGATGATATTTAGCCATCCCCTTTGAGTGAAGTACAGGACATATAAGCAATACAGACTGACTTTTAGTCTGTTATACTTAAGTGTGTAATACGTGGAAGTGACCAAGCTCAACTAAATCTGGCAAAAGAAGACTGCCTCAATAGCACAATTTAAATCAATGTATATGCAAGCTCTTTCACTTTTAAAATTTATGACTTTACGGGGCATATTTATCAAGAGTCGAATTTCAAGTTGAAAAAACTTCGAAATTCGAATTCAAGAAGATCAACCAAAATTAAGTTGAAGGTTTTTTTGGTCAAATAGGTCAGTTTTTGATCGAGTAGGTCCGTATTCGGCTGAATTCAAATCGACCTTTGATAAATCTGCCCCTAATTGTTCACATATTTAGAAGTTTTTACATCCCTAGAAAATGCCAAAAAAAGTCAGTAAACAGGTCCATGAGCCCCACTTTCTTTAGAAAATGCTTTAGAACATGCATTTTTAAACAGCTACGAACATCTTCATTTGAAGCATACAAGATAGACATGTCCCCTGATAAGGCATTTTTTTGCATTTGCTGCAAATTTTAACTGGACTGGGAGCACTTCAACAATAGTCTTATATGTGCTATGTATTTTAGACTTGCTAGCTCCATAGGTTAAATATGAACAGGCAGATTTGGGCGGGTGTGAGATAGGGTTGCTACCTGGCCGGTATTAATTATGCATGATGCCAATGTTATTAATAGGAAAAAACAGCAAGAATATAGGAAGGCCGGTATTTTTTTCCAGAAAGGGTGGCAACCCTTGTGTGAGAAGATTCAGCAAGTTTTCATAAAGATACTTTACACTGCAATACATATTATCAGATACAAGTTATACATTTTCAATTTGATTAAAAAAAAGAAAAACTGCACAGTATTCATATACCTGAAGCAATACCAGTGCTTGTGAATATCTATAAATCACAAACAACGTTTTTTACCTTAAAATGGGTGGAATCCATGACAGCATACAAAACTAGTGATGCACAATTCATTTATCCTACCATACCAGGAAAGCAGAAAAGGGGCATTTGAGATACAGAGCATATATCTTTAGCAGATTGTCCAAACATCCAAAATACTTCTTAGGATATCACTGCAATGCTTGGGTGGTGCATTATTCCAGCAGATATGATGATCTTAAAGAAAGAAAGCAGCGGGAGGTCCATACTTGGTCTAAGCCTCTTAAGCATTTGACTTTATTGGATGAAGGTGGATACCTTTTCTTGATACCATAAGCAATTCTTAAAACATTTTTTTCCATTACACTGCCTACCAAGCACTCCACAAGAAAATCAACGAGCCTTGGAAAACTATTAACTAGTGTACGCAAGACAGGTATTTTTAGCCAAATATATTTTCTTAGCGCAACTTCTATTTTGCAATGTTGCCATTAAAGCGGCATAATTGGATACCTTGTATAACAGCCAAGTGGTCCAGCATGCCAATTTGCGTGTAAAATTTCATCCAGCAATGATTCATGTAAGGATGTATTACTTTTACTGGGTGCAACATTTCTAAACAGCATTGTGACACAAATTGGTAATACTTTATATTGCTGGCATGACAAATTTGTAAACAGCTACACAATCTTATAAAACGTTGTGTATATTTAGTACCAGTCAATAAGTCCCACTTGTCTTGCTTGTACAGGGCAACAGAACGCCACGGAACAGATATTTTCATTCGCTTTTATAATGTGCTTAATGAGGGTGCAATTATTGGCACAAATGTTTGCAAAAAGTCTTCCCATATCAACCAAATCAGAAGCCTGCTTGATTTAAAACATGTAAACATTTTACCTCCTGATTTGATGCTTTGGGTCTACAGACCTGGTACAAACTCCAGTTAGTCACGTAACTGTAGGAGAGTTTTATCTCACAGTTAGCCATATGAGAAATCTTAATATAAGTACAAGTTCTAACAATAGTATAACTACAAAAGTGTTTGATTTAAAGGTGTCCACCCCAAAAAAAATGTTGCCTCGTAAAAGAAAAGGTAATTCTCAGTAACTATCCAAGGTATTTTGCACTCTGGGTTGCACAATTGTGATGGAAATCTTTGTTGTTTGGATGCTGTCATTACCATCACTTCAAAATGCATCTGATGCTGTAAGTGCAGTTTCACTGTCATTATATGATATAGAATTTTCATCAATTGCCATAGCATTATACACACACATAAGAGTTTGAGCCTGCATATACATATAATCAAACATATGAACATAAACCAATACAGGTAAAAAGAATCTTTCTTATTACTTGCAATCTAAAAGATAAAAAACACAGTAGTGATTTTGCAAGATGGACATCCAGAAATGAGACATGTGGCATCATTTCAGATGGTGGCTTTATTTTATATACTGTATATATATATATATATATATATATATATATATATATATATATATATATATATATATATATATATATATATACGTATATGTTTGTATAAATGTTTCCTAGAGGAAACAAAGACCTGTCAAAGATGCTGTTTTATTGTTGTCTATGGTTAATATCTTTGCTATGGATAGCTTTAGGGGCACTTTCCGCTCACACTTTAATTACATCTTCAATCATTAAAATACCCCCATAAATCTAAACTGCATCCATAAATCTGCCATTTGTTTCATTACTGCTTATCGGATTAGAAAGCTTTAATCCGCCAGTAACTCTACAGCTGTGGTAATTTTGGTAAATAAAACCCTGGGCCAACAATCACAACTAATAGGAGCCAATTGCCATGCCAGACAAATTGTGCTACATGCACAAGATCTGTTTAGCATTGTTCACAAACAAGTGTCACAGTTTACAATTGCTCTTCTAAGAGCCCAATACCTATTTAATGCTAATTCCTCTCTAACAATGATTCCTCACATTTATCTCAAGTACTTCAGTCGATGGCTGCCTTCAAAGATTATCTGAAAACTGCTCCACAATAATATATTTTAAAAGTAAAGTTGTTTGCAGATCACAGTCTCTTCTAGTGCTACTAGACATTGCCCTTCTTCATGCCTTTCATGAGTTGTAAGGCTTATAGAGTGGCATCTGATTTTCTTGGCTGAAGTATGAGAAACATGGTTGTTAACACCTGTTCTGTGCAAGATGGTATTTGAAACTATCCACTCTGGGTTAAATTTAAGTACATGAACCCATGTGCTAGCAGTTCTGATTGGTTGCCGATTCTTCTGTCATATAATCTCTACACAAAGTATATAAATTAATTCTAACCTTTGGAGCATTGTGTTAACATAACTTGGAAACGAGTGCAGCCTATTATGTTTCAAACCAAAATAAACATTTCATAATATAATGTTGCACAGAAAGCATATGAAAAGACAAATGCAATAAGATTTTTAGTTTTACAAGCATCTGAGGTATTAGTTACTTACCGCAAGCATCATGCACTGAAATGGAAGAGCATTTTCTTACGATGGTAACATGAAGTCCAATTGTGAGAATGATAATAAATGGGCATCAATGGTTGGCCAAGGTTATCTTTTATTTATATATCAATTACATATACTGTGAATATGTATTTTTGGAGCTGAAATCTGCTTGTGTGTCCGAACACAGGCCGACACAATGGATCCGGGTGCAGGTACAGGGAAAGGCCGATGTCAATGGAGGGGCTTAGTGTTATTCACAGGCTGATATCAGCCATGTCTGACATTAGCCTTAGGTAGGTGCTTGAAACACTAGGTGGGGAGTTGGTTTTAGACAGTTGGAAAGATACAAAGGGTGCTTACTGTTTTTTTTCCGAAGTTGCCAGAAGTTTCTTCATGAAACAATTTCAGAAAACAACGTGCTGCATATGTTTTCCCATCTGTGATTTAATTTATTGCCGGTGGTAAAGGATTAATGGTAGAGAGGGTTGCCACCTGTCCAGTTTTCATTTGGTCAGCCCGGTATATGGAAGGTAAACAGCCAATCTCTGATTACCACGTCATAGCCCTGATACCTGAGTTGATCTACCGAAAAGGTGGCAACCATATTGGTAGATCTGTCACCCTCAGTAGCATAGATTTAACTACAACAAATATCCCTGTCTGGCATCACCCTTACAGAATCCAGAGAACCCAGCCTCAAGTTCAGTTAGAATGAAGTCTTGGGTGCACATATTTTGCTGTTGCAGATATACTTGAAACTGTAGCAGGAGAATTTTTTTCATGTTGCTCTAAGATAATAGAACTAGTCCAAAAGGTGCAACGCATACCATTTTCATTAGCATATATAAGAGGGAAAGAAAAGTTAACCCTTAAAATTGCACCACCCCATCGTGAGACCCGAAAACTCGAGGAACTTGGTTAAAACGTAACTTTTACTGATATATTAAATAAAATCGTGAGTCCAGGAAACCAT
The DNA here is from genome assembly GCA_038501925.1 of Xenopus petersii. Lineage (NCBI taxonomy): Eukaryota > Metazoa > Chordata > Amphibia > Anura > Pipidae > Xenopus > Xenopus petersii. Next base: position 41,960,524 of record CM076677.1, read on the forward strand.
TAAAAAATGAAACTAGGACCAGGGAGACAGAGAACCAAAATTAGGTGAAACGACAAATGCGAACCCTGAGTAGATTAACAAGCTAATGTCTGAAGTCAGTAGTGAATCACTACAGTGAACAACTGCAGCAAACAACGCCGTATGGGGCGAAAAAAACAAACAAATGTCACGTGGCTTATATGCAATCTCTATAGGTAACCCATTCCATTGCCACTAATTCCACCACCCATCCATTTTCCAGAGCTTTGATAATTCCGCCACCCATTCACCCTCCAGCACACCCTCCCATTTCCATGGAGAAGTTGGTATAACAAGGTGGTATCAGAATTAATCCGCTTTTAAATTGCTGGAATAAATTGTAGTACTGGAAGTATAACAACTAGTTCCGTCCCCCTGCCTGGCTAAAGATAAAAAGCGCCTGACGCGCGTTTCACCAGCGTGAAGCCGGCTTTGTCAAAGGCATGGGTTACCTATAGAGATTGCATACAGGCCACGTGACATTTGTTTGTTTTTTTCGCCCCATACGGCGTTGTTTGCTGCAGTTGTTCACTGCAGATTGTAGTGATTCACTACTGACTTCACACATTAGCTTGTTAATCTACTCAGGGTTCACATTTGTCGTTTCACCTAATTTTGGTTCTCTGTCTCCCTGGTCCTAGTTTCATTTTTTAATGGTTTCCTGGACTCACGATTTTATTTAATATATCAGTAAAAGTTACGTTTTAACCAAGTTCCTCGAGTTTTCGGGTCTCACGATGGGGTGGTGCAATTTTAAGGGTTAACTTTTGTTTCCCTCTTATATATACTTACCTCTTTAACCCTGCACACCATCTACTGATTTCTCAATTGATAGGTGGTGCTCCCTATTTTGTCTGTGAATACATTTTCATTAGCAGCCAATTGAAGATCCCTGTTTTACACTTAATACATTTTTGATTTTTAGAGCTTTTACACTTAATCCATTTTTGATTTTTAGAGCTTTTTAGAAATACAGAAAAACACAAATTCTTGGAGATTCGTGGAAAAAATCTCAATTGTTAGCATTGTTAGTAAATGCACCCCTGAGAGTACAAGGCACCAAGGGTGCATGGAAGTCCAAGAGTGTAGGGGGCCCAGTGAGACCCTAATTAATGAGCAGTTTTAATATATCTTTATATAATAGGCCAATAGGGCCCTAAATTAAATTTGCTGTGAGGCTCAGTAACATCTAGTTAGGCCACCGGCTAGTCACTATACTACAGTCAGTTCTTTTCACAGATAAAGCTAGTACAGTCACACCAGTGTTAACTAAATCACTCATCCACCTACAACCATAAAGTTAAGTCATAAATGACTAAGAATCAATTTATGTGTGAGAATGAATTTACCATGCTGGGCAAAGTGCAAAGAAACTGGAACAAATTGCAATGTTTTTAACCCTTCTCACATTATTCATTACCCAGCATGCTGCTATCAGGGACAAATCCTTATGGTCAATTCAGGAGGATTTGGACCAGGTATTAAAAAAGGCATCTATCATTATTAAATTAGCTCTGTGGCCTTGCCGTTCTCCTCCCATAATTATCTTATGTTGTACAGGTATGGGATCCATAACCCAGAAAGCTCTTAATTACTATTTTAAATATTTTAAAAAAATGTGGCTCTTGATTTATTGTTTTAAGAGCAGGACAAGCAAAATGAACTGTTAGTTATGTTTAAAGATCAATACTTAGTGCAAAATTGTGCTTAGTACAGGTATGGAATCCATTATTCTTGAAACCCATTATCCAGAAAGCTTCGAATTATGGATAGTGTGTCTCTCATAGATTTATTGGAAGCAAAACCAGATTATTGGGTTTATTTAATGTTTATATAATTTTCTAGTAGAGTTAGGGTATGAAGATTCAAAATACGCAAAGATCCATTATCTGGAAAACCCAAGGTCCAGCACATTATGTATAACAAGCCCCATACCTGTACTTTGTGTTTGTTTTGATGCATTACATTTTTGCTGCATTATGCAGGTATGTCCCTTTAACCATAATATATTCTTAATGATATGTTCTGATTGTCAGACATATTTAATATATTGTTTTCTTCATTTTGGGGAACTTACAGAATGTGCTGTAAAATGCTTTCAAAGTTTAGGTGAAGTTCCAAACCAATGAAAACAAGCAGCATGAAAAATCAGTAATCATCATCCACTCATCTTCACCAACTGGTCTGTTATGACTTCATCCTATATACTTTTACCATCCTTTTATTTCCAACTTCCCAGCCAAATGCTGATCATCAGTCCTAAGTTCAAACCACACTGGGTGCAACAGCCAACATTGGGTGCAAACACATAGCTTATCATGATTTGTAATAAAGGGACAGTAATAGAATTTAAAGGGATTTTGCAGCAGCTCTTGAAAGAATGTTTTACTTTTATGTACAGTAAATACAAAGAACCCCTCAATTCTGTGTAAAGCGATTGCTGTAAAATTCATAACCTATTTATAAAGCTCTGTTATAGATAAAACTTGAAAAGTAATTCTGTCTTTCCTTTTATATGGGTTATATGTGTAAAGGAGCACAAAGCTCATATTCACCAATTTTAAAAAGTGCATATGTCAGAATACCATGAAAAATAATGCCAATATTTTATACCAGTCTAGTCTATTGAAATCAATAAGGCAAATTAAAAAATTAAATTAAAAATTTTAAATTTTAAAAGGGCAACTTTAAAGAGGTTGTTCACTTTTAAATGAATGTAGAGAGTGAAATTCTGACAATTTGCAACTGGTTTTGATTGTTTATTATTTGTGGTTTTTGAGCTACTTGGCTTTTTATGAAGCAGCATATCAGTTTGCAATTTACAGCAATCTGGTTGTTACTGTCCAAATTATCCTAGCAACCAGGCATTGATTTGAATAAAACACTGGATTATGAATAGGGGATGGACTGAATAGAAAGATGAGTAATAAAAAGTAGCACTAACAATACATTTGTAGCCTTAAGGAGCATTTGTGTTTAGATGGAGTTAATGATCCCCTTTTTGAAAGCGTTAAAGGACCAGTAACATAAATCTTTTAAATTAGTTAGTATAGAAGGAAAAAAAAACACAAAGACAAATTAAACTTTTAAATCACTACGTCTTTATTAAGAAATAACTTACTGAAACTCTGCTTGCGCTCCTCTTCAGAGAAGGCGACGATCTATCATGCGGCGCTTGACTTCTTCTCCCTGGCTATCTCCTATAAGGAAGGCAAGGAGGAGAAATCGAGCGCCACACGATGGATCGCCTTTTCTGAAGAAGAGCGGAAGCGGAGTTTCGGTACGTTTTTTCTTAATAAAGACTTAGTGCTTTAAAAATTCAATCTGTCATTGTGAATTTTTTTTGGTTCTAAACTAACTAATTAAAAAAAATGATATTACTGGTCCTTTTAAGAGACAGACGAAGAAAGCAAATAAAATAAATAATAAACTATAAAAAAAATTATTAAGATCAACTGAAAATTGCTTAGAATTAGCCATTCTATAACATACTAAAAGTTAACCTGAAGGTAAGCCACCCATTTAAATGTTATAACAGTAACATTTATGGAAAATAGTAAATACTTATTACACAAAGTAATAATGCCTATATTCAGCACAGTAAATTGCTTTTATTCAACATTTTTTCTGGCACATGGAGTGTCCCTCAGGTTCACGTTTATGCTTGGATGTTCGTTTCCTGAGGGTGGTCTGTTTTGTTCATGTTAGAGCTAGCATGCAGAAAGAACTGCATGGCTAAAAGAAATGTGTGGAATCTCGATGGATATATCTAGACTTGCAGAATGCATCAGCTGAAGGAGGTCAGCTTTTGTTCTAATGACCATGGCCACTTATCTCTATCTTTGGCACTGTAAACATGAAGAGGAATTTGCTTTTTGAAAAAATATTTAGATACAGAACTGGTCTTTAATAAATCTGCTCAGAGATCAGTTGCAAAACTTAAAAAAAAAGAATATACTGGCAGCAGCTTCTGTTCTATTGTTGCAGCTAAAGGCAACTATATATTGGACCACCCATGTCTAGGAACTACCCAACCATATCACTTTCGTGTATTGATACTTTAGGCTTAAGTCACAGGGGGATATTAGTTGCTGCTATTTATAGTTTACTAAATCAATTTGCTTTGTTTATTTTATAAAGGCATTATAGCCTACGGCCTATGGCGGTGCAGATTCAGGCATTGGAGTTCACAGGCGCCATCTTCAGCTGCGCATTTGTCGCAAAACAGAAAATTGCTCCAACTGTGCATGCGCCGTCATGCTGGTCTCATTCCGAAGATTTCCAAAGAGAAGATGGCACCCGTGAACTCCAATGCCTGCATCTGCACCAAGGGGTAAGTAAAAAGTTAGGGGCATTTGCCCGTGGGGGGAGGAGGGTCTATGTAGGGTAGGGAGGTAAGTTTTTTTTTAACTTTTGGGTTGAATTCTCAATTTCTCATAGTGACTAAAACTCCTTTTACCATATAAATGAAAGGGATATCATTGTTCTATAATAAATGCTAGTACTGTGACTGGGACAGTGCCTGTCATAGACATGCCACTTGTTTGAATAGGAAGCTGCTGCAGGCAGAGAAAGACTTCTGAGGTTATCTCTTTCAAACCACCCAGGGTGACACAGGCTTTTGCCTAACATCCCTTTAGGGCAGAGACAAACGTGGAGTTTCGGGGAGATTAAGTAAGCGACAAATCACCTCTTCTTCTGGCGACTAATTTCCCTGAACTGCCTTCCCACTGGCTAGAATTGAATTCATCAGTGGGATGGCACTCGGATCGATTCATTTTACGAAGTCGCCCAAAGTTTCCTCGTGAGGCAACTTTGGGTGACTTTGGAGTCTGCACGTGTGTGTCTTTGCCCTTAGAGAGAATTACTTGTTTCTAGCCCTAAGAAATGGGCAGCATTTTAATTCATGTAACCTGAGTGACAATGGAAATTACACAACCCTCCACTGAAAGCTCCTATTTTACTTTTATCTGCACCAAAGCCTTCTGGCCAATCCCCTCTCCATTGGCACACTTGTCTCCTTAGTTTGCTGCTGTTGAATTTTCACCCTGGACAACCCAAGTCATGGATGTGATACTAGTGATTTCTAAAGTCACTGTATCTACATGGAGACTCATCATTACTTTTTTTTCAGATACGTCAAGGAAACCAAACCACCACAGTCCATATTAAAAGCTGTAGGTCAGAGATTTGGATATTAGCACCTGTGATCTTCTATAGAGATGGTGGTTTGTGTTTGCTAAGATCCAGTAAAGGTGGCCATAGATGCACAGATATTATCATACAAAACTAATTTTCATATGATATTCGGCGCATGCATGTGGGAGACGAACCGACCGATATTGGCAGAAGACTTGAATATTGGTCGCTTGGGATCGGGCTGGGTGGACAATTGTTAGTGCTGAATCATCAGATACAGGTAGAATTCTATTGTTTCTACTTGTATTTCTACCTATATATATAACGATTCAGCTCTACATATATTTAGCTCTCTCTCTCTCTCTCTCACTCTCTCTATATATATATATATTTATATTTAAATATATAAAAACAAACTATCTTTCTTGAAAATATCTTTCCCAGGAAACAACAAATTGTAACTTATTTGGCCACCTTTAGTCTGCTAAAAGAAAATGGTATTCACTGTAGTCATCGTGCATGCTGATACAAAAGCCAACTAATCACCAGCAATTCCAAGTCACTCTGTATCATTTCCAGTCCAAAGTAGCAGCAATCAATAAGCCCTATGTGTCATTGCCCTTATAGTGTGAAGAAAGAGCTCCAAGTGTGACATAACTCATAAAGTACAGTTTATATTATAAAGAAAAAAAGAACAAAACTATCACAGTTTGTGGCTGGGAAGCATGGGCTTCTTTTGTTACTTGTTTATTCATGACAGATATCTTATCAGTGTCTAATATTTGTTTAAGTTGTAGCATGTTATTAGAAACACTAGAAGCTGAACAATCTTTGGATATGTATAAGCTTACCGCTTTTAAGGGTAAGGCCAGACGAGGAGATTCGGGGAGATTTTGTCGTCTGGCGACTTATCGCCACGTCTTTTGCGCGACTATCTCCGAACTGCCTCAGCGTTTTTCCCCCATAGGCTACAGCGCAAAATCGCCTGCGCTAATGCACACGTGGCGATGCATTTTCAATAGTCGCCCAAAGTTGCCTCACTGATGGTGACATGGAACGCAAACATCTTTTGCTTTTATACATAATGTAAAATAAAATATTTTGTATTATTTAAACTTTGGGCTACTGAATTCGCCTTGGTGTTCTGGATTGATGCCTGCTTGCAATTAAAATTTCCAGTTGCAGCATGATTAACATGTCTACTATACTGCTAACTTGCCACATGATTTGAAAATTCATACCACATTTTCTTTATATAAGTTTGTTTTATTTTATAACGTGATTAAAGGGTCAGTATACCCCCTTATTAAACATAAATGCAGTGAATAGGACTTGTGCTGAACATCGGTTTTGCCATTGTTTTAATCATAATGTTTTTTGTACTTACTTGAGATAAATAAGACAAACAGTGAAACTAAATCTACTCCATGTTTGGTCCTTGCTGGTTAGAGAATTCCATTACTAGTAAACAAACAAATCCCTTTTACATATGTTGTGACTGTTTTGTCTTGTATTTCCCACTATGCAGGGGGGTTATCTGTAATCCATTTTGTACAATTTAGTTTCATAGATTTTGAGAAGCAAGTATAGAGACTTATAAATATTTTACATTGTGGGGCAACCCCAGCTGTCCTTCTATACAGGATCACAGGTTGGTTATACAGTTAAATCAGCCCAAGTGACTCATCTATTGATCCATCTGGGTTTTTTGGATTTTCTCACTTTAAGACCTGACGCCATCCGGGTAACAAAGGGCTCCTCTCAACATGAAAGGCGGCTGTTAGAAAATCATCTGTGGTAGGTCAAATATTGTTTTACTCTACAGGTTTTACTCTTTTGTCTTCACTACAAAAAAGGCACTGCTTTGGATGTTTATATATAAACAATACAAATTACCAGGGAACGGGTTTTGGCAGGTTACGTGCAACAAAACAAAACAGTTTTGTTACTTTGTAACACTTTTCAAACTTACCAGTTCATTTGCTATTATGGATAGACAGCAAATGATTTCCTTTTTCTCTGTAATAAAAAAAACAGTACCTTGTACTTGGCCCAAACTAAGATATAATTAATCCTTATTGGAGGCAAAATCAGCCTATTGGGTTTGTTTAATGTTTGCATGATTTTCTAGTAGACTTAAGGTAAAAAGATCCAAATTACGGAAAGATCCATCATCTGGAAAACCCCAGGTCCCAAGCATTCTGGATAGCAGGTCCCATACCTGTACTAGCTATGCTTTTAAGAAGTGCTGCTGCCATTCTGGGTGCAGTATTATGGTAGAATTTCTTGGGGTGAATTTAACAAAAAAAAATCTGCACCTCAGCACTTTTACTGATGCTAATGAGAATATAAACACAAAAGCAGTTTTATCTAATGAGTACAAATCTAAATTGAAAACAACTTTCCAATATACATTTATTAAATAGTCATTGGCTTAAGAGTTAGTTCACGAGGAGATTCGGGGAGATTTGACACCTGTCGATTAATCGCCTCGTCTTCTAGGCGACAATCTCCCCGAACTGCGTTTTCCGAAGTCGCCCGAAGTTTCCTCCGTGAGGCAACTTCGGGTGACTATGGAAAATGCAGCGCCGCATGTGCTTTAGCACAGGTGACTTTTCATTATAGCCTATGGGAAGACACGCTGAGGCAGTTCGGGGAGATTGTCACTTAGAAGATGAGGCGATTAGTCGCCAGGCGACAAAATCTCCCCGAATCTCCTCATGTGAACTAACCCTTAATAACTTTTTTTACAAGATATTTCAATGTAAATAACTATGTCTGTGGCTTACTGCGCTGCTGGATCAGGCTGTTGAAACAAGTGGGCTCTCTTCCAGATAAGATTCTGTTTCCTCTTTCATCCCTCTCCATAGGTCTGTTAATCAGCTGGCTTCTGCTACAGCATACTGTTTTAATAGTCAAAACCAGCAATGCGCCACAGATTCTAGCACCACCATACTTCACTGTAGGTATGGGTAAACCATATCAGGAGCCCTGAATAACACTAGAACATGGCACAAAATAACATATTATGTACTCAAAAAGTAAACTATAAAAGACACATCTGTAGCTTGCCAAACAGCATAAGAGCTAGCTAGTTGCAATTTTTAATTTTTTTGTGGTCAGGTGAGATAAAGACAGAGCTTTTAGCCAAAGTTCAAAGTTATGTTTTTGTTGCAAATCAACTACTGCCCACACCTCAAAAAAACACATTGCTACAGCGAGATAAAGAGGCAGTAGCATGCAATACTTGCAACCTGGGTTTTTCCTACTAACAAATATCTACGTTGTCTTCAATAAGGCTGTTATGCTATAAAAAATTTGAAAACGTTTCAAAATAAAGAATTGTTTATAAAGGACACTATTGGAAATGGCATACTCGTATTTTGAACTGAATATTGTGCTACACATTTCTCAGAAAGTCATTTTTTAAAAATTCTAGTTTATAAACTCTTTAACAAGCAGGGCTTTAACTCTTATTTATTACGCTAATTATATCTCTGTATTTGATGTACACAACCTACTATTGTGCACTACTGAATAACATATTGGCACTTCATAAATAATTGTTAATGTCAGAGATGCATAAAGCTCTGAATTACAGGAAAGCAATCTTTCATAGACTCCATTATAATTAAAATGGAATTAAAATTATTAAAATTATCCATAATATCCATTTTTTCTGTAGTAATCAAACAGTACCTTGTACTTGATCCCAACTAAGATATTGTTAATTCTTACCAAAGGCAAAACAATCCTATAGGGTTTAATCTATGTAAGAACAGGGATCCCTACATTGCTTTGTCTTTTCACAGGATGATAACAGGTACTTGCTACTGGCACCGACATGATTCTTTATTGTCTGGTATGAAAGTGCTTGTTACAGATTGGATGCACAGCCTTCAGCTCTGCTCTCCTTGTGATGCATATGGCTGGTAATGTCATAATACAATATACTCAAACTTCCTCTCTTTGCAGTTTGCCCTTCTTTCTTGACTTTTCTTCTTGCATCAGCTATCATGATGCATAGTATTTTATTAATATTCTTCTTATAAATACTAAAGTGAGGTCATTACTTCGCACTTATCATGCACTACTGTTACTTCATACTTTTTTTAATTTGTTTTCTTCTATTATTCTTTACTTGCATACCTCCGCACTTCATGTTATTGTTTACTGGTTTCCTACCCCTAGTCCGGCCCCCTCTCTGGCCGGCATGTGTTTGTTTGCATATACGTGCACTGTCCCTTTCGCACCACCTCATTTTTTTGTGTATGCGCACACACAGGTTCTTTTGCGCATGCGCATGCCCCACTGTGGGGCATTCCAACCAGCCGGGCTGCCTAGGGCGTCTGCCCAGGCTGGCCGGGCATTGTGGCCATAGACGCAAATAATCCTCGATTTTCAGACCGTAAGTGGAGAGTCCTGAGATTTTTCGTCCCACAGAGATCGGTCGTTTGGTCGATTGGACATGTTAAAAGATTTCTGTCCGCTGCCGACAATTTCTCTGTATGTATTGCCGATCGTACGATTTTCAGTGAAAGACAGTCACCAGCTTTGTCAGACATAAACTTTCGTACGATTGCTGTCAGGATCATTGGCTGATCTATTCTTTTACTACTTTATTTGAACTGAATGATTAGTGGCAGGTCGGTGTTGGGGTAACCGGCTACTGACACCTTCACAGCACGTCTGTACATTCAGAAGTCCGATCATTCAAGGATTCAAACGATCGGATCTTTGCATCTATGGGCAGCTTTAGAAAAATAAGCAAGGGGGGGGGTCCAATTGTGTTCTCTGCACTAAAATGCCAACTTTCCAGTTTAATAACCTGAACTTCAGCTCATAGTTACATAGTTACATAGGGTTGAAAAAAGACAAAGTCCATCAAGTCCATTCAACCCCTCCAAATGAAAACCCAGCATCCATACATACACCCATCCCTACTTTTAATTAAATTCTATATACTCATACCTATACTAACTATAGAGCTTAGTATCAGAATAGCCTTTGATATTATGTCTGTCCAAGAAATCATCCAAGCCATTCTTAAAGGCATTAACTGAATCAGCCATCACAACATCACCCGGCAGTGCATTCCACAACCTCAATGTCCTGACTGTGAAGAACCCCCTACGTTGCTTCAAATGAAAGTTCTTTTCTTCTAGTCTAAAGGGGTGGCCTCTGGTACGGTGATCCACTTTATGGGTAAAAAGGTCCCCTGCCATTTGTCTATAATGTCCTCTAATGTACTTGTAAAGTGTAATCATGTCCCCTCGCAAGCGCCTTTTTTCCAGAGAAAACAACCCCAACCTTGACAGTCTACCCTCATAATTTAAGTCTTCCGTCCCTCTAACCAATTTAGTTGCACGTCTCTGCACTCTCTCCAGTTCATTTATATACCTCTTAAGGACTGGAGTCCAAAACTGCACTGCATACTCCAGATGAGGCCTTACCAAGGACCTATAAAGAGGCATAATTATGTTTTCATCCCTTGAGTTAATGCCCTTTTTTATGCAAGACAGAACTTTATTTGCTTTAGTAGCCACAGAATGACACTGCCCAGAATTAGACAACGTGTTATCTACAAAGACCCCTAGATCCTTCTCATTTAAGGAAACTCCCAACACACTGCCATTTAGTGTATAACTTGCATTTATATTATTTTTGCCAAAGTGCATAACCTTGCATTTATCAACATTGAACCTCATTTTCCAGTTTGCTGCCCAGTTTTCCAGTTTAGACAAATCACTCTGCAAAGGGGCAGCATCCGGCAATGGAACCTATAGTTCTGCACAATTTAGTATCATCTGCAAAAATAGAAACAGTACTTTCAATGCCCACCTCCAGGTCATAGTTACCAGGAGTGGCATTTTGGTGTCCCTGGCAACGAGCTGACACTAGGGCTGCCATCTGGCCAGTATTTTACTGACCTGGCAGGTAAAAATGATGGCTAATCCTAATATTATTAATAGGGAAAAAGGTATTTTTTTTCCAGAAAAGGTTGCAACCCTAGCTGACACTTGAGGCAAGATTCGCACCTTAGCTCCCCTGGTTGAAAGTTTGGTTTTCACCAGGAATGTAAAAATAATGCTTCATGACAATGTTAGTATCAGGAAAAATATATATTATAGGAAAGTCGGTATGTTTTTCCTGCCAACCCTAGCTGCATGCTGTGGCACTATAGAGACCGTAATTCAACAACACAAACTGCAGAGGCATATGGTTCCATCCCACTGATAAAACCAATGAAAAGCTCTCCAGCTGATATACAGAAAACAATGAGCAGCCCTACATGTGTTAAGCCTGCGTGGGAGGGGGAAATATCCCGCCAACAAGCCCCGGCCCTAATGCGTTTTATAAACAAAGAAAGACGTTTTAAACGCTGTTCGCCGGGCAGAATAATACCGGTCGCTAGTACTCCGAACAATAACAAAGACAATACAATACAGACTTGCACTACGACTATTTAATATTATTTTCGTGAACGCAACGTCTCTGGTTACCATGACGCGCACACCCAATGGGTAATCACAGCGCGAGCACGTTCTAAGCACGCCGTGCAGGCTGGGACCCCATTGGCTAGAGGAATGTGCGTGTCACGCCTCTTTCGTCGTCCCCCAACGCGCGTCCATTTTCTGCACCAGAAGTCGCCCGGCGTCTAGCCTGCCAATTACAGTAGTGTACAGTCACTGCGCGTGCGCTTCTCGTCGTCCGAGGCGCAACAGGAGAGTGTGCGCGCTGGAATGCGAGAGGCTGTTAAATGAAGAGGGAGGAGGAGGGCGTAGAGCAAGTAGTGCACGCGCAGGGGCGGGGAAAGTCACAGGAGGGGGTATAGGTGGCGGGGTCTGAAGCAACAGTACGGACAGTCACAGCGGGGGTATCCACTCGAGTCCATGGAGAGGACCGTCTTTCCCGGGTCACGTGTAGCCACCAGCTGCAGCAGCGTTCTCTAACCTTGGGCCGGCACTGCTCCTGCTCTGGTCGCTGCGCGGCTGAGGGGGCGTTGTGTCCCTGCGTGTGTGTGTGAGTGTGTGGAGAAGGAGCGGCGGGGATCGCGAGTGACAGCACAAGCAGCCGAGAGAGGGAGGAGGAGACGCCGCCTCTATGATGAAGTTCAAGCCGAACCAGACTCGGACGTACGACCGGGAGGGCTTTAAGAAACGGGCGGCCTGCCTTTGCTTCAGGAGCGAGCGGGAGGATGAGGTGAGACACCCGGCCTTCTTGAACCCTTTGGCTCCCCCCAGCGGCTGGGTTGTTCATCGTGGAGTGGCGAGGCCTGTCTTTATACAGGAGCGGTCTGGCATGCTGCTTTCCGCCTACAGCTCTGCTTCAACTGCACACCAGCCCTGGGCTGTCCTGCTGGTCTTCTGGGAGTTGTAGTTCCGCCACAGCTTTAAGGAGGCCGGGTTGTACATCCACTGCCCATGTGTTTCTGGCCTGATCAGCTCTTAACCCATCGCTGTCAGCCGAGTATTGGCTATTTGACAGGCTGGGATTGAGTGACACTTCCTATATTTAGCGTGTTGTGTCTCACGTCCCATTTAACCCCGTTTATTCAATGTGGCTGTTGAATTGGAGCAAATTTAATGGCATTTCCCCGGATACTTTGGAAGGAATTATGTTATTGATGGGAGTTGTAGTTGCCTCTGCTTTCCTGTCACTTTTGTCTATTTTTATTTAATGGTATTTTATCTGTGTGTGCATTGCAATTCTTTTTTTAACCTTTAGTAATCGCTTACTTAAGACTTGCAGGTATAATCTATCCCAGGGATATCAGTAGATCTCAAGACACGGTCAACAAACCGCTCGTGTTAATCAGCCTCCTTTTTCATGCCTTTAATTCAGATACTGTATGTATTATGTTAAGGTTACCTAAGAAATATTGTTAAAAATAGCAATATACATTTTCTCATAAATAAGTATTTAAGTCATATTTTCCATAGAACAGAATGCTTTTATGGATGTAGATCATAATGGGACAAGATCACTCTCATTAGTAAGGTATGGTCGCTTCTGATCTATTCATTTCCCCAATGAGCTGTATAACTGTGTCTACAGAAACCATTCTTATGGCCCCTTCCACTGCTCATTTGTTCCCATGGGCTGTCTGGTTTCCCTGTTCTCTCTGTGGGTCTCTTCAGTGACCGCTTTCATGTTTTAGAGGATACCTTTTGAGCACGATATTGGCCAGGTGAAATATCACATTTTTAAAGAACCAGGCACTGCTTTCAATAGCAATTACAACTTGAAAAGCCATTTAAAAATGTTACATTTGCTGAATGTGTGGTGCCTTTCCTCAGAAAACCTTTCCCTTTGTTTTGTTGTAAATTTCTGATCATGGATGAACTGCCTCATGTGTGTATTACAGTGCAGGGATCCTAGGAGTGATTCCAGCCTGGGTACTTTTTACATTAAGTTGTATGTTCACCTCCTTTCTGCATGTATTCCTCCTACAGTCCATACATAAGATGGGACCTCAGGATGAAAGTTCCACTGGGGCAGGAGCTTGTGTACAATCTGTAAGATGTTCCAGTATATTTTGGAAGTGACAGATTCATATGAAAATTCCAAGAATGTGGCCATAGACGCACATATAATATCGTACTAAACTAATTTTTGTACAATATTCAGTGCGTGTATGGTGGGAAAAGAGCCAACCAATATCGGCAGGAGACTTGCATATCGGGCTGGACGGAAAGTTTTGATCAGGTGCCTTTAAAGGCACCCAAACCTCAGCCATTGATAGTACAGAATTGTCAGATACAGGTAGAATTCTATGGTTTCTACCTGTAAATCTGACGATTCAGCTCTGCTCGTGTGTATTGAAATGAAGAATCAGTCTTGGAAAGATCTTTTCCAAGAAAGATTGCAATTGTTACATCTAGCTTATCTGCCAAGGGTCTTTCTACCTCTTTCCCTGATAGAAATCTGGCCAAGATATTGATCAGGGAGGTTTTATTTTTCTGGTAATCGAAGGGCTGATTTGGCTAGTTGCTACAGTCCTCTTCCCTTCAGCGCTCGTTCTGCACCTCAGGACTACAGATGCTTCTGGGCTGGGGATTATTTTGGGACACTTTTCCTACAGAAATATGGTGTCTTTATCCTTCTAATATTGAGACATTCCTAATAATTATCATAAGGTCATCAGTATTGTATTTGCTAAAACAGAATGATACAAAGAAATATTGCAAGGCTTCAGCTTTGCTCAAAAGTCTTACTTCTTGCCCTACTTAAGTAAATTTTTTCTTGTTTTCTTGTAGGGCTGGTGGCTCTCCTTTAAGTTAACTTTTTGTATGTAGTAGAATGGCTAATTTTTAAGCAACTTTTCATTTGGGTTTTTTTTTTTTTCCCCCACCTTCTTCTATTTCCAGCTTTCAAATGGATCAACGGATCATTGGCCCCATTAAAAAAAAAGTCTCTAAGACTACAAATTTATTGTTGTTGTTACTTTTTATTACTGTTCATGCCAGGTCTGGATTCAGAATTAAAATAGGCCCTGGCATTTCAGGTACATAGAGGCCCAATCACCCCACATAGAGGCCCAAACAGCCCCAACCATGCTCACTAAATACTGACTTTCTATGAGACCTTATAGCAGACCCCCTGGCATTTGCCAGAACTCACAGATTGCCTTTCAGGGCCTTGTTCATGCCCTCTCCTATTCATATTCTATTCTGTCATTCAAATCCGTGCATAGTTGCTAGAGTAATTGGACTAATGTTTAGTGTTCTCTTGCATACTTAAGGTCCCCATAGATGCAAAGATTTTTCGTTGATGAACGATTGATTTCAGTGCAATCCGACCAATCCGTCAAATTATGGTGAGGTTAGTGGGAATCGAATGATACGATTTTTCATCCAGCATCTGTCAGAAAATTGATTGTCCAGGTTAAAAAAAAAAAAAATAACGGTCCTAGTGCAATCTATCTATGTTTGCAGGGCCAAGCAGGCAGCTATCCTCCGTTTTCCTGGCAATGTCGCTCGAAATGGTCTTTTTAGTTGATGGACAAATTGTACATTTAAACGATCGTTTCGAGATAATCGTGGTCTCACGATAACAAAAAGATCTTTTAAGGATTTTTACATCTATGGCCAGCTTTACCCTTGCTTTGCACTGTCATTGGAACTTGTATACCAAGTTTTGTGTAAAACTTGCTTGATTGGTATCCTTCTGTGATGGAGTATATAACTGGGCTTCACTAGTCATGGGGGGGGGGAGGCTACTTAAAAATACAACTGATGTAATTAAATACAAGTTTATAATGAATACAAGGTTTGACTTTTCTGGTCACTACTCATAGTATTGCATACAAGGTGACAGGCATAATTGGATTTACACTTTTCAAACTGGACCACTTAATTATATTGTTCAGTTTATAGGGTAAAAGCTGGCAATTATTCTTCATTAATAATTAAGTTGTTTTTCTGTGAGAAATGAAAAAGGGCACTTACAGACACGGCTTTCAATCAGATGATGTATGGTCTATATATTATTATGAATGCTTGAACTTGCATAAGATAGATAGACAAACCCACACAAATTGGCTTGACTAAAATCCGTTTCATTGTTCATGCTATTACCCATGGGTACAATGTAGTTTATTGGCACTGTGCTTGATGCATTCTAAGGGTTCTGGCTCACAGGGAGATTCGTTTCTTACATTTTAATCTGCTCTGCTGCAGGGATATACCATTGGCAATTTACTTTATGGCTGATGGAAAAGTATTTTGGGGAAATCTGAGTGATTTGCTCAGTTTTAGTTTGTTTCCACTATTTTTACGATATTATTTTTCCAATTTTGTTTAAATGGATTGGTCACCTTTCAAATAACTCTATTTTTTTTTTCAGTTTAGTCGTTTTCAGATTGTTCACCAGAAATAGACTCTTTCAGTTACTTTCCATGATTTTT
Source organism: Xenopus petersii (assembly GCA_038501925.1). Classification (NCBI taxonomy): domain Eukaryota; kingdom Metazoa; phylum Chordata; class Amphibia; order Anura; family Pipidae; genus Xenopus; species Xenopus petersii. The sequence continues at coordinate 41,976,590 of CM076677.1, forward strand.
ACAAAGTTTATTGGTGTTTTCAGTGTGGCAGCTCAGTAATCCAGGAGCAGTTTATGAACTGGTTACAGTTTGCTACATTAGTTGATACATCTCTCAGTAGGCTCAGTGTTGCAATATTTTGTAGCTATTGTATCAATTCTAACAGCTGACTAATGAAACTTGGGGATTCTGCTCAGCAGGGACAAATATATGAAATGTAATTTATCTATCCATTTAGAACAGTTTACAGTTGGTGATCCCAATCCTAGACCTGCTTAAGAAAGAAAACTTCAATAATCGAAAACTGCCGCAAATTGAAAGTAGTTGAAAAAAGTCTTTATTTCTAGTGAACTATCTGAAAACTATGGAACTTTTTTTTTTTTTTTTTTTTTTTTTTAAATTTGCCAATAAATTATATTTTTAATGCTGACATACTCAGAACATCAATTCATGTATGTCCCAGACTGTCTCTGGAAGAGCTAGATGTTGAACTTGTGCTGTGCAATCAACATGCTTGGTCCTCATACTGAAAAGTGTAATAGCAAATGTGCTCTGTCTAAAACATTTCTCAGCACTCCCAACTAAACTGTATCTTTGGGTCTCTTTGTTTGTATTTTTTCTTTAGATTGTATGTGTTTTTTTTTTTTTTTTTTTTTTTGTAGTAAGGCTGTCTGCCTTATTTCTATAAAGCCATAGGCACACACAGCAGTATTTTTCAGGCTAAGAGAAACAGATCTGCTCCATGCCCCTGCTCCGTTTTTCTTAGCTACTTTCCCTTCCGTGTAGTCTCACACAGCCTGTGAAGCAAAGATTGGCCAAAGATGGCTCCTATTGCATGTGAGCGCACACAGGCGGATCAATCATATTGATTGAGATGAGGCACAGAGCAGATCCACAGGTCTAATTGGCTGGGAATTAATTAAAGGAACAGTAAAATCAAATAATTATAGTGTTTTAAAAGAATGACAATATAGTTTAGTGTTGCCCTGCACTGGTAGAATTGATGTGTTTTTTTTTCAGAAACACAACTATACAGGGCCGGATTTACATAGAGGCCACCCCTAGGCCCACTGCCGTTCGCCGCCCCTGTCCCCTCCCCTTTATTCGTGCAAATTTTCATCATCAATGGGGAAATTTAAAATATCTCCAGCGCATCCCCAGTGTTTTTGAACCAAAGTGGGTGTGGTTGGGCATCATGCCGCCCCCCTAAAATCCTGCCGCCCTAGGCCCAGGCCTAGGTGGCCTTTCCACAAATCCAGGCCTGCAACTATAGTTTATATAAACAAGCTGCTGTGTAGCCATGGGGGAAGCCATTCAAGCACAGGATACACAGTAGATAACAGATACGTTGTGAAGAATCCCATTGTATACTGCAGAGCTTATCTGTTATCTGCTGTGTATCCTGTGTCTTTTCTCCTTTTTCAGCTTTGAATGGCTGCCCCCATGGCTACACAGCAGCTTATTTATATGAACTATAGTAGTGTTTCTGAAGCAAACACACCAGTTGTAACATTGCAGCAGAATATTTTATTTTCATTACTTAAAAACACTTACATTTTTTGGTATTGCTGTTCCTTTTAAGCTGAAGTTCATAATGCTTTTGTTCTGGAAACATCTAGGGAGGCTGTAGAAAGTGATACTATTTTAAATAGGGATGCATCAAATCCAGGATTCGGTTTGGTATTCAGCCAGGATACAGCCTTTTTCAGCAGGATTTGGATTCGGACGATATGCACTATAATGTTCCATTCCTTATTGAAATCACATGCGCAGGGAATTGTAGGGTTTGGAGGATGCACTCTAAGGACAGCATGCTGATACAAAGTAACAGTAGTCAGCCAGCTCAGCAAAGAAGTCAGACAGATCAGCAGGAGAGCAGGGGACAGGCTTAAGGAACTGTCAGAAACCATTAAAAATCATGAAAAGTCTGCATATTTTTTAATTGATGTATAATGCAAAGTTGCTTGAAACTATGTTTACTTTTCAAAAAGCTTAAGTTATGTTTGTGTGGAGTTCCACTTTAACAATATTAATCTGGCCCTTTGTCCTATAAGGTTAAATGGCTAATTTCCTACAGTCTGAATTCTGCAAGGAAGTAGCTGAAATACTGTATGGGATTCTGTTGATGCCACAAGCCTGCAGCAGCAGCACAGTATTGGGTGTCACTACTTGCTAAAGAGCATTTGTCCAACAGTGGTAATCCCTTGTCTGTGGAGAAAGAGTGAGCCACCTTTTTCCATGGCTTTACAATGTTGCCAAACAAGCAGATCTTTTGCTATTTTTGGCCAGTCAGGTGATAGGCTAAATCAGGTCTTCCTAATATTTTGCTCCTTGGGCCAGAGTTTGGATGACATGGATCGTTTGCAGACCCTTTAGGAGCCATACTTGCACAGAGAATGAAACTGTTCATATATAAATCAGCTGTGTGAATAAATTGTGTGCATCCATTATTAAGAAGGAAATCTAAACTAATGTACCCATTGTTTTTGTAGATTTATGAAGTTGGCAATTTTTAAAACTAGGGATGAACTCCTGAATCCTTCGCAAAAGATTTAGCCAAATATCGAACCAAATCCTGGAAAAAGGGAAAACATTTTTTACTTCCTTGTTTTGTGATTAAAAAGTCAAGCGCTTTCCCTCTGCACCCCTAATTTGCATATGAAAATTCGGATTCTGCCGAAAAAGTCCAAATCCTGCATTCGGTGCATCCCTATTTTTAAACATACTATCCAACGTCTACTTGTGGGTTTTAATATTCAATAATTCAAGATATTATGTATCTATACTAGTTGCATATTCTGTATTTGTCTAGTGTTGTGACTTGCTGCTATTGATGGGCGAATCTGACCCATTTTGCTTTGGAAAAAAATGCATGAAACTGAAAGTTTGCAGAAATACATTAGTCTATGGGCAACTTTTTTTTTTTTCTTTTCACTCGAGTCTATGGGCGTCATTTTCGGGCGAAACTTGGCGAAAAATTTCACTCAATCAGTACTCTCCCTCTGCTTGGGGCTGAACATTTCAGCATAATCCATATTGGGTCCACTGCTTACTGACCTTATTATATCTGTGCACTGAGCAGAGGGAAACAGTTGCTGCCACTAGGTGAAAAGTACCCCACCAGGTAGATGGAAGATGGGAAAAGTCCATAGCAACTTTATTTGAGAAAAGTATTAAAGATACAATGGCTTTTGGTAAACCTCATTTTACCCTTCTATTTGGCATAAGTGTAAATTCATTTGAAAGCACAAAATATGGAAAAATTGACCCACCTTCACCAAAATGTAAGTGTGAAAATCGGCACTGAAAATATTGGCGTGTTTTGGATATCCTTAATTTAATTACTTTTTTCATGTTCCTTATTATTAAGGGTAAGGGCACACCTGGGGATTCGGGGAGATTTAGTTGCCTGGCGACTAATCACCTCTTCTTTGGGGCAACTGATCTCCCTGAACGCCTTCCCTCTGTCTTGCTTCGGCTATAATGGAAAGTCGCCTGTGGCATGGCACACGCGGGGCTTTGTATTCCGAAGTCGCCCGAAGTTTCCTCGTTAGGCGACTTCAGAATACGAAGTGCCGCATGTGCCATGCCGCAGGCTACTTTTCATTGTAGCCGGCACAAGACAGAGGGAAGGCGTTCAGGGAGATTCGTCGACCTTACCCTCAGAGTTGAATTAGCCCTGTTGAGATGTTTTGCCTTTAAACAGCCCTGTTTACCTGCGACAGCTGCCTATGCTACCCAGCAAGATTGTATAATTGAGGAATGGTAACCAGCACATCTCTACTCGGAAATGCTCAAGCAAGTGTTTGTGAGTGGAGGACAACTAGTTGCCGTTCATTGTGCTCCTATGCACATTGTCTCTTATTGGATATCATTAGCAGCATTCACAAGAGGATTGATGTTTTGACTGCTACAAGGTTGGTTTAAACATACATGTTTTGTAAACCTAAAAGAATGCTCCTTCTTTCATGTGTTGCTCACTAAAGTTTGAGGAACAACAAATCTGCAATGTATCAGTTAGATGTGCCTGTATCCGGGCCAACTCCGTAGTTCCAGGTACAGTCCCAGTTTAAGGCTGAAACTAGAGGAAAATAAGCCCCTGTAGCATTAGCTGTAAGGAAGCATCAACTACAACCTTAGACTTAGATAAGTATGGGTGATTCTTCATCTGGCTCATTATCCTAATATTTCTCTAAAGAACCAGGAGGTTCCACAATTCTAATAGTTTCATTTTCAGTGCTTAGTGCAAAAGCTATAGACATCTCTTTATGCAAACAAGCGACAAAAAATATTTTTAGCCTGAGCTCATTTTAATGAAGCTGTGTGGAAAAAGGGCGTGTATTGTCACTTTGTCTAGTGCACTGGCAGGTCTGTTTCCTTAAATGTTAAGTATAAGTGCTTCTTTCTGAAACTGGATCTTAAGCTAGAGACCTTTGCTGGAATTGCATTGGCAGCTCCTTGTGAAAAGACATGTGAGTTATCTCTTAGAGTCCCCGAATACTATAATGCCTGCCTTAATTGCTGTAAATTGTGGAAAGTGCTCTGAGTCCCACAGGGCATAATTGAATTGTAAATATAGTGCTCCTTTGCACTTCCATAACTCCCTTATTACCAGGTGCAGTTTTCTTGACAAATCCAAAAAACTTGCTACTCAGCTGCTGCAATCTATACAGGCCTGTCAAAAAAGGGGCCAAAAATGCTGGAATATAGCCCCCAACTCCAAAGGGCACCCAAATCAAAAGTTCAAAAATATATTCCCAGTCAATACTCTCAAAGTTAAAAAGTTGCTTTATATTTATCATAAATATTAAAAAGTAGGCATACAGAACAATTAGGCGGAGCATCAATTGGTCTGTTTGCCTACTTTTTAATATTTATGATAAATAAAGAGTGACTTTTTAACTTTGAGAGTATTGACTGGGAATATATTTTTGAACTTTCAGTTTTCTTGACAGACATACATGAAATACTATACTATTTATAATGACAGGTTGGCCTGCTTTTCAGGATGATGTATTAGGGAGGTGCACCAATTCTTCCCTTTTATCTGTGTATAGTACTCTTATGTAATAATAATGGTATGTATGTAAACTTTATTTATAAAGCTCTGTTAAGGAGCCGCAGCACTGCACAGTGCATAAAAGTACTATATATATATAGATATAGATATAGTGGGAAGGAGGCCCCTGCCCTGTAGAGCTTACAGTCTAAGTTTTAATATTGTAAGCGTGAAAGTTAGACTAGTTAATGGACAGTCACATTGTTTCTCTAGCATTAGTCAGTTGGCTATAAAATATTTAGTCAACTATAAGCGGTCCTGTGCACTCAACCCATTATCAATATATTTAAGACAGAGGCATTTTGTGCATACTGCTACTAAAAAATGCCTTACCCTTTAAACAACACAGGAATTGTTTGTCCATATATTGCAATATATTTAAGCTGGCCAACTACGTCAAAGTCATCCCATATCTGGCCAGTCCTATGCTCAATTTTATCTGATTCATTAAGAATTCTATTGCTTCATTATACATTTTACAAAAGGATTAAGTTTTACTGTGTTGTTTAAAGGGTAAGGCATTTTTCAGTAGCAGTATGCACAAAATGTCTCTTGTCTTAAATATATTGATAATGGGTTGAGTGCAGAGGACCTTTTGTAGTTGACTATATGTATTTTGTGGTCACACCCTCATTGCACCCCCGCCTAATGGTTTTAAAAAATAGTGGCGAGCACAACTTTCCCTTGTTTGTTATGGCTATAAAACATTGTTAGCAGACCTCTTGGGACATCGCAGCTAAAACCATTGCTAAGAATCATTGTGACAAACGTCACCCAACGATCTCACTGTTGGTCTGCTTGGGTTTGCCAGATTAAATTGCAAGTCTGTTGGGAACAATGTAGATTAGAAACTTGTGTGCACACATGAAATTGAATCTTGCCCAAGTAATCATCTCAATGGAGACAGTGTTCTGGCCTCGGTGCAGCCTTTTACACTTTTAGATACTGTGTTCTTTCAGTTTCTCTTTCATGTGTATACACACACATTTCAGTGCTGCATGTTGTTTCATTATGTACTTTTTCCAATTAGCACGTTTGCTTAGTTGGGCACTTGATATGAGGGATAATTAGCAATGCATATTTTAGGGTGGTGGCACATATGGCTACTTGGAGAGATTAGTTGCCCAGTGACAAATCTGCTCTACTTCGGGCGACTAATCTCCCCAACATGCCTTCCCGTCGACTAGAATGTAAATCGACGACAGGATAGTTTGGTTTGTTAGATTTAAATCCTACTTAATTTTGTACTATTTTATGTAGGTGTATGCTGGCCTTGCCCTTAGAACGTTCTCCCCTTGTTATGGCTGTTTGGCTGATCAATCAGACAGCATACCAGATCACCCACTTATTAGTTAGATTGGCCTATGAATAAGTACCAATTGGTAGGAAACGTGTAAGGCAACAAATTATGATGTCTTAAAAATCCCATCTGATTGAGGACCACATTGGTTTGTTGATGCGGTCCTCGATCCAGCTGCCCAAATTCTCCTTGTTGTGATGGGCCCACGATCGATTATTTTTGTCTTTTATATTTTGCATATTTGCAGACCCTTATTAGGTTATTGTCCACCGCCATCTTTGACATCTTGCATGCATACATTTGAATGCCCCAGTCCTTCAGATGCTATCAATGAAATATAGTACTTATATGCAAGTCACTGCAGGGTACCCTTTAAGTTGTGATCCCACAGCAGCTTTGAACCCTGCCTGTTTTATTTTTATATATGTGCATCCAACCCCACTAAACAGTTGCAGTATAAGCCCAACTCATAAAAGATAATATATATATATGATATGAAAATATATTATTTTATTTTTTTTATTTTTTTTAATGTCACCCTTGGGAGATGCAATTTTCAACGTATAGATTTAACCATACCCATCAATGAACTTCAAGCCAATTGAAGTGTGTCATGCCTAAATGCATCCAGGCCACTGAGGTTGATATGGTAGGCATATTAAGAATGTGTTTGCTAGAGCTGAAGGGGACAAGAAGGGGGTTAGCTTTGACCCAGTCTGAGCATTAAATTTAACTGTAACTCTTGAGTAATCACTGGCAGGTGAAGATGGACATATTTGAGGTTTGGGCAGCCTTGAAAACTGTAATTGTAGGACACTGCCAAAATACACGACAGCAGTAGGTCAGATGGCATACTCTCCAAGTATTTTTCAAAGTTCTTAAAGGTACAGTAACATCAAAAAAATGTGTATTTTTAAGTAATAAATACATATGTTGTGTTGCCCTGCACTGGTAAAAGTGGGGTGTTTGTTTCAGAAAGACTATCATAGTTTATATAAACATGCTTCTGTGTAGCCACGGGGGCAGCCATTTAGTCACAACACAAACAGTAGATAACAGATAAAATATGTAGAATGCCATTGTATACTACATGGCTTATCTGTTATCAGCTGTGTATCTTGTGCCGCCCTTTTCTCTCTTTTTCAGTTTTGAATGGCAGCTTCCACAGAAACCCAGCAGCTTGTTTATATAAACTAGTAGACTTTTTGTCACGACAACAAGGAAGTAAAAAGTGTTTTCCCCTTCCCACTCCTAATTTGCATATGCAAATTCAGTTTGGTATTCGGCCGAATCTTTCGAGAAGGATTCAGGGGTTCGGCCAAATCCAAAATAGTGGATACGGTGCATCCCTATTTCATTCATTTTTTACACTTTCATTTGTTGGTGCTACTGTTCCTTTAAACATAGGTGAATGCTGATTCTGATGGTTGTAGTGCATGTTTTGTCAGCCCCTCTCCCAATGCTGCTTGAGTTCTAATAACTTTGTGATCCTTTACTAATGTAGCTTTGACCTGTTTCAGAAAATAAAAGCAATTGGTTGGTTACTATGGACTACTAAAATTCACATTTCTTTGTATAGCAATTCTCATGCTTGTCATTTTTAAAGTCAGATTACATTAAGTGATCGTTAAAAAGACTGTGTGTATGCACTTCTTTATAGTTAGCTTGCTTTATATTTACAACCACTGAAATTTAGTAGCATTTTGAGCTTAACATTACAATTCTGCACACTTGCATTTACAGTAACTATAAGGGGCAGATTTACTAAGGTTCGAGTGAATTTTCGAAGTTAAAGTTAGAATTTCAAAGTCATTTTTTGGATACTTCGACCATCGAATAGACGACTTCGACTTGAAGTTAAATCGTTTGAATATTAGACCATTCAATAATCGAAGTACTGTCTCTTTAAAAAAAAAAACTTAGACTTCAATACTTCACCGAATTAAACCTGCTGAAGTGCTATGGGGACCTTCTAGACCATTTTTCCAAGTCTTTACACACATCGAAGTAAAATCGTTGGATCGTACGCTAAAATCGTTTGAACCGTTCGATCGAACGATTTTACTTTGATTGTACGATGGCCAAATTCGGTGAAAAATACTTTCAATTCGAGGGTCGAATTTCGAAGTATTTATCACTTCAAAATTCTACCCTTGATAAGTCTGCCTCTGTGTGTTTTTTTTATTTCTTTTTAATTACATTGTAATGCAGATAGGTATTCTATTAAAAAAAAAAAAAAAACAACAAATCTCAAGGGGTTCTAATACAATACACAAAATTAAATACACTTACAGTTCTTTCCCGAGCACTTTTGCAATGTAATTATCCTAAACTGCCTCTAAAAGCCTTTTTCTGATGAAACTTCTTTGAAAGGCATTGAGGATTATGATGCTTGGCTGGGTAGGTGTTAAAACCCTGTTTAGAAGCTAATTTCTACCTCAAACAGTGATTGATCAGTATTCACAATATACATATGCTTTTTTTTCTATTCTGGATATAGTGTCCTTTTTATGCCCTCCTTCTATTCCTCCTTAATCATGGGACTTGATATCATTAGAATGTTTTCATAATGCAATTGTATATCAACATTTAAAATATACAGACAGTATAGGTACTAAACACATTTAATATGCAATTTATCATGTACCAGGTGACATTATTATTAACTGGCCTTGAAACCATAACTTCTACTTTGACATATTACTAGCTAAAAGTGGAATTTGCTTTGAATATTTTTTATTTTCGTGGTCAGCTTTACAGAAACAGAACAGCATCTCCGTGTTTTATTCACCTTGGATTTGTATACCATAGCAAATGCTGATTAGAAATATTTTACAAAGCCGTGGCTAATTTGGCGTAATGCTTTCCTTCCGTGCAATGTTATTGTTTATGGGAAATCTGGCATGACTGAAAGGTACTTTTGTCTACTAAGCAGAAAAAGGGAAATCGACCATAATAATTTACATCCTTTTAGCTTTGACTCGTTACATTGTACTTATTTGTGATTTATACAGTATTTGTAGCATCATACTTGATATACACTACCATAACATGTTCTAAACTAAAACCTGGAACTGCAAAATTAAAGAAAAACCATAATGTAGGGCTCTATAAAAAATATATTGCATAAAACAGCTCATATGTTAAACCCTGCTTGTGTAAATAAACCATTTTCATAATAATTCAGTTCACAAAGGATTCAGGGGTTCAGCCGAATCCAAAATAGTGGATTCGGTGCATCCCTACTTTTTTAGTACAGCTCTCGTTATGTTCAGACAGAACTATTACACTCAGAGGTGGGATGGGTGGGCAGGTTGCAAGCAGATGGCAGGCTGTGTTTGCTAGCCTGACCTCTCCACACTTTTTGAGCCCCACTAGTAATGGAAAGGTGGTTACTTATATTCACATGCTTGCCCCACCCTGCTTCCTTCAATCATGTCTGATATAGAATGGGGTGGCCATGGGTATATACATTGGCAGGCCAGATTAGGGTCAGGTGCGTCGGAAAAAAAATCTTCAAACCATGTGACTAATTGTTAGAACATAAACGGTTTGTCGGAAGTGTGAGAATTTCATATGTAGTTGGCTACAAACATACCTAACCTCATTCTACATAATAACAAGTGGAAGCAGTGGAAATGTGTCTACTTGCGTGATAACCGAGGCTGACCGAAAGTTACCATAGAATACTACCTTTGGCATTATCTATTCAGCCAGGTCAAATTTGAAGGAGGGCAATATCTGCCTATGTTTTCTATGGTGTCTGCTAGTGGCACTGTACCATTGAAACTAAAACTTAAGGCTTTGGTGTCTAATGACAGTTCTGTGCTTCATACTCTTCAACAGTCATGGGGTATATTTATCAAAGAGTAAAGCTAGAGATCACAACAGTCACAGAGTGAAATTCTACCACTCTCCATTCATTTCTATGGGAAGGATGAACTTTCACCTATAGATAAATACTCTTTAAAATCCCATAGAAATGAATGGAGAGTGGCAGAATTTCACTCTAGAGGACTATGGAGATCTCTCACTCTTTGATAAATATAACCCATGGAATGATCTTTATCATTAAAATCAATAAATGCTCCCATGTACAAATTTAAGTCCATACAGGATGGACTTGTAAAGATGGCATTGTGATTCGTACCACTGACCCTGTATAATGGCTGCTGACCGTTTAGGTGTAGCTAGAGGGTTTGTTTTGTTTCTGGAGGTGGTTTTAGAAGCATGCCTATATACCGTATATACTCGTGTATAAGCCGACCCGTGTATAAGCCGAGGTACCTAATTTACCTAAGAAAACTGGAAAAATGTATTGACTCGTGTATAAGCCTAGGGGCCCCATGTCAGATTTCAAAATGTGAATGTGTAATCATGTTTTATGGCATAGAAATCTATCTAAAACTATTTAAAAGAGCCTCCCCATAATTCCATCAGCAGGAACATGACACTGCAAAAATATGCTTACCCTGAGAAGGATCAGTGTGGGCCAGGTTATAAATAGGACACAGTTCTCTAGCACAGACGCATAGTGATGCCACTGCTGATCCGACGGGGTGAAAACATCAAAATCCCTCATAAAATGGCTGGAGAAATGTTCCCCTTTACACCCAGCACCCTGCGAGCCCTGCAGAGACAGAGGGAGCAACTGGAGAGCGAAGATCGAAGGAGAGCGTTGAGCATCGAACTCTTGTCCCGCAGAGCTTTGACTTCCAGCCCAGCAGTGCGACCCCCTGTGACCCGGCCCCAGCAGGACTGTCTGTGACTGACTGTCACGATCGCCGCCCGGAGCAGGTCCAGGAGCTCCGGGCGGCGCGTCCTTCCCTGCCGGCGTTCGCTCCCAAAATGGCGGCGCCCATGGCCGCCACGTGGGTAGCGGCCGGACCTGCTCCGGGCGGCGATCGTGACAGTCAGTCACAGACAGTCCTGCTGGGGCCGCGGAAGGAGCGGATGCTCCCCTGCCTATAGTAAATATTGCTGGGAATGGAAGAAAATGAGAGCTACCCTGCGTATGACCCGCGTATAAGCCGAGGTTGAGTTTTTCAGCACATTTTGGGTGCTGAAAAACTCGGCTTATACGCGAGTATATACGGTAAGTGGTAAAAAAGCTTGGCAATTGCCTGTTTTGCTTTAGTCTTTGGCAAGGCAATGGGATGTACTTCATGATTTAAGCATTATTAAAAAAAATCCTCAATAGCCTGTTAAAGGGGAGGTACACACACACCTCCTCTTTCTATTCATGCCCTATCTTATTTATATTCCACTCTCCCATTCAAATCATTGAATTCTGAAATTGTAAACTGCTGAATAAAATGCTAAATAACAAAAAAAAAAAAAGAAAACTAATTGCAAATGTTTCCAAAAAAACATTCAATTCATTGTACTAAAAAGTCATTTTAAAAGTAAACAACACATTTCAACAGTGTATATCGATCGTCATTGGTTATAATTGGTGCTTAGTTATGCTATTTTTATCGTATGGGGTCTACATGTAAAGTATAGTGTAATTCAGTATATTGGAAGAATGGTTGGCAGTTACATGTGTAACATGTTGATATTGTTTGGCATTTAGTGATTGGGTAAAATGATGTAAACTACAAAACTACCTTGTAAACTACAAAAGAGTGACAGACTTAGACAGACTAGAGGCTGGAAAATCTAAGCATTAGGCAACCATTACAGATGTTTTGCCTCTTGTGTGCAGTGGGGCTACAATTTCTCAGTGGGCCATTTCTCTAATGCATAGTTACATAGTTACATAGTTAAATTGGGTTGAAAAAAGACAAAGTCCATCAAGTTCAACCCCTCCAAATGAAAACCCATCATCCATACACACACCCCTCCCTACTTTTAATTAAAATTCTTTATACCCATACCTATACTAACTATAGAGTTTAGTATCACAATAGCCTTGGATATTATGTCTGTCCAAAAAATCATCCAAGCCATTCTTAAAGGCATTAACTGAATCAGCCATCACAACATCACCCGGCAGTGCATTCCACAACCTCACTGTCCTGACTGTGAAGAACCCTCTACGTTGCTTCAAATGAAAGTTCTTTTCTTCTAGTCTAAAGGGGTGGCCTCTGGTACGGTGATCCACTTTATGGGTAAAAAGGTCCCCTGCCATTTGTCTATAATGTCCTCTAATGTACTTGTAAAGTGTAATCATGTCCCCTCGCAAGCGCCTTTTTTCCAGAGAAAACAACCCCAACCTTGACAGTCTACCCTCATAATTTAAGTCTTCCGTCCCTCTAACCAATTTAGTTGCACGTCTCTGCACTCTCTCCAGCTCATTTATATCCCTCTTAAGGACTGGAGTCCAAAACTGAACTGCATACTCCAGATGAGGCCTCACCAAGGACCTATAAAGAGGCATAATTATGTTTTCATCCCTTGAGTTAATGCCCTTTTTTATGCAAGACAGAACTTTATTTGCTTTAGTAGCCACAGAATGACACTGCCCAGAATTAGACAACGTGTAATCTACAAAGACCCCTAGATCCTTTTCATTTAAGGAAACTCCCAACACACTGCCATTTAGTGTATAACTTGCATTTATATTATTTTTGCCAAAGTGCATAACCTTGCATTTATCAACGTTGAACCTCATTTTCCAGTTTGCTGTCCAGTTTTCCAGTTTAGACAGATCACTTTGCAAAGTGGCAGCATCCTGCATGGAACCTATAGTTCTGCACAATTTAGTATCATCTGCAAAAATAGAAACAGTACTTTCAATGCCCACCTCCAGGTCATTAATAAACAAGTTGAAAAGCAAGGGACCTAGTACAGAGCCCTGCGGTACTCCACTAACAACACTGGTCCAATTAGAAAATGTTCCATTTACCACCACTCTTTGTAGTCTATCTTTTAGCCAGTTCTCTATCCAGGTACAAATACTATGTTCCAGGCCAACATTCCTTAATTTAACCAGTAACCTTTTGTGTGGCACTGTATCAAATGCTTTAGCAAAGTCTAAGTAAATCACATCCACTGCCATCCCAGAATCGAGGTCTCTACTTACATTCTCGTAAAAAGAAATTAAGTTAGTCTGGCAAGATCTATTACGCATAAAACCATGCTGGCACAAACTCATAGTATTATGATTTGCTATGAAGTCCAGTATCTTATCCTTTATTAACCCTTCGAAAAGCTTTCCTAATACTGACGTCAGACTAACTGGCCTATAGTTTTGAGGCTGAGAACGGGATCCTTTTTTGAATAGAGGCACCACATTAGCAATTCGCCAGTCTCTCGGCACAATGCCAGATCTCAATGAATCCTGAAAAATTAAGTAAAGAGGTTTGGCAATCACAGAGCTAAGCTCGCTTGGGATGAATACCATCTGGCCCTGGACCTTTGTTAATCTTAACATGTTCAAGTCTCTTTTGAATTTCTTCATGTGTGAACCATGCATCATTAGTTGTATTACTAGAATTGGGAGTGTTAAGAAGGAAACCTTCACTTACTGGTTCTTCATTTGTGTACACAGATGAAAAATACGAGTTCAGAATCTGCGCTTTTATTTTGTTTTCATCAACCAGCTGACCCCCCTCTGATAGTAAGGGTCCCACCCCTTCCTGCTTAATTTTTTTACTATTGACATGCAGTGATCCCAAACCAGTAGCTCGCGAGCAACATGTTGCTCCCCAACCCCTTGGCTCCAACTCCCAGTGGCTTCAAAACAGGTGCTTATTTTTGAATTCCAGGCTTGGAGGCTAGCTTTGGTTGCTTAAAAACTGTCTGTTCTGCCAAATAGAGCCTCCTGTCGGCTACCAGTCCATATAAGGGCTACCAAACAGCCAATAACAGCCCTTATTTGACATCCCCGTGGAGTTTTTAATACTGGTGTTGCTCCCCAACTCTTTTTTACATTCAAATGTTGCTCACGAGTAAAAAAGGTTGGGGACCCCTGCTTAATGTAATCTTTAGTGTGCAGCACAAGTGCCAGTTTTGCTTCCCACCTCTTAACACATATAAGTAACAACGTGGATAAGCTTTTTAGCATGCTAACCAGTTTTGTTTGGTTTATAATCACAATGCCTTGGTGTCTGCATTTAAAATTGTGCCCTACTTTGCAGGTTCTATTGGTGAGCAGTAGTCGGTATCCAGATCAGTGGATTGTTCCTGGAGGAGGGATGGAGCCAGAAGAGGAGCCAGGTGGTGCTGCTGTGAGAGAAGTCTATGAGGAGGTATCCATTAGAAAACTCTATATTTGACTGGATTTGACCCTGCATTTTCTTTTTACAGCTGGCAATTTAAAAAACCATGAGCAAGAGGTTAAATGAGTCGTTATACTAAAGATAGTAAACATCTATTGACCCACATGCTATAAATGAGTAAATGCAATTCAGAAGAAAATACTTTATGCTTATGTTCAGGTGTTTGCATTGTAGTTAAACAAGAATATCCTGTTCATCCTCCCTTGTGTGGCATATGCCTTGCCTTAGTGACCTTCACGTTGTCACCCATGCTGCAAGTTATTTCTGAGCATTTATTATAGTGTATTGTTCATTAACCTTGAACTGAAGTCCGATTTTCTGGCACAAATATTCACTAGGAAATATAAACTAATAAATAAAGAAACAACACTTGTGTAAAATATGAGCCAAATTACAGCTCCTTGGTCTTGCTGTGTTATAAACTGCCTCAGGCTGGATCCTAATCATAGCAACAAAATAAAGAAGGAAAAGTAACCCGTTGAAAATTGCATTGCCTTGCCCTACCTTAGAGGGCCCGCTACGGTAGGGTGGTGTGGTGCAATTTTCAAAGGGTTACTTTTCCTTTATTTTGTGCTAGTATATGTTTTTGACCATTCTCATCACTCTACCTCTGGTGATTTAGTAGTGGTGCTGTCCCTAGTATCTATGGAATTCAGTTCCTTTGGCTTAGGCTTACAGATAAAGCTGTAAGCCCTATATCACCACTCCACAGATATCTAGTATAGGTCAATCTACAAACCACTCTACTCAGTGATAGCAATACATATGAACCCTTAAAGAAAGACCCAACCAGTGGTTACAAGAAAAAGGTGATAGGTTGCCTACAACAACTTGAAAAGGACAAAGCCATTGATTGAGTTTTATACCACCGCCTGTACCCCAGAGAAGCCACACCATGCTTATATGGACCAAGATACACAAAGAAGGAGCCCCACTAAGACCCATTGTCAGCAGCATAAATTCAGTGACATGCAACATTGCAAAATTCTTGGCTAACATCTTAGCCCCGTTGGTAGGCAATACAGTGCATCATATCCAGAATGCCAAAGAGTTTGTAACCAAGATTCGCGGCGTTACACTAGAGGCAGAAGAAACAATGGTATCCTATGATGTCACTTCATTGTGCACATGTATACCTACGACAGAGGCAATTGAGACTGTAAGAAAGCTACTGCAACAAGATAACACCCTCAGCAGCAGAACGAAGCTCAGTCCCAACCAAGTATGTTTGTTGCTAGATTTGTGCCTTAACACCACATACTTCAAGTACAAGGACCTTTTTTATAGACAAAAACATGGCTGTGCAATGGGTTCTCCAGTCTCTCACATTGTAGCAAACTTGTACATGGAGGAAGTGGAAAGGAGGGCCTTACTTACTTTCCAGGGGACTACACCGAGTCACTAGTTCAGGTATGTGGATGACACATGGGTTAAAATCAGATCCAATGAACTGGCGGCCTTTACCGAACACATTAACTCAGTGACTTTTTGGACTGTTTGATATGCATCCAAGAGGGGGGTAACTCGAAGACGGAAGAATACAGGAAACCTACTCATACGGATCAATATATGTTGGTTGATTCCCACCATCCACTGGAAAACAAACTGGGTGTCAGAACTCTGCACCACAGGACGGAATGTGTGGCAACTGAAACAAAGTACAAAGACAGAGCAAAAACACCTCATAGGAGCTTATGAAAGTGTGTGGCTTCCCAGACTGGGCCTGTGTCAAAACAGCAGCTACCAAGCCCAACAGGAAGACCAATAGAAATAACAGCCCAGAGACACATAGTAGGTGAAACATAGTCATCCCATATGTAGCTGGAGTGTCAGAAAACCACGTCCCTGTGTTTTTTCAAACCTAGCAACACACTGAGACAAAAACTGGTACACATAAAGGATCCAACACCAAAAGGAAAAACAAAGCAATGTAGCGAGGAGTGCACAGATCTTACATTGGGGAGACAAAACAACTGCTCACCAAGCGAATGGCTCAGCACAGGAGGGCAAACTCTACAGGGCAAAACTCTGCTGTCTTTCTACACCTAAAAGACAAGGGACACTCCTTTGAAAATAGCAAGGTCCAAATCTTGGACAAAGAAGACTGCTGGTTTGAACGAGGCATGAAAGAGGCGATTCATGTCAAGGTGGAGAAACCATCCATGAACAGAGGCGGGAGCCTTCAACACCACCTGTCTGCTACATACAATGCTGTTCTAACATCTGTACCCCGGCAGTTTCAGAACACTTCACACATCCATTCATGCAACTCTCACAAGTAACAGCTGTATCTAGGAGTTGCATGACACATTGGATAATCCTATCACAGTAACTACACAGAATCAACACCTCTGTAAATCTCAGATGTCACCTCTTTGCAGAGTTACAATTTCCCACACCAGTCTGTTGAACTGAAGAAGCTGCTTGGATGAGTAGTGAAAGGTCTTCAATGATCAATCAGCAAGTCCAGTTGTTTTTAGATTTACCTATACTAGATATACCATGACCTGGATGAATGAAAATCTTCATAGTCACACCCACAGATAGATATATAGATATATGAAGCACCAGGGTGATCTGGCAACAGACCGAGTCAGCAGCTTATTGGCCCATGTGTGGGGCCATCCGATTGATATCTGGGCAAAAGTTGGCCACATCTTGATCGGTTAAAAAATCCTGTCGCTTCTGTTTGTCTATGCGGTCCTGCGATCTGACCACCCGTATCGGATCCATTATGATCCGATTGTTGGGCCCTAGGGCCCATGATCGGATCAGCCTGATATCGCCCACTTCCATGTGGGCATATCGGGGAGAGAGCTGATTGCTAAGTCTATGGCCACCTTAACTCTCATAGTTGGTAGTCCTTGTTGATTAGGGATTTTTTTTGTAGCCTATAATTAAGTGCATATAGTAGAAAACATTTTACACTGTACTTTGTGTAAAATGGAACGGTCGTCTCCCATGGACTCTCTATCCAAATAATCCAAATTTGATTTGGATTTGAAAAATGGTTTCCGTATTCTCTTCAAAAATAAAACAGGACTTGTCGTTAATCCAAACTAAGATATTTATTCTTATTGGAAGCAGAACCAGTCTTATAGGTTTATTTAATGTTTACGTGATTATATAGTAGAGTTGGGGTATTAAGATCCAAATTACAGAAAGATCAGTTATCCAGAAAATCCCAGGCCCCCAGCATTCTGGATAACCGGTCCCATAACTGTACTGGTTTTGCTTTTATTGTGCGTGTTTACATGTGATTTTGTGAGTACCTGCTGTAAGTTTACATCAAGTTTGTTATTGGCATAGTGTAGAACATACCTTTCGTTTCTGTAGGCGTCTTTATAGTGTAAATGTTGTTTCTTTGTTGGCCCAGCATTATTGATGGTTTCTTAAAGGGGCAGTACACCCCTTATTTAACGCAAGCTAAATTAATAGGGCTTGTTCTAGAAATACTTTAATACTTTTAAAATACTTTTTGCCTCAGGAAAAATCTTAGATTTTTGTTATTTCTTGAGTTACACAGGGCAAACCAAGAATTTGAAGTTACTTCATGTTTGGTCCTTGTGATATCACAATGTGATGTTAAAAATTCTGTACTGTTTTTAAAATAATAAAACTTGCTATTCTTCTCCCAGCAATCCATCTTCTATTTATGTAGAAGTTCAAGATTTTGATGGACAGTTCGGTTAAATGCATTGTATCCTATGTTCAGATACCGTATATACCCGAGTATAAGCCGAGTTTTTCAGCATCCAAAATGTGCTGGAAAAGTCTACTTCGGCTTATACTCGGGTCAGCGGTATCCCACCTGTGTAGCTGAGATTGCAGTCACTTTTAATCATTCCTATACCAACAGTTCACTTGGGGAGAGACTGCAATATCCAACAATGCCCTCTGTTGGTTATATGAAAGAATAACCGTGCGCCCTCTGTTGGTTATATGAAAGAATAACAGTGACTGCAATATCACACAGCGCCATCTGTTGGTTATATAAAAGAATAACAGTGACTGCAACAGAGGGTGCTGTGTGATATTGCAGTCACTGTTATTATTTCATATAACCAACAGAGGGTGCTGTGTGATATTGGTTATATGAAAGAATAACAGTGGCTGCAAAATCACACAGCGCCATCTGTTGGTTGTATGAAAGAATAACAGTGCGCCCTCTGTTGGTTATATGAAAAACTAACAGTGACTGCAATATCACATAGTGCCCTCTGTTGGTTATACGAAAGATTACCAGTGATGGCAATATCAAACAGCACCCTCTGCACATGGTAGTGGGACAATGCACACAGTAATCCGTTTGGCAATTCTCTGTCACCATCAACTTTGCAAAGAAGTCTGGTTGATCGTTGGGGGGATCGCTTTGGCAGAATGTGCGCTGCTAGGAGACAGGGCTGTAGTTGTGTCTAGGCTTATACTAGAGTCAAAAAGTTTTCCCAGTTTTCGTAGGTAAAATTAGGTACCTCGGCTTATACTCGGGTCGGCTTATACTCAAGTATATACGGTAACCAATTTCCATAATGAGCTAAATGTAGAGACAGATTGATGAGAGGTGATTAGTTACTTAGTAACTTAAAGGGAAAATATAACCTATTTTATTTTTAATTATGTTTGTCATCATTTCATGTTCTAATGGTTTATGTATCTGTATGTTTGTATAAGTGGGAGCTGCTAAAAGTACTGTAAAATATTTGCTTCAGTGAAAGGGGGCCCAAATTATCATGAAAAATGTTAGTGGTGGAGGCGGGAATAAAAGGGGCCGGTCTGTGACGCAAAAGGGGGCAGAGCCACATCACGCAATGGCCAGAAGGGCGAAAAGGCTATGTTTTGAGCAAATTGGGGGCGGGCCAAGGGCTTTTTATAAGGGTATTACCAATTTACCAGCTATTACATTGCCGGTAAATTTGTAATACCGGCCCTGGCCTTGGCAGGTGTTTTACTGGCTAGGCTGGTAAAATACCGGCCGAGTGGCAACCCTACTTGAGAGATTATGCATTATTAACATCTGTCCCTTCCCCAATGGAGCTTACAGTCTAATGGGCATGTTTTAAAAACATTGGAGATGAATACCTCCACAGATTTCCATAGATGTTGCCCATAGCAACCAATCGGATCTTTCTTTTGTTTTCTAACTTGTAGGTGACTCTTTTTAAATCGAATTGCTGATTAGTTTCCATGGGCAACATCTGCAGAAATCTGTGGAGATATTTATCTCCAATGTTGGTAAACATGCCCCAAAGTTCACAATCTCACCCTTTGGACAATTATATTCGAAACCAAAAATCCTGCTTATATGGTTAGGAGTGTGAAACTAATTTGAATATGCAAATTAGGGTTTGGTGTATATATTATGTCATCCTAAACAATTGTTTTTTTTTTTTTACTAGGCTGGAGTAAAGGGCAAATTAGGAAGACTTCTTGGAATTTTTGAGGTGAATATGTTTGTTATTTTTAAAATAATACTGACAATGTTACAATTAGGGTTCTTGACATGTATTGTCCTTAGGATCTATTTAAATTCCTCTAATCGGCAGTTCAACAGTGTAATTTATGCAAGTGCTTTACTCTTGGCACAGTTGGTTATGTTGCTTCCAAAAGTCTATAACCTTTAAAGTAGGGATGCACGTATCCACTTTTTTGGATTCGACCGAACCCCCGAATCCTTCACGAAGGATTCGGCCGAATACCGAACCGAATCCAAACCCTAATTTGCATATGCAAATTAGGGATGGGAAGGGGAAAACATTTTTAACTTTCTTGTTTTCTGACAAAAAGTCACGCAATTTCCCTCCCGCCCCTAATTTGCATATGCAAATTAGGATTCGGATTCGGTTCGGCCGGGCAGAAGTATTCGGCCGAATCCTGCTGAAAAAGGCCGAATCCTGGCCGAATCCCGAACCGAATCCTGGATTCGGTGCATCCCTACTTTTAAAGTGTGCGTTTGTTGATTGTGCACCTACAAATCAACAATTTATCGACGACAGACATCTTTTATATGAGAAATGTTTCATTCCCTGGTTATTTAGAAACCATGGATGACAATGCATAACTCCCCCTTTACAACAGGCGCCGTACTACTGTATTCTTCGTTGTCAAGATGGCCACCGCATGTGTAAAAAGTACCTGGCCGACAGCCCTGGCGATGCGATATGAAATATATTGGGTAGCGCTGTATATGTGGTGTGTCACAACAGCTGCAGGCAAAGGATGCAGGAAAGAAATTAACAGGCACCGATCCACATGCTAAACAATACAAATTACATATAGCTTGCTGTTTCCACCTTCATACAGCCCACGTTAACTATAGAAAGCAGACACTACTGTTCCTATTGGTGCAAGTAATAAGTAAGGTAGGTCATTAGTGGTCACTGCTGGTCTGTGTTTACATTAAATCAGTGAAAAGCTTCTGCTTGATTTAGTTTAGCGCACATGTTCTTACTGCTCCTGTGAACTGCACAGAATCGTGGTCTTGGTCTGACAGCAGAAGTGACTATGGGGATTTTTTACTATACTGCTAGCCAGTATTTCTACAGGTATCAAATTGCTGCATTCACTGTTCTACCTACAGCTGCCTGAAAAAAGCCAAGCACTGATTGGTTGCTATGGGTTACTGAAAATTTGCACAGTGTTGATAAATGAGCCGCATTATTTCTTGGGGGTCCCTTGTCCTTTTGAAACAGTGGCTGTACCATTTGGAAGAGATTTTTAGGGTGAAACTTTCATCTTTGGTAGCATCATAGACTCTAGACCTTGACATACCACAGGGACCCAATAGGTTTCCATTTTACCTCCTTGTACAAGTGCAATACATTTTCCCTTATATATTAATTAACACTGCAAGGATGATATCTGCTGTGTTATTGGTAAGTTGTGGCTGATCGCTTTGTACTTGTGATTTTTTATGTATTTCACGTTGATACTAGGGATGCATCGAATCCACTATTTTAGATTCGGCCGAACCCCCAAATCCTTTGTGAAAGATTCGGCCGAATACCGAACAGAATCCGAACCCTAATTTGCATATGCAAATTAGGGGTGGAAGGGGAAAACATTTTTTACTTCCTCGTTCTCTGACAAAAAGTCACGTTATTTCCCTCCCGCCCCTAATTTGCATATGCAAATTAGGGTTCGGATTCGGTTCGGCCAGGCAGAAGGATTCGGCCGAATCCTGCTGAAAAAGGCCGAATCCCGAACCGAATCCTGGATTCGGTGCATCCCTAGTTGATACAGCAATTTTCTTTCATCCAAGCAGAACCAAGATCGAAAGCATAGGACGTATGTTTATGTGCTCACTGTGACTGAAGTACTGGAAGACTGGGAAGATTCTGTAAATATTGGTAAGCTGTGATAACCTTTAACCCTATGCCTGCTAGCAGAATTATACATTTGTGTTTACCGCCAGACACTTTTTCAACATATTGTGCTCTCTTTCTTTAGGGACGTTGCCTATATATATTGCTTTTTTTTGGGGGGGGGGGACAACATAAACATTGCTTCTGTTAACTGAACAGAGACCTATATCAGAAACATTTTACTGAATGCATGAAAATGCAATGGATTTAGATAATCTGATGTCTCCCAAACATGCAAATGTGTATATATGCAGTTGTTTTAGATGTACCTATACTAGATATACCTTGACCTGGATGAATGAAAATCTTCATAGTCATATTGCCTTCTGTATATATAAAAACGTTTTTTTAAGGAGACATTCTGACAAATTGAACATGGGTTAATTCGTTCCTATTCCAAACGAACTACAATGCTTTGCTAAAATTACCAAATTATATAAAACAAATTCAGTACATTTTGAAAAATCTCCTTTAATTCATGCATTGTATCTGCCCCTTGCCATTATGTATCAAGGTAAAATATACTTTGATACATAATGGCAAGTGGCAGATACAATGCATGAATTAAAGGAGATTTTACAAAATGTACTTGCATATTGCATAGGTTTACCCAACTGTGTGGCATGGAGAGACCCCAAAATGCAGACCATGCATATGAATTCTAATGGTTTTCATTTCAACTACTCCAAATCGGCTTGTTTCCTGATGCCTTTTGGCTAGTACTTATTGCCATCTGACCTATAGCCCAGGAGCCGCATGGATCCCATACAAGTGGCCATAATTTGTATGGCCACATTCTTATGTTCCATTCATTTGGGCATATAACCTGAATGACTGGACACCGGAGCTCTTCCTCATCTGCCGTTCTTATAACATGGATATATTGTACGTAAGGAGATTATGTTCTCCAACAAGTCCATGGTACAGTAATATCTGTTAGGATCATCAGCCTAACATTTACAATCTGAAAATGCTTTAAAAGTTAAAGGAGATCTAAACCCCAAAAATAGCATGTTTTGTATACTGAACTCATTGCACCAGCCTAAAGTTTCAGCATCTGAAACAGCTGTAATCCAGGACTTCAACCTTGTCAAAGGGGGGGGTCACCATCTTGGAAAGTGTCTGTGACACTCACATGCTCAGGGGGCTCTAAACAGCTGTTGAGAAACTAAGCTTAGGGGTTGTCACAAATTATCCAGCAGAAAATGAGTTTGTCTGTAATATAAGATGATGCTACAGGGCTGGTTATTTAATTCTGATGCTAATTGCACTGGTTTCTGTGCTGCCATGTAGTAATTATCTGTATTAATTACTAATCAGCCTTATATTGTGACATTTCTATTCTATGTGTACTGTATATTGTGAGTGGGTCCCTAAGCTCAGTAAGTGACAGCAGCACAGAGCATGTGCAGTGAATCAGCAGAAAAGAAGATGGGGAGCTACTGGGGCATCTTTGGAGACACAGGTCTTTACTGCTAAAGGGCTGTGGTTGCCTTTGGCTCGTACAGAAGCCCACAACATAATGTAAAACATTTCTAGATACATCTTTAGTTTAACTTTCCTTGTCCGTTAAATACTTTAAACATGAAGCTTTACTCTTGAAACCATTTCATGTTAAAACATAACAGCTTTTTTTTATTTATTTGTAGGGAGAAAGAGGGAGTGGTTCAAAGTGGAAGATGCCCTGAAGGTCTTGCAGTGCCACAAGCCTGTACATGCAGAATATTTGGAAAAACTGAAATTGGGATGCTCACCGACGAATGGAAATTCAGTGGTGCCTCCAATCCCAGACAACAATTCTCTCTATGTTACGTCTGCACAGACTTCTAGCCTGCCATCGACTGTGAGATAAGCTATGTGCATTGTGGGATGGTGCATCATACGAGAAAATGGTCCTAGATGTTGTTATGCCGACATCCTTACAATAAGGCCTGGATTCTTCGTGTTTTGTTTTTCCTTCTTTCTCAACAATTTTGCCATCCTTTCTTTGTTTTTAACAATGTAAATTAGTATTTCATCAAACCAAAGCCCTCTGGATTTTTAAGATGCCCCAATGGACATTTTTTCCACTCCTGTCTTATGTATATACAACTGCTGTGGTTAACATAACTTTTTTTTTTTGGGTGGCCATTTTTTCCTTACCTGCTTTGTTGCTGGAAGGGCTCCGTTTTATTTTTAGATGCATGGTGGACTCTTGGTGCTATGCATTAAATTTCCTCCTGTATCGTACAAGGGCAATCTTGAAAACAAAACCTTGTTCTCTACTAGAAGTGTGGCCTTTACCAAATTTAGCTCTGGGGAGGGTCTTTTTGCCTTGCTAACTGCACCAGAAGAATTAACTGGCTTTCAAATATGTTCTTCTCTAGTATGATAAAGTAAAACAACTGTGGCATGTTAGCAGCAATAGGAGAATTAGTATAATCTATGGTTTGATTATATAGATAGCACCACAAGTATATTGTAGCATGATTCATAAGGCTTTTCCCTGAAAATTTTCTTCAAAATGTGTGCCATTTTTACATTTTAATATTTACTGTAAGAAATTCAGATTGCCTAACTGCTACTAATCTGTCAGAATGTCGGCGAGTTACTTTTTTTTCTAGTGGGACTTATCCGTTATCCATTAGTATCATCACTTTCATTTTGTGTTTTTTTTTTTTTCCTCCCTCTTTGAGATTGATCTGCTTTTTGGAGTAGAAAGGAAGTTTCTGTCACTAGATATGCGTTCTAATATGACTTGGAGTGTTGAGATAGTTGGACTTGTTTAATGCAGAAGTGATCGACTTTGGGGCGAAAGTGCTTAGCAAAGCATTTGTCAGTGTCACATTGGAAAACCATATTGTAGCATCCTGCAGTGTTGCTGCATTATTTTAAGCACTCTGTAAGGATACAATCCTGAACAAATATGAAGTGTAAGAATTTCCATAGGTTCCAATGTAAGAGGCATATACTTGCACCTTCTGTGAGCTCATAAATAGCCGGCCCTTGTTTCATGGGAGCTTGAAGCCTCTGCTTCCACTTAAAGGAAAGAAAAAGTTGTCCATTTACTGTTTTTGTTTTTAAGATTGCTGAAGAGCAGCATGTGTCTTAAATTAAACTCCAGTTCAGGGTCTCTGATTCACTTGTGTGTACAGTGATGTGCCTACAGCTATTGGGGTCTGTTTCCAAACTATTGTTTCCTCCACCTTGTTGCCATGGAATTATTCCTTTAATAAATATGCCTCCGTATGTGTGCTAAGTAGCTGGATACAAAGCTGGGAATACTCATTAACATCTGGTGAGGTTGGGCAATGAGTGGATATTTGCCTCAGTTGGCAGTTGGCCATATCAAACTGCTCCCCAAGGTCAACATCGCATCATAATAGAGTCCTGTGCAGAACTATTGATAAGAGGACAGCAATAAAGGGCTTGTGCAGTCCTTGGCATTTTCTAGCCTGACCAATCGATATCTTACTGAAAAACTGCCAGATATCTATTGAGAAGGCTAGAAAATTATAGACCGCTTGATAGGAAGGCCCTATACACTTGTTGGGAAGCTGCTGACTTGGCCTTGAGGGGCTCAGCTGGCAGTTTATATTGATCTTAAATTTGGCAGACACTTAATCTTCCCAGTGCCTACCTACTAAATCAGTAATTATGTCTTGTGCAGTTTGATATTGAATCTTTAGAATGATAGGCACATTTTACCCAATACATACTTATGGCAATCAAGTCAGTATATTTAGAGTTCTGTAAATGTGTTGCTAAACCCTCAAAAGTTTGAGCACATGTATTTCTAATGCACTCAGTGAGTTCTCTACACCCTTACACTAAATAAAAACAGTACAGATAAGTGCACCTTTCATTGTTGTGGGTTCCCCAGAATACAAGGTATTTTAGTGCACATCAGAAGCCCAGAAACACTTGCTGCAAGAACATCTCAAATCTCCTGTAAGCGCTTCTCTTTGGCTACAGCTATCCTGCCACCAGATTAGTCCTTGAATGCTGTTGCCATCATTTGTTTGCCAACAGTAGCTGAGCTTCAAACAAATGGTTGGTTTAAATTCCCTATATTCCTTGCTAACGCAGGTACCTATGTGGCTAAATGTACAGGTTGTGTTATTGGCAATGCTTAAGACCTGGGGTTTCCCAGGTAGAACATATTTCCATTATTTAGATTACTGTTCATAAAATCTATGAAAGCACCTTTAATTATTCAAATAACCAAAAGATTTACTGTGAATTAACAGCAGTCACAAGGCATTGGTATTATTAGCAACAAAGTAAATCATAGGTGAAATGGTACAGAAGCAGATGTGTAATTATTGTAATATTAATTGTGTAATTCACACTCACTCACACTCTCACTCACACATTCTCACTCACACACTCACACTCACTCACACTCTCTCTTACACTCTCACACACTCTCACTCACACACTCTCACTCACACTCACTCACACACACTCTCTTACACTCTCACACTCTCTCTTACACTCTCACACACTCTCACTCACACACTCTCACTCACACACACTCTCTCACTCACACACACTCTCTCTTACACTCTCACACACACACTCTCTCTTACACTCACACACACACTCTCTTACACTCACACACACACTATCTCTTACACTCACACACACTCTCTCTTACACTCACACACTCTCTCTCACTTTCTCTCTCTCTCACACACACACACACACACACACACACACACACACACTGTCTCTCTCTCTCTCTCTCTCTCTCTCTCTCTCTCTCTCTCTCTCTTTTCTTGTTACACCAACTGCCACAAATAAAATCAAGCACATCTAAACATTGCAGCCCCCTAGATGCTTCATATGCTATACATGCCTTTGTTACCCATATATGTTTGGCATACTTAACCATACACAAGTAGCATAATGTGCTGTACATTTGGTTTCACCCTAAGGGTGACTTTTTGTTGGGCTAAACATGTTTACTAAGCCAAATGGGCATGGACAGCCTTTCATTCTGTGTTCAGGCAGGTTTGAATGATGGTATCCCTTCATTCATACAACACTATGGGGGTTATTTATCAAAATCCGAATTTATCGAATTCATTTCTGAAATATACTGTGACCAAATCTGCATGGATTTCCCCTTATTTATCAATGCATTTTAAATTAGAAAAAAAATATGTTGAGAAAAATGATTCAATTCGCGCCCTATAATATTTTCTACAGCTAAGTTTTGCAGCATTATCAGCCATTATTCTTTCAGACATTAGAGTGCCACCTATAAAAATGTCCTGCAATGGTCCAGCCCTGATATCAGTTTGAGAAGCTGAGGCGCTATGTGAATATTGAGCTTCACTGTGATCATCTGACAAACCTGAACAACTGGAGGCAATTTGCCTGGAAGTATGAGCCAAAGTCTTTCAGAAGCAGTGTGCAAAGCTACAGATATACCTCAAAAGATTTAAAGCTGCTATAGGTGCGAAAGTTGGCTTTGTGCATTATTAAAGAGTAGAAATTGAATATTTAAGCAGGCCATACACTGCACAGTTTGCTGCCCACACAAATAGCCACATCACCAACGATCACATAATACACTGGGACCTGTTGATTGAGGACTATATCAACATGCCAATGTGCTCCACGTGTCTGTTGAACAAGCCCTATTGTGGGTAAGGTTGCCGCCTGGTTGGTATTTCACTGGCCTGGCCAGTAAAAATTATGCTTCACCCTAATGTTATTAATAGGGAAAAAATATAAATATATAGGAAGACTGGTATTTTTTACTTAAAAAGGCGGCAACCCTAATTGTGGGCCCCATACATGGACCAATACACTGCTAAATAATTTTAAAAAATTGGCTTTTAGTGATTTGAAAAAGAAAGTGAGAGTACATTTCAGTCATTTTCGGTGTAGGATTAGTTAAAGGAAACTATACCCCTCAAACAATGTCTATAAAAATATATTGCATAAAACAGCTCATGTGTAAATACAGGTGGAATGCAACATGCGTCCCACCTGCATTTGGCACTTACATACGTCTTTGTGAGTACAGCCCCCCTTGACAATAATTGTGTGCGTTTACTCCTGCAGCTCAACGGAAGAAAGCGGAACGCAGGGGAGCGCAGCCAAAAACGCCCATGTGTACGAGCCCTTAATGTGCAGCGCAGGATGGAAAGCCTGGTGGATAACTGTTTGATAACTGCAATCAGCAGAAACTCATTAATAGCTGTGGTTGAGCATCATCAGGGGGGCTAAGAAACAGATGCAATTGTAGGCAGTATTGGTGTTTTAAGTAGCTATCGTATTTATCAGTGAGAAATATAGCAAATTTAACCTAACTCTGCCTCCATAAAACCACATAGAATCTATTTCGATTTTCCTGCCAATGTAGCGCTACTATTAAACATGACATTGTGCCTGTACACATAGGCAGCATAGGTTATACCCCACTATTCTGCATATCCCAAATTGACGCGTATCCTGAAAGCAAAATATTTCAAGGGAAAATCCGAGAACTGAAACAGACTTGCAGAGAAGCTTGAAACCAGTCGTATAAATGTCCCTGCCAATTGCATGAGAGGTCCACCATTTGGAAAATAATTCAGGCTATTTTGCTTCTCCCCAAGGAAAAGTCACCCCCGTTGCTCATAGACTGCAGGACTGCTTCCATGCAAAGTCATTTTATAGTCCCATTATTCTTCAGACAACTTGTCTATGGGTAGGAAAGAGCGCTCTTGTGTAAAGCTGGCCATAGACGCAAAGATCTGATCGAGGATTCGTATGATTTTCGGACCATGTGTGGAGAGTCCCGACATTTTTCGTCCGGTGGAGATCGGTCGTTTGGTCGATCGGACAGGTTAAAAGATTTCTGTTGGCTGCCGATAATATCTCTGCGTGTATTGCCGATCATACGATTTTCAGTGGGAGACTGTCACTAGCTTTGGTCGGACATAACTTTCATACAATTACTGTCAGGGGCAGAACATCGGCTGATCTGTTCTTTTACTACTTTATTTGATCTGAATGGTTAGTGGCAGGTCGGGAGATGGGGAAGTCCGATCGTACAATGATTCGTACAATGGGATCTTTGTGTATATGGCCAGCTTAATAGTGGGAACTTTATGGAAATATGGAGACTTTAGTCTGTTGTACTGAGCGCTATTGGCTAATCACTAGATCACTAGATGTTTGGGTCCCTACAAGCTCTGCTCCTATAGTAGACCTCATTCTGAGCTGTGAGGATGACTAGTCCCTTTTTGACAGTGTTGCTTTTTCTGTAGATATTTTGTGTCCAGCAATTCTATTCCATGTAAAAAAAAAAATTTTTGTAAATAATCAAACCAGTAAAATTAAACCTATTACGCGACACAGATTTTCTTCTACTTTGTAACACGTGTAAAATGCTGCTATAGATTAAAAAGAAATTGAGTGCGGTTACACTTTTTTTTTTTTTGTTAAAGAAAGAGCGGTGCCACAGTCGTTTTATTAATTATCCTTGTGCCAATTAATTGCCTTTCTACCTTGGAGTAATAGTACCATGTATATTTCTATTTGTTAGCTGAAGTCATTTTCTATTCATTCCTTAATGAATCCTCAGTGACTTTTGCTCTGAGAAGCTGCCATTTACCTGACGTTATCCCACCACTGTACAACTTCCACATGTGCTAGCTTCTTGGTCAAGATCGAAGGCCTTCATCCAGTTATTGACATAATCCACACATTTAAATTGCAGATCCCTTCTCTTACTGAGCCAGCAATGTCTAATTTGAGAAGTGCTAAACTTATCATGGTGGGCCCAGTGTTCATATGGGAATTTTAGGTACCCTAACCCTAGAAATTAGACCTGTCTAGCACAGCATTTCCTACTCATTGGGGTATATTTATCAAAGAGTGAAGTTAGAGGTCGTCACTGTCCTCTAGAGTGAAATTCCGCCACTCTCCATTCATTTCTCTGGGATGTTGAAAGGCATATTTATCAAAAAAAAACTCTTTTAAAAATCCCATAGAAATGAATGGAGAGTGGCGGAATTTCACCCTAGAGGACGGTGACGATCTCAAACTTCACTCTAAATAAATATGCCCCATTGAGTGAGAAAATACTTGCTGGTTTTATTTTAGAGTTTTTTTGAGTTTGTACATTGTCATTCTCATGTTTTTATTTCCAATGAGGATTCGGTTTAAGATTTGGACTTTTTCAGCGGGATTCCGACTCGGCCGAATCCTTCTGCCCAGCCAAACCGAATCCTAATTTGCATATGCAAAATAGGGGTGGGAGGGAAATTGCGTGGCCCTTTGTCACAAAACAAGGAAGTAAAAAATGTTTTCCCCTTCCCATCCCTAATTAGCATATGCTAATTAGGGTTCGGTTCAGTATTCAGCCGAATCTTTCGCTAAGGCGGCCGAAGGGGGTTCGGCCGAATCCAAAATTTCCAATGAGCTAGAGTTTGTGAGAATGTTCAGTAAAAGTTCCATGCCTGAGATCAATGTGTAGCAGCAATTCAGTTTTGTGTCATCCTGCTGCCTCCCTATCCTGGCAAGGATTTGGCGAATGAGCGTCCAAGAATAAACTGCCTAATGGTTCATTTCCACCCTGCCTTCAGACACCATTCATATGTAAGGAATATTTTGTTCCTTTTTTACAATGGTCTTAAACCACCCAATTCACATGCATCAGTGGCCAAAAAGGCCCATCTCTCAAAATGACTCCTACATCCAGTCATTTTTATAGCTTGTTGGGATTGCTTTCCAAGAATTTTGTGCAAAATGTTTGATTTGCAAATACAGTACAACATCCTCCTTCATCAAGGACCCAGAAATCTCTTTAGCAAGCGTCTCTTAAAGGATAAGTCTACTTTTATAATAAGTGAATGTAAAATTGATGAGGGTGCTGTTCTAAGAAATTTTTTCAATGTACATTCATT
Organism: Xenopus petersii; assembly: GCA_038501925.1. Classification (NCBI taxonomy): domain Eukaryota; kingdom Metazoa; phylum Chordata; class Amphibia; order Anura; family Pipidae; genus Xenopus; species Xenopus petersii. The sequence continues at coordinate 42,007,402 of CM076677.1, forward strand.
ATTTATTTAGTTTTTATTCCAAGATATTAAAGGATACATGTAGTGTTAATATGAATGGATTTTGTTACAACAGCGCCACCTGCTGATCAGTTTCTGACCACCAAGTAGTGAAGGTAGTTGTCAGGAGAAAGAAAGAGGCTGATCTGATGTTCTGCTTAGGAAAGGTTTGAGAAAGGTTTTTAATGGTTTCTTTCTCCCGATAACTTCTTAAGCTGGCCATAGACGCAAAGATCCGAATCGAGGATTCGTATGATTTTCGGACTGTGCGCGGAGAGTCTCGACATATTTCGTGCCATGGTGATCGGTTGTTTAGTCGATCGGACATGTTAAAAGATTTCTGTCAGCTGCCAATCATATCTCTGCATGTATTGCCGATTGGAAGATTTTTAGTGGGAGACTGTCACTAGCTTTTGTCGGATATGACTTTCATACGATTTGTGTCAGGGCAGAACATAGTCTGATCTGTTCTTTTACTACTTTATTTAAACTGAAAGTTAGTGGGAGATTGGGATGTCCGTTCGTTCGTCCGATATTGCAGATAAATCTGCAAATCTATGGCCAGCTTTACTTAACTACTCAGTGAATAGAATGGTCGGAAACTGACCAGCAGGTGGCGCTGTTTTAACACAATTCCTTCCTATTAACAGTACATGTATCCCTTTATATCTGGAAATAAAAAGAAAATAAATAATGAATGTCAATTACAAAAGTGCTTAGAATAGTCACCTCATCAATTTTACAATCACTTATTTTAAAGGTTTACGTATCCTTTAAAATATATCTTCTGAATGTTATACAGTATATAATAAAATGTTTTTCCCCCTTTGACAGGAACTCTGCTCACAGTTTAATACTGCTTCTAACCCCCTTTTCCAACACCAGGGTGCCCAGCTCCAATGCTCTTCTCCACTTTACCTTTCTTGTAAATGTCTAATTCCTTTTGGTGGGCCTATAGATTTACCTTTGCAAAGGAATTAACTGATGTTTCATAAATGTTTTTATTCCTCTCTTTACACTTTCAGGGGCAAAACTTGTGGTTTTGCCTCAAGATCTTGTATGGTCCCCAATGCGCTAAAAACAATTAACTATATAATATACACTGTATATAATACACAAAAGCCATGAATATCCTGTAAATTATATCCTTATAAACGGTGAGTAGTGATGTCATCAGTTATAAACGGTGAGTAGTGATGTAATTTCTGTCACATGACTCACTAAAATTTGTGTATTATAATAAATAAAGTACCCCCAGTTGTAAAATATGAGGATATTAGAAGTTACCTCGGAATTCCATGACCTGTATAAAAACACTCGGCCTTCGGCCTCGTGTTTTTATATGGTCATGAAACTCCTCGGTAACTAATAATATCCTTATATTTTACAAAAGGGGGTACTTTATTCACTATATAAAGCCCCTCCACATTCTGGTGTTACTGGGCTGAGAAGTGCATGTGTTACACTAGTTTTCCTACTGAAGATAAACGTTCTGTTAAAAGAGGTACATTTATCAAAGGTCGAATTTCGGATTCATGTGAGTTTTTAAAAACTCCCATTAATTCAGAAATTCGACCAATCGAAAATTTATTTAAAAACTAGTTTTTAAAATGTGGATCAATGAAATCGATCCAAAAACTCGAATCGAATTTGATTTGAATATTAAAAAATTCTGAAAAAAAAAACTTGAATGTCAGAAAGGCTGTGAAAAACAGCAATTTAGCCGGTTTTAGGTGGCGAATAGTCGAATTTGAGTTCTTATAGGGCCAGATTATCTAATGACCTTTTTAAAAAAAAAAAAAAAATCTAATTTGAATAACTCCCTAGTCGAATTTGACAGTTTTGACTATAAAAAAAATTACAATTTCCAATTCGACCCTTGATAAATCTGCCCCTAAGTCTCGCATTGGGCATCTGATCTCTTTTCCCCAGTCCAATAATCCGCTACATCTTTTAGATGCCCCTTTTTCTGCAGCAGATATGGAGAAATCAAACTGATTTTAAGAAACGGTGTAAAGTGCAAAGAATTAAGCTTGTGACGACGTATTCTTAGAGGTTAGAATGCATGATCTTTTGTAACTCGAACTGTATGTGTTTGATAAATGTGTAAAAATAAAAACAAATGTACAGTATTGGCCTCGATCAGAAAAATGTCCGCCTTGTGGCTGTCTGTCCAGCGCTGAGATTGTCAGGGATGATGGGGGTCGGCTTTATAGGGGGGGCCACAGGTTGGACATTGCTGATGAAGGTTTTTAGGTAAGGTATACATTTTTCTTGTTTAATATTTTGGGCACCAAATTAACTTTGGCTTTTGCTTGTGCCAAGTAGTTTTTCTGAGGGGTAATTCACACACACAACCTCTATGCAACATAAGAACATCCTCTAATGAGCAGCCCTTGGAAACATCCCACTGCTCATGGAGAGCTCAGTGCACTTAAATCTTCTCCGAGATGTATCCTTTTTGTTGCATCAGTTCTTTTGCTGCTGGATTTGGGTTTTGTAGTATTTTCTTTTGCTTAGATGTGTCATATAACAAATATGGTTTTCTACTCCGAGCGCGGTTGGAATTCTATGGAAGGGTAGTCGTCGGTACTTGCAGTACTGAACATCTGATTTGCCTGTAGTTGCTCAATATTCACCTACATTATTTAGCAGTGGAACAGCCCAAAGCTGCACCAATGACTATAAGGGCTCTTACACACGGGTGGTTTTTCCTGCGCTCCCCTGCGTTGCGCTTTCTTCCGTTCAGCCTCAGGGGAGCGCAGGAGTAGACACACTCAATTATTGTGAAGGGGGCTGTACTCACACAGACGCATGTAAGCGCCAAACGCAGGTGAAACACAACATGCTGCGTTTGGCGCTTACATGCATCTGTGTGAGTACAGCCCCTTCACAATAATTGAGTGTGTCTACTCCTGCGCTCCCCTGCGGCTGAACGGAAGAAAGCGCAGGACAAACCGCGCGTGTGTACGAGCCCTAACTAAGATTTGCTTCCCCGAAGGGCTAAAATATCTAGTGTGTATGTGTGATAATATCGTGTGTGTGTACCTCTGTGTGTATATTTGAACTGAATCAAACTGGCAAGTGAGGCCTAGTTTCAAATTCAAGAACAAAGGCTGCGACAGTCACATGTTGAACATTAAAGGTTAAAATGTGAAAAACTTGCTTCATTCATTGTCATCACAAATGTCATGATGGGGAATGTGTACATATTTATATATATATTTCAATTTTGGGAGCCCGTGTATAGAGTATACAAAAGCTTTTATTATACAGAATTTGGCTGTATATTATTTTTTATGGAACAATCTGATGTTAATTCTTACATTTTGTTTGTGGACTGAACCAGCTCATTAAAATTGTAAATGATCCCCAGTCACGGTGGTGGTGTTTTTTTGTTTTTTTTTTTTATTGCGTTCACTTCTATCCTGAACCTTTTAATGACTCATTTCTGTGCTTTTATCTCTAGTACTGAAACGAAAGTACATTAGAAGCTTTTTAAAGGACAAGCAAAATGGTAACTGTATTAAATTGCTTTAGGGTCTGGCCAAACTGGCAGATTCACGAACATTAGTTGCCAGCCGTCAAATCGCCTCTTCTTCGCGCCAACTAATCCCCCCGATTTGCCTTCCCCTGCCTTCCGCCGGCTAAAATGAAAATCGCCTGGGGGCAGGCACACGAGCATACATTTTCCGAAGTCACACGTAATTGCCTCACGAGGAAACTTCGGGCGACTTATGAAAACGACTTACATTTTAGCCAGCGGAAGGCAGATTGGGATCTCCCCGAATCTGCCCATGTGGCCAGACCCTTAAATACTCCAGAACAATTTATATAAATCTATAAAAGTAATGTTTTTAGTAGTATGTGCCATTGGCTAATCCTAAATAGAAAATTGCCATTTTAATAATTAAGGGCCCCTGGGATCCTACAATTTACGGTGCACACAAACAAACCATACATGTTAGGTCACATGAGCCAATTAACAGACAGAGTTGTGTCTTTTGCTTCCTCACTTCTTCCTGTTACAGTTAATGTTGTAGTATTTCTGGTCAGGTGATCTCTGAGGCAGCACAGATAGAGTCACGAAATGGTGGTTCAAGGCAAGAGATGTAAAAGGGCAATATTTAATATGCCACTTAATATACTATTGACTATTGTTGCTTAAGTATTCCATTTAGCGGCCGCATTGTTCCCTTGTTAGCAGGGATCGCACTGCCGGCCCAAATCTGCACTCCACCATACAAAGGCTTCTTAATACCTGAAAAATACTGTCAGCGCAGCATGAGAAGGGCCAGAGAGGGGGCCCCAGGTCCCTCGGTCCGACCCTGCTTGTGAGAAACAAAGTAAGTTACAGCACAGCAAGTCATTTCAAGGAGAACTAAAGCTTAACTTAAGAAGTAGGCTTTTAATGTTGTACATTATGTTTTAGGCTTTAGCAGTAAAGATCTGTGTCTAAAGATGAGCTTAGGGACCAACTCACAATATACAGTACACATAGAATAGAAATGTCCCAATATAAGGCTGATAATGACTACATGGGATAATTTGTGATGACCCCTAAGCTTCGCTTCTCAGAGTGGGCTCAGAGCCCACTGAGCATGTGAGTGTCATATATATTCCAAGATGGTGACTGTTATGTCTGCATCATTCAGCATATGCTTAATGTAAGGATTACACATTCAGCCTGCAGTGGAGATCCAACTTTATTCATTGTACAGTTGTCATTCCTTCCTCTGCTTTCTCCCTCATGCAATTCCTCTTACTTCCTTGTTCCTGCTTCCTACCCAGCCTGCCTCTCTACCTTAAAGGTACACTGTAACTTAAACATGCAGACACTACAGTGACTCCCTGTGCAGGGGTGTTTCAGGGGCTGCTGCTGCCGCCCCCTGTCCTGCTCCGCGATTAAAAATAAGCAACAGACCGGGTCAAATGGGGGCAGCATTTCTGCATTTCAGCGGAGTCAGGGGCGGAACAACCGGGGAAGCAGGGGTTGCAAGCGGGCCAGGGCCCGCACCCCCTCAGGGCCCCCCCGGCAGTCCGCGTGCCTCGCATATCCCAGCCAGTTCTGGGTTTACGGAGGGGGGCAGGGGGCCCGGCTGCGCATCCTGCGCCAGGGCCCGCCCCCCTCTAGTTCCATTTCTGAGCGGAGCTAAATTTCCGAGTTAAAACCCGGAAATTCAGCTCTTAAAGTTACAAGAGGGGGCTTTTTGCCGCCCCTGGTAACCGGCTGCTCTGCTGCCTGAGGCAAGGTTCTCACCTTCAGTGTCAGACTGGGCCAGCTGGACACCGGGGAAAAAACCTGGTGTACTCCGCCGGCCCAGGTCTGTACCCATATCTGCCTCTTAATTCCATGACCCCCTATAGCGGAGGTCACTGCAATAAAAAATCTTGGGTGCACTCTGTGTGCGCACATGCGCACAACCAAGGCGGCGGTCGCATGCGCATAAACGCAGCGACGCGTGCATGCGCAGACATGCGGCGAACACGCCGGTGCAGCAGGGGGCGTACGAAAAGTCGCAGGTAAAAACTACACATGATAAGACTGTCGGATGAAGATGCAGCTTCCTCTGTTCACGACAGTCGTGTCTTGTCGGATGGAATGTCGTTTTTACCTGCAGCTTGCACTTCCATTATATTTGGACGCCTGAGACTACATCTGACTCGTCTCCATGTTGTTCCAACACGATCCTACAAAAGACGCCCATGGAGTTAAGCCATCATATTCAGAAAAAATGCCTGTGTGTAAGAGCCCTTAAAAAATACATCTAAACACACTATATGTGTTTTTTCACTTTTAGCAAGTGTGTTAAAAAACGTGTAAAAAAAACCATCTGTGTGTAAGAGCCTTTGACAGCCTCATAAAACACTGCAACATAAATAAGCATTCTTTAGATTGTAAGGCCACAGTAAATTCCAAAAAACTAACATTCAGAAGTCACATATACAGAAATATGATGGGCTGTAATAAACAGTCTAAAGCTTGCTACTTGTCTAGCAACCAATCAAAAACCAAACCAAAATTTTAGACCTATAGTTGTGATGTGTGGGTCGGGTAAAACCAGACCCGAACCCACCCTCCCACAACCCGCGTTTGCAGCCAGTTGTCCCTGTGCTCCCCTACTCTCAGGTTGGGGGTAACTGTAGTTTTATTTTTAATTGCACCCAACCAGCTCTAGGACATTCTAGGAGCTCCCGGTGCCATCGGCCATGTCAGTCAGAGCGCATTCACAAATGCTCTTCTAACGTCACTTGCATGCTAGCACCTGATGGACATGTCTGTCTGAAACATGTTGTGTTTAAATAAAATACACTGAATCGAATGTGGTTCTTCAGAGTGAACTTTACTTTTACCTTGGATATTTTGTGGCTTGGACAGTGCCACTGACTCGGTTGTATAGAACCCTGATACATTTGGAGTGAGGGACCACCCAACAACCAAGAGAATTACATTTTGTGCATACTGCTACTGAAAAATGCCTTACCCTTTAAACAAAACTGGGATTGTTTGTCCATATATTGCAATATATTTAAGATGGCCAACTACGTCAAAGTCATCCCATATCTGGCCAGTCCTATGCTCAATATGCAATATGCTTCATACAATTGCTGTCATGGCCAGAACATCGTCTGATTTGTTAGTTAGTGATGTCTGAGAGAGAGTGGGAGTTGTAGTACATTCTTTAAAGGGGAAGTAAAGTCAAAAACCACTGAGCCCTAATGGTCTGAGTTTTATCTATTAAAAAAGAATAGAGATTCACAACTGAAATGGAAGAAACCATCTATGGGTCAACTATAATCTGGACATCATGCAGGGGCGATCCTGGCCCCTCCACAGCCTGAGGCAGCAGCAGTTGCTGCCGCCCCCCTCCCCCGGGCGCTTACCTTTTTGTGCCTGAGGGGGTCCACGAGGCCGGCAGAGAGGGCCAGTACGCTAGCGCAGAGAGCCTAACTGCGCTCTCAGTGCTAGAAGAGCCGAATTTCCAGTTTGAAAACCGGAAATTCAGCTCTTAAAGTACCAGGAGCAACATTTTTGCCGCCCTTGGTACTTAGTGGGGCTCTGCCGCCTTAGGAGGAGTTGAGTTCTCTTTTAATTCAGGACAGGAATCAGACAGAGGCGCCACACACAACTATACACACGTGCCAGGATTGCATTTAGAACTTTAATGAATAGGATTTTTCTTGAAACCGCCACCTACTGTATTGCTCATCTGTATTTGCAGAAAAGATTTGTTGCAATAATCGGAGGTGCCAAACTGATGTATCAAGGTTTCATCTGACCTTCTTCTTACCCTGAAATATTGAACATTTAAAGGATATGTTGCTGTTTGTTGGTTATGTTACTGAAGGAAATGGCGCTGTCTTTGGATTGATGATAAAATAATCGAAATACTTCAAATAAACCTTATTTTTGTTTTGTCCTTCATGTCTAACTGATATAATAAAGTGATACAGATAGAAGCAAAAGAACGGAGTATTCTTTGTGCCAAATTGTTTGCCTTTCTGCACGGCCTCCCTTCAAGGTTCACTTTCACACAACTTAGAACTTTCCAATGGCAAACCTCAAATAATGACTTTTTCAGTTGCTTTCTGTTTTCCCTTATTTATAGATTTGTTAGAATGCAGGTTTTAGAAATAAATGTATTAAATTGCTCTCAATCTCATATATATGCTCAGCAGGGCTTTTACTTTCTGTTGCATAAATATACGTATGGCTATATAGGGGGAAATTTACTAAGGAGCAAAGTGGCTAACGCTGGCGAAAAATTTGCCATAGTGACGTCATTTCTGCACTTTGTCAATTTACTAATGGTCGGAGCGAAGGAGATAGGCTCTAGCGCAACTTCGCACTCTAACGCCAGGTGAATTTTCGCTCTGACGAAAGAGCATTACTATGCAAATTCACTAGATTTTTGATTTTACTGACCGTTACCTCTACTGTCAGACTTGCCTTCACCACCTCAGAGCAGGAGAAGTGCAATGGAGTGCATAGGACTTACTTGAAATTTTCTTGAAAATTTTTCCAAGTCCCATAAAACGCTGGCGTTCTTTCCTTTTTACAGGGTAATAGGCTGAAAAAGATTGTATATTTTTTTGGGGGTACCCTCCTTCCCCCCTACATTTGATAACATATGGCACCTAAACTATACTGTGGGCACATGTATAGGGCAATATAACAACTCTATATAATTTTATTAAGGTTCCCTGGCCTTGTGTAGTGTAATGTATTTGATGCAGTATATACCGCCATTGTACCTTAACTGCACGCCATATGCTAATTAGCCAACGATAGCGTATTTTCTCTAGCGCAACTTCGCAAGTGTTAGGTACCCTGTGCGCAACTTCGGATCTTCGTTGTTCATGCGAGTTTACGCCTGGCGAAGTGTTGCGATGTGCATGAAGCCAGCGCTGGCGAATTTTCACATGTAAGTCAATTTGACCCATAGTGTTTAAATCTAATATTGACTTAATATATAAGTTATGCCTCCCCTTTAATTCTAGGCAGGCCTATGTATTTGTGGGCGAGATCTGAATAATGAGTTAAAAAAACAAAAACAAACACAAAGCAAATTTCTTCCTTTTATTTATAATTATATGACAAAACCATGCCATTAGTATGATGAACTCTAATGTTCTTTCTCATCGGAGCCATGACAATGATGGACATTAACCTTTCCAACCATTAATAGATTTTGTTCTAGACAAAAGTGTAGGAAATAAATTCTTTTCAAACACTGAAGACAGATCTCAAGTTTAGGGTAAAAAACGGACGTGGAGTATATGATGCAGTGGTTATTACATGATGGGACTGTTGCGTCATGTATAAGACATTTCCCAGTCCAAAGCATGTTGTTTTAATGCTACAGATCTGCATATGGCTCTTATTGTGATAATAACCGTTTATTCATCTTCCCAAGCTTGATCATCTTGGGACTATCTTTGTGCAGACTGATGCATATAGGGGGGGCCTCCAGGTGGACGGTGCATGGATATGCTCTTTTTAAACTTTTACCATGTGAGTGCATTTTAAGCTTTGTTTTTATAAGTATTAAAAAGGTATTTTTAAACTATTCGCTGCTGCATGTTGATTTACAGTTTATACAAGGAGAAGCGCTTCATGATTTTACGTGCAAGTTGATATTCCGTTTGTGAGTACCCATCTAAACAAGCTCTTAAGGAGAGTCTCTTTAACCCTTTGGTGGAGGTTGATAGTAAAGGAGAGCAACACATATATGGTGAAACAAGTGGTCTGTTCCCTACACAAGAGGTGGCAACATCGCAAAACTATATTACTCTATTTGCCTGTTTGTCTGTCTCCCGTGCCTTTGGCGCTGGCTTTTTTATTTCAGTAACAAATGGGTTAGAGAAGGAGAAGGGTTTCTAGGTGATTAAGGGGATGCTGCAGTCTTACGGTTAACCTTTTAACAACAGTTTCAGGAGCTTTTATATGTCACGGCAGCAATAACATTCTTACTAGTGATGCACAGAATTCACGATTTTGGAATTTTCGCTGAATTCCAAATCTTTCATGAATCTACCAAATCCCAAACGGAATAAACTGAAATGCGAGAGTACACGCACAGAAATGCAGCTTGTTAATGTGTTGAAAAGTTACATGTGACTTTAAGGATTTGGATTCAGTTCAGCCAGACATTTGGACTTGCCCAAATCTGAATCCTGCTGGAAAAGGCTGAACCCAAACAGAATCCTGTATTCGGTACATCCCTAATTCTTATATAAAAAAAAAAAAACCCTTAGTTATGCACAAGACAGACGAAATAAAACAAAATCCGTACAAAGACAAAAGTAGAATAACAAAAAATATTTTACTAATACATAAGATTTACAGATTTTCAAGACAAGCCATATAAAATGGTCACATGGTCACATGCTCTGGATGTTCCACCACTTTATGGAAGAGATTAGTGAAAGTTTTTTTTTTTTTTTTAAATACATTTTTGCATTTTTCCTCAAACAAGCCCCTCCATCTATTTGGTGTGAAGTAGCTGGCTATGAGCATACAGACAAAGCGCAGGTTAGCTGCTACCAAACACAATAAAGACAATAATAAAAAGGATGAATTAAATGCAAACAGGTTAGGCTTCGTTAACTTGGTACAATGTAGAGTGTATTTCCTTAAAAATTGGAAGAATTTAAATATACAGGGTAAAAAAAAAAAAATGTTCCGATATTTGCATCCGCTGCTTTATGGGTGGATTTGTTTCATCTCCAATCCTCTGCTTAGTAAAATCGATCCTACAGAGGAAGGTGGAGGTGCGAGTACATTTACTAGGAATATAGATCTGACCGATGGCAAAAAGAGAAGTGCCTTTAAAATTACTGAAATAAATGGGAGGCGGGGCAATGACATTGATTTGAATAACAAACAAATGATTGTATTTTTCCTTAAAAATTAAAAAAAACCCATAGCTTTAACAACTAACCTAACTCTACCTTCATTCCCAGCGCTCGTACTCAAATGAAGAGGGTATAATGGACATCAAGAACTTTTGCCACCCCTTTAGAACATTGTAGAACATGCTGAAATTAAGGTTTTTTTTTTTTTTACAGCCTCTGCGCATGCGATACAACAGTGAATTAGAACAAGACATATTATTTGCTAACGTACATTTAATCACCAAAGATGACCATGTCTGGGCTTTTTATTCCATATATTTTATTAAGACTGTGTCCATGAAACACAAACAAAAAACAGAACAAAAATAAAGGGAAGAGGTCTTGGCAGAACAGGAGAAATGGTGTGCACTTGAAGATCAAGCCGAATTTACATATTATTCAAAGCATATAGCCTAGTCCATGCTCTGGCTGCAAGGGAAGAGAGAGCACAATTAGAACAATATATACATTTTATATAAAGGCATCTAATACATGCTGAGTCTATAGATCTCAAATACACACAACGCTGGTCTGTAAAGGCAAAATATAACAGGCAGAGATTTTGGCAGCTAATTCACACAAACCCTATTCCAACTACAACAGTGGAAACCTATTAACAGAGTGTACTGTTGAAAGTATAGGGAATATAAACTTTTCAATATGCATTAAACACACGGTTTTGTTTTACAAAAAAAACCATTTATGGGTTGAAGTTAGGGATGCAGCAAATCCAGGATTCAGATTTGCCCGAATCCTTCTGCCTGGCTGAATCCAAATCCTAATTTGCACGCGGGGAGAGAAAATCACATGACTTTTTGTCACAATACAAGGAATTCTGGTGTTCGGCCGAATCCAAAATAGTGGATTTGGTGGATCCCCAGTTGAAGTCCCTTGAAATTGAAAGCAGTTTTGGCCTGTCCCTCGCCACTCTCCGTACAGGTGGTTGGGTGGTTGTTGCCACTGAAATAATGCAACAGAAACCAGCAGATTGACATAGATGTAAAACAGAGTGAAAGGTTTTGTGGGAATTTTGAGCTCTGGCTGGAGATCTGACTTCTGCGACACAGATTAAAAACCAGAAGCAACAGTGAGTACAGACAATAGCACTAGCCATTACATTACCAACGGAAAAATTCTCTTAACCACTGAGGGTGCCAATTTGTTTGGTACCCTTCAAGTTGTTATAATTAGGGATGGGCAAATTCTTTCGTCTTGTTTCGACCGCGGAAATAACGCCCATAGACTTGTATGCCATTGCAAATTCGCCCACGCCTAATTATAATCACTAACCTAAGACCCTATTGCCAAACGATTGGATTACAAGGTATTGGGCATATCGGGGAGAGATCCACTCGTTTGGCGACATTGCCAAACGAGGGGATCTGAGGGGATCTCTCCGTGTATGGCCACCTTAAGCCAGTGCTCCTCCTCCTATTGTAAGGAGCACCGTTCTGTTATGTTGCCTCCAGTCCCTGTGATTTTTTGTTGCGGTCTGGTCATTTCACCTGTGCAAAAAAGCACAGTTGGATTTACAACCACTTTGAATTGTTTATTTGTATAAAAATAGTCTTCTGTACTAATTCCCCATGTCTTGGATGAGAGCTGTCCATCTGGATCCGCGCAGGTTGGATGTGGCCCTAAGAGACTGCACACAGACGTTATTTTTTTTTTGATGTCATATTACTGTAAACTAGCCTCCAAACATGCAGTATAGCAAGTAGCTGACCTACTATGTGGAAACGGTTGGATTGAACTGGTTTAGATTTGAAGTGCTTTGAGTCTTTTTCTAGTTTATAAAGTGATCCTGGCAAACTGCAGAAGTAAAGCAGTCCATTCTTTTCAAACGAACTGTAGTCACAGTGGCACAGGGAAGGGCTAAAGGGAGGTGCTACACATTAAGTTGCAACTCCACCTGCGCTCAGCACGTTCCTGCACACTGTGAGTAGCAGCAGACAGAAAATACAGCGCTGCGTTACTTCCTACCTTTCCCTAAGGTAAACAGCATGGAAGCTCTAGCACAGGAAGAAAGCTCATGTATAAAGATCTAATTGTGTACTTCACAGCCCCCATGGTAATACAAGACTCACGTCATTTATTAATGACATACACTAGGTGATTACTCATTACAATCACATTTACAGTAGATAAGCAAAATGGCACCAAATTATTTTAGCAGAGGTGAAGTTAACAATTTTATGTAAATACACACTGCCTCTACAAAGACACACATTGATGTGACCTTTTGGGAAGTACTTTAATTAATATTACGGTATTGTTTAGCCACTGGACAAGTGACAGGTTTCTGGATAATAGATCCCATACCTGTACTACTAATGTCTGGAAAATTCCAAGAGAGCAAATGGAGGCGGCATAGCAACATCTCTGCTCCTCTGTCTAGGAATTAAATATCCCTAGTGTTTTTGGTCTAAAGAACTGAAAAGTTTCTTGCAGAAATTGCACTTGTGAAGCGTTGTATAAGTGTGTGTGTATATGTGCACAAACACCAGAATCAAAACCCCACTATTATTTTTTTAAACTGCAACAATAAATTGGGAGTCGAATACTGTGCCTCATTATAGAGAGCACAGCAAAGGAATGTTAAAGGACCAGTAACTGTCATGTGCTGAACATTTACATTTAAAGGAGAATTCAACCCGTAATAAAAAGAAACCCCTCCCCCCTACCCTGGGTATACCCCCCCTACCTCCCCCCGCCTATCTGCAGCACCCCCCCCTAATTTTTTACTCACCCCTCAGTACAGCTTCAGGCCTCGGCGTTCACGGCAGCCGCCTTCTTCTCCGGTAGTCCATGTATTGACAGCATTTTTCGGTGCATGCTCAGTTGAAATAAATTTCCGGTCAGGAACAACTGCGCATGTGCTGAAAGTCACGGAAATTTTCTGAAATTTTCATGACTTTCGTCACATGCGCAGTGGTTTGAGACCAGAAATTTACTCCAACTGCACATGCGATGAAATTTCAGAAAAAGAAAGAAGATGGCGCCAGTGAACTCCCGTGGGCAGAATCTGCACGGAGGGGTGAGTAAAAAATTAGGGGCATTTACCCGGGGGGCATGAGGCTGGGGGGAGGGGTCTACCCAAGGTGGGGGGGGGTAATTTTGGGTTGAATTCTCCTTTAAAACAAGGTTCCACAAATTAGATAGGTAAGTAGGTGCTGGTCATATTATCAGTAGCACATACTTCGCTTTCTGACTTATAAAAGCCACTTCACATTTCTGTGCATACATATTTTAAATCGTTACAAAAAGTGTATTTTTCAGTTCCATGCGGTAGTTCTAAATTGCCTTAAGGCATCATGAAAGATTTTAAAAGAGGGAAAGTGTGTCTAGGGAATAAACAAGAGGCGCACTGTAGTTTCACGGATATCACCCTGACACACATTTGAATATCAGTAGGTCACAAAGGAAATAATGGGGTGATTTTAGTTTAGGATGTTGAAATGCAAAGCCAGGGAGCAAAAATTAAAAGGCACTTTTATTTTCTGTATTTTTGCTGCATTTCTATAATTTTACTGGTATTGTAAAATAATGTGAAGAATACAGGATACTATACAACAAAAAAAAAATCTTTGCTTTACAATACCTGTTTCTATGGCTTGGGCTTCATTTGTCTTCCACTGCTCGGCTACATCGTTGGCTAAAGGGTCATCTGGGTTGGGAGCACTTAACAAAGCCTGAATTGATAGGAGCACCGTACGAATCTGCAGGGCTGGCGACCATTTATCTATATATGGAAATAAGAAATTATTTTCAGTAATATGCTTTGTCATTACATTCAAAGGTCCAATGAGTGTCTATGGATATATATTAATATCCCTTAAACCAGACCCAGAACACAGATTTTTGATGTATAGTTCTCCAATTGAACTACTAAACAATGTAACCCAGCTCTTTACTCTGCATGTATATCACCTTCAGGTTAACTTTTAGTATGTTAAGGAATGGCTAATTCTAAGCAACTTTTCAATTGGTCTTCATTATTTATTTTGTATAGTTTTTTTTTTAATTATTTCCCTTTTTTCTTCTAAAAATTTGCATTAGGCAATGAAATACTCTTCATTAAACTGTTTTTGCATAGAGGATTTTCAACGCGCATTGCCCACATTTAAGTGCTTGAAAATGTCGGAATCTTTTGGACCAAACCAAAATGATTTTTTCACTAAGAACTTTTATTACATTCACTGTGCACTGTAAGAGTTTCTGAGTCGCAAAAGCTATATTAAATTCACACAAAGGAAAATATTTTTTTGCAAAGAGGCATATTTTTTCTGTTACAAACTTTTATTACATTACCCCATTTCTGTTATAGTGTTCTGCTTTTCAAAGGATAATCATTTTCTTTTGTTTTTAATTCAGCAATCGTACGAAAGTTATGTCCGACCGAAGCTAGTCTCCCTCTGAAAATCGTACGATCGGCAATACACGCAGAGATATTACCCGCTGCGACAGAAATCTTTTAACCTGTCCGATCGACCGATCTCCGCGTGATGAAAAATATCGGGAAAATTGTATGAATCCTCGATTCGTCCGATCAGATCTTTGTGTCTATGGCCAGCTTAACCTGAGCCTTTTCTCCTTTGAATGGCTGCCCCCATTGCTACACAGCAGCTTATTTATATAAACAAAAGTAGTGTTTCTGAAGCAAACACAGCACTTTTACCAGTGCAGGACAATAGTACATGATATCTCATTACTTTAAAGCAATTTTATTTTTTGATGTTACTGTCTGTCCTTTAGGGTAAGGACACACTGGACGATTTGTCGCCAACGTTTTTAAAAAGTAAATCGCGGCGACATATCGCTCGTTTTGTCTCTGAACAAAAACAAATGAAAGACGCCAGCTCCTGTGCCCACAGCGCGTTTGTGAATCGCCTGTAGCTCCAAAACGCACTGAGACCCTTTTCCGAGCGATTAATCAGAAATAGCATATACTTAGAAAAGCACTGAAATCTCCTAGACACGCACACACATACAGATAAGTAGCAGCAATTGTATTCAAATTACAATGTGAACGCAATGACGCAAGAACGCAAAGACGCCAGGTTACAGCGGGAAGCACAAACAGTTTCCAGTTTGGGTGGAGCACGTACCGCACAGAGTAATGTGATACAAATCGCTCTGTGCCAATAGTCTCTGTCAATCGTCTCTTCAAAAAAGACGATCGTCTTGTTGCCGCGATTTACTTTTTTAAAACGTTGGCGACAAATCGTCCAGTGTGTCCCTCCCCTTAAGGCCAACACCATGTGGCGTTTTCTCCATTCACACATGACAGATGCTGTGCCGGTCAATGCTAACTGAACCTTATTCCCATTTTCTCCACTGGCATTTTTTCTGCCAGCTGAGAACACACCATGTTTGAGGTTTAAAGGTTGACTTTTTCTTCCACACACCCATCACCTGTTACCAATATAACAAATTAGAAACTATAACTTGCCACTGCAGTAGTTACAGGTGTTTTGGTAACTAAAACATGCATAAAAACCCAACCAACTGCATGAAGAATTTTTCTTTAGTTTCGACAACAATTAAGAAGGTAGCGTAACTTATTTTTGGGTCTTATAATGAGTATGATCAACACTATAGGTATGCTGTATACCATGATGGTTTGGGCATTAAAAAAATCTGATGGCCTTAAAAATAATACAGATATGAAGCCTTTTATCCAGAATGCTCAGCATCTGAGGTTTTCTGGATAAGGGTTCCTTAATTTGGCTCACCATACAAACCCCCTTATGTAATAAAAGGCACCGTCAGATTGCCTTTAAAAATAATACAAATATGGAGCCTTTTATCTAGAATGCTCAGCACCCAAGCTTTTCTGGATAAGGGTTCCCTAATTTGGCTCACCATACTCACCCCCTTATGTAATAAAAGGCACAATGTTTTCCCAGGAGCAGTAACCCATAGCAACCAATACGATTTCTTTTAAACAGGTGACAGCCGATTGGTTGCCATAGGAGATTAGAAGCGCAGCAAACTTTGCTCCTGATAATACAGAATTCTATATGTCTACTAAAAAATTATTTAAATAATAATAGTTATACAGGATTGTTTGGCTTCCAACAAGGATTAATTGCATTATAGTTGGGATCAAGTACAAGATATGGTTTCATTATTACAGAGAAAAGGGAAATCATTTTAGCATTAATTGATTAAAATGGCATCTATGGGAGTATAATAAGGGATCCCTGAATAAGGGATCCCTTTAATAAGAGAATTTAAAAAAAAAAAAAAAAAAAAAAAAAAAAACTTACCTTTCAAAATATCTAGACATATTCTTCCCAACTTGTCTACATTAGGATGATAGATTTTGGTCATGAATCGTACTTTAGGAGCTGCCATTGGGTATTCTTCCGGAAGAAATAATTCAAGTTTAAATGAACCTCCCTCAAAAGGTGAATCCTGTGGACCAGCGATAGCCACGTGGAAATAGCGCGCATTGTTTTCATCTGGCTCAGCCTTAATCCCCGGGACTGGCTCTGCCAGTAAACGCTGGGTTTCCTGCAATACAAACCGGACAAATGTAAAATGTGTAGTGACAGAGTAGATAACACACACTTTGTGCTTGGGGAGGTAACTTAACCCATCCTTGTTTTGATTTTACCTCTCTGCATATGACCAATAAACACAGAAGAAAGAGAAATGAGTGTGCTGTATTGTAGTCTATGATAGTAAACTAGTGATGAGAGACACTATTTGCCAAGTTTCACCATAAAAATGACACCCATCGCTTAAAGGGGGTCCCCTCACCCAAAAAAAATATATGCAAAATACTATTTATCATATTAGTCAAGCAAAACAAATTTTAATTACAAAATATAAAATAGCTGAATCTTGTTTCCTTCAGTCTGGGAAATCATAATTATAGCAAGCAGGCAGGAGCCATTTTGTGTACACTGTTATTAAGACAAGCCTTGGATCATCTCAGAATCTTGTTTGTGCACCAGAATGGGGGACCTGATGTCCATCCCCATGTACTGGCTACACAATTAAATGGTGAAGAGAACAGGGGAATGTGGGGAGAGCAGTGACATCTAGGAAGTGCTGAATGGAAAGTGAAAGTAATTGTCTGCCCAGCCTCTATGCCTAAGGCATAGAGGAGGGGCAGGCAACATTTGACAGCTGAGATTTTGAGTTTACAACAGCTATGAATGCTTAAAGGGGTTGTTCACCTTTGTAACAAATTGACAAATCTAACAGTTCACATGAATAGAACAAACTTTTCCATAGAAATAGTTAACAAAAAAAGTACAGTTCAAGAGATATTCACCTCAGAAGTGTCCCTGTACTAATCCTTCAGTTCCACACATACCCTGTGCTGGGAGGGGGTCACTGACCCCCAAAAACACTACAGTGTTCACTTCCTCTTCCTTATATGACATCACACATTGTACTGGCAGCTAACTTAACTCCTATTGGCTATGTCTGCTGTCAATCTGCGACTGCTTCCTGTGCTGGGGAATTTGAGCAGCATTCAGGTACTGAAGAGAAACTGTTACAAGTTTGTGAGAGGGAGGGGGAGTGTGGGCTGTGTGCTGCAGAGACTTCAACTGTGCAGATGGGGGGGGGGATCAAGGTGCTTGGGACCTGGAGTTTTATGGATAATGGATCTTTCCATAATTTGGATATTCATACCTTAAGTCTACTAGAAAATCATGTAATCATTAAATAAACCCAATAGGCTGGTTTTGCTTCCAATAAGGATTAATTATATCTTAGTTTGGATCAAGTACAAGCGACTGTTTTATTATTACAGAGAAAAGGGAAATCATTTTTATAAATTTGAATTATTGGATTATAATGGATACTATGGGAGATGACACTTGTACTTTCCAGAATATATTATTTTGGGGGGGGGGTCCATGTATTATTTTGTGTATTTACCTCATAAAAAATCATTATTCAGCAGCTGACGTGACTTCCAGGACTATTTGTATGAGCTTGAGGCTTTCCAAATGAGTTGAATTTTTGAGCATGAAGTGAAATATTTTTCTGGTATAGATCTTGAATTTGTTGGTATTTTGAGCTCTAAATCTTGTTCTAGAAGTAGAACACTTAAAAAAGGTATCGTTTTCCTAGGTAAATTACCGCCCCCCTGGGAGAGCGCACAAAATGTTCAAAAAAACCTAACTGCCCTCAACACTGCTCTGCCTGTCACTTAGGGTTGCCACCTCACCCTTTTAAAACCAAACACATATGAAATCCACAGCCTGCATGGCTAATTAGCAATTCATTTAGATGCATGATACATGGCTGCACAGAAATCAGTTCAGTCTGCAGCATCTAAATGAGTTGATAATTAGCCATGCAGGCTGTGGATTTCATATGTGTTTGGTTTTAAAAGGGTGAGGTGGCAACCCTACTGTCCCTGCTAGATGTGTAAGTTACATACGTTTCTAAGCAAGTCAGTGCTGGTTTTGTTGCAATTTTGTAAATAACTGACATTATGCTTAATGCCAAAGCTATTAAAAGATAAAAATATAGAAACGCCAGTATTTATTCCCAGAAAAGTTTGCAGCCCTTTGTCACTCCATTCAGTTTTAGTCTAGGCCGAAGGAGAGTGCCACAATTGGGAGAACAATGTTGCTCCTTCCTTTTCTGCAGTATTTGTCAGCATGGCTCTGTGATTGTTTGTTACAAAGCAAATTTGTTTATCTGCTGCGTCTGTTAACCTCTGCCATTACAATTGAGTAATCAACCAATGACCATTCAGATTATGTGACTGGTTACAGTTCACAAGCACCCAATGAATTACTAGGAGGAGGGCAGTATCAACATCCAATAGGAAACAAGTAAGGGCAAAGCCTGGGCATGATGATGTCATCATATAGGAAGTTCTTGGTGTGTCAGGTTCAAAATAGGCCACTCCCATCACTTCAGAAACTGGTCAGAGAGACAGGAGAAGGACTGAGTTAATAGGTATAAAAAATAGCTTTCACAATGGCATTTTTTCTTTTTGTTATGGAAAATGGTTTTTCTAACACATAGAGAACATTGTTAGTGGTTTCATAAGATTTGTACATTGAAGGTGAACAACCCCTTTAAATAAAAAAAAGAATTTGGATTTCATGTTTAATTTGAAAAGGACATTTATTATACAGATGTTTTTGTCTAAGTCACAGGTTCCCTTTAATAATGTGAGATCCATTAGCTTCTCATATAGAGAGTGACATTGGGTTGAGGCAACACAAGAGCATAATAAACACTGTACAATTGTGGGTACTGACACCCCAGGCACATTATACACAATAAGAGACAGTGTTTAATGAATAGGGGGAAGTGGATTTGACACTTCATTTTTTCAGGATGCCCCCTTATTCTGCTGTCCCATGTATCCTCCTATTTATACCCTTTTGCTCTCTTACTAGTTTCTCATCTGCAGATGCCACTGCTGTATTCCTCTTAATTTGCACTTTACAGGTCCCTTTGCATTTTTTAATATTTAACTTGCAGTTTTGTGCCAGATGACAGTGGTGGACAAAATAAACTCTAAAAGGAGACTTCTCCTTATTTGACCCTGGAGGTATATATCTTATAATATGCATGTTTTCCAGTGTATGAGCTGGGAAGGGGGTGTAGAGGACTAAAGATTCCTGAAAGCAGAGGGGCTCGGGCATTCCAGCCGAACTGTGATGCACACAATGTTAGCGCACACTTTACACACATTAGTTAATGGCTGTGCAGTGAAGGTGGACAGATGATAGACACTTTACCTGACTTGTATATGCTTCTCTGCAGAACAGAGACCTTTAGGGCAATGGCACCTGATATGATTCATCATTCATGGTTAAATATACACTATTATGGGCAGCTACTTTTTATGATTACAAAATGCCAAAATACCCTGCCATAGACAACACTGAGAATTGCCTCTGCTAAAAAAAACATATTGTCTTAGCAAAGCCAATTATCACTATAGTCTATTTTGAAGCTGCTTCTAGTATCTCTGTGTGTCTTCACCCTAAATTGCTGCAAGTAAAATTACCTCTGGCAATTCAGCTCAATCTTGGGAAACTGCAAAGGAAGGCATTTTCCCACGACTCAGCCAGTGATTCTTAGGTTAGTAGGAAGTGAATGTCAGGAAGGCTGCAAACAACTCCAAATTGATCCCTGGACCCCTCCCATTGACTCAAACACCAATTTGGCGGGTTTTAGGTGGCGAATAGTCAAATTCGAGTTCTTAAAAGTGCCAGAGTATGATAAATCTCGAAAATCGAATTCAATATTTTTTCAAAACTCGACTCTAACTTGAATAATCCCTTCGTTGAATGTGAGAGTTTTGACCATAAAAAAAAAAATATATTGAAAATTTGAATTTTCAATTCAACCCTTGATAAATCTGCCCCCCTAATGTTGTGCTTTAAAAAGCTCAACTTATCACCACTCTATTTACACCCTCAGTTTATATGAAGTTAAGTTTTAAAGACTTGCAGTCTCAATGGCTATAGGAGAAGTAAAGGACTAATCACTGAGGGAATACCAAATTGTTAGGCACCCACCCGTGATTATAATCATCCTGGGACGGCATTCCCCTTCACTGGAAAACCACATCAGCTCCAGGTACTTGTCATCTCACATGTCCTAGGCATCTCTTCAGCTAGTCTGTGTGCTGGAACTGGGATCCAAAAGCTGAACTTTAGTTCTACAGCACATGAACACGGCAGCAAAAGATGCCCTGAAGAACAAAGACGATGGAGGTGCTCACCAGAATAGTACCCCAGGCTGACCCAGGGTCCAAGAAATTACAATCACTAGCAGGTGCCTAACAAACAGGCAGTCCAACCCTTTCCTGATCATTTTAAAGCTTAGCAATAGTGATGCAGTCTCTAGTGCGGGGGGCCCCAACTTTCTTTACCTGTGAGCAACATTCAGATGAAAAAAGAGTTGGGGAGCAACACAAGCATGGAAAATGTTCCTGGGTGGTGCTAAATAAGGACTGTGATTGACTATTGGTAGCCCCCATGTGGACTGGCAGCCTCTGTTTGGAGCGACTGTTTTTTATGCAATTAAAACTTGCCTCCGAGTCTGGAATTCAAAGATAAGCACCTGCTGTGAAACCACTGAGAACAACATCCAAGAGGTTGGGGAGCAACATGTTGCTTATGAGCTACTGGTTGAGGATCACTGCTCTAGTGGTATAAGCCTAGTAATAGGGATGCACCAAACCCAATATTAGGATTAGGCAAAGTACCTCATCCTTCACAATCAGTTTGGCTGAATGCTGAATAGATTCCAGATTCCACAGACAACCATAATCAAATATTAAATCTCAACAATGCCCAGTGCTTTAAAGTCTTTAGGTTTAAGGGTCTGCATTTGATTTAACTGAACAGTCAAAACTCCCGAACCGGCAAAGGTGACGGGATGCAGCCAGATACCAAATAGTATTCTTCATCCATAGTCTGACTACTGCTGTACAGTCTGTGTATGAGGCTAAAGGACAAGGAAATCCTTCTATACTCAATGCATCCCTTGCAGAGGTCCCCCTTCCACAATCCCCAAGTGTTCCATTTGCTTTAAAGGAAGTCTAAGGTAGAGTCCTGCAGCAGGTCAGGTACCCGGGGGTTACCTGCAAAAAAAGCAGGCACCCTGTGGAATGAGGGGAGGATTTTCAAGTGTGGGTACAGATGTGGGTCTTATTGGGGGTCTCATCTAAATTTCTTATCTTATGTGATATTATTTATATTTTACTCATTTTAAAGTTTTACAAAACTTGTTTCTGTCTCCGCCCACTTCTGACGACCATCACTTCCGTTTGCAGCACCATAACTTGTTTGATGGTGGTCGGAGGGTTGCGGATAAGGCAGTAGCGGGTCCGGGTTGGGCAGCGGATCAAAGTGGGTAAACATGCGGGTTGCGGTTCGGGTCTTAGAAATTCTAATCTAAGGGGTACAAATGCTGTATTTACTGTACTTTAAAGGGGACTGATCACCCAAACATAAAAAGCTGTATAATAAAAGTCCTTTTCAAATTCAAAAGGAATCCCAAATTTTTTTTTCCATTAAAACCTCAATACCTGGTATAAACGCATTTAAAAGTTACTACTGTCAATCATATATTGCCTGCCCCTCCTCTATGCCTTAAGCCAGGGATCCCCAACCTTTGTTACCCGGGAGCCACATTCAAAAATAAAAAGAGTCGGGGAGCAACACAAGCATGCAGAAACCTCCTGGTGAGCCAAATAAGTGTTGTAATTGGCTATTTGGCAGCCCCTACATGGACTGGAAGCCTACAGGCGGCTCTATTTTGTAGGACTCTTGGTTTTTATACAACCAAAACTTGCCTTCAAGCCAGGAATTCAAAAATAAACTCCTGTCTTGAGGCCACTGGGAGCAACATCCAAGGGGTTGGTGAGCAACATGTTGCTCGCGAGCTACTGGTTGGGGATCACTGCCTTAAGCAATTACTTTCACTTTCCATTTTGCACTTCCTAGATGTCACTGCACTCCCCACATTCCTCATCACAATCGTGTGTAGCCAGTGCATGGGCACCAGGTGTCCTCTTCTGGCACATAAACATTAAAGAACAAGGAAAGTCTAAAATAGAATAAGGCTAGAAATGCTGTATTTTGTATACTAAACATAAGCATGAACTTACTGCACCACAAGCCTAATCAAACAAATGATTTATGCTTTCAAAGTTGGCCACAGGGGGCTGTCATCTTGTAACTTTGTTAAACCTTTAAAGGTTAGTGCAACACTTTGAGGCACATTTATCAAGGTCGAATTTTGAATTCATGTGAGTTTTTTTTTTTTTTAAAACTCCCTAACGGGATATGCAACAATAAAATCAAATTTTCAAACCTCAGAAGTATTTGTATAATGTAAAAACTCGAATCTAATTCAATCAGACTGCATTCGTTTTTTTTTCGACTTCCCCAAATTGATCCCTAGACCTCTCCCATTGACTTATACAGAAATGCAGGAGGTTTTAAAGGAAAACTATACCCCCAAACAATGTAGGTCTCTATTAAAAGATACTTAGTAAAACAGCTCATGTGTAAAACCCTGCTTCATGTAAATGAACCATTATCATAATAATATACTTTTTTAGTAGTATGTGCCATTGGGTAATCATAAATAGAAAATTGCCATTTTAAAAAATAAGGGCCGCCCCCTGAGATCGTAAGATTCACTGTGCACACATACAAACCACATGTAAGGTCACATGAGCCAATTAACAGACAGAGTTCTGCCTTTTGCTTCCTCACTTCTTCCTGTTACAGTTAGTGTTGTAGTATTTCTGGTCAGGTGATCTCTGAGGCAGCACAGATAGAGACACGAAATGGTGGTTCAAGGCAAGAGATGTAAAAGGGCAATATTTATGTAAATATATATTCCAGTTTGGTAAGATTCTTTAATATGTCATTCAATTTGATATAAAATATCTGTTGCTTAAATATTCATTTTGGGGGTATAGTTTTCCTTTAAGAGGGGAATAGTCAAATTCAAATTCTTAAAGGGTCAGAGTATGATAAATCTCAAAATTTTTTAAACTCGAATCGAACTAGGGATAACTCCCTAGTTGAATTTGACAGTTTTGACCATTTTCAATTCAACCCTTAATAAATCTGCCCCTTTCTCTTTATAGAAATTCCCTTAGTGATGTAATTATGTCAATAATGCCTTCACAGTGGAAAACAACAGCTAAATGGGAAACATATTTTTTAAAAAATGCTTATATAGTTATTTTGCCACAATATGGATTTAGTCTAGCTTGGTTACCATCAACTATAAAAGTACTGTAAAATAGCACTATGGGAAGTGGTGTTGCCATAGAGCAGTGCTTTTTTGATAGATTTAAATGAATACCTCACAGCCTACACCATCAAGGACAGCACATGTGGCATTTTCTTAACTGGCATATTTCTTGCTAGTTGAGAAATACCTGAAACATTTCATACAGTACTGGTACTTTGTACTGATGTTGTCAGACATTTTCCATTCAAATTAATTCAGGTTGACTTCAAGGGCTGCTCCGCTTGATTTTTTATCTGAAAATAGGAATTAAGGATCGAGTACAGGTGTAATGATCTTCTGTTTAACAGGCAAACAAAATTATCGACTTTTTTCTTCAAAGGGAGAAACACGTGAAAAGAATGTGATGCCATGCAGATCTCAGTTTGTATAAGGATAGTATCTTAAAGGTAAACTATTAGAAATACAAAACTCACAAGGCTTCAGCCGAACCAGAATCTTGCTTAAAAAGGCAGAATCCTGGCCAAATCCCAAACAGAATCCTGGATTCGGTGCATCCCTACTATATACACAAAATCAATAACACAATTCTGTCATTTTAAAGCAATCTATTTGCTAATTCTCAGTGCTGCATGCTAGTTCATTGGGTGTGGAGATGCCCCTCCTATCACCAGAAATAACACAGGGCTCATAATAGAACACAAGACACTTAGTTTAAAGCCACTAAATAAAAAAATAGTTTCACACACAAAGTTAAAAACATAGTACAGGTTTTTACTGCACAATTCTCCCTGACAAGATCTGTCTCTAAGATATTCAGTTGATGGCGTAGGTATGAAAATTGTGTGTATGTTTGAGATATCCTTCTGCAGTGTTAGGAACATTCTGTCAAGTTATAAAAGCCCATCTCTATATTAGTATCATACAGCAGCAGGCAAATCCCTAGTATCAGACAGCTTGCTGTAGCTGCAAACATTTGTTAATTACCGAATATGCATTCTAAGCTTTAAAAACAGTTACGTGTAAAAATAAACACTGTGTAAATATATAGGCTGTGCAAAATAAAACATGTTTCTAATATAGTTAGTTAGGCAAAAATGTAATGTATAAAGGCTGGAGTGACTGGATGTGTAACATAATAGCCAGAACACTACTTCCTGCTTTTCAGTTCTATAACTCTGAGTTAGTCAGTGACTTTAAGGGGGGGCCACATGGGACATAACTGTTCAGTGAGTTTGCAATTGATCTGTCACGGCCGGCACCCAATACCAGAACAGGTGCCAAGTACCCTGGTCTCGGCTCGGCTTCACCAGTAGTGTGACCACCGTTGGGCTTCGGGAGGAGCCCTCAGCTTACTTGGGTGCCACCTGGACTTAACGAGGGGTACAAGGCGAGATGTTCTGGCTAGCAGAGGGGCACGGCAGGTAGATAGTCTTTTAGGCCGGTACAAATGGGGCAGGCAAGAGAATCATCAGACAGGCAGGGTCGAGGCAGGCAGATATCAAGAATCGTCAGACAGGCAAGGGTCAAACCGGGTAATCAAACAGATGGGGTCAGGCAGAAAGAGTAGTCGAGATGCAGGCAAAGGTCAGGATTCGGATATCAGAATAGTCAGGAACAGGCAGGGATCAAAACCGGAATAGCAGATACAAAATACACAGGAACAGACAGCACAAGGCTTCAGGAACCACCAGAATCAAGATTCTATTACGGGCACTGGCTGGGGGTCAGAATGGGCTTTATATACATTCGAAATTGGCGCCAAAACGAGCGTCAATACGCGCTGGCGCAATCACGCCAGCGCACCTGTACCTTTAAGAGGCGCGCAGCGCCCTAGAATAATCAAGATGGCGCCGTCCACGCCGCCGCACACCAGGTAATTTTATTACATGATCCTTAGCATGCAGCTCAGATTCAAATGCAACAGATATGTATGACCTATGTGCCCCATGTAATCTGTATTAGTTACTAACCGACTTTTTATTGTGACATTTATATTCTAGGTGTACAGTATATTGTGAGTCGGCCCCTAAGCTCATTAAGTGACAGCAGCACAGAGCATGTGCAGTGAATCAACAGAAAATAAGATGGAGAGCTACTAGGGCATCTTTGGAGACACAGATCTTTACTGCTAAAGGGCTGTGGCTGCCTTGGGATGGTACAGAAGCCCAAAACAACATGTACAACATTTCTAGCCTACTTTAGTTAAGCTTTAGTTCTCCTTTAAAATAGTATGCATGCTTCTTCACTGGTCTGTTAATTAGCTGGCTCCAACTTCTTTGTTTCAAAGATTATAACCTGTAGAAAGTGTAGAAAACAGCAAGGGACAAAGTCTTCTTACAACAATAAGTACCATTTAACTTTAAAACCAATGGGAGTTTCTATTGAATGTAGAATATTAAAATGCTTATGATATTTTAAAATAATTTGGGTGTTTACAATCCCTTAACCAGCCCTACAATATATAGGTTTTCAAAATGAACAAAAATGCAGTTAATTCCGAGCAATATTTTATGTTGATTATTGTTCTTTAAACAAACACGTGTTTCACAGCTCACCAATACTGCTTAATTACAATGACTTCAGTGGAAAGATGATATGATCAATATGAAATCCTGACAGATCCACCAGTTGTAACTTGATCTAACAGCATTTACATTTTGTCAACAGGTTCCAGAGTCATCAGAATAAAAGAAGAATAGTTTTAATCCCCATACAGAATGGTTGTGGGAAAGCTCTTCAGTAGGCAGGGTTACATTAAAGGGGAACTATTGAAAATTTTATATAAACTTCAGCATACCGAAATAAGAAGCTTTGTACATATAATCAATTAAATATTTCCCTTTCCTAGCAGATGTATCAGAGCTCACTCAAATAACTGATTCCAGTACAAACACAATCTAATAATAACTGCATTTTGCACAAATCCTGCATGTAGAGAGACATGATGTCTGGTGATTTTAATAGAATGAGCTCTAATACATCTTCTAGGCAAAAGGAGCCCCCTATAAGATATATTGGATCTAACTGTCTGTGATTATCTGACACCCAACTGCTGCATGAAGAGAGAATGAAGAGAAACAGAGGCTGAGAGAGGAATAGTGAAGATAAACTTGATTATTTCAGAAGCTGTGCTAAATTTTTAATTGGTTATTTGTATTTAGAACGTTTCTTAATTCAGTATGCTGAAGCTTATATTACATTTTCATTTTGGCAATACTTCCCCATTAACATAAAAAGCAAATGTATCACATGTGAAAGTGGAACAAATGGATTGTTCTTGTTACTGTCAGATTTAAATAAACATATCAATATTACTGACCCTTTAAGCCCAGCCAAATACACATTTTCAAACCTTCCCAATTAATGTATGGAGATATACTAGGAACAAACATTGGTTGGGTTGTCCACCCAACATACATAAACATAACCCATAATCCCCACATAAATAACCCCTTTAGAACATGAAGAAAAGCCAAGTAAATTGGATTTGGATTGGAGGTAGCCATATCAAATAAATTAACTTTGAAAATATTTAATCACAATAAAGCTTTAAAGTCTACTTCTTGGTGCACAGTACTCGGTACAATATTGGCAGGTATTGGTCCACCCCCTTGCCACTGTGAATGGCAGCACTACTGACCTATTTGTGTAACTTACACAAACGGCCGGTCGGATCGCGGGACCGCATCAACGAACAGATGCGGCCGCGATCCGACGGGGTTTTTAAACCCATCCAATCGAGATCTGGCCGAAAGTCTCGATCGGGGAAGCCCGTCGGGGGCCCCCATACACGGGCCAATAAGCTGCCGACACAGTCTGTCGGCAGCTTTTATCGGCCCGTGTATGGCCACCTTAAGGGGAGTCTGGCCAAAGACTGGACTACAAAAAGGGATGCTGAAACCTGATTTAAAAGGATGAGGCAACCTCAGAATCGTTTATAAGTCTTGCCTTCCTCAAGCAAATAATGAGACTGGAAGTTTTGCCAAGCGAATAGATAATTCCGGCACAAGCTTCACACGCCGATGTAGCAAGAACATGCCTTCTGAGAGACCACAGATTAAGCTGAAACACCACATAAGAGGGAGCCTACCTCTGTAAATTGTTTACCTACAACAAGGATTCTTAACCATGCATGACCAAAAATGAGTCCTCATTCTGCTTAGGTTGCATCCCACGGACCCTCTTAAATACACAGAAAATATCACAGTATAAACATGATTTATAAAAAGGAGTCTACATTAATGTGTGTAGTAAGTGGTTCCGATGTCACCCGGATCCCTCTGTGTAGGTTTCACTTACCAACAAGCAACTTCACATGAATATTTAGTTTGCACAGTTAATGTAGAATGCAGAGGACAAATAAAAGTGGAACCTTTGGATTCCTATTGTAACATAACGAACTGCATTAGATATGATAATTCACAAACATATCCTTATACAGGTATGGGACATGTTATCCAGAATGCTCGGGACCTGGAGCTTTCCGTAATTTGGATCTTCATACCTTAAAGCAGGGATCCCCAACCTTTTTCACCCGTGAGCAACATTCAGATGTAAAAAGAGTTGGGGAGCAACACAAGCATGAAAATGTTCCTGAGTGGTGCCAAATAAGGCATGTGATCGGCTATTGGTAGTCCCTATGTGGATTGTCAGCCTACAAGAGGTTCTGTTTTGCAGTACATATAGTTTTTATGCAACAAAAACTTGCATCCAAGCCAGGAATTGAAAAATAAACACCTGCTTTGAGGCCACTGAGAGCAACATCCAAGGGGCTGGGGAGCAACATGTTGTTCCTGAGCTACTGGTTGGGGATCACTGCCTTAAAGGGATACTGTCATGGGAAAACGTTTTTTTTTCAAAACGCATCAGTTAATAGTGCTGTTCCAGCAGAATTCTGCACTGAAATCCATTTTTCAAAAGAGCAAACAGATTTTATTATATTCAATTTTGAAATCTGACATGGGGATAGACATGCTGTCAATTTCCCAGCTGCCTCCAGTCATGTGACTTGTGATCTGATAAACGTCAATCACTCTTTACTGCTGTACTGCAAGTTGGAGGGATATCATCCCCTCCCTTTCCAACCCAGCAGCCTAACAACAGTACAATGGGAAGGTAACCCGATAACAGCTCCCTAACAAAAGTTAACAGCTCCCTTGAAGATCTAAGAACAGCACTTAATAGTAAAAGCCAAGTCCCACTCAGACTGATTCAGTTACATTAAGTAGGAGAAATTACAGCCTGCCAGAAAGTAATTGCATCCTAAAGTGCAGGCACAAGTCACATGACTGGGGCAGCTGGGAAAAGCCCCATGTCAAATTTCAAAATTGAATATAAAAAAAATCTGTTTGCTCTTTTGAGAATTGGGTTTCAGTGCAGAATTCTGCTACAGCAGCACTATTAACTGATGTGTTTTGGAAAAAAACATGTTTTTCCATGACAGTATTCCTTTAAATAAGAATTATCTTGAAAATGAAAATGTAATATAAGTTTCCGTATACTGAAATAAGAAACTTTCTAAATACAATCAAATATAAATTCTGCATTGTTTCTTTAATAATCATGTTTATCTTTACTATTCCTCTCTAAGCATCCGTTTCTCATTATTCCCTCTTCATGCAGGAGTTGGGATTTCAGATATTTATTGACCGTTAGAACAAATATATCTTATAGGGGGGCTCCTTTTGCCTAGAATATGTATTAGAGCTCACTCTATTAAAATTACCAGACATCATGTCTCTCTACATGCAGGATTTGTGCGGAAGGCAGTTATTTTGTTAGATTTAATTTGGAATCAGTTATTTGAGTGAGCTCTAATATATCTGCTAGGAAAGGGAGCACCCCTATAAGATATATTGGATCTGTCAATTAATATCTGACACCCAACTGCTGCACGAAGAGAGAATGCAGAGAAACAGATGCTGAGAGAGGAATAGTGAACATGAACTTGATTATTTCAGAAATGATACAGAATGGATAATGGATTGTATTTACAAAGTTTCTTATTTCAGTATGCTGAAGCGGACATTACATTTTCATTTTCGTGATAGTTCCCCTACAAGTCTACTATAAAAACATATAAACGTTAAATAAACCCAATAGGCTGGTTTTGCTTCCAATAAGGATTAATGATATCTTAGTTTGGATCATATAAACTGTACTGCGTTATTACTACAGGAAAAAAATGGATTTTTTGGATAAAATGGGAGACAGCCTCTCCGCCATTCAGAGCTTTCTGGATAACTGATCCTATATCAGTATACAAATATCCTCCTTATCAGCCGCCCAATGGCCAGGCTGCAGGGGTTTATATTCTAGCAATAAATGCGGTCTAATAGGTGCAGACGTTGTGTACAATCTCAGACGTTACGTTCTAATGACAACAGCACTGCTGTCAGTCCGGCCAGACAAGTATAATAGAAATGGGTACAGCGAGTGTACAGGACAGACGTGCTACAGTACATGTAACCCATTCTTACAGAGGGCTGGAAGGAGGGAACCCCATTTCTATTCCCTTATGGAAACGAAACACTAACAACAAACGACAAGAAGATGACGTGGGTGTGGCCGGCACTAGGCTTTGCTTCAATCACAACACATAAAAGATTCCTTTGTATTATGGGAAGGTTCACAGACAAGAATCCTGGACTCGCCACTGCCTCGGACATCACTACAGGCCCAGTACCACCAGGCGGGTGCCATGTTGAAGCGGGCTGGAGGGCGGGGACATTCTCGGGCCTTGTCCCCATTCATTCCAGTGAATGCCGCTGCTTCAAGTCCGAGACAGAACTACAGAGAATTTCCACTAACTCCCAAACTACAAACCACCAATTACCTTAATTATCCTGCGGGGCAGCCCAGCCATTCTGTCTTATAATGTGTGCAGCCTCCAACTCTCTGCGTGCCACCGGATCTCCCTGTCACGCACAAGTGAAAGCGCGGCATCCGCTTCCGGTGACGTATTGCGACAGCGCAAACGCTTATGGGAGTTGTAGTTGTAAGATGACTCGTCACACTCATATGAATAATGATGTAATCAGACTTGCTGGTGTCTCGGGGTTGCCAGGTTGGCTATTTTCCAGCCAAATTTGGCTACTAACTTAAAGCCCAGGCGGGTTTTGAAAGTACAAACTAGCCAAGGTACGGGTTTCAGCTACTTTTTGGGCCTTTGCCTGGTTTGTACTTTGGAAAGCCAAAGTCTTTACTTATCCTAATGTGGCAAGCCCAATGCATGTTGGGTAATGTCGTTTTTGTTTACTGATTTGCCAACTGGCAGGTATAATGTAAGACTACAATACCCAGCATGCAATGGAAGTTGTCAGATTTTAGGCCCTGTTTAGGGTTGCCACCCAGCTGGTATTTTACCGGTAAAATACCTGCCAAGGCCAGGGCCGGTATTACAAATTTACCGTCAATGTAGCTGCCGGTAAATTTGTAATACAATTAAAAAGAGCCCTCGGCCTGCCCCCAATCCCCTGGAACTGATCTTTTCTATTGCTTCTTTTAGCGTCCGTGGCACAGCCCTGCCCCTTTTGACGTCTTGGCCCGCCCCTTTGTGTCCTCGCCCCCCACCAGCCGGTAAAGATTTTTTAAAAAGGTGGCAACCCTATGTACTATTGATGTGCGGGCCAACCCGATACTCGCAGGTTTGGGTCGACCTCGCAGTGTTACTCGCGGGTGGTGTGGGTTGTGCTCTTCTCCTGCTCTCCCTGCCCGCCATCTTCATATGCCGGCATCCGACTTCCGGTTTTATAGTGTTGCCTCTGCTCACCCCGCCCCTTTTGTGATGTCATCGGCGGGGCAGGTCTATAAAAGGACCCCCGGAAGCAGGTGCCGGCGGGAGTGGGTATTAGCAGGACGGGTTAGGGTCGGGTCAGGGAAACCCTGACCTGCACATCACTACCCTGTACCTAGGGTTGCCACCTGGCCAGTATTTTACCGGCCTGGCCGGTAAACATGATGGTTGATCCCAATGTAATTAATAGGGAAAAAAGATAAATATATAGTAAGGCTGGTATTTTTTTTTGTGGAAAAGTGGCAACCAGTGGCATAACCACCAGGGGAGCAGGGGGTGCAATTGGGCCAGGCCCCCCCCCTGGCAGCTCATGCACCATGAATTCTGGGAGTAAGGGGGGTGCGGTTGCACGTCCCGAGCCAGGGCCTGCCCCCCTCTAGTTACGTTGCTGGTGGCAACCCTACCTGTACCCCAGTCTCCTGGCACGCAAGCATTCACACATTTTCTGGTGACTTTCCTCAATTTCAGAAAATTTTGGGGAAAAATCAGGGTCAGTGACGCCCATTCGAAAGCCGCAAAGAGTCAGAAGAAAAAGGCAAGTAACTATAAAAAATAGATAATGAAGACCAATTGAAAAGTTGCTTAGAATTGGCCATTCTATAACATACTAAAAGTAATCTTAAAGGTGAACCACCCCTATAAAGTGGACTTGTCACTCAGACATAAAAAGCTGTATAATAAAAGTCCTTTTCAAATTAAACATGAAATCCAAATTCTTTTTTTTTATTAAAGGAGAATTCAAGTGTTTTGGCAAAAATCCCCTACCCTCCACCCTGCGTAGACCGCCATTCCCCCCCCGGGAAAAAAGGCATTGGACTTCACCACAGTCATCTTCTGGGTCTTCGTGTCTTCCGTCGCTTCAGCAATTTCCTTCCATTTCGGCACATGCGCAGTTGTCGCAAGCCGGTAAATCGCTCCAACTTCGCATGCGCCTCTTTGCCGGTCTTTGCTTTATTGGCCCCAAAACAAAAGTAGATGCATGCAAGGCAATGTTTCGGACCCCACTGTTCCCTTTCTCAAGCCTGACTTTCGAATTCATGTGAATTTTTTTAAAAACATTTTTTATTTTTTTTAAAATTCAAATATATTAGAAATTCGAATGGGAGGTTATTTAAGAAAAAAATTGAATGTCTAAAACTCGAACTTATATTACAGACTCCAACTGAATTAGAGTCAATCACGACTAACCCTGAATTGTTTTTTCTCCGAAAAAAACTTGAATGGCAGGAAGGCTATTAACAGCTTCAAATGGGTCACTGGACCTCTGCCATTGACTTCTACATGGACTCAGCAGGTTTTAGGTGGTAAATAGTCAAATGCAAATTGTTCCCAGGGTCAAGGTTTGATAAATCTCGAAGTTCGAATTCGAGTTTTGATTGTTCCCAATTTCAAATTTATGAGCTTTGACTAAAAATACAACTTGAAAATTCCAATTCACTATTCGACCCTTAATAAATTTGCCCCTAAATGTATCATTTTAGAACAGTTAAAGAGCTGGCGACCCCTCTCCCAGAAGGTGAAAAACTTTACGGTCATAGGAAAATAGGATGTATATGGAAAAAGTCTTGATTTTCAGTGAACAATCTGAAACCAACTAAACTGAAAAATTGTTTGAAGGTGAACCACCCCTTTAAGGGCAGCTGTTAGAATTGATACAATAGTTGGTAATATTCCACAGATACTGCTGAAAAATGTAGTATCTTATTTTATCAAGGAACCATAGCAAATTGAAACAGTTCAGAACACTACTGGATTACTGAGCTGACAGACAGAAACATTAAAGGGGAACTGCACAAAAACATAATTTAAGATTTTTGAAAAGTAAACATAATCTCAAGCAACTTTGCAATTTACCTCAATTAAAAAATATGCAGACTTTTCATGATTTTTAATGGATTGGAACAGTTCCCTAAAGTTGGCCATACAGTATTAGATCCGCTTGTTTGACGAGGTCCGCTTGTTTGACCCGATATGTCCACTAACGGCAGGGCGATATTGGGTGAATCTGAACGTTCAGCCCTGGGTCCGAACAATCGGATTACAGTGATATGAATGGGCGCCGACTGGTCACACGACCGCCTCAACTAGCCGATGTGGTCCTGGATCGCAGAAAAAATTGGCTGATTTTTGGCCTGATATCGATCAGGGAGGACCCATTGGTAGCCCCCACACGCGGATCTAAAGAACTGATATCGGCAGCTTTAATCTGCCCGTGTATGGCCACCTTTAGCCTAGCCCCCCCCCCCGCTCTCCTGCTGATCTGTCTGACTACGGATAGTTTGTATCAGCAGCAATCTGTCCTCAGCCTGTATCCTCCAAACCCTACAATTCCCTGCATATGTGATTTCAAAAAGGAACAGAACATAGTGCAATGCATTGTGGGTTATGTAGTTCCTGCATGCTGTTTGTAAACTGCGGAGAAGTTGTATATAAAGAAATGGGTAACTGTGATAGGCATATTAGGGGTTTCTGTGTTATGTGGGCCTCTTTATCAAATTTTGGTTTGGAAGCCAGAGTTCCCCTTTAAATTTTGGGAAAACTGTAAAAAAATAAAAGATGGAAAGCAATTTTAAAAAGTCTTTGTTTATGGTGAACAATCTTAAAACAACTCAACTGAAATAAAAGTGTTTGGAAGGTGAACAACCTCTTTAATTTTTGGGAAGCATCAAACTAATGTCGAATTTGTTTGTATCTACCCAAAAAAAAAGGCCAGCATACCTCCCAACTGTCCCGTTTTCAGTTGGGCAGTCCCCATTTTGACAACAGCTTTTTGGCAGAGAGCCCAGAATACCCAGCACATGCAATTTGATACATTTTTAACAGTTTAAGATAAGCAGACACATTTGTAACTATTTAAGATAAGCAAGTATCTTGGGAGAACTGTGACTTGCAATTCAATTTCACCTTCATTAGCAAAACTGTTATAACATAAAACATGGCCATAAAACACCCAGAAATGTGTTCAGACTTTAATAACCTGCTAAATTTTGTAACATGGACATGGTAATTAGGAGTGTGACCATAAAATGGGCATGGCCAAAAAATGTTAGTCGTGCCACGCACGCCAAATTGTTAAAGTAAGTTAAAGATATGAAGCGTTAGGACTTTTGTTAGGTATTCTGTCATGAAAAAATATCACAATGCAGGAATGGAGAGACCTAACTGAAGAACTCCTCAAGGTCAACAGCAATGCATTGCTGTAAGTAGTCTCCCTCCATGACAAGGTGTCAATGCAGTGATGTTGGGTGCAAGAACGTGACATCATTCCATCGTCCGGTTCAAAAAATCTAAATAAACACCAGGGACCGGGTTTTGTATATAGGCCTTTGCTTGCAACTTCCTGGGTGCGCTCTAAATTACTGTCTTGGACTGTTGCTCGTTTTTGACCCATTTGTCTGATCCAGATATTGATGTTTACGGCCTGAACTGACCTGTACCTGGCCACGCATTTTTGGACTATTTGCTTGGTTCCAACTACAACCCTGATAGGAGTGTGATACATGACACTTTCTTGAAGAGGGATGGCACTAAGGTTAAGGGTAACTGTGTTATAAAAAACAGTGCAAACAAAACACACATATCTGTCCATTGCAATTGATTATACTTCTGTTTTCTGAGACTTCAGTTTAGAAAACAAATGTTTTTTTCTGTATTGATGGGTTCTATATATTTCTTTTTTACTTAGTAAATCTGTCGTGATTTTTATGGTGTACTTTTTAATTTTCAAATTACAAATTATATTGAAAATAATTCCCTTTACGATTTAAAATGTTGTTTCTGAACTGACATTGTTATCTTTCAGAAAGCCAGCACTTCAAACTGGAACTGCTTTCAGATTTTTCCTCCTACTTAATGTCACTGGAGGAGTTGTGGTGGGGCTTGGGTGATTTACTATTGGGTGCTGTTCTCATATGTACCACTTGGTGGGGCATGGGAGCATTTTTAGCAATGTAGGTGTCAGGGAGCAGGTATCCTGTTACTATCCCATTATTCCAGTGATCCCCAACCTTTTTTACTCATGAGCCACATTTAAATGTAAAAAAAGTGTTGGAGAGCAACACAAACATGAAAAAGTACATGGGGATGTCAAATAAGAGCTGTGATTGGCTGTTTGATAGTTGATGGCTGAATTTAATATAAATTAAATATTTTAAATTAAATATAGAAAAATCCATTTGCTCTTTTTGAAAAAATGGATTTCAATTTGGAATTCTGCTGCAGCAGCACTATTAACTGATGCGTTTAAAAAAAAAAAAAAAAAAAACATATTTCCAGGTGACAGAAACCCTTGAAGCAGGAGGGAGAGAAGGGCCGGGTGGTTTTCCACTAACATTAGTCTGTAATCCTGTAGTCAACACACTAACTTCAGATATATGTGACCTCTTGCATCAGTGATTTAACACTGATTTTCCAACTTTTTAAACATGTAAAATTTTATGAATTTTTATTTCTGATTTCTTTTTATTTCTGATTCTGTAAACTGGCAAAACTATTCTGCTTAGTTATGTATCCAGGTTAGGATTTATGATCTCATGATTACTAATCCCTAATGCAGAGTGAGAAGATATGTAGGGGTACATGGAAGCAAGTGACCCATGAACCAAACAGCATCAGTAATAGCTACCACACTCTTTCCAAAGCTTTGTGTGTTGCTTGTCCCTGCCCCATTTGTCTGTCTCCTCTTCCTAACAGACTGTAAGCTCTTCGGGACAGGGACCTCGTCCCAACTGTGTATTGAAACACCTCTCACTTGAACATATACTCTATTTTCTATCTATTTTTATGGTTAATTTACAACTATAACCTTATGCTTTGTAAAGCACTGTGCGCATATGTACTACTATATAAATAAATATATAGATATGGGTACAAACCCAAATCAGTACTTCAAAAGTTTTTTTAGTTTCCCAAACTCTTCTTCCTTGTTTTCTTGTACTTCTACTACTGTATTACTACTTTGTCTCCTCCTGTTGTCTCTTGTCCTTCCTGGTTTTCTTCCTTTTACAGCAACATGTTTAGAAAAGAGTAAAACTAGAGCTCAACACAGTTCACATGGGTAAAATTCTACCACACACTATTCATTTCTATAAGATTTTTAGAGGCATATTTTTTCTAATAGTGAACTTAAATTTTCACCCATTGTTAAAGAAGCTCACCAAAAAACAGAGTGCAGCAGAATTTTACTTACTAGTTTCAATATTTGATAAATATGCCCAATCGTCTCTTTACCCGTTGGATTTTAATAAACTGTAGCCTTTCATCTTTCCATCCATCTTCTTCCCCTCACCCTGAGACATTTTTTTCTTTTATACCATGTGCCAACCTTATCATAAGACTTATGAGGAGATGTGCAATATTTATTAACATTGAATGAACGATAGATATGTATTGTAAAAAATGTGGAACAGAAGATATCATCGGTCCTTTGGGTGTTCTTGCTTCATACGCCTTCTGTGGTATCTGGAAATCAAACAAGTGCATGTATTATAATTAATTGCAGCTTTCATAAATACTTTTGGCAAGGAAAGGTTTGCCAAGTTCCTTACCATTTCATATGTACGCATTATATTTGATTGATTGATGCCAATCCATCTATTTGATGTACATTGAATTAAAGGTAAACACTACATATGGCATCTGTTCACTGTTTGAATAAATAAACATTATTTGCAGTGCAGAACCTGACTCTTATACTTGATATGCCTGAATGAATAAATTGTCCTGTGAGTAGTTAGGCAGATCACTTGATGTGGAGCACAAAAGACCACAGATTTGTCTTCTTTATTTGTGCATGACATCAACAGACATACCATTATTACACCAGGATATAATATTTGGTATGCTGAAAAAATTCACTGAGGTTTGCCCACTATTTTACATTGGCACTTGAATATTTGTTGTATGTTGCATTTTTTTTTTATTTAATATTTTTGTTGCCTTATTAATATATGCACATATGATGTGTGTGGGATGGTGGAGTTAAAACTTAACCTTAACACACTGCAGTATTACACTATATAATGCCTCTTATTTCCCTATCTGGGTGGAACTATAACTCGCAATGTAGTTTTATTTGATCCATATTGTAAATCAAGAGCACTAAATTATAAATTCTTTTTTTTTTTTTTTTTTTATTCTTTTCCTGCTCCTGTTGAGCTCTGGTTATTCAACATATCCAAAGTTCACACTACATTTGTTTGTAACCCTTAAAGGGGAAGGAAACCTAGTCGGCGCAAACCCCCCACCCCCCCCTCCAGTTTGTTGCCCACCCTCCCTCCTCCCCCTGGCCTACCCGTCCCGTTGGGCAAATGCCCCTAACTTGTTACTTACCCTTCTGCGCAGGTCCAGTCCAGGGAGTTCACCGACAACATCTTCTTCCACGCGATCTTTTCCTGCTTTGAACGGCGCATGCGCAGTAGGATCATTTCGCCGGTACGATCTACTGCGCATGCGCGTGACTTTTGGCGCATGCGCAGTAGATCCGTACCGGCGAAATGATCCTACTGCGCATGCACCAAAACGCCGTTCACAGCAGGAAGAAGAACGCGTGGAAGAAGATGTCGTCGGTGAACTCCCTGGACTGGACCTGCGCAGAAGGGTAAGTAACAAGTTAGGGGCATTTGCCCAGCGGGACAGGTAGGCCAGGGGGGAGGAGGGAGGGTGGGCAACAAACGGGAGGGGGGGTGGATGGTTTGCGCCGACTAGGTTTCCTTCCCCTTTAATACTGACACAATCTCATGTCATGTAAAGCAAAGGCATAATACCTTTTTAATAATAAACATAGGAACCAAATCAAGTTCCATCATGATTGCACAGGTCATGTGTGTAGCAAATGTCTGTGGCAATGTATTGTAATGGTATGTGTGTCAACAACATATTTTGCAGTAGTTACTCTTGCATATTATCCATTTAAATCTGGGACATATGGGAATAACATGGGGTATATTTATTAAAGGAAAAACAACTGGGGGACAACCCTCTAAAAAAAGGAAGATGTAATTCAGCAGTTACTTACTGTCCCACCGGATACCAACGATGTTTGGTTGTGTAAAACATTTTGCTAAGCTCTTCTATCGTTGGCTCAGGTTTAGCTTTAACATCATTAAGTCTGGCCTTTAGGACAAGCTCATGTGTTTCTGTGTGGCTGGTTAATGGGTCCTTCTGAGGAAGAGGCTGTTATAAAACATTAGAGATTAATCATTAGTAGTGAAGCATGGTGTTTTCATTGTAATGTTTCTAGAGACAATCACCAGCTAACTGCTACAAGTTGTCCCAGAGGAGTTGACTATATCAGACTTGGCGAAGCAGTATTGCCCAACAAAAGCATTTATTGTTATATGTATTTCAATTTTTCAATACATATTGCTCACTGTAACTTGAACAGTTACGGCTTATTTAAATGGACTGTGTCCTCTTCATGATATTTCTTATCTATACACCTATATTGTATAGTTTTACTGTAAAACAAGCCAGACAATGACTTGAAACACATTTATTTTTCATGGCATGTTAATGAGCTGCTTATGTCAAGAAATCAAACATTACAATCCATTCTTCTTTATTTGTGCATGACATCGACATACCATTATTACACCAGGTTATAATATTTGGTATACTTGTATAGGAGCTTATAATACAGAGCGCTTGGGAGGTTTTCCACATTAAGGGGCAGGTTTATCTATTCCTATGGGATTTTTGTAAGTGTATTTATCAAATGTTGAGTTCTAATTTTCACATACTGATAAATATCCTTCTAAAAATCCCATAGGATTGAATAGAATGTGGGTGAGTCTTTATTTATTAAAATCTGAACTCACACTTTGATAAATCTGCATAACTCAAAAAATTGGGTTGTTCTGACTTCAGAATAGATTAAAGTTAGCTTAGTGGTAGGAACTTACTGGCCATTTAAATTAATTTGTAACCATACTTTTTGTTGGTTACAAATTCAATGTTTGTGTATGTTTAAAATACTTCTTATCTTGTGAAACAAAGAGGGAGGTGGCTGAAGGAATTTTATTGACATTGCAGTGTGGAAAAATGCAGGGCTTCGGTACCTATTGAGCATTAGTAGCAGCCCTATGGAGTAGGATAAAATTGTATGTAACTTTTCTGTGGTAGGTTTTGGTTGACCTTTAAAGTAGATATTTCTGTAGAAATGTTTCCCCTCAAAAATAGCCAAAAAGGATTTGCTCAGTTTTTGTACGCACAAAATAAAACCTTAAATTTTAACTATTAAACAGATTAATTTTCCTACCTTTGTGTGTTCATACGGGACTTCAACCGATGGATGGTAACAGACAATTGTTTTTCCATCTGATGTCAGGGCCAACTCCACTTTGCTAAAGAAGCACATTATAAAGAATTAAAAACAAAAAAAACTGTATAGATTCTCTTAAATCACACAATTTAATGTTTTGCTTTTAAATACTGCAACAATCTGCATCTTATAGGGGGCGTTCACCTTTATTAGGGCAGTGGCACAAGGGGAGATTTTTCCTCTGCGCTCATAATGGCGGGAGACAAATCTCCCAAAAACGCCTCTCCACAGGAAATAATTGAAATCACTGGCGTTATGACCAAGTTGCATGAAGTTTCCTCCAGAGGCAACTTTGGGAGACTTAGGGGTATATTTATCAAAGAGTGAAGTTAGAGATCGCCACAGTCCTCTAGACTAGAGTGAAATTCCGCCACTCTCCATTCATTTCTATGGGTTTTTGAAAGGCATATTTATCAAAGCATGAACTTTCACCCATTGATAAAAACCCATAGAATGAATTTCACTCCAGCGGACTGTGGCGACCTCCAACTTCACTCTTTGATAAATATGCCCCCTTAGTGATATGTTGGTCATACCAGAGATTTCAATTATTTCCTATGGGGAGGCATCGAGGGCAACAAATCTCCATGTGTGTGACTGCCCTTACAGCAGTTTACAATTTGGTTTAGTTTTATAAAATGGAGTGTTTTCAAAATACCTACAAGCAA
The DNA here is from genome assembly GCA_038501925.1 of Xenopus petersii. Taxonomy (NCBI): domain Eukaryota; kingdom Metazoa; phylum Chordata; class Amphibia; order Anura; family Pipidae; genus Xenopus; species Xenopus petersii. The sequence continues at coordinate 42,048,299 of CM076677.1, forward strand.
ATGAAGCTCTGCATTATGCCTTAGATATTTTTGCTCTACTGGCCAAAGGCCAGATATTTTGAAAACACACCATTTTTTTCTAATAAAACCAGTTGTTTAAATTGCCAAATGTCTTTAATTTTAAAAAAAAAAACTGTAATAAGGGTGCTTATCTTCTTTAATGGATTACCAGAGTAATGCATGAACTGATATAACCTATTGCAGTGCATTTTACCCTGTAGGTTGTTCCACATGGAGGGTAACCTCAGTGAGAAAGTAATACGTAAAACAAACCTGCAGTTCAGTTCATGAAAACGTTACAGATTTTTTAAGTGGAAGTATAATGAATATAGCTCTGTTTTTAAAGGTGGAACCTGAAAATGGGCTTTTTTTTTTTTTTTTTTTTTTTTAACTTTACATCCCCTTAAATTGAAAGTAAAAAAATATATTCATGAATACACCTATCCTTTACCAAACCAAGAATCCGAGTATAAACCAAACATACCAGTTGTAATCATCTGGAAGTGCTGAATATGTTGATTTGTAACGAAGTGGATTCGTGATTCCATCTAAAAAAAAAAAATATTAATTTAAAAATTATGTAATGATGAAGTCCTTAGAGCAGATACACATGCAACATTTTGCTTTTTTTTTTTTTTTTTCAAACAAATTGCAACCATGAAACCAGAGCCTTTCCATGAATGTCTATGGTAATCATAGAGCCTTACGTTTCTGGGGAGCAAACAACATAATTCTAAAATATATCAGCATGTTTTAATAAAGCTTCTGTATGTTTTAAATAGTGCAATAACCAAAGTGAATATCGTAAATGGAATTATGCAAGTTAAGTTTGCCACATGTCCTATCCAACGAGTAGGCAGTCAAGCAACGGTGGTAGTGACGTTGAGGCACATGCACATCGAGCAGGCGCCCGCAAACAAGACTGCTTACTCGTTTTTCATTGGTTGGCAGGCGGGACTAGAAATAAAAGCAGGCGAAGAGACGGCCGTGAAGATTTTGCACACTGCTGAAGCATGAGCAGGTATGTGGGGAATATGCAACTCAAAAACATCTCATAATAAATAATTATTTGCAATTGGAAAAATGCTTATATTCACTCCCCAAATCCAAAGGTGGATTTAAATTTTTGACCATACATCCCCTTTAAAGGAATTGTTCAGTATAAAAATAATAACTGGGTAAATGTATAGGCTGTGCAAAATAAAGAAAAATTCTAATATAGTTAGCCAAAAAAGTAATGTATAAAGAAAGGCTGGAGTGACTGGATGTCTAAGGGCAGAGACACATGCTCAGATTTGGGGAGATTAGTCGCCCCGGCGACAAATCTACTCTTCTTCGGAGTGATTTATCTCCACCACCTGCATCCCCTGCCTTCCAGTCTGCTGGAATGTAAATCGCTGGCGGGATGACTAATCTCCCCTTCAAGTCACTGACTAACTCAGAGTTAGAGAACTGAAAAGCAGGAAGTTGTATTCCAGAGTAGAAATACCCAAGGCAGCACACTTGTGAGAGGGCTCATCCACAAGCCTACTCCAAAGCCCTACCACCACTATGCACACTGTTATTGTAGCAAGTGTATCAGGGAACGAGCTTTCGCATCCAGAGGGAGGATTCATTTTAGTGCATACTCCACAGGTCACTACAAAGGAACTAATCGGTTTTTGGAGAAACGATCAGGTCCACGCAGGGGATGAAGAGGTAATGAGAAAAATACTTTCCTTGTCCTTTAATTGCAAATAGTTCAAAGTCAACATATCAAATGATGAAACTACAAAACTTTGTTTTCTGAAACATATCTGCTTATTTTGAATGTAATGCCAGCAACACATTTCAAAAGAGAAGACTGGAAACGTTGTGAAATGCTAAAACAGCGAGGTTGTATCACAGAATGGTGTACTCCTCCCCATCTTTTTTTGCACTATGTATATACATATCATTTTTGCAACCATTTAAGAATAACAGTTAACGGGGTTGTTCACCTTTGAGATAACTTTTAGTATGATGTAGAGAGTGATATTCTGAGACAATTTGCATTTTGTTTTCATTTTTTATAAATGAAGGTTTTTGACTTATTTAGCTTTTTATTCAGCAGCTCTTCGATTTGCATTTTAAGCAATCTGGTAACTAGGGTCCAAATTACCCTGGCAACCATGCATTGATTTGAATAAGAGACCGGAATATGAATAGGAGAGGCCTGAATAAAAGAATAAAAATGAACAATAACAATACGTGTAGCCTAAGGGCTCTTACAGACGAGCGTTTTTACCTGCGCTCCCCTGCGTTCTGTTTTTCTGCGTTCAGCCGCAGGGGAGTGCAGGAATAGACGCATTAAATTTTTCCAATGGGGCTGTACTCACACAGGCGCGTGTAGGCGCCGAAAGCAGGTTGAGATGCAACATGCTGCATGTTTCCTGCGTTCGGCGCCTACACGAGCCTGTGTGAGTACAGCCCCATTGGAAAAAAATGTAATGCGTCTATTCCTGCGCTCCCCTGCGGCTGAACGCAGGAGAGCGCAGGTAAAAACGCTCGTCTGTAAGAGCCCGTACAGAGCATTTGTTTTTTAGAAGGGAGTCAGCGACGCCGATTAGAAAGTTGCACATTCAGAAGAAAAAGGCACATAACGATAAAAAATAAATAATGAAAACCAATTGAAAAGTTGCTTAGAATTGGCTGTTCTAAAACATAAAAGTTACCTTAAAGGTGAACCACCCGCTTTTTAAAACAATTTGAAAATGCAGTGGAAAAACAGTGTTTCTTCCTTCCTGATCTCTGGATATGACTCTTGAAACATGTCATGTAGCAAAAGTCACATGATCCCCTCCAGCTTCATTATTCAGATACATTATATCCAGGGATCAGAGCCAGGAGTACAGAAATGACGTTTGCAAAAACCATTTAAAACGTGCTTTAAACGGGTTTGTTGCCATGTTCTTCCCTTGTCTAGCTCATGTACAAGGTCAAAGAAGCGTTTCCCATGTGCGAATGCGGTTACGGCAACCAGTGTGTAGATACATAGAAAATCGCGTATAGGATATTTTCTCACCTGCGATCGAATCCTTATTTCGAAAGCGGCATACTGCCGAGAGCCCTGGCCGAAGAGCCGCGCAGCTCAAAGTCCTCAGCCGATAGGCTGTCACCAGCGCGGCTGCCATTACTGTTCGGTCACCGCTACTTCCAAAGTGAATAGGCCTCGTTGACGTCACGCACACGTGACATTACGCCTCGGGTGACGTCACGAACGCTCGGCGCCGTCTTCGAATGGATACATAAGTAGAATACGCGGCCTTGTAGTTCTCAGTGTAGTTATTTGGGGCAGCAGGATTAAATGGGGAGGGCTGCAGAAGATCTAGTACACTTTTGCTGCCTGGTCTCAGCTCTGTAAGGTCTATGCTTTTATTCAGGGCAGCCAGGGCCGCCATTAGAAATCACGGGGCCATATAACAAAATTTTTGGGGCCCCCTGGGCCCCGCCCACACTGACGACCAAGCTCCACCCCATATGCCACCCACTCCACATTGCAGTTAAAAGACGACACAGACATCAGCGCTAAAAAAGTTACCCCCCCCCACACAAGTTATAATAAGATATTGATGGTCAGGGCCCCCTTATAAAAAATTGGGGCCCCCAAGAAAAATGTAAAAAAAAAATGTTTTTTTTAAAAAAACATTGGTGGCAGGGGCCCCCTTATAAGTTAAAAACAAATTGGGGCCCCAAAAAATATTAAAAAAAAAAAAGTTTTTTGAAAAAAAAAAAAGTGTCAGGGCCCCCTTACAAGTTAAAAAAAATTGGGGCCCCAAAATTTTTTTTTTTTAAAAAATAAAATTTAAAAAAAAAACAAACATTGGTGGCAAGGGGCCCCTTACAAGTTAAAAAAAAATTGGGGCCCCAAAAAAAAATGTTTTACAAAAAGATTGGTGGCAGGGGCCTATAGAATATTAAAATAATACATTGGTGGCCAGGGGATTAAAAAAAAAAAATACACAAACTGGTGTTCAGTGGAATTGAACTCATGGCTTCAGTACTTCAACTTCGCCTCCTTTCGTGACTTCGGGTCTTTGCGACGCTTCAGGACTTCGGCTGTTTTCGTGAGTTCGGGTCTTTTCGGCGTTTCGGGACTTCGGCTTTTTCTGTGACTTCGGGTCTTTTCGGCTTCGGCTTTTCGGCACTTCCGCATTCGGCAACGCAGAGGGAGGACGTACGGCTCGGGCGCTCGTAAGGGGGGCCCGGATCTTCAAAATATGCAGCGCTGCCGGGCCCCCCTTCATGTCTGGGCCCGGTACGCTTGTCCCCCCCTGATGGCGGCCCTGAGGGCAGCCATCAGGGGGGGGACAGGGGGGAGAGTTGTAGGGGGCCACGCCACACTTACTTGATTAGCTGTGCCCCCCAATTTTTTTTTCTCATGTGGGATCCTAGCCACCAATATTTTTTAATGGGGGGCCCTGGCCACAAATGTTTTTTATGGGGGGGCCTGACCACCAATATATTTTTATTTTTTATTAGCATGTGGAGTCCTAGCCACCAATATTTTTTTTGTTTTTTTACTGTGTGGTGGGGGGCTGACCTGTGGGGTGGGGAGGGTGGAACTGTAGGTGGGGCTTGCAGTGGGTGCAGCCCAGGGGGCCCAGGAAATTTTGTCGTATTGGGCCCTGCGATTTCTGATGGCGGTCCTTCTTTTATTAGTGGGTTACTGAAGCCTGTTTATTTGTAGTGTTTGTATTTTGTGGGGTAAGCAGGTTAGCCAGGTCCAAAGTAACCTAAAAATAGCACAATATATACTGTATGCAGTGGAAAAGTCTAAGGGTCAGGCCACACAGGGTGTTTTGGGGAGATTTGGTCGCCTGGAGACTAATCGCCTCGTTTTTGCGGCGACCAATCTCCCCAAACACCTTCCCTGACTCTGCGCCGGCGTAAAATGAAAACGCCGACGCTAATCACATGTGGCGATTCCTTTTTCTGAAGTTTCCTGTGAGGCAACTTCGGGCGACTTCAGAAAACGAACCGCCGTGTGTGATTAGTGCCGCCGTTTTTTTCACTTTAAGCCGGCGCAGAGTCAGAGAAGGCGTTTGGGGAGATTGGCCAGGCGACCAAATCTCCCCAAAATGCCCAGTGTGGACTTACCCTAAAAGAATGAATGGATATATGTAAAAATATAGGAAGAAGGTATCAGCATACAATTAATTCAAGTTGCAGGGAGTACCCTGCATGTTTTATTGTGCGGAGTGCAGCGTTTTGGGGAAACACCCCTTTGTCAAGCATGTGGGAACCATAGTGCAGGAAATATAAATAGGGTGATCAATTAATAAATTAGCATATACAATTGACGTTATAAAATAGCAAAATGCGTAAACAATGACATGAAAATTATTATTAAATCCCCCAAATGAACATATTCAGTGTCCACAGGTGTATATTACATGCAATAGTCCATAATTGGAAGCATCAAAAAATAAGTCCATTGTGCTTGAAAAAAAGCAAAAGTCCAACGTCAACAATTGCCTTAAAAGGAAACACCCCTTATAAATTGAAATAAAGTAACAAATATAACAACTAAAATTAGGATAAGGTTAATTAGCAACATTTGTAAAAGGTTACAAAGTATCATACTACCCCTGCATTTAGAGGGAAGGGAAAGGGGAAATTTTAGCTGTACCTGGGTAGATATCGGGATGATTCCTTATCTGTTAAAAAAGATAAAAAGGATTTTAGCCAAAGTTGGACTTTTTCTTTTGCATTGAAGGATTTTTTTTAAAAATACTAAGGGGATGAAAAGTGCAAAATGTATTAACTTACTACACGCAAAGGCTAAAAATGATGCACACGAGGAGTCAATACCAAAAGTGTAGCTGGGGTTGCCTAAAGTTGGAAAATCTGACTAGTTTAAAGTACTTGTATTCATTCACATGTGCTCCTTGTACATCTGTATACTTTCTCCCTGCACCACTGTCTACCTCCTGTTCTGAATTTTGGGCAGCTGTGCCTGTTGGCACATGGGAAACTAGGAGCCATGGGCGATTTGGGGCCCCCAAGCTGCCCAGAGACAGGTCATGTGATGCTGCCCCTCCCCACCGCTCTTCTTTCCATCTTCCGTTGGAGCGGGTCCAGTGGGGGGCACATTGCTATTGCCCTAGAAGAGCCAAATTTCAGGTTTAATTCCAGGACATGGAGATTGAGCTTAAATTTGAGGTCATAAATTATAATATATACATACTATCATGTCCACTGGGAATACATGAGTGTTGGAGCTTGTGTTTTTGAGATATTTTGGTGGCGATCAAAATCTATGAAGGGTAAGCATCTAATTTGAGGTATCCTGTGGTAAGAATAGGCTCATGGAAGGAGCTAGACCAATAATTTATATATATATATATATAAAAAAAAAATTATAAAAATATTTCTCTGGTGAGGTCTGTGTGCTGCCTCAGAGATCACCTGACCAGAAATACTGGTCAGTCATGTTGCGTCGGATCAACGCTGCGACACCATGCGTCAATTATATCACCTTATTTTTGTTGCATGCGACAAGTCACATGCGTTTTGTCGCAGCGCGTCGGTATTGCGCTGAAAACGCTTATGGAGTCCTATCCTAACTGTAACAGGAAGAAGTGTGGAAGCAAAAGACAGAACTCTGTCTGTTAATTGGCTCATGTGACCTAACAAGCATAGTTTGTTTGGTATGTTTGTGTGCACTGTGAATCCTACGATCCCAGGGGGCGGCCCTTATTTTTTAAAATGGAGTTCTCTGTTTATTATTACCCAATGGCACATACTACTAAAAAAATATATTATTATGAAAATGGTTTATTTACATGAAGCAGGGATTTACATATGAGCTGTTTTATGCAATATGTTTTTATAGAGACCTACATTGTTTGAGGGGTATAGTTTTAAACAGTGTGAGGGTGATAAGAGGAAAGGAGAGATAAAAGCAAATAACCCTATTACAATTAGGGAGGGAGGGTGCAACTTTATCGTAACATAATCCAATAGTAGTAATTTTTACATTTGCAATTTTTTTTTTTTTGCAATACCATAAACCAATTGTTTCAAATTCTAAAACTTCTTCTTAGAGGCCTATTTTGAATCTGTGTAATTTTAGAGGTTTCTCTACTTAAAATAAACTCCCATTTTAAAATAAAAATCAGAATATAAAAAACTAATTTTGAATGTCTCGAATTTGTAAAGTTTACAAGCACAATGAATTTAAAATACTTATAAAATCTTATCTTAAAAAAAATCTCTTACATTTTGCCTGGAACCCCCACTCCCTCTAAATTCTCCATGAACTTGGCTGCTTTTAGATGCTGAATTTTAAAAATCGAGTTTTGTCGATAATAGGTTTCTAAAATGTGAGTTTTAGCTAAAAAAAAAGAGCATGAATCGCAGGCACATATTTGAATTAATTAAGTCACCCCAATAATGTAGTGTCCAATAGTGGGTATAACACAGTCCTGCTATCTTAAGAATAATGTAAACATTGGAAGGTGCCAAATCTAGGATTTTGAAAAAAAGGTAGTGGGATAGGGTACATTTTTTGGCTTCCACTGTCTGCTTTAACCAATCAATATTTTACATTTTTGGCTCTCCTGTATGCAAGCATGTGGGGGCAGGGGGTCTTGAATGCTAGGCACATGAGAAAGACATGATTATGAAACATGCCAGTGTTTCTGAACAATATACCCAAGTGGTTACTGGCTGTGCTGTATCTACTCACAAAAACCATTGTATTTGCATCTGTCCTTGCTTTCAGATTGTTCATCAGTAGCTGATCTGTGGATTTCCTTTTGCTTTTGATAAACGTGCATCAAAAGAGCATTTGCTGTGGGTAACCCGTCTGTTTAGTAATGTGGGTCGCTAATTCTACGTTTGACTCGTCTATATTTAATCACCGGTATGTGAATTTACTATTGTCTGTCATATAATTTAAAAATGCTTTATGTATGTGTCTCAGCTTTTATTTCCTCACCCATGTCAGTTTTCCTGATTTCTGATTTAATCTTAAAGGTGGTCATTCACTACAAGATTTGCTCGTTTGGTGAAGTTGCCAAACAAGTAAATCTTTCCCTTTGGGTGGGCCACATTGTAGTAATTCGATCATTTGGCCCTAGGGCCAAACTTTAGTTGATACATCTCTGGCTTATCTCTGGCGCTGCTGAATAGTTTCATTAAAGGCAGTTGTTTTGGTAATATTCCACAGATGCTGCTGAGAAATGTATTAACTAATGTAGCAAATTGGAACAGTTCAGAATCTGCACCTGGATTACCGAGCTTCCACAAGACAGGAACATTAAACATTCCACTTCAATTTTGTAAAAACAAAACATGGAAAGCAAATGAAAAAGTGATTTATTTCACAAGTCTGCTTCTTTTTGCCTTTTGCCTATCATAAAACTCTCTGGGGCAAAGATTTGTTTTTCTTTTTAAATTATAGGAAGAAAAATGGTAAAATTGAGTGAAATACAGTATGTCCATTTGTCTCTACAAGTCTCTTGCAAGTCATTCAATACTTTGCATTGGTGCAAAAATATGTGGTTCTATAAAAGTCAAGGTCATTTACAATCTCATAAGTGCTCATTCAGTGCCAGGGTTTGCCACAAGATGGCAAGGTTGGTCAGATTTTTTTAGGAAAATCCGACTTTTACATTTTCTTTCCGCATTTGTTGCAGTTTTGCGAATTAAACATTGAATCAATATGGTATGTAAATACATTAACTATGCTAACAAAAACTGCTAAATTTCATCAAAAGAATATTGATATTGCTGTGCTCAAGATCAGATTTGTAGAACAAAAAAATAAATTAGGTGAATCACAAAATAAATGTATATTAAATATTTGCCTTAGACTAGGAAGAGGCCCCAGATTCTGCTTGCTACTTAATATCTCTACACTGGTACACTACAAATGCCTACATCAAACTTAGATCACATAACAAAGATAGTGCAAAATGGGCCAGAAGCACAATGTCGCTGAAGCGAGAAGAAGGGATATATGGTAGGTGATTTCATGTGATCTGGGATTGCAGAGTAGTGTCCCAGTCTGCTAATATAACAATTTTTTATGCCCCTCCTTGTGTATGAGAACAAGAATTGCAGAGTAAAAGGATTGGGGGAGGGAACCGGTTTTGTTTGCCCCCAATAAAGGTCACGTGAAGTTTGGGAGTGAGATCCTCCCTGAGCAGGCTGTACAATGCTGCTCAGGGAGATTGCCTCAACCATTTTTTTAAAAGCATAGGACCGCCATTAGTTTAAAGGGGTGGGTATGGGGTGCTATTACAAACCATATATGAAGCTCAGCCACAGCTTCCGGCTACAATACAATATACAAAAAAGGGGGGGGGGGTTGTGGGAGCACTCAAAAGGCTAAATTAAAGTATATTTAAGTATAATAGAAGTGCTACTTTTTAATGCACATTCCCTGATCCCCTGTCTCATAACCAATTCAGTACAAATGCAAGTGCATGTGTTTACGAAACAGGGGTTTTTAGTTACAAAGTTATGATCATAAAGTTGATAAGCCACCATACCATGTATACTTGCAGAATGTACAGAATTATGCAACAATACACATGTAGCACCACATAAATTGCTAAAGCAATGTCATGTGCTGTGATAATTATTTTCCTTCATTTCCTTCACCCTAAATCTTAAGCAATAAGACATGCTATGAAAAAAACTATTATAGCAGTCATAGTAGCAAAATCCAATCCTGAAGCACAAGCAAAGTGTCTATAGTTCTTCATGTTACGAACAAATGCTCATTGTCTGTAAGCTCTTTGGTGGAAGAGGCCACTTTTTTCATGTTTGCTTGAATGCCTGACTGTGCTAACCAATTGATTAGTTCTATCAAGTTGCCACCACCACCTCCTTGCCATTTATCAATAAAAATTAGCTTCTGAAATGAAACTCTAACTAGAGCTCATATTATGCGTGTTGCTGTCATTTGTGTGCAAATCACTCGCCTGTCTGAAAGACAGTGGAAAGTAAATGTAAATCACAGAAACTTACAGCGAAGAGACATTGACTTTTTAAAAGACTATGTGAACCCACTCATGTCCAGCAAATTAGCATTGGCTTTGTCTGTCTTTTTTCACCAGATAATACTCATGACCTAATTAAATATGCTGGAAACCTCAAACCTGTTTTTTGTATAGTTACGAATACCATAAAGAATGTACCCGAGGGGAATTAGCCTTTGGCAACTTTTTTTTTATTTTAATATCCCTTTACCATCAGTCCATTTTTATATGTTAGAAGAAGACTGATTGATATTTGAGATATGGCTTAAAGTTTCTGGGTTAAAAGTCCATGAAATGTACATTATTGTATTGCTTGCGGTGATAAACAAAAACTCTTTATATGATCTAAAATAAACGATATCTTTGCTTTTGTACAAATACTGTCAAATTGCTTTTTGACATTATGTACACAGTACAGAGCTAACTAATTTAAATCTGAGTTCCATGGGTATATTCAATTTTTCTGGGATCTTAGGTTGTTACAGAGCCCGCACACATGGGGCAGATTTTGCAACACATCTTTTCATTTCCACACTGAAGGCCAGGCTGTTTCTATCAGCGCATTCTTAAAATGGGTGGAAGCCAGTGAATCATGTTTTACTGCAGCATTATGTGACACTAGCCTTAAGATACACAGTAGTTCTGATGGCCAGAGAATACAGAAAATGCAGATAAGTCATAGTTATTACGTTTCCATACAGGCTAATTTCAGAAATGCTAAAACTAGCAGTGCACATATAAGTATTTTTGGGCCAAAAAGTGCCTTGGGATTTCACAGTAGTAAGTACATGGCCAGCTTAAAAACATGATTCATATACTAATGCTGATTTAGAAAGCCTAATCTTGCCCCAAGAGGTTTGGTTGAAACCAGTAGGACAATGGTGCTTGGGAGCAGTAGTAGGAAGGAGATATGCATGATTGAGAGTCTGAGCTGAGGTCATAGATAATGTTCATCCATGTACCATGACAATGAGCATAAAAGTTGACATTGCTAGTGGTAAGAGCAGTTGTCAGACAGTAGACAAAAGTTTGTAAACAGCCCAAGATTTTGAGGAAGGCAGCAAATCGGAAGTGCAGTCTATTTATTCAAATGTCAGCAACAGGAAAATACATTGGATACAGACAAAGACAGGGACAGAAACTCAGGACAGAAACTAAAGATCAAAAAGAGGAATTAAGCAGGAGAGCACTAGGGTCAACATGGCCAGGGGCCAGAGTAGAAGGACTACAAAGCACAGCAAAGACCATGCCAGTAGCAGCTTTGGAACCCCCAGTGTCAGCAAGGGGAGCATTATTGTTAGTTACCAGTGTTGGTGCCAAGATACCATCAAAGCCAGCTTCAGGACCACACAAATCAGATGCAGCATGAGGGCAAACATAGTTAGGTGCAACATAAGGGGGGGGGGGAGTTTTTGTTTTTTCTTGAGAATGAGAGTGCTCCAAAGCAAACAAAGTTAATTTGAGGATCATACTGTGAACTCTTCAACTGATATCATGTATTCTTGAAGTTCTCCTTCTCTGTTACACTCTGATGGATACTCCACTAATAGAGATGTGTGTAAGAGTGGGACTGATACTGTGGTGCATTAGAATTGTAATAAAAAATATAATAAACTGCCATGTTAATTTCCTAAAAAGGTGTTTGGACTTGTTGGGTAGGTGAGACCAAGGATGATCAGGGCTGGATTTACATAGCGGGTGCCCCCGTCCCCTCCCCTTTATTCATGCAAATTTTCATCATTGGGACCAGAGCAATGGGGATTGGTAGACAGGAAATCTATAAAACTATTGTATCTCATGCACATCCCCAGCGTTTCTAAACCAATGCGGGTGTGGTTGGGAAGTATGCCGCCCCCTAAAATCCTACCACCCTAAGCCTGGGCCTTGGTGGCCTTTCCACAAATCTGGGCCTGAGGATGATAGGTCAGCCACCCAATACAAAAACTGTCTACACACCACACTTTAACAATAAACATGCTTCAGACAATTTTATGCTGAGTCCATAATGTCTTCATGTATTCACACAATATTCATGATCATATATTAGTACAGAGGTATGCATTTAAAAACAACATACATCTGAAATGGGTATATTTACTGGATGTCTATTTGAATTCGGACAACCCTGGTTGCCAAAGACTCTAACAACACTGTGCCCACTAGTTGTATACTTTTTGTAAATTCAGTGATAGGCTATCTATGGCAAGCAGCAGTACTCTGTTAAAGATTAAAGAAAAGTCTCACTGTTGGTGCCAATATCTAAGGAACCCCAGTGAATTAAATATATACGTTTTTTTTAAAGAAATCTACAGGCAGGTGCAGGTGCATTTTCCCCGGGTCAGTAATGGTGTAGCAATGACAATATCAAGTCAGTGACAATATCAAGTGTTTTGAACCTGTGTTAGTGCTTGAAAAAGATTCTGTATGCCATTATACTTAAACTGTTTTTTAAAGATATTCTTTATTTGGCAAATATTGTTATTTCTGCATTTTTATTGCAATGCAATGTTTGGCTCCCATTAGCCAGCCTCACCATAAATTGACAGTATACTACAATACAGACAATATTTTAACATTCACTTTTACTATTAGAATGAGAAAGTGAGTACATGTCTACCAACATGCTAGACTGGCAAAACTGGTGAAGTCTTTGAAATTGAAAAGAAATAATTTGCATATCCCGAAACAAAGCAATCTCTTTTTGGTGTTTGTACATAGTATCACTTCCAGCCTGGAGGGTAAAAGACAGTAGATTGATAGAACAATTACATCTGAAGGTTTTCACATAGAATCCTGTAGGATGGGTCACCTATATAATAGGGAGCCACCAGGCTAGATAGTAGACTTACAGTGTGGTGACAAAGGTAAGCATCTGTCTTGACTGTGTATCTCCCTGGCTTCTCAATTATATTTTTTACTACTTATGAATGTAAATATGAACATTAAACTGTTGACTTTCCTTTGGTTGTGGATATGGAAATATTTAGAATTACTTAATTGTTTTTTTCAGTTGGAGAATGAACCTGTTAAAATTGAACCAGATTGGCTGCCTACTGTTGTTGGGACTTCATGTTCAATATGTTATAGCTCAGGTCAGTACATGCTTAACAACAGCAGACAGTTGGAAGGGTTATATCTGTGTACTCCCATCTCCCATCTCATTTGTCTACCTGTCTACCCATTATTTTGTTTATTTATCTATGTTCTCCAAAATACAATTTTTTTCTTCAAATATAACTTGCTAATTCGGTTTCATTTGATTAATACAGGTTGATCCTGCTCAAGGTAAGATGCATTTTATATTATTCCATCTAAACATTTTCATGTAATGGGATGTCTCCTTTACATTACCATTGCATATGGTGCAGATATAGCAATTTAGTTTACATAAAGTAAGTGGGGATTGCCTAAATATATGGGGGCTCTATTTTAAAACGGATGTACAGTTTAAAAGTATCAGAAGAAGAAGTATTTTAGCCCCAAATAATTAATTTAATGAGTAACCTGCCTACTGCTGCATCTTATGCATCTACTGCAGGATTTATATAATCTTCCATTTGTTTACAGGTTATGACTGTTCGAACATCTGGGAAAGAAACAACAACTCTATTAGTGGAATTTACACAATAAAACCTCTGGGGGCCTTAACATCTTTTCAGGTATAAATATATAATAAATAAGTACTGTGCTAAAATAGGCCAGATTAACACTTAAAGGTGTGCTTATCTGTAGATGTAAATAGCAAATTTGTAACGTCATTTTATTTGCAGGTGTTCTGTAAAATGGAAGCTTATGGGGGCTGGACACTCATGCAGAGACACAATGGGCAAGATGGTCTATTCTTCGACAGAACATGGGCTGATTACAAACTAGGATTTGGAAACCTCTCTGGTATGAGCTTTATGAGTAGTTGCTATAATGCTTCAAGTGAAAAAGACTACTTTTTTTGCTGCCACTTTTTCTTGGTCACAGTAATTATCATTGGAACACATAGCTCTAACAATTGACAGTTAAGAGGTCAGTTTGTGGTGTACCAAATATTTTATAAATAAAGATAGTTATATTATAGTGCTGTGTTTACAAATCTGAATACAACAATTACAAGTAGAAGTATTTATTGTGTAGTCAAAGGAACAGGCAAAGATTTTAAACAATATCATACATTTTACTTTATTTGTGTTTTAATTTATTTTATCTGCCTTTTAAGGTGAACACTGGCTAGGATTAGATAAAATCTATATGTTGACCAACCAGTATGAAAGAACCTCTAAGCTGCTCATCACCCTTGCCTCCTTTGATGAAAATGAAGCCTCTGCCTTGTACAGCTCATTCATAGTTGGTCCTGAGAGCACATTGTACCAGCTCTCTGTGGGAGAATATTCTGGAAGTGCAGGTAAGAAAAGTGTTGGACAGGAGTGCTAGTTGCCCAGCAGAATGCAAGTCATCAGGGCTGCTCTCTTTCTCTGCTTCCTTTCTCTTCTGCAATCCATCTTACATTTTATCTTTTAACCCCTTATGTAATAAAAGACACTAAGCTTGCCCAGGAGCAATAACCTGCTTATTGGTTGCTATGGGTTAATGCTCCTGGGCAAACTTAGTGCCTTTTATTTCATAATGCCCTTTGTCTTTTGTTCTCCCTATCTCTAAAACCAGGAGAACATGTCCCCCGACCTTCACGCTACCATTTTCTAATTATTTTAAATTTCCTTCTATTTATTTTGTTTTTATTTCCGTCTCCCTGCTTTTCTCCCTTCTATTTTAATATGGTTTACTTTACTTTACTTTACTCATCCATTTGTTTATTATTCCTTATATTTATTTTTCTTTCTGCTGCCTTTTCCTTCTACTCTACCCACTGGCATTATGGGATGCTAAAGTGTAACAGAAAATTTCTGCAGTGGGGATCAAGAAAGTCAAGTTAAGGTGGCCATACACGGGCCGATAAAAGCTGCCGACAGACCGTGTCGGCAGCTTATTGGCACGTGTATGGGGGCCCCCGACGGGCTTCCCCGATCGAGATCTGGCCGAAAGTCGGCCAGATCTCGATCGGATGGGTTTAAAAATCCCGTCGGATCGCGGCCGCATCTGTTCGTTGATGCGATCCCGCGATCCGACAGCCCGTTTGTGAATGCTAGGATGGGATCTGCCCGATATTGCCCACCTCAAGGTGTGCATATCGGAGGGAGATCCGCTCATTTGGCGACATCGCCAAACGAGCGGATCTATCCGTGTATGGCCACCTTTACTCTACTCCACTTCCTATTCTGCTCTGCTCGCCCCCTCATTACTGCCACCTTCTGTTCCTCCCTTTACTGTTTCCCTTTTCTTCCCTCCATCTCACTCCTGCATTCTACTTCACCCTCATTTTCCCTTACCGTTCCTTGATCTTTTTGCAATCTGTTTGGCCGCAGGACCTTAAAAACTGAGTTTTTTTTCCCCACAAGTGGGTATTTGACAAGCTAAAAACCTTGCCATCTAAAACAAGTTTTTTTTATTATTGTAATTATAATAATAATTGTTAATATTTTTTTTGTGTGGGGGGGGTAAACTTATAATGACATTCGGCAGCAAGTCAGAGCAATCAATTGCCGAGAAATGAAGTGCAGGTAGCACTTGTTGTTTTCAGCAACTGTTTGCCCAAGCAGGGACCATGAAAATCTTGCTGATAAGCTCTGCAGGTAAAGTAACACTGATAACAATACATGCTTGAAGTTTCATGTTTTTAATTAATCCTTAATGAATCCTGTATGAAAAATATGGTAACTGAAACTGGTTAAAATAAGAAAAGACAAAGTACACAAAGTAAGGAAATATGATTGTCTGTTTGATTGCAGGAGATGCTTTTAGAGTGGGAAACAGCAATCAAGATGGCAGCTATTTTAGCACCAAAGATAAGGACAATGACAACTGTAATACATGCAAGATTGGTGACACCAGGTTTACCAGTTGCAGTCGCTACCAGTCTAATTCTGGATGGTGGTTTAGCAGCTGCGGCAATGCGAATCTGAATGGTCAGTGGCGCCCTCAAGGAAATAATGTGGGTTGGGCCTCTTCAGTGTACTGGGGGACATACAGAGCCACGGAATCACTGAAATACAGCAACATGTTTGTTGGAAATGATCCCTCTATTTAATAATCTTTGCACCGATAGTTATATTGTATATCTAGAGATATTGCCTAATATCATGTACAGTCACATTTCTGTATATTGCCGTTTGATGTGTTTCCTTTTTTAATTCCATTATTAATGATATTTTATTTTATATGCAGTGTTTTGGAGAAAAAAAATAAAAAATTGATATGATGTGGTTGTTGTTAAGGGGAGTTTGTAAATTTCAATCAGGTAAAGTTGCTGTGCCGTGTTAGCCAGTAAAAATGTTACGGGGCAACCCTTTTGAAATAGAAAAATAACAAAAGTGGTATAAAGGTGATACCTTTATTGGCTAATCATCTTGAATTAGGAAGTAGAATTAGGTAATCAGCTTGAAAAAGGAACTAAAATGTTCTGAAAGCTTGCTATGATTATATTAGTTAGCCAATAAATGTATCACCTTTATACCATTTTTGTTATTTTTTTATTTCAAAAGGTTTGCCCTATAATAAATTTCAATCAGCAATCATCTTTGCTTTAAAGGGGTGAGGTTTAGAATGTTATAAAATGGTCAAAACAAGCAACTTTTCAATCGGTCTTCATTTTTAAAATATTTTTTATACAGGTATGGTACCCTTTATCCAGAATGCTCAGTATCTGGAGTTTTCTGGATAACAGATCTTTCATACCTTACGTCTACTAGAAAATCATTTAAATATTAAATAAACCCAATGGGCTTGTTTTGTTTCCAATAAGGATTAATTACATCTTACCGTATATACCCGAGTATAAGCCGAGTTTTTCAGCATCCAAAAAGTGCTGAAAAAGTCTACCTCGACGTATACTCGGGTATGACCCGAGTAGCTGAGATTGCAGTCACTTTTAATCATTCCTATACCAACAGTTCACTTGGGGAGAGACTGCATTATCCCACAATGCCCTCTGTTGGTTATATGAAAGAATAACAGTGCGCCCTCTGTTGGTTATATGAAAGAATAACAGTGACTGCAATATCACACAGCGCCATCTGTTGGTTGTATGAAAGAATAACAGTGCGCCCTCTGTTGGTTATATGAAAGAATAACAGGACTGCAAAATCACACAGCGCCATCTGTTGGTTGTATGAAAGAATAACAGTGCGCCCTCTGTTGGTTATATGAAAGATTAACAGTGACTGCAATATCACACAGCACCCTCTGTTGGTTATATGAAAGAATAACAGTGCGCCCTCTGTTGGTTATATGAAAGAATAACAGTGACTGCAATATCACACAGCGCCATCTGTTGGTTATATGAAAGATTAACAGTGATGGCAATATCAAACAGCACCCTCTGCACATGGTAGTGGGACAGTGGGACAATGCACACAGTAATCCGTTTGGCAATTCTCTGTCACCATTAACTTTGCAAAGAAGTCCGGTTGATCGCTGGGGGGTCGCTTTGGCAGAATGTGCGCTGCTGGGAGACAGGGCTGTAGTTGTGTCTAGGCTTATACTAGAGTCAATAAGTTTTCCCAGTTTTCGTAGGTAAAATTAGGTACCTCGGCTTATACTCGGGTCGGCTTATACTCGAGTATATACGGTAGTTTGAATCAAGTACAAGGTACTGTTTTATTACTACAGAGAAAAAGGAAATCATTCTTAAAATTTTGAATTATTTGATTATAATAGAGTCTATGGGAGACAGCCTCTCCATATTTTAATAATTTGTCTTCTTCTGATTCTTTCCAGCTTTCAAATGGGGGTCATTGACATCATCTGCAAAAAACAAATGCTCTGTAAGGCTACAAATTATAGTTATTGCTATAGTAATAGTCATCTTTCTATTCAGGCCCCTCCTATATTTATTCCAATAATTTATTTAATTCAGTGCATAGTTGCAAGGGTAATTTGGACGATAGCAACCAAAACTGGTTGCAAACCAGAAAGCTTCCATATCTTCCAATTGTAAACCTGACATCTGCCATTGACTTCTACATGACCTCAGTAGATTTGAGATGGAGTACTTTTTTATTCTGACTTTTAGCTACATCAGGGTTTAATAAATCACGAAAAAAAAAAATTTTCTCCTAAAAAATTGTATTTGCACCTTTAAAACCAGAAAAAATCTGACTTTAATAAGTAATGCAATAATGTTATGTTGTAGTCAAGTTATAAAACTAAGGTAAACTCTATTCTAGGATCCCAACCACTTACTTTGCTGTATGATAAGTGGAAAGAAGAAGGGCCCTGGCTCCATATGATCAGCTGAGTTAATTAAAAGGCTAATGTCATGTAAACAGTTTCTCCAAAAAACTATACCAAAAAATGTACATTCATGCTTCATATAGTATAATGGAAACTATCTGTTTCTGCTTTTACATATGGTGTTTGGTCTACTAATGACCATTATTTTTATTCTGACAAATCTTCCTGTACCAATGATCATAGGCAGTTGCTTTTATATTGAGTGGGAGATGTTATTGGTGGTTTCTAGCATTTCTCCTCCTGAAAGCCTATAGGGGCAAATTCACTAACCTCCGAAAATTTGCCAGCGACGGCTTCGCTCACAGCGCAACACTTCACTAGGCGTAGTGTCACCAGGACAACCATAATTCACTAAAATCTGAAGTTGAGTCCAGGGCGCCGAATGATGGCAAAGTTGTGCTAGCGTTACTGCACCAAGCAAATCGAAGTTACGATAGCGTTGCCTAATTTGCATACGGCGGGAGGTTAAAGTTCAATGGACTTATATGTTGCAGCAAATACATTACACTACACAAGTCTGGGATACCTTAATAAAATAAAATAAAGTTATTATATTGCCCTACACATGAGCCCAGTGTATAGTTTATGTCCCATATGTTAGGAAATGTAGGGGGGAAGCCTATCACCCTGAAAAAGGAAAAGACACTAGCGTTTTTTGGGACTGTTTTTTGAGGAAGTCCTATCTACTCTATTGCACTTCATCTGGTCTGAGGTGGCAAAGGCAAGTCTGGCGCAAGAGGTAACGTTCAGTAAAATCTGCATTTTAGTGAATTTGCGTAGTTACGTGACGTCCATTCACCAGAGTGCAAATTCCCCAGGTGTTAGGGAGCGAAGTACCGTTAGGCGTAACTTTGCTAGCAAAATTACGCCATTGACCATTAGTAAATCGGCGAAGTACTGAAATGACGTCAAGCTGGCGAATTTTCACCGGCATTAGTCACTTTATTCATGCTTTAGTAAATTTGCCCCTAAGAGTCTAAGGGTATATTTATCAAAGAGTGAAGTTAGAGATCACCACAGTCCTCTAGAGTGAAATTCCACCACTCTTTCATTCATTTCTATGGGATTTTGAAAGGTGTATTTATCAAAGGATGAACTTTGATTTTCACCCATTGATGGAGAGTGGCGGAATTTCACTCTAGTGGACTGTGATGATCTCTAACTTCACTCTTTGATAAATATGCTCCCGTGTTTCCAATATATCAACCATTACCTCACAGGGGACCTCCTCCTAGATATAAATAAAGGGTAGCCAGAAAAATGCCTGATAAGAATCTAGTGAAGGTCTCCTTTGTTTGACTGTAAGTGGTTTTCTAAATAACTGGATAATTTCACGAAAGACCTGTTAAGAGTAATCAAGATGATGGTATGCTTGAGGTTACAGTCCCCAGTGGTACAGATAGCAATCAGTATAGCGATCAGATAATCAGCAGACTATGCCATGCTGGCTGTCCTATACAGAAAGTCATCAGTCTTGTTTCAAGGACTAGTTAAATGTAACTCTTATCACAAAGGCACAATGATTAAGCAGTAGAGCCTTTAAATGCACATATACAACCTGTTTTTTTAAATAAAAGATCCTTCTCCTGGGCTGGCTACGGCATACCTAAAGTGTCACTCTTGTTTTAGGCACTAAAAAAGTCATAAAAAACAAAAACAATAGATTGAAGAAGTCAGGAATTCACTCTCCATTTCTGCAGCTAGGTTGCCCAACCATGCCCCTTTATGTGCACCCTCTTAAACTGGAAAACACTGGATATGATGCCCAGAAACTCTTTTTTTGGCTTATCACCCAAAAACCAAATTTTTTTCAGATTATCGTACAAAACCCAGTGTAGATCATGATATCTTCCAATTGTAAAAGGGACATTTGTCATTGACTTCTACATGACCTCAGCAGGTTTCAGTCTTGGGGTGTAGATCTTTAAGAATTTGAGGGTTTTTTCCACAAAAAATGGTGTTTTCATTTTTACTCTGACCAGAAAAAAAATGTAATTTTAGTAAAAAACCCCCAGAGTATTGTACATCAGAATATTGAGTGTTCCGAAACACTTGACTTTTATGGTATAGTATTTATTACTAAATTACACTATGTACATTGCTTGTAATTCATTATACCATACCAAGCCAGCACTACACAATATAACTGCTTTCAGAAAGCTATTGTTTCACCAACTAAATGTAACTGGAGCAGTCATAATTTAGGTGTTAATGCTATTCTCATATCTACCACTAACACCAGGTGGGGGCATGGGAGCATTTTTAACAATGCAGGTGTCAAGGAGCTTTTATTTGGTTACTTTCCCATTGTTGTGCTGATAGGCTGCTGAGGAGTAATGGGGCAGGATGTCACTTCAACTTGCAGTGCAGCAGTAAAGTGTGATTGAAGTTTATCAGAGCAGAAATTACATGACTATAAGCACCTGGGAAACTGAGAATATGTCAAATTTGAAAACTAAATATAAACGTTTTCCCTTTTGAAAAAAATAATTTTGCATGCAGGATTCTACTACTACTTTTTGCCTAAGGATTCATGAAATTAGATCACTCTAATATTAAAAAAAAAAAAAACTTACGTATTTAAAAATTAAATAGCCTTATAAAACTGGTTTAAATATGTGATGACATGTTACCTTTAATTTTAGAGATTAGGAGACAAAATAATATGTATCCTAAACAGAGCTGCCACCAGGTTTACCTAGAAGTTACCGGGCCTACAGAGAAATTCCTTTAAAAACAATATATTAAATCATATATTATATATACAGTATATAGTAAAGCAATTATCAGTCTAAGGGGCATGTTTATTTAGATTGGTGATAAATATCTGGAGAGATTTCTGGAGATGTCCCATAATAACAAATCACATCTTTGCTTTTGTTTTCTAACTTATAGGTGGCTGTTTAAATCGAATTTCTGATTGGTTGCTATGGGCAACTTCTCCAGAAATCTCTCCAGATATTTATCTCCAATCTAAATAAACACGGCCCTTAGACTGATAATTGCTTTAATATATACTGTATACTATATTATATAATTTAATATATTGCTTTTAAAAGAATTTCGCTGTAGGCCCAGTAACTTCTAGGTAAACCTGGTGGCAGCTCTGTTTAGGATACATATTTTGTCTCCTCATCCCTGAAATTAAATGTAACGTGACATCACATATATAAACCAGTAGACACTGTATTAGACCCCTTATACCTCCTGCACCTCCCTCCCCCCAACAGTAACTAGGTCTATTTCTCTGTACCTTTTGTTCAAAGCTAACATTTTAGCGGGGAGAACAGTTTAGAAGACTAAAATGTATATTTTGGCATTAGTAGAGCAGAGCAGTACAGTGGTAGTTGTACAGAAATACACTGGCACTCAAGGCAATTGTAGTGCAGGGTTACTCCTTGCTATTTATTTTGTGCGAACGTGCAACGTTTCGGGGCAAGCATACCACAAAATAGAAGTGCAGACATTATAACAGGTATCCAATTGTAATAATTAGCATACTTAATTGACCACCACCTCCTACCCTTTGCTTGCCCTGTGTGTAGTCCAATCAGAAAAAGGTAAAAAAAAATATTAATTTTTTTTTTTAAATCCAATCCAAGGTGCTGTCCAAAGAAGATCAACAGGGCTAGCAATTATAGGTGAAAAAAAGTTTATCCCAATGTGATTATTCACTTCTGTGTATAAAAATACGTTTATCTAAAAGACAAGATACAAAAGATAAAACAGATACATAGTAGCCAGTTACAGCCTAATGGTTAGAATTGAAACAAAACAATCTTTTAATCTGGTAACAAACTGACCCTATTACAGATAAGGTGGTTTACCTGTCCCTGGAGTATACATTTGATTTTCTTATCTGTGAAGAAACAGGAAAGAAACTATTTAGTGCTAATCAGCTTCTTAAAATGTAAAAATGCTTCTGGATCTGGTTACTCCAGTCCAGAAGTCCGAACGGTTTAAATGAGGAGTACAACCTATCTTGTTATATATGAATACTCTCTATTTTTTAATTTTGAGAAGCTGATTAGCACTAAATTGTTTCTTCACAGATAAGAAAATCAAATGTATACTCCAGGGACAGGTAAATCACCTTATCTGTAATAGGGTCAGTTTGTTACCAAAGTAAAAGATTGTTGTGTTTCAATTTTAACTATTAGGCTGTAACTGGCTACTATGTATCTGTTTTATCTTTTTTATCTTGTCTTTTAGATAAACATTGTATTTTTATACACAGAAGTGAATAATCCAATTGGGATAAACTTTTTTCACCTATAATTGCTAGCCCTGTTGCTCTTGTTTGGACAGCACCTTGGATTGGATTTTACATTTTTTTTACATGTTTTTTTTTACCTTTTTCTGATTGGACTACACACAGGGCAAGCGAAGGGGTGGAGGTGGTGGTCAATTAAGTATGCTAATTATTACAATTGGATACCTGTTAAAATGTCTGCACTTCTATTTTGTGGTATGCTTGATAAAGGGGCGAACGTTGTACGTTCGCACGAAATAAATAGCAAGGGGTAACCCTGCACTTCAATTGCCTAGAGTGCCAGTGTATTTCTGTACAATTGTCCTTTGGGGGTTGCCGTACCCTCTTGCATTGTGCACCAGGCCACCTGGAGAAAGGAGGGAGTGTGCTCAGCTTTACCTTGTTCCAGTTCAGTACAGTGGTAGTACACTGGCTGCAAGTGGGTAAGGGAGAACTACCTGAGGCCCAAAAACTCCAAAAACTAAGCGATAGAGCCCAGTAACTTCTAGCTGCACCACTGAAGGAGAGATTGCTGTTTAATGCCAAAATTCACCAAACATATTGATTAAATACATTCCTACAAAGATTATGTTTTTTTTTGCCTTTTATTCAATTGTTCGGTGAATAAAACAACATAAAAATAACAATAATAAAAAAAAACTCAATAGGAATTAAAAAAACACTTTCATAGAAATAAAAAAACAGGTATCTAATAAACTATTTACAACAGTACAGCATGTTATATCAAACATTGGCTGCTACTTTGGCTTGTGTGAATGAATGTTACCTTGTTAGCATGGGAGAGAACTGGAGACCTATACCCTTGAACACTACAGGTCTCTTTAAAGGAATCCACTTACTCCAGCCTTTATACATTACATTTATGCCTAACTAACTATATTACACAGTTTTTATTTTTACACGGAACTGTTCCTTTAAAAGAAAAATAGATGGGCTGTGCAAAATAGATTTTTTTTTCAATATAGTTAGTTAGCCAAAAATGTAATCTATAAAGGCTGCAGTGACTGGATGTCTAATATAATAGCCAGAACATTACTTCCTGCTTTGCAGCTCTCTTGGCTTCCACTGATTGGTTACCAGGCAGTAACCAATCAGTGATTTGAGGGGGGGGATGGGTCATAACAGTTTGCTTTGAATCTGAGCTGGATTCTATACATAACTCACTGAGCAATTATGTCCCATGTGACCCCCCTTAAAGTCGCTTACTAACTCAGAGTTAGAGAGCTGAAAAACAGGAAGTTGTATTCAGTTCTGTTATATTAGACATCCGCTCACGCCATCCTTTTGGCTAACTAACCATAATGGAAAAATTTTTTATTTTGCACAGCCTATCTATTTTCCCTGTTTTTATTCTTACACTAAACTGTTCCTTTATGAATATATCACATACAACAATCTATATGTATAACATTGTTTCACATAAATAATGCTTTCATGAATAATATATTCTAGTAGTGTGTACCATTGGATAATTTCTTATAGAAATATGCAATATTAACCATTAACGTCTGCCATCTGGCTTGTATGATACTCTGCACTCACACACAAACGAAGGGAGCTCATACATGCTAGGTTATCAGCCAATGCATGGACAGAGATGTGTCTTTCTACTCTGGCTTTTTTCTGTTGCCGTTAGAGCTGCATTTTACAATGAGTGACACAAAGAACATTACAAAATGTTGGCTCAATTTAAAAGATAGAAAAGGTAAATTTTTGTATGGCAACTTAATGAGGTCACTCGTTATGATCTAAATTATCTGTTGGTTAACATTCTAAAGGGATAGTTTTCCATTAAGCAATAAAATATCAAACATTTAGGGGGTTATTTACTAATCCAAATTCAAAAATCGTGAAAAATTTGTGATTTTTTTTTTTATAAAATTGTACTTTTAAAAAATCATGAATTTTTTGTAATTTTTTAAAACCAGAGGATGGAAAAGTCCATCCCAGAAAATCTGGCATCTCAGACCTGTCGAGGTTTCTTATAAGTCAATGGGGAAGTCCCAATGATTTTTTGATGTGTGCTGGGTTTCGTGCAATAACCCGAGGTTTTTGGAGTTTTCCGGCAAAAAACATAAGAAATCTGAGTTTTTGGGTGACAAATTCAAAAAAATGGTGAAAATCGGATGAAAAATCTGAAAAAATCGTGAAAATCAGATTTTTTCACGCAAACAAAATTTTCGAGAAAGTGTATTAATAAATAAACCAAAAAACCATGTGCGGATTTGATGGGAGTTTTTTTTCAGATTATTAAATATTGAGATAAATTCAGACTTTGATAAATAACCCCCTTACAGTTTGAAAAGATTTTTAGTAGTGCATGTTATGTACATACAGTATATACAAACATACAGCATGAGAATATATTAATAAGTTTTTACAAACATGTTGCTGTATTTCAGAGATTCCGTGGCTCTGTATGTCCCCCAGTACACTGAAGAGGCCCAGCCTACATTATTTCCTTGAGGGCGCCACTGACCATTCAGATTCGCATTGCCGCAACTGCTAAACCACCATCCAGAATTAGACTGGTAGCGACTGCAACTGGTAAACCTGGTGTCACCAATCTTGCATGTATTACAGTTGTCATTGTCCTTATCTTTGGTGCTAAAATAGCTGCCATCTTGATTGCTGTTCCCCATTCTAAAAGCATCTCCTGCAAGCAAACAAAGATCTCTTATTACTTGGAATACAATACACACTTGACATCAAGTTTCCATCTACATAGCTGCTGGATTTGTTGAACACAACGTGGGAAATAACAGTTGTTGTTGAAAAAGCATATGACGTTGGTTTAACAATTGTGAATTTAACATAGCCTTTTAAAGCCCCAATTTATTTAGCAATCTCCATCTACCAGTGTATATAACACAACTTTTTACTGATAAAATCTTTATTATTGCACCAAAACAATATGCTTCCTTAAAGGGATCCTGTCATCAGAAAACATGTTTTTTTCAAAATGCATCAG
Source organism: Xenopus petersii (assembly GCA_038501925.1). Lineage (NCBI taxonomy): Eukaryota > Metazoa > Chordata > Amphibia > Anura > Pipidae > Xenopus > Xenopus petersii. The sequence goes on from CM076677.1 coordinate 42,073,893, forward strand.
TTAATGACATGACTAGGGGCAGCTGGGAAATTGACAATATGTCTAGCCCCATGTCAGATTTCAAAATTGAATATAAAAAATTTGAGAAATAAATTTCAGTGCAGAATTCTGCTGGAGCAGCACTATTAACTGATTCATTTTGAAAAAAAAATATTTTCCCATGACAGTATCCCTTTAAGCAGGTCAAATACACTAGAGAATGGCAATTTATTAGGCAGTCTACTACTCTACAGGGAATGTAATGCTTACTTTTAACCATGGCCTGGCTTTCCTCATTTGTACAAATGTACCAGGGCCTGAGTTCTACACCACCAAAGAGGTGGTTCACCTTTAAATTAACTTTAATAAGTCTTCATTTGTTCTTTTTTATATTTCTGACTTTTTCAGCATTCCAATGGGGGTACTGTGTAAGGCTGCAAATTTATTTTTATTGCCACTTTTTATTTCTCATCTTTCTATTCAGCTCCACTCCTATTCATATTCCAGGCTCTTATTCAAATCAATGCTTTGCTAGGGTAATTTGGACCCTAGAAACCATATTGCTGAAATTGCAAACTAGAGAACTGCTGAATAAAAAGCTAAATAACTCAAAAACCACAAATAATAAAAAATTAAAACCAAATCACTAAATCATACTAAAAGTTAATTTACAGGCAAACAACCTCTTTAATATTTCCAGGGATCCCTTGCTCCATCCGAATCTAATGCATGCATAATACAGGTATGGGATCTGTTATCCAGAAACCAGTTATCCATAAAGTTCTGAATTACAGAAAGGCCATCTCCCATAGACTCCCTTATAATCAAATAATCCAATTTTTAAAAAATGATTTCCTTTTTCTCTGTAATAATAAAACAGTACATTGTACTTGATAACAACTAAGATATAATTAATCCTTATTGGAAGCAAACCCAGCCTATTGGGTGTATTCAATGTTTACAAGATTTTCTAGTAGACTTAAGGTGGGAAGATCCAAATTATGGAAAGACCCAGGTCCCGAGCATTCTGGATAATAGGTCCCATACCTGTATTAGTAAAGTCACAAACAGTGCATGTGCAATGTGACATCACAGAGTGGTACAAGATATCACTGGGAAAATAAAACAAAATAGCAGTGTGGAAATCTGATGGAAAATATCACCAGGGCCGGTACATTTTATGCAAAAGATGAGTATTGGGAAATGGTACAGAAGCAAGACATTAAATTCAGCGCCCAGTGATTTTGATTTTCCTTGTCCTTGTTTAAGAGCATAAGGGGCCCAATGATTGTATTGGATGGTCTTTTGTGGCTCTATGTCAATTTTCTAAGTTTGAAATGGCTAATTAAACTATTGTACAGTTATTCAATGGATAATTACATTTACTGACCTAATGATAATCAATTGTTCTATTTTACAAAGTATACAAAGTATATTCAGGTTCTCACCTGCAGTTCCAGAATACATTCCTATGGAGAGCTGGTACAATTTGCTTTCAGGACCAACGTTAAATGAGCTGTACAAGGAGAAGGCGCCAAGGCTATCACCAAAAGCATCAAGGCTGATTAACAGCTCAGAGGTTCTGTCTTCTTGGTTGGTCAGAAGATACATGCTATCCAGTCCCAGCCAGTGCTCTCCTGAAAGGGCAAGGGCATGAATTATTGTCTTCTTACTTATTAAAATAATAGTCCAATCCTTTTAGAAAATATGATTTACATTGTACTTCAAAGTTAATATAGTAATAATATTTACAACTTGGTACAAATTAAAACTTGATCAGAATCAAGATCATATATATATATATATATATATATATATATATATATATATATATATATATATATAGATCATATATATATAGATCATATATATATAGATCATATATATATATATATATATATATATATATATATATAATATAGAATAAAAGTACCCCCTATTGTAAATATAACATAACCATTATATAATACACAAAAGCCATGAATATCCTGTAAATTAAAAACAGAGCTTAGTTGTGTTATTTTTGTCACATGACTCACTAAAACATATGTATTATAATAAATAAAGTAGCCCTTGTTGGAAAATATGAGGATATTATAAGTAACCTCGGAGTTCCATGACCTGTATAAAAGCATTCGTGCTTTTATATGGTCATGGAACTCCTCGGTGACTTATAATATCCTTTTTACAATAAGGGGTACTTTATTCACTATATATACTTTATATATAGTAAATTTACAGATTCTGGTAACATCAGTGATACAAATACAGACAATATTGAACAGTTATTGCACTGTGTGCATGCCTAAAAGGTTTTGCACTATATTAGAGCCGAATGCCACACAAGAAATCCCAAAACAATTGGGAAAGTAATTAAATATTGCATTAAAGGTGATTATCAAGAAATGTACTCTACTGCTCAAATGATAAAGCCTTACCAGTGACATTTCCAAATCCCTGTTTGTATTCAGCCCAAGTTCTGCTGAACACTAGACCATCTAGTCCGTTATGTCTCTGAATGAGTGTCCAGCCCCCATCAGCTTTCATATCACAGAATACCTGCAGGTAAACCAGAATATCAGGTTGGCCACTTCTCCTATCAACATCCTTAGAGCTGTAATAAGATATTATAGCACTGATCAGTAATTATTGTTGTGCATATAAATACCTGAAAAGATGTGCTGGCTCCTAGAGGTTTTATTGTGTAAACCCCACTAACAGATTCATTGTTTCTTTCCCAGATGTTTGAACAGTCATAGCCTGGAATAAAAAAAGAGATTTTCAGCAAATGGTACACATTTTCTTATAACCAAGTTTTCTGCTTAACTAAACAGCTGTAACATACCCCAGCAAACTCCTTGAATTGCTACTCTTTATAGACAATATAAGATGGACTGATTATGTCAGACATGACCCAACACTAGAGGGCACATTTATCAAGGGTCGATTTTGAAGGGTTAATAAACCCTTAAAGTTAAATCGTTCGAATTCGAATATTGAATTCGAAGGATTTAGTGAAAACGCTCTGATCGAAGTAAAAATCGTTAGATCGAACGATAAAATCCTTCGAATTGAACGATTTTAAACGATCGATCTAAGGATTTTTATCCGATCAAAAAAATGTTAGAAAAGTGCTGGGGAAGGTCCCCACAGGCTAACATTACATCTCGGTAAGTTTAAAGTGGCAAAGTATATAGTCAAAGTATTTTTTACAGAGACAGTATCGAATGGTCAAATAGTCAAACGATTTTTACTTCGAATCATTCGATCGACCATCGAATGGGTCAAATTCAATCTAATTCGAAGTACCCGAAAATACTTCGAAATTCGAATTTTTTATCATTCGAATCCTTTACTCAATCTTAGTAAATGTGCCTCTTGGACTTGTCACAATTTGATTAATAATTTTTCACATTTGCCAAATTATTGCCATTGCCTATAATGTGAAGTAATTTGAGATCATAATCATTCTAAATATTGCTTCAGCATTCATTGCTTGGCTTAATAACATCAGCCTTAAGTGTTTGACGTTAATCTATGTGAATTGTCAAAGCGGCAGTCCATTGCCATTTAGTCTGGACAGCAGGGCCGCTCTTGATCTACTGTCCGGGAGTCAACTGCCCGTGCAAGTCCCCTTCCTCGCCCTTTTCCCTGACTGAGTGAAACAGACCTCTCTGCAGCCGTGCTGTCTCCTGTTATACTTCTCCTAATAATCCGCTCTCAGCTGGCAAGTCCGGCAGGCTGCAGACAGCAGACATGATCAGTGGATTGCAGAGTGAGCATCAAGTAGAAACGGTCTGCTGTTTGCAGCCTACCAGCAGAGAGCTGATTATCAGGAGAAGTACAACAAGAGACAGCACGGCAGAAAGGTCTGTTGCACTGCTTCACACAGTCACTGAAAAGGCAGAGGGAAGGGGACTTTCTTGGGCATTTCTCAGAGTACTGAAAATTACAAGTTGGCAATACAACAAAAAGGGTGTGGGGCTTGGGTGGGCTGAATAGTGAATCAGAACATTACTGTGTCTATTAAAAATCACATTTGAACATTTTGCCACCCACTCAGCTGGGAATCATGCATGTGTTAAAATGCTGGAACTGGCACTGTGTCCTTTAGGTGATTACTTATTTACTGTTCTGGATTCTCATGGAACTATACTACAGCACTTAGGTGCAAATTCACTAAGCGCCGAACGCTAGCGTTAATTCGCTAGCATTTGGCATTTTCGTTACTGCGCAAATTCACTAACGAACGCTGGCGTAAAATCGCTAGTGTTACTTCGCACACTTACGCCAGGCGAAGCGCAATAGAGTAGATAGGGATTGTTTCCAAAAAAGTCAAATTTTTTTCTAAGTCCCAAAATGTTTTCTACATGATGGGTCATAGGCTGAAAAAGATCGAAAATTTTTTTGGGGCACCCCTTCCTCCCCCCTACATTTCCTGACTCATGGCAACTTACCTAGACAGTGGGCACATGTGTAGGGCAAAATAAAAATTATATTTGCTGATTTGAAGGTTTTCTAGGCATTTGTAGTGCTGATACGTGTTCCTCCATTGAAATTTGAATTTCACGCCGTAAGCAAATTAACCATCGCTAGCGAAACTTCGCTACGCCTGGCGAATTAACGCTAGCGCAACTTCGCAAACTAACGCTACCCCTGTGCACAACTTCGGATTTTAGTGAATTTGCGGAGCGCTGGCGAAAATACGCCTGGCGAAGCGTCGCGAAGTTGCGCCTGGCGCAACTTCGGATCTTAGTGAATTTGCCCCCTAGTCTTCAGGAGTAGTTCAAACTTATAAAGATATAGCCAATGCAGCATTGCATAAAAGTAGACATTTGCCCATAATGATGTGGTGCCTAGGCGTTCTTGCCCCAACAAGACCTTCAGCACATGTAGTAGTTCTACAGAATCTGGATAGGGTTGCCACCTTTCAATAAAATTTGCACCGGCCGGTGCTGGGGGCAGTAAAAAGAGGTGGGATGTGACGTCAAAGGGGGCGGGGAGTGATTGCAAATGGTGCGGATTTGCGGCGTGCATTGGATATGACATCAAAGGAGCGGGGCAAGACGTCAAAGGGGGCAGCGTGCAACTGGCCAGGCGCGGAAGAAAAGGTAGATTTTCTGCAGATTGGGCAGGCCAAGGGCTTTAGTTAGGGATACTACAAATTTACCGGCAGCTACATTACCGGTAAATTTGTAATACCGGCCCCGGCCTTGGCGGGTGTTTTACCGGCTAGGCCGGTAAAATACCGGCCAGGTGGCAACCCTAAATCTGGATTGGGTAGCACTCACAATAAACCCACACCAGGCCAGTAAACAAAAAGTAGACTTTACTACAACAAACCTTATGTGTTCTGTGTTACGATACTCCTAATCATAGCTTACAATTAAATGCCTTTTAGAGCAAAATATGCAACTGACTCATTGATAAATACATTTCTGAAAATCCCATAGGAAAGTTTAGAAGAGTAGAAAGTGGGTGAGTTGTTTTTTCAGTAGCATATTATAAGAAGCAATGTACCCCATACTGTAATGGTAAACTATTGAATCCTTGTCAATAAATGGCAAATCAACAAAATGGTTAATAAGGACACATTAGATTTGTGTGGTGCCAGTAAAAAATATGTTACTGTACTATAATGTAATAATAACAGTTAGTTAATGACTGTAATATTTTACATTAAGTACAGTTAAGCGAGAAAGACAGCTCTTTATGCACATAATTTTTGCAGTTTTACCCCAATATATGTGTGTTTACATGTGGGCTGCTTTTGATTTTTTTTGCCCGGGCTGCTTTTTACTCCCAGTCCGGCCCTGCTGGACAGCAAATTAGCCATCTGATAAATTGGTCAGTTGATAAGGTATTTTATAATCTGAATGTTGTTCTGTATATGCCTTTAAACAGAAGATTGTCTGCACAAATTGATAGGGGATCAAGTGTAAAATGAAACTCACCTTGAGGGCTCTGTGTGGGGAAAATCTGTAATGACAAATATAAAAATGAAATTAGTGCAAAATATTTCAGAAAAAGTCACTCTTGGTATCTAGGATAATCTGGGTGGCCAACCTAGAAGCTAATAGGGTGTACACACCATTTTATACTCCTGCTAGTACATTTAAAGTGGACCTGTCACCCAGACATAAAAAGCTATATAATAAAAGTCCTTTTCAAATTTAACATGAAATCCAAATTCTATTTTTTATTAAAACATTCATAGCTGTTGTAAACTCATTTAAAAAGCTCAACTGTCAATCAAATATTGCCTGCTCCTCATCTATGCTTTAGGCATAGCGGTAGTGCAGGCAGTTACTTTCACTTTCCATTCAGCACTTACAAGATGTAACTGCACTCCCCACATTCCCCCTGTCTCTTTACCATTTAATTGTGTAGCCGGGGCATGGGGATGGACATAAGGTCCCCCATTCTTTTGCACAAACAAGATTCTGAGATGATGTAAAACTTGTCATAATAACAGTGTCCACAAAATGGCTCCTGGCTGCTTGCTATACTTAGGACATCCCAGACTAAAGGAAACAAGATTCAAATAATTTATACAATGTAAATAAAGTTCCCTTTGCTTAACTAACGTGATAAAATTGGATTTGGGATAATTTTTTGGGGTGATGGGTCCCCTTTAAAATAATTAATTTAACCAGTTATCTTTCTAATTCTGCTTGAAGCAAGCAAGGCTTTGAATAATAAATGGAATAAGAAGAATCCAGTAATAATTCAAATGCCATTAAAATACAGTAATTTCAGCACTGCATAAATGTTGTTTAAAAAATAGTATGCATAATATAACAATATATTACATTGTGATGATTCTATCCATTAGCAGCACAAATAAATAGCAATGTGCAAGACATTTTTGCCACATATGGGAATAAATGGGAAGTAAATGTGTAAATTTTTTAGTGTATAATTCATTAGGAATTAAAGGGTGACAGATGAGATAAAAAAAGTGAGGAGAGTTGAAAGAAAGGCAACCATGGTCTTGCTGGCTGGTTACAGGCTTTTGCATATGTATTGATTGCAAAGTTTAATAGATGTATTCCCCAGAGGCTTAAGACTGCTTACAATAATAACCCTGCCCTAGTGGCAAGCCATGCAAATAGTTGCTACAGTTATTCAGACACTCACCTGTGCTGAAATCCACTTCACGTGCACACTCAAGAACAGCAGACATCCAAGACGGTAAGAAAGGCCCATTTAAATCTGTAATATTCTGAGAAATGTGAAAAATCTGTTACATTCATTTTCTATTTCAGTTACAATGAGCAGAGTGAGTCATGTGACAGAAATGACACATTTAAGCACCAATTATAACTGATGACATCACTAAGCACCGTTTATAGGGTTATAATCAACAGGATATTTTGGCCTTATGTGTTTAATATATACATAATATATACCTCTAAGTAAATAACATTCTGGTTTGATAAAATACATCAGGAAAGATCCAGAGTGCAAGAAGAAACAGTACAGAGTACAGACAGTTCCTTACCTTTTTCCTTCACACAATAAATCACTGTCTCCACATAAACCAACCTCTGATGCCTTCTCCTTATATAAGACAACTTGTGAGTGATGGCATCTGCCTTTAACCAATCAAATGAAAGCCTACACCCACCAACCTGCCTCCAGGCCATGTGTGATACTGTACCAGGAGAGACCCTCTTCTTTTCAAAGGGATTATAGCAATTAAATGGGAATATGTAAATTATTTCTTTTTAAAAGCCTTTCAAAGGATTTTGGAGTTTCACACTGTAAACTACAGAACCTTGTCTAGCAAGTCCCAAGTGCGCATGACTTTCGTCATGTACTCAATTTCAGAATGTTACAGGGGAATGAATGGGGCTAGACTATGAAACAATTGGAGAAGGAAAAATGACAACAAAATTCTATCAAAATCTAAAACAAATTCACTGGCAAAAATAAGAAAGCAAAAACCCTTTTGCTTCACAATTTATGCCCAGTGAAAATATTACAGTTGTCTAGAAAGTAAAAAAATAGCTTTTTTTCTAGGTAAACACTATGAAAAATATTGAGTTGAAGGACTTTACAAATAACACAGATCAAATTGTTTTTGCTGGTAAAAATTAACATTTTCATGCTTTTCTAAACATTTTCCCATTTATAAAGCTGTCCCCTACATCCTTAAACTAATTCATCTGCATTTCTTCACTTTTTTTTCTCCTCCAACTATTCTCCAGCTTGGAGGGGTTGAATGCTAAATATGTTAACATTTTCTGACAAGTTGATTTTATATCACTGCTGATAAAATGGTGGGAAAAGTTCATTTTCTTTTCCTAATCTTAAGGAAAAATGCTAAGAAACATTGCTAAACACTGTGCAACTTACATTTTTTCACTGGGAGATGAAAGTGAAAAGAAAGGCTATTTTTCCTAATCCTTTACCCAAATCTTTACAAATGTGTTATCATGCATCGAAATTATATAGTAGAAGGCATCTGGAATTAATCAGGATTACCGAGTGCATTCTTTTGCGGCTGCTTTGTTTCAGCTGCCTTGACAGTGACGGAGTGGGCACAGGGTCGGCAGTCAGGGCTGCATTCCTGGAGCGGAGGAGCAGGAGACATCGCCTTCATACTGCTGCTGGATGAAGAAGAGCTGGAGAAGGCGATCGGGCAGAGGACACACTGTCAGTGTATAGCCAGGAGGAGAAATCGAGCGCTGCAGATGGATGGTCGCCTTTTCGCCGTTTATGAAGAGTACAGGAAGTGGAGTTTCTGTAAGTTATTTCTTAATAAAGGCTTTGCTATTTTAAATTTTAATTTGTGTTGGTGTTTTTTTTTGTTGTATTCTAACGAATTATTTTGTAAAAATTTTTGACGTTACTGGTCCTTTAAATATCGGTCGTAGACTTTTAAGGAACACGTTTGAGAAAGCATGTGAAGGTGACAAACCGATACTTCCTTTATGGCCTAGCTAGGAATACTAGAAAAAAAACATATGGTTACAGAAGCAAAAGGGCCTTATTAGCTTACAGACTGCCAATATAAACAGTTAACTGATCTTACCCTAGTGTACCTGGAAAAAGAGGGCAACCCTCTATTCTATTTTCAGATATAGCAGTCGTAATCAGGGGAAAAAAGAACAGTGTTAGTATTATAGAAAGCCCTTAAGACTCATGCATTATGCATAAGTATAAGCATAAAAGGTTCCAGCACTCCCAGTGATCATAATCATTTACGTGATACCCCAGGCCGGTGTTCCTGTAAAAAGATGCACCAGCCTGGTGTACTTTTTAATGAGTACCACAGAGCGATTGTCTTCTTGCTTCTTCTTTCTTAACGCTGCTGCCCATGTGCAGTAAAGTGAGAAAAACAAACTTTAACAAAAAAGTCGCAGAGCAGTAGGGTTGCCACCTGTCCGGTTTTGACCAGGAAAGGCCTGGTTGTTTTGAAGGGCTGTCTGGGTCAAAACTGCCTGCCTGGTTTTTCAAGTTAGAAAAATCTGGCAGGATTCCCTATGAATGACGCGGCGATCGTGCAATCGCCACGTCATAGCTCAGCCCCTGATGTCATGACCTCACTCTGGTGCGCCACTGCCCCGCCCCCATTATGTCATGGCTCCACCCCCTGCCATGGGTTAGATGGGCCAAAAGGTGGCAACCCTACAAAGAAGCTCTATGCTGCTTGAACAGAAGTACCCTGGGACAGTGCAGGATAACTGGCCTGGCGTATCAGGTAAATGATTATAATCACTGGAGAGTGCTTAGCATTTGGCAACCCCTACTGATTTAGTTTCCTTCTCCTTTAGGGTAGTGGCAGACGGAGCGATAAGACGCCCAACGACAAATCTTCACTACTGCGGGCAACTTATCTCCCTGAAATGCCTTCCTGCCAGCAAGAATACGAATAGCCAACGGGATGGCATACAAATCATATCGGATTTCCGAAGTTGTCTCACGAGGAAACCTTGGGCGACTTTGGAAATCCGAAGAGATTCGTATGCCTTCCCGTCGGCTATTTGTATTCTTGCCAGCACTAAGGCATTTCGGGGAGATTAGACACTGGGCGACTAATCTCCCTGTCTGACACCACCCTTAAGAGGTACATCGTATTATTTGTTTTACAAGTGGTATAGTCCCTTAATTTTATTGCAAAGCTTTGTGAAGCTTTCTCCCTTTATAAAGGAGGAACAGCACACACAGTTTTCCCCTTTCTGGACTCTGTACCCAGGGCCGCCATCAGAAATCTCAGGGCCCCATACGACAAAATTTCCTGAGCCCACAGCAAGCCCCACCTACAGGTCCACCCCCCACCATACAGTAAAAAAAAAAAAAAAAAAAAAAAACACATTGGTGGCTAGGGTTCTCACATGTTTATAAAAAATAAAAAAACATTTGTGGTCAGGGCCCCCCATTAAAAAAACATTTGTGGTCAGGGCCCCCCATAGAAAAAATTGTGGTCAGGCCCCCCAATTAAAAAATATTGGTGGCTAGGACCCCACATGGTAAAAAAGAAAATTGGTGGCCAGGGCCCCCACACACACACACACACACACAACAGGGACCACAAAGGGTTACCTTTAGGGGGCCCTGCCATGTTGCACTTACTTAATAATGTGGCCCACCTGCTGTAAGTGAGCCGCCAACTACAGAAGGGAGGAGGGGAGCACAGGTGGCTGCATCTTCTTCCCTTATTGGTCGCAGAATTTCAAGTTACGGTAAAGCTGCATGCTGATTGGAGGAGCTGGAGGGGAAGTTCAAACCTCAGTTATCCAATCCCTGAGCAGCTCAACCGGGACTTAAACTCTGTGACCAATAAGGGAAAGCAATGGACAGAAGATTCCTCCCCTTGTGCTCCCGCCCTGCATTCTTGAAGTTGGCAGCTCTCAGAAAGCAGGGGGCCGGCTAATCAAGAAAGTGCGGCGTGGTGGGGCCCCCCTTACCCTCGGGACCCCTACAACTCTCCCCCCTGTCCCCCCCTGATGGCTGCCCTTTCTGTACCCTTGGTGTAACTAAACACTGTCAGGTTATTAAACTGTCTCCCCACAGTGTGTTGTCTTGTAGTATAATGGGCCAATACCTTATCACAATTTTCACTACACACCTACTTTTGATTTTACAAATACTTCATAACAAATGACATAAGGTTATCCAAAGGATCTTTTTTTTTTTATTCTGTTCCAAAGAGTTTTCTCTTGTCTATCTGCCCAACCTGTTTGGCAATAGGGGATGTGTTTTTCTGGTTATACCCTTTATCTATGAACCTACGTTTCAGGTTAAGTCTGTTGTTCCTATAAATATTTGCCAATAGGAATCGCTTGCAATATATGTGGTCTATAGAAACTCTGTTTTTAAAATTTCTACTGTGAACTTTATTGTTGGGTGCTTTGTTTGCTTTATTTAAAATATCATTGAACTCACTTTCAGTGCCACTTCAAATACCCATCCACAAAGCTCAAGCGCTTAATGATTTTGGAGGCATTTTCACTGCCCAAAAAGAAGACTTGCTCTAAATTATGGCCAAATAAATTGGCAAAAGAGAATACACCTTCAATAGCCACTGATGTACCTTGTCTTTACTAAAATAATTTAGTACCAGACCTCAAATATTTTATACCCAGCACCAAATTTAAAAAATCCATGATAAAATAAATCTTTAGGTGAGGTGTTGTGGTTTCTACTTATACCTGCTGTACATATCTCACACCTTCTTCCTGTGGTTTGGACGTATAGAGACTATGCATAGCTATGCCTGCCAGGAACACTTTCCCAGTTTGTTGAATTTATGTATATAGTATAGAGCGCCATTAATGAATGTGCTAATTGGGAGTCAGTGGAGTTTGCCCAATGTTTAAATACTACCCACCTACCTGTCCCAGTCACACTGCTCTGCTTTGTCATTGGTAGATATACAAATTAAGTAGATTTCTACAAAAAGTAGTATAAGTTTTTCCATAAGTTACCTAAATTGCATCATTCCATTGCTGAAAAGTTAATTTCAGAGACACTCATATTACTCAGTAAATAGATTCCATTATAAACAGCTGATGTTTTTCTAATTAAGGAAGTAGTTTAATGTGCTAATTAGATTAAGCCCTACACTCCTTCCTGTCTCTTCTCTGTGCAATTATTGCTTGATTATTTAAATAATCCAAATTTTTAAGAATGATTTCCTTTTTCTCTGTAATGATAAAACAGTGTCTTGTACTTGATTCAAACTAAGATGTAATTCATTGGAAGTAAAACCAGTCTGTTGAGTTTATTTAATGTTTAAATGATTTTCTAGTAGACTTAAAGGAGAAACAAGCCTTCAATAAAAAAAAAAATCATTTTACTGCACATGCGTCTGCCCTGGGAAATTGAAGAAAGAAGAAGCCAGAAGAGGATCGCTCTGTGGTGCTCACTTGTATAACCCCGGGCTGGTGCAGTTTTCTACTGCACTGGCCTGGGGTTTCAGGTAAGTGCCTAACATTTGGCAACCCCAAGTGTGAAACAAATTTCCTTGTCCTTTAAGAAAAGTTTTGAAACAGCTGATACTGATAACTTATTCACAGAAGTTTGGTTTTCATAGTTCTCCAAACGCCAAACAGTCTGTTTAACTCTCCGTAAGAAACCACATTTCTTAATCCTCTCAAACTTGCATAAATAAAGAATATCTTTTTTTAACACTTCCCAGAATTACAAAGCCCTGCCCTTAATCCTCATGAATAAGAAAAGCTCCCTGTTGCATACTCGGCTTCCAAAATTAAAATCTTTGCTGCTGGGAAATTGTAAACTTGTCATGCCATTCAACTGCAGGCAACACTGTAATAAGGAATGATATACTGTAATTACTTGCTCAAGTACGTCACTCAGGGTAATACACAGAAAAACAAAGGGATGAATGAAAGCAAAAGTGAAAACTGCTTAAACTGGATTAAGCCCTTTAATAACTTTGTGCAATCAAGATTCTAAACTTGTAAGACTTGTAAATCAGATCCATCAGTAAATGCCCCACCGATGACTACAGACTTTGTCTTTCAAAACAGCCTCACTGCATGCTGTCAAAAATCCAATTTCTATTATTATTTATAATATAATATACTCATTTCTGGAAAAAGGATAAGGATTCTGTCATATTTTTATGATGTAGTTTTTATCTCTAAATTACTACACTGCATATAATTCACTCTATAGTATAAAATTTCATTCCGGAACCAGCAAGTGTATTTTTTTTTAGTTGTAATATTGGTGTGTAGGCAGTTATATCAGGTCATTTTGCCTGGTCATGTGCTTTCAGAAAGAGCCAGCACTTTAGGATGTAACTGTTTTCTGGCAGGCTGTCGGGCCAGCCCGGGCAGGCGCCCTAGGCTGCCTGGCTGGTCGGAGTGCCCAATAGGCGCGCACACATGCGCCTAAAACCGGATGCACAAAAAACCCTGCAGGTGAAAAAAAAAAAGAGATGCAGTGCAAAAAGAACGCCGGCCAGAGTGGCAATCGGGGATTGGGCTAGGGGAGGCAGAGAAGGTGCGGGCCTGGTGCCCCCCAAAGCTTTATGCCCTAAGCACGTGCCTACTCTGCCTACCCCTAGTTCAGGCCCTGATGTTGTTTCTCCTACTCAATGTAACTGAATGTGTTGCAGTGGGGCCTAGATTTTACTTTTGAGTGCTGTTCTTAGATCTGCCAGGCACCTGTTGTCTTGTGTTAGGGAGATGCTATCTAGTTACCTTCCCATTGTTCTGTTTTTAGGCTGCTAGGGGCAAAAGAGAGGGGGGTGATATCACTCCAACTTGCAGTGCAGCAGTAAAAAGTGTCTGAAGTTTATCAGAACACAAGTCACATGACAAGGGCAGCTGGGAAACTGACAATATGTCTAATAGCCCCATGTCAGATTTCAAAATTAAAATACAAAAAAAAGTTTGCTCTTTTGAAAAACGGATTTCAGTGCAGAATTCTGCTGGAGCAGCACTATTAACTGATGCGTTTTGAAAAAAACATGTTTTCCCATGACAGTATCCATTTAATATGCAGAAGCTCCTTGCCTGATTGCCTTTGTAATTCTTTTTTCTTGATAGCTCTTGCAGTGCTCCAAGTAAAGCAGCAGGACTGGGGACCCATGGATATATTAACCCAGGGGTTGATAATTATCTAGATGGCCCATCCAATCAGAGGTCTCATACATTGGGCTAACCTTGCTATACAGCACCACTGCTAGGTCACTGCACCAGACTCTGGAAATATGAAACAGCATGTGGCTGCAAGACACCCCTTAATCAATATGTTATCCTTGCCTGTAATATAAGGGAATATGATACTTGCAATAATTTATACTGCTTTAAAAATCTCCTTTTATAAAAAAAAACAGACAGTTTCTCTGTATATTAAATGCTTGAGAAACAATATTAAAAAAAAATAAAATTTGCAAGTATCTAATGTTTTATAATTTAAAAATGTAATGGGGCACACGACACTCATTGCCCTGTGTCTATTGATATATCTGGGAAGTGTTCATGAACTAAACTTAATACCAAGGACAAATCCTCTGAAATAGTTTGTGATCTGCTTTAGGCAAAAGAAAGCCAACATTTTCGGTTAACTCCAGTAGCCCATTGGGGCACAGGGATTGAAGTATACATGCCTACCTTTTCAACAACCAATCAATGGCCCGTGTGACATCACTGCACACCTCACAAATGCTACGGATTCGTTGAACTTTTTATGAAGTTGGGTTTTGGTTTAGCAGGGATTCCTAAAAGTATAGAAATAAGAATTAATTAAATGTATTTTTCACCCTATGTCATCATCATTACAAAGTAAGTGTAAAAGTGTAAGGATATATGTATCGCAAATAGACCCCTTTTAAGAATAACAGGAAGGTTTGGGTATGTTGCCTTTTTGAAGAAGTTATGCCCCAGCCTTCATCCCCCATACACTTACTCACTTTCCCAGCCGCAACCCCCCTGCACGACCCCCAGTGTGCATATCTGGATTTCTCTTATTGCAGTGCGATTGGGGGCTGGTGGGGTCAGCGAGCCAGGGTGCTGGTTGACCCAGGGTGCTACTATGATTATCTTTATTTATATAGTGCTGACTTGTTACTCACTGCTTTACAGAGACTATACACAATTATCATCAGTCCTTCCCCCAGTAGAGATTTTAATCTAAGATCTATATCATACACACACACATACTACTTTCAGTTTTATCAGGAGCCAATTAACCTGCCTTTATGTTACTGGAATGGACAAGGAAACTAAAATGCCTGGAGGAAACCAGTGCAGGGGAGGAACATGTGGAACTGACTGAATTCAGTAACTGTGCAAATGGTATCCGGATTGGAACTGAACATAGGACACCTGAATGGTAATGTTTAAATAAAATGAGTAAATTATGTATAACTACATGTAATACAATATTACAAATCAATACGTTTTTAAATTATTTTCTTTTTTTTTTTTTATATAGCAGACTTTAATTCAACAATTAGCTAGAAAAGGCTAAAAATAAATATATTGCCAGTACAACGAAAAAAATTCCCTAAGCAAGAGAAAAGAACAGAAGTTAAAATTTTTTCAGTTTAGCAAATGTATTAAAGTGGCAATTACGATCTTTCTTGGAAAAGATCTTTCCAAGAAAGATTGTTCGTTTCGATACACAAGTGTAGAGCTGAATCGGCAGATATACAGGTAGAAACAATAGAATTCTGACGATTCAGCACTAACAATGGCTGATGTTTGGGTGCACCCGATCAAAATTTTCCAGACAGCCCGATCGATGAGCCGACCAAAATCCAAGTCTTCTGCCGATATCGGTCTGGTCTGTTCCCACCATACACGCACCGAATATCGTACAAAACTAATTTATTATAGGTGCGTCTATGGCCACCTTTAGTCGCGCCGGGATATGTGCAACCAAAGGATTTTTCCTTTACTGAATAACGGTGATTGGCTGTCCCCTAGTGGTGATGTTGTGTAAATTACATTTTCATACTGTACATGGCTCCAGATATATTGAATTGCCATATGATGTTTTTGTACTTATGTTATAATAAAAATATCAGTTTGCTCTATCTGTTATTACATGCTTTATTGGTAACTGGAAAGTATGAATCTCTCTGAAATGCTGGTCTGTCACTAAACTATCTAAGCACATATGTTTGCTACTTAAAGCACAAAGCATAATAAACCCAGGGCCGGAACTAGGAGTAGGCAGAGTAGGCACGTGCCTAGGGCGCAAAGCTGGGGGGGCGCCAGGCACGCACTTGCTCTGTCACCTACCCCGTGTCCGGTCCTCTCACTCCCCGTCTTCCTGCACTCAAATGTTGCTTCTGCGCATGTGCGCACGCCGATTGACGCTTCTGCGCATGTGCGCCGGCGTTAACATGCGCATGCACGCCAGCGTCAACTTGCACACGAGTGTTGGCGTCAACTTGCACATGCGCACACTCAGCCGGCGCCACGTCGGCCCAGGTTGCCTAGGGCGCCTGCCCAGTGTGGCCCGGCTCTGAATAAACCCCAGATTCTAAAACAAAGTTGTCCAGCTGAAGGTCCACAGCCGAGAAGTGGCCCTCCAAGCTCCCCAGCATGACTATTTTAAACTGATTACCTAACAACCTGATAAAAACAAAAAGAGAAACTAATCCTTGATTAATGAACTATGGGCATTTAGCAGACACTGAGCAAATTGCTGCTAAATATATGTGTTTGGTCAGCTATGTATCCAGAACAACTTAACATCACAGATACAGACATGTATCCAGAGTTTTATATCCAAACTTTCTGGCAGAGTGTTTACATTTTACCATTACAAGGAATGTTTCCTCCAAAGTATAGGACCTAGAGAATATCCAGCTGGAGCAACCTGTGAGCTTATGTGAAGTGGGCTGGAACAAGCCAAAAGCTCATCATCCTTGTGGAATGTACATGAGGTTTTTCAGTGTTGGTTATTTCATTTTCGGTTGCTGTTGAACCTTCTGACAACTGGCTCAGCTGCATTTTTCTGCTGGAGCTCTCATATCTGTGTGACTTTTGACCTATGATATACTGTATACGATAGATGTTGAAACCAGAGAAGTTATTTTTCAAAAGTTTATGTTTTACAGTGAGTAGAAGAGTGTTTGGATTTCCTATCCACCCTTTACACAGAGTTAGATTTTAGTGAAAACTTACTAATGGTGGCCATAGAGGAAAAGATCCGCTCGTTTGGTGACATCGCCAAAAGAGCCGATCTTTCCCCGATATGCCACTAACGGGCATGGCTATATCGGGGGTAATCTGAACGTTGGCCCTATGGCCAAAAGATCAGATTACGATGAGAGCGCAATGGGCTCCGGCGGGATCGGTTGGGAAAAAAATCAAACCTGTCCGATCAACCAAACGACCGATCTCCACCGGACGAAAAATGTCGGGACTCTCCACACATGGTCCAAAAATCATATGAATCCTCGATTCGTTCGAAAGGATCTTTGCGTCTATGGCCACCTTAAACCTCCACAATACGCTTTTTACAACAGACAGGATGAGCTTTTAATATCAGGAATTGGCACCATATTTATGATGCCATGTATTCCTGAAGTTATTAAACATGGAATTGACACTGTATCTATGTTTTCTGGGTTATTATATATGAAACTGACCCTGCATTATCCTACCATGTATACCCCAGGTATTACAACTGAATTTAGTTGTGAGATATTCTTAATAAGTTTGTGTAGACTATGGGGCTCCTTTATTAACACTGGGCAAATTTGTCCATGGGCAGTTACCTATAGCATTCAACCAATTATTAGCTTTTTAAAGCCAGCTGCAAAAAGAACAATTCATGCAGCAATTTGCCCAGTTTTGATAAACAGTGTCCCAGTGTCTTTAATTAGCATTCCCAATAACGAAAATCAACCTCCACCTATATCCTACATTGATAAGTTACAACAAGTGAGGTACCTATCCGTAGCCATACATATAATACAGAGCTGTACTTGTTCTCTCTTTTCCAATTATATTTATTAGCATTTGAAAATGCACCGTGACAAATAATAACAGCACATAATAATTGCACAACAAAAGTAAGTTAGCATACTTAAGAAGGATAAAAAGAAATAGATTACAATGCAAAGTAAAATGGAATATAGAAAACATTGCAAATTTCAGAACTAACTGCAAATGGACAATTTTTCAAACTAAATAACACTTTCCTCTCTATCATAAAAAGAAATGAATGATGAAAACATAAGTAACCTATGGAACATCAAGGGGAGTAAATAGAATGCTCTCCAGGAGTATACATGAATTTATTAAACATCAGTTTGTCATTAGAATTTAAAGTATCGAAATAAGGGGACCGATTGTTAAAATGTTTCTTTCTAATTGCAAAATTTCTAAAACTGACAGCATTTTGTAGACAGAGAGATTTTAGATATGATAAAATGTCTTTTAAATCAGGAGATTTCTCTTGAATCCAGTACAAGTATATTGATTTATGAGCTGCTGCTAAAACCAGATTGGTAAAAGGTTAATTTTTCCCAATGCTCTTTCCCTTAGGCATAGAACAAGTTGCAGAGTTAGGGGCAGATTTACATAGGATTGAATATCGAGGGTTAATTAACCCTCGATATTCGACTGCCGATGGTAAATCCTTCGACTTTGAATATCGAAGTTGAAGGATTTACTGCAATTATCGAACGATTCGAAGGATCGATTAATCCATTGATCGAAAGATTTTTCTATGACCAAAAAAAGCTTAGAAAGCCTATGGGGACCTTCCCCATAGGCTAACATTGATGTTTGGTAGGTTTTACTTGCCGAAGTAGGGGTTCGAGTTTTTTTTTAAAGAGACAGTACTTCGACTATCGAATAGTCTAACGATTTTTAGTCCAGTCCAGAGAGTTCACAGACGACATCTTCTTCCACGCCATCTTCTTCCTGCTTTGAACGGCGTTTTGGCGCATGCACAGTAGGAACATTTTGCCGGTACAGATCTACTGCGCATGAACAATGTACTTTTGGCGCATGCGCAGTAGATCGTACCGGCGAAATGCTCCTACTGCGCATGCGCCGTTCAAAGCAGAAAGAAGATCGCGTGGAAGAAGAGGTCGTCTGTGAACTCCCTGGACTGGATCTGTGCAGAAGGGTAAGTAACAAGTTAGGGGCATTTGCCCAGCGGGACGGGTAGGCCAGGGGGGAGGAGAGAGGGTGGGCAACACACGGGAGGGGGGGAGGTTTTTTGCGCCAACTAGGTTTCCTTCCCCTTTAAGGATGATAGCAGATGACAGCTGACATTGAGCAAATACTAAACAAAAAAAAAAAAAAGAGGTACAAGATCAAGAAATAAATTAAAACAAACTATTAATGGTTGTCTATGGGAATGTCAGTGAGCAATTTTTGGAAATAAATGAACTGCAATTAGGGTTGCCATCCGGCCGGTGTTTTACCGGCCTAGCCGGTAAAACACCTGCCAGGGCCGGTATTCAGGAGCACTCCAGCCTGTAACGCCGCCTGAGGCAGCGTCTAAAATGCATCACTAGTGCAGAGAGCGAAATTGCCGCCCCTGGTATATTCTGGGGAGATGCTGACCAAGGTACTCACCTTGCCTCATGGTAGAAACGCCCCTGCCGGTATTACATATTTACCGGCAATGTATCTGCCAGTAATTTGTAATACCCTTAGTAAAAGCCCTTGCCCTCCAGTCGCAATTTAGATTTTATTCATCTTCTGGTGATGTGGCCCTCCCCTTTTGTGGCACGACCCACCGAGGCCCAGCCCCTTTTTGTATCACAGCCCGCCCCTTTAGTTCCCGCCCCCACCACTGGCCGGTACATTTTTTTAAAAAAGGTGGCAACCCTAACTGCAATGTGTTCCTTTCAAATCACATGGACCAACTTCCTAATGTGCTTTGGCCACATAATCTCACCTTTATACAAGCGGTGAGTTCCCACAGACATAGGAAAGAGGCTAGAGGAAAAGTGACACCCTATAGCAAAGGTCATGTATAATTTAGGCAGATTGTAACCCCTTTGTAGCCTTGATAGCAGGTTTATTTTTGCTTTGCGCACAATAAACTGTATAATCTATAATTTGTGTGTTAAAGGGGTTGTTCATCCAACACTTTTTCCCATTGAGTTGTTTTCAGATTGTTCACCATGAACAAAGACTTTTTTCAATTGTTTTCCATGTGTGTGTGTTTTTTTTTTTTTTTAATCCTCTGGCCACCAATGTATTATTTTAATACTCAATAGGCCCCTGCCACCAATGTTTTGTTAAAAAAATATTCTCTGGGGCCCCAATTATTTTTAAGTTATAAGGGGGGCCCTGGTGCCAATGTTTTTTTAAAAAATATTCTATGAGGCCCCAATTCTTTTTTACTTGTAAGGAGGGCCCTGGTCACCATTTTTTTTTTTTAACTTGTAGGGGAGCACTGACCACCAGTTTTTTTTTTAAAAAAAAAAACTTTTATGGGGGGGCCCTGGCGCACAGCCCTGACCATCAATAGCTTTTTTATTACTTGTGCATGGGGGGTTACCTTTTTTAGTGCTGATGTCTGTGTGGTCTTTAAAATGTGTTGTGGAGTGGGCCAGATCTGGGGTGGGGCTTGGGGGATGGGGTGGGCGAGGCCCAGGGGACCCTGAAAATTTTGCTGTATGGGGCCCGTGATTTCTAATGGTGACCCTGATAGAAAGTAATTGGAAAAAGTAGTGTTTGAAGGTGAACAACCCCTTTATAAAGTATAGACATAGAAGCAAAGTACATGGACTTTGCTTTTTGTCGTGGTTGGCTATGAATTATTTTACCCTTAAAGGGGGTTTAATCTAAAAAAGGAAAAATTGATTAATGTAAACTCTAAATACTTTTTTTTTTATTTTTAAAGGCAAACTTGACTAAACAACTCTCGTACTTTGGTTTTAGATCCCCTTTAATTAGACTGTAAGCTACACTGGGACAGGTGCTTGTCTGAAATATGAACAGTTTGTGCAACGCACTGGATAACATGTCAGCGCTACATACATAAATTATAATAATAAAAATAATAGTGTGTGATTCATATGTTGGTAGCCTGTATTCATTGATGCATTGAATATATATAATTCTAGAATAAATCTAAGAGGGAAAAAAATGCTTTAATTTGCAAAAAAAGTTACTAGTAGCTTTCTAAATCATTATTTCAGGACAGAACAGTTCAAGAGTAAATTAAATCTGCAGGAAGTTTGGTGTTTGCGTGAAATGTCTGTAGGCATAGCATCCATTCTGACAACTATGCATAGTTACCTCATAATCACGTCCTCCTTGAAAATGAAAATTTAATTCAGCAAGAAATATTATCTCAATATATTTGCTCTGGGCTTTAGGTGATGCAAGTCCCAGCTTATTCTGACTTTGTTCTTCAGGTGATTTATGTTTTGTTACCAAGTTAAAAGACTAAAATTTATAATAAAAACTTTGCTTGCCTACTTGCAGGAATTTAAAACATGCACGTTCTTCGCTATCACAATGGAGTCACTTCTTGTCATTTGAAGCTGCAACAAGCGGTTTATCATGGAAGCAATCACGGAGCAGTTTTTCTACTTTCAGCCAGTAAAATCATTGTGAATTCTTGTTGCTCAAGTCTACAACCTTCTTTTGACTTTACAAACATCTTTTGACTTTAATTGTTTTATATTCTATTTGTTACATATAGCAACAGTGTGCTGTTGTAGTACATTGTGTAAACAAGAAGTGTCTTATAAATAAAGGAGGGCTGTAGACTTAATAAAGCTGGTAAAAGCTAAAAAACTGTAAAATAAAGAATTTGTTAAATATCAGGCAGCATGTAAGGGTATCTTTGGAGAGGTATCAGGCCATCAAGATAAAGAGATTTAAATTTGCAAGCCAAGGTAAGGAATAACCAGTTTTCTGGATTTTTCCCAACAATCAGTTTAAAGAATGTCCAATGATGTTCCTAGAGCCTCAATGCAATAATTTAGTCACAAACTAACAGTCATACATTGTAATTTGTATGCTGATCAACCAACCTGGGACTATTGGACTTGGAACACTGTACCTACCAAAAGGAATTATACCAAGCTCTCAGCTCTTGTGGCTGGCACCTACAAAACTCAAACAAACAAAAAATTAGGGTCCCCTCCCCACCTGAGATGGTTTATAATGGGCTCTCTTGTCCTAGGCCTATCAATCTGTTCATGATAATATCGCTGTTAATATATTATATTCCTGCCTTTTAGACAGCTCAGAGAAGAGCCTTCTTCCCTTATTTATCTTCTAAGGTCTATGTCCTTACTCCTAAACTTGGCACATTGGACCTACCAAGTCTGGAACTTCCGTTGCTAACCAGCAAATGTATTCTTTATAGCCTACCTTACTGCTATGCACTCCTTTTTTTGGCATTACCAGAACCATGCACAAATAACTGCTCTTACAAACTACAAAAACATTTCTTTTTAGACAAGTATAACTTAATGTCAACAGGTCTGCTCAGTAAGTATCCTTCTCTGTGCAAGAAGAACCGATTTATATCATCTTTGGAGTTGTTTGAAGTTGTTATGTAACTGTAACGTTATTCTTCATGGAGGCCAAGGTTTAAACACACACCAGATGCTAATTCTTCACAATATTTTACACAGTTATTCACGTTCAGGTATTCAGAAAAGCAGTTCAAGACTTAGGGGCAGATTTATCAAAGGTTGAGGTGAATTTTCGAATGAAAAAAATTCAAATTTTTTGTGTACTTCGATTAGGGGATAGTCCAAATTTGATTCGAATTTGAAAAAAATTCTAAAATTAGAATATCGAAATTTGTCATGTACTGTCTCTTTAAAAATTAGACTTCGACCATTCACCATCTAAAACCTGCCGAATTGCTGTTTTAGCTTATGGGGGACGTCCTAGAACCTATTTGAAGTCAATTGGTGGACTTTGAAAAATCTAAGTTTTTTGGGGAAAAACTTCGAATTCAATTCAATTGAATGCACTATTCCTTCGATTCAGCCAAATATGGACCTATTCGATCGAAAACTGACCTATTTGACCGAAAAAAAAACTTAGACTTAATAGCGGTCGGTCTTTTTAGATTTGCTTTTCGAGGTTTTTTCAATTCGTAAATCGACCCTTGATAAATATGCTCCTTACACAATTTCAGTTTATTACTTATGACCTTTAAAGTGTCCTCTTCCTCATAATTGTCAGTAGCCTCCAGTGTCATTCCAGGGTACCTGTCACCAAGTTCCCCATTACAGAGCTGAGCCCAGATTAACTAGGCACTTTCAATGGGTCCCAACACATTCATGGTCTCTGCTGATACAGGGGCTACAACACCCTGGTCCTTTTCTCTTCAGTCCTAGCTGGCGAGTTACCCCCTAGGAAACTATACCTATTTAATCCTTAGATCCCTATGCTAACTGAGCTGATCTGTCACACGCTGCTACCCTATGCTGGCTGAACTACCCACTTCTTTACTCACTATATTTCTGGGTGTTGTTCTTCTCACGTATGTTGATTCAGTAAATCTCTTCCCATGATGCACACCTGGCCTTGTGCTTTGCCTGCTTTTATACTCTTCATACATCTAGGACAGTGATCCCCAACCAGTAGCTCGTGAGCAACATGTTGCTGTCAGTGGCCTCAAAGCAGCTTCTTATTTTCAAATTCCAAGCTTGGAGACAAGTTTTGGTTGTATAAAAACCAGGTGCACTGCCAAACAGAGCCTCGATGTAGGTTGATAATCCAGATAGGGGCTACCAAATGGCCAATCACATTTTTCATGCTTGTGTTGCTCGCCAACTCCTACTTCTAAATGTTGCTCACAGGTTCAAAAGGTTGGGGATCCCTGCTCTAGGACTTTCCCTTTACTCTCTCCTAGTGGCTGAACACTATAATTACAATTACTAGTTATATATACTACAATCTTGTGGCCCAATGTATGAATTACCTCACAATAAAGTTTGTGAAACCCCTTTCACCCTCTTACAAATGCCTTCCATGACTTTTAATTGAGTAAAATTCTTATTATTAATGTATATAATCCACAGCACTTTATTATTATTATTATTATTATTATCATCATCACCACACAGAATGTAGGAGGAAACCTGTAGTGTAAAAGGAGTACCTGGAAAGAACCCACAAATATACACATTTCTAGCAGAATCGAACCTAGGACCCCCTTGCCATTAGAGATAACAATATTTCTTTAAATATCCACTAAAACTTAAGTGTCTAACATTCAAGAGTCATACATTTGTCTTTATATTCCAATAGATATACATAAAATGTAACATGAATACATAAAGATATAAAACTTAAAGGTTAGATAGAGTTTGATAAAAGCAGCTAACAACAAACCAATAGCACAACATACACAGACAGATTTAAAATACAAATTTTGGCCCCTTGAGACTGATTTGGCAGATTATCTGCCCATGTAAGGGGCCCTCCAACAGACCTACCCAACTGATATCTGCAAGAAAATTTGCCAGATGTTGATGAGGGTTTTTCTGTTGGATCGAGGAACCCATCTAATGGCTGTCATAGTGAAAATTATGATCCGAATGTTGGTCCGAGGACCTAATCTGATAATCGGATCAGCCCCCCGCAAAGGGACCAAATGAGCAGATTATATCATTTATCTTCAAAAGGTGATTGTCATTGTGGAGCATGTGGTTAATGAGATGGTATCTGCTGTGTGTTAATATTGTGTTGTGTCTTACTGGGCAAGATCATTGCAAAGAAATTCTTTGGTGCCTAGAGAGGAAGCCTGTGTTCTTGGAAACATAAATATTTGTCAAGTTGTTTCTGGTCCATGTCCAGAGGATTCCAGGTAAATCTAGTACACGCAAAAATGACTCACTAGCACATAAATGGAAATTACACATTTTAAGGGAAGCATTCCTAAAATGTAGACTTAAATGCTGTATTGAACCGGCATGTATGTGCAGTGGAAAGTTATTATAAAATAAGTATAGTACAATAAAGAATATACAAATAAAGGCTTGTTAATTAATAATCAACTATACACTTTATTAGCAGAATTTATATCTTATTTATGCAAAATGGAAAAGATTAAAAGAAACAAAGTCAGTTGACAGGGTTTAAATGTAAAGTGCTCAAGGCATTAAATTATGACAGACATTCCTAAAACTGATGTAAAGAGTCTCTAGGAGCCAGACACAGTCTCATTTACATTAGTAATTGAATTGCAATTTTGAGCGCATTCACCATGTTTTTCTCACAATACATAATTTTTCCTAGAATTCCAGTATTGTTGCGGTTGCAATGGGGTGTTGTGTCTGATGCACTTTAGCCAATGCTTTAAAATGAACGTGCACTTGCTCTGGAAATGTGACACAATTTGCGCAGAAAGTATTCCATCTGAAGTGACTTCTAATGTTTGCTGCACAAGTGGCGAGTGGGTCTTTACACACAAGTACGTGGATGCTGAGAGAACCCCAGGAGCTAGAGCCTGGTTCTCTGCATCAATATACAGTATATGTGCAACTGATTGGTGGGGAATTGGCACAACACAAATGCACTTGCGGTCATAATTGACCCCTGCAGTGGATGAATTTGTGTAAATCTGGCTGCAATCAACTTCCAGTCCTAAAAGTCCTGAAATTAAAAACTTTGTTAGCCAATCATGGGCCAGTGTAGCAGACAAACCATCAATCCGAGTATTTGAGATACTACAACAATCCTACAACCTCTATGCAAAACCTCTGTGTATCCTATTATATAGGCTGGATTTAAAAAAACAGTCGCCTTTAGGCTGGCACCGCTTGTGGTCCCCCCCCCATGCGCATGTCTTAATATGTCAGCTCCTGAGCACTAGCGATTGGCACGTGAGAGAACTTGCAAATCTCTTTCATGCTCGTAACCAAATTCCGACGTGGCTGGCAACATGCTGTCTCTGATATATATATATATACATACACACACACACACACAGGTATGGGACCTGTTATCCAGAATGCTTGGGACCTGGGCTTTTCCGGATAACGGATCTTTCCGTAATTTGGGTCTTCATGCCTTAAGTCTACTAGAAATTCATTTAAACATTAAATAAACCCAATAGGCTGGTTTTGCTTCCAATAAGGATTAATTATATCTTAGTTTGGATCAAGTACAAGCTACTGTTTTATTATTACAGAGAAAAAGGAAATCTTTTTTAAAAATCTGGATTATTTGGATAAAATGGAGTCTATGGGAAACAGCCATTCCGTAATTCGGAGCTTTCTGGATATCGGGTTTCCGGATAAGGGATCCTATACCTGTATACAAAATATATATATATATATATATATATATATATATACACACACACACACACACACACACACACACACACACACACTGTATATAGCCCTCTTCTGCTACTGCAAGAAATCTAGCTCTGGTTTCCTTCCTTGTGGTGCTACAGGGGTCCTGTGCTTCCACTATATATGAAAGCAGGTACACTATAATTTAGGGGGCCTCTACCCAAGGTCAGGACAGACTGGGCTGTTAAACCCACAAGTGACCAGTAAGCGCTTCCAACAAATAATCATCCAGTGCAAAGTCACAAGCTTCAGGACGAGTGTTCACAACACCCCAGAGGTGTCATTGCCTGCCTCCGGTGCACAATCCCCACTGCAGATGAATCTCACAGGGGTCCCTTGTTCCAAGGATCTCTCTATTCCTGAGCCTAATCACTTGAGTCCCTAAACTGGCACCGCAGGGTACTAACCCACTTGGTCTCCCCCGTCAGAGCCTCTGGCTGCTCTCTAAATAACTCCTGATCCAGTCTTTCACTGCTAGAGTGAATATATCAGAAATGTGCTTGCACTTACTTCACCTATTCTGGAGCCTTCCTTTGTTCCAGGCCCTATGGAGCACCACTCAACTTTCTCCAGCAAGTGTGCAGCCCAAAGAGACTGAGCACATGGGACCTCCCCCTTTTCAAAAATAGAATAGTGACATCTACTGGCCAGTCACTGAACGACCAGCAGAATACTTTCACACAGGAAAAGGAAATAGCTCACCACTATTTTTTAAAACCATTAGGCGGGGGTGCAATGAGGCTGTGACCACAAAATACATAGTCAAATACAAGAGTCCTCTGCACTCAACCCATTATCAATATATTTAAGACAGAGACATTTTATGCATGCTGCTACTGAAAAATGCTTTACCCTTTAAAGGACAAGGAAAGCCAAAAAAATAAAATCCCATTTTTACTTTCTTTAATGAAAAAGACACCTTTCTCCAATATACTTTAATTAAAAAATGTGTACCATTTTTATAAGAAACCTGACTGTATGCAGTGAAATTCTCCCTTCATTTACTGCTGTGGATAGGAATTGTCAGATGGTCCCTAGCTGCTATGGGGAACAATTATACTTATGAACAGCAGGGGGAGCCCTTGTCTAACTTCCCAGACATGCAGAACTCAAGCAGCTTTGTTTATGACAATCCCTAAGCAGCCCAGACCACACTGAGCATGTGCAGGGTCAGGGTCAGGCCAAGATGTTTAACAAAGTTACACGATGACAGACCCCTGTGGCCAACTTTGAAAGCATAAATAATTAGTTTGATTAGGCTTTGTGGTGCAGTCAGTTCATGCTTATGTTTAGTATACAAAATACAGCATTTCTAGTCTTATTCTATTTTAGACTTTCCTTGTCCTTTAAACAAAACAGGGATTGTTTGTCCATATATTGCAATATATTTAAGCTGGCCAACTACGTCAAAATCATCCCATATCTGGCCAGTCCTATGCTTAATTTTCATCTGATTCATTAAGAATTCTATTGCTTCATTATACATTTTACAAAGGGACTAAGTTTTACCTGCAACTTACTAGCTGCTTTCAAAGTAAAACTCCCATACTTGGCTGCCCTTTTATTTTATTGCTATAAATTGAGCATAGGACTGTTTGTTATAGTTTATACAGGTACAGTGACCAGCTCCATGTTGTAGCTCCCACCCTTCCCAGCTATAGTCAGGTGATCCCACTGGTGTCTAATAAAAGTAAGTTGCAGGTAAAACTTAGTCCCTTTGTAAAATATATAATGAAGCCATAGAATCAGATGAAAATTGAGCATAGGACTGGCCAGATATGGGATGACTTTGACGTAGTTGGCCAGCTTAAATATATTGCAATATATGGACAAACAATCCCTGTTTGGTTTAAAGGGGAAGGCATTTTTCAGTAGCAGTATGCACAAAATGGCTCTGTCTTAAATATATTGATAATGGGTTGAGTGCAGAGGACTCTTGTATTTGGGGAAATATGCACCCAGTATTTAGGAAGGTATAATGGTGATTGAAAGACTAATGAGGCATTTCTATTGAAGGTGACCAGATGGGTAGCCTCCATTTCTACAAGTGTTTATCCCAATGGAAAGTAGAAATCATTAACTTAACCATAGTTGCAGGACTGCAATTTTTCCCACAGTCAATTGCTCTAAATATTCCATTGTATCAACATGTTCTTTTTGCATTTCCATATGGTTGCGCTCGGCACTGCTGTCTTCCTCTTACTTCGTGTTCTGAATTGAGAGCGGCCGGATCTATTGACGCAGAATGCTGTGGAAACCACAAAGCTACCACTGTGATCCAGGTAGCAGTAGTTAAATAGGCACAGCCCAGTTGCACCAAACGAACTGGGCGCCAGAGTCATCCTTTGGAAATTATGCCAAATTCATTTCAGTGCAATCACGTCCAATTTGTGCTGACATGCAAGTGAAACTGCATCAATGGTAACATAATGTAACAACATTTTCCCTGGAAAAAGGTAACATGGTAAAAAAGCACTTAGTCCGCTGCAGTGCAGTAAGTAAATGACACCTATTATTAAGTATTGCTTAATAGACTATCACCATGCAATAGAAAATCGTGAAATATTGGAGGTTTTTTTTTTACTATAAAATCCGAGTTTTTAGTGGGAAAAAAAAAATAGAATTTTTTCGAGATTTATTATTCCCCGAAGATGCAAAAAGACTTGTTGAGGTTGTATATAAGTCAATGGGAGAGGTCCCTATGTTATTTGGAAGTTTCTGGGGTCTGCCCTGGAATTAGCCCGAAAATTCTGGCTTTTCAGGAAAAAAAATCAAGCAAAATAATCATACGATGAGATTTATAGGATGATTTTTTTTTTGTTTTTTTCCCGAACTGATTAATTTTTGCTTTTTAAATAATAAATAAGGTAAAATCATGATTCTAGTTTGATTTGACTTTTTTCTATTTAAAAAAATAACCCCCTTGGTGTTCTGTAGCCATACAATGTTCCAATAAAAACAGAATTCCAAAATATTTATTTATATTGGTGGTCCTTGGAGACATACTAATCATAGGGGTTGTATTGAATTAGAGGCTGGGGGTTCTTCAAAAAAGCTGGCTAAATATCTCACCAAAAAGGCCAGAATGTAAACCAAGTAAACAGCAACAATCCCAGTGCTGAGCTGTGTGGGTTTCAATTTTATACAGTAAATCCAATGACTTGTTTTTTCTAAAAAAATATGCTGCAATTTTGTAAAAATTAGCTTCGCTGACGACTGTTTCTTTTTTTACTTCCATCAATTAAAAGATTATTTCTTAATAAAGAACTATGCTGTAGAGATGAACAAATCTTGTTTTTTACAGAACCTCTATTTGCCCTTGTGTATGGGATTCCAGTGGTTTCCTGCCATGTGAGTTGCAGTGGTAGTAGTGTTTATTTACTTTGGCTTTCATTATTGACTGATAAATAAGATAAATCTGTGGTGGGAGCCTGAACCAAAAAGCAGGTTTACATAACAAGCTCAAAGATCAGCAATTGTTGTGAACCTGGAATCAAATGAATATGTTTATAATGTAGAATAGGCCATTCTATATTATAACAACATATTATATTTCACAGTTTGATTTTAGTCCCAGAATTAGTGAATCCTAAGAAGGATTAGGGCCAAGCTTATACAGTTCACATGTCCCAATAAGTAATGATGGGAATATGTTTTGCTGAACATCCAGATTACTGTTGGTGAGTATACACTGCATTTTAAGGCAAGCTCTAAATGAGAATATATACAAAATTATTCATGTGCAGTCAAATATTCTTTTTTGACAATAGTGGTTTGCACTAGTATAGAACACCCATGCAATATGCATGATGTTTAGTCACCTGGTGGCAGGGCCGCCATTAGAAATCACGGGGCCCCGTACAACAAAATTTTTGGGGCCCCTGGGCCCCGCCCACACTGACGACCAAGCTCCACCCCATTTCCCGCCCACTCCACATCGCAGTTAAAAGACCACACAGACATCAGCGCTAAAAAAGTAACCCCCCCCACACAAGTTGTAAAAAGCTATTGATGGTCAGGGCCCCCTTATAAAAAATTGGGGCCCCAAAAAAAAAAAAAATTAAAATTTTTTTTTTTTTTTAAAAAACATTGGTGGCAGGGGCCCCCTTATAAGTTAAAAAAAACTTGGGGCCCCAACAAAAAAAATGTAAAAAAAACTAAAAAATAAACAAACATTGGTGGCAGGGGCCCCCTTATAAGTTAAAAACAAATTGGGGCCCCAAAAAAAAATTTAAAAAAAAAAATTTTTTTTTGAAAAAAAAAAAAAAAAACTGGTGGCAGGGGCCCCCTTACAAGTTAAAAAAATTTAGGGCCACCAAAAAGAAAATTATTATTTTTTTTTTTTTTTAAAAAAAAAAAAACAATGGTGGCAAGGGGCCCCTTACGAGTTAAAAAAAAAATTGGGGCCCCAAAAAAACATGTTTTAAAAAAAAAGATTGGTTGCAGGGGCCCTATAGAATATTAAAATAATACATTGGTGGCCAGGAGATTAAAAAAAAAAAAAAAAAACACAAACTGGTGTTCAGTAGAATTGAACTCACGGCTTCAGTACTTCAACTTCACCTCCTTTCGTGACTTCGGGTCTTTTCACTGCTTCAGGACTTCGGCTTCGGCTGTTTTCGTGACTTCGGGTCTTTGCGCTGCTTCAGGACTTCGGCTGTTTTCGTGACTTCGGGTCTTTTCGGCGATTCGTGACTTCGGCTTTTTCCGTGACTTCGGGTCTTTTCGGCGCATCGGCTTCGGCTTTTCGGCACTTCCGCATTCGGCAGCACAGAGGCAAGACGTACGGCTCGGGCGCTCGTAAGGGGGGCCCGGATCTTCAAAAAATGCAGCGCTGCCGGGCCCCCCTTCATGCCCGGGCCCGGTACGCTTGTCCCCCCTGTCCCCCCCTGATGGCGGCCCTGCCTGGTGGCAATGCAAAAGGTGCCACTGGACACTCCCGGTGTTATGCATGCATACAAATACAGGGAAGGAATATACTGATTATTAGCTATGATTTACGAGATTTACTAGATCCCAGGGAAATTGACTAGCAAAGGTGGATCGGTTTGAAGTACTTATCTGCTTATTGATCCACCTGCATTCCTGTTTGGATAACTTTGACTCATGTTTTCAGTATTAGTAGGAAGGCTAAGAGCAAGTTGGAAAACATTTAATCACAGTGCTGAAATTTCAGTCCTTCATCGCTTTGGAGGTGTGGCCTCATCTGTTGCATTTAAATTCTTGGTCCTGAATTGCTTACTTTGTACTTCATCAACTATACTGAGAGATGTCAGTCGGGTATGTAGGGTGCATTTGTTTTTTCCATACACCATTTCATCTCTGTTCTAAATGTATGCATTGATTTTTTTCTGATTGTCTGTTGAGCTTGTGCTCATTCAGTTAACTCTTTCAGCAAATAGTGGAAGCTGCCCTGTAAGTTTTTTTAACAATTCTTTATTTTCTCTTTTTTTTGAAAAAAAAATTAGGGAGGGGGGGATGGGGTACAAAACAAAAAAAGTAGGGAAGGGGGAGAGAAGTATGGTTCCAATTCACATTATGTACATTAAATACAGTTGTGACATAAAGCAACAAGTTCTTTCTTAAATCAGAAACAAGATCTATGAAGACAAAGCAAAACTGAGAAACCAGAAAAGGGAATAAATAACTAAAAGGTCGCATATTTTATCTATTATTGTTCCCCTATTAAAATTCGGGAAAAAAAGAAAAAAAAAAAGAAAAGAAAATCACGAGTGTTAATTTATCGTCTTCATGAATTCTACCCAGGGATGCCATATTGTCCAATATTTATCACATTGATTATGACTAAGACAAATAATTTCCTCCATTTGTCTCACTTCTTCTACCTTATATAGCCATTCTTTACTCGTTGGAGCTTCTATTGACTTCCACTTTATTGGAATTAAAGCTTTAGCAGACTGTAAGAAGTCACGGGTAAGTGGATCTTTTAATGTTGTACTCCTGTCATGTTTCATGTTGGACAAGTTATCCACAGATGCGTGTGGTTTCCCTCCGATATATTACATCTCCAGCATATATCAGTATTATTAGGATATCGTTTTTTCATCTTCCTTGGCGTATAATGCCAAAGTGTTAGCAATTTATATGCCGCTTCTCTAGTTCTAGTTCTCTAGTTCTCTAGCTTTTGATGTCAGAAATATGGATTTAAGAATGTCTTTCCACATGATATCAGTTATCTCTATGTTTAATTCTTCTGCCCATTCCTGACGTTGAGAATCTGGGCCTACTGACAAGGTATCTACTAAAAGTTTATATAGTTTGGAGAGGGGTTTAGTGAAGACCTTTGAAGAAGAGAGTAAGGTTTCCCGCTCTGTTTCGGTTCTTTGCCAATCAGTAGATACTTTTGACTTGAGATACGCATACAATTGATTATATCCCCATATGTCTCTGGGGTGTTGATTCCATCTTTTTTGTATCTCAGCTAAAGAAATTATATTTCCATTATTAATAAAGTCTTTTAAAGTAGTCTCCCTACTACCCATCTTCCCCCATCTAGTAAATTACCCTTTTTCCAAACTTGGAGGAAAATCAGGATTGAACATTAAAGGCTGTAAAATGCAAGGGTTGTGTGTTAGTTCTAATCTAATCTTATTTTTATGCCACACTCCTAACATGGCCCCCACTAAAAAGAGTGTTGCAAGGCTACTTTAGGGATATATTCCTTCTCTATCCATAAATTATTAGTCAAGGGGAAGCCTGTCATAAGATGTTCCAACCTAATCCAGTCTTTTTGTGGATTAACTGAGGACCAATCTAATATCCTGACTAGGTGTGTTGCAACATAGTATAGATATGAATTGGGTAATCCCAGGCCCCCTTTTTCTTTTGATGCTATTAATATAGTGTGTTTTAACCTTGGTTTCTTCTTCCCCCAGATGAATCTAGAAACCATGGATTTGATAGATTTGAAAAAGGATATTGGAATCACTATCAGTAACGCCTAAATGAAATATAAAAGTTTAGGCATAAAAACCATCTTGATAGACTGTCTTGGTTCGGCAAAATCCAGGCTAAGTTTGTCCCAACCATCTATCAATTTTTGAAGAGATATCAGCAATGGAGGATAATTATCTTGGTACAATTTACCCAAGTCTGCACTTATTTTAATGCCCAGGTATTTAATATTTAGCTCAGTCCATTTAAAGGGGAAACTAGATTTCAGATATTGTGTTCTAGCATGTGGTATGTTTATATTCAAAATCTCTGATTTATTATAATTTACCTTAAAGTTAGAAAGTTCCCCAAAATGTTTCATAAGGCCCATGACCTTTGGAAGCGATGTAATTGGCTTTGTAAGATATAGTAATAGGTCATCAGCAAATGAAATACACTTATACTCCTTACCCTCTATAGTAATGCCAGATATATCAGGATCTTTTCTAATATGAGAGAGCAATATTTCCATAACCAAGATAAATAAAATGGGAGACAAAGGACATCCTTGTCTCGTCCCATTGCAGACTTGTACTGTAGGGGACAATGTCCCATTAATTCTAATTCTAGCTGTGGGCCTCTCGTAAAGAGCCATTATTCTAGTTATCATTGCTGGGCCAAAGCCGAAACTATGTAAGGTTTGTTCAAGAAAAGTCCAGGACACCCTATCGAACGCCTTTTCAGCATCCATAGTAAGAATAATTGAAGGTACCCTGTTCCCTTGGGCATGTTCCATCAAAGATATAATTTTAAAAATATTATCTTTTCCTTCCTGTTTAGGTGTGAAACCCGTCTGATCAGTATGAATAAGGTCCGGTAAGTATCTCTTTATCCTATTACTAAGTATTTTAGCATATATTTTCAAGTCTATATTAATCAGAGAAATCGGTCTATAACTTGGGCATAGTTGTGGATCCTTGTCCGGTTTAGGGATTAAAGCAATGTGCGCCTCCTGTGCTTGAGGATAAAAATTATTACTATCACCAATACTATTATAATAGCAAAGGAGTTGTGGAATTAATACTTTTTTGAAAGTTTTGTAAAAGGAAGCAATATACCCATCTGGTCCTGGACTTTTCCCTGCTGGTAAAGAGTCTATACACTCTTCAATTTCTTTCTGTTCAAACGGGGCATCTAACTCCTCACCAGAGTCTCAGATAATTTGTGTATGCCTGCTTTCTCAATAAAGTCCTTCAGTATGTGTGATTTCTTTTTCTGTGGAGATGGAACTTTTAAACGATATTGTGTTTGATAATATTCACAAAAGGCCTCCGCTATACCTTTGGTATCATGATGAATTATGTTTCCTTTGTCTTCCTGTGCCCTGCAAGTTAAAGGAGAACTAAACCTTAAACATGAATATGGTTAAAATCTCATATTTTATATACTGAACTTATTGTCGCAGCCTAAAATTTCAGCTTCTCAATAGCAGCAATGATCCAGGACTTCAGACTTGTCACATGGGGTCACCATCTTGGAAAGTGTCTTTGACACTCACATGCTCAATGGGCTCTGAGCAGCAGTTGAGAAGCTAAGCTTAGGGGTCATCGCAAATTATCAAGCAGAAAATGAAGTTGGTCTGTAATATAAGATGATGCTACAGGGCTGATTATAAAATTCTGATGCTAACTGCACCGATGCCTGTGTTGCCATGTAGTAATTATCTATAGTAAGTACTAATCAGCCTTATATTGTGACATTTATATTCTATGTTTACTGTATATTGTGAGTGGGCCCCTAAGCTCAGAAGGTGACAGCAGCACAGAGCATGAGCAGTGAATCAGCAGAAAAGAAGATGGGGAGCTACTGGGGCATCTTCAGAGACACATATCTTTACTGCTAAAAATATGTGGTTGCCTTGGACTGGTACAGAAGCCCAAAACATAATGTACAACATTTCTAGTCTACTTCTCTGGTTAAGTTTTAGTTCTCCTTTAAGTGGGTGGTCCCCACACTTATTGCAAAATTAACAGCTTATAGACCCTTCCAGTAAAGGGGCCCTGCCATGAATATATATCTGCCATTCCACTGTCCATACTATTGCGTCTTAAAAAAGGACAGTTATGTGCACTTTTAGCAGAAAATATAATCATCCGGCTAAGAGGTTACATATTTAATAACTTTCCACATATCTTAGGGCACAGAGGACAACTGAGCAATCTTGTCCCCAGATGCCAGGGAAGTACTGCAGCTGCCAGTTAATATTCCCTATGAATGTGCATGCTGCTGCTAATATGTAAGACAAAAATATCATACTACGGTGACAATGTCATTATACTATGGGGGATCCTGACAGCAGAAATAATTGTCAGGCTGGGACATTTTAAACCAACCATTACTAGACAGAAGTAAAAGACTTTCAGAGTTGATATAGTTTATATTCTGAATTGTTCCCTTTTTCTCAATATATATCAATATCCCCTTTTGCTTTCTGCTCCATACCCATATCACCTTTCTTTCTAGTTCAAATGCTATCTTTCACTCTTTCTTTGTTCATATGCAAACTTTCTGTAGCCTCCAATTCAAGGGTTCTCTGCAACCCTTACCTCACCCACAAAGATCCAAAGTCTGGTGGTGCTGCCTAATTTAGCAATTTTCTGGCCTCCCTGAACTCTGCACTCACCCCCACCAACACTGACATTGCAGAAAACAGCATGGCCATGACAGGGGCAAAGTGACATAACCAGGTTTTGAATCACATTGAAACTGTCACCTGTGAAGAAGGTGAAGGGTTGGCAATTTTAGGTAGTAGAAAATAATATTACAATACACCAGCAGGTCACATTAACAGTGACTAGGAGAAAAGCAAGCCCTTTCAAGTATCTGAGCTTTGAGAAAAATGTTTATAATAATTTGATTCCAAGTGTGTTTGAGCAATATACTTTAATTCAACCAAAAAACACAAAACGCAGCAATGTAAATCCATTTGATGTGGAGTGATGTCTAATTTCGATCACTGCTTTTATGATATAAAAAAAAAAAAAACAACATCACAATGAAATAGAGCATAGAAAGTTATTTTCCAAATCAAGACTGTTTTCTTAGAACAGGCTTAGTTTTAAGTAAGGGATAGATGCCTTTTTAAGTGAAAATACTGTATACTGGCATTAACTCTTAGGGGTCCGTTTACTAAAGTGCGGTAAATCTGACTTTAAGTTTCCGCATGTTATTGCTGAGAATATTTTTACGCCAGAATATTCGCAGCGACTAAGTTTACTAAACAGCGATTTGCTCAGAAGTCATTGCGATAACTACGTTAATGAACCTCCTTACGTTAGTGGTAATTTTAGCAAGTTGCGAATTTTCTGTCGACAAATTACGTTTTTGCGAATATTTATGCTATAAAATAGTCTTGTTTTATTGTGGTTATTATGGCAATTTTTTACTGTGACATTTATGGCCAGAAATGCATCTTCAAAACAGACTTTATTGACTGATGATTATACCATCCAACGACATTACCAGAGTAACACCAATCAAACATGTCTGCATCATATAAACCCTTCTGCCAATAGAATCATATGAACAAGAAATCATACCAGTCACTCTTTGCTTCATAGAAATGCACAGTTTAATGCAGCCAATCACAATGAAACCAAAAAAGTGTAGAGGCTGACGAATCCTTGGACTGTGATGCCGCTGCCAATAATACGACTCTGAGCTGAAACTGCTGTTGCAACAGATAGAAGCAGAAGCCAAAGCATCCTGTCAGCAATAGCTACAGATCTGTCTCCTGTCAGCAAAGAATGATGGGTAAAATAACAGTATTATGGGATATTTCCTGCACCTTGAGAATATTCTGGTGAAAAATTACTTTTACGCCACTACATAGGTGGCGGTAAAATATTGCGAATATTCTTGTTGTAAAAATATTATTTTTGCGCAAGAAAATTTGCAAATTTATATTTACCGCAGCTTAGTAAACTGGCGAAAACATATTTGGCGACAAATTTGTCTATATTTTGTGCGAATATTTTTATCGCGCTTTAGTAAACGGACCCCTTAGTACAAAGCTAAGTAACGAGGCTGCCCTTTTGGAGTCAGGAAGAATTTATTTTATTATAAAATATATATTTATTTATTTGTTTTTTCAGATACACACTTCTGATAAAGACTGGTCTGCAGTAACACTGAACATGGATTATTTAGAATGTTGGAGTACTTTTAAATGAATCTAAAAAAGAATGTTTATTCTGTGCTGCCACCAGGTGTCGCAGATCAAAAACCGAATTGTAATTCTTTTTATTTAATCTCAGATGATGTCAACCCTTTCCCCTGACTATGGTTATTGTCACTGGTGATCAGGACATAGAAGAATAAATAGAATAAAAAAACATAATATTCTGAATAATAACAGATTCACATGAGATTGTGACCCAATATATATAGTATATTAGAAAATGCTGAGAATAATGTGGGCGGGGGGACATTTGTGCTGCATTTTCTTATTTAAGGAAATGCATCACATTTAAAGAACCCCCCACCTATAGACTTTGAACTAATGGAGAATGGCATGAATTCTCTGTCTAATGTTATTAGGAAAAAACAATACAATTATATGCTACAAGTGCAACAACCCTACAATGGAGTTTTAAAAAATGCATAAATGTGTTACATATTGGCATGTGAAAGAATACACTCTTGGCTTGAATCAAATGGCCAGAAGTAACCCCCACATTTATATCTAACTATGACCCATGATTACCTCTGTTTATTGGTGTGACTCACACAAACTTTTCAGATTATTTTATTGCATCTGTTTTTGGTAAGAGCCTTATCGCTATAAAAGTATTTTAAAAGTATAACCAAAGCTGGGATGTAGCCTTGAAGGTATTTACTGAAACCTATATTTCACAATGCTTCTGTTTGTTTTTACAATGATTGCTGACTTCTCTCTTAGGTAAGTAAATCATTTTATATTTCAGAATATTCAGCTCTGTAATATTCCCATTGTGCTGCATAAGGTAACATACTGTAATTCTATAAAATATTTACTTTAAAGGCTATAGGGAAATAAATAGTTTTTTTCTGCTTTACATGGACACATTGAATATCCTGCCAATGGACTTTGTAAAATGGCAGTATTTGGGACATGTTTGCATAGAAAAGGAAAGGTATAAATAGATGGACAAATAGGGCCAGCTCATTTGTGCAGCTATAAATACAGAACACTTCAAATTCCTATGTTGTTAAGTACACAGTATTAGCCTCTAGAACAGAATCTGGATTAAAGCCAACAAGAAGCACAGATTAGTCCCTCACGCATTTAGATCTGTGTTGATGGAGAGGATGAATTTGTCCAGGATAATACTCCTGAAACGTATCCAATCCCTGGAAAGCTCTGACAATTTTGAAGCTATTTGTCTACAAACGCAAACCAATGTGATAACTTGATTAATTTGTTTAAAATCTGATCAAACAATGAATGACTAGGACTAAGCCTCTCTGATCTCTGCAGTCATTAGAAAGTCCTTAATTCCTTGTCACTTGAAGTGGAGCAGTAAATTTCAATAGCACCTATTTAAACCACATTTTACAGAGATCAAGGCTGAAGGTGTACTTTATCTTGTTGGCATTTAACTGCCTCGGCAGTAAGTAGTTTCAGGGTTTTGTGGAAGTTATACATGTGCATTATGTAACTTAGCACCCATTTTTCTGCTATTTAGTAAACCAGCAAATAGGGGCAGATTTATCAAGGGTAATATTTCGAGTTCATGGGAGTTATTTTAAACTCCCATGAACTCGAAATTTGACCAACTGCAATTTATTAAAAAAAATTAAATTTTTTTGTACCCGGCCCCACAAACTCAAATCTAATTCGATTTGAGTTTTTTTCTCCAAAACACCTGGATTTTCAGGAAGGCAGCAAATTGGACAGTTTTGGCCATAAATAGGGTTGCCACTAGGCCGGTAATTTACCGTCCTAGCCTGTAAAAATTGTGGTTGATCCCAATGTTATTAATAGGGAAAAAAGATAAATATATAGGAAGGCCGGTATTTTTTTTCCAGAAAAGCTGGCAACCCTAGCCATAAAAAAAAAAAAAACTCGAAACTTCAACCCTTGAAAAATCTGCCCCTAATTGTTTCAGAGATAACAGCCTTTGTTTGCCATGTAGTAAGTCAGTAGCTGATGCTGCTGGGTGGTTGCATGGAAAATTGCTCTGTAGTTATATAAAAACAATGAAGTAAAAGCTCTAAAAATTTTCAGATGTACCAGAAAAATTCCCTGTTTTTTTCTGAATAATACCATGAGGATTACCTATCACATTATTGCTTTCACGTAGGAAGCATTCAGTGTGTCTGATATTAGCTCTTTTTAAGTGAAATATGATTTTTGTTATTTCTTACACTAAATAACACAAAATCTGAAAGTGAAAGTAAAGTCTACTTACTGTTCTTAAAGGGATACTGTCCTGGGAAAACTTTTTTTTTTCAAAATGCATCAGTTAATAGTGCTGCTCCAGCAGAATTCTGCACTGAAATACATTTTTCAAAAGAGCAAACAGATTTTTTTATATTAAATTTTGAAATCTGACATGAGGCCGGGGCGGAACTACGGGGGGAGCAGGGGGTGTGAGCGGGCCAGGGCCCGCACCCCCCTCAGGGCCCCCTGGCAGTCCGTGCGCCGCATATTCCCGGCCAGTTCCGGGTGTATGGA
The DNA here is from genome assembly GCA_038501925.1 of Xenopus petersii. Taxonomy (NCBI): domain Eukaryota; kingdom Metazoa; phylum Chordata; class Amphibia; order Anura; family Pipidae; genus Xenopus; species Xenopus petersii. Next base: position 42,113,732 of record CM076677.1, read on the forward strand.
GGGGGCGTTGGCCCGGCTGCGCGTCCTGTGCCAGGGCCCGCCCCCCTCTAGTTCCATTTCTGCATGAGATATATTGTCAGTTTCCCATCTACCCCTAGTCATGTGACTTGTGCTCTGATAAACTTCAGTCACTCTTTACTTCTGTACTGCAAGTTGGAGTGATATCACCCCCCTCCCTTCCTCCCCCCCAGCCGCCTAACAAAAGAACAATGGGAAGGTAACCAGATAGCAGCTCTCTGACACAAGATAACAGCTCCCTGGTAGATCTAAGAACAACACTCAATAGTAAAAGCCAAGTCCCACTGAGACTGGTTCAGTTACATTAAGTAGGAGAGATAACAACCTGCCAGAAAGTAGTTCCACCCTAAAGTGCAGGCACAATTCACATGACTAGGGGCAGCTGGGAAACTGACAATATGTCTAGCCCATGTCAGCTATAAAAATTGAATATAAAAAAATCTGTTTGTTCTTTTGGGAATTGGATTTCAGTGCAGAAGTCTGCTGGAGTAGCACTATTAACTGATGTGTTTTGAAAAAAACAGGTTTTCCCATGACAGTATCCCTTTAAGAGCAGAGTCAAAACAAATAACTAGTCCTCTAAGAAGTCCTCAGTATAAACAAACCCCTCCCTTCCTCCCAGCTGCTGCATTTGTTAGGCTTTCAGATAATAAGTAGCTCATTATATAGATGGCTTACTGGACTAAGGATTTGTATTGGTTGTGCACATATGGACATTAAATTGAATGTGGCTTTATTTTCAGATTTTATTTGTTTAGTGAAATGCAAAAAAATATCATATCAGACTTTTGCAGGACATGCAGCGTTGCTGTAGGGTACTGAATTACACTGGAATCTTAATTTTCATCTGTGTATTTGTAGCTTTGCTTTAAAGTTTTGGGGCATCCCTTCTGAAGGATGTGCACTTGGCCTGATGGTGTGTCTTATTAGAGCCACGTGCTGTAGTAAATTCAACTGTAATAACATTTACAAGGGTTAAATTAAGCTCCAAGAGCAGAATTTCTGTTTACCACAAAGATTCTGAGTATTTTTTTATTAGATAATCTACCTCACATTAAACACTCAGCTTCCATAAAGCTTTGACTGCACCATTATGCTGTTCAGTTCATGTTGTAGGAAACATAGCAACATAGTAACATAGTAACATAGTAAGTAAGGTTGACAAAAGACACACGTCCATCAAGCTCAACCCCCTAGTTTTTTTTTTTTTTAATCTGCCTAACTGCTAGTTGATCAAGAGGCAAAAAACCCATCTGAAGCCTCTCCAATTTGCCTCAGAGGGGGAAAAAATACTTCCTGACTAGTCCCTGGATCAGCTTGTACTATGAGCTATCTCCCATAACCCTGTATTCCCTCACTTGCTAAAAAGCAACCCAACCCCTTCTTAAAGCTATCTAATGTATCAGCCAGTACAACTGATTCAGGGAGAGAATTCCACATCTTCACAGTTCTCACTGTAAAAAACCCCTTCCGAATATTTAGGCGGAACCTCTTTTCTTCTAATTGGAATAAGTAACCTTGTGTCAGCTGGAAAGACCTACTGGTGAATAAAGCATTAGAGAGATTATTATAGGATCCCCTTATATAATTTATACATAGTTATCATATCAGCCCTTAAGTTCCTCTTCTCCAGCGTGAACATCCCAAATTTGGCCAGTCTTTCCTCATAGCTAAGATTTTCCATAACTTTTACCAGCTTAGTTGCTCTTCTCTGTACCCTCTCTAATACAATAATGTCCTGTTTGAGTGATGGAGACCAAAACTGTACGGCATATTCTAGATGGGGCCTTACAAGTGCTCTATACAGTGGAAGAATGACCCCCTCCTCCCGTGACTCTATGCCCCTTTTAATACAGCTCAAGACCTTATTTGCCCTTGATGCTGCTGACTGGCATTGCTTGCTACAGCCAAGTTTATTATCTACAATGACTCCAAGTTCCTTTTCCATAATGGATTTGCCTAGTGCAGTCCCATTAAGGGTATAAGTGGCTTGAATATTCTAACATCCCAGGTGCATGACTTTACATTTATCAACATTGAATCTCATTTGCCACTTAGCTGCCCAGATTGCCAGTTTGTCAAGATCATGTTGCAAGGATGCCACATCCTGGATGGAATTAATTGGGCTGGATAGTTTTGAGTCATCTGCAGACACTGAAACATTACTTACAATCAGGGCTGGTCCTATCAAATGTGGGGCCCAATTGGGACCATGTTGGCGCGGCCCCTAGACAAAGTGTTGCTGGCTACTGACACACCAAGCATTTAGAAAAATAAGGGCATACAGGCACAAAATAGAAAGGAAAGGGGCAGACAAGGTAAGAGAGTGAGAGGGATGAAATAGGGGCACATAATAGGGGCACACAGGGTAAGAGAGAGAGGGAGGAAATAGGAGAGTGGACTGGGCCAATAAGTTTGGGGCAGGCTGGGCCGATTCAGCTTGGGAGCAGGCTTGGTTGGATTGGGGGCAGGCAGGGCCTATCAAGGTTGGAGGAAAGCTGGGCCTATTAGAGTTGGGGGCAGGCTAGACCTATGGAGTTGGGGGATAGGCTGGCTTATCAGAGTTGAGGGTGGGCTGGACCTATGGATTTGGGGATGGGCTGGACTCTCAAAGTTGGGGGCAGGCCAGGCAGCATCATGTGCTGAGGGAAATATTATCTGTGCTGCCCTGTGGTGCGGGGCCCCCAGAGGTGCGGGGCCCAATTGGTCCAATAGGCCTAAGGCCGGCCCTGCTTACAATACCCTCCCCTAAATCATGAATGAACAAGTTAAATAAAAGTGGACCCAATACCAAGCCCTGAGGGACCCCACTAAGATCCTTCCTCCAAGTAGAGAATGTACCATTAACAACCACCCTGTGTACCCGATCCTGTAGCCAGTTTCCTATCCATGTGCAAATGACTTCATTAAAGGGGAAGGAAATGTCCTCGGCGCTAACCTCCCTCCCCCCTCCCGTGTATTGCCCCCCCTCCCTCCTCCCCCCTGGCCTACCCCTCCCGCTGGGCAAATGCCCCTAACTTGTTACTTACCCTTCTGCGCAGGTCCAGTCCACGGAGTTCACAGGCGACATCTTCTTCCACGCGATCTTCTTCCTCCTTTGACCGGCGTTTTGGCGCATGCGCAGTAGGATCATTTCGCCGGTACGGATCTACTGTGCATGCGCCAAAAGTCACGCGCATGCGCAGTAGATCGTACCGGCGAAATGATCCTACTGCGCATGCGCCGGTCAAAGGAGGAAGAAGATCGCGTGGAAGAAGATGTCGCCTGTGAACTCCGTGGACTGGACCTGCGCAGTATATATATATATATATATATATATATATATATATATATATATATATAATGTATTGCTTTGAACTGCTCAATCCTATATCTAGTCTGTCTATAACTGTTGCCCCCCCCTCCCCTTTGTATAAAAATATTCCGTGTTCAGGTCCAATTAGGTGCCTGGCGTTGTAGTATATTATTTTTCAGTCAGTGTTTATTTCTTAGACCTCAGCTTTCAGTTAACAGAAGAGACCATCGGCCAGCATGGTACAGTACTTTTTAGGCATTAGAGAAAATGGTGTTTAGTATTTAGCCCTTGCTTTGTTTTCCTGACACTAAAAATGTATACATTTCAATATCCATGACTTGTCATTTAACTTGGCCAATATATTTGCCAGGTTATGTGTTCTTGTATGGTTAGTGCAGGCTGAATGGGTCTGCTCTGGATAGGGATCTTTTGGTTCATGCTGCGGCCTTGAAGGAATTGTTCAGTAAAAAAATTAAAACTGTGTAAATAGATAGTATGTGCAAAATAAAAAAAAATTCTTATATAGTTATTTAGCCAAAAATGTAATTTATAAAGGCTGGAAGGACTGGATGTCTAACATAATAGCCAGAACACTACTTCCTGCTTTTCAGCTCTCTTGGTTTCCACTGACTGGTTATCAGGCAGTGACCAATCATTGATTTGGGGGGGGGGCAAATGGACCATTGCTGTTTGCTTTTGAATTTGAGCTGAATGCTGAGGATCAATTGCAAACTCACTGAACAGTTATGTCTCATGTGATCCCTCTTCAAGTCACTGACTGTAAGCTGGCCATAGACGCAAAGATCTGATCGTACGAATCGAGGATTCGTATGATTTTCGGACTGCGTGTAGAGAGTCCCGACATTTTCCGTCCGGTGGAGATCGGTCGTTTGGTCGATCAGACAGGTTAAAAGATTTCTGTCGGCTGCCGATAATATCTCTGCGTGTATTGCCGATCGTACGATTTTCAGAGGGAGACTGTCACTAGCTTTGGTTGGACATAGATATCGTACGATTGCTGTCAGGGGCAGAACATTGGCTGATCTGTTCTTTTGTACTTTATTTGATCAGAATGGTTAGTGGCAGGTCGGGAGATGGGTAAGTCCGATTGTACGATGATTCGTACGATCGGACCTTTGCGTCGGATCTTTGCGTCTCAGAGTTAGAGAGCTGAAAAGCAGGAAGTAGTGTTCTGTTATCTTACGTCTGGTCACTCAAGCCTTTATAGATAACATTTTTGGCTAATTAACTATATTTTTTTTATTTTGCACTTACTATCTGTTTATCCAGTTGTTATTTTTACACTGAACTGCTCCTTTAAGTAGTTGTGATCAAAGTGGAGCACCTCTGTTGGACAGACGTCAGGTTTTCCATTTTGTGTGTAAAAATCCAAGATTTACCAGAGTCTATGAGAGGCAGCCCTTCTGTAATTCGGAGCTTTACAGATAACAGGTTTTTGGATAATGGATCCCATACCTGTAATGGAGTCTATGGGAGATGAACGTCCCGTAATTCTGAGATTTCTGGATAAGGGGTTTTCGGATAACAGATCCCATACCTGTAGTTTGCTCATCTCAATAAGCAACAAGTATGTATTCTTCAAATGTACAATCTTCAAATGTGTTCAATGTAAGTTTACCACTATGAGGAACAAATGGTGTAGACAGTTGCAGTATGTAAGAGCCTGTAAAATAGAGTAGCTTTCAATGAACAACTTCATGTGGTAGCTTTAACTCTGATATGTATAAAAGCTAGAAATTACCCTGATTGAAAACTGTGTAAGTCTTATATACAGTATGTTTTAACTAGTCTATGTTAGTGTCTGCTATGGAGAATAGAAGAGAATCTTTAATACAAAGACCAAATATATTTGCTTACAAAAACTGACACCAAAAAACACCACTGATTTAAATTTTATATTGCTAGTATTTTTATTTGTTTGGATTATTTGTGTTTGTACCAACAATTTCTTTATTTCCGTCTACATTTATATCTGAAAATAAAACATTTCATTTAATTGTGGAACAGCTCCATAGACATTTGCCAATGTATACACTTCACTACCGCTATAGAACTGCCAGTGTCCTCTGTTCTGGTCTAAAATACAGTTTGCTCTTCTAGCAATAATGGTCTATGGCTGACAGACACAAACATGATTGCCCTCAGCCTGCATCAAAATTGTTGCTGGTCAAAATTATTTTGACACCCATTGACTTCAATACATTTCGCAAAATATTTGCTGTTTTACTAATTTTTTGATGTTTCGCAAATTTTTAAGCAAGGTGAAACAGGACAGATTCGCCCATCACTGGTGGTAGGTGTTCAAGGGCACTTTACAGTTGGCTGCAGTACTTTGGCTGACATTAACCTCTACCATTTAGGGCAAAAATATTGTAGGACTGGATGATTATATAATCATCCCTACTTGACATCTCTGCAATATACATACAAACAGTGCTTAAAGGGGTGGTTCGCCTTCAAACAACTAGTTGTTTTCAGATAGATCACCAGAAATAACGACTTTTTCCAATGACTTTCTATGTGTGACCATTTTTCTAATATTGAAGTGTAAAGTGTCATTTTTCACCTTGTGAAGCAGCCCTGGGAAGGGGGTCGCCGACCCTGTAAACTGTTCTAAATGGATACATTTAATTGATACATATCTTTGTCCCTGCTGAGCAGAATCTCTGGGTTTCATTACAGGCAGCTGTTAGACTTGATACAATAGTTGCTAATACTCCAGAGATGCTGCTGAGAAATGTGTCAACTAAATGCTGCAAAACTGTAACAGTTTAGAGTCTGCGCCTGAATTACTGAACTGCCAGACTCAAACACCAGAAACACGAACATTCAACTTTAAACTTAGATTTTGGAAAAACAGTAAAAAATGAATAATGGAAAGTAATTGAAAAAAGTCTTTATTTCTGGTGAACAATATAAAAACGAAAGAATTGATAAAAAAGTGTTTGGAAGGTGAACAACCTCTTTAAATTAGGGTGAAATGGGTGGAGGGATGGTAGGTGCAAACAAATATAAATAATTAAGCCCTGCCAACAATTATAAGCCACACCCACTATTATAATAAACCTTGCCCACCAACACTTTCTGGTTTTTCTCACTTTAAAGCCAAGTCATTTTGCTGCTTTCATGTATATTAAAAATGTTGTAAGAGCTGTGAAGATATAGTGTAAGAAATAGAATACAATCTTTTATTAGGTGTTATGCTTAAAGTTTGTTTCATAGCACCTGCTCCCAGATATATTGCATTAGTGATCTTTATGGTTCATGTTTACAAACCAAATATTGTTTTTATACATATTAATTTATGTACTGTATACACTGAAATCTCAATTTTACATCCCCGGATTTTGTCTTCCTGCATTTTACACAGTGGCGTAACTAGATATTACTGGGCCCCACAGCAAATTATTTTTCAGGCCCCCAAAATGTTTTGGGGTTGACTTGTTTCTCCAATATTTGTTGAAATTTTATATGAATTGGGGCCCATGGGGCCCCTATACCTCCTGGGCTGCAGGGTCGGCTTCCTCTATAGTTACGCCCCTGATTTTACACCATTGTTGTAGTTCCACCAATACAATATATAAGTCATAATGTATTTCCCTGATTTTACATTTTCCTGGATTTTACACAATTTTTTTCGTCACCTGAAAAACATAACATATGGGTTCTGGTGTAATACCAGAAACAATTCCCTAAGTGTTTTAGCCCTGCACACTGCTAAAAGAGCCTGCACTCCAGTTTGGGGTAACAGTAGTTGCTCCCGGTGCAAGTGGCCATGTTGTGCATAGCGCTTGCCCATAATGTGCTTCTGACATCACACATAACACAAGTTGTGAGATTCCATCATTATGCGCATGCGTGTGCTTCAACATGGCCACTCTTACCGGGAGCTCCCTCCCGGTGTGGGTGGTCTGACACTAGCCTGGGGCAATTAAAAAAAAAACTACTGTTACCCCCAATCAGAGTGCAGGCTCTATTAGTTTTTTGCCAACTGGTGCCCTATAACACACATATACCAATTAGCATATCAGGAATAATAATGTACTTCTCAGATACATATTATAAAAGAATATCTTAAGCCTTCCTGACCTCTCTATTTAAAACTGGACCTTAGACATTGAAAACTATAAATCCTATAGCTTACTCTGATTCTCTCTTGATGTCTCTTGTACCTATTAATCAGGCACCATCCTTGAGTAAGCTTTGCACATACACTGTGTTGAGTTAGGCACAGGGTATTTCTTACGAGGAACATGACAAGTTGAGCATAGACCAACATCGATATCAGCAAGATTCCTTGTGATCAAATAAACATGTATGACCAATTAAATTAGTGCTAATTTATCCAAGGTTTAGAATTATAAGCATGAATCTTATCTGGAAAAGTAAATATGAAAACATTAAAGATGAAAAACAAGCTGAGGGGTGGGAGACATCAGAAATTAGAGATGACAAACTTACAAATGAAACAAAAGCTTGAACTTTAGTTCTTGATGGACTATTGTCTATCCCTAAATCCAGTTATCTATGAAACCATGCATAGGCTTTGGGTGCTCTTTCCGGCCCGTATTTCCCTCTAGGGCTTCCCTAAGCCGCATGGTCTTAGAACTAAGAACTAAGGTCCCTGGAAGTGAAAAATAGGTAAGTGAAAGTGACATAGGATGTACGGAAAAAGAGAAGTAGGACTATTGTAACTAGAAGTGACATAACACTAAATGAAAGGGAAATATAGTTACTGTTGTTAGACACGACAAAACACAAACTGGATGTGATCTTGTGCTAAATTCTAACTAATTAAAAACTAATTAAAATTGACAGAACACTAACATTTGCCAAATGCATTGAAGTCTACGGGTGACAAACATTTTTGATGCACAACCATTTTTTTCACCCATTGGAGCCTAAGGGTCTTTTTTAACCTGAAGTGACACAGAGCCAACTGTAAGTGACACAGAGCTAGTTTGAAATAATGTAACACTAACTGGAAATGATATAACATGAACAGAAAAAGATGTAACACAAATAGAATGTAGTGTAACACTAACTGTAAATGCTATAGAGAGCAATTTAAAGGAAAACTATACCCCCCAAACAATGTAGGTCTCTATAAAAAGATATTGCATAAAACAGCTCATATGTAAAATCCTGCTTCATGTAAATAAACCATTTTCATAATAATATACTTTTCTAGTAGTATGTGCCATTGGGTAATCCTAAATATAAAATTGCCATTTTAAAAAATAAGGGCCGCCCCCTGGGATCGTAGGATTCACAGTGCACACAAACAAACCATACATGTCAGGTCACATGAGCCAATTAACAGACAGAGTTGTGTCTTTTGCTTCCACACTTCTTCCTGTTACAGTTAGAGTTGAAGTATTTCTGGTTAGGTGATCTCTAAGACAGCACACAGACCATCACAAAATGGTGGCTCAAGGCAAGAAATGTAAAAGGGCAAGATTTACTTAAATATATATTCCAGTTTGGTAAGATTCTTTAATATGCCACTTAATATGATATGAACTATCTGTTGCTTAAGTGTTCATTTTGGGGGTATAGTTTTCCTTTAACCCAACTGGAAGTGATGTGAAGCTAACAGTGACATAAGTAACACTAAATGGAAGTTATTACCCCTTACTGGAACTTACATAGAACCAAGTATAAGTTATATATGGCATGTATGCAAACAATATCAGTTATTACCCAGTATAATAGCTTTATTATATCTTTTACACTCCCTGCCCTTAAATCAGCTCTTGTCTCAACATAAAGTCATGCAAGTTGGTTCCCTTTTACTCCATGATACATACTTGCAAATGTTATTTGTGCTCAGCTGTCTGATACTCTGACTGCAGTTTTTCATCTCTTCCTTACACCTAGAGCCTTACACTTTTTAAAATACTTCTCATAATTTCCAAAGTAACTATTGAAAAATAAATCTCCTTGTCTGATGCTAAATATTTATATATAATAAGTACAGGCAGGGGTCAATAGCAGGCAGAGAATCAGCGAAGTCCAGGTCCAGGCAAGGGGTCACAACAAGGAATCAGGCAGATAAGCAGGGAAAACAGCAAGGGAACCCAGGAAACTATTAGGGAACGGAATCCTATTTTCGGGCGCCATCTTGGCGCCTCAGGCGTCCTTTTAAGTTTGAATTTGGCGCCCTTGCGGCAGCGTCAGCGCGCCTGCGACCGGCGCACCGCGCTGGCGTCACCGTGCCGGCGTCGGAACCCACGTGGGTTGCCTGGGCGCCGCCATCTTGGATCCTTCGCCGCCGGGAGCGGACGCGACTCCTCGCGCTCCCGGCGGTCTTGACAGTACCCCCCCCTCACGGGGGGCCTCAGGACCACCGGGACTTGGTTTCTGGGGAAACTTGGAGTGGAAGTCTCTTACCAAACGAGGAGCATGCACATCACGGTGTCCCTCCCAAGAGCATTCTTCGGGGCCAAAGCCCTTCCAATGGATGAGGTATTGAAGGGACCCTCTGGAGACTCTGGAATCAAGGATTCTCTCCACCTCGAATTCTTGTTGACCCTCCACAGAGATGGCAGGAGGAGGAGATTGGGCACCAGAGAAACGGTTGGAGACGGTGGGCTTCACCAGGGAGACGTGGAACACGTTGGGGATTCTCATCTCTGGTGGGAGTTGAAGTCTGATGGCTACTGGGTTAATTATCTCCAAGATGGGGAACGGACCCAGGAACTTCGGACCCAACTTGGGAGATGGCACCTTCAAGCGAATATTCCTGGAAGAGAGCCAGACACAATCACCCACCTTGTAGGGAGGAGAGGGCCTTCTACGGCGATCTGCGAAAGTCTTGTGGACTAGAGCACTCTTCTCCAGGTTAGACTTGGTTGCAGCCCAAATAGCAGACATATGGGCTGCCAGATCATCTGCCGCCAGGACATCCGACAACACGAAGTCCTGAGGAAAGGCTTGAGGGTGCTGTCCATACACCGCCATAAATGGAGACCTTCCTGTGGAGGAATGACATGCATTATTATGAGCAAACTCCGCCCACGGGAGGAGGTCAGACCAATCGTCCTGGCAAAGAGACACGTGGTTCCTCAGGAACTGTTCTAAGGCTTGGTTCACACGTTCAGCTGTCCCATTCGTCTGCGGATGGTAGGCGGACGAAAATTGAAGGGTTATTCCCAAGTCTTTACATAGGGAGCGCCAGAACTTGGCGGTGAACTGGGTGCCTCTGTCGGAGACGATTTCCACCGGGAAACCATGCAGGCGGAAGATGTACTTAATAAAGAGTTGGGATAATTCCACCGCAGAGGGTAACTTCCTCAAAGGGATGAAATGGGCCATTTTGCTGAAGCGGTCTATGACAACCCAGATCACAGTATTCCCACCGGAGGGAGGAAGTTCGACAATAAAGTCCATAGAGAGGTGCGTCCACGGACGAGAGGGAACCGGCAAAGGCTGTAACAACCCGCTGGGGCGGGAATGGCTAGGCTTAGAAGTGGCACAGACATTACAAGCCGCCACAAAGTCCTTTACATCTTTGCGGATCTCAGGCCACCAGACTAGGCGCCTCAAGAGTTCAAGGGTCTTGGCTGGACCAGGATGTCCTGCTTGCCTGGAGCAGTGGGTTTGTTGCAGGATGGCCAGGCGAAGTTCCGGAGGGACGAAGGCCATGCCAATCGGAGTATTTTGAGGAGCCGAGGACTGCCCAGCCAGGATCTGGTCGACAAATTGGGGATACAGAGAGGCAATGATCTTGACTGGTGGAATGATTGGTTCCTGCCTCTCAGGGTCACGGTCCACCGGAGTGAAGCTACGAGACAAGGCGTCGGCCTTCCGATTCTTGGAACCTGGGCGATAAGTCAAAACAAAGTTAAATCGGGAAAAGAAAAGGGCCCACCTGGCTTGTCTGGGGTTTAGCCTCTTGAGGGACTGTATAAACTCCAGATTCTTGTGATCTGTGTAAATCTGGACAGGAATTTCAGAGCCCTCCAGGAGATGACGCCATTCTTCAAGGGCAAGCTTGACTGCCAAGAGTTCTCGATTTCCGACATCATAATTCTGCTCTGCGGATGAGAACTTCTTGGAGAAATACGCACAGGGGTGCAATTTTCCATCAGTGGAGTGTCTCTGGGACAGGATAGCTCCGGCTCCGACTTCGGAAGCATCAACCTCGATGCAGAAGGGTAGTGCAGGATTGGGATGTCGAAGAACAGCAGCGGACGTGAAGGCCTCTTTCAAGGACTGAAAGGCTTCTATGGCAGATGGAGGCCACTGGCTGGGTTTACCCCCTTTCCGGATGAGGGCCAGGATAGGTGCAATGCGGGAAGAGAACCCCCGGATGAGCTGTCGATAATAATTAGCAAATCCGATGAATCTCTGGATTGCCTTGGTACTCAGTGGGAGAGGCCACTCCTGGATGGCCGACACCTTCACGGGGTCCATCTCAAATCCCTCTGGAGAGATAATGTACCCTAGAAAGGGGATCTTGGATACCTCGAAGACACACTTCTCCAACTTGGCGAAGAGAGAGTTCTTCCTCAGACGAGAGAGTACCTCCTTCACCTGGGAGCGATGACTTTCAAGGTCCTTGGAGAAGATCAGGATGTCGTCCAAGTATACGACTACGAACCTTCCTAGGAGATCTCAGAACACATCATTAACAAACTCCTGGAAGACGGCAGGAGCATTGCACAGGCCGAAGGGCATAACGAGATATTCATAGTGCCCATCCCGAGTGTTGAATGCCGTCTTCCATTCGTCACCCTCCCGGATGCGAATGAGGTTGTAGGCCCCCCGGAGATCCAACTTTGAGAAAATCTTTGCCCCATTCAGCTGGTCAAAGAGCTCGGCAATCAGGGGCAGAGGGTACCTGTTTTTCACGGTGATCTTATTCAGGCCCCGATAGTCTATACAAGGCCGAAGGCCTCCGTCCTTCTTCTCCACGAAGAAGAACCCAGCCCCTGCAGGAGAGGTAGAAGGGCGGATAAACCCCCGCTGGAGATTTTCTTGGATGTACTCCTTCATAGCGGTAGTCTCTGCAGGAGAGAGAGGGTAAGTGCGCCCTCTGGGAGGCATGGCTCCTGGCAGGAGTTCAACCGGACAGTCGTAGGAGCGATGAGGGGGAAGGAACTCTGCAGACTTTTTACAAAACACATTGGAAAATCCCTTGTAAGTGGAGGGCAAAGTCTTTAGTTCCGCAGTGGAGACATTCACCTTCTCGAGGGGTTTTGGCGGAAGGCAATGTTGCAGACAAAATAAACTCCAACGAGAGATCTGCCCAGTGGACCAGTCTATGGTGGGGTTATGTAGACGTAACCACGGAAGACCCAGTATTACTGGAGTAGAAGGACAGGGGATGATGAAGAATGAAAGTTTTTCTTGATGCAGCGCCCCAACTTGTACAGATAGTTCCGCCGTGAACATAGTGACAAATTCAAACTCCAGGGGTTTGTCATCTATGGCGGTAATTCGCAGGGGTGAAGACAAAGGGAGCAGGGGAATCTTCATGCGTTCGGCAAAGAAGGCGTCCATGAAATTGCCATCCGCTCCAGAGTCGAGGAAGGCCCTTTCGAAGATAGTCTTACTTGCCAGGTGAATCTGCAAAGGAAGGAGAAGTCTGCGTGAATTTTCTTGATACTTCTTCTTAGGCCCTCGAGTAATACCCCCTACATGAGAAACCAGTGACATACCTCGGGGTACAAAACTCTTGGCTTTGGCAGGACAGGCGTTGGCAAAATGGGAATGGCCACCACAGTACAAACAGAGACCTGCCATTCGTCTTCGGAGTCTTTCCTGCTCGGAAAGGCGAGCCTTTCCTACTTGCATAGGTTCCTCCAGGGGTGACGTGGACACATGAGTCACAGGAACAGCGGGAGCTTGCAGAATCGGCCTTTGAAAGCGAGGGGCCAACATGGGAGAAAATCGTCTGCTGCGCTCTCTCTCTACCTGGTGTTCTCTGAGGCGGGTGTCCACCTTAATAGATAGAGCGATCAGTCCTTCCAGGGTGTCAGGAGTCGCTCTGGAGACAAGATCATCTTTGATGCAGATGGATAGGCCTTGGTAGTATACGGCCTTGTAAGCGTCATCACACCAGGAAGTCTCCGCCATCAGTGTTCGGAAGTCTATAGCGTACTCATTGACACTGCGGCTTCCCTGCCGGAGCTGCAAGAGACGGGCAGGGGCGTTCGTGAATCGACCAGGAGCATCAAAGACTGTGCGAAAAGCTTGGAGAAAGTCTTTAACAGCATAAGTCACCGGGGAATTCTTCTCCCAAAGAGACGTTGCCCACTCCAGTGGCTTGCCTTCCAATCGAGACATCACATACCCCACCTTGGAACGCTCACTTGGAAACTGCGTGGGTTGGAACTCAAATTGAATTTGGCACTGTGTGGCAAATCCCCTGCAGGCTTGTGGGTCCCCACTGAAGCGAGGGGGAGGTGGAATGCGAGGCTCACCTGTCGGGTAGCTTGCGTTCGTAGAGGCTGCCGCCATGGGGGGATCTCCAGTAGGTGTAGCAGCAGAGGGCGTAGATGGCACTCGAGCAAGCAGGATATCGAGTGCTTGCCCAATGCGAACCTGCTGGTTTTCGTAGTCCTCCATGCGGGATGCCAGTCCGCGGAGCGCTCGTCCGACATCAGGTGTGGCTTCCTCAGAAGGATCCATGGCCCGAAAATAATGTCAGGGAGCCGGGAGCCCCCCTCTGGGGAGTAGTCCGGATCTAGGAGGAAGCCCCTCAGGAGGGATCAGGGTCGTGGTAACCAGGGGTACGGCAGAGGATAAACAAGGTCCAGGCACAGGTCAAAAGGCAGGCGGAATACAACAAAGTCCAAGTACAGGCAGGGGTCAATAGCAGGCAGAGAATCAGCGAAGTCCAGGTCCAGGCAAGGGGTCACAACAAGGAATTAGGCAGATCAGCAAGGGAACCCAGGAAACTATTAGGGAACGGAATCCTATTTTCGGGCGCCATCTTGGCGCCTCAGGCGTCCTTTTAAGTTTGAATTTGGCGCCCTTGCGCCAGCGTCAGCGCGCCTGCGACCGGCGCGCCGCGCTGGCGTCACCGCGCCGGCGTCGGAACCCACGTGGGTTGCCTGGGCGCCGCCATCTTGGATCCTTCGCCGCCGGGAGCGGACGCGACTCCTCGCGCTCCCGGCGGTCTTGACAATGACGCAGTAATTTTGCATAGCTTACCTTCTGCAATTGAAAGTGATATAAGTCCCTATAAAACATTTATTTTTTTTCAGCCACATTTTGGTTGCCTTGCCCTGTGGGTTAAAAGTCAACAGTAATACAGCAGACTGTATTGGCATGGTGAAAAGAAGAAACTATATTTAGCAAGAACATGAGCTAGCAGCACAGACACAGGAAGATGGCAGGCTGCTTTCAGCAAGCAGTGCAGTTGGATTTGGCTGACTCCTTTGTGAATGATTAGGCCGAATACCAAACTGAAGCTGAACCCTGATTTGCATATGTAAATTAGGGAAACAAAAGGGAAAGAGCACCGTACATGCAGTGTGCGGCTAAAAATGTTTTGCCTTTCTTGCTTGTGTGATGAAAAGCCATGTGCTTTTTTGGATTTGGATTCGGTTCGCCAGGCAGTTGGATTCAAAAATCCTGCTGGAATCTTGGTCGAATCCTGAGCAGAATCCTGTATTCGCTGCATCCCTATTTGATATGTATGGCCCAAGTGGTGCTGATGAACATTTTTTTTTTTTTTTTTTTAATGGATTAGCCATGAAAAAAATATGCCCATAGACTTCAGCGTATTGGGTTTTGGAAAAATTGCTGTAAAAAAACTTCCTGTTTTCTTAGTGAATTGATTGATATTTCCTCATCTTTAAAAAAACATTACAATTACCCCTTAATGTTCTCTGTATTTAGTAAAGGAAAATCCATGAAATCCAAGATCCATTTTAGGGTAAGAAAATTGTGAAACGCCTGTATAGTGCGAGCCATTTACTGACCTAGCTTGATCTTACAAATGACACATGAAGCTCAGTGTGAATCGAATGATTGCGCTTATTAGAATGACAAAAGCCCATATGACTTGTATCACAATTTTCGCCTGATTCTCCCTGTAATTAATCTCTACATTATAGTTGCCTAATTGCTTTAGAGGTAAAATGGTACCACAGGGGATTAAAAGAATATAGTGACAAACAATCGAAAACAAAATCATAGCAAGGTCAGTTAAAAAATTGGCTATATGATATAAGCAAGTTGTTCTCACTATTGTCCCAGCTGGCACCATTTTTGCAGATACAAATACTGTACCAAATAGGAGTTTATCTAATGTTATTAATAAACACTGTCAAATAGGAGTTTATATAATTTTATTTTCAGGCAGCTGCAATTTTGCAGTAATGATTTTGACTATAAAAAAAAGTTTAGATGATAAAATATCTGCATCTTACAGAGGACCTGTTTTATTAAAATATCTGTACCTGTTATAAAGTCATTCAAAAATCACAACTGTCAATATATTGTGGGCCACGTCTCTATGCCTCATGGCACAAAGGAAGTGTCGGACTGGCCCACTGGGATACCAGGAAAACTCCCGGTGGGCCCAAGTGTCAGTGGGCCTCTTGCTTATAGCCATTTGGTCTATTTCTTTATGGGAACAAAGAGGTTTAATAATGGAAGAATAGAGTATAGTCTGTAGAGTAAAGAGACTTGGAGAATAAAGAGGTTGAGTGAGGAGAGGAGGTATAATAGTTTGTAAAGTGGGCCCTCAATCTCAGGTTTTCTGGTGGGCCTCTGGCACCCCAGGCCGACACTGCACAGAGGTGTGTCAGGCAATAACATTCACTTTCCATTCTACACTTCCTATATGTCACTGCATTCCTCACATTTCCCCCTCCCTACTCACCGTAATAATATAATAATAATAATTATGTAGCAAGTGCATGGCATGGGCATCAGGTTCCCCCATTCTGGTGCATAAACAAGATTCTGGGATTATGTAAGGCTTGCCTTAATAACAGTGTCTACAAAATGGCACCTGCCTGCTGCTGCGAATGTGAAATCTGAGACTGAAGGAAACAAGATCTAAAAATAATTAATATAGTGTAAGTAAAGTCTATTCTGCTTGACAAACACAATAGAAAAAAAAAGTTTTATATATATATATATATATATATATATATATATATATATATATATATATATATATATATATATATACCATAATATGTATAAATCATAATAAATAATATATACCGGTATATAATATAATTGTGAATTATAATCCACTATTTTATTCGCCCGAACACCCGAATGATTCATGAAAGATTCATCTGAATACTGAACCAAATCCAAATCCTAATTTGCATATCCAAATTAGGGGTGGGAAGGGGAAAACATTTTTATTTCCTTGTTATATGACAAAAAGTCCTGCGGTTGCCCTCCCCATCCCTATATATATATATATAATAGAAAATGATTTGGAATTATTTCTTAGGGTGACAGGTGCCCTTTAATCTCTCTGCAAATGTACACAAGACATTTTAAAAGAAAGTGAAATACATTAATCCGGGTGCTACTGGGCTAGATTTTAAAACTGCTTAAATGTTTTTAAATGTTTTTAAATGTTTTTCAATTATTACAATGAAGAGGTCCAAAGCTCTTGGCTGGCCAGACCCGGACTGGCAATCTGTGGATTCTGGCACATGCCCCAGAGGCTGCTGTAAAATGCTATATAGACAGTGATGCCATAGACTGGGCCTCTGTAACCTTGCAAAGCTAGGGCCTATTGTGAATCCCAGTCCAAACCTGGGGCTGGCTATGGGGCCACTTATGCAAATAAAATCAATAATGTTTTGGTGATGTGACAGGGAGCACAGGCTAAAGCATGCTGTGTTTACCAGTTATATTCTTCCTGCCCTATTAATATTAATATGATGTAAATGACCTGTGATTGCCAAAGCAAAGATTACCACATTTTCTAATGTGGATTAGGCTACTGGCAGTGAACCAATATTTATCTGGCACTGTGTTGTGTAATTATTGCTTGAAAATATCGCAGTGAGTACTTCCTTGTCAACACACTGATGAGGGAACAAGCTGCCATTACCTGTTATTGATTTAGGAGGCAATAATTCTCATTTTAGCTTGTTTCCTTTGGCCCTTCTAGAATAGAAGTAACACCAGTGAGCATTGCATTCCTTAGCCATAATAGGTAAATGTTTTGCTAAGCTATGTCACATATGGCAAATTTGGCTGACTTGGTCCTCCATGAAGTTGAAATGTGGTCCCTACATGTGATAAAATATAGGAAATAACCAGTGACTGTTTCTAGTAGTAGCCAATGGGAAATGCAGCAAGTACCACAATACTGTTGAATGTTGGGAGTTGCAGTTATTTTCCAAATGGAGGCCTCAATTATAAAATAAGCAGTGTACAAAATATGTTTCATTTCATAACCACAGACGTGTTTTAAATCATATTTACTTTACTGTGATTTGTTTTACTAGGGTTATATACCCTAAGAGTCTGCCCTGACTTGGTACAGGTATGGGACCTGTTATCCAGAATGCTCAGGACCTGGGTGTTTCTGGATAACAAATTTTTCTGTAATTTGGATTAATTAAGTCTACTTGAAAATCACGCAAACATTAAATAAACCCAATAGGCTGTGTTTGCTTCCAGTAAGGATTATATCTTAGTTTGGATCAAGTACAAGGTACTGTTTTATTATTACAGAGAAAAATTTTGAAAATCCGGATTATTTGAATAAAATTGAGTCTATCGTAGAGGGCCTTTCTGCAATTTGGAGCTTTCTGGAGCTTTTCAGATAATGGATCCCATACCTATACTTAACTATGCTTTTACCCCAAGGTGCCCCTCTGGTAATAATGCCCTAATTCCAGGCTTTTAACTGTTTATATAGTTAAGGTTGAGAAAATATTTGTTCCTTTTTGGAAAGGTTCTGTGCCAGTGAGCTGTCTCCTCACATATACATAGACACACACTTTTTTTGCTGAAGTTTTGAACATATTTTTACAACACTAAAGAAATAATAAAAACAATAATTTCATGTTTGTTTTCCCCTTTAAATCTTGTGCTGCATACCTTTCAAAGGATAAAATAATCCCTTTTGCTAAACCACTTAAAAAATATAATCCAAAACAACTGCAGTCAAAAAATGCGTAACGTACACACTTGGTAATACTGTGTCTTGTGCTCAGCGACGTAACAAGGGCGGAAACTTCCAGGAATTATTTGTATATAAATGCTTAACTTTCAGCCATTGCCTTGAATATTAGAAACATTTCTTTTTCTGCCAAACCATTGTAAAGGTTTCATTTTTCTGTGCGTAAAGAAGTGTATACGAGACGATGGATGATGTTGAAGGAGGAACCCACACAAGAACATAGAGAGGGGGAGATGTATAGGAGCATTCAGCCTGTGGAGGTTTGTTTCTGCATGGAAAAACACTGAGAGCTGCTTTAGGCACCCCGCCAGCTAAGGTGCACAGAGAAGTTTATTACAGAACAGGCAGCTTCCTAGAAAGCCTGCAGTTGTTGGATGAAGTGCAGACAGGGCCTGTTTATTCCTGGCTCTATCTGAGGCCATGATATGTGAGACCATTAGAATGAAGTTTCAATCCAATAAAAGACGCACACTCTAAAGTGTTTTGTTATGACTTCTAGGCAAGAGCAAAATGTGTGCGTCTCCTTGCCTTCAGCATACTCCACTTCCCAGCAAAGTACAAAGGTTTCTGGGAGTTTTCACGGAGAGCTTCATTCGTGTTCTTCTCTATTAATACATAATTTTAGGACATTGCTAGCTTTACAAAGGATTCTTCTGTAACTGGGGTTAGGCATTTTATAACTGCCTTAAGGGGTGGTTCAACTTCAAGTTAACTTTAAGTATGTTGTAGAATGGCTAATTCTCAGCAAACTTTTCAATTGGCCTTCATTTTAGTTTTTGAATTATTTGCCTTTTTCTTCTGACTCTTTCCAGCTTTCAAATGGGGGTCACTGACCCCATCCAAAATACAAATGCTCTGTAAAGCGCCACTTTTTTTGGTGTAATTGTTACTTTTTATTACTCATCTTTCTATTCAGGCTTCTCCTATTTATATTGCAGTCTGTTATTCAAATCAATTCACGGTTGCTAGGGTTTTTTTGGACCGTAGCAAGCAACTGCTGAATAAAAAAAGCTAAATAACTCAAAAATCACAATTAATAAAAAAAAAATAAAAGCCAGTTGCAAAGTATCTCGCTTAATTTAAATTTTATTTTTAAGGTGAACAACCAAAGCAAAACTTAAAAGTAAAAACGAGAGATGTGGGGCTGGGAATTGTAGTTAAATGCGTCTGTCTGATCTCAGATGAGCTTTGTGCCCAAAATCTGAACTTTAGGGATGCAGAAATGGAGCAGAGCTTGACCCGCAGAATGATTGCATGACTGGAATCCCTCAGTCACAATGGCAATGAGGAATTAAATAGCTATACAAAAGTCGGCTCCTCGCGTGTCCCCGCCTGTAGCAATGCCTGTCACTTGCTAGACAGAAACATGGTATAAACACTAGAACTGGTTCCCGGTCCCCTCTGGCAAAAGGCGTCAGCCCGCATCTATATGTCTGTGAGGAGAAGATGCACTTCGCAGAGATTTCCAGGGGCGGCAGCAGAGAGCGGAGCGCGGAGACACTGGTCACGTGGGCCAATTCCTGGAAAGTTCCTGGAAAGCGGCCTTTGCATTTACCAGATATGGGGAGGGAGAGACAGGCGAGCAGATCAGAGACGAAGGAGGGGGAAGAGGAGACATTCAAAGATTCGCACAGGAGGAGGACGCACGGTAATGGGGGTGAAACGCAGGCTGCGCTAGTTATAGGCATCGTAACAATCATTCGGATTTGTTTTTTCCCCATTTGCAAAAGGCAGTTGAGAGCATATAGTGTAGGAGCTGCTGCCCAGCCTTCATTCACCTTGCTCGCTGCATGTGTGTGTGTGTGTCCAGTGCACTGTGTACATCACTCATTGTGTGTATTTATGTATGTGTGTCCTTGCTTTCTATTTCTACACTGAGAAAACATCTTGAGCTGCGCGCACACACACACACAGACACACAAACAGACGCACACACACTCAGACAGACGCACACACACACTCAGACAGACGCGCACACTCAGACGCGGACGCACACACTCAATCCAGACTGACTTTGAAAAAACGCAGACCGGAGAGAGTTGGGGGGCAGTGCAGGCGCCACGGTGTCTCAACACCTCTACAGCTCAGAGCCGCCCTACAACCCAATATAAGTCAACTAATAGGAGGCGGATTTTTTTTGTTGGGGGGGGCGGTTGAGAAACCAAAATATTTTAGGGGAAAAAAGCAATCCAATGAGATTAAAGGGAGGGAGTTGAACCAGGAATTGCACCCCCTCCTCCAGCTTCATATTTAATGTTTAAGTCACATCCTTGGGATCTTTTGTACAATATTAGAATAAAAGGAAGTCAATGCAGAGCTGTGGAACCTCCTCAATGAGGAACGTATCACCCCAGAGCACAAGGTAAGATATGTCTAGAATATATATATATATAATACAATTAGTGACTGCTTTCCTACTAGACAGTCCAGAGGTGTTTGTTGCTGGATATGAAGTATGTGCTGCACTTGATTCACTATTTTACAGTACTTGCTGCTGCACTAGTTACAATGTTTATTCAGTACTTGCTGCACTAGATACATTTCTCAGATCAGGATAGACACTCCAAACAGGTGGGAATCAGTTGTTACAATTCCAAGTCCAATGAAGGGGATAAGGGAAAGACACTGGCCTAGCCACACGCCAGCACTAATACAATAGTAGAATTGGACGCCACCTTGTTCGCTGCAAATGGGTTGTTCCCAAAATGTATTCTATTTATTTATTTCATCTATTGATTTATTTATGCTGCAAACGGGGTTGTTCCCAAAAATGATTCCATGGTGCTCCAGACACTTTACATGGATCAAACGTTTCGGGACCACCTCATTGGGGAAGGGCCATGTGATCCCGAAACGTTTGATCCTTGTAAAGAGTCTGAAGCACCATTGAATCAATTTTAGGAACACCCCCGTTTGCAGAAAACCAGGTATTGGCCGCGTCTAATTCTTCTATATAGGAATCCGTTGTGCCTGACTGATGACATGTGATGTGGGATTCCCAGCCAGTCGCCCTCCTGTAACATTCCAATCACCTGCTGGAGGAGCACCGTTTAGTACGACTTGACCTGCTCCATTATTTACAGGCAGATTTGTTTACGATTGAATTCGGCAGGATCGATGCTTCTCTTGCAGACGTATTATCTGCGATTATTTTAATGTTATCGCAATATCACAATGTAACGCTGTACAGAAACTTTAAATGTGGGTTGGCCATATGTCTCTCTCGTGCTTTTTTGGGGGGGAACTGAAGATCGGGGCTTGTGGGGAGAGAGAGAAATGCTTGATCCTCGGCTATTTCTTTCAATAAGTTGTTTTTAAATCCTTTAACTGGTTGAACTTTCTAAAGCGGCGCAGACGCGAAGGGGGGACTGTATGCGATCCTATAAATAATGATGGAGATACGGCTATTAGGTATTGTTGCTGCGCGAACTCGAAGCCACTGTCCTTCAAACAAGGCAGTTTTGCTGCTATACTCAAAGGGTGTGCCAGTGTCTGGCCATCAACAAGCCCAGGGAAACGTACATCACTGCTTGAATGACTTGTAAGCTTTTGGAAGAATGGGGTCAGTCATTGGAAGCTAGGGACGTGCCAGTCTTGTTTCATCTGAATGGGACGGAACGGGCAAAGTGCCAATGCCATGGATTAATTGCTTTCCTCCCAAATCAGTACAACGTGCCCGCTGGGTGTTGGGCAAATGCTGCACATTTACTACATAGGTATGATGCTGCCGCAGCTGTTCTTATTGGCGTTATTACGCAGCCGGCCTGTGTCTAGACTGCGTCAGGCAGTGCTGCACGGGTTTCTTGTTACTATTTCTACTTCTACACCAGGCGTTGTTCAGCTTCATAGTAACGCTTCATTATTACTAGAGCAACTGACTTGTCTATAGTCTAGCTGTTGATGCACAGGTTCTTCTTGCCAACTGCACATAGAATGGTCAGTGAGTGCGCATAGAATGACCAGGCACTGGTGCGCATAGAATGGCCAGTGGGTGCCCATAGAATGGCCAGTCACTGGTGCGCATAGAATGGCCAGTGGGTGCCCATAGAATGGCCAGTCACTGGTGCGCATAGAATGGCCAGTGGGTGCGCATAGAATGGCCAGTGGGTGCGCATAGACTGGCCAGTGGGTGCCAATAGAATGGCCAGTCACGGGTGCGCATAGAATGGCCAGTGGGTGCCAATAGAATGGC
This sequence comes from Xenopus petersii, assembly GCA_038501925.1. Classification (NCBI taxonomy): domain Eukaryota; kingdom Metazoa; phylum Chordata; class Amphibia; order Anura; family Pipidae; genus Xenopus; species Xenopus petersii. The sequence goes on from CM076677.1 coordinate 42,136,382, forward strand.
CAGTGGGTGCGCATAGAAATGGCCAGTGGGTGCGCATTCATGGAAGGTAAAGTGCAGCTTTGGGAAGGTAATTTCTATAAGCTTCTCCTCCGAGACCCACTTTCCTACTGAGGACCTGATCGCTAAAGCGTCTGTTTGCGTGTGATTGCAGGTGAACAATCCTGGATTGGAACCCCAAGATACGCCAAGCGAGGGGAACTGCGCTTCTGACATGCACTCTAGATGCTCGTAGCGCTGCGCTTTGCACTGCGCCTGGAGGCCCTGTGTTTGCGTCTCTGGGAATAGTGGAACTGCTCAGCGCAGCGGACTGTCAAATGACCCTGAGATCGGCCGAGACGTCAGACAGCCCGAGTACCATACAAAACGGCTCTGGGGAGAGCGGCTCATCACCTCCCGGGGGCTTCAAGGAGGGGCGAGATCGGGAGGATCGCATCGCTCAGTCTATGGGAGAGCTCCGGAGATCGGGTAGGTCCCAACTAGGTCTCTAGTCATGTCATTTATAGGCACCTGCAGCAACCCTTTCAGCCACAGATAGTGCTGTTATTTTAGTGTGCAATGTTTGGAGGAGCTCCAGTTAGCCTATGTCAGTATGTAAACTTTTTTTTTTTTTTTACTGCGTGAAAATAGTTTTTTAAGTGAAATGTATTCTTTCATTGGAAATGCCTATTTAACCATCTGGGTAACAAATTGAAAGTAAAATGCCTTTGAAAATAAATTGGTGCATAATAAGCTAGCTGTCACCTCTGCGAAATATTCCTGCTTGGGAAATCATTAAGCACCACTAGATTGAAATCATCACGTTTTCTGCCACCATAACCAGTTCTATTATTCTATTAAAGGGCAAGTCAACCCCAAAATAAAAAAATGCTTAGTAAAAGGAAACATTGTTCTCAGCAACTTTGCTATCTGCATTCATACTGTGGTTTATTATAATAATAATAATTTCTATGTTTAAAATGTAACAACCAGGAGTTAGGCCATAAGTTAAGCCAATGCTCCTTTTAATGTTTTTACAATTAACTTTAGGGTGGTGGCAGACGTGGCTACTGGGGAAGATTAGTCGCCCATCGACAAATCGCCTCTTCTTCGGGCGACTAATCTCCCCTAAATGCCTTCCCGCTGGCTATAATATAAATTGCCTGGTGGGATGGTACTTGGATCGCTTCGTCTTTCCATAGTCGCTTGAAGTTTCCTGGTGAAGCGACTTTGGAAAACCACCCATAAAAGCACTGAACATTTTTTAATTAATGTATATTGGAAAGTTGCTTAGAATTGTTTTGTTTTATTAGGCAAATGGTTTTTTTGGGGGGTTAACTTGCCCTTTAACATCTAATTACTGTTAAATAAAAATCAGAGCAGTTCTACAACTGTGAGACTTTTGGTGCCAAGAAGGAAACTCTTATTTTTCTATATGTCAATTTTATTTCCAGGACAGTGTTTGTGCCTGTGCAATCTGGATGCTGAGATTGAATACACAGTTTATAATTGCACTCTGTGCAAACAGGTGGTCGGTGCTTAGGCAGAGCTGAAAACTCTCCAGTACTTCTTTTCTTAGAAAGCATGCTTCTGATTATTGGCATTTATAAGACACCAAACAGATGTGAAATGAACACGTGGCTACAAAATCTTTATACTGGTAATAAGAAATAAATCCCTTTGCCTAGCTTAAAAGTGCCATAGCACAGGCATTCTGCATAAGGTGTTGGAATTGGAAATGTTCCTAGGTTATTTTGAGTTTTTATATTGATCGGTCGGTTAAAAATCAAACCTTCCCGATTGATATCGTGCCCAGATATTGATCGGGAAGACCCATCGGAAGCCCCCATACACGGGCAGATAAGCTGTCAAATCGGTCCAAACGACTGATATTGGTAGCTTTATCTGCCCGTGTATGGCCACCTTTAGACACAGACTAAAACTTTGGCCAGTTCTTTTTAATGTAACCAATAAAATATGGATTTTTAATATTTCAATAAATCCCAGTGTGCACCTATTCCTTTGATTTTTTTGATAATGCAGCTATTTTTGGTAGCACCTGGGTCTAATTTTTCTGTATATGGAGTGCGTTATTTTTTTTTTGTATATATTTGTATTAAGGATATAAACTGTTTTATGTTTTTTGCACAATCCTGCAATTTTAAATGTGGCTGATATTATGTAAACTGATGATTATACAAAGGTCATAAGTAATTGGCTCTTAAGTGCAAGGCAATCTGATTCAGGAAAAAAAGGAGAAAATTGTTTCATACCATCATTTTCTTTTCCTGGTCATCCCTATGGCAGCATAATAAACTCTGGGTATGGGAGAGAGCATACCCAAAAGTTATTATGCTGCCAGGGATGACTAGGAAAGGAAACAAGAATTCACACTTACAGTAATTTTCTTTTCCTGGTCATCCCTATGGCAGCATAATAACCTTTGGGTTTGCTCTCTCCCATACCCAAAGGTTATTATTATGCTGCCAGGGATGATCAGGAAAACCAGTTACAGGTAAATAGAGCGATTAACCTTTTCATGATTATAGCACTGAATAGTCCTCATCAGGAATTATAAGGAAAACCAAGGCTAAAATATCCCATGGCAGCATTCAGAATAATCTATATAAATGCTTGCCTTTGAAACCTTTAGGGGTTAAAATCCACGTGTTAAGGCTGAATGATGCAGCTTTTACAGGCATTTTTTTGGTGTGTTTGACTTAAGTTACAGATGCAGGTTTGAGCGCACCTAAACATATGACCTCACTGGTTCCAATTTATTCTGCCTAATTGTACCCACCAGCATCCAAATATATGTTTTAGAGCAGCTGTATTTACATTGTGTTTTTTTTTTAATGCAGCATGTTACATTTTCATGCATTGAATGGATGTTCATGATACAATAAAATAGAACAATGCACTTGGTTGCATTTAAAAAGGTGCATATAAATGCAATTGTATGCTCAATTTTATGTGTAAAAGCACTTGGCAGTTTCTCCATTAAAAAATAGCTGTTTGCATCATAAGACTGCTAGTTATTAAAGTAAAAATGTAATTTAAATCAACATTCTGTTACATGTTAATGAAATCATTTTATGGTCTGGCTGTTTACAATGTCAGCATTTCTGGTTCTGACTCCTGAAACAATGTAGCAATAGCCAACTGATTAACATACGTGACTGGCTTTTGCTTTTATTTTTATTTATTTTTTTACATAGTTTCAAGGGTCTGACCCAGAGAACAGAAAGTTATAAACAGACACTTAAATGAGTAATTAGTGTGAATTTAAGGTTTTCAATTACATTTTCTGTTATTATGCAAAAATCTGTTTCTGGTCTGAGTTTCCCTTTAATGCTGTTATCTCACTTAACTAACAGCCTTAAACTAGATCAACAACAGTTATATTTGTGAGTGGTAGAAAAAGGGGTTTGAAGCCGCTTGTGTATTGGCACAGTACAGTTTTGTGAGCTTGTAAACATGAACTTAGAACCACTGATTCTTGTTGTGGCAGTGACTTTTTCTTAGTTTTATGGAGCATGTCATCCTAATGGTCCGTTTCTTCCATGGATATTAGGAATATGATGTCATTGTCATTTAACACATCTGTATGCCATTAAATTGTTCTCAGATTAAATGTATGGTTACCACTGCTTGTAAATGCTAAGTCACTTTATAAAGTGTAGAATGGAACATCAACAACATAAAAAAAAGAAGCAAAATCTTACTAAATACGGCATTTATTTATTTGTGCAGTTGTGCTGCTGTCAATGTCAGTAGAGGACAATCTTTATCTGATAAAATATTTATACTTGAAATATAGATATAAAGATCTCTTCTGGAGAGTGTTGTGCATATTTCAGATGTATGGAGTTCAAATAACATGCACGGAAACACAGTCTGAATGTTTAAAATAATCCACTGCAGTTTTGTAATCAAATTCAGATCAGTGCAACAGAACACAAAATACTGTGTAGCAAGGGATGAGGAGATGCGAATGGGGTTTACTTATGCATAGAGAATGTTTCTACCTAGGGGAATAGCCTTGTGAGCATTTGCTTATTTAGTTTGCATTGAGGGGTGCTGTTTTCCTACACCCACTTCAATGGACAAGATCATCAAGAAATGTAGTTTGTAGTTGTGGCTGAAAAACAATGAGACATATTTATAAAGGTGTGAGGAAAAAATTGTTGAAAAATGCCATACATCACGTTGTATATTATGGTGCACATTTGTAGCCAAGTGTGAGATTTAATTTGCTAAAATACATACTTTTTTTTTTTTAAAATTCATGTTTATAGAAATTCAGTGAAACCCAGAAATTTACATTGAGTGCTGGTGTAAAAGTGGTAATTTGTAATGGATTATTCCATTCCAGAGGGAAAAATCAGAACTCTCTGTTCACTTGCATATAATTTTATAGGGAAATGTTTACGGAAGATTAAAAACAGAGCTCCTCCTGTTTCTACCCTTTGAAAAATACACCCCCATTAAAGCCCCTATAAGTTACAAATTTCTTTTGACAAATTGTGGTGAGATCTTAAATATATAAAAATGTGTAAATAAATATGCCTATAGTATTCATTCACACAAAAGCATAAAATTGGAACTTTGCAGACATGCTGGTTTTTTTTTTTTTTTTTTTACCCCGACTTTTTTAACCTTTTTTGACATTTTATAGTTTACGCTGTATAATGGAGAATATTTTATATACATTTTGAAAATGTCACATATGTTCTTGCCTATCAAAGTGCAATCACTGTTTCAATATGTTTGTTTTATTGGTAATATTCTAGCTATCTTTATGGGAAAAATTTTTTGATTGCCATTGTCATATATAAAAATCCAACATAAAAAAAATCAATTTCTTGCGTTAGAGTAGGATTTTAAATCTGTAACGGAGAAAATAAGCAGATTGACTGAGATAAGAAAGAAGCCCAGTTAAATGGATATTCTGTATCTAGTTACAGAAAATGGCATGTGTATCAAAATGAAGCTGGAATCATTTTTAAAGTTGGGATGTTTTGGGATTATAGTATCCCTTACTGGTATGCACCCTCTGTCTTCCTAGTCGTCTGCTTCTTGGCTGACATGTGCCGCCTCTCTCTTGCACCACAACTGAAGCTGCACCAAGTTCAAATGTGAAGAGTGGTATTTGTATTTATTGTATGTATACACAGAAACATGCACACGATATTGAGCTTTATTTGCATTTTAATATTGTATTACAACTACTGTTCCTCAGGGTTAGAAGGATTTTGGGCTGCAGCACACAGCAGTATGTACTTAAAGGAACAGTATCATCAAATAATGAAAGTGTTTTAACATAATAAAAATATAATGCACTGGTAAAACATTTGTTTTCTTCAGAAACACAACTATAGTTTATATAAACAAGGCACCGTGTAGCCATGGGGGCAGCCATTCATGGCTCAGGTTACATAGCAGATAAAAGATGCATTCTGAAGAATACCATTGTATTCCATTTTAAAGTTTTTCTGTTATCTGCTATGTAACCTGTACCATTTCTCCTTTTGCAGCCTAAATGGCTGCCCCCATGACTACAAAGCAGCCTGTTCATATAAACTGTAGTAGACTTTCTAAAGCAAACACATACATTTTACAAATGCAGGGCAACCATACATTATATTTTAATTACTTTAAAATGCTTTTGTTTGGTGTTAACATTCCTTTAACCTTTTTAATCTTTTGTTTTTACAGTATATTGTACCCCAGTCTGAGAAGTCTGCCTGGATTTCTAAACAAAAGATAAATATAGGGACTGCACACTGCAAAATTGCAAAAAGGCAAAATTTTATTAATTTACAAAATTACACTCACATATTCAGCTATGGCCCAGTATTGGCCCTACGTGTTTCGACCACAAGAGTGGTCTTCATCAGGGGCAAAATCCATCAGTTATTACAAAAAGGATAAAAAGGCAGAACAAATGTGTACAATAAACAGGTTTAAATACCTTTTTTTATTTATTTATTTTTTTTTTGTTTTTCATTGCAATTGGAATGACAATTAGAAGAGGTGAGGAAGTTTCTTGTAGCTTATTGTAATTATTTCGAAATTATTTGAAATATGAGGTGAAAGTTGTTGATTCAATCTTTTTGCGACAGCGCACTCCGGATCCCACACACAGACCGCCTAAGTCAGGAGTTATAGTTAAAAGGTATAAACTTTATTTGAACATTAGGTATATGTAAAATCGTCTGAGGTCTGACGCGTTTCGTGTCTACGCACTTCCTCAGAGACCTCTGTTGATTAATTCAGTATATACCACCTTTTCCTTGTATTCAATTGGTTCTATTGATGCTGGAATGCATAAGATAAGCAGCAGGATCTTCCCCATATCTCTTTAGCAGTGGGCGGAAGTGACGTTCACAATAGGCGTTGCTGAAACGCATTTGCGTTCCATTTGGATCGCGACGTACTTCCTGGGTCACACGCTTCTGCTCTAGGGGCAGATGTGATGTGTCACGCCACTGTCCATGCGTAGGGAGACTATGGAGGCATATCAAAGGCATTTAAACCTGTTTATTGTACACATTCGTTCTGCCTTTTTATCCTTTTTGTAATAACTTATGGATTCTGCCCCTGATGAAGACCACTCTTGTGGTCAAATCGCGTAGGGCGAATACTGGGCCATACAATATGTGAGTGTAATTTTGTAAATGTAATAAAATTTTGCCTTTTTAAATTTTGAATGTGCAGTCCCTACATTTATCTTTTAATTGATTTTTTTGGAGACTCTACTTGGGCGGTCTTCATGGGACAAGCACCTCACTATTAAATTGAAATTTGATGTGCGCCTTCTAAAAATCGAATTTGGATTTCTAAACAAGCAACTTAACTATTATTAACTGGGAAAGTGTATATGCTGAAACTGCTAGTGCCCATAATTAAATAAATATTATAAGTTGTATAAGGTTTTATACAGACTCTCTGTATCCTTTTGCCCACTGGATGGTACTGTTTCATTGTTTGTGGATACATGCTCAGCCGAGGCAAGCAACCCTTCCAAAATACAAATATGTAGAGAAGGAATGTATTGTGCACAAACTATGTTTATGAAGTTTAAGACCTGGTTTAACTATCCCTTTCAGGGTTTTAATGCCCAAAACTTGTGCATGAAATAAAAGAAAACTCCTTTCTATTAAATTTACAGCATAGACTATGCCCTCACACTGAACTGGAAGATGCACAAAACTAAATTGATAGTTTATATTTGCCTTTAAATCAGCATTGCCTATTGGCTATGTTATAATGTTTAATTGTCAGATGCTGCAGATATGTTAACCACACATGAAATGTTATAGAGCATATAGAGTTCTTTTTTTATTTATTTTTCTTTTTTTTTTAGTCCTATAATTTTATTTTAGCATTATGCACAGATGCCAGTTTATATTCACTTGAACAGATTAGCATTGAGCTGCTGAGTGTCATCCACTAAGGCAAAGCCACAAAGTCTCATATGAACTAATACAAGTAATATAAGAATCATTAGCTTGAAATTGTTTCTATGGAAGATGGCCTTGCCATAGCTAAGAGCTTACTTGATAATGGGTTTCCGGATAAGAGATCCTATACTTACGCTATTAAAAGTAACCAGTGAAAAGAATAATTATTGGTGCATGCTTGTTCGTTTTTCTGACTGCTAATTAGCAGTGTGTTGGAATTGCTTAGCTTTGCAGGGATGCGTTTTGTGTTGGCAAACAATTTACTTTCATTTTCTGGAAACAGCAAAACTTAGCCACGGTGAGTCAAAGCACAGAAGAGACAGATGAACAGTGTTGAAATTATGTTTGGTTACTGAAAGAGATTATAGATGTTATATTGTGCACAGAAACTATGATAGGAGAATTAGCTCTGGCATTTATTTTCCTTGTAATATTCTGGCAGAACCCCCCAGAAATCTGATAATCAAAGCTATAAAAAAGGCCTTTTTGACAATTTAACCATTTATCACAGGGAATGTTAGAAGATCTTAAAGACTTAATGATTGGGATTACCTTGGAATAAAAATATCTAATTATTTTGGGAATAAATAGCATTTATCTTTAAAGGGTATGAAATATAATGTATAACCTCTGGGTGTAATTCCCAAGGAGAGTCTTCTCCAGAAAGCTCTCTTACAAATGCATGGAATTCGCAAGGGTGGAGATATTTTTTTCTAGTAAAACACAGCAAAGAGAAAAATCAGTAAAAATGCATTTTCTCCAGGCAATACTCCTGACAAATAGTTTTTTTATTGTGAAGAACTTTTTTTAATATCAATGTAATGCCTTGGCTCCATATAAATAAATTATCGTGATAGTTATTTGAAGAAAATCTGAAGAAAAGTAGGTTAATGCTTAGATTTCGGCAGGATTTAGTTGGTGAATGGTCGAAGTCAAATTTTTAAAGAGACAGTACATGATAAAATTGATATTCAATTTTTCGAGTTTTTTCCAAATCAAATTTGGACTATTCCCTAGACGAAGTACACAAAAAAATTCTCAAAATTCCAATTTTTTTCATTTGAAAATTCACCTCGACCTTTGATAAATCTGCCCCAAAGTGTTTTCATCATATCTGCTTTTTGCACTCTAGTAAATCTGCCCCATGTATCTCATTTTTTTAAAAAAGGGAACTCCATCCAAAACAAGTAATTGTTCTGTAGTTCTGACTTGAAGTTTACCTCCAGGGCTCTATCAACTGGCTCCTACTACATTGTTTCGGGAGTCAAAACCACAAGTGCATGATCCATTATCTAGAAATCCATAATCCAAATCCATTATCTGGAAAGGCCATCTCCCACTAAGTCTATTTTAAGCATATGATTCTTATTTGTTACGATTTGTTGTTTCTCTGGTTATAGAAAATATGAATTTATGCGGCTCAGTTGCCATCAGGTACAAGTTACTTTATACTTGATGGAAGCAAAGCTGTCATAAATTTGTATAAGTGGATTAGCAATTATATTGTTGTTTTTTCATTCTTAATTGTTTTTGTAGTTTAAAGGCATGGTGATCTAAAAAATGCGTTAAAAAAAAAATTTAATAAAAAAAAAAAAAAAGAGAAGATTTCCAGGTCTCGGGCATTCTGCACAATGGATTCCCATACCTGTATTACTTCTTAAACTGCTCCCTAGAGATGAATTTGAATGTGACCAACATTACAGCAACCCCTTCCAGTACTTATTGTTGGTGCATATGAAGTGCAGCTACCACTTGAACATTGCTATTATATGAGGAGTTAGACCTATTTATTTTTGCTGTACTAGTTACATAGAAATAAACTGTATATGCACACTCATTTTAAATTTGTCAAATGGAAATAGTAAGGTGACATACCTCCCAACTGTCCCATATTTTGCAGGACAGTCTTGATTTTGACTGCTCAGCCTGCAGATTGTTACTGAAATGTGACTGTTCTCTTTGATCTCCTGCACTGAACAGCCAGAAAAAGAGAGTTTCTAAAACTTTAATGGTTTTTGGCAGAGAGCCCAGAATATATGGCCGGTGCACTTAGATACATTTGTAACTATTTAAAATATTATATTTAAAAGATATTCAAAGAAACAGTTGTAACATTTTAAGATAAGATAAGCAAAGAAACAACTGTAACAATTTAAGATTCTTGGGGAAACTGACTTGCAGCCTAAAGGGCAATTCACCTTCATTAGCAAAACTGTAAATCCCTTTGGTTAAACACGTCTGGGGTTTGTAATTTCGAAACCCATTATCCAGAAACCTGAATTACAGGAAGGCAATCTTCCATGGACTCCATTTCATTTAAAATAATTCTTAATTATTTCCTTTTTCTGTTTAATGATAAACAGTACTATGTACTTGATCCCAACTAATATTAATTAATCCTTAAGGTGGTGCAACAATCCTGTTGGGTTTAATTAATATTTAAATGATTTTTTAGCAGACTAAAAATATGGAGATACAAATTATGCAAAGACCCCTTATCCAGTAAAACCCCAGGTCCTGAACATTCTGGAGAACAGGTCCCATACCTGTATTGCTAATTATGTTGAAATATATGCAGCATTGCTGAATTGCTCCGGAGGACAGAAATGTTGTCATTTTGATTGTTTTGTTAAAAATCCCAAATTGTTTTTGCACAAAGGCTTTCAGAGGAAATTCAACTTTTAGTACATTATAGGCAGTGGGAACTCAGTAATCACTCAGCTGTAATGTCATTGCTATAGAGAAGGGCACCAAAACAATAAATGATGTAATACTTGTGTATCAAACCCTTTACAGTGCAATATTACAGTATAAGAGAAGTAGGGGCAAAATATACCGGAGATACCGAAGATGTCTGTATAGGTACACTTTCTCTTTGTAGAAGGCTTGTTATTTATTATAAAGTAATTAAGTTTGCTTCGGATTGCCTTTCATCTCTCTTCCACTTCACTATATGAAAGTATTCCCATGCATGTATTTGTAATCCTATTTGATATCACATTATATTTGTTTATTTGCAAGATTTTATAATGGCAGCTGTGCCATGTAATTCTATAGGGTAAGGACTAGCTATGACTAAAAGGCAATTAAGTGGTCCTTACCCATGTTTCCTATAGGTCTTGTCTGCTTTTTATCTGTATATAATTTTGCACATGGCATGGCCGTAGCCTCATTAACGTAATGATTTCTATAAAACCCAACCACAGAAAGCCTCTGTCTGCTTTTTGTTAGCAAGCCATTAGCACAAGTTTAGCTTGGCTAGTGTTTTCCATCTCTAACCAGAAGGTGAAGTTCATGTTAAGATATTATTACTGAAGAAAGGGAGGAACCGATCTTGTCCTTAGGAAATTCGAAGAAACTCCAAGTAGTACTTGGTATTGAGGGAACATTTTATGTAAGGTGATTTCTTTTCCCAGTACTGAGCCATTAAACAACTTCCTGGAAGTTTCATCCCACTCTTTTTTTACGTGACTAGTTTTTTTCATACTGTACATGGGCTTAAACTAACCAGTTGCTGCATGAGCATTAGTGTGGTGAGTAAACGTTGTGAAAAAAAAGAAATTATGACAGGCGTAGGCTAGGGAAATCACTGTACAGATGAGACATCGAGAATGACATTACAGGATAGACACAAGCCAGGGGGTTTTGAGAATTATGTGTGGGGATGTCAACTTGTAACTGAACTGGAACAGCCAGCAACCATTTTCAGATGTCCACAAATTAAAAGCGGAAAAAATCCAAGATTTTCATGTCTGTAACTGCAGTACAATACTCCTTTGCTCATCATGATCACAAGATGTAGGAGTTGTGTTGAAAGCCTATGATGCCTATACTTTTAATTAAAAAATCCATATTTTCCCATTTATTTAGAAATGATTAAGCATTAATTAAAAAAACATTTTTGTTTTTCCATAAATCTAATCTTCTCACCCTTTGTTTTTTTTTTTGTTTAAACAGATGATTTCTGTATTTAAAAGAACCCTACCTTACCAAAGCTGCATACTTTTCAGGACTTATTTGTGGATTGGTAAATTGCTTTACTAACTTCTTCTCAAACAATGATTCTGTACAACCAGAAAATCGCTGTGCAATATGTTGGCGCTCTAAAAATACGTTAAGAAGAAGAAGAAGACGTTTGAAAAGTTTGTCTTTTCCCAGTTTAGTGCAATTATTAACCACACAGATATTTTGTGATTAAAAATATAGGCAAAAATAGTGTGTTCACTAAGCTAATTTTGGGGGCATGGGATACTTTATAAGTATTGAGGACCAATATTAATTTAAAAACAAGTTGGAACTCTAGGTGGGGCCTTAAATATTAAATATAATGCTTGAGTTCTCCAGCTGTAGGGCAAATGCTGGAGGCTGATCAAGGGGACCCAGAAGATATGGTTGTGCATGCACAACAAAAGAATAATTAAGGAGAACTTTGTTTAGGAATAACCTATAAAGATCTAGTTTAATGTGGCTATGGCAATATAGTAATTAAATGATCCTAAAATTGAAAATATATGCACTGGCACAGAATACATCAAAACAAGATGCCAGGAAGTATGCATTGATCAATGTCATTTTTGTGTGTGTTTTGGCCAGACCTATAGCACTTCCATCGCTATACTTTGAGCCATGAAATACACCTGCAGACCCAGCATTTTTGTAATTTAGCTGATTTTAGTTATCCTTGAGGAACATGTTGTCCGCCAATCCAAAATTTGCAAAAACAACCCCCACTTTTACATGGTTGAAATGGCTTTATCAAGAATATAGAAGGTACATTAGACATACTGTGGCCCCCAGCATTTTATAGCACAGTCTGTCCTCCAGTATTTTGTGGCACAGCTGGCCTAGCGTTTCATGACTAGACCAAGAACATTTTAAGCATAAAGCAAATATAAACCTGTGGAATCACTCACCAAAATAGAAACGTGGCCCAGGTGCTCCAGCCCCAGGCCCTCAGCTCAGGGGAGTGGACAATCCGTTTACAGCGTAAATGTTGGTGCCGGGCACACTGGTAAACTAGCGTTTCATGACACCAAGCTGCCCCCAGTGGCAGCCCCCGGTCTCAAGTCTTGCAGAAATATATACTATACTAAGTTCTCTTTTATTCAGCTGACTGCAGCAGTGCTTTAGAGCTTTTAAGTTTGCAGCGGCCCAAACAATATGGATTTGTCAATGTAACTCATATTCACACCAGTGACATGGACTAAGTCTAATAAATTTTGGTTTATAAAATTGAGAACTGAATGCATTTATAGAACTAACATTGAAACATGCCTTTGTTGTTCTGCACAGTAAAATTACTATTGTTGCAACAAGTTTGTTTATTTGTATTTATGTGCTCTGCTCATTTTCTGTTGCCTATTTCCCTTTTTTGCTATTTGTTGGTGTGTTGGCTTTCATTTCTTTATTCCTGCTGTTCTGTTGCTTCTTCAACTTTTTTTCTCTTGGCTATTTTGTATATAAAAGATTTGCCATGCGTAGTGCGTAATTTATTTATTTTTTGGCTATGCCCATTGGCCACACCCCAATTACAGATTACACAATCTGGCAGGTTGAACACATTTCTGTGGTTTTTATGAGTTATTACAGTTTTGCTAATGAAGGTGAATTGCCCTTTAAGTTGCAAGTCACCGTTTCCCCAATATCTTAAATTGTTACAAAAGTGCAGCTGCGGAGTTTTTCTGGGCTCTCTGCCAAAAGCCAATTAAGTTTCAGAAACTTTGTATATTTTTTTGGCTGTTCAGTGCAGGTGATCAAAGAGAAAATAACAATCCAGGACTGCATGTTGAGCTATCAAAATCTGGACTGTCCTGGGAAACAGGACAGTTGGGAAGCATGTTATAGTTTCCATAGAATAATATTCTGTCGGTGGAAATATTCATACAAAAGCAAATATATTATTATTAGTAAAGTAAAAATCCAAATAAATGTTGCTCATGCAGAAATGCCTCCCCCTGACCTGATGTTCTAACGATGGCACACTTTTTATTAAAAATTGTTTTGTGTCCTAAAATACAACAGCCCAAAAATACAGCACTGACTCTTCATGGAGCACAATAAGTAATGTTGCTTCTATTAGGAATAATGATCTGCAAACAAAATTCAAGTGAAAATTTTGGGCTGTGTTTTTGGAATGCTGCAGGTCAGCATCTCCCCTGGACATCGGATCTGAGGATGGCAGGAGGGTTTGTCAGTACAGGTATGAGATCAGTTATCCGGAAGCCCGTTATCCTGAAAGCTCCAAATTAAGGAAAGTCATTTCCATTAATCAAATAATCCAAATTTTTAAAATGTATTTCCTTTTTCTGTGTAATAATAAAACAATACCCTGTACTTGATCCAATCTACTTGATCCAAATTAAGATTTAATTAATCCTTATTGGAAGCAAAACTAGCATTGAATTTATTTAATGTTTACATGATTTTATAGAAGACCTAGGGGCAAATTTAGTTAAGGTCGAATATCGAGGGTTCATTAACCCTCGATATTCGACTGTCGAAGTTATATCCTTCGACTTCGAATATCAGAGTCGAAGGATTTAGTGCTATTCATTCGGTTGAACGAAAAATCGCTCGATTGAACAATTAAATTCTTCGAATCGTTCGATTCGAAGGATTATGATCCATTGGTCGAACGATTTTTGTTTGACCAAAAAACGCTAGCAAAGCCTATGGGGACCTTCCCCATAGGCTAACATTGACTTCGGTAGCTTTTAGGTGGCGAACTAGGGGGTCGAAGTTTTTTCTTAAAGAGACAGTACTTTGACTATCGAATGGTCGAATAGTCGAACGATTTTTAGTTCGAATCGTTCGATTCGAAGGTCGAAGTAGCCAAAAAAACCATTCGAAATTCAAAGTTTTTTTCCTCTATTCCTTCACTCGAGCTAAGTAAATGGGCCCCCTAATGTATGAAGTTCCAAATTACTAAAATATTCATTATCTGGAAAACCGCATTTCTAGAGCATTCTGGCTAACTGGTCTCATGCCTGTTTCGGTTTAAAGACGAAGTATGATACAGTAGTCAAACTTAGTCTGCTGAAAACTTGTGGGAGTTTAACCTTTTGACAGTTTGAGTGTTATGGCTGTTTTGGTCACTTTAAGGGCCACATTTTAAAGTAGCCAAAAAACAATATGTTAAAACTCCTGAAACACCAGTGCATGTAGTGATTGCACAGAATCATTATAAAGACTGCTATCGATCAAATTTGGGACCAAGGGTAAAAATAGATTTCTGCTTAATCTGTTTCTTAGAAAATGTTTTCAATTCTAAACCTCTTTGTTTCTTTGAGCTTTTGTTCATGCTTGCTATGGCAACTAATCATTCTGAAATCTTATAAAAATAAACATAGCAGCCAGGGTGGATTTCATCTCAAAGACATCCACTGTGACTCTTCGTCATTCTGCACTAGGCAAATAATTTATATGCGTATGCATGTAATTGTGGTGTATTTGGCAGCAACTATCTTAATTATTTTTGCATCTGAATTGCTTTGCAGTACTTACCATACTATAATACAGTTAATGCAATTTTAAATACAATGACCCACCTTGAGAGATGTTTCTTCCTGCCTGACTGGTAAAGAATAATATGATCAAATTAACTAATATGCAGTATTCCCTTGTCCCAGGTGCTTGTGATGCCATTGCCTACCCATTCATGAAAGCATTTAAGTTTCCATGCTCAAATAAAGTTGATTTAGGTCAGGGAATGCTTCAATGAATACTCTCTTGCATTACCAGGAAGAAAACCATTATCGTACAGTTACACCATATGACTCACCAGTGGCAGCTCATGGGGTTTTTCCTCTGCACCCTCCTCTTTTCTTGGAATCTTTTTTTTAGATAAGATAGAAACAAACCAACTGTGCAAGGTGATATTGTAATCGGTAAAAGGTTGTTGCCACGCACCTCCTTTACAACAGCCTCAATACTCCACTGTGGATTAAAGCATTCAAAATCACAAGGCTCATTTACAAACACAAGTGCAAAGCACAACATTTGAATCCCCTAAAATGCTCTTCATAAAGGGACAACACTTGCTTTTACTCACTCAGCTATACTTATGCTTTGCACTTAAACTATGGATACTCCTTAAACCTACATAAACATCTGACTTGCAATAAATGCATTGCATGCTAGCTGTTTACAAGTGCAAATTTTCAGCCATAATTTTTTTTTCAAAATGAGTGACACCATTATTGTTAAAAAAAATTATTTGTCTATTTTTTGCTGACTGTACTTGTATTAGTTAATAAGGTCTTTTGACCATTTCTTGTAATCCCTTATACTTGAAAGGGCAGAAATTAAGATCTCTCCCTCTGGTGCCCCTCTTTATCCACATTTTTGAACCCATCAGGACTCAATGCCAACTGCTTCATAATTTACGTGCCTTAAATTATAGAAATTTGGCAACCTCTGAAGACTTTTGAATTCCCAGCTTCTGAATTATACATGTAAAGCTGGCCATAGATGTTGAGATTTTTAAAAGATCAGATCCTGATCGTGCGACCACGATCTTCTCAGAACGATCGTACGAATTTACCATCAATTAAAAAGACCAATTTACCAGGAAAACAAAGGGGAGCTGCCTGCTTGGCTCTGCAAACATATATAGATTGCACTGGGACTGACAAAGATTTTTTGTCCTGGCCTATCAATTTCTTGACCGATGTCGGACGAAAAATCGTAAGATGTACGATCATTCGAATACCACTAACCGCACGATAATTTTGAAGGATTGATCGGGCTTCCCTAAAATCGGTCGTTCAGCAAGAAGAATCGTCGCGTCTATGGGGAGCTTTAGACTGACCCTAAATACTATCTTTCTGCAGTAGAACTGTGCTCATTCAACCTATTTGAAAACCAGTAATAAACATTTGGAGCAACAGCCAAACTTGCTTTTTTCAAGAAATGTAAACACCAATCTTCATTGATAAACACAGGAAAAATATTCTAATAATACAGCCAAAGGGCTTCAGTTGCTGTTAAACTACTATATAACAAGATCATTTTATTGTGGTACAGGAGACTAGCTGGGCTACAAAAGTGTATGGTACCATTTCAAGGCATGTTGGTCGTATTGTGCAGACGTGGTTGAGTTAATGCCCACCTATTTTGAAGGTGAAACATTGTCTTATCTTTTTGGTCTCCTGCAAGAGTACGAGTGTATCTGAATATAATAAAAAAAAACAAAAAAAAGCCATAATCCCACAATATCTCACAATAGGATTAACGAATACTCTCTTTAATTTCCTAATAATGATCATTAAATGTACATTATTCTGCCCTGGTAATTTATCTGAATACTCTTTACATTGGGAATTACTGTATTGATCCTCATTAAAAAGAAACAAAAAAACATTCAGCCCCATTCATAGACAATAGTGAAACAATAGTGCATTGTGGCTAAGCTCTAGTAAATATACAATATGACTTGCTCTCTATCCATGGTACACTGCTCACCCTATTACTTGCTACTGTACTTTCACTCTTCAACCTCCCAATAAAATTGATTATCTCTCTTGCTTTACATTATGCACCAAATATTAAAAACAGCAGCTATAACCAGCAAATAAATCTAGCAAAACTGATATACTGTGATGTTTGTATCTCTTTACGAAAGAAAGATACAGACCTGGAAAAAAGCTGTGCCTCTAAATTACTTTATTTTTCGAGATCATGCAAGGATTGAAATTGCAAATAGCTTTACATGTTTTATTGCTTTTTATTGCTCTTACAACTGATAATTTATCAATATAAAAACCAAGTATTTAAACTTCTATACTCTCACTTTGATAAAACTATTTTTTTTAGTTATTTTTGAAGTTATTTTTGATTTTTACTGTATTTTCTACTGTTCCTATCTTACAGAATCTTGCATTTGTCAGTGTCTAGAATAACTTCTTGGGCTATTGAATTTTATCTTTCTAGGAAATGTATTTCTTGGCATCAAATGAATGCCTGGCGAGTGAGTTATAAATAAACAAGTAGCATAATCCACATTCTACAGAACTGGCTTCCTTCTCCCACCAGTTTCCTTGGAGCAGAGACAGCAGCATACCAAGCTAACTTCCTATATGGCTCAGGGTGGTATTCCCAATCAGTACTCTCTTTCTAAAGACAGTGACATGCAGTGGTATCGAAAACATTCTACTAGTTTTAAGATATTCTTTGCAATGCTATTGATATTAAGAAGCATTAATTTGTCACGCAGGTTTATTAAGGCTTTGCTATCTTTAAGGGGGAACATTATTCTTATTAACCTTTATATAACGTCAATATATTCCACAGAACTTTTACAGTAATTATACACCATTTACATCATGTTTAAAAACAAATCTTTGTATACAGTACTTATGGGACTAATATTTCATGATTTGCTTAACATTTGGTTTAATAGAGACGAGATATTGCAAAAATGTAAATGTAAATATAACCTAACTCTTGCATTAATATTTCTAGTAAAATGTAGAAATCTAAAAAATATATATTATGGTTAATTTTGTGGCGGTTATTTTATAATATACTAGCAGTCAAAGGTTTGGAATCTCCCAAAAATTTGTTATGCTAAGCATGATTAATGCTTAATTTGTGCAAATTTTCATCATGTAGCAGGACAGTGATCTAAAACATACATCTAAGGTATGCAAACCCTGTTTGGGGAAGAAACTGCAGATTTTAATGGGCTAGTCTGCAGTGGCTAACAATTAAACATGTAAAAATAGCCTACAAGCCTGACCTCACTGAGACGAGCTATAGAAGATATGAAATAATAAGAATTTTATGACACTGTTAATGGATTGACTAAAAAAATTGATTCTAATTTCTTGGAAATTCCAAACGTTTAAACACTAGTGTATGTTTTTCAGATCCATTTTCCTCCTACAAATGGGAAAACACGAATTCCCTAAAATGCAAAGTTGTGTCCAGGGCACCGAACGCTGGCGTAGTTGTGCTAGTGTTACTTTGGCAAGCAAAGCGAAGTTGCGCTAGCGTTGGCTAATTTGCATACGGCGGGAAGTGAAAGTTGAATGGACGTATATGTTGCAGCAAATACATTACACACATCCAGGGAACCTTAAAGGAGAATGAAAGGTAATTTTCAATATCCATCTATAATTGTTGCTTGTGTGCAACCCTCCTGAACCGCATTATTTTCACTGCCCAAATCGGTCTGTAGCTCTCATACCGTTACGCCAAATTATATCTACGTTCTAATCTTTGCGGCCATCATTTTGGCCGTGTTGACATCATGTCCTCTCTCTCCCTGTTTCAAATGCGCATGCGCTAAATTGAGTCCTCCCCTTGACCTCTCGCGTCAGACTTACAGCTAGCTAGCTCAAGAAGCCATGTCTCTGCTGCTTCTCTCCCTGCTGCGTCTTTCCCTGCCAAAGTAAGCCTTACACTGTCCACCAATGATTTATATTGCACATATCTGGTATAAAAAAATGGAGCGTTATTTAATTAATTCATTGCTACTATTTATTAATTACATGACAATTTTAATTTAATAATAATGAACTAATGTATATACACAATCAATTCATTGATTAAAAAATTTACAGACTACATATTGATTATAATGATTTTATATTGCACATATCTGGTATAATAAATGGAGTGTTATTTAATTAAATAAATACAGAAATAAGACTGATCGGAAAACAGACCTCAGATAGACTTAATGGTTGTTTATTTGAAGAGCCAAAAATACTAGCGACCCAGAGACATCCACAAGCGTTCTGACAGTCCATACAAAGAGCAGGAACTGACACGGAACAATCGCGTTGCTATAGCAAACCGTAGCGATCGTTCCTATTGGTGATGCAGACTGAAGGGAAGTGGAACAAGAGGTCAACGATGACGTTGACTTCTACTATGTGACATAATTATTGCCGATCGCATGGGGGAAGTATAGGCTCTGTTGCGCATGCGCAGGGCTTAAAAAATTAAACTGCGCATGTGCAAGCCCTTTTAGAGAACATCAGGATACTGAGAGGGACAGCATTTTGGTTCTATGTAACTGACAAAAATTTTTTTAGAATGATCTGGGATTGCAGAAACGGTGAAAACACTATAGAGCAAGGATTCCAGTAAGTAACTCTCCACTTTATAGCTAATACGCTGAACCTTGTTTGTAAAATACCTTTCCTTCTCCTTTAATAAAATAAAGTTGTTATAATGCCCTACACATGAGCCCAGTGTATAGTTTATGTGGCATCTATTAGGAAATGTAGGGGGGAATCCGGTTACCCAAAAAAAAAATTTACGGTCTTTTGCAGGCTATAGCCCTGAAAAAAGTAAGACGCCAGTGTATTTTGGTACTTAGAAAATCTTTCAACAAAAAAATGAGGAAGTCCTATCGTTCCATTGCACTTCTCCTGGTCTGAATTGGCGAAGGTAAGTCTGGCGCAAGAGGTAACATTCAGTAAAATCCGCATCTAACTGAATTGCGGAGTTATGTCCCTTCGAATGATCGCTAGCGAAGTTATGCCTTCGCCCGTTAGGGAATTGGTGAAGTACCGAAATAACGTCACGCTGGCGAATTTGTCACTTCGCCCTTTAGGGAATCTGCCCCTTAGAAACCTAACAAATTACAATTGGTAGCTAAAGTACTTTGTGCCCTCTGATTTATGTTTTTCTTTTAACAATTGTATGTCCTTCTTTCATATCGTAATACAGGAATAAGGGTTAGAAATACACATTGACGAGCTCTAGTATGATGTGAGGTAAGGGTTGTAGCTAAATCGTACCAGTATGAATTAGGTTGGGTACCTAGGCCAGACGGTGTTGGACCACCCTGCAACAGACTCTTACCCTTTAACCATTAACATAAGAATAGAAAGGAAGCATTATATGGCGCTTCAGGTTTGGTATCCACATGAAACAGAGTCTGATCTTGTAGTTGTCAATATTAGGCTGTGCAGAAAAAGTTTGAAATAGGGTAGTTATAGAAGAAATGAGTTTTGTTGCCAGAATGTCTTTATAAGTAACTTTACAAGTTCTTGCCAGTTCATCATTCAGTCAATACAATTTTTGTTTAATTCTACTAAGGCTAAATTTATGGGCTGTAGTCTATTAACACGATGATACTGTGTTATGTTATAGGGCCAGATTGTTCCAAGATGGAATTAATCTGGCAATGAAGCAGGAAATAACACTGTTACATGCTGGTCTTACATAAGTGATTGCATAGCAAAAAAAAACAGACCATCGTGCATGTACAGAAGCACGGTATGTGTTTTGCCTGTCTGCTATCAGCCTTCAAAGTCCTTTTTTAGTCATCGTTTATATGAATTGTAAGAATGTTTTTCATGTCCTCTGAAAGCAAAGTACTTTAAATTTGATCAATCATTAAAGGGTCTGTAAATTACCCATTCTTGAGCACACTTATAAGACTATGGCAAATGGGGTGTTTCAATAGCTTACACCTATAGATTGATTTTTTTTATTATCCTTTATTTATATTGCACTGTCCTGTTTGCACAAGACTTTATAGAGATGTAATATAATTTAGTAAAGAAAATAAGCTTCTTGATGTATGATTTAACTCTTGTATCCCTTGGCAGTAGTACGTGTACCTAAAAATGTAGTTTTTGAACACTTAGCTGTTCCTTATCTTAAACTACCCACAGTCAAGCATTTGCTTGTCCACTGCTAGTCCACTGCTCGTATCCAGCCTACACAACAACTTTTGTTACACAAAGGCTTGATATTAATTTATAGACCGTTATTGTATCCTGTGTCTGTGGAAAATCGCAGGCTTGTCAACCCATCTACATATTTTGGTAGTTATCTACATTTTTGCTCACAAGGGCAGTGGCTGGGGCATAACAGGCATGGACTGGACATGATGGGTGTGTCATATCTAGGACAAATTGAAATACTTCCTGAATTTTTGTCTTGCGAGGTTGACCTCTCATTTGTAGGATGTCGCTTCCAGTTAATTACATATGAAAACACTGACATGGTCACAGAATAAGGTTATCATTAGAAACTTCAGCCATCTGTCTTTTCTAGCAGTGGTTATGTGCTGGGGTACCCATGGGTGGTACCCTACAACTTGAAAGAGATTGTTAGAGAAAATGCTTAAACAGTTGCTTGTGAGGCAATCCCCGGTTTGCTTAAAATGTAGGTCATTTGGCCAAATATCTTAATGCATACTCCCACCACCCAACTGTCCTGTTTTCTGCAGCACAGTCCCGATTTTGAAAGCTCAGCACGGAGTCCTCTTTGATCTCCTGCACTGACACCAGAAAAAGATTCAAAGTTCTGAAGCTTTTTGGCAGAGAGCCCAGAATATGTGGCAGCTGCACTTCCGATACATTTTGTAACAATTTAAGATAAGCAAACAAACAATTGTAACTATTTAAGCTAAGCAGGTCTCTTAGGAGAATTGAGACTTGCTGCTTTAAGATCAATTTCAGTTTCATTAGTAAAACTGTTAACACATAACCTATGGCCCTAAAATTCCCATAAATGTGTTCAAACTTTCATAACCTGACACATTTTGTAAATTGCACATGGAATTTAGGGGTGTTGTTGTAAGATGGGCTTGGTCAAAAAATTTCCGCAGCTCTTTATGCACCTGATGGTTTTTGTCCCTTTTTGCATTTTTCAAATGTAGGGAGGTATGCAACATTTGAATAATCCATTAATAACCCCTGTTGTACTCAACAAAGCCCAGTTGTGCCTGGACAATCCCTGGTGCCAGTGTTGGACTTGCCCACCAGGATACCAGGAAAACCCCGGTGGGCCCAGGTGTCAGTGGCCCTCATGCTTCTAAAAGTTTGGCCTATTTCATAGCCGTTCCCTAATGTTATGAGAACAAAGTGGCTAAAAAGATGGAATAACAGATTATAGTATGTAAAAAGAGACTAGGAGAATAGAGGTTGAGTGAGGAGATGAAGAATAATAGTACTAAGAGTGGGCCACTGGTCTAAGATTAATTGGTGGGCCCCTAGTGTCCCAGTCCAACACTGCCTGGTGTACATATCACTTATTTCAGGAATTTGTTTTCCTCATGGTCTCCCATTTTAGATTTCCCTTAAACTTTAGATTTTCCCTAAAAACCTTTTCACAAAGCCTTACACCTTTTCACATTCACTTGAGACTATCCCACAAAAGAAGGGACAATGGGAGCTATGTCTAAATGTTGATATTGGCAAGGGCAGAGGATTTATTTTTCTGCATTATGAATTATGTGGTCACACCATTACACCCTCTGTCTGTAATTTAGAAATGTTTACTGGTGAGTATAACTTTTCCTTTTGCCAGACAGCTAGGAAGTACTTTTGATTTCTGCTTCTCTAGTATAACTGGTCAGTTATTTCTTATAATATAAAGACACACATTAGCCCAAAAATGTGTACAGTTCTAGTACTAGTTCTTGGTTTCTTTTCTTTGTTTCATTTATGCAAATAGGCACGTGCTACTATTTTGGCTGTCATGACCCCCCTATTGTAAATTATAAGCATTAGAAATCAAAAAGGAGTTCCATGTCCAAATAATGGGGGAATGTAATATAAGTTGGTAATGGAAAAAATTATCTGCAATGGGAAAAGTTATGCTTTGCCTCAACACATTTTCCTTAGCGTGAATTTAATATAGCTTTTGCAAACCCGGTTCTTATTGAAAAAGTTATGTTTGCTCCAAACACCTTCAAGCACTTCTTAAAAGTTCGTAATTAAAATTTGCAATGCACAGTTAATATTTTACAATGCAATAATAGTTAAAGGAAGAATATTACATAGTGAAATGCACATTTTTATTCTTATTTGTGCAAATTGTCTTTCTCTTTGCAACTTTTATTACATTCCCCCATAAAGGCAGAAAGCTTAAGGCTGAGTGCTTTTATGCAAGTCATGGAACTCTGAGGTAATTTCTGATATCCTAATAATTTACATCAAGGGGTAAATTATGTATTTTGATATACAAGTACTGTTTAAAGGAACAGTTAAGTGTAAAAATAAAAACTGGGTAAATAATAAAGGGGATATAAACCCAAAAATAACTATTATCCAATGAAGGCAACTTTTCAATTTACAATAATTACACATTTTCAATGGTGTTACACTTATTTTACAAATTAAATTTTTATTAAAAGCAAATGTTTAGTGTATCACCCTTAATTCATTTGCCACTCAGGGTCCACGTGTACGTGTGAAAATAACATTGACAATGTATGACAATTTAAATGGAGGTGAAGAGAAATTAAAGTACTTTTAAGGAGAATCCCTGTTCCAGAGAAGAAACAACTCTTTCAGTATAAACTGTAGTTTAATTGATTTGCATTTCCTAAAGGACCTATTTTAGCTACAGAAGATGACATGAGGTTGGTAAATGTTCTAACGTGCAACAATTACCAGCTTTACAAAAAGCAACCATTAAAAAGTCAACAGCTAGGGTCGGGGATCAGTAACCTTTCTTAAGCTTTTAATAAAACGATGTCTCCCAGCAAGAATTCTGGGAATTGAATGTCCATTTCTGCTGTTGAAATTACTTCCATACCGTATATGTTACTTCATTTTAATTTTACAGCTACTAAATATGTCAGTATCTTTGTTATATATAACAATAAGTAAGGAGTATTGGGGAGCACCTCCCATCAAATAGAAAACAACCGATGGTGTGCAAGGTCAAATAATTAAACCAATATAGAAAAGAAAAAGAATTGACCTATTGCTTTGCACCTTCCCATCCCTCTTAGTCCAAAAACACAGTCCTATGTCTACCCCACAACATGTGTTAAAACATAACTTTTAATAAATATCATTAAGAAATAAAAAGAAGTCCAGATTAACCTCATTAAAAATACGTTAGGTACAGGGAGGCGAGATGCCACAGGATAGTGGGTTTAATACAAATCTCTGCAGCAATATATATGCCGAACAATCCCACAAAATAATATGGTGGCGTGTTGTTGTGTACTGGTATCAGCCTTATATACATAGACAATGGTAATCCACCATGCATAGCATCTTATACATTTAATTTGATATTACCGCAGCATATAACTTCTAAGATATTAATATCATAGCAGACTGATGCGTTTAGACCGAAAGAGGCACTATCTAGGTGCGACTCTTAGACTATACTGCCACAATAAAGAGTCGCACCTAGATAGTGCCTCTTTCGTCTAAACGCATCAGTCTGCTATGATATTAATATCTTAGAAGTTATATGCTGCGGTAATATCAAATTAAATGTATAAAATACTATGCATGGTGGATTACCATTGTCTATGTATATAAGGCTGATACCAGTACACAACAACAAGCCACCATATTATTTTGTGGGATTGTTCGGCACATATATCGCCGCAGATATTTGTTTTAAACCCACTATCCTGTGGCATCTCGCCTTCCTGTACCTAACGTTTTTTTTTAATGGTGTTAATCTGGACTTCTTTCTCTTTCTTAATGATATTTATTAAAAGTTATGTTTTAACACATGTTGTGGGGTAGACATATGACTGTTTTTGGACTAAGAGGGATGGGAAGGTGCAAAGCAATAGGTCAATTCTTTTTCTTTTCTATCTTTGTTATATTATAATCAGACTGATATGTGGCAGGCGTTCAGTTATGATCTTTGTTCACTGTGGGGTGACTGGACAGCAGCAGCCATCTCTAATATGCCTGTAATAAATTTAAAAAAATTGGGAAAAGATACGCTGTATTCTCACATGTCTGACCATGTCCCTGATTCGAGTCCAAGAAAGATTAATTTTGTCATTCTATTTTTTAAAACTGATTTCTAGAACCACCCACCGTAAACATAATCTAGTCATGGGATTTTGACCTCAGTCAGTGCTAGGAAATAAGCTATAAATGTAAGCTGTATAGCAGGCTGCTAAAATTAAGGTGTTCAAGCATATAAGGCTTACAGGCCTCCTCCTTGAATGCTACAAGAAAAAAGATGTTGTTCTTGCAGCAATCAATGAGGATGCCTGTATGCCTTATGCTCTGACAACAATTACAGTTTATTTTAAAGATTCATAAAATGGTTGAAATCGAAATATTTGTGTGGATTTTTTTTATTAACCAGTGCTTTATAGTAACGTTTCCACAAAATTGTGTATAGCAACTGGAAAGAACTAAATTAGCATGGTCTCTTGGTCTATTCCAGAAGTGCCCATACTTTACTTATGAGAGGTCTACTTTTAGTGATGTTGTCCCATTATGATCTACATCCATAAAAGCATTGTTAGCATTCTGTTCCATGGAATATATTACTTAAATATTGATTTATGGGAAAATGTATATTGTTATATTTAACAAACAACTATTTCTTATGTAACCTGAACATAATAAATATCTGAATGAAGCATGAAATAGGAGAGTGATCTAGACGAGCTGTTTGTTGACAGTGACTTGAGATCTACTATTCATCAGCTAAAGGTCTACTGGTAGATCCTGACCTACCTTTTGGGCACCCCTGGTCTAAATTTGGTTGTTCAGCAGAAATATTCTGTTACTGAACAAAGCACCAGGCCACATGCACGTTCCTTGTCTTCTGCTGTCTTCTTGTAAGGAGGAATTATTAGACTTGGAAGAAGTCATAATAGATGCTAAGGATGGATGTCATCAGTATGCCTAAAGTAAAGATACATAACATTACAGAACAAGGGCAGGTAATTATGCGACTCAGTGGAGGAAACACTGAGGGTAGGACTTCACAGGCGATTTCTGCATGAAAAAATCACGTTGGATGCGACAGAAATAAGGTAAGAGATGGAAATGTCATATGGAGTCGCAGCGTCGATACGACACAACTGTCTGCAGACGCACCGTCGGCATCAGAGAGTCGCGTCGGATCAATGCTGCGACACCATCTGACCATGCTATTGCCTATTTCTGTCGCATCCGACGTGACACATGCGTTTTTTCACAGCACGTTGGATCGTGTGAAAATCGCCTGTGGAGTCGTACCCTTATGTAAATGGGTATTTTGGTGAAAAATGTAAGAGCTTAGTAGGGCTGCAGGTGCTCTCAGATTACAGGCACAGTTTTTACTGATGTTTTTGCCAACCATATTGATACATGAGCTGAATGAAAGATTTAAGCAGGAGCCTCCAGTGAGAATCCTGTGTGTGTATGGCTTCTGCACTTCAGCATCCTGCTGTTGAAGGATTAAACCGATTAATGTTACTCACAGACGCAAAGCTCTTTTTCTCTCCCTGATGGCTAAGTTCTTTCTCACACATAACACTGTGCTCTCCCTACAGTTTGTGATCAAAACATGCTGAATTATCATACTGAGGTACTACTTTGTAGTCAGGGATGTAACTATACAGTAAGCAGACTATGCCACTGCTGGTGGCTCAGGACATGTAGAGGACCCAATGAGACACAGGCTGCTAAGCTGCTTAAAACTCAAAATCAAGTCATTTACTTAAAGCACAGCAGTGGGCGGTTTTGGGTGCAGTTGACTTTTTTTTTTCACAATTCAAAGTTTTACCATCATGATAACCATCTAGGGGTGATGTGCCTGATATCGCGGGCAATTCATTAATATTGACCCAGTTGCAATTCCATGTGAATCGGATCCAATTTGAAAATGTCTGGTATCAGTCATTTTTAGTGAAATAATATAGTTGTGTGCCCAAAATTTTTGGCACATCTGTGCTGCACCTAATGATACAGGCCACTGTGAGAACCCTGGAGTTACCACCTGATTTGGAGGTAGTGGTAGCTCCAGGGTTTCCCACTGCAAACTGTGTGAATAGATACAGCATTGCTCATTTTGGAAAAGGAGGTAGGAACCTATACAACTATACAGAATTGCAAAGAGCGCATGTTATTAATGTATTATTATTCATTTATAAAGTGACCATATATTTACAGCTACAACATTGCGTACAATGGCTAAAATGTGAAGCGGAAAAGCCAACATAGTTTTTCTCATCTTGTTAGCTTTGTTGTTTGGTTTTTACTCTAATATTCATTATGTATCTCTAATAAAGCTGGGACCACCCATAGGAGGAATTGCATAGAGCTGGCACAGCATCTTGAAAAAGAAAAAAATTGGTAAATATTTAAAATTATTTAACAAATCATTAAAGTATATTACAGAAGTACTCGGTTGAGTACAAATATATTTTAAGATTAACTATACCTGTGAACACTTCTGTAACTATAGAGAAAGCAGACCCCCACAGACACGGGGGGGGGGGGGGAGTGGGGGATAGGGGCCCCCAACTGCAGGGTCTGCTTCATAGATAACCCCCCTGAAGGTTTTTAGAACTGATATAGGCAGTTAGCTGTAGAATAAGGACTACAACATTGGCAGGCATATGTAAGCTGCAGTAATATTTTCGGAGATATGATTAGGAAAAGGTGAGATAAATGAAAACTCAACCTCCCCCTCCCTCTGGTACACATGTTCCACCCTTGCACGTGGCTATGAGCAGCTGACTAGCAGCTGTGTCATATTCCTAATTGTTTCCTTTGCATTGTTGTCTCATTCCACACACAACACACACAACACACACACACACACAACACACACACAACACACACTCGCCCTCTTTTACGGAGAGCTCCATGAAAATGACATCCTGTGCCTTGCCTGCCTTACTTGCAGCTCATATTTCAGTTCATCTCTGATAGAGTGCACGTCACAGCTCACATGCCATCTATTTTTATATATCACCTTTAGTTAACGGATGTCTGTGTTGCCAAGTATTTTTGCACGTTAGTTAACATGACAAGCTGACTGGGATCCACCATGGAAACTTTCAGGATGAGGAGACACTGTTTGTTAAAAACAATAAAAATGAATGGCTTAAAGAAACAGTATTTCTTGTTTTTTAACATTGGTGCAATGAATAGAACTGAATATACCTTTTCCTGTTGTGTTAGGAAACATCTTCTTGCTCAAAACAAGGCAACATTTGAAAATGAAACTAAAAACTTTAACCAAATTTCTGACAAAGAGCATTACTTGGTGACTTATTGGATTGAATACATAGTAAAAAAAAAAAAAAAAGCAGGCAGCATTTTTAGTTTTCATTTTTGAAAATATACATCAGAGAGTTACATTTCCGAACAGTATATGTTGACCCACAGCCGAATCCCAGTGCGGCCATGTTCCTTAGAGGATGAGAATTTACATGTGTAGCACACCCGTGGGTGGGCCTGAGAATTGTGTGAGTAGTGTAACTTGCTGACCATGTACCCTGGATACCCTTAAGCTGTGGGCAACTCCCAACCAGGATGAAAGTGACTGCAGTCCAGAGAGTTTCTTTTAACAAGTAACTTGTTTATTGAAGAATTGCAGTGGTTCTGTCTCACAGCAGTCAGCATGTCTTCAAAGATATTCAGTGCAAATAGTGGAAATCCTTTACACTTGGTATACTTAGTAGTAGTAAATCCCTCTCAGGGCGTAGTGCAGCCTGTCTTGGTGATTTTGCCCAGTACTAGGGATCCCACGCGGTATCTTGCTCCTCTTACTTTCCCTGCTCCTGAGCTCACCCACTTGTGTCTCTGTCTGGCGGCTTGATCATTGCATGGGTGCTAACCTCAATTATTTTCCTTGTTGGAGCCAGAAAGCTGCTTGCTAAATACACTGCCTCTAACATTTACTCCTAGAGCGACACTTACACAAACTTCTGACACTAAATTACACTGTCCCTACCTTGGGGCCTGTCACCTGATCAGACCCACTTCTTTACCCACCTCCCTGCAAGGTGGGATCCAAGAAGAGAGCCCTGAGGACAAGTGTTCTCCTTTTATACTTTTAAACACTGCCACCCACTGGGCAAACCCTGATCTAGCTCAATTACAGTGAACAGAGGAAAAGGGAATCCGAGGACCACTTGGTGTTCAAATACAGGGAAACTGCCTGAGTGAAACCATACCTAAACAGCAGGGTCTGTACACATGTGTAATCTGGAACCCCGTTGCCCCTAGCCATTGCCTCTAGTGCTCATACCTTTATTCTTAGACAATTCATGGCAAGAGCAAAAAGAAGAAAAAACTTTTAAAGGGGGGGGAAATTGTTAGTAAAGAAAAAATTACAATTTCTCATGGTTTCCAGGGGTTGAATCCGAAAACGTTGCAGGTTTCAGGCATCAAATCCGAAGAAGTTTTCTGCGACAAATCAGAAAAATCTGTACGATTTGGATTTTTTCAAGATTTTATAATTTTCAAGAAATTTACTGAAAATGTTATTGATAACCAGGGGGGAAAGTCAGTGCGGATTTGGTCTGAGTAGTTTTCAGAAAATAGTGAGAACTTTTCAGATTTTGATAATAACCCCCTAAGAGTGCTTAGTTACACAGATAATCATACAACAGGTTCATGTTTGCATGTTGTAGGCTTATGTTCTCCTTCCTGCTACATGGAAAAGAGGCGCTACAATTTTGAAATTGACCTTGACTAATTTTAAGAGCATTCCAAGTTATATGAATGTCTGACTCAACATGTTACATATTTTGCCCCAGCAATAAATGAAGTATTACCATGCAACTGCTTAGAAATATTTGAAGTGCTATGTGCACACTTTGACACTTGTCAGTGGCGTAACTAGTTGTTACTGGGCCCCATAGCAAATTCAATTTAGGGCCCCAAAATATTTATAAGTTGGCCTATTGTACCAAGATATATTAAAATTGCTAATTAATTAGTGTCTCACTGGGTCCCCTACACTCCTGGGCCCCCCTGCAACCGCAGGGTCTGCTTCCTCTATAGTTACGCCCCTGGGTATAGTTGAGGGGTTTAGTGGCTGATCAAACATTTCTTAAACAATGTACACACCCACAAGCCCCAACGTGCATTCACAGGAAGTGACGTAGTGTGCGCGCTTGGTAGGAAGTGAAATCATGTGCTTTACATGACTTTCTACCTGTCGCGATCGCCGCCCGGAGCAGGTCCAGGAGCTCCGGGCGGCGCGTCCTCTCCTGCCGGCGTCGCTCCCAAAATGGCGGCGCCCATGGCCGCCACGTGGGTAAGCGGCGCCGGCGCGATGACGTCAGTGCGCAAGAGCGTCAATGGCGCCAAATTCAAAATAAAAAGACGATCTAGACGCCAGAATGGCGCCCAAGAACTTCCAAACACATGGAAGTTCCCTTATTCCCATTGTCTACTCCTCTCCGTGTCATTGCCATTGACGACAGACCCCTGGAGGCTGAATTTATCTCCGTGACGACTGGGGAATTTCCTGTGCAGGTTGGGACGCTGCATAAAGAAAGACTTTCGTTCCTAATTATTTCCTGCCCATCCGTTCCAGTTGTTTTGGGTCTCCCTTGGCTGCGCCTGCATAATCCCTCCATTGATTATACCGCAGGACAGATTTCCCGTTGGAGCCCATTTTGCCAGCAGCACTGTCTTCCTGCTGAACCCCTCCAGAGGGTGAATATCTCTTTGTCGGATCTGAAGTCTCTACCCCCCTTTTACAAGGAATTTGCTGATGTATTCTGTAAGAAGTCTGCAGAATTCCTTCCTCCACATCGACAATACGATTGTCCTGTCGATCTCCTGCCTGGAACCATGCCCCCTAGAGGTCGTACTTATCCTCTCTCTCCAGCGGAGACCACTGCCATGAAGCAGTATATCCAAGAAAATCTCCAGCGGGGGTTTATTCGCCCTTCCACTTCTCCTGCTGGGGCTGGATTCTTCTTCGTGGAAAAGAAGGATGGAGGCCTACATCCTTGCATCGACTACCGGGGTCTTAATAAAATTACCGTTAAGAACCGGTATCCCTTGCCCTTGATTGCCGAACTCTTTGACCAACTGAAGGGGGCTAAAATCTTCACTAAGTTGGATCTCCATGGGGCGTATAACCTTATCCGTATCCGGGAGGGTGACGAATGGAAGACAGCATTCAACACTCGGGACGGGCACTATGAGTACCTCGTAATGCCCTTTGGTCTCTGCAATGCTCCCGCTGTCTTTCAAGAATTCGTGAACAACATTTTCCGGGATCTCTTGGGAAAGTTTGTGGTCGTGTACCTTGATGACATCCTGATTTTCTCCAAGGACCTTACAAGCCATCATTCCCAGGTGAAGGAAGTACTCTCTCGTTTGAGGAAGAACTCTCTCTTTGCCAAACTGGAGAAATGTGTGTTTGAAGTGTCCAAGATCCCTTTTCTGGGCTATATCATCTCCCCAGAGGGTTTCGAGATGGATCCTGTGAAAGTGTCAGCTATCCAAGAGTGGCCCCTACCACTGAGCACTAAGGCAATCCAGAGATTCATTGGTTTTGCCTATTGCTCCTATCCTGGCCCTCATCCGAAAAGGGGGTAAACCCAGCTCATGGCCTCCGCCTGCTATAGAAGCCTTTCAGTCCTTGAAGGATGCCTTCACTTCTGCTTCGGTTCTCCGCCATCCTGATCCGGAG
Source organism: Xenopus petersii (assembly GCA_038501925.1). Lineage (NCBI taxonomy): Eukaryota > Metazoa > Chordata > Amphibia > Anura > Pipidae > Xenopus > Xenopus petersii. The sequence continues at coordinate 42,168,163 of CM076677.1, forward strand.
TTACCTTTCTTCATCGAGGTAGATGCTTCTGAAGTTGGAGCTGGAGCTATCCTGTCCCAAAGACACCCCTCTGATGGGAAGTTGCACCCAGAAGTTTTCTCCTGCAGAACAAAATTATGATGTAGGAAATCAAGAACTCCTGGCTGTTAAGCTTGCCTTAGAAGAGTGGCGTCACCTCCTTGAAGGTTCGTTGATCCCAGTCTACACGGATCATAAGAATCTTGAGTTCATTCAATCTCTCAAGAGGCTGAGTCCCAGACAAGCAAGGTGGTCTCTCTTCTTCTCTCGATTTAACTTTGTCTTGACTTTTCGCCCTGGCTCCAAGAATCGGAAAGCCGATGCTCTGTCTCGAAGTTTCACTCCGGTGGATCGTACTCCTGAGAGATTAGAGCCTATTATTCCTCCTGTCAAGATCATGGCTTCATTGTATCCTCAGTTTGCTGATCAAATTCTGGCTGGTCAATCTTCTGCCCCTCCTGATACCCCCATTGGAATGGCTTTTGTACCTCCTGAACTTCGGCTACCTATCCTGCAACAGACTCATAGTTCCAAACAAGCTGGACATCCTGGTCCTGTTAGAACTCTTGAACTTTTACGTCGTCTAGTTTGGTGGCCGACAATCCGTAAAGATGTCAAAGACTTTGTTTCTGCCTGTATCGTCTGTGCCACTTCCAAATCCAGTCATTCTCGCCCCAGTGGGTTACTACAACCATTGCCAGTTCCCTCTCGTCCTTGGACACACTTGGCTATGGACTTCATTGTTGAACTTCCTCCCTCCGGTGGGAACACAGTGATCTGGGTTGTCATTGACCGCTTTAGCAAGATGGCCCACTTCATTCCTCTACGGAAGCTTCCATCTGCAGTGGAGTTGTCACAGTTGTTCATCCAGTTCATTTTTCGCCTGCATGGCTTCCCGGCCGAGATCGTTTCTGACAGAGGGTCCCAATTCACTGCAAAGTTCTGGCGTTCCCTGTGCAAAGATCTGGGTATTAATCTTCAGTTCTCCTCAGCTTATCATCCCCAGACGAATGGAGCGGCTGAGCGAGTGAACCAAGCCTTGGAACAGTTTTTGAGAAACCACGTTTCCCTTTGTCAAGATGATTGGTCTGATCTCCTCCCGTGGGCGGAATTTGCTCATAACAATGACTGCCACACTTCCACTGGAAGGTCCCCATTTATGTCGGTGTATGGTCAACATCCTCAAGCCTTCCCACAAGACTTTGTGTTGTCCGATGTTCCGGCCGCTGATGACCATGCAGCCCACATGTCTGCTATTTGGGCCGCAACCAAGTCCAACCTGGAGAAGAGTGCTCTGGTTCATAAGACGTTTGCAGATCGTAGACGTAGACCCTCTCCTCCCTACAAGGTCGGTGATAAAGTCTGGTTGTCTTCCAGGAACATTCGGTTGAAGGTACCATCTCCTAAGTTGGGTCCGAGGTTCGTAGGTCCTTTTTCCATCCTGGAGGTGATCCTGTGGCTGTCAGACTTCAGCTTCCTCCTGAGATGCGAATTCCCAACGTGTTTCATTTCTCCTTGGTGAAACCCGCTACCTCCAACCGCTTTTCTGTTGTACAGCCTCCTCCTCCTACTATCTCTGTGGATGGTCAACAAGAATATGAAGTGGAGAAGATCCTTGACTCCAGAATCTCCAGGGGGTCTCTTCAGTACCTCATCAAGTGGAAAGGCTTTGGCCCTGAAGAATGTTCCTGGGAGGGACGCTCTGATGTCCATGCTCCTCGTCTGGTGAGGGAGTTCCACTCCAAATTTCCCCAGAAGCCAAGTCCTGGTGGTCCGGAGGCCCCCCGTGAGGGGGGGGTACTGTCGCGATCGCCGCCCGGAGCAGGCCCAGGAGCTCCGGGCAGCGCGTCCTCTCCTGCCGGCGTCGCTCCCAAAATGGCGGCGCCCATGGCCGCCACGTGGGTAAGCGGCGCCGGCGTGATGACGTCAGTGCGCAAGAGCGTCAATGGCGCCAAATTCAAAATAAAAAGACGATCTAGACGCCAGAATGGCGCCCAAGTATAGGTATACTTCCCTGTGTGCCTTATTACCTAATCCTGTTCCTGCTTTGTATCCTGACCCCTTTGCCTGGACTTTGGACTTTGTTGTAATCTGCCTGCCTGTGAACTCTTGCCTGGATCCTGACTATTCTTCGTTTAACCCTTTGGACACCGCGACCTTGTTCCCTCAAGAGGGCTTCCTCCTTGATCCTGACAACCTCCCTGGAGGGAGCTCCCGGCTCCCTGACACTACCATGCTTAAGCCTAACTCCCATCCAGGTACCCCCTTGCTCCCTCTCTTCTGCTGCCAGGTTTAGTAGGCAAGTATCTGGAGGCAGGAGGGAGAATTTCTATTTTTTTTTTTTTTTTTTACTATATAGGCTCTCTTAAAGCTGCCCTCTAGGCACAGGCCCTTGGGGACCTTTATATAATACAGCTCAGTAGGTTATCATGGAGAGATTGGGTGAGGTATATGAAACCCAGCCCATTTGTTAATGGCATTCCAGTTCATCCCATAGTAGTCCTGTTTGGTTGAGGTCAGGGCTTTGAGTGGTCAAGTTCTTCCGCTCCCATCTCACCAAACAACGTCTGCATTGGTCATTTTGTGCATTGGGTTATATTCTTGCTGAAACAGAAAAGTAAAATGTATTTTTTTAACAGAAAAAAGGAAATTGTTTCTAAATTAGATTTAACTCCATAATTTGGAGCTTTCTGGATAATGGTTTTGCGGATAATGGGTCCTATACCTATACCTTGATCTTGCTCTAGCTCTTTTTTTTGTCAATAATCATGGGTCCCGGGATATTTGCAGCATTTTCCAGTGCCATAGGACAGAAATAACCAGTGGTCTAAGTGGCCACAAGTGTTGCAATTCGATATTTAAAGTTTTTCTTATGAGGTGTGCTTATGAGGTCTTTAATAGTATCTAAGCAGGTATGCTTACCAACAGGACAACTGTTATTGGTATATGAAAGTATTAAGGGCTAGGGTTGCCATCTGTTCGGTTTTGACCCGAACAGTTTGGGTTTTTCTAAGGCCTGTTCGGGTTTCAACTTTCTGTTTGGTTTTCAGCCTTGTGAAACCTGAAAAATAATCTTCCCAATAAATGAAAAACATTTAAAAGATACAAGGCTTAGTTATTATCAAGAGTAGATCAATTTCTTATTTCAGAAACAAAAAAAGCAAATCAATCAAAAATAAGAAATGAATTTTCAAAATTAGCATTGCTGTATTTCATGGCTTTCTGGATAACTGATTTCTGCATAATAGATCCCATGCATGTTTACTCATCAGGCAGACTATAGATAGTGAGAGGGTTGCTAGCCATGTGGTTTTTATAGCTAGCCATTGCGTTTTTCAAAGGGATGTCTGTTCAAAATTTAAACTCTGATTTAAAACATTGAGAATACTGGACTGAAATCCAGTCAGTTGCATCTAAGTGATGCAATATCCCAATTCCAGCGTCATAACTCCACTGACATCATTGTGCCTGCCTCTGATATCATCATGCCTACCCTAACATCACTGCCCCACCCCCAATGCTATCTGCCCAGCCCTTTTTGTTCTGGTTTAGCGGCTGGCAAAGGTGGTAACCCTATTAAGGGTAGATGAGGGAGAGAATGACTTGAATGAAAACGGAGATAAAATTGGGGTGGAAATGTGTATATTAAAGGGTGCAGTAATCTACAGTAAATATAATTATTAAAAAAAAAAAAGAAATTACTAAGATTTGTTAGACATAATTTTGCCCATGTGAGCAATTCTGTACCTAAATGGGCAAAGTTTTGCCCTGGAAAATTATGAGATGTTTGTTTTTAGTATTCTAACAGCAGTAGCTAACTGACTATTGTTTGCTAAGCCTGTGCTTTGCATTATCCAAGGCTTCAGGTCAGGGCTGTAAATAAGGGTCGGCAGAAGAGGCACGTGCTTAAGGTGCAAAGGTGGGGGTCCTAGGCACATACCTCTTCCATCGCTTACCCCTAGCCCTGAGCCTCATTGCTGCACAGTTGCTGCCCACTCTACCTGTAGATCATATGCATGCGCGCACTCATGCATGCACAAGGGGAGGTAATTTGGCCTAGGGCAGACGGACCTGCTTCAGGTCTGTGTTTTATAGTATTGACATATACAGCAGAGTAGTACAGTGATAGCTTGTAATAAAGGTGGCGATAGACACACCGATTATATTGTATGAAACTAATTTTCGTATGATATGCAGTTTGTGTATGGTAAGAGAGGAGCCGACCAATATTGGCAGAAGATTTGGATATCATCAGTCAGGCTGGCCAGAAAATTTTGACGCCTTTGAAGGCACGCAAACATCGGCCATTGTTAGGGCTGATTAGTCAGATACAAGTAGATTTCTATTGTTTCTACCTGTATATCTGACAATTTAGCTTGACGTGTTTGTATTGAAACAACAATCTTTCCTGGAAAGACGTTTTCCAGGAACAATCTTATTTGTATAGTCTGTGGCCACTGAAAAAACACCATGTGGGGCAATGTAATAATAAAACAATGCTTGGGCAGGTTTTGAGACCCATAGCAAGCCATCTGATGATTGCTTTCATTACCCAGCCTGCAGTAGGCCATTAAAGGAACAGTAACGGCAAAGCATGAAAGTGTTTTAAAGTAGTTAAATATAATGTACTGTTGCCCTACACTGGTAAATCTGTTGTTTGCTTTAGAAACACATCTCTAGCTTTTATAATCAAGCTGCTGTGTAGCCATGGAGGCAGCCATTCAAGGGCAAGCTACACAATAGATAACAGGTTAGTTCTGAAGAATCTCATTGTATACTACAGAGCTTATCTGCTGTCTATCCTGTGCCTTTTCTCATTTTTCCAGCTTGAAGGCTGCCCCATGGCTACAGCAGTTTGTTTATATAAACTATATTAGTGTTTCTGAAGCAAACACACCAGTTTTACCAGTGCAGGGCAACAGTACATTATATTTCTGTCACTTTTTTGGGGGGTTACTGTTCCTTTAAATGCTAAAGACTGACTGTTGCTGAGGATTACTAGACATCTGAAATGGCGTTCCATTAGGACTTTATAAGAAAATACTACGATCCAGTGCTGTATTAGGTTTTGTGTGCCACATAGAGACCACTGCTAATGCGCCTGGAGCTTTTGTACCAGTAATGATTACCTTGCGCGACACTTCTGTACGCTAAATAAGCATCAATGCTAATGCTATATTCTAGATGAAAAGATTTCCAGACGGTTGGGCTGGTTACTGTTGCCTCTGGGTGTATGCTCTCGCAGTTCTGAGCTGGTCATATGACAGATGTTTTATTACGTTGTGTTTTCTAAAAGTATATTTATGTAAAAAAAAAAGTACATACATAATAATGATTGCAAAACTATCAAAGAAGGCACATTTTGTATCAATTGATAAAAAACATCTTTCCTGTCTTTTTTTTTTTTAAAATAGCATTTTTAGGAATGTAAAACAATTATTTTTGTTGTCCTTCTAAACACATTTAAATCTTACTGCCCCCATCTGGCCACTTACAGGTATTTATTCAGATGCTTGCAGTTTTCATAGACAAGCTTCCTGCCCGGTCCCAGCAATTACAACTGAATTGCATGGTGTGTTTACAGCCAGCAATTTCTCTCCCTATATAAGAAAAAAAAATCAAATTTTATTGTATAATTAGAATGCTAGTTTACTTTGGTGATCAGTATCCTGGATCTCTTTCACTGAACTACAACAAAGAAATGATATACATTGAACTTTACATCCCCTGATTTTAACCATTTGTTGGGCATTTTGTTTTCCGACTGACCTATATTTTATGCATGAAACATTTCCCTGGATGCTACACCATTTTTTCCTGGTCCCCTGAAAAACACAAAATGGGAGGGATTCTACAGTACATTGGAGGTTGTAGTTAACAGCTGGAAACCCACAGTTTGCTGAACCCAGTTGTAATATTGCTGTCATGCTGTCAAGCATCCTGTTCTAGTTCCATTCTTGTTGTCAATCTTGCAGTTGCAGATCCTGTTTTGTAGTGGCCTTATGTAAGACAGATTCAACCCCAAGTAGCCAATGCTAGACAGAATGAGCACACATGCACAGGCCCGGATTTGCGGCAAGGCCGCATAGGCCCGGGCCTAGGGCGGCAAAAAAATAGGGGCGGCATGCCGCCCAGCCGCATTATGGGGACGCATGCGTCCCCATTCAATTACAGCAGCTGCGCCGGCGTGTATTTGCCGGCGCGCTGGGAAGGGGAGGTGTGGGCGGGCGCTAGGACCGCGCGGCCGCCTGGTCGGACCGCGCGGCCTAGGGGCGGCAGTCAAAGAAATCCGGCGCTGCACATGCAGAAAGACTAAGGTTTTTCAATCAAAATTAGCTACGTCATTTTAATTTTCTCCTGGCTATCTCCATCTGCTATTTCTATATTTTCTGAAATCTGTAATGGGTAGCCTATATACAAATACCTATGCTGATATAGGTTAATCTGGTTATGTCTGTTTCATTACAGACTTGTCTCCAGTGACTGCTGGCCACACCATTTGTGGTTGGAGTTGATTAGGCATTGCCTAAATTGTCTTGTTTATCAAAATTCAAATGTTACTAGGTATGAACTAAGAGATTCATAAATATAATTTTATGTTGCTATATTTTTCCAAACTTTTGATAATATTTCTGTCTCAGCTTGTAGATTTAGTCTTGGCTAAGCAGTCCATCTCTTTGGCAGATGGTCCACAAGTCCCTTAGGACTTCAATAATGTTATAATCTTATTGCAAAAAGCTTAAAGGGTGTGACTTTACAGCCCAGGGCATGGCATGATATCATTGGAGTAGGACCAGCTCAATGTAGCTGGAAAATGGAACTTTCCGTAGAAGGGGAAATATGTACTTTTAGCTTGTACAGAAACTCAATATAAATCTTTGGCAGCTATTGCACAATTTTGCAAGAGAGTGATCCAAATATATGAGTACATGCATAGAGGAGACGCTTAGAGCTGAACTCCATGGGCGCCTTTGTCAGTTCACCTTGGATCAACAAAACGCAGGGGATAATTCAGATGAAGTTGCAGGCAGCAAAATCTAATTTGTCTGAATGAAAAGTAGCAGGTAAGAACTATACTCCATCTAAAACCACACAACTGTCAGATGTGACTGCAGAAAGCTGCGTCTTCATCTGACAGTCTTATCGTGTGGTTCTTACTTGCTACTTTTCGTTCAGTCCAATGCAATATTGCCTGCAACTTCATCCGACTTGTCTCCTGCGTTTTGTCGATCCGAGATGATCCGACAAGACACCGTGGAGTTCAGTCCTTAATGCTATTATCTTTTCAAAAATGCTGCATTTTGTGGTGTATCTTTGTAAAACCTTATACTATTGCTAGTTTTGATGTTACAGATGGTTCAATGCAAAAGATTAATGTATTAACAATTATATAGAGAGAGAGAGAGAGAGAGAGAGAGCGATAGAGATATATATATATATATATATATATATATATATAAATATTATTTTTACCTATGTTGTACATAGACTATAAGCTTATTAGCATTCTCATATATCATAAGATAATCATTTAGAAAACTTTTTATAATCTTTTCCTATTTTTAACAGGCTGGTACTGGGGAAATATGACTGTTGATGAGGCAAAGGAAAAGTTGCAAGATGCTTCAGAAGGAACTTTTCTGGTTCGAGACAGCTCACATACAGACTATCTTTTAACAATCTCCGTAAAAACGTCAGCAGGGCCAACCAACTTACGTATAGAATACCGAGAAGGGAAATTCCGACTGGACTCGGTAGTCTGTGTAAGATCTAGACTAAAACAGTTTGACAGTGTTGTCCATCTTATCGAGTATTATGTTCTGTTGTCAAAAAATAAGAAGATAGAGTCTGAAACGCTTCCAAACAGAACAGTCCACCTGTGGCTGGTGAAGCCACTATACACATCTACTCCGTCCTTACAGCATCTCTGTAGAATGACTGTCAACAAATGTACCAACAAAATCGATGAATTGCCATTACCAATGAGACTGAAAGAGTATATTACAGAATATCGTTACCATGTATAGATGTTTTGCTGAACATCAGTTAAGCATGGAGAACATCTTCTTCCAAATATAGAAAAAAATGTTAATTATCAGTTACCTGCACCGTTCTAAGTGGTTAAAATAATCAGTGTCGTTTCATTTCAGTAAGAGAATTTACTTGATGGCAATGAAAAACTTCACAAAACACATCGCTTTTGCAGCACTTCTTAAATCCACTTTATCTTCTACTTTTTTTCACTTCAATGAAATCATGGGGATCAGTATGCTCTGATTTTTGAGCATTGGATGTTGATAAAATGCATAATCTGACAGGCCAAAAAGTATTTTGCTTTTCCAGTTCCTGTGTTTCCGCGTGAATGCTGCCTGACAATAATGGATTAAAGTGGCCAAAGTTCACTTCGGTGCCAAAGAAACTGTGTATCCCATCTTTCAGCCAGTAATTTCAGACCCTGGGTCTTTATTGTTGCACTAAAATTGCCTCAGAAAATCGAAATTTAGCTGATGGGATCAAATACGTGACTAATGGGATCAAGGTTTTTTTTTGTCTGTCTACTGTGCAAAGCTGAAATAATTATTCAGAAAACATTTCTCTGCATGTTTGTGTGTATATGTATATATGTACCACATATAGACAATAATATCATATTCTAACAATGAAACAAAATATTTAAAGGTGAGTGCCAAAAATCAGGATGGCGTATAATAATACATGGTTGTAGCTTGCATGCTGAACTGTACATTCTATCAATAGAAAATAAGGCAACTAGAAAAGTACATGTATATGCACAATGGCACAGAAGCCTCAGACAGCTGAAACTTGCATTTCTGTGCCTTGCTCTAAATATTGGTGCTATTGTAGCCTATAATCTAATAGAAGGAAATATGGATATGCAAACTGAGTTGTGCTTCATAAGAGAAAGACATAAGGTGTCAATGCCTCTCTCTCTCAGCAGATTGATACCAAATGTAATGGTGTCCACTGACCATATGTTGCAGTCTTTCATTTTTTGCATAAAGTTCATCTGTATATATATATATATATATATATATATATATATATGTGTGTGTGTGTTCTTAGATTTACTGTCAAATTCGGGTAACAGAGTTCATTTAATTTGATTTCACTAATTGCACCTGCAAGCTTTTGGAAAATAGTCTGTGCATGCAATGGAGAAAGACTGCCTTTAAAGGAAAAGGAAAGGTTAAAACTAAGTAAGCCTTATCAAAAAGGTCCATCTAAATATACCAGTAAACCCCCAAAGTAATGTTGCTCTGAGTCCCCTGTCAAAAGAAACACTGCATTTCTTTCCTTCTATTGTGTACACATGGGCTTCTGTATCAGACTTCCTGCCTTCAGCTTAAACCTCATTGCCCTGGGCAAGAGCATGCTCAGTTTGCTCCTCTTCCCCCACCCCTCCCTTCTCTACTGTAATCTGAGTCCAGAGCAGGGAGAGACTCAGGCAGGAAGTGATGTCACACCACATTAATACTGCAGCTCCTATTCTAAACAAACAGAGAGTTTCTAGAGCTTTTTACTCAGGTATGGTAAAATATTCTGCAGAATAAAAAAAGCATTCTAGCTTGCACTATTGCAGCTAATCTATTGGCAATAAAATGCCTCTGTAGCTTTCCTTCTCCTTTAAGACTAAAGGGCAACAGAGAACGCCCAGCCCCACAGTCATACCATGCAGCTTGCTTGTTTTAGCATTTACCTGATGGGTCTGGTTGAATTGCACAGTAGTATGTCAGTAACTCCAAAAGCTTACCAATGGTGGCTATTGTTTACTATCATTGCTTATTAGCACAAGGCACCTTCCACATTCATTGAGGTGGGCACTGGGAAATCTTCTGACTCAATAAGGCATTGCATGGAATGTACAATGTCATGCCTAATAGTGTTTACCTTGCCAAGAACAGCAGTTTGCTACTACTAGGGAAAGCTGCTGTGCTTACTGATAATGAGTGGTTATGACAGTAGAATCGTATCTTTGTGTAAAAAGACTTTTCTTCATGTGAAGTTTATGTACAATGTTGAAACCGTGGAGTTTTGATTGTTATTGAATAGTTTGCTACTTTAAGGTGCCTCGTGTCTTAAGGCTCCAGTAGACAGCCATTTAAAGGGGAGTCTAATATTAAAATGCATACTGAAGCACTTGGATAAAATGCTTTTCAGTAGCAAATATGAACTGTAGCCCTCAAGTGACAGTAACAGGCAAAAATATAATGTTTCTAAACGGGGAAAAACATCAGTTTTAACATCAATTCGATCCATTCTAATATTAAAAGGTGCATAAGTTCCCTATCAGGTACAAATGATTAACGGTGTAGTAAACAATATTATTGTTCCCTCCCAAAATTAACTGCATCAACCTCCTTTAAAAGCGCTACAGAAATTTAACTCAATAATCATTCAATGGTTTGGCCAAATAATAAACAGAATCCAAAGCCCTAATTTGCTAATTAAGGAAACACATTGCATCACGTGTGACGAAAAATACATATCATTTGTCCAGAGCTTTAAAGTTCCATAATCTTTAAGTGATTGTATTTGGCTCAGCAGAACATTAAAGTAATAATAGTCATATGCAGATCCCTAAAGAATTGCTAAAATGTAACTGTATCCTGTACCAAAGTCTGGATTTGGTGCATCCCTACAAATAACTCCTGTGGATGACCAGTTTGAATGTATTGCTGCCTAGATTTGGTCACTGATAACTGTAATTGATCTTGTGCAACTCCTGCTTGCCTTCTCTGCAGAGGAAAGATGCAGTCCACAGCCTACCACTGAGGGGACCTGAGGCTGCTGGCTGATTTGGTTAAGGTTGGGAGGCAGTAGGAACCAATAGTGAGACTCTGTTCTTTTGCAGATGATGGCACTACATATGCCATAATTATTTGCAAGCTTAAGCAAAAGCTTTGGGATGGGCTTGAACCTTTCTGCTTGCCTTCTCTGGACTGGAAACAGTTTACCCAAGTAAGCGTGGGCCACTTCCCCTGTCAATGGAATTTTATATCTTTCAGCAAAAAAATACATAAGCATTTATTGCACATTTTTAATACTACACTCAACTACAACATATGCAGGCTTGCGTAAGCGTGAGATAACCTTATATTTTTGTCTGTTTTTGCATCTGTCTGTTTTGGAGGCTCAACTTGAGCACTATAGATCTACAAATTCTTGGCACTATATTCAGTAATTACCAGAGTCCATGAATTTTCATGGATCTATGTAAATGCAGCTATAAAGTTGCATTGTTTTAGTGTAATCTGCTGGGAATATCAGCAGTTTCTTTTATTGTCTACAGTGTAGAATTTTCTTTTTTTTCAAACATGTCTATTTAAAAAGTGTGTATTCTCTGCTGTAACTATAAAACAATAAATTTCAACCTATTAAATAAAATGTGTATTGTAAAACTCTGTGTGAAAAACGTCAAAGTACTTTTTTCTTGGGGATCAAAAGCCTGCCAATGTAAAATAAAACCAGTAGCACTCTGATAACTGTGAAAAATGAATCTGTGGTTTATTTAGCCCAAATGCATATAAACTAAGGACAACGTTTCGGGCTCCACTGAGCCCTTTATCAAGCCTAATGTGCCAAATGCAAACACAGTGTTATATAAGGTATAAAAGTGGGATGGACTTGAAACCTCACCCATTCACAGTGACATCATTTAAAATAGTGTAAAATTAGTCTCTTTAAAAGTCCATATTGTAGTCCAATCTTGAGAATCTTCATGCCTAAGTGGATGTACATGGTGAGAGATAAAAAACAGCCAGACGGGACAATCAGCAGAACGTCTCTGATATGGTTTTGACTGCCACACAATTTATGTTCAATATTGAGTTACAATTTTTTTCCCGTAATTTACGTCTAAAAAGTCACTTTGCCAAAATGCCTGTGAATATACAGTATCTGAGGAAGTTAGCAATGCTGGTTTAGGCCACTCACAATTGTCTTTAAAGAAATCAGGCTTACGTAATAGAAGCATGTTTATACCACCAACCAGCTATAATGTTGTAGAGGCTTATGCTAAACTGGTAACTAAAGATAAAGAGAATTTCAAAAGTAAATTGAAATGTAATCCTTGGATGGGTAGCAAGATTAATCTTACATACAAAGAGAGATCATGTCTTAATGAGTTAAGTAAGAACAAAGAAATAACTGTAAAACCCGCAGATAAAGGGGGAGCACTGGTGATATTCAACACGAAGGATTATATAGGAGAAATCATTGAAGGAGAAGGAAAGGCTACAATTAAGTAAGCTTTATCAGAAAGGTCAATATAAATACACCAGTCCTCTGTCAAAAGAAACACAACATTTCTTTCCTTCTATTGTGTATAGATGGGTTTCTGTATCAGACTTTCTGTTTTCATCTTAAACCTCGAGGGCTAGGGCTTGAGCATGCTCAGTTTTCTCCTCTCCCCCTCCCTGCTGTAATCTGAGCCTAGAGCTATGACTGAGCAGGGAAACTCAGGCCGGATGTGATGTCACACCAAATGAATATGGCAGCTGCTATCCTAAACAAACAGAGTGTCTAGAGGTGTATACTCAGGTATGGTAAAGCATTGTACAGAATAAATAGTGTTATAGCTTGCACTAATGTGGCTAATCTATTGACAATAAAATGCTTCTGCACCTTTCCCTCTCCTTTAAACAATTATTTGATATAGAAGTATATATAGTGAATAATGTACCCCCTACTGTAATTTATAAAGATATTATTAGTCACCGAGGAGTTATGTGTCACAACTCCGAGGTGCTTATAATATATTTATAAATTTTTAGGGGGAACATTATTTATTATAATCTACAGTTTCTAAGTACAATTTTTATATCCTGTCTTTGCTTTTTACAAAATGCATTACTTTTTTTTTGCTGTTGTCCCTCCTTGTTGATTTAAGTACCTGTATTTCTTTTGCTTTCTGTAGATTATTTTGCAGGTGCCTGCTCTGTGTGATGACATTCTGCAGCATCAGAGATGGGGGTCGGGGCAAGGGAAGAAGAGGTAGTGAGACTTGATATAGTGGTAGGAGGAGCGAGTGAGACTTGTGATTGTGGATGGGAGGGGGAGCGTGATTTGAGATGATTGATGGGAGGGTCGAGCGAGACTTGCCATAGTGGACGGGAGGGGGAGCGAGAGTGGAGCGGGAGGCAGCTGCAGCCAGGAGACGTGAGAGGAAGGAAAGAGCAGCCGATAGATGGGAGGCAGTGAAACAGGTGGAGCGTGTTACATGTGGGCGAAGCAAGGAAGTCTGACGCTTGAAAGCCAAGCTGGCTGGAAACAAGGGTACAGGATAGAGCAGCAGCTACAAGTGCTGTCTCTTTAAGTTTATAAACGGCACGTTCTGACGCCAGAACACGCTGTTTATAAGGATATAATTTACAGTCTGGTCCCATAGGGAAATGACCAGACTGTAGATTATAAAGCTGTAACAAATAACTCATTAACAGCCATACAACAGTATATATCCAATATTATTTATGAAGCCCATGACAATGGTTTAATTGAGGATGACCTAAAAGAATCCCTATTACACCAGTTTTTTACATTCTACCAAAAATCCATAAAAATCTTCGATACCCCCCCCCAGGGATACCAATAGTGGCGGACACTGATTCGGTTTTAAGTCCACTTGCTATTTATTTGGATAAAATACTCCAACCTCTGGTACAGGCAACCAAATCTTATGTAAAGGATTCAACTCATGCATTGAATATACTTAACACACTTGAACTCCCGGAACACACAATAATACTAGGCAGCTTTGATGTGACAAGTCTATACACCTCAATCTCACATGAGACTGGCGTAAGAGCCGTTAGACATTACCTTGACCAAACACATTACACTGAATTACAAACACATTTTTTATTTATGTTTTAGAGATTGTGTTACATCAAAATTATTTTTATTTGGAGACCAATATTACATTCAACAATGGGGTACAGCTATGGGTAGCAATGTAGCAGCCACATATGCTAATTTATATATGGCATACATTGAATAGAAATTTATTTACACTAGCCGTCTTTACCAGAAACATTGTCTCTTATACTTACAATATATAGATGATCTCTTGATCCTATGGAATGGAGATACTGAGAGCTTGAATATGTTCCAGGAAGAACTAAATAATATTGAAACATCTTTGAAATTTACTTGCACTTGTCACACTGAAACACTAAATTTTCTTGATGTAAAGTTAACTAAAATTGGCACGAGACTTGAGTCAGACCTGTACAGAAAGGAAACAGACAAGAACAATTTGTTACATTTTCAAAGTTTCCATCCACCTTCTTTAAATAAATCCCTACCTTCAACACAAATACATAAGGGTTAAACGAATTGTAAGTAATAATTCCAAATGTGAAACCAGATTAAGGGAAATGACTGAATGTTTTTCATAAAGGGGTTACCCTAATAAGGTACTTGAAGAAGGATTGGGGAAAATCAATTATGTGGACAGAAATGGTCTTTTAGATTCTAATAATCAGTTTAAAAAAGAAGGTGAAAGAATGGTGTTTGTAAGTAAATATACAACAGCGAGTGGACACGTGTCAAGGATAATAAAGAAACATTGGCATTTATTACAGAATTGTCTTCCTCATATACCTTAATTCCAACAAACCCCACTCATGGCTTATCAGAGAGGTAATAATATACGCGACCAGCTAGTCAAAGCAGACATTGGGTCCCACAAGAGAAATACTCAACAATTTTTACAACATCCAAAATATGGCCCCTTTCCTGCATTGTACTCAATGCAACTTCATAATTGTTTGTATCACCCACATACAGGGAAACGATATATAATCAATGATTATTTTACTTGTGATTCATCTTTCATTATTTATTTATTAAAGTGCCCTTGTGGTTTAATTTAGATCGGTGAAACCACTCAGAAAATCAATGATCGGATCTCAAAGCATACATCTACAATACGTAAAAAAATGACCACTTTACCAGTACCATATCATTCTCATCAGGCTAAACATTCTATAAGTCAACTTAAGTTTCAAGAGATAGAAACCGTAAATGTACCAAGGAGAGGCGGGAATAGGCTGCTTCAGTTGAAATATCGGGAGATGTATTGGATACACAAATTGGACACAATATGGCCACGAGGGATAAATAGAGAATATACCCCTGGAATGTTTATTTTTAAGTAAGTCGTATTTTGCATACAAAGTATTGGTTACAATTTCTCATTTTTGATTCAATATAACTGTTATAATGTACATCATTATTATACACTTTGTTTCTTGTTGTAAGGTTATTAACTGGTCTATGAAGTCAACGGAGTGCTGACTACAAGTTATGCATACGTTTGGTGTGCAGAATCAGTCTGAATGCGTCTCAGGTAACATCAGACCATTTATGTATAACTTCAATACATTTTTTTATCCATCACCATGTACATCCACTTACATATGAAGATTCACAAGATTGGACTACAATATGGACTTTTCAAGACTAATTTTACACAGTTTTACACATTTTTACATTTTATATGATGTCACTGTGAATGGGTGAGGTTTCAAGTCCATCCGACTTTTATACCTTATATAGCACTGTGTTTGCATTTGGCACATTAGGCTTCATAAAGGGCTCAGTGGAGCCCGAAACGTTGCCCTTAATTTGTATGGATATGGGCTTAATAAACCACTGATGAATTTTTCACTTTTATCAGAATGCTACTGGTTTTATTTTACATGGAATGCAAGAACTGAAGGGCAGGCAAAGTTCATCCAGTTTGAGCACCTGACACCCGTTTTGGGTGTGTCATTAAAGGAATAGTTCAGTGTGAAAATAAAAACTGTGTAAATAGATAGGCTGTGCAAAATAAAAAATGTTTCTAATATAGTTAGTTAGCCAAAAATGTAATATATAAAGGCTGGCATGAACAGATGTCTAATAAAACAGCCAGAATCCAACTTCCTGCTTTTCAGCTCTATAACTCTGAGTTAGTCAGCGACTTGAAGGGGGGCCACATGGTACATTTCTGTTCAGTGAGTTTGTAATTGATCCTCAGCATTCAGCTCAGATTCAAAAGCAACAGAAATGACCCATGTGGCCCCCCCTCAAGTCTCTGATTGGTTACTGTCTGGTAGCCAGGGCAACCAGTCAGTGTAAACAAAGAGAGTTGAAAAGCAGGAAGTAGTGATCTGACTGACTTGTTATACATGAAATCACTCCAGCCTTTATACATTACATTTTTGGCTAACTAACTATATTAGAAACATTTTTTATATTGCACAGCCTATCTATTTACCCAGTTTTTATTTTTACACTGAACAATTCCTTTAAAGGAGAAGGAAACCCCCAGGGCGCAAAACCCCTCCCCCGCTCCCCTGTGTTGCCCCCCCTCCCTCCTCCCCCCTGGCCTACCTGTCCCCCTGGGCAAATGCCCCTAACTTGTTACTCACCCCTCTGCGCAGGTCCTGTCCACGGAGTTCACAGTCGCCATCTTCTCCCATGCGCGTCTTCTTCCTACTCTGACCGGCGTTTTCTGGCGCATGCGCAGTAGGAACAGTTACCGGTACGGCTCTACTGCGCATGCGCTGAATGTCACGAAGTGAAATCGGAAAACTTCGTGACATTCGGCGCATACGCAGTAGAGCCGTACCGGTAACTGTTCCTACTGCGCATGCGCCAGAAAACGCCGGTCAGAGCAGGAAGAAGACGCGCATGGGAGAAGATGGCGACTGTGAACTCCGTGGACAGGACCTGCGCAGAGGGGTGAGTAACAAGTTAGGGGCATTTGCCCAGGGGGACAGGTAGGCCAGGGGGGAGGAGGGAGGGGGGCAACACAGGAGAGGGGGGTTTGCGCCCAGGGGGTTTCCTTCTCCTTTAAGGGTTTGAGCACTCCATAACTGATCAGCAAAAGCCTGTCAATGTGTCAAATGCCAGTTCAGAAATAGGTTAAAATGATTGATAGCCACTGCCACCTTGGGGAAAAAGATTAAAATCACTGTACTACCTCTGAGTCCCTCTTGTCCTATGCTGAGTTAAGATACAATAATCTATATTTTAGTTACGTTTGCCACAGTGCAAGTTACTTTGTGGAAATTTAGATGGAGCTGAATTAATCTGACCTGATTATAAAAGGA
This sequence comes from Xenopus petersii, assembly GCA_038501925.1. Lineage (NCBI taxonomy): Eukaryota > Metazoa > Chordata > Amphibia > Anura > Pipidae > Xenopus > Xenopus petersii. Next base: position 42,185,301 of record CM076677.1, read on the forward strand.
CCAACATCTATAGTGGTCTATACCCTTCTGTGCAAAAAGGGGGGGGGGTGCAGGAGATACAATAATTCTTAACATTTCCTGTATGTCAATCCCCATTGGGGCGACGAATGGCAGTGGGCCTAGGGGTGCCAGCTATGTAAATCTGGCCCTGTATGTACATAAAAGCCTCAAGGGTCTGTTTACATGGGGCACTTACTCTTGTATATTATTCTTCTGCTTCTCTGCCATCGCAGAGATAAAGGTCCCTGTGGGGGACAGAAATGATGAGCAAAATAAACATTTGTAAGACTAATTCTGCAAGTCATGTGAGTGTTGTTTGTCTGCATTGTTTACACAAACACCCCCCCCCCAAATAAATCTCACACTTAAACCATTTAGATCAGTGATGTCCAACTGGCAGCCTGACACCATTGTGGGGCCCCTCTCATAAAAGTCCACCATGTACATTCTGATTAGTTCAATGTATGGGAACAGCCATGACTTCTATTGTAGTATTAACCACTGAAAATATCTTATTAGTTACTTGATGTGGGCAAACCTTTTGCTTTTTACTACATTCTTCCTAAACCTTTTATTTTTGTTTCTAAATGTACAGTTACTGTTCTCAATTGCTATCCAAACTCAGTTACTTTGTTTCCCCCATGAAAGGGATCAAGGAACTGGTGGATAAAAGTGGGAGGTCACACAATGCACAATATTTATCTTAGAAACATAAGGAGTAAAAACACATGGAATAAGGTATTTCATAAAGTGCCAAGAATTTTCTCACATCTGTGCAATACATTATTGGAGAAATGCAAAGGTTAGACAAGTTCACAGGGCCCTGAACATGAGCATTTACTTAAAATCTTAGTGGATTGTTTATTATAATTTTAAATGTTTTCACTATTTTCTTAAAACCACTTCAACCAAACTTCTATGCACATTTTTACCATATTTATCACTTAATGTATTAGAAAAAATCTGATGATGGAAAAGACTTGATAAAAATGACGCCAGAAAACTCTGATTATTTAGAATTATTGACTGAAAACTACTAATTAATCGGATAACCCAGCGCAGATCATGATATCTTCCAATTGTAAATGGTACATCTGCCATTGATTTCTACATGACCTCGGCAGGTTTGAGATGGACTACTTTTTTATTTGACTTTTAGTTTTAATCACGAAAAATTCAAGTTAGTTTTCTATGAAAAAATTGTTTTTCCCCTATAAAACTCCAACCACAAAAAAATGGAGTTTAGTATATAACCCCCTTGGTATATTTCCAGATGTTTTTCTCAGGTTTACTATTGGCCATGGCAATAAACAGTTTCTAGTGTAGATTGGTCAAACAGTAAAGATGGCCTCTCTGTTAAAAAAATCAATTTGCCAAAACAAATGAATTCTTACAAATCCTAAAATTATTATAACTGGGTATAAATAACTGCAGACCAGCTGTTCTAGAAAAGGGAATATGTTTTATGGTGCCTTAGAAAAGGGTCTTTGTGACCCAAAACATGTCATGATTGAATACATTTGTATTGATGCCTGCCCCCTCAACTAAGAAGCTGAGCATTTTAATGGGACAGTAACACCAATAATGAAAATGTTTAAAAGTAATTTTAATATTTCCCTGCACTGGTATGACTTGTATGTTTGCTTTATAAACATGACTGTAGTTTATATAAACAACTTGCTGTGTAACCATGGGGGCAGCCATTCAAAGCACAGGTTACACAGCAGATAACAGATGCACTATGTAGAATCCGATTGAATTCTATTATAGAGCTTATCTGTTATCTGCAAAGTAACTTGTGCCTTTTCCCCTTTTTCAGCTTGAATGGCTGCCCCCATGGTTACACAGCAGCTTATTTATATGGAACTATAGTGGAGTTTCTGAAGCAAACACATAACTTTTAACAATGCAGGACAACAGTACATGATATTTCAATTACTTCAAAACACTATTATTTTTTGGTGTTATTGATCCTTTAAGTTGGAGATTATTTTACTAGCATTTGACAATGGAATTCATACTGTATATTTGTCATATGTGGCAACATATCATGGAGCAATGTCTTAAAGTGGACCTGTCACCCAGACAAAAAAATCTGTATATTAAAAGTTATTTTAAAATTAAACATGAAGCCCAAATTTTTTTTTTCATTAAAGCATTCATAATAGTGATGTGCGGGCCGGCCCAATACCAGTGGGACCTACAGGTTCGGGCGGGTTTCGGGCCGACCTTGCACCCCTTTTTCCGGGTCAATGGCGGGTCCGGGTTGAGCCCGGTTGAGCTCTTCTGGCTGCTCTCTTCACCCACGACCTTATAAATGCCGACTTCCGGGTTCAACTTTTATACACGTGCTTCCTTGCCCCCTTTGTGACGTCATCACGGGGCGGCGTGGGTCTATAAAAGGTACCCAGAAGGGGGGTGGAGGAAATTGCAGGACACTGCTCAGAAACTCTCACTTATCTCCAATCATGTAGCCCTCTTACCTCCATATGTAATAAAAGGCACTACATTTGTCCAAGAGCAGTCACCCAGAGCAACCAATAAGATGCTTGCTTTTAAATGGTTGACGCTACCTGCTGATTGGTCGATATGGGACACGGTTCCTGTGTAAACTTAGTGTCTTTTATTACATATGCGGGCTAAGCTGGCAATCAATCAATGCAGTATAATGCAGTATGGGAGGTATGATACATAGGTATAGGTATGGAATACGTTATCTGGAAACCCATTATCCAGAAATCTCAGAATAGACATAATTTTATCCAGATAATCCAAATGTTTTATTTTTTTTTGTCTGCAATAATAAAACAGTACCTTGTACTTGATCCAAGCTAATATATAATTAAATAACCAGTCTATTTGGTTTATGCAGTATTTACTTGATTTTCTAGTAGTGTTATGGTATGGTGATCTAAATTATGGAAAGATCCGAGCATTCTGGATAACAGGTCCCATACTTGTATTGGAACTCTGCAACGCTGCATGCCAGAACAGTTTATTCATTTTTTCCTCTCCCGTTTCATCATATTTTACACGTGGCATGGTCAAAGGAAGTTTCTAAAAGATGATTACCTTGTACCTGTTATGTTGTGTGTCTTTTTTCAGTGGATGCTGGAACCAATACTAAAAACATACAAAACCTACAGTGTGGTGGTTTTGGTGCTAATAGCTGAGGCTATACAAACCCAATTCACCAAATAATTTAAGTTATTCTGGCATTATGCCACTAGGTATATTTAACAATAACAAATACTAAATATAACCTCTGGTTGCAAAGCACAAGTGCTGCCTCTTTTGTAGTATGGGGGGGTGTACACTAGTGATGGGCGAATTTGAAAAATGTGCGAATTTCCCACGAAATTTGAAAAAATTGGTGAAACGCATTGAAGGCAATGGGCGTCAAAATTATTATGATGCGTGTTAATTTCGACACCTGCGACAATTGTTATACACGCGTCTATTTTGGCCAAATGCATTAAAGTCAGTGGGCGTCCGAATAATTTTGAGGCGCGACAACCTTTATGCGCGCAACTATGCTGACATATGGGCAAATTTTTTAGACGCAGTGGATTTTTCGCTGACTAATTTTTTGTCAGTTTTGCGACTTTGTTCGCCTGTGTCGAAACAAGGAAATTTCCTGCAAATTTGCATCTGGCAATTTTATTCGCCCATCACTAGTGTACACGCAGTCTTTTTGTGTAGAAATGTGTGTCCACTCTCAGATGTGTTCCACATACATCAAATGGGCTCCATCAATAAATGACAGGTGCTCTTGACACTTTATTAGAGAATGCATATTAACAATATGTTGTATTTATAAACTATTCAGCAGCTGGACAGCTCAGTAAGCAGGGCTTCTTTCTGTTAAACTCATTATGAAGATTGCAGTACACCAGGGTCTGCGTATTTGACAGAGCTACTAATATTGATTTGACTGATACTAGTGTGTCTGCTACATGTGTTCTACTTCCTAATTAAAATCAAAGATAAAAATACATTCCTGGCTGCCAAATGGGGCAGCAGACAAAAATACATTATTCCAACTGATAATCACACATATTAGTCAGCAGTTACATTCGGTTTTCACATTGTTGTTATGGAAGGTACGAGGAATCCTCTTGAGTTCATATAAATGTTGACAGGAATTGTGAACTTCAAGTAACTATATTCTGTTATTTAAAAAAAAAAAAAAAAAAACAGGTTACATATAATAACTGGAAACCCACAGATCCTTTCTCGTGAAGGAAACAGAAAAAAATTCTTAGAATCGCTGTTTCTAGCATTCTGAGAAATCTGACCATAGTACAGGAAAATGTTTCATACTATACAAGTATGTTGCAAGATGGCTAGTGCCAAATATTTACATACACTTAACCCTACTGCCAGCATACTCCCTCTGCAAGGCTCTTTATATTAGGGTGCTGTTTAGCTTGTTCATGATGCCAGCAGCTAGGATATTCGTTAGAAAGTCACTGCTGATTGTTTCTTCTTCAAAGCTGTTAAAGTTTATGTTTTAAAGTGGACCTGTCACCCAGACGCAAGACTTGCCTTAATAACAGTGTCCACAAAATTACTCCTGCCTGCTTGCTATAATTATGAATTCCCAGACTGAAGGAAACAAAATAATTTATACAGTGTAATTAAAGTTCATTTGGCTTGACTAATGTGATAAAATAAGATTTTGAATAATTTTTTTGGGTGACAGGTCCCCTTCAAGAAAAAAAATATTATTAGAAAAGATTTTCTACTGTGGATATAATACTGTGGGGCACATTTACTAAGCTCGAGTGAAGGATTAGAAGTAAAAAAAAAACGTAAAATTTCGACGGTTTTTTGGGTACTTCGACCATCGAATAGGCTACTTCGAATCGAATGATTCAAACTAAAGTGTAATTAAAGTTGAAGGATTTTGCTTCGATGGTCAAATATAGAGGGTTAATTAACCCTCGATATTCGACCCTTAGTAAATGGGCCTCTATGTTGTTCTTTTATACAGTCTTAAAGGAATGTCTTTCATTCGCTATTATAATAAGTGAAAGGCTGCAAATTTGCCCATCGGTTCTTTTGAAACAATGCGGCAGACGAATGCTTATATTATATCATGTTAATGAACAGAGAAAGCAGTAGTAGTGTTGTTATTCTTCCTTACATTCATCTAAATGATACTGTAGCATGTCAAACACCAGCCTGCTTCAAGAACCAGTAAGTAATTAATAAAAGCAATGACCAAAGTCACGGACCCACAAATTAGACACATTGTTTTGCTCTAATGTTTTGTAGATTTGATAGATCTGAAAGCCCAGCTAAAAGGTCAGAATGGCCATCTGCTCTCCTTTATACACCTGAAAGTTCATCTTGGAGATCAGGTAGGGGTATATTTATCAAAGAGTGACTTAAGACATCACCTTAGTGCTCTAGAGTGAAATTCCACCACTTTCCATTCATTTCTATGAGATTTGGAAAGTTGTATTTATCACAGGATGAACTTTCACTTTCACCCATTGATAAATACTCTTTTAAAAATGCCATAGAAATGAATGGAGAGTGGTGGAATTTAACTGTAGTGGACTGGGTGACCTCTAACTTCACTCTTTGATAAATATACCCATTTGAGTGAAATTTGAAATGATCTATGTTCTGTCCTAGATTTTCTTAAACCTTTGACTGACAGATATATTCCTATATTCATACATATTTCATAAAGTAAGCAGGGGACCCTGACCACAGGTTGAACCTTCAAAGTGGTCCCTGGGAAAAAATTGGATTTTCAAATTTGGCTTTAACTGAAAAAGCTTGACGACCACTGACTTGCATCCTAACCCTGAAAATGCAATTCACGAAAAGAAGGCAATAAGCAATATATTTGTGCAAATTGCACTTGCTTTGCTATTGTTTCAGTTCACCATCACCTTCATTCATCATTGTATATCAGCTTGTGCTTAAAATCTCTCCCCTTCTTTTATGCTGTCTGCTAAAAGTCAAGAACATGTAATTTGGGTTTTTGCAAATATTTTACAAATGCTTCTGGTTATGCAGTAATTCTTTAAAAAATAATCCCTCTCCTAGTGACAAAGCTTCTTTGCCAGCAGCTCACTATATCTTTTCATAAACATGTCCACCAGTAAAAGAAATTGGATTTTGGCAAACCAACTGATTCTGCCACCACTATTAATCAATATAGTTGGTTGTGGAAAAAGAACATCCAAGGATAGGTTTCAGTGGAAAAACAGACATTTACAACCTGTGTGGCAGGTGCAACATACCCACTTTTTGAATTCTGCCTTTGCTTCTTGAAAATTGCTGCTGGTTGTTTCAGAGTGCTGGTACCTGTGACTGCCCAAAAGGAGCAGAGGAGAAGGAGCAAGAAGCAGAAGAGCAAGAAGCAAAGTGCAGCAATTCCTGGGGCGCAAGTGCTTGTTAGATAAACACTAGGGAGCATGCTCCTGCATCACTTAGTGCTTTAGCACTTACAACCCATTCAAAAAGTTAATCACCCCCATTGTTTCTGTTGTGGTGGAGAGAAGCAAAGATTTTTATACACAAGGGGTTTTCATAAAACATAAAACTTAGAAGACTACTAATTCTTAACCAGTTTCCTTTAGAATTCCTCTCTATTCTTGTTCTTCCAGTAGTTTTAGATAAACCCTTCACTTTCTCTTTTTATAACGTGTTCCACACATACTGTTTTTATAATGTGGACTACCCTTTAACCCATGACATTCACAGTGCTTACATAAAATTCACTTAGTCAGTATTCCATATACTTTTTCCCCTTTCACAGACGGATAAATGACTTATTGGTTCCCCAAAACTACAAGGCATAATAGCAAGATCACCTCAAGTTCTAGACATGGTGTTTGTTTAGACTTGTGAAATTATTACATATAATTTATAAAGACATGCAAAAGGTTCATATAAAAACTGCTCTGGGTGCTAATTCATGAACAGGTCTACTTGGCAGCCCATTTAAGATAAAAAAAAAAGGAACTCTCAGGAGGGTTTTCAAAAAGGTTATTTTTAAAATTAGAAAAGTAAGATGGTGCAGGGAAAAGGGTAAACAAGGAATGTCATCTGTTGCTACATATTCAAGCTCTCTAGTAGTGTACATTTTATGTTCATGGTCTAGATTGTGAACTCCAGCTTTTGCATACCAAAGCCAAAAGTTGTGCGTCACAAGTCTCAGGTTCCTATGCAGTGCAATGATCTTGCACATTCCAGCCTATTAGCTTTTGAAGCCAACACTCATCAAGTCAAAGAGTTTAATGTTTTATATTACTGTGTCCAAACGGAATGTGAGGATCTCCAAAAATGCGAAAAACAAATGTAAAAAGTAGAAAATTTATTAGGACATGATACCTAACGCGTTTCATGCCTATTGGGGCACTTACTCCTGTGAGTAAGTGCCCCAATAGGCACGAAACGCGTTAGGTACCATATCCTAATACATTTTCTACTTTTTACATTTGTTTTTTGCATTTTTGGAGATCCTCACATTCCGTTTGGACACAGTAATTTTGATTTTGCACCTTGGGACTGAGGTGAACTGTGCGTGTTTTCTCCTTCATTCTTTACTTTATTTGGTATATTTATTTATTTACTTATTAAAGGAAAACTATACCCCCAAAATGAATACTTAAGCAACAGATAGTTTATATCAAATTGAATGACATATTAAAGAATCATACCAAACTGGAATATATATTTACATAAATATTGCCCTTTTACATCTCTTGCCTTGAACCACCATTTCGTGACTCTATCTGTGCTGCCTCAGAGATCACCTGACCAGAAATACTACAACACTAACTGTAACAGGAAGAAGTGACGAAGCAAAAGGCAGAACTCTGTCTGTTAATTGGCTCATGTGACCTTACATGTGGTTTGTATGTGTGCACAGTGAATCTTACGATCTCAGGGGGCGGCCCTTATTTTTTAAAATGGCAATTTTCTATTTATGATTACCCAATGGCACATACTACTAAAAAAGTATATTATTATGATAATGGTTCATTTACATGAAGCAGGGTTTTACACATGAGCTGTTTTACTCAGTATCTTTTAATAGAGACCTACATTGTTTGGGGGGTATAGTTTTCCTTTAAGTGGTACCACATTTATTCATTATAATGTGGCAGTAGCACAAACCTCGTTTTTGTAGCGAATGTTTTATATGCCTAGTGATATTGGTAGATTACGTGCCAGAATTAAGGGGAATTATAATTTTATGAGGTCTTGTGGGAGTGACTTTTACGTAAGGCATTAAATCTAAACAGTTTTTGGGCTGGAGTCCAGTAATTTGATGAAACCCAGAGTAAAAAGCCGGAAACATAGTAGGTTTGAAATTAAAATGTCTGGAAATGTTATACTGGAGAGCACTGACCCTTTGATCAGGAGCTTCTTGCTTTGAATGACTGCTATTGTTGCTATTCGAATGGCCCTTTGGCAGTTCTGGTTCATGTCACAAAATGGGTATGAAACATTTTAAGGTTTTTTTTGTTATTATTTTTGCCTGTTGGTTGCTTAAGTGCCTTGTGTTCCATAGCTTTATTTAATTGCTTTACAGTTCCCTGCTTGACTTTCTTTCATCTGATTTTCATTCAAGATATCTAACAATGTCCCATCTTAGAAATGATACTTGCTCTGGACTTCAGGGTCACTTCCTGTAAATACTGTGAGCCCCATTGTCCTACATGTCTCTGCTCAAAACCATCTTAATTTATGTGTTTTATTTTCCCACATAACTCTGGTAAATTCATTAACTAACTGAAACTGGAAACAATCCTACTTTCAAACAGTGTTGTCAGTTTTGTGAGTCCACAACATTTGCCCCTTTATTGTGCTCAACAAATAAACCCTTGTATATTCTGATATGATGAAATGGCACTAATGAGGAGCCATGTTGTTCCCAAAGGTTTTGATGAATTAAAAACCACCCAATACACAGTTCCATGTGTAATAAAACAACAACCATTTCACTGTTCCATGAATGAAAATGGAGAACTACATTCCCCAAGTCAACTTTTTGTCATGGTCATTGAGGTTTATTTCACCAGCTTGGTAAATGAAATATCTGACATCTACATAATTTTTATACCCCATTTTTTTCAACCCTAGAATCTCATTTGGGGCCATTTTACTGGTTTCCAATGTTTATTGTATTGCTCTCTCAGTATCCAACATTTTTTTTCCTGCATTTTATTTAACATTAACATATTTTAGCTGCATATAAAAGACAACGTTTTCAAGTTGCAAGAAAAAAAAACAGTGAGGGAATTTTTTCAAGTGGATCATAAAATGTGAAACAATCTTCCCAATATACTTTAGACTCATGACTCATTTAAAGAAGCTAATGATGTCTAAATATGATCTCTCACCAAATGGGATATTTGATAAATGGCAAACATATAAAGAAAAGGCTATTTTATGGAGAAAAGCTTTTTATTTTATCTGAAAATAGGTTACTAGGTCCAGCCTTCCTTTCATAGTAATAGTAATAAATACATATAGTGGTAAGATTCCTCTTTGAAAATATGTTTGAATTATGGCGCACGTTGTCAGCAGACAAGCTGACTGAAATCCCATCAAAAGCTGTCACGGTATTTCTTTGAATGTGCTGGGTGTAATGACCACATCCATACACTTTATATTTTTGTGATAACTATACGCACATACTACTACTTCTATCTTTCTCTCACATCCTGGGGACAAAGGAAACATGGGGTTAAATCTCATGTCATTAAGGGAACAGTAATATGAAACCCTCCCACCCTTGTTAGCCTCTTCCCATCACCAGACACCTCAGTATTTTTCTGTGTCCTTGCAATGTAGGAGGTTGAACTAAGGCCTCTTCATCCCAAGGAAGGGTGGTTCCTGAGCAAGCCAGTACTGGTCTCACTGTAGGCCAGTAATCTTGAATAGACACATGCCCAGTCTCTGGCCAAGGTAAGTGGAAGCTTGTCTGATGGTCAGGCCCAGCTTACTATGCCTACCATAGGCAATAGAAATCACACACCCCCAATTCCCCTTCAGCCATGCCTTGGGACTCGGTACATGCTGCCTATTCCCTCGCCTCTTCACTGGGGGGTGGGCATAGGAAGGGATTGGTAAGACTACAAGTCATTCTTAAACATGAAGAAATTCCTCTAGGTGAAAATTTGTTTGCAGGAAAATACAGAGAGAGAGAGAGATGGTATCTTTAAAAGAAACCTAAACTTATTCTAAGGCAACTACCATTCCCTTAATACTGAATAATAACAATATATAGTGAATAAAGTACCCCCTCTTGTAAAATATAAGGATATTATAAGTTACCGAGGAGTTTCATGACCATACAAAAATTTTATACAGGTCATGGAACTCCGAGGTAACTTCCAATATCCTCATATTTTGCAAATGGGGGTACTTTATTTATTATAATACACAAATTTCAGTGAGTCATGTGACAGAACTCACCGTTTATAACTAATGACATCAGAACTCACTGTTTATAAGGATATAATTTACAGGATATTCATAGCTTTTGTGTATTATATATATATATATATATATATATATATATACACACACATTCAATTTGTACATCTGTTTTAGATTAACTTAAATAATAGCATTTAAAATAAGATAAGATGAAAATATTATTAATTGTTGATATTGCATACTAGCTAATCTGGTAATACTGGTAATTACTACTTCTGATAATGAAATAGCCTTTTCCAGTCTTTTACCCTTGTCCCTGGCCCCAGCTCTCCTCTTCAATTTTCTCTCAGTGTTTTAGATTATCTTTATGAAACATTCTGACTCAGGCTGCAACTTTGCTTGCCACTTATATATTTGCTATTATTTATAATAACAAAGAAGTCTGGAGGAGTTTAAACACAATCTGATACAATCCATTATTTGTCTACAATCTTATGGGTTTTGGCACTTTCTGAAGAGTTTTAAAAAATATTTGCTTATGTCAGTCAGTTCACTTGTGAAACACATTCTAAACTTTTAAAATATTTACTAATTAATATTTTGTGCACTTATTTTGCTTCACCCTCTTCTCTTTATCAGGTCCCAGTTGTGGGTAGGGTTACCATTTTTAAAGGAGAACTAAACCCTAAAAATGAATATGGCTACAAATGCCATGTTTTATATACTGAACAAAAGTAAAAAGTTGAAATAACTGTGATTTGGTTTCTATGTTTTTGACAAAGCAAGTCCTTGACATCAGAAGAAGGAAAAGCTATATCTGGCCCATAACATCTACATTAGCCCTATATACAGTAAAAACCATTGTTTTGCCACCAATAAAAACTGCAATTATTTGCTTAAAATGGGCTCTATGGGAAATGACGGCTTTCCAGATAAGGGATTCCATACCTGTTATGTACGGTATATGTAAAAAAATCAGTAAAAACCACACAAGACGAATACATTTTTCAGATCTTTTGTTATGCAATAATAGGGATGTAGCGAACCGCCGACAATGTGTTCGCGAACGCCGTTCGCGAACACCGGCAAAAAATGCGAACAGTTCGCGAACTTCGAACATCCGAAAATCGTTCGATTCGAACGATCGAAGGATTTTAATCGTTCGATCGAACGATTTTCGTTCGAATCGAACGATCGAAGCCATTGGATCGAATGATTTCATTCAATCCAATGGCTTCGATCGTTCGATTCGAACGAAAATCGTTCGATTTTAGCGATCGAATGGTCGAATGGTCAAACGATTTTGACGCGAACGCCTATTGGCGAACGTCGCGCGACGTTCGCGAACTTGCGGCGGACGCGAACAGTCGAAGTTCGCTACATCCCTATGCAATAATATGGAATAATACATCTGTAAAGTTTTCGAGGTAACATGATATGATCCACAGCTTTTATTTAGAATATGCTTTCTCATGAACAATAAAGATGCAAAATGAGTCATTTAGATATCCTAAATATGATGCCAGGAGGAGGTGCCAAGCAGTACATTTGTTTTCTTCAGTTATAAACCCATAGCAACTAATGAGATGTTTATTTTTATACAGCAAAATATTACCTGCTGATTGGTTGATGGAGCAAACTTTTTACAATATTTTATCTCCTCACACATTGTTGATATGAGTGCAGATGAATCTCAAGCATTTATGTAATAAAATGCATGGATTTAATACCAGCTGCATGTAATATTCTGACACAATGAGAGAGTTCTCCATCTTGTGGCTCTTTATTTGCTGCTTAAAACTACAAGCATACTCAAGGTTTGTATACAAAACAAAGAAAGAAAGCACCAGTGTACACCATAGTGTCCCTGTAGTGCCAGCTGCTAGAAACACCCCTGTGCCAGTGCTTGGTCTAACCTATATTCTGGAGTCGACCAACTGCTAGAAACAATGATGAATATGTAGCGCTATAATAAATTGAGTGGCACTGTCAATACTATGAGCTTACCCTAACATATATTTGTGCTCAGGATGAGACCTTTCTCTCAGTGTTTAAGCCCTTGCAATGGTGTGAAGGCAGGGTGTAGTGAAACTGTAATAAAGTGCTATGCACAATAATTGGATGCCAGTAGTTCTTTATGCTTAACCAGAGAACATAGTTTATTCAACAAATGATCTAAAGAGGAATTCATAGAACTTAACAGTAACATAGAGCAACAGAGGATAGCATATACTCACAAGCACCAATGAACAGCTCAGTCTCTGCAGACAAGGGAACATACATAGCAGCAAATGAAGGTACCACAGCTTTCAGCCTTTTCCCTAAGTGGAACCCAGGGAATATCTACATCCTTAAGTCTGTACACTTAGTCCCTACTTCTGGGCAATTATTACCCTGGGATCTTAATCCCAATCACACTCCTCTTTGGAGCCTCAGGCTTCTCAACTAAATAACCTATCACTCCTAGAGTGATCTATGATTGAGTATAGCTTGTCCTTTACTAGACCTGATCTATCTAGGTTCCACTCCCCATTCCCTTCCTGCCTGCTCAGGTAAAGGCTAAAGCAAAATGGACATTGAGCACAGGGTTACTCAGACCTTTATACTATAGTACAGTGCCATCTACTCTACCCATGCGAACTACAAAGGGCATAGCCTAAGGCAGAATAAGGAAATAGGTCATCATCATCATCATTTATTTATATAGCGCTGACAAGATACGCAGTGATTTACTGCAGTTATAGCAAACAGGGAATAAATGGTGGATAACAGACAAGGATTACAGAATACAATAGGGTTTACAAACTAAAAGGTTGAGACATTAGGATTGTATAAACAATTTGTCATTTTTGATACAGCAATGATTAATTAAGGTACATCGAATAGGCGTCTTTAAACAGATGGGTCTTTAAGGAGCGCTTGAAAGTTTGGAAGGAAGGGGAAAGTCTGACAGCTTGTGGCAGAGAGTTCCAGAGAAAAGCAGAAGCCCGAGAGAAGTCTTGTAGACGAGAATGGGCAGAAGTCACCAGAGGAGAAGTGAGGCGAAGATCAGAAGCAGAGCGTAGGTTTCGTGAAGGAGTGTATTTGGAGATTAGAGATGAAATATAGGGAGGGGTTTCATTATTAAGGGCCTTGAATGTGAGTGCAAGTAATTTGAATTTGATTCTAGAAGAGATTGGGAGCCAGTGAAGGGACATACATATGGGAGCAGCTGATGTTGAGCGGCGAGTTAGATGAATGAGTCTAGCGGCCGCGTTTAGAATAGATTGGAGTTGTGAAAGGTGACTTGTTGGAATACCTGTGAGGAGTAAGTTGCAGTAATCAAGGCGGGAGATGATGAGAGACTGAATCAGTGTTTTAGTTGATTCTGAACTGAGATAGGGTCGTATTCGAGCAATGTTGCGCAGTTGAATACGGCAAGATTTTGCAAGTGTTTGAATGAGCATGAATTTGAAGTGGATGAAGTCAGGATCAGTTCGTGACTTTCTCCACCGTCGCTCAGCTGATCTACTACATCTTCTGAGGTACCGTGTGCCAGGGTTGGGGTTAAGCTGGCCGGCTGTGACGGGTGGTAGAAGGTGCAAGGGAGTCAAGTGCTGTTGAAAGGGCATCGTTGTAGAGAGAAGCTGCCATATTGGGACAGGAGAGAGTATTAATATGAGATATGGATTGTGCTGATACTGTTGATAATTGTTGTGGTTCAAAGGCATTAAGGTTTCTGTACGTGTGGGTAGAGAGAGATGGTTGTGAAGGTGCAGGTGAAAGCAGTATCTGAAAGGAGAGTAGATGATGGTCAGACAGAGGGTAGGGAGAGTTAATTAAGTTGGATGGGCAGCATGAGTGGCAGAATATAAGGTCAAGAGCATGACCCTCGATGTGGGTAGGTGAGTCGGTCCACTGAGAGAGACCAGGTCCCCTGCTAACTGTATTAGGACCCATTTAGGCGTCTATAACACTAGGGGATTGCCTGCCAATATTAATAAGGATGTCTAATTTACCCAACCCCTACAACTATTTTCCAGTTTCTCAAGATAAATCCGGAAGCTCAGCAAGCACTAGAGGCACATGTTGCAGATCCTTCCACTAGATGAAGTGTTTCCTCACCAAACACAATTTAATCTTGCGCATGTGCTATAGTTATGTACTAGAGACACTAATAGGGTCAACAAATGGACCCCCAACACCAAAAGAACTAGTGCAAAATATAAAAACCTGCTACTTGGTGCAGTGCTCCTATATAATCCTTGTCTTAATCCCATATTCCCATACTGCATTGCTTTTCCATCCCTTTTCCACATCTGTAATGAACAGTTTATTTTAAAATAGTTTTTTTTTAACTTCTGTTCCCTTCTTCCCAGTAAACTGATAAATAAAGTTGTTCCCATAGACTTCTATACAACCTTCCCGGGTTTTGTTTGCCAAGTTGTTCTGGTGAATTTGCGTTTTTTTTTTAATAAATCCTATTTGTGGTTTCAGAAAATATGCATATTATTGCACCTGCAAGTTTGTCTCGAATCACGAAACAAAGCAAACTTGCTTTCTTTTAAACTAAATCTATATAAAGCTATACTTTTATGAATCAATATAAATATCATTTATAAAAATAGTATTATTGTGTAGCCAAACAGTTTAAATTCATATTTAGCATTAAACAAGAAAGATAAAAAATGTACATTTGGCCAAGACTCCTTCTTTAAAATACTCTAGAAATATTTGTTTTCATCCAGAATCTCCCACAGACAGACATTTAAATGTTGTATTTTTTTTGATATTTTACCACATTTGCAAGTTTTAGGTTGAGCAACTATCACTGTCTGGGGCCCTCTTTGGTGTATAACTCCCTGAATGTCCCCTATTGTCAGTTCTGCATTAGATTCACAATATTTTACATTCTGATATATGATCTTTGTGGGTAACACGTTTGAACAATGCAATTCAGTTACTTCCAGCTGTAAAGGAAACTGGAGAGTGGCCTCTTATCCCCAGTCCATTTCAAACTATCATTGATCATTGCCTTATATACACTTTGGACAAGAACATTAACTTCACTGAATGAAAACAAACTCTATAACACAAGGAATCAGCTTGGTAGTTTGAAGAAATGGGACTATCTTTCCTGGAATTTTATTTCTGCGTGCATGTGTGTGATTCTTATGGCATACTTGTTAAATTACTATCGCATTCGTAGAATTATTTGGCGGGACCCACCTGGTCTGCGACAGCTGCACGCACATGTCCCTCCCACGTTGTTTGATTCATGGACAAAAGCTCATTTAAGGTCAAATTAATGGACTATAATATAAAAACATTTTTCTTAACAGAAAAAAAATAACAGACTCTTGTTGGATTTATGAACCAGGGCCCTCAAACCATATAATTTTATTTTCTTGTACTGTTGGCTCAAAATACAGACTATGGCAACATTCCCTTGATTTATTTTGCTGCCTCCCCTTGAAAACAATGTGAAATGGTCTGCTTGTGGCAGTTGCCAAAGCAAAGTGGCTATTGGGGGAATATATTTTGATCTCCCTGACTTTTACTGGCAGAACCACAATAACCAAAATGACCTGTGTGTGTCAAAAGTCCTTTCACTCATATCCCTCAGCACAAATGCCTTGCTGAAGGGAAGCTCACCAACTACCCCTGGACTCATGATTAGTGCCCCAAATAATTATGGCTTCATGGCTACTCTGCAGCCAGAGTGATAAAACCCTCACTATCTACTCTTCACCCTTTAATTTGGGGTTCACTACACAGGTTTTTCACTGGGAATTCTATGCTTATTTTAGAAAATATGAATGAAGGGTTTGCCTCTTTGTGTGGTTAACTCGAAATTTCCTTCCCTAGCTGGCACATGGGATAGGTAGGACTTTATAACCTGAAATAACACACTGATATTGTGCTGCTTTCTAGATGACAAATTTGATCTTACTCCTAGCCCTGCCTAAGAGTTTGTTATGTAAGCCTAGCAATAATCTCTGACCAAACTATTATAATATATATATATATATATATATATATATATATATATATATATATATATATATATGTATAGTCAAATATATATATATATATATATTATTTAACTATGATAAATGTTCAGAGAGACAGGGCTCAACATTAAGGGAAGATTTATCACGGGTCAAATTGAAGATTTGAATTTTTTTTTGGTGTAATTCCACTAGGAAATAGTCCGAATTCGATTTATCATGTACTGACCCTTTAAGAAGTAGAATTTGACTATTCGCCATCTAAAACCTGCCGAATCGGTGCTATAGCCTAGGGGGGCCTCCTACAATCAATTTGGAGCTGTTTGGTCGACGTTTAAAAGAATTTTTCATTTTTGGTGAAAAAACTCGCGTTCAAGTTTGCAGGTCGATCCTATTCACCCGAATTTAATTTTTTTTAAATTTCTTAATGAATGTCGATTGGTCGGTTTTTTTTGAATTTCAAGTTTATGGGAGTTTTTATAAACTCTCATAAACTCTAAATTCGACCCTTGATAAATATGCCCCTTAAACTCTAAAAAATTTCAATTTAGTAAGTGTAAAAACCATCAAGATCTTCATATTTTTTATCTCACCATTTAGCGTTTTTATTTGTTCACAATAATTCTGATTCCATATTCAGTGAGTCGCAAACAGACATTAAAAGGAATACTTTTCATGTAACAATTCAAGAGAAAGATTTATCTTGCAGTGAACTCCTCACTGCTGGTTCCGGCCATATTAAATATAGTAACATAATCCTAAAGTAATAGAGATACACTGTAGACTGTTCCTCTATGGAAATACCCTATTATGTGACTATTTGCCATATGTATAGTAGCTTTCAACCATAAAACTTTATAATATATTTGTAAGTTCAAAGAATGTGAAGACAGCAATCTTTCTATAAGGGAAATATGTGTCAGTCATACAACCATGGCTGATTCCTGTTAAAACAAATACTGGTAGTGTATTTTGGAACAGACTTTATGGATGTATAAGGTGGTAGGTACATACTGGACATCTGTTGCCTAGCTGATTAATCAGACAGCATATTTGGAACATCTGACTTCAACAGAAGCATCCAAATTCCTTTGTACTGATCTTAACTGTTGGATCTAATTTACTTTACTCACAGTTGGTCTGACTTGTAAGTCCAGATAGTTTTATTGTTTATGTATTTCTTTGATTTTTTTGAGCAAAGGCCTGTCACTGCACTGAGACAGATTTATTTTCAGTTTACATTTGACACACACTTGTGAAAAAGATTCATGATAAAATGAGTGACTTTTCCCCTCCACGATTGTGGATTTTGTTCATTTAATAGTGGTATATTTAAAGGGGTACTAACATGAAAATGAAAATTTAATATAAGCTTCAGCACACTGAAATAAGACGTTTTCTAAATATAATCAATTAAAAATTCTGTACCGTTTCTGAAACAATCAAGTTTATTTTCACTGTTCCTCTCTCAACATCTGTTTCTCTTAATTCTTTCTTTATGCAGGAGTTGCAAACGTATCTCAAAGGTGAACAACCCCTTTAAGTATTAGGGGAGATTGATTTGCCTCCAAAGTCATAGAATAGCTCTAGATCAACATGACTCTACTGTTTTATTAAATGGAAAAGAAAAATAATTTTTAAACTGTTAACAAAGTGGACTTTGTGCTCAAACATAACCATATGTCCGTTTTCTGTAATAAGGTATCACTTCAATGCTTTGTGATTTACCTCATCCATATTGCTGATTTACTTTCCCTAAGCACCCAGCTACTCAGCAGAGACTCATCAATGGTCTCTTCTGCTTATACATCCCAGAACTCTGTCACCTGTTAAGAACAATATGTTACCTAATCTGTCTCTCCCTTCTTATGAAGCAAATTAGAGGTCTGTAACATGATGGCAAAAGAGTTAGCATCTGTAATTATATATATATATATATATATATATATATATATATATATATATATATATATATATCTATATATATATCTATATATATATATATATATATATATATATATATATATATATATAAAAGATGTTATGGTATTTAACATTTCATTGAATAGCTGAGTAAAGCACAAGGCTAATTCAGAGCAGAGATGAAAAGCTTTTAATTTAGCAACAGTTTAGCCCAGCGTTCAGCTAATAACTTGGCAGTTTACATTATATTTAAAGGGGTTGTTCACCTTTAAGTGAACTTTTAGTATGATGTAGAGAGTGATATTCTGAGACAATTTGCAGTTCGATTAAGATTAAATAAACCCAATAGGATTGTTTTGCCTCCAATAAGGATTAATTATATCTTAGTTGGGATCATGTACAAGCTACTGTTTTATTATTACAGAGAAAAAAGAAATAATTTTTGACTAAAAAAGTTATTTGACTAAAATGGAGTCTATGGGAGATGGCCTTCCTGTAATTGTAAGCTTTCTGGATAATGGATTTTTGGATAATGGATCCCATACTTCTAATTTTCTTCTTTTAAATAAAATATAAGGCTATTGTTTATAATAATGTTGTTTATTTAGCCACATTTATATATTTATTATATTTTAGTGTGACCATGCTGCTCACTTCAACTGAAGCATTCCCAGTAATTGCCAATATAAGAGGGACCTTATTAATCAAAATTAAATCAAGTATTTAAAATAAAAAAGGCTGACCAAACTAGAATCCATGATTGGACCTTATTTCTTATTAAAAAAGCGCGATTTAAAAGGATTGGGAACAAACACGATACTTTATAAATTATAATTATTTATTAAAATGAAGATGGCCTTCCCATAACTTGGAGCTTTCTAGATATTGGGTTTCTCAATAACATATCCTATACCTTTTTCATTTATCCCCTTGCGATCAGCTATATTCAAAATCTTTTTATAATGAATATCTTTATCACTTAACTCAGACAGGCCATTTCCTCAGTTTCATCCATTACAGCTGCATAGTTACAAAAAAATACATCTAATCATCCTTGTTTACGTAAGACCATATATTTCCTGTGCGTCTGCTGGTTTCCATGAAAAACACGTGACCTTGTTTGGGCTTGTTTGATACATGATGGGGGTCGACTGCCACTGCACTGATGTAGCCTAGTGGCCTATGTTTCCAGTAATGTGTGTAAATGTTTATGTGCAGCAGTTATGACAAAATCACATGCAACAAATTGTTTACAAAGGTGTGTAAAATATGTTACCCCACAAAAGACAGTGTCAAAGAACCATTCTTTATCCACAATAAAGAACTAATCAACATATATAAAGTATCATGTTTTATAATGTATAAACCACTGAAGCGAGTTTCAGGTGGCAAAAAAAGTAGCGGAAAATGCTGTATAAAAAAGTGGTGCCAATAAACAACAGTATTTACAAGGCTGTTTCAAGTTTGCTCAATTTGCTACACATCCTCATAAGATAATTACACTGATTTATAAATATATGTGATTTGACATGTGGTATCAGGACTTTTAAGGTAAATGCAAGGAAATTTCAATGCTATTTTTTACACATCTGCCGCCACCATAGCCCTTTAGCAGTAAAGATCTGTGTCTCCAAAGATGCCCCAGTAGCTCCCCATCTTCTTTTCTGCTGATTCACTGCACGTGCTCTGTGCGGCTGTCACTTACTAAGCTTAGGGACCCACTCACAATATACAGTACATATAGAATAGAAATGTCACAATATGTCTGATTAGTAATGAATACAGATAATTACTACATGGCAGCACAGAAACCAGTGCAACTAGCATCAGAATTTAATAATCAGCCTTGTAGCATCAGCTTATATTACAGGCCAACCTCATTTTCTGCTTGATAATTTGTGACAACCCCTAAGCTTAGCTTCTCAACAGCTGCTTAGAGTCCACTGAGCATGTGAGTGTCACAGACAATTTCCAAGATGGTGACCCCCTGTGACAAGTTTGAAGTCCTGGATCATTGCTGCTATTGAGAAACTGAAACTTTGCGCTGGTGCAATAAGTTCAGTATATAAAATATGGCATTTTTAACCATATTAATTTTTAGTGTTTAGTTCTCCTTTAAATGGAGATCATTGGCCCCCATCTTAAAAAAAAAAACAGATTCTCTGTAAGGCTACAAATTTATTGTTATTGCAACTTTTAATCACTCGTCTTTTCTATTCAGGCCCTCTTCTTTTTATATTTCAGTCTCTTATTCAAACCAATGCATCGTTGCTAGGGAATTTTGCCATTTTGCTGAACTTGCAAACTAAAGAGCTGCTGACTAAAAAGCTAACTAACTCCAAAAACACAAATGATAAAAAATTAAAACCAAGTGCAAATGGTCTCGGAATATAACTCTCTACATCATACGAAGAGTTCAATTAAAGGCGAACAACCCCTTTAAGTTGTCAATGATTACTTCATTTCTTGCAAACTCCCATGGAAAGCTGCAATGGATGACCCACAGGATGAAGAGTCTGAAGGAAAAGGAATGAACTGCAGAGCTAACTTGAACATTTCTTCAGCAATGATTACACTGATATTATGTAAAATATATATCCGTTCTTCAGTTTGTTTGCTATTGAGGGGAAGGGTAAAGTGTAAAGCAAAAACCTTTTGTTATAAGTATAAGCTGATTTCTGTATTTGATCTGGCAGAGCCTAAAATCGCAACATTCAGCCAAATTGTGGAGATCCCTATGACAGTTGAAAGACGTTTGCAGCTGTCAGTGTCTCTTTAATTTCCAAAGAATGTTATAAAATTATTTTAGAAGCATTTGCTATAATTTAAACTGCTTTAACTTCATGCCAAGTTTAAAAAGGCAAATAATGTACAAAAACAATTTATCTATATTAAATAGCCCCATTAAAGTACTTTACCCTCCCCTCATTTAACAGCACTCTAGGGGGGATAGTGTCTGCTTTTCTAACATATCAGTTGCCTATTTGAATCTAATTAAATATGTCATTAACTATAGTACGCTTTAGCCCTTAAATCCGAGCATTTAATGCCTAGCACATTATGTACTGCATTTCATTTTACAGTTGTTCTATTTTTAAGGCCATTTCAAACCAAAAAATTTGCTCTGTTCACTTACACAGAGATCCGCATTAGCAGAATACTACAGAATTTCTTTGCAGCTCTTTTCAGGAATTCATGAAGTAAACACTCAATGCCGTTTAATCTCCTGACGGAGAGAGAGAGAGAGAGAGAGAGAGAGAGAGAGAGAGAGAGAGAGAGAGAGAGAGAGAGAAAAAAGAAAAAGTAGAAGCATACATTTTACTGAAAAATGACATTATTAGCATGGTTGATCAGTCGTGTAAAATAATCCATTTCAGTGCATCATGCCAATTTTTCCAGGAAATCAGGAAATGGTAAAGGGTAAAGCAGTGAAATGTCTGCTGTTTCATTTATAGGTCCCGTGTGTTAGTTTAATGTTTCCAGGGAACTCAGGCTCTTTCTTTTTTCTCAGAATCCATTCTCTAGGAAATAGCAAGTGCTGGGGCACGGTGTAACAGAAACAGCTCTCCCAGCTTACAGAAGATGAGTCAGCTATGTCTTATTTTACCTGTGGCAGTGGCCATAATATACATACAAAGCATACTGTAACTGCTTGCACACAAATAGAGAAGCTAAATTATGGGCACATAACAAAATAACATGAGCATGAAGCATAATGCCATAGTCAGCATGTACAGCATAATGCATGTTAATGAGCACAAAACAATAGCACAGTGAGCATAACACACTGTAATAATATACAGAAAACATAACATAGATATAGGTCCTGTTATCCAGAATGATCGGGGCCTGGTGTTTTCCGGATAAGGGATCTTTTCTTTTTCATACCTGCTACAAAAATAATTTAAACATTAATTAAACCCAATAGGATTGTTTTGCCCCCAACAAGGATTAATTACATCTTAGTTGGGATCACGTACAAGGTACTGTTTCACTAATGACAAATGAAATCATTTTAAACATTTTGCATTATTTGATTTAAATAGAGTCTATGGGAGATGGCCTTCCCATAATACAGAGCTTCTTGGATAATGGGGTTCTGGATAATGGATCCTATACCTGTAGTAGTACAGTATGTGCCCAAATTGAGTGCATTAAAAAAAAAACAATGATGCAATCAGATATGAGCAAAACTTGATGATATAGAATGCATGCACATAAAAGATAACACATGATGCACAACGCATGGCTTAATAGTATTTTCAGAAAGCATTGCAGAAGTCTGCATACAAACATAAAGAAACAGTATGAGCACACTAACGAATGCAATAACACACTGTCTATGTTTGATGTAATGGTAGGGTGGCTGGTATTTTACTGGCCTAGCCAGTGAAATACTTCTTTTGTTCCACCCTGGCCTCCCTTTTAAAGGAGAACTAAACTCTAAAAATGAAAATGGCTAAAAATGGCATATTTTATATAGTGAACTTATTGAACCAGCCTAAAGTTTCAGCTTCTCAAAATGATCCAGGACTTCAAAGTTTTTACAGGGGACCAACATCTTGGAAAGTGTCTGTGACATTCACATGCTCAGTGGGCTCTGAGCAGCTGTTGAGAAGCTAAACTTAGGGGTTGTTGCAAATGATCAGAAAAGTAGGTTGGTCTGTAATATAAGCTGATGCTACAGGGATAATTATTAAATTCTGATGCTAATTGCACTGGTTTATGAGCTGCCATGTTGTAATTATCTGTATTAATTACTAATCATCCTTCTATTGTGACATTTATATTCTATGTGTACTGTATACACACAGACCGACACACAGACCGACACAAGCGCATACACACACACTACAACTTGGCATCATTTTTTTTAAACAGGCTACAAGCTAACCAAATTGATTGTTCACACTAATGCTACGCTTAGAGCAGTACAAAGCTGAGTAAGTGTGCCTGCTCACACCACAGGAATAAAAGACCATACCTTCTGCTAGCTTACTGTAGAGAGCATAAATGCTATATTATAACTATTGGAGGAGATATGGAAGGTGCCAGACATAGACAATACTACAATAGGTAAGTCTTAAAATGGCAAGCTCAGGCAGCTAGTAATACCTTCAGAGATGGTACAGGGAATTACATCAAAGACAAATCATTAATACATTCATTCCTAATATTGATGAGACAAATATTGAAAGAATTAACAATAGTAATCATTCAAAACCAGATTTCCCTATTCGGTGTTCCTCTGCTTCTTTGTTCAATTGTTGGTGATGACACTATATTTACTGTAACTCTGAACTGTATGCATCAAGGACAGACTCCTACTTGCAGGCAAAAGTTTTGATACCGAGCAACATAGGAGATTACAGCTGGTGGCCAATCAAATTAGCTATTTAGAAGTAAACTGCCTTGAACAAATCCACCAGCACCCAGCATATTGTTGCAGTACTTTGACGATATAAACAGACTTCTAAATTTGGCATGTCTAGAAGATATACTTTTAGATACAGACAGGTGCACATGGTGGCCACTTGTAAAATTGGTTCAAGCTTATTGTCTGGTGATCATCATAAGACAGGAAGTAAAAAATACCCTTAAAGAGATACTGACACCAGAAATTAAACTCTTTTTTTTTACATCTATCATAATATTGCCTTTAAAAGCTACTTTTAACTTTGCCATAAAGTATTTGCACAATGCTTTTACATTACCTGTCTGATGCCCCATGTTCCTGTATGAGGGGGCTGCCATATTTGTTCAGGAGGAGTCCGTTAGTATTAGAAACTAACAGACTGACAAGCGGAGATGGGACAGTCAGGTTGGCAAAACAGTCAGGTTTAGAAACTTCAACTAACAATAACTTACAAAAATAAACCTCTCAGCAAAAAAGGATCAACATGACCTATAGGTAACTTTTAATGAACATTCATATTTTTTAGTCGTATTTTAGTGTCAGTATCACTTTAATACTCTAAGCAGTATCTGGAAATGTCATTTCACCTGGCACACCTATATTTGATTTGTACACTCCTGACTGGAAAAGACTGCATGTAGATTTTGTTATACTTACTGGTTGGCAGAGTATAAATCCTCTTGCAAGAATGACTAAAGTGCTATTGTTTTACTTGTTTTGGAAATTATTTACACATTAGAAAGCTGAAGTGCTTCCTCTGCTAGTTAATGCCAATGAGGAGTGGTAGGTAGGGAAGGGTGTGCACTACTCCCAAGGAAAACACTTTTTCATAGCACAGTTTAATGGTACCACTTGTGTCAGAGGTAGAATAAAATGTGAAATATTTATGGCAAACAAAGCAATATCAAAGGCAATAAAAAATATTTGTCATAATAATAAAACACCCCATCAAGGGTGTGTTCTGATATTTCTCTGTGAAGGAAATGTTCATTATGGAACAGAACACTGTGGGTGTCTACTAACCAGTAGGGATGTAGCGAACGTCGGAAAAAAAGTTCGCGAACATATTCGCGAACTTGCGCAAAATTGCGAGCGGTTCGCGAACGGTTCGCGAACCCCATAGACTTCAATGGGAAGGCGAACTTTAACATCTACAAAAGACATTTCTGGCCAGAAAAATGATTTTAAAGTTGTTTAAAGGGTGCAACGACCTGGACAGTGGCATGCCAGAGGGGGATCAAGGGCAAAAATGTATCTGAAAAATCTGCCTGTGTGTGCTTGGAAGAGATAGTGTAGGGCGAGAGCTGTTAGTGATTTCAGGGACAGATGATAGTAAGTTTGCTGGCTAGTAATCTGCGTGATACTGCTCTGTATTGGAGGGACAGAAGTCTGCAGGGATTTGAGGGACATTTTAGCTTAGGTAGCTTTGCTGGCTAGTAATCTACTGTTCTCTTTAAACAACTGCCATACGTTGACCTTGTAGGCATTGTTTGCCCAGTTTTTTTGGACGCAGCCACTGAAGCACAGTTGCCAGAAAAAATATGCCATATAAATGCTGAAAATAGTCATTTTTCGCCATACGTTGACCTTGTAGACATTGTTTGCCCAGTTTTTTTGGACGCAGCCACTGAAGCACAGTTGCCAGAAAAAATATGCCATATAAATGCTGAAAATATAAATTTTTTTGGTTGCAGCCACTGAAGCACAGAGGCCAGAAAAATTATGCCATATAAATGCTGAAAATAGTCATTTTTCGCCATACGTTGACCTTGTAGACATTGTTTGCCCAGTTTTTTTGGACGCAGCCACTGAAGCACAGTTGCCAGAAAAAATATGCCATATAAATGCTGAAAATATAAATTTTTTTGGTTGCAGCCACTGAAGCACAGAGGCCAGAAAAATTATGCCATATAAATGCTGAAAATATACATTTTTTTGGTTGCAGCCACTGAAGCACAGAGGCCAGAAAAAATATGCCATATAAATGCTGAAAATAGTCATTTTTTGCCATACGTTGACCTTGTAGGCATTGTTTGCCCAGTTTTCTTGGTCGCAGCCACTGAAGCACAGTTGCCAGAAAAAATATGCCATATAAATGCTGAAAATAGTCATTTTTTGCCATATACGTTGAGTCAAGGTATGGCAAAAAATGACTATTTTCAGCATTTCTATGGCATATTTTTTCTGGCCTCTGTGCTTGAGTGGCTGCGGCCAAAAAAACTGGGCAAACAATGCCTACAAGGTCAACGACGTTGACCTTGTAGGCATTGTTTGCCCAGTTTTTTTGGCCGCAGCCACTCAAGCACAGAGGCCAGAAAAAATATGCCATAGAAATGCTGAAAATAGTCATTTTTTTGGTCGCAGCCACTGAAGCACAGTTGCCAGAAAAATTATGCCATATAAATGCTGAAAATATAAATTTTTTTGGTTGCAGCCACTGAAGCACAGAGGCCAGAAAAATTATGCCATATAAATGCAGAAAATATGCATTTTTTTGGTTGCAGCCACTGAAGCACAGAGGCCAGAAAAATTATGCCATATAAATGCAGAAAATATGCATTTTTTTGGTTGCAGCCACTGAAGCACAGAGGCCAGAAAAATTATGCCATATAAATGCAGAAAATATGCATTTTTTTGGACGCAGCCACTGAAGCACAGTTGCCAGAAAAAATATGCCATATAAATGCTGAAAATAGTCATTTTTCGCCATACGTTGACCTTGTAGACATTGTTTGCCCAGTTTTTTTGGTTGCAGCCACTGAAGCACAGAGGCCAGAAAAAATTAAACCAGTAGGGTTTGCACCCTAGTTTGTAACGGTGGCGGAGGGAGGAGGACGCTAAAGGACAGCTGTGTGTGGAGTCATGAGGCTTGAAGAGAAGGACAGCTGCATAGAAGTCAGAACAAGTCTTCCGGCGTGCAGTAACCCTCCGAGATCCACCCCTCATTCATTTTAATAAAGGTCAGGTAATCGACACTTTTGTGACCTAGGCGAGTTCTCTTCTCAGTTACAATCCCTCCTGCTGCACTGAAGGTCCTTTCTGAGAGCACACTTGAGGCTGGGCAAGACAAGAGGTTCATGGCAAATTGTGACAGCTCTGGCCACAGATCAAGCCTGCGCACCCAGTAGTCCAGGGGTTCATCGCTCCTCAGAGTGTCGATATCTGCAGTTAATGCCAGGTAGTCCGCTACCTGCCGGTCGAGGCGTTCTTTGAGGGTGGATCCCGAAGGGTTGTGGCGCTGCCTTGGACAGAAAAACATTTGCATGTCTGACGTTACAGACCGGCCAAAGGGCTTTGTCCTTGCAGGTGTGCTCGTGGCAGGATTACTGGCACCTCTGCCCCTGGAATGTTGATGAGTTCCTGAAGTGACATCACCCTTAAAAGCATTGTACAACATGTTTTGCAGGCTGGTTTGTAAATGCCGCATCTTTTCGGACTTGTGGTATGTTGGTAACATTTCTGACACTTTATGCTTGTACCGAGGGTCTAGTAGCGTTGCGACCCAGTACAGGTCCTTCTCCTTAAGCCTCTTGATACGGGGGTCCTTCAACAGGCATGCCAGCATGAAAGACCCCATTCTCACAAGGTTGGATGCAGAGCTATCCATCTCCGCTTCCTCATTATCAAGGACTGCATCATCCACGGTCTCCTCCCCCCAGCCACGTACAAGACCAGGGGTCCCCAAAAGGTCACCACTAGCCCCCTGGGAAGCCTGCTCCTGTTGGTCCTCCTCCTCCTCCTCCACAAAGCCACCTTCCTCCTCTGACTCCACTTCTGGCACCTCTCCCTGCGTTGCAGCAGGTGCCTGGGTTCGTTCTGGTGATTGCGACCATAAATCGTGCGCTTCCAGCTCCTCGTCACGCTGGTCTACAGCCTCATCTGTCACTCGTCGCACGGCACGCTCCAGGAAGAAAGCGAAGGGTATTAGGTCGCTGATGGTGCCTTCGGTGCGACTGACCATATTTGTCACCTCTTCAAAAGGTCGCATGAGCCTGCAGGCATCGCGCATAAGCACCCAGTAACGGGGGAAAAAAATCCCCAGCTCTGCAGATCCAGTCCTACCACCCAGTTCAAAAAGGTACTCGTTGACGGCCCTTTGTTGTTGCAGCAGACGTTCCAACATAAGGAGCGTTGAATTCCAGCGAGTCTGGCTGTCAGAAATCAAACGCCTGACTGGCATGTTGTAGCGCTGCTGAATGTCAGCAAGGCGTGCCATGGCTGTGTAGGAACGTCTGAAATGGGCCGACACCTTTCTGGACTGGGTGAGAACGTCCTGGAATCCTGGGTACTTGGAGACAAAACGTTGGACTATTAAATTTAACACATGTGCCATGCAGGGCACATGTGTTAAATTTCCCAGTCTCAACGCTGCCAACAGATTGCTTCCATTGTCACACACCACTTTTCCGATCTGCAGTTGGTGTGGGGTCAGCCACCGATCGGCCTGTGACTGCAGAGATGACAGGAGTACAGATCCGGTATGGTTTTTGCTTTCCAGGCACGTCATCCCCAAGACAGCGTGACAACGGCGTACCTGGCACGTCGAATAGCCTAGGGGGAGCTGGGGGTGCACAGGTGTGGAGGAGGAGAAGGAGGACCCAGCAGCAGAGTAAGAAGAAGAAGAGGAAGAAGACGAGGTAGAGAGCGATGGAGGAGTAGAGGTGGTGGCAGAACCGCGTGCAATCCGTGGCGGTGACACCAACTCCACTGTTGTTGTTGTTGTTGAGCTACCCATTCCCTGCTTCCCATTCCCAGCCATTACCAAGTTCACCCAGTGGGCAGTGTAGGTGACATACCTGCCCTGACCATGCTTGGAGGACCATGCGTCAGTAGTCATATGGACCTTTGGCCCAACACTAAGTGACAGAGATGCGGTAACTTGGCTCTGCACATGTTGGTACAGGTGTGGTATTCCCTTTTTAGAAAAAAAATTGCGGCTGGGTACCTTCCACTGCGGTGTCCCAATTGCTACAAATTTGCGGAAGGCCTCAGAGTCCACCAGCTGGTATGGTAAAAGCTGGCGGGCTAAGAGTGCAGACAAGCCAGCTGTCAGACGCCGGGCAAGGGGGTGACAGTCAGACATTGGCTTCTTACGCTCAAACATGGCCTTCACAGAAACTTGGCTGGTGGCAGATGACTGGGAATGGGAACAGGTGGTCAAGGTGGAAGGCGGAGTGGAGGGTGGTTCAGATGGGTCAAGGAGAGCAGAGGTAGAGCAGTAAGATGCTGGACCAGAAGGAGTGTGACTTTTAGTTTGCCTGTTGCCTTTGAGGTGTTGCTCCCAAAGTGCTTTGTGCTTGCCGCTCATGTGCCTTCGCATAGAAGTTGTACCTATGTGGCTGTTGGGCTTACCAAGGCTCAGTTTCTGACTGCACTCATTGCAAATTACAATGCTTTTGTCAGAGGCACACACATTAAAAAAATCCCACACTGCTGACTTTTTGGAAGTCTGCGATCTGGCGGTAACAGTAGAAGTTGGCGGCATTGGCGGCAATGGCGGGTGCGTTGGCCGGCTGAACACAGGTGCCGATACATGTTGTTGCCCTACTGATCCCTGCGGGCTGGCCTCCCTGCTTCTTCTAAGTCTTATTCTCCTACTGCCTCTCTGACTCTCCGTCTCTCCATCTGAACTACCCTCCTCTTGCTCTCTTCTACTAGGCACCCACAAAACATCAATCTCCTCATCATCATTCTCCTCAGATGCATCAATTTCTTCTGACACATCACAGAAGGAAGCAGCAGCGGGGACCTCCTCCTCCTCCTCATCACTCATCATTATGTCCATCTCTGTCGTGTTCTCTGCCAGAATTAAATCTGGTGTAACGTCCTCATCTCCTTCATCTTCTTCTGCCAATAATGGTTGCGCATTACTCAGTTCAAGAAACTCATGGGAAAATAACTCCTCTGACTCCAGTGAAGATGGGGCACCGGTGGTGGAGGAAGTGTTACGTGGGGTGGCCATAGCAGTGGAGGATGAGGAGGATGTTGTGGTAAAGTTAGAAACGGTAGAGGATGGGGTGTGCTGTGTAAGCCAGTCAACTACCTCTTCAGCATTTTGGGAGTTCAGGGTCATTGGCTTTTTAAAACTGGGCAATTTGCTAGGGCCACAGGATTGCATAGCAGCACGGCCCCTAGCACGGCCTCTGCGTGGCGGCCTGCCTTTGCCTGGCATTATTTTTAAAAAAACAACAACAACAAAAACTCAGTTGGTTTTTCTGGAAACGATAATACACACAGCTAGATGGCAGTTTGAAGAAAACAGTGTGCAAATAATGCCTACAAGATCAACGTATACACTACTACAGCGGTGGATACGGATTACGTAAAATATATGAATGCTGCTTGAAAAAAAGTAACTCAAGTGGTTTTTCTAGAGACGATAATATTATCAATATTTAGACAAAATGTGAACAAGCTCACACAGCTAGATGGCGGTTTGAAGAAAACACTGTGCAAATAATGCCTACAAGGTCAACGTATACACAGCGGTGGATACGGATTACGTAAAATATAAGAATGCTGCTTGAAAAAAAGTCACTCCGGTGTTTTTTCTGGAGACGGTAATATTATGGATATTTAGACAGAATGTGAACACGGTCACACAGCTAGATAGCAGTTGGTTGAATAACACACTGGGCAAAAAATGCCTACAGGGCAAATAATGCCTACAAGGTCAACGTATACACAGCGGTGGATACGGATTACGTAAAATATAAGAATGCTGCTTGAAAAAAAGTCACTCCGGTGTTTTTTCTGGAGACGGTAATATTATGGATATTTAGACAGAATGTGAACACGGGCACACAGCTAGATAGCAGTTGGTTGAATAACACACTGGGCAAAAAATGCCTACAGGGCAAATAATGCCTACAAGGTCAACGTATACACAGCGGTGGATACGGATTACGTAAAATATAAGAATGCTGCTTGAAAAAAAGTCACTCCGGTGTTTTTTCTGGAGACGGTAATATTATGGATATTTAGACAGAATGTGAACACGGGCACACAGCTAGATAGCAGTTGGTTGAATAACACACTGGGCAAAAAATGCCTACAGGGCAAATAATGCCTACAAGGTCAACTTATACACTACTACAGCGAGGGATACGGATTACGTAAAATTTATTATGGCTGCTTGAAAAAAGTCACTCCGGTGTTTTTTCTGGAGACGGTAATATTATGGATATTTAGACAGAATGTGAACACGGGCACACAGCTAGATAGCAGTTGGTTGAATAACACACTGGGCAAAAAATGCCTACAGGGCAAATAATGCCTAAAAGGTCAACTTATACACTACTACAGCGATGGATACGGATTACGTAAAATTTATTATGGCTGCTTGAAAAAAGTCACTCCGGTGTTTTTTCTGGAGACGGTAATATTATGGATATTTAGACAGAATGTGAACACGGGCACACAGCTAGATAGCAGTTGGTTGAATAACACACTGGGCAAAAAATGCCTACAGGGCAAATAATGCCTAAAAGGTCAACTTATACACTACTACAGCGATGGATACGGATTACGTAAAATTTATTATGGCTGCTTGAAAAAAGTCACTCCGGTGTTTTTTCTGGAGACGGTAATATTATGGATATTTAGACAGAATGTGAACACGGGCACACAGCTAGATAGCAGTTGGTTGAATAACACACTGGGCAAAAAATGCCTACAGGGCAAATAATGCCTAAAAGGTCAACTTATACACTACTACAGCGATGGATACGGATTACGTAAAATTTATTATGGCTGCTTGAAAAAAGTCACTCCGGTGTTTTTTCTGGAGACGGTAATATTATGGATATTTAGACAGAATGTGAACACGGGCACACAGCTAGATAGCAGTTGGTTGAATAACACACTGGGCAAAAAATGCCTACAGGGCAAATAATGCCTAAAAGGTCAACTTATACACTACTACAGCGGTAGTAAAATAAAAAAAAAGTTAAATAAAAAAAGAATGAATATTAAAAAAAAAAAATTAAAGTTGGTGCTGCTGAACTACTAGGAGCAGCAGATTAGCACACCAGTCCCACTCCCCAACACTGCTAGACTAATAGCACTGGGCTCTTATAGTAGTAGTAGTAGTAGTAGTAGTAGTAGTAGTAGTAGTAGTAAAACAACAAAAAAATAAATAAAAGCAGTCCTTACAAGGACTATTGCTATTGCAGCAGTCAGCAGATGAGATCAGAAGCAGGACAGCTGCCCACTGCAGCTACATACAGAGCACTGCAGTAGAAGGTAGATTACTAGCCAGCAAAGCTACCTAAGCTTAAATGTCCCTCAAACCCCTGCAGACTTCTGTCCCTCCAATAACAGAGCAGTATCAAAACGATTACTAGCCAGCAAACTTTCAACTGTCCCTGAAATCACTAACAGGCAGCAGCTCTCTCCCTACACTATCTCTTCAGCACACACAGGCAGAGTGAAAAAAAGCTGCAGGGCTTCGGTTTTTATAGGGAAGGGGAGTGGTCCAAGGGAGAGCTTCCTGATTGGCTGCCATGTACCTGCTGGTCTGGGGTGAGAGGGCAAAAAAAAGCGCCAACAATGGCGAACCCAAAATGGCGAACGTCGCGCGACGTTCGCGAACTTCCGGCGAGCGCGAACACCCGATGTTCGCGCGAACACATCTCTACTAACCAGTATCTTGCTGTCAACTTGGTAAAATGTCCTGTCCTATGTATTAAACCAACAAATGAAACAAGCAGAAATAGGGGTACTTTAATAATCAGGGAACTGAGCAGGGGATTTAACAAAAACAAATCTAAAAAAAAGTAACGTTTTTTCACATTGCCTAAACTGATGAGGCACAGCCTGCAAATTATGTGCAGCTTATATTAACAAAAAGTCTTATAATAAGGTTGGTGTATTTTCTCTGCATTTTTTTCTTTTGGTATACACAAAAGCATGGCAAAAATCTAGCACCCCATGAAAATGGAAATAACTGGAGTTCACTTTCACTTGAAATGTTCTGGAATAAATCCAGCTAGAAGGGCAACAATGATTGCATTTACTCTGAATGCTTGAAACCATATGTAATCAGTGCTGTTCACCAACTTGCCTTCAATAGCAGTGACCTAATAACCTTATTATTGTATACCAAGCACAAAGTGGCATATCTGTGCCTTAAAGGTAATCTAAACCCCATGAAATGAATTGGTGTAAACGTAGCCAGAGTGATCCCATCCTATAAGCATTTGTGTAGTTTGCATCGTTTACACAGTTTTATACTGCTAGGAAGGCTTCAATTCGACAGCTTATTGAAGGCCCAAAGTGTCATTGTCTCTGTCTATATACAGAGGCTAAAGGCCTGCTATTATCATTTTAAAAATGCAAATATCTCAGAAACCATTAAAATCAGGAAATGAATTTAAATTGCTCAGAGAAGTACCCTGAGTAAGGTAGCATAAATTTTTTTTTGGAATTAGATCTCATTTAAGGCACATTGTGAAGGCTTGCTTTGACCACTACTAAACTTCTTAACCAACAGATAGCATGTATATATGTTATATTAGAGAATATTGTCAAATTGGCATATATATCAGTAAATATTATGATTTTTACACCTTCCAGACACCATTTTGATGTTCTGTGTGTTAGTCTCTGATCGCCCGAAAGTTCAGGGGTGTTGTTAGTGTTGCCACTTGTCCAGATTTCACCCAGACAGCCTGGTATTTGGAAGGGCTGTCCGTATGAAACCTTTCTGTCCAAATATCCAAATTAGGAAATTTCAACAGGACTTAATCGCTGATTGGCATGTCATCAGTCCCACCCCTTATGTCACCGCCCCACCCGCCCCACCCAACCCCTATCATAATCCTCCCTACCCCCCTGCCTGTCTTCCAGCCCCAGCAAAGGTGGCAACCCTAGTTGTTGTTTTCCATTAATTCCCTTAATTAAATATTTAATGACTCGCTTTGTTTGTGAATATGCACAAAACCCCTTAGGAAATCTGCAGCCCATTCCAGTATTCTGTGTATCCATTTTACTGTATGCTGAAACCCTATGACCTGATGAGAAACATTTGCCAAACGTTGACAAGATGACTTTGTGCTTTATTTTCCCTCTAATGAATAATAAAATGTTATAATGCTATTATCAGCTTTTCTCATGCATTCCTGCAGACTGTGCCACCATTTCTACTAGCTACCCACTTACTGTAAATCTATAAATTGCAATAATAGGGAACTATTAATAACAATCAATAGTTTGAACCATAACTGAGACTCATTTCAGGAATTTCTTAATAATAGGATACTCACTTACAAAAAGAGACAGCTCTTTTGTTAAGCAAATGACCCCTCATGTATGAGCATGTTTAGGATTAGCCCTATGTATCGAAAAAGTCGATTTGAGAGTTTGTTAAACACAACAACTCTTTTATCAGATGTTTGGTGGAAATCACAGATGTATTGAAAGAAATTATGTTATTGTTTTATTTTAACAACTGTTTAAAGTGAACAGGGAGTGGGAGAACTGGGAATCAATCCTGCAATGCTAAACTATAATCTGGGTTCAATTAAATCCTTTTGTCGACAAAACTCGTGATTTTTTTTTTTTGTCTTTCATCTTTCAGTTTTCCTAACACGTCAGGCCAGCTCAGACTTTGGATACAGTATTGATTGCACAACTCTGACACAGTAGGGTATTATTGTCAAACAAATGGAATTTAAACAAATGTAAATCTGTGTATTACAACAATTATACTGTGGAGAAGATCATCTATCTATCTATCTATCTATCTATCTATCTATCTATCTATCTATCATCTATCTATCTATCTATCTATCTATCTATCTATCTATCTATCTATCTATCTATCTATCTATCTATCTATCTATCTATCTATCTATCCAGGTACAGGATCTGTTATCTAAAATGCTCGGGACCTGGGTTTTTCAGCTAAAGCTCTTTCCTTTTATTCCTACTGAAAAATCATATAAACAATAAATAAACCAAATAGGACGGTTTTGCCACCAATAAGGATTTATGCAGTCTAGTTAGGATGAAGTCCAAGGTAGTGTTTTATTATTACAGAGAAAAATCATTTCTAAAAATGTGAATTATTTTTTAGAATGGAGTCTATGGGAGATGGTCCATAGATCGGAGTTTTCCGGATACCTGGTTTCTGGATAAGAGATCCCATACCTGTTTAAATTGATAAAATGCAAATTCCTTGCCGTTTTTTATGCCTGTAGTTTTAAATATCAAAAAAAATTGTAATTCTGATTTTGAACTATTTGTTTATCCAGACTACAGAATATTTTAATTGTATCAATTTCAAGGCCTACGGTACCCTAGTTTTTAATTTGCTCTGAAGATTTGTCATATAGAAAATTTTAATTTAAATATAGAAAATTTTAATTTATATTTGCTGCACCCTTATCATTTATGAAAGTGTTACCTAAGATTTGTAGCTCTACAGTCCCTTTACAAGTCGGAATAGGGTGTGGTCTAGCAGTTTAGTTGGCGTAACATTGTTTAATTATGCCAAAAGGCAAATGAGGTAATAAACGATGATGATACCAATGGCGTAAATATAGAGGAAGCGGGGGGGGGCTGGGGAAAAGGGGAGCCCGGACCGCCGTTTTTTTTTTGCTTTTCTTTACTTTTTGTGTATTAAACGGTGCAAAAGCAGCATCTGCTTTACAGATACCTAAACAATGTTTATCCATCATCTCTTTGAACATTATAGACATTTTCAACCTTATGGAATTTTGGACTCGATAGCCCTTTTCATATTTCATCAATTAAATCAAGACATTGATTGAATTGAATCTGCTTCTGTGTGCGGAGACATTCTGCCAGATCTAATAAGAACTAGAACAGTTCAAATAAGCACAAGAAGCAAGGGAAACTGGGACAGCCGTCTCTAGTATGTGTAGTCCATATGTACAGAATTACAAAGTAATTTGAGGGCTAAGTTCAGCAAAGAAAGGAAGGAAGTAGATAATCTCTTAAAAGTGCAAGCCTGTGCTTGCAGTAAACAGCATTATTTTGCAAGTCTTGCATGTATATACACAGTAAGTATGATTTGCTGTTATTTTCTCGGAGGGTAATCCCATGTAATGTTTTAGCATGGAAATGCATGCAAAAGATAATAAATATAAATACAGTTTGGATCAATTTGTCATTAGACAAAGTTTTTATTGGAAAAAAAAAACCCCTTCTAGCAAAACACTTATGTTAGCATTGTCAAAAGTCTTTGTATATTCTGAACATATCTTCTGGACAATGGAAATTGTTCTCTTTCATCTTAGAATAAACACAAAGGTTCAGAGCTTTTGTTTGCTTCCAGGGTCGGACTGGAGATTTGGGGGCCCACTGGAGCTGCAACGAAAGGGCCCTCCTGGATGCCCATGGGCCTGCTGATCAGGAGCAGGTCTGGGTTGGTGGGGGCCCGGGGCCCATCAGGATTTTTCCCATTGTCCCACCAGCCCAGTCTGAACCTGTGTGCATCCTAACAAATGGATATTCAGGGCCGGGTAAATCTTGTACACCCTGGTAAATGGGCTTATACCATTTAAAAATAGAAAAATGAAGATGTAATGTGAGATTCCCCCAAAAATAAAAAGAAATAGTGCTTAAAGTTAAAAATCCATAATCATTTATAAGGAAAACAGAGGCCTAACTCGTTTTGTGCCTATTGGCATTTACTCATGAGCTATTGTTCTATGAATTCTCTGGGGCTGGAGTTTGCTACCTAGAGTCTGAAATTAATTTTACTCTTTCTCATCTACCTGCCACATGCAGAGAAATTGTTTTCCATTGAAAAGGAATGTCTGAGGCTGCTGTGGTCTTCAGAAAGGACTCATCAGACTGGCTCATTCATGCATATCTCAATAAATACAATGATTTAAGCAAAGTTTTTGTAAATGAATATGACAGTGAGTAGAGGTCCAAAGATAAAATATTGCCAGACTATTTATCTTTTACACAAAATATTTTCTTTTATTATGGTGCAGACTTTGGTAAACACATTTAAATCTACCAACATGTATTCCAAAATGATTTTGTAGTATTATTGATATGCTTTTCAAAGTTTTATTTCAACATGTTAGAATGATTAGCCTAATAAATGTATCTCCTGCACCCTAGGCAAGGAGATGGTAGTGTCCTCCATTTCATTTGTTTTCCTATAAAACAATCTTTTATAACAAAAAATTAAACAGTGTAATTTTCTTCTGTATTACAGTTTGTTCTCAGTCCTATGAAAATGATTCAACTTTTTGTGGTCAGTCAATGGAAATGCCTTGCCTCTGAAGTAATCACTAAATAGTATCCTTGTCAAGCAAAAATAAAGGAATCATTGCCCTCTGTTAAAAATGAACCGCTGTGTGTACAAAGTTGCTTCTAGTCAACATGCACAAAATCTCTTTGTTGCATCTTATTTTGTTTATAACCATGTTCTATATATATAAACACATACAAATTCATGTAGATCTGTATAGTTGCTTTCCTAAAAATGTTGCCTTAACATAACATACCTTGGTAAGTAATTCCATTATTTTTACATTTTACGTCAAATAACCATTTTTAATGTTGAAGTTGAAATGTTCCTTCCTTTCACAATAAATTAATGTCCATGCTTACAAGTACTATTAAAATTGATATCACTGGGCTGTGCAAAAATGTATGTTAATAGTAACAAAATTGTGGAAAATGTTCACAATCATAAACTAACATGGGCCAGCACGTCTGTTCTCAAAACTATAATATTTTATTCCCTATATTAGTCTAGCAAAAATTGCCAAATTAATGAACTAAATGGGTTAAAACAGCTTATTTAACCTTTCCTTTTTACAATTTGATATTGGATTGTATCCCACAATAGCCCACAATTGAGAAGCACCTAGCTTCATGGGGTTTTCCAGATAAGAGGTCCTTCCGTAAGGGAAAAGACCCCCAAATGTAATAAAAGGCACTAAGTGTGCCCAGGAAGCATAAAGATGGCCATACATAGGCAGATTTAAGGTGCCAATTCGAGTCCTTTAGACCAATTCGACAGCTAATCTTCCAACACTCCCCCTGCCCTGACAGATATCTGGCCAAAAATAGGCCAGATATCAATCGGGCATGTTTGATTTTCCCCCTGATGGAGGACCACGTTGGTTTATTGATTCAGTCCTCATCCCATGGGCCCTCATTCCCATCATTGTAATCCTATTGTTTGGCCCTAGTGCTGAATGATCAGATTAGTCCAATATTGCCCTACCTTTGGTGGGCATATCGGGAGAACGATCCGTTCCTTATACGTTCCTTACCCTATCTGTTACATGTGGACCTTATAGTGTATGGCCACCTTTACCCATAGCAATCAATAAGATGTTTGCTTTAAACAGGTGACCAGTAATTCTACCTGCTGATTGGTTGCTATGGGTTATGGCTCCTGGGCAAACGTAGTGCCCTCTATTACATAACCCCCTAAAAGTCTTATAGTCTACTAAATAATCATTTAGATATTTTATAAATCCAAAAGAATTGTTTTGTCACCATTGTAGTTTAGTTAGGATCAAGTACAAGCTACTGTTTTATTATTATAGAGAAAAAGATAATAATTTTTAAAAATTAGAATAATTTGCTTAAAAGTCTATGGAGGTGGCCTTCCCACAATTCTGAGTATTCTGGGTGACAGGTTTACAGATAATGAATCCCATACCTGTACCGAATATGTGGCACAATTTTTTCTTTCTAAACCAGTCCATTGCCTGTCCTCTAAGAATAACATTAGCAATAAAAAATACTCTAGTTCTGATATACCCATAAATATATAAATTACTGCCATTTGTATTAAAGAGAAATTGCTTAAAAACTCCAATCAGGATTCAGACAGTATCCTATAAATAAAGTCCACATCATTAAAAAAAAAAAAAAAAACTGCATTTATAAATGCAAACATTTGTTTTGATGAGGAATTTATCGTTTGATCTTATTTATTACAACAGATGCTACATACCATTTTCTAATGTCCTCTTCTTTCTACCAGTGTAGTGTACAGTGTCTGCCCACCAGACCATTTTTTCTCATACAGGTATATGAGCTAAATTCTAAGTATCTTGACAAACTCATTTTAAAAGCGATGGTGGTAACTATAGCAACAACTTACATTGCTAGAAATCTGATTGAATAATTGTATGATACAAGCCAAGCCAAGAGATGCATGCATACGTTATAGAAGTGTTTGCTTTCCAGAGAAGGATTTTAGTGGTTTCTGTAAACACAATAACATCCATTAAATGATGGCCTGATTAAACTGTAACTGTGAAATGTCTATAAAATTGTTGGTGCTTTTCCTCGTGAGCCATAAAAACCATTGGTAGCAACTGAAGTGCATCATTTCTAAAAGTTCCTCTTAAGAAATGCCATTCCAACACAGGGATTTAAAATATGGGACATGTTTAGTGGCAAACTATGGTTCCAATCATTTGCTTTCATTCCTACTATGGTGCAATATCAGTGCACATTGAGGTACAGGTAAACTGAGATAAAAGACTTTTAGGGGGTAATTTACTAAACTCCAAATGCATAAAATGGGAATTTTGAAAAATCACACATTTTTCCGAATTTATTAAGCTCTGAGGATGAATCAGAAAGTCTGGCATCTCAGACCTGTCGAGGTTGCATATAAGTCAATGGGAGAAGTCCCAATGATTTTTTGATGTGCGCTGGGTTTCGTGCCATACACTGAAGTTTTCAGAGTTTTCAGGCAAAAATCTGAGTTTTCGGGTGAAAAATCCCAAAAAAATTTTGAAAATCGTATTAAAAATCTGGAAAAACTGTTTTTTTCCCCGGCAAAGCAAATTTTCGGGAAAATGTAATAATAAATAGGCGCAAAAACCCCAAGCAGATTTGATCGGAGTTTGTAGCAGAAAATATTTAGATAAATTCGGACTTTGATAAATAACCCCCATAGAATTTGGTATTCATTGACAGACCCAATAAATATTTACATAAAAAATAAGTACCATGCCTGATAGCACAGGGAGGAGGAGCACCATATGGAGTCCCACTGTGCCTTCCTTAGGTAGATTAAGGCCAAAACATTCCCCTCTCCTCGTATTATATTCTATTAATATTGCCGTGTAGAAGTTACATTTTGTAATGTGTGAAGGAATATTTCTATGGGCTTTCATCAGTACAGCATACAATTAGTTTACTGATATTAATTCATTTCCCATAATTATAATTACAGTAATAATACTGTACATTTGCAGAACACTAATAACTACTATAATATATAAACTATTTACCAGTGTGGTCATTTCCACAAGATTTACAGAAAGCAGGTCCATGAAGACCGGAAGAGGCTGGAGGGATAGGGCCATGACCGGGTGAGGAGGGGAACCCCGGAAGGCGGAGCAAGGGATTGTGGGGGATGTAGTCTTTTAGAGGCGGCGGGAAATAGTATAGGCAAGGGCAGGATCGGGAAAGAAGCCGGCGCCATTTTAAAAAGACTATCCGCCCACCCACCCCTTTTTTGGTAGGTGGCGAATAGAGAGTTCAGGTGAACAAGTCTCAGCCGCTTAGGAGGGTAGGTGGTGGAATTGGAGAAGGGAGTATGGCAGAAGATTGGTAGGGCTGAGGCTAGGGGGTGTGGTCATTGGCCACGGTTAAGAGGACAAGGGGCCTAGCCTCAGGATGTGGATAGGTCCAGTAGCAAGGGAATCTCCATAGGAGCAGCCTTCAGCGGCTAGGGGTGGTGATCTCGCTGGACATTGTTTATAATGTTAACGTTTGAAATGTTAAAGATATGTGATTGTTAACTTGTGTATAAATAAAAGTGACTGGGGCCTTTCCAATCCATTAAAGAAGTGTCCAGTTGTCCATTTAATGATAAAGGGGAAATGTGGTGGGAAGAGGGGTCCAAGACTTGACGATACTCAGGTCATGGTATGTCTACAACTTAAATGAACACAAAAAAACTTGCAAGAAATAATGCTAAAATTAGCTGCATAAATTAATAAAGTAGTGGTTATGGGCCCTGAGTGGTGAACTGTTTGTGGTGTATGTTGCCTTTCCAAAGTTTCAGGGAGCACCGAATGATTTTACCAGGGCCCTGGGGAACCTTAGTTACATAAGTAAAAAAAAATACACAATAATACAATTTAATAATGTCTGGTTTATGATTTCATTTAGGCTTGGAGAACTGGTGGTCTTTCGGATCAAATGAAAGATGAAACTTTAAATTCAGAGGCAAGCAACAGCTTAAAAATAATACCAAATGTATGTAACAGGGTTTCTCCATATGTCTGCTCTGTTAGAGAAGCAAGAAGCCTATTATATACAGTTTACAGCAGCTGTAGATGTTTTGCATATATATGTATACATATAGTCCCTGATTTCCTCTCGTATGTACTTTGTGCTTTCCAAGAATCCAGGGACTAAGAAATGAGCTATCCAGAATCTATAAGCCTAAGGCTTTTAACTCTCTGTTATTCCAAAGCCAAGTGCCACAGAGAGATCTTATGCACACATTCATTTCATCTCTTCAATAATCATAAATCACAGGAGTAAATGACCTACGTTAGGGGGTAATAAATAGATTTATTTTATGACTGCCAAGACTGAATTGTGCTGCTTTCTCAAAGCATGACACAAAAGTGAATTTGGTCTAAGAAATAGTTATTATAAAGTATATCTGCGAGGATTTTTAAGGAGAAGATAAAAGGCATTATCGCAAAAGGGAGAACTAGAAAAATGTGATTTTTTTTTGCATTTATTTTCTTTTCTTGTGTTTTTTGTGATTTTGTGATGTTCTTTACTGCAATCCACAAATAGTTTTATAACGTTGTCACAAAAATAAGCCGTTGAAATCCATGAGTATCACCGATGTGCAGAATTAATATTATAGCATATTCAAGGGCAGAAGTAAATCATACCTCCCAACTGTCCCGTTTTCAGTGGAATAGTCCCACTTTTGACAGCTCAACCCACAGTTCCACGTTTGTACTGAAAAGTCCCCACTTTCTCTGCACTGAACAGCCAGAAAAAGAAAAAGTTTCTGACTTAATTGGCTTTTGGCAGAGAGCCCAGAACAGCCACCAGGTGCAACTTAGATACTTTGTAGCAAATTTGGGATAAGCAAATAAGTAATTGTAACAATTTAGATAAGGAGGTCCCTTCAGAAGAGTTAGACTCACAGCTTAAAGGGCAGTTCACCTTCATTAGCAAAACAGTAATAACTGAAGAAAACCACAGAAATATGTTCAAACTTTCATAACCTGCCAAATTTTGTAAAATGAACATGGTAATTAGGGGTGTGGCCACAAAAGTTGGTGTGACCCAATAATTCGATACTCGTCGCAAATGTTTTTGACCCTCTTTTTCTTTCCAAAATGTTGGGAGGTATGGTAAATAAACTCCCATCAGTTCACCTGCTGCGGGGATGATGGGATTTGTAGTTTCTTAACTGCTGAAATTTTACATGACTGCTAGTTTTTGCATGCTCATTCCCCACTTCTTTTATAAGGATATATGCATGAGAAATGTTCATCCAAACCTCTTCTCCCCTAAATCTAGGCCATAACTAGTGATTTGCGAAAAAAAATTTGCGAATTTCCTGCAAAATTTGCGAAACGGGGAAAAATTATTGAAACGGCGCTTTTTTGATGCTGGCGCCGTTTTGCAAATTTTTCTCCATTTTGCAAACTTCGCAGGGAATTTCGCGAATTTTTCGGCAAAAGCTAAATGCCCCAAATTCGCCCATCACTAGCCATAACAATTCAGAGATGGAAAAATCGAAGCAATTCATCTGCTTTTGAGCTACAACTCCCACATATGCCAACAGAAAAATGGGCGTGCCAGTTGCTGTAAATCAACTACAGCTGTTATTTGCTTGAATCCTCATGATATTGTGTCCATGAGCTAAAATGAGTTTGGCACACTAAGGGGCTGCTTTGAGAATACTGGAACCTTCGGGCTTGATCATTCAGGTACTAAAAACATGTGAGAGTTCCTAAACTCTTGAATGTTTTCTTCTTCCTGATGATTGGGGTTAAATTGGGTCCAAATGGTTTGGTTGAAGCACAGAAGCTCACCATTGGTGACTCCCCATAATCCTGTGTTTAGGGTGTCTTGTGGCAGTTCTGCATTGAATGGTAACTAGAAGAATCTTTTGATGGTGGCTAATTTGTGTGCTATAGACTATATAAACAGGGCCGCTCCTGCCTTCCAGCAATGAACAGCCAGTGGCAAGGGGTGGCAAAAAGTCGCCTAACTTTAAGAGCTGAATTTCTGGGTTTTAAACCAGAAATTCGGCTCTGCTAGAGCAGAAAGCGTTGTTGCTCTCATTGCACTAACGATGCTGCCCCCCTCCAATGCTGATTTTTAAGCATGGAGAGAAAGGGGGTGGCATCTGGGCGCCTCAAGGAGCAGCAGCCCCAGAATCACCCCTGTATATCAATTAAGAGCTTTTCCATCTTCAGTAAAAACAGAACTTAGATATACAGAGAGCAAATTATGAAATGCTAGACTTTTTATGGCCAATGTTAGGGCTAATTAAATGACTAGACAACTAAATGTTATCACAAACAAATGAAACAAATCTAACTAACATGAGATAGACGTGACAAATAAAAACCAGTCTCTTCAAGGAAAAAACACTTAAGCAGACCTCTAGTTCTAGGAATTACTGAGGCCCTTTCAAAAAAGAATTATATTTTTTTGGTCATAGAAACAGTGTCCCCTGCAGATCTTGGCACCACAACCAGAGCTCCAGGATTTCATTCTCTCATAAAACAAATGATATCTTGTGCTCGCTAAGAATGAACAAGTACATGGTAGAAAGGGTTACAGATATGTATATTATAAATAATATATTTTGGTACTTGGCACCCACCTTCAACTTTCAGATTATTGATATACAGTAAATTATTATTTCAGGGTTTTTCAGGGGACCAGATACATTTACATACATTTACAGATTTACATAGGGTCGAATATCGAGGGTTAATTAACCCTCGATATTCGACTGCCGAATGTAAATCCTTCGACTTCGAATATCGAAGTCGATGATTTAACGCATTTCCTACGATCGAACGATCAAAGGAAAAATCGAACCATTCGAAGGATTTTAAGCCATCGATCGAACAATTTTCCTTCGATCAGAAAATTGTTAGGAAGCCTATGGGGACTTACTGATGTTCGGTAGGTTTTAGGTGGCGAAATACTTGGTTGAAGTTTTTTTTAAAAAGACAGTACTTCGACTATTGAATGGTCGAATAGTCGAATGATTTTTAGTTTGAATCGTTCGATTCGAAAGTCGAAGTAGTAGTCGTAGCCAATTCGATGGTCATAGTAACATTCGAAATTCGACATTTTTTTCCCTCAATTCCTTCACTCGAGCTAAGTAAATGGGCCCCATAGTGTAGAATCCAAGAAAATGTAAAATCAGGGCAATGCATAATGCATTATTCATTGGTGGGATCACAAAAATAGAAGATTCTTGTCCTAAGAGTACTGTGTCCTACTGGTTATGTTGAGCTATAACTCAGCACCCGGGTCTTTACAAATTTTTGGTGCATGCCCGAACCA
Source organism: Xenopus petersii (assembly GCA_038501925.1). Classification (NCBI taxonomy): domain Eukaryota; kingdom Metazoa; phylum Chordata; class Amphibia; order Anura; family Pipidae; genus Xenopus; species Xenopus petersii. The sequence continues at coordinate 42,229,581 of CM076677.1, forward strand.
TTTATGTTATATATTTATAACCTGCAAAGCTGGCCAATCAAGATAAGCAAAAACATGTAAAAATGGCCATAGACGCTATGGTTTTTCTCTCCCGAACGACCAATTTTAGTGTGATCCAACAAATCCATCAAATTATTGTGGGGTTTGTAGGCACCAAACAATCGCAATCGCAAACAATATAACATTTTTTGTCTGACATCGGTCAGAAAATTGATAGGCCAGGTTACAAAATGTTCATCTGTCACAGCAAAATGTATCCATTGTCCAATTGTATGCAAGACCAAGCAGGAAGTTACCCACAGTTTTCCTGGCTTCAACTAGACTACAGTCATATGAAAAAGTTTGGGAACCCCTCTCAGCCTGCATAATAATTTACTCCACTTTCAAAAAAAAAAGATAAGTTGTGGTGTGTCTTTCATTTCCCAGGAGTACTGGGGTGTTTTCTAAACAAAGATTTTTAGTGAGGCTTGTTAAAGTCGAGGGTCGGATGAATTCAACCCAATATCAACAAATTCTTCAGGATAATGTTCAAGCATCAGTCACAAAGTTGAAGTTACGCAGGGGTTGGATATTCCAACAAGACAATGACCTAAACATGCTTCGAAATCTACAAAGGCATTTATGCAGAGGGAGAAGTACAATATTCTGGAATGGCCATCACAGTCCCGCGACTTGAATATCATCGAAAATCTATGGGATGATTTGAAGCAGGCTGTCCATGCTCGGCAGCCATCAAATTTAACTGAACTGGAGAGATTTTGTATGGACGTATGGTCAAAAATACCGCCATCCAGAATCCAGACACTCTATAGGAGGCGTCTAGAGGTTGTTACATTTGCAAAAGGAGGCTCAACTAAGCATTGATGTAATATCTCTGTTGGGGTGCCAACATGTATGCACCTGTTTAATTTTGTTATGATGCATATTGCATATTTTCTGTTAATCCAATAAACTTTATGTCACTGCTGAAATACTACTGTTCCCATAAGGCTTGTTATAAATTAAAAGGAAGTTGCTACTTTGAAAGCTCAGCCAATGATAGACAAAACTCCAAAGAATTAAGAGGGGTTCCGAAAAATGTTCATGACTGTATATCGCTTGAAATTATCTTTTTAGTTGATGGACAAATCGTACATTTAAATGATAGTTTCAAGATAACCTTGGTCTTACTATAACGAAAACATCTCTTTAAAAATCCTAACGTTCATGGCCCATTTAACTGAAAAATGTAAAATAAAACTGTAACTGAAAAAAATATACTAACTTTACTGTTAAAAAGATCTGGGTCCTGTCACCCGAATAAAACCCACCTGTGACCAGTCCTTTATAAACCTTGTACATAAACACAGTGATGAGAGTTGTACAGGCTACTTCTGAATTCGAAAAACGATTCTGCTGCAAAAGACAAATTACTGTTCTTTCAATTACTGCTTTATTTCTGCCAAAGTGTAACAAGTACACTTTATTTGTGAACATTATATGTATAATTGAGATACTAAATTCTATGCCATTTAATATATTACAATGGCTTATGGCCCTATGCCATTGCCTAAAATTAATACATAGACTAATAAATGTACTTTTAGACACAGCTGCTTAGATACCGACAAATAGTAGATTTGATTGATTTTTTTTTACTCAACTTCAAAAATAGGCTCTAAGGGTTAATATATTCATGATCTCAGTGGCGAGTTCAGTAAGAAAGTTTCCAGGTGTATTGCTACCGGGTAGAAAAAACAACGTAAACTTCTAGGAAGTGTAGAAAATGTAGAAAATTGAACTGCAAGTTACTTACATGTACTAAGGTATGTAAAAACAACAATCTGTCACTGGATTGCCGCAACCAATGTCTACTCCATATGAAACAGTTTCCTAGAAATCTTTTTTCTCAGAAAACAAAACATGTTATGGCTAAGAATGTAAAAACAAGCAGGAGATCTGATTGGTGGACAAGAGCCAAAAGAAAGGAAAATAATAGGAATGGAACCAACTGCAGTTCAGGGTGGGCTTCACTGCAGTGGAATTTGAAAATGATTACTGTGTGTTAATAAGAGTAATAACATGTCATTTATTTCTATGGTCATTTTTATTGTTTATGCTTTTAAGGAGCATTAAAACAAATAACCTTTCCCCTCTTGAATAGTCACCCTATTTTACGCTTCAATTTTTTTCAATTGATATAACTAGATGCCATATCCCAAAGGCCACCAGGACCAGTAGGTGAGGACTGAAGTAGGAAGCTGGCACTGAAAAGCAAGTATAATAGGCATAAGTCCAGTTGAAAGTTACCCAAAGACTAAAATAAATCTGTACTAAAAGTTGAGGCACAGGGCAGGCAGAGATCAGGAAAGTCAGTAACAGGTCAGGAGTAGGGATAGGCGAATCTGTTTGTGAAACGCATGAAACGCAAAGTCAATGGGCATCAAAATAATTCTGACGTGCGTCAATTTTGAGGCAGCAGATTTTTCCAAGTGAATTGTCACCGCAGGTTCGCGAATTAATTTGTTTGCGGCGAAACAGAAAATTTGCAGCGAATTCGTGTCTGGTGAATTTATTCACACATCACTAGTCAGGAGTTAATGAACATAATTAGCAAATAATATAGAGTTCAACAGTAGCATAACTAGGTTGCAGCAATAGTGGCACTACCTTACACCAGGTTTACTAAAGGGATAATTAAAGGAACAGTAACAGCAAAAAGTGTGTTTCAATGTAAATATAATGTACTGTTGCCCTGCACTGGTAAAATATATGTGTTTGCTTCAGAAAGACTACATTAGTTTATATAAACAAGCTGCTGTGTAGCCACAGTACCCCGAATACAGCAAGATGGGTTGTTCACCTTTGAGTTAACTTTTAGTATGATGTAGAAGAGTGATATTCTGAGACAATTTGCTATTGGTTCTCATTTTTTATCATTTAAGGTTTATATGCTATTTAGCTTTTAATGCAGCAGCTCTTCAATTTGCATTATAAATAATCTGGTAGCTAGAGTCCAAATTACCCTAGCAACCATGCACTGATTTGAATAAGAGACTGGAATATGAATAGGAGAGGTCTGAATAGAAAGATGAGCAATAAAAAGTAGCAGTGATAATAAATGTGTAGCCTTACAGAGCATTTGTTTTTAGATGGGGTCAGCGACACCCATTTGAAAGCTGGAAAGAGTCAGAAGAAAAATGCAAATAATTATAAAACTATAAAAAATAAATAATGAAAAGTCACTTAGAATTGGCTGTTCTATTACATACTAAAAGTTTACTTAAAGGTGAACCACCCCTTTAAGACTGTGGCACCACTATTTCAATGATTATAGCACCAACCAGGTGTATTGTCTTTCTATACAGTATATAAAGTGCTTTATTGTAGGGAGGCTGCTGTGATGGCTGAGAGCTGAAAAACTAGAGGGTTTATCAGAAGAAGGGACTAGGGGTAGGCACCCAGCAGAAGAAACTGATAGGCAAGGAACTGAATTCTCCCAGACCAGCTCATACATAGCCAGTGCAGGAGCTATGAACTGGCCTACAGGTTAAGTGATCTCTAACGATTCCCTGTGGCAACTCCTTGTGACCCTGGACAAGCTGGTGCCCTGGCTACTTAGTGTGCCTATAATGGCTTCCTTGGTGCTGTAAAAAAGTGGTTTGAGGAGAAAAGTACTTTATAAATGATTCCCTTTACCTCTTGAGGGGAGCAGAGACGGAATAGGTAATTTACAACCTTAAAATATATACAGAGGGGAAATACACAGAGGGACATACTTTCACTGAAATATAGCAGCAGAAACCAAGCCATTCTTTTCAGTTCAGATATGAAAAATAGAAAATGTTTGTAACCTTATTCTCAACTAGGGTTGCCACCTTTTCGTCCGGTACAATCCGGGCAGGGCCATGATGCGGAAGGGGCATGATGTGGTGGGGGCGAGGCACTGACGTAAGGGGCGCCATTCGTTGCATCAATCATAGGAAATCCTGCCCGGTTTTCCTAATTTGGAATTTGGCTGTCCGGGTCAAAACCGGGCAGGTGGCAACCCTATTCTCAACCTTCAACCACAAGGAAGTTTAAATAAATCTCTCTGAGCAATGCCTTTAGTTTACTCCTTTAACAAATACTACCTGTCTTAGCCATATAGGAGAGAAGCAGATAGTATATTCTCATTATGGCTATCCAAATTAAGAGGTTACGATGAGAAATGGTTTTCCAGTCTGTATTTTGGCCAGTTATCCATTCCAATTTTCATGAACTACCATTCCCAGCACCACTTCATGTTTAACCACTCCAGGCTTAACCTCCAACATGTCATATACTGCCCTTTGCATGGCAAGAATTTAATGTACAGTTTTAGCAGCCTAATACATTGCCAAGTGAATTGTATAACTTGGCAATAACAAAGATGCAGCTGCAGTTTTGTTTTATACTGTAAATACAGTACAAGATATTTATTTGGAAGCTCCTTAAAGCATAACATGTGATTAGGCCACTCCTATTAGAATATTTGGCTAAAAGTCTTTTTTTTTTTTAATTAGAGAAAAAAAATTAAGGTTACAAATGACAACAACTAAACTAGAGTATTTGAAATTCTTCACCTTAAATTATTTTTATGGGGGTCTAGGCTTTCAGCAAAATAGGGCTATGCCTTGAATTATATAACAAATGTATTCTCATATGTAAAATAAATGCACTGAAGCAATATATAAAAAAAAATGTGTTTTAATACTTTATTCAACCAGAGAAAAATACTGTTTTATGGTACTGAAATATTTACAATTTAGGTAATCAACCAATTGCACTTTTCTATTCTATTACTAATTCTGTGTGCATGTTAAATAGCAAAAAAAATTGAAAGTGTGATTTCCTCAGCTATAAAAAAAGTGATATTATATAACCCACTTTCACAAACAGCCTTGGCATATTACTAGTGTCATGTTTTAACAATCTCTTGTGGGAAGTTAACACACGACATGTTTATTTTTTAAATCCAAATTTAGGAGCCAGTCCATGAAAACAGAGGGCAGTCATAAACTACAGATATTCATCTGGTGACTTTTAAACAAAATTATTTTTTAACCAGACTGGAATGACGTTACATTACTGTTAATGACATTAGAGTAAACCAATAACAGAGACCATGTACATAGGGATAACTTAAAAATATATGGGGTATACTTATAAAAGTGGGAAAAGTGATTTTTCAGCAAGCAAAATGGCAAATATTGGTAGAAAATAGTTAACACGCTATAAATTCCCATTGGGGTTATTATGTTTAAATTAATGCTATGCGTTGCACAAGAAATAATCCATTACAAAATCATAAATAATAGACACAAATAAAGAAGCATTATGTATATAACGATATGTTCATATGGTTTAAACAAATACATTCTGTAAGATAGCTGTATCATTTATATAACAGATATTCCAGGAACCACAATTTAATCTATCCTTTATTAAATGACACTAACTGTGAAATAAAAAAAAAAAACTAAAAATACAATGCCTTCTAAGTGAAATAGTGGACAAATCTTTATAATATTTAGTGACAGTCATGATCTGCCTTTTTGCCTTAAAGAATGTTAGTTTATATTTAGTTGCACAAGAATCTGTTACTCAATTGATTTGGCCAAACTATATTCAGGTTTGTAGAACTAGATTGCTTTGCATTCCCAAAAAAACATATTCTGTAATTATGCTAAATATTATGATGAATATAGGAGCAGGTAAAGAGAAATTAACTGGTGCATATGCAAGACCACTTATTTTAATAAAAGTAGAGAACCAATCATTATTCCTTCTAACAACCAACCATTCTTTCTAAGCTAAGAGGATATAGGGAATGTCTTGATGCTCTACAAAAAGCTGTGACAGACCAGGGAAGACATAAATGGAACAAAGTTATTATGGAGTAAGTGCAGCATACAAATCCAGAGCACTGCTTGATCTAGTACTTCCACATAATTGTACTTGGTGCTGCTTGTTCTGCTCTGTCCCCTCTTGTGAATCATGTGCAGTGTGCCATTGATACAGCAGAACCCTGGAATTATGTGGCAGGACAGTATCGGACTGGGAGGGGGGCACCGGTGCTGCTGCATCAGGAACCAGCCCACCCAAGCCACAAATCCCCCTCTGCCCCCTTCCAACTGGCAGCACATACCTGCACATGTCAATTTCTTCAATCAGATGTGCGTGGAGGTCAGCAGTGCAGGCTGTGTGCACATATATTCTTTATGCCCAGCAGCCTGTTACAGGTATGGGACATGCTATCCAGAATGCTCAGGATCAGTCTTTCCATAATTTGGATCTCCATACCTTATGTCAAGTAAAAAAATGATTTAAACATTAAACATACCCAATTGTTTTTACTTTAATAAGAATACAATATATATTAATTTGGTTCATGTAAAAGGTATTTAATATTACAGAGAAAAAAGGATTACATTTTAAAAATCTCAATTATTTGATTAAAATAAAAGCTATGGGAGACGGCCTTTCTGTACTTTGGAAGTTTCCGGATAATGGGTTTCTGGGTAATGGATCTCATACCTATATATGGATACCTTTCTTTGGCTGGCGATGTCCACCGTAGCTGTGCCTTGATACAGTTGAAGTTAATTGATAAATACAAACTTATCCTGGGCCATGTCACTTAATTTTATTCAGTTCTATATAAATGATAAAAAATATCAACAAAGCAGTACTCTGATGATAGATTGCTTTTTCTGAATGCTGTAATTCTTCTTTAAAATGTTAGCAGCAAATTCCACTCTTCACTGTTCCTCCTATGGGTAAGAGAAAATTTGACCTCCTTCAAAAACCCCATATCTCACGCAGTGTTTGACACCTGATCTCAGTCCAGCAATATCTCTCTGTTCCCAAATTCTGCATCAGTTTTCAAATTGTGCCCCCATACACTCACTCTACCTCTTTCACACATAATCCAAGGAGAACAAAAGGAAATAAAATGAACTTCTATTGTTGTGCACGCTTCAAACTAACAGTGCAACATCATTGTTTGCTCATTTAATTTATAGGGAAAACCAGGAAGGCTGTATGTGTGAAACTGGTGATTTTACCACAAATGAGGTAGTTCATAAATCAAATTGCCTGGCCCACATGGGTTTAAACCAATTCACTTCATAATAATATGTAGATTATTGATAATAATGTACAACATCGTAAACAAATGCTGTTGTTTATGCATAACTAAACTGAAAGGTAATGGTGTGATTTAAATCTTTTGTCATGGGACAGCTCTAGACATGGGTTAATTGAAGCACTAAATGAGCAGTTATTAAGAAGTTGGCAGTTTTGCATTTGGCTAATGCCACCTTGGCAGTTTGCTGTTGAGTCAAACATAACAAGGGTCTGTGAAAACAAGCCACTTATTCTTAACTAATCCCTGTAGAGTGTGAGCCCAAGAGAATGCTAGCCAGGAAATGCAGCATTCAGGTACATATAATCTCTTTAATACAAATATTCTAATGCTTGTGCAAACTTACCTTTCAATAAAGGTGAACACACCCAAAATGGCATTTACAGTCTGTATGTGCCAACTCCCAGGGTAGTTAAACGGGTGAATCATCAGTTGGCACAAATAAAAGTGTTGCCCTTAGTTCCCATTTACATGGGGTTTCTTTCAATGGAATACATAAATCAATGTGTATATATTGCTATGTCAATAGGCTACTTGCCTAAACCTGCTCTATGAAAGGTATTTAGAGGAAGAACCAATTCATTCTTCTTTATTATTGGAGAGAAAAAAAATCATCCCTGTTGTGTACAGTAGCTCTAATGAAACATATTTCCCCAATAAAATGTTATTACTGTAAATTTCATGCAAAAAATTCCTTGAAGTACAGCACCGCAAATTTTCTTTGAATAAAAATGCCTTTATTTGGAACACTGGCAGGACCTGGATAAGAGACATTTCAGGCTACACAGAGCCTTTTTTCAAGCTTGGCTTGTGTAGCCTGAAACATCACTTATCCAGGTCCTGCCAGTGTTCCAAATAAAGGCATTTTTATTCAAAGAAAATTTGCGGTGCTGTACTTCAAGGAATTGTTTGCAAGAGAATTGGGAAGTGGCCATTCGAGGTACATGCACCCGCACTCTCAGGTGTAGAGAATTGGGAGCTGATTCAGCTAACCAAGCAATTACTGAAAATTTCATGTCAATAAATCAAACATTTTGTTTACCTTTACTAGAAGATACTATAATATGTATAATACCTAGTACTTTGATATCCAATGCAGACAAACTTAACCTCAGTTATTAAAGATGATATGGTGAATGTGTTTATGGAATCCACATAGCACAGTGAAACTTTATTACTACTATAATTATTACATATTTAAAAAGTTCCAACATATTCCACAGCGCTGTACAATAAATGGGTGTATACATTGAACATACATGTTACATTCAAAAATATGACCAATATAAGATGGCAAGAACTTGCAATCTAAAAGTCTTGAGTCTTTTATTTTTGGTGTTGCACATTTTTATGTAATGCCATAGCATATACTGTAATTTTATGTAATAAATCTTGAGTTATGACTCAGATTATGTTTGTAAAACAAAATAAATGGGCAACTGCACAATGCCACCTCAGACCAGACGAACTGCTAAAATGAAGCTAGAGCTTCCTCAATCTGATGTCGCTTACATCATATCCTGTCTGACGAAAATGCATTAAAGGGAAACTATACCCCCAAAATAAATACTTAAGCGGCATATTAAAGAATCTTACCAAACTGGTATATATATTTAAGTAAATCTTGCCCTTTTACATCTCTTGCCTTGAACCACCATAAGTATATTATTATGAAAATTTACATGCAGCAGGGTTTTACATATGAGCTGTTTTATGCAATATCTTTTTATAGAGAGGGGGGTATAGTTTCCTTTAAAGGAATTGTTCAGTGTAAAAATAAAAACTGGGTAAATAGATAGGCTGTGCAAAATAAAAAATGTTTCTAAAATAGTTAGTTAGCCAAAAATGTAATGTATAAAGGCTGGAGTGATTTGATGTCAGTCAGACACTACTTCCTGCTCTCTTGGTTTACACTGACTGGTTACCCTGGTTACCAGGCAGTAACCAATCAGAGACTTGAGGGGGTGCCACATGGATCATATCTGTTGCTTTTGAATCTGAGCTGAATGCTGAGGATCAATTACAAACTCACTGAACAGAAATGTCCCATGTGGCCCCCCTTCAAGTCGCTGACTAACTCAGAGTTATAGAGCTGAAAAGCAGGAAGTTGGATTCTGGCTGTTTTATTAGACATCTGTTCACTCCAGCCTTTATACATTACATGTTTGGCTAACTAACTATATTAGAAACATTTTTTATTTTGCACAGCCTATGTATTTATCCAGTTTTTCTTTTCACACTGAACTATTCCTTTAAAGTTGTAAAAACCCTGGCGACATTTCCTTTTTTTAAGCAGGATTGTCTGCAAAAAGTCCTAACTATTAAACTTTTTTTGGGTAAACATTTTTCCACAGACCTTTGAGGGCCATGGAATATTAATTTTACAGTGGGCCCATATCTAGGGCATTATATGATCTATTGTGTTTTTATTAAGGTTCCTTGGACATTTGTAATAAAAAGTGGCCACTTCAAGCATTTGTACCAACATCTCTAATATAGACGTCCATACAACTTTAATGCACCCGCCCTATTCAAATTGATCTAAGAGTAAGATCACTAGCGACTAGGCATAAACAAACGCTAGCGAATCTTTGCTACGAAATGCTTGCACTGAAGAAGTATCGCTAGCGAAAAGTCGCCAGTGTTCAGCGCCCAGGATGCAACTTTGTATTTTAGTGAATTAGCGTAGTGGTAACGAATTTGTGCCTGGCGAAGTGGTGAAAAGTATGTGAAGCGGTCGCTGCCGACAATTTGACCTTCAGTAAATTTGCCCCTATGGGAGATGGCCGTCCTGCTTCGGAGCTTTCTGGATAATGGGTTTCCAGATAATGGATCCCATACCTGTACACAGTATAACGCATCCTTGCAATTTGATATCATTAATAACCCAAACAAAGATTCATTTCTAGGTATGAACTTATACCGTCTTTCAAGATTCCATCTATTTCTTATTGTTATTATTATTATGAGACTTTGTGCTATGAAAGCATTTTTTATTTGCTACAAATTTGCTAAAAAATGAATAAATTCTTTGTTTGCCTTTTTTCAGTCTACCTTCATTAGGTGCACAGCTCTGTACAGAGAACCTTGCTCTCTATTCATCCAAGGGAATAAGTCATAAACACTTAGTATGAATTCAACTTCTCGATGAAAGGTTTAACATTGTCTGAATAACCACAAATAAAACATACCAAAGTATTTAAGTCATTTTCCAGGTTCCAAATAAAAAAGTACATTAGGAGAATGGTTTCTGCACAAGGTCAAGGATAAATGAACTCAAACAATACTTATTGTGCCAGTTAAAAAAAAAGCATTCATAGATTCCTTTTTTGTCCTGACTCTTTTCCCATTGTATAAAATAAAAACTTGAAAGTATACTTTGTTAGAGCCAGTCACATTGCCTTAATCAGCTTCTATTCAAATAAGATTGTTTGGTTTGTGAATCATCATTAAAGGGTGTAGCTAGCAATATTGCAATCTTTTTTTTTAACTCCTCACAAGGTGCACATGGAGGACTACATAAGAAATATTAAAGTATATACTGTAATTTGATATATAAAGAATTAATATAAGCAAAATGTTGCCCAGCCACTGCACTTATTGCTAATAGCAAAGGGAGAAGTTGGATTCACCCAATTTTTAAAATCAAGTTGCTGGTGAAATATTGTCCCCCATAACAATGCATAATGAAATACTAGAATTCTTAGTGAATCATGAAAATGAGCAAATAACTGAACGGACTGGGGATGACTTTGGCTATAGTTGGCCAAATAATAAATATTGAATTATAATGACAAACAATCCATTTTGTTTATAGGGGAGGACATTTTTGGAAACTTTATTAGGCAGATTTACTAAAGGGTGAAGTGGGTAACGCTAGAGACTTTTCCCCAACATTACCACCCACAGGGACATGATGAAGGCACCAATTCGCAAGCGATGGAGACTGTCGCTAGCTGTCATCTATCACTAGGCGACTTTTCCTTCTGGTGAACGAACAATACTCCACAAACTCTCTAAAATGCCGATTTTACTGAACGTTACCTCTTTTGCCAGAGTTGGCTTCGCCAGCTCAGACCAGGCGAAGTGCATTAAAGTAGCCAGATCTTCCATAATTTTCTATTCCTTACATTATATTCTGCGAGCAGAAAATGCATCCATGTAAGTCCAAAAAACGCTGGTGTCTTTTTTTTTTTATGATAGCCAGCAAAAGTCCTAAAAATGTTTTTTTTTAACCGGTTTCCCCCATACATTTTCTAACATATATGAACATTAACTATTCAGTGAGCTCATGTGTAGGGCATTATAACAATTCTATTGTCTTTGTAAAGGTTCCCTGGACCTGTGTAATTAACGGTGGAAATGTAATGTATTTGCTGCAACATATAACATAAAGAAGTCCCTTCAACTTTAAATTTCCTGCCGTATGCAAATTAACCTGAGCGCAAGACCTCTAGTGAATTTGCGCTAGGTAGAAATGAACACTATCGAATCTTCGCTTTGAATTGCTCGCATTGCCGAGAAAAGCGGTTACCCAAAAAAAGTCTGCCAATCCCGGTTAAAAAAAAGTTGCCAACAGTTTTTGAACTTTAATGCATTTTCGGCACACAAGATATGATGTAAGTGATAGAAGATTTAGGAAGATCTAGCTTCATTTTAGCACCTCACCTGGTCTGAGGTGGCAAAGTCAACTCTGGAAAAAGAGGTAACATTCATTAAAATCCGCACTTTAATGAATGTGTGGAGTAACCAATTGTTCGACAGAGCAAAAAGTTGCCTGGCGAATGAATGCTAGTGACAGTCCCGTTCGCTAGCGAATTGGTGCCTGCGCCTGTTAGTCAATTGATGATGTCCCTGCTAATGGCAATGCTGGCGAAAGGTTGCTAGCGTTAGCCACTCCGCCCTTTAGTGAATCTGCCCGATAGATTGTTGAGCCTATTACATATACAGATGATTATTGAGCTGGAACCCACAAACAGCCCATCCACATTAGCACTGGCAATACCCTATGATTATAGGATTCAACACTCTTCCATTTATGTTAGCTGCAATGCACATGCCTCATATGGTGAACAACAGGAACAAGTAGACATGCTTTACCTTCTAAAAAAAATCAAACATAGGCTTACCCGTGTCTCTTGCCTGGCAGGGATTGAAACTGCCTAACACAGTTGAACTTTCTCAGTCAACAGGCAGTATTATCTTAGGGGGTGGTTGGTTTGATCTTGCATGTAGAGTACAACACTCAGGGGCGATCCTGGCCCCTCCGCTGCCTGAGGCAGCAGCAGTTGCTGCTGCCCCCCCTCCCCCAGAAATTTGCTCTTAAAGTACCAGGAGCAGCATATTTGCTGCCCCTGGTACCTAGTGGGGCGCTGCTGCCTGAGGCGACAGCCTCAACTTGCCTCATTGGCGAAGCACCCCTGACAACACTAGACAAGCTGGTATGTGATGCTTTAAACACAACCCCACAAAGATAACTGAACTCAAAAGTCAGGAGATTTTATATAAATAGTTATTGTATAGGTGATGTGTAATACACTGTAATTCCAAATGCCATTTGAATGAGTTCACCTTTTGGACAATAAAGCTAATTTAACAGCCCATGCCATGAAAAAACGTTATTCTAATTTATCTTTATTACTTAAAATGTTTGCTTTTACACTAGACATTTTCAGAACTATAATTTGAGTGGATCTAGTGGTAGTGGATCATTCTAAATTAATGTTCTGTTTGAGTTTTTGGGATTTTTGGCTGAGACAGAGGCAAAGTTATCATTGGACACCTGCCATGTGCTTGCTATATTAAATATATATATGTGGATTGTGTCTGTTGCTTGATTTTCTTTTTAAAATATGCAGCTAGTTTAGAGCAGCCCATCTCACTTGATGTACACTATAATTCCATCTGTTTACAAATAAAAATGTACCAGCTTTTGAAATAAACTTCACATAAGTCATGGAGTACATTGCAGTTCAAAACGTGTTTGTGTATTCATCTCTTCTTCATTAAAAGTTAATTAAAAATAAAATCAATATTTTGATCTGCAACCCAGGCTGTGGTACATCCTACATTTCTTCCTACAAATATGTGTAAGAGTGACTAGTCGGTTCTCTAGTTGAAAACATGCACAGTCCTTCTATACCTTTTTTAAAACCATTCCCCTAGCTGGAAACACGAGTCCTTTATATACACATTTATTTGTAGCCCTTATTTGCTATCTGCGTTGGCATAAAGAAAGATACTACTATAAAGATACACATCATTATGCTGACTGCTCCAAGCTTTATTGTGCAAATACTGCAGAAAGATACATAATTAAAATTGGGGTGTTTCTTATACAGACCAAGCAAGCAAGGATTGAAATTAGAATCCTTGCTATAAAAAATAAGATGTTGACAGCAAGATGTTCAAATTCAGAGTCATAATTAGATTAAATATGTGCTGCCTGCATTTTTCACTGAACAGATGAAAGATCTTCCTGTACAAATCTATAACTCAGAGGCAGAATGTAATAGATCAAAGGAGCCATGTACATCATGCTACTGTCTTTTAGATTATTATTTTTATTAAAGGGAATAAATATCATGCCCAAAGCATCCCTTGCACCAAATGCATAAACAGAATGTACATTTTGTATTTTAACCATTTAGTTGGATGAAAGTGCCATCTGTTATTTGTCATCTGTGTCATGAAATGGTTTTAATAACCAAAGACCTTATATTTATTAAAGGCCGAATCGTAGTGATGTTAGAGATTTTTGAAACCACGATTATACTCAATTTCTCTAAAACCACAAATGACATGAAAGTTATTAAAATACCGAATAAAAAAATTCCAATCACAAAAAGCTCTGACTGATGGGTTAAAAAATTGTAAAACCTCAAAAACCTCAAAAAATTTAATTTTTTTTGCATAATAACTAGCAATAAAATCTGAAAATCTCTAGAAGTCTGAATTGATTAAAAATGGTCTAATAGCATCAGTGCAGCTCCTTCTATGGGACCTGGACAGATTTTACTTGGCACAGTATTTTATTTCAGTTTATTGTTGTTTTTACACTTTAAAGTTTGAGAAAAATACAGAAAAAACATGATTTTTTAGAGATTTGTGGAAAAAAAGATATATTTGAATGTTAGTAACTAACCCCCCTAGTTTTTCCCAATGCATTTTAATCTGAATGGACAAAGGATGCAACTGACTGCAAGCAGACTATGGCAAGTAATGCCGTTTTTAAAACTTTTCAATAGTCTATATTGTGCGTGTTTAACTATTATATTTTATTGAAATAGCAGTGACACTGAGCACTGAGTAGGTGTTTCATTTTCTTATGCTTTCAAACTTATAAATCAGACACCAACTGAAGAATAAATAGAAGCTTGTGTAGTTTTGGACATTTGTTCCAGAATTTCTGGATAAGTTGAGCCATTTTGTTAGCCCCAATAACTTATAAAATATACCCATTATTAATCATTTACAGACATTCTGGTTTCAATATAACAGGTTTATTATTGCATTGCATTATTATTTTATTGTATGAATGGGAACAAATCTATTATCAGCTCTAGAGAAGTTCACATGGGAATGGGAATATATAGTTTATATGGACCTTATTTTACCATATCAATATTTTGATCATTCAAGAGTGGAATGTCTCCTTTTTCTTTGGTGATGACATTACTATATAATATTTCATTGTCTTATAATGGGAAAAAAACCTTAACATGTAATAAGAATCTTATTAAATACTGTCCTGCGTGATATCAATAAGTGCAAATTGCAACAAATTATTAGAACCAAAAACTGCATCGACTAGTTTTCAAGCATGCAAACAAAATATTTTGGTGTGAGAGAAGCAGTTAATGTTTTCCTAGAAATAAATACATACATAGAAAATCTAATTTTCTCAACAACAAAAAAGCAGTTTAAACACGTATAAGGAATACATGTGAACTATATTTCAAATCTAACAAGACCATCAACAGAATTGAAAAATGTGTCCCACTGGTAAGATGAATAACAAACTAGTGAACCCTTCAAGCATTCTTTACACAAATGACCCTTCATGTCAGGAATAACATAATTTTTATTTTTCCTATGTGGCTCTATAACATGAAAACACATTAGGGTGCAATTGCCATGTTGTTTTCACACAATGTAGATTCAGTTATATGATAGTAAAGGGATACTGTCATGGGAAAAAAAATGTTTTCAAAATCAATCAGTTAATAGTGCTGATCCAGCAGAATTCTGCACTGAAATCCATTTCTCAAAAGAGCAAACAGATTTTTTTATATTCAATTTTGAAATCCGACATGGAGCTGGACATTTTGTCAATTTCCCAGCTGCCCCCAGTCATGTGACTTGTGCCTGTACTTTAGGAGAGAACTGCTTTTTGGCAGGCTGCTGTTTTTCCTTCTCAAAGTAACTGAATGTGTCTCAGTGGGACATGGGTTTTTACTATTGAGTGTTGTTCTTAGATCTACCAGGCAGCTGTTATCTTCTGTTAGGGAGCTGCTATCTGGTTACCTTCCCATTGTTCTTTTGTTTGGCTGCTGGGGGGGGGGGAAGGGAGGGGGGATATCACCCCAACTTGCAGTACAGCAGTAAAGAGTGATTGAAGTTTATCAGAGCACAAGTCACATGACATGGGGCAGCTGGGAAATTGACAATATGTCTAGCCCCATGTCAGATTTCAAAATTGAATATAAAAAAATATGTTTGCACTATTAACTGATTCATTTTGAATTTTTTTTTCCCATGACAGTATCCTTTTATGTGGTAATGTACAGTATATAGTGAATAATGCACTCCTATTCTAAAATATTTATTTAGAATTTAAGTCATAAAGGAGTTCCATGACCATAAAAAGCACAATACTGAAGGTCATGGGGACTTTTAGGGGTTATTTATCAAAATCCAAAAAAGTTCTCTCTATTTTCTGAAAATTATTATGATCAAATCCGCACTGACTTTTCCCCCTATTTATCAAAAAATGGTGTGAAAATCTCTTGTGCTGGTAAAATCTTATTAAAACATTGAAAAAAATCTGAATTGTACAAATTTTTCAGATTTGTTGCTAAAAACTGCGACTTTTCCCGATTTGGCACCTAAAACCTCTGACTTTTTTGGATTTGATGCCCGAAACCACTAATTCGTTGGATTATTCACCGAAACTCAGCGCAGATCAGGATATCAATGGGACATCTGCCATTGACTTCTACATGAACTCGGCAGGTCTGAGTTTGAGTACTTTTTTATTCAGACTTTTAACACTATCGGAGTTTAATAAATCATGAAAAAAATCTATTTTTTCTACAAAAAAATTGTGTTTTTCCCCTTTAAAAGTCTGGCCATAAAAAATTGGACTTTAAAAAATAATCCACTATTATCCGCATATATATATATTTTTTTTTAAAATAGTATTTTCTTCTTACATGGTTATACAACGATAGCGGATTTGTATACATTTATCATGGTGTACACAAATGTATATGTAAAGTAAAAGTAAAAAATCATATAATCTCTCTAATGCTTTATTTACCAGTAGGTCTTTCCAGCTGACACAAGGTCACCCATTCCGATTAGTAGAAACGAGGTTCCACCTAAATATTCGGCAGGAGTTTTTGACAGTGAGAGCTGTGAAGATGTGGAATTCTCTCCCTGAATCAGTTGTACAGGCTGATACTGTCGCGATCGCCGCCTGGAGCAGGTCCAGGAGCTCCGGGCGGTGCATCCTCCCCTGCTGGCGTCGCTCCCAAAATGGCGGCGCCCATGGCCGCCACGTGGGTAGTGGCGCCGGCGCGATGACATCAGTGCACCAACGTCGGCGCAAGGACGTCAATGACGTCACAATGGCGCCAAATTCAAAATAAAAACGCCATCTAGACGCCAGAATGGCGCCCAAGTATAGGAATACTTTACCTAAGTGTATCCTGGGTTTCCTGTGAGCTTTATTGCTAAATCTTGTTCCTGATTTATATCCTGACCCTTTGCCTGGACCTTGGACTTTGCTGATATCTGCCTGCCTGTGAACTCTTGCCTGGATCCTGACTATTCTTTGATTAACCCTTTGGACACCGCGACCTTGTTCCCTCAAGAGGGCTTCCTCCTCGATCCTGACTATCTCCCTGGAGGGAGCTCCCGGCTCCCTGACAGATACATTAGATAGCTTTAAGAAGTGGTTGGGTGGTGTTTAGCAAGTGAGGGAATACAGGGTTATGGGAGATAGCTCATAGTACAAGTTGATCCAGGGACTAGTCCGATTGCCATTTTGGAGTCAGGAAGAATTTTTTCCCCCTCTGGGGCAAATTGGAGAGGCTTCAGATGGGTGTTTTTGCCTTCCTCTGGATCAACTAGTAGTTAGGCAGGTTAAAAAAGTAAAAAGGTTGAGCTTGATGGACGTGTGTCTTTTTTCAACCAAACTTACTATGTTACTATGTTACTATGTAAATGTAGAAGATGGCTCTTGTGTATTATAAAGGAAAGGTTGACTCCCTAGCAAAGTATTCCTCAAACAACACCAGTGATGTTGCTACAGCTTGAACATTTTAACTCTGGACTATAATTAATGCAAAAGTTTGATTTCTTTTTTAAAAAGAAATTGTATTGTGATCTGAAATAAGTTCATGTGTTAACAGGATCCCAAAAAATGTGAGGTATCCACTACTGTTCTATAAAATGGACTGACACAATATGAAGATAAAAAACTGGCTGATAAAATAAAAAAGCGAGTAGGAAATTCCAAGTATGAAGATCACTCTACAAGAATGTGGTATGTGAGGAATTTCTGACTGCATTTTGAGCTATGCTTAGATACCGCCAGAATTTTGGAAAATGTTAGACTTATAAATCATGAGGTGATTCCCTAGGAGTTTCTTTTGTGTGTGTGTATGAGAAACAGTGAAAAAGTATTTATATTCCAAAATAAGCCTGTAAGGGAACTGATTCTTAACTTGAAATTAAAGGGAAATTGTCTTGGGGAATTTTTTCCAAAATGCATTTCCTAGTACAGGAACCGACCCATAGGGAAATGGGCAAAATGTCAAATGCTGCCTCCCATTCACTTTAGGATGATGGCATATGGGGAGATTTGTTGCCATGGGATATCTGTGTTACCCATGGGAGACAAATATACAAACTTGCATTGGTATCAGTGGGAATCTCTGGTGTTAACACATATTAATTGTGCAACCTCCAGAAAATACCTTCTCCTGCATTTTCCAGCGTTCCAACAATTCTGAAGCAAAAACTCTTTTTAAAATGGAGCCCAGGTTTGGGATTACAGATCTAGTAATACAGTTTACTGTGAACCTGTTACTGTGTTTTCCAACCCATTAACCATAGGTTGGAAAAGGAGAAGATGACCGGGGAACCATGGTTTCCTTACATTTCTTAATAATTCCTCCATTGTGTACAGGTTCTGGGGATATTGTTTTAGCTTTATTCACTTGCCTACCCTGTTGTTCTCCAGTGCAGTGGAATACAATGCAGCATAACCATTGTATTCCAGGTTTCTAAGAGACAGGCAGCTGACATGGAAACTGGCGCCGTTGTTGGTCTTAATGTCATTTTTTTTCTGCTTGGCAAGGGCACTAAGTGAATTCGAGGGAATTTTCGAAGTTAAAAAATTCGAAATTCTAAGTAATTTTTTGGATACTTCGACCATCAAATAGGATATTACGACTTCGATTCGAAGTAAAAATCGTTCGACTATTCGACCATTCGATAATCAAAGTACTGTCTCTTTAAAAAAACTTTCGACT
The DNA here is from genome assembly GCA_038501925.1 of Xenopus petersii. Lineage (NCBI taxonomy): Eukaryota > Metazoa > Chordata > Amphibia > Anura > Pipidae > Xenopus > Xenopus petersii. Next base: position 42,248,490 of record CM076677.1, read on the forward strand.
TCAATACTTCGCCAATTTAAACCTGCGAAGTGCTATGTTAGCCTATGGGGACCTTCCAGAGCGATTTTCAAAGTTTTTTATATTCGAAGGAAAATCGTACCATCGTACGATAAAATCGTTTGAATCATACAAATCGTACGATTCAAAGTACAATAGGAGTACAATTGTACTACGATCGGAATACGATCGTACGATGAATAAAATCCTCCAACTTCGGAGTAAATGGCTGTTTTACAAGTATTTCAAATCTGTGAATTATACTCCAGAGCTGTCGTTGTTTTAAATAAACTAGGAACAGCAATTTGCAGCTTAATAAATAATGTATGCATCAAGTGTGAATTTATTTAAAAAATAAATAAATAAAATTCAAGGCAGAAAATATTATTGCCTCTTCACCTTTTTGCATTTCCCAAAAATTTAAATCAATGATTCACCAAACAAGGTGACGATTTTGTTAAATAATTATGGGCTGAGAAGTATGCATTGCCAGATTATTTTTCACATAAAAAATATATTCTACATGAAGATGAAATACAGCAATGAATTCCACACATGACAATTACTCATATATATTTGAGTGATTAATGTTTTACTTTTCCTAGAAGGCGCATTTCCAGTAACAAGACAATTTACCTCAAGAGCATTTCAATTGAAAATCGCACACAAGAGTGAAAACAATGGAGGTGGGAAATGTGTTTTGGGTTAGAGCAATATATAACTCCTGGCTCAACTTGAATTGCAGTAAATATAGAACCAATTCTCAGAAAAATCTCCAGGAAATGAAAAAGCTACTATCTTTGAAAGTTAAGCATATAGATTTAAAAAGCAAATTAATCATGTGGTCTTTAATATCAGTTTACAGTAGAAACAAGATATATGCTAAATATTCCCCTTTGTGTCTAGAATTAAAATATTCAGACTATTGCAAATGAAATGTATTTCTACCCGGCGAAATGTAGATTGGAGAAGTTACTTTTTAGAATTCTTTACACAATGAGGTGTAGGATGGAGCACACGGTACACAGACTCTGCTGCAGTTTTTTATTTAACACAACATGTTTCAGATCAGCAAGGATCCTTTTTCAAGTGTAAAAAATGATCCTTGCCGATCCAAAACATTTTGTGTTAAAAGACTTTTGCAGCAGAGTCTGCCTACTGTGTGCTCCATCCTACACCTCATTGTTTAAAGCATTTATTCTGGTCTGACTGGTGTGACCTATAAAGGAAAGTGAGCAGCTACACAGGTGGAGATCGTTTGAACAAAACCTTGTCTGTTGTTTTTGGAATCCTTGTCAGACTATTTTTCAGGGAAATTATGAATTGTACTGTATTTTGAAGTACAGGTTTTCTGAAGTATCCAATAACCCATTACCTAGAATGTTCTGAATTATGGGAAGGCCATCTCTTATAGTGTCCATTTTAAGCAAATACTTCTAATTTCCTTTCTCTTTAATGATGAAACCTAGCTTATACTTGATTCTAAATAAGATACATGAATCCATGTTGGTGGCAAAACAAACTATGGTTTATTTAATGTATAAATGATTTTTAGCAGACTTAAGGTATGGTGAAGAAATAAAGGATCCATTATTCAGAAAACCCCAGGACCCAAGCATTCTGGATAACAGATCATATACCAGTATAGGGAACACTAAACATTGGCTAGATATAAATCCTGAGAAATGGAGGTACGGAAGAATATGCCCCAGTAATACCTTTTGTTTGCATCATAACAGTGATTTAGGGGGTTAGTTCATTAATCTTTTTGAAGTAGCCCTGGCACCAGAAATTAGTATGTACCATTTAATGTACACAAAAGTCTGCCTACACGTTTTGTTTACCATCACCCTGATAATGATTCTAAGAGCAGTAATAAGGGACGCAAAATATGAACCAGAACAACACAGGAGCAGCTGTCTGGGTCTGTAGTTGGAACCTGCCACTCTCAGTAAGCATCAAGAGGGTCTAGAAGGTCACTGCTATAAAAATAAATAGATTTAAGCTTAGTTGTGCTATATATTCCAGCCAAGGCAGATGTTGCCTCCCATGCTAGCAGCATTTGTTTGGAGTGCTATGCCTATCTCAAAAAAACAAATATTTACTACACTGTGATAACAAAAGGAACTTCTTCCACAGAGTGTAATAAAAATATTTTTCCTTTACTGAAAATATCTGATATGATACACAAGGTTTAATAAATAAATGACTATCATTACACTCCAGTTTGTTTGACTAGCTAGACCGGAATACTCAGCTTGCAGCGAGCCACTAGCGTAACCATAGAGGAGGCAGACCCCGCAGTCCCTGGAGGGCCCGGGGAAAAGGAGGGCCCACACCGCAGGGTCTGTTCCCTCTAGTGTTGACATCCCCCTCCCAGACGCTTTTCTGCGCAGGAGTCCCTATGTGCGCCCTATGTACGCCCCTGCAGTGAGCCAGCTATTCTTGTGCTACATGGGTTCACGTATTATTTCCCTGATAACTGCGCTTGGAGGCAATTACAGGGGAAATGGTTAGCGGCGTGTGTTTGTGCACTTTAAAATGGTACATAATGGTGTCATAAGTTGTTTATTTTTACTTTAAAGGACATGTACACCCCCTCCAAAAATCAGGGAACAGCCTTTTAGAAATGTGTAAATACCTGTCACTCTGGTTGTGAAAAGGTTTACAGTAAGGCTGGAGAATAATCTCTTTTTTCGCCTCATCTAACCCACTTGGCCCCACCCTGAGGAATTTACTTTGGTCGTGGGCTACTGAGCATGCTCAGTTCTTCTCAGCTCAAATTACTAAACACACACTCCACTCTAGCAGCCATTAAAGAGATGGTATTGTTGAATTCCACATAAACTGTAGTTCTATCTGGCTGCTCCTATTTCAGATTAACATTACAGTGCTTAATCCAAGCAGGACTTTTTATCACAGTAAGTTCTGCCTGTGAAAGCCTGCATTCTTCATTGCATGGACTTAACAGCGCAGGTGTGCAGTTTTTTACATGTCCTTTAAAGGGCATGTAAAGGCAAAAAAATAAAATCCCATTTTTACTTTTCTTTAATGAAAGAGAAATCTATCTCCAATATACTTTAATTAAAAAATGTGTACAGTTTTTAAAAGAAACCTGACTGTATGCAGTGAAATTCTCCCTTCATTTACTGCTGTGGATAGGAATTGTCAGACAGTCCCCAACTGCTCTGCAGGGAAACAATCATACTTATACAGGGGGAGCCTCCGCCTTACTTCCCAGCCATGCAGAACTCAAGTAGCTTTGTTAGTTTCTCTGTAGAGCAGTCTGTGACTGTGTAGAGATTTGTATTGAATTTTATTTTTGCCTTTAGATCCCTTTTACTGTTTCCAGTACTCCAGCTGCAGGGACAAAGATCATGGAGCCAGATTTAAACAGATAAACTGTGATTCTATTTGGAGGATTATTTTGCTGCAGCCACTGGTTCTGCAGAGTTGGAGAAAGTTTGTATTAACCCTTTCCCTGCCAGCCGTTTTGTCCTAGATGCGAACATCTACTGCCAAGCAGTTTTTAGATATTTTGCACACTTTCACTTTAAGGGCCTTTCCTGGGGTGGTCTTTTAGTTAACCCAGGAAAACAATATATTGTTTTTTTCAGGACAACCTGAACTTTCACAATATGCAAGAATTTTGGTGTAATTCAACTTCTCTAAAAAAATATTGGATTCTAAGTGTCAAAAAAAATGAAAAAAATCATGTTGCATGAAGAACAATCACATATATCAGAAACATCATTCATTTTATGTACGAGAACACAGCCGATTTAGAAAGGTCTATGTCTCCTGAACACGACAATACCAAATATATATAGTTTTATGGAGATGTCTCACTTGTATAGCTCAAAATCTACAAGCAGTACACAACCAAATTTCCAAAGCAACACTCCCCAAACGGCATACTTTTGATTTCAAGGCCAAACATTCCGCTAACAGTAGGTTTACCCTAGAAAACTACCCATTACTAGAAAGAACAGATTCTGGTGAATCAAAAATGGGTAGAAATATCTTTGTACTCCAAACCACCAAGTTGCAATTGTTTCCTAAAGTTATAATGTTTTATAGAAATTGGTGAATTTTTTGAAAAATGACCTCAAAGCTTCCACTCTACAGCAACTTATCTCCCACACATCATTAGATATCAATGTAAAACACCCCAAATATAAAATCCTGGGTCCACTGAACAGTTTAATGCCCAATATGAATAGATGTACCCAAGCACGTGGCATAGGAGGCCCCAAAAGGAAGACCACCCGTTTGTTCTGTCATTTCAGATACTGCAAAATCAACACATTTACACCTTTTTGGGGGGCGGCAAAGGTAGAAAAAAGTACGTTCACCCCAGAAAACCATATATTTTCGGAAAGTACACATTCCCCTGAATCCAAATTGGGTATGCATGTCTTTCTACACCAAAGTACCAAGCGGCAAACCATTCCTAAATTTGGTGATTTTGGCGACATTTCCAAAAATCACCTAAAAATTTCTACCCTGCAGCATCGTATTACCCACATACTTTTAGGTATCAAGAGAAATCACCCCAAATATGAAAGCCTAGGGTCCTCTGAACAGTTTGATGCCCAATATGTATAGGTGTATCCAAGCAAGTGGCATATAGGGGCCTGAAAAGGAAGACCCCCATATGGTCTGTCATTTCAGATACTTCAAAATCAACACATTTACATCGTTTTGAGGGGGGCAAATGTAGAAAAAGTAAGTTCACCCCAGAAAACCATATATTTTCGGAAAATACACATTGCCACGAATCTAAATTGGGTATGCATGTCTTTGTACTCCAAAGTACCAAGCCGCAAATCATTCCTAAATTTGGTGATTTTGGTGACATTTCCAAAAATCACCTCAAAATATCTACCCTGCAGCATCGTATTACCCACATACTTTTAGGTATCAAGAGAAATCACCCCAAATATGAAAGCCTAGGGTCCTCTGAACAGTTTGATGCCCAATATATATAGATGTACCCAAGCACGTGGCATATAGGGGCCCCAAAAGGAAGACTCCCATATGGTCTGTCATTTGAGGTACTGCAAAATCAACACATTTACATCGTTTTGGGGGGGGGCAAAAGTAGAAAACAGTAAGTTCACCCTAGAAAACCATATATTTTCGGAAAGTACACATTCCCACGAATTCAAATTGGGTATGCATGTCTTTCTACGCCAAAGTACCAAGCCGCAAATCATTCCTAAATTTGGTGATTTTGGTGACATTTCCAAAAATCACCTCAAAATATCTACCCGGCAGCATCGTATTACCCACATACTTTTAGGTATCAAGAGAAATCACCCCAAATATGAAAGCCTAGGGTCCTCTGAACAGTTTGATGCCCGATATGTATAGGTGTACCCAAGCACGTGGCATACAGGGGCCCCAAAAGGAAGACCCCCATATAGTCTGTCATTTCAGGTACTGCAAAATCAACACATTTACATTGTTTTGAGGGGGGCAAATGTAGAAAAAAGTAAGTTCACCCCAGAAAACCATATATTTTCGAAAAGTACACATTCCCACGGATCTAAATTGGGTATGCATGTCTTTGTACTCCAAAGTACCAAGCCGCAAACCATTCCTAAATTTGGTGATTTTGGGGACATTTCCAAAAATGACTTCAAAATTTCGACCCTGCAGCATTGTATTACCCACATACTTTTAGGTATCAAGACAAATCACCCCAAATATGAAAGCCTGGGGTCCTCTGAACAGTTTGATGCCCAATATGTATAGGTGTACCCAAGCACGTGGCGTATAGGGGCCCCAAAACGAAGACCCCCATATGGTCTGTCATTTCAGGTACTGCAAAATCAACACATTTACATTGTTTTGAGGGGGGCAAATGTAGGAAAAAGTAAGTTCACCCCAGAAAACCATATATTTTCGGAAAGTACACATTCCCACGAATCTAAATTGAGTATGCATGTCTTTGTATTCCAAAGTACCAAGTCGCAAGCCTTTCCTAAATTTGGCGATAAAAGCAACAGTTTTTACATTTTTGAAATTGCCTAAAAATATTACAATTGGCCGCATTTATTTCACCCAATTTTTTGCATACAATTGTAAAACACCATAAATATTGATGCCAAGGGTCTACTGAACAGTTTGATGCCCAATATGCATTGATATACCAAGGCAGCTGGCATATGCGGACCCCAAATGAAAATAGTGCATATGATTTACTCCGCTGCCGATTCGCCTTTTGTGAACATAGACCATTGACTTCATATTATGTGCCTCAAGACCCTCCTAACAACAAAAACCCCCGAAAACCATATGTTTTTGGAAAGTACACATTCTGACGAATCCATCAAAGATAAAGACGTCTTTCTACACCAAACTACCAAACTGCAAAGCTTTTCTAAACGTAGAGGTTTTTACAACATTTCTGGAAATCGCCTAAAATTGTTGCAGTTTGCCGCATTAATCACACACAATGTTTTACGTATAAAGAGAAATCACCCTAAATATGGACGTCAGAGGTCTACTGAATAGTTTGATGCCCAATATGCAAAGATTTACCAAAGTATGTGGCGTGTACGGACCCCAAATGAAAAACATGCATATGAATTTTCACGCTGGCCAACTAAGCTGCAGAAAAGAGAGCCCCAACTGTGCGTTATGTGCCGTATGACCCACAAAATGTAAAAAGACCCCCAGAAAACTATACATTTTTGGAAAGCATATATTCTGGCGAATCAAACTAAGTAAAATAAATCTTTCTATACCAAAGCACCAAACAGCAAAACAATACTAAAGATTCAACAGGAACAATAATGCATGGATAAAATTGCAATAAAACCACAAAAATAGCGTAAATCAATGAAATAACAAAATAATTGATCCGACAGCGTAATTAGTGGCCGAAATCGATTATCCAATAGTCACGCTGTCAAAATAACATGTTTTTAGGCAAAACAAACAGTACAATGAATAAGTAAAAAAAAAAAAAAAAACCTGTTTGTGAGTTTTTGTGTATACATATTTGTGCACTAATAAAAGTTGTCTAAGTGTGCAAATACATGTAATTAACTGTAAATAAGTGTACAAAATTGACCAAGTGTGCTAAAATAAAAAAATAAAAAATAAAAAATACAAATTTTTACTAAAATGTTTGTGTAAGTGTATAAATGTACTGTAGGTATGTGTAAATGCAGGTAAGTGGGTAAAAAAACGTGCACTTACCGTTTTTGTAGCAGGAGGATCGCTGGAACAGATGGAGGCAGCCAGAACAGCGTGTCTGCAGAGTTACTGCGCAGCAGGAAGTGTGTGGGCGGCTGTTCAGGAAGGAAGAGGTGAGTAATGCGCAGCAGCGTTATTTGCAGCGCATTTGCATCTTTGAAGTCGGATCTGCGACAATCGTGTCGCAGATCCGACTCGACAGCCCCCCAGCCTTGTTGCCCAGGGGGCTGTCAACCCTTCTGACACTCTGCGGAGGCGGCAAAAGCCGCCGATGCAGAGTGTAGGGCTCAGCTGCAGGAGAACGTACATAGTACGTTCTTGGCAGCCTGAGCCCTGAACCGCCAGCACGTACGCCGTACCAAAAACTATAAAATCCACATTAAATTACATGACAACACAGGACCCAGTGCAGTCTGCCTATTCTGATTATTAATGTCTTGCTGTATCGGCTTCTGGCAGATATTATTTGACTTGTGCTGTTTTGATAATTTATGATGACCCCTAAGCAACCCAGGCCACACTGAGCATGTGCACAGTCTTGGTCTTGCACAGATGTTTAACAAAGTTACAAGGTGGTGACCCCCTGTGCCCAACTTTGAAAGCATAAACCATTTGTTTGATTAGGCTTGTGGTGCAGTAAGTTCATGTTTATGTTTAGTATACCAAATACAGCATTTCTAGCCGTATTCTATTTTAGACTTTACTTCCTCTTTAAACAGATAACCATCCTTACAAACATGGTATATTTTCCCTTTAATAGTGATATACAGCCTTACATAGAATTCAACTAAAAAGTGTTCCTTATAAATAGAGCTGTGTGTACTAGCCATGAGATACACAAGCCTTTTGAGGATTATTTATTAATACAGACAAATTTAATCAAAATATGACAACCCTTTTAAAGGAGAATTAAAACCTTAAAATCAATATGACCAAAAATGCCATATTTAATATAGTGAACTCCAGCTCTAATTGAGTACCAGCTAACATTTTCAGCTTCTCAATAGCAACAATGATTTAGGACTTCAAATTTTTTACAGGGGGTCACCATCTTGAAACATCCTTGTTTTTTTCTCTTATTAATTACTAGCACAAACATTATGTTCACTTGATCTGTTACTTGTACACATATCATTACTCTAGCTGCGCCTCTTTAAAGAATTGGAAAAATTACACTGAGAGGTCTGCCACATAGGTTATTTAAAAGAATCAAAAGAAACTGTATTTAGGTCCGATGGAAAACCTGCTTTTGGATAGACACCATGGGCCAGATTCAATTCAAATGTGAATCTCATCCATGAGTTTTCATATGATAAACCATTTTTCTCACTGAATCGAATCTGGCCCTATTAGGATAAATAAAACCAAGGAAATTATAGATATATAATTCACATTGTTACTTGTTTTTCCAGCTACAGTGAACACAGCTCCTGTGCACATAATTTGTACAGTGTCTCCCCAGCTACTGTGCTACAATATTTATGTTACTGGTTACTATGTGGAGCTAATTTATAAAAGTGCTGCTTTGGATTCATGATTATCATCATATCTTTATCAGCTGTAATCTGTGTAAAGGTGGCCATAGGCACACCGATAATATCTTACGAAAAAATATTTGGTGATTTTTGCGGGAGACGAGCCTTGATCGCTGATCGTTGAAAATTCTGAGTGGGCGCCTTTGAAGGCACACAAACATCGGCCACTGTTAGTGCTGAATCATCTGATACAGGTGCAATTCTATTGTTTCTACCTGTATATTTGATAATTCAGCTCCAGCAGTTAGTATTGAAAACAAAAGATTGTAATTCTAACTCCTATTGACACCTTTAGAGAGATTGCCTTTGCAAGTATGTTTGTCTGTATTATAGTTTGCTTGTTTTGATGACAGAATGGCTGTCCATTTTGGCATGTCCCATGCAAGTTGCAGTGCAGTCTATATCCTGTATTGAGTTGGAATAGCTTTGCTTCTGGCACAGGGAATTAATAACGGCATTAGTGCCCTATTTACTTTGCACAAGCCTTATACACAAGTCACTTGCTGCTATTGATGAATCTTGCTATTAAAATTTTGGAACTTCCACATACCATCCATGACTAGAGTGTTATTCATTAGAGTGATCCCCAACCAGTAGCTCGTGAGCAACATGTTGCTCTCCAACCCCTTGGATGTTGCTCCCAGTGGTCTCAAAGTAGGTGCTTAATTTTCAATTCCAGGCTTATAGGCAAGTTTTGGTTGTATAAAAAACAGGTGCACTGCTAAACAGAGTCTCAATGTAGGTTGACAATCCACATACCGGCTACCAAATTGCTAATCATAGCACTTATATGGCACCCCAACAGCATTTTTCATGCTTGTGTTGCTCCCCAACTCATTTTACTTCTGAGTGGTGCTCACGGGTTCAAAAGGTTGGGCATACCTGCATGAGTATGGTAGACTGGCACAGTTTGAACCCCACAACTAGCCACATGCTACTTGCACCCATAAACTCTAGGAGCATGTATGGCTGCAAGTACCTTATGTGAATGCAATTAATGTATACTCAGTTTTGCATCCAAAGTAGCACTTTGCACTTGCATTCATAAATGAGCACTAAAGACACCCATGTGAAACTGCAATAGCACTTTTTTCTACTCAGTGAAGGAAAAACGTATTACAGGTTACAGGTAATTCTTTTATATTGTGATTTGTTTGTTCCAGTGACAAAATAGAGCAGAGGTTAAAGTTACAAACATTTTTTACCTTTTATACTCATACATACAGTATAAATAGAACCCCCATTTTACATTTTTCAAGGGACCAGAATAAAATCATGTAAAATTAGGGGAATGTATTATGCATAATATACATGTGGTACCACAAAAAGACAATGTAAAGTGTGGGAAACTTAAATTCAGGGGATGTAAAATTGAGGTTTCACTGTATTGTTAATGTCACTACTGAGTATAACTTGCAAATGAAGGTAATTCCCAGTTATGACACCTGCATGTAAGAAGCTGTTTGATCTCAGTCCAGTTGATTATAATAACTATGCCTTCACTTGATGACTCGCCTATATGGAGAATACCGGCAATTAACAAGGAAATCCCTGCAATAAAAAATCTTGGCATCTTTAATAAGGGAAAATAATTCCAAACAACAAAGAAAAAAATGTTGTCAGTGCTGTGCTGACGGTAGTTCATAAGGCACTGGTTTTAGTCGCCTGAGAAATATGATAATAAGGATATCACCAGGACAAATACACAGGTCTGATCAAAACATAGAGAGTTTTAGATGTTACTTTTGGTCTTATTTATTTTTTCCCCCAGACTCTCACTTTACTTTTATTATAATTATAGTCTACAGTTCCTAAGAAACACATTTATCCCTGCTTGATTGTAACCAACATGTTGCATAACAAATACTTTCCAATAATTTACCTTAGCAAAATGTGTTATGTACAAAAAAAAATACTGTAAGATGCACATTTATCAAGGGTCGAATTAAGAATTCGAAACTCACATCACATTTTTAATACTTAAACGTCCCTAAAAACTTGAATCGAATTTGATTCGAATTAGATCAAATTCAAGTCAAGTTTTTTGGGAGGCATCTAGAAACAGCCTGTGTCATAAACAGAAACCATCCTGGATCCTCTCTTTTTCTATCCTCCCCGGGGCACACCTTACCCTGGGGAAAGGGGTAGGCTCATACAGAGATGGAGCAGGCATCCACAGCAATGAATCCATTTCATGAAGCACATGCAGCTTGCTTGATCCTCTAGTTCCCAGCACTGTCTATAGCGCAAGCACACTGTTGCTGAATCCATAGCTGAACTGTAGCTCCCAGCACTGTATATAGCGCAAACATTTCACATTCAGTTGGGAAAATCCAGAGCTTCAGACCCTCCTGGCCTAGCTCCCAGGCATGGGGTTGTCTGCCCCAGCCTCAGAGGCCTTCATGCCTCTACATAGTGGCAGCTGAACTCACTAACTCCTTAGTGAAGTACAAATCAGCAGAAATCCTCCAGCAGTAATGGCTGTGAGCACATGGCAATCTCCTTTTATAGGGGGCAGCAGCGACACCTTCTGGCTGCCTTTGGGATCAGCCATGCTGCACCAATCACAAGGGCTCTGCCCCTTAGGAAACCCTGTATCTCAACCATGAGTCTCTGACTGAAAGGGGAAATTACCCCTATGGATAATCAGGGAGGCTGCAAACAACTCCAAATTCATCCCTGGATGTCTCCCATTGACTTAAACTGCAATTCGGCAGCTTTTAGGTTGAGAATAGTCAAATTAGAGTTCTTAAAGTGCCAGAGTATGATAAATCTCAAAAATTGAATTCAATTTTTTTTGGTTTTAGGCCATCCTTTGTGGTCAAACATTTTATCAGCCCCACTTAGCTCAAAACAAGGTTACAGATTTATGAAAATATGCCATAACATTCACACTCAAATTTCATCTTCCATTGGTTTTGACCCCCAAGAGGAACCAATCCCACAATTTGTCAACCACTGCTTTAGATGTAAACTGCAACTCCCATAGTTCCCTGGGTGTATTTTTCAATTCATATATTGTATAAATGTCCAGGTTAGGAAAGCGGCTAGAATCAGTCAAAAGCCATCCAGTCTTATTAAAAACTGACATGCTGGATCAGGGTCAGACTGAAAACTTAAGTGTTGTCCAAATGAATATTATTTTATTTGTTCTATTTGATTCACGGTGCACACAAACAAACCATACATGTTAGGTGACATGAGCCAATTAACGGAAAAAGTTCTGTCTTTTGCTTCCACACTTCTTCCTGTTACAGTTAGAGCTGCAGTATTTCTGGTCAGGTGATCTCTGAGGCAGCACACAGACCATCACAAAATGGTGGTTCAAGGCAAGAGATGTAAAAAAGCAGTATTTGCTTAAATATATATATACCAACTTGGTAAGATTTTATGCCAATTAATATGATGTAAAGTGTTGCTTAAGTGTTCATTTGTATCGATACAGCTGTATAAATACAGTACAGTATAGATATACAGTATAGATATAAAAGTATAGATTTCCTTTAATTTTATTCCATCACTTGCTGGTAGCTCCACCCCTTTGAGGTTAGTGAATTGGAACTGTCCCAGCTAAATACTAAAGAGTGGATCATGTATTTACAATGATGACAGAGGAGAAAGCAGCAGCTATGACAATTTGGAAATTGTAATTATGGAATGGACTGTGCTTACCATATGTGTGAATGGAGAACATTTGAAGGCTATCAGTTAACTATTAAAAGCATACAAATATTTTTCTTCCTTCCACACCCTTTACAGTAAATATACCTTGTTGGCAGGGATTTTCACAGAGTAAACTATGCTAATCTTTAACAATTGCTTTTTTATTTCAGTGAATATACACCTACTATAAAAACTCACTTCTTGCTCACACAGGGCTCTATGCTGGTAACTGGCTTCAATAAAAAGAAATGACGTATAATGAATGGGTATGAAGCTTAGAACTAAACTGGTTAAAATGTATACAGACCTTATATGTGGTAATGTGGGAAGCAATAAGCTGAAAAGCAATTAAGTATGAGGGGCAGATTTATCAAGGGTCGAAGTGAATTCGAGGGAATTTTCGAAGTCAAACAATTCGAAATTCAAAGTAATTTTTTGGATACTTCGACCATTGAATAGGATACTACGACTTCGAATTCGATTTCGAAGTAAAATATTTTGAATATTCGACCATTCGATAATCGAAGTACTGCCTCTCTAATAAAAACTTTGATTTCAATACTTCGCCAAATTAAACCTGCTGAAGTGCTATGTTAGCCTATGGGGACCTTCTAGAGCATTTTTCTACGTTTTTGGAAGTTGAAGTGAAATCATTAGATCGTTCGCTGAAATCCTTCGAATCGTTCGATTCCAAGGATTTAATCGTTCAATCGAACGATTTCACTTCGACCACAGGATACCCAAATTCGATGAAAAAAACTTCGACTTCGATATTCGAAGTATTTCAATTCGATGGTCGAATTTCGAAGTATTTTTAACTTCGAAATTCGACCCTTGATAAATTTGCCTCTTAGTGTCATATGGCCAGATGTGTTCATGTTATCAGAACAAAATATTAAACATACAGCCCTTTGTTTGTGGATAGAGTAAGTTTTATCAAATTGCCAGGTCTGCTTTAAATCCATTTCAGGACCGCAGGCAAATATCCTACTGTACAGCCCCACAGACTTTCCCCTCATATAAAATTTGTAGCTGTTCTATCCTATATAATACACTTTTTTATATCTTAGCACCGCCAACTGGTGAAAGTATTGTTGCTAAAAAATTAGCAGAATAAACAGAAATTCAAAGATGGGGGCCTGCCTTATCTGGGCAATGCTTTATTCAAATGTTATTGCACGTGAAAGGCAGCTGACGGAGCCTGGGCAAATGCACTGTGGGTAAAAAAAACCCATGTCCATTCAGATTCTGCAGTTTTATAGGTCGTGCACTCTCTGCATCACAAACATTGTTAGTTGGTAGCATTAAATACAATGTTTGAGATCTTATACAAATGCATTTCCATGTGTCACAAAATGTATTGGATCAATATGAGAGGTGTTTTCTTTAGTTACTTCAGTTTAATATGTTCAGTTAGTTAATCAAATACTGTCTATCGAATTTTCTACATTACCCTTTATTATTTCTCTCTGAGAACAGTGCATGTATTCTGTATGCTTTCTAATAACTGTGCAGGTTGCCCCAGCGTGGGCCCCAGGCCAGCTTCAGTCGGACATTCCAGGAACTGGAAGGAGGGCCTCTCAGATACACTGGAGTGTGCAGAGCAAGTAGGATCACAGCTGCTGTAATTTCCTATCTTAAAAACTGTAGCTGAAACTCAATTGCTGGCATGTGCACCAGTTCACTTGTAAAGGGTAAATGAGGACACGCTACAATAACACGGTAGAAAACAGTACAGATGAGGTGCACAAGAAAACAAGCAATATTCTGTAATTGAGACTGCCCGCTGCTCCAGCTCTTCTGACTATTTGATGTTCAAAACCATTTGAGTGCTTATTTATATAAATGTGTTATTACAGGCAAGTTCCACTCGGTGGTTTATCCTCCCTCTTCAGTCCTCTTATGCTTGTTGTCAAAGGAGTTGAGGGAGACCCCAGCATCAAAGTAAAAAACATTTTGTTCTAGTTTGTAGTATAACAACTTAAAGGGATACTGTCATGGGAAAATGTGTTTTTTTTTTTTCCAAAATGCATCAGTTAATAGCACTGCTTCAGCAGAATTATGCACTGAAATCCATTTTTTAAAAGAGAATACAGCATTTTTTATATTTAATCTTGAAATCTGCCAAGGGGCTAGACATAGTAGCAGTTTCCCAGCTGCCCCAAGTCATGTGACTGGTGCTTTGATAAACTTCAGTCACTCTTTACTGCTTTACTGCAAGTTGGAGTGATATCAGTAGTAGCAGTTTCATCCTAAAGTGCTGGCTGTTTCTGAAAGCACATGACCAAGTAAAATAACATAAAATGGCTGCCTACACACCAATATTACAACTAAAAAAAATGCACTTGCTGGTTCAGGAATTAAATTTATATTGAAGAGTGAATTATTTGCAGTGTAAACAGTGTAATTCAGAAATAAAACCTACACTATAAAAATCATGACAGAATCTCTTTAAACCAAAATGGCTGTTGGTCCGGTAACCATATTTTTTATTTATTACATATATTATATGATAAAAATATTGTGACAGTATTTCAGAAATAGTATGCTTTAGACTGATATCAGTTGAAGAAATTATCAGACAGATAAATGACCCTTATTTGTGTGGGCTGCATACAAATAAGGGCTATGCAAATCTATGAGTTGTAGGAAGCTTGTCTTGCCCCCCTTCCTATGCCATGGGCTTATTTTTTTTTAGTATCCCCAATTCTTTACCGACATGATCAGTATGTGATTGTGAAAATTGCTTTTCTAAGTGGATTGCAAGAAAGGTGACCTGGGGTCTTCCACTGGTGTTATACGCCCTTAACCGGGATCAGAGGAGAGAAAGTTTGTATTTTTTCACAAAGCCCTCATTGATTTTTTTTTTTTGATTTTTTTTTATAATTTAATCGATTCAGTTCATATGTCTCTCCAAGCACAAGCATTTTCCTGACCAGTTGTGATTTAGAAAATAAATGATTTGTATGCCTTTCTGATTTAAAAATCTAGTAAATAAGTGGAGGTACCTGCCTGGCACTCTAAAACCTATTACTCAATAAAGAAAATCGGCATCTGAGACCTGCCAAGATTGCATATAAGCCAATGGGAGAGGTTCCAAAGATTTTATGATCTGCTCTGGGTTTCGTGCAATAATCCGAAGATTTTGTGTTTTTGGAAAAAATCTGAAGAAATCAGAGTTTTCGCCTGGAAAATCTAAAAAATTTGTACGATTCCTAGTTTTCACGTTTTTCCCATGTTTTCCCCGCAAACAAAATTTTCGGAAAAGTGTAATAATAAAAAAGGCGAAAAAAAACCTGGGCGAATTTGGTCAGAGTTTTTTTTCAGAAAATATTGAGATAAATTCGGTCTTTGATAAACGGGCCTAATAATCTTTCATTGTGGCGTTGTGTAGAAAAGAATGTGCAGGGTATGAGAATATTTAAGTGCTTATTGCGATAGCTACAGAGTTGTTTGAGAAAATGTAAATGTAATGTGTAAAAGTGAAGTAATGACTAGACCTTAGAATTATGTGTAAAGTACGTTGTCTAATGCCATTTACTAATTTTGATATTTTATGTTATTTCATCTGTATCTTATATATGATTGCAGATATAACTATGGACTATCCATCATATAGTAAGGATTGGAGTCACTGTCTGGTAAAAACATCCATTCCAAATAAGTACTTGGATACTCAGAAACGAAAAGGAACGACCACAGGTACAAACTATATAGAGGGACCAAATTTTTCCTGTTTTTTTTACACTGTTTTGGTCTAAGCAATGGTCCCATAATGCCAAAATTGGAAACATTTTATTGGCCTAATTCCATTGAAACCGGCAATTTAGGTTTGATTTTGTAGGATTGGGATAAGTTAATGTTTTATTCTCTTTAATGTGTGAAACAGAATTCTAAATATATTCTATTACTTTACTAACTTTGGGTTAGATCATTGATGACAACTGTTCTTTAAAATAAATATTCTCACTAATAAATACACTGCACAATAAATAGAAAGAATACACAAACACAGAAGTGTGCAAAACATTCTTTCAAAAACAGAGAAGACCTGAATGGCATTAACCAAAATGAGACCAAGGAGTTGCTCTCACACTTAAAAATAGATCATTGCCAAAAAAAAAAGAGAAAAAAAAAAACGACCCTTTATTAGCACTAATGGTTGTTCCCACTATAAATTCCTGTGGCCTCCATGGTACAATAAACCTAATAATAGGCTCATATAATGCCTGCAACATGGTAGGGGAACTACCATGAAAAAAAACGAATATAAGTTGTGGAAATAGGAACCTTTCTAAATGTAATCAGTTAAAATTCTGTAATGTTTCTGAAATACCCAAGTTGTTCTCATCTGTCCACCTGCAATGGAGGCACATGCTAGCATTATTATTATGCTTTTAACTACTTACATAGCACAAACATATTGCACAGTTGACAAAGCCAACAGTGCTACCTTCAGGGGGGACAATCGTTCTAGGCTAAAGGCTTCAATATGTTAAAGGAGAACTAAACCCCCGCAATGTTAAGTCCCCGCTGACCCCCCCTCCCTGCCTCCCCTCTGCACAGTCTTACCCCAGAATTCTGTCTCCTCTTGAAATAGTGACTGCACCTGCAGAGTGAGCGCAGTGGAGCTCACGGGCGCCATCTTCTTCTCTTCGGTAATCTCCGTGAAGTGAGCAGCGTAATGGCACATGCGCAGTTGTAGCAATTAACCAGTTCACGCCAACTGTGCATGTCCCAAAAGAGAGACGGAAATTGCCGAAGAGGAGGAAGAAGACACGAAGATTAACAAAGAGAAGAAGATGGTGCCCATGAGTTCACTCTGCATGTGCAGTCACTATTTCAAGAGGGGACAGAATTCTGGGGTAAGACAGGGGGAAGACAGGGAGGGGTCCAACAGAGGGGGGGGGTCAGTGGGCACTTGACATCGCGGGGGGTTTAGTTCTCCTTTTAGGGGGCCTGGCCGTGCTCCGTTTTCTGGTTTAGTTGGGCCCTTCTTGTACTGCCAAATTAGGAGCTGAGTTGCACCAAACTAGGAGCTGAGTTGCACCAAACTAGGAGCTGAGTTGCACCAAACTAGGAGCTGAGTTGCAGCGAGCCTAGCCGTGCCAATGTAGAAGTAGAGCCGTGTGGAAGTAGGAGCCAAGTCATGGCGAAGCAGGAGCCAGGCTGTGCTCAAGTAGGAGCCAAAAGTCCCAGAAAGGAGCTGAGAAAGAAGAAAGGTCAGTTCCACTGAAAAACCAGGTCTTTTTTTTTTTTTTTTTTAAACCGTTGGCCACTCTTTTTTTTTTTATTGTAGGGGGCTATTACCTCTGATTTTTTTTTGTTAACTTGGGAGGGCCCTGGCCACCAATGTTTTTTTTAACTTATAAGGGTCCCTGGCCACCAATGTTTTTTTTTTTTACTTGTAGGGAGACCAGAAAATGTTGTTGTACAGGGCCCCACAAATTCTGATGGCGGGCCCTGGCCACCATACTGCCCACAGAGGTGATAGATACCATATGCCTACAGTATGTATTATCTCTCGTACAAAGTATGCAGTATATATTTATATGTTTTATACATTTATATGTTGCTTAATGAGAAATACAAAACAAATTACAAAAACAATAGGGCACAATTAAATATTAATGTGCCTATATGCAACAACCATGTAAAATCCAGATACACCTATTCTCAGTTTGTTGAATATTACACTTTGTTTCCTTTTCTGTGTTTCGGTGCTGTCTAATTAATGGCACTGCTATAATCCAGTTATGTTTTCCCTCTAAATCTACAGCTAGGCTACAGCTCATGTAGATCAGTAAGACAGTTTAATGGCTGATGTATGTATAATGTTATCTGATATTTCATAGCAGCAAATAAGTCACACCACCATTCCCTCTAATTCAGTTTTTTTTGTGTGGGTAAAACATATCCTTTGTGAGCACTTTCAAAAACGACATGTGGGACTAAGACCATACAGAATTATGTCCATGTTAACAAGGGTTTACATGTGGTTAACTATTTGTTGTTTGCACTGGTGACATGACTTGCGTATATGAGCACAAAAACTAGCAGCAACACCCTGTCCCACTACTGGGCTGTTAGTACTCTCTTGAAGCCAGCATTGCACAGGTCACCTTGATGCATAAAGAATAAATTGACTATAGATACATTTAAATTGCAGTCAACTTTTTTTTCAAAACTTTTCAACATTAACGGGGTTATTTACTAAAGGGGGAAACTAGTTTTTCTTTGAAAAAAAAAATGTTTTGTGATTTATTAAACCCCAAGGCTTCTAAAAATCAGAATAAAAATGTACTCCATCTCAAACCTGCCAAGGTCATGTAAAATTCAATGGCAGATGTCCAGTTAACAATTGGAAGATATCATGATCTGGGCTGGAATTTGTACAATAATCTGGTTAATCGTGGTTTTCAGGCGTTTTCAGTTTTTGGGTGTCAATAATGCGCAAACTAAATGGTCTTGGTCTTAGTGTCTGGAAAGTGTTAGTGTGGCTGTGACGTACACCTAATGCTTGGAATTGTATAACTTCTGGACAAGACGCTTGCGAAAGCATTGAAACAAGACATTAACTTTAAGGGGCAGATTTATTAAGGGTCGAATTTCGAAGTGTAAAATACTTCGAAATTGGACCATCGAATTGAAATACTTGGACTTTGAATTTCGAAGTCAAAGTATTTTTCACCGAATTTGGCAATATACGATCGAAGTAAAATCGTTCGATCGAACGATTAAATTGGTCGCATTGAACGATTAAATCGTTCGAATCGAACGTTTCGAACAATTTTAGCGTACGATCGAACGATTTTACTCCCATGTGTAAAGACTTAGAAAATGCTTTTAGAAGGTTAGGCTAACATAGCACTTCGGCAGGTTTAATTTTGCAAAGTATTGAAGTCGAAGTTTTTTTAAAGAGACAGTACTTTGATTATCAAATGGTCGAATATTCGAACGATTTTTACTTTGAAACGAATTCAAAGTAAATTCGAAGTCGTAGTATCCTATTCGATGGTTGAAGTATCCAAAAAATTACTTTGAATTTCGAATTTTTTTACTTCGAAAATTCCCTTGAATTCACTTCGACCCTTGATAAATCTGCCCCCTAAGTGATTAAAGTGTTTTGTAATGTGCCCATTTACGACAACATAATTCATTTGGATGGGGTTTCCTTGTCCTTTAAAAAAATAGTGAGACATTTTCAGATTTTAGTAACTAACCCCCTAAAAGTCCTAATTTTATGTACCCCTATTTTACTTTTTTCCATATTTTATGTTTCTTTTCCCAGTGCCCTGGAAAGCATAAAAAACAGGTTTAATTGTACATTCACAAGTGAGAAGATGCAAGTCCTTATCAAAACACCATACAGAACATTTCAGCAAAACATTCAGCATGCAAAGCTCCCAGTATTAAGATACGATGGACCAAATTCAGTTGAGTGAGAAAATGTTATGCCATGTTTATCAAGTGAAAACTCATGGACGAGATTCAATTTGAGGGGGAAAACTTCTGTTTAAATTTAGTTGCAGTTCATTCCCATAGATTTCTATAGACTTTTCCCGAAATAAAGCGAGATAAGTTTTTCTGAATTGCATCTCAGATTAAATCCTGTCCATGAGTTTTCACATAATAAGCCTTTTCTCACTTAATTGAATCTGGCCCAATACATGATATTGTGGCAAACAATTTGTGTAGGTGCAAGTTTATTCCTTGTGCCAAAATTAAAAAGGGGTTTCATTGTGGATACGTCTCATGATAAAATGGGTTTGGATATGATTTATGACATAGGAATAGATATATCCAGTGATAGCACAAAGTGACTATCATTAATCTTCATGACATCATAAAAGTTTCCTCGTGAGGCAACTTCGGGCGACTTTGGAAAACGAATCGCCGCGTGTGATTAGCGCAGGCGATTTTTCATTTTAGCCAGCGCAGAGTGAGGGAAGGCATTTATGTAGATTGGTCGCCGCAAAGACGAGGCGATTAGTCGCAGGCGACTAAATCTCCCCAAAACGCTCAGTGTGACCTTACCCTAAACTGTCATTTTGTTATCATATTCACACAACGCTCACTAGGATCAGATTCGTCAGGAATCTATTACCTGGAAACCAGAGTACCCGAAGAAATACAATTCAAACAAGGGGAGAATAAACAAAGTCCATGCATATAGGGCCTTGGCTAGATATAAAATAAGGAATCTAGGCCTGAATAGTGATGGGCAAATTTATTTGGCAGGTGCGAATTCGCGCATTTTGCCGCCAGTAAATTTACCGATATTGCAGCGGATTGTCCAGAGGCAAATTACTAAAGGGCGAAGTGACTAATGCTGGTGAAAATTCGCTAGCGAAGGAGATAGACTCTAGCACTACTTTGCACTCTAACGCCAGGCGATTTTTCGCTCTGGCGAAGGGACGTAACTACGCAAATTCACGGAAAAATCACGCGGATTTTAATGACCAGGCGAAGTGCAATAGAGTAGATAGGAGTTCCTGATAGGCTGCAAAAGAGCATAAATTTTTTTAGGGTACCTGGCTTTCCCCCTACATTTCCTAATATATGGCACATAAACTACACTCATGTGTAGGGCATTATAACAACTTTATTTTATTTGGGTTCCCTGGGCTTGTGTAGTGTAATGTATTTGCTGCAACACATACGTCCATTGAAATTTAACATCCCTCCGTATGCAGATCAGCCAATGCTAGCACAACTTTGCTTTGCTTGCCGAATTAACGCTAGCGAAACTACGCTATCGTTCGGCGCCCTGGACGCAACTTCTCATTTTAGTGAATTAGTGTTGTCCTGGTGAATTTTTGCCTGGCGAAGTGTGTCGGAGTGAAGGTGTCGCTGGCGAATTTCCAGAGGTAAGTGAATTTGCCTCCAACTGTAAATTAGGAAACATGGACCAGAATAGGGCCTGGGTAATAACCTTTTGTTACATGGATGAACACCTTCCTTCGGGTGGGGGACAACCTGGAAGGAGACACAGCAGGCAGGGATTCAAGGTCAAACGTTTCTCCTTTATTCCTCACGGCATACATCAGCACAGCAGTTCACCAACAGGGCTTTATTCCCCGGGCTTTCAGATTTATATTCTCTGGACTGCACACTGTCAGGTGGGATCACTCTCACAGGCACCCCTTCTGTCAGCCAAACCAAGCCTCTTGAAGGGGTTGTTCACCTTTGAGTTTGCTTTTCGTATGATGTATTATAGAGAGTGATATTCTGAGACAATTTGCAATTGGTTTTCATTTTTTATCATTTGCGTTTTTTGAGTTATTTAGCTTTTATTCAGCAGCTCTCCAGTTTGCAATTTCAGCCATCTGGTTGCTAGGGTAATTACCCTAGCAACCATGCACCGATTTGAGTAAGAGACTGTAATATGAATAGGAGAGGCCTAAATAGAAAGATGAACAATAGAAAGTAGCAATAACAATTCATTTTAAGCCTTACAGAGCATATGTTTTTTAGATGGGGTCAGTGACCCACATTTGAAAGCTGGAAAGAGTCAGACGAAGAAGGCGGCAAATAATTCAGAAACTATAGAAAATAAATATTGAAGACCAATTAAAAAGTTGCTTAGAAAAGGCCATTCTATAATATACTAAAAGTTAACTTAAAGGTGAACCAACCCTTTAAAACACTGACTTACCCAACAAAAACCTGTTTATGGTTTCATAAAAGTCAGTTGATTTTTAAGTATATTTCAGTAATTGTCCTTTAAGTTATAGGAAAAAATGTTATCCAGAAAACCCAGTGCCCCTAGGCACTCAGCCTAATATATACAATTTCCTGCTACATTACATTGAAACAAAGACACGTTTTCTGTTGGTGTCACTTTAAGTGCTCAACAGAAACTGTTTCACTCCAGTAAAAGGCTGACATGTCACAAACTTGGAGAGTGAACGATGTCTGTATAATGTAAATTTCCATGTATGTTTTACATTATATATAATAGCCTGTTCTGAATTCTGCCCTTTGAAGAATTTCCTTTCTCTTTGCCAGTTACCAGCCCGTTCTCTTGTTTTTTTTTTGTTTTGTTTTTTTGTGCTGATCTGAAGTCAGGCAGAAGAAACATTCTGAAGTAATTAAACCATTTAGGATAATTGTTTCACAGCAAATTAATCAGAAAATATCGCAGTGATAATACTAAATTGCTCTTAGAAAGTTATTTTCATGGATGCGGAGAGAACTACTTTGAGGTACAAAGTGGTAAATTGCATCTTGGCACGAGTGTAGCCTGCAGGCTATTTCCCATTAGTGAAACAGCTTTGTCCTCACTTTACCCAAAATGTGATGAATCTAAATGATCCTCTGGCTTGGCCATGCATTTCAAGATCCGATAGCATCCGATTATAGATTTAACCTTATTAGGGCTTTTGCACTTTACAAGCCTTTATAATTTAAGGAAATCATTTATATATTTTCATGCCCCTAATTACCTCTTCACAAAGCTGCAAATTGTAATCACCTTTTTGTTATAAATCCACTTAATGTTTGAAAACATCCGTTTAACTAGTGAAGGACACAAAACCAATTCATTTCCAGGTCTATTAATACTGTATGTCTATTAATATGTGGATTATTGTACCTCTTATCCCCTTGTTTAAAATATGACCCTATTATAATTTTATTATAAGACCATATAAAGGTACAAGGTCCAGGCCTTACACACCAGAAAACTCTGAGGGGACTTCTAACTTCAATTTTAAATACAATAGTACAATATTATTATTATTACAATATAATACAATATAATACAAATACAGTATTTGTG
Source organism: Xenopus petersii (assembly GCA_038501925.1). Taxonomy (NCBI): domain Eukaryota; kingdom Metazoa; phylum Chordata; class Amphibia; order Anura; family Pipidae; genus Xenopus; species Xenopus petersii. Next base: position 42,271,677 of record CM076677.1, read on the forward strand.
ATACTGCAAAAGTTTTAATGAATCATGTGACATAAGTGACATAATTAAGCAATATATTTGAAACACTTAAGTATTGTGGTGGTATTTAAAGGTCCTGTATTCCTTCATTTTTAATATTTTGATTTCAAACTTCTGTTTTTTCCATCAATCTCTTGTGGTTTTTATATATATCTTAAAAGCTCTGAAATTTTGAGATTAAGGGGCAGATTTATCAAGGGTTGAATTTCGAGGTGACAGGAGTTTTTTTAAACTCCCATTAACTCGAAATTCGAATAAAAAAAGACCAACCGAAACGTATTTAAAAAAAAAAATTTAAAAAAATTTTTTTTAAAAAAAAACTTCAAGTGAATAGACTGTATTAGATAATTCGAATCAAATTCGGATCGTATTCCATTGAATTAGATTCGAATTATTTAAAATAAACAAAAAAAAAACTTAGATTTTCCAAAGTCCACCAAATGACTCCAAATAAGTTGTAGGAGGTCCCCCATAGGCTAAAACGGCAATTCAGCAGGTTTTAGATGGCAAATAGTTGGTCTAAAATTTAAAAAGACAGTAGATGATAAATGTCGAAATAATTTTGTCTGCTATGCTTACTGAAAAAAGAGAAATTAAATAACCGTGCGGATGTTCATGTATCTCTTAAAGTTCAACCAGTATTTTGCTATGTTTGGAAAGAAACATTTGACCAAAGGGCTGATATTTAACTGCTGGCTAAAGAATCCTACAATTAATCTCTGAATTCAGTTGATGAGCCAAACTAGCAGCCTGTGCACAGCTAGAATCCATAGAAATATCCATAGAAGGAAATGAGCTTCAAAGAAAAAGTGACTATCCCCTAAACTAATTTACTTTACATTAATAAATATATCTATAGAATTATAAAGCAGCACTGCCCCTAAAACATTCAAACCCTGATAACGCCTATGAGTGGTATGCAGCGGGAGGAGCAAGATCTGTTCAGCTCCATCAGTCAGTGAGCTTTTCCAGAAGATGATCTATTGAACATTTCCAGGAATAGTCTTGCCAACTCCATCAAATGCTTTCTTGGAAATAGTATCAGAAAAAAAATGGCTTAATTCTAGAAGGGATACGCTGAAAGCCTGGTCTGGATTGGAAGATATATTTAGGTTCTAAATATATTCTGGAGCCTTTTTAATTACCTTAGGCTTCTGTTTTTGTTCACAACCCCAGGACTGTGTTAATGTGTAAGGATTACCTGACACACATTTCCATGACACTGTAAAGGGAACAAAATACAGTGAACAAATAAATAAATCACTAGTGGCCAAGGGCAAAATGCTTTGTTTGGTTTTCACAGAACAGGGACTCTATCAAGACCTAATGAATTCAACATAGATTTTAGCATACACTATCTGCATTACCGTATATTGTGTTCTCCCCTTTAATCCTTTCCAGGTCATTTGTGGATTTCAGGTTAAACTTCAGTTCATGGAATTCAAAGCTTCCCTGCTTATCATGCTTTATAAAGGCAGAGGTGCATGTCCTTGCTGGGGCTTTATTGTTGTGCCAAGACACACTGTGCATTGCTCTATAATAGTTCAATGTTCACACTGTGCACCCCAACCTCCTTTCACTATGAACAATTTTTATGCAGAAAATATTGACAATCTACCCTGAATTATAAAAGAAACTACTTGGAAAAGAACACAAATTGTTAAACAATTCTAGTTTTACTTGTACTAATCTTACATTTTTGATCTCTGTATAACCCATTTTCAGAAAATTCTGTTTATGTTATTTGTTATTTCTTGGATAACACACATCTAGAATACCACTACTTACTTGCTTACAGCACAGTCGAAAATACTAAAGCTTTGAAAGTAATGGCACTTATCAGAGGGCAGCAGAGTTTAATAAATGGGTTTGAGTGGATACAACACCAACGGATTGGGTTGGAGCTCAAATTACCTTTTTTTCTTTTTTAAATATTGAGTTGTCTTATGTAGGTGCTTTATGGTCACAAATATGTAAGAATAAGGGGAAAATAATTATTTTACCGATTGGGTGTTGCAAATGCAGATTAGTGATGGGTACTGATAAATTCAGGCACCACCAAAGAAGGGCTTGATAAAGACATGCCCTTCAAATTATGTGAAATATGTAAAGGCGCGGTTTACCCTTTAAATTTACTTTTAGTATGTTATGTTCAACTGATCTATTTGGTCTATTTTGAGAATTTTTTAAGGGATGTTTAATTCTAAGCAACTTTTCAATTGGCCTTCATTTTTTCTTTTTACAGTTTTTTAATTATTTGCATTCTTATTCCGACTCTTTCCAAAAAAACAAAAAACAAATGCTCTATAAGGCTACAATGTACAGTATTGTTATTGCAATTTTTTATTACTCAGTGTTCTATTTGGACCCTCTCCTAATCATATTTCAGTCTCTCATTCAAATCAATGCATGGTTGCTAGGGTAATTTGTTCATCTTGCAATTTTAAATTCCAAATACCTGGAACAAAACAAAACTAAAATTCTGTAAGACTACATTTTTACATTTGTGCAACTTGTACATTAGTTACTTCAGTGGTTCTTAGGATCTTTTGGGGGCATCCATGGCCTAGGGGCAACGGCATGTGAACTTTTCTTTTAAGTCAAATTTACAATAATGACAGATGTCATTACAGGCATTAAACACTGTTATAATTTTTACACGTGGAGGCTTTTTCATCAACATTCACATTTAGGGGCAGATTTACTAAATTCGAGTGAAGGGTTCGAATTAAAAAAACTTCGAATTTCGAAGTTTTTTTTGGGCTACTTCGACCATCGAATGGGCTACTTCGACCTTCGACTACGACTATCGAACGATTCGAACTAAAAATCGTTCGACTATTCGACCATTCGATAGTCGAAGTACTGTCTCTTTAAAAAAACTTCGACCCCCTAGTTCGGCAGATAAAAGCTACCGAACACAATGTTAGCCTATGGGGAAGGTCCCCATAGGGTTGCCCAAGTTTTTTTGATCGAAGGATATTCATTCGATCGTTGGATTAAAATCCTTCGAATCGTTCGATTTGAAGGATTTAATCGTTCGATCGAATGAATAATCCTTCGATCGATCGATCGAATTTCCTGCGCTAAATCCTTCGAATTCGATATTCGAATTCGAAGGATTTAAATTCCTAGTCGAATATCGAGGGTTAATTAACCCTCGATATTCGACCCATAGTAAATCTGCCCCCTCATGGTTTTAGAGGTTTTTGAAACCACGACTAACTCACAAACTCTAAAATTATGAATGCCACGGAATTTATTAAAAGATCCAAATGTAAAAAGCAGGAACAAAAAAAATAACTGTATGATCTGGAAAAAATACGAATACCTCTGAGACCTCTAAAAGTCTAAATTCATTAAAAACGGTTTCATAAGATCAACACAGCTCCCACTGACTTCTATAGGACCCCTATATGTATTGCACTAACTACTTGCATAGACTATGGCAGATTTACTATTTCCTTGCTCTGTGGAGCTTGCAGTCTAACTGATCTTTTATGGCGTGTAAGGGTGTAAGAGTGACACAGATAACAATTTAAGGAATAAATCTTAAGCTCCCCATAGACGCAAAGATTCTTCTTGCCGAACGACTGAATTTACGGAAGTCCGACCAATCCTTCGAAATTATCGTGCGGTTAGTGGGATTCGAGCGATCGAACATCTTACGATTTTTCGGCCGACATCTGTCAGGAAATTGATCGGCCAAGTTTAAAAAACTTTAAGGTCCCAGTGCAATCTATCTATGTTTGCAGGGCCAAGCAGGCAGCTCCCCTTTGTTTTCCTGGCAAATTGGTCTTTTTAGATGATGGACAAATCGTACGATCGTACGATCATTCCGAGATAATCGTGGTCTTACGATGACGATCGGATCTTAAAAAATCTCAACATCTATGGCCAGCTTAAGCCTAGATTACTGTACCAGCCATGAGATACAGCAGAAAAAACTTCTGTATCTCATAGACAAGTTTCATCTTCAGACTATTAGATCAATAAAACAGGAGTAAAATTGTAATTGCAGTTGAAATTGTTATGTTACATGGTTGCTAGGGTTACTGATCCTAGAAACAAGTAAACAGGGCAATCATAAGGATGGATATTTAGGGGCTGATTTATTAATTTTAGGGATGTACAGAATCCAGAATTCGGTTCGGTATTCGGCCAGGATTCTGCCTTTTTCAGCAGCCGAACCGAATCCTAATTTGCATATTCAAATTATTGGTGGGGTCGGAAATCTCATGACTTTTTGTCACAAAACAAGGAGGTAAGAAGCGAATCCTAATTATATGCAAATTAGGATTCGGATTCAGTTCGGTATTCCAACGAATCTATCGAGAAGGATTCAGGGGTTCAGCCGAATCCAAGATAGTGGATTCCGTACATCCCTAATTAATTTGCAAGATGGTGTTTGCTGCAGTTTTTTTTATTCAATTACACCTCCCCCACACACACTCACAAAATCTTGTTTATTTTTTCCTGCGATTGAGGATTTGTCACGTCTTTTTTCTAAAGAAAATAATAAATATCATGCTACCTAAAACCTGCCAAAATACATACTTTAGATTTTGGGGAAAAAGAAAAACTTAAGCCCTATAATGTTTTATTATTTTTAATTCTTACCTCTCAGTTATTTTATTCTGAACTTTTTCTCTTTTCAACCCTTGCAACCAAAAAACTTTTTCAATTCCAAAATTCAAAGCTGCAGAACAAAAAACGTGCCTTAAAGGAATAGTTCAGTGTGAAAATAAAAACTGTGTAAATAGATAGGCTGTGCAAAATAAAAAATGTTTCTAATATAGTTAGTTAGCCAAAAATGTAATGTATAAAGGCTGGAGTGAACAGATATCTAATAAAACAGCCAGAATCCAACTTCCTGCTTTTCAGCTCTGTAACTCTGAGCTAGTCAGCGACTTGAAGGGGGGCCACATGGTACATTTCTGTTCAGTGAGTTTGTAATTGACCCTCAGCATTCAGCTCAGATTCAAAAGCAACAGAAATGACCCATGTGGCCCCCCCTCAAGTCTCTGATTGGTTACTGTCTGGTAGCCAGGGCAACCAGTCAGTGTAAACAAAGAGAGTTGAAAAGCAGGAAGTAGTGATCTGACTGACTTGTTATACATGAAATCACTCCAGCCTTTATACATTACATTTTTGGCTAACTAACTATATTAGAAACATTTTTTATATTTCACAGCCTATCTATTTACCCAGTTTTTATTTTTACACTGAACAATTCCTTTAAAAAACCACAGAGAATAATACTGTTGTGGCAGCTGTGTATGGGAAATCACCATGTGTGCCACTAGCCTTAAGCCAGAAACATTACCTGAGGTATTATACCAGATGCTATACACAAATGCTCCCTGCTGGTCTAATTTTGTGATATATGTTTTCTGAAAACTATAAACATTTATACCTGTTAAAAACTATCTTAGAAAGTAACATCATACTAGTTAGTTTAAAGGGAAACTATATTTGAAATACTAGCTCACACATAAGATAAGATGGTAGAATCCACAGAGTTTATTCAACATATAGCAAATATTATATTTTGTAAAATAATTGGCAGATATTTGTACTCTGCATTCTATGGTAATTTTCATTTTAGACTAAGAGGTCCTTCAGTAATGCAATGTGGCTAATTTAAAAGAAGAGGGGGTCCCTATATAAGAACCCAATGTTGGCCTATCCTAGCCTGCCAGAACAGCTAATGTATTTTGCAGGAACACACCTTACTGCACTCTAATTTCTATTTTTGTCTTTAAAGTTACAAGCAATCTATGAGAATAATTCTACCATAGGTGACCATCCACCACTGAAATACCACGTGGCTCAAGTTGCCCAGCTACCTGGACTCCCTCTGACATCATCAATGCAGAAAAAACTCTCTCTTTTACCTGCTGCAAAATTAAATCACAAAATGACAAAATGTTTCTGCCACCAATATTGCTTGTGGGTCTAACTATGATGGAGTAATAACAGCAAATGTGTAGCCTGGCATTCTTCTCAGGGTTATGCAGATAGTCAGTAGGTATGCACTATTTTAGGTTAAAATATAAACATTTATGTAAACTAAATATGAATGTGAAAAGCCTTCTTGCAAACGCTATATTGTTGCTGGCGTTGCAGGTTTGCCATATTTTTAAAGTTCCTAGCAAGCACGCTGTAGATTACTGAATTAGCTACCATGCCTGGAGGAAGTAGTTTTTAGTAGTTTAGTAGTTATTGTGGCTCAATGGCTATTTTATTGTAGTTTTTCGACGCTGGCAGTTTATGACCTATCTTCTTTCCTTAGCTAATGTGTGATCCTCTATTCCCTAGCAGAAAGTTTAATCTAACAGCTAGTTTGTCTCCCTATCCAGACCCTGGAACATGATCCATAGTAAAACTGCATTCCCAAATTATAAATCCAGTTCTCGGTTGCCTTTGGTAATGGAGCAGCTGCTGACCACTGCTGTGTGAGCTCTGCTAAGCCCTATAAGTTTTCATTGCCATACATTCCTTTCAGCACAGATTAATAGGTATCACCGTTTACATCGGGCGTGTTGCTAACTAACTGCCAGATGATGCAAAGGAAACCAAAGTAAATTAGATTAGACAGAGCTGTCAGCACTGTGCTATGTTAGCTGTTAATGTTGGCTGTAAATGCCTTCTCTCGAGAGGTTAATCCCATCACATTTCTGCTCTTAACTGTGCTTGCAGATATACTGTAAGTTTTATGGATTCTGTATTTGTGCAATTTCTCCAAATTGTATATTTTTCCTTTTAGCTCATGGTATTTGGATACCATGTAAAGGGAAATATATTATGGGTTCTTTCTAAGAAGCTCTTGGAAAGGGTTTCTGCTAAATTACCCAGTATTTTAATTCACTATTCAGTGTGAATAGTGGCTGTGAGGCAACTGTTGACTGAAATTATGGAATTGGGGAGTGATTTTGGCCTCCTTGGCCATACATTCTAGGCTTCAAAAAACACAGCCGGCAAAGTGCCCATAACTGCCTAGTGCTCAATGCGTAATTTCCTCCTTATTGCTATTTTCCAAAGCAGGGGCTTCTAACACCAGACAGAGATACAAACAATATAAAGTTTCAGTCCAGCGTGAGCCAGGAAAGGGGCAAGCTTTTTTCAATGATTAATTCTGGACCAGGCCATACACAAACATAATTGCATTGCATCCTAACCAACAATAATAAACTCCGCATACAAAAATGGAGAAAGCAGTGGATACAGGAGCAACCTGATCCTAGTCCTGGACCATAAACAGTCCCTAGAGACTTGATTTACTTAATCACAGAATAATTCCTTATTTGAAAATAAAAAAGATAGCATACTGTCGACGCATGTTAATGATAGAAATTACAAAAAGTCAATTTGGAGAATTCAAATTCATTCTGCTGCTTCCAAAAGTCTTTTATAAAAGCAGTCGCAGTCACAATAAACAGGGACTCAAAATGCTTGTCCGGTAACAGAAAGGCAGCAGGATCTCTGTATAGTTACACTACTAAGTGACATAGGGGCACATTTATTAAAGGGTGAAATGTGTTTTTTTTTTTTGGTGAAAATTCTCCAAAAAGACAATTCATAACAACATTGCCTATTTACTAAAATGAGAAGAAGACAATCTCAGGGCTAGAGAACTTTCGAGCCATTTCGCCTGGTGAATTTCCAAAACGTTACCCTATTCACCAAAGTCTACGTTGCCTGGTTCTACTTGGTGAATTGTAAAGATGAAGCTACAGCCAGTTTTATTATGTCAGTGACATCATATCTAGTGATGAGCGAATTTGCCCCTTTTAGCTTCGCTGAAAAATTCCACATTTTCTGTGAAATTCATAAAACGGCTAAAAATTTGCTTGTTAAGGGATCACATTCAAAATTTTGTCCTAGTGAATGGCATTATGAGCAGCAATCAGCATGGCTTTATGAAGGAGAGGTCATGTCAGACAAATTTGATTGCTTTTTATGATGAGGTAAGTAAGATGCTGGACAGTGGGGGGGCAGTAGATGTGATTTTTGGATTTTGCCAAAACGTTTGATACTGTGCCATACAAACGGCTGCTTTCTAAACAAAAGTCTGTTGGGCTTAAGTCTGTTGGGCTTAATGAAGTCATTTGCACATGGATAGGAAACTGGCTACAGGATCAGGTACAGAGGGTGGTTGTTAAAGGGGAAGGAAACCTAGTCGGCGCAAACCCTAAAAATATCCAAGCCACTTATACCCTTAATGGGACTGCCCTAGGCAAATCCACAATGGAAAAGGACCTTGGAATCATTGTAGATGATAAACTTGGCTGTAGCAAGCAATGCCAGTCAGCAGCATCAAGGGCAAATAAGGTCTTGAGCTGTATTAAAAGGGGCATAGAGTCGCGGGAGGAGAGGGTCATTCTTCCACTGTATATAGCACTTGTAAGGCCCCATCTAGAATATGCCGTACAGTTTTGGTCTCCATCACTCAAACAGGACATTATTGTATTAGAGAAGGGTAACTAAGCTGGTAAAAGGTATGGGAAATCTTAGCTATTAACATCCCTAAATTGGGGATGTTCACGCTGGAAAAGAGGTGCTTAAAGGGTGATATGATAAATATATAAATGGATCATATAATAATCTCTCTAATGATTTATTTACCAGTAGGTCTTTCCAGCTGACACAAGGTCACCCATTCGATTAGAAGAAAAGTGGTTCCTCCTAAATATTTGGAAGGGGTTTTTTGCAGGGAGAATTCTCTCCCTGTCAGTTGTACTGGCTGATACATTAGATAGCTTTAAGAAGGGGTTGGATGGCTTTTTATCAAGTGAGGGAATACAGGGTTATTTTCTGTTGGAGTTCCTCAAGGCTCTGTCCTGGGACCATTACTATTCTCCCTCTATACTTCCTCCCTTGGCAAATTAATAAATTCTTATGGTTTCCACTACCACCTCTATGCTGACGATACTCAGATCTATCTCTCATCTCCTGATCTCAACCCAGAACTCCTAACTCGCGTCTCCTCCTGCCTGTCCACTATCTCTACCTGGATGTCGCAACGCTACCTTAAATTAAACCTCTCTAAAACTGAAATGGTTCTCTTTCCTCCAACTAACACCAGTAGCATCCCCGAAGTATCCATCATAGTTAACAATCACCCCCTCTCCCCAGGCCCGGTGCTTTGGGGTTATCCTAGATTCTGCCCTGTCATTCACTCCTCATATCCAGTCACTTATTAAATCATGTCACTTCCACCTAAGGAACATATCCAAAATACGATCATTTATCACCCAAGACGCTGCCAAAATTCTTATTCTCTCTCTCATCATATCGCGTCTAGACTATTTTTATTAACATGTATTTATATAGCGCCAACATATTGCGTAGCATTGTAACTCTCTTTTAATTGGCCTCCCCCTCCAGAGACTGTCACCTCTCCAGTCCATAATGAACACTGCTGCCAGGCTCATACACCTCAGCAACCGCTCCTCCTCTGCCTCGCCATTCTGTCAATCCCTGCACTGGCTTCCATTACCTTTCAGAATCAAATTCAAATTAATGACACTGACTTTCAAAGCACTTCATAACTCTGCCCCACCCTACATCTCTGAACTCATCTCTATATACTCACCCACTCGCTTACTACGCTCCTCTACTGACCTACTACTCAACTCTTCTCTCATTACCTCCTCACATGCTCGCATTCAAGACTTTGCAAAGGCTGCACCCCTCCTCTGGAACGCTCTCCCACGGTCTGTCCGACTTTCTCCCAACCTTTCTGCTTTCAAGAAATCTCTGAAAACGCGCTTCTTTCGAGAAGCCTACCCTCAATCTGCTTAACTACCAAACGCAACACCACATACAATACCACATTTCTCACCCACTTAATTTGATCTTGCCCACTCCCACACCTTGTGTATTACTCCCTTCCCTTTAGACTGTATGCCTATGCATAGGGCCTTCCTCACCTTTGTGTACCTGTATTGATTGTGATGTTTGTTACTCCATATAGTCTATGTATGTAATTCATGCGATGTAGTTGTATAATCACATTTACTTTACAGTGCTACGCAATATGTTGGCGCTATATAAATACATGTTAATAATAATAGCTCATAGTACAAGTTGATCCGCCATTTTGGAGTCAGAAAGGAATTTGTTTCCCCTCTGAGGCAAATTGGAGAGGCTCCAGATGGTTTTTGTTGCTTTCCTCTGGATCAACTGGCAGTTAAAAAAATGTCAAAAGGTTGAACTTGATGGACGTGTGTCTTTTTTAACCTAACTTACTATGTTACTATGTATGTTCCCACCATATTTATATTGACGTAAACGTAAGTATGATGATAAAGTTTCGCTGGGAAGAAAGTAACGCTAGAGAAAATCTGAAAAGAAACTTTTGTGTTGCCGAATTTCCACAAGCAAATATACACCAGCGTACATTTGATGATATGAATTTTCACTGTTAAATGAATATGCGTAGTCATAGTGAATAAACGTCTGACATAGCAAAGTATGATGTAAGTAAATAGTGTTCACCCTGTATCTACTGCTGAACGTTGAGCAAGTGCCTATTGATGGTGGGGAACTCTAGAACTACTGACACTTTGAATATGCCTGGAATTCCAAGGTTCCCACCATAGGTTGGTGTCACAGCAGACTTGTGCCAAAAGAATCTCACACTAATGCTGTTGTAATTTTCAGAGCAACTGCATCAAACTGCATGCACAAGTGTGAAAATGTTAGTAGTTTTTTTTACTTGAGGAACATTGATATATATATCAAATAGCCCAAATCATTGCTTACGAATGCTTTAAACAAATCAGCAAGGCATTCTCCGTTCCCTTCTTTAGCCCTAAGTCATACTTTTAATGTGATATTTAAACTCTCCTTTTAATATAACCTCCTACCACTCCTTTAATACTAGTCATTAAAGCTAATCTTTTATAGCTTCGACTTTTCTTAGAAAGGCTGTTAAATCATTTGCATTTGCTTCTGCAGGACTGCATGTTCCTTGACAGTTTCTGAGAAAGACATAAATGATTGTTATCAAACTGAGGGAAAGTGAATATTTATCAGCAAGAAAGGTAATATGGCCACAGCCCCAGCCCATACTATATCAGGCTCAAGACTGGTTTATAAATGTTCTGGCAGAAATCATATGTGCAGTATGCTCCTTATCTTGCTACAGAACAGACCTTCTGTAGCTTTCCCATGTCTTAAAGGGGAATTGTCGCTAATATCAAAATTCCTGTAAGTGGATGTTTAGCACACCTGTTTCACAAGCAGTCTATATCATATAGTTGTTGTGTATATATTTAATAATTTAAACAAACAGATTTTTTTATCTGGGTGCAACAAAAAAAAAACATGCTTGGCTGCATGTTTGTACCAACAGCAGTTTGCCTTTAAATAATATTCTAGGTTTTATGCTTTTCAGAAATATTTACTTGCCATTCACTGTACTTCAATGTCACACTTCAGTGGATAGTCTGGAATCTACTGTAATTATTACTATAGTGCCAGACAAGAAATAAACAGATCCACTGGCCTTCTTTTCATAGCATCATATTAATACAATTCAGAGGCATGAAACATTGCAGGTGGAATTTTCTGCCATGAAACAACTGTCAAATTACATTGACAGCAGATATATATACCGTATGTGGTTCTAGTTGGCTGAAAAATAATCTTGCTTGAGCATTTGCTATTTTTGTCTGAAGAGTTGAGCTAATGGTAAACATATTTTCCTTTCATTTGGTTTGCCCTGTGTTCTATGCTAGTATTACTGAGTCATTTTGCAGTAGCCTTGCCTAAAGCATAAATCTCTTTTTGGGTATCTGGGCACAAACTTCTTTATCTCACCCTATTGATGATATATTCCCATTGCAAGAAGTTAGTGAGCATAGTTATTGACTTGTGATGGTTTGGTGACCCTTTACTATAATTAATATTTTTTACTACTTTACTGGTATATTTTGTAAGGTAATACTAGGCAAATTATTTCATAAAATGTCTGATATTGTACTATTGTGGTCCCTTCGGTATAATAATAATAACATGACTACTATACTAGAAATAAAATTAATTATTTAGGAAATGTTACAAATATTGTCTTCAAGGTTACTGGATGTTACTAAATCTAGCATAAATCCAAGCTAACTGCAAAAAATGTTTTAAAAATAAAAAAAAAGTTAAATTTTTGTATGGCGTGCTACTTACAATTAAGCAAATAGCTCCTATCATTCCAGATAATAGATCTTTCTAATCCTTCAAATTCAAATTCGAGTTTGGATTTTTCCCAACTCGAATTTGTGAGTTTTGACCAAAAATCTAAATTTGAATTCGAATTTACCGTTTGAACGTTAATAAATCTGCCCTCTGGTGCATACATTGCATGATCGCTTAAAGGGAACCTCCACTTTAAAACAGATTTTTTGCAAACTGAAAGAAAATATAATTAAGGACAAATTGCCTAAAATCTCCTAAAATTATTTTATGTTTAGCGTCAGACAGACATAAAAAACAGATATCTATTCAGCAACATCGCAAAGTCGTGGAAAAGTCCGAATAGTGACAAAAATTCTGAATGTTAGTAAATAGGTCCCAGAATATGAGAGAATAAGACCCTACAATGCCATTAACAGGATAACTAACAAAGTTAAGTATGGGAATTAATCTGTAGCACCAGCAGGTGGCGGCAAAGTAATACAACTATTTTTCTTTTTTTAAATCTGGGTCTATTTATCATCCATTATTTATATAGTGCTGTGTTGTACAGTGCAGAGACTGGATTGTATTCTTCACCTTTTAGTAAATTGGCAATGTCCCTGCGAATTATTACAATGTAATTTCTCCTACCGCATACCTGTAGTTCACCAATCCCTCCTGATGAAGGGGGTGGGTGTTCCCCCCCCGAAACGGTGAATGTTTGGTGGCTGAATAAAAGGGGATACTCCCCGACTGCATTAACCAGTGTGTGTGCGGATCCATTCTCTATACACATTCCCTGCGAATTATTATGCACTTCTCTCTTTAGTAAATTTTCCCCAGTGTGTGGATTTCTCCAAGTATTTTGTTTTCCTCCCATATTCTAAAAACAGTCACAAATGTTAATTGGCTCCTGATCAAATTGAGCAAAGTGTGTTTGAAAATGATAGGGACCTTAGACTGTAGGTTCCACTCGGGCAAGGATTGATGTGAATGAGGAATAATCACTGTAAAATGCTGCTCTATAAATAGCAGACAATAAGGCGATACATATTACTAAAAAATATATTTTTATGAAAAGCAGGGTTTTACACTAACTCTTTTCTGTAATATATTTTTATAGAGACCAACATTGTTTGGAGGTTGTTTTTTCTTTATTGTTTCTAAATTATTACATTATGGCTGTACACTGACCTCTATTGATCATAGTAGGGCATTACAATTATAATTGTTTTATTTTATACTTTGACAGTATCTTTAAGAATCCCTGTGAAGGGAAAGTGCTGAATAAATGGTGAATATAATAAGCAAGACCACAATCCCAAGCAGATAACACAAGCATACTGTATATTTATAACCATTTAACTTTTCTTTGTTTTCTGGGTTTCTTTTTTTAACTGAAATGTTTTAATTTTTTTTTTAATTTATATATAAACATAAAAAAGTATACTTACCTAGCCATGTAAGAGTAGTAAAACATAAAAAATTAAAAAGAAAAGAAAATGATGGCAGCTGGGTTACTTTCATTATTATACAAGCATACATGTAGCTAATAAAACACATTCTTGGTCCTTTGGGATCTTAAGATATAAGTGATAGAAGGTTCATACATGCATGGCAGAAAAGAGTAAAGGGTCATTCACGTACGCTAACTAAGGGGTTTTCTAAGTTTTAAAGCACTAATTAGTGGTTTATAGAAATGCCACTCATGAGTCCTATATTTAGTGACAAGGACGGCAAGACTTCTATCACTGGTCAGATAATAAATGAACTGTAATCTCATATGCAACTAGACAAAAATGGATAAACATAAAAAAACATTTTTTTGTGCCCCCCCAATCACTCAAACATTAAAGAAAATGATCTGCCTTCCCAGAAACAACCAGAAGTAAAGTTACTGCATGTCACTGTCCCCAGAAATGGGAATGAATGGATGGGAATCCTGTTGTAACCTATGGAAAAGCCCCAGCCCATGAATAAATTCTAAATCTAACACAAGGGGCAGCTTTATCAAGGGTCGAATTGAAAATTCGAATTCAAATTGTCTAATTTTTTTTATGGTCAAAAATATCTAATTCGACTAGGGAGTTATGCAAATTTGATTCTAGTTTTTTAAAAAGTGGAATTTGATTTTTCGAGATGTATTATACTCTGGCCTTTTAAGAATTCGCATTAGACTATTTGCCACCTAAAACCTGCTGAATTGCTGTTTAATTCAATGGGAGAAGTCCAGGGGTTAATTTGGAGGTGTTTGCAGCCTTCCTGACATCCAAGTTATTTTCGGAGAAAAAACTTGAATCGAGTTTGATCAGATTCGATTCAAATTCGATTCGAATTTTTAGGTTGTTTCAATTCGTCCGAGTTTGAACAATTCGATTTTAATAAACACTGACTAGCTATGTGTTCTAGTTGCTGTGTTTTCTAAATCTAACCAGGTACGATTGTTACGATTGTTCAGTAAAAGTGGTAACTTTTTTTCAGTACTTGCTACGGACTCCTCTTCTATTGCTTTCTTAAAGGTTTTACTGAATTCTCAAGGAATGGAGGAACTGGAAGGTGAAGAAAGCAAAAGCAAACACAAATTTAAAGTAAAAGAATTATACCTGACAGAGCTTCTGTCCACTAAGGTCATCATCATTCAATGAATTATGCTGCAAATGACAACAATGTGCTATATACTGTCATACATTTTGTAACATATACAGGTATTGGATTAATTATCCAGAATGCTTTGGACCTATGGTCTCCCAGATACAGTCTGTCTGTCATAAAGACACTTAAAAAACATATACACGTCAATATGAATTTATCTTGGCTTAGTTATAGTCAAGAGCAAAGTACTGTTTGTCCAGCACAGTGAGTAAGTGGTTAGAACAACTACAGTACATACAGTGCTTTTGCACATGAGAAGAACTACACAATGAACTGCACTGGGGATGTTTTTGTGGTATCATTTTTTGATATGGTATTGTGGTACTTAATTATCACGTCACAATGTGTTTCCTTTGTGGGTGGGTCTTCAGGCTACTTAAGGGCCGTAATTGTCTTGTCACATCACCTGACGAAGGGGCCAGCCCCCGAAACATTGTGAACTTTTGTATGACACAATAAACACGATGGGGATCTTCCCCATTGCAAATGCCAGTACTACGTTTGTCTTTACTTTGTGGCAATGATCTATGATGTCATTTGCATTTGTTTTGCTTTATATTACATGATCTTTTTATTCCCCATTGTGAATAGCTTACCTCTTCGTTTCTGGGCGAATATCCTGAAGAACCCTCAGTTTGTGTCTGGCCTAAAGAAGACACATCTCTTGGAAAGCAGTCATTGCACAGGCATTCATGAATAGCTTTTCCACTACAGAGCAACAACTAGGAAAGGTAACATTGTATGTTATAACCAATAAGATATTTGCTACACACTGTACATAGTTAACTAATAGGATAGTATATATTATTATAACTAACTGAATTGCTGCATGCAAATTGTTATATGTTCTGGCTACATAAGAGAACTGTTTTTGATCAACAAATAGAATATTGCTGGGAAGACTTTAACATTAGGGGCAGATTTATCAAAGGTTGAGTTTTTTTTCATACCTCGAATGACCTTGAAACTCGAATAGTATATTATTTATGAAAAAACTCGAACATCGAAAACTCAAACTAATATTACCAACTCAAAAACTCGAATAGAATTCGAATCTAACTTTACTAAATTTGAATCAAGTTTTTTTTCCCCTGAAAAAAAACCTTGAATGTCAGGAAGGCTATTAACATCTTCAAATGGGTCACTGGACCTCTGCCATTCACATCTACATGTAGTCAATTTAGCATACTAACGAATCGGAGTTGTTCCCAGTGTCAAGGTATGATAAATCTCGAATTCGAGTTTGGATTATTCCCAACTCGAGTTTGTGAGTTTTTTCCAACTCAAAAATTTACAATTCGAACCTTAATAAATCTGCCCCTAACTATCCTAATAAGTATTCTAATAGAGAGAGAGGGATTCCTAGCAGTGCAATTTATTTTACAATTAAGGGCTTGTGCTCACTTGAGTTTTAGGCTGAACTCCCCTGTGTTCTGGTTAAAGGAAAACTATACCCCTCAAACAATGTAGGTCTCTATAAAAATATATTGTATAAAACAGCTCATATGTAAAACCCTGCTTCATGTACAGTAAATAAACTATTTTCATAATAATATACTTTTTAGTAGTATGTGCCATTGAGTAATGTATGATTCACAGTGCATGCAAACAAACCATACATGTCAGGTCACGAGTCAATTAACAGACAGAGTTCTTTTGCTTCCACACTTCTTCCTGTTACAGTTAGAGCTGCAGTATTTCTGGTCAGGTGATCTCTGAGGCAGCACACAGACCATCACAAAATAGTGGTTCAAGGCAAGAGATGTACATATGTAAAAGGACAATATTTGCTTAATTATATATTCCAGTTTTATAAGATTCTTTAATATGCCACTTAATTTGATATAAACTATATGTTGCTCAAGTATTCATTTTGGGGGTATAGCTTTCCTTTAAAAGCTCTCAGCCACAGGGGAACACAAGCCTGAATGCATCAAATTCTTTGTTCATGGGGCTGGTGGGACGCAGCATGTTGCACAGTTGAAATGCAATTGAGTATGAGCCCTTAATAAAACTGAGAAATCAAATACCATTCTGTATGAGCTGTTAGTGTGCAGTGCTGCTCAGCAATCACATGGAAAGAAAGGATTTGGCCAATCATTTTCTGTGCTGGAACAAAACAGTTAAATCCTATGCTGTTGGCAGTGATGTTGGCAGTTGAAACTCTTATTAACACTTGCTAAAGTATACTGACAACTAAATGGGCACTTATATGTAATTGTGAGTGTTGTATAAGCAGTTTTAAAGGAACAGTAACATCCTAAAATTAAAGTGTTTTAAAAAATAAAAATATGATGCAGTGTTCCCTTGCACTGGTAAAACTGCTATGGGTTTTATAAACACTACTATTGTTTATATAAATAAGCTGCTGTATAGCAATGGGGGCAGCCATTCAAAGGAAAAAAGGCTCAGGTTACGCAGCAGATAAGTTCTAAAGAACATAATGTTGTTATCTATTATCCACTATTTAACCTGTGCTATATAGCCTTTTTTTAGTTTACACCATTGCTACACAGCAGCTTGTTTATATAAACTATAGTAGTGTTTCTGAAGCAAACAGGTCAGTTTTACCAGTGCAGGGCAACAGTACGTTTTTTCATTACTTTCAAACACTCATTTTTTGGTGTTACTGTTCCTTTAACAAAGGCCTATACCTTGCTATAGCTCAGCACTGAGTCAGGTGCTGCATAATCCCATTAACATTTTGTACTGAGGTTTTAGTAAGCCATTGCTTTAGTCATAAAACTGTCCCTCCATCCAGGGAGACCGTATTTATGATTTTTTTTTTTCACTGGGTGGTGGGCCCTGGCAACAAGTAGAATGGGACATGCCTGATCCACCCTGGCCAAACCCTATTATACCAATAACCTGCCCACTCCCCTCTGCAAGCCTTGCCACATTTGGGACCATCACACTGCACTTGTGTCTCTTGGCTGATCATTTATCAGGCTAGAAGGAAAAAAATTGTTCCTGAAAGCAGTGTTATTAAGGGCAGTTTTAAGCTGCGCATAATGACAGGGTTCCTTTAACTAGGAATGCAACTGACTTGCATACAGTTAAACTGACACTATACAGGAAGCATTGGAATTATTTATGGCAAAAAAATGGTGTCCAGTAAACTGTTCAAGAACACCAAATAACATAAAGGTACATAATACACTGTACGTGGTTTGCCATAAAAATAGAATTTAGTAAATAAAGAGGGTATTGTCATTTGAAACCAAAAATTATAAAAGATTAAGGGGCAGATTTATAAATAGTTCAAGTGAAAATTTGAATTTGAATTTTTTTTTGTTCAAAACTCTTAAATTCGAATCGTGAATTATCCAAACTCGAATCATATGATTCGAAAGCGCTATTACTTAGATTCCTATTCAATCGAAAACGGACCTATTCGGCCAAAAAAAACTTTTTTCAAGTTCAAACTTCGACCCTTGATGAATATGCCCCTTAATGTCTAAACTAATGTTCTTAGTAATATATGAAATAAGGACAGTGACCCTCTGGGCTTTATTCATCTCTTTAGTATATATAGGGCATAAATACTTACCTACAAAGCACTCATTATTATTTTTTGTAGTCCTCCCCAAACAACAAACTGCTTTACACTAAAGATAAAGAAGAATTCAAAAATTATTATAAAGGTATCAGAGAAGCACCTCCTGTGTCCTCATCAGAACTTAAGGAGTTCCTGACCACAGAATCAAAGGTATGACCTTTATGGTGTCAAACTCAGGTCAGTTCAAGCAGGTAGTTGATTTGCATTTGAAATGGTAACATAAAGCCATTGATAGTGATATTACCTTTTTAGAAACACGAGAATGAGTTTAAGGAAGATGTGGCTTTGTTGTAGCTGTACAAATACACTGAGCGGTATCACCAAGTGGTATGTACCTTTAGTATTACACGTTGATTTGACTCTACAAGAGAGATATAGTATACGATTTTTGGAATCTATTATCTGTAAAAAAAAAAAAAAAACATTATGCAGAAAGCTAATTTTCTTTGTGGTCCACAATCTGAGCAGGACACAATTCTGTGAAGTTTTCTAGCAAAAAAGTGGATTTCACAACATAGCTTACTGAGAGGCATTTCTCGATCCCAACAGAGAAAACAGAAGACATATTTACAAAATATCAGCAAACTGTTCGGAGTGATGCACTAGATTTCAAGTTCTCAGTATGGCATCCCTTGCTGTTTTCTAGGTCCTGGGTATTTTGGAAAAAGAGCCTGGATTTGAAGATGAACAAAAGCAGCTCCTGCATATTAAAGCATTAATGGGAGATAAAAAGAAATGCATGTGGAACTGAGAGAAAAAAAAGATTAAGTACAGAATAATGAATTGAGTGGGTTTGCCTAGGCTTACGTGAAATTACTTCCATGGCATGGTATAGACAGCCTGTGTTACATTTTATCTCCATGGCCCTTACATGGGGTTTTACATTTACCTCAAACGTAGATAGATCTCATTAGGGATGGACACTCAGTGGATGCATGTATGCCTTTTTTTTTTTATATTTATGGGCTTATTTATCAAAAATCGAATGTGTGAGGTTTCAGAGTATTTCTTCTATTTCAAACAAACTCACAATTTAAAAAGCTCGAAAGTCTTATTTATTAAACAATCCAAATATTAAAACCCAATTTAATACAATTGGAAAAAACATGAATGTGAGTTTACAAGCTCAAAAAAATAAGAAAATTACAAATTAAATAAAAAAAAGCTTGAATTTTGCCTAGTTCAATTCCCACAGACGTTTCGCTTTTAGATACCAAAGTTTTACATTTGAGTTTTTTGTGCTTCAATATCAAAATTCAAGTTTTTGAGGATATAAATCAAATTTGTGAGTTTTTGCTCAAAAATTTTTGAATCACGCTAAAAATTCTAAATTGAACATCGATAAATCACCCCCATAATGTTACCACTTTTAAAAGGAATTTCTCCAAGAGAAAAAACTGATGTCCGAGATACTTTCTACAAAAGCTACACAGTTTAGCAAGTGGGACCATTGTTTCAGGTCTTTCAGTTGCTTGTATGTGTACATCTTTTAACCACAGCACCAAAATGATGGCGAGTCCTAACTGCTATTTACAAATATGTAGGTGAATGAGGTTCTAGTAAACTATCATTTGTAATTAATACATTTATAGAGAACGCAAGTTAAATGACTATACCTTGGTCAAACATTTTTTAAATTTGTATGTATAAATAACTTTTTTAAATGTAATTTTATATAGTCTAAATAAAACTACATTGGAGTGGATTACATTCTGTTATTTTAAGTATTGATACGGACAGATCATTGACTGTAAAGATCTGTGTGAAACTATGCCCCAATACCAAATGTCGGTAAGAAATAGAGGTTTCATAAACTGCAAACATTTGTAGGAGAGAAAGGCCCTATATTAACGGACGGGGTGAAACTAGAACTTGTATGTATGTATAATATTATATGTTGTTAGGGATTTATTTATTGAAGGGATACCATATCAGTGAACAGAGAGTAGCAGAATATCACATTGGCTCTGGTTTCATTAAAGTGTAGGGATTCCAATGCAATACAAATGCTTTTTTAAAATGATTTTGTAAGTTTTATTATTTTCACAAAATGTGCTGAGTATTTAGAATTACATAAATATTACAAAGAACAAAACTCCAGTCTATTTATGGAAATATAAAATAGTCCCCTACTAATAAGGGCTATAGTCTATTGTATAGTGTAAATTGTATGATCATTTTTTAGTTATCATGCCTAATTCATCTTAATAAATAACAGGCAGCAAACACAAATATGCACAGTATTTAGAACAGAGATTACAGAAATAAAAAAATACACAATTTTCTGAGGTACATTGTTAGTGATTCACAACTGGTTCAGTCCAACAAAACGGAAAGGTGTTTTTTTTTAAAACTTTTTTTTTTTTTTTACAAACTGAGAAGAAAATTAAACTAAACAATATGTGGTAAATTAAATTTAAGTATGATATTGAGATTGATTTTCTGATATTGAAATTGGTCTTCATTTTATTTGTTTTATTTTTATTTTTTCTCTTTTTTCCCCATCAGCTCTCTAGTTTGAAATTGTAGCCTCACAGAGCAATAGTTTTTGGTCTGTTGGGGTCCGTGACCCACATTTGAAAGCTGGAAAGAATCAAAAGAGGAAAGCGAATAATTAAAAAAATACAGAATATAAAAAAAAGCCCAACTGAAAAGTTAAGAACTGGTCCTTCTATTTAGCATACTAATAGTTAACTTACAGATGAACTACCCTTTTTAAAGCTGTAAATGTGCAATCAATATCGATAGTCATGTATTTAAGGCATGAAATGCTTTTGTATATATTTTTTAACTTTAATGTGTTGCATTGTAATCTTTACACACTTAAAATGGTGATGAATTAATCATTTAGTCCTCTCCATCCACAATAATAATTTGTGATACTGACTGACTGCTTTCAAGCTTGCTGTGTTCAAAGGGAGGCCCAAGTTCTTCCAACTGCTTCCTCTGAGTAGTTTCCAGTTCCTCTAATCTCTTACGAAGCAATGAGAGTTCCCTTTGGTGATGTTCCTCCTGATATCAACAAACAGAAATTGCACGTTTTAAATAAGGAGTGTATTTTCATATTTTCCCCCTTCATATTCCATACTTGGAACAAAAGAGTTGCCAACATATGGTCAGCCATTTATTGAAAAGGTTTAGAAATCCTGCCAGACAAGGACTGCGTGGTCCTCAATGGCATGGTCCTCTTTTGAGACTTTGTAGGCCCTCATGATGACTTGAACCTTGGCCTACAAGCAAAATGATTGGACTACTTAGTGCCAGTTTACAAACCTGGCCCCCTTAGGCTGGCTCCACTAGTCTCCCCTCCTCTTCCTGTGGCACAGAACTGGAGATTGGCGAGTGGGAGTTCTGCTTTTACCGAATTTGGATGTGGCCTTGCCACAAATCCGGCCTAGGACTACTCTGATTTGCATAGCATGGTGGTGGACAAATTAGGTTAAGATTGGCTTGTGTGGTGAACTCGCCAAAACAAGCAGATCTAATGGAGTGTATATAATATTTATAGATATACACATGGGTAGAAGGATTCACCAAAACAAAACAAAATGCAATCCACATGAATGCACAGTGATTGAGAAATAATTTATATTTTTTCACAATACCGGAAAGCAGATCCTTCTACCCATGTACACATATTTGATCCTGTTGGAAAACCGGCACACAGCGCATTATATATAGTTTGGGTGCTTATCTCAAGTAATAATAGTAAAGTAATCAAGGCACTCACAGGTCTTAGGTGCAACAACAAAAAAAGTATTAAGTCAATCAACATTTCAGTATCCTGTCAAGTTTAAACTGGTTTAAAGTATTAAAAGTATAGACATTAACATTATTTCACTTAATTATCCTGCAAAGACTTGTTAGTGGCTTGCTTACTTCCCATTTTATGTTGTATAAATGTAAATATATATTGTACTGCAAACATTTTACTTCTTGGTTGTTTATTCCATATCTAAATTGAGCGTAAAAGCAGTACACTAGATGGAAATAAACTAAATCAGGCAGAGACAGTATTGGGAACATTTATCAAAAACTATGCAGAATTGCCGGGGGAAAAATGTGATTAAAAATTGCAAATTATCCCACAATCCTTTTTCCCTTCTTCATCTGTGATTTTGCACATATTTATGATATATCATGAACAGAAAGTGTATTTTCCCATGCATTTTCAAACAAGTTGAACAGTTAAACACAATTTCTCACTGACTTCTGTGGCTTCTTAACAGATTTTAGTATTGTGCCAATTGCATTACCACAATTTTTGAAATTAAAATGCCCATCTGTAACACTGTGACTAGGTATAGTGGAATATCATCAAGTAAAATAACTGCAAAATGTCTAACTGGGATCTTTCTTGATTTTTACAAATGAATTACAGATTGTGTTGTAATTCAGATTATCGAGGCAACATTTTGATTAGTGGTACCTTACGTGTTTAGAATAATAGCAGTTTGACATAAGTATGGATGCTGGGTTTTCATTTGGAGGGGTTGGACTTGATGGACTTTGTCTTTTTTCAACCCGATTTAACTGTGTAACTATGTAACTATCATAGTAGCTCAAAGGATGAAAAGGCGGCACTCCGGCTAGATAAAAGGTGGTTTATTCCTGACGCGTTTCGGGAGTAACTCCCTTAATCATAGGCTGTAACTATCACTAACCTGATCATTCACGGTTTTTGTTTGAAATGATATTTCTACATGGCTAATAGTTTACTCGTAGGTTTAGTAGAGTAGTAGAAAACCAACAGACATGATATGCATGGTGCTGATTCAGTTTCATTGAATTGAGGCTTGTTCCAAATAATAGTGTTCAAAATAAAAACGTTTTCCAAATAATAGCAGTGTGTAGTTCAATAAGTGAGGACATTCATTCTGTGAAAAAACAGGTGTCAATTACAGCCCTTATTTAAAGGAACAGTAACACCAAAAAACAAATGTGTTTTAAAGTAATGAGAATATAATGTACTGTTGTGCTGCACTAGTAAAACTGGTGTGTGTTTGGTTCAGAAACACAACTATAGTCTATATAAACAAGCTGCTGTGTAAACATGGAGGCAGCCATTCAAGCTGAAAAAGGAGAAAAGGCACAAGACAGATACTGTAAGTTCTGTAATATACAATGGGATCCTTAGGAACATATGTTATCTACTGTGTCTCCTGTGCTTGAATGGCTGCCCTCATGGCTACACAGCAGGTTGTTTATATAAACTATAGTAACGTGCAACTGTTGGCACTAAATCTAGAACTGATGCCAAGCACCCTGGTCTCGGCTCATGCTTCTGCCTGTAGCAGCTGCCTTTGGCCTCGGGAGGAGCCCTCAGCTACTCAGATGCTGCCAGGTCTTAAAGGAATTGTTCAGTGTAAAAATAAAAACTGGGTAAATAGATAGGCTTTGCAAAATAAAAAATGTTTCTAATATAGTTAGTTAGCCAAAAATGTAATGTATAAAGTCTGGAGTGATTTGATGTATAACAAGTCAGTCAGAACACTACTTTTCAGCTCTCTTGGTTTACACTGATTGGTTACCCTGGTTACCAGGCAGTAACCAATCAGAGACTTGAGTGGCGGCCACATGGGTCATATCTGTTGCTTTTGAATCTGAGCTGAATGCTGAGGATCAATTACAAACTCACTGAACAGAAATGTACCATGTGGCCCCCCTTCAAGTTGCTGACTAACTCAGAGTTGTAGAGCTGAAAAGCAGGAAGCTGAATTCTGGCTGTTTTATTAGACATCTGTTCACTCCAGCCTTTATATATTACATTTTTGGCTAACTAACTATATTAGAAACATTTTTTATTTTGCACAGCCTATCTATTTACCCAGTTTTCATTTTCACACTGAACTATTCCTTTAAAACAAGATGTGCATGGCGAGGGGTTCAAGACAAGCAGAGGGGCAGAACTATAAAGTCTTTGGGCAGAAGGTCGTGGTACAAGGCTTGAGACAGAATCGTAGTCAGATCAGGCCGGGTCGGGGCAGATACAAACGAAGTTAGGCAGGCAAGGGTCAAACCAGGAAGTCAATCAGAAGGATTAGCCAGAGGTAGTCGGTTATCAGGCAAGGGTCAGGATACAGAAGGTAGAATCGTCAAAAGCCAGGCAGGGGTCAAAACAGGAATCAGATCAGAATCAAATAGCTCAACACCACCAGGATAAACCTATAACGGGCAAGGTCTGAAAGCCCAAATGGGTATTTTATAGTGTTCCATTGCGCGTATTTGCGTGCCTGCATAATTACGCCAGCACGTCCACGTCAATATAAACGAGACGCGCGCCCGCGCCCTAAGAAACCAAGATGGCGGGTGAAGAGGAGATGCGTGGCGGGCGTCCCTGCCGCACCACTGGACCACCAGGGTGAGTGCTTTTTATTACATAATGTTTCTGAAGCAAACACCAATTTTTTTCCATGCAGGCCACCAGTACATTATATTGTCATTCCTTTAAAACACAGAAAGACAGCAAATGTTGTGCATGCTGGTTATAGTGCATTTTTCTCTGAAGTATCTGATTAAAATGGGTCATTCCAGACTTTGTTCAGATTAAAAAGTTGCTTGGAGAGGGGAAAACATTTAAAGAAGTGCAGAAAATGATAGACTGCTCAGCTAAAATTATCTCAAATGCTAAATGGCAACCAAAACCTGAAGGTGGAAGAAAGTGGAAAACTACCATTTGAATGGATAGAAGAATAGCCAAAATGGCAACGACTCAGCCAATGATCAGCTCCAGGATGGCCAAAGAAGGTCTTAAGTTACCTGTGAGTACTGTTGCAATTAGAAGACGCCTATGTAAAGCCAAGCTATCGACAAGAAGCCCCCACAAAGTCCCATTGTTGAAAAAAAGATGTGCTGAAGAGGTTACAATCCTGGCCCAAAGAGAAATGGCGCAACAGTTTGTGGACTGATGAAAGCAAGATTGTTCTTTTATGGTTTAGGGGCCACAGACAGTTTATCAGACGTCCCCAAACACTGAATTCAAGTCACAGTACAGTGTGAAGACAGTGAAGCATGGTGGCACAAGCATTATGATATGGGGATGTTTCTCATGTTGGGCCTATTTATCTCATACCAGGGATCATGAATCAGTTTCAATACATCAAAATACTTTAAGTGGTCATGTTGCCTTATGCTGAAGAGGAAATGCCCTTGAAATGGGTGTTTCAACAAGACAACGACCCCAAACACACCAGTAAACAAGCATCATCTTGGTTCCAGACCAACAAGATTGACATTATGGAGTGGCCAGCCCAGTCTCTGGACCTTAATCAATTAGAAAACTTGTGGGTGACATATAAAATGCTGTTTCTGAGGCAAAACCAAGAAATGCTGAAGAATTGTGGAATGTAACAGGTGCCAGAAGTTGGTGGACTCCATGCAACACAGATGTACAGCAGTTCTCAGAAACACTGCTTATACAACTAAATATTAATTCAGTGTTTCAAAGGAAAGCTATAAAGAAGGTTTATACAGTGAATGTATGAGTTTCTATAGAAAAATTCAGACATTGCTATTTTTTTTAAAAAGCCTAATATTCCCTTTTCATCAATTTCTGTAAAGCAACAAGACTAATTTGATACATTTTTCTTTATATTTTGGAATAGAATGTGCAGTGTTCCCAATGCATTTGTGTGTATGGAAATAAAAGCTATTATAAGGATTTTGAGCTGTATTCGCTTTTTCAAACACACTGCTATTATTCTGAACACAGCCGTATATATACAGTATAATGTGAAGCATAACTATTCGATTACCTGAGCATTAATAAAGGAGAGGTCTGCACCTGGAACCACTGTGGAAGAAAGGAAGCTGACTGGATTAATAAGTCCAGCAGCTGGAAAATTTGGACCCAAAATGAGACTTCGAAATTCATTATGTCGTCGCTGCAGGTCTTTTAGCCTTTTCTGACGTTGTCCAAATTCTTCGTGGGGAACATTTTTTCTATAGTAATAAAATGTTTATAAGATAAATGTAACCATCAAATATCGTCACTATGTTTACAGTTGTAAAGAGAAGGATGATAAGATTTTTTTTAACTGATGGCTCAACCTGATGGACCTGTCTGGAGCACAGATCTTGGGACAGGACATCAGAATGGGGGCACAACATTTCCCCAGTGAATGTTTGTCACAAAACAGAGCATATCACACGACACTTTAGTAAAGCTCATCTCTGCAAGGGCTCCACAAGACACCTGTGCTGAAATGACGTTCGGACCTTGTTTAGGCACTGGACTTCCTACTAAATCATAACCAATTGTTAGTTGTACCTGTTTAACACATGCTTTTGAGCCTCTAATTCTTCCTTTGTTGCCTCCAATAATTCTATTTTCTTTTGAAGTTTACTGCATTTATTTTCATTTAAAGTCTTCCTCTGCAATAAAAAGGTTTTTTAAAAATGTAAGAAATTTATTTTTTTTGTAATTTCTTTACCTGAACAGTAATTTATCTTCTAAATTCTGCCAACAGTTTGGTTATCTGATATTGACATAAAATGTCAAAAATGCAGTTTTGGATCTAGGTCCTAGAATGAACTTTATGCAGTCAAACTAAATTCTGAATGATTCTTAAGCACAGATGGAGGTGTCAGGATGGATATTCACATTCCTATCCATGACAGATTAAGTGTGATGTGATCACACCAGAGGTTCTTCCACCAAAGCACTTGTTTGACAACACCTTGAAAGGCTTGGGCTGCTGAAATGAACAAATCCTTAAAGGAGAAGTAAACCCTCCCCCCAAGAGAGAGTCCCCATCCAGTAGCCCCCTTTCGCCCCCCTCCATGCTTCCTACCCACATATTCCACTATTTAGAAAAGTATTGCAGAAAGTCGCACAGAGTATCGCAGCTTAGCTGAAGGGGTATATTCGGATCCTTCTCTCCCTTCGGCTAATTACAGGTGTTCGGTTCATGCACAGTATGCGCATATACCAAACAGCTATAACTGCACATGTGCGGGGGGAAAAAAAAAAACAAAAAAACTTATTGTCAATGATCCTTTAGCTAAGGTGCCAGTGAGCTCTGCCGCACAATTCTGCATGAGGAGGACTGTGCGACTTTCTGCAACACTTTTCTAAATAGTGGACTATGCAGGTGGGGGTGAATGGGGGCTATTAGATAGAGACTATATGTAGGAGGGGAATTTAGTTCTCCTTTAGAGCAGACGCAAATGTTCTGGATTTGAAAATAGAGCAGACGACTGTCTGCATAGGGGATGAAGATGCCCTGACCATTTCAGTAGGCTGATTTCCCTCAGTGTGACACTAGCCAAATACTACTGACAAAGTTCCACAATCGTATCTATGCAAAAAAATAAAAAAAAAAAAATAAAATACTGAGATTAGAAATTATGGAAAGGCAATCTCAATGACCGCACATAACAATTACCTTCTTCTGGGCAGCTGCTGCCCTCTGCAGTTTCTCTTTCATTTGGGTGTATTTTTCCTGCATTTCAGATAAAGTTTCCTGTATTTTGTGTTTTTCTTGCAGCCATTCTATATGGTTTGACTCCAGTTCTCTGCATGTAGACAGAAAGTTGCAATTTAGAATGATATCTAAAGTAAAGCAACAGTGACAGATAGTATAAGAGTGACTAGTCATATACAGAATTCTGCCTATTTAAAAATAGAAATGTGGCATATTGTTCGCATCAGAGATGCTTTTTTTTACGCTTTTCAGATTAATACAGTAGATTTGTCACGGTCGGCACCCTAAACCAGAACTAATGCCAAGCTCCCTGGTCTCGGCTCGGCTTCACCAGTAGTGTGACCGCCTTTGGCTTCGGGAGGAGCCCTCAGCGAACTCAGATGCCACCTGGACTTTGAGAGGAGCAAAGCGAGGAGTTCTGGCAAGCAAAGGGGCACGACTGTTGTAAAAGTCAGTTAGGCCGATGGTCACGGTACAAATGGAGCAGGCAAGAGAATCGTCAGACAGGCAGGATCGAGGCAGGCAGATATTGAGAATCGTCAGGCAGGCAAGGGTCAAACCGGGTTGTCAATCAAGGGATTTAGCAGGAAGAGTTGTCGAAGGCAGGCAAGGGTCAGGTTCCAGAGATCAGAATAGTCAAACAGGCAGGCAGGGGTCAAAACAGATAATCAGGATCAGATTCAAACGGAATAGCAAAAGCTAACAGCACCAGGAACAAATCCTATCACGGGCAATGCAAAAAGTAAAACTGCACCTTTAAATACATTTGACGTAATCACGCCAGCGTGCATGCGCCTATAAAAAACCGTAGTGCGCGCCGCGCGCACACTAGGAAGCCAGCACACAGAGAGAAGAGGAGTGGCGTGGCGGGCATCCCAGCCGCACCACTAGACTACCAGGGACAGGTAATTTTATTACAAGATTTTTCTGATGCTGACTAGCATATGTATAGTCATTAAATCATTAAATACTAATAATAAAACATAACCCTTTACCTGAGGGATAATGAAGTAAGCTGGCCTTTTTTAATGCTTAAACGTTTAGCACCCATGTAACTAATATACAGTGGTCCTTGGACGTTTGTGAATCCTTGATAATATACAATATTTTTATTTGACCGTGACCTAAAACATCATCTGATTTTTAAACAAGCCCTAAAAGTAGATGAAGAAAACCTAGTTTAACAAATGAAATAAAAATTATTTGATGTGTTTATTGAAAAAAAATGATCCAATAACATATCTGCCTGTAGGAAATGTAAGTGAATCAGTATTCACTTACATTCACTCAGTATTTTGGTGTGACCCCCTTGTGCTGCAAAAACTGCAACTAAACATTTGTGGTAACTTCATCAGTCCTCCACATCGAGAGCAGTGGCTTCCTTGCTTTTCTGCCATACACACCATGGATGTTCATTGTTCTTGAGATGGTGCACTCATGAACATCAACATTCTCCAATATGAGACAGGCATTCAGTTGCTTAAAAATGACCCTGGGTTCCTTTATAACCTCTTGGACTATTAGACGCCTTGCAGTTCGAGTTATCTTTGATGGTCGACCACCTCTGATTACAGTAACATTTTTTCATTTACCCGTAGGACTTGCAAATCAGATGAGGTTTTAGGTCACATTCATATTAAAATACAGAAAATTTGAAAAGGTTCACAAATACACACACATTATTTGTACAATAAAACAACGCTCAGAACAGTTCTACACAAGACAAAGATTATTTTAGGAAGGATTTTTGTTCAAACAAGCTATCATTGCTTTTGATACAATGAGCATGTACAATTCAGTAGCTTAATACTAAAATAATAGAAATAACAGAAACAAGAACATACTTTTCTGCATCATTTTGGGTTTTCTCAACTTGATTTCTTGCACTACGATTTTCCTGTTTTAGTCGTTCCACCAATTCCAGCAGTTTTTCATTAGCAAGCAACAAGCTATTTTCTGATTCTGACAGAGAAGTAACTTGTATTTTCAAATCATTTATTTGCTGTAAACAACAAACACAGATCATAAAATATCAGTATTAACTCTTTATAAAAATGTCATATTTATTTTTTTACTTTAATTATTTTCCATTTAAAGGGTAATGTGCATGTGTGTTTAAGATGAAAACACAGCCTTTAAGCACTGGTTCTGATGGAAAGTGTGTTTGTAGTCAATCTAGGAATGCTAGGAGGCCAACAACAACATGTAAATATTACAGAACATCATCATTTGACAACTATCTTGAATTTGCCAAAATAGTTTTGGCAATTCAGATGCAAAAGCAGGGTTTTAGATTCACTGGGGTGTAAACAGAAACTAATAGTGCCCACTGTGCATGCTCAACAAGGTAAACAGTCAGATGTAGAATGTAGGTTAGTAAGGCTCCTTATAGACATTTCCTTAAAAAGGCAGAATAAAGAATATTTCATTTGAACGTTGCCTAGCAGTTCTTCAATTGTAAAATACCGGAGGGTTTCACCCCTGATTTTCACCTGTTTTATGTCTTCTTCATCAAGTTTCTCCTTTTGTAGCTGCTCTATATAGGAAACTTGCTGCTGATGTTTTGACCTAAAATGTGTTGTAATAATGCATTTTACTTTCCAAAGTTTGTTGTGAACAGCCATCTTCGATTATCAGCCAACACAAATTATACAAAAAATGTTTAGTTCAGTCGTATGGCTCCAGGGGAAAAATATACAATAGGTGCCTATGCAAAGCCAGCGTGGTCTGATGCAGACTTCTGGGGAAATTTTCAGATCTGCCCAAATCATATGGCAGAAATGCAGCCAGACATTGTTTGAGTTGGCAGCAGATTTGAAACTGTATTTTGCTGCTTTATGGTATACAAACAGCAAAATTAAGGCATTAATGCAATACTTCAGCATACTATAAACTTTATAACATAATTTTTTTTTCATATAAATGCATACCTTAAACTCTGAAGCTCTCTTCTAGTTGACTCCTCTGCTGTTTGCACAATATACAGTTTCTCTTCTAGCTGGCTGATTTCAGTCTGTTTTTGGTGGTCATGCTCCACTTTATACCGCTCCAGTTCAGCTAATCTATTTTCCAACTCCAGCCTTTAATGAAAATCACAT
The DNA here is from genome assembly GCA_038501925.1 of Xenopus petersii. Classification (NCBI taxonomy): domain Eukaryota; kingdom Metazoa; phylum Chordata; class Amphibia; order Anura; family Pipidae; genus Xenopus; species Xenopus petersii. The sequence continues at coordinate 42,302,603 of CM076677.1, forward strand.
ATTTTTGTGTGGACTATTTTAGTGCAGGCACATACGAAAAAAATATAAATTGCACAAGTATATTTGTATAATGTTACGGATTATGAACAATCTCCCCAGAAAAGATGGCTCTAACCTTTCATCCTGAAGTATGCCAATCTGCTGGAATCCTGCTTCTTTGGCAGCCTGTACTTTCCGTATCAAGTCACGATCTTTTTCTGCCAATATTTCTTTTTGCCTATCCCGTGTTGCTTTCAGGATTCCATATTCAGTGTGCAATACTGCAGGGAGGAATGTGACAAAATGATACAAGTAAAAATAAATATATTGCTTTAATAAACAGAATGACTGATTTCTCTGCAGTGAGTCAAATTTTTCTGGATTCAACCAAATACTGAATCTTCCACAATGGAGTTTGCGGAAACCAGAACTAAATGTATATTTGTATATACAAATGAGCATAACGGGGGGGGGGGGGGGAACAAACATTTTCAAAATCATGTGATCAAAATCACTTGATTCTAATGATTTGAATTTGGTTTGGCCAAGCACTTGGATTCAGCCAAATCACAATCCTGCCAAAATAGGCTAGGATTTGGCACATCCCTAGTACCTTCGATGTCCATAGAGTTTATTTAGGCAGGGAGAGCAATTTATCCTTTGCACAAACTAACAAAGAAAATACAAGTCTATGAGATAGCTAGTCATAAGAGTAGCTTTTAATTTAGCTTTCAAAATGTTATGTACTACAGGTATAGGATCCCTTATCCGGAAACCCGATATCCAGAAAGGTCCGAATTACGGAACGGCTGTCTCCCATAGACTCCATTTTATCCAAATAATCCAAATCTTTAAAAATGATTTCCTTTTTCTCTGTAATAATAAAACAGTACCTTGTACTTGATCCTAACTAAGATATAATGAATCCTTATTGGAAGCAAAATCAGCCTATTGGGTTTATTTAATGTTTAAATGAATTTCTAGTAGACTTAAGGCATGAAGACCCAAATTACGTAAAGATCCGCTATCCGGAAAATCCCAAGTCCCGAGCATTCTGGATAACAGGTCCCATACCTGTATTACCTGTCTGCAATCATTAAAGGGGAAAACATAGACCCCTTTATGAAATAAGCTCATAGAGTTTCGGATATAGTCAACACTATCATTATTGGTAGCCATCAACATTTATTTAAATCCACGTTTTAGAATTAGGTTCATTACTAACTCTTTTTACTGGAAGTAATCCTTGGTTTTTAATTTATTTATTTCTACTATTGTATGTCTGTAACATCTACTTTACATATATGTACAGAAGATGTTACCTTATACTGTAACTGCAAGCAATAACAATCCCCATACAAACTTTTGCCTGTAGAAAGCATTTTATTTTTGTCTAATGCATTTATAGACGACCAAATGAAGTGTTCAACAATTTTCATGCTCTACAAAGAGAAATTTACAATAGATTGTTGAAAATTATTTGAGGGCTGTTGCAATTTAGATTTGCTGCAACATTGCCGTGGTTTATATTTTTCTTACTTTGGGTTAGTAACCCCTTTTTTTTTTTTTAAATTCGGGTAGTTTATTGAGTGAATAAAAGCAAAACAAATAATCAAAACAAGGGAAGTTACAGTGTTACATGTTACACGCCTAAATATAGCAAAGAGAAAAAGGCATAGCATGCATCAGACATTCCGTCATAGCTTGACTTAAACTGCTATAGGTTGTCTTGGGTGTTCGAGGTAAATGTCGGTCTAGGGACCCCAAATTCTATGAAATTTGGTGGGGACTCCCCTTTTTAGGTACATTAACTACTCAGTGTTGCAGGTGTCCTGCATTATTGCTTTCCAAGTAGAGAAGGTAGGAGGAGTCACAGCTCTCCAGTTCTGAGTGATTAATCTTTTAGCTAGTAATAACGCCTCAAGGAGAAAGAGTGACTTATTGATTTAACTTAAGGTCTTGTATTATGGCCAAGACACATGTTTTGTCACCTGTAGCACCCCCTCTAAAGTATCTAGTACTTCCGTCCAGTATGAAGTAAGTTTAGTGCAGCTCCACAGCATGTGTATCAACGTCCCCCTGTTCAAAGCACACCTAGCGTAAACATCCGGGGTGTTGGCATTAATGTAGTAGAGTCTGACAGGGGTGTAGTAAGCCCTGTGTAGAATATATAACTGAATTAGCCGTAACCTATAATTGGGGAATACTAACTATGGGGCTTTCCTGCGCTTCTTGCCATTCCTCATCTAGGATTGGGCCCACATCCACCTCCCATTTACTTTGTAGCCCATCTAGGTTGTTTCCGTGCACTTCTTGTAGCAACTTAGCATATAATATTGTGACCAAACCTTTTTGTATTCACCCTCTTGATGTATACCAAAAGGGAGTGTGTGGACAGTCATACGTCGTGACGCTTGTTTGTGACACAGAGCACGGCTGAGCTTGCGAAAGGTCAGCCATTGATTGTGTGGCATCTGGAATTGGTCCTTCAATTGTGCAAAAGAGATTAGTTTACCATCATGCCACACATCCCCTAAAGTAGTCACACCACGGTCTGACCAAAGACTCATTGGGCCTAACTTTACCAACTGGGGATAGTCATGGTTATTCCACATTGGTTTAAGTAGTTCCGTGACAGGGGATTTAATAAGTGTATTCGCCATTTTCCACACCTTACGTAAGGAACTGATGGGAGGGGAGAGTAGTGCTGGAGATGTAGTAACAGATTTCCCTAGGATCCAGCTCAGTGGATTATCCGTGAAGCCAGTCAACTGAGCCCAAAGCGAATGCAGTACTCTATGATGCGATCCTTCCACCCACATGGTTAGGTTGCACAGTTGTGCTGCCAGATAGTATAGATACATATCTGGAAGGGCCAACCCAGCTCTGCTTTTTTGGGTTAGTAAACTTTAAATTGGTTGTCTAGACTTCTTTTTGAAAAATAAATGTAAAAAAGTCATACCATCCAGCTGATTCTGAACTTTGTCTCGCTCACGTTCCACTTCATTCTTTGTTTTTGCTGCTTCTAGCTTGATGTTAGAAATTTCCATTTTATGGGAATATTTGAGTTCATCTGTCTGTTGAATTTAATTAAAACATAAAACACGCAGTTCTAAATTGTATTGTAACATGAAAGAATTTACATAATATGACTGCATGTTACTAGATATGGCTTTCCAACTCCAGGCCACTATTACAGACAATTTTCAGAATTTAACAAATTGCAGTGCAAGAAAAAATTAACCAATTGTCTAGGGGTAAATAATGCAGTTATCTTAAGTTAATATTATGCTATACATGGTCAGATTCTTGGTGTGTGGTAAACATAAAAAATTTCTTCCAACCCAGTTTAATGTTTTGATGTTTTAATGAAGACAGTAAATGCTTACCCGGCTAATTACAGCATTTATTTCTCTTTCAATTTTGTGCAACTTTGTGGTCAGAATAGTATTTTGCTCTGTATATTCATGCAGTTGTTTTTCCAAACGTTCATGCTGCAATTTCGTAGACTGTTTTTCTGCCTAAACAAAATAGATCTATATTTTAAGTAAATTAGAAAATAGTCGTATTAAAACGAACAACTTGTAAACTTAAAAAAAACAAAACAATATTCTATTTCACTTAAGCATTGATTGAGTTCACCGATTCAAGAACTGTACTCAGAATGGGACTCTTTTCTCCCAGGAACATTTCTGCCATGATGCAAGGTGAGAACCATGCCTTGGTTGGCATTGTACTAGAGCCAAAAAACTGTCCCTGGTAACTTATACAGTAATGGCCTGTTTTGTCTTCCATGGGGAAATTATACATCCCTGTGGGCATCAAAGCACCCAAAACGAGATTTTCCGCTCAGCGCACATGAATTACACGAGTCAAAACCACTTTCATTGTATAACTGTGCAAAAAACATTTTTACCCGATTCAATTAGTTTGAACTTGCTGAATCTGGTCCAAGGGAAAGGTATGCAACACAACCATCCATTCAAACCAGAATTTATTGAAGGTTGAAGTTTTTATAAAACTGTAGAGAAGTCATATCAAGTGCTGGTTTATGTACATACAAATGTATTTTTGTGAACTTCACCATTAGCAGTGTGCACTGGTTTTAAAATTTGTGTGCAATGGCACTATTACAGTTTAGAGACTTTTAGGTTTAGTCAATAACGGTTCAGTATTCGTTCAGGCCTCCTAACCTCAGAACAAGGCTACAGATGTTCAAAAACATTGCCTAATCTGTGTCCAGCTGAAAAAGGACAAATCTTTGTTCCTGACCAAAACAAATCAGAGTATTAAAGTCTTGTGACTTTTCGGCACAAAACAAGGAAGTAAAAAACTTCTCCACTTCCCTTCTCTCCACTGATTTACATATGCAAATTTGGATTTGGCTTCTGATCGGTATTCGGCCAAATCTTTCAAAAAGAATTTGGGGGGCTGGCTGAAACCAAAATAGTGGATTTGGCACATCCTTAACAAATATTAACCATACTGCTGCTCATTTGAACAATGTGAAATACAAACAATGTGAAATACTAGAGATCTTTAATACATATAAAAATTGTTTATCAAAAGTCCATCACAAGCCATTGCAGCTCTTATTATTGATGTAAGCAGACTAATCATATGTGAGAGTTGCTGGTTTTGTATAGCCTTAACAATTACTGCACTGTAGGAACAAGGAAGAGGTTTACTGGGCTATTTTAGTTCCTGTTCTCTAAAAAGTGTCGCTCAGCCAAACAGGTGTTCATTTGAATAGTGTACATAAACAAGAGGTTTAGATTTTTTTTCAGGGCAAGTAAACCTTAATATGGAAATTAAAAGGGCACACAGAACAATTTACTGTCACTCTCTCATGTCCAATAAAAAAACAGAAGTGTTTGCCTTTTTAAAGTTTAGAATTCACAATCCAGATTTTGAGTGATAGTTATTACATATGAAATTGTTTTGCACAGTATCATAATAAAAAAAACTTTAAAAGAAAGAGCTTTAAAAAAAAAAAAGTTAAAAACAAATAAAAATTGAATTGTAAAATGTAAAATATAATGCGATAGTTAGTGGTCATGGCTTTTAAGGTGTCAAATATTACACTTTCTAGGTCTCTTTAAAATTAACAAACCTTTTAAGATGAAAACAGAACGACTAATTTCAAGGGTTGCAAGTATTTTCTAAGAATAATAGCCTTACCTCCATAGAGCGAATGGTTGCTTGAGTCTCCGCCATCTGCCGCACCTGTATTCTCTGGACATTTTCTGCCTGAGCACCATAATTTTCCACTTCTGCATGCAGTTCAGTAGTCTCAGCTTCTAATCTCTTTACCTTTTGGTTTAATTGAGCTTTTTCCCTTAAGAGAACCTCCACGCGTTTGCTGTCTCTTGTGGGATCAACAGACATGATCTGATCATGGAGCTCTTTTTTTTCTCTTTCTAGTTGTAAAATCTGTGGAAACATTCAACACAACTAATTATTTATGTATGGGTTGTTTAATAAATAAGAAATTATAAACAAAGAAGTCTGTATCCGTAACGTTCCATCTGGAGAAAAGGTCCAATATGTTTACCTGCAAAAAACCCATCCAAGTTTTTCTAAATTCGTACAGGTATAGGATCCATTATCCGGAAACCCGTTATCCAGAAAGTTCTGAATTACGGAAAGGCTGTCTCCAATACACTCCGTTATATTCAAATAATCCAAATTTTTAAAAATGATTTCCTTTCTCTGTAATAATAAAACAGTAGCTTGTTTTTGATCCCAACTAAGATATGATTAATCTTTATTGGAAGCAAAACCAGTGTATTGGGTTTAATTCATGTTTACGTGATTTTCTAGTAGACTTAAGGTATGAAGATCCAAATTACAGAAAGATCCGTTATCCAGAAAACCCCCAGGTCCCAAGCATTCTGGATAATAGATCCCACCCCGTATAGGATTGTATCATCCTACCTAATAATTGGCATAACAAATAAAACAGTTTGAAAGGTTAAACTAGTGAATTATATACGAGCTGGAAATTGTGTCAGTTGGTATACAGTAGTGATGTTGGTTTTACCTGCCCTGCCCCTTTTGTGATGTCATCAACGGGGTGGGCAGGGCTGGCCTGATAATAGTGGCACAGTGATTGCTATGTAGACACCAATGCAAAATGTTGGACTATTTGTTTGCCTCGGCTACTCCAATATTTGCCCTTGGAACTAAACAATGAAACTTAATAAAAAAAATGTTACAAATTTTTGAAGTTTGCCCATGGTTTAAAATGGTTTATGTTTCCTTCTCATAAATGGAAAGGAAATGTACATAATGATTACTTGCATAGTTTACTAGAATTCACTAACAAAAAAAACGAAAAAGGATCTGACAAGTTTCCAAGAATTATGAGAAAATGTTGAGTAATAACTCATAAAAAATTAAACATAATGAACTAATACATTTTTTTTCCTCATAACTACCTCAGCTTCATATTTTATCCGTTGTTCCTGTAAAACACGTTCATGTTCTTCCTTTTGATGGTCAAATTCTGCTCTTAGCAAAGTAAGCTCATATCTAAGCTTATTATAGTCGCACCTGTATTTTTCTGCTTCCTATAGTAAAGAAACACATTTCTTAGTCCATGGTAGAATGGTATGCCTGAGAAATGCATAGAGGAATTATAAGTATGCCAATAAAACCAGAACAAAATTTTAATGATGAAAATATTATGATTTCACGAGAATATAATAATTATGTAAGAAAACTACTAGTACTCACGCTCTCCAGCAGCCGATAACGTTCTTTCATTGGAGCTTCTTGTTCTTCTAGCATTTGAATTTTTAGTAGTTCTAATTTCTGAGGTGACAGCACCTAAAAATGATATAACTTAATGATTTACAAAGGCCAGAGTCATGGAAAGATTCTTTAAATATTGGAGCTTTTTAATAAATTAATTTAATGCAAGTCTTAACATCCAATTCCCATTGATCACTATAAAACACACATTTTCTTTTATTAAGTAAAGAGAGTTAATATTCCTTTATCTCCATACTGAAAATGAAAAAACAGTAATACATTTCTAGCAGCGATTTCTTCCATGCCTTTATATACACTGTACATTGTATATGCTTTTAGAAACTCACATTTAAATTTTTTTTTTGTTCCTATACTGTTAAAGAAGACAAGTATATAAAAAAAAGAAAAAAAAGATATACAATTGTGCTTACCTTTAGTTTCAGCTCTTCAGCTTCCTGTGTTTTATCTAAAAGCTCCCCCTGTACCTCAGCAAGCATAAACTGGAATTTCTCTTGTGTCTTCTGCTTTTCCACCAACAGTCGCTTGCACTCATTTTGTGACTTTATGTACTCGTCCTGCAACCTAGTATCACAGCATCCAACAAAAGATAATACAAAAAAAACTACTTTGACTAAATTGGAAAACTGGCCACCAAACTGGAAAATGAAGTTCAATGTTGATAAATGCAAGGTTATGCAGAAATAATATAAATGCAAGTTATACACTAAATAGCAATGTGTTGGGGGTTTCCTTAATTGAAAAGTATCTGGGGATTTTTGTAGAGAAGTTGAATAATTGCAGGCAGTGTCATTCTGCGACTACTTAAATAAAATACTGTTCTGCATAAAAAGGCCATTAATTCAAGGGATGAAAACAATGTAGCCTCCTTATCGGTTCCTGGTAAAGCCTTGCCTTGATTATGAAGTGCAGTTTTGGCCCTAGCTATTAAGAGGGATATTAATGAGCTGCTGTTAGAAATGTATACTCCATTAAAAAATGAAAATAAATACATAAAATATATTACACTACCTGGTATGCTCTGCCTTAAGGGTCTGGTAGTTTGTTTTGTGATGTTCACATCTCATTTGTTCATCGATGAGAAGTTTCTGTATTTCTGTGTCAGCTGCAGAAACAGCAAGAGTACTGCTTATTTGAGGAAGCATTTCTGGAAGGGTTAAGAGTGAAGCCAAACAAAAGAAAGATGAGTGAATGCACCAGATTCTCCTCCCTGATCTATTTTCCTTAGGGACTCAATTACCTGAAGAAAAAAAAAAAAGAAAAAAACAATTAACTAAATATCCAGATCAACCATAATTATTTGCAAGAAACAGTATATGGATTTTTAGAATAACTCGAAGTTATTCTTTTCCTAACAGATAAGGCAATTTTGATAAGACAGGAGCAAACTTAACAGTTGTCCAAGATAGATATTACTAAAACGAAGAATGTACTGGTACCTGCTTCCTGTTTAAAAGCAAACATCTTATAGGTTGCTATGGGTTACTGCTACTGAACAAATTTGGTGCCTTTTATTACATATGCGGGTTAGAGTCCTGTTAGGGACAGGAGGAGACTTTAACACCACAACTTGTGGCGGCATTTGGAAAAAGAATGCACTTGATCCAAGTGTTTAATCTAAAGCCAACCGATAGCTATAAAAATCAACTTTTTATTCCAGTCACAACACCCAGGAAGGAAGCAGCCAGTCCCTCAGAAAAAAACACATAAGAATGTTGATATATGGCAGGTAGTGTGGGGTAAGTGCAGATACATTGGTCCACCATATATGTACAAGCAAGGCCGCCGTTCGGTGGACAGTATTTTGGGTTTTTAGGGGAACCCAGACGTGCTGCACTTACTTGGATTACTGGGCCCACTGCTGTAAGTGAGCTGCAGACTTTGGAAGGGAGGGCAGTTGATAAGGTGCCTGCATGTTCATTCCCTTTCACAGCTTTCCCTATAGCTCATTTTTTCATGGAAGTTTAAGTACAGGCAGAACTGCATGGGGACGGATAGATTGCCTTTCCAATCACCAGGTGGCTCTACCAGGAATCTAACTTATTAGAGAGAGCAGTGCTGGTGAAATGCAGGATGCAGGGCTTCTTGTCAGGGTAAATTCTTGTCAGATACTCAATCATATAGTTGTATGAGGCCCCAAGATAGAGCTTTGTAATGAGGAGTATATATGGATGGATGGACAGTTTTCATATTAGTTTTTCCCTTATTCAGCATTTTTGGTTTATGTTGTAGCTAGAGTTAGGAAAGGTCTGTCCTGTACTCAATTTCAATATTAATATTTCCACTGAATTCCCATATTCAAATGCTAAGCGTAATGTGTTGGCCTCTCTACATTCCCTATAGAGCTCTGTTTCTTGGCTAATGCCAAACATTCAGTGAGACTGCCAATGGCTTAATAAGATGTTACTGGGCCACACAGCAAATTTTTCAAGCTTGAGAGTGCAAGGGCAAGACTAAGCCTGATACGTTGCCTGTTACATTGCCTGTTGGTTACTGACCAAAATAAACACAACATTTTCACTTTTGCAACAAAGAGGTGCTGCAGTGATTTCTTCTCTACTATATGTTTGACCCCTGGCAAGGGTCTTTGCACTGCTCTGCACTCTGCCCAAAAAGGGTCTATGAGAGGTGGTTGAAGCACACACATTCTTGTATTTGGGTAAATGGATAGTGCAAAACACTATAACTCTTCTGATAGTTCTCTTTCTGAATTGTTTTACCAATATGTGTTGACATTGCTCTTTAATTAGGTCCTCCTGGGACCCCTTACACCTCCTGGGCTTCCTCTGTAGTTACATCCCTGGAGACTCCAAGCAAGAATGGGCCACTCAAATGCCTTACACTCAACGACAGCCTGACACGCCTTATGGGGCTGTGGAAATCATACTGTATGTAAATGAACATGTGCCTGAGGGTCAGTCTCACATACTGGCACATAATATGTGCAGGAAATAATTTATCTCCTATAATTAAATTCCTGAACGTGCATTCACATATTCTACTGAGAAGAAGTTCATGAGTTAATGCAGCAATTTCTTCAACTGCACTAACTCATGTTTTTGCATGAGGAGAGAGAGCTACTGAAGGTAAAAGCTACCATGTGTGAGCAACACTGCCCCCACACATAATCCATTCTGTCCAAACCCCTCATACTCCAATTGAATTGGCATGCATTTTGTTCTGTTTTATTTTGCTTTTAACATTAAACAAGTGTAATGTGATTTGACATGTGATGTCACCCACCACTGGACTCACACGGCTCCAATAGAAGAGAACACACTACATCCACATCCTGGCAATTGAGGCAATAACACTGCAGCCCTTAGTTTCCCATGACACCAACCAGTAACAAGTGCAAGCGGCGTCCCGTTTCCACAGCAACCATCATGGCGCCCTATATCGATCTGATCAAGGATAGCGAATACATTCCACCCTGCGCTGCATTTTATCCCGACAGCACGTCTGTCCATATCCATAAAGACTGATCATAGCGCCACAGCCAATTCCAAAGCAAAAACGATTCAAAAAGGGCTACGTAAATGTGAATACGTGAATCAGTATCTACTCACCGTCAGAAAGCGAGAAGAGCAGGTAACTCCCTATGTACGTGCTGCATTATGACTGCAGTCGTGACTCGTGACATATTAAAAGGGAACTTTTAAATCTCCGAAACCCTACTTCCTCCTTTGCTTCTTGACATTTTAAAAATGGCGCTTCCTCTTTTCAGTGATTGGTCTGTGTCACCGCCCCTCCCCCGTGCGTCACGCAGTCCACACAATTGCGCAGGCGCACTGTGGCTTATTTCGCTGAAAGGTTGACGTTGCAAGCGTAGCGGGAGTATAGGCGGGAGAGAGATTGAGCAAGTAGATTGTATATCTCCCAACTCTCCCTTTTTCGGGCGGAGGGATAGTCCCTCTTTTGACAGCTCAACCTGTAGTCCCTCATTTGTACTGGAAAGTCCCTATTTTCTCTGCACCGAACAGTCACTTGACTTTTAGCAGAGAGCCCAGAACAGGTGCAAATAAGATACTTTGTAACAATTTTGAGACACAAAAAAAACGGTTTAGATGAGGAGAAATATTTTCAAACTTTTCATAACTTTCAAATTTTGCAAAATGAACATGGTAATTAGGGGGTGTGGTCAGAAAGGGGCGTGGTTAAAACATTTCACTGTTCTACGTGTGAAAAAAATGTTTGTCCTTCTTATAACTTCCAAAATGTTGGGAGGTACGACTGAGATATTGAACAGTAGTGGTCAGAATTCCTTACGCAACTAATTACAGAGCAGTGAAACCTGCCGTACGAAATGTGTAGCGACATTTTTAAAAAACAGCAACTGGAGAATTTGCATTCTAAATTTGATATGTATCCGAACGGGCTATAATGGTCGGTATTTTGTGCTGAAGTTGAGATAAGCATACCTGTCGCCGCTCCACATTATCCCTCTCTCATCTTGCCTTCAATCCTGTGTGCTGCCATCCAGTACCTAAGGAACCCCAGGCCCCTCTACCCTATGTTCATCTCCATTTGCTCTACCTACAGAGTAGATATTAAAAATAACTCAAAACCAACAAATAAAAAAAAAAAATCAAAACCAACTGCAAATATCACTCTCTAGTCTCTACATCGAAGGTGAACAACCCCTTTAAAGCTTTCCATTATACTAAATTTCGCTTACCCTAAAGGTGGCCATACACGATAACATCCTCTTGTTTGGTGAGCTCGCCAAATGACTGGAAATTGTATGGCAACCTTTACTTTACATACATAAGCATCCTATGAATTAGTTTGCACAGTGGTTTTAATCATATATATATATATATATATATATATATATATATATATATATATTATGATATAATATTATATTAATTAATATTAATTAAAACCACTGTGCAAATTAATTCATAGGAATCTTGCATTTGTCTATATGTATTTTGTGGTCACAGCCTCATTGCACCCCCACCTAATGGTTTTATAAATTAGTGGTGAGCACAACTTTCCCTTGTTTGTTATAGTTATACAGGAGCAGTGACCTGCTGTCTAATAAAAGGTTTCTAATAAAAGGGCAGCCTAGTTTGGGAGTTTTACTTTGAAAGCAGCTAGTAAGTTGCAGGTAAAACGTAGTCCCTTTGTAAAATGTATAATGAAGCAATGGAATTCTTAATGAATCAGATGAAAATTGAGCGTAGGACTGGCCAGATATGGGATGACTTTGATGTAGTTGGCCAGCATTGCAATATATGGACAAGCAATCCCTGTTTTGTTTAAAGGGTAAGGCATTTTTCAGTAGCAGTATGCACAAAATGTCTCTGTCTTAAATATATTAATAATGGGTTGAGTGCAGAGGACTCTTGAATTTGTCTATATATATCTCTATATCTCTCTCTCTCTCTCTCTCTCTCTCTCTCTCTCTCTCTCTCTCTCTCTCTCTCTCTCTCTATATATATATATATATTGTGATTGATTGGCAGTAAAGAGGCTAACTAAACACAGTTTCCCTTTCTGACATGCCAGTCAGCTATCCTGACCCTGATGTATGAACACACCAAATGTATTCATCTGTTTAGTATACTGTGTCTTCTAACCAAAAGCAGTCTCTCTGAGGAGCTCCCATCTCCTCTCACAGGCAACACAGTGTGCTGGAAACCAAACTTTTTTTTACTCTGGTAAATTTTAGACTAAACATTACCTCTTGGATCCACGTTCATTCTGACTAAAATCAGAATCTTGCAGTAATTTGACAAAACTCCCATACAGAAAAGAGGTTTAATCACATTCTTTATGAAAATTATAGAATGCATTATTATTAGTGCCTGTTGTTTTTTAGCCAATAGGAAGGGAGGTATTTCCTAACTTAATGGTGCCTGTCCATACCCCTCATAATGCTTTTGAGATAAATGAGGAAACATATAGCTTGTAGACAATAATGAATAATAGAAGGTGCTGGTGCTCTTTTAAAAATTGCTCTTTTCTTGGAAATCTGCTACAGTTGCTGTTCATTTTCAAATAGGGGATGGGAATGTCCGAACAGTCCTTGCCACAGTAGAAGGGGATAACCAATGACAACCCTGCATTCACACAAACAAAGACAGGCTTCAGTTGCCTATCAGGTCAGCCTAGATGCTGATTGGTTCCTATCCTACAGTGCGGAGTGCTGCTTGGCTCCCCTGCACAGCCTGGGAAAAGAGGCAGCAGAAAGCGGAATGGATCATCAAACTAGTTGGGTTTTTGCAGAAATGTTCCATAAATCAATCCAAAACACTAAATACTTATTCCTTGTATATGCACTGGCACATTCATGTTTTTCACACAATATGTCTCCTTTAACACCACACTCCAAGCTCAGCGTGATCACTTCCTACAATAACCCATAATGTAAACCTCAAGTACCATTGGAATTTCAATCACCTATCCCATCCATCTATAGATACCGTATATAGATACTTGTACACACAATTGCTTCTATATTATAAGCACAAGTACACAGAATCAAAAAAGGAGTTTACTTGAAAACAATATATAAATGGCACTTGAATTTGATTATAAATTATCATACAGTTCAACAAAAACATTTATACAAAGCATGTCAATTACATATGTAATGGAAAAATAGGTTTGTCTAGCAATATAAAGAATGAAAGCGGAGTTTGATTTGGATAAGATCAATTAAATCTAGATGACAAAGTGCAAACAGTCAGTGTATGACATTAAGATTATACATTTAGAAGTATTACAAATGTCACAACGAATGGGGGTGCTCCATCTTCATACCACCTCTTTACTAAACTTTAGATCAAATCTGTCAACTTCTTGCAATAAAGGATACAAATTCAGTTTTATCACCATCTTTATAATGCAGCCCACTTAAGAAAACCAGGTTTGGCCTGTCCTTAAAAGGAGAAGGAAACCCCCTGGGCGCAAAACCCCTCCCCCGTGTTGCCCCCCCTCCCTCCTCCCCCCTGGCCTACCTGTCCCCCTGGGCAAATGCCCCTAACTTGTTACTCACCCCTCAGCGCAGGTCCTGGCAACGGAGTTAACAGTCACCATCAGTCAACAAGACGCCGGTCAAAGCAGGAAGAAGACGCGCGTGGGAGAAGATGGCGACTGTGAACTCCGTGGACAGGACCTGCGCAGAGGGGTGAGTAACAAGTTAGGGGCATTTGCCCAGGGGGACAGGTAGGCCAGGGGGGAGGAGGGAGGGGGGGCAACACAGGGGAGGGCGGAGGGGTTTTGCACCCAGGGGGTTTCCTTTTCCTTTAAAGGAACAGTTGTAAAAATAAAAACTGGGTAAATAGATAGGATGTGCAAAATAAAAAATGTTTCTAATATAGTTACTTAGCCAAAATGTAATGTATAAAGGCTGGAGTGTGCGGATGTCTAACAGAACAGAACTTCCTGCTTTTCAAATCAGCGACTTTAAGGGGGAGCACATAGGACATAACTGTTCAGTGAGTTAGCAATTGATCCTCAGATTCAAAAGCAGCAGATATGACCCATGTGGCCCCCCTCAAGTCACTGATTAGTTACTGCCTGGTAACCAGGGTAACCAGTCAGTGGAAACCAAGAGAGCTGCAAAGCAGGAAGTAGTGTTGTGGCTATTATGTTACATGTCCAGTCACAGGGTTACAGGTCAACTTTGAGGCCAATCTTCACAGTGCATTGAATTTCTGTACATTTAGAGGCCTTAGTAAGATCTGTGAAAAAAAAACCCAAAAACATAGAGGTTATTTGTGCGAGTGTGATTATTCCATCTAAAGTATGGCTGCACTGAATACTTCATGCCAGATAAAAAAAAATCCAGTGTGAGATGTACAGCATCGGGAGAGACAAACAGTAATAGTTATATTACACTGTAATGTACTTTTATTAAGCCATGTTTTCTTTATATAGCACTACTTGTGTATGCAGCTTTGTGCATTATGTGAAAACAGCATTTCTCTGCAAATGGATTACTGGTAAGTCTAGGGTTTCTTAAACCATGGGCTGGGTTGCCAAGGGTGACAATTAAAGGTTACATACTGTATTTTGGCATAAAAGGTTAGAAACCAGCTGAAGTTATAGTGTAAATATTGCATATGCAGCATCAATAACAATAACTACCAATGTGACAAGTATATGCTTAAAGGGATACTGTCATGGGAAAAAATGTTTTTTTTCAAAACGCATCAGTTAATATTGCTACTCCAGCAGACTTCTGCACTGAAATCCATTTTTCAAAAGAGCAAACAGATTTTTTTATATTTAATTTTGAAATCTTGCATGGGGCTAGACATATTGTCAGTTTCCCAGCTGCCTCCAGTCATGTGACTTGTGCCTGCACTTTAGGATGGAACTACTTTCCATCTGGCTGTTATTTCTCCTACTTAAACTAACTGAATCAGTCTCAGTGGGACTTGGCTTTTACTATTGAGTGTTGTTTTTAGATCTGCCAGGCAGCTGTTATCTTGTGTTAGGCAGCTGCTATCTGGTTACCTTCACGTAGGCTGCTGGGGGGGGGAAATGGAGGGGAGTGATATCACTCCAACTTACAGTACAGCAGTAAAGAGTGACTAAAGTTTATCATAGCACAAGTCTGAAAACTAACAATATGTCTAGCCCCCTGTCAGATTTCAAAATTGAATATAATAAAATCTGTTCTTTTGAAAAATGGATTTCAGAGCAGAATTTACTATTAACTGATGCGTTTTAAAAAAAAAAAAAAACGTTTTCCCATGACAGTTTCCCTTTAAATATATAACCTGAATATTTAGATGAAAAAAAAAAAAAATAAGACTTTTCAGTAGCATCTAAAAATAGCAGACAATTTGTATTTACACATTTGGGTGACTGAATAATTCTGCTTTATTATAGCAGTTTAACACGTATAAGACCATGTGAAGAGGTGTGATGAGGACAGAGAGTAACATTGCCAACAAGACTGCCATTGTTCTCCAACAATAAGTGAATCTGCTCAGACCTCCAAGTAGTTGACAAGTGACAGTTACAGTTCAGTATTACAAACATCATAGTACATCATCTTTCGCAGTGTTGTTACTGCTTGAATTGCAAATTGTCCCTTTTATGTTGACAGAGAGTCACAGCAAGTTTAAACATCTTTTCTCAAAATAAAGAAGAAAAATAAAGCATTTTATTTTGCATAAAAGCTACTGCATAAAGGAAAAAAAGCTCTATTTTTTCACAGTTTAAAAATGTGCAATTTGTGGTTTCTTAAGAAAGAAAAACACAACATGATTCTCCTTTTCAAGTGCTGGGATATAATTCTTTCAGATTCTAAGCACATTGCAAGCTAACTGTACATTAGTGCAATCCTTTTATGTTTGACAGGGTTTAATAAACAGTACAAAAATAGTTTACAGACAGAACACAAGAATGTTACAAATGATACCAATTAGGTGGGGGAAGTGGTTTCATGCATACAGGCTTATATATAAAATTACTGTCTTCTAAAACCAGTGTCTTTCCATTAATGAAATCAGTAAAACGATCGATATTTGGATTATTTTAAGTGAAAAAAAAATTCTGCCTTTCCATATCTAACCCTAAATAGTTTCCACCATAGAAAAAAAGACCAAGTTTAACAGGAAACACAGACATTACATTGAAATGATGCTTATATATTAGAAATGGCCTGCAGCTTTTACAGTAAGCTTTCTTATAAAGTTGTTCTTATTAATAATTAAAAATTTTCACTGATTTTAGTTTCATTATCAACCCCCCCCTCCCTTTTAAAACTCTATTTTCCTATTAACCCAAAGCACATTTAAAAAAGTTATATCAGGACCTATGGTATCATGGATAACAAGTCTTTGCATAATGTGTCTAGCAAGAACATATACATTTAAAAAAGGAGTTCTAATGGCATAACAATAGATTTAAGCCAGCATAATTAACAAAGAGTAAAAGATGCTATCCTATTAGTACAGGAAAAACGTATCTGAGAAAATGAAGGTTGTTTTAAATTGTACAATATAGGAAACGAAACTGGCGTATTGTGGAGATTTCAGTATAAATCCCTTGCAGATTCAGTGTGTATCAACCTAGCTGGGCAAGGCTGATGCACAATGTCTACCAGCCTACACTGGGCAAAAGAGATGCCAGATAGAGCTTGGGTAAATTTATGATGCTATATCAATGCCTTTGTTCTCTAGAATTAGTTTATATGGTCATGAGCACAGACAGGTATAGTATAGTTACTACATATAGTGGCTACATACAGTAGTACACAAAACATTGATGGAAAGTAAGTATTTTTAGGCTTTTTTGCAAGGTGTTACTAGAATAAAAAATAGATTTGTAACATTTTAACTATTTTAAAGGAACAGAATATTGCACCTATAACACATATATGTCAAGTTTCCCATAAACTGCCATCAATTAAGAGGTGATTTTTGGGGGGGGGGGGTATGGGAATGCCATTCATTTTACTAAACAGCAATTTAATTTACCACAGTTTTTTTAATTTTGCAATTATCCTCCAAATTAGGAAGCAATAAAAGCCAAATAAACAAACATTTCAGGCGATATTGGACATCTCATGAAAATGTTTTCATCCCCATTATGCACAGTGGCAAAGCAATTATCTTCTTAGTAATGTCCCTTAAAACGTAAAATATAAGATTTTCTATTTTTGACAATGTAACATTTTGTTTGAGTTGCCAGTGCCACCATATAGATTTATGCTTTAATAGCTGTAATACGTGTTCTTCGAACAATGACATAGAAAAAACAGTCAATAATTCACAGAAAAAAACGTTTGCTTTTTAAAGCCCCAATAAATATTAGGACTACAACAAAGGCTTGTAAGCCAAAAGATTGTATAATGGATTTGTACCACTGCTACTTAATACACCCTCCAGAAAAAATGGATTCTAGTTATGTTAAGGCAACATGGTAGGTCGTGCATGCCAACAAATAATGAAAAATAACAGTGTACTGACAACAGGCAGCAAAATTCCCACCTGCTAAAAAATGACACTCAGAAATAAACAGTTTGTGAGTTTAAGCAGTGAATGTACAGGCCATGGAGTTCATCTTGGCATGATGGTCCTTTCAATAGCACATAGTATATGGTCCCAGTTTTTGCAAACAATGGCAAGCAATGTCACAGCAAAGAAGGTAAATATTATGTGAAGGCGGCTCTTCATCATGGGAGCTACAAATTTTGCAATAGTCGAGACACACACCAATACAACGGTGATTAAGGCGAGAAGTATGTTTATACATTTGCCCAGGAGTACTTTGGCATTCACAGTTTCCGACTGTATAGAAAGCTGTTCTTGCTGGTGGAGCTCCAGTTTAGAAACTCGTGTCTGGCAGGATTCCAGCGCTTCCTAAGAGATACACAAACACAAACATGAACAAAAGTAAATTTGTGTATGTCCTAATCTTAACACTATATCAGACAGGTACAACTGGCAAGGTACTACAATAGTATTTAAAGGGCAGGAAATCATTTCACTAATGAGAGTGTACACAGGAATCCTTGCTTTGGTCACAAATGTTTCCAATAAGGAAAACTTGGTGGTTTTGCCAAAGATGGTGCAATTTTGTATATTTAAGATGGATTTCGGAAAAACCAAGTATGGGGAGAACATACACATTCTTAGCAGATAATGCCCTAGCTGGAATCTGTTTAAAATAAAGTATTAATTCTACAGTGAAATTTAATTGGTTTTAATTTGTCTAAAATATCATATGCCTAAAATACCAGATTATTTAGTAAATCCAGTTAATGATATTTCAGGAAACTTACTATCAATCTTTTTTTGTTGAGATATTTCTTAGATACTTAACATTAGCGGGCTTATAAAAAAAAAAAATCAAACTCACAATTTAGAAAAACTCAAATGTTCGTCTATTTATGAAAAATTCTAAATGTAAAAAACTTGATTGATATTGAATACAATTGTGAAAAAAACTCATGCCTCGATTTTTTTTGTGTTTAAAGGCTTAAAAACTTGAATTTGTGAGTTTAC
The DNA here is from genome assembly GCA_038501925.1 of Xenopus petersii. NCBI lineage: Eukaryota > Metazoa > Chordata > Amphibia > Anura > Pipidae > Xenopus > Xenopus petersii. The sequence continues at coordinate 42,321,334 of CM076677.1, forward strand.
AAACCTGAAAAATCTTGATTTAAAAACCAAATGCCTTGAATTTTGCATAGGACAACTCCAATTGACTTTTACATGACCTCACCAGCTTTTAGATGACGATTTTTTACTTTCCAGTTTTTTTGCTTAATAAATACCAGAAGTAGTTCTAATTTGTGAGTTTTTGTGCAAAAAATGTAAATAGTGGCAAAAATTCAAAGACATTGTATATATAAGCATTACAGTCTATTAGACACCTCTAAATGCAAAAATGGATGTTTCCTATGCTAAAACATGTGTCAAGTTTATTTCACAAATGAATATAATTATTAACTTAACAGCAACATATTATATAGAACTCAACTTGAATTCAACAGTGTAGCTTTCTTTTAAAGAATTTTGTTAAGCAAAACTAAATTACAGTATTTAGCATTTATAGTTATTTTGTATGTTATCTTTAGGCTTTTTATATGGAACATGCTAAAAAAAAAAGATCTCAGTCACAAATAATAAGAGTGACTTCATTGTACACAAATTATCCATGGATGGGCAAGATTATTGATAAGCACTAGAGGGCAGTGCAGTATTGTTTATTAGATCTCTATACTTTCTTTAATCTAGTGTAAAACATTATTCCTTTTTATTGTTTTTTTGGCAATAATATGACAAAAAAAATATATTGCACAGAAATATTCAGGGCTAAACAAATTGATGTGACCACCCATAGTATAATAAAGTACATTGGTTCTAATATATTTGTTACATGCTTGCTGAATAAGCTTATAAGGATAAGCAATGCCATTTTCAGTGTCTTGATTCAGGAGTGCTGGATACATTTCCAATAAACAACATAAAATATTTGATTGATTTCACAACAATCTTACTATTTTGCCTTATCTATTAAAGCCTAAATATTTTTCATTCCATTCTTACTTTGTTAATTGCCAGTACCTTTCACTATAGGAATACCTCACTATTAAAGCTGAAAGAAATTTCACTTAGCACCAAATAAAAGTTGCAACTATATTTTCCGGCCCAAGAAGTGACTAATTAGAAACAAGTGGCTGCTGACATACATGTACAACAGTCATTTAAAAATCTGCATTTGATCAGGCGATACCTGAATATCCCGAGATCGTTCATAAGCCTGATAGGCAACCTTTTCTTCAATGCTTGCCAAGTCCTGTTTCAGGTTGGCCGTCTCATGTTGATGGAGATCCGTTAAATCATTGAGTTGGTCTTCAAGCCTTTCATACCTTTGTACAGTAAACATGAAGTTATTTTCTGATACATACTCTTTTTCCAACTCTCTAACCTGGGGTTTTATATTACTGGCAGAGTGGTAAACCATCCAAAGATTTCAGTGTTGTAATGATAGCGTTAAGAACTACTTTTGGACTTTCACACTGCTTTATAATGCAAACCCTGAGTCATAAGTTGGAACAGGCAGTCTGTGCAAAACAATATTATTATTATAATCTATCTGCAAAGGCAAGACCTCTGCTAAATGAAATCATGAAAAACAGCACATTTGGCTCCTTTTTATATCCTTTATACAGTATATTGTCACAGCACTTTACAGAGAGAATTCAATACTGACATCAGTCCCCGTCCCAGTGAATCTTATGCTCTAACATTCACACAACCCACACTACACAACATTGCATCAGGAGACAATTAACCTGCCTGTATGTTTTTGGAGTGTGGGAGCAAACGCTTTAATGTAGTTATTATAACTCACACACCCTATAACAGAAGGAATTGAAATATGGCTGTAGATGGCTTTTGGTTTGCAAGCTGCTGTATCAAGTTGGGTCACAGTAGCAGCAGAGGTCAAAATCAAGGAAAAACTATGAAGCAAAAATACAACTGCACTGATAAAAGAACACTTTCATAACATTCATGAATATATTCATAACTTTCAAAAGCACATGGCTTTAGATATATATTACAAGATCAACAAAAAAAAGATATCTATAAATGTTATAAGATACATTTGCTATAGTGCTAACTCCTAGGCAGAAAACCCCTTAAGGGAGTATAAAGCTACAGTAAATGGCTTTTGATCAGATTGTTCAGACTACAGACTGAATAAGCGGGTCATTTTCTTTGCTGATTTTGCAAAAGTAGTAAGGTTAGCCATTCTTTGTAGAGAAGCACCTCTCTTAAAGGAACAGTAACACCAAAAAAAATAAACGCAGTTTAAAGTAATTAACATATAATATAATGTTAGCATGCACTGGTAAAAGTTGTGTGTTTGCTTCAGAAACACTACTATAGTTTATATAAATAAGCTGCTGTGTAGCCACGGAGGCAGTCATTCAAGCTGAAAAAAAGAAGAAAAGACATAGGTCACATTGCAGAAATCAGATAAGCCCTGTGCAATACAATGGTGTTTTATCTGTTATGTAACCGGTGCCTTTTCTCCTTTTTTCCAGCTTGATAGCTGCCCCCATGGCAGCTTGTTTATATAAACTGGTAATGTTCAATATATAGTGGTACCAAATTGTGTATATATTCCTGGAAACCTTGCTGCAAACCTTGGTTTTAATCATCCATGGAATATAGAAAATCAGATGGCACACACTCCAGCAGTCGTGCTAAAATATTTGCAATTTATTGAGATCTCAATAAATTGCAAATATTAAGCACGACTGCTGGAGTGTGTGCCATCTGATTTTCTACATTACACGTTTATATAAACTACAGTACTCTGTTTTTAAGCAAATACACGTTTTACAGGTTCAGATCAACAATATATTATATGTTAATAAACTTTCAGTGTTTGGTGTTACTGTTCCTTTAATACAATATAATAGTCCCTAGGATTTATTGTCTGAGTCATTATGGCAATAAATAGGAATACACATGAATTGGGGAACCTTTACTGTTCACCCTGCACAGAAGGGCATGAATTAGGGCAGAGAAAATCCATGTATGGAAGGTTACTGGTTGGTGAATCATCATGCATAGGTAATTCAGAGAAAACCATTACATGGTTTGCAATCCTGGTCTCTGGAGCAAATGTAATGGGGAGATGGACAATAACAAATGTGTTGTTGACCTAGAGATTGTAGGAAATCATGCTTGAATATACTTTTTTCCCCACTGCAGTGCACCAGTGTATCTCAGAGCCCAAAAACACTCAAATTCCTTAATCTCGGCAAAAATGCAGAAGGCGGCATCAGCCAAAATGTTGAACTTATTCTGAGGTATACCAAAAGCCATTTGTTTTTATAAAGTAAATATAGTGTTTCTTGAAGCCAATATGTCAAGACACTTTACAGCTCTTTCCTTACATATACAGAACTTTTCATGAGTATAGTTATCAAGTGGTTAAAGTGAAAAACAATGTTATTGCATATGCGCCAATACTGTGCAAATGTTTCAGATTGTACCTAGGGACACACAAATAGTATGGAGAGTTGAACACTGGCCGGCCTTGCTCTACAATAGATTACACCAATACTCCGTTATGTAGCAAAATGAACAAATCCATATCCACTTAATAAAAATTGCACGTGAACATTTTAATACATACTCCATTTGGACTTTGGGAACCTATAATTATTGTTATTAATTCATGAGCTTTAGCTGTAATCTGGGATGAACGCTTTCCAGAGATGTCATGCTACTTCCCACTGAATGGAATGCTGCTTGAACATTATAATTAAAATCATATGTTACATTCTTAACATAGCTACTCTGAGTATAAAACAAGGGTCCTCCTGTAGCATGTGTGCAAACGTCAGTAATATTCCTTGCTATTAACCCCTCAGTTGCCAATTCAGTATTTTCCTTACAAGCACTGGGATATGGGTGAATGAATAGATGACCTGTATGCCAAGTGCATTCCCAACAATACATGGCCATGTTTTCACACTCATATACCAACATTGTGGATTGGATCACATGGGGATCTGCAAAGTCCCCCATGTGATCCAATACAGGGGTGAATTGATTAAATCAGCCTGATTTGGCACACCATTTCAGTGGCCAGCAGTGTAAAGTTAGCAAAACCACAAAGAGAAAAATGTTCCAAAATTTCTGTTTAGTGCTATACAGTATGCAATGCGGGAATTTGTTTAAACAAGAATAGAAGATAAAGATTACCAAAAATAATTCCATGCACTTCCTTCTCCAGAATATTTCTACTGGCAGACCAACCCTGACAGTTGTCATTTAAGTCTAAGGTAGGCTGCCCAAAATGAGCCAGACATTTCTTTACCTGGGGAACCCCACTTGAGCAGACGTCTGGTGCGCCATGGGCTGTATAATTAATTTTATAAAAGCTCGGACCGAGGGACAGAAAACTACACACCACTGCATACATTAATAATTAAAAGATCACATTAAAATGATCATATGATAGCAGGATCATTACTTTTTAATATCTCTTAAGGCTGCAGGGTTTTGAACCAAAAGTCATCCATTAAAGGAAAACTATACCCCCCAAACAATGTAGGTCTCTATAAAAAGATATTGCATAAAACAGCTCATATGTAAAATCCGTCTTCATGTAAATAAACCATTTTCATAATAATATACTTTTCTAGTAGTATGTGCCATTGGGTAATCATAAATAGAAAATTGCCATTTTAAAAAATACGGGCCACCCCCTGGGATCGTAGGATTCACTGTACTCACAACCATACCAACAAACCATACATGTCACATGAGCCAATTAACAGACAGAGTTGTGTCTTTTGCTTCCACACTTCTTCCTGTTACAGTTAGAGTTGTAGTATTTCTGGTCAGGTGATCTCTGAGGCAGCACACAGACCATCACGAAATGGTGGTTCAAGGCAAGAGATGTAAAAGGGCAATATTTACTTAAATACATATTCCAGTTTGGTAAGATTCTTTAATATGCCACTTAATATGATATGAACTATCTGTTGTTTAAGTGTTCATTTTGGGGGTATAGTTTTCCTTTAATGTAAATTACCTTGCCTCGTTTTCTGTTAGAGTAGAGCTCTCTAAATGGGGCCCTTCAAGATAGACTGCCATAGGTTCAGATAACATATTTTCTTTGTAATCCAGTCCCTGAATATCTGGTTATGTGCATGATCCATGGAAACTACAACATAACTACAAAGACTTTTACATTTCTAGATAGATTGCCATTTAGTCATGGAGACTTCTCTCTGAAAGTAGTGCTGGGAAAGGTTTTAGATCACTCCCCATTGCAGGAAATGGGAATTGTCACAAATATGCAATCCCACATCCCAGGCATGGATTGATGGGCAAGATTCACATGGGTGTGCCACATACATAACTATTTATATTGGTCACACGGGAAGAGATATGTAAAAATTCCCATCTCAAATAAGGCACTAGTTGTACAAAGAAAATCCACAGTGACAAAACAGGCAATCTCTTTGTGTGCAATGTACAGAAGGTGGTTTATGCAGACTAGCTTCATACTGTAAGGCCAATTTAAGGGGTAATAAAATGCCAGGTAAGCAGATTACATCTGTGCATTGCAGGTCAGCTAAAATAGATGTGCATGGTGTAACATTGAGAAATGATGAAAAGTATAAAATTGCCTGTATCCTGAAGCAATTTTCCCTTGCACTCCTTATGTCCTTATGTCTCTGTCAGGAGGCTATCTGCTCTGGCAAAATACAGAAGCAAGCTATAAAGCAAACTGAAATTGCTTTCCCACATTGGCTTAAAAATAGAACATGCAGCATCATATGTTTTAACTTCTATCAAGATATTGAAATGTGCTGTGCTTCAATGCTCTGTGAGTGGTTAAGGAAATATAAAATGGGGAAAATGAAAAAAATTGTTGCCCAGCATTAACTAGAAATCATTTGCATTGCACAGGATCTGAGCTTACCTATGACCCTCAGATGTAGTTCAAGTCTGCTTCAAAAGCAGATTAGGCTCCTTGCAGCCCCAGGTGCAAGCTGTACCCCCTGCCAGGGCAAACTGTGCATATATCAAATAAAGCAGCGGCACTCCGGTATTGTTGAAAATAGTGAAAAACTTTACTAAAATGGCTTAGGCAACATTTCGGGCTATGCAGGCCCTTTGTCAAGCTATGACCCTCAAGACCTTCAAACTGCTAAAAGGTTGGGTGTAACCTGTAGTGGGCCAAGCTTAAGGCCTACACGTTCACCAGTTATTTTGACTACTAACAGCAGTGATTAAACTGGATTCATTGCAGACCACTCCCAAGTAATGGCAATGAGAAGGGCCACAAATAGCCCCAAAATAACTATTATTTCACAGATAGACACAGAAACCCAGAATCTGTGTTTTTTTTTTATCAAGAGTATAGAGACACACTTGAACTTTTAAAATGGAAAACAATGTACAGTGCCGATTCTGGGGCTGTCCAGATGCTGCCTCCCCTCTCCTGCTCCGCGCTTAGAAATCAGCGTCAGAGCGGGTCAAAAGGGAGCAGCAACGCTAGCGAATCGGAATTTCCAGGTTAAAACCCGGAAATTCGGCTCTTAAAGTTACAAGAGGCGGCTTTTTGCTGCCCCTTGCAACTGGCCACTCGCTGCCGTCTGAGGCAAGAATCTCACCTTGCCCCATGGCAGGAGCGGCCCAGACAATGTAGTATATTACATGCCTTTAGAAGCTATTCTCCTTCAACAGCAATTTCAAGATTTGCTGTAGAATGTCTCAGTTAGAGCAAGGCATGTGACAGCTCCAACTCATAGGTCTATAAATTGGTATGGATAAAAGCAACTTTTGGTATTTAACTTATGTTAAGGAACAACAAAAGAACACAGTATTCATATTAAAAAATAATCAAATCTTTCATTCAAGTATAGACACCTTTAGCTGTTACCTGTATCTTTCCTCTTGTAATGTTTGGGAAATCAAACTATAGTCTCTTTTGAAATGGACTTTCAGATCCTCAATATCTTCAGTTAGCTGCGACTGGGCTTCTTTAATTTCTCTTAACTCTTCTAGAAACACTGAGAGATTGCCATGGCTATCGCTGACATTTGTCCTACCAATGTCAAACGTCTGGTTACCATCGCTGTCTGCAGAAGCTGAGGTCCCACTCGAGCACTCATCGTCGCTTGCATATTTTGGCTTGGTGACTATTGTTGCACTCCCACTCAGGTTTCTGGAATTCGTTTCTGAATGAAAGTCATCTAGAGTGTTTTTTAGATGAGAAATATTATCAGCACTTCCAAACTTGTTACGGATCAGATTTGCAAACTCCCGAGACTTGTTAAACACAAACATTGGTGGCGTCAATGATACACCAGGAACACCCATTTTACTGCTCTCTACTTGGCCAGAAGGGCGGCTACTGTTCGTCACATCTTTTAAAGAATGTTGCAGGTCTTTGGAAATGTCTTTAGAGCTTTTATTAGCAGACCCATTCTGCTCAATTTCCTTTAGCTTTTTGTGGTACTGCTCAAGTTTTTTCTGCAGTTGAGCTATAGAATGAGCAGATTTCTGGTTCTTTTTTTCAAATACCTGTTTTATACGTCCAGCCTGCTGCTTGTCAGCACTGTTAACCAGCTTTAAATACTCAGCCACATTACCATCACGTGCAGTTTGTTCAATCTTAATCTGTTCTGTGACTTTCAGGATTTTTTGCTTCAAGCTGTCAGTAGTAAGTTTGACTTTGTGAAAGTCTAGAATGCCCTCCGGTATATTAAAGTTAAGGTTGGTGTCTGATCCTCCTCGTCTGATGTTGAGAGGCAAGCTGAGGGTGTTCATTTCAGATCTGTCCACCTAGGAGAGAGAATACTGTGATGAATAAAAACAAAAGGGAGTAGTCTTTTCATTATCTAAGGATAAAAGATTTTCATTTATCAAAGAGGGCAAGCTTTATCAGACAGTTTTCAACAAAATGATCTAAAATAAATAAGCCAATACTCCCACGCCCAATTTATGTGTGGAGAAAAGTGGAAAAATGAGAATAAAATTCCATTGCCACCAAATGTTTTGCAAACGTAAAGGGTAAAGGTTCACTGGTTCAAATGTGGTCTCTCTTGACTCAATAGGCAAAAAACTATTTCCTCGCAGGTTAAAAATCTTGGAATTGCTCCCCACTAATTTTAACAGTAGTCACAGGTATCACTATGCAAACTTCTCTTCAAATCTGAGCAATTTGAATCATTTTGCCCCAAACCTTCTCCACTATTAATCATCAGGCTTATTTTTTGGAGTACACAGCCTGATTAAGAGTATACATTTCATACACATCTAAACAGCTCAGGGGGGGGTAGAAAGATTTGCAGTTTCACAAACAAATGAAAATTTCAAATACAACACATGTTTTTAAAGATTCCTGAGACTAGTTTCATATGTAACTGCTCAAGAAACGGTTGTATTTGTGCCTAATAAGAGCTATCCCCAAATCATTTACCTGCAGAGACATGACAAGACTAGAGCAAAGACACTATAGGAATTTCTTGGTAAGTAAGTCTAAAACTTGCCATTCTCACCGAAAAGCAACAGCCATCATAAATTGAATTTTATGACTTGAAACCAGACATTTCCGGAAAAAAAACCCAGCACAGAATGCTCATACATTTTCCTTGAAAAGGAACTTGTGAATGAGGGTATTATTTCATCCTCTGAAAGCATTATGAATTTATATGCATTCGGTGAAAAATCTATTAAACAGACAACTGAATGTTCCCATACATCTCTCCCAGCTGAAAGGATCAGAAGATCTTTCCTTTAAAAATCTACTTGCTAATAAAAACTATGGGATTGTCTATATCTGCCAATGAGACAAAGAGAATAAGGCAGTGCCACCCACTTGCACTAAAATGACCCAGACATGCTAGCCAAAGGGAATTTACAGAACGCAACTTGTAAATTGTTATGACAGAATGCACCTAGCATTCAAAGATGTCTCTGTCTAATAAAAGTATCAGGAATTAAGCACCAAACCCTGCTTTTCACTGTTACTGTAAAGACATGTCAATTCAACTTTTTTGGGAGACACCCAATTTTATCTTCTTTATTAAACACCCAGTTTTAACGTTAACTTCACAATTGCAGAAACCCCAAACACTCCTGAAATTAACTCATATATTGGCAGAATTGGCAGAGCTGGGGTGTGATCAGGAGCTTGGCTGAAATTAATGTTGCCCCATAACTTGGCCCTTATACCAAGAGAGCCAGTTGGGGAATATTCATAGTTGCATGTTAAAATTTAGCAGAAAATCTGCAGAAGTCAGAAGTCAGATCTGTTAATCGGTTGACTTCTGCCACATTGTTTCAGGAGTCCGAATGAGAAAAGCAGAGAATAAAAATAAGCAGATACTGTACCCTCTTTTGTTGATAAACATTCATATTTGCCACACCAAAGAATTCACCAAACCCATCTATGTAACTTAACCATTAACTCACTGAGGAACAATTAAGATCAGTTAAACATATTAGTCCCAGCTGAGCAGAATCATAACACAGTCAAAGTGGATTCAGGATGTTTCCATGTATTACTCTTACCAAGTACATATGTCACTGCAAGGCACACAGATGCCCAGTACACAATGCAATAAAAGCCCAAAAGAACAGAATCATACAACACCAAAAATGAATATATTATTAGGAAGAAAAAAAGGTTTAGACAAGCGCACCTACTGTATATATCAGGAAAACACCAGTTGAAGTGGAAATAGGTTTCCTGTTCACTAGAAGCAGTGATTGGTATATACTCAAGATGAATATGCACAACGTAGCAGATACATGCCCTACCCTATGTCATGTTATATTTTATAAATAGTTGAGTGCTATTTTGCACATGATTAACCGTATGGCCCATGATCACAGCGAACAGCAAAAAGTATCATCCATTTAGAGCTAAATGAACATTGCAAATGTCTAGTTCTCCAAAGTCACATGTTAACCAGTGTAATAGAATTAAGCCCCTTGCTCTGAGATCATTTACAGTACTTAATTTAAGCAGCAAATTTCTGGCTTCAGTGTTAACAGTGTTGCTGAATGTATTTCTTTACAATCACAATGCATAACAGAGGAGCACCTACCTTTAGAAAACAAGACTGGTACATGGTATGACAAATTTAAAATGGAAAATTGTACAAGTGAGAGATGAATATGGTAAGTGCTCATCTCTTAGATTTTCAATATCCCGCTCTCATTTGCCATAACATGCTCAAGCCTCTTGCTTAGTGAATAATGTTGGAACAGTATCTAAAAGCACTCAGCTTTGAGGGGTGGAACAGCTACAGTACAATCTGCCTGACGGTTATCTTAAAATACTAAAAGGTCATAAAAAGGATCCTTACTTTATAAACCTTTTGGCAAGTCTGACCCATATTTTTCCTATATGAAATCTCTGGACTCTCTGCTGTCTATTCTTTTGCCATGTGGCATTTTGCTTTTATTATTAACATCTTATATTTTTATACTGTCTCAGTTTCTTCTCACAGCTCTATAGGAAAAAACCTTCATATGGTCAAACCAACAGATTTGCAGCTAATGTTTTTATTTACATTTTTACTGAAGATCTTGATTTAGCACAGAACAGTGATCAAAATGATGTTCCAATAACATGATTATGTTGAAAACCATTGTAACAATAGTAAACAGCAACTGTGTTATAATGGCAACTGGAAATCCCCCCTGCCTCCCAAGAATATAATGAAACAAGCTCAGCATGCTTATCTAAAAACATTAAACATGTTTTCACGGCTCCTGCTGGGCCTGCAAACCATATCAGCTTTGTAAACACAATTTAAACCATTTCTTTAAAGCTTCAAACACAGTTATAACAAAAACCAATATCCATAAAGATGAACACATACAGGAAATGTGACAATAAGCTGACTCATTCAGTTTATGTCTTATAGGTCTATAAAAAGGTGTGCTTATGTGATATGCTGAAGACAAGCTAATATGCATCCTGTTCTAATATCTTTCATGCATAATAAGAGAAGCATATAAAAATGCTCTTACTGTTAAGTATAAAAGAGTAAATGTTTATTGTATTATCCCCATCTGAAAAAACCCTGTGAACTTTGTTCCCTAAGCAGTAACTTGTTATAGGTACTGTATTTTAGTCATTATATACTGAGGGCAAAGCTGAATATTGCTCTGTTTTTGTCAGCGCTCCAGTTTTAGTGAAACCTGTTCATAACAGCAGCATGGGGATTATTAACTAGGAGTCATAGCAAAGCAACACATCAATCTAGCAATTACAACAAATGATATAAATAGCATTTACAGCTGACTCTGGGTGCAGCAGCTCACAACAAGAGTCCTACTCCTTGGGGATTAGTGACCCATCTATTTAGTTATAGAATTGCTGATCTAGCTCAGTACAATTGCAAAAGAAAAATTATAAAAATGTTAAGAGGGCCTACAAAAATGGATTCATCAATTGCTTTCATGTAGCACAAGTCAAGCAAATCACTACTCGTTGCTTGTAATAAAGTAAACTTCTACTAGACCCTGGAAGTGCATGCTAATGTATAAGCATTTAACAAAATGATCTTATCTTTCCCATTTTACCTTTATTTTTCATGTATATTCACACATGTAATTTCAGATTCTATCATTCCATTCTAGAACAAATCCAGACCCTTTAACTAACCGGTCAGAAAGCAATCTACCCTAAGTGCTAATGGAGACAGTAGCATTACTTTCTTAAGATACAACTGAAATGGCTTTAAAGGGGTCCCATAGTTCAAATAAAAATGCTAGTCTATTCACCCATATAACTCCTAACCTGCATAAGTGTGAATGGGTCCACCTTTTGCTTATTTTAATGGAAAAATATAAGATTGGACCAATTCACACTTACCATAGGCAGGTTAGGAGTTATTTGGGTGAAAAGATCAGTTATAACTTAAAGACTAGTGATTTGCTCCATGCACAAAATGCCAACAATGTTGCAGAGAGCAGCCAAAACCTAATAGTAACAGAGTACAGAAGACTAGTTACCAGGCTGATTAGGCACACCATTTGATAACTTATGCACAAATATTACAAGGTTTCAACCCCTTCAAAATGTGCCTAGTGACACAGTCACCCATGGCCAAGTCATCATGTGATATCAACTACATACATATAACTCACACACTGCACAATATTGTTTTGAGATTAGAATTTAGCTGTACCCTATTCTATACAATATAGAGGTCATTAATTTATTGCAGGTGCTTTTGGGGTCATGTAAAGATTGGTGAAGGTGGCGGTAGCTCTAGAATTTCCACAGTGGCCTGTGTCAAACTAGCACCTAAAGAATCGGGTGCACACTGTTTCTTGAAAAAATATACTTTTCTAGTAGTATGTGTATAATATACTTTTTCTATAGTATATTGGATAATCCCACATAGATTAACTACAATTCCAATCATGCCCCTGTCCCTCTGGCTCATATGAAGCTCTGTGCTCACTTTCCTTTAAGTGCCAGCTTTATTTCTCCTTAAATATAAGCTTTGTGTACTAAAAAGTTATTCAACCAAGACATTCTGATAATAGCACTCTAATGGAATTTCTGTAAAACCCCTGACCTCAAATATCCCTCAGCTCCTATGAATGCCAACAAGTGTTAGGCCGTGTAGGGCAGTACATGAAGCATTTTTAAACATGGGAAGTTGTCCTGTATTTCGACATGATACAATCAACCTACATTGTGTTCCTCTTATACAGAATACATTGTGCTCTTATTTCCAGAGCTGGGTGTTTCTTATGAAGAATGTTTCAAAGAAGGAAGCTTTCCTTTCTAAAATGTCTAAATGGTATCAGGTCAAATGATCCATTATGGCATATTAGGTTTTTTCCTTAGAAACAAAGCAGTCAGATATGTCTACAATACTTCCCCTAACAACGATTCCTCTACAGATAACATACAGAGCTTTGGTATTTTTAGAGATCTAATCTAATGCTAATGCTTTAAATCATTCAAATGAAATCTTTCCGAAAAATCTAGAATACGACACAGGAGTCTATTAAAGAATCAAATCCTTCCCTTTCAGAGTGCAATATGAGCTGTGGCAGATGGTGGGATTTTAGCATTGATTAACTTATATAAAAGACACAGACTATAAAAGATTGTCTCAAAAGAAAAGGGGTTTACAAATGACTGAAAATAATTAATAATGTTTCACTAAAAACCGATTTGCTTAGCCTTAAAACATTTATAATCAAGTGTGGTCTTGTATGGTCATGTTTTCTAGTACCTGTCTCACCTTCTATCAGAAAACAGTGGCCCTGTCTCAATTTAGGGAATTTTCTGTCTGTTTCTCTTTCTTTCTTTCTTTCTTTCTTTCTTTCTTTCTTTCTTTCTTTCTTTCTTTCTTTCTTTCTTTCTTTCTTTCTTTCTTTCTTTCTTTCTTTCAATATATTAAGAACATGGAGACATTTTGTTCTTAATATATTGCCCTCCCCTTTAAACAAAAATATAAAATGTGTAAAATGTATAATGAAGCAGTAGAATTCTTAAAAGACCAGTAACATATAACATTTTTTTTAAAAAAAAATGGTTTCAACTTAACAAAAAATACTTACAGATTCTCTGCTTGTGCTCCTCTTCAGAAGCGGCAACAGGGCGACAATCAATCGTGCGGTGCTCGATTTCTCCTCCCTGCCTTCTATAGGAGATAGCCAGGGAGGAGAAATCAAGCGCCACACTATGGAACGCGCATTTAAAATTAAAACTGCCTTGGAGGTTTTTTTTTCGTTAAGTAAATTTTTTATGTTACTGGTCCTTTAATGAATCAGATTAAAGTTGAGTGTAGGACTGGCCAGACCAGGGATGACTTTGATGTAGTTGGCCAACTTAAATATATCGCAATATATGGACAAACAATCCCTGTTTAGTTTTTAGGGGAGGACATTTTTAGTAGCTAAATGTACAAAATGTCTCATGGTCCTTAATGGGTTGAGTGGGAATGGGAATTCTTGTATTTGTCTGTATGAATTTTGTGGTCACAGCCTCATTGCACCCCTGCTTATTGGTTTCAGAATTAGAAGCGAGCACAACTTACCCTTTTTTTGCTATTTTTTTCATCTGATTTAGCTAATTTTGTATTAAAAAGTATTTAAAGGAAAATTATACCCCCAAATACTTAACCAACAGATGTGTGCCCTTGCTTTGTTTGTATGCATCGTGAATCACATGGCCACAGAGGGTGGCACCTACTTGTTTGGGGGGGATATAGTTTTCCTTTAATAAAAAATGTTAATTCATTAATATATAATTAATATTGTTATATTATTATTGTTACTTTATTATTACAGGTATGGGACCTATTATCCAGAATGATCGGACCTGGGGTTTTCCAGGTATAACGGATCTTTCCATAATTTGGGTCTTCATGCCTTAAGTCTACAAGAAATTCATTTAAACATTAAATAAACCCAATAGGCTGGTTTTGCTTCCAATACGGATTGATTATATCTTAGTTGGGATCAAGTACAAGCTACTGTTTTATTATTACAGAGAAAAAGGAAATCATTTTTATGGATGAAATGGAGTCTATGGGAGACAGCTATTCCATAATTCAGAGCTTTCTGGATATCGGGTCTCCGGATAAGGGATCCTATACCTGTAATAATTTGACTTACTTAAGGTCAGTAACATAACTTTACATAACATAACTAAACATAGCTATAGTACCACGGACCAAAGTTGAAATTTTTCACCAGAACCACCTCCCTCCTCGTCTACACACAAACTCTCGATCCTTCTTACCAAAAAGGCTGGTGGGATCACTCTATAGTATTCCTGGTGGGTCCAGCTACAGTCGTAACCCAAGTCCAGTAGTTATGGCACTGGGAATAGCCATCGGAGCACTACTGTTGCCTAACTTAAAAAATCACTTGGGCTTGCATTCCAGAATTTCAGGTAGCAATTAAAATCACATACAGTATGTATACAGTATCCATAAATACAAAGAAGTTTGATTAGTATTAGCAAAGACCTTCTGGGTGGCCAAATTGCAGTTTTCTCCAGTGCCATTAGTTACCGTTTGAGGAGCATGTACTGAGATTATCACACCTGCATTATCAGCTCTATAGTTTAGAACTAATAACTTACATGGAACAGAGGAAAAAACAACAGACAAATGTTGATGTGCAGCAAATTATAGGAATGGCCATGAAATGAATTAAAATCAAGATAAAGAACAAAACAAAATTGTATTTTTCTAGCCCGTCATTTCCTACTCCAAACCAGGCCCAAGGAAATAATACAGTAATTGCTGCCTGCTGGAATGCAATTCTGTTAGACACATCTAAAATGCAGTTTGATGTGATTATTATTTTGTTATTTGCCAGTTGCAATTATCTGTCCCAAGAGGAATGTACTGTAAATTGTAGTGGGAGAAATTAGAAAATCATTATCATACATTCAGAGAAATCCAATGCAGAATCAATATGATCTTTTAGGGAGGTACTGTAAGCAGGTACTATCTGGTTAAAGATGGCTACTTAGCCTATATCACAGCGTGAGAAGTACATTTTAACATTTATACAATATGTAATTGAGCTGCTGGTAAAAGGTTTTCCTTCATACTTATATTCAGCGCGCTTCAGCAGACAAATGGCATTTAGCTTTCTCCTGAAACTCTTCACAGGTATTTACTGTACATAAATATTATACATCATTTGCAGTTAGGAGGCACAAATGCACTAAGGAGTAAAATGTCAAAGACAATAACTTAACAACAGGCTTCTTTCTTTTTATGCCTTTATTAGTATTCCCTCTTTGTTCATGGTTTTGTATTTATTGTCAACTCACTCAGGTTTTAGGGCTTATTTAATACCGTTGGGGTAAAGACACAAAGGAACATGTATTGCCAGCAATTCACTTTGCTAAACTTTTTTGCTCTGGACACAGTTACCATCTTATACCTTCAGTAGAGAGTTGGGGCTGACAGAGAATGGTATCCTGTATGCATATTGGTAGCCTGTGTTTAAAATCAGTTTAAAATAAATTTATTTGTTGTTCTCACATTGAAATAGCTGCAAATCTTTGGCCCAAATTGATGACACACACACACACACATATATATATATATATATATATATATATATATATATATATATATATATATATATATATATATTCCAATGAATAAAAGTGAATGTATAAATAAAATATAGGCAGTCATAAACCCGTGAGCTTCTATATGAATGTATTTGTAATACACAATAGCTATGAATATCCTGTAAATTATATCCTTATAGCCAGTGCTTAGTGATGTCATCATTTATAATCGGTGCTTAGTGGCATAATTTCTGTTGGCGTTACATGACCTGTATAAAAGCACAAGGCTTTACACTTCACTGTATCAAATTTCAAACATGAATTAGAAGCATACATATACAGGGGATGGAAACCTATTATTTCACAAATAAAATAATCACAAATAAGGTGTATCTCTTTAAGATTAAGAAGACAATGGAGAAAAAAAATTGACAAGCCAAAGAACAATGATTGATTTCCTACCAAACAAGCGCCCTAGTACAACAAGGGACATATGAAATATTCCTGTGGCAAAAAAATGAGTGCAATGAATTCCTGTTATATGTGCCATACACTACACACCTCTAGAGAACAGAATTAGGGCATTTTGTTTGTTCAGTGTTTCCTCTTGAGGAAACTTCGGGGGACTTCGGAAAACGAATCGCCGCGTGTGATTAGCGCAGGCGATTTTTCATTTTAGCCAGGCGCAGAGCGAGGGGAGGCATTCGGGGAAGATTGGTTGTGGAAACTCGCGCCGATTAGTCGCCAGGTGACTAAATCTCCCCAAATCGCCCAGTGTGTCCCAGCCCTAAGACAAAGGTAGCTTCTTTAAAAAACACAATTGGGGAAATGCAATATAAGTCGGTAACGGAACAAATCTTCACAATGCAAAAAGTTATGCCTTTGCGCAAACACATTTTGCTCTGTGCAAATTTAATATATCTTTTGCAAACCCCGGAAACTGTTTAGCGACCACTTCCGGACGTGGAAGAAGGTTTGTAAATTTTATAGTTTGCGGCAGTGCGCAGTAAATGTAATAAAACTTCTTACTGAAAAAGTTTATATTTGCTCCAAAAGACTACGACATCTTCAAGCACTTCTTAAAAGTGGGCAATGCGCAAATAAAATTCGCAATGCGCAATTCAAATTCGCAATGCAAATCTTTTATTCTTCTTTGTACAATTTGCTTTGCTCTTTGTGACTTTTATTACATTCCCCAAATGTTCCAAAAACTTCTGATCATTATCAACATGTGCTATCCCTTTTGTTTAATTCAAAGCAATATAAATATTGCAACAAAACTGGATTAGGTAAGAGCAGGCAGATTCTAGTGGTTTTACACTTTGCAGCTAGCTTCTGTTTATAGTTTCACTCAAAAACTTTTACATAAATATTGTTTTTTTTTTACTGGAACTTTTTTCAGGAGGAATAGGGTCCACTGTTTAAATGTGAATTTATCTCTATTTATATTCCATTTATTTTTTTTAACCAAACAGTAAAATTATGAGGTATAATTCATTATCTGCATATTTATGTTCACAATACAATCATCAGTATTTGTTGAACTAAAGTAACCTTCACCAGCACCTTATAATTTTAAAACAGAACACATTTGTCTATCAATGTCTAAAAAACTAGAAATAGATGGCACTTCTGGGCTAATGATTAAGGGATCTCATCCCGAAACGCGTTAGGTTTATAATAGGAGGAGCAAATCCCTCTGGATGTTTCATTCTAAAAAGTGAGATTTGCTTATGGCAGCAATTTTCTTCTGTACAGAATACGGAAAAAATATTCGCAATGAGAAAAGTAATACCTTTGTGAGAACAAGTTTTCCTTTGCACAAATTTATTATTGCTTTTGCGAACCCAGAAACTGTTTAGCAACCAGTGCACAGTGGATGTAATAAAACTTCTTACTGAAAAAGCTGTTATGTTTGCTCCAAAAGATTACAACACCTTGGTACTTCTTAAAAGTGGGCAATATTCAATTAAAATTTCCAATGCGCAATTAAAATATGCATTGCAATAACAGTTTAAGTAAGAGTATTACATTGCAAAACACTAATTTTTATTCTTAATTGTGCAAATTGTTTTGCTCTTATCGACTTTTAATACATTCCCCTATGTTTTCCGATATGCAGTAACCCATAGCAACCAATCAGCAGGCAGTATCTACTGTTCACCTTAAGGGTTACTACACATGGGCAAACTTAGCATCTTTTATTACATATTGGGATACACATTTTAAATGGATAGGCTTGCTGATAACATGAGTCTCATATGGAATTTGCCAGTGTTCTCCATAACCCCAATTGAACACACTGCCTCCTTATGTAAAATGGCCAATAGAATCCAGCTACTCACTGTTTCCATGGTAACATGCTTACATGTGCTATGTTATTGTCAGCTGGGATATGTTTGTCAGAAAAAAAATCAACAGTTTTTAATAATTTAGCTTTTGATCAGGAGAGGTAAAAGTGCATTCGGGTAAAGATTAATGGAACAGGGACATTCAGAGAAATCATGACAGAATGCAGTGACACATACAAATCGAGTACAATGACACATTCTAGTTCCTTTTCTATCTTTTACAGTTCATTGGTGAAGGCACCTTGAAGTTATTTCTGTGCTACAAATGACATTTGCCCAATAATGAATTCTGTGCGACAACAAAGGAAGATTGGGTGGTGCAAAACACAAGGAAATTCTGCAAAAGAACCTGCTGGAGCTTGGGCAGAAATATATTATTATTAGTTTGCAGGGCAATGATCGAAAACACAAGAAAAAGTAACTGGAGTGGTTCAAGAACATAAAATGGCCACTCTCCTACAATGGTCCAATCAAATACCTGAGTTTCATATAATCACTAGTGCTATTTAATAGGAATTGAAATCAACAAATCTGCCAGGAAAAACTGTCCAAAAATTCCTCCAGAACAAACCTTTTCAAAGCTGATGCATGCTTACCCCAAAAGACTGAAATCTTATAGCTGAAAAAGGTGACTACAAACAAGGAAAGTGTTGGTACTGAATGTCTATGTAAAGAGCATATTACAGCTCTTAAAAAAAAGATGTTTAAAGCCTTTTGTCTAACATAAAATAATGTGAAAAGTAATACAGAGTTCCACTGCTTTCACACACAAAATAATTTCAGTGTAGGAATAAAGCAGTAAAATAACATAATTGGTTGGGGGATACTTTTAGAAAGACACTGTATATATATATAATAAAACCAATGTCTGTCTGCTGCTTAACACAACATTAGAGGGGGGTACTGGGAGTTATAGTACAAAAACAAGGAGTTCTTTACTACAAATGGCTTAGGAAAATGTGTATTTAGCAAATACTGCATGTTATATATATATGTGCTAGTGCATAAAACCTAGTTTATACTTTAAAAGTAGTATTTGTGCCTTTCTTTTTATGCTGCTTTTCATTGTGATTAAAAACCAATAAAAATATGGTTTAAATAAAAAAAAAAAAGTAGCCTTTGCACCTTGCTGATCACAAAGTTCCTGGAAAATTACATGGTTGATTCAAACATTACGTTTGGCAATTGCAAGAAAAAAACCACAGGAAGGTACTTCCCATGGTATTTAAGCCAACCTTTGCGCTGAGTTTACAAGTAAAGGCCAAGGAGCCGGTCATCAGTTAATATGTCCATGAAGTTTTCCGCTTCCTTAGACATAGGTTTAATCTAAATACAGGGAGTCATACATACATACACCCGACTTACATATAACTCACACTTACAAAAGTGGGCTGTTACAGTAACATACTATGGTTTGCTTGACTTTTATTAGCATTTAGCTTTAATATACCACCTGCCCCATCCCCTCTGGTGTGTGTTGTCTACTGCAGAGCACAGAAAGGTAAAAATAAATACTATGTTGTTAAGACAAACATCTGTCTTAAGGTCCCCATAGATGCAACGATTCTTCTTTAGTGAACGACCGATTTCAGTGCAGTCCGACCAATCCGTCAAATTATCGTGCGGTTAGTGGGATTCGAACGATTGTACGTCGTACGATTTTTCGGCCATCTGTCAGAAAATTGATCGACCAGGTTTAAAAATCTTTATCGGTCCCAGTGCAGGGCCAAGCAGGCAGCTACTCTTCAGTTTTGCTGGCAATATCAGCTGAAATGGTCTTTTTAGTTGATGGACACATCGTACATTTAAACGATCATTTCGAGATAATCGTGGTCTCACGATAACGATTGGATCTTTTAAAAATCTTTACATCTACGGCCAGATTAAGTTGCATTTAATAAGTAAATGTATATGTTTCAACTTACATACAAATTCAACTTAATAACAAACCTACAACTTAATGGCAGGAACAGTCAAATAAGGCATCAAGGAGCAGAGCCTTACAGCACTGGAGCCCTGTAATAATATTGTTTTTAACTCCAACCCTATTATTTGTTCTTCCACAGGACTGGTTAAACCAGTAAGTGGAGGGAACCCAAACAAACATCTCTTCCCTCAGGAAAAATAAAAAAAACTATTGTAAGGGCAGTCAACATAGGGAAAACCTACCAGGAGAGGTGATAAGGAGAAAATTAATAGTTGGCATTCAACCATAAACAAAGCATAATAATAATCAATAGCTTTATAATAGGTTGATTTGTACATTTATTAGGCACTGGAATTATTTGTGATGCTCTACTGGTGGGTATGTATTATAGCATTATACTGATCTTGTGAAAACAGACCACATTCTGTACATATCTTACCAGAAATATCAGACCATGCTGTCACGGGCAAAAGCCACCAAGTGCATGAGGATCTTTTCTGTATTTTGTGCATGAGCAGGCTGGGTCACACCTTTGAATTTTCATTTATAATCAATGTGTGTCATTGGAATATTCGTATTACCTTTGTTGGCGGATTTGTGGGCCGTCATTTCTTTCCATGTTAATTACTTTTTTGCCTCTTATTACATGACAATACATGGAAGTTCATTGTGTTGAAATGTGTTTAATGACAACAACCCTGTTATTTAGCTGTCACTATTAAACTTTTAAATATTACCATGTATGGCTGCACTCCATTAGAAAAGCAGAACCTCAATTGATTGGCATTAGTTAGATTAGTAAAGCTCCTGATTCAATTTATGTTTACCAATAGACTATAATGTAATTAATAATGCAAATTAGAATCTTACATTGTTTTTCTCCCTTTTCAAAAAATAAAATTACATAAAATATTAATTGTACAAACCAAAACCTGTCCTTGGTCAAGTCAATTAACTTTCGGATGCCTCCTCTTAGCACTGTGCCAAATGTTAGGCTCCTATCATGCAGAAAACTGCACCGGTCCTGGTTTATACCAGTGAGCACCACGGATCGCTTCTCTTCTGTCTTTCGATTTCTTTGCGTGGCTGTGCATGCGCAGTAGAACGAAAAGCCAAACTTAAAGGGATACTGTCATGGGAAAAAAACATTTTTCAAAATGAATCAGTTAATAGTGCTGCTTCAGCAGAATTCTGCACTGAAATCCATTTTGCAAAAGAGCAAACAGATTTTTTTATATTCAATTTTGAAATTTGACACGGGGCTAGACATATTGTCAATTTCCCAGCTGCCCCAAGTCATGTGACTTGTGCTCTGATAAACTTCAATCACTCTTTACTGCTGTACTGCAAGTTGGAGTGATATCACCCCCTCCCTTTTTCCCCCCAGCAGCCAAACAAAAGAACAATGGGAAGGTAACCAGATAACAGCTCCCTAACACAAGATAACAGCTGCCTGGTAGATCTAAGAACAACACTCAATAGTAAAAACCCATGTCCCACTGAGACACATTCAGTTACATTGAGATGGAAAAACAGCAGCCTGCCAGAAAGCATTTCTCTCCTAAAGTGCAGGCACAAGTCACATGACTGGGGGCAGCTGGGAAATTGACAAAAAGTCTAGCCCCATGTCAGATTTCAAAATTTAATATAAAAAAATCTGTTTGCTCTTTTGAGAAATGGATTTCAGTGCAGAATTCTGCTGGAGTAGCACTATTAACTGATGCGTTTTGAAAAAAAAAACATGTTTTCCGATGACAGGATCCCTTTAAACTAAAAAGTCAGCTATTTCATTCAACTGTGCATGCGTTTGCCCCGGGACATTCATTGCAAGAAGAAGGCGGAAGAGGATCGCTTAGTGGTGCTCACTGGTATAACCCCGGGCCGATGCAGTTTTCTGCTTATAGGAGCACCGGCCCGGGATTTCGCTTGGGTGCCTAACATTTGCCACCCCCAAGTGCAGAATGCCTTTCCTTCTCCTTTAATAAAAGCCATATGTTGCTGCATTTACTGTACTAGTGGCCTCACAGTAGCACAACAGTGAGAAGAGTAAGGAAACATTCTGAAAAATATTGCTTTCTTTATATGATTTTAAATGCTAAATATGTTAAAAATACACTCTTACAGGAACACTGTTATTTATTTTACATATAAGTTTGGTAGCCTCCATTTGCATGTCACTTCAACTTGAAGGGGAGTTTCAATCACATCACAAAGCAATCCTGTGAGATGCTAAACTTTAATAATGATAATAATAATAATAATAATATATATATATCCTTATGTAAATATACACTTTATAATCATCAGTTATACATTGTTAATTAAGGTATATGTTGTACCTAAGTCAACTAATTAAAAAAAAAAAAAGACTACCAGAGAGCAACTTAGGTTAAAGAACACTACACTAGGCTGTATACGTTTACAAATTAAACCGGTTTTAACTTGCACAACTTCTATGGGTGTGCCTGAAGATACTGCAAATAATCTGTCTCTCAGTACCTCTTGACAGCCAAGAGACATTATAGTTCTATGGCTGGAGTTACAGAGGCTGAATAGGATTTAGGCCGATAAACAACAGGGTAGTGCGGTCAGATAGTACCATGGTGCTCAAAATGGCCTTTACATTAGAAATAATTTTTAAAGGAAAGAAAGGTAATTTTATACTTGGGGGTGCCAAAAGTTAGGCACCCCAAGTGATTGTATTTACCTACTTGGCACCCCCGCACGGTGCTCCTATATGCAGAAAACTGCAACGGCTTCTTTACTATTCACATTTCCAGGGGCAGACACATGCGCAGTAGAATGAGTTAGGCGGCTTTTTCATTAAAGTTCAGCTTTTCACTATACTACGCATGCACAGCAGCAAGCTGAAAGAAAAAGCAGGAAGGAGCTCGCTTCTTGGTTCTCGCTTGAAGAACCCCTGGGCCAGTGCAGTTTTCTGCTTATAGGAGCACTAGCCAGTAGTGTCAGGTAATTAAAATATAATTAAATGATTTTCCTTCTCCTTTAAAAACCCTGCCTATAGCAAATGCTGGTGATATCAAGTGGGGATCACTCAGCAATGCCTTGAGCAACAATATTACTTAGCCCAGCTCTGTGTATTTTGGAACATAAATGCTACAGCTCTAAAAATCCCTGTAGGTTAAAATGTCCTCATCAGCAAAAAGAATACAGATATCAAGAATGAAAGAGGAATAATGTTGCACCAAGCTTTATGACATATGGAACTGGTCATGTGAAAAATTAAGTAAAAATATTCATTTAAATTGGCTGAGCAAGTGTGCAGCTGTAACTTCTTAACCCCCACGTAACTCGGAACAGTTCTGCTTTCAGGGCTAAAAATGGTTTCAGAAAAAAACAAGAAAAAGTACCAATGGTTATTTTATTTATGAAACCATCTGTATAACTAACCATTTCAGGCCAAATTTCCTACAGAGTGGGCAGCAAATGTTTCACTTGATGGTGGGCAGTTAGAGCAGTCTCCAAATATTAACACATTTAATAATGGCAGAGGAATAGTTTTGTCTGTATATAGAAGATACAGAAAGAGAGAGATATGTGTCTGTGTGTGTCACGTGAATACTTTTATTCATGTTTGTCTTGAAACCCAATGGTAAATAGTATAGTTGGAGAAGAAACTAATGCTAACAAGATCTGAATTTTGTACAGACACAAATTGTATTCCTTTTTAGGATAATGCCCCTTCGCGTGTTAATTATAGTAGCAAAATACCCAAGAGACCCAACATTTACCCTGCATATTGAGTACATTAATCTTGCCTATTTCATGTCTTATTTCACACTTTAACATTTACCACCCCATAAGCCCCTCTTAACCCCCAACATGGGGGGGGAGTGAAATTGAGGGCCGTACATGGGATGTTTGATTAGCTTTCACTTCAGCAGGGTTTCAAAGTTTTACAAACAAAAGTCAGGATGGATTATGACAGATGAATGGATCTGAAACAAGATATGGATTTGGCCAAATTTTGGTGCTTAGTCAAACTAAATCCAAGCATGGGGGATTTATTGACATTTAAGTTTAATATTCTTTTTGCTGCCGTTCCTAAAAATCGTAGAAAAAAGATGCTATTTTCACCCTTATTGATTTAGTACTGCAGAAAGACAAATGTAGCTGTACAGCAGTTCAACCACCAATTATAGAACAGGAATGATATATTTGAAAAGTTGCCTCTCAGATTTAGTTTGTGCAAGTACACAGAGTACATTACCAATGATTGCTTGTTAGAGCTGGTAGGAATGATATATCACTTCCTATAAAAGGTTTGCGTGCTTACATTCAGCTTACCAATGGAATCACCATCAACAGTAAAATATTGCATGCCGATGACTGTAAAGGCAAGTATCTGTTTTTATGATGAAACACAGAGATTTCTTCAGTTACAAATGCAACACATGCATTTAAAAATCAACATCACTCACAAACACATAAGTACTTGTGTGCAAATACATACATGTCCTTCTGGACTGTCTGTATGTGGGAATAGACAACTAAAGGTGGCCATAGACATTAAGATTTTTAAAAGATCTTTTCATTATCGTAAGACCAACCCTGAAACTAATGTTTAAATGTACAATTTGTCCACCAACTAAAAGGATAATTTCAAGTGATATTGTATATTTAAAGCAAGGAAAACTGTGGCTAGCTGCCTGCTTAACCCTGCAAACAATTGGACAATTGATACATTCCACTATGAACAAGGAAAACTTTCTAACCTGACCGATCGCTTTTCTGACCAATGTCGGACGTAAAATCTTTAGTTGCACAATTGTTCAGTGTAATAAAATTACCTGCACGGCAGGGTCGGCCGCCGCTCCACCGACGGGGACGTCCGCCGCGTGTCTCCTAGGTGCCATCTTTGTTATTAGGGCGCGCCTAATACCATCCTATCGCCATCAAGGTAGATAGGAGACAAAGGGAGAGAAGGGGTGAGAGGGGTGTTTCTACTTATTCTGGGGTTACTAATGTCAAGTCTAATATGGTGACCAATGTTAAGTTTTCAAACCCCTCTGTGCCTCTGCCTCAGGAGGAACCTATACAGTTAGGCATTTTTCATCTAACTCCAGAGGAAAAGGCACGCAGGCGTTCCCAAGGTTTATGTATTTATTGTGGGGAAAACGGTCATTTCTTGAACCTATGTCCAAGGAGGAAAGGGAGACTCCCTAACCTAAATGGAGAAGGGGAGCTCCATTTGGGCACAGGAGTTTCCTCTCCCCAATCTTCCTCTAAGGTTTTGTTACCGGTTAAGCTAACCTGGCCTACCAGTTCTGTCAAGGTGTCGGCATTTGTGGACTCAGGGGTGGAGGGTAATTTTCTGGATACTGCTTTTGCAGCTAAATTCTGTATCCCTGTAGTTCCTCTAAATGCCCCCATGAGAATAATGGCAGTGGACAGAAGACCCTTAGGGTCAGGTGTAATTTCTAAGGAGATGGTAACTCTTTCCATGTGTATTAATAATTTGCATTGTGAGGAGATAGCTTTTTACCTCATAGAGGGTGCTTCCTCTCCTCTTATTTTGGGCTTAACCGAGGCATAACCCTCTGATTGACTGGGTCTCAAGGGAGGTGGTTCAATGGGGTACTATGTGTGGTGGAGTATGTTTTCCCTCTGTAGTAGCAACTACATCGCTTGAAGGGTTACCTGCTGCATATGCAGAATTCGCTGATGTCTTTTCTAAAAAGGCAGCAGAAACCTTACCCCCACACCGGCAGTATGACTGCCCAATAGATCTGGTCCCTGGGTCAACTCCTCCTCGTGGTAGAACCTATGCTCTTTCATTGCTCGAAGCCCAGGCAATGAAAGAGTATATAAAGGAAAATCTAGAAAGGGGTTTCATCAGACCTTCTAGTTCCCCTGCGGGGGCGGGCTTCTTTTTTGTTGGGAAAAAAGATGGTGGTCTTTGCCCCTGTATTTATTATAGGGGGCTCAATAAGATCACCATAAAAAAACGCTACCCTCTCCCTTTAATTTCTGAACTCTTTGATCAGGTCAAAGATGCTAAGATCTTTTCCAAGCTTGATCTTAGGGGGGCTTATAACCTGATCCATATTAGGGAGGGTGATGAGTGGAAGACTGCATTTAACACCAGGGATGGCCACTACGAGTATCTCATTATGCCTTTTGGCCTCTGTAATGCCCCCGCAGTGTTTTAGGAGTTTGTTAATGACATCTTCCGGGACCTGCTGGGGATCTTCGTAGTGGTCTACCTAGATGATATTCTGATTTTCTCCTCTAACATGAAGGTACATCAAAATCATGTTCGTGAAGTCTTACGAAGGCTAAGGGGAAATAATCTTTATGCGAAACTAGAAAAATGTACTTTTGGGGTTTCTTCTGTTCAGTTTTTGGGGTTTAACATTTCCAGCAAGGGTCTAGAAATGGATCCAGGCAAGGTGAGAGCAGTCCTGGATTGGACCCAACCCCTTTCGTTAGGTGCAACCCAAAGGTTTCTTGGTTTTGCTAATTATTACCGTCAATTTATCAAAAAAATTTCCCTCATTGTGGCCCCCATCACTAATCTGACTAAAATGGGTGCTGACCCCAGCATGTGGCCCCCTGAGGCCGTTCAAGCGTTTGAATTCCTCAAAAAGGAATTCAGTTCTGCCCCAATCCTTCGTCACCCTGACACTGCGCTTCCTTTTATTGTGGAGGTTGACGCCTCTGAGGTGGGAGCTGGGGCAGTCCTTTCTCAAAGGCACCCGACCACCAACAAGTTTCATCCCTGTGCTTTCTTCTCCAGGAAGTTTTCACCCGCAGAGGTGAATTATGATATAGGTAACAGGGAATTGTTGGCAGTCAAATGGACCTTTGAGGAATGGCGGCATCTCCTGGAGGGTGCAAAACATCTGGTGACGGTCTATACTGACCACAAAAATCTATTATATATAGAGTCTGCTAAACGCCTTAATCCAAGGCAGGCTAGATGGGCTCTATTTTTCACAAGGTTTAATTTTTCTTTGACTTTCAGGCCTGGGACTAAAAACACCAAGGCGGATGCACTCTCTAGAAGTTTTGAATCCATCTCTTCTGACTCTAGTGAGTGTACTCCCATTATTCCCAGAGAAATGATCATAGCAACCCTTGAATCTGACCTTTCTTCTTTGTTGCTCCCTCTTCAGACATCTGCTCCTGCAGATACCCCTTCGGGAAGATGGTTTGTACCACAGGAGTTAAGGGAGCAAGTATTGAGGGAGGTGCATGATTCTAAAATGGCAGGGCATCCAGGCATTTCTAAGACGGTGTCCCTGTTATCCCGTCATGTTTGGTGGCCATCATTCAAACTGGATGCTAAAGCCTTCGTTAATTCCTGCCCAGTCTGCCAAAGATCAAAGTCTTCTCGAAATTCTTCCCAGGGTCTGTTAATCCCCTTACCCATTCCAATAAAACCTTGGTCCCATTTGTCAATGGACTTCATTGTTGATTTACCCCCTTCTCAGGGGAAAACGGTGATCTGGGTGGTGGTGGATAGGTTTAGCAAGATGAGCAATTTTGTTCCCCTTCCACACCTCCCTTCTGCTAAGACTTTGGCTGACCTATTTGTTACCCACATTTTTAAGTTTCATGGTTTTCCTGAAAATATTGTTTCTGACAGGGGGGTTCAATTTGTTTCGAAGTTTTGGCGTGCCTTCTGTTCTTTGGTTGGGATTGAGTTATCATTTTCCTCTGCTTATCACCCCCAAACAAATGGTCAAACTGAGAGGGTAAACCAGTCCCTAGAACAGTACCTCAGGTGTTATGTGTCTGACAACCAGTCCACGTGGGCGGAACTATTACCCTTGGCAGAATTTGCATACAATAATGCTACCCATTCTTCCTCTGGGGAGTCCCCTTTCTTTACTGTAAATGGGTTGCATCCCAAAGCTTTTTCTTTTTCTGGGTCTGGTTCCCCTGTACCTTCTGCCAATTCTTCTGTCGAACAATTCTCTAAGGTTTGGTGTCAAGTGCATGAATCTCTGTCAGCAGCTACTGCTGCTCAAAAAAAAGCTGCTGACAGATCACGTAGAGAGGCACCCCAGTATAAAGTGGGGGATCAGGTCTGGTTGTCTACCAAAAATATCAAGTTAAAGGTGCCCTCTCTCAAACTAGGACCCAGGTTTATTGGTCCATATCCCATTTCCGAAATCATTAACCCATCTTCAGTTCGCCTTCAATTACCTGTTAATTTTAAGATTTCCAATTCATTTCATGTATCCCTCCTGAAACCTGCCTCTGATATTTGTTTTTTGTCTGTTCCTCCCCCAGTGTTGGTTGAAGGTGTTTGAGATCCAAGAGTTCCTCGATTCCCACCTCGTACGAGGTAAGCTACAATACCTTATTAAGTGGAAGGGCTATATCCCTGAGGAGAACTCTTGGGTCTCAGTAGAGGACATCAAGGCTGACAAACTCAGGAAGCAATTCCACCAAAAGTTTCCCGGGAAGCCTGGGGGTCCGGTGGCCCCCCCTGGAAGGGGGGGTAATGTAATAAAATTACCTGCACGGCGGGGTCGGCCGCCGCTCCACCGACGGGGACGCCCGTCGCGTGTCTCCTAGGCGCCATCTTTGTTATTAGGGCGCGCACCTGCGCACCTGCGCGCCTCTTAAAGGCGCTGGCGTGTTTGCGCCAGCGTGTTTTTGCGCACGTTTTGGAGCGAATTTTTAATACTATTTAAGGCCCATTCAGGGTACTGTTCCTTGCCCGTGATAGAACTTGTTTCTTGTGGTTTCCTGAGCCTAGTGCATCTGATCTGAATCTTGTCTGACTGATAACCTGTGTTTGACCCTGCCTGTATCCTGACTACTCTGAACTCTGTATCCTGACCTTAGCCTGCCTACGACAACTCTCCTGCTTAACCCCTTGATTGACAACCCGGTTTGACCCTTGCCTGCCTGACGATTCTGATAGCCGCCTGCCTCGACCCAGCCTGTCTGACCATCCTTCTGCCTAATACTTCTGTACCGTGACCTTCGGCCCAAAAGACTTTGCTAACAGCCGTGCCCCTTCGCAAGCCAGAACATCTAGCCTTGCACCCCTTGTAAAGTCCAGGTGGCACCCAAGTAAGCTGAGGGCTCCTCCCGAAGCCCAACGGTGGTCACACTACTGGTGAAGCTGAGCCGAGACCAGGGTGCTTGGCATTTGTTCTGGTATCGGGTGCCGGCCGTGACATTCAGTGCCCACTAACATCATGATAATTTGATGGATAAGTTGGATCGCACTAAAATTGGTCCTAGGTAGAGGAAATCTTAATTGTCTATGGCCACCTTACATCTAAATCTTTGGGCAATAGATTAAGACGGAGCCTAACAATTGCCACACCACATGTATTCTAAAGGTAAAGAACCAAAGCAGCTTATGTTAGAAAGCATTATCTTCAGCTCCAGTACTAATAATGGGGGACTTCAACAATGTCATGAACGCCGATCTGGACAGGCTACCGAAATCAGCAAGACACGATTCATTCCTGACTAGATGGGCTCATACCTTTAACTTAACGGACCCGTGGCACTCCAGGCACACAGATGAGGCACAATGTACCTGTTACAGTGCCGCACACAAAACTTTGTCCCGTGTTGACCTAGCCCTGGGAGCATCAGAAATAGCAATGGCCACCCTATAAACACAAATACTCCCAAGGGGCATTTCAGATCACTCTCCCATATTAACTAAACTACAACTGGGCCCAAAGTCAAAGGATAGAACATGGCAAGTCAATACTGGGTAAACCAAACTAAACTTGAGGAACCCATAAAGGAGAGCATCCAATAATTTATCAAGATAAAGGACAACACCTCAACGCCTCCGATAGTCTGGGATTCCCTAAAGGCCTACATAAGGGGGGAATATATGTCCCACATCAAATAAATGAACTCCCAATACAATACCGAAATAAACTCTTTACAGAAAAGAGTTTGGCAGAAACCCTAACCCGCAAATATTGGCTGACTGGGCCACCAGTAATTGAGATTGTTCCTTTTGCCAAACAGAAAAAGTCAAAAAATCTATCCTGTATCATAAGGCAAATATTATGGAATGGGGTGATAAGTGTGGCAAATTTCTAGCTCAATTGAGCAAAGACAAAACACAAACCGCAGCCATCCCAATCATTAAGCAACCAGATAGTACTGTAACAACACACCCCCTCCAGATTAATGCAGTTTTCACTCAGTACTACTCAAATCTTTACCAAACTAAAAGTAACAGTGGGAGAGACTGAAATAAACAACTTACAATCAAAAGAAATCCCCCCACTAGAAGCTGCCGGCAGCACAGCATTGGAACATCCAATTACAGCTGAAGAGATCCAAGAGGCTATTCACTCCTTCCCCTCCAGGAAAACACCAGGCCCCGATGGTATTCCCATGGAGTGGTATAAAAAATTCCAAGCACTGCGGATCCCACACCTGGTAACAATATATAATGGCATCCTAGAAGGGTCACCTCTGCCTGACTCAAAGAGTGCAGATAATTGTCCTGTCAATACCTAACAAATATCTGCAGGAATGTGCCTCCTACAGACCAATATCACTAATAAACTGTGACGCCAAAATTTCAGCTAAGGTCTTGGCCAGACGCCTAAATCGCATTCATGCCAGGCAGAACCACCGACATAAACTTACGTTGATTATATACCAACATATCCAACATGACAATCCAGCCACCAGAGTGGTAGGTGCCCTGGACAATGAAAAGGCATTTGACTCTTGGAATGGCCATATCTATGGGCAACTCTACAAGCCTTTGGCTTCAAACCAAACATGGTAAAATGGATACAAGCACTATACAAAGACCCTGAAGCTATAATATGGACTAACCTAAACATATCACCTCCTTTCAGACTGTACAGGGGCACAAGGCTGGGATGCCCCCTTTCGCCACTTCTCTTCGCAATAGCAATGGAACCACTGGCTATTAAGATCCGTAACTTTGAGGGTATAACTGGATTTAAATTGGGTCCACTCACCGAAAAAAATCTCATTATTTGCTAATGATACTCTACTATACCTGGCCAATCCTCAAACAGACCAAGTGGCAATAAATACACATACACAATTCTCCCTTTGAAAATCAACTGGCAAAAATCCAACCTCTTTGCAATAGATAAATACCCAATGCCGCCACCACCACTCCCCAGAGGATTACCGTGGGCCACCCAGTTGAAATATTTGGGAGTAATGATACATGTGGATACAAATAAATTCCTAGAACTAAATATAGAACCACTCATAAAACTCCTAGAATAAAAAGTCAAAGCCTGAGCAGGACTTCCAATTTCAGTTCTGGGCCGCATCACCTTATTCAAAATGACTATACTGCGAAAATTCATATATATCTTCAGACAGTCACCCAGGAAAATACCCTCTAAAACCTCTCAGGATACAAACTCTCCTTACACAGCTGTACTGGAATCGATCCATCTCTAAAATTAGCCTAGTGAAACTACAACTACCCACAGATGTGGGAGGCCTGGCAGCCCCCAATATTTTTCTATATTATTTAGCAGCCAAAATAACTCCTGCTTGGTGGTGGGCATCCCCATCTCTGGACACCCCAGCAACAAGGATAGAGGCTCAAACCATGGACTCATATGAAGGACTTAAAAACTTGCAATATAGAGGCTGTGCATATACAAACAAAACAACTTCAGCCATGAGAGAAATTATATGGTCATGGAAAAATTTCCCACACCGCAAAACTACTGCTCCAAATACACCCCTCTCTGGTACAACCCGAAACTATTACATCTGGAAACTATCCCAGACCCACAGCTTTGGGCCTCTTATAGGATAAAATATGTAAGCGATATTCTACATATATGGGGCATAATGGAGTTTGACACACTCAAACGTACCTTTGCACTCCCTAACACTATGTTCTTTAGGTATCTACAATTAAGACACGCAGAACAAGCCCAATTCCCCACCACCCCAATTGTTACCTCCCCCAGAAAAATTGAGGAACTGGCTCACTCCTTAACACTTCAAAAGCCACTATCTAATTTATATGCCAACCTAGCCAGATCGAATGACTGCAAGCTACTCAGCCTTCAAGAGAAATGGCGAAGGAATATCCCCATGCTGACTGAAGAAGCATGGATAGACATGTTGTACTCAATTTTTGACATCTAGTTTCTGCAGTGGACAGACTAATACAATTTACATTTTTACATAGGGCTTATATCACTCCTAACACATTCCACAGGACCTCTCCCATGTATGTGGATAAATGCCCCAGATGCCATCAGGTCCTGGCACACTTCTTTCACATGGTTTGGACCTGCTCTAAACGGACTCAATTTTGGTCCTCTGTGACAGAATTATTTCTCTAATAATGGACCTTCCAATACTGCTAGATCCCCAGGTAACCCTGCTAAATCAAGTGCAAGAACTTGCTCCAACAAGGGCGAAAAGAACACTAATTTCTATACTATTAGCCCATGCTGAGAAATGTATCACCACCAAATGGAAAGATTCAAAACCACCCAAGAGCTCGTATGAAAATCTATAGTTAATTAAGCCTGCCTCTCTACAAACTAATCTACACCAGAAGAGGATGCTCGGACAAATACTCAAAAGTATAGTCACCTTGGCTGGACCTGGCAGATTGATTTCTCAGTCTCAAGCTAGAACTGACATAACTATAACTATGCGTGTGTACTCATAGCAAAGAAACCCCCACACCAAACTAAATGGCTCCCCCCAGACTACTGAAATCCTCCAAAAATGACTGGAACAATTTAATGTAATTGAAATTTCCTTAATATACAGCTGCATATTTTGATGTTAATGTTTATTTTAAAAGTTAATAGCTGTTACAGTTATGGATTAAATTACAATGATTGCAAATAGTTTCTAAAAACTAATATTATTATAAAGAGATACTATTTATATGATATCACAGTCATCAAAAACATACAAGCAAGGGAATCTAATTTAAATAAATGTCACTGCTATAACATGTATGTATCATTGTAATTCAATAAAAACAGAGTATTATGTTCAAAATGTGTTACTTGCCACTATAATGTCTTTTAATCTCTCTAATATTTTAAAAAGGCAGGCAAATTATTTCAGAAGAAATCTATGAAGAAAACAGGACAAGCAGTTGCTATAGTTTCATCCACTATTTACGTGTATTTGTTGTTTTAGCTGTCCTATTTGGTAAAAATATCACAAACGACATCTGTTCTAACCATTAAAAGGCCTGACAAAAAAAAAAAGAATTTGAAGACACATTTTCCTGTGTTAAAAATATCAAAAATACACATGGTAAACAACAGAGGTTCATGATAAATTTATTTAATTTCACTCCCTAGAAAGAGGTTGCTTCTCTTTGAGTTAAGTCTTTATTACCTATAATATATACAATTATCACTGTACAACTTCATAGCACCCATCCATAAAGGAGAAATTGTAACGGTATTTTAAGACGCCAAATTCAGCCAAAAAATATTTATTAAAAGCATCAGCTGAAAAAATAAATATATTTAAATATTAGTTTGGTTTTGGCCCAAAATATAGAACAAGCAATTTGGACGAATGGATCTACTTTGTTACCAAATTATACTGATACCAAGAGGGGGAAATGAACAGCTAAGATGTATTTTATTTCATTTCAAGTTGTCTTGTTAAAGTGGACCGGTCACCTACACATAAAAAACTGTATAACAAAAGTCGTTTGCAAATTAAAACATGGAACCCAAATAGTTTTTTTTATGAAAGCAACCATACCTGTTATAAAGGTGTTTATATATCTAAGCTGTCAATCAAACATTACCTGCCCCGCCTCTATGCCTGAGGCATAGAGGTGGGGCAGTCAATTACTTTCACTTTCCTTTCAGCACTTCCTACATGTCAATGCTCTCCCCACATTCCCCCTCCCTCATTACACACTATAATTGTGTAGGGCAATGTGTTTGGGCATTAGGTCCCCCATTCGGGCACATTCACAATATTGTGAGGTGAGACACAACTTGTCTTAACAGTGTGCATAAAATGGCTCCTGCCTGCATGCTGGATTGTGCAATTCAAAGACTGAAGGAAACAAAATTTAAATAATAAATTACTATTATATATTATTTCGGAAATCGAAGCTCCGCGAGTGCATTGCGCTAGCGTTTTCTCATTCAAGCAGGCTGAAGGCAGGAAGAAGGCAGTTCGAGGGGATTGTTGCCCTGCAGAAGAGCCGATTAGTCGCCAGGCGACTAAATCTCCCTGAATCTGCCCGTCTGTCCCTAACCTAAAAGCTAATACCCTCAGATGTTTATTTTGCCAACATCTGAATATGCAAATGCTGGTTCCAAATCATTTTGGAATTTGACTAAATCTTTGGTGCAAAAAGCAATTTTCAGCAAAATATGTTATTGCTCCTTTTTATTACTCATACTTCTATTCAGGCCCTCCGCTAATTATATTCTAGTCTCTTCTTCAAATTAATGCATGGTTGCTAGGGTAATTTGGACCATAGCAAATCCATAGCAAAAAAGATGACATTGCAAACTGGAGAGCTGCCGAAAAAAAATCGAAATAACTCCAAAACCACAAAAATGAAAGGCAATTGCAGATTGTCTCAGAATATCCCACTCTACGTTTTACTAAAAGTTAACTGGTGGTGAACAGCTGTGAAAGCCAAAATGAAAAAAAAAAGAAAGAAAGACTAAATCAATCCAACATCAGTGTTAATGTATTTTGCTATAACCTGCAGCTACAGTATTGTTCATTGGTTCCACGGAGCAGAAGGCTATCAATGATTTTATGAATGTAGATCATAATGGGACAACATCACTAAAAGAAGACCTCGCATTAGCAAAATATCGTCACTCCTGCTATATGACAAATGTTGAGGTTAGTCTAGCCCAGGGATCCCCAACCAGTAGCTCGTGAGCAACATGTTGCTCTCAGGGTCCTCAAAGCAGATGCTTATCTTTGAATTCCAAGCTTGAAAGCAAGTTTTAATTGCGTAAAACTAAGTATAGTGACAAGTAGGCTTGGCGTTCCACATAGGAGCTACCAAATATCCAATCACAGCCCTTATTTGACACCCCAAGGGACCTTTTCATGCTTGTGTTGCTCCCCAACTCTTTTTACATTTGAATGTGGCTCACAGTTAAAAAAGGTTGACGACCCCTGGTCTAGCCATAGACATTAAGATTTTTAAAAGATTTTTGTTATTGTAAGACCAAGCTTATCATGAAACAAAAATCTTAACGTCTATGGCCACCTAAACTCCTACAATAATCTGCACTAGATCGCCAAAATCCCACTTACAAAGTGCTGCTTCCTACCTTCACACTGACTCATGCTATGTCTGTTCATTCTTTTCTTCTATCAACACTGTAACAATACATGTTCTGAATGTTATAATTACAGATTTATTTGCTCTGTTTGTGGTCTAAAATCTTGTAATGTGTTCAGTCTGCATTGTTCAACATGGCATTTAGCAAATGTGAAATTCTTAATCTATATACAATAACAGTATGGCTTTTGTATTGCACTCCTTCAGGGAGGGACTGACTGAGGAGACTTTCCAGCTCACAGTGTCTTTGTTCTCTCAGTGCCTTTGGACATTTGTTCTTTCAGCCCACTATAACTAGAATTCCAGCCATTATCTGTGACTCACTGATCTCTGTTCAGCCTCTCCCATGAGATCTAAGGAAATGATACCTGGTGTGTTCACCTAAAAGAGAAGATGCTTCTCCCTTGGGAAGTGAAGTAATGATGCCCTGGGGTGACCAAATTAAGGAGAAGGTGCTGTAGACGTTTCCATTTATACAGCATATCATACAGACTGAATTAACAAGTAAGATGATTAAAGATATATTCGCAAGTTACATTCTTGAAATCACTGATGAAGACTAATGCAATTTCCACTGAGTCATTTCTGGTCCTTAAAGGGATACTGTCATGGGAAAAAATTTTTTTTTCAAAATGAATCAGTTAATAGTGCTGCTCCAGCAGAATTCTGCACTGAAATCCATTTCTCAAAAGAGTATACAGATTTTTTTATATTTAATTTTAAAATCTGACATGGGGCTAGACATTTTGTCAATTTCCCAGCTGCCCCAAGTCATGTGACGTGTGCCTGCACGTCAGGAGAGAAATGCTTTCTGGCAGGCTGCTGTTTTTCCTTCTCAATGTAACTGAATGTGTCTCAGTGAGACATGGGTTTTTACTATTGAGTGTTGTTCTTAGATCTACCAGGCAGCTGTTATCTTGTTAGGGAGCTGTTATCTGGTTACCTTCCCATTGTTCTTTTGTTTGGCTGCTGGGGGGAAAAAGGGAGGGGGTGTGATATCACTCTAACTTGCAGTACAGCAGTAAAGAGTGATTGAAGTTTATCAGAGCACATGTCACATGACTTGGGGCAGCTGGGAAATTGACAAAATGTCTAGCCCCATGTCAGATTTCAAAATTGAATATAAAAAAATGTGTTTGCTCTTTTGAGAAATGGATTTCAGTGCAGAATTCTGCTGGAGCAGCACTATTAACTGATTCATTTTGAAAAAAAATTTTTTACTATGACAGTATCCCTTTAAAGAGATCCTGTCATCGGAAAACGCATCAGTTAATAGTGCTACTCCAGCAGAATTCTGTACTGAAATCCATTTCTCAAAAGAGCAAACAGATTTTTTTATATTCAATTTTGAAATCTGACATGGGGCTAGACATTTTGTCAATTTCCCAGCTGCCCCCAGTCATGTGACTTGTGCCTGCCGTTTAGGAGAGAAATGCTTTCTGGCAGGCTGCTGTTTTTCCTTCTCAATGTAACTGATTGTGTCTCAGTGGGACATGGGTTTTTATTATTGAATGCTGTTCTTAGATCTACCAGGCAGCTGTTATCTTGTGTTAGGAAGCTGCTATCTGGTTACCTTCCCATTTTTCTTTTGTTTGGCTGCTGGGGGGAAAAGGGAGGGGGGTGATATCACTCCAACTTGCAGTACAGCAGTAAAGAGTGATTGAAGTTTATCAGAGCACAAGTCACATGGGGCAGCTGGGAAATTGACAATATGTCTAGCCCCATTTCAGATTTCAAAATTGAATATAAAAAAATCTGTTTGCTCTTTTGAGAAATGGATTTCAGTGCAGAATTCTGCTGGAGCAGCACTATTAACTGATTCATTTTGAATTTTTTTTCCAATGACAGTATCCATTTAAGTGCCCTGCCCTCAATACAGTTTCAAAGATAATATATAAAATATTTAGGTCTCTATATATATTAGGCAACACTTACATGGATTATTCTGCACATAGAATCTTACATATTTGCATATGTGTGCTTATTCTTATGCATGGTAAAAGCCATGATGGTCTATCAAGTGAACCATAGCCCAAATGAGGATAGCATATTCAATCTTCTTTACCTAAACAATAATTTGGGACAAAGTATACTTCAGACATTGGAATAACTTCTACATCTTGAAATGGAATAGTTCTCAAAGGAGCAAAAGAAAAAATATGTGACAAAATACTCAAGCCATCACTCAAATTGGGTTTGTAAGCCTTAGGGTTGGGGCAGACGGGCAGATTCGGGGAGATTTAGTCTCCTGGCGACAATCTCCCCGAACTGCCTTCAGTCTGCCTTCCGCCTGCTTGAATGAAGAATCGCCTACACTAATGCACTCGCGGCGCTTCGATTTCCGAAGACGCCCGGGAGGAAACTTCAGGCAACTTTGGAAATCAAAGCGCAGCGAGAGCATTAGCGCAGGCGATTCTTCATTCAAGCAGGTGGAAGGCAGTTAGGGGAGATTTCGCCACGCAGAAGAGGCAATTAGTTGCCAGGCGACTAAATCTCCCAGAATCTGCTCGTCTGCCCCAACCCTTAAAAGTAAGTTTAAAACTTGGTTTATCACAAATAGATAATTTATTAGTATACATACACTGTGCCTGGGAGTATCTTTTGGTGAATTTATGTATTTGGCATGTATGTGCTATAAAATAGTTACATGATATAAGTTATCCATGGACATAAAGACAGTGGCGCTGTATAGTAGGCAGCTATTATCAGATCTCCAAATCTAGGAGAGACAGGTTAGCCTGTGGGTTTGCAAGCTTCTCATTTTGTCCACAGCCTTGTGCTCTGTAAACCTGTGATCCTACAGCATATAATGTTCCAAATGGTACAACTGATTCCTGTTCCTACAATTGTACCCTATGGAATCTAACTGCCATGGTTGTTCTGAAACTTTGACATTGAGATAAAACGCATTAAAGGATATATTTCCATTTCTTATAAAAAGCTAACCTTTAAATTAACAGCATGTTTAGTGAATTAAAGGGAACATTTTGTGTGGGATGAGGTGGAGTTGCAGGGTTGTTGAAAGCTTCACTCAGCTCATTGAAGTCAGGAAAGTTAGATTACATTGTCACAAACAGAATCAATTTATGGCATTTCCTTTCTAAATGAACCTCTGAATCCAACAAAAAAAGGCAGAAGTTATTCAAGATGCAGTAAAGACTATAGCAGTAGCATCATTTGCTCTTCATAAAACACTGGGTAATGTTAAGGTGGCCATAGGATGTAGCAATTATGATCTTTCCTGCTACCATTGGCTGACACTGTAGCTCAAACCAGAGGGTTATCTGAATTCATAGAAAGCGGCATATTACCATTATAGTCACTGACACTCAGGGGTGATCCTGGCCCCTCCCCCAGAAAGTCGCTCTTAAAGTACCAAGAGCAGCATTTTTGCTGCCCCTGGTACCTCATTGGCGAAGCACCCCTGCTGACACTCCTTAAAAGAGTATCAGCATGCAGTATTTACTGGTCTCAACATTTGATGGGTTGCTATTGATTACTAGACCTACTACAAACTACGATTTTTATTACACTACCCTCATAGCTAAAAAGCTGGAATTTGGACACTGTACAGCAGAACATCTTTTATCTGGCATGGAGGTGTCACTGATACCTAATTGAGAATAACCTACTAAGGGAATGTTCCCTGTTTAGAAAAAAAACTGCTCTCTAAGCTAAATTTAGCTCTGAACAGCAGTGATTGCTGTCAAAGAAATAAAAGTGCCTGTTTCATTAAAAATTAGCTGCATTCATAAGAGGCTGGGGAAAAGCTCACTGAATTAATAAAATTCATCTGAGCTTTCATGGTGGTTGATCTATTAATCTGTGGAATATATTCAGGGCAGTTATTATAAAGCATGGCTGGCCTTTCGTTCTGCTACATCCAACTGATAATCACCTAAATACAGCCTACAAAACACATAGGGGCAAATTTACTAAAGGGCGAATTTTCGCCAGCAAATGATCGGCCACATTTCACACCACTTCGTCAGGCACAAATTCACTACACAAATTCAATTAAATGCGGAGTTGCATCTTGGCAGCCAAACACTGGCGAAGTTTCGCTAGCATTAATTAGGCAGCTCGAGCATTTCAAATCGATCTTTCACTAGCATTCATTTCTGCTTAGCGAAACTTCGTTAGTACTCTCGTCTATGCCTATTAGTAAATTGGCATTGTCCCTGCGGATGAGATTTCTGGCAAATTTTTGCTAGCAACGCCCACTTCTCCCTTTACTAAATCTGCCCCATAGATTATACAGTTTCATTTAACTCAAATGCAATCACAATAGTATACCAATACCAATAGTCATGCATGGGCAGCTTAGCAATTTGGGCAAACTGGTCCAAAACTTCACTTGTGCATGGGACCAAAACTAAGTAGATCAAAACTAAGCAGATTCCAAAAAGAAAACACATAAGTGACATATTATTAACCATCGCTGCCAGGGGCTATGGCACACACACACACACACATACAAATAATGCCTACAGATCTGTGTTTCTACTAGAATCAGAGTGTTAAACCTTCATAAAGTAACAAGAGCAATTCATGTCAGTGTTTTTTGTATAATGTATATTGAATGGACACATCCCATAATAAAAAGACTAAAGGGCAAATTAATCGAATTACTAAATTGTGTCTTATTGTAAATAATTATTTTTTCAATGTCTTTATTATTACCTTTTTGTAACAATTAACAATTTGTTGACTGTGACTTTAGGGTTATTGAAATCCAGATGAAAGTAGTGAACTCTAGCATACTTTTTCTGGGGCCAGGCAAGGTGGCTAAGTCAGTGTAACCAAGCAGTAAACCAGTAAACCAGAAATAAACCGGGGGAAGACAAAACAGAATATTTTCTATGACTGACTACACCTCTGTTATAAAGGCCTAAAATAACATCTGTGTGTTTGTTAATTCTACATAATCTATGTAGCTGCTGGACAAAAATATAATTTATAATCAGCATGAAGTATTTTCAGTTTTTGGTGCTACTGGCCATGGCCACTTTAAGTCAAGGTACAGTTTAAGTTTACAGTTACAAATTAGTATTATTATGCTTTACCCGGTGACTGGACTATGCCCTTTACCCTCCAGTAACTGCACAGTTCACAGACAGCAAAGACTGCACAACCATACCTTAACAATACTGTATATAATCACTGATACATTTCACTGTTTATTAGCCCTTTGTATAACTGAAGGTAGGACAGCACAACCAGAGCCATCAAAGTTCCCATGTTTCATAAAAACTAAAAGTTCACTGTAAGCAAAACACTAGGTGAGAATCTGGAGCTGCAAAACTGAATCATGAAGGATATAAAATGTACTGACATTTGCCAATAAAAGCAATATATCTCAAACAGTACATACAATAACAACCGGCCATTACCTAAAGATGAAGTGGGGGTACAGATCAAAAATCCGGTTTCATATATTCTCTTTCATTTAGACAAAAATAGACTATCCTAACAGCAAATGGGAAAAAAGGCATCTTAAGCATCTTTGGGGTTGTTCGCCTTCCAAACACTTTTTTCAATTCCGTTGTTTTTAGATTGTTCCCAGAAATAAATAAAGACTTTTTCCAATTACTTTGCATTATTTATTTTTTTACTGTTTTTCCAAAATCTAAGTTTAAAGTTGAACGTTCGTGTCTCTGGTGTTTGAGTCTGGCAGCTGAGTAATTCAGGTGCAGACTCTAAACTGTTACAATTTTGCAACATTTAGTTGATACAATTCGTTGATTTTCAGCAGCATCTCTATAATATTAGCAACTATTATATCAATTCTAACAGCTGCCTGTAATGAAACCCAGAGATTCTGCGCAGCAGGGACAAAAATAAGAAATGCATCAACTAAATGTATCCATTTACAACAGTTTACAGGGTCGGCGACCCCCCAGGGCTGCTTCAGAAGGTGAAAAAAAGACACTTGACACTTCAATATTAGAAAAACGGTCACATATAGAAATTAGAAAGTCATTGGAAAAAGTCGTTATTTCTTGTGATCTATGTGAAAACAACTAATTTGTTTGAAAGCGAACCACCCCTTTAAGTCACCTTCTAGATTTAATGGAACACTTCAGTAATGAAATGCAAGCTCTTTTGTCTGGACTCTGTAGTGTTTATTATCTTTCTTCTGCACTTGAGATAACATGGGGTTTCCTTTTCCTTCATAAGGGCTGGGACACACTGGGCGATTTGGGGATATTTAGTCGCCTGGCGACTAATCGCTGCGACTTTTCTCCCCGAATGCCTCCCCTCGCTCTGCGCCTGGCTAAAATGAAAAATCGCCTGCGCTAATCACACGCGGCGATTCGTTTTCCAAAGTCGCCCGAAGTTGCCTCACGAGGAAACTGCGGGCGACTTCGGAAAACGAATCGCCGTGTGTGATTAGCGCAGGCATTTTTCATTTTAGCCAGGCGCAGAGCGAGGGGAGGCATTCGGGGAGAAAAGTCGCGGCGATTAGTCGCCAGGCGACTAAATATCCCCAAATCGCCCAGTGTGTCCCAGCCCTTAAAAGAAACCTAGTGTGCAGAGAATAAAGAATACACTGACTATTCATCATTGGACATGGAGTAAAAGGTAAGCATGCATCCATATAGATGGGCTCCAGGGAATAACCTGCATGGGCTTGTTGTACATGAAGGAAGCTGTACAGATATGCCTGACATATCCAACCCTCCAGGTGTTGTTGAACTAAAACTCCTACAACACCTAAACTACAGAGACAGGCTGTGTAGCTTCTCACATATTCATACATACTGTATAAACTTGCCCCATGGAAAATATGTCATTAGAAAGCCCATGGCATGTCCCTGTGCACACGTTATGGCCAAAGATTCCAGCAGCAATCAGTGGGCAATTGCCAATAAGGTGACATCCACTTGATTCAATGGGATTCTGCCATAAGCTAGATATTGCCTCTTAATACTAGAATATAAAATGCAGCCATACTGGGAGATATTACCCCTCTGTATTACAGTATAGAATATAGCCAAACGGAAATATCGCCCCTCAGATCTAGAGTATATAATGGAGCCATAAAGGGAGAGATTGCCCCTCAGTACTAGAGTATATAATGGAGTGAAACAGGGAGATACTGCCCCTCAGTACTAGAGTATATAATGGAGCCATACAAGGCACAGCAGTGA
This sequence comes from Xenopus petersii, assembly GCA_038501925.1. NCBI lineage: Eukaryota > Metazoa > Chordata > Amphibia > Anura > Pipidae > Xenopus > Xenopus petersii. The sequence goes on from CM076677.1 coordinate 42,363,983, forward strand.
ATGGTGTTTAGCCCAGTGAGCTAGCAGTCCACCACCGCTGTAGGAATCAGTACTCTTACCCTAATCTTGCATCCCCGGTGCCTCTCAGAGTCCGAGTAGGTCCTGTCAACTGCTATACCCGTGTCGCTGCCTGGCATTTTTTCCTGCTGCCCTCCTCCTGCAATCCAAGCAAATAATAACACGGTTCCAACTGCAGCCGCCCAGGCTCTCTAGCAACTCGCAGCCACCCTCAGCTTGCACATATTGAGTGAAGGGAACTGTCGTTATCTCCTGTGCCTTCAACTTTCCTCCCACTGGCTCAGCTCCCTGTGCACACAATGTAGACACATCATCAACCCTGCTGCTCTATTTGGGTTGTGTAAGCGTGAGTATGTGTATAATACCAGTATGTACTGGGTGTGGCTTGCTGGAAACACGCCCCCTAGCACTGCGCACCCTTTCACTGCTGGCAGAGGGAACACCCTTGTGCATACCGATACACTCACAGCTTCATGCAAGCAACAGGAGCAGGGGGACATTGTTACAGTCAGTGGGAGGACAAAGCAAGGGATAAAGCGGCACAGCAGGGGACTGCGGGGCTCAGAGAACTGACAGTCAGGAGAGAACAGCAGGACAACACAGGGTTTACATCAAGATATGGGGAATAACAATACCAGACAAAGGCCATCAGGATCAGAACAGTAAGGGTAAGGGCACACAGGCAGATTCGTGGAGATTTGCGACAAATCGCCTCTTCTTTGGTGGGACAATCTCCCCGAACTGCCTTCCCCTACCTTCCCGCCGGCTCTAATGAAAAAGCTACTGGCGAGTATAGTAAAATAGAATTTTTTGATCCTGATACAGAGTCCTCTGAATCAGATAGCAAATTTGAAGGGGGTTACTTGTCTCCCCAAAATGCCTTCCGTCTGCCTTCCGCCTGCTTGAATGAAGAATCGCCTGCGCTAATACACTCAGTGCTTCGATTTCTGAAGTCGCCCTCCTGGGGCAACTTCGGGGGACTTCATAAATTGAAGCGCCGCGAGTGTATTAGCGCAGGCAATTCTTTATTCAAGCAGATGGAAGGCAGTTCAGGGAGATTGTCGCCACACAGAAGAGGCGACTAGTCGCCAGGCGGCCAAATCTCCTGAATCTGCTTGTCTGCCCCAACCCTAAAGCAAAATATATTAAAGGTTCTTAAAAATAAGGAGATTAAGAATTTTACAATAACAGGGTTGCAGTGTAGAAGAAAAAATAAATAAAAATATCACCAGCAGGGGATACATACACTATTATTGTGGGAGTTCTGATATTCCTAAGCATTTAACAAAAAAAACAAACAAATCCAGATGGGGAATTTTGCAGAAATAAGCAAAATAAAGGACGCTTACAGGAGAAACCAAAAGAATGAGGCGGTTAAAGTCAATCAGATTGACTAAAAGGGTTATGATATATATGAGTTGGTATGTGTCTGAGCACAGAGAGCAATCTTGAACTTGCTCAAGTATATGTACATAGAATATGACACATTTACAATGTATGGTGGCAATTCATGGGCTCAATATGACAGGGAATTAAGGGAAAAACTGGCAGGTATCGATGTGATGAGCTTTGGACAAAATGATTTGGAGATCTGGATGCGATGGGTATGGGGAGATAGAAGGAAGGAAGCAGGAAAGATCAGACAGAACAATAGTAAAAGAGTTACTGGAGTTTCAATGAAAAGGAATGTGAAAGAGGAGCCAATTGTAAATTCAAGCATGACTGTTCTTCCTGTGGGGGTAATCACCCGGTAGTATACAGCTTTAGGAAACAGAGTCAGGGGCTATGCATAATTCCTTTTGGAGCAAGTCTGGTAAAGGCACTATGATCAATGTATGTACAGTAGATACATTGATTTCACTGGATATGAAACTTTTATGAAACTAACTTTTGTCATAAACTTGTATGCAGGGAAAGTGAAGGTGATATGGATTATTGTGTTTTGGGCAGAAAAGAGAGCAAGAGAGAGAGTGTACACTGATTAACTGGGTTTTCCACAGGAGAGAGTGATAGTATACTGGCTGGCTGGAGGGGTTTGGAGAGGGTTAGGGTTTTTATTAGCTGTTGTGGATTATACTGCAACAACCAAGTGAACTTCCCCTGATGTGATAGTGGTTCATGCAGCAGGCAATGACCTCACAAGCCAGAAAGCCCTTGAATTAATATTAATCATTAGAGCTGAGGTCTGTAGGTGGTTAGTGCTGGAGGAAAAAATCATTTGGTCCCATATGATCCAAATACAGGCCTGGAGGGGGACTAGGTCCATTCTAGCCATTGAAAAAGTAAGGAAGAAATTGAATAAGCCAGTGTCCCATTTTGCTCTCAGCGATCAGTCACACTGAAATAGAATTTGACTGTGCAGGTTTATACAGGTCAGATGTAGTACACCTGTCAGACATTGGTTTAGATGTATTTAATGCCAAACTACATGGCAGCATCAAGCAGGTATTGGGTCCAGAGGTGCAATGAACACTTTGAGGCTATTTAAAAATTTCTACGCAGTGGGGGGAAAAAGAGCTGCATAGGAAAAGTTGTTTTTTAGTAGTTACTTCTTTTATAGTGGTGGAATGTGGCAAGATGAAGAAAGCACCTGAGGGTGGGGCTATGCCCAGGTTAGCAGACTGTGATAATACGGTCAGGCTGCAATTATTTAAATAAAGGCCCATGAGACCTATTGGTCTTGGAGCTGATGCTATGGAGTCAGCAGGGCCCCTTCCCCTGGTTTAACAGGTTTTGTGGATGTGGGGGAAGATAACTTTTTGCTTTTGTGTGTTATCCCACCCTCCTAACCCCCTATGGTTTCAATCTACTGAAGAGGACAGAGATCAATAGCAAGAGTTGCAGAAAGTATGTAGGAACTTGGAGCATTGGAAGGTGGCAGGATGGAGGGTGGGGCTATGCCCAGGCTGTGATCCTACAGTCAGGCTGGTGAGGAAACCTGTGCCATGGACCACCATGGGGCATGCTGAGATGAGAGATACCAGGGAGATCAGGGCAGAGGGCTCTGGGTTTTGCAAGTTTTGTTAGAGGAATAACAGATAGGAAAAATAGAACATTTAGGTCTCATGGGGTTGGGACTTCAAAGAGAAGCACAAAAATAATGGAGCACAACCCTTACCTCTGGCACTTGCACATCCTTAAAAACTGATCTATTCATTCTTGAATTACATATTTATGGCAAGCTCTAAATCAAAATACTAATAGTATTTTACTGGCATTCTATAAATTAATGTACATGACAAAAGCCAATAAAATGTAAAAAAAATTACATAGGCTATATAGCTTGCAAGACTCTACTTCTAAAACTTGTACAAGAAATGAAGAAGGCTCATTTATTAATTTTACTGCTGGAGAACTGAAGCCTTTTGCAGAGCTTTGTTTCTTCTGAAAAAATTGGGAGGTTTCACCAGTCACTTTTCAGAGTTGGGATGGTTTCAAGGAGGCACTGCTGGGCACTTTGTCTTGCCATTTACAGTAACTTTTTTATGTTCTACATAGCATCAATATCTTAGCTTCGATTAGATACACATGGACCCAGGGAAAAGTTAAATTTGTGACAATACTAACCACCCGACATTTATTATTTCCCAGGACCCAATGATAAGCTGAGAATTCATGAAACTTCCAGGCTAAATTAATTAGTATTCTAAGGAAGTTGGATTGCTATCGAAATCCGAAATGATTCGGATTCGTATTCGTATTCTTGCCAGCGGGAAGGCATTTCAGGAGATTAGTCACCCGCAGTAGTGAAGATTTGTTGCTGGGCGACTAATCTCCCCGTCTGCCAAGAGGGGCACTGAACCTAAAGGCCTCATGCTCAAGGAAGTTTTCTCCTGCACTCCCCTTAGTTCAGTTTTAATGTATTCCACACGTTATTAGGGGTGCCTCCTTTTTAAAATTTTGTTACTGGCCAGTGGTGGGGGCGGCAACTAAATGGGCGGGCCGTGACATAAAAAGGGGCAGAGCCACGGGGTCGTGCCACAAAAAGGGGCTGGGCCACATCGCAAGAGGAGCAGAAGAGGAAGAAAAGGTAAGTTACCACCCAAGGGCCAAGGGCTTTTGTTAAGGGTATTACAAATTTGTAATACCGGCCCCGGCCCTGGCAGGTGTTTTACTGGCTAGGCCGGTAAAATACCAGCCGGGTGGCAACCCTACACGTTACCAGGGGCGCCAAAAAGCTTCTCCTGGTAATTTTAAGAGCTTAATTTCCAGTTTTCCAACTGGAAATTTGGCTCTTCAAGTACAGAAAGTGCAATTACACAGTTTACACTAGTGATGGGACCCCCCTTGGAACCCCTCCGGTGCATAAAAGGTAAAGATTTCTTCCAGGTCTGTACTCACACAGGCGTGTAAGCTCTGAATGCAGGTAGAATGCAACATGCTGTGTTCCACCTGGGTTCAGCGCTTTCATGTGTCCGTATAAGTACAAGCCCATAAAAAAAGATTTGATTGCATTTTTCCTGCACTCCCCTGTGATGAAACACATTAAAGCTAAACACAGGAAAGCACAGAAAGAAATGCCGTGAGTAAGAGCCCAAATACAGTGCTGGGTATAACTATAGAGAGAGCACACTGTGGGACACAGGCTGATAGGAAGATATATATTTATGAATATATTATATTAAGTTTAGGGGGTCCTAAAATGAGTTTGTCTTTGGGTCCAGTAATTTAAGTAAGTTGCACAACTGTGCACTTATATTTTATGTAGAATACCCTATTAGAAGAAAAAAAATATATGATTGTGGCTTTATACAATACAATAAAGGATAAGAGTAGTAGCAGCAATGAGTTATCAGAGACATCCTCCTGCTGCAGTTAAAATAAAACCACATACGTGATCTGTGTCTGTAACCATCGCTGTGTAGAGTTGCGGGCAGTGTCTCTTTACAAACACACAAAGCTTACAGGTCTTTGTGAGCAATTCAAGTGCTTTATTGTAGTTATAAACATCTCATAATAACAAGACTGCTACTAATCTCTGTGGATTCCTTTCCCCACCTTTTTTAAGTGCACCAATAATTTTATTTGACTTAAGGGTTAATGGAATACTAAAAGTTGTGCGGTTGAAATGGATCAGAAGACAGTTGTGAAACTATAACTTTAGCATACATTTTCCTGGGGCCAAAGGGGTGGCTAAATCAGTGTATCCTAGCAGAAATAAAAAGGAGGAACATGAAACAGATGATTTTTAACTGTAGCAACATAAACAATAACTTAAAAGTGGACCTGTCACCAGACACAAAAATCTGTATAATAAAAGTCCTTTTCAAATTAAACATGAAATCCAATTTCTATTTTTTATTAAAGCATTCATAGCTGTTGTAAGCTCATTTAAACATCTCAGCTGTCAATCAAATATTGTCTGCCCCTCCTCTCCTGCCTGCTTGCTATAATTATGAATCCCCAGACTGGAGGAGACAATATTCAAATAATTTATTTAGTTTAATTAAAGCTCATTTTCCTTGACTGCTGTGATAAAATAGGATTATGAATATTTTTTTGGGTGAGGGGTACCCTTTAAACAACCTTTGGAAAATGAAAAAAATGCAACATTCAAAGTTCATTCCACAATCAGTATTAGTACTTTTCCTTACTTATTATTATTATTATTTGTTATTAATATGCTTTTTTTTTCTTATCAGGCTCCCAAACACTGCATACTTTGTAGAAAAGAGACGAGCAATCAAAAACTTTAAATAAAGTTAAAAAAAACTATTTTTTTATTTGAATTATTCCCTACAACATTGTGCGACCAACAGCGATAGTTACCCAGTTCAAGAAAAGGAAATAATAACGTGCAACAATGATGTACGCCCAACCATAGAAAGACCCACAGTTTCGCAGTTTAAGAAGAGGAAACAGTTTAAAAAAAACATAAAGAATGGATGAATGCTGTCAGCACAAAAATACTGCTCATGGAAGTGGCATGAGACTGCAGAGAGCTTGTAAAAAATATCATTAGTTATCATTATTATTAGTCACATCACCATTATTGAACTTCTGCATGAACCAAACCCCATAAAATGTGTTTTCCGCCTGCAATTCAGAGAAGACAGCACGTGCCCTCAGGCTACGAGAGTCTTTTGTAAATGCTGTCTCAAAAGACATATTATTTCTGGTCAAAGTTTATCTGTGGGATTTTCTTGATAACACCCACACACATGATTTCATACCTTTATTGCCAGCCTATTTTCTACATGCATGCCAACTGCTAAGCAAGCATTTTAAGCTGATTTAAAAACATAAGCACCAAGTTCACAGTTACAGTTTATCATGGCAAGACTTCAATGTAGCACCTATGTTATATTAAATTAGCCAAATTAAGTATAATGTGTTTTTCAGGAAAACATGCTTAAAATAAGGTAAATCTGTGGGGGACGTTAGGTACAAGTTTTTATATGTGCGCTTTGTTTTTTTAATTCACTTTAACTGTAACCAGAATGTTGGGTGAAATATTTTAAAAATTGGAAAACAGTAAAGTATAGTAATACCAAATATGAATTGTTACCCAGCTTTTCATGCCCCACGAGACAGCATTTTGTAACAAAACAGGGAAGCACAATTATTTTGGCAAAACTGATATCTAATAGTAAAATTTCCTAGAAGTTAGGCATTCATTAATCAAAATCCAAATAATTTAATACAGAAATCATCAGAGGTTTTTTTTCTTTCTTTCTAATTTATACATTATCAAAGGTAAATTTTAGGTATTTTCAAACTAAGCCAAAAATGAGAGCGCAACTATTTATAATAGAACAATATCAAATATGCATGGCCACACATACAGCCACATTATCATTGCCCAGCATCTCTGGAACCTACTCAATGTCACCATACAACAATGTGGGGAATATCTGCAGCTTGTATCTATGATAGGACAATATGGAGCTTGGAAAAGTTGTTCTATAGGCAACATGTAATTTGTAGGAGAGGGTGACTGAATGGCAGGTCGATCAGACAAGTTGCTCTAGCTTTTTTCCTCCAGACCCTAAAGATCTCCTAACTTTTTGGCCATGTGCATGAATACAAAGGTAGCTTATACACCACATAAACAGATGTCATCAATATCCAATATCTTTATTTTTTTTAAAAATAATCCGCAGTCAGATACATCCAACTATACTTGGGAGAATCTAAGAAAAGTTTTGTTATGTCTGGTTCTTTGGGAGAATGATTTTATCTTCTTGGTTGCTTTGAGATGATTGCAGTCTGTCATACATTGTCTCTGAGTGATGGAATTGGGCTTTACTTGTTTTGTTTTGCCAGCATGCAGTTTCCACATATTGGCAGAAATCCAACATGAAACTACAGAGAGCAGCCAGAATCCAAAATCCGAAAACAAAATGATCACAACAAATCTCTGTAGATATGAAATGGCTTCATATCAAATAATATTTAATATAAGTTGCTCATACAGACAGTGCAGGTAAAGTGATACTGACACTAAAAATTTTCTTTTCAAAATATTAATCTACATTAAAAGTTACATATAGGTCATGTTGATAATTTTTTGCTCCTGATAGTTCTGCTTTTATCAGTAATTATTACTTACAGTTCCTAATCCTGTCTGTTTTGCCAACCTGACTGTCCCATCTCAGTCTGTCAGTTAGAGTTTCTAGTGCTAACAGACTCCTGATGCACAAATATAGCAGCACCCTCATAGAGGAACAGGGTAGTAAAAAAGGTAATATCTAGTATAGGTCAATCTAAAAACAACTGGACTTGCTGAGTAATCAATGAAGACGTTTCACTACTCATCCGAGCAGCTTCTTCAGTTCAACTGACTGGTGTGGGAAGTTCTCAGCATATAAACTCTTCCAATTATCCATTTACAATGGCACATTGTAACTCTTCAAAGAGGTGACATCTGAAGAAACTCACAGAGGTGTTGATTCTGTGTAGTTGTGATAGGATTATCCAATGTGTCATGCAACTCCTAGATACAGGTGTTACTTGTGAGAGTTGCATGAATGGATGTGTGAAGTGTTCTGAATCCGGGGTACAGATTTTAGAACAGCATTGTATGTAGCAGACAGGTGGTGTCGAAGGCCCCCACCTCTGTTCAGAGATGGTCTCTCCACCTTGACATGAATCGCCTCTTTCACGCCTCGTTCAAACCAAAATCTTGGATAAAGAAGACCGCTGGTTTGAACGAGGCGTGAAAGAGGCGATTCATGTTTCCTTAGCTAACATTCATTCATTCATTAGTGCTACATTTTTCTTTTCAATGCATCCTTTTTTGAATTTGTCCCAGGAATAATATAGCCATTTACAGATTGCACATGTATTTTTTGCTATTTTGCTTTGGTAGTTTTTTTGTTCTGTACCTTCAACAGCTCAGTTTACACATGGCAGTGTAAAGGTGTTACCTATTGCAGAGATTTACACATCAATAGTTTAAACCATGTGACAATGTAACTGTAGAAAATGCATTTTGCTGCACAACGCAAATATGTGGAAAAAAAACTGTAAATGAGGCAACACAAGTTAAAATGAATCTGTTTCAACATCAACAGTTACAGCTTCTATTGCTCAAATCTATCAAATCTAAAATTGTTTTTAAAGAGAAGTTCAAATAAAGTGTGATTTTAATGTGAGATTTCTATTCTACTGCTTATTTCTTCCAATAAGGACACCATTTTTAAATAGCCAATAACCCCAATAAATAGATAAATAAGACAAAAGAGCTCAGTATCAATTGTAATGCAATAAACTATTACCCTGTTCTTACAAATATTGTATGCTTTATTCAGAAGCTCTAAAACAATTGATATAAATAAAATCCATCCTGTAGTAATGGAGGCAGCTATAATGGGCTGTTGTACCCAGTCTGCAAAGAATAATGGCAAATTTTCCTGATAACTAAATCCATACATGCATTTAGAATACAATGATTTCAACACTGTGTCATTTATGACTCTCTTCTCATATTAAAAGATTTTAATAAAAACTGATTACTACCAAGAAATACTTTACTTGTAATACCTAGAAAGAAAATTATAAGAAGGCTTTAAAAAAAAAAAACTAATGGTCTAATTGCCATTTTTTGTATCCGAAAGTGCTTTCCCGAATTACAGTATCATTGCAAGTGTGCACTGTATGTAGCATGTAGCATTCGTGGCAGCTCTTGCATGTTGTTACAGCAAATCAGCAAATTTTCTTGAGCTGGGTGTGGTATCAGAGTAGTGAAGGTGTCACTTCTTACTTACAATTACTATCTTTCCTGCAACCAAAGGTCCAAAGATCATTTGTTTTGCATACAGACCCACCTTACAGTTGGCTTACCTCAAACTAGTCAGTGGCTAAAAATGAATGTGAACAAGGCGCCAGGGCTAGATGCAAAACACCATTGGGTACTAAAAGAGCTTAGTTGAATTTCAGACCAGCCTCTATTTTTGGTTTTCTCATACTTTCTTTCATCTGGTATGGTACCTATGGATACATAAAAAGGGATTACTATCTCAGCCTGGCAGTTATAGGCTAGTAAGTTTGACATCCGTGGTAGGCAAATTATTTGAAGGCTTGTTAAGGGATCACATTAAAAATGTTATCCTTATGAAGAATAGGTCATGTCAAACTTGATGTGGATGTGGTATACTTGCAGCAGGATCTTGACAAACTAGCAATCAGGGCGGCTAAGTGGCAGATGATATTCAATGTCAATAAATGTAATGTCATGCATATGGGATGTAAAAATATCCAAGCCACTTATAATCTTAATAGGACTGCACTAGGCAAATCCATAATGGAAAAGGACCTTTATTTCTTGAAGTAATTACCAGCTTCTCAGTAATCACATTTAGTCAACCCTGTAATGAGTGTGCTTTGCTAGTGGCATGCCTAACATAACAGTGTCATTCCATTCTTACTAAAGCAAATAAAGGGCATTAACTCAAGGGTACAGGGGAGGATTTAAATTATGAGAGTAGACTGTCCAGGTTGAGGTTGTTTTCTCTGCAAAAAGGAAGCTTGCAAGGGGACATGATTACTCTTTACAAGTACATTAGAAGGCCAGACACATTATAGCCAGACATCGAGGGATCTTTTTTCCCATAAGAAGGATCAACACAACAGAGGCCACCTCTTTAGATTAGAGAAACAGAACTTGAAAAAGCGTTTTTGACAGTGAGGACAGCAGGGTGGTGGAGTTCACTGCCGGATAATGTTTTGATGGCTGATTCTATTAATGTTTTTAAGAGAGGCTTTGATGATTTCTCTGACATGCATAATATCATAGGCTATTGAGATACTTAATCTACAATTAGCATAGATACTCGTATATAGTGTTTATATGTGTGTTTATAGATAGGTCAGTATGAGTGTGTGCATATACTGTATGTGGAATGGGGTCCATTTGGAGAGGTTGAACTTGACTGCCTTTTTTAAGCCCAACTTAACTATGTTAATATTTAACCTTTTTTATTATAGTAGTGTTGAGTGGTCCTAGATGTGCCCTAGAATGATTGAGTTTGCTGATTGCGGCTACTCTTTTTGACAAAGTAAAATGCGCTAGGTCTATAGATTGTATCTGACAATGTACTTCCTCGAATAGAATTAATAAGCTTGATGTTCATGTTTGAACCTTTATCTATTGCCAGATGAGTTTGACGTGATCTTCCAATATAAAGGACTTTTCGTGGAGACTTTAAAGGTTTTTAAATCTTTTTACTTTTTCAATCTGTGAATCTTTCTAAGAAATATCTAGAAAAATGGAATGCCTTGAAGCTTTTAATATGTTCTTGACTCTAACATAGGATTTGTAAAGAATTTCTCTGCAGTAAGCTAATGACATCTTCATGAATCATTGGTAATAAGGCTGTGTTAACTGAATTGTGTGGCATTTAAACTGAAGTATTGTTTCACGTCCCTGCTGTACTTGAATTGAATGGAGGTGTACCTCAGTTCTTTGCTTATCCTTTTCATTTGAGCCTGGTCTTTAGATAATGCTAGCCTGACCTCAGGCAAATAGATAGACATGCAAGTAATAATCTGACATACAGTATCTGACTACAAATGCTACTTGGTTTATTGTTTTTCTAGCCTAGCCTGAGGCTGACAGACAAACGTATATACACAGCCAAATCTGTGAGAGCTCAATAAAAGCTCTATTTAATGGTTTGTTTCTGCCAGATAAAGCAATATTGCTCCTGTGTCATGCAACTCTCCAATAAATAGTCTGATTCAGACTGTAGGACACTTAAATTTAAAAGGTCACAGAAACTGAAAACTTTAGAGTAATTGTTTTTTAAGTTTAGGATGTCTTATCATGAAAATAAGGCACATAAACTAGCTCAGCTCTTATACCATAACGTTGCATCTGGTACAGATAACATTCAGGCCCGGATTTGCGGCAAGGCCGCATAGGCCCGGGCCTAGGGCGGCAAAAAAATAGGGGCGGCATGCCACCCAGCCGCATTATGGGGACAGCAGCTGCGCCGGCGTTTTTTCGCCGGCGCGCTGGGAAGGGGAGGTATAGGTGGGCGCCTGGTCAGACCACGCGGCCTAGGGGCGGCCGTCAATGAAATCCGGCGCTGATAACATTAGCAGAATGACCTGGAAAGATTTATTTTATTGTAAGCTGCCTACCAACCTCTTTCTGTAGAGCAAATCATAGTTTAACGTATGTTATGCTAAAATCACTTCCTTGGGGACAATAGGAACAGATCCAGATTCCTCTTTAGGCTATGGCCGACCGCTGCATAAATACGCTAGCGGAAGTGCCACAGTCTAAACTAGAAACCACACAGCGGTCGGCTTTTTTAAAAATTGTGGCGTGAACTGCGGTAAAATGCAGCGGAAAAACATATGCGTGTCCATAGCCTTAGGACTGGAGACAAAACCCCAGGCCACTTCACCCCTTCGCAGGTGTGCGCAACCGAGGACGCACACATGGACATGCGCTACCGTGCGCAACCGAGTTGTGCCCAATCTAGAATAGCCTGGACCTTGGTTGGCTCCATCTCTTGCCAAATATAATGTACCCTAGGAAGTGTACAGAGGAGACCTCAAAGACACACTTTTTAAGTTTGGCATATAGCTGGTTTTGTCTTAGTCTATGTAATACCTCCTAGACATGGACCCGATGATCGGCTAGACTAGAAGAATAGATCTGTCAGGTATTGCTGGGATTCGAGCCGGGGACTTTTGGGTTTCTGGCTCGATACCTTAACCATTTGGCCAAGTGAGCAGCCTGTAAGGTTGCTTGCTATGTGTAACCTGGCCTCTGCAGTCCCAGCCCAGCTGCCGCCTGATTGGCCTCTCCAGCCCCAGCTGCCACCTGATTGGCCTCTCCAGCCCTAGCTCAGCTGCAGCATGTTTGGCATCTACAGCCCCAACCCAGCTGCTGCCTAGTTTAATCAGCCAATCAGGGCTGACTCTTCCCTATTTAAGGGCAGCACTTAGACCACTCCTTGCCAGAGCATTGCATGGTTTTCCTAGTACTGCGGCAGCGCCCCTAACTAGGTAGTTCTAGCTCTTGCCCATTTTCCCTTATTATTTCGCCTTGCTTTGTCTGTTCCTGTTCCACTCCTGCCCCGTCCAGTCTGTTCCTATTGAGTCGTGGCCCTCTTCTTGCTGCCTAGTCCAGTCCTGATCTTCGCCCTCTCCGTCCTGTTCTGCACCTTATCCAGACTGACTCTTTGCCCTCAACAACCTGTTCCTGCTTTCCCTTCAAGTGTTCCCTAGGCACATACAGCTCCTGCCTCAAGGACTCGCCCTTTGCCTTCAGTCTCCACAGCGCCCCCTACCTAATCCTTGACAGAATGCTCTGGCCACAAGAGTCAGGGTGGCTCTGCCGAGCATCAGGGCACCCGCCGGGGTGGCTCTGCCGAGCATCAGGGCACCCGCCGGGGTGGCTCTGCCGAGCATCAGGGCACCCGCCGGGGTGGCTCTGCCGAGCATCAGGGCACCCGCCGGGGTGGCTCTGCCGAACATCAGGGCACCCGCCGGGGTGGCTCTGCCGAGCATCAGGGCACCCGCCGGGGTGGCTCTGCCGAGCATCAGGGCACCCGCCAGGGTGGCTCTACCGAGCATCAGGGCACCCACCGGGGTGGCTCTGCCAAGTTCCAGGGTGGCTAATACTATAGCATTAACTCCTAGTTGGGCACCTGTGTGGGTAGTTCTGCCCATAGCATTGCCAGTTCCCCAGGCGCATGAAAATGTTGGTCACTGTGGCGCCTGGGAGTCGCCTTGTGAGGGGGGGGGATACTGTCAGGTATTGCTGGGATTCGAGCTGGGGACCTTTGGGTTTCTGGCTCGATACCTTAACCATTTGGCCAGGTGAGCAGCCTGTAGGGTTGCTTGCTATGTGTAACCTGGCCTCTGCAGTCCCAGACCAGCTGCCGCCTGATTGGCCTCTCCAGCCCCAGCTCAGCTGCAGCATGTTTGGCATCTACAGCCCCAACCCAGCAGCTGCTGCCTAGTTTAATCAGCCAATCAGGGCTGACTCTTCAATATTTAAGGGCAGCACTTAGACCACTCCTTGCCAGAGCATTGCATGGTTTTCCTAGTACTGCGGCAGCGCCCCTAACTAGGTAGTTCTAGCTCTTGCCCATTTTCCCTTATTATTACGCCTTGCCTTGTCTGTTCCTGTTCCACTCCTGCCCATCCAGTCTGTTACTGTTGAGTCGTCGCCCTCTTCTTGCTGCCTAGTCCAGTCCTGATCTTCGCCCTCTCCGTCCTATTCTGCACCTTATCCAGACTGACTCTTCGCCCTCATCAACCTGTTCCTGCGTTCCCTTCAAGTGTTCCCTAGGCACATACAGCTCCTGCCTCAAGGACTCGCCCTTTCCCTTCAGTCTCCACAGCGCCCCCTACCTAATCCTTGACAAGATCACAATATTATCCAGATATGCTACTACATACCTACCCAGAAGGTCACGGAAGACATTGTTAATGAACTCTTGGAATATGGCTGGGGCCCTACATAGGCCAAAGAGCATTACTAAATACCCATAATGCCCATCACAAGTGATAAAGGTCGACTTCCACTCATCCCCTTCCTGAATTCGAATTAAATTATATGCGCCCCCCAGATACAGTTTTGAGAAATATTGGGGTTTTTTGGTAAACCGTTGAATTCTCCTTTAACCGCAACCTTGTTCAGTTGTCTACAATCGATGCATGGCCTCAGACCCCAATCTTTCTTTTCAACAAAGAAGAAGCCGGCCCTGCAGGAGAAGAGGAGGGCCTTATAAATCCTCTCTCCCGGTTTTTATAGTCACTAAAAGTACCTCATTCTAGATGCATCTCATTTTGCCACATAATCAAGGTAGAATAGTTGACACAATCACATTGATGTTACAATTCACTCCCTGAAATTTAATTAAGGGAGAATATCCTAGTTAATTTTTGTTTGCTAAAGTCTGACAATAGTGTAGACTTCAGTATTATATCTTAGTTACTGCATAGTAGATTCAAACAGTGCCCCGAGAAATGCAAACATAGTTAAGCAGTTGCTGTGAACAATCTTCAACACCATATGCTACTGGTATACCTCAGAGAAAATCTATATTATGAAAGAAATGTTATATAAATATACAGTGGGACTGTCTAAAGGAGTCTGTCTACTGACTGATGTTCTCTTTTGTTTTATGATAGATAATTTAGTTTTAGGCAACCAGGGGTGACTAAAGAAATCATACATGTATGACGTAAATGGCAAACATTTTTAAATTCTCAGAGATAAGGTTATATTCATATATACTATCTTCAAACATTGCTTTGTCTGCTAGTGAAGTTTAAATGTGGCTAGATTGCCACTAAGATACCTATACAAAGGAAGGCACAGTTTGGGTAACAGGTTTACAATCTGACACATCGCAATAGCTCCTAAAACAAGATACTGTCTTATGATTTGTATAACTAGAAATTTAAGATAAAACCGATATCAGAGCACTGTCAATTTTTAAGTAAAACTGTTATTAATTTATGCTGACTAGTTTTAGCCAGACTTCTTGGCTGGGGAGAATGGAAATTTATTTTCGTGAAACATACATTGTAGGGAAGGGAGATTATGTATAAACTGAAGTTGTGATCCTACAGAATGGAAAAAATTCAGGAAACTGGAAATTTTTTAGATAAGCATAACATACATGGTGCGAGTAAAGCATGTGCGTGTAAGGGTTGAAGACTGGATTTATCTGAGCATAAACAGTTATAGCTTTCTTTTTATTTAAAGACAGCTTGTTTAATTATTGATCTGCTGTCCTCTTTAGAAAATTTAGTGTAAAGTGACCTGGTACATTTTAAGTTAAAAAATGATGCATACTTGCACACTTGCTGAGAGTAAAACTAATGATTTTGGGATACCAGAGATCTTAGGTGCAGAAATCATCCCAATCTGCCATCTGCAACATTTCTCCTGCCACAAAATTTATACCAATGATAATAAATGCCCTTGCAGGTGAAAGATACAATGGATCACAGGAAAATAACAGGCAGAAATCAACTAACCAGCTACCTTTGCTCCCTATTTACGAAATGAGTAATATACTGTACCTCACAGAGGAAGATCTTGAATCATTACATATTATCCTCACCAAAAAGAGGAATTCACATCCTTCACATCATCTGATTTAAACCAATATTCTAATAGCTACAGTCCAGATTCTGTATATCTAACAGGCTGAAGTAGGGTACAGCAAACCCATGTTTGCTCCTCAATTGACCCTCCAAATAACAGGACACAAATTAATACCGTCAGTCTGTTAGGTCTATACACACAGAACTCACTGTGGTCTCACTTAAATGCCATGGCCCTGTTTATATCAGCTCTGTTCTAGACACCCTCTGCTTAACACTGAATCCTGCCCTGTGTATATCTCCAGTGATTTCTACTCTGTAAGGCCACTTAGAGCATTTTCCTTTTCTAACTTGACCCACTATGCTATTTGCTTTTGTCAGTATAGCTCCTCTAGTTGCATTGTTAGGCTTTTGGCACACTCTGCCTAATGAATATAAATGAGGCGGAGAGAAGTGTATTCCCTGAAATCAGTGCTGCCTTGAAAAGGACCGTTTCTTACTATGTGTTGATCGACTTAAAAAAGGCTGCTTTCCTGTACATCAGGCAGATCTCTGCTCCGCTATTTTTTGGGTAGCCGCACACAGGTAGAAATTACACTTCTCTCCACCTCAATATTATTCATTAGGAGGAGAGAAGTATATAGAACGCTTGTGTGCCCAAAGCAAAACTGTCATGGACAAACAGCTCAGATGGTAGGAGTCGGGGACAAGGAGGAAGCTGAATGCAGCAAAGTCCAATCCACTGTCATCTGTAGTCAGTTTTCAGGCAATAAGATCAGGGCAGGCAGTGATTAATGAGGTCAAAGCAGGAGATCATAAACTGGTGAATCAAGTCAGAACAATAATTAGGAGCATCCAGGACCTTTAACAGAAAAGACCTATATTTAGGTATTGAACCCGGGTTTCTGGCATCCTTTTGATTAAAATTTTGCGCCAAAACTCATTGCGATGATGTCACGCATTGCTGCACCATGACAGAGTGTGATGATATCAGTGTGCGGCCATGGACATTGCCATCTTGGATGCAGAGCGCTGCAGATAACTGGACATTCCAATTACGCCATTGTGCCTGATATGTTACTTGAATGTTTTATACATTTGCAATTTATGATGAAGTTACTAAGGATTGGCCAATATAGGCTTTTTTGAAGAGCAAATTTCAATAGCAATGAGCATGTTTTTTCCCCATTATGCAGAATTCCAGCATTGTTACAGTTGCAAGGGGGGTTGCGCCTGCTGCACTTTCTGCATTCTGTTCATCCTAGTGTTGTTGACTTTCAGTTGAGACCAAAACCTGCCCAGCAGTCAAAAAACACAGTATCTCAGAAACTACAAAAACTATAAACTGTGGTCTTTGATGTTTACAATAATACATATTTTGAGTTAAGTTCAAGGCTGATTTACCCAATAATATCCATAGCTACATGTAGGGGCACAATTGTTATCCCTTTAGTGCCCTTGCACTTGCCATGGCAATACAAACCAAGGCAATTTAACATCATATTATATGCAGTCCAACCCGACCATTTTATGACTACATATTTCTCCTTCAGGGATCTTGAGTGGTTAGATATAAATACTCCAACTTGAATTATCCTAAAAAAATCCATACTAAATCTATTCTGTAAAATTCATCTGAGTGAAAGAAATCAGTAGGGTTGTGTGAGTACTAAATATAATAACATTGTATATCTGACCATGTCATATTGAAAATAATAACATATACTTGTGTAAAAATAGCAGTGTCTGTTAATAATCATGGTGCTTGGGGTGCTTTTGTCACTGTGAGAAGCTAATAGCCTGACATTATCATCCAGAAAATCTGGATGCACTTGGTGGCTGCCATTGCAGTTATTTATACTAGGGTTATTAGTATTAGTTTCCGCATGAAAAGAAATGGCAATAAGGCCCAGAGTGCCACTGCATGTAAGAATAAGTCTTGAATGTAAATGTCTTCATGTTAAAGATAATTGAACGTTTGCCAAGAGTCAGTCTGAACATTATACTGTTCTTTTCCAATTGTTAGTATTTACATCAACATAACTTGGTTTTAAAAATAACTAGTGTGCTTTGTAAAGGGCTAGAATAGAAAATAAATATTTACTCCTAGCAACCAGACAAGGTTAAGTGTTTGACATCTCTCTCACAGCCTGCATCACAGTCAAAGGCTTCAGTCCGGCATTAGCAACAGAATCCTGTAACAGCTAAAATGCTAAAACCTTTGATCACACGGCCATAAATGTGACATTTTACATTTGAAATAATAAGAACCTAATTGAGATTAGACCAAATAGCTGTAATGTTGTCTAATTGGAGCCATTTCCATCTATCACTTTTGTTTGGGGACAGTAATGGTATATAACTTTATATTAGCTTAGGAAACAAAATCTGTGCATGCAAAAGCCCTAGGGATGCCATGGAATACAGTAAGATGATAGAGCTCAGTTAGTTATTCCCATGGGCTTGAGCTGGGCTTGCTGGGGGATATAAATGCATATTTCGATAACTACATACAAATAAGGCCAACAAAAAAACAATAAAAAATAAGTAGATTTAACATAAAACACAAATGGGGGAATGTAATATGTTTCGTTAGAGCAAAAACTGTTAGCAAACACCTTTGCAAATGTTAGCGACCATGTTTGCTTTGTTTTTGACTGATTAAAGACCTCAACTACTTCCTTGCAACATTTGGGACCAAATTGCTTTTGCGAAGGTTCGCAGTGTACGTAATAAAATTTCACAATTGCAATCCATTTTTTGCAACAAAATATTTAACGAAACTCCAGAGCAGGTGTTAAAGGTTCGCAATGCACAATTAAGATTTGCAATGCGCAATAAAATATAAAAGCA
Organism: Xenopus petersii; assembly: GCA_038501925.1. NCBI lineage: Eukaryota > Metazoa > Chordata > Amphibia > Anura > Pipidae > Xenopus > Xenopus petersii. The sequence goes on from CM076677.1 coordinate 42,382,376, forward strand.
ATGCAATAAAAGCATAGCAAAGAATATTACATTGCATCAGGCAAATTTTAATTCGCAAAGTTTTGCTCTGTGCGAATTTTATTACATTTCCGCAAATATGTGCACAGTAATTGTCTTTATTCATTTTTTATATGGTCTTTAAAAAGAGACAAGAGAAGAGTGAAGGGTAAATTGAAATTAGTGTTGTTGATGTGAAAATGACTTACTACATAAATCCCTTAGTTTATTGATGTGAAAGATTCAATAGGATAAGCAGAGATTCCTATAATTCAAGGTGTTTTTTGGTTCAGGCATCTAATTTTCTGAGAATTCTATCATGCCCTCTGGAGTCAATGGGATTTTTTTAAGGGTAGAAGGAGCTGAGGCTGGGCAAATACTGAGAACTGCTCAGGCTCAAGACTCTCTAAATCCACTACTGTACATTGTAATAAGTTGAAACCACAGCAACACTAGAAAGCATTTACACCTGATTATTATTTATCTGGCACTTTCCAAAATTCAGCAAAAACCTGTTGTTTTCTTGATATATACAATATATAGTGAATAAAGTACCCCCTCTTGTAAAATATAAGGATATTATAAGTTACCAAGGAATGTCATGACCATATAAAAACACGAGGCAGAAGGCCGAGTGTTTTTATACAGGTCATGGAACTCCGAGGTAGGTGGATGGCTAACATACAGGCACAAATTGAAGGGGAAAACGTGCACAAGGTAAAGGCATTGTCCAATAGTTACCAGGACTCGACTAACGTTCTAGTGCAAAGGGGGGTTGTGGGAGCACTCATAATGCTTATTAAAAATGTATTAACGTATAAGGGAAGTGCTACTGGCTTCGCCAAATTAATCAATGCACATTCCCTGTGTCCCTGTCTAAGTAATTCAGTATATATGCAAGTGCATTTGTTAACAAAGACAGGGGTTTTTAGTTACAAAGTTATGATCATAAAGTTGATAAGCCACCATACCACGTCAAGGTAAACCCCACACGGTGGTCCCTAACTTGTTTACCTCTGATCATAGTATAAAGGATCGTGCATAGTAGCATTAATAGAAGTAAATGTCTGCTGAATCTTGGTTTCAGTCTGAAGGCTAGATCCTCCTCCGCTGCTAACCTGCAGCTTTTAAGAGCGAGTGATTGCCCAACCAACGCCCATTTTTTAAAAATAGTGAAGGCAAAGTAAAATTGTAAATATAAGTGCACTACTTGGAAAGTATATATATATATATATATATATATATATATATCTATATATGTGTATATGTGTTAGTAGGGGTATAAGTAGGTAAAAGTATAGGTGTGAGCTAAAATAAATAAAGGACAAAATAAATGAGGTGTAGTAATAGGTGTAGTGAATGTAAATAGGTGTCAAAAATGATGAAACGTTCTAGTGCTCCAGAAGGTAGACTCTTAGGGGCACTTTTACTTAGCTCGAGTGAAGGATTAGAATGAAAAAAACGTATAATTTTTTTTTGGCTACTTCGACCATCGAATTGGCTACTTCGACCTTCGAATCGAACGTTTCGAACTAAAAATTGTTTGACTACAGTCTCTTTAAAAAAACTTAGACTACCTACTTCACCACCTAAAACCTACCGAGCACCAATGTTAGCCTATGGGGACCTTCCCCATAAGCTTTCCTAGCGATTTCTGATCGAAGCAAAATCGTTCGATCGATGGATTAAAATCCTTTGAATCTTTCGATCAAACTAAATGCGGTAAATACTTTGACTTCGATATTCGAAGTCGAAGGATTTAACTTCGAGGGTCGAATATCGAGGGTTAATTAACCCTCGATATTCGACCAATAGTAAATGTGCCCCTTAGTGTTTTTTTGAAGAGATTAAGAGAGCACTCCTTAAGGAGGAATTCAGAGATGGAATTCCAGAGGAGCAGCAAGAAAGGTTTGAGAAGACAGGTAGCAGTGTATGTGGATGTTGTGAAAAGTAGTTGGCTCTGGGAGGAGCAAAGTAGACGACCAGGAACGTACAGCGAGACAAGTGAAGAAATGTAGTGAGGAGCAGAGGCGTGAAGGGCTTTGAATATTAGCATAAGGATACAGTATTATTTGATATCCTTTCCTTAAAGGGGAAGGAAACCTAGTCGGCGCAAACCCCCCACCCCCCCTCCCGTTTGTTGCCCACCCTCCGTCCTCCCCCCTGGCCTACCCGTCCCGCTGGGCAAATGCCCCTAACTTGTTACTTACCCTTCTGTGCAGGTCCAGTCCAGGGAGTTCACCGACGACATCTTCTTCCACGCGATCTTCTTCCTGCTGTGAACGGCGCATGCGCAGTAGGATCATTTCGCCGGTACGATCTACTGCGCATGCGCATGACTTTTGGCGCATGCGCAATAGATCCGTACCGGAGAAATGATCCTACTGCGCATACGCCAAAACGCCGTTCACAGCAGGAAGAAGATCACGTGGAAGAAGATGTCGTCGGTGAACTCCCTGGACTGGACCTGCGCAGAAGGGGGGGGTGGGGGGTTTGCGCAGACTAGGTTTCCTTCCCCTTTAAAGGTGAACCAAACCCTAATAGGGCTAAAAATGCAATGTTTTATACACTGAACATATTGCACCAGCCTAAAGCTACAGCTTGTCAATAGCAGCAATGATCCAGGACTTCAAACTTGTCACAGGGGTCACCATCTTGGAAAGTGTCTGTGACACTCACATGTTCAGTGGGCTCTGAGTAGCTGTTGAGAAACTAAGGGGTTGTCGCAAATTATCAAGCAGAAAATGAGGTTGCCCTTTCATATAAGCTGATGCTACAAGGCTGATTATTAAACTCTGATACTAGTTGCACTGGCTTCTATACTGCCATGTAGTAATTATCTGTATTAATTACTAATCAGCCTTATACCGTGACATTTATATTCTATTTGTACTGTATATTTTGAGTCGGTCTCTAAGCTCAGTAACTGAGCATGTGCAGTGAATCAGCAGAAAAGAAGATGGGGAGTACTGGGGCATCTTTGGAGGCACATATATTTACTGCTAAAGGGCTTTGGTTGTCTGGGACTGGCAGATGAGGCCAAAACATAATGTACAACATTTCTGATGTTGCTGAAAGAAAGGGGTGGCTTTTGGCTATTTTGTGGAGAAAGAAGCAACAGGTTTTGGTGGTAGGATTAATATGGTTAGAGAAGGAGAGAGTCTGGTCAAAGATGACCCCCAAGCAGCATGCTAAGTTAACAGGGTTAATGGTCTTGCCATCAATAGTAATGATAAAAGGAAAAGATGGGCTAGGTTTGGTTGGAAAAACCATGAGCTCAGTTTTAGCCAATTTGAGGAGGATTGAGAGGATTTGTTAGAACCAGAGGATCCTTAGAATTCAGCAACTGAACTTTAATTTGAAACTGGAGCAGTGCACTGGCATCATTACATATAATGCAGTTTGGTGTGTCGCAACTCATTTATAAGGTTTTTTGTTTAAGAACAACAACAGAGGGCAATATACTTAAACATTAGTTTGCAGGGCACTTGTTGGGGCATATTTATTATGCTGAAATTATGAAATTCGCTGGGAAAAAAAACAGTTGACATTTTACGCTGTTTTTATGCCATTTTTTACATGGCATGTGATGTGTGGTGTATTATCCTGCTTTTTTTTTTTTGCATAATAAATATTCCCCTTTGTGTATGAGCTGCTCTTGTGTTCTCATTCAGTGTTGCTCTGGAACCTACTACATGTCCAAACTTGCATGTCCAAAATAGTCTGTAGCATTTGCCTTTCTAGTGCCATGTTGAGTTTTACTAGATTATGCCATGTTTTGTGCAATCTTTTTATATGCTGGCAAATGAACAGTTGGTGTTTGTTTTAAAAAAAAGTTTTTAACATGAGTGCGTTTATTTTAAAGAAAGGAAGAAATGTTTAGTTTATTCATGCAATTGTTTGTCAGCTCCCATTTTGGTTCTTTTTTTTACATTTTATTAAACCCTGTCTGCATATCTGCATTTGCATAAACATGGATGCACTTAAAGGATTTTAATTTCACATACTTCTGAGCATCCTGATGAGCTAATAACTTCTTTCAATGCCTACAGAATGCAACGGCTAGATTCTAGCAGAACATAAAAACTTGACTCCCAACCAATTTTCAAGTCATTGCTGAAGTATCTTTTTCATTCTGTCCCTATGAATAATAGATTAAAGGGGAATTGTCACTATTAGAATGCAGTTGAATTTCAGACATAGGTTGTTTGGAGGGATTTTATTTTATTTCTAATTATTTCCTTGTATAGAAAAACCTGACTCACCGCCTGCAGGCAAGATATTAAAACTAAAGTAAAACAATGTCATTAAATATTATAAAAACAAATATTTACATATGTATAATATATATGTATGTCTAAAATCCTCAAATTTGTTATGTGATTAGATATTGATATTTGCCAATATGTTGTGATTTCTAAGAACTATACTACTGAAATACTTCTATGTAGTGGGTTATTGGAAAAGAATATGATTTCCATGGGGCACTATTCTGTATGAAGTCTGTATGTTTTACACATGTTTTAGTGGATTTCCCCAACCGGAGGCACTCTGCTTTCTCCATATACACCAACACAGACAGGCAGGTTAATTGTCTCTAGATTAAATATACACTAGTGATTGAGCATGTGTGCACTTGGTAAGGACCATAGATTGTAAGCTCCACTGGGTACTTTATATAGATGTGTGTTATAGCACAGATCATAACAGATATATGTATATTCCTAATAATAGATGCTAAGCTATTAGTTAGTTTAGAGAACTATTACAGGTATAGGTTATCCAGCATGCTCGGGATCGGGGGTTTTCTGGATGACGGATCTTTCCGTAATTTGGATCTTCATGCCTTAAATCTACTTGTTGAAAATTACATTTTCACATTAAATAAACCCAATAGGCTGGTTTTGCTTCCAATAAGGCTTAGTTACAGTATATCTTAGTTTGGATCAAGAACAAGGTACTGTTTAATTATTACAGAGAAAAAGGATATTGTTTTTAAAAATTTGGATTATTTGGATAAAATGGAGTCTATAGGAGGTGGCCTTTCTGTAATTCTGAGCTTTCTTTATAAAAGGTTTCCGGATAATGGATCCAATACCTTTATTATTATTGTTACTGAATGTCTTCAGAATTTTTTTCCATTGAGGGGAATGGGCTGGGACTAGTGTAGACAGAATACAGTTACTTGGCACAATCTATTGCCATATAGCATGGGAAATGTTGTAGTGGCCTTAAAGACGTTGGGAATGGTCACCTTAAAAATCATGGTATAGGGCCCAGTAACTTCTCGTTAGCACTGTGGCAACATCCAATATCCCCAGTAATGTACAGCAAATGCTTCCTCTCTCATGCTGAAAAATATTCAACTTCTGTAAAAAAAATATACTAATGGTTAGACTGCAAGCTCTTTTGGGTAGGGCCCTCTTCAACTTTGGTTACTGGCCGCTATGTATGTACTTCTGCATGTTCTTTGTATAAACCCATTTATTTTACAGCACTGTGGAATATGTTGGCACTCTAAAAATACATGTTAATAAAAATAATAATGGTTAGAGTATTTCCATTTCAATAGCATCGTTTGTTGGCAGGGTTGTATCTACGTCAATGTCAAGGCAAGAAAAATTCAAATCCAACTCAATATCCAGGACAAGGTCAGTGCAGATGGCAGATAAGACCAGTACTGAATGTTATGGAAGAAAACAAATAAACCAGTGTTTGTATCCAGGTAGATGAGAGCTTCAGTGCTTTGAAATGAAAATATCACTGAATTTCAAAGTAAAATTGGAGAATTGATTTAGGGTCTGAATATTTTTAAAAAACATTTTACAGTTGTACAACAGTATGTACAATATATGGCAGTTTTTTTTAAAATCCTAACAGTTTAATACATATGAAACTAAAACATAATTATATCATTAATATAAATTGTAAAGGTACTTAGAAGAGCACCCTGAAGAGCACCCTGAACCATTTTACATTCATTTTTTTTTAAATATTTTATTCTTTAACTTTCAGCCCAGCTATTATGATGACTATTGCTGATCCCCACGTTAGTAGAGAGCTGAGCTGAACTGCATGTGCAGCTTCTCTGTAAGTGAGGACAGACGCACCAACTTCTGTGTGAACAGTAACTTGGTTGCTTTATAGAACTCAGCATAAACACTTCAGCATAACATGTCTGCAACAGGAACTTTCATAGAACACACAGGAAGAGGAAAATCATACAAGGTTACAGGTCAAACATGACATCACATTGCTAAGCAACAACAGACCCTCCCTGCATTAAATTACATGCATGGAACAATCTCTGTCTGGTGTATTCCAATACCCCAAGTGATTCTCCCTTTAGAGGTAAAAATAGAAGCAACAACTATGACTGTACTTTTCTGCTTTGATAGTGCCTAATTTACGTTACAGCAATACCTAATCATAATATAGCCCTTTGTTTATCTAAGCCATACATTATGGGCCCTTTTTTTGTGTACCACTGCTTTCTGCAAGGCCAGATTTACTTCTAAAGCACCCCTAGGCCTCATGGTCTTCATGGCCCCCAGCCACCTGCCTTTGCATGCACACCTTTTGCTTTCATCAAATCTTTGGAGAGTTCTTTAGTACTCCTTAGAATGTGGCTGGCATGCCACCCTAGGCCAGGGCCTTTGTAGCTTTTGTTGCCTTGCCACAAATCCGGGCCTGGCATTCTGTAATTACTTTATATAATTACTGCTTCTGAACTTGATTACTTTTTGTAAAAACTCAATGGACTTGAAGAATCAAATTAAATTTACCCACTGGGCTCATATCCACGTTTTGTAAATATTGCTGAACGGTGTATGCTACTATTCATTGCACCCCTTGTTTTGTTTATTATGTTGTGCCAATGCGTCCTAAGCTAAAGGACCTGACTATCTTGTGGACTTATAGCTAGGGATGAGCAAACTTTTTTCCCTGTTAAGGTTTTGCAGCAAAACATGCCATGCATTTGCCAGGAAATGTTGCCATGCATTTTGCGTTACCAGTAAAAAAAGCAATCTTATGTGCGAGAAAAAATACAGAAAAATTATATTATTATGCAGTGTTTACCTTTATATCAACCAATTGGATTAGAGCACTTCCCAACCCTCACCTTCTTTTTAAATTATTTATGTGGTCTTTGTGAATCCTTGTGCTCACCTATCTCTTACTTTTTCTACACATTAAAGCTCCCCTAGCTGGGCTGGTGCACCTGGATCATCTTACTTAGGGGCCTATTTATTAAAGCTCAAATTTTTCTGGTTGAGGTTTTAAAGGGAATAAACTTTAATTTTTAGAGGCAAAAAATCCAAAAATACTCAAGCTTAAACCTGTCAAAATCATGTAGAAGTCAATGGCAGATGGTCCCATTACCAATGGGAACATGTTTTTTACCTTCAGGATTCTCGATAGTTACTGTAACAAACACTCACCTTGGTAGTCTAGGGGGTCACCTGCCTAGTGGTGTTCCCTCCTTGGCTGTCAGCGATGCTCTGCCTTAGGGTGCGCGCGGCAAGCACTTCCTGGTTTTCGGTGTGCAATGACGCTGGCGTGATTACGTCATCACGCAATGGCGCAAGATTTAAATGTATTTAAGGGGAATTTAGTGTACAAATCCTTGCTTCTATTCATAGTTTCCTGGGTGCGTTTGTTGTGTATTCTGATTCCAGTTTTGACCCTTGCCTGCCTGACTACTCTGACTTCTGTGATCCTGACCCTTGCCTGCTATCTGATTATTGTGAAATCCATTATTTGACCCTTACCTGTCTGACCATTCTGATTGATCCCCCCGGTTTTTGACCTTTGCCTATCCGACCTTGATTGAACTCTGCCTGAATCTGCCTGTCTGACCACGCTTTTTGCCTACTCCTTGAACTGTGATCTTCTGCCCAAAGACTTTTCTAACGATCGTGCCCCTCCGCTCGTCCAGGACCCTCACTTGGCTCCTCTCTTTATAAGACCTGACGGCACCCAATTAGCCGAGGGCTCCTCCCGGCTGTTAAAGGCAGAAACAAGAGCAGAGACCAGGGAGCCTAGCATTGGTTCTGGATTCTGGGTGCCGTTGATGACAGGCTGTTTGCCCTGGTTTTCCTGCAATAATTGGAGTTGTCGCAGAGGCAATTTTCGGGGCATCAATTTCAAAAAGACTTTTTCTCGCACAGATATTTTAGAGACGTTTTAATGGTAAATTCAGGTTTGGGAGTTTGATCAATTTTCGTCGAGTTTTGAAAAATACCCCTCTTAGTGTTTGTCTTTCATAATTTTGTATTATTTTTCAAAATTATTGCTGCCAATGTCCCATAACTTTGGCACAGTACCAGTTTTATTCAATGCCTAAATGGACTTATATTTCCAGTAGACATGTCATTAACTAATGGTTACTGAAGTTACTGAATAAACCCGTAATTTTTTAAACCAGACAAGTGAAGAGTTTAACAGTAAAAGATTTGTTTATTTCTAATTGTATTATGGTTGTTAAAGAGAATAGTAATAGATCTTCATAAATTGATTCATCTTATAATTGTTATTGAAGGTTATCAGCTTCTGTTGCAAACAATAAAAACAATAAGTGCCATTTGTTTCTCAAGAGGCAATTCAATTCCTTTGCACACCAACAAAGAGACTAGTTTGAAAGACATCACTTTTCTGAGTATAAATACATACATATAATAAATACATGGAAACATGCAATGGAAGGAAGATGGAAACAAAATCATGTCTCATAATACTCTATTTCTCCCAAGCTTTTATGGGTTTGCTTTAAACAGTGAACTGATTTTATGTCTTGTTAAAATGTTTTGAATTCTGATTTTTAGAAACAAGTTTAGTGTTTGATTCCCTATCCATTTGTTATGCTGCAACAATTTACATGATAGAGAACTCTTCCCAATGCATTTGCATTAATGTGGCATAAATCAGAACGTTGTGCCTGGCTTAGCAAGAAAATATTATTGCAAAGTATAGATAAAGTTAATTCTCACTTGATTCCTTCAGCTTTGTGTATGTTTCAAATTCATATCATTCATGCAGAAGAACAAGTGACTGGATGAGCTCACAGAAGTACCACAGTAATAATCCTGCAAGTGCTCCCAGCTGACTTCAAGATGCTTTTAAGCAACTTCAGATTCCAAACATTCTGCCCCATTTCCTCGTGCCCATAACCAACACTAGTTCCTTTATATATTTGGGAATCTAGCCAGGCCTTTACCGATAGTTGTTTTCTTCTTTGTTGTATATTGGAGCCTTTGGTAACAGTTGTGGTCACACCTTGAATTACACTTCTACCCATATCATAAAGTTTAGATCATTCACATTATCTGTGGCTTTGCTGATAACACTGTGGTAACATTAAATCAATAAGATATGATGTCAAAGTCAAAATAGCCCAGGGTAATTTCATCTCAATTTACAGTAGATCGATAAACTTTGCTCATTGCCCAGTGCAGAGGAATATCTCAGGAGATCACTATTTACAGTAACTGTCATAATAGCAATCTATAAAAACTAATTATTGTGATTTTCTTTTTTCATTTTGTTCAGCTGTATCTAAATCATGTCTGTGGAGGCCACGGCAGCAGTCATGGTGTGCACAGTAAATTCCTCTTCTTCTTCTAATGTCTTTAAAGTTTATAAAGATTTATTTTAAAGGACATTCATTGATTGCAGACAGCATATTATGTAACCATAATCAATTGGCCTTATTTAATACCATAAAGAAAATAGGCTTGTATCTTAACAAACAGTTTTATTAAAGGCATTTGCTTGACACAGCGCGTTACTGTTTTATAAACAGGGGAAATTGACTTCCATGTTACAGGGACAGAATTTGATCATATCATACCACCTTGTTATGGTACCCACTGCCTTCTTATGTTGTCACCAGAAGTCTGATATTATTTACAGCCATATTTAAAGAGGAACTTTGGCTTCCAAACCAAAATTTGATAAAGAGGCCCACATAACACAATGTGGGATTTGGAGGATGCAGGCTAAGGACAGATGGCTGCTGATACAAAGTAACAGTAGTCAGCCAGCTCAGCAAAGTAGTTAGACAGATCAGAAGGAGATCAAGGGGCTAAGCTTAGGGAACTGTTCCAACCCATTATAAATCATGAAAAAAGTCTGCATATTTTTTCAATTGATGTATATTGCAAAGTTGCTTGATATTATGTTTACTTTTCAAAAAGCTTAAAGGGATACTGTCATGGGAAAAAAACATTTTTTCAAAATTAATCAGTTAATAGTGCTGCTCCAGCAGAATTCCGCACTGAAATCCATTTCTCAAAAGAGCAAACAGATTTTTTTATATTTAATTTTGATCTGACATGGGGCTAGACATATTGTCAATTTCCCAGGCCAGCTGCCCCAAGTCATGTGACTTGTGCTCTGATAAACTTCAATCACTCTTTACTGCTGCACTGCAAGTTAGTGTGATATCACCCCCTCCCTTTTTCCCCCCAGCAGCCAAACAAAAGAACAATGGGAAGGTAAGCAGATAGCAGCTCCCTAACACAAGATAACAGCTGCCTGGTAGATCTAAGAACAACACTCAATAGTAAAAACCCATGTCCCACTGAGACACATTCAGTTACATTGAGAAGGAAAAACAGCAGCCTGCCAGAAAGCATTTCTCTCCTAAAATGCAGGCACAAGTCACATGACCAGGGGCAGCTGGGAAATTGACAAAATGTCTAGCCCCATGTCAGATTTCAAAACTGAATATAAAAAAATCTGTTTGTTCTTTTGAGAAATGGATTTCAGTGCAGAATTCTGCTGGAGTAGCACTATTAACTGATGCGTTTTGAAAAAAACATGTTTTCCGATGACATGATCCCTTTAAATATCCCAGCCCACCATTTTATTATATTGTTGTTTAATGTTTTACTGCCATTTTTTTATTAGATAATATAAATGTAAAGCTCATATATAAAAAATCCTAAAATCTAAAGGTGATTACACGTAAACTGATTTTCTTTTTTGGCTGAATGGTAGAAAATTGAACCATCTTGTCACAAATGTGAGTGGATGTAGTTCACTGACAGACAACTGAAGTAGGAGGGAGGCACTCCTTCTGTTATTTCCACTGATGTTACCTGCAAACCTTATTTAGATACATAGTGTGCAGTCCAAAGATATTAGAATACAAACTGTCTCCTGAAGTACAGGTATAGACACAATGATCAGTCCAAAATCTGTCAAACTGATAATGTTGCTCTACATATGGAAACTTGAGGCTAAAAACATATGTAGATACAATGTATAACCAATGTCACATAGTTGAAATGAATGTACTGCCCGTTACTCTTGGGCCACCAATGCATAAACTGCCATGAGTCATTTCCAGTGACAGTTATTGATTTTGAATGTCCTTCCTGGGAGTTTCTGTCTTTGCTTTTTAAGACAACACAGAAGGATTTCAAAGATCTTGTGTCCAGAACCAGTTCTCAGTGTCTTTTATTACACTTTAACCAACAACTTTTAAGACTGGGTTGTTAAAAATTTGCAACATTATAACAATAAACATTAATCATGTGATTCGTACCATGTATATAACATTGCAACTATTGCACTGTGCAATGGCCTAAATTTAAGTCCCTAGAGTAATTTTAAATGTCGGCAACTATGAAACACCCTGTCAATCCATTGGTATGTTATTGGCAACTGTACCTGTCAGTCAGCAAATTGGGTTTGTGAAAACAAAATGATATGCAAATTTTATGTTAATTATAATATTTAGTTATAAAGGGATGTTAAGCATAAAGCAATTCATTAAGCAGTGAGAAGGCTGATAATTAATCCCAGTGAGTACCTCTATCCAATAGACAGAAACGTTGTTGCACAAGACAAAAAAACTAGTATATGTCATAAATAAGTCTTTGCACTCATCCTTTGAGCATAGCCATTGCATGTATTTTGTTATAATCAGATTTTATTCATATCCAGAGATAAATTGTCTCTGCCATAGCTAATTAGTTTCTACTAAAAAAAAAGCATTAATAATGCTTTAATAATGCCAAGCAATTTTTTATTGATGTAAAACCTTATTTGTGTTCCAGATTTGCAGTGACTGGGTCGGAGGTTGTTAAGTAGGGAGAGTATTATGCCTTTAATCTGTGCCCCAATAACAATACATGACACATTTTCCAGAAGATTAGAAGGGTGCTTTACGCATGTACATTGTGTTCTGCGACATGTCATTAAAGCGCACTGTCTCTGCACTACAAAGATGAAAAGATATATCTAGCATAAAATATTGTATTAATAACACACAATTATCTTCAATAGAATTTCAGCAACACAAACATCTGCCACAGAAAAACTCATATGATAATAACTAAACAACTTGCTGAAAGAATTATAGCCAAGAAAACAACTTCTCTGTAAAATGATTAGGCATGATTTGGCACACACAAAATACAAGGCTACCATTCATATTACCATAGCATAATTAATCAGCTATATTTCCCATTTATTGCCAACATGATGTAAAACAAAAGAGAGAATTCACAATACAGGTGTACATTTTGCTGCAAATTAGAACCCCATAGCATGTTGGCTTAATTAGACTAAATTTGTGTGTACACATTTGGAACATTTATGGCCATTTTGTCTGGTTTAAAAACCATACTGGCCTACGAATAGTGCAGTATATTGACAGAAGATATGATGAAGAGGAGCAGCATCTTATATGGTCCCTGGTATCTGTCTGCTTGGCCTGAAGGATGGTTGGTAGGGTACCATATCAGACCCCTTACTATAGTCTATTGCATTTCTGTTTCCAGCAGGATTGTGGGGTTTGTCACCAGAAATTCTACACTTATAGATAAATCTTTTAAAGCCTTTAAAAGTACTATGCAGACTTATGCACACAAGTCCCTTGTTTACTAGATTATTGTAAAGCAACAGGTACATTAATAAATTAAGTTGTTCCTGCCGATGAGGTTGATGAAGCATGCCTCCCTGACAAAGTGAGGATTCACCACCCAAAATGTTGAATAACCTTGTATAGGAAGGTATAAAACCTAAATCTACATCAATCGTTTTAGTTTACTCGCATGGAACTGGTGTTTTCATTTGGTGAAAAATCAAAATATAAAAGCAAATAATTATTCTTATTGGAAAATATATTTTACATAAAACGTATTTAAGGACTGCAAACAAAAATTTGTGTTTGCCCTCTATATGCTAATAAGGCATCACACTTGCTTCCTCTTGTTTGTGTGGGTTAGTAAAGATGGGACATCTGTTTCTTGGATTGTTACAGCTTTTGTTATTAATAATCAAAAACTGCACAAGGTAGGCTTTACCTTACCTCACATACCATAGAATTTAGATTTAGAATGATAGCCTTGACATAATGTTTTGTAGTTTTGAAAAACGGTCCGCACACACCAATATTGCAGTCGGGGATTGTGCCCCTTTTATTAATGCCACCAACAATCAACGTTTCGGGGGGAACACAGCCTCCCTTCTTCAGGATAAATTCACAAAGTGCACAGTGCTATATTTTTATACCCTTAGCTCCTCCCATCTCATCTGTGTAACATCTCATTAGTGCCATTTATGCAATTAACTCATTAAGTTCATTCAAGTCCAATGCATATCAGTATAAATCATGTTTTAAATGATGTTGTAAATAAACATATATTTCTTCAATTAATAAAAAACATTTTGTACTCACTGCCCCTGGTTGTGTTTACTTTAGCTCAAATATTTGGAATATCTTAACACTTGACATAATAACATTTTCCATTTATTATATATATGAACTATGGGTCCATCACTGTCAGCGATACATACAGTATATAGAAGGTAAAAATGCATGCTGTTTGAATACCCAGCGGTACTGCTAAAAGCTGTTTACATTCAAACACAAGATGAAAGATGATAGATGAATGTTTGGACTGACTCTGAAGATATACTATAAATAGAGTAGAAATACTGTAGTCATCATAAATGCTTCACCTCCTGACTCACAGCATGTACAGTGTCATCCTTCATTCCTACCAACATGCAGAGCTGCAGATACATATATCTTTTGAGCGTATGGCTAGTTACTGAAAGAGATCAGGGGGACTTAAATGATAAGGGGGTTATTTACTAAAATCCAAAAATGTCTCACTATTTTCTTTAAACCACTTAGACCAAACTCCAGTGCACATTTTTGCCGTAGTTTTCAGTATATTTAAAAAAAATCTGGCGTGGAAAAAGACTCAATAAAATAGTGGGAACATTTTTCCGGATTAATACCCACAAATGGCACCCACTCAATAAAATAGTGGAAAAATCTCAATGTATGATTTTTTCAGATTTGACGTCTGAAAACTCAAATTTTTCCAGATTATCGCCCTAAAACCACAAATTAATCGGATTATTGTACAAAACCCAGTGCAGATCATTTCAATTGTAAATGGGACTTTGACTTTTACATGACCTCGCCAGGTTTGAGGTTTTTTTCTATAAAAAAAATATTTTTTTCCCTTTCAAATTCAGACCAGGAAAAAACAGACTTTAGTTAATAACCCTTAAATATAATGTATCATAATAAAAAATGCATTGCTTAATTGCATCTTGATTTTCACTTGTAGAAATAAAATATATTTTTTATTGTAAATTCCCAATCACAATAAGTTATACTTTTGATATCCAAATAAATCCTACACAATCATAATATGCACATATAATAACACATTTTATATTTGTCATGGGTGCCTGAGTGACTTGAAGTTATTTTGTTAGTAATACAGGTGTGGGATCTTGTATCCAGAATGCTCGGGACACAGGGTTTTCCAGATAAGGGATTTTTTTGTAATTTGGATCTTCATATCATAAGTCTACTAGAAAATCAAGTAAACATGAAATAAATGCAATAGGTTGCTTTTGCTTCCAATAAGGATTCATTATATCTTAGTTTGTTTTAACTACAAGGTACTGTTTTATTATAACAGAGAAAAAGGAAATATTAATTTTAAAAATTGGATTATTTGGCTAAAAGTGAGTCTATGGGAGACAGCCTTTCCGTAATTCAGAACTTTATTGATAATGGATTTCCAGATAAAGTATCCCATATCTGTACACTGTACAGGTTTTCAATTGAGGAACTAGGGCGCAAATTCACTAAGCGGCGAACGCTAGCGTTAATTCGCTAGCGTTTGGCATTTTCGTTACTGCGCAAATTCACTAACGAACGCTGGCGGTAGTTTCGCTAGTGTTACTTCGCACCCTTACGCCAGGCGAATTTTCGCTAGCGACGTAACTATGCAAATTCACTAACTTGCGCAGTGTACTGAACGCTACCTTTTACGATAGACTTCCTTCGCCACCTCAGACCTGGCGAAGCGCAATAGAGTAGATTGTTTCAAAAACAGTCAAATTTTTTTCTAAGTCCCAAAAAACGCTGGCGTGTTTTCTACATGATGGGTGATAGGCTGAAAAAGATCGAAAATATTTTTGGGGCTCCCCTCCTTTCCCCCTACATTTCCTGACTCATGGCAACTTACCTAGACAGTGGGCACATGTGTAGGGCAAAATTAAATTTTTATTTGCTGATTTGAAGGTTTTCTAGGCATTTGAAGTGGTGATACGTGTTCCTCCATTGAAATTTGAATTTCTCGCCGTATGTAAAGGAACCATCGCTAGCAAAACTTCGCTTCGCTTCGCGAATTAACGCTGGCGCAACTTCGAAAACTTACGCTACCCCTGTGCGCAACTTCGGATTTTAGTGAATTTGCGGAGCGCTGGCGAAAATACGCCTGGCGAAGTGCGGCGGCGCAACTTCGCATCTTAGTGAATTTGCCCCTAAGAGAGAGAGAGAAAGCCAGGTTTTGGCAATGAGTTGTTTAGCAGCTTTAAACCTAAAAGTAATCAATTTATGAGAGTTATGGTTATTATTTGGCATCCATTCTTTAGCAAGGCCTGCCAGGGATCTTTCCTCAAATGTACATGGGTAACATATTCTATTAAGCCAAAGACTCTGAACCAAAACTTTTGGACAAAGGGGCAGTGCCACAACCTCCTTTTCTTATTTCCAAAAATAGAGAGGGATGAGCTGGGAACATTCTGTGTAAGCATGCAGGTACTAGCTTTAAACAGGTCACTATAGGAGGTTTCTACCTGACCCAAATTATTGAACATTTCCTTCCCATGTACTTGTGAAGAAGGGCCATTCTGTAATTTGGAGCATATCTATATGTGTGCAAAATTAACCAGGTTAGTGCATCCATACCTTTTAGTAGATAATACATAATTGTATGATGTCAGAGTTTATTGTGCGCTCACAGAATACCTTTGCTCAGCATACGGCTTGCCTTGGCAAGTCTGATCTACAGCACCACATGTGTATAAGACCAAACTTGTTCTATAGGGAGCATATTTCAACTTGTTTTGACAAGTCAAACAATACCACAGCTATTGTTTACTATTTACACTGTGAATATTGTGTATTTATAGTTACCAAGTCTAATGTGTTCCTGCCTGGTTATCTTTAGTGTAGAAGTTCTTTGTAGAAAACAGCATATGCATTCCCAGTTCTTACTGACAAGTATATATGTGAAGTGAATACTTTTTTTACATTTATTTTTGTATTTCTTGGCCATAAATGTTCTATTTTTATAAGAGAAAGGGTTTCATTTGTAGGTTTTGTAGGGAATGTGAAGAATGTAACAAAACCTTCAACTTGGTAACCCTATATATTAGGAAGCCTCTTGGTGTCCCTTGGGGCAAGGTCAAGAACAGACATAAAATCCCACAGAACTGGAACCTCAGATGTATGTCTTACACTTCTTTAGCTGAGCCTTTGAACACTTAGTTTGAACACTGTTAGATCCCTTCTCATAACTTATGCACGAGTTAGCATTACACAGGAATGTAAATGAATGTTTTTCAGGCCAGGTTCTTGAATATGGTACAAGTATTTACCAATATATACTCTATGGAGTTCATTTACTAACTGAATTTCTATTTTGTTCCACAAAATTTTTTCAATATTTCTTAAAAGCTCTAAAAATTCAAGATTTATTGAGTGTAAAAAACACAAAAACCTCTAATCCAAAACGCTGTCAAGTAAAAGTTGTTGAGGTCCTATAGAAGTCAATGGTAACTGCAAAACCATGGCCTGGTGCAGACACATGTGATGGAATTTAGTGCAGTAAAGCTATAGTTTGCATTTCAGTGCAGAAATCCGGAACATTTGTCTGCCACATAGGTGGAAGCAAAGAAGATGCCAGTGTTGGGGGTGATTTTTGGTCTTTGTATAATGTAACCAATAAATGGTAATGAACAGTTAATAGCTTCCTGGAGTATTGGTTTGGCCCCTGTGATTCATGAAGAGACGTGCACAACTTATTTACAAAGCCCCATGCTCGTTCCTTTGATTTTTCTCTCTGTTTTGGAAGTAAAATCGCTTTCATTGCTAGAACATTGCATCTCTGCATGAAAACTAATGATGGATTCTGTAAGATATTTTATAGAAAACTTAATGCCAGCAGTGGCACCAATAAAAATGCATCTCGCAGTGCATCATTGTTTTGCATTCATCCATGCATAGGTTTTTTTTTGGATGTACTGTATGTCCAGCTGAGGCAAGATATACTCAGACTCTCATATCAACTCTCCTACATTTTTCAGGAGTCAATTGTATTTAAACCCACCTATGGGGGTGGTTGATGTCTCTGTATGCTGGGAGTTTTACCCCTTTGTGCACATAAATATGAAATCCTTATTGGGCACAGATGATCTCCCAAATCACATTTACAAGTTTACAAAATCTTCAATATAAATTATGCTACAGGACATAAAAAACACTAATTCGGGTACTGTAAAATGTAATTAAAAAATATTTATGCAGTTAAAAATACACTTACATCTGAGCAAAATTAAACCTAATATCACATGAAAACAACCAGGTCTCAAACTCTCCACTCCCAGCATTCAGTGGATCATTATCCAGCAGCTTCTACTA
This sequence comes from Xenopus petersii, assembly GCA_038501925.1. Classification (NCBI taxonomy): domain Eukaryota; kingdom Metazoa; phylum Chordata; class Amphibia; order Anura; family Pipidae; genus Xenopus; species Xenopus petersii. The sequence goes on from CM076677.1 coordinate 42,400,341, forward strand.
TGCAGTATGGTTCCTGGTGGGGGCACACACTGGTGTAATTTTTATGTGCTGTAGTATAATAATTTGTAAAAGCTGCTTCTACCTGTAAGTCTGTCAGGCAGGCGTAAGTACAGGACTCCATTGCAGTCTGTACCTAATGCAGCTCCCTAACTTGTGTCTATTGCCCCCCCCACAAGTCTCATGAATAAAATGTTTTTGGATGTAGGCAACACTGTATTTAGGGGGAGACACAGGTCTGGAATACAGAGACTGAAGACAATTTTCAAGGTGCATGGTGCAAAAAAACATGGCAAATTGAGCTTTGCAGAAAACAAAGAAGGATCGGCACACAGGCATTCAATTTGCAGTGTTACCTGCTCGTTTATTGCGTGGACTGCAACGTTTCGGGGTCACGCCCCTTTGTCAAGCATTCCTCTGGGATTGAGCACCAGGCTAATCTGCTGAAGGGTGTGCGTCGGTTCTCTCCATCTTGGTGAGTTAAATTGAGCTTTGCACCCTGCCCTGCATGTAATAAGTGACTCCTATGGTCTTCTACAGCTGCCTGATGCATAGTAAGCATGTGGAGTGCATGCACACACCAAAAATTTCTGGACAGCACACTCTTCGGTTCACGTCAAGGAATCGCTTGGTCATCAAATCGTTGGTAAAAAACTTGAATTCTATTAAATATTAAACATCTTTAACAAACTGTTAAGCCCTGTGCCATGAGGTCTGACGCCTTTCATGTCACTGCACTTCATCAGAATTTAAATAATGAAATAAACGAACTAATTAATTGTAATAAGAGTTTACCGTAGGACTTACAGGCTAACCTTTGGAACCCCAGTAGTACTGCTGAATATTCTTTTTTGTGATATAGTTTCTATGTGGAGTGCATGGACACCAAAGAAATGGTTCAGTAAGGACAGAAATATGGAAAACTGGTCTTTAATTATGTCTTTAAGTGTGATGATGTACCCAATCTGGAAAAGTTTGTCCAAGGTATAATATTTGTAGCCTAACCCTTAATTGAGCATTAATAATTGTCAACAGAGAATCTTTATTGGATTCATTAGTCCCTACACTATTATACTGTCACTCTGTTCTGTGCTTATACACAATCATTTGAAACATTTAAGTGCACAAAGGGGTTTAGCTCACCCCTCAGCAATATTTGTCCCTTATCAACAACTGAATATCTTGAACACTGGTAAGAAGCTGATTATTTTTATTTAAACATATGAACTCAAGTATATCTCAAGTTTATAAAATGCAATGGAATACTGAAACAGAACAGAATCGTTAAAGAATCTGTAATTAGGTGCAGAGCTCCTGGATTGTATGAAAGACTTATCTGGCTCAGCAGGTTTAGGCCAATACTGTTAAACACACATTGAAATGTTACCTGAGAAAGGAAAAACGTTCTGCCTGTGCTAAAATGTTAGAATCTGACCTTCACAGCAACTTGATATTGACCCATATAGCTGAAAGGATGTGCTGTGAGAGTGTGTGTGATTTTTTTTTCACTAAATAGTCTTTTCTAAATAAATTTAGTTTTCCACATTCCAGAAATGTGCCTTTGTAGCTACATTTTAATATGCTATGACAGCCTTGTTCTTATGAGCCCCTTATTAAACTGCAGGTATCATATCTTTGTGTAATTTTATCTTTTGAACATGAAATGGAAAGCACCAAAAATACTTTCAGAAAAAATTCCCATATGTCTGTGTAGTATAGGGGACCTTTCAAAACTGCTTTTAATAGCTAGGGGTTATGATTCAGCTGGTATCTTAAACTAAAAAAGCTGAATAAGTAAGATAATTGGTAATTTGAGTATCTCGTTATGGATAATTAATTGATGGTGCACACACAGCCATTTAAAGCATATAGATAACGTGTTGTGAGTCACATATATAATGCCAAGTAATAGAAAAATGCTTTTCCGAATGGGGAATGTAAAAACAGTAGTAGTAATGATACTTGAGTGCATCTTCAAAAGAAATGCATACAAACTATATTATAATGAGCACTAGAAGCCTTTTAGGAGAGATTTGTTGTGATTCCTTAAATGTGTCAATATCTTGGCAAGCCTTCTGTAATAACGGTCAATATTAATATATGATAATGTAGTGACCCTGAGGTTTAGGTATGTTTTACTCAGGCAGTTTCCCCTGTATTTGGACACCAAAGAGGTCCTTTGATTCACCCAGGCAGCTATGTCCCTTATCCTGGGTCCATTGTAGTTTAAGGCTTGCCCAGTAGGTGTTTAAAATTTTAAAAGGTAGAACACACGTGTTCTCAAGGCTCTCTTCCTGGATCCCACCTTATGGGGAGTTAGGTACAGGAGTGGGTCTGAGTAGGTTACAGACCCAAGTTAGGGAAAGTATATTTAGTGGTGGGAGTTTTGTTATAGTCACTCTAGGACTGAAAGATACTGGCAGATTATTTTAGCAAGCAGCATTCTGTCTCCAACAAGGAGAGTAGTTGGGGTTTGCACCCTTGCAGTGATCAAGCGCCAGACAGGGACATGAGTGGGTGAGCTCAGGAGCAGGGAAAGTGCCAAGGAGCAAGATGCTCCGTGGGATCCCTAGTGCTGGGGAGTATCACCAAGACAGGCTGCAATACCCCCTGAGAGGGATCTACTCGTAATATCAGAAAGTGTGAAGGTTTTCCACTGATTGCTCTGATTGTATTTGGAGAGCTACATTGCCTGACTGCTGTGAGCCATATCATCTACCATTGTCCAATAAAGAAGCTATCCGTTTGAAGCAATTCACCTGGACTGCTGTTACTCTAAGGGTAAGGTCACACTGAGCTTTTGGGAAGATTTAGTCGCCTCGTCTCACTCGCAAGAGTGAGGGAAGGCGTTCGGGGAGATTGGTCGCTGCAAAGACGAGGCGATTAGTCACCAGGCGACTAAATCTCCCGAAACGCTAAGTGTGATCTTACCCTTAGCCTGATCAATCTGTGCACCAGGAGCCACCTGAGGGTAAGGTGCTTAAAGGGGCCACTACACACTGCTGGGAGTTGCCCACAGCATAAGGTTATCTGGCAAGTCACACTGCTCACACACTTCTCACTTATATTCTACTTAAGTTGGGTTATATTCTCCATTTACGAAGAAACCATTGTTATATTTTCAATGTTTTGTGAGATAGCATAATGAAAAATGTCAGGATAAATATCAGTAGACATTGCAAAAGATGACATTTCCTTTGGTTATCAGATTTTTAATTGCTCCAAGCTCAATACAGTTTAACCAAGATTAAAAGATTCTCCAGGGGACCAAAAAAATTAAATCCTTGAAAACTTTAAATCGGGGTATGTATAATCAGGGGTTTTCTGTAAAAATTTTGTAAATTGTAAAAAAAATTTAAAAAAAAAGAGTTCAAATGCAGGGAAAGTAATATTCACAGGGGACAAACAGGGATTTTTAAGTAAGATTGGCCAAAAGTATGATGTAACATGTGGGGAAACAGTCTTAAAATACAGGAAATGCTTCCGCTACACTCATTACTGTAAAAAAATTTAAAATCTGGGAAACCATAGAATAAGAGAACGTAAAATAGCAGTTGACTGTTCTATTTTTCTCCAGTCTGCTAGCCCTAAGTACAATGAAGTATTTTTGTAAATTAATTTTTCATTAATTCAGTTCAAAAAGCACAGCACACCATTATATTGTAACTGTATGCAGAGCAGATTTAGATTAATAAAATCATTTCCTTTTTTCTGCCTATAAATGCATGTTTGTGCTTGACTAAAATTAAATGTGTTATTGTCATGCATTATTAATGAATGTGTCCTTTCCACTTGCTATAGAAATGGCAGTTGTTCATAGGAATAACAGAAGGTGCTTGATGATTAATATGCTACTAGTGTGGCACTGTAAGGCAGTGATAACCAGGCATTACTGGAAGCAACGCTCAAAATTAGGTCAACAGATTTATATAACCCAATAGGGCAACAATTTTAATTTAAAAGCACATATATATATATATATATATATATATATATATATATATATATATATATATATATATGTATATATATATATTTATATATATATATATATATTTATATATATGTATTTAGAGAGAGAGAGAGGGATGTGTATTTGTGACATAAAATGCAATTGTTACATACAAACTGTCCCTTTGCATACAATAAGGTACTTATTCGATATAACAACATTCTATATTTAAGTAAATATTTAAGAAAAGAGAGTATAATATTACAGACAGAACATCTACAGGTTCTACACTTGCGAAGAATCAATTCCTAATTCTATTCCTTTGTCAATTAATATGTCCCAATTTTAACTGCAGTTAGGTTAAAGCAGTCTTTTCTAACTCTTTTCCTCAGATCATGTCATCTTGTCATCTACACCTTCCTGGAGAATTGACCTTGAATAAACAATTTGTACTTATCAATTATGTCATCTCTAAGGCAATTCTCTTTTTTTATAGAAACAAATTCAATTTGCCAAGCTTTTTTTAGCTGAAACCACCACATATTTTGCTCAAGAGCCCAGTGTTCTGTCAGCCTTTGCCAGGGTAATAATGCAGAGGGCTATTTTGACACTTTGTTAACTACATTTTTAATAGCCCAATATGTTCAAAGTTGTCTTACTTTACCTTGTATGTGAAGTGCACCCCCAGTACACCAGCGATTACCAGTGCACATATAATCCCCTTGCATATTGACTAACAAGATAGAGGTGGGAGGTAGGAAATTGCAAAGTGGACATTTCACAAATTTAAAGGGGTACTGTCATGAGGAAACTAAAAATGCATTAGTTAATAGTGCCTCCTGGTAGATATAAATATAACACTCAATAGTAAAAATCCATGTCCCACTGAGACACCTTCAGTTACATCGAGTAGGAGAAACAATAGCATGCATGAAAGCAGTTCCATCCTGAACTGCTGGCTCATTCTGAAAGCACATGACCAGGCAAAATGACCTGAGAGGGCTGCCTACACACCAATATTACAACTAAAAAAATACACTTGCTGGTTCAGGAATGAAATGTTGCACGGTAGAGTGAATTATTTGCAGTATAAACAGTGTAATTTAGAAATAAAAACTACACCATCAAAATCATGACAGAAACCCTTTAAGAAAATTTGTAAGCTCTTTGTTCAATGTTTAACGATTGTAGTCTAGAACTTCTTTACCTTCATTAGGCAAAATGCTGTTTTTGGGTTGTGCAAGCAAATCAATTAATAAACAATCAATATTAACTGCTCTAGTGCAGTTAGAATAATGGAAACAGACTGGTTGCCATGAGTTACTTGGGATTTGCTCATTACACTTGTGCAGAGGCAAGCATTCAGTGAGGGGGACCTAGGTGATGATGTTTACATGTATATTTATGTAAATTTGGTTCTTCTTATGATCTCATGTGCCAATCACCAGCTCAGTCAGCAGCAGCAGCAGTACAGATAAAACATTAGGCCGAATTTAAAAAGTCGGTGAGATTTTAAAGAAGTCTGGTTTAGGCACAAGGATCACAGTAAATACAAGCAGGGAGTGAATAGCTCCCTAAGTTGATGTGAAAGGGAGCATTTAAGGTTATGACCATGTACTGCCCCCTAGCCTGAACCTCATAAATACATTGCTACTGAGTAAAGGCAGTGCTGCATCTTGATAAAGACTAAAATGTTCTTTTTGGAAGCACTTTGTATCCTGCTGCCAACACTTCAAGGCAAACAATTTGTATCATATAGAAAACACCCAGCGCCACCAGTGTTAATGCCAGTTGTTCAGTCCAGTGTACCACCAAGTACCCGAAAGGTGCTAAGAACAAGGATGACATAGTGCAGAATCCTCTGGCATACATAACTTTGTGATGTGTTTTTGAGTACTTATGGGTACTGATGGAAGAGTTTTATAAAAGGATTGCATCCCCTGATGCTTGAGAGCCTACAAAAAAATGATAGGGGTCACATACTTACTACACTGCAGGGTGCAACGCACAATTTCAGACACAATCACAATACACAATGCAGTGTATTTTCCAATCAGGAAAGTGTCTAAAGCATTTTTTTTTGCTTTATTCTCCTAGTCTTTTATCTCTACTTACTATACTCTATTCTTCCATTATTAAGCCCTTTAAATAAATAGAGAATGACCATGAAATAGGCCAAAAGGTAGAAAGCATGAAGGCCCACTGACACCTGGGCCCACTGGGAGTTTTCCTGGTCACCCGCTGGGCCAGTCCGACACTGTCTGTACCGAAGTGCATAATGAAGGTGCCTAGGATATTTTGGAAGGGAAACCAGATGGAAGTGGGCAGCAAAGATGACCTGCCTCTAAGGATTGGACTCAAGGAATTGTAACCCAGGGGTTCACTGCAACTTTCCTTTTTCGGTTTCCAGTTTTGACATGATAGTGACATGAGCACCCATCTGCAACTGCACTGTAAAATCCTAGAGCTATTGTCTGGTTTGAAGGTAGTGATATATCCAGGGTTCCACTGCAAAACTAAGTGCAACTACACTGTGGTGTTTATACAAATGCCCTGCAGGTGTCACTGTGCACATGAGTTATACTGTGTATACATAGTACTATCAATACTGCTTACGAGTGATAGAGTTGGAAGTTACTGTTGTGTAATGGCTGCATGAGTCTGCTAATAAAGCACTGTTATACTCTACTAATCCTTGGCTACCAAAACATAACATACACAAACTTCATAACAAATGCCCAGGTGCAGCTATACTGAAATGAAAGAAGGAAATGTTGACAGAAGTACATTAATGAATGGGTACACAAGAATTTTATCCCTTTTTCAAAAATTTGCATGATTTGTTGAGAATAACTTTACCCCATGAGCTATAAAAATGTAAACTATGGCGGTTATATAATACAGATAAGGGACCTGTTATCCAGAATGCTTGGGACCTGGAGTTTTCCAGGTTTACAAATCTTTCCATAATTTGGATCTTCAACCCTTAAAGGGATTCTGTCATGATTGTTATGGTGCAGTTTTTATTAAGTTACACTGCAAATATTTCACTCTACCATGTAATATTTCATTCCTAACCAACATGTATATTTTTTTTTTTGTGGAAATATTGGTGTGTAGGCAGCCATCTCAGGTCATTTTGCCTGGTCATGTGCTTTCAGAAAGAGCAAGCACTTCATGATGGAACTGCTTTCAGACAGGCTATTGTTTCTACTCCTACTAGAGTGCTGCTCTTGTATCTACCAGGGAGCTGTTATCTTGTGTCAGAGAGCCGTTACCTTGTTACCTCCAATTGTTTTGTTGATAGGCTGCTGGGGGGGATAGGAGGGGTGATATCACTCCAACTTGCAGAACAGCAGTGAAGAGAGAGTGACTGAAGTTTATAAGAGTACAAGTCACGTGACTGAGCACACCTGGGAAAGTGACAATATGTCTCACCCCTTGTCAAATTAAATGTAAAAATAAATCTGTTTGCTCTTTTGAAAAATGGATTTCAGTGCAGACGTTTGCTGGAGCAGCAATGTTAACTTATACATTTTGAAAAAAACATGTTTTCCCATGACAGTATCACTTTAAGTCTACTAGAAAATCATGTAAACAGTAAATAAAACCAATCTGCTTGTTTTGCTTCCTTTAAGGATTAATTATATCGTAGTTTGGATAGTACAAGGTAATGTTTTATTATTACAGAGAAAAAGGAAATAATTTAAAAAATTTGGAATATTTGGGATAAAATGGAGCCTATGGGAGACAGCTTTTATGTAATTCGTAGCTTTCTGGAAAATGGGTTTCCAAATAACTCCTGACAAAACTTATCCATGAATAAATCAACTTATGAATGATTAATAGAAATAATTCACAGGAGGTCCATAAAAATGGTTACAATTTCAAGGCTGTTCTACTGATTATATATGACAATAATGTATGAGTTTACAGCCAGAAAAGAGCAGAATTTCAATAATTAATGAGACGACATGCTGCTAATTAAAGTAATTACAGCTAAGTTATTTGCAAAATGATATATGATTGCTTATGCAAGTGTCCATTCTCTGTGCTCTTGAGCTGTTAAAAAATTATCACTAGAACTTGCTTAGTGGCATTTAATAATAGTTTCTTGGTTATTCATGGGTAGCTAAGTATGAAAAGCACACATGGTCTGTTCCCCAGGAGGAAAATGATGGCTGACAAAGCTGATAAATGACCCAATTTGTTACACTAGTCTCTCAAGTTAATTAATTAAAAGTATCGTTGTTGTGACCACAAAATGCATTTGACACACGCTCTCCTTACAGAAAGTCCCAAAGCTCATTATTTTATTTCAGTGACTCATGAAAAAGAATGCATCTAATAATAATATTCCATAACATCTCTGAATACTGACCTCAAGTCCTCTGACAGTTATAACTGCAAATCAATACAGAAAACCCTCAAATCTGATATTGTGCCTCAGATATGTCAGAATAATGAGAGTCATTATTACTTTATAATGGAAAGAGAAAACCAAACAACCTTCTAAGCAAACGGCATTACACAAGCACTGGGAGTTGAGTCAGCCTCAAGAGGTAGATTGCTGTTGTTCCAAAAGCATAAAAGCTTTTGTATACACGATTCTTGGAAAACCCTGCACACCTAGTTGAATGATCTTATATATGGGGAATAATGGGCGAGATTTAAAAGTTAAAAAAATCCACTGAGCAACCTTGCAATGTCAGTATTTTATTTTGTTAGATCATAATAAATGTATAAAAGTTACATGGCAGGTAGAAAAGCCCATGAAATGCTGAAAACTTTTGAATAACTGAAGCTATAACATAATTCACTTGTGGCTTGAATACAAAGAAATAATATAAAATTTGCAGTATTAATTCATAGAATCAAATGATATTTTCAGGAAATACTAAAAAGTTCAATGAACATAGTTACAGCTGTGATTTAGTTATAGCATATTTCCTATTCCTTTCTTCCATGTAAAGTTTGGCCATGTGGCCATGGCTAAATGTTACCAATGTAACATGTGGGATGACAAATATTCCCAGGTTTAGCTTTGCTTAGCAATTTATACTGTAAGAGGAGATACACAACAGAACCTCCATTTTCCTCAGCGTTTTATATACAGGCAGAGAAAAGCCTGTGTGGAGTTACACTGAGTGGACATTGGGTCAAAAATGTATGCTTTAGGCGTTTCCATGTCGATTTGCTCAGTGTAGTTCCACACAGGCCATGCCTTTCAGTGTAGCTACAGGAAAGAACACATTACAGAGAATCCGGTTTTCTACAAAACACAGGAGGAGGAAAGTAGATCTACTGTATGTGCCCTTAGATAGCTTCTATTTTGTGAAAGTTCTAACCAGTACAGATACGAGAAATGCTAATGTATGCAGTGGTATATGAAATCAGTCGATAACTTATATACATACCATGCATTTACTGAGTATATCTGCTATATGTTTAGTATATGTACAATAAACCCAAATTTTCTGGTACCCCTGGACGACAGAATTTTGTACCAGCACACACAAAGCAAATACGGTACACAAAAGTCCCAATATAGCACATGATTGTCCTTGGTACTAAGAGGAGAATGAAAATACCTGAAACAAACTTTGTGGACCTTAATTACTTTTTACAGACACAACAATGAGGAGAGTTATGCAAAGGAGGTAAAAGAAAAAAGTAGGATCTTCTCTAGTTACCAAGAGAAAATGCTGGTCTGGTTTGTGAGATAATAGGGGTGGACACTTTATGAGGTGTCTACAGATATATTAACTTTTGCAGCCCAGTCACTTGCCTCCCATAATTCCCCCCTGAATTAAATAATACCATATTGTAAAAGCTTATGAACCCTTCTGTTTTAGTTGAACATGCTAGATATACATTTAGGGGCAGATTTATCAAGGGTCGAAGTGAATTCGAGGGAATTTTCTAAGTTAAAAAATTCATAATTAAAAGTAATTTTTTGAATAATTCGACCATCGAATAGGATACTACGACTTCGAATTTACTTCGACTTCGATTCGAGGTAAAAATCGTTAGACTATTCGACCATTCAATAATCGAAGTACTGTCTCTTTAAAAAAACTTCGACTTCAATACTTCGCCAGCTTAAACCTGCCGAAGTGCTATGTTAGCCTATGGGGACCTTCCAGAGCAATTTTCTTAGTTTTTTATATTCAAAGGAAAATCGTACGATCATACTACTATCGCAATAGGATCGTATGATGAATAAAATCTTCCGACTTCGAATTCGAATGTCGGAGGATTCTATGCGATGGTCCAATTTCGAAGTATTTTCCACTTCGAAATTCGTCCCTTGATAAATCTGTCCCTTAGAATGTTGCATTGCAGGGAACCAGATCTGAGAAGTTGACAATTTTGTGTAAATGGGAAGCACTATAGAGCATTTATTTTAAAAAAAAAAAAAAAACACAAGTTAAAAGGTATTTAAAGGGGAACTCCGGTTTCCAAACCAAAATTTGATAAAGAGGCCCACATAACACAGAAACCCCTAATATACCCATCACAGTTACCTGTTTCTTCAAAGAGTATGAATAAATAACATTTTCTATGCTGAAATCCAGCTGTTTAACAGTTCTTCTCTTTCTGCATTATTTGAAATCCTGGCAGGGAAGGAGGGACTAAAACACTGATGTTACAAATTATAACAACTTTTCCACAGCGTACAGACAGCATGCAGGAACTACATAACCCACAATGCATTGTACTATGATGTTCCTTTCCTTATTGAAATCACGTGTTCAGGGAATTGTGGGGTTTGGAGGGTGCAGGCTAAGGACAGATGGCTGCTGATACAGAGTAACAATAGTCAGCCAGCTCAGTAAAGTAGTCAGACAGATCAGATTGAGAGCAGGGGGCTAGGCTTAGGGAACTGTTCCAAATCATTAAAAATCATGAAAAGTCTGCATATTTTTAAATTGATGTATATTGCAAACTTGCTTGAAATTATGTTCACTTTTCAAAAATCTTAGGTTATGTTTGTGTGGAGTTCCCCTTTAATTTTTTTTTACAATTTTTTAGTATGAGGGAAAATACGATTAAATGAGATGTTTTGTTTGAAGACAACATAAATTAATCATGGAAAGTGCATCAGTGAGTTAAACAATAAGTAGAATGTGTACAATAAAACAACCACATATCACATTCTCATGGGAAACTAAACAAGAAGCCAGACCATTATACAGAATAGCATTGTGAAACACTAAGCAGCAAGGAAACCAAAAGTAGACTAACAAAAGTAGCAGGTCACTTCACATCTGCAAGAATACACAACAAATAGCATGAAAAAATTAAAAATGCCATGGTTAGAAGGGATATTGGTTTTAATAGAATAATTGTAATATAAAGCATAGCTGTTTTTAACTGATAAATCTGGAATGTAATTGCTGAACATATGGAGGGAAAATGACACATACAGCAGTTTATATCTATACAAGACTTCTATATATAAACAAATCTGATGAAATTAATGATACCAGTGTTTGACAGACAGAAATCTTTCTTTAATTATACATTAAGAACAAACAATATAACACCCAAGGATACATTATTACAATTATTATAAGCATTGTGCCATAAATGGGCCCATACATTAAACATGCAGGGAAACACACAAAAGCACTAGTAATCTATATAAGAGGCAAACAGGGGCCTGCTAAAGAGCTTACAATGTAAAAACATCCTCTGTATGTAAAATAAAATACAGTGATCACAAAATACCTTTATTTTTAAACTATTTTTATGCATTGGTTGTTTGCAAATGATGTAGTGGTTTTTATACAAATAACCAGTAATTTAAATAAGAATACAATATCAAAACACAAATACACAAACAAAGTGCCCTCAAGTTATCTTGGCTCTTACTACAGGTTTGGGACCTGTTATCCAGGATATTCAGGACTTCAGGTTTTCCAAGAGTTCTTTCTGTAATTTGGATCTTCAATGTAAAAATACAAACTGGGTAAACAGGCTGTGCAAAATAAAAAATGGTTTTAATATAGTCAGTAAGCCAAAAATTGTATTTATAGGCTGGAGTGACTGGATGTGTAACATAATAGCCAGAACATTACTTCCTGCTTTGCAGCTCTCTTGTTTTCCACTGATTGGTTACCAGGCAGTAACTGATCAGTGACTTGAGGGAGGGCACATGGATCATAACTGTTTGCTTTTGAATCTGAGCTGCATGCTAAGGATCAATTGCTAACTCAATAAACAGTTATGTTCTATGTGGCCCCACTTAATGTTGCTGACTAACTCAGAGTTAGAGAGCTGCAAAGCAGGAAGTTGTGTTCTGTAATGTTTGACATCCAGTCACTCCAGCCTTTATACATTATATTTAAACATTAAATAACCCCCAAATTATTGTTTTGCATCCAATAAGGATTAATCAAATCTCAGCTGGGATCACATACAAGGTACTGTTTTATTATTACATGGAAAAAGGAAATCATTTTTAAAAATGTGAACAATTTGATTAATATGGATTCTATGGGAGATGGCCTTCCTGTAATTCAGAGCTTTCTGGATAATGAGTTTCTGGATAACAGATCCTATACCTGTACTGTAATTTATTCTATATCAGGATTATACTAGGATTTTTATTATTGTCTGATCTTGTAATTATGGCTCATTCAGACTTGCTATTCTTACAAACTGCAGTTTGTGTAATAAGTGCAAAAATAAGCTTATGGCACATGACACAGTTTGTTACAATGCAGGTACCCGGAAACCCATTATCAAGAGAGTTTAGAGTTATAGTAAGGACATCTCCTATAGACTCCAATTTAATCAAATAATTTAGATTTTTAAAATTGATTTCATTCTTCTAATAATAAAACAGTACCTTGTGTTTTATCGCAACTGAGATATAATTAATGGTTATTGAAGGCTAAAGAATCATATTAGGTTGATTTAATGTTTACATTATGTTAAGTAGATTTAAAGCATGGTGATGGAAATGAAGAAAGACCCCTTATGTGAAGAAGACCAAGTTGTGAATAGCAGGTCCCATAAATGTAGTACATTTTACCATTACTTAATTTCTTTCAAAGGCATTTCAGAAAGGCTAAAATAACTATTGCTTCAACTCTGGTAAAACGGGTCAAGTAGGACTGTGCAGTAGAGCAAACATATACAATAAAGTGCTGACATTTTTAGGGGCCAATTCGTTAACTTCAAGTGAAGGATTCGAAGAAAAAAAACTTCGAATTTCGAAGTGTTTTTTTGGCTACTTTGACCATCGAATGGGCTACTTCGACCTTCGACTACGACTTTGAATCGAATGATTCAAACTAAAAATCGTTTGACTATTCGACCATTCGATAGTCGAAGTACTGTCTCTTTAAGAAAAAACTTCGACCCCCTAGTTCGCCACCTAAAAGCTACTGAACAAAATGTTAGCCTATGGGGAAGGTCCCCATAGGCTTGGCTACGTTTTTTTGGCCGAAGGATAATCCTTCGATCGTTGGATTGAAATCCTTTGAATCGTTAGTTAGATTATTCCTTCGATCATACGATCTTAGTATTTGCGCAAAATCCTTCGACTTCGATATTCGAAGTCGAAGGATTTTCATTCCCAGTCGAATATCGAGGGTTAATTAACCCTCGATGTTCCAACCCTTGATGAATTTGCCCCTTAGAGTCAGTGGATGCAAGTACCACTTTAGTGATCTATCTACTAACATCTGAAACTGATGCAACAGTATTTGTATGGTACATTCAAAAAGTTAAAAACTCTGTACTATTCCTGATATAATCAGGTTACTTTTCACAATCCTGCTCTTAGAATTGTGTCTCTCTTCATGTGTGCTTGTTTTTTCATGGAGAGTTAGCTCTAATACATCATTGATCTGTGCTCCCTTTGCCTAGATGATGTATGCAAGACCTCTCAAACTATTTATCTTTAAAAATAACACAGATATCATCTCTCCGCTGTTAAAACATGATGATAATGTTTGTGTAAGGCTTTTATTTCCAAAAGAATGCAATGTGCTTAAGATCAGGAGGCATTCCGCTCATAAAATGAGCTGATAAAGTAAGGAGTTTACAATACGTGGAACTTTGAAGTATTTGCCAGGCTTATAATGGTATTTAAGATTCAAACTGCAAGCCTTGTTTAAAGTACTGACAATTTACACTAAGCAGTCTTTCATCGGCCTCTTGAGATTGGAAAGTATGATTGCACTGAGATTAGGAAATGTGAAACTTTAGTTCTTTTACATTTAGTCCATAAATGATCCCAAACAGATTGAATACATTTTGATTAATACAAATTATTTTGTGTCTGTGATTATACTCCAATAGTCAATGAGCTTAGTGATGGAGCTTGCGGCTGCCTTCCCCCTGGCTATTTAAATATCAGACTTCAGCCAAACGAAATGCAGATGCACACCTGTTTGGCTTGGCATTAAATATGGGTAATAACCCTTGAGCAGACTTCGTGTGCTGGATTCATTCTATTTACTCACTATTTAAATATCGGCTCATGTGCAGTAACTCTGCGTTGTTATACTTACATCAACCCGGAAGTAGGTTCAGTGTCTCTGTGCTCCTGTTACCCATGTCGGATTCTCGCTAAAGTTCTGATTTTGGTTCTCCTCCACAGTCCCCAGCTCAGTTGACGGATCTTCAGGGCTTGACTCTGTGTGCTCTGATACTGGAAATACTCCTTCCCTGTCGGCTCTGTCTACTAGAGGGTGTTCCCTAACAACGGATTTGGCACTCCCTCCTTCTGTTCTAAAGAGAACTATTGCCTCAGCCTAGCGGTGAGGAGTTTCATCATCTCTTCTCCTAAGGAGGGTCGCCCAGCACAGAGTCCATTCCCTCAAATACCTGAATGAAGAGGTCATCATTAAGACCAAGACTCCATCAAAAGTATTTCCCGCTACAGCTATACTTTCCTGGAAGCTCCTGCCGGTCCTCTTTCAGTGTGTGGGAAATCTTTTCCTGGAATCCTCCATTATGAGCACCTGAGGATCAAAGCCCTTTTCAGTCCCCAGGTATATACCTTGCCGCTTCACTACAGGGTTCACCGCAGCATTACATTAAAATCCTAACAACACCATACACTTTCTGCATCTATGTGGACTTTTACTGGTTACTAAAAAAAACTATATTGACCCTGTAGGGTATTTTTTGTAATGTCGTAAGAATTAATTGTCTTAAAAACCATCTTGTAACATAAGGATCTGTCTATGCAACCAAAAAGTCACAGTCAAGGACATATTGAATAGCACCAGTACACATACTGAGATTGAGACTGTCATTCAACAATTTACAGTATCTCCTGTCACGTCTTTTTAAACTGACAGCCTTCAGTAAGTAATAAGCAAAATCACTGTACTAATAGTCAGTTAATTAATTTAAAGCACTATTAGATCAGTGGTACGTAGATGTTGACTTGTCATGACTTACAATGAGGAAGAGATATTGTTATCAAACCAGGAAACTGTTACCGATCACTAATCACTATTTGGGCACAAGAAGGTGGGGTTCCCCATTTGCTCCATTAGCAGAATGACTTTATGGGAGTGGTTCTCCAACTGGGTCAGTGAAACTGTGATCCAAGAAGCCCAAGTGACATTTGCCTTGGTTTTGTACCTTCAAGACTTATACATCACTTACTGCTTTGGTATTTTGCACTAAACGTAGACAATGAATTTGGACTTCCAGGTTTTTGTATTGCTGGTTGAAACACTTTGATTCATTATGGATGTATTTACTGTATATCTGATCATTCACTACAAACAGATCCTATTTCTATTCTGTAACCCTTGTTTGTTAAACAATTGTGAGTACCCTGTTTATCATATATGATTGTATAGCACTTTGTAACACTGGCACTATCTAAATAAATGATACATTAAATGCAGTGTTTGACTACAATGCCACATTAAGGTAAATTGTATTTTTTAAATATTAAATGGGCAGTGCCGTTAAGAAGCAATCACGTCAAATAAGTACATGCACTGAAGCAAATACACTTATAGCTATACAGAGTAATCACTGCAGAAAATTGTATTTTATCATACAAAGGGCATTTACTATATATGCTCAACATTCTACTTTAGAGTATAGAAGCATTTGACAGGACAATTGGTCTTCAAATTCCACGGAAGAATCTGTCAAAAGGCCACAATTGTCAAATGGGGCAGAAATCATGGGCAGTTTTAATGCTGCCTTGGTGAGCTGTGGCAAACATACTACAGCAAAAGCAGTATAAAAGGCAGTCCTCTCAGGCGCAGTATAGCTTAATTATTTTTTAATTCACTTTTATAAAATGTAATTGTAATTTTTTTTCAGTTTAATTTACATTTTTTTAATAATTTTATTAAGAATATTTAACAAACAAAATTGTATATATATAATATATATACCGTATATACTCGCGTATAAGCCGAGTTTTTCAGCACCCAAAATGTGCTGAAAAACTCAAACTCGGCTTATACGTGGGTCATACCTCCTTCCGCGGCCCGGCGCCGCTACCCACGTGGCGGCCATGGGCGCCGCCATTTTGGGAGCGAACGCCGGCAGGGAAGGACGCACCGCCCGGAGCTCCTGGACCTGCTCCGGGCGGCGACACAGTCAGTCACAGACAGTCCTGCTGGGGCCGCAGGTATATCATGACCTTGATGACTGAAATTAATTATAGCCTTCATATTCTATAATAGTCACATGACACAATGCAACTACAACACTGCAATAAATCTATTCAGGAGTCTAACAGCATGTGCAGGCCTTGCAGGACTGGTAGTTTAAAAAGAAGAAGCCCCTAGGCTTATACACAAGTCAATACATTTTTCCAGTTTTCTTAGGTAAATTAGGTACCTCGGCTTATACACGGGTCGGCTTATACACGAGTATATACGGTATGTATATATATATATATATATATATATATATATATATATATATATATATATACATTTTTGTTCTGCAAAAGAAGAAAAGGGACACTATATTCAGTATTCATAGAGTAACCCTGATAAATAAATGCACATTTCTGGATAATTTACAAAAGCAATATTCATGTTTATGAGAAAACAAATTAGCTTTCCTTTGAGGCAAATCATTCCACACATGTGATCCCAAAGATACAATCGTTGATGGACAGCATACATTTGCATATGATTAAAATGGTATTTTAATGAGCACTCCTCACCAATATCTCTTCTCTGATCTATGATTATATAATCAATGTACACTGTTTTAATCAAAAGAAAAACAAGCATTATATGAGGTTTGGGTGCTCTTTAATTTTTGTTTTTTTATATAGTAAATAAAGTACCCCCTATTGTAAAATATAAGGATTTTATCCTTACCAAGGATTTCCATGACCATATTATATATTTATACAGGTCACGGAACTCTGAGTTTACTTCTAAAATCCTCATATTATCAAACAAAGGTACGTTATTTATTATAATACATGAGTTTTAGAGAGTCATGTGACAAAAATGACATCACTACTCACCATTTATAACTGATGACATCACTAGCCACTATTAATCAGGATATCATTTACAAGATATGCATGGCTTTTGTGTATTATATAGTGAATTAAGTACCCCCTATTGTAAAATATAAGGACATTATAAGTTACAGAGGAGTTCCATGACCATATAAAAGTGTGGAGAGTAGGTGGTGCACTTTGTGTGAGTGGGACCTGTTTTGTGACAAATGAGTACACCTGCATGCAGCAGTGGGCTGGGAATAGGTTTGAAACCTAAATGCAGTGTGCCTCTGTTCAGCAAAGGGTAACCCTGAAGAATAATAAGGTATACGAGCACACATAGGTTGCCAGCATTTAGAACAAAATGTTGCTAAATATTTTGTGCTTCTGATGTGTGCTCTAAGATAATACTTGGAAGAAAATAATGTACCTCTATACTATACCTAGTAGTAAGTGTATTGCTTTAAGTTTTTGTTTTCACTTGTAGTTGCATGATATTATTTTATCTTACTCACTAATATTTTGAAAAGGGAGAGGCAGCTTTACATTCAGTCAATGTATGTTGTGTACACAATGCCTTGTAACTGTCACTATATGGGAGAGTTGATACTATAGCTTGTCTGCCAGAACCACAGACACCTGCAATCCAGAGAGCAGGCTTCAATTTTACAAAAATCTACACTAGAGATTCACTATGCAGTTGTTTTGCAGGAAAAAAACACATTCTGTTACACCTAAAAAACCATAGACAATATTATTACCAACCTGCCCCCTTACTTCCACATCAACCATTAGGATAGAAGCCATGTCATTCTAAGGACACCATGTTTGGAATTAATTGTCAACATCATTGCCTTTTTTCTCAGTAGTAGCTTAGTAGAAAAAAACTTCTGACAAGGTAAGACAATGCACATGCTATTGCTGAGCTAAAAATGCATTAATCGCAATGTAATTTTACCTTGCTATTGACTCCAATGCATTTCGATTACACTTTGTGAAATATGTCATTTTTTCTCAAAATTTTTGGCAAAGTTGACCCATCACTAATAATTACTATAAATGTTAACATCAGACTCTGCAACATATAAAACCCTCAGGTTACATAAAGGGGAACTATCTCAATCATTTTTAATTTTAGCTTCAGCATACTGAAATAAGAAATTTTGTAAATACAATATATTAAATATTCTGCATCTTTTCTGAAATAATCAAGTTAATATTCACGCTCTCAGCAGCTGTTTCTCTTCATTCTGTCTTCTTGCAGCAGTTGGGTGTCCGTCATTAACAGTTAGATCCAATATAACTTATAGGGGGCTCCCTTTCCTAGCAGATGTATTAGCGCTCATTCAAATAACTGATTTCATTACAAACAAAATCTAACAAAATAACTGCCTTTTGCACAAATCCTGCAAGTAGAGAGGCATGAAGTCTGGTGATTTTAATAGAGTGAGCTCTAATGCATCTTCTAGGCAAAAGGAGCCCCCCCTATAAGATATATTGGATCTAACTGTCAATGAATATCTGACACTCAACTCCTGCATGAAGAGAGAATGAAGAGAAACCGATGCTGAGAGAGGAATAATGAAGATGAACTTGATTATTTCAGAAACACTGTAGAATTTTAAATTGATTGTATTAGAAACTTTCTTAATGCAGTATGCTAAAGCTTATATTACATTTTCATTTTAGCGATAGTTCAGAGCTGGGTCAGGCTGGCCAGGCACCCTAGGCAACGTAAACTGCCGCTTTTGTGCGGTGCACATGGGCAAACTGACGACTTTGTCCACATGTGCGAACCAACGTATATATGAGTGGAAGCACAAATACACAGCCAAATAGAAGAGACTGTTGGAGAGAGGGGACCGGACATGGGGTAGGCAACAGAGAAGGTACGTGCCCGGTGCCCCCCTTAGCTTTTGCGGCCTAGGCACGTGCCTACTCTGCCTACCCCAAGTTCTGGCCCTGCGATAGTTCCCCTTTAAAACCAAGCAGTGGCAGCTATGTACTGCATTGAAGTGATATCAAAATGGCTTTAAATGCAGCATTATTTTATGGTCTGCAAATCTGTTCGGCAGTTAATCAGTCTTACACCTTGAACTGCAAGTAAAGGCATTTATAAATGAATTCTGTAGTGGGCAATGGGAAGGATAATTAATTCCATGAAACTGTTAATGCTTCAATGCATTACTGTACTGGAAGTAAGCATCAAGTTGTAGTTTTCTTGCATATTTGTTGTAGATGAATTGCACTGCTGGCACATATATGACTTCACAAAAAAAAAGAAAGAACGTATATAGGTTGTATAGGAAAGGAAGAGAGAAGATGGGCTTTTCAACTGTAGGGGTATAGTATATCCAACCCAACCAGCACAGGAAAAAGTTGCCTCTGTTACAGGGCTATTGTGCCTGTTTGCAGGTCAGCCAACCAGCGATCCCAGGTTTTCTCAAATTTTGCTGGGCACCTGCGTGCCATATAGGTACGTTTCTGCTTTGGGAGCATGTTGTCTATTAGTTTGATCCGGAAGCTTAGGGTAGGATTCTATGGCCTTCAGGAGGATTGCTTTCCTTGCAAAGTTAAGGAGCTTTTAGAGACACAGCCTGTCACAGGAGGAGGCTCAAGTTTTCAGCTTGTCCCAAAAGACAGAATTCTGGAGTTCAAATAATAGGTAGCCCCAAGTATAGCAGTCCAGAATCGTTGGATCTTGGGCCATACCCAAGATATGTGCAAGTAATTACCTTGTTCTAAGTTGCATTTTACACAAACATATGGATGCCCCTGATAGATCTGTGCCAGCCTGTGTGGTGTTTACCTTCACAATGTTAATGGGTTGTCTTATGCTGATAGAATATAAATAAATATAGAATAAAGATAATTGAAATATTTTGCACTGATAGTAATGGAACAGTGGTGAACAACAAGTAAGTTAGTAAACCTGATTAGATTTATCTCAGTGCAACTGCCTTTGCTTTCTGAATTGCATCATTACATTTAAAGGGGTGGTTCACCTTTAGGGTAATTTTTATTATGTTATAGAACAGCCAATTCTAAGCAAATTTTCATTGGTTTTCATTATTTATTCTTTATAGTTTAATAGTTATATGCCTTTTTCTTGCAGCTTTCAAATGGACTCCCTACTAAAACAACAAATGCTCTATTAGGCTACACATGTATTAGTATTGTTACTTTTTATTACTGATCCTTCTATTCAGGCCTCTCCTATTCATATTCCAGTCTCTTATTTAAATCAATGCACGGTTGCAAGGGTAATTTGGACCCTAGTTACCAGATTGGTTAAGATGCAAATTGAAGAGCTGCTGAATAAAAAGCTAAATAACTCAAAAACCTTCAATAATAAAAAATGAAAACAAATTGCAAACTGTCTCAGAATATAACTCTTTACATCATACTAAAAAGTTATCTCAAAGATGAACAACCCCTTTAAATTATTGCAGAGAGAGTGATGAGCAGAGATGCTATTTTTTTCGATAATGACACCAAGAGCCATTTCACAAGCTGACATTTCTTTTGCAACAGGGTCTTACTGTTATTGCAGTTCACAGAATGATCTGTAGTACTCTGTAGCTGCATGATTTCTCAGATAGTGTAGGAGCTGTTGCATGTAAAATGTTTGTATTCAATATTAGTAGAGAAATGTAATAGTCCATATTTAACACTAGCCAAATAGATGTGTCATATATTGGGTTTGAAGATCAATGTTTCACTGTTGCCATCTCCCCTCCTTGTGATGTCGCTTCCCCACAGTCAGTTGCTTACAGTGGTGAGATTCTTAAGCCTTATATAGGAAACAACTGTATTCATATTTTACATTTTCTTTATGAAATATTAACTAGTAGTAATAATTACAGCTGAGGTTTAAAATTGTTGGAAATGTTATAGTCTGCCCCTTACATATTTAAGTGTAATGGCTCTCATACTGGGTTAACAATGGCTTCTGTGGAAATACTGTATCTTTCAGCAAGGCAAGCCACACATGGACCTACAGTATAATGATACACCGGGCTCAAGTCTGTAAAAAAAAATATCCATTTGTGGCAACCTGAAAACAGTTCTACCAAATGTTCTTTTTTTATGCCAAAAATGGAGAAATGCCTGCTACATAAATCAAAACCAAATTTTGGAAGTTAGTTATATACCTTTGGTGTGGGCCCTGAATGTATAGCTCCTCTAATATTTTTAAAGATATCCTGAGATGTAGAGTATGCAAATGGACTGCCTACTAGAAGTATAGCTCATGACAGCAAGGATATCTAATCCAATATAAAAAGCTTTTGACAGCATGCAGGTTCTGCCTGAAATGTCATGTCTATCACATGTCTACTTCAATTATTTTTGTCTAAATTCTTTTGTTAGAATGATTTTTTTCTATTCTTGAATCACTCATTTGCAGTATTCTCTTATGTCCATATGTTTTTACCTTAACACCAGCAGACATGAACCATATTGACAGTTTTCCTTACATGTGTGTAAAGGTAAATAGATAATCTACAAAATACAGTCTAGATCTGTAGGCTCTAATATCCATTAGTTGTTCTGTACGCATAGCTCAGCAGTCTCTCCATCTAGCAATGACAAAGCAGGACAACATAACAGAGGCAGGCAGATTTGTGGAATTTGAAATTAGGGCAAACTCCACCCACCAGCACCAAATAAAAACATTTTTGGTAAATCACACATATGGACTGACTGACAATAATTATTTTTACTGTTTATATTGGAATCAATTTATAAATAATATGAGATATCTCCTACATGAAAAGCAGTGGAATTGGGCCCCTTTGTACACAAGACATTTTCCTTAAACAAATATTGCTGTCTTATCAGGCACGTTACAAGTTACAGGTATATTACCTGTTACACTATAGTTATGCACCGTTATTAAAATGTAACATTCTCTCTTTGTTTTTCCCATCTTGAATCAAAAAGGACATTGCACCATACATAGATACAGGGTCGGACTTGGGTGTGTGAAGCCAACTGGGGCTGCTACCCCAGGGGCCGCCCCACAACTTCAGGGGCCCAGTCTACCCCCTCACCCACTGCCAACCCCTTCCCACCCATGTGTGTACCTTATACTTTTTAGCTGCAATTAGGGGAGAGAGGGCTGTGGAGAATGACATCACAGTAGGGGAGACAGCAACAGTGAAATTGGATCTACATCTGCGTGACCCACTAATGCTAGGACCAAGTCCATATACAGGAAAGAAAATTTTCTTTTTCAAGTCACTTCCTACTTAGCAAAGTGTAACTCTTATATGAAAACAAAACAAGATTAAATGGAAAGTGCAATAGTGGCAGTCTGTAACTACTGAACATAGTTAAATCGGGTTGAAGAAAGACAAAGTCCATCAAGTCCAACCCCTCCAAATGAAAACCCAGCATCCATACACACACCCCTCCCTACCTTCACATAAATTCTATATACCCATATCTATACTAACTATAGAGCTTAGTATCACAATAGCCTTTGTCTGTCCAAGAAATCATCCAAGCCATTCTTAAAGGCATTAACTGAATCAGCCATCACAATATCACCCGGCAGTGCATTCCACAACCTCACTGTGAAGAACCACCTACGTTGCTTCAAATGAAAGTTCTTTTCTTCTAGTCTAAAGGGGTGGCCTCTGGTACAGTGATCCACTTTATGGGTAAAACGGTCCCCTGCTATTTGTCTATAATGTCCTCTAATGTACTTGTAAAGTGTAATCATGTCCCCTCGCAAGCGCCTTTTTTCCAGAGAAAACAACCCCAACCTTCACAGTCTACCCTCATAATTTAAGTCTTCCACCCCTCTAACCAGTTTAGTTGCACATCTCTGCACTCTCTCCAGCTAATTTATATCCCTCTTAAGGACTGGAGTCCAAAACTGCACTGCATACTCCAGATGAGGCCTCACAATGTGGCATTTCAGAATTACCATCAGTCCCTATGTCCATCTATACTAAATATGATGTGTGGCTATCACCAAATAAAGCATTTTATGGTATATATATTCACCAACTCTGAGTAAATGACTGCTACATTAATGCACACTTTTCTAGCCAACAATGTTTGCATAATAATCAGGAAAACTACTTATCCCAAATCGAATGTGATTCCTGCTGATGGCTTCCCGAAACCAGATCGAATTAACTCATAATAGTGTTTCTTCAAGTAGTTTTCTTTCTGTTCTATAATACCGAATACTGGCAGCAATTTTGAAAAATGTGACCACATCTGCTATCTTAAATTATGAGAACATGTCTGATTAAATGTAATAAGTAACTTTGGATGTAAGCAACTGGTCCAGATGGTTTATTTCCTTTCCTTAAATCATTTTGCACTTTATCAAGGGTCATCTAAGGATGTTCTCTGTTTCTTCTTACAGACTGCAGCCACTGAGTTAATTAATATATGGTATACTATGGGGAGAAAACACCTGTGCTTGCTGATTAACCAACCATCTTGGCTTTCTGAAACAAACTCACAAATTAATACATTTAATTATTGGAAATAAAAAGATTGTTTAATGACATGAGAGGGGAAGAAGACCCTAGAGCTCATTTACATACCGACACCTTTAATGGTAGGAATCATGCACAAGTATACATATTGATGCAAGGACGACCTGGAGTGAGACATGAGAATGAGAAACACTGTAGAGTTGTGAATCGGAGTGAATACTAATTTGTTTCATGGCAAAGAGCCTTGAACCTAATTCCCAAGAGGGTATTGTATCAATCTGCAACCCTATAGCAAAACCACATCTAAAAAAAAAGGGTGAGATAAATAGCAACCTCATGTGTATTACATGTAACTAATATTCCACTGAATCAGAGTTTATGGAAAAAAGGTCAAGCAAAGCAGACTATTAGCAGAATGGAGCATTTTGTATAATTTCCCTTACAGTTCTTGGGAGAAGGAAATAGCCTTATAGGTCAATGATAGTCAAAATGATTGAATGCTGCGATAGTAACTCTCCTTCATCTGAGTCCCAGCCAACATACTGTATAGTATGAGTCTATATACACCTCAGTGCAAGAAAATGTAAGAAAAAATGGTTCCGCTTCAGAAACAGAACCAAGCAAATAATACAAAATTAAGAGGTATCATATTTTTTATTCTCAAAATAAAGCCTGTCCTGTGCTATGTCAATAATATTTTATTATAGCTAAATTGTAAGGCCGTTGCCATCTACTGTGGCTGGAAAAGGAAAAAATAAAGTGTACACCATCTGGTTTTAAAGGCAAACTATTACCTAAAAGTCCCTCTTTTTACACACGCTTCTAAAGTTGCAATATGTTTCTTTCTTTCATCCTGCCTTAGTTATGTTGCTCACCTTTCTTTCCTACGTGTAAATGTTAATTATTTTTGTCATAAGATTACTGCTCTAGCTAAGATTCTACATTAGAATAATACAATACAGGGCGGCTGTTTTTGAAAGTTATAAGGCAAAGAGAAAATAGCCATTAACACGCAATTGTTTTTAAAACAAATACTCCTCACAAAGTAAAGTAATGGCTTGATTCAATACAAATTTGGAAACGCTTAATAATGGTATACTGGCTTTTTATTATTTAATGAGAGCTGCAACTGGATAACCAGAATGATTAGTTTGATTTGGAAGCCAGCATCAGGGAGAAGATCTAATTGAAATGTGTTTGTTCATGAAACATGTTGCTTTTATTTGAGGGAAACAAATGAAGCCATTTGATTGTATACCATTACTGTCAATGCACATTCATCATACAAATATTTCCTTTGTTGAGAGGTAAGGCTATATTTACACAAATTATTTTCCTAGAACCTGATTGTGGGCTATATTTGCATATATTTTAATTAAAATCATCAGTGAGTAGTAGAAATGTAAATACTGCTATTTCTGTGCTGCGACTATGTTTTCATGAGCATACAAAACTGTTCTCTCAGCCAATTGACTCATTTCAATAAGGATGAAGTGTATGTGTTTAACAAGATTAGTATAATCATTACCATCTCAATGTAATGCACTCAGAATCCAAATAATACTAAAAGCCTGTGGTTCTTTTACTCTATAAATTCAGGTCTGCTGTCATTTCTAAGCTATGTTTATATCCACTCTGAATAGACAAACAATGCTCTATTCATGTCTAGGCAGCAATGGTGAAAGTCTTTGTAATTGTTTGAAAAATGTATGTATGCTATGTTTGTAAACAAACCAAGAAGTCTGCCATATAAATAAAAAATATAAATAAATAAAAACTTTACGCCAAAGGTTTCAAACAGCAGATTGTAGAGGCGTGGCATACCTCCCAACTGTCCTATTTTCAGAGGGACAGTCCCTCTTTTGACAGCTCAACCCACAGTCCCTTGTTTGTCCCGGAAAGTCACGTTTTCTCTGCACTGAACAGCCAGAAAAAGAAACAAAGTTTCTCACTTAAAGGGATACTGTCATGAGAAAAAACATTTTTACAAAATAAATCAGTTAATGGTGCTACTCCAGCAGAATTCTGCACTGAAATCCATTTCTCAAAAGAGCAAACAGATTTTTTTTATATTCAATTTTGAAATTTGACATGGGGCTATACATATTGTCAATTTCCCAGCTGCCCAAATCATGTGACTTGTACTCTGATAAACTTCAATCACTCTTTACTGCTGTACTGCAAGTTGGAGTGATATCACCCCCTCCCTTCCCCCCCCCAGCAGCCAAACAAAAGAACAATGGGAAGGTAACCAGATAACAGCTCCCTAACACAAGATAACAGCTGCCTGGTAGATCAAAGAACAACACTCAATAGTAAAAACCCATGTCCCACTGAGACACATTCAGTTACATTGAGAAGGAAAAACAGCAGCCTGCCTGAAAGCATTTCTCTCCTAAAGTGCAGGCACAAGTCACATGACCAGGGGCAGCTGGGAAATTGACAAAATGTCTAGCCCCATGCCAGATTTCAAAATTGAATATTAAAAAATCTGTTTGCTCTTTTGAGAAATGGATTTCAGTGCAGAATTCTGCTGGAGTAGCACTATTAACTGATGCGTTTTGAAAAAAACATGTTTTCCGATGACAGGATCCCTTTAATAAGCTTTTGGCGGAGAGCACATAACAGCCTTGGGGTTCAGATAAGATATTTTGTAACAATTTTGAGATAATAAGTAATTGTAACAGTTTAGCTAAGGAGGTCTCTTGGAAAATGTTAGACTCACAACTTAAAGGAACAGTTCAGTGTGAAAATAAAAACTGGGTAAATAGGCTGTGCAAAATAAAAAATATTTTTAACTAATATAGTTAGTTAGCCAAAAATGTAATATATAAAGGCTGGAGTGAACAGATATCTAATAAAACAGCCAGAATCCAACTTCCTGCTTTTCAGCTCTATAACTCTGAGTTAGTCAGCGACTTGAAGGGGGGCCACATGGCACATAACTGTTCAGTGAGTTTGCAATTGATCCTCAGCATTTAGCTCAGATTCAAAAGCAACAGATATGACCCATGTGCCCCCCCTCAAGTCACTGATTTGTTACTGCCTGGTAACCAGGGTAACCAGTCAGTGTAAACCAAGAGAGCTGAAAAGCAGGAAGTAGTGTTCTGGCTATTATGTTAGACATCCAGTCACTCCAGTCTTTATACATTACATTTTTGGCTAACTAACTATATTAGAAACATTTTTCATTTTGCACAGTCTATCTATTTACCCAGATTTTATTTTTACAATGAACAATTCCTGGGCAATTCACCTTCAAAACTGTAATAACTGAAAAAAACCATAGAAATATGTTCAAACTTTCATAACCTGCCAAATTTTGTAAATTGAACATAGTTATTAGGGGGTGTGGCCACAAACATGGGCGTCGTCAAAAAAATTTGCTACGCAACGCTTTTGTACCACCATCATTAACATTCATCTAAATATGCTCTGCACACTTTTGTATAGTTGTGTTTAGTCCTTCCTGCCTTCGGCTCGGAATTGAGCACTGCTGTGACTTTTGATGACTGTGTTGTGCAGACCTTGGGCTACCGTCACATCCTGGCCATATTGTATTTCCAGAGTTCCCTGGGCACCCTGCATCAATCACTGAAGCACAGTTGCATCCAAAGAATTGCTCACAAACATCATTAGCACAAAACAACAGAAATGATGCAGGAATGTTGCCAGGCAGACTCCGAAAAATTCAGTGCAACCAGGGCCGGATTTAAAAGCTGTTTAAAATGGTTTACCCCACCCGAGGAAGAAGAGGCATTTAAAAATTACAATGTTGTAAAACAGCAACCAGGAAGGCAAAGCTAAAAAATTGCAGCAGAGGCTAGGTCTAACCCAAAAAGTTTTTTGAAGTATATTAATAGTAAAAAGATGCAGGTTGAGAGAGTTGCACCTATACATAATGGTACCAGTATGGTTGTAGCAGATACTGAAAAAGCAAATGTGCTAAATCAGTTCTTTTCTTCAGTGTATACAATAGAGGAGTGAGGGTTCCAAGACCTCACCTCATAGCTGCACTGTTGGCTTAGCTCAAACTATTCAGTGGTGACTCAGGATATGGTTCATAAAGCTTTACTAAAAATTAATGTGAACAAGGTGCCAGTTTCGGATGGAATACACCCTTGGGTACTAAGAGAGCTTGGTTCAGTTTTAGACCAGCCTCTATTTCTGATTTTCTCAGACTCTTTTTCATCTGATATGATAAATGGATTGGAGGAAAGTTGAAGTAATTAATATATTTAAAAAGGGATTATAGGCAATTATAGGCCAGTTTATGTTTAAATATTTTATTTGGTTTTCACAATAAACCATAAAAATCAATATGATAACAAATAGTATGCAGAATAAGAAAGGCCAGTAAGTTTGACATCTGTGGTGGGTAAATTATTTGTTAAGGGATCACATTCAAAATTTTGTCCTAGTGAATGGCATTATGAGCAGCAATCAGCATGACTTTATGAATGATAGGTCATGTCAGACAAATTTGATTGCTTTTTATGATGAGGTAAGTAAGATGCTGGACAGTGGGGGGGCAGTAGATGTGATCTATTTGGATTTTGCCAAAGTGTTTGATACTGTGCCCCACAAACGCCTGCTTTATAAACTACGGTCTCTTGGGTTTAATGAAGTCGTTTGCACATGGATAGGAAACTGCCTACAGGATTGGGTACAGAGGGTGGTTGTTAATGCTACATTTTCTACTTGGAGTAAGGTTCTTAGTGGGGTCCCTCAGAGATTTAACTTGTTCATTAATGACTTAGGGGAGGGTGTTGTAAGTAATGTTTCAGTGTCTGTAGACACAAAACTATCCAACCCAATTAATTCCATCCAGGATGTGGCATCCTTGCAACACGATCTTGACAAACTAGAAATCTGGGCAGCTAAGTGGCAAATGAGATTCAATGTTAATAAATGTAAAATCATGCACCTGGGATGTAAAAATATGTAATCCACTTATACCCTTAATGGGACTGCATTAGGCAAATCCATAATGGAAAAGGACATTGGAGTTTTTGTAGATAATTAAGCAGTAGCAAGCAATGCCAGTCAGCAGCACAGAGAAGGGCAACTAAGTTGGTAAAAGTTATGGACAATCTCAGCTATAAGGAAAGACTGCTCAAGTTGGGGTTGTTTACATTGTCTCTTGAGGGGTTATATGATAACTATGTATAAATATACAAGGGGATCATCTCTGATTCTGGCTAAATATCAGTAATGTTTTTTTTACAGTGAGAGCCATTAACATGTGGAATTCTCTCGTGATGACTGATACAATAGATAGCTTTAAGATGTGTTTGGATGGCTTTTTAGCAAGTGAGGGAATACAGAGTTACAACTCATAGTACAAATTGATCTTGGAGTCAGGAAGACAGGCGTTTTGCCTTCTGAATCTATTAGCAGTTAGGCAGGTTATATACTGTATACACTAGTATACCTAAAAGGATGAACTTGATGGATATGTGTCTTTTTTCAGCCTTAAATACTATGTTACTATGTAAATACCCAAGCTATTTACAAAAGCATTTTTTGTTTACTCTCCAACTTAGTTTTTTTTTCGTGATGAAAACCATAAATTTAATGCAAATTTACCAAGTTTATAAGATGAGGTCACCGAATATATATTTATTTAATTGGAAAGTCTCACTTGATATTTTTCACATTTGCAGGCAGGAATAAAAATGTTGGCCAGTAAATTTTAAATACCCAAAAACTTTTTCAAGAAAAAAAAGGTTAATCATAACATGAAAATTGCAATACTAGAATTTCCAATATGGATACAATGTACACACAGCCTGATCCTTTATTATGCATAAACTGTCTCCTCCGAAATTCTGTTAAATAAATTCTTACATAGAACAATAACCGTTTTATACTTAGTGAATACCCAGCTGGAAAATATGTAAAACATATTCAATTTAATACAAAAGAATCTGTCTTGACAATTATACATGTATATAAACTAATCACGTTAAAACATCTTGAGCAGCACTGGGTTATCAAATGAGAAACCATTGACAAATACTCCTGTAAGCTCCTGAGCAGACTGAAGTGGAAAAATGATGGCTGATAAAAGCTCCTTCTGGAGCCTTTAGCAATTCCTTCTGCTGCTTTGGGAAAACTGAAGTTTGCTGCTTGCTAGCAAAGATCGTTTACTCTGTGATGTGTAATATAAATATAGAAATTAAGGAAATTGGAAGGATGAAACTTGCCTCAATATTGCGTTTCTTTTATGTTCAACTGTTCCTTGACCCATGCCTGTCTTTAACCACTGCTGTATCACTGCCTGTACTGACCTTTACTCTGACCTTTGCTTGTTTTGACCACTCTCCCGTATTCTGTTTTTGTACTGCTCTGTCTGATTGGTTTTCACCCCAGACTACACTCCTGGTTCCTGGTTCCTGATCATGTACTGCTCTAACGAATTGGTTTAACCTGCAGACCACTTCACTGCGTAGATCCGCAGTCGAACCTAATATCCGGTTCCCTGAAAAATTCACTGGGGACTGTAGTAAATTTTTTGCCTTCCAGGAGGTGTGTAGACTACATTTTGGGTTCCTACCCTGCTCATTTCTTTTTCAATTCGAATAAGGGAAGGAGACAAATGGAAGACAGCCTTTAATATTTGTGATGGGCACTATGAGTATTTGGTAATGCTCTTTGGTTTATGTAATGCCCCAGCTGTCTTCCAGGAGTTCTTAAATTATGTTTTCTGTGATCTTCTAGGTTGCTGTGTAGTTGTGTACTTACATAGATGCAGGCCCGGACTGGCAATCTGTGGGTTCTGGCAAATCCCAGAGGGGCTACTATAAGGTGCCATAGAAAGTCAGTATTTAGTGGGTTGGTAGGAGCTGTTTGGGCCTCTGTATACCTGAAATGCCAGGGCCTATTTTAATTCTCAGTCCAGACCTGCTTAGATAATATATTGATTTATTAGTCTCATTTAATTGACCATCGTGTCCATGTACGGGAAGTTTTACCCAGGTTAAGACAGAATCAGCTATATGCCAAGACTGAGAAATGAGTCTCCTCATCTCCCGGGTACATTATTTCTTAAAAGGACTTAGAAATGGAGCCAGAGAAGGTTCAGGGCATTATTTGCAAGCCATTCAAAGGTTCATAGAGTTTGCCTATTATTATTATAAGCAATTTATAAAAAAAGTATTAATTTCTGCTCCGGTGCTCCAGCATCCAGATTCTACTCTTCCTTTCCTATTACAAGCGTATGCCTCTGAGATTGGAGCAGGAGCAGTTTTGTCACAGCGACACCCTGTTACCAGTAAGATATGTGGTTATGAATTATGACATAGGTAACAAGAAATTACTGGCCATTAAATGGACCTTTAAGGAGTGGAATGTAATTATCCTACCGCACACCTGTAGTTCACCAATCCTGCAAGCTGGTGGTGCGTTCCTTCCGTTGACCCGGCCGGGTCCCTTAGCAACCAATGTGTAAAAGAAACGGATCCGCACACACACCGATTAGTGCAGTTGGGGATTATCCCCTTTTATTCAGCCACCAAACATCATGTTTGGTGGCTGAATAAAAGGGGATAATCCCCAACTGCACTAATCGGTGTGTGTGCGGATCCGTTTCTTTTACACATTGGCCTTTAAGGAGTGGAGACATATTTTGGAGGGCGCTAAACATGTGGTTATGGTGTTTACTGATCACAAAAATCTATTGTATATTAAGTCTGCTAAGTGCTTAAATCCTGAACAGGCCAGGTGGGTATTATTCCTTACCAGCTTCAATTTTATCATCACCTACAGGTAGGGTTGCCACCTGGCCAGTATTTTATCTGCCTGGTCAGTAAAAATGATGGTTGATCCCAATGTTATTAATAGGGAAAAATTATAAATATATAGGAAGGCCGGTTTTTTTTTCTGGTAAAGGTGGCAACCCTACCTACAGGCCTGAGGAAAGAAATGCTAAAGCTGATGCGCTATCCAGAAGTTTTGTCTTGAATCCTTGAGAGAGGTCTGAACCCGATTCTATTGTCGCTAAGGATTTGATTGTTGCAGAACTGAGTCCAGATCTCTTCCTTTTTTTGTAGCCAGGAATGAGTATGATGGAACAATCATTTATGAATAGCTTCATTCAGCCATTAAACTACTAGCAGGAACGTCTGTTTTAACACTCTTAGCAGTATAGAAAGTACTATGTTTGCACAGGTTAAGTCTTGTACACAGTGACATCTACAGGTCATTCTTATAAACACCACAGGGCGCTGCTGTCAAAGTTTCTTTAAAGGGATTAAAGGGAGTCAAGATTTTTATTATGTAGTATTTATTTCTAAATTACACTGTTTACACTGCAAATAATTCACTCTATAATATAAGATTTGATTCCTGAACCAGCAAGTGTATTTTTTCTTATTGTAATATTGGTGCATAAGCAGCCATCTCAGGTCGTTTTGCCTGGTCATGTGCTTTCAAAAAGAGCCAGCACTTTAGGATGGAACTGCTTTGTAGCTCAATGTAACTGAATGTGTCGCAGTGGGACCTGGATTTTACTGTTTTAAGATCTACCAGCTAGGGAGCTGCTATCTGGTTACCTTCCAATTGTTCTGTTGTTAGGCTGCTGGGGGGGAATGGAGGGGGGGGTGATATCACTCCAAATTACAGTACAGCAGTACAGCAGTAAAGAGTTACTGAAGTTTATCATAGCACATGTCACATGACTGAGGGCAGCTGGGAAACTGACAATATGTTTAGCCCCATATTAGATTTCTAAATTAAATATAAAGACATGTGTTTGCTCTTTTGAGAAATGGATTTCAGTGCAGAATTCTGCTGGAGCAGCAGTATTAACTGATACTTTTTGAAAAAAACATTTTTCCCATGACAGTACCTCTTTAACTGTTGCTAATACAGGAGTTTCTTCAGGCCCTGCTTTTGGTCGCATAGGCCGTTTGGAGACAAAGCTAATAAATACACTTTTGGAGATTTTGGAGATTATTTTTCATCTAAATCAACTATTGTAAAAGTGGAGTAACTATGCAGTCCCTGCAACCCTGCATTTTTTTCATTTCAAAATAAAGAAAACCCACAAAAGTTGGCCAGTTTTATCAATGGGGGGGGGGTTAAGAAGTCTGTGTGTGATTCGTATATCTGTATAAAAACATAATAGTGGAGAGTTATAAAGTTGTATTTCTTTGTATGAAATTATATTTATAAAGTGACTAAATTGTTATTTAAAAAAAACATTTGGGAGAATGCTAATCCCTTTTTATATTTTCTCCAAAACGTATTCAATTTATTAACTGGATGAATCGAATGGAATATTTATAGCACCCAAGCAATCAATGCTGCAGGTTGCGTTAATAATAGAAAGTACTTTGCTCTAATGTACTTGCTGGACTGCTCATTGAAGTGTCCTGATTACGTATTAAATGTTACAATTATTAATGACTGAGTTTGCCATGATTGGCTGTTGCACAAGTTTGGAACAAGGATATTTACTTAATCAAGCATATTTAAATGTCCATTTGAACTTTCCCCACTTACTGTTAGCTGCATGAAAGTCTCTTTTACTGCTAAAAGAGGAAAATCAATTGTTTAGCTATCCAGCTTGTTCTTTTCTTTAATAGAACTTCCAATATCACCCAGCAGTAACTTATCCCAACTTGCTTAAAGTGATACTGACACGTTGCTATAAAAATCATAGGAACGTGTCCGTATAAAAGAGGTGCTGCATGCTAAATATTTACCTCCAAAAGCCCCCCGAAGCCACCCCAACCCCACAAACCTTCGTGAAGCCGACCCTCTAACACTGCCAACATATTTCCTGCGTTGTTTCAGTCATGCTGGGCTGGGGACGGCACAATCCTTCTATAGGTTAATTACAAATGAAAACAGAACTTCAGCCTATGGGATGTGTCATTGACTTTAAGCACCCAATAAGGTTACAGATATATCATACGTTATCTTTATAATTTTAAGGGGAAGGGCACACGGGCAGATTCAGGGAGATTAGTCGCCCCGGCAACAAATCGCCTCTTCTGTGGGGCGACAATCTCCCTGAACTGCCTTCCCATACCTTCCCACCCGTTATAATGAAAAATTGCCAGCGGGTTGGCACTAGCGGCGCTTCGTTTTCCGAAGTCACCCGAAGTTTCCTCGTGAGGCAACTTTGGGCGACTTCAGAAAACAAAGCGCCGCAAGTTCCACCCTGCTGGCGATTTTTCCTTATAGCCAGCGAGAAGGCAGTTCGGGGAGAGGCGGTTTGTCGCCGCGGCGAATAATCTCCCCGAATCTCCCCGTGTGCCCTTACCCTAAGACTGTGTAGGACAAAAACTAATTTTAATCTGAAAAACTGTGCTTATTTGGCCTTCATTCTATGCCTAATATGTGGGCTCCCTGGGTGGAGTTAACATTTGCAGTAAAGGTGTTTTAAATTGTCTTCCTTTAAGTGAGGTTTTTCTTCTAATTCCATATCCTGAACTACAACAAATGTTATAACATTTTCTCTGAAAAGGCTTGTTTAGGTGTATTATATAACGTGGAAGCTGTTGGTTCCTCTGATTTAATATCAACCTATTTGCTTTTCTTACATAATTCATTAAAAAACTATAAGCACCCCATCTTGTAGCATCTAAATGATTTACCTGTGCTTTACCTGTACAGTTTTCACTTTGGTGCACATTCCAGCTTTAGTCTACCTGGTTACTGGTTAAATTAAGGAATGTTGGCCTGGAACATAGTATTTGTACCTGGATAGAGAACTGGCTAAAAGATAGACTACAAAGAGTGGTGGTAAATGGAACATTTTCTAATTGGACCAGTGTTGTTAGTGGAGTACCGCAGGGCTCTGTACTAGGTCCCTTGCTTTTCAACTTGTTTATTAATGACCTGGAGGTGGGCATTGAAAGTACTGTTTCTATTTTTGCAGATGATACTAAATTGTGCAGAACTATAGGTTCCATGCAGGATTCTGCCATTTTGCAGAGTGATTTGTCTAAACTGGAAAACTGGGCAGAAAACTGGAAAATGAGCTTCAATGTTGATAAATGCAAGGTTATGCACTTTGGCAAAAATAATATAAATGCAAGTTATACACTAAATGGCAGTGTGTTGGGAGTTTCCTTAAATGAGAAGGATCTAGGGGTTTTTGT
Organism: Xenopus petersii; assembly: GCA_038501925.1. Taxonomy (NCBI): domain Eukaryota; kingdom Metazoa; phylum Chordata; class Amphibia; order Anura; family Pipidae; genus Xenopus; species Xenopus petersii. Next base: position 42,435,330 of record CM076677.1, read on the forward strand.
AGATAAAACGTTGTCTAATTCTGGGCAGTGTCATTCTGTGGCTACTACAGCAAATAAAGTTCTGTCTTGCATAAAACAGGGCATTAACTCAAGGGATGAAAACATAATTATGCCTCTTTATAGGTCCCTGGTGAGGCCTCATCTGGAGTATGCAGTTCAGTTTTGGACTCCAGTCCTTAAGAGGGATATAAATGAGCTGGAGAGAGTGCAGAGACTAAGTGCAACTAAATTGGTTAGAGGGACGGAACAAGACTGTCAAGGTTGGGGTTGTTTTCTCAGGAAAAAAGGCGCTTGCGAGGGGACATGATTACACTTTACAAGTACATTAGAGGACATTATAGACAAATGGCAGGGGAACTTTTTACCCATAAAGTGGATCACCGTACCAGAGGCCACCTCTTTAGACTAGAAGAAAAGAACTTTCATTTGAAGCAACGTAGGGGATTCTTCACAGTCAGGACAGTGAGGTTGTGGAATGCACTGGCGGGTGATGTTGTGATGGCTGATTCAGTTAATGCCTTTAAGAATATCAAAGGCTATTCTGATACTAAGCTCTATAGTTAGTATAGGTATGGGTATATAGAATTTAATTAAAAGTAGAGAGGGGTGTATGTATGGATGCTGGGTTTTCATTTGGAGGGGTTGAACTTGATGGACTTTGTCTTTTTTCAACCCAATTTAACTATGTAACTATGTAACTACCTGGAATGAATTCTAATGCCTGCATTTGTGACCATGTCGCTGCTTTATTAAAAAGTTACAGCCCAGCAATTATTATGCCAATTCATCATAGTTTGGCTATTAATGACCAAAGGGGCCATTTACTTTTCCCACTGGGCAGAAATGCAAGAACACTAAGGGATGAAAGATTTAGCGCTGCTGCCCAGGGGGATGGCACTTTGAGCAAACCCTGATGTTATGAGCAGGATATTTTGTATATTTTTAATCCAAAGAACACTACTGGTACACTACAGTTACAAATTAGGTATCATGTAGGTTAAACTGAGACATTACAGATTTTGGAACCAGTAATTGAATTGCAAACCTTACATTTGTGTTCAGCATGTTGATTTTGTTTTTGCAATTTAGTTATAAAACCAATAAGAAAACAGAGAAATTATTCAGTTAGTTGTCTCACTTAAAGTAGCGAAGTAAACAGACTTCCTGCAAGAACAAAAATGGTATTACAGTTAGAATTCTTCTCAGAGATTTTAGAATACTACATATTCCCATTGTGTTGGCTTGTATCCCAACCCACAACATTTAAATTCATTTGGGTTTTCAAAAAAACACAAAACAAAAAAAACAAGAAGCTTGATTTATTTCCATCCTGTCTTATATGTGATAATGAATGCATAACATCCAAACTCTAAACACTGCGTTTATAAGAAAACCCTTAATCAATAATTTATAAACAGCTCCCAGCAAAGGAAAAAACAAAGCAAAGTCTGCTCAGCATTTCACCAATTGCTCACAGATCAAAGGTTTTGTGGTTGATAGCTTAAATTTGATTTATGTATATTAGAGTGGAAGCCTAACTGATGAGATGCCCTGTTTATAAAAGGTACATGTTGTAGAATTTTACCTCTGTATATTATGGTATGGGGCAAAATGCATGGCCTCTTTTTTACACTATAAACAGCTTATATTGCTGCTGTTTGTTTTAGTTTTAAAGGGGACATATAACTTTTTCAATAATACAGAGCAACCTCAATTTTACATCCCCTGATATTAAATTATCTGTCATTTTACACTGTTTTCACACCTATATATATTGCATAATGAATTTACATTTACTCGAATATTACACCAATTTTTTCTGCTCCCCTGAAAAAAACCTAAAATGGGAGTTCTTATGTAGCTGATTTTAATCTGAGATAAAGTGTTACACCTTTATAGAAGCTTTTCTCTCTGGTCCTTGTGTGCTTTACAAAGTTGCAGCTGTATTATGATGGTCTTCTCCAAGAACCAAAGTAGGATGTGGGTAGCCAGCTAAAGCTCTGCCTTTACACAGGGAAAGATAAACTGCAGCTTCTTGTCTGCCTAGCTGCTGATCACGGTCATTACTGGGGTTGCTGCCCCAAGCGACAGAATAACAGACATAGCTTCCTTATGCTTACCTCAGTGGCACTCAGAGGAGATAGAGGATGGGGGCATTATTAGTTCAGAGAATTCAAAAAAGTAGAATGAGGCAAATAGTATAAAAAGCAATATGTACAGGCAGATTCCTTCCGTTTTAAGAGGTGTCTGTTTTATTGCTTTGTGGTACATCTCCCCTACTTCCTGCAGAACACACCAAGGAGGGACAGAGTAAGTGGTGTTTTCCTTGGGGACAGTCATCCGTTAGGACCAAGTCAAGAAATGGGGACTGACCGTGGAAAACGTGAATTAATGGGAACCTTGGTCAGCATGCCTAGTAATAGTTTTCCTCTTTAGTAAGAGGATTTGCATAGGGCCAACGAAGGTATGGGGCCCGCCATCAGACATTTAATTTAATACAAAAACCTTTGACTAAAGTATCCTTGAAGAATTGCAGACCCCTCATTTTAATCAAGACGGGCTCAACAACATATCCATTTTAGTTTTTTATTTTAACTTTATGTTGGAACAAATTCTCCTAAAGGATATGGATCTGATATTCTATTGTCATTTTGTTTTGGACTATGAACTATGATGTCTTTAGCAGAGAGTGCTTTGCTATGGTGTCTCACACCTGGCCTGGGCTGTGAGCTTCTTCTTGATTGTTCTCCAGTAATGAGAACAAGATGAGAAGATCTCAGTGCTCCCTTTCCCTGCTGAAGGAGAATAAATTGACTGTGCAAGAATGGATGGGTTTCGACACCTCCACAATATATTTTTAAATAATATGGGATATAAAGTGCCTTTAATGACGTAGATGATGTAGAATTAATTATTTCTTTAAGAGATTGAAATTAAAATTTGCATGAGCATTATCATTTTGCAATAAATTACTTACTGGTGCTTTTACATTATGTCTCTGGTCCCCAATGTTCCTCTATGAATGCCAGTTTTGTGCAGCAGTTGTGCATTAGCATTAGAAACTCTGACTGGTTGAAAGGGACAGTCAGGTTTAGGAACTTCAAGTAAAAATCAACTGTTTAAAAACAAAGATTTGGAAACGGAGGGGATGGGGGAGCTGAACTGCAGAGGGCCTAGGGGCGCCTGTTATGTTAATCTGGCCCTGGCTGTTTACAAAGTGCAAAACAACAGAGCAGAAATGGTTGTAACTTTTATGTTGTATCAGTTGTGGGTCCTGTACAGCCTATGGGCTCCCCAGAGCTGCCCTGCAGCTAAAAACAGTCTACAACTTGGGTGGGATTTGAGATTCACAGTCCAGCCTGCTTGCACTATTGTCCGAGGTAGAAGTGAATGTGAAATTGTGTGCTTGGGGCAAGAAAACATGAGTCCTTACATATTTCCCAAGATCACTCTTCATATTTTTTCATATCTGATGCTTTGCAAGACATAAGGGCCATAATTAACACCTGGGGGTACAAGTACATGAGTGTGCCCCTTAGTGATCTTTCTAAGAGGACTTGTGCCCTATGGATACTTTGCACTGAGCAGTGAAGACTCCTCAGAATGATGTCTACATGCCTCCCTTGCCTTCCTCTCTTTTGAACAGAGCGCTGCCTAATGCAAGCATCATTCCATTCAGAACACATTCTACATGTCTGTGGCAGAGACCTGCAGATATTTATACAATGCCCCATGCAGTGGGCAAATGCAAAAAAAAAAATAGCCAATTGTGGCCCCTATGGAGTTTCACGAAAAACTGGTAGCCATCCTCCTGAATGACCACATCTCCACAAGTTTTTCAAAATCTGATGCCTAAACCTGAACACAAGGGGTGAGGCAGTGATGTAGGAACAGGCATGATTATATCAGAGGTGGGCACAATGATGTTGGTGGAGTTATGACACCAGGGCAAGGTTATTGCACTTAGATGCAACTGGCTGGATTTCCATCCAGTATTTTCAATGTTTTAAAGTGTGCATGTCCAGTTAAAAACCACACAGGTGGCAACCCTATCTCTAGCTATATTCTGCTTGATGATTAAACCCAATCCCTTAATTACACGTATCAGATCTATTATACAGAAATCAATTTTCCAGAAAGCTCTGAAATACAGCAATGCTAATTTAGAAAAAAAACATTGTTTTTGATTAATTTGCTTTTTCTGTAATAATAAGACATTAACTGCACTTGATAGTAACTAATCCATGTTGAGATGCGTATCTAAAGTATTTAAATGCTTTTCATGTATTGGCCAGGTTATTGTTCAGGTTTCATAAGGCTGAAGACCGAACAGACCTGAACAGGCCTTACAAAAACCAAACTGTTTGGGTTAAAATGGAACAGGTGGCAACCCTAATTATCACACTTTCTCTGGAAAGAAAACAGACATTTATGGAAGGGACAGTGTAAATACTGTTTATAAAATGAATTAATAAGGAGAACGGACCACCAATGATGGGTAAATTGTCTGGATAAAGGTACAAATAAAATAGTATTAAATGATAATGGCACTTCCCAATTCCCTATATATGCTAAGACATGAGGGCATGTTTACTAACATTGGAGATAAATATCTGGAGAGATTTCTGGAGATGTTGCCCATAGCAACCAATCAGATCTTTGCTTTTGTTTTCTAACTTGGCTGTGGCTGTTTAAATCTAATTGCTGATTGGTTGCCATGGGCAACATCTCCAAAAATCTCTCCAGATATTTATCTCCAATGTTAGTAAACATGCCCCATGACCTAAGCCCGGTGGGTGCAGGAAATGTAATTGTGGCCCTATAATGTCATATCAAACTATGTTCACATAATGCCAAGCCTCTGCTGCCAGAGGCTAAAAGGTTAACATAAGTTAGGAACGCTAGATAGAATTGTAGCTAACAGAATTGCAAGTACACATCCTAGCTACATTTCAGTAGTGTTAGACCACAAGGCTTGCAAACCATTGGACACAGGAAACTGTTACTTGTGCAACAGGTTTTTCAGTAATACTTGCACCTGCTCAAATGTATGGCAATTCCATGTGCATCTTCCTTATAGTGAATGCTATGTAAAATATATATAAACTAGGTCAAATGGACGTGACATTTGGAAGCTCTCCGTGCCATGCTAAGTGTGACATTGTGATAAGCTTCCCAAGATTCCAAGCTTCCCAAGATTTTGTCTAATAAATAAATCAGTTATTCTGAAGAACCTTCCTTGTCTTGGAGTCTTACCAACAATACCCACAGGCATTCCATAGCCAAATCCTCAGCACATCCAAAACCACAGCATGTACAGGTAATTCTAGCTGTGTTTCTTTTGTGGCATTCATTCATTGCTCATACCTTGTACATTGCAGTGGATCAGGTGGGTACATATAGAATGAAGGAAGGAAAGAGCAGAAACTATTTGAGAAACTGTAGATATGTCCATCCTAGAAATACCCTGAACCATCAAAAAGGGTATACAAGTCCTTTTAGTTAAATTCATGTTTCAGTAATGTAAAGTAGTAGCAGTGTATAACACTATCCTATAATACACCAAAAGAACAGTACTGTATCTATAGATCCCCTGGGCCTGCAATAAAAAAAAATCAATAATATCAACGACATACATTAAACAGCAAGTCCAATAGAGCATTGAAGCATTATAGTTGAGTTCTTTATAGTTTTAAACGTGCAGAACTCAAATCAATCAAATTTTAGTGGCTAATATGAAAGGTAGGGTGTACTTCTGGATTAGTAACAAGATGAGCAATAATGAGTTCACTAATTGTGTTAGCAAGCATGCCCCCATTAATCAATATGCATTACAAAAGCCCCATGTACTGTATCCTAAGCACAGCATGAAATCATATTAATATTGATTTTATATTTCCAAAGAGACCTGTGACTGCAGATGCATTCATAAAACAGTGCTGCTTCATTGCAACTTCATGTTGTATGATAAATAATTAAACCTTCAAAAGAAAGAATGGAACTGTGCAATAAATTCAAATAATAAATGAGAACTCCCTGGTACAGTGTGTACAGTTTTAGTATAATGTGTACACAGTTCCTATAATCTGGCTAGTGATTGCAAACCGAGAACTGGTATTGGTTAGTGCTAGCAACTGTCACAGCCCCTCTTCACTTAAAGGGGCACTTTTATTCTTTTCTTTATTTTTTAAGAATCCTATTAAAGATTTGATACATTTAAATTGTGTAAAAATCACTTAATTTAGTATTTATCGGAAACTATAAAAATGTGTTAAAGGGGTAGTTCATCTTTACGTTAACTTTTAGTATGTTATAAGATAGACTATTCTTAACAACTTTTCAGTTGGTCATATGCTGTCCCTTATGCTATAAAATAAAATCATATCCAGTAAAATATGTAACTTTCCTATTCGGGATCAGGAATAATATAGTAATTTTGGTTACCATTTTGATAACAGACAAAAAAAAAATACAGTACTGGTATGGAACCTGTTATCCAGAATGCTCGGGATCTGCCATTTTCCAGATAACAGATCTTTCTGTAATTTGGATCTTCATGCCTTAACTCTACTAGAAAATCATGTAAACATTAAATAAACCCAATAGGCTGAGTTTGCTTCCAATAAGGATTAATTATATCTTAGTTTGGATTAAGTACAGGGTACTGTTTTATTATTACAGAGGAAAAGGAAATCACTTTTTAAAATATGGATTATTTGGATAACGTGTCTATGGGAGATGGCCTTTCTGTAATTCGGAGATTTCTGGATAACGGGTTTCCAGATAACGGATCCCATACCTGTTTAAGAAACTATATTTAGTTGGACTAAAGGTGGCCATAGACGTAACAATTATGATCTTTCTTGGTTTCAATACACACGTGTAGAACTGAATCGTCAAAAATTTTGAAAATTTTCAAAATTTTCCACCCAGCCCCATCAACGAGCCGACCGATATCCAAGTCTTCTGCCGATATCGGTCGGCTCTTTTCCCACCATACACGCTCCGAATATCGTAAGAAAATTTGTTTTGTACGATATTATCTGTGCGTCCATGGCCACCTTTAAGGCCCCCATACACGGGCTGATAAAAGCTGCCAACAGAACCAGTAGCCAGCTTATTGCCCCGTGTGTGGGGCCATCCAATGGGTGCCCCCATTGATATCTGGCTGAAACTCGGGCAGTTCTTGATTAGGCAGGGTAAAAAAATCCAGTCGGATCGCAGCTGCATCTGTTCATTGATGCGATCCCACAATCCGACTGCCCGTATTGCCTCAATTCTGATTCAATCATTGGGCCCTAGGGCCCATGGTCGGATCAGCCCGATGTCGCCCACCTCATTGTGGGCATATCGGGGAGAGATCCGCTTTTTGGAGATGTCTCCCTGTGTATGGCAACCTTTAATTTCTGAAATATCTATTCACTTGCCCTTTATTCAGAAGAAGCAGTAATTCTAAAAGATTAGGTCATGTCAAGGGTAAATCTCTGAAAAATGCTAATATGATCATTTGCAAGTGAAAACTATGAAAATTGTATCTAAATGGAATAACTTGTGATAGCATTTTCTGAATAAAAATTGCACTTAGAAGAGAATACTAGTCAAGTATCTTGACTATGTCTTCAAGCTATTTCATATTATCCATTATACTGACACAATGCATCATGTTATGCTATGGTTATAATGTAGTACATTGTGTACTCTGTATACACTCAGCAAATGTCTCCCCTTTGCATGTTTCTCGTTCAAAGAAATGTTCCAGGACTTGTTACAGGATACATGATCATCAGGGAAGCAAAGCTACATGGCATGAGTATAATGTAAGATGCATATAGAGCAGAAGAAACTGATCATATACTGGCATTGGCAGAAGGGGAGGCAGAAAGTGGAGCGTTAATAGGAATAGGAAGGGGTTCGGTAGGAGAGGGCTTAAATCATGCAGGAATTGAGGTCAGGATAGGGAAAGATATTATTTTGTAGAAAAGGAAGTGGAAGCCTCTGTACCTCCTGGAAGCCTAAGAACATAGTCCTGGCCATCCATTTGTTGCAGAGGAATTCTTGCTAGGGGGGGTTGAGGCTAGACCTGGGGGTCCGTTTACTAAAGTGCGGTAAATCTGACTTTAAGTTTCCGCATGTTATCGCTGAGAATATTTTTACGCCAGAATATTCGCAGCGACTAAGTTTACTAAACAGCGATGCGCTCAGAAGTCATTGCGATCACTTGCGGTAACTACGTTAAGGAACCAGCTTACGTTAGCGGTAATTTTAGCGAGTTGCGAATTTTCTGGCGAAAAATTACGTTTTTGCGAATATTTATGCTATAAAATAGTCTTGTTTTATGGCGTTAATTATGGCGGTTATTATGGCAATTTTTACTGTGACATTTATGGTCAGAAATATATGATTTCATGAATACATTAATAGGGTGTTTTTAATGCAAAATGTGCGACTAATTGCCAATATAAGGCGATTAATTTCTGTTGACTAATGGCGACTAATTTCAGCTGACTAATGGTGACTATACAGCATTGCACAAGTTAATTTGCGACTATTCCTATAAGTGTGTTTGTAGACTATTCACAAGTATGTGGCGACAATTAGCAGCTTGTGAACAAGAAAAATTACGGCGACTAATATAATAGTAACGGTCAATTTAAATAGCGATTATTCTAATAACTATTATACGCAACAATACTATGGAGACTATTACTGCGACAATTAATATTTAGTCGCAATGACGTCCTGCACATGCGCACGCACTTGCGCACATGCGCACGCACTTGCGCACATGCGCACGCACTTGCGCACATGCGCACTTGCGCACGTGCGCACTTCTTTAATAGTCAACAACATCTGAAGACATGGCTGGAGTCAGTTCCCTGACAACCGAGGAAGCACGGTATATGGCCAAATTCCTCCTGCGTCATGATTATGACACTCAGCCGTTAGGTATGGTGGGGGTGCACGAGGTGAAGTGTCGAATCATGCACAGACTGGTGCGTAAGATGCACCGGAAATTTCAATTGGACCTAGAAGTTCGCCAGCAGCAGCGCCTCTGGTCAGACATGAAACGGCGCAATCATGAGCTAATACAAGAGGTGCAAGAAGGTAAATGTCTAACACTACATTTCAGTTGGTCTTCATTTTTTTTCATGGTTTTTAAATTATTTGCCTTTTTCTTCAGTCTCTTTGCAGCTTTAAAATGGGGGTCAGTAACCCCCTTTTAAAAAAATAAATGCTTTGTAAGGCTATATTTTTATTATTGCTGCTAATTTTTATTGCTTATCTTTCTATTTAGGCCCTTGGACCCTATCCTGTCTCTTATTCAAATTAGTGATTTATTTTAAGGTTAATTGGTACCCTAGCAACCAGAACTTGCAAACTCAAGAGCTGCTCAAAAACCACAACAAATAATAAAAAATGAAAAACAATTGCAAAGTCTCTCAAAAGTCTCTCAAAATATCACATGAAAGGCAAACTATCACTTTAATGTCACAACCCCCCCCCCCAAATTTTTTTAAAATAATAAACCAATTAACATCATCTATTATTATTTACTCCCAGAACAAGGCCATGTTCAAGAAGAGGCAGCACCAGCCGCTGAGGAGGAGGGGCAAGCCATAGAGGATCTGGAGGATCCAGAGGAGGGTTCATCTCTGCGGTGTGTGCAGGAAGCAGGCACACAGACAGAAGAACCATATACACCGGTGTCAGCCTTGGCTAAGAAGAATGATTAGCTGGCTTAGTTTTTTTTACTTTTTTTGCCTTTATTTTTTTTAAAAATGTGAAGAAACATATATTTTTGTTAACTTGCTGCTATACCTTTTATGCCTTTTAATAAAAGAATTTTCAGAGATGCCTTTGTTAAGTGTTTTACTATGTATGCATTCATTGCTGCTATCCTACATTTTTATGCAGGGCAGATTAGTTTATTTTTCCAAAAAAAAAATTTACTTTAATTATATTTATTGTATTTCTCCTGTCACTTATCTCTTCTCCTGTCAGGAATGGCAACAGGAATTATGGGTAAAACAAGATTTTATGATATATTTAATGTCCCTCCCATTGAGAATTTTCTGGCGGAAAAATAAGTTAACGCCACCATATAGATGGCGGTAAATTTGTGCGAATATTCTTGCGTTAATTTTGTCCTTAAACCATTTAGCTGTTTAGTAAACCAGGCGTTAATGTGTACGTAGCGTTATTTTCAGAGAATGCGATAACTGGCAAACACATATTCTTGCGCAAGAAAATTCGCAAATTTATATTTACCGCAGGTTAATAAACTCGCGAAAACATATTCTGCGTTAAATTTGTCTATACTTTGTGCGCAAATTTTTACCGCACTTTAGTAAACGGACCCCCTGATGTTTAGCAACATAGGTGTCAAAGATGGTCCCAGGAGGGTGGTGTACTATGGTTTTCCTACTCTTACCTGCCTACATGATGCTAAGGCAGAAGGTGTCTAGTATGGCAAGCAGCCTTTTTTGGTGTTTGGCAAGCATTCCATTGGGAGTATAACATGTAATATTGTTTCATCTCACTGGTTTTAAAACTTTACTGTAGTTATATTATTTTCTGTTTAATACAGTAAAAGCTGTGTCCTGTTTTCATCATTCATCTTGGATATCATTATTGTCTCTATATGGGGAGGGGGGGTATTTGGTAAAATTAGGAGGGGAAGCTAGATTTTTTAGCAAGGTGACCTGCCAGATTGACTCTGCATGGTCAGGGATCTCAATACAATGTTTTGATTGTGCTCTTCTCTGTAAATCTGCTATGTCCTTCCAAATAGGTCAGCTACTTTATTATAATCTGGAACAATCACTTAGACCTACAGTATACAAGTAACAATGCTTGGCTAATCCAGTTCAAAAATAGTCACGTTTGGTCAGATTTTCTAAATGTGGCTCCTACAGAATAAATTTGTAGACAGAAGAAACCCCCAACAAGGAGCTTACTTGGATTATCTAACCCAGTTAACATTGGATGGTACCTCATACAGGAAAAGGTAGCATTGCTGATGGCATTTATATTATTTATTATTATTTAATGTATGTAAAATCCTAATGGACCTTGAAAGGACAAACAAAACCAGGGCCTGTAAACCAAAAACATGTTTACATATTATCTTCAGAATGGCATTTCTTTATCACTTGCAGGCTGTTACAACACTACCTATGTATCGCTGTTAACATTAATAAATGCACTTTAAAAGCATATTCTCCTATATGTTTCATATGTTTCTGCTCCCTTTTCTGCAGAGGTACTTGGGGGCAGATTTATCAAAGGTCGAGGTGAATTTTCGAATGCAAAAAATTCAAATAGGTAATAGTCCAAATTAGATTTGAATTTGAAAAAAAATCTAAATTTGAATATCGAAATTCATCATGTACTGTTTCTTTAAAAATTCAACTTCGACCATTCGCGATGTAAAACCTGCCGAATTGCTGTTTTAGCCTATGGGGGACCTCCTAGAACCTATGTGGAGTCAGTTGGTGGACTTTGAAAAATCTAAGGTTTTTTTTAAAAAACTTTGATTCGAATTTGATCGAATTCGCTATTGCTTCAATTCGTACGATTCGGCCGAATACGGACCTATTAGATCGAAAAAGGACCTATTCGCCCAAAAAAAACTTAGTTTCGGTTGGTCTTTTTGAATTCAAATTTCGAAGTTTTTCAAATTCGAATTTCAACCCTTAATAAATATGCCCCTTAGTAGATTTGGAATTATTATATTGCTCATATTATTATATTACAGGTCTCATGGCTAGAAAGTTGTATTCTACTAGATGTAAAGAGAAATGAAGCCTGTTGGAAAACAGCTTTTGTTGTATTCTAGTAGATAGAACAAGAAGAATGGTTAGTATTTTTGCTTTCATAATTCCAAATGCAGTAAATACTACCTGCAGCAGTACAGTATGTACAGGGAAATAACAGCATTAAGGCAAGCAAGATAAATTGAACTATTTAACAATTATTTTATGTTCTTCTTTATGTTCTGATATATAAAGCAGGACAGTAACATTCTGTATGAATTACAGGAACTTTTCCATGCTGATTTTCCAAGTTTCTCGTTATGCAATTATTTGAAGTGATGGCTCATTAGTATAAAGCAAAATCACAATTTTTCTTCCCATAGAATGCCAGAAAATAATATTGGTGTTAAACAGTGGTTTAACAAGAAGTCACTTAAACCCCGCAATAAAATAATATTAGGGCCCCCTAAACTATGGGAATAAAATATCTTTAATGGAATGGCCCATTTGTGACCCCTATACCATCTAGGTCTCTCAGTAGGGTCTGCCCCTGTAAATCTAGATAATATCTGCAGGGTGAAGCAATTGTGCATTCAGTGGTTTATCTAGACGTTTACAAGGCCCAATATGAATCATTTTTATGATGCACACAGATATATAAAAAACTGTATACCAGTCACAACCTTCAGTCTTTAATTTTATACCAGTAGCTTTATATGTGTTTAACATTAGCCATAGGTCCAAAGAATCTTCTCTAAGCTCTAGAAAAAACCCAGGGCTCGCAACTGACTTCTACATAATGGAGCAAATTTATAAATGTATGTAAAAACAAAGTAGTCATAAAGTAACATCATTTTTTGGTGTAAAAACTGGCATAAAAATGGCATACAAAAATCTAGGTAGAAAATAGTGTGTATAAACCATTTATAAATACACAGATTAGCTTTTTGCATGGCATTCATTTAGATGTAGGGACAACAAATAATCTTTATAAATATGCCATTTATATTACCCCAACTCTGCTTTTTAGCAATAAAATATTATGCATAGATTTATTAATACGCTTCAATATATTTTCAAGAATTCTGCTTTCTAAAATATGTGCAGTTCCCATTCTGCAGGCATATTTATTGAACATAATACTTTTATTCTTTTTACTGCGGGAAAGAAAGTTTGTGCCTTTCTTCTACAAGGAATTAATAAACAGATATGAATATCAAATATAAATATCAGTGCATTCCATATTAGACTTATTCAAGGAAATACTATGGTGGACAATTATACGTACACTAAGGGGCTGATTTATCAAGGGTCGAATTTAGAGTTCATGGGAGTTTGTAAACTCCCATAAACTCCTATGAACTTGAAATTCTACAAAAAAACAACCAAACGAAATTTATCAAAAAATTTGACTTTTTCAAACTTGGGGGCGAATGAGACCTCCAACTCGAATCGAAATTTGAGTTTTTTCTATGAAAATAACTCGATTTTCAGGAAGGCTGCAAACAATTCCAAATGGACGTCCCCCATAGGCTAAAGCAGCAATTCAGTTTAAGGTGGCGAATAGTTGAATTTGAATTGTTAAAGGGCCAGTACACGATAAATTTCAAAAATCAAATTCGAATTTTTTAAAAAACTCAAATCAAATTTTAACTATTCCCTAGTCCACTTTAAAAAAAACCTCTAAATTCAAATTTTCACTTTGATTCTTGATAAATCTGCATATTTATCAAAGGGTGAACTTTCACTGTAACCCATTGATAAATACTCTTTTAAAAAACCAATAGAAATGAATGGACAGTGGCGGAATTTCACTCTAGTGTACTCTGGTGGTCTCTAACTTCCCACTTTGATAAATATACCCCCACGTTGTGGTTTGGGCTAACCATTCTAGCTGTCCTCTCTAACTGAAGTACCTAGTACTTCCCACTAGGAGACCCTCTCTGTCTGTACCTGTCCAGCTGCTGTCAGCAAAAGAACCCCCAGCCTGGGTGTTTCCTCCATTTATATACCCTTGGAACTCACTCTCCTCTAGTGGCTGTGGTCTGTACTGCAATTATACTTACATTACCTTTAAGGAAAAATAACACCACAAATTATCTCCAATATACTTTAATTAAAAAATATGTACCTTTTTTATAATAAACTTGACTGTATGCAGTGAAAGTCCCCCTTCGTTTTACTTGCTCTGACAGCTGCAGATAGGAAATGGTCCCTAACTGTTCTGCAGGGAAATGATCCCCCACCTTACTTCCCTGACCTTGAGCAGCTTTGTTTGTTTCCCTGTAGAGCAGCCGGCGATCGTATAGAGATTTGTATCCACAGGCCCAGTGAAGTCTGCATATTCTGATTATTAATCAGTCTTGCTGTATCAGTTTCTATAGCAGATATTATTCGACTTGTGCTGTTTTGATAATTCATGACGATCCCTAAGCTTAACCTCCCAACTGAAGCCCAGACCACACTGATCATGTGTATGGTCTTGGTCTTGCAAAGATGTACAAGATGACAGCCCCCTGCGGCCAACTTTGAAAACATAAATCATTTGTTTAATTAGGCTTCTGGTGCAGTAAGTTCATGTTTATATTTAATATACAAAATACAGCATTTCTACCATTATTCTATTTTACACTTTAGTTCCCCTTTAACGGAATGAAAATATAATGTACTGGTGCCCTGCCCTGGTAAAACTGGTGTGTTTGCTTCAGAAGCACAACTATAGTTTATTATGATAAAGCTGTAGCCATGGGGGTAGCCATTCAAACAGGAGACACAATAGTGTTCAGAAGAATCCCATTGTATTTTGCAGAGCTTATCTGGTATCTGCTGTGTATACTGTGCTCAGGGCCAGATTTACATAGTGGGCTCCCCTAGGCCCACTGCCCTTTGTCGCCCCTGTCCCCTCCCCTTTTATCATCTGGACCAGAGCAATGGGGATTGGCGCATGGGAAATGTAACAAAATGATTGTTTTTGAATCAATGTGGGTGTGGTTGGACAGCATGCCGCCCCCCTAAAATCCTGCCACCCTAGGCCCGGGCCTAGGTGGTCTTTCCACAAATCCGGGCCTGACTGTGCTATACTATTGCAGAGCTTCTGAAGCATTCATTATTTAAAAATATTATCACTTTTTGGTGTTACCCCCTTATATCTTAATTTTTCATCTCCGTTTTTACACTGGAGATCTATTTTTATAATTTTTCCTGTAACTTTCTGCTATCCATGGCCAAATCCACCCCCTCCATTTTTCCCTGCACACACTCTATGGACATAATGTTGTATAATGTCATGGACGGTAACATAATTTCTAAAGCATTGTAAACATTATAAATAAATAATAAAAAATAAATGATATTGGACAGTTTCATGCTCAGTATGAGTAGGGCTGCCTAAGTGTGTGGCAAGTAAAGACCCTAAAATAAAATTATAATGAAAACACATACAGATATTTGTATGCTACAAGATGTAATTAAAACAGGCCACATAAAACACAAAAAATACAATAAAATACACATGAAATCTTGGTTTCTGATGTGAGTATGCACGGGACAATAGATTTTATTGAATTTTAATTCACCTTGTCATTAAACTGATCAAATAAAATTGCTTTAATAGAATCTGTTTATTTTTCCACAGTTTCCAGACAAACGGTTTATTCTAGCGTTATGGTTCCTATAGAGTAATGCCACAGGGCAAAGAGGTGGAAAGAAAGAGAGAGTATTTCGAACATGTAAGGTTATATGCTATTTAAAATTCCATTTAAAAATTAATTTCAAAAATTAATCAAATTCATATATAGCAACTATGAAATCTCCTGAAGAGGTGGTTTCATGCATATATTTTATTGCTGTTCCATTTGCATTTAGATGTTGGCTATTGATCTTTGTCTTATGAATATTATGTTATCTAAGCCCGTACATCATTCACACAAAAACACACACTTTGTCATCTTTACCTCACAGATGACAAAATAAAAAAAACAATTATAAGTGGAACAGAGCCTTCCAATGGTATCTCCCACACTATTTTATATTAAATATATTTGTCATTTAGAGTAATGTCGTTTGCTTAGAAATTCACTTTATTATGCACAGTGTACTGAGATGTCAAATGTTTGTTTGACTTTGGGGAAGGAAAGACTCTCCAGTTCTACTGGTTTACAGAAGGGCATGCGAATAAACGTTTTCCAACTGGAAATGTGACTTTATTAAAGGGGAACTCCGGCTTCAAAAACAAAATTTGATTTGAAAGAGGCTCACATAACACAGAAACCCCTAATATACCCATCACAGTTACCTGTTTCTGAATAAATGCCATTTACTATGCTGAAATCCAGCTGGTTAACCGTTTTTCTCTTTCTGCATCATTTGACAGGGAAGGAGGGACTAAACACTGATGTTACAAATTGTAACAACTTCTCCACAGCTTACAGACAGCATGCATGAACTACATAACCCATAATGCATTTCACTAAGATGTTCTGTTCCTTATTGAAATCACATTGTGGGGTTGGGAGGATGCAGTCTGAGGACAGCTGACTGTTAATACAAAGTAACAGTAGTCAGCCAGCTCAGCAAAGTAGTCAGAAAGATCAGCAGAAGAGCAGGGGGCAAGGCTTAGGGAATTGTCAGAAACCATATTGATGCATATTGCAAAGTTGCTCAAAATTATGTTTACTTTTCAAAAAGCTTAAGTTATAATTTTGGGGAGTTCCCCTTTAAATGACATAGGTCACATCTCTCAAGTTTCATGTAGCTGGCCTTAAGTGTCATGCACTAAGGGGCAGATTTGTCAAGGGTCAAATGTACAGTTCTTGGGAGTTTTTTAAACTCCCATGAACTCGAAATTTGACCAAAATTTGACCAACTGCAATTTATTAAAAAAATTAAATTTTTCAAACTCGGGTGAATGGGATTGACCTGCAAACTCAATTTGAATCAGATTCAAGTTTTTTCTCTGAAAAAAAACTTGATCTTCAGGAAGGCTGCACACAACTCCAAATTGATCCCAGGTCTTCTCCCATAGGCTTAAACAGCAATTCGGCAGGTTTAACGTGGCGAAAAGTTGAATTCAAATTCTTTAAGGGTCAGTACATGATACATTTCAAAAAATAGTTACTGATGAGAGCAATGAAACTGCGGAATGCCCTACCAGGTGATGTGATGAGTCAGTATTGCCTTTCACAGGGGCTTGGTTTATTTCCAATACTGGCCAACGAGGCCAAGGGCAGCAGCAGGAAATATTATGCATGTGATTTTTTTTTGTATTCCCAATACTTATCATTTCTCCACTTTGCAAGGTTTATTACTCAGAATAGTAATAAGACTGAAGACAGAAGGGTGGGAAAAATCTCTGGATAGGCTCAGGATGTCATCTATGGTAATGGCCTAAGGCAGCACATGCTATAAATAAACCTTTGCATTCATTATGTGATTTTTCCTTGGAATAGTTTCTAACACCCAGAAACATTTATGATGGTGGTTAAAATGCTTTTGTTCCTGATAATATTCAGCCTTCTGTGACTTGTTCATAAATCAAGTATGGAAAATAAATGAACTAAAGAAATACAGGGGAGATGTAATTGGTGATGGTATGACACTAAGGGGCATATTTATCAATGGTCGAATTTCGAATTAAAAAAACTTCGAAATTTAAATTAAAAAAAACCAACTGAAATAAAGTCGAAGTTTTTTTTTTAGTCGAATAAGTCTTTTTTCGATCGAATAGGTCCATATTTGGCCAAATTCGAATGGAAGGAATAGTGTATTTGATTGAATTTGATTCAAAGTTTTTCCCAAAAAAAACTTCGATTTTTTTAGTCCACTAATTGACTCCAAATAGGTTCTAGGAGGTCCCCCATATTTTTGATTTTTTTTCAAATACGAATCGAATTTAGACTATTCACAAGAAATAGCTTGAAATTCACTTGACCTTTGATAAATCTGCCCCCAAAACAGTATATTAATGAATCCATGCTGCAATTGTAGGGAGGAAAGTGAAATCGACTTGATATGGGATTAGGGTACTGTCAACCAGTTACCCCACCAGTTTTTTTTTGCACATTAAGACAAGCAACTTATTCACTACTTAGTGGGGTCTGTGCCTGCAGGCCATAAATAGTTGTAATAAACCTGGACCTAATTCCCCCAATGGCAAGCATTCTCTGCCAGCTGTGATAGTTGGATTAAAACTCATCAAATGCATATATTCACTGTGGGTAGAAGGGACATTTGACAAAGCAAGTCATTACACTTCCCCCGGCTCACTCTACTTCTGGCTGACTATGTGCTCCATGAGCTCCTCCCCTTGCGCTGACACTAACACCAGCCCTGCCCCTTGCTAAGCCTGTCAGCAACACCCTATACTACGCTCTGGGTGGCCAGTTATAACCTCTACCTGCCAGAATAAATTTAACAAACATTATAATCATTATTATTGAACAATGTATTTGGCAGTAACAAGTACAACAATTCTAAAAGCAATCCGGTCGTTTAATTAATAATTGTCTGTGTCATCCCAATACTTCATATACAGCTAAAGGCATGATATAATTTTAGATGAAATACTGTCAGGGATCCCATGGGTTATGGACTTACCTCCTGGGCCTTGATCTGCAAATATCTATGCAATAAACTCTGAACTAAAAGATTAAGAAGATAATGATGTATGCACTTGTCTGACTTCAATAGCTATTTCAGTGACTAATGACACATAATACTGTAATTCATCATAGGATTACAATTTCAATTACTCCTGCTGTAAGGTAGGTGTGAATGTGAAATGAATGTAAGTGTATTATTGAGCTTGCCTATATTACCTAGATTCATTGTATTCTACAGAAATAACACTGTTTAGCAAGACATAATTTTATCTCTCATTATCAGCCTTTACATCTTAGCACACTGCCTGGTTATGGACCTGGTGAGCTGCAACTCCCAGTGAAGTATACGTTACACACATCTCTTGTAAACCCTTCTTGTAAGACTGGAGGAAATATTTCTACAATGACTTAGAACTCTTCACTAACTTGCACCCTAAAGTTTAAAAAAAAAACATGTTTACCGATTTATTTTTCAGACTTATCCATGGGTAACATCTCACAGATGTTACACAATATATTCAGTTTACAGATTCATTTCATAGAATACTTACATACTGTAGTTATATAGTTAATTACTTGACTGATGACATGGGTGCAGGTAAGATAGTAGATAAATGTAAAACAAATGTTCTCTTTGGAACAAATGCACCCCTGCATTTATGCTCATGAACAGATCCCATTTGCTTTCAGAAGTCAATGCTTTATAGGAGTTGGGCAAGGATCTATATCACTGATGAGTATGTAAAAATCCAGGAAAATATACCTTGAGAAAAAAGAGAGCTATAGTTTGGACAGCCCATCTAGCTACACACCAGACATCCATATTTCTAACAAAGACATTGATAGAATGTACTGGCATGTCATTTCTGTGTCTTGGTTCAAAAACATTAGTCAATAAACAGAATGAAGGAACTCTATAAATGCATTGTGTATATGCGAATGAACTTGTAGAGGACTGGTGGTATAAACACCCAAAGGGGGTCCTAAAACACAGTTAAGAGGGGGAGCTGTTTCCTGATATCATGCAGTTAGCTATGCCCCCTGTAGTTCAACAAGTGTTCAGTAGATGTCACTGTGTTATACTATATAAGCCTGAGCAGCCATATGTTCAGGGCCATTTTGTTCATCTCCTTACCTGATCAAGCAGGAAGGAAGAAGTGGAACCTAGACAAGTCAGGTCTAGTAAGGATATGCTACTTACTGTAATAGGTCACTCTAGGAGTAACAGATAGTCAGGCTATTTATCTGAGCAGCCTGAGGCTCCTACGAAGTGTGTGAGTGGGATTAGGTTTTGGGTACTAATTGACCATAGTAGGGACTAAGGGGCAGATTTATCATTTAAAAAATTAAAATTTCAAGCTATTTGTGTGTACTTCGACTAGGGAATAGTCCAAATTTGAAACTAATTTGAAAAAAAATTGAAAATTCGAAATTTATCATGTACTGTCTTTTTAAAACTTCGACAATTTGCCATCTAAAACCTGTCAAATTGCTGTTTTAGCCCATGGGGGACCTCCTAGAACCTATTTGGAGTCAATTTGTGGACTTTGAAAAATTGATTCAAATTATTCGAAAACAGCCTATTCACGCAGAAAAAAACTTTGATTTTTTTTTAATACATTTCGGTTGTTTTTTTTTAATTCAAATTCCGAAGTTATGGGAGTTAAAAAAAATTCCCATTACTTTGAAATTCGACCCTTGATAGATCTGCCCGTAAGTGTACAGATTTAGGGAGGTACTGATTCCCCTAGGTTCCACTTAGGGTAAAGGCTGAAAGTTGGGTGTCCCTTTATTGCTGCTGTGTATGTTCTCTTTCCTTTATGAGACTAACACTGACCATTGGTGCATGTGAGTATACACCTATTTACTGTTGCTCTATGTTTCTGCTCATCTTTATGATGAACTCCTATGTGGATTATTATAACTACGTTCTCTGGTTAAGCTTTAAGAACCACTGGCTCCCATTTAATTGTGCACTGCACTCAAGCACAGAGTTACAGTTGGACAATACCCTGCCTCCACACCGCTGCGAGTGCCTATCCCTAGGAATTAAAGTCTAATTCAGTGCAAACTATTGGGGTAAAGCTTATACTCAGAGAAAGGGGTCACCCAGGTTACTATAGCATTACAAAATGAAATTGCAAATGACAAGCCAAATTTGTTATCTGTCTATAGATGACAGTTAAATAGTCTCCTCTCACTTCTGCACTAGTCCCACCACCATGTTGCTCACAAGCGAACCCTGCAAAAAGCAGCTCTCCTCTGTACATTAATAGACCAAGACACCCTTCAACAAAAAAAACCTCAATATCTAGCTATGTATTAGTTATTCTGTACCTGAGGAGACAACACTGGTTTTTTGAAAACTTATATTGAAAATAAATGGGCAAGTCAAAGGCATGACAAATATAACATACTGTAGACCCCACAATTCACTAACTGTCTTTATAAATTCAATGTAGTTGTCATACACATATAGCCCTATGATTAAACTCATTGTCTGGAAGGTCCACATTTTAAAGACATTCTATAAATATAAATAACTTTTATCCACATTTCAACATTGCAAAACCAACCTATTTTCACAATAACTAGAGCCTGTTGTTCTGACCGCCTGCTCTTAATTGGAAGACATTTGTTGAAATATCCCTGAACACTGAGAAAAAACAAATGATGCATTACTATTGTACGTTAACGTGCACTAAAAAGATGCTAAATAAAAAAACACAAAAAAAGGATTGAATGCATTAATTTATGATTATGATATATGGGTTTAATATGGGGGTACAATGTATTACTATGTATGTATATTAACCTTCATGGTGTAGCATCAAAACATTAATATACTCAATAAATGAAGACAGATCACATACAGCAAATGAATGATGAAACACTTATTAGGACTGAATTTCCAGTTTCTTATTTGAACATTTTCTCTAAAACATTTTTCAAGATGCTATCATCTTGTTTTACCTGCCTGTTTAGAATTGATTTGACTTTTCCGGTAGGCAAGTCCGATAAGAAAAAGCCAGAATAACATCATCATATAAGAATGGAATATTTGAAGCCTTCAGTCTGGGTTTGCCTGAGCTACAATCAATAAACTACCTGAAAGCCAGAAAGGTGTTTGTATTGATATCAGATTTTCTTTAATTAAAAAAATATCAATATCTGACTGTTTTCTTTTTTCTCTCAACTGATTTTCCATAGTAGGCACAGGATAGGATGCTATAGGAGCATCATACTGTCAAAAGTGCTGCATCCAAGATGGCAGCACCCATGACCCAGGTGGGTCGACGCCAAAGTCACATGCCCGGCTTGAAAATTGAAAATAAAAGGACTTCCAGGTCACGGGTTCAATACTCAATTATAGGATCTGTTTAAAGCATTCCTGGGTATTCCTAAATTTTGACCCTGCCTGAACCGTGACTTTGCTATTTATCTGCCTGCCTATTGAACTATTGCCTGGATTTGATTACGCTTATTCCTGATCCCTTCTCTGGTTACCGCAAACTTGGACTTTAAGCCCTAAGCTTCCTCCTTGGTCCAGACACATACTGACCACTCTGTTCCACAACTACTTAAATGGAATAGAGACCCTGTCTTTTCCTACTCCATTTAAAGTGTTTTATTATCTTCCCTTTTGGTAGTGCCAAAATCTGAAAGTCACTTAAAATCTCTACACTCGCAAGTGGAAAATGCCATACCATCAGTTTGAGTAATAGACAGACTCCCTGTGTCCAATGTTATTGGAAAGGCTTTATTCCTGCCTCAAAGCAAATTTTACACATTTTCAGATAATCCTTAGTCAGTCTCTTTAAATTATCGAAGCTACTCAAATTCTCAATTTCTGAATCCCTGTAATAAATCAGTTCAGTAGGAGAAAGTGCATCCTGTAATGGGAAATGTCAGCAACAAAATGGCTGTATTGATCAATGATGATCTTCCTGTTCTTAAACACTGGTTAGCAGAGGTCAAATTAAACGAGAACCCTGAGCCTCAGCACCCAGGGCCGGATTTACATAGTGGGCGCCCCTAGGCCCACTGCTGTTCGTCGCCCCTGTCCCCTCTCTTTTATTCGTGCAAATCAACTGGACTGGCGCAATGGGGATTGGCGCACGGGAAATTTAAAAAATGGTTGTATCTCCTGCTCATCCCCAGTATTTCTGAACCAATGTGGGTGTGGTTGGGCAGCATGCCGCCCCCCTAAAATCCTGCTGCCCTAGGCCGGGGCCTAGGTGGCCTTTCCACAAATCCGGGCCTGTCAGCACCAAAGGGATAGACACAACTGCTGGAGAGCTTTATGTGTAAATGAGCTATGTATTTGATGCCTGCCATAAACTAGTGGTAAGTACAGGACATCTTACACCCCTGGATGTTCAAGCTTTTTCTGTATATTACATAAGGGGGAGTCTATAGCCATGTGCCACCCACCTCCTCCTTATAAAGCTTTATGCCAAGTGAAATCACGCAAGTAGCACTGCATGCAGAGAGTGAGAGAGGTGCAACGTTTACATCGTATTTTCTTTTTCCTATCTATACATGTTTTGTGAACACTTGTGTAGAATGGTATTAGAAAAGGGTGCCATACTGCTTAACACAATTCCCAGAATCACCCAGTTACCAGATGGCCCCAAGTTGAACATTATTTGGTTAAAACCAAACCAAAAAACCATAAAACTGCATCTTTATTTTTGTACAAACTGTAATACTTTTATTTTTCTTTCTCTTTTTTTTTGTAATAGCAAGATTAGAAGCTGCCAGTAAAGCTAGTTTTTTGATAACCTTCACATAGAGTTCTATGCAATGTACTTTGCAGTGTTCTGCGTGATTTCACTTGGCATATTTTTATTTACCAGTGAGTAGCTATAATAAACATGCACAAATGGGTTCGGCCTATTGTGTTCTTTAAAAAAGTAACCTTATTCTCCACTCTTCTCTTGGTGCCTATTGCATTAGTCTGAATACAGCCACTCTACGATTCTTACAAGCACGCAGCAAAATATTTCATTTAACCAATATCACAGCTGTGCAGAGATCTCCACAGAACCATATTATGTGTATTCTGTTTAAAATAATCATTGAAAACAATGTGGCGCAGCACAGCCTTGCAGATTGTTTGTTTGAAATAAAGAGGAATGTTGGAAAAGGAACGTTATAAAAGAAATGGAGTTATATAAACAATAAGCCTTTCAGGAATATGGGACTCATTAACATAGAATGCCAGGTAAGGACATTACTTACTGGATGGTGGCAAAAGATAAAGGATTTTTTTCTATAGAGCCCATTCACCTCTATTTATAATCCTGTGTATGGGGAATATTCTGCTCAAGACGACATTGCTACAACATTGAGGGGGGAAAATCTGGTCAGAGGCTTTTATTTTATAAGATACAATTATTTAATTTGCCTGTACTATCAGATATTTTATTTTAGAGGCTAAAAAATTGGTATAGACTTGGTTAAGGATGGAATGATATGCCCCAGGACCGACATTAAACATGTCCAAACCCAGGAATCTCTCCCCTGGTTTTCCTATTTCCAGCTTAGACAGGCCACCAATGCTCAATTTCAAGGGAACGCTATGAACCTTACAACATCCAAGATAGAATCCGCCCTGAGAGCCCCTACCACCAATAAACTTGTTACCAGGCTGTACTTGCTTCTCCTAGCTACTATTATGCCTCCATTTAACGCAGCGGGTGCAGCCTGGAGCAGAGACATCCCAGGGTTGGAGGATGGGGACTGGGAGGAGGCAACTGATAGGGCCTATGACTATCTCGTCTCGACCAGAGATAGATTGATTCAGTTCAAGATCCTACATAGACTCCACTTAACTCCAAATAGGCTGTTTCGTATGAACAGACTCGACTCACCACAGTGTCCTAAGTGTAGGGCCTCAGAGGCGTCTTACCTACACCTCATCTGGTCATGCCCCCGAATCCAAGCCTTCTGGTCTCAGGTTCTCAACTATATTCAGGATAAAACGACACTACCCAACCTGATAACCCCTCAGGTGTGCATTCTTGGTGTAATAGATGAGGTAACCCCAAGGGCGGCCATGAGAATTCTTTTTCGTACATTACTGTTTTATGCCAGGAAATGTATTCTCCTGAATTGGATGTCCCCCCAACCACCCACATTTAATGGCTGGTTGGACTTGCTAAAAACAACACTCCCCCTAATACAACTCACCTATACTGCAAGAGGATGCCCTCAAAAATATGATCTGGTGTGGCGAGACTGGCTGGAGGCCACAGAGGAGCCTTAATGTTAGAGATGGCAAGATATCAATGGCATTTATATCTATATCACCTACTTAAGTGCCCTAGGGGCAATAGATCCAGAATTATACCCGAATTAAAGTATATACAAATGTACAGGATTCAAATATTTGAAATGCTGACATACTGTGTGATATATTTACAATAAGATGGAACCATGCATAATACAATATTTGTTTGTTTGTTTATTGTTTGAAAATGCAAAATAAAAACCTTTTAAAAAATTGGTATAAGCTGTTGCTAGGCATAAGCAATGAAGTTTGTTGTTTTCAACCCCCTCCCTTTGGCTCAAGGCAGGTATGAGGGGGGGAGTAGATTAAAGCTTATAAAGTGAGGTGGGAGGAGAGGGGATAGATAAACATTTTTTTTGTGTTGTAGGTATGTTTGAATTGCTGCCTTCCTGCCCCAATGCTTGGGAAAAGCCGGCAGGAATCAAGAGGTATTGGCTTCAAATCTTAGCTACAATTGAACTGATGAATAAGAATTGAATAAGATGGACAGAAGGCAGCCCAGGTGTGCAGGATCCTCTCAGGAGATACAAGGATGTGCCATCGTCAATACACCAGAGTAAATCACAATCTAATCCTGCAGGTTTCCAGCTCACCCTCCCAACAGTGCCCCAGCTTCCAGCTGCCTTCCCACCACAAGTTTCAAAGGCTCAGCCACCAGCCCCACTATAGCTGTCCAGGAACACAGTTTATTCCTGATGCAGAACTCAAGTGCCTTAGTGTAGCAGTGTGGCAACCTCTCCCCCCTAGAGGTTTATTTAAAAAAAAACAGCTTTTAAAAACAATAGGCAAATAAAATGTTTATCACAAGCCTCATTACTGTACTCATTTTGAACAAGGCTTATACTGTCCTTTTAACATCCGTCCATTTTAAAGTAAAGGATGCATTACCCCAATATACACAATAATGACATCTGAATGGACAGAATAAAGGGATACTGATACTCTGTGATTTTACAGTAAGCCAGAATTAAAAAACTGCTGAAATGATGTATTAGGAAGCAGAGTTACCATTTTTTACATGAACTAATTAAGCTATGTTGCCTTAATGGAAGCTTAAAATAGGTCCTCCCTTTAACATCATTTTTTCCTTTAAGCAAGACAAATGTTGACCAGCTTAGAAATGGGACTTTCAAGCAGAAGCAGTAAAGATGCACAGAGATCTATGAATATATTAGTAATATTGTAAATGGCTCACCAGCTGCCATTGATTATCTGTAAATCTCGCTGCCATTTATCATTATAAACTGAACTTCAATAACATTTCACTGATGTTTCTATTAAAATGCATCCTTGTTGGGAAGAAAATTGTAATCACACTGTGTTTGATTGTTGTAGAAATACAGCACCTTGCATTTACTATGCATCATACATTCCATGCAGATGCTAAAGGAAAATATAAAGATTGAATGCACAGCTGTCAAATGCTGCATCCACAGACCCAGGGAAAAGCAAAACCAATTGTATGTAGTACATTTCTTTATACAGACATTGCTTTTCTTTCAAATAATAATATAGTAGCCCATTGAGATTCTCCTTCTTTCATTTCAAAATAGGTATATAATTGTTAAATTGTTCAAATGATGATGACCTGATTATTGCAGACTTCTTTTATAAATCTTTCTACCCATTTACGCCATACAATGAATTATCTGGCACATTGACAAAAAATGAAACAAGGTACAAGGTACAAAATGCAGAAAACGGACCCGAAGCCTGTTCCTCTGAATGGCGTGAGTATTAATTCTTTTATGGCACAAAGAAAGAAGCAGTGAAATGTTATGGAGCAGATGATCCATAAGGAATGCACATTTCTAATTAGGCACTGTCAGAGCTAACACAAATGTAAAGGGACCACTCTTTTTCTCTTAAAGGAACAGTTCAGTGTAAAAATAAAAACTCGTTAAACAGACAGGCTGTGCAAAATAAAAAAATGTTTCTAATATAGTTAGTTAGGCAAAAATGTATAAATGTATAAAGGTTGGAGTGACTGGATGTCTAACATAATAGCCAGAACACTACTTCCTGCTTTTAGCTCTCTAACTCTGAGTTAGTCAGCGACTTGAAGGGGGGCCACATGGTACATTTCTGTTCAGTGAGTTTGCAATTGATCCTCAGCATTCAGCTCAGATTCAAAAGCAACAGTTATGGCCCATGTGCCCCCACCCCTCAAGTCACTGATTGGTTACTGCTAGGTCACCAGGGTTACCATTCAGTGGAAATCAAGAGAGCTGAAAAGCAGGAAGTTATATTCTGCTCTGTTCGGTTAGACATCCAGTCACTCCAGCCTTTATAAATTACATTTTTGGTTAACTAACTATATTAGAAACATTTCTTATTTTGCACTGAACAATTCCTTTAAAAGACACCAAAAAATGAAAGTGTTTTAAAGGAATGATAATATAATGTAGTGTTGCCCTGCACTCGTTTATATAAACAAGCTGCTGTGTAGCCATAGGGGCAGCCTTTTAAACACAGGATACACAGTAGATAACAGATACATTTTTAAGAATCCCATTGTATACCATAGATTTTATGTTATCAGATGTGTATCCTGTGCTTTTTCTCCATTTTCAGATTTGAATGGCTGCCCCCGTGGCTACGCAGCAGCTAAAGTAGAGTTTCTGAAGCAAACACACCAGTTGCACAAAAGTACATATATTTTAATTAATTTCAAATGTGTGTTTCACTTTTAAAACTTTTATACTCTGCCACCTACTGGAAAAACCTTGAACATAAATGGACCAGGAAAAGGAACATAGCTGCCTGGGTGAATCAAAGGACCTTAAAGGAAAACTATACCCCCAAACAATGTAGGTCTCTATTAAAAGATACTGAGTAAAACAGCTCATGTGTAAAACCCTGCTTCATGTAAATGAACCATTATCATAATAATATACTTTTTTAGTAGTATGTGCCATTGGGTAATCATAAATAGAAAATTGCCATTTTAAAAAATAAGGGCCGCCCCCTGAGATCGTAAGATTCACTGTGCACACATACAAACCACATGTAAGGTCACATGAGCCAATTAACAGACAGAGTTGTGTCTTTTGCTTCCACACTTCTTCCTGTTACAGTTAGTGTTGTAGTATTTCTGGTCAGGTGATCTCTGAGGCAGCACAGATAGAGTCACGAAATGGTGGTTCAAGGCAAGAGATGTAAAAGGGCAATATTTATGTAAATATATATTCCAGTTTGGTAAGATTCTTTAATATGTCATTCAATTTGATATAAACTATCTGTTGCTGAAGTATTCATTTTGGGGGTATAGTTTTCCTTTAAGGGGCACATTTACTATGGGTCGAATATCGAGGGTTAATTAAACATCGAAGTTAAATCTTTTGACTTCGAATATCGAAGTCAAAGGATTTACCGCAATTCGTTTGATCGAACGATTGAAGGAAAAAACGTTTGATCGAACTATTAAATCCTTCGAGACGAATGATTCGAAGGATTCTTGCTACATGCTATTTAAACCTGCTGTATGTATAAATGTGCTTATATCTTAACCAAAGCTGAGCTATTCAATATGTTTCTGCAACCTTCAATATGTACATTGTTCTGTGAAATAGACCCCCAGTTTATATGCTTAAATTACACTGAATTTACTTGGATTTTCTGGAGAAATTTGAATTATTGGACCTTGTTCAGTTATGGTATGTTAGTGACTTTGTGACAGGTGCCAATCTCTGTCCATGAGTTGCTTGTGGCCCTTCCCATTGTGGTCAGCATGTAGCAACCCACGTTTTTTGCAAGGGCTTGCCCTGCTACTACAATTCCTGTGTGCCGTTGAAATTCTTCTTACTCTCGCAACCCACGTTTTGGCAACCATTATACTCCATGCATCATTCATGTCATTCAAGTTGTGCCTTCTATGTAATGCAAGGTCTTCCAACACAATTCTCTATCAAATGATTTTCATTGGAATAATCTAATTTCAGACAGATCTGAAGGCCACTGGTGAGATTACCTTGGTGGTGCCCCATTCCTAATCTGTGATCAACAATTACTTTGAACATTAATAGCCTCCATCTAGCAGGTTGATATAGAGGTATTGAACAGTACAAGAGACTAGCAGTGTTCTGTCTTTGTGGCCCCTGGCAACATGCCCTTGATTTTGGTATCCTTGATCTTGATTGACCTTGATGGAATCAGTAATTTAGTGATAGTAATTCTATCTTCTATCTATCAAAGTCAGTTAACCATATGTCTTTTGATGTTTCTGAGACTACTGTGTACAGTATTTTCAATAACAAACACATTTTATTGAGTGTCAGATCATTCTGCAACATATTACCATAGTGTTATATAATCAACAACTTTTTTTCCTACACCAAACGAATTGCTTCTTTGTCATTCACTATAAATTTACAACAAATTAGGAAATTATCCTTATGCAGATCTGGTTGTGTAATACAGATTACGAGGGATTTATCCGTTTTTTTAAGAATTACTTCAGTAATCTTAGAATGCTTAATATGTTAAGAATGTTACATCATGTTATTAAAAACAAAGAGTATTCTGTTTTTTTCCGAGGAAATTGTTAGAAGTGAAAGCCCATGGCTATGCAAACCTTTTTATCTAAAGTCGTGGGACATGCTTGTTATGTGCTTCTCCTTTATATTTCCACAGATATAATTATTATCTGCTCAAAACAGCATTTGTAAAAGCTAAAACATTCACAAGTGAGAGCAGTGCAGCAACAATATAAATTTTAGGGGCTGTGACACATTATCAAGCAAAGAATGAAGTTGGCCTTTAATATAAGATGATGCCACAAGGCTGATTATTAAATTCTGGTGCTAGTTGCACTGGTTTCTGTACTGCCATGTAGTTATTATCTGTGTTAATTACTAATCAGCCTTATATTGTGACATTTCTATTCTATGTGTACTGTATATTGTGAGTGGGTCCCTAAGCTCAGTAAGTGACAGCAGCACAGAGCATGTGCAGTGAATCAGCAGAAAAGAAGATGTGGAGCTACTGGAGCAACTTTGGAGACACAGATCTTTACTGCTAAAGGGCTGTGGTTGCCTTGGGCTGGTATAGAAACCCAACCATAATATACAACATTACTAGCCTAATTCTTTAGTTAAATGGGTGTTCACTTTTAGTACATTATAGAATGGACAAATCTAAGCAACAAAGCAATTGGTCTTCATTATTTATTTTGCATAATGTTTGAATTATTTGACTCTTTCCAGCTTTTAAATGGGGGTCACTGACCCCATCTAAAAACAAATGGGCTCTAATGCTATAAATGTATTGTTATTGTTATTTCGTATTACTCATCTTTTTCTTCAGGTCTCTCCTATTTATATTCCAGTCTCTTATTCAAATCACCGGTTAACTAATCTCAGAGTTTTTAAATCACAATGTCCCCTCTGTCTTCATATATTTCAATTATTATCTAATTTAATAAATCGGAAAAAAAACAACAGCATGCCAAGCCATTGGCATATAAAACAACAGACTCATTAAACAGACATGCCATATTAAATTAGCGACCTTCAACAGAACAGCTACAATGACAAAATACTGGCTCAGGCGCAATTGCAATTTACTGACACTTAGGTTGGTACAAATGAGATTCAGGCAGTATAGTCGGAAGCTGCATACCTTTCTTTTAATTATCATTTTCTCATGGTCATATACAAGCCAGTTTCCAAAAAAGAGACACAGTGTAAAATAAAAACAAAGAGGAAATAGGATGACTTGCAAATCATTTCAACCATATATTTAGTTGCAAATAGTACAACGACAACATATCATGTTAAAACTGAGGAATGTTATTGTTTTCTGCAATTTTATGTGCTCATTTTAAATTTGATGCCAAGATGGGGCAGGGGCATGTTTCCCAATGCCCAATGACTGTTGTTTTGAAAGTTTCATCAGATATCAACTGCAGAACAGTTGGGTGTTTCATTTTGTCGTATCTTTCGTTTCGTAAGAGCAATGACAGATGAGGAGATTAGTCGCCCCAATGATAAATCTCCTCTAATGCGGATGACTAATCTCCTGCAAATGCTGAGATGCTGATGGTGGGAAAACATATGTGGTGCTTTATTTTCCAAAGTCACCCAAAGCTGCCTCCGCATTTGATTCACATCAGGCACAACACCTTCGGTGGACACGAATACACTGGAATTATGGAAAAAAGAATACTGCATGGAGGGTAAAAAAAACATGGCAACCTGCATATAACATAAATTAGCCCTAATTACTCCCAAGGGCTTTTTGAGTGTGGGAGAACAAAGTGTAAATAATCCTATGACAGAGCACAAATCGGCACAAGTGCTATGTGTATCCCATTTTTGTGCTTAGCACTGCGCCTGCTTTAGGGCCCAAAAAGATATATCAGGATCAACCAGTGGATCTTTAGCTGGTGATCAGTAGATCTCAAGACACTGCCAACAAACAGCTTGTCTAAATCACCCTCCTATTTCATGCTTTTCATTCAGATATTCATTATGTTAAGATTACATAAAAATAGTTGTATATAGCAATATACATTTTCTCACAAATAAATATTTAAGTAATATTTTCCATGGAACAGAATGCTAACAATGCTTTTATAGATGGGATCATAGATCATATTGGGACAACATCACTAAAAGTAGACCTCACATTAGTAAAGTATAGGCACTCCTGCTGTAGGGTAATTGCGAGGTAATAGGGAAGAAGTGCTTCCCACTTCATACTGACTTAGGGCCTAAGAATCCTGGTCAAATGCAGTACCACGAAGGCCAGCAGAAACTCCCTAAAGCCTAGCACAATATAAATTATTACAGCATATATACTCAATAAGAAATGGCATAAAGTTATATGCGGTAGGTCCCTCAAATAAGTTTGAAGGACCTACCGCAAACCCACTAGTAATTGGGCAATTATTGCACCAGTGGCAAGTTTCCCCAAGTTCCTTAGTTGTAATCCAAGTTTAATTCCTTAGGGCTAGTGATGGGCGAATCTGTGGCATTACGCTTTGCCACAGAATTCACGAAACGCATTGAAGTCAATGGATATCAAAATAATTTTAACTCACGACAATTTTGACGTGAGCGACAATTTTTATGAGCGACAATTTTCACCGAAGTTTTGCAAATTTGCGAAAAACAGAAATTAGCAGCAAATCCATGCCTGCCGAATTTATTCACCCATCACTGCTTAGGGCCTTTATAAAATACCTCTGACTGGATGTCTTTAGTGACAGATTCCAACCCTCCTACACAGAATATTAGCTCTCACAAAATATCTCCTAAGGTAGCCTTTATTATGATCCCACCCCCATTTCCCGCTTCGGGAAACTCTTTCTATATATATATATATATATATATATATATATATATATATATATATTTATATTTATATATCTATATATCTATACTGTGTATATATATATATATATATATATATATATATATATATATATATATATATATATATATATATATATATATATATATAAACTGTATACCAGCCCAACCTATGTAGAATAGATTACCACTGTTTGAGAGTGGGTTCTGTGCCTTTTTTACTATAGAAATAAATGAACACATAAAATGGAAAATAAATTAAATTGGGTTACTTGCAAGAAAAATATAAAAATAATATCAAGGCATTTAGAGACGTTACTTATTTCATTGTTAAAAACTTGCTAGCAACTCTCAGATTATAATCACATTAATGATACACGACAAGCGGCAGATGGCCTGACATCAAATCTGTATGAAAACTACCAAGTAACACAGTTGTCAGGTCATATTGTAGGAGGACAGAAAACAATAACACTTCCAGGGAAAATGATATGTTGCAATTAGCAATTATTTTTAGTGAGTCATGTGAATATACACAGAAATTTCCATCTCTCAAAATAATAATGCTTACGTTCTTAGCTCTGAAACCTCATGTTGGGTTCATTCTAATACAGCCAAGAATTTCTTTGGGTTTCTGCAGAGTCAGAGCCTGGTAAGGGAAATAACATAATGTATAGAACAGGAATATGTTATGGAAGAAAGAGACCCACATGTTAACGCTTACCCTATTTATCCGTGTAGCTAGTAATACCGGACAAACAGTAATACAGAATGCTCATGTCTTGCCAACATGAAATTTTATAAAAATAAAAGCCCAGAGTCTCAGTAAAGGTTTTGTATTTGTCTCCCTAAGCTGTTGTTTTCCTAGTTCTGTAAGACTCAACCTGTGGAGCAGCAGGGACCATTTTTTAAACTTTATTGAGTTAAAAATGATATATTTCCTTAAAACGTTTTGCTAATTAATTTAGTTAATACAATTGTTCATGCACAATGACAGTTTTATTCTTATGATATTGAGACATGGAGTAGACATGAAAAGTCACATGTACTAATTAATTCTTAGCTCTTGTTACAGTATGTGATGGAATTCTACCCAAATGCATAAAAGGCCATGTAAGATGACAACAGATTTTACACCAGCAATGAATATATGAAACATGGCAAGTTATCAAATGTATTATGGGAAGCTGTCACCCTGCAGCCATGCAGAAGCATTCATATTAGTATGGTCATGGAGAAAGCAGAAATGCCAGTAATTGCCCTGCTTAGTGTGCTTAATAAGCTTTTAATGGCATGCATGTGGGACTTATGAATGTCACACACTGTCAGGACATATCCTTTGGAAAATCAGGAGGGAGGCCAGCTTATTAATTACCATCTGGAGTTCAGCTTTCTATGCACAATGACTCTGCTGAAGAGAATGATAACAATCGTATATGCTGTATCAGCAAATCCATCAAAAAAGTGACATAAATGATTATTCAAGACTAATGTTTATGTTGGGGTTGTGCTGGCCTACAAAAACCACCATCAGCATACTGTGTACTGATCCTAGAACCATAGTTTTGTATATCTGTTTTTGGAGGCCAGAGATTGTTTCAGTGCAATAGGGCTCATTTACTAACTGTAGATGCAAGCGTTGGAGTAAAAAACTGTGTCCAACACATGGCCAGATTTAAAGTTGGTGCACTGTTAGGCCACTTACAGACCCAGTCCTGTGCCCCCTATGCTCCCCTGCTTGAAACACCACCTCCACCCGCTTGCACCTTCCTCATCTAGTCCCAGCTGCTGCTATTGCTGCCAGTGTTCAACAGGTACTGGACGGTAGGAGATTCAAACTGTTGTCAAAATCCCCAGTCCAGTCCCCAGTGCAGATACGGACAGTGATCGGCATGCCACCCCAGATTTTGCCATCTAAGGCAAGGGCCCCTGGGCCTGGTCCCATAGATTGCAGTATAATAAACTATTTAGCTCTTATCAAGCATATTGAAGCTTGTTTATTTAATGAGAATATTATTTTGGATATATTCCTCATGTGGATTCATTTTAAAGGACAAGGGAAAGTGTTAAGTATAAATTTGACTGCTGTGAAAGGCATACCTCTTTTGCAGTGGTATTAGATCTCTCTTATTTTCAGCCCATGATCAGACACTACTGTTCAGAAAAAAGCTCTGACTTGAATAAAAAAAAAACCCCCATCATGCAGTGCTCCTTTACTAAGACAGCGCATACGCACAAAAGTTCAGGAACACGCTTTGAATTCACCGAGCAGGAGTGCACATGATTTTATTTTACGCATGCTCATAACAGTTTGAGTGGCAATCTTTATTAAGTCTTCAAAGGAAAAATGGAGCAGTCACAGATCAACATAAAAGTAAGCACTGAAAGTGAAATATTAAGTAATGCACAAAATAAACTAGTGATCAGCTAGAGCAAGTGCTAAATTAATTCCATGAGACTAAAGGTGGCATAGACTTAGGGGGTTATTTATAAAAGTCTGAATTTATCTCAATATTTTATGAAAAAAACTCCGACCAAATCCGCACAGGTTTTTTTGGGCTTATTTATTAATATACTTTCCCGAAAATTTTGTTTGCAGAAAAAAATCTAATTTTCAAATTTTTTTGGGATTTTTCACTCTGAAAACTTCGTGGTATTGCCAAACACTGAGCGCACATCAAAAAATCATTGGGACTTCTCCCATTGACTTATATGTAACCTCGACAGGTCTGAGATGCCGGATTTTCAGATTCTGACTTTTTCATCCTCAGAGTTTAATAAATTTGGAAAAATTTGTGATTTTGTCCGGTTTTATAAAAAAAAGAAAAATCAAAATTTTTTTGTGATTTCTGCATTCGGAGTTTAGTAAATAACCCCCTTAGAGTTCTGCTCTTTTGGTCATTCCCCCAAAGATCTCTCCCCGATATGCCAACATTGAGGTGGGTGGTCTGGCTGATCCTATTGTGGGCCCTAGGGCCCAACAATCGGATCATACTGCCGGCAATACGGGCGGTCAGATCACGGCATCAACGAACAGATGCAGCCTCAATCCGATGGGATTTTAACCCTGCCTCACACACAGGCCAATAAGCTGCCAACTCTGTCTGTCAGCAGCTTTTATAGGACCGTGTTTCGCCAGCTTTAGGCTGAAGGTTTTCCTTTTCCTTTAATGTTTTGTTTCTCAAAGCTATTGTCTCATTGAATAGCTGCATTTTATTTGGATCCTTTGCATAATGCATTTCTAATCTGTAATACCCAATGAAGGCAGAAAAGCTTTACGCTCCAATGCATGTTAAACCAATCCCCTTCTCCACCCCCTCCATGCACATCTGTCTCTGCTCAAGATATTGCTGAGCACTTCAAAAACAAAATTGACACTATCAGAAGGGACATTACACTACTCAACCCCCCTAGACTTCCACCACCCTCCCTCCACACTCCCCAGTCTCTCCTGTGCTCCTTCACCCCTGTCACTGATGAGGAAGTCTCAAAGCTTCTGGCCTCTTCTCACCTTACCACCTGCCCGCTTGATCCAATTCCCTCAAAACTTCTCCGCAATACCAATCCTTGTCTAATCAAAGCCTTAACTCACCTATTTAATCTTTCGCTCTCAACTGGACTGTTTCCTTCTCAACTAAATCATGCTCTTGTCACCCCCATTCTGAAAAAACCCTCTCTTGAGCCCTCCAATCTTGACAACCTCCGACCTATCTCTCTGCTACCTTTCATCTCTAAACTACTTGAGCGCCCAGTCTACAACCGACTAACTTCATTCCTCTCTGACAATAACCTGCTGGACCCCCTACAATCTGGTTTTAAGCCACAACACTCCACGGAAACTGCCCTGACTCGACTAACTAATGACCTTTTAACTGCTAAAGCCAACAATCACTTCTCACTACTAATACTGCTTGATCTGTCAGCCGCATTTGACACTGTAGATCACCCTCTCCTCCTCCAGTCCCTCCAGTCACTTGGCCTTCGTGACACAGCCCTGTCCTGGTTCTCTTCTTATATCACCAATCGTTCCTTCAGTGTCTCCTACAATGGAGTATCATCTTCTCCCCTACCTCTTTCTGTTGGAGTTCCTCAAGGCTCTGTCCTGGGACCATTACTATTCTCCCTCTATACTTCCTCCCTTGGCAAATTAATAAATCATCATCATCATCATTTATTTATATAGCGCTGTCAAGATACGCAGTGCTTTACTGCAGTTATAGCAAACAGGGAATAAATGGTGGATAACAGACAAGGATTACAGAATACAATAGGGTTTACAAACTAAAAGGTTAGGGTACAATTGAGACATTAGGATTGTATAAACAATTTGTCATTTTTGATACAGCAATGATTAATTAAGGTACATTGAATAGGCCTCTTTAAACAGATGGGTCTTTAAGGAGCGCTTGAAAGTTTGGAAGGAAGGAGAAAGTCTGACAGCTTGTGGCAGAGAGTTCCAGAGAAAAGCAGAAGCCCGAGTGAAGTCTTGTAGACGAGAATGGGCAGAAGTGACCAGAGGAGAAGTGAGGCGAAGATCAGAAGCAGAGCGTTTATGGTTTCCACTACCACCTCTATGCTGACGATACTCAGATCTATCTCTCATCTCCTGATCTCAACGCAGAACTCCTAACTCGCGTCTCCTCCTGCCTGTCCACTATCTCTACCTGGATGTTGCAACGCTACCTTAAATTAAACCTCTCTAAAACTGAAATGGTTCTCTTTCCTCCAACTAGCACCAGTAGCATCCCCGAAGTATCCATCATAGTTAACAATTCCACTATCACCCCCTCTCCCCAGGCCCGCGGCCTTGGGGTTATCCTAGATTCTGCCCTGTCATTCACTCCTCATATCCAGTCACTTATTAAATCATGTCACTTCCACCTAAGGAACATATCCAAAATACGATCATTTATCACCCAAGACGCTGCCAAAATTCTTATTCATTCTCTCATCATATCGCGTCTAGACTACTGTAACTCTCTTTTAATTGGCCTCCCCCTCCACAGACTGTCACCTCTCCAGTCCATAATGAACACTGCTGCCAGGCTCATACACCTCAGCAACCGCTCCTCCTCTGCCTCGCCATTCTGTCAATCCCTGCACTGGCTTCCGTTACCTTTCAGAATCAAATTCAAATTAATGACACTGACTTTCAAAGCACTTCATAACTCTGCCCCACCCTACATCTCTGAACTCATCTCTATATACTCACCCAACCGCTTACTACGCTCCTCTACTGACCTACTACTCAACTCTTCTCTCATTACCTCCTCACATGCTCGCATTCAAGACTTTGCAAGGGCTGCACCCCTCCTCTGGAACGCTCTCCCACAGTCTGTCCGACTTTCTCCCAACCTTTCTGCTTTCAAGAAATCTCTGAAAATGCACTTCTTTCGAGAAGCCTACCCTCACTCTGCTTAACTACCAAACGCAACACCGCATACAATACCACATTTCTCACCCACTTAATTCGATCTTGCCCACTCCCACACCTTGTGTATTACTCCCTTCCCTTTAGACTGTATGCCTATGCATAGGGCCTTCCTCACCTTTTTGTACCTGTATTGATTGTAATGTTTGTTACTCCATATATTCTATGTATGTAATTCATGTGATATAATCACATTTACTTTACAGTGTTACGCAATATGTTGGTGCTATATAAATACATGTTAATAATAATAATAATAATAATAATCCCCTGAACTGCAGAGTCCGATCATAATCCTGAGAGCAATCCAAATCCTTATACAGTATGCTTTCCTGTCAAATACTATGTTTCTTTCTAAGGAAGGTTTTTTTAAAATTCCTCTGTCTAATTTCAATCCATAAAGCAAACTCAACATGATTATATTTTTATAATTTATTTTTAATTACTGAATGCTTTTGCACACATAATACACAAGTAGTCATCAAACATTATATAATGTTTCTAGAAAGTATTCAGGATATGGTAGTTAACCGTGATTGCCCACGTAATGACATTTAGTAAAAGTTTCAGTCAGTTATTTCTTGGCCATTACCTTTGTATTACTAACTACTGTATGCTTATAACCAGGGTTGTCATCAGAGAACCACTTGACCCCTGATTTTCTGTGCAATTAGGTAAATTCAGCTCCACTGGGGCATGGACTGATGTTTCCTTGAAACATTACATCAATAACAACTATTGGGTAATAAATGAAAAGCTGCAAAGTTTGTTATAGGTCTATTAACCCACAGTAACCTACATATATTTGCTTGTAAGACCCTTAAATGCCACATGCTGATTGATAGCACTGAATTAACAGAGCTGGAACTAATTTTGTACATGTTATTAAATTTATCCCACATTTCTTACACATACTACCAAATAGGCAAAGGATATCCCAGCTCTTTCTCTCTAATATGGAATGAATATATAGTTTTGTAGAGAAATCCAAATCAAGATTGTATTATTATAAGAAGATGCCATATCTAGTTTATTATGCATCACTGCTCTCTCTATGTTAAGGCATTCGGCATTTACTGAATATACTGGAATATATTACAATGATTGACATGCACATTATCTTTATGTTACACGTATGAGTATCTCAGGGGGAAAAAAATCCTATATGTTCTACATAAGATACCTTACAGGAGATAAGGTGCTAAATGTTTTGTATCCAACATCCCTCATACCTATTACCTTTATTAATAAATAATATTGAC
This sequence comes from Xenopus petersii, assembly GCA_038501925.1. Lineage (NCBI taxonomy): Eukaryota > Metazoa > Chordata > Amphibia > Anura > Pipidae > Xenopus > Xenopus petersii. Next base: position 42,473,986 of record CM076677.1, read on the forward strand.
ACATCTGACATATTATGCAACTATGAAATTATAATCATGACGACCTTTGCAAAACTGTCCCCATAGGCAAATGTTCATCCAATACTTCTGTTGATTCAAAGCAATAGAATTTGCTCAGATTGTCTTAGTTAGGAAAGGCTACCATAATATGGATGCTAGATGAATGTTCCCTTTGGGTTTCTCTGATCCTTAAGAAAAATCATCCCGTGTAAATTGCTTGTCTCTTTTATTTCATAGTAGCAGAGTGTTGTAGCGTTTTAGCCTTAGATCAATACCAGAAAATACAGGGCAGCTGATACATTTAATTGCTAATTCAGCAGGTTATAAAATGCAAGATTTCTGAACTTCTTAGGTCCCTGTTTCAGGCATGGTTTCATGCTCTTCTATACCTTATATTTTCTACTTTTGTCAGTTACATTTGTCTGGATGAAAAATGATTTTGCCTTGATTAAGCGTAAGCGAAACGTACGTTGGCGAGCCTTCAAACCCTTTTTTTAAAAAAAGCTCATGATTGAAATCTTACCTTTTTAAACTTTAATTGAATCTCGGATCTAGAGAAATTTAATGGAATTGTAGCGCTACTAGCGCAGCATTCATTCCTTTTATTCTCTTTTATCTCTAAGGCACTGAGGATTAGTTTGTTTTATAGCAAAATTAGCTCTCCTTACAAGACAGTTAAACGTAGTAACGAGACCACAGTCCTCAGTGTTCTGCCTTTCTCCCACGTGTGGTGTCCCAGGGCTTAGAACAACGCAGCTAGTTTCTTCGGGACAACTCCACCTCTATACTATTTTTTAATTTCTAACTTTTATTCATGAATTGCTGACGCTTTATTTTTAATTGTTTGATACCATGAACTCACTTTAAAATTATAACCACAGCACTAGCGCCTTATTTAATTCATATAAGAACCACAAACTTTTAGATTATTCATCAATTGTGTTCAGATAAATTTTATTGCGGGTCACATCATCTGATTTATAGCACTTGAGCACCTTAATCTTTTTAATTACTGATATATAACACAATCGATTGAAATACCATTAATTGTATGTTGGTGCTAAATTGATTGAGAACTAAGCATATGTTTATGATAGCACTAAGCACTTATATAATTAGATCTCAATTAATTTTAGTAAGGTAGTGTGGGGTTTTACTGTTTTTTCTTGTTTTTAGTAGTAACATTTAATAAATACCATCAATATGAATTAATAAGTTGGTAGGGTTGCCAACCGGACAGTATTTGACTGGAAAAAATAATGTTAGGTGCCAATGGTATCAATGGGGTATAAAAATAAAATCTATAAAGGCAGGTATTTTTTTCCAGAACAGGTGGCAGCCTTTTTAAGTAGGTAGTACAGGACTGGCAAATGAACCCTGGCCAATGCACAGAGGTTGTAAATTGTTGGTAGGTAGGATACTCTGTGTTGTAGGACAACAACTGCTGGAGTGGCACGTGGAAACTCAAAAAAGTAGACTAGCCAATCAAAACACTTTTCAGAGATTTCTCCAGGCTAAGAATGGGAAACTGCCATCATAAAGATAGAGCAGCTACTTTCACATATCAGCCTCACAGGTTTATGCAGTATGTAATTTACACCAGAGAAAATGTGCAACATTTCTCTTTTAACAGCATGCTGATATACAGTAGTTAGTGAAATATATGAAAGTATTCAGTTTGGCAGTCCTATACGCAAGAACAGAACACAAGGTTACGGAGAGCAGCACAAATAATGCAGAGAAAAGACATACTGTATGAGTTTTCTATCATACCCTCAAAAACCAAAACACTTCAAATTACTAGGACTATATGACACAACCCTTTGGGTTTCATTCTCTTGGGGTTCAGAAAGGGACCTGCGGTAGCTTCTTTTGTGGGTGACACTGCACAGTGTATCTATATGTACTGCTTATCTGCCAGAAAAGGAACCCTATTTTGTTTGTGCTTGTTCCGAAGTGATGCACCACATGAAATATATTTCTCCTGCCAAAACATCTGACTCACCAATTTCTTTGTGGGCAACCCTCAGAGCTACTGTAACTGCCAAAAAGTTGTTTGGATATCACAACGGGAGATAAAAAAGGAAAGAGGTCTGAGCATAAAGATAAGTCAAATTGAATGAAAAAAAAAAGTTTCACAATCAATATGATTTCTGATTGTCAAGGTCTGAGCAACCAGATGTTCAAGGATGTGTTGGGGGGAAGAACAGTAAAATATAATATGAAGACAAACTATCACACTCAACTATCTATACTATATAACAGATCATTTTTGAGGATATATATATACATATATATATATATAGGGACCTTTTTCTCACAAGGAAGGAATCGATATGGATCTATAAACTTGAGACTTTGGCTCCAAAAGGGTTAAATGAGACACTGCCAATGTCTTCTTTTGTTTAATTCCTTAGATACCTGCACACTATGGACACTGGACTCTTATAATTAGTATATACAGGACATCAGACCAATATTGTTTTATATCTTGGGGCTATAGTATATCTAGTAAGAGCAATTCGTGGCTAGAATATTTATCCTCTTAGTCACTTTGATGTATTTTTTGGTTACTCCTACATTTGGATTACTTTCACTAAACAAACAGTCTTAGTTTGCAACAAAGTATTAATCCAAACACATGGTTGAATTATAAGTTATATTGAGTTTATGTGTTTATTTTCTCCTGAATGACTCATACACAGTATGGGACAAGAATGACCCTACATTGCTGGGTACAAGGAGCTGTGTAGATACTTTCTTTAAGTTTTTTTCCTTTTTTCTCTTTGTTCTGTACACAGGATTTTCGGCATAAGGAGCTGACAGATGTGATTCAGTCCAACATTGGGTTACAGGCCCCTCACAGGGTATCAGAACGTATGCAGTGTTACCTGTCAAGATAAACTGTAATTAATTAGCCTACCAGTATGTCTGAGGGTGAGAGTTGTAGTTCACATACCCCCTACCGACTGATTTGGTGAGTAAAATCTGTACGAGTGGTGCAGTTAAGTAATGACCTGACGGGACATAGGCAGCGAGCGCAATGAGTTGTTTCCTGCTGGCGGCCACCGGGAGACGGAGGTGCCAGTCTGAAGCAGTAGCGCTCTATGGGAGCCGATTGAGGTGCTGCCAAAGTAATGCTTTGCGAGTTGTTGGAAGTAGAGATCCCTGTGACGGTCACATGCCAACGTTGGACCATACGGTGGGTAGGTGACTCCTGTCACGGACAGCTAAATTGTTTTGCAACCGAATGGTGGCTATGCAGATGGATAATGACAGTGACACTGCTCTATATACAATTAATTACCTGGATTGGTGGCGACAAATGTGATGGGCGAAGGGACCTTACCATAGCTCTGTGACATGCTGACAGGTACACTTTACGCCTCCCGGTCTTAGGGAGAGGCGATCGTTGCCGAATGTTTTTAACTCAGACCACAGACGTTGGGCTGGAGGCCCGCTGATGTTTTTAAGCCCACACCTGGCCACCATGTATTTATTTCACTCTGGTGAAATGATTTTAAAACTGGAGATCATATGATACACTAAGATTGAAACACTTTGTTGTATAATGTATACTGACATTGTCAATGCTAAGAAGCTCAGACCACACCCACCAAGTATGTCACTCAACTCTTGGCGCCAACCCCGAAATCCACAAATTATTCAGAATTGTATACAAATGCCAGAGCAGATCATGATACCTTCTAATTGTAAACGGGAAATCTGCCATTGACTCTGCAGGTTTTAGATAGAGTACATTTTTATTCTAAATTTTAATCACAAAAACATTTACACTATTTCTATGAAAAAATGTGGTTTTCCTTTTAAAATGCAGACTAGAAAAAAATGGGACTTTAATAAATAACGCAAATAATCTTTGCTACTGATATAGACTATACTGTGCAGTGCAGAACATTCTGATCATTCACTTCATCTACTTAGAATGCAGCCAATGTGACTAAGGAAGCTCATTTATACAATAAATTGAATCTGGCAGAACTCATTTCTCAGCCCAGTTTCTATAGTTTGCATAGAAATGTGTGCTGAAGCTGAGCTTACCTTTCCCTGAGCCAACAGCCTTATCACTGCATGTTAATAGAAAGGCAATTCAAAAAAGGTTGTTGTCAGAAACATGTAATGTTCACTGCTACCCTAATAAAAAGGAAGTTGCATAACCTTGGCTAGTTTATTTATAATAATGGGTAAAGAATCTACTAGGAGCCCTAGGGGCATATCCTACTTCTTTAGCTTCTAGTAGAACTTGGCCCAATGCCGATGCCAACCAATCAGCAATTAATTTTGAACAGTTTGCTGTTGGCTAATGTCCTTGTGCTATGTTCATAAATCAGCCCCGATAATACCCAATCAAGGAGGAACAAATCATGGGGAAAATATACATTCTCGTTTTAATATGTCCATAAGATCAATACACAGTAAACATTATATATTAGGGTATAATATAGTGACTCTTTCATGTTGGGTTTTACCTAATGCTGACATTCTTTGGTCACAAGACCAAGTCGCAATTAATTACTTATGCTTTAATCTCAGGATAATATTATAGTTCAAATTATGCGAGTGCTGTAAATGAGCAGCTTATAGTAATTATCTAATATAAAGGTACTTATGCACAGTTAAACTCATTTTATTCTGCAGTGCATGACAAACGGGAACACTGCTCGAATGTGCCACTGCCATGGTAACCGTATATCACTGAATTTTCTCAAACATACCAGCACAGTTTGCAATGAAATCTAAAAACACCAAAACCCTGCTTATATTTTCTTGTACGTTTATTCATTTATCACTGAGATCTGCGTGTTACTACTGGAAAAAGCTAGTCCTTACACAAGAGAAAGCCGACAGGTAAAGCAGAACCTATTTGTGGTGTTTTGTTGCATTGCAAATCGAACATCAGTTAATTTTATGAAAGTCTGTTAGTACTGTATAGTAGAGCAAGTGTAGTTTGGGTGGACATATTGCTCAAAGTAATTACAATCGTCTTGAACATAAAAGCTATACAAGAATCCCCTGCAAAGTCCCATTGTTGAAAAAAAAAAGACATGCTGAAGAGGTTACAATTTACCAAAGAACACATTGACTGGCCTAAAGAGAAATGGCACAACATTTTGTGGACTGATGAAAGCAAGACTGTTCTTTTTGGGTCTAGGGGCCTCTGTCAGAAACTGAATTCAAGTCACAGTACATTGTGAAGACAGTGAAGCATGGTGGCACAAGCATCATGATATGGGGATGTTTCTCATACTATGGTGTTGGGCCTATTTATCGCATATACCAGGGATCATGGATCAGTTTCAATACATCAAAATACTTGAAGAGGTCATGTTGCCTTATGCTGAAGAGGAAATGCCCTTGAAATGGATGTTTCAACAAGACAACGACCCCAAACACACCAGTAAACAAACAACATCTTGGTTCCAGAACAGGATTGACATTATGGAGTGACCAGCCCAATCCCCAGGCCTTAATCCAATAGAAAACTTGTGGGGGCGGGGAGATTAAAAATGCTGTTTCTGAGGTAAAACCAAGAAATGCAGAAGAATTGTGGAATGTAACAGGTACCAGAAGTTGGTGGACTCCATGTAACACAGATGTGCAGCAGTTCTCAGAAACACTGCTTATACAACTATATATTAATTCAGTGATTCAAAGGAAAGCCAAATCTTGAAACATTTTTCAGTTTATACAGTGAATGTTCGAGTTTGTAAAGAAGAATGCAGACATTACAATTATTAATTTTTTTTGGAAAAGCCTAATATTCCCGGTTCTTCACTTTCTGTAAAGGAATAAAACAAATTTGATCAATTTTTCTTCATGTTTTGATTTGGAATAGAATGTGCTGTGTCCCAGATGCAGGAAATAAAAGCTATTATAAGGATTTTGAGCTTTATTCACACTGCTATTATTCTAAACATAACTGTATACATATAGTGAATAAAGTACCCCATATTGTAAAATATAAAGATGTCACCAAGGAGTTCCATGACTATATAAAATGATGACATCACTAAGAACCATTTATAGGGATATAATTTACAGGATATGCATGGTCATTGTGTATATACTGTATATATATTTACGGGGAAAAAACTACCATCATACTTAACAGGACTTATCATTAATAAGACCAGCACATAGATTTGTATATGACATGTCCCATTTAAATAACAGGGCCAGGATCTGATGAAAAGGAAATCCTCTGTAGCCAATTTCTCGTTGAATAGGCTTCAATGCCACGATAACTGTGGTTTCTTTGTGGTAACATGTCTATATGCACTCAAATGCTATTCACATATCACTAAACATTTGGAAACGCTCTTATCTCAAATATGGTATTAGTTAAATCTAGCATATGCAACTAGCTGGTTGTACTGATTAAAGTGAATAACAAATCTAAAGGAATGGCAAATGATATTGTATGTGGCATATTTCCTTTTTATTTTAACAACAAAGGGAATAATGATGCGAAAGCTACCAACTTGATTTCTTTTCTAAAACGGGTCTCAAACTAGATTTAGAGGGCATAAATGGAAATGAAAAAGAAATATATATGTATTTGTTGGCCTAGACAGTATTTAAATGCATTAAGGAAATCTCAATAATTTGTAATAACTATTGTCCAAATTCAACATTGATCAATAATAATAAACTCTGACAGCGAGTATAAAAATACTTATGTTCCATTTCTATATGTAACATACTTAGCATGCAAATAATTTTTTCTGCTCACAAGTCAGAAATGTTAGATCATAAGTTTGTGTGAGCATCTTTTTCCCCTATTGACTCCTAACAATATTAAATTGTAACTGCACATCTATTTCAGTGAAATGTTGGTCTTTATATGTAAATTTCCATTCACTGTACATGCTGTATTTGTATACCCTAATTCTGTAGAGTACTGTGGTAGACAAGGGCACCGTATAAATAATAATAGTAATGCCCGGAAGAAAGAAGCCGATGGTTAAAACGCAAATATTTTTGTATACTATGGTATTTTGGAGCCTCTATCTGTATCCTTGGGCCATGGAAATTAGAACAAAAGAGGTTAATGATTGCAATACATTATTTTATTACAGCTTGAGAAGAAAGCCCATAAGCCCTTCCCCTGCCATAACTGAGCAGGGATTAATCGTGTGCTTTTGACATAATCCCTGAAAGATGTTTCCTGATTTTGAATTGTACTAAGGCATCTGTGGTGAATCATAGAAGTAACAAATGACAGCAATTTTTTTGCCAGCATGAAAGCCATTACTCCTTATAAAGCCTAAAGCGGTTTCCCTTGCTGCTTTTAACATTACCTCTCCAAACAGATTCCCTTCTTCAATCACTTTTAGACTGTTCTGGAAACTTAGAATGAGTAGAAATGAGCAGCAAGGATTTGACTATAAAGGAAACGGTTGATTGGAAAAGAGACTGTCGTAACTGCTCAAAAGAGACGGGATCCATTGACATAAGTATGATGTAACACATTCTGTGGTTTTCCTTTCCTTAATGGACAGGATTGGTCAGAGCATGGCTTGTGTCTAATAGGGCATATGCGTTACAGATGTTGTGGTCACCGTGCCATCATAGTGTGACACTCCAATGCTGCATTTATCCACACCACCAAAATTCCAAAAATTCCTCTGACATGGATCTTCAGCTCAAAGGGGACTTTGCCAGAGTAGGACCCCAGGCACAAGCAACAACCTCCTGCATGAGCTAATAGAGGCATGGCTGCAATCTCACTGGTCAATAGCTTAAAGGGGAATTATTGCAAAAATGAAAATTTAATATAAGCGTCCGCATACTGAAACAAGAGGTTTTCTAAGTACACTTAAATATTCTGAACTGTTTCTGAAATAATCAAGTCTATCTTCACTAATTCTCTCTTCATTCTGTCTTCAGGCAGGAGGGTCAGCTAATCATTGAAAGTTAAATCCAATATATCTTATAGGGATGCTCCTTTTGCCTAGAAGATGTATTAGAGGTCACTCTATTAAAATCCCCAGACATCATGTCTCTCTACATGCAGAATTTGTACAAAATTCAGTTATTTTGTTAGATTTTGTTTGTACTGGAATCAGTTATTTGAGTGAGCTCTAATACATCTGCTCGGAAAGGAAGCCCCCCTATAAGATTCATGGATCTAACTGTCAATGATTATCTGACACCCAACTGCTGCATGAAGAGAGAATGAAGAGAAACAGATGGCGAGAGAGGGATAGTAAACTTGGTTATTTGAGAAACAATACAGAATATTTAATTGATTGTATTTAGAAAGTTTATAATTTCAGTATGATGAAGCTTATATTACATTTTCATTTTTGCTATAGTACCAAAGAGGAAAAAAAAATAGTCAAAAAAAAACTAGATACACTAGATAAATATAGCCAACTGGTGCCTTTCATTTTGATAATGGTTACCAACCAGACAACCTTTTGTGGATAACTGAAATGAAAATTTAATATAAGCGTCCGCATACTGAAACAAGAGGTTTTCTAAGTACACTTAAATATTCTGAACTGTTTCTGAAATAATCAAGTCTATCTTCACTATTTCTCTCTTCATTCTGTCTTCAGGCAGGAGGGTCAGCTAATCATTGAAAGTTAAATCCAATATATCTTATAGGGATGCTCCTTTTGCCTAGAAGATGTATTAGAGGTCACTCTATTAAAATCCCCAGACATCATGTCTCTCTACATGCAGAATTTGTACAAAATTCAGTTATTTTGTTAGATTTTGTTTGTACTGGAATCAGTTATTTGAGTGAGCTCTAATACATCTGCTCGGAAAGGAAGCCCCCCTATAAGATTCATGGATCTAACTGTCAATGATTATCTGACACCCAACTGCTGCATGAAGAGAGAATGAAGAGAAACAGATGGCGAGAGAGGGATAGTAAACTTGGTTATTTGAGAAACAATACAGAATATTTAATTGATTGTATTTAGAAAGTTTATAATTTCAGTATGATGAAGCTTATATTATATTTTCATTTTTGCTATAGTACCAAAGAGGAAAAAAAAATAGTAAAAAAAAAACTAGATACACTAGATAAATATAGCCAACTGGTGCCTTTCATTTTGATAATGGTTACCAACCAGACAACCTTTTGTGGATAACTGAAAATATGTTTGTTCAGTTTGGCAAACAATTTTTATTAAATATAATTATATATTGTTGGTACAGTGTGATTACTGAAAGCCAGCATGTTTTTTTATTTTGGTTGAGGTGGAACCCACTCCTCAATCTTCTTCCGAGTTGTAGAATAAGGAACATATTGCTGTGGGCTGCCGCTGACGTTGAATTTATGGTTCTGCCAGACAAATTTATGAGTAACAGGAGGATGAGTAGTTGGAGGCTCTTCTGTCATGCAATGAAGCCAGCGATGCCTGGTGAGACACAGCAAGAGAAGATGGTAAATGATAGAAAGAATGCACAAAGCACACAAACAGTACAATTACTTTGTTGCCAACAGACCCTTCACCTGTTCATTGGGTTGGCACAGCCAGGGAAATGCTATGATTTCCAACAAGACAAAGCATGTTTGCACCTTGCAGCAGGACATATGTGCTGCTCTAACGCGTGACTAAAAGTGATACTTTGTCATGATTAACCGGCATTCATTCATCAGTAGGAAAAAGCAGAAAACGTCAAAAATCCTGTAATTGTAATGTGATGCTCGGAGATTGGATTTTAATCATCTTATCTACATAACAATATCACAGCAGAGACAATAAACAAATGACACAAGTACATTTATAACCTCTGTAATTATTTGCCTCTGTAAACAGTGTAATTAAAGCATTCTGCATTCAGTAGGTAGAGATAATAAAAATCAAATGTGTATTGAAACTGCAATTGCTTCTCTCTGTGAGGGGCTCAATTTTAAATGGCACATTGAGAGTGGTAAAAACATCACCCCCTTGCAGACGCAGCTCTTACAAGCACTAGGGGCTCCTAACAAGTGATTTAGACTTTCCTTCTCCTTTAAGGGGACCCGTCACCCAAAAAAAATATTCTTAATTCTATTTTATCACATTAGTCAAGCAAATTGAACTTTAATTACACTATATAAATTATTTGAATCTTGTTTCCTTCAGTCTGGGAATTCAAAATGATAGCAAGCAGCTAGGAGCCATTTTGTGGACACTGTTATTAAGTCAAGCCTTGTATCATCTCAGAATCTTGTTTGTGCACCAGAACGGGTGACCTGATGTCCATCCCCATGCTCTGGATACACAATTAAATGGTAAAGAGAATGGGGGAATGTGGGGAGAGCAGTGACATCTAGGGAGTGCTGAATGGAAAGTGAAAGTAATTGTCTACCCCGTCTCTATCCCATGTCATAGAGGAGGGGCAGACAATATTTGATTGACAGCTGAGATTTTTCAATGAGCTTACAACAGCTATGAATGCTTTAATACACACACAGTACAATTACTTTGTTGCCAACAGACCCTTCACCTGTTCATTGGGTTGGCACAGCCAGGGAAATGCTATGATTTCCAACAAGACAAAGCATGTTTGCACCTTGCAGCAGGACATATGTGCTGCTCTAACGCGTGAATAAAAGTGATACTTTGTCATGATTAGCCTGCATTTATTCATCAGTAGGAAAAAGAAGCAGAAAACTTCAAAAATCCTGTAATTGTAATGTGATGCTCAGAGATTGGATTTTAATCATCTTATCTACATAACAATATCACAGCAGAGACGATAAACAAATGACACAAGTACATTTATAACCTCTGTAATTATTTGCCTCTGTAAACAATGTAATTAAAGCATTCTGCATTCAGTAGGTAGAGATAATAAAAATCAAATGAGTATTGAAACTGCAATTGCTTCTCTCTGTGAGGTGCACAGTTTTAAATGGCACATTGAGAGTGGGAAAAACATCACCCCCTTGCAGACGCAGCTCAGACATTGGTGCATGAGTATTTATAGGGAATAACTACAGAGTTTATGCCTTTCCCTCCCTTTCACTCCTTATTGACTCATTCATTCCTCTCTCCCAGTCAACACATTTTTTCTATAGCTTTCTTTGCTGTCCTTATCGCTGAGCATCACCATCTCTTGCTTTAGGCTAAGGCCACACTAGGTGATAGCGCCGCGATTTGACTCGCGGCGACTTTTCGCCACGACTTTTAATCCGCAATCGCTGGGGAAACTTTTGCGCTGGCGTCTATGGGGAATCGCGGCGTAAAAACACACGCGGCGATCTTTTTTCTATTGTCGCTCGAAATCGCCTAGCGAGGCAATTTCGAGCGACAGTAGAAAAAAGATTGATTTTATTAATGAATTTCAGTAAGTCGAATTTCGAATTTATGAGCGTTTAGGGGAGTTTTAAAAAAACTCACATGAATTTAAAAATTCTACCCTTGATAAATGTGCCTCCTCGTCAACTCTGACTGAACGATAGACTTTACAAAAAGCAAGTACATAAATAAACTCAGCTACACCATCCCAATCACTTGGGATTTTTTCATTTACCTTGAGTGCAGCATGTTTTTTTAAAAAAAAAAAATTTGTGCGCTTTCTTATTATAATGCACTTTAGTAAATAACAGCATTGGTGATGGCACGCAGCCCTGCGAAGTATATTGTTGCATGGAAGACCACACTAACAATTACCTGAAATAACTGTTATTTAGCAATCAATAAAACCACATAAGGCCCACGAATAAGAGAGATTGGAAGACTGTTATATACAAAGAGATGTCACAATGCAGCAATGAAAGCAAAATGAAGGAAAGAGTAGCAAGTGCAATTGTATAGATTGTGTCCTCCTTGTGTCGTTCAACACAGTGTCTAAATAAAGGACAGCATTCCCTGTGTCTTCAATTCAAGGTTAATAGCACCGTATTTCAAGAGCTGCAGCAAAAATACTGGGGCCCTGTATTTTTTTTGTTTTTTTAAATGTTCTTAGTAGACTTAAGGTATGCTGATTCAAATTACAAAACAATGATTTTATCCAGAAAACCCCAAGTACCAAGTTTTTATGTCCAGGTTTCCAGAAAATCAAGTCAAAGTCAGGCTGTGGCTTCTTTTATGTGCAAGTGCACGTGTGTAAAAAGCCAAACATTAACAAAAAATCTGTCTTTTTCCCTGGGCATGTGTCAACCTAGAGCCATTAAAGAAGAAAATTGCTCAATGGTGCTCTTACAAGCACTAGGGGCGCCTGACAAGTGATTTAGACTTTCCTTCTCCTTTAAGAGGACCCGTCACCCAAAAAAAATATTCTAAATCCTATTTTATCACAGTCAAGAAATTAACTTTAATTACACTATATAAATTATTTGAATCTTGTTTCCTTCAGTCTGGGAATGCAAAATGATAGCAAGCAGGCAGGAGCCATTTTGTGGACACTGTTATTAAGACAAGCCTTGCATCATCTCAGAATCTTGTTTGTGCACCAGAATGGGGGACCTGATGTCCATCCCCATGCCCTGGCTACACAATTAAATAGTAAAGAGAACGGGGGAATGTGTGAAAAGCAGTGACATCTAGGAAGTGCTGAATGGAAACTGAAAGTAATTGTCTACCCCACCTCTATGCCCAGGGCATAGAGGAGGGGCAGACAATATTTGATTGACATCTGAGATTTTTAAATGAGCTTACAACAGCTATGAATGCTTTAATAAAATATAGAAATTGGATTTCATGTTTAATTTGAAAATTATTATACAGCTTTTTGTGTCTCGGTGACAGGTCCACTTCAAAGGAAAGTCAAAGTTAATTCACCAGGGGGTGACTATTGGTTAGGCACCTCCAATTAATCTTTTTTTTTTCTCCCCAGACCAGTGCTTTTATTTTATTTTTTTGGACAAAAAAAAAAATGCACCAACCAACAAAAACTGGAATATTGTTCCTTTGCAGTGTAGCCACTTCACTCTTTTCGCAGACCAGAAACTTGATGGAACATAATCGGATGATGTATTTTGCCAAAAAAGAACAGGAATACCTGTCCTGTTGAGTAAACCTACTAGGGATGCACAGAATCCATAAAGTTTGTATTTGACAGAATACAACATCCTCCATAAAACATTTTGCCAAATACTGGATTCTAAGTTTTAAGTCAGAATTTAAATTGCAGCTTTTGGCTTTCCAATTCCTTGATTCAGTGCATTCCTTTCTACAACGGTTTTAGAGAAGAAATGCAAATAATAGAAGAACTGATAAGAGCATTCACTGCCTGACAATCAATAGCTATTGATCAAGGTACTTGAACCTGACTTATTATCACCTCCATTAAAGCTAGCCACACATAAGGAATTTGTCAGTCAGTAAACAAATGCATTTCCAAGCTTGCCAGTGATCCCACACCAGATCCCAAATAAGTTATTCCTGTTGGTGACTAACTGCAATTTGTCTACAACAGAAAAGAGACAGATTAAACAAAAGCAAAAAAAAAAAAAAAATTCTATCTTTGTACAGATAACTTCCAGGCCAACACAAAGATTTGCAGAATGAGTTAGGAAGCCAAAGGGTGTCAGTGTGCAAAGTAGTGAAAAGACTAGGGATGCACCGAATCCAGGATTCGGTTCGGGATTCGGCCTTTTTCAGCAGGATTCGGCCGAATCCTTCTGCCCGGCCGAACCGAATCCTAATTTGCATATGCAAATTAGGGGCAGGGAGGGAAATTGCATGACTTTTTGTCAGAAAAGAAGGAAGTAAAAAATGTTTCCCCCAGATTCGGTTCGGTATTCGGCCGAATCCTTTGTGAAGGATTAGGGGGTTTGGCCGAATCCAAAAAAGTGGATTCGGTGCATCCCTAGAAAAGACAGAGACAATGAGACTGTTGTCCTATTGTTGTACATTTTGATTCCTTTGATTGTTTGTAACTATAATCACCATAAAGCCAAACTGGTTTGTTGTGCCATCCAGTAGAGCCGATATTACATTAAAAAGAAAAAGCAAGAACACGGCTGCGACAGCATGAAAAAGGTTTGCTATGGCATTAGTGCACCCTTGTGGCAGATACTCAATACTGAAACAACTTTATATTACTGCAATACAGTTACATAATAATAACAGGTTAATAGCACCGCAGAGAAACTGTTGCAACTCTTGAAAAGGCTTGTAACTAGAATGTTAACTAGAGTTAACTTTTAGTATGATGTAGAGAGTGATATTCTGAGACAATTTACAGTTGGTTTTAATCTTTTATTATTTCTTTTTGTTATTTAGCTTTTTATTCGGCAGGTCTCCAGTTTTCCATTTTCAGCAATCTTGTTGCTAGGGCCCAACTTATCCTAGCAACCATGCACTGATTTGAATAAGAGACTGGAATATGAATAGGGGAGGCCTGAAAAGAAAGAGGAGTAATAAAAAGTGGCAATAACAATAAGTTGGTAGCTTTACAAGTAATTTGTTTTTAGATGGGATCAGTGACCCCCATGTGAAAGCTGGAAAGAAACAGAAGAAGGCAAATAATTAAAAAAACTATATAAAAAAAAAAAGTTGCTTAAAATTGGCCATTCTGTAACATACTAAAAGTTAACTTAAAGGTGAACCAGCACTTTAACTACTGATGGGGAAGACTCCGCAGGCTGTAGAGCAGGGGTGTCCAAGACGGCGATCGTGGTCTACCAGTTGATCACTTTAAAGTTCCTGGTAGACAGCGGAAAAATATTGTTTGCGTGTAAAAAAAAAAAAGTGTTCTTGTGTATATAAAAAAAAAAACTTGTCATGCGTATATAAAAAACTTGACGCATGTATAAAAAGAACTTGTCGCACGTAAAAGTCACCCATAGACATGCATTTCATCGAATTGGTGTATTGGGGTTAATTAAACATGGAATTGCCTCTGTGCCATCCTGCTAGGAGTATATATATATATATATATATATATATTTTTTATATATATATTTAGCGATTGTCCACTGAATAAAGACATTTAAACACTTCTAAGACCTGTGAGTGCGATCTCCATTTCCAGCTTTACATTCAAACTTTTACAAGGACTGCACCCAGGCATAATTGATGACATTTTCGTGAGTGCCGGTTTTTCCCTTCATTTTATTTATATATATATATATATATATATATATATATATATATATATATATATATATATATATATATATATATATATATATATATATATATATATATATATATATATATATATATATATATATATATATATACACACATACATACATACATATATATACACATACATACATACATATATATATATTCTGAGATGATGCAAGGCTTGTATATATATAAGAACAATATGTAAAGAGGTGCTAAGTAGAGAACATGCAACAAATTTATGGCTTCTTTCAGCTGGCCAGAGATGTGTTGATTTTCTACCACAAATGCTCGTTCGTTGTAATCTATTGACCTACAACTAACCATTCACATTAAATAAAGTAGTGAAAAGAACAAATCAGATAATGTTCTGGCAATAAATTGACAGCAGTCTTCCGAAAGTTATGTCCGACAAATAGTAGTGACAGTCACCCATTGATATTGTCAAATAGGCAATACACGCAGAGATATGATCATTAGCCGGTCCCACAGAAACCTTTTATCCTGTCCGTTCGATTAAATGGCCAATCTCCATGGTAAGAAAAAAAAAAACGACACACACATGGTCTGAAAATCATACAAGATTTTATCTTTGCTTCTATCGCCAACTTTAGTGTGGACAAGAGGCAAGTATCCATAGTAGATCAGGGTCGGTAACCTAAAATGTCCCAGTCATTGAATTGGGAGGTATGACAGGATCCAGTGGATTTTTTTTTTTTTTTTTTTTAAATAATCTGTATATCTGTTTGTCTGGGCCTTTAATATGCAGCTTGTTTGCAATATAAAGCTCATAATATTTCTCCAAATGTGCTCCCTAATCAGCTTCTGTAAGTGTTGCCAAGGTTTTTAACCTCACTGCAGGCTTTAAAGGGTAATCCTGTCATCGGATAACATGTTTTTTTTCAAAACACACCAGTTAATAGTGCTACTCCAGCAGAATTCTGCACTGAAATCCATGTCTCAAAAGAGCAAACAGATTTTTTTATATTCAATTTTGAAATCTGACATGGGGCTAGACATATTGTCAATTACCCAGCTGCCCCTGGTCATGTGACTTGTGCCTGTACTTTAGGAGAGAAATGGCAGGTTGCTGTTTTTCCTTCTCAATGTAACTGAATGTGTCTCAGTGGGACATGGGTTTTTACGTTGTTCTGAGATCTACCAGGCAGCTGTTATCTTGTGTTAGGGAGCTGTTATCTGGTTACCTTCCCATTGTTCTTTTATTTGGCTGCTGGGGGCGAAAGGGAGGGGGTTGATATCACTCCAACTTGCACTACAGCAGTAAAGAGTGATTGAAGTTTATCAGAGAACAAGTCACATGACCTGAGGCAGCTGGGAAATTGACAATATGTCTAGCCCCATGTCAGATTTCAAAATTTAATATTAAAAAATCTGTTTGCTCTTTTGAGAAATGGATTTCCGTGCAGAATTCTGCTGGAGCAGCACTATTAACTGATTCATTTTGAAAAAAAATGTTTTCCCATGACAGTATCCCTTTAAATTGGGGACCGTTAAAGAGGATTTTAGTTCTGGCCATACAACATTGTCGTGTATTAAGTCAAATAGAAGTTATAAAGGAAGTAGCACATAATTGCAGTTTCTTTTGACCCCTACCATAACCATGTAGTTCCTGTGCGAAATCCAAATATAGGCATTATTCATCCTTCTATTGTTCATGTAGGAACACTGTGAAAACCTTATTATAAATACATATGGGTAATTTATAACCACGAGAAATGTAAAATGGAAAGCAGAATAAAATTTTTCATGCACTTTCCAGGAACAACTACAAATAACATCCTACAGAAAGAGCAGACGTGTTCATTCTATACAGTTTTTTTAGCACTCTCACTAAATAGCTGGAAGTTTTTTTCTAGCAAAAACTAGCAGGGCAAGCAAGAGATTCATCCAATGTTTTAAAAGGCAGCTCTCCCTGTAAAAAAGGGTTTGTAAGGAAAACAACAACCTGCAATTGTTTTCAGTGATATTTGGCCACAAATCAGGCAGGTTGGTTCTTCCTATCTGACAAGGAGCACACAAGCATATTGATGTGTTCCTCACCCAAGAGTCTATAGACCTCTCTGTATGATTCAATGGTTTGCCCTGGCCCAACGATCAGATCAGCCTGATTTGGACCAGTGTGCAGAACTAAGTACATAGCACACACACACCTCATTGCTTGTAGGCAAAATGTGGACATACTTAGCACTTTGTTTGTAGTACATGCTAATAGAAAAAGCTTACAAAGTGCTGGCATTTAGTGCCCCGTCAAGTTGCATGAGCATGTTGACTCCAGTTCGGTCTCTGTTGCATAATGGCTAACCTGAAAAATGTTGTAGGTAGTGGATCCCATTCACTCACCCTGGTACTCCAAAAAGTAAATTACCCTGTGCACAGCTGAAGAGGAATCGGCAACCTCTTAACCAAACTGCATAAAGATGCAATTCACTGGCACAAAGGGTATTCTAACTTGAAAAAAAATATATCTTTTTAATGGTATTTACCATGTATCCGCTTCCACACGAACATACAAAGTATTATGACTTTTTGCATGGCCCATCTACTCCAAAAACAATCCAAATGATGAATACACACTAACTGAAGAAAATGCTGAATATTGAACAGCATTAAAGGGGTTGTTCACTTTTTAATTAATTTTTAGTATGAGGTAGAGTGTGATAGTCTCAGACAATTTGCAATTGGTTTTCATTTTTTGTTATTATGTGTGATTTTTGACTTATTTAGCCATTTATTCAGCAGCTCTTTAGTTTGCAATTTTAGCAATCTGGTTGCTAGGGTCCAATTATCCATTGATTGGAATAAGAAACAGGAATAGGACTAGGAGAAGGCCTGATTAAAACATTGAGTAATAAATAGCAATATCAACAAATTTGTAGCTTTGCAGAGCATCTGTTTTTTAAATGGGGTCATTCACCCCATTTGAAATTTGGAAAGAGTCAGAAAAAGGGCAAAAAATGAAAAGAAAACTATGAATTAAAGGCAAGCGGGCAGTGTAGAATGGGTGGGGCAATAAACAGGCCAATATTGTACTGTATTTGTGATACCCTTATGCATATGTGTACTTACAGTAAACAATGTACTGATTATAACAGATGGAATTGGACAAAAAAATTATGTCAAAACTTGTTTTAATAAAGCTTCCTTTTGAGCAAAAAAAAAAAAAAAACTATGAATTCCATTTCAAATGTTGCTTAGAATTGGCCACCCCTTTAGCTTGTTACTACATTGTTTCAAGGTTTGGTTTGTGTTTAATTTATGCTCAGCAGTGAAATCCATAGGAAAGTGTTCATTTAGGGCTCAGTGAGTCAGGGTAAAGACAGAGGCCAAATGAACTGCCCCAGAAAAGCAGCAGAATCCAGGGAGACTGTTATACAGGGCTGACAGTGTAAGTGTCTCACTCTGAACACTGCAAATTCTTCCTATGTCACAAATAGAAGATTTCCAAAATCCATACTGATGTAAGGGCAGAAGGTAGCAGATCTGAGTTAAATATAAAAAATAAATCTCTCAAATACAGGCATACCAGTAATAAGAAAAAAAGTAAGGACTTGGTGGGCCCTTGATATTAGGTGCTCTTTTGTGGGCCCTTTGTGCCCCAGTCTGAAACTGGGTCTTACCATTCAGGGGGGACCATACTTCCATCTACCTCCCAGTATGTTCGTTTTCCATTCATTTCGCTTGTATAATCCACCCATCGATGACGAGCTGCAAATAAGCGTGTATAATTAGTCAGCATGCATATAATTAGTCAAAGGCAGATGCACTTTGCTGGATGTTGCTGCAAACAGCACTTTTTTTTTTTTTTAATAAAACTACCCTGGGCATATATTTATGAAAATGTAAGCAATAATTCTGTGCTCCATATTTTTACCTGCTGATATTTATATAATCATGTAGAGGACAATATTTTTGGGGGATGATGGCATGTATAGTGCAAACAATGCATAAGTGAAAGAGCTTTGAGGAAACTTCGGGCGACTTCGGAAAACAAATTGCTGCGTGTACTTAGCACCGGCGATTTTTAATTTTAGCCAGCGCAAGAGTGAGGGAAGGCGTTCGGGGAGATTGGTTGCTGCAAAGAAGTGCCAATTAGTCGTCAGGCCACTAAATCTCTTCGAAACGCTCAGTGTGACCTTACCCTAAAATTCAACCTTTTGCAGGTATTTAGTGGATACCCAACCCCATGCAGGACACTACTGTGCATGGCCCCTCATTCAGTATCTGTCCAATTGCAAAATCTGTTTGCACAATAGCATACGGGATCGAGTTTGCATTGCACAATTTACAGATTAGCCTGGTTTAAATCTTACCAAAGAAGTAACGCTTATCTTCGTAATATTTGTTGCCATACCGGTCAACACCAACAAGAGTACCAGTTTTCAGATCATTCACCCTGCATGAGAAAAATTAAAACATATTTTACTTTCGATATAAACATAGACAGTATGTAAATAAACAAAAAATAAAAAAGACTCCAATTGTTAACAAATATTCGGCATACATTTTAGAGGCTTACTACAACTATTATGTGTTGACATTAAAAGAAAAAGACAAAAACAGACAGCTGTATCTTTACCACTAAAACATATCTGTGGATGTCAACATATATAACATTTGATGCTATTTTCCATGTTCTAAATGGCACTAATAAACACATATGGTATTTTGGATGGGGCCTGATACATGCTGCCTTTTAAACCGACTCTTGCAACATAAAACACAGAGTAACGGTCCTCAGCAATCGGTCCAACTCAAATCCTCAAACATCAAAGATGATTCTGAGCACATCTTTATTAGCAGAATAAATTCTACATAGTCCTAATCAGCTGACATGTCTCTTGTTACATACCAAAGAGCTTTATGCAACTAGCATGACAATCGCACCTTTTCACATGCCCTCCCATTTTCACACTTTAAAATCCCTGTTATAAAATCCCTGCCTGCTGTAAAAGTGATTGGTCAAGTAATTAAATAGCAAGTTGGCTGGCCAAACAAGTTACTGGAGAAGTGGGCCGTGAATGAGCAAAATGCACTGTTCTAATAGCACCCAAAGTTGTTAGTCATAAATGTAATTTCAGGTCCATTAGGAGACAGAAACAAACGATAATAGAACAGTCAGTACTCAGAGTTTGGGACAAGACACACAAGTGTCACCCAAAGCTTTGGATCTGTGGTTAAGAATTCTGCTGTGACCTATTGACAGTTCAGCTAATCATAAACATCCCTTACTTTGTGGTACATAAAAAAGTATATTTTTATATATTTAAAATGTATCTAATTGAATATCACATCTACCATATAATTCTAGTTCAAATAAAAATGAAGCAAAGTAGTAAATATTAAAATACCCTTATCAAATTATGCCAGACACCAGTCTGTTACCCTATTTTAACAAATAACACCAGACATCATCTCATTCAGGACCATGGGTACTAATATGTATTTAGCCCAACCTTTTCTGCTTTAAAAGCCTCTTCTCTTTTGGGAAGACTTTCACCTAGATTCTGGGACATTGTAGGATTTGCTTGCATTTAGCCACAATGCATTAGTGAGGTTGGGCACAGATGTTGGAGATCACACCTGGCTCCCAGTTAGTGTTCCAGTGCAACCCACTGGTATTCAGTTGATTTAAAGAGATACTGACACCAGAAGTAGAAATTTTTTTTTTTTTTACATCTACCATAAAATTGCATGCTTCTTATAATTTTGCCATAAAGTATTTGCCCAATGCTTTTACATTATCTATCCGATTCCCTGTGATCTTCCTATGAGGGGGCGGCCATATTTGTGCAGCAGGAGTCCGTTAGCATTAGAAACGCTAACTGACAGGCTGAGATGGGACAATCAGGTTGGCAAAAGAGTCAGGTTTAGGAACTTCCAGTGACAATTACTCTCAGCAAAAAACAATCACCATGACCTATACTGTAGGTAACTTGTAATGTACATTCATATTTTAAAAAATAGTTTTTTTTAGTGTCAGTATCACAGGTGTTTAGGCCAGTCTAGTTCTGCTTCTGTTCTGCAAAGACCAAACTTTACAAGTGGTGCATCATTTTGCAGAAACGAGAAACTGCATTCCCCCAAACTGTTGTTGCAAAGTAGGCCTAAATTGTGTGCAGATGTTTGCCCATAAAATATCCTTGCTCCTTGAACTTGCCATTAGGTGGTGAAATTAAAAGAACTCCACATTCACGGAAGCTTTCACACATTCTGTGGTCACGCCTATTATATTATAATACTACTATTGCTGATATCCGAAGTTAAAATGCAAAATATTTGCTTTATTATAAAAGGGGCTAATAATAGGCATATTGACATTGCCCACAGAATTACTTACAATGTCTGCAACAATACCCTTTATATTGCTTTAAAAACAGGTTTTTAAGCTTAGCAAATATAGGTACTTTTTTGTAAGAGGGGGGTAACTAACCCAACTGATGGTTTATTATCTCAAAGTAATGTATTCAGCATAGAAGCACCGACTCTCGCTATTGGGTCCAATTTAGTATCTATTTAGCTTGAAGGAGAACACCTTCTTCATTCTGTGTCACTTAACGCATGCAAATAAAATCTTTATAATTTCTTATGATAAGAAATGAACTTCCACAACAGGAATCTGTACATCTCCAATGGAAATCAGAGGTCAGTGTGTTTATCCCGCAAGGTGACTTATGGACGGTCGGTGGGGAAGTTTAAAACCAATGCACCCCGGCCTCCCGCTGAGCAAATTAAGGACATTGCCTTTGTTCTCATGAATCTGACCTGAACAACTGCCACATGGAGCCCCGCAGCCCACCGTGAGCCCGGATCTGTTCCAGCGCCCTCCGTACCAGCTGTAAGTACTCCGACATTTTTCTTTACCGGCGCAAGGCAGTGTCCTTCTCTAAAAGGCTTCCGGATTGAAACACGAGGTCCCTCCTCTAAGTTCCCTGTACCGCTCTCCCTCTGTTATCAGGTTCTGCGCAGAAGAAGGGGAATTAAATGATAAAAATAGATATTTATTTGGATAGGAGAAAGAAACTGTTGTACCAGCTTGTAAAAACAGTAAGTAGGACACAATAAGAAAATATACATTTGTAGTGTAGTCTATGCTTAGGGTTACTATAACTTCAAACGACCCCTGGATGAAAACAATTGCCTTGTAGCACACGTGATGTCTGTGAACATTAGAGAAGAGAAAATCCTAAACAGTAACTGATTAATATTAAAAACATTCAAATGAATAGATTACTAGCTCATTCACAGAGTAGAAATACATTTCTGATAAGACTGGAAGTGAACAGTTATGTTTACCTTGAGATTTGCTTCACTAGGCAGTTGCATTGTTGTCTGGAAGCACAAAATTGTCATAGTGGCATTTATTTATTTTTTCAATTGTTTTTATTAGTTTTCTGAGCATGTTATACATTTTTTGGACGGCACATGTGTCCAATTGGTGATACACAATAGTTATCGTTGTTAAAGAAACATGCATTCAGTATAGAATATTAGAGAAAGGAGAAAAATGAAACACAGACAAAATTAAGATACAGTAACATTACATTTCCATTGTTTTGTATTGTTATATATAACATTTTTGAGATTATTTTCAAATCTAGGATCTTGAATAAACAGGTTAGGTTTATTTACCTTAAGTAAGATGTCAAAAGCCTCTTAGTGCGGTGACTCCCGGAGGGTGATCTAGTTCCTTGAAGCATATTTTGGATGTAGTTGTTTGTTTCTTGTTGCAAAGAGTTGCCTCTTAAGATTTCTATATCATGCCATGTTGTATTTATGAAGGTGTGAGTGGTTAAATATCTAAGTGGTGAAGGAAGATTATTGATGTATGTGGTCCAAGTAGAAAATCATTTTTCCGCTTGTAGATCTTTTCTTGTCGTGGCTTCCAACCAGTCCATATGAAAGATATGGTGTAGTTTTTTTTTCATGAGTGTGATTGATGGGGCTTCCACGGAAAGCCATTGGTGTAAAATTGTTTTCCGATACTAGCCGCCAAATGTTTTTCCCCTTTATTTAAATTTGGGTATTGCTGAATAATGCTGAATAGGGCCCATTCTATTGTTGGTTGAATTGGTTTGTTTGTTATCTGAGTCCAATAGGAGGTTACTTCCAGCCAAAAGTTTTGTATTTGAGGGCAAGACCAAAGCATGTGTAAAAGATCCACCTTGGGGGCCATGCATCGAGTGTACCTGTCTGAGGGGAGAGTTCCTATCTTAACTCGTTTTTCAGGTATTAGATATGAGTTGTGAAGAAGTTGTAATGCCATTTCTTGGTATCTGCTGGTTGGTAACGTCACCACTGGCAGTGTCTCCACCCTAACTAAAACATTGCCTAATAAAAGAAAACAAATTTCAAGCAACTTTTCAGTATACAATTAACAATTTTCATTGCTTTTGAAGTTATTTGTAATAACTATTGCCATTGAAAGCATAGTTACAAAAGTCACCCCAGCAAAGACAGGTCTGTTAATTAGCTGGTTTGTCTTATATTGTTTCAATAGTCTGAGCCAGGGGTGCCCAGAAGGTAGGATCTAGCAGTAGACCTTTAGCTGGTGATCAGTAGATCTCAAGACACTGTCAATAAACAGTTTGTTTAAATCGCCCTCCTGTTTCATGCTTTTCATTCCGATTTTCAAGTTAAGGTTACATAAAAAAGTTGTTTGTTAGCAATTTTTCTATACATTTTCTCCTACATCAATATTTAACTAATATTTTCCATGAAACAGAATTGTAACAATGTTTTTATGGATGTAGATCCTAATGGCCCAACATCTCTAAAAGTGGACCTCGCATTAGTAAAGTATGGGCACTCCTGGCTCTGAGCCATCAGAGCACAGAATAGAAAGGGACAGATAAACTGCTTTCAATAGCAATGCATATACAAATAACCTCAAACCATATACAAATTGTAATGAATATATATTGCAAAGTTGCTTACTATTTTTTTTTCTTTAATTAGGCAAAAAAAAAATTTTTTTGGGGTTGTCATTACTTTTACCCTAAGAAGTCTATTGAGGCAATGTGCTTAAAATATTGTTATTGTGACGTTTTTATTAGCCGAGAGTGCCCAGTGATACCATGGATGTATATATTGAACAGTGTTTCTTGTGTGGTCAGCATTAACTTGCAAAAGAAATGGCTTTAATTGCATTGAGCTCAGTTCCCAAGCTCAACTGCTTATCTGAAGAAGTACTGATATACTAATTACCTACACCCCAAGGGCCTCCTGAACATACATTTAATATCTTAGCTCGGTTGCACAGAGGTGACAGATGGATCTCTGTGCTGAGATGGACCTGTGTGTGATCAGTACTGCACTTTCCATTCACATCTATTGCAGTAGATTGCTCAGCTAGAATATAGGTTGTTCACCAATAGGTTTTTCACCTTTGAGTTAACTTTTAGTATGACATAGAGTTATATTCCGAGACAATTGGTTTTCGTGTTTTATTATTTGTGGTTTTAGAGTTATTTAGCAGCTCTCCAGTTTTCAATTTCAGCCAACTGGTTCCTAGGGTCTAAATTCCCCTAGCAACCATGCACTGATTTGACCAAGAGACTGAAATAAGAATAGGAGAGGGGTTGACTAGAAAGATTAGTAATACAAAGTAGCAATAATAAGAATGTTGCAGTCTTACAGAGCATTTGTTTTTTAGTGGCCCCCATTTGAGAACTGGAAAGAGTCAGAAGACAAATAATTCAAAAACTGTATACAAAGAAAAAATTAATGCCAATTGAAAAGTTGCTTAGAATTAGCCGTTCTCTAGCTACCAGAATCCCACACTACAGGTCAATCCAGTACAGGTATCCCAATAGCCCACCCCCCGCCTCCACTGACATATAGAGCTAAACAAAAAGAAATTCATTGCAAAAAGAAATTCATTGCAAAAAGAAAATCAAGCCTGCAAGCAAGCCTTGTGATGCAATTTTCTTAAACTTTTCCTTTGATCTGCATGATATCATATCCAATGGTTCAGTTTTTGTGCCAGCCTGTGTAACTATGAAATAAAGTATCTGCTGGCTCCCTAAAGCTGAATATCTGGGGCTTGTGCATCTGGGTGAGATTACCCCCCCCCCAACAAGAAAAATGGAACACCAATGAGAAAAAAAATGGTGCTCGTATGCACAACTCGATCCACCTGGCAACTCCCCAATTATACCAAAACACTGCCTCGATGCACTTGAGCACCACTCCCACAAACCCAACCCCTTTTGCAACTCAAGAATCACATTTGCAACTTAGTCTGCATTACCCTGATGGTGGCCTTTGTTTTATGTCATTAGAAACTTTTATTGCCACTTTATTACAATTTCTTTGTGAGTTTTAAGTATAAAAAAGGTAGGCCAGTTGTTCCGGTTTCCAAGCATCTCCCATTGCTGTAGGGTAGTAAAAATATGGTGGTTACCCTAGGCCAATTAATTTTTTGAAGACGTGGAGCATCTGATTTCCGCACTGAAATCTACTCTGTCGGTCTGCACCAAGGCCGACGTAGTGCTTCTCGGGCAGACACAGGAGCAAGCAAAAGCCAGTGGATAGTATTGTCAGTGGTTTTGACAATGGATACAGCTCCATAATAAATGGCTTTTATGATTTGTGTCTGTATGGGAATAGAATGTATGTTACACTGGTGTAGCATAGAACTTTTTTTTTTTTTAAAGTGTACATGATCAGTCATTTTTCATTTAGGAGGGAATACACTAACAGCAAGACAAGCCTAGATAGTAGTACTTTGATGGAATGAGAAGAAAGAGAAAACGAGTTTAGAAGCCATTGAGCCTTGCTCATTTGCAGCAAAGTGCTTATTTTCAACAGGTGAAGCAAAACAAAAGACTGATTTAGATATGAAATAGATATAGTTATATGACACACAAGAAACACATGTCCAGTGTGGGAATTTTATTCTATAATAAAAAGATACAATATGTTTCTGTCTTAAAAATACAGCCAAAATAGATTTTACAATTTTCATTAAGATTCAAAACATTTACAGTAGCTATTATACAACATAAGAGGAAGTAATGGTATAAACAATCATAGGGCTGCACATTTCATGGCATAGAGGATGGTTAATTAGTATTCAATAACCTTGGCACAATGCAGGTTTTCAGTGCTGGACTTAGATTGTCCACAGTTGACACTGCTATACTTAACGTTATTTTGGTTTCAAACCACATTATTTTAATTTAAATTCATTCTGCATTTGACTCATTTGATTCAAAAGAGTCATATAACCGTATACCTGCCAAGTATTATAAATTCTATGTTGCCTGGCAGGTTATCTTTTTTTTTTTTCATTCAGTTTTCACTTTTGCAGGAGGTTTCAAAAAAAACACAAATAATGTCAGATTGTGGTGGTGAACGAGTTAATTGAAAGCCAATACATCCATTTGAGTAAGGCATGTTACAAAAAAACACAAATCACAGAGTGCAAGGGTTCAGACAAGTCTTGTTATCAAAACAGTAGGCATATCTACATATATACAGTGTTATTTTTGCTTTTCATAATTTAATCTTCACAAAATGTAACAACTTCTTTCCTTGATTCACATTGTTTGACATTGTTATCAATGTTTCTGTTACATATTTACACATTCTCACAATGCTTTTGCCTTGTGTAATGATTAATGCCACAGTGTGGAAACAAACTGGGTAATGCATTTTTACTCCATGCAGGAAGGAGAGAAATTACTCTAAAATAGGGTTTTCTTTGTAAGTTAATATGTTCAATCTAATACAATATTAACAATATTTTTCAATTACATAAGAACTTACAGGATCTTTGAAGAAAAACAATAAGACTTTTTTCTGTAGCAAAACACCTTGTAAATTCTATGTCTTAAAGAACTAAGGCTAACTACACAAGTTCTTAAAAATAAAAAACTTGGTATTGTTGCAGGATAAATGGCAGTTTTGCAAAATAATACTATTCATCAAAAAAGAGGTATAAAAGCGCTGCTTTCAGTATCATTTGAAAGACCAGGACAATGTGGGACATTAGGCTCAATAACAATATAG
Source organism: Xenopus petersii (assembly GCA_038501925.1). Classification (NCBI taxonomy): domain Eukaryota; kingdom Metazoa; phylum Chordata; class Amphibia; order Anura; family Pipidae; genus Xenopus; species Xenopus petersii. Next base: position 42,501,069 of record CM076677.1, read on the forward strand.
AAATGTCTCTTTATTTCTTTATATATGCACACAATGCCAAAAGGCACTATTTTGCAGCACACCAGCTAATACCATAAGAAGGATGGTATTCTTCAAAGCTGGGATTAGAAATTTGTTTTAAAACCTGAAGTCTCTCTCATTTCTGATTTTCAGGGAACTATGCTTCTTATTTTCTGCAGCCCATGTGTTCCCTTGAGAAGGATACTAAACAGCGAGACCAATAATCTGAGAGTTGTAATCAGATGTTTCCATACGCAAAATGTAAGGGATGATACTATCAATCTGTACGTTGCCAATCAGGCCTGCAAAGAATAGCTCCTCGGTGATGGCAGCATTCATCAGCCTTAGAGCAGGCAGTCTAAGCAGCAGTCGAGAAAGTCTATAAACAGCAGAGATAAACAATGAATTAAATTGTGTTTTAAGCAACATGAATGAATTATACAAACAAAACTAGAATGTAAATAACTATATGAACAAACAGTGAGTGATGTAGAAAAACAGTAGTGAGTATAAAAAAAGTCTTCTTTAGCCTTTAGTTTTCTCTGCCCTTGTAGCTACAGGTACATCAGGGAGAAAAAGTCTGATCTACTGGCCCAACATCACTGTGTACTGACAGAAATGTATATTTTTGCATTTCTGTGCCTAAATTCGCTGTGAATGCTGTGCCTGTGAGTACACAGTGATTTTGGAGCAGAAGGAAGCAGCCTGGCAGCCTGGTGTGACATGGCTTTTATAGATATTCTAGACATATGAACTGTTTCTGAATCGTCTTGCCCCCAGATAACGCACTAAATAAACATCTTTACCTATGGAAAAACTTTTGACCCTGGACATATATTTAGCGATTACTTTTTATATGTTTGGCAGTAAGGATAGAATTTGCAATTTTAAACACTATGCTTTATAGAAGCATCTGGGACAGGGGTCCCAAACCAATTTTATCCGTGAGCCACACTCAAATGCAAAAAGAACCAACAGAAGCATGAAAAAGTTCCTGGGGTGCCAAATAATGGCTGTGATTGGCTAATGATAGCCCCTATGTGGACTGGCAGCCTACATGAGGATTTGGCAGTATGCCTTTTTTTTATTTGGTGTTTGTTTTTTGCAACCAAAACTTGCCTCCATGCCAGGAATTAAAAAATAAGCACCTGCTTTGAGGTCACTGGGAGCAACATCCATGGGTTGGTGAGCAGCATGTTACTTGCAAGCCACTGGTTGGGGGATCACTGATCTAAGATATTAAACTTTCTTTACTTGCCTGGAACATTCATAAATAGCGAGTAGTAATTTAACAAAAAGTATTGTTGAACTGAACCCATTTGAATATTCCAATTTCAGAAATAGATACATGAAAAAATGTGTCACCTGTAGGTATCTTCCGGGTAGGTTTTTGTTACATAATCTTGAAATTCCATGTAAGCCTTTTCTTGAAGTTTTTCAATATGAGAAACGTTTTCCAGTCCAGGGTGATCTGGAAAACAAAAAATACACAAATGAAGTACAGGTATGGGATTTATTATTCAGAATACCCTTATTTGGATCACCATACATCAGTTGGGCTGATGTAGAAAAGGTGTATAAATACTAGCTGAACTTCCAGAAATAAAATAAATGTATTTTTTTTTCTACACACACATACCTGATTCCACTGATTGAAAGGAAACCATGAAAGTCTATCTTTGTTCAAAGGCACCCAGTTTCCAATCCTTGTAAATCTCACACATAATGTAACCACAACATTACCATGGATTCTGTGACCTAAAGTCCCTCTACTAGTGAACCACTCACCAGGCCCAGACTGACTGGCAATCTGTGTGCTCAGGCAAATGCCCTGTGGGCCGATCAACTCACAGTTAAAATGGGCCGCTCGCTTTAGTTAAAATCTAAGTAGATGTGGCATCAACACTTGCTGGCATTAATCTCTTTGCCTGCCACAAGCCCACTCCCCATCTGACCTACAGAAGCCAGAACATTCATGCAGAGTGAGGGTGTGAGCAAGTTTAACATAACCATGCATGGGTATCTTTTCAAACAAATTCTTGAGCATAATATTTTGGGTGCTGGTGCATAATTCTTGAGCATAATATATAGCTGGTGACCTGGTGCTGAAAAATTGAGACTCAAATAGGCTCCTGTCTAAGCATCTGACACTAAAGAAGCAGCAGCAACAATCCCTAAGACTCACAGATGACCACAATCTCAAATTCAATTTCTTTGATGATTTTTACTCCCAGTCCGGCCCTGTCACTCACTAAGGAAAGCAAAGAGACTTCATGTTCCAGATTTCAAAATTTCACAATGGAACACAGCAATGGCTCATACTGAAGAGCATTTCTAAGTGCGATCCCCTGCAGGAAGAAAGCAGCCTACTGATTTAAATGGCCCCGTATTGGCACAGGTGCATGTAACCACAAACTCAGGTGGAAAGCAGCATGTTGTGTTCCACCTGCATTCGGCACTTACATGCACCAGTGTCCGCACAGGTCCCTTCAGAAACACTGTGTTTCTTTCTGTGCTACCCTGCGGCTGAACGCTTTAATACTGAATGCAGAGGACGCCCTAAAAAACACTTGTCAGAGCACTAAGGGAAGGGGTGCATTATGTGTGAGGCTTAAGAGTGATGGGGCACTGGTTCCGGTCAACAGAGAAAGACTATCATGGTTTCCTTACAATCAGTGGACTTGTCTGTGGTTTATTGGTGTAGAAAAGTTCAGGCAGTATTCACACACCTTTTCAACATCAGCCCAACTGAATGAGCTCCTGTGAAAAGGGGGTATATTTTTCCTTTGAGGTATGATGATCCAAATTAGGAGAAAATCTCTTAAACCTCTTTAAGTCTACTAAAACATTTGAACAGAAAATTAATATTTTTTTTGTCACCAATATAGATTTATGCTATCTAGTTTTGAGAGAAAGGAAATACAATTAAAATTATCTGCTTAAAATGAACTATATGAACTACCGTCATCTGGAGCTTTCTGCATTTTAGGTTTCTGGATAAGAGATTCTTCAGACCAAGGGCATGTGCGACTGGACCCAGTGGGTAGTTTACAAACTAAAATGTTCATTTTTTTATTGTCTTCTGGATAAGAGATACCTATATTTACATACAGAATAAACCTCAAACTGTTTTTTTTTACATGTGACATGGCTTAGCAGTGCAACATAAAAAATCTGGGGGTTTAAAAGAGACAATAGTCACAAAGTAACTATTTTTGATAACAATTTGTAAAAATATTTTTCTATGATTTAATGATTCTATGTTACGGATACTCTATATATGATTTTTGTAGCATTTATGATTAGGAACACACAAAGGTACATTTAATCAGAAGGCAATAAACTTGCATGTATGTTTTTGTGTGGGAGGAAACCTGAACAAACATGGGGGAAAAATGCAACCTGCTTGCGGACACTGTTATAAAGTTGATACTTGCTCACCCTGCAGCAAATAATTTGCATAGATCTCCTGACCTGAACCTGAATGGCATATATTCTCTGTTGAAAGTTTTTTATTTTAGGAATAAGCCTTATTTTTTTAAGGAAAGACACAGTGAAGCAATGTGTGTATTGCAAACAATACACACATCTTCAAAGCTCAAATTAAAGTACAGACTTGTCTATATGTTACAGTATAAATTATGTACAAATATGATGGGAGGAAGAGGGCTGCAGTTTACTAGAAAAAGCCCATGTTGAGGCATCAGTGCATCAATGTTATACCACAGATTTAGGTACAGATATCCAGCCAGTTAAATTAAAGCATAAACATGTGACTACAAAACATTTAAAACAGACACTGTTTAAAAGCATAGCATGTACAACTAACTTCTACAATAACTAGTCAAAAGAAACATTATGAATAAATAATCTATTCAAAAGTTATGAAAGGGGAAGAAAGGGATTGGGATGACATACCAGGACTGAAGAGGGCAATGGCTTTCAGGTAAGCATATTCATATCCATCTATGCAGAGCTTTACCATGCTGTTGCAAAACTCTTGCAATTTGAAAATGTGGTCCGTAACTAGTTTCACTTTATCTGAAGACAACTTATCTGTCAATAAAACCCAATGTTACTAAAAGGAGCACATAAAGTCACTTAAATGCAGTAAATATCCTCATGACCAAAGTCTGCCATTGTATTAAAAATCACGTGTATTACAGCCACAGATACAATACAAGTCCAAAACTGGGATGAAAAAAGCCACACCTCTGGATTTACTCATTCTACTATTTTAAAAAATAACATATATACAAATCTTACCATGCTGCATGCTGTTCTGAAGGTGATTAACAAATGCAGCTAATATAGTTTCCACATTCATCACTTGGGAACACTGGGCAAGACCAAGTGAAAATAGTTCATTCCAACATGCTTTTACCAGAGAGATGCTGTTTTCTTGCCTGGGGAAACACAAATATATTTTACATTTTAAGCTCTTTGGGCACGGTGTCTTTACCTCTAGTATTGTTTGTTTTTATATGCATTATTGCATGTTTGATATATAAACCCAATTATGGTACCATGGTGCAGAATCTGTTGGCATAAATACATAACACCTAACAAAAGTCAAAAAAAAATTACACATATAGGGTTTCCATTAATCTTTACCACTGGTGAACATTTAGAAATCTCATCATAGTCAAGATCCATGTATGTACAGTGTGAATGTAACACACAAAAGACACTGAAATGCATCGCCTCACGTGTGGTACTGCAAAATCATAGCCTTTTGGAGAGGGTCATGTTTTCGGAAATCTGATGGACGGATGGAAAACACCCAATACTGGGGGTCATATAAAAATTGGACAAATTTGCACCTGAGCAGTAACATATGGCAACCAATCAGATGATTGCTTTCAGTGTCCAACCTGCAGCTGACTGAAAAAATCTAATCACTTATTGGTTGCTGCCTAGGTGCAAATTTGTCCCATGTTTATATGACCCCTAGTAATGGGTGTTTTTCCAACAGTCCATTTTATAGTGTTAATAAATGAGCCTCTGTGTCCTTGCCTCTTTCATGGCAACCGTTAGGAATTCAGACGGGCAGCACTCCGATTGAAATAAAAGCCTTTATTTCTCACATGCAGGGCAACAGCAGAGCAACGTTTCGAGCCACCTGGCTCTTTATCAATCTTTCATGGCAACCACCTTCTCCTTTACTCACTGGACTGATTACAACCATTTAATGCTCAAGTATGTATTTTTGGGGTACTATCTGATCCAAATGAGCAGTGTAATAATTAATAAATACGTTGAAAGGGATCTGAGCCCAAAAAATTAATTGATGCAACGTTACTCATGTGCATCTCTAATAACTTAACATTAATTTTATATTTTTAGCAGTTTCCCAAGAGATTTGCATTTTTAGATTACTAATTACCAATCATATGGCGCAGCAGCTTGAGGGTTAACTGAATACAGGCAGAAAGTGTATAAATAGTTTGGGTCGCTGACACTCTGGGTCATTAAGTACTGTAGAGCTGAAAGCCTACCATTGGCAGTCTGAACTGCTTATATCTCTCAAACCACTTAAAACAGAAAATTCATTTAAATTGCAAATGTGCTTTATAGGATCAGCACATTTACACTAATTAATTTAATTGTGTTTATATCCACTAATAAGAAAGGATGGTTAGAGAAAAGTAGGTTTCAAAAACACTGCCCTGGCAACAAAGCTAATTAGTCAACAGACTGCTGCCACCATTTGCATCTACCAGTGATACTTACTATTGTGTGTTTTCTGCAACTAAATTAAAGCCCCTTCTTTGAACTTTCTTAGACAAATCATGCTAATCAATGTTTTTTCCCTGCTACAAACATTTGAATAGTTTCAAATGAGTAACTAAAGCTGGAATCAGTTTTAGATTAGGGGGATCTCTGACACATGCTCCCTCCACTTCACAATATTCAATATGTGCAACCAACTGCTACTGCAACTGCTCACACGTCATTTGTTGTTTACAGTAGAAATGGTTAGGATGAGGGAGATCATTAAAGAAATATTATGGGGCAGATTTATCAAAACGTGAGATTAGAGTTTACCACAGAAACATTCACCCACCTTCTATTTATTCCTGGGAAATTTTTAGATATTTGTGGTTACACCAGCAGAATGTATAAGCTCCCAGAATAAAGACTTCAGTGTGTGTGTGTTCAGTTAGATATTACCATTTGCTAAATGCTCTTCTAAAAATCCCTTAGGAATGTGTGCCTTCAGTGTGTGCAGCACTACTTTATGCTCTGCAAGTATCAGGGGACATCACCATATGTCTAAGGGACCCAGCACTATGGTAATATATTAAAGGGTTTGTGCAACTGTGAACTGTTTAAAATTCCTATTAAACATCGAACTTTCTCCCATATATGTGCGTCTAAAAATCCCATAGGAATTAATAGAAAGTGGTTATGTTTTTCTGTGAGCTCTAATCTCAGATTTTGGTAAATCTGCCCCATATTGTCTAAAACTATAATAATAAAAAAAATAATTTAGACTTTTTTTCACAGTGGGTGTTACAGAATATCATAAATAATCAAATATATACATTTTAATAGGGATGCATTTTAATAGGGATGCCCCGAATCCACTATTTTGGATTCGGCCGAACCCCCAAATCCTTCTCGAAAGATTCGCCAAATACCAAACCGAATCTGCATATACAAATTAGGGGTGGGAAGGGGAAAACTTTGTTTACTTTCTTGTATTGCGACAAAAAGTCACAAAATTTCCCTCCCCGTCCTTAATTTGCATATGCAAATTCTGATTCGGTTCAGCCGGGCAGAAGGATTCGTCCGAATCCTCCCCAAATCGCCAACTGAATCCTGGATTCAGTGCATCCCTACATTTTAAATCTAGTTATCAATCTATTCAAATATTTTATGGTGATAAAAGTTTTTCTGTGATTAAAAGATCCACATATACCCACCCAAGAGACTGGAAGGAAGGAATTGACCGGGCCCAGTGCATAGATAGAAATAACAACCGCGATGCAGACTCACAAATATAATGAACATTCAGATATTCCGGCATTGGTGATGGCATAGTAAGCTGTAAAAAAGCAAACAACTGTTAGTAAGCTTAAACCTTAGCAATCAAATTTAAAGGGTAACTTTATCATTTGTGAACTAATTATTTACTTAATACAGAAAAAAGATTTATTCCTATTTTTCAATACTGCCAGTCAGGGCAGCCATCAGGGGGGAGAGTTGTAGGGGGCCCCCGAGGGTAAGGGAGGCCCGACCACGCCACACTTACTTGATTAGCCGGGCCCCCCATCTTTCTGAGAGCTGCTGACTTCGTTTAAGGGGCCCTGGCCACCAATTTTCTTTAAAATGGGGGGGGGGCCCTGGCCACCAATTTTTTTTCTCATGTGGGGGCCTTATGGAATTATGGAAAGGCTGCCCCCCATAGATTCCATTTTATTCCTTTTTCGCTGTAATAATAAAACAGTACCTTATACTTGATCCCAACTGAGATATAATTAATCCTTATTGGAACGAAAACCAGTCTATTGGGTTTATTTAATATTTACATGACTTTGTAGTAGACTGTATTAGTATGAAGATCCAAATTATGGAAATATCCGTTATACGGAAAACTCCAGGTCCCGAGCATTCTGGATAAAAGGTCCCATACCTGAGATCAGCCAGTGTTGGACACATAATATCACCCAAAAATTGACAAATGTTTTCACTCCAATATGCTATTAGCTCCATAGTACATTGTAGAAGCTTGTTAGCAAGATTTTTATACCAGTGCACATTATTATGCAGTAAAAAAAAAAGTATCAAATAAGCAACTTGTATTCTAACTAGTTTTCCTGTTAAGGCTGCATATTGTTTCTGAAAAATTAATATTTTACAAAACATATCAATAATTGTATTCTCAAGGATATTTATTTTTAAGAAATGAGGATCTTACCCTAAATGCAATGTGAACATCGTTCAAAAGTGGTCCTTCAATCTCAACATTGACATCATGGAGAAGGTTAGCATTGGAACCCAAACACTCAGATGAGCCCTGTGTAGAATTTTCTGATTGGTTCAGTGCTTTTGCCAGTGTGTCAAATGCCCTACACAAAACAGTAAGAGGTTTCAAATATAATGCAATAGCAATAATAATGGTTTTAACTTTTGATAGTGATGAAAGCATAGGTGATAAACTGCATTTCATGGTTGTTCAAAATTGTTACTTCAAACAGAGCGACTACAGTACGTGCAGATTCAAGGTTTTGCTGAATACACTGTGATCCAATGGTGAATAAAATTTGACTGGTCATTGTGGTCTGTTTTATCCTTTAATACCCCTTCAAAACGCTTTCCTACCACAGATGTCAGACTAACCAGCCTATAGTTTTGTGCCTATAACAGGATCCCTTTTTGATCAGCGGCACCACATTAGCAGTTTGCCAGTCTCTTGGCACTATGCCAGACCTTCAAATTAAAAAATCCTGTAAAATTAAGTAAAGAGGTTTGGCAATCTCAGAGCTAAGCTTGTTAAGTACCCTGGGAGGAATAACATCCAGTCCTGATGCCAGTAAAATGTATAAAACCATTTGGGACGGGGGTTTCCCACTGTGTTGCATCACTTCTTTTTTAAAAAACATTTGGGACATAAAGAGACCAATTTCTGTTGTTTTGTAACTGAAATGTTGTCCCATTCCAGCTTATCAATAGTTCAGGTATTTTTACTTTCACAACGTGCCAAATGTTTTCAATGGGCTACAGGTTTGGACTGCAGTCAGGCCAGTTTAGCACCTGAAATCACTTACTATGGAGCTATGCTGTTATATGTGCATAATGCAGTTTGGCATTACCTTGCTGAAATAAGCAAAGACTTCTCTGAAAATGATGGAAGCACATGTTGCTCCAAAACCTGTATATATGGTTCAGCATTAATGGTACCTTTACAGATGTACTCATTACCCATGCCATGTGTACTAATGCACCCCTCACCAACACGAATGCTGGCTTTTGAACTGTTGCTGATAACAAGCCAGATGGTCCTTGTCCTCTTTCGCCTTCATGACGCCATGTCCATGACTTCCAAAGACAATTTCAAATTTTGGCATCAGACCACAGGACAGTTTTCCACTCGCCTCAGACCATCTTAAATAAGCTTGGGCCAAGAGATAAGGCAGTGGATACAGGGATGACCTGTATTCACAGGCAATAGTTTTCTAAAGTACTCCGGTGCCCATGCATTTATTTCCACTACAGAATCTTTAAGGCAACGCCACCTAAGGGCCCAAAGATCCTGTGTGCTCATCTGCTCTACCACCTGTCAATTATGTTTTTTAGACTGCTCATCTAGAGCTTTGGGACACAAGCACTTGGGTGTAGCTTCCACAAACCAAAAGCAGACCCCACTAAAACAAAATAATTTCTCCTCTCTTCTGCCAACCATATGAACAATAAACTATAATCAATGCATAAAATTACCTGGTCACTTCACTGCTGGACTGATCATCTTGAGCCAGATCAGAAAGGGACGAATCACCATTGCTCAAGCTTTCAATAATAGAAAGCTCTGTATTTGTCTGTGGTAAGTCCTTCGTTTTATTGAGATTTGCAAGCGAAGTGACAACATTTGCCAAAGTGCTTAAATCCCCCTGACATGCTTCTACCTGTAAAATGATGCACATAATATAGAATTATTAATGGTCATTTGTAAAAATAAAACATCATTTTTTTTTCTTTTTACATGCTAAACTAAATTTATTGGAATATTTTTATTATTCTTTATATATTTAGGGTATATAAAACTTCCATAATAACATAACAACTGTCTTTCCAGTTATTGCTGTTATACAATTTCCAGCACATACAATTTATTATCAGCAGGAAACTGTAGTCCACAATCATCAGGGATGGACCCTTAAAAGCAGCACCCAACCCACATCTCACTACCCACTGCACTGAGGAAACCTGCACTGTACTACAGGTATGGGACCTGTTATCTAGAATGCTTGGGACCTGGGGCTTTCCACATAATGGATCTTTTCATAGTTTGGATCTTCATACTTTAATCTATTGGAACATCTTATAAACATTAGATAAACCCAAAGAGATGGTTCTGCTTTCAATAAGGATTGATTATACCCTTGTTTGGATCATGTAGAAGGTACTGTTTTATTATTACAGAGAAAAAGGAAATCATTTTTAAAAAATCTGGATTATTTCGATAAAATGGAGTCTGTAATTCAGATAACAGGTTTCAGGATAAAATAACCCATACCTGTACACATATGACCCACCGTGTATCTACATCCTGCTGTAGAGCCATACACAAATCTGGCAGAACATAAACACAAGTGAAATCATACACCTATTTCTTTATGGCTACATAGGTTTTACTTAGGAATAAAAAACTTTTTCAATATGCATTTTCTAACAATGGCATACTATAATCCAAAAAAACAAATGTGACTTCCTTTAAAAAATAGATTTTATAACTATTATATTAATATTATATATTAATTATATTTTAAAAACATAATTCTGTGCTTGAATTTTCAAATTTGTGCGGTCCAGCAATTGGATCATCCTGCTTGGCCCACTGTTGCTGGTCAAATTGGGTAAGGATCCACTAATTTGGTGATCTTCCCAAAAGAGCAGATCTGACAGTGTATGGACGGCATAATTCATATCTAAATGGCTTAAAAGCATTGACACCTGGGGGGGGGGGGTATATTGTACAACAAGAAGTGCAAAGTTAGCAAATACTGAAGAAACAATACCTTATTGGGTGTTATGAGTATTGACTCATTTTTAACTCCTGATTGTTGAATATTCACCAGCATGCTAGAATCCAGTAAACTTGTTGTCCTGCTCAAAGGAAAAGGATACAAGAAACATTTTATATACTAAGGAAGCAGATTTCTCAGTTAATTTTTACCAAAGTACCTTCATAGGTGATATTTTTTTAATAAATCACATTAGAGGTTCAGAAATTACATATTTCAAAGTATAATTAAGTGAAAAGTGAAAAGATTTTGTTTACTCTGCCTCAAACACTGCTTCTTATTCTTTCACTATGATTTTTAAACCAGCCTCTGGTTTCTCCACACATCAGTACATTAAATGCTAATTAACCTAATACCACTTTGTATTGCAGGATAGTGGATCTGATGCTTGCACCTATCGCAATTCCCAATTAATGCACTAATATCAATGACAATTAGCATCAGTTTTGGCAAATCGAAAACAAGCTGTAAAATTAACACCACACGGGAGCTGAAATGAGCTTGCTGAAATACCAGGCCGAAAATCAGCCCCTACATAGGCAGTAACCATTTCACTGTTCACATCCAGAACTATTATGTTGGTTTCGGAGCAAAAATGCGAAGTCTGTAGATTCTTATCCAAAATCAGGCTAGTGTGTTTGCACCAGATACGACACAATGGTTCTGGACACGAACAGAAAAAGGAGGCTACTAGCCGTAGAAGGGCTAATTTTCTGCCTATATATTTCAGCAGGCCGATTCCAGCCCCCATGTGACACTAGCCTATTGCATGCCATTTTCTCTGGATTTGTATTGGAATGGCATAACTTCTCACAGGCAGAGTTAATGGAATTAGTGAGTCTTGTCAAATCGAAGGATTCGAAGTAAAAATCGTTTGACTATTCAACCATTCGATAGTCGAAGTACTGTCTCTTTAAAAAAAACTTCGACCCCCTAGTTCACCATCTAAAACTTACCGAAGTCAATGTTAGCCTATGGGGAAGGTCCACATAGGCTTGGCTAACTTTTTTTGATCGAAGGATATTCCTTCGATCGTTGGATTAAAATCCTTCGAATCGTTCGATTCAAAGGATTTTATCGTTCGATCGAAGGAATTATCCTTCGATCAAACTATCTGCGCTAAATCCTTCGACTTCGATATTCGAAGTCGAAGGATTTTAATTCCTAGTCGAATATCGAGGGTTAATTAACCCTCGATATTCGACCCTTAGTGAATCGGCCCCTAAGAGATGCCTAGAATTCACAGAAGGTCCAGGCTGCAGGTAATTCCACAGTGCTCTATAAGCCTGCATTTTTATTGTTATTTTTTTATTATGTATCTTTCTTTTCAAGCCCTCTTATATTCATCTTCCAATCCTAGCAACCATGTATCTGCTGAAATTCCAGACAAGAGAGATGCTGAACAAAAAGCTAAACAATTGAAAAACCACACAATAATAATCTGTATCAGAATCACTGTGTACTTCATAGTAGAAGTTAATTTAAAGGTGAACATTCCCTTCAAATGCTTCTATCAAATTTTTTACAAACTCACCTTGGTGTTTTGTTCTCTGTAACAAATGTAGTTGTGGCAGCCAGCGGACTTCGCAAATCTTTTCGAATGTAGATTTTCTCTGTTGATGCCGCACAATTGGAAGATTTCTCTCTAGAGACTTCAATAGGTTTTCTCTCGCACTGCACAGCTGTGCAAAATAAGAACATTACTAGTAACAAAACTAATAACATTTGAAAAAAAAATACAATTCTGCTTGGAAAAACTATTTTATGAATAAAAGCTGGGTTTTACTTTGTTAAATTGGACACCTGTTATAAGGCTTATTTCCATGCCTAAACTGTCACAACTGTAGTAGTATTGTCAAGTACTTTTTGGTGGTTATTTATCAAAGTCCGAATTTATCTCAATATTTTCTGCTACAAACTCCAATCAAATCCGCTCTGGTTTTTTACGCTTATTTATCATTACATTTTCCGTATAAATGTAAAAATTCGATTTTTATTATTTTTTCGGATTATATCATCAGATTTTCAAGATTTTTTCATAATTTTGACGTGAAAACTTCAGGGTATTGCACGAAACCCAGCGCACATCAAAAAATCATTGGGACTTCTCCCATTGACTTATATGCAACCTCAACAGTTCTGAGATGCCAGATTTTCAGATTCTGACTTTTCCATCCTCAGGGTTTAATAAATTCTGAAAAATTCGTGATTTTTCAAAAGTCTGATTTTTCGTGATTTTTGCATTCGGAGTAATTAACCCCATAAATGTTCACACAAAACTATGACCTATTACCTTAAATGCAGCAGTAGAAAAATGCAGGCAGTGCAAACTAATCACCATTTAAGACAAAGGCTTAACACAGAAGCAATGCAATATACTCCTGTGATAAAGCAGGCCCTATAAACACGTGTTTATAAATACAGACATAAAGATGGTAATATTTCACCATGTCTATTAATTCAGAACAACCAATTAAATGCTTGTTTTTAAATGTAACTAGTAAATACTACCTGCTGATTGTTTGCTATGTGTTTGTGAACAGAAACAAGCAGACCAACCCACTAAAATTTAGACAGAATGACCTATACACTGTATTTTGAAACTTGTAAGATCCTCCCAGTGGTATGAATTATGACATGAAATTCATTTGCCCGTAATAATTTCAACTGCTTGATATTAACAAGATCTGTATTATCTTTCAGGTGAGGAGGGTACATTATTTTGACTAGTGATATAAACTGAAATTTTTAAAATGGAAATGTGGAATATAATAGAAATTACATATTACTAAAACTGTGTACCTTATAGCTGTGATGTTATGAAAAAATATAATCAATAAAAATAATCAATAATTAACTTTGATTGGACTACTACTAATTAGAAAAAAAATCCTTTGATGTTAATATACTGCCTGCTCTACAATATAAAGCATAAATACTAAACATTTCAGTTTAATAACCTCTTTATAATGAGTAATAAAGACAACAAAGGCCGCAGTTGGGGGAAAGGCAGATGTTATACATAGAGTTTTACTGTTTACGGATTTGTTTTGAGTTTGTAAAAACCAGGAGTAGAATGTTTACTGTAATTAAAAAACACACATATTTTCTAATAAAACAATCAATAGGTAAAAAGTATGTTCAGCAAAGCCCTATTCATTGATTTAATGTTAAAAGGGGGGACGTAAAAAGCTGGAAAAATGATCAAAATAAACCTTTTCTTACAATCTTGTTTCATTCCAAGTGAAATACACCTTTGCAGTCGGCAGTACTGACATCGATTGCGGTAGTGCTTGTTAATGACACAGTCTTTTGATCCCCTGCATGTGTATACTAAATTTTTTCTGATGCTTCTTTTAAAGAACCCTTTGCACCCTTCACATGTGACTGCTCCATAATGACGACCTAAAAGAAAAAACAATATGATAACACTCAGACAAAGTGGATTTCTAAATCCAAGGATAATTAGGTCTGAATATGCAGGCATTTTTCAGTGGTGTAGCTCCAGCATGGTTGCACCATCCAAGGATTTGGTTTATATTATTTTTGCAAGATTATAATACAGCCAGATTGTATGTTTTCTTTGTGGTGCATTTTCTATTCAGATAAAGTTTTTATATTTAAAATGAACTGTTAAAATTGTGATACTCTCAGTCTGAAATGCCATGCAGATTTCATTTAATTTATTTAATTAAATCTTCCACTTGTGAATACCTCATTATAAATAATAATAATTACAACACAGACATATACGTATAAATTTAAGAAAATAGGAGTTGTGGTCCCTGCTAAAAAATACAATACAATGCTGAAAAAAAATACATTTCTTACAATGTTCAACTCAAACTTACCTGAAGCTTTATCACCACAAACTACACACAGTTCAACTAATTGTTTGTTTAAATTCTGATCCAGGCTCTGGGTATCTGACAGGATCTGTAAAAAGTATAAACAGTTCAATTATAATATACAACAATGCTATGTATTTAAATTGCTTTTGGGGGTAGGGGCAGTGCAATAAACTGATGAGATGCTGTTTAAAGTGAAAGGGTATAGCAAAGTGAAAGAAAAAGTAAGCAGTATATATGTAGTATATACTTAAATAGAAATTAGAACAAATTAGAAATAGTCTTGACTGATTTCTTTTGTTATTGTTTGTAAAACATGTAACATGTTAAAAGAACTCTGTAATGATTTTTATGGTGTCGTTTTTATTGCTAAATTACACTGTTTACACTGCAAATAATTCACTCTACCATGTAAAATGTCATTCCTAACCCAACAAGTGTATTTTTTTAGTTGTAATATTAGTATGTAGGCAGCCATCTTAGCTCATTTTCCCTGGTCATGAGCTTTCAGAAAGAGCCAGCACTTCAGGATGGAACTGCTTTCAGGCAGGCTGTTGTTTCTTCTTCTCAATATGTTTAGCCCCATGTCAGATTTCAAAATTAAATATAAAAAAATAATTTTGCAGTTTGAAAAACAGATTTCAATGCAGAAGTTTGCTGGGGCAGTACTATTAATGGATACATTTTAAAAAAAAACACATTCCCCCATGACAGTATCCCTTTAAAGGAGACATTGTGTAAAAAATAAGAAAATTCCAGTGCGTTCTACTCATTTAGATATAGAAGAATTGTGCTTAAAAAAGTAGTGTTCTGGCTGATTTGTTGAATATTTCCGCAAGAACCCTAACAATACCTCCCTTCTCTTCCACTTCCTGCTCCCTGAATTCCCAGCCTGAATTCAGCACACTGTACTGTAGGATAGGAACCAATCAGCAGCTAGCATTACCTGATAGGGAACTGAAGCATGTCTTGTGTGACTGCAGGGCTGTGATTGGCTGTCCCCCTCCTACTGTGCTTCTGGCAGGGACTGTTAGCACACGCCCACCCTCATTTGAAACAGGGACAGAGACCAGAGAACATCTATAGGGAGCTCTAATAAAGGGGCTATTTTTAAAGATAATATAAATGTTAAGCACCATGTAAAAGCAACACCATATATTACACATAATTACCTACAAAATTAGGGGTTTTTCATTTATCCTATATGTCTCCTTTAATCACCATTATTTGTTATTGAAGCTGTCATTTCACAAACAATATGTATACCTATACATTTCAACTACAATTTGATGTATGTTATAGTAATGACATATTCTCTTTGCAGATGAAGTATAGAAGTTGTTTGACAAGTTGAGGTTGCTTAAAATATATGGCAGCAAGATGGCAGAAATGTGGCCTGCAGAAGTGTGTTTGCTCTGAAAATTAAGCTGAGCAGACACCGCCATCTTAAATAAAACAGAACAAGAAATATTTTCATTTCATTGGTGCACTACCCAAACATTCATATCTGTGTGCAACTTTACATGAACCCAATCATTTACAAAATAAACGTTTGGCAATAAACATTCAGATAGTGCAGACCTGAATATGCTGTGCAGGAACATCTGGAGATGAAAAGAAGAGCTGGTTCATTCCTGCTGCATCAGGTGTTGTTAGAAATACTTTCCCCTGGTTGGAATCCTGCCTGGCAAGGATAACCTTGCTGGGCAGTGAGCCATCATTATTGGTCAAAATAAACTGCTTGCTAACTCCACTCTGATCAAGTGCTGTTACAATCTGTATCTTTTGACCAGTTTGTGGATCTGTGACAATCTGTGTAAATATTAAAGTAAGAATAAATTATTGGTTTAGTTATCATTATAATTAAAGTAACTGAAAAGTGAATGGTGTAAAATCACTGCCAAATTTAAAGCACAAAAATATAAAATAAAATATGACTGTCCCGAAATGTACCTGTATTCTCTGCGGTACAGATACACTTGATTCGGATGGTACAAGTTGTATTCTCTGTGTGGTTCCATCCATCAATGCAGTCTGAGAGACTTCTGTTTGTGAACGGGAAATCTGGGGAGGAAATAAAAAGTGTTATTTATGCACCGGCTGTATAGCTCTAAAACATAATTAGCTACCACTAATATGAACTAGCACTCACAAGTAGTTACTCAAAATTATTTCTTGGTTGTCAAACCCTAATGACACTCTGGTTATTCTAATTAATAATTGGTTTCTGACAAATGTTATCATTCTGAAACAATCATTGCATTTTGATGAATCCCACTATCAGGGCCGGAACCAGGGGTAGGCAGAAGAGGCACATGCCTAGAGCCTAAGTTGGAGGGGCGCCAGGCACCGGATTCCTCCTAGTTTGGACCCTTGTGTCATCACCTGCACACGTATGTGGAGGGGGTAATATAGTTGGTTGGATTGCCTAGGGTGCCCAGCCGACTTGGCCCGGCACTGCCCACTATCACATCCCCATAGTCTCTTTAAATAACAAGTTGTTAATACTAAAGGACAATTCTGATCTTAGGATCAACATTATGAAATAACATTCTCCAAATATGCCTCATAGCGTATTCTTTCTATTTAAAGGGATTGTTCACATTCAAACACTTTTTTCAGTTCAGTTGGTTTTATTTCACCAGAAATAAAGACTTTTTCCAATGACTTTCTATTTGTGACTGTTTTTCTAATATTGGAGTACAACGTTTCATTTTTCACCGTCTAAAGCAGCTAGGGGGATTTTTACATTTAGTTGATACATTTGTTATATTTGTGACTGCTGAGCAGAAGCCCTGAGTTTCATAGCTGTTAAAATTGATACAATAGTTGCTAATTTTCCACAAGATACTGCTGAGAAATGTATCAACTAAATGTATCAAATTGTAACAGTTCAGAATGCTCCCAGATTACTGAGCTGCCAGACTGAACACCAGACAGGAACAAATTGGGGAAACCAGTAAAAAATAAAAGATGGAAAGTTTCCCCTAAAATTCAGTCTAATGCATTGTGTTGGCAAATGTAACAAATAATAACCTTTATAGAAAAGATTTGGACTTCTTGAATGTGGTAATATCAGTTCACTACAAATTTAAACCAGATCATTTATGACCTGCATCTTTTTTGGCAAACAAACATCAACAATGTAATCATTTTTGAGTAAAGAAGCATACACAATGTCATCAGATTGTGTCAGAAGTGGGTTGATTATATAAATAATAATTTCCTACAAATTTATGGATCCCTTGGTTGCCTCTTGAGACATTCTTCGAGCTTCAAGCTGGACAGCCCTTTCTGCTTTGCTGTCTCCATTTAATTTTGGAGGGCAAAAAGAATACTTCCAGTGCTGCTTTACTTATCACTGTGCACACAGAGAAGCTACTTGCAATAGTGTATAAAAAAGCAGTGTATATACGTATTTATTTTTTTTTATATATATATATATATATATATATAAATAGTGAACATAAATGCTAGAAAAGTAAACACAAACCAGAAAATAAGGAAGGCAAATATTAACATGCAGATAGATGCTGCTACCCACACTGGATAGGAAACTAGACAGAGTACTGTTACCCCACTCCACCAAGAAAACTGTAGAGCAATTGTTGGGCTCTACATCATAGCATTCCCCTAAACCTAATTATAAAATCCTAGTATTGCTATACTAACTTAAGTTTCGTTCCAGCTCCCAATAATAAAAGAGGAAAAGTGTCTCCTCTTGACAGTGTTAGAAACAGATGCAGATTTATAAAAGCAGTTGCACAAATGCAGCCACCCAATATGACGGCAGAGTAAATTGTCTGACAAATAAGATGTAAGTCAAATACCTTCTACTCTATGAAGTGAACAGGTTTTGGTCATGCAATACGGTTATATCATAACGTCCATATCTGGATCAGGGAACTGTACTTCAAGCTATAAGCAACCAGCCTGCCCATTATGGCAAGAGGGGTTGTAGGTTTCTTACCTCTCCCATTTGCTGTTCAATAATTTGATGTGCTATTTCTTCTATAGATGCCATGGCTGTTATTCACAGTATGGCCATTTCATTAAAGAAAAATATTAGGAACTCCTAATTTTGAAACCTGTTAAGGCAGACACAAGAATTAGATTTAGAATAGTTTTGCTGTCAATGAATGGAAATTGTTTTCGTATAAAATATAGAATAAAAAAAACAAAACAGTTTTCAGAACCAAGTAAAATGATATTTCCAAGGTAACACAGACTGCTATAAACTAAGAAATATAGAGTTCAAAACCAAGAGCTGACAGTTTTTGCAAATCTTTAAAATATTGCTGGGCAAAAAGAGATTCTAGACCATCCCAATATGTTTCAGGTTTTTTTTTTCTCTTTTTTAAATGATTCAAAGATGTTCAAATATATTTTTATGCTCTCTTGTATATTATAAAAAGCAACACATACTCTGATATAGAAAATCGTCTGCCCTGCTGCTTTTTAGCCAATGCATTGGTCTGTAATTACTTTTCCTGCAGTAAATGAAGGTAGAACTATGATGAATGTTATCTGTAGAAGTGGAGATGGAGATACACATGGAATTGCATGCAGAATAGTACTGCTGTGCTAGTATGACATCAACATGAAATCAGTGATTTTGCTCTCAAGTGAGTCAATCTACCTAGTAATCTATCAATACAGGATTGGTTTTAATGTACTGGGATTTTTAAAGCAAGTTATTGATTTCTTAAGTAGTATATATATATATATATATATATATGAGGAAAGACTGGCCAAATTGGAGATGTTCACGCTGGCAAAGAGGCGCTTAAGGGGTGATATGATAACTATGTATAAATATATAAGGGGATCATATAATAATCTCTCTAATGCTTTATTTACCAGTAGGTCTTTCCAGCTGACACGAGGTCACTCATTCCGATTAGAAGAAAAGAGGTTTCCGCCTAAATATTCGGAAGGGGTTTTTTACAGTGAGAGCTGTGAAGATGTGGAATTCTCTCCCTGAATCAGTTGTACAGGCTGATACATTAGATAGCTTTAAGGGGTTGGATGGCTTTTTAGCAAGTAAGGGAATACAGGGTTATGGGAAATAGCTCATAGTCCAAGTTGATCCAGGGACTAGTCCGATTGCCATTTTAGAGTCAGGAAGGAATTTTTCCCCCTCTAAGGCAAATTGGAGAGGCTTCAGATGGGTTTTTTGCCTTCCTCTGGATCAACTGGCAGATAGGTAGTTAAATTAAAAAAAAAAGGTTGAACTCGATGGACATGTGTCTTTTTTCAACCTTACTTACTATGTATGTTACTTACTATGTATATATATATATATATATATATATATATATATATATATAAATTGTGTTAAAATTTGTTGGAAGTCCAATAGGATTCTTCAGTTTGGATTTTCATAAATTCGCCCTAACCCTTAAAGGGGTTGTTCAAAATGTCACCTTTAAATTAACTTTTAGTATGATGTAAAGAGATATTATGAGACAATTTGCTGCTGGTTTTCTTTATTGGTTATTTGTGGTTTTTGAGCTATTTAGATTTTCATTCAGCAGCTCTGCAGTTTGCAGTTTCAGCAATCTGGTTGTTAGGGTCCAAATTATCCTAGCAACCATTCATTTATTTGAGTAAGTGACTGGAATATGAATAGGAGAGGCCCTGGATAGAAAGGAGTAATAAAAATGATCAATAACAATACATTTGTAGCTTTACATAGCATTTGTTTTCTAGATGGGGTCAGTGATCACCATTTGAAAGCTGGAAAAAGTCAAAAGAAGAAGGCAAATAAATCACAAACTATAAAAAAAAAATAATTCAAAGCAACTTTTCAATTGGTTTTCATTATGTCATTCTATACTAAACGTTAACTTAAAGGTAAACCACCCCTTTAAGCCCCTCTCACACTTAGGGGCCGATTCACTAAATTCGAGTGAATTCGAGTGAAGGATTCGAATTTAAAAAACTTTGAATTTCGAAGTGTTTTTTGGGCTACTTCGACCATCGAATGGGCTACTTCGACCTTCGACTATCGAACGATTCGAACTAAAAATCATTCGACTATTCGACCATTCGATAGTCGAAGTACTGTCTCTTTAAAAAAAAATTCGACCCCCTAGTTCGGCAGCTAAAAGCTACCGAACTCAATGTTAGCCTATGGGGAAGGTCCCCATAGGCTTGCCTAAGTTTTTTTCATCGAAGGATATTCATTCGATTGTTGAATTAAAATCCTTCGAATCGTTCGATTCGAAGGATTTAATCGTTCGATCGAATGAATAATCCTTCGATCGATCGAATTTCCTGCGCTAAATCCTTCGAATTCGATATTCGAAATCAAAGGATTTCAATTCCTAGTCGAATATCGAGGGTTAATTAACCCTCGATATTCGACCATTGGTGAATCGGCCCCTTAGAGTTTTGTCTGGTGGACAAATGCCCCTCTCCACTCCTTAACACGGGTCATTCCAATGAATAACAAGTGTGCAGCTAAACAAACCTCGAGAGATGACAGAAATATCTTTGTGCCAAAATGCTAGCTAGATTGTTTTAGGCACTGAAGTCCACTTATCACTGCTCTGTGTGCATTTAATTGCATGCTTGTCATTAATTTGAATGACAAACAGTATAAAGTGGTGACAGAAAAAGAGGGACCTTTTGTCTGCTGCAGTTCCCTGTCTATGATCAATGGCAGATAAAACAATAGCCACAATAATAAAAGCCCTTTATTGCTCCGGACTGCTCAACTGCAGTCACTTGACTAGTATTGAACCTGTTAGAGAACACATTCATGGCTCCTTTAAGAGGACATGCACAATATGGGATGAACTCAGAATCAAACATTTAAAACAACTGGTATTTTCACATTTGTAAGTATCGATGGGTGATGTTGGCTACTTATTTGTAGGAAAAATACACGTACACACAATGGCCCCTTGATAAATCGTTTTGCCTGCTGCACAGAACGTTAGGAAGACGGCACTCCCTAAGTAGCTGCAAAAGGAAATAGGTACCTGCGATTCAAACAGGAGACAAGCTCCTTGTGTGTTTATAATGTCACTCATAAAAACACAACGTTTTATGGGTGTTCACCCTTCTTCAGGTGATACAGCCACATGTGACCATGGTTTAAACAGCCAGAAAACCAACCCCCTCATGAATATTAATATGCCAATTGTCCAGAAGATCAAAATTCAATGTAGTGTCGATTACGTTCATAATACAATGACTATACTAATAAGGCCCACTTATTGGACATGATGACGCTATGATTATTGTTATTTAAAGAAAGAAATAAAAACACAAAAATGCATTGTGGAAGTGTTTTGGTAGAGAGCACCTTTGGTCAAACTTCCAGGAAACTGCAGCACTCCAAACCAGTGGTGTAACTAGATATTACTGGGCCCCACAGCAAACTATTTTTCAGGCCCCCAAAATGTTTAGAGGTTGACTTGTTTCTCCAATATTTATTGAAATTGTATATGAATTAGGGCCTCATGGGGCCCCTATACCTCCTGGGCCCCCCTGCAGCAGCAGGGTCTGCTTCCTCTATAGTTACGCCCCTGCTCCAAACCACATCCTTAATGGTTTAGAAGAAACTTGCCAGGCAGTGTTGCGCTGTAAAGGTGGCCACAGACACACAGATCCTATCGTACAAGTCGAGGATTCGTACGATTTTCGGATTGTGTGGCGTGTGCCGACGTCTTTCGTCCGTCAGAGATAGGTCGTTTGGTCGATCAGTCAGGGTTGATTTTGACCAGACCGATCCTGCCGGAGCCCATTGCGCATCGTACGGCCGAACAATAAGGTTGCCCGCGATTTAGCCATGTTCGTTAACGCCATTTCGGGAAAGATCTGTCTCATTTGGCGATGTTGCCAAACGAGCAGATCTGTGTGTCTATGGCCACCTTATCTCTCCTTTATTAAGCAGTGTATACACAACACCAGGCACAGACCTTTGTCACATGTACTTTGTCAACTATCAATCACAGATGCTCTTCAATAACTAAATGGAAGGTTTGCACTTGACAAAGGGCTCGGACTAAAACATGTTGTTGTTCCATTGCTTAATAAAGTAGAGTTGCAGTTGGCAAGTTTCTTACTGACACCAGAAATTAAACTCTTTTTACATCTATCATATTGCCTTTGAAAGCAACTTATAACTTTGCCATAAAATATTTACATTATTATGCTTATCAATGCTTTTACATTACCTGTCTGACTCCCTGTGCTCCTCTATGAGGGGGGCTGCCATATTTGTGCAGCAGGAGTCCACAGTAATGTAACTGGAGGGGGGTGGGTCCTGGTGTGGGACGTGCAGCCGGGCCCCGGCCCTCCTCCGTACCAGATCATCTGCCCTGAAATCGGCCGATGCGGCTGAAAATCGGCAGTGCGTGAGCTGCCGGGGGGCCCTGAGGGGGCGTGGGCCCTGGCCCGATTGCAGCCCCTGCTCCCCCGGTAGGTCAGCCACTGGGAGTCCATTAGCATTAGAAACTTTAACCGACAGGCTGAGATGGGACAGTCAGGTTGGCAAAACAGTCAGGTTTAGAAACTTTAACTAACAATTGCTTGCAAAAACAAATCTCTAAGCAAAAAACGATCAACATGACCTATAGGTAACTTTTAATGTACATTCATATTTTAAAAGCAAGCTTTTTAGTGTCAGTGTTACTTTAATATTAGGACTGAGGTGAGTGTTTTAACAAATACTTGTGTTTTTTTTTTTTTTTAAATAAACTGGCAGTAGTTTTAGCCATATTAGAATTATGACAGCTTGGAAGCCTTTTGTTTTTGTGTTTTCTCACTATGTGGGAGAGGGATTAAAAATAACCAAAATCCCTGAGAATCACAGCCAACTACAGTCAGTCCTATTTAGTCACAGGAACATATTGCTTGAAAATGTGCATTGCTGCACTTCAGCCCAATATGCTCCTGTTGCTAGGCAGAAACTGCTTCAGATTCGCAATTCATTTAAATAAAGGGGCATTTCTAGTGTTTAGCCCCTCTCACTGTGCAGTAAGATGCAAGGAATACTTTTAGAGATCCAATGCTTTGGCAGGAGACACTCAAAACATGTAACTAACCAGGTAGGTCCTCCAGCCTACTATTAATGATATAAACATATGACCAATGAATAGCAGCACCACATGGGTGTCTACATTGACTTAACTTAAACGTGTACACAAAAGCCCCGTCTGAGAAACAACTATACACTAGTACACAAAATAGTATCAGTGAAACAAGGGGCAGGCAACGAGCATTGATCAATCCCATGTTTTTGACTTTATAAAAATAACAACCGTGGTGAGGGATTCACACAAATAGCTTGCGTGTGTAGCTGTTCCAACAAACTGAAGGACACAAGATGTGTAAAGGTGTCTATACGTTTTATAAAAATAACACCAGCATACCGCCCAACAGTCCCGCTTTTCTTAACACAGCCCGTAGTCCCGGATCGCTGTTTAAAAGTCCCGTTCCGGACAGCTAATGCAGACGTCACAAATCTCATCTCGCGAGACTATGACGTCGCACAGCACGAATATAAGCGCGTTGACGCTACACGCAGCAAACTTCAGTGAGTTATTGTAGGGGAAGGATGTGTTGTGGTAGTCGTTGTAGCAGCCGGTGCGTAGGGTTTTTTTTCTGCTTGCAGCTGAGAGGGCAGAAAAAGACATGTACTTGATGGTCTTTGCTACCCTTCCCTCCCAATATTCTGCTCAAACCTTCTGCCGTGGAAGAAAAAGAGGACCAGTAATACCTCACACCATTTGCGCTACAAATCATTTTTTTTTCTACTAGGGGGAAGAACATTTCCTGGTTGCCCAAATCCCATACCTCCCAACATTTTGGAAGTAAAAAGAGGGACAAAAATTTTTTAGTAGTACAGCAATTTTTTGACCACACCCCTTTCTGTGGCCACACCCCCTAATTACCATGTTTGTTTTACAAAATTTGGCAGGTTGTGAAAGTTTGAAAATATTTCTCCTTATCTAAACTGTGTTTTTGTGGCTCAAAATTGTTACAAAGTATCTTATTGGCACCTGTGGCTGTTCTGGGCTCTCTGCTAAAAGCCAATTAAGTAAGAAACTTTGTTTCTTTTTCTGGCTGTTCAGTGCAGAGAAAAGAGGGACTTTTCAGTACAAATGAGGGACTGCGGGTTGAGCTGTCAAAAGAGGGACTGTCCCTCCGAAAAAGGGACAGTTGGGAGGTATGGAATCCTGTTGCTAAAAAAGTCTCTTCCAGTTTGAAAAAGCAAGCCAAAAATCCATAAAGCCCCCAAATATGTACCTGTGCCAGCAGCAGACAAAAATCCATCATATTGCCCCTAATCAAATGTTTGCCTGTGCTAGAAGTTGCCAAGGGGGGGATGGGGAGTGAAAAAGGGAGTTAAAAAGAAATCCCTTTAAAAGTGCGCCCCTCACACGATTGCTCTCTAGGCGGGTGTCTACCCTGCCTTCCCCTAGTTCTGGCCCTAGTTAGCATTTAGCAATGTCATTCAGGATACATTAGGCCATGCTAACACATTTTAGTTGCACTGTGTCTGTGTGGATGTCTCTGGGGAAGAGGTTTTGCCCAATTTAGGAATAAGGCATTGAATAAAATGAATCTTTTACTCTTCATTTACTTTGGTTTTAACTCCAAATTGTGCAGGTTTTCTGTCAGTTCCACAGCACAAAGTTCTGGGGTCCCAAGAAGACTAGTGCTGCCAGAGGGTTTTGCATCCCACCGCAATACAGCTTCCTTATTTGCCTTGGTTACCCTTATCTTGCTATTGTCTGTGAAGGTTCTCATTCATCCAGGTCATGGTATAGCTATTGTAATAAGTCAAATCAACTGGACTTGCTGTATTTTTTTTTATTTTTGTGTAGAATTGAGAAAGCCAGTCGGATGACTCGTGTAATATCTTCAAGGAACATATATACAGCAAGTCCAGTTGACTTATTACTATATGTTGCTATTGTTTGTTCATGACATTTGCTGCAGCTTTTTCAATATGTCTGTTGAAAATTTCCCCCCATGGAGATCACACTACATGCTTACAAGTTTAGAAGCCTAGCAATGATTGTAGCCTATAGGCAGGAAGGACTGAGCAGTACAGACAGGCCCGTATTTGTGGCGCTGCAAAGGCAGAAAAAATTTAGGGGTAGAATGCTGCCCAGCCACATAGTAAGGTGCACTGGGGACGCACAGGCCTCACTACCGATGGGGGAAATCCAGCCTTGAGTACAATAGTGCAAGAAAAACCTCTTGACAAAAGTACCCTTTAATGTAAGTGTTCCCCACTAATGTCTGCAAGGGGTGCTGGGACCACAAATGCAATTCAAATCATACATGTGGCCTCTTACCTCCAAGTATCCCTTTGCATGTTGCACCTACACTTGAACAACAGTACAGTAGGAATCATTTATTATGACCCTGACCTCACCAAGCTCTGCACTTTGCAGATGAAATAATCTGGTTTAAGGTGCTGAGCACATCAGCGCTGGGCACAGGCCAGTCCTGTCCATATTGCCTGCCGTAGGGCAGTAATTAAGTAAAGGCCCCATTGTGGCCAGTATCCACCACCACTAAATGACCTGTAGAAGTTCATTTATGAAGGAAGGGTGTTAAGTACAAAATAATGGTCACTGTCACCAGATTTGTTTGCACTTTGCTCACTATCTTCCATGTCAAGTATGAGATACAATACACTTACTAATATTCTATTAATGGTGCTGTATACATCAGCATGGCATAAATGATGGGTTTTGCCTACACGCAGTTTGACAAAGTGGCATTCCTGATATTAAAATGGCATGCTATGGATAAAAAACATGGCAATTTGTGCCACTATTTTGCACTACTTTATGACAAAAAAAATCATTAATCATCCACTACAGTGGAGAAACTGGGTGGGCTTAATGATTCAAAAGTTAGAAACTGAACAAGAAAACTAGACTAACTTGTTTTTCTTGAAATTATTTTATACCTCAGCATTACTTGCGTGTTCAGAGTAGCAGGGCAGACTTGAAAACATACAGTAACCAGGCAACCAGCTCTCAAACTCTGCTTGGATCGCACTCAGTGAGGCAACACAGACTCTCCTTTCTAATCCATTCACAGAGACATTCCTGTCTAATCCCATCGGACCCACTCAAAGTAAATTACTTTCTAGAATATTCCATTTTTAGGTAACACATATCTAATGCATTCTTATTGTGTTTGCCATGTCCAGATGTGTCCTGTGCCTGAGACTATCATACTTCAGATGGAAGTATTCAGGTTGCTTGACAGTTGGATACATAGACTTTGTAATATGTAGGTCATACTGAAATAGTACATTCTCAAACACCAAATATGTTTCTTTATATTTCAAAAATATCATAAATACACTAACAACTATATAATGATATACTGTACAGTCACAAACATGAGTTGGCAAGCAAGCAGCACCCAAACCTATTTGCTGTATTATGCTTTCCAATATTATTAGCAGCCTGACTATTTATAAACAAAGGTGCATTCATTTGGTGATTATTGTTTATCATGTGATTTAGGGACCGTGTTTTGCTGGTTAATTCACTTTCCATTACAAGATTTCTATAGATTTTGAACATTTTTTTGCAATATAAGATTATTAGCATGTTGAGTATATTACTGCATACTCTAATGACATTTGGTGATTCCACCTACAACCAGGAGAAGGAAAGGCTTTGTGCACTTGGGTAGCCAAATCTGATACAGTACAAAAAATCTGCACAATTCGCCATGTGTTTCTTATTCACAAAGTATAA
The DNA here is from genome assembly GCA_038501925.1 of Xenopus petersii. Classification (NCBI taxonomy): domain Eukaryota; kingdom Metazoa; phylum Chordata; class Amphibia; order Anura; family Pipidae; genus Xenopus; species Xenopus petersii. The sequence goes on from CM076677.1 coordinate 42,528,414, forward strand.
TATCACCACCATTGTTTCAAAAAAGGTGAAAAATGTTGCCCCACATAACAAAGGTACAGTGATTTGTGCAAGTCAGTATACCTCATGTTCATTGGCAAAACTTGTGCCTGCAAGGGAATAGGTGGCATGCGTATAGCTAATGGGTGTTCATTTACAAACCCTTCAATAATGTGTGAGTGAAGTGGTGCAATATTGATCTATAGGTACAAGATCCAAAGGAGTCACATATAGAAATTTACTTTGGGAAGAATATTTTAAATTATATTTTCTTTTTTTCAGATTTTTTTTTTTGAGACTCTATAGCACCTTTAATGCAGTAGGGTTTCAAGTTGGATTAATGTTCAGTACTACAGTAACACAGCCGTGGTACAATTTTAAACTTTAGCTGCCCACCTCTATCAGCTCCTAAAATAGGATTACATTCCCAATCACCCTGCTGCCCCCCGCTCTCAGTTTGTATTACATTTTAACAAGAAATGAAGACACTGCCATTTGTTTATTTCAAATCTATCAACATAATCAGTATAAGTTAAATAACAATACAAAGCTGTCCCACTTTTAGTGGCATGGTTAAGACCCACCCCCTACATTGTATAAATCCATCTTCTTTCAGATGAACACGTTGATGGGCTTGTGGATGGTAAGATGTAGGAAGGACAGTAGTAAGGTGGGTAGGTTTGGTGTTGATGTCTGTGGCTGACATCTCTTCCGGTCCTATTTCAAACTCCCCTGAAAATCCATTTGTAATAAAAATGCATCAGTTAGTAAGTTGAGCACATGGTAGACTGTAGAGCTACTGTATATGAGATGCTACTGATATAAGTCATGAACCTGCCCTTGGCACACACAAACAGGGCACATTTTCTGGATATGATCGCTGGTATCACATTGTAAGACTTCTTTCAATACAGTAATTCGCCTATCTGCATTCATACACACGCATATGGCGGGAAGTTAAAGTTGAATGGATGTATATGTTGCAGCAAATACATTTCATTACACAAGTCCAGAGAAGCTTAATAAAAAAAATAGAGTTGTTATAATGCCCTACACATGAGCCCAGTGTATAGTTTATGTGCCATATGTTTGCACGACGATTCAGGGTGAATGAGCGCCAGCCTCTTTCGCTAGCGTAGTTGCGCCTGCGCAGCACTGAAATGATGTCACTTTGACCTTTAGTAAATTTGCCCCTATCTGTGGCTAAACTTTGGTCACTGATTCTGTTGTTTCTTTTTAAACGTTTCTATGTTTTTTTAGTAATTAGCTCATTATATATCCACTTACCTCTTGGCTATCCGAACATACAGCTGGGATTCTGTATCAGTAATTCACACTTCTGTTGATGTCAACCTGCTGTTGCCTTGTGCTGGATCACAATATGGATCATGGGTTTCTGAAGTCCTGCCATTCTTTACACATAAATGATAAACCATTAAACTGATCCTGTTGGCTGGTAGAAATTGGTGTCTTGTCTTCATCAGAGTTGACTAGAGCCTTGTATGGCACAGGGTCTCGTATTGGCTTTGCCGGCGGCTGAAAGAGGAAAGATTTGATTAGAGATGAAGAAAGTCCAGTATTGAAATATTTTAGCCCCTCCTTTTATAGCCACACTCATTCTAGCCCTATCCTCAGCTTATCTGCTTGTGTAAGGGGTATTCCGACGGTTCTCCTTATCATTATGAGGCCAAAAATTTGCCAGATATCAATCGGGAAGGTTTGATTTTTTTTAGCAATTTTTATATATTAATATCAAAGAGCTTACTTACCCTTTAAAGCCCAGAGCTTGTGCTACATACACATTTTGGATTCAACCCTAAGGAAGCAGCATTATACTCACCTTTAGGATAATGTCCTTGAGGTCAGGGTCAAGACGGTCTAAACATTTTTTGGCCTCTGGTTTATGTTGGCAATCTGCACTCAACTGAGTAGCCATCCGAAACAGTATTACTCCCAGTGAGTAATAATCTGCAGAGCCATCATAGTATCATAGTTCTCCTTGCGGAGCATCTGCAAATGCACCAATGAGTTTATTAGTGGAATGATTTAAAGGATTAATATATTTTCAGCTTTATGTATGCACCGTTACTCCAAATCAGATATTCTGTAATATAAAGGGCAAGTAAACAAAATAAGTACAATAATAAGAGAAAAATGATAACTTACCTCAGGAGCAATGTACCCAAATGTTCCAGCTTTGCCTTTGGCCATGCCATAGGTAGTCTGTACAGTGAGACCGAAATCTGCTATTTTGATATGACCTTTGTCATCAAGCAAGACTTTCCCCAGTTTCATGTCCCTGTAAGAAAAGAATGTCATAAGTCATATTAGTCCTATTGGCTTATAATGATATGGTCAATTACACATGGCACTGGTTCAGCCTTTCAGCCAATTAGAAGTGGTGTATATAATCACTCAGGACCAATCCCTGATCACACAGCAACACTGGACAGAACTTTCCCACAGATTTCTATATATATGGTAGGTTGGAGTTATAACTTCCAGCTGATAATGAAGGAACTTGAAGTGCTACTTACCGATGGATAATGAAACGGTAATTTAGGAATTTCTGTGCGCAGATAATTTCTGCTGCCATGAACCTAATGAAGAAAAAAAACTGTTTATTAGACTGAAAATTTGTATTTTCATCTGACGGACACCATTAACGCTCCATGCTACCTACCTTATTATGTTGATATCAACGGACTGTCCATAACTAATAAGATCAAATAAGGTCCCTCCAGATACATACTCCATAGCAAAGTAAATGCAGTCCTGTTAGAGAAACCAGATACCGCACTCAACAGGCTTCAATTTTAATAGAAAAACAAAAGAAAGTCAAACGTTTTGATCACATCACAGTGATCTTCCTCACTGAAAAAAACTAACAAGAGTGTAAGAAGTGGAAACCCTTTAGTACTTTCCCCCTGTGCAAAATAAGGCACCAAAACCAGAAATAAATTACCATAGAAACCCAAATTGGGACTAAAGCGATAACTGAAGATGCAGCAAGCTATGGAAAAATATATATATGCATGCATGCATGTTTGATTCCTGCCTGTGGGAGACCGAAATGTTGAGCAAAATAAACCTTTGGAAGATTGATTCAGAAAGTCCTGTGAGTGCCGTTCTTCTGCATTGCTTATGCAATGCAGAATATGAATATAAATCATTGTCTGTATGGAGGGGTAGACAAAGAAAAAGGCAAATCACGTCTTTGGCACCTCAGTCTGAAAAGCACCAAATGCTCTTGTGAGGAACGTACAATCCTGTGCTAATTCAAGTATATTCTTCTCAGTCATAACATTGTTCCTCATGGCTAATAGTAGCCTCTTCTTAATTATTTTCATTGCTACCCACTGTCCTGTGAGAAGGTCCCATGCCAGGAGCACCTGAAGAAGATAGTTGGGAGAGGTGAGATTACGGGTCAGTCATATGCCAGAATAAGTAAGCAATTATGTGAAAAATACATAGAATAGAATGCTTGTCTGGGGTTATTATTTTGTATAGGAGGGACTTGCCCTTTGTGATGAATCATGAAATAGCATTGACACTTAATACTTCTATTAGTATCACCCACCAACAGCTCATATAATCAGGATGGATACAGGTATATATTTAATGGTTAATATGGGTTTTTTGAGCTTTAGTCTAAATGAATCCACTATTTTGGATTCGGCCGAACCCCCAAATCCTTTGTGAAAGATTCGGCTGAATACCGAACTGAATCCGATTCCTAATTTGCATATTCAAATTAGGGGTGGGAAGGGGAAAACATTTTTTACTTCCTTGTTTTGTGACAAAAAGGCACATGATTTCCCTCCCCGCCCCTAATTTGCATGTGCAAATTAGGATTCAGATTTGGTTCAGCTGGGCAGAAGGACTCGGCCGAATCCTGCTGAAAAAGGCTGAATCCTGGCCAAATCCCGAACTGAATCCTGGGTTCGATGCATCCCTAATTATAATTAGGGTTCTCATTTTGTTTGGCTGAACACTAAGGGGCAGATTTAACAGTGAATTTATAACTCACCACAATAAAACTCACTCACTTTCTATAAATTCCTATGGGATTTGTAAAAGTATATTTATGAAATGGTGAATTCCATTGATAAATCCAATTCTAAAAATCCAATAGGTTTGAATAGAACATGGGTGAGTTTTTCTGTGGTGAGTTCTAATCTCACATTTTGATAAATCTTCTCCTAAGGATCTGGCCATATCTTAGGCCTGCCAATAATATTGAAATTTGAGCACTGTTGTTTACCTTTTGTTGTTTTGTATTCAGTCTTAACAAGAACCGGAAAGGGGTGCAAACTCAAACTGACAAGAAACCTGCTACATTAACAAAAGAGGACAAGGCACGGAAGGAAAAATATCCCGTTCTACCTGAAATTAGTGGCTCTGATAGTTTGAAGAATGCAGACAATCTAAACCCGAGATCCAGCCATATCCTATGTGATGAAGAGCAATATATGAACCCCTTTGATGAGTATAAATATGTTGCCCCTACATTGCTGTATGAACTTGGAAAGCTATTGCTATTTTTTTCTCAGTTTGAGATCGTCTTCCCCCAGGGTGTGATGAATGTACTGAATTACAGCTGGGATGAACTCATTAAAGGTGCAGTGTACAAGAGACCCTGCCAATCTCTTTCTGGCAAAAGCGCTGTCACAGACACAGGGGCAACAACAGGGGTAGGTGATGGTCTTCCTGACAATGCAGAAAGTACTAAAAATAATAAAAATAAGAGCAATACTACTCTGGCAGAAAATGTTAAGGCAAATGAAGAGACTTTCCAAAACAGGAGAACTGGAAACAAATGTGAGTATGAAATTCTAACACAGAGCTATTGTGTCATCACATCATCTGCGATGATAGTTGAAAGAGGCTGAGCTCACTGAGCTGAGTAGATACGTATTAGTACTAGTGAAGAACTTAATTGTGCTTAAATATTTTTTCAAGTACAATTTATGTGAAGTGCTCATAACTTAGGAGTTGCCCAAGATTGCTTAGGAACAATCACAATTGAGAATACTGGAAAAAATGAACCTAAATATCCACCAACTGGATTACTTATAAAGTTATTCATAAAGTTTATGTACTTACAATACTATACATTTTTAACATGGTTAGTGGAAGATTTAGGGATTTGCTATTTTAAAAGCCATATGCCAAGAGGGTTGACATGTATGGTAAAGACACACAGAACTACTAGTAGCAGCTACTTGTTATGGCTACAAAATAGACAACAGTGGTAATTGGCTTTACTAAGACACTTTGTGTGTTTTACCTGAGGCAACTCTCAGTATTGTCTATGGCACGGTATTTTTTAGTCAAAAAAATAGCTCTGGAGCTACCTGAATAGAAATGTATAACTCTTCAATGTTTATTTGCATATGAACTAAATTCATCCTATGTGTGTATATTTTAGCACAATCTATATGAAATTTATAATAGATACAATGCATATCTTGGACCAGCAGAGATAACATTGTTGCATTCCTTTCTACACACAAGTTTTACAAGAAGTTTTTGTTATTTATTAAAACTTTTTGAATATGGTGTTAAAAAATGTTTTTTCTCTGTGTAGCTCCCCAGTCTCCTGCCTCCCATTTACCAGTCACTATCAGCTTCTCAATGTCATCCAGAGTATGTGAAAACAGAGGTAAGAAACTTGTTTATTAAACATTGCAAACATTGTGCACAGATCCTTATAGTGATTGCTGGCTCCAATACTATAAATAAGAGGGATCCATCTGTTATGAAGACTTAACCCCATAAACCGATTCTGTGAATTAGGTGTCAGGAAATTGCATGCATACAGAATGAGTAGAGTGTTAGTCTATCTGTATATAAGAACCAAAATAGTAGGTTGGCCTACACAATATACTGTAGGATGTGGACACATAAATAATGCGATGAAGGTAGGCAACCTATGTATAGAAAATGAATCCTTAATCGTCAGGTAAGGAATGAATCCCAAAAATTTGTAGTTCACAGGGTCCCCAGTCCCATGGAGGGCCAAGAAGTTGTCCAAGATGAATATGAGCACAATCTGTGTCCCTGTTTGAATGTTCAATTAGTTAGACGTTAGCCCAGCATTAAGGGTCGGTGAGTGCTCTTACTGGCGGAATCTGTATGTTGGCAAAAGAGAGCTTGGTTTGGTGTAAAGCACATGGTTATTTAATGTTTGGTTTTGTTACATTTTTTTGTATCATCCTTGAAAAAGGTCCCAAAAGGGACCGAAACGTTGGAGAAAAGATGCAATAAATGATTATTTGTTTCACATTAAAGGGAGTGCTGGTCTATGAAATATTGGTATATATATATATATATATATATATATATATATATATATATATATATATATATATATATATATATATATATAATGATTAGTACAGTAACCATGTGAACTAACCTTTAGTCTTCCCTTTAATTTTCCTTGCCCACCCCCCAAACATAAATGTCACTAAACCCACTATTATAGGGGGAAAAAATAAGTAAAGGAACCAGTTACACAATTATTACATTTATCTGGACCCAGTAGTGCTTGATGACAGAACCACCATGAATCCAATAGTTTATTAACTATAATTTAATAGTTTTTTAATAAAACACAAAGTAGTAATTTGTTTTCTCAGGCATTGACTCCCCACACATTCAGAAGATGTCTGAAACACCAGTCAAAATGTCAAGGTAGCGCAAGGTGCAGTCTGCAGCAGTGCCCCCTGTTAATTCAATGGCAGATCCAAAAGAACAGCATACCAGAGATACAGATGGAGGTGGAACTCACTACAAAGATATTCCTCTTCCGAATGGACGTTTCTTGTCAGCTCCCACACAGACTAACCTCATGAGACTGAATACACCATTAAGCTCTTATTCCCCCAGGTATAAATACAATGTCTACAGTAAAGAATAGTGCAGACTCTGAACCACACATAATTGTGCAAACTAACCAGGGTGCAATCAGAAAGTATTAGGATGGATTTAAGACGGGTGTTTCGGATGTACTTGCCGACCTGAGGCGGCCTTTCTGATGCCCCACCCCTTGCACCCAGTGCATACCATCTAGAGCACTGGAGCGGGTGTAGGGGGGACACATCGCTAGTGCAGACAATTGTGCTCTATGCACTAGCAGAAACGAAATTCTGATACAAAAATTAGGGATGCACTGAATTCAGGATTCGGCCAGGATTCTGCATTTTTCAGCAGGAAACATTGTGTCTGGCTGAACCGAATCCTAATTTGCATATGTAAATTAGGGGCGGAGAAGGAAATCACATGATTTTTCATCAGAAAACAAGGAAGTGAAAAAAAAAAGTTCACACTATTTTTCCTTTCCTGCCCCTAATTTGCATATGCAACTTAGGATTCGGTTTGGTATTCGCCCAAATCTGTCAGAAAGGATTTGGGAATTTGCCGGAATCACAAATAGTGGATTCGGTGCATCCCTAATAAAAATTTAAAAAATGGAATTTCCTAACCTTAAAGGGGTGGTTCACCTTCAAGCTAACTGTATGTTATAGAATAGCCAATTCTAAGTAACGTTTCAATTGGTCTTAATTATGTATTTTGTATAGCTTTTGAGTGATTTGCCTTTTCCTCCTGACTCTTTCCAGCTTTCAAATGGGGGTCACTGACCCCGTCTAAAAACAAATGCTCTGTAAGGCTACACAGTTATTGTTATTGCTACTTTTTATTACTCATTTTTCTATTCAGGCTCTCCTATTCATATTCCAGTCTTTTATTCAAAGCAATGTATGGTTGCTAGGATGGTTTGGAAAACGCGAAATATCTCAAAAACCACAAATGATAAAAAATAAAAACCAATTGCAAATGGTCTCAGACTATCACTCTCTACATCATACTACAACTTAATTTAAAGGTGAACAACCCCTATAAAGTTACCAGGAGCAGCTTTTTTGCTGCTCATTGTAACTTGCGGGCTGCCATTGCCTGAGGTGAGTTTCTCAACTTGCCTAGTGACTTTTCACCAGCACATTCAAATACATTTTAATGATCTGTCTCATTTACCAAAGCATTGCCGTACTGAATTTACATCTTTTCATTCATTAAAGGAATTGTTCAGTGTAAAAGTAAAAACTGGGTAAATAGTAAATAGCCACATGGGTCATATCTGTTGCTTTTGAATCTGAGCTGAATGCTGAGGATCAATTACAAACTCACTGAACAGAAATGTACCATGTGGCCCCCCTTCAAGTCGCTGACTAACTCAGAGTTATAGAGCTGAAAAGCAGGAAGTTGGATTCTGGCTGTTTTATTAGACATCTGTTCACTCCAGCCTTTATACATTACATTTTTGGCTAACTTACTATATTAGAGAAATAATTAATTTTGCACAGCCTATCCATTTACCCAGTTTTTATTTTTACACTGAACTGTTCCTTTAAGAAATGCTGGAAAAGAATAATTCATGTTGTATTTTTTATTCACTGACTATTTACATTTCCCCTAACCTCTGATAATTCGATAATTTATCAATTCTTCATGCAAAGGAAATACGAGTTCATGGGTTTTTTATTGCTAGTATTGCAGCAAGGGCAAGTATCAAAATCATGATCAAATTAAATTGTTTTCTTTGATCAGTTTTGGAAAGCATAGAAATCATAGAATGTGGGTATGCATTGCATACACTGGCCACTAGGTGACACTGTTAACTCAGGATAGAGCAATCCGCCTTTCTGTACCAGAAACCATTAGTTCTGTGCTCTTGCAGCAGCTACACAGGCCCTGATTATTGTGACAAAATATGGGTTATTTCACCAGCACTCCAATATCTTATATGGAGCTATAACAATCTGAACCCATTCCATTCTCTTCTGCTTCTGTGTTCCTACACTTAATGAACTTATTAAGTATGATCACTCTCTCTTCTGTAGATTTGTATATTTTAATTTGACTTAATCATACCTCCCAACATTTTGGAAATAGAAAGAGGGACAAAAATAAATAAAATATAATATTCAGCACGCCTGTTTTTGTGGCTACACTCCTAATTACCATCTTTATTTTGGAAAATGTGGCAGGTTATGAAAGTTTGAAAATATTTCTGTGGTATTTATGTGTTATTACAGTTTTGCTAATGAAGGTGAATTGCCCTTTAAGCTGCAAGTCAGTTTCCACAAGCGACCTACTTATCTTAAATTGTTACAATTCCATATTTTCTTATTTTAAAATGTTACAAAAATATCTCAAGTGCCACCTGCCACGTATACTGGCCTAGAGTCCTGTAGCAGGTCGGGTACCTGCAAAAATCTGCGGTACCCTGCGGGTTGCGGGTAACAGTTCCGGGTGCGGGTTTAGACGTGGGTCGGCGGTTTTGCGAGTCGGGCCGCAGGTCTTCTCAATAGCGATTTTTACTCCTTTTTTCTGATCACGCCTACTTATGATGATGTCACTTCCGGTTTACAATGATAGCACTTCCTGTTTTACTACTTTTTTTTCTCATCACGCCTACTTCTGATGATGTCACTTCCGGGTTTATAATGACAGCACTTCCTGATTCTTGACAGTTGCGGATAAGGTACTTGTGGGTCGGGTAGCAGGAAAAAATGCAGGTTGCGGATCCGGGTATGGGTTCCAAAAAATGGACTAACGCAGGACTCTATTCTGGGTTCTCTGCCAAAAGCCAATTAAGTTAGAAACTTTGTATCTTTTTCTGGCCGTTCAGTGCAGGCGATCAAAGAGAAACTCAGGACATTTCAGTAACCATCCAGGACTGTGGGTTGAGCTGTCAAAATCAGGACTGTCCCGCAAAAAACAGGACAGTTGGGAAGTATGCTAAATTGATGTACTGACACTAGTGTGTATGTGTGTAAATGTGATAGGGGTCTTAGGACTCTTACACACCAAAGTTTTTTTTTTTTTTTGTGTTTGACGTGCATTTAAACGCAGGTTTCAGCTCGAAAAAAACACATTCACTGATTGATTCCATTTTATTCTGCCAGGTTCATGAGCGTTTTGAGTTGGGTTTTACCCCGTTTGCGTTTGAGTTCGTTTGTTTAGACGCAGCATGTTACATTTTCTTGCGCTTGATGCACGTTCAGGTATCAATAGGGGTTGCGGCAAAAAAACTTGTTTAAATGCAATATGTGGGTTTTTTTCGTACTCAGGGTGCATTTGAAAAACGCAGAAGCAAACACCCGTATCAGAGCCCTTAGATTGCAGGCTCCTTGTCCAAAGTTTACCTTTGTGTATGAAACCAGATAGTTGCTTACATTATCTAATTGTTAAGTGGAAAGCTACTTAAAAGGCCATACATTGTGGGAGTCAGGCTGCTAACAGGGTAATAGCTAGAGTGAACCAAGTGCAGTTTAGAGATCTATGTATCTGTGTTTTTTAAGGGCTTTTTGCTATTATTTTAGCTTTAGCAGATGATCTGTAAAACATGTTTTTATGACAGTACCGGCTCTATTTATTGCACATTGTTTGCATGTACAGACACGGAAAAGCCAAGGACTGCAAGTCACAAACATGTTTTCTTTCTTCCTCTTTATATCTGTGATTCACACACTTGTTTTCTGCTTGTTAAAATGTTGTCCTGATTAAGGAGAACACAAAGAAAAGCTAGAGAGGAGTTAGGAAATCACCATGCATGATAAACAGCACCAATAATTTATTATATTGGTTTTAGAAAGGAATTCATTTAATGCCCATCACCCCATCTGGCATGTATTTATTACAGTGCTGCTGCTGACACAGACATGGCAGTTTTGGGATGAATATACAAATCATACTGAAACAAAATGTATTTTGTTTTTTGCATTAAAAGAAATGTATCACCAAAAAAATGAAAGTTTTTTTTAAGTAATATATTTATAATATACTGTTGTCCTGCACTGGTTAAAAAAACTGTGTTTTCTTTAGAAACATTGCTATAGTTTATATAAGCTGCTGTGTAGCCATGGGGGCAGCCCTTCAAAGCAAAAAGCTCAGGTTTAAAAAGCAGATTAGCTCTGTAGAATTCAATGGGAACTTTTCTGTTATCTGCTATGTAACCTGTGCCGTTTCTCCTTATTTTAAACTTAATGGCTGCGCCCATGGCTGTTTTTTTTTTTTTCAATTTTTTTATTTCACATTTTAAATTGCAATTAAAGTATTAAACTTAATTACATAGAAAATAAGTACATACATTATATACATTGAAATATATCTGAGGCCATAATATGGCCAATATTAGATACGTAGATAAAAAGAAAAAAAAAATAAAGAATAAAGAGAAAAAAAAAAACTAAAGTTGTGTTTCTGAAGCAAACAAATCCATTTTATGAGTGCAGGGCAAAAGTACATTATAGTATAATTACTTTAAAGCACTTTCATTTGTTGGTGTTACTGTATATGTGCATCCATGATTATCCAATGGGCACTGCATTGGCAAGTATATTATTATAACACACAAGAGCCATGAATATCCTGTAAATTAAAAGGTGCATAGTGATGTCATTGGTTGCAATTTATGTATTATAACAAATATTGATAATAAATAAATATGAGGTTATTTGAAATCACCTATATAAATATGGTCATGGAAATAAATCCTCGTGACTTATAATATCCTTATATTTTACAATAGATTCAGCATATTAAATAAGATATCATGTAACACATGTTTTTTTTTCCTCCCCACCCTCATTTGCATATGCAAATTAGGGTTCCGATTCAGTTTGGTATTCAGCCGAATCTTTCATGAAGAATTCGGGGGTTCGGCCGAATCCAAAATGGTGGGTTTGGTGCATCCCTAATATATAAATATTTATATATATATATATATTGTCTGATCCTGCTTCATCTGATGCTTAATTCTGTATTCATATTCAGGGCTGAAACTAGGAGTAAAGTGTCACCCTCTTTTACAAGTATTACCAAACACAGACTGGTTACTGCAAGTCATTTGCCACTGAGAATAAAAAAGAAGTGCCGATGGTCACGTCACATATAGTAGACTGAAATCCTTTTTTACTTAAATGAAGTTACAAGGAGAATACATTTGGAATGAACAGGTACAGCTGCAAGAGAGGATGAACACAATCTATTGTCAGTAATCTGCTAATCATTATGTAGTATTTAGTGCTTGGTGCTGTGTGTAACATTCTCACAAAGCTGGTTTTGAAAGAGAAACAAGGGGAATTTGTTCTGAGCCACAGGCATGGTGATAGCTCGTACTATTACATAGCTACTACTTCATAGGAAGCCAGGCGCAAAGTCTTCTCTGATCATAGATGGTACATAGATAAATGTAAATATTTCAGAGACAGCACTCCAACAACAGTGCCATTCACATTAGTATTCAAAGGGTTCAGAATAAAGAATGTCACAAAGCGGATGTGTTTTGAGTTGAGCTCTGTGATTAGCAGCAATGAGAAAAACATATATACTTTGTATACAGATGGGGGTTTACACTACTTCAAACATTATACCCTCCCTCCAGTCTTATAATACACATCTGTGGTGTTTATACAAATCGCCTGCAGGTGTCACTGTGCACATGAGTTATACTGTGTATACATAGTACTTTCTATACTGCTTAAGAGTGATAGAGTTGGAAGTTACTGAAGTGTAATGGCTTCATGAACCTGCTAATAAAGTACTGTTATACTCTACTCATCCTCTGCTACCAAAACATAACAATATCATTTGATACTTTCAGATTTAGTCTGTGTATAAATGTTATCTTGCGAATTTTGAAGCATCATTTCCAGTAAAAGTGCCAGAGAATTGATGACTATAAGCAGTTACGTAAAAGAAGCTTTCTGAAACCTGGGGCTACACAACTTGTAGAGATCACTTTGGGCCTCAGGGGCTTCCTGTACAGTCATAGCAGATTATAGGTTATGTGTGCTTGTATCTCTCCCTCCTAAACTTACAAAAGAGAAGAGCTTTGATCAATGCACATTCCCTGATCCCCTGTTTCACAAGTCATTTAGAATCTATGCAAGTACATGTAGTTTCAAAAACAGGGTCAGTTACAAATAGGGTTGCTGCCTTTTCACAAAGTTTTTACCGGCTGGTGGGGGGGGGGCAGCAAAATAAGGGGCATTTCATGATGCAAAATGGGAGCAGAGCTATGTACATTCCCTTATAAGGGGCGGAGCCACTTCGCGCTATGGCCAGAAAGCCGGAAAAAAAGTTCTACACGAATTGGCGGGCCAAGGCCTTTTTTAAGGGTATTACAAATTTACCGGAAACTACATTGCTGGTAAATTTGTAATACAGGCCCCACGCTTAGTCCTCCACCGCTTGCAGCTTTTAAAAGAGATGTTGCCCAGACCACCACCCATTTTTAAAGGCATAAACCCCTGTGGTCAGGAGCTGATTAATGAATAGGTTACTCTAGGCTAAAGTCAGAAAGATCAGGGGCCCATGATCAATTATTATTTTTAGTTTATTTTAAGTGTTTAATCTACATGCATTTTCATCTGTGCTGCTGGGCCTGGGTCAGGTGCATGATACCTGCTGGGATAAGATTAGGCAGTGAGGCAAAGCATGATCATGCATGGTGTGTGCCAAAAATCTGTGTCTGGTTTGGCACATCAGTGATTTCAATGGCTCATGCCAAACCCATGTAGCCTAGGGGCCTCACATTCCATGAATACACCACTGATTTTGGTATTTTAGCTCTGCAGGAAGAATGGCCAAACTTCCAAGTGGTTGTAGCACCCCCACACCCGTCCCTTTAAGGATGGCCTTTAAAAATGGATGGAGGTCTGGGCCATCTCCGCTAAGGATTTCTCTCAGTGTGCAAGCTCTTCAGGCTAGGATTCAAGAATTAACATCACCACATATAATATTCACCTAAGAACATATGTGCTTTTATAAATAAATATATATATACATTCATATATATAGAGAGAGAGAGCGAGAGAGAGAGAGAGAGAGAGAGAGAGAGAGAGAGAGAGAGAGAGAGAGAGAAAAATGAAAAAGCAGCAGTGCTACAAGACTTGTAATAAGTATATTCATATGATATGGGCATATGTACATTTATCCAGGTCAGTCCTTACAAACTCATTTACCCATCGTATAAAGGCTTGAAATAGGAGCTGCAGCAGTTAGTAATGTTGCCATGATGCACAGCTTGGAATCTCAAGGCACCTTCTACAATGACTTTGTATTTTCTCCCCATGCTTCTGTGGCTTTCCTCCCACACTCCAAAAATATACAGGCAGATGAACAGAACTCTGATGAAATTTATCATGTGTGTGATTGTGATAGGGACACTGGAGCAGGGACTAATATGAACAATGTACGTATTATTATTATAATTAACATGTATTTATAAAGCGCTAACATACTCCACAGTTCTGTAAATAAATGGGTATATACATTGAACATAAAGAATTATTTACAAAGCAACCGATAATTTGTACAAGAGGTGGAGGGCCCTTTCCAAAAGAGCTTACAATCTAAACATACATCCATACATACATTCTCTGTACATTCTATGTTGGTGCTACATAAAAGGATCATAATATTGATTAATTTTCCACCACATTAGAGGGTTGTTTAGCTTGTAAGCTACATTTGTCTATTTTACGGTTGAGTGATCCTGAGTGTATATCTAGATTCCTTGAGTTACATTAAGACTGGACTGCTATTATTTGGCAATGGTCACATGATTACTAGCAAATACATTCTCCTCAAACAGGAAAATAAACATTTTCAGAAGTTCATTTCCCCCCCCACACAAATTATATTGCTTTACTTATTATTACACCATGTGAAATGCAAGTAAACACAATTATGATTTGTCCTTTAACCCCTTTCATGCCACAGACCTACTGGCGCAATACTCAAGTTACAGCACCATCAATTCTGTGTTTATTCAACGCTGACTACCGACTTGCCTAACAATTCAGGCTTCAACTTGCAGGAAATCACTCAGCACTTAAACAATACATTTGTATTTAGAGTGGGGACAGAGGGGAGAGTCACTTTCATATACACAGTTTATACACATTGTGTTTCTTTAATTTAGATGTATATACGTGGCAAGCTGCTTTTCGGAAACTACGTATTTAATGGCTACATCAGATCAGTAAAAGACCTTCAGAAGCAAATAGTAAAAACAAGAAGTGACTATCAGCCTTCCCAGTGATTTCAAACTCAGGTTTGTTCTTGTTCCAGCTGCTTTCCTTCTGTTTCCCACTTTCACTTGCCTTGATCTGTCCGTAAAGGTACAGTATGATTAACCAACGTAACACAAAGGCACTTTATTGTTATGAGCAGCCTGAGAAATTAAACAATACACAGTAAGTTAGGGATTTCCACTGTTGTAACATCTCTTCTAAAACCTTTACACCACAGGTTGGACAACCCTATTTGGCCGGGGGGGGGGGTTCCAATGCTTAGGAGCTCAGTGCAAGTTTTATAGTTTCCTTATCATACTGGGAAAATTCAGAAACATAGGTAACTAACCCAGAACAACCAGATGTCTACTCAGCAGACAATACCAAAATAATAAGGTATGCATTGAATCCCAAATATTTGGATTATGCCAAATAAATCCTCTAGAAAAAGATTTGGCCAGTAAATGAACTGAATCTGAATATTCACATAAGAGAAAATCCCCTCAAAAAATTGCATCATGGGGGAAAAATGTCACTTTTAGCTGGCCTCTACTTAAAGGGGTTGTATATTTATCAATTAACGTTTAGGATGATGCCAACATTGATATTCTGTTTTTATGGTTTTTCAGTTATTTGGCTTTTTGTTCAGCCCCTCTTCAGTTTAGTATGCCACCAGCTATCTGACTGTCAGGGTCTTGTTTACCCTAGCAACCAGGCAGTGGCTTGAATGAAAGATGGGAAAATGAATAGGAGAGGGTCTGTATAGAGAGATAAGCAATACATATTGACAATAGCAATAAAACTGTAGAGGAAAGAGTCAGAGGAGGAAAGCAAATAATAAAAAACTATAAAAAAAAAGATAAACACTTATGCAAACCAATTGTAAAGTTGCAAGGAATTGGCCATTCTATAATACACTGAAAGTTAACTTAATGGAGAACTAAACCCTGAAAATTAATGTGGCTAAAAATGCCATATAGTATATAGTGACCTTATTGCATCAACCTAAAGTTTCAGCTTGTCAATAGCAGCAATGATCCAGCACATCAGACTCGTCACAGGGGGTCACCATCTTGGAAAGTGTCTGCGACACTCACATGTTCAGTGGACTCTGAGCAGCTGTTGAGAAGCTAAGCTTAAGGGTCATCGCAAATTATCAGACAGAAAATGGGGTTTGTCTGTAATATAAGCTGATGCTACAGGGCTGATTATTAAATTCTGATGCAAATTGTGCTGGTTTCTGTGCTGTCATGTACCAATAATCAGAATTATTTACTGATCAGGGTTATAATTTGACATTTAAATTCTGTGTACTGTATATTGTGAGTGGGTTCCTAAGCTCAGTAAGTGACAGCAGCACAGAGCATGTTCAGTGAATCAACAGAAAATAAGATGGGGAGCTACTGGGGCATCTTTGGAGACACCGTTCTTCCCTGCTAAAGGGCTGTGGTTGCCTTGGGCTGGTACAAAAGCACAAAACATAATGTACAAAATTTCTAGCCTTCTTCTTTACTTTTAAAGAAGTTTTAGTTCTTCTTTAAAGGACAAGGAAAGGCAAAAAAATAAAATCCCATTTTTACTTTCTTTAATGAAAAAGAAACCTATCTCCAATATACTTTAATTAAAAAATGTGTACAGTTTTTATAAGAAACCTGACTGTATGCAGTGAAATTCTCCCTTCATTTACTGCTGTAGATAGGAATTGTCAGATAGTCCCTAACTGCTGAGCAGGGAAACAATCCTACTTATGAACAGCAGGGGGAGCCCCCGCCTTAATTACCAGCCATGCAGAATTCAAGCAGCTTTGTTTATGACGATCCCTAAGCTTGACAAAGGGGCGTGACCCCGAAACGTTGCACTACTGCATAATAAAATTGCAAGGGCTTGCCCTGCTACTGCAACTGCTGTGTCCCGGTGAAATTCTTCTTACCCTTGTTGTGAGGCGGCCGATTCCTCTATCACTGGGCACCAGGATAAGAACCTTTGGGAGTGTGTGGTGTGCGGCTTCTCCAAAGTTTACTTGGACTGATCCCTAAGCAGCCCAGACCACACTGAGCATGTTCAGGGTCAGGGTCAGGCAAAGATGTTTAACAAAGTTACAAGATGGTGACCCCCTGTGGCCAACTTTGAAAGCATAAATCATATGTTTGATTAGGCTTTGTGGTGCAGTAAGTTCATGTTTATGTTTAGTATACAAAATACAGCATTTCTAGCCTTATCTGTTTTAGACTTTCCTTGTCCTTTAAAGGCGAATCACCCCTCTAAAACTCACCATGTGTTTGATGGTTTGGGATGAAATTCAGATGAAAAAGAAATTCAGGCAAGGGATAAGAGGTATTTTGACTAGTGGTCATGACCTCACCCCTCCCTAATGCAAACCAGTTCAGGTGAACACAAATAGTATGATCCAATATTAATAAAAAGCTTAAATAGCAATTAAAACTTCACCTTTAATAATGTAATTAAAAAACAAACTATGCTGCCCTACACGTTTCGCTGTGAAAACAGCTTCTTCAGGGGCATAGGTGCTGTTCGAACAGCACCTATGCCCCGGAAGAAGCTGTTTTCACAGTGAAACACGTAGGGCAGCATAGGTGGACGTTGGGGGACTTAGCCCTTATCCGCTCCCCACGTAGACAGGCAGAATTGGGCACTTGGAAGTTGGGCTGGTTGAAAGGGAAAAGGCACTTTCATGGCTAGTGTTACGAGTCATGCCAATGTGCGTGTACTCTTAGACTTTTTCTAACAGCAATAATTGCCACACGTCTTCCCCGCCTACCACCTTTATGCTTATTTTATTGTATGTTTTTAAGGCAGTGATCCCCAACCAGTAGCTCGTGAGCAACATGTTGCTCCCCAAACCCTTGGGTGTTGCTCTCAGTGGCCTCAAAGCAGGTGCTTATTTTTGAATTCCAGGCTCGGAGGCAAGATTTGGTTGTATAAAAAACAGGTGTAATGGTAAACAGAGTCTCCTGTATGCTGCTAGTCCACATATGGGCTACCAATAGCCAATTACAGTGCTTATTTGGCTCCATCCAGGAAAATTTTTATGCTTGTGTTGCTCCCCAACTCTTTTTACATCCGAATGTTGCTCACGGGTGAAAAAGGTTGGGGAGCCCTGTTTTAAGGTAACGGCCCTGTATTGCCCATAGTTGTATGGAGCAGTGAGTTTGTTTTCACATTGTTTTTTGGCTTGCTGTGTGGGCATGGCCCAGTGTTTTTTGGTTTTTAATTACATTATTAAAAGTGAAGTTTTAATTGCTATTTAAGCTTTTTAGTAATATTGGATCATACTATTTGTGTTCACCTGAACTGGTTTGCATCAGGGAGGGGTGAGGTCTTGACTACTAGTCAAAATACCTCTTATCCCCTGGCCTGAATTGCTTTTTCATTGTTGTAAAGACTCAAACCTGCGGGCCACGTATTCACTGTTCAGCATTGACTACAGCTCTATCTCCTCTATCTAATGAAATTCAGATGCAAAATATCTGGCAATTGGCTAAAGCCTGGATTGTGTGCATTCCTACAAATAGTCAAAACAAATTGGTAATCAGTAGTTGTTATGGAATAAAAATGTAGCTAGGGGCACGATGTAGAACTTAAAGTGAGCTTTTCATATCTTCAGGGGGTCTGAGATCTATTCTGTGCAGTCGTTATACAGTGGAAGCTGGCTGGAGCTACTCGCTTTGACATAGTCACTTCCTGTTTAGGAAGCCGTAAATGTTGAAATCAGAAAGGTTTAAGGACAGGTAAAATGGATGTTCTAAGGCAGGTCATCAGTAGGATAGACAGCAGCTCTAGGGATTGCTGCCCCTGTTGTATATCCCTCAGGCCATAATAATTCAGACATGCAAAGATACTGTATATTTCTATTTGTAAGGGGGAGGAGGGGAATGTTGGGTCCTAAAGTCCCCCCTCTGCATCTTTGGAGAGATTTTGCTTTCAGTATTATTGGAAATCCCGAAACACTTTTGCTCTCAGACCAAGTGGTCAAGAGTTGTTTGTGCAAACACTGACAGTTTCTGTGTATTACAGTGAAACCCATTAGGAGCTTCAGTTTAATTGCTTCATAAGACAATATTCTGGATTCTCACCGGACTGTAGATATGCACGCATTAGTGTATATATAAGCATACACCATCAATTATTAACTACAATTTATATGGTCTTTTTACAGTAAAAACAGCTCTTACAGTATAGCACTTGGCTGATACAATACCAACCCTAGAATTGTCTCTGTGTCTCTAAAGTGCTTTATTGAAGTCTTGTTGATGGATTCATATACTGTTTTTTTTTTAAAGGAATGAAGGTCACTTGCACTTTTCTTCTGTTCATACTTCAGAGGAGACAGGATAGTTTGAGAACGTGACCATGACAGGAAAAAGGTATGGGTTGTATTGGAAACTGTACAAAACATTTACACGTTACATGTATGTAGCCGTATGTTTTAAGGAGCCTTACTGGCCCCCATGTTTATTCATAGGAATCAGAGCAATCACAGAAGTTACCAGTATAATACTGACATTTGTCAAGGAAAGCCAGAGTCACTAGTGGGTGCCAAGTTAGGCAATGAGTTAAGTTTTTTCCCCTAGACCAATGCTCCATTTAGGGGGAAAGAAATAACGACATGCCACCATCTTAAGGTGGCCATACACTGAGAGCTCCGCTCGTTTGGCGATGTCGTCTTGAGGTGGGCGATATCAGGCTGATCGTGGGCCCAAAGATCAGATCATAATGAAGGGTAACGGGGCGGTCGGATTGTGGGACCGTATCAATGAACAGTGGCCGAAATCCGGTGGGATTTTTAGTCTTGTCTGATCAACATCGCCCAACTTTCGGGGAGATATCGATTGGGGAAGCCCGTCGGAGGGCCCCATACACGGGTCGATAAGCTGCTGACTTGGGGTCAGCAGTTTTTAGGTCGGCCCATGTATGGCCACCTTAACTTTCACAGTTGGCACACAGCAGATTTAAGACTTACACATGCATATGAGAGTCAGACATATTTACCTATAAGGAGCACTGGCTTGGTGAAAAAAAAAGCAATTATCGATTGAAGTCTCCATAGCAGGAATCCCCAACCTTTTTTATTTGTAAACCATGTCGAAAAAAAAAGTTGGAGAGCAACACAAGTGTGAAAAAAATTGCTTTGGTGCCAATTATGGGCTTTGATTGACTATTGGTGGTCCCTATGTGGACTGGCAGCCTACAGGAGGCTCTGCTTGGCAGTACTACAGGGTTGTATACAACCAAAACTTGCCTCCAAGTCAGGAATTTAAAAATGATCATCTGCTTTGAGGCCACTGGGAGCAACATCCAAGGGGTTGGTGAGTAACACGTTACTCATGAGCCACTGGTTGGTGATCACTGCTCTATGGGATGCCCAATCAGGTCTGGACTGGGATTCAAAATAGGCCCTGACATTTCAATTACTCAGATGCACAAACTGCTGCCCACCGGCCCAATAAAAAGTTATTTTCTGTGGTATCTTACAGCAGCCCTTCTGGTATTTGCCATTATCTACAGAATGTCATTTCGGGTCTGTGCCCAACATATCAATTGTTTCCACCTGACCACAATAGTAACCTCAATCAGCTTTCCCTTTAGTCCTGTTTGACAATAATATACTATTTATTTTGCCTGACAGTTTAGAGTAGTGATCCCCAACCAGTAGCTTGTGAGCAACATGTTGCTCCCCAACCCCTTGGATGTTGCTCCCAGTGGCCTCAAAGCAGGTGCTTATTTTTGAATTCCAGACTTGGAGGCAAGTTTTGGTTGTATAAAAACCAGGTGCACTGCCCAACAGAGTCTCAATGTAGGTTGACAATCCACATAGGGGCTACCAATTGGCCAATCACAGCACTTAGTTGGCAGCCCAAGAATTTTTTTCCTGCTAGTGTTGCTCCCCAACTCCCTTTACTTCTGAATGTTGCTCAAGGGTTCAAAAGGTTGTGGATCCCTGGCTTAGAGGAAGGGTGTGTGTAGCTCTCTGTTGAGAGCTCTTTCCTTCCACTGAGATACTGTGGATTGGGGGGGGGGGGGGGTGCTATAATCTCTAAGGCCCTTACTGCAAAAATGCTTTGCTTCATATACTGTGTATCTAATGGGTACATCTAATCTCTAAGCTTTGTGTGCTTAGTGGTTTTGATGTGAAAGGTAAAGTCAAGCAGTTTTTTTTTTTTTTACAGGTTACAATCTTCTGTCATAGGCAGTGATATTCTGTGGGACCAGCAGAACACAGAACAACCTTGGTATTTGTAAATAATTGTTCTGCATGTGGAGCTGTGTATAATATGTTATGTTATTAAAAAGAATAGGTTTTGTTTTTAATAAATACTATTACTAAATTCACAGCACTTGAATCAAATCTTTTCCTTACAATTAAGACACAAATGGGACAAAAGTAAAATGCAAAAAATGTATTCTTTTTTTCCACATGCAGAATAGGAAGTGCCATTGGATGTGTGGTTTCCATTAGGGCTCTTACACATGAGCGTTTTTACCTGCGCTCCCCTGCGTTCCGTTTTTCGGCGTTCAGCCGCAGGGGAGCGCAGGAATAGACGCATTTCATTATTTCAAATGGGGCTGTACTCACACAGGCGCATGTAGGCGCCGAACGCAGGTTGAGACGCAACATGCTGCATTTTTCCTGCGTTCGGCACCTACACGCGCCTGTGTGAGTACAGCCCCATTTGAAATAATGAAATGTGTCTATTCCTGCGTTCCCCTGCGGCTGAACGCCGAAAAACAGAACGCAGGGGAGCGCAGGTAAAAACGCTCATGTGTAAGAGCCCTTACTGCTGGGTAATACTGGGAGATACGGAGTAACCTGTAGCTCTTCCCTTTTAATTGAATAAGTGGGGCAAGTGACAACATTTTGATTGCTTTTTTTAATTGGACATTTCAAACATATTTGTTGTAAATGGGTGTCAGTATTGAGTATACCTTTCCAAACCCCCTAGGTGTACTTTCTCTCTCTACACACATACATATATATATATATATATATATATATATATATATATATATATATTATGCAGTATATATTAGGGATGCACCAAAACCACTATTTTAGGATTCAGCCGAAACCTTCACAAAAGATTCTGCTGTACCAAACCAAATCTGAATACTAATTTGCATATGCAAATAAATATTAGCATGATATATATCTTCCTGAGGACGGTCCAAGTTGGGGCTGAAACATTGAATAAAACACTTTTTTTTCATCAAGTCCTGTCAGTGCGGCTTTATTTTTTGGATATAATTATCATGTTAATTTGACCAGCACACAGGCTTTTTTTCACTTGTCGCTGTGCACCAGATTTGCGCCTTTTATATATAAGTTCCAGCGGTGGTGCACTCCAGTCAAGCGTTCTCTTCATGCCTGGGTGCTGCCAGATATATTAGAAAGTAGTTCCCCAAGATTGACGCACTCCAGGACTTCATAATGCAGTTTCGAAAAGAAAATTTATTGTCAATTGGACAATAAATTTTATTTTCTAAACTGCATTATGAAGTCCTGGAGTGCGTCAATCTTGGGGAACTACTATATATATATATCAAACAGAATGGAATGCACAATCATTAGTATGCAGAAACCTGGGTGCTAGTCTGAGAAGTATGTAGACAAAATGCAGGGATTGATAGCACTCCAAGGAAATACATCAAGTCAATAATTCAAATAAAAGTGGAGATTTATTGGTGATCCTAATAAATCTCCACTTTCATTTGAATTATTGACTTGATGTATTTCCTTGGAGTGCTATCAATCCCTGCATTTTGTCTATATATTTATATTTATATATATATATATATATATATATAAATATAAATATGCATCACAAACCTGATCAATCACTGTTTTTGTTCGAAATTATATTTCTGCATGGGAAATAATTTACTAGTAGGTGTAGTAGAGCAAAATAAAACCAACAGTCATAACATGCATACTGCTGATTCTGTGTAATTGAATCATTAATTGGGGTTTGTTCCAAATAATACCAGTGTTCAAAATAGAAATAGCTTGTTCCAAATAATAGCAGTGTGGAGTTTAATTAGTGAGGTCTTTCATTCTGTGAAAAAACAGGTGTCAATTATGCCCCTTATTTAAAGGGATACAGTCATGGGAAAAAAAATTTTTTTCAAAATGCATCAGTTAATAGTGCTACTCCAGCAGAATTCTGCACTGAAATCCGTTTCTCAAAAGAGCAAACATTTTGAAATCTGACATGGGGCTAGACGTCATTTTCCCAGCTGCCCCAAGTCATGTGACTTGTGCTCTGATAAACTTCAATCACTCTTTACTGCTGTACTGCAAGTTGGAGTGATATCACCCCCCTCCCTTTTCCCCCCCAGCAGCCAAACAACAGAACAATGGAAGGTAACCAGATAACAGCTCCCTAACACAAGATAACAGCTCCCTGGTAGATCTAAGAACAACACTCAATAGTAAAAACCCATGTCCCACTGAGACACATTCAGTTACATTGAGAAGGAAAAACAGCAGCCTGCCAGAAAGCATTTCTCTCCTAAAGTGCAGGCACAAGTCACATGACCAGGGGCAGCTGGGAAATTGACAATATGTCTAGCCCCATGTCAGATTTCAAAATTGAATATTGAAAAATCTGTTTGCTCTTTTGAGAAATGGATTTCAGTGCAGAATTCTGCTGGAGTAGCACTATTAACTGATGCGTTTTGAAAAAAACATGTTTTCTGATGACAGGATCCCTTTAAGGAAGGAAGGCAGCAAATGTTGTGCATGTTGGTTATAGTGCATTTCTCTGAAAATCTGAGTAAAATGGGTTGTTCCAGACATTGTTCAGAAGAACAGCGGACTTTGATTAAAAAGTTGATTGGAGAGGGGAAAACATATAAAGAAGTGCAGTAAATGATAGACTGCTCAGCTAAAATGATCTCAAATGCTTTAAAATGGCAACCAAAACCTGAAAGATGTGGCCTGCCCAATCCCGGACGTTAATCTTGTAGGGTGACATATAAAATGCTGTTTCTGAGGCAAAACCAAGAAATGCAGAAGAATTGTGGAATGTAACAGGTGCCAGAAGTTGGTTGACTCCATGTAACACAGATGTGCAGCAGTTCTCAGAAACACTGATTATACAACTATATATTAGTTCAGTGATTCAAAGGAAAGCCAAATAATGAAATATTTTCAGTTTATACAGTGAATGAGTTTATAAAGAAGAATGCAGACATTACTATTTTTTGGAACAGCCTAATATTCCCTTTTCTACACTTTCTGTAAAGGAATAAGACACATTTGATACATTTTTCATGTTTTGATTTGGAATAGAATAGCATTTTGAGCTTTATTCACTTTTTTAAACACACTGCTATTATTCTGAACACAACAGCATGCATCATGAATAAAATATGCCTTTATTGCGAGGAATTACACATCAGAAAGATGACAAAAGATGCTTGAAGAGATTTACTTTAAATGCTCTTTCCTGTCATAGTCACTCCAGTTCCGCCAAATAAATTAATTATAGAACATGGAGCCGCATTTGTTTTCCAATACCTCAGCACTTCCCTTTTGTTTTAGCCATTCTCTCTCCAGCTAGATAATGGGATGTTTTTGAGGCAAGAATTCAGTTGTGTGGGTGGGCGAGTGATAATGAGGGACTAATGTGTTACATGCAACAGAAATCATCTGCTCTTAAAGGATAAGTAAACCTTTAAAATAAGTGAATGTAAAATTGATGAGGGGCTATTCAGAGTGGTTTTACAATGTACATTCATTATTTATTTATTTTTAATTCCAAGATATTAAAGGATACATGTACTGTTACTATGAATGAATTTTGTTACAACAGCGCCACCTGCTGGTCATTTTCCCACCAGTCTGACCACCAAGTAGTCAAGGAAGTTGTCAGGAGAAAGAAAGAGGCTGATGTTCTTCTGCTTAGAAATAAAATTAGAAACCTTTCTCACATCTTTCCTAAGCAGAAGAACATCAGCCTCTTTCTTTCTCCTGACAACTTCCTTGACTACTTGGTGGTCAGACTGGTGGGAAAATGACCAGCAGGTGGCGCTGTTGTAACAAAATTCATTCATAGTAACAGTACATGAATCCTTTAATATCTTGGAATTAAAAATAAATAAATAATGAACGTACATTGCAAAAGTGCTTAGAATAGCCCTCTCATCAATTTTACATTCACTTATTTTAAAGGTTTACTTGCCCTTTAACCACGGTTTATCAGGACTGATGCCACAACTACTGCTTCCTGCAGCAAAGTGTTTGACTCTTGTTCAGTTCACTCAGTATTTCATCCTCTATCATTCCATATTATTATCTAGAGTTCCATCTAACAGAAGACAGCGCAACAACTGCACCATTGATGTTAACAGCCATGGCTATTTAGCACAGATTGTTCAAAATGATTTCTAACATAAACTTTACTCAGGACCTTTGCCCCTTTTTGCATGTATAGTATCTCTGACAGTTATCCTTTACAACCATAATAAAGTATAATGGCAGGATTTATAAAATGATATGGAAGTTCACCATTCAGCGATGGCACCTGGAGCTATAGAGAGCAACTCATACTAAACTCTGTTCCTTTATGAAATTTCTATTTATTATATAAGGAATATTTATATCTGGAATAAAATGGGACTCATCACAAAATATGTTGTAGGTTTTATTAAAAAATTACATTCTAGGCTTGTTAGGTATAAGACATATAGTCACAAATCCTTGCACTGATCTTCTTACAACGAAATGCTTTCTGTTTCCTATTTGTAACTGCACTGGTATATGTTAGTACAGGTATTGGACCTGTTATCCCGAATGCTTGGTACCTAAAGGTTTTTCAGATAAGAGGTCTTTCCATAATTTGGACCATCATACATTAAAGGAGAACCAAACCCTTGCTAATAAAAATCCCTACCCCCCATAGACCCCCTCCCTGCTCTCCCCCAGCCTAGGTGGTACCTTTGGTAGGGCATCGGAATTCACAGGCGCCATTTTCAGACGATTCGGTAATCTTCAGGTCTTCTTCCGGCGCTTCAGCATTTTCCGTGACTTTCGGAGCACGCGCAGTTGTTGCGAAACAGCAGATTGTTCCAACTGCGCATGCGCCATTGCGATGCTCTATTCCCCAAGATTACCGAAGAGAAGAAAACGGTACCCGTGAACTCCGATGCCCTGCACCAAGGAGCAACCAATCAGTGGTTAGATTTCAACAGTCACCTACAAGTTGCTATGGGCAACATCACCGGTGATGTTTTTCGCCAATGTTTTACACAGCATGATAAACAGACCCTTTAGTGTACTAAAAATGTATTTAAACATTCAATAAACCCAATAGAATTGTTTTGCCGCCAATAAGGATTAATTATATCTAAAATAAGGTACTGTTTTATTATTATGGAGAAAAAGGAAAATATAGGTAGCCTTTCCTAATTTGGAGCTTTCTGGATAACGAATATACATATACCTGTACTTGTGTTAGCCAATGACCCCCAGGGTCCGTTTGTCTCTTGACAGAAAACAAGACAACACAGAAAAAAAGACATTATATTAACAAAAAAAAAATGAATAAATAGAATTAAATATTAAAATAACATTGAAGTGATGTATGCAGTTGTACTGTAGGAGTTGTATATCAGACTCTCGGTTCTTCTAGTTCCACTGGGACTCACATTGCGCTGCTGGCCATTAATGCTGACACGGCATCTGTAAACACTGCAAGTGCATTTCACTGTAGCTGCTTGGACACTGCAGAATATGCTACAGACTATTCAGACACAGTGAATGTAATATAACCATGTGCCCAGGCAACTGATCACCTACAATTTCCTGCAGTTTTGCCATACTACTGGACTTTATAGCTCTCCTTTCTTTGGCCATACAAATCTACTCTTCAAGCTGTGAACTCCCTTTTTCATGACCATCAACACTGTTAACCTGATCATCATCATCTTCATCATCATCCCATTCATCTCCAAAAGTCTGCTCCTGCAGGAAAGTGAATGTGAGAGATCGTGCAGCCACTTGTGCTGCCAGTCTAGAGGTAAAATTCACATCTGATGACTGGTGGATTCGGGCAAGCCTCTCTTTAATGGCCGGGGGCAATACAGTTCTGGGGGCCGGGCATGGAGTTTCACCTTCTTCTTTACCACTTGCTGGTTCAACTTCCTCTGACACGGGGCATATTTTTGCCTCATCCTCGCAATTCATAGTCATTTGAAGGTTTCCTTGAATAGGTACATCTTTAACATGTTCAATTCCATTTATCTCACTTGTAATTTCTCCATAAAAGCCCAGATTTTTGTAAGGGTCCTCAGATGGAGGAGGTTCAAATTGTCCCACTGGCTCTTCAGGCAACAAAGGTGTGATTACAGCTTTAAATGTAATAAAAAAATATATATTAGACAATACACAGCAAACCATACAAACACATTCTAAACAGAGCTGTCTGACTTCTGTGGTACTGAGGGCCGGAATTTTTCTGGCTTATGTGATGGAGGGCCAACAATGAAAGCCAGTATTGACAACTCCCCTTTTAAACCACAACCATTTAAACCACACCCATACAATCACAAGAACTTTCAAGACCATGTCCACATTAATGGTGGTAACACATCAAAAAAACTGCAGGGATATTACTCATCACTCATGTGAAAAATATAAGTCATACCCTTAAATATATCATAAACATACCCTTAAATCCATATGCCTCATCCTCCCCTATGGATAACACAGCACCACCCAGGGTAGGCAGAGTATGGCACACACAGGGAGCATAGGGCAGACAGAGTATGGCACACACAGGGAGCATAGGGCAGACAGAGTATGGCACACACAGGGAGCATAGGGCAGACAGAGTATGACACACACAGGGAGCATAGGGCAGACAGAGTATGACACACACAGGGAGCATAGGGCAGACAGAGTATGACACACACAGGGAGCATAGGGCAGACAGAGTATGGCATACTCAGGGAGCATGGAGAAGGCAAAGTATGGCACACACAGGGAGCATAGGGCAGGCAGAGTATGGCACACACAGGGAGCATAGGGCAGGTAGAGTATGGCACACACTGGAAGCACGGAGAAGGCAAAGTATGGCACACATAGGGAGCATAGGGCAGGCAGAGTATGGCACACACAGGGAGCATAGGCCAGGCAGAGTATGGCACACACAGGGAGCATAGGGAAGGCAGAGTATGGCACACACAGGGAGCATGGGGCAGGCAGACTACAGCACACACAGTGAGCATAGGCCAGGCAGAGTATGGCACACACAGGGAGCATGGGGCAGGCAGACTACAGCACACACACAGTGAGCATAGGCCAGGCAGAGTATGGCACACACAGGGAGCATAGGGAAGGCAGAATACAGCAAGAAACAGGACTCTAAGATGAACAGTTCATACTGTGCTACATATAGTGACACAGTGCTGGTGCTCCTCCAACAGTCTGGTGGGGAACAGGTGAACAATGTGTGCACTGTCAGTCTGGGTCTCAGGTGTGAACAGTACAGGCTTTAGGGATGTGAACAATAGAGGTGTTACAAGTGTTAACTATGCAGGGGGGATCACAGGTGTGAACAATGCAGGAGCTTACTATCTGAATTTGAGTTGTAAACAATGCAGGGGACAGTTCATCTAAGTACTGATACCTTTTAAAGCTTACACAAGGTAAGAAATCACAGTGGGGGGGCCGCCAATTGGACAGCACTGCTCTAAAAGATACTTAATATATAGATAGACAATGTGTGTAAGAGAAGACCTAGAAATGCAGACGTTACAAATTGAAGAGAAAAGAAGATGCCATAGAGAGACATGAGACCACAGATCTCTACACACAATTGTACAGTGAAGAAAACTGTTATTCATACCAGATGCTGGATGGGACTCCTTTAACAAACTGAACTATACTGTTTCTTAAAGCTCTGGCAAATAAGTAATGCAAAGACCTAGTGATAAGCAATGTATGGTAAATACTATTAAGGTAAGGAAATTCCAGCACACACACGTGCACTAAAGAGAAGCACAAATACACTTTTTGTGGGCTGTAGAGAAGATAGCATGCTATCAAGGTATGCAAGTAATTAAATACAAGTATGATATTACCATATGCTCTACTACAATAGAATCTGATGTACCGTACTATGTGGGACCTCATTGACTATCTGCTCTTGTCTATACAACTAACCTGTCCTAAACAGACAAGAAATAACCACATTTGAGATCATTTGAGATTGAAATTTCCATTGCATTATTTTGTGTTTGACTGAACTAAATCCTACTGAAACTTTGCATTAGCTTGGTCAGAGTACAACTTGCCTAAGTTCTGTAGCTCTATTAGTCACTCATAAACACAACACACTCACCCACTGCCTCCAACATTCAACCTCCTTTATATGAAAAAATATCAGAGGGGAACTTACAATTAAGGATGCACCGAACCCACTATTTTGGATTTGGCCGAACCCCCGAATCTTTTCTAAAAGATTCGGCCGAATACCAAACCGAATCCTAATTTGCATATGTAAATTAGGGGTGGGAAGGGGAAAACATTTTTTACTTCCTTGTTTTGTGACAAAAAGTCATGCGATTTCTCTCCCAAACCCTAATTTGCATATGCAAATTGGGATTCAGTTCGGCCGGGCAGAAGAATTCGGCCGAATCTAAAATAGACCAAATCCTGGCCAAATGCCGAACCGAATCCTAGATTTGGTGCATCCCTACTTCCAATCACTATGAAGTTGCCAGGATATGAGTCAGGACCCACAGGCCTACTATTGCAGCAGCCTGTGATTGATGACAAAACTGCACAAGTCCTTGATATAAAGTCACATCAGGGTAAAGTCTCTCTGTCGTCAACTGCTGCTGGGAGGTCACCTCTACCGACTGTACTAGAATATAGTCGAACCCCCCATTTTACTTAAAATCAGGTAAATGCATTATGCATGTTATGTTGATGGGAAAACACAGTGTAAAAACTTAAAATCAGAGTCTGTAAAATTTCACTGTAATCAACATCAAGGCACAAATAATTTCAGTTTTAAAACTGAATAAGAAGCAGATGTGGAATCATGCAGATCAGTATGCTCAATCAACTACAGGTATGGGACCTGTTATCCAGAATGCTAGCGACCTGGGGCATTTCCGCATAAGGGAACTTTCCGTAATTTGGATCTTCATACCTACTAGAAAATCATTCAAACATAGGCATATACAATAGGCTGGTTCTGCGTCCAATAAAGATTAATTTTATCTTTATTTGGATCAAGTACAAGCTACTGTTTTATTATTACAGAGAAAAAGGAAATAAATATTAGGAATTTGGATTATTTGATTATAATGGAGTCTAAGGGAGATGGCCTTTCCGTAATTCGGAGCTTTCTGGTTAATTGGTTTCCGGATAACGGATCCCATACCTGTACTACATACCATGTTCACTAAACAGCAGCTGCTTCCATTTTTGCCTCTCTGCCTCAGATGCCTTTAATCCTAATACAGCCTTTAGTTCTTGCAGAACTCTCTTGGACTCGTCCCGCTCACGCTTCTGTCTCTCTCTTTCTTCAGGAGAAAACAAGTATATAACTTCACTATTGAACTCCGGGTCTGTGAGCGCCTCTTCCGCATAAGCCTCCAATATCTGTAAAAAGAAACAGAAGGAATATGTCAAAGACCTCTGATGCACATTTTTCATTCTACTTAAAGGAACATTGCTTCCAGAAATGTGGTGATGTGTAGATTTGGTGTTAAGGTGGCCATACATGGAGAGATGCGCTCGTTTGGTGACTTTCGGCCAGATCTCAATCGGGGAAGCCCGTCGGGGGGCCCCATACACGGGCCAATAAGCTGTCGGCAGCTTTTATCGGCCCATGTTTGGCCACCTTTAGGGTCCAGTTCTGAGAGTGAACGCTATTGGGGTAATGTTATGTTATTCTCTTCTGTATTTGAGGAAATCTGTCCCTAAAACGTATAAAAAAAGTGTTTCCAGTCTCTAAAAATATATACTTTTAAATATTTTTGAGTAACTCCAGATATTAATATACACTTTTTCTGTCTAAATAATGCAATTCTTAAATGTTACCTTAACTATAAGACTTTATTACAACTTACAGGAATGAACTTGAAACAAAACAGGATACATTATTCTAAGTTCATTCCTGTAAGTTGTAATAAGGTGTTATAGTTAAGGTAACATTTTCGAATTGCATTATTTAGACAGAAAAAGTGTATATTAATATCTGGAGTTACTCAAAAATATTTAAACGTATATATTTTTAGAGACTGGAAACACTTTTTTATACTTTTTAGGGACAGATTTCCTCAAATATAGAGGATAAATTGAAACAAAACAGGATACATTATTCTAATTTATCCTCTATATTTGAGGAAATCTGTTCCTAAAAAGTATAAAAAGTGTCTCTAGTCTCTAATAATATACTTTAAAACATTTTTCAAGTAACTTTAGATATTGATATACATTTTTTCTGTCCAAATAATGTGATTCCTAGAGTTTAGGAATGAGCTAGTATTTCTGCAAGTAATACTGGTTATGAGAAGAAAAAGGCATGATATGGGGCTACTGGTCCTCCTCAACTAGCCCAGGAATATGTGAATCAAGAACTGACATTTAGGGGAACTGTATGTTTAAAACCAGGGTTTGTTATCTATCATGTCATCTAGAGGCAAGCCTCTGACACAACATTTATTTACCTGCTCTTCTGGTACAGGATCTCTGTCCTCGATGCACAGTGCTGGATGCACATTAGACACCACAGGGCAATTCAAATTTTCACAAGAAGATTTTCCAGTATCTAAAAAGGGTTTGAATATATATTGTTTATAATATCAACATATTCTAGAAATGATTGGATAGAATGGTATAACATTTTTGCTTGTATTGCCAAGCTCAATTTAACCGCAGTGTTGCAATGACCCATTAAACCATACAGACAGTCACTAGACTAGAAGGGCCCAGACAACACAAATATTGCTGCATCAATGGCTTGAATCCATAGTTACTGCACTTTTTCTTTCTTTGTTTTTCTTTCTCTTTCACTGGTTTAGTAACTGCTTGTAGTTTGCCTTATCAGTAGGTCTTGATCAGCAACAGACTTGTCATTTTTATATACAAATAAAGAAAATACACTATTGCTCCTTTACATGGAGATCAGTAGACGTCTAGAAGACCTCTTTCTAAAGCTGGCCATAGACGCAAAGATCCAATAGTACGAATCGAGGATTCGTATGATTTTCCGACCGTGTGTGGAGACTCCCGTAATTTTTCGTCCGGCGGAGATCGGTTGTTTGGTCGATCGGACAGGTTAAAAGATTTCTGTTGCCTGCCGATAATATCTCTGCGTGTATTGCCGATCAGACAATTTTCAGTGGGAGACTGTCACTAGCTTTGTCAGACATAGATATTGTACGATTGCTGTCAGGGGCAGAACATAGGCTGATCTGTTATTTAACTACTTTATTTGATCTGACTGGTAAGACTTTGATCTGAATGGTTAGTGGCAGGTCGGGAGATGGGGAAGTCCGATCGTACGATGATTCGTACGATCGGATCTTTGCATCTATGGCCAACTTTAGATCTGAAACTGATCTGATTGTATCAGATGCTTTTGGTACCTTTCTTTGCGGTTGGCCTTCGGACCATCCTTTCTACTTGGCATAAGGCGTCTTCCCAGCAGGTGTTACTGGCCTGCACATGGGGCTGAATGATCCTCAGCTTCTCTTCCAGCATTAGTGAGGCTTCTTGTGGCATTGCTTGCATTTCCTTACAGGAGGCAAGTTTTTCTAATTCATCCTCCAGAACCATCACCCTAGATAGAAGAGATGATGGTCAGTCAGCACAAGACGAGCATCTCTACTTACATTTATAACTGACATCATCAGCCTTACATTCCTAGAACCCTGGATCTTTAAACTACACTCTCATCCTTACTGAATTTTATAAGGAACAGTTCAGTATAAACATAAAAACTGGGTAAATAGACAGGCTCTGCAAAATTAATTATTTTTCTAATATAGTTAGTTAGCCAAAAATGTAATGTATAAAGGCTGAAGTGACTGGATGTCGAATAGAACAGAACACTACTTCCTGCTTTTTAGCTCTCTGAGTTAGTCAGCGACTTGAAGGGGGGCCACATGGGACATAACTGTTCAGTGAGTTTGCAATTGATCCTTAGCATTCAGCTCAGATTAAAAAGCATCTGGCCTCCCCTTAAGTCACTCATTGATTACTGCCTGCAAAGCAGGAAGTAGCGTTCTGGCTATTATGTTAGACATCCAGTCACTCCAGCCTTTATACATTACATTTGTGCCTAACTAACTACATGAGAAACATTTTTTATTTTGCACATACAATCCTTTAAGTCTTTAGAAGTCAAACAGTATTTTGATGTATAATAGCCAGACTCTTGTCTTGTCTTGGTCTTGTGATATTCATTTGGACATTTAATAACACAATATATTAGGATGAGAGATTTGAAATCTATGTTACGTACATTACAATGATAAAAGGCTATTAGATGGACTAAATTGAATTGTTGGACAAGGCTACTATCATAATGTAATGGGTATAGCTGAACAAGTCTTGCAGGGAGAAGAATTTATGAAACAAAAGATAAAATATTATGTGTTCTGTATGAAGTTGCAGCATTTTTTAGGACTGTGAGGCAGAACTAAATGTACATAAGAAATGAAAATGTTAGCAGCAAAACAAATGAATTTCCAAACAACTGTCACCTCAGAGGTACTTGTACAACACTATATCAATATTTGCATAGAAAGCACTTTCTGTGTATATCTATCTATCTATCTATCTATCTATCTATCTATCTATCTATCTATCTATCTATATAGGACATCTGTGGCATATTGCATTGTGTGAAAGTGTACTGAGGCTCCATTCCCCTGCCCATTGCTGGATGAAAAAGATACAAATTTAAAAGGAATAGCTTGTATTCTAGTTGTTGAAAACTCATTGGTCATTCATGGAATATTTGGTCAGATAACTGGCAGTGTTCAGAACGAATTAAGAGGAGGAAAGTCTTTGGGGGCTGCCTAGGAAGCAGCTGCAGAAGACAAGATAAAATATACAGGGAATAATGTACTATTGTAAAATATATATTTTTTTAGAAGTCACTGAAGAGTTTCATGACCATATAAGTATGGTCATGTTTTCATACAAGCCACGGACCTCCAGCTTTCAATGAGTCATGGACTTAGAGTGTGTGAGAAAGAAAGCAGTTGCCTGCAAAACGTATAAAACAAGGGAGTCCAAAACTAGCTGGCGTCTCCACTAGGTGTGGCAACTCTTGTACACAGCTCTGGAGCTGCAAAGCTACAGACATTGCATAACAACAAGCAGATGGAAAAAGTAGACGCAGTGACAGCCGAGTATGAGGGTGAAGGAGGAGCAGCAGCAACCAGAACGAACATGGACAGATAATACATATACATATATATGCTGTATCTTTTTATGCAAAAATGTGAGTGTATGTCAAAGAGTGGAGACTGGGTATCAATAAAAGAAACTTACTACTTTAGGAATCTCCTTCCATTGCACTTTGTCTGTTTTAATAGGCATTGTGTGTAAATTGAAAAAGAAAGTGTTACCGTGGATAAGCTTCAGACTGGAGAGACTATATTATTCTAATATATAATATAGCATAATATTATATATAGCATGATATATTATAATATAGCAATAATATGTGGGTTACTTAAAGGGGACCACTTCTATTATAAAAATTCCATCAAACTATATTGGATGCTTAGTAATTCTTTTTAACAAATGTGTTTGGTAATTTTTTCTTATAGCTTTTGAGATATAAATGCACTTATTAAAGCTAAGTCTATGCTCAGAGTAGGTGAAAATGTTCTTTTCTATGTATCCACTTGCTCAGGGTTGTGCAGAAAATGCCTGGGAAACAAGAACAACATGGCAGCATGTCACAAATGTAAAGGACCTTAGGCCAGTGCCTCTCTCTCTCACACTGCATATAAATACTGTGAAAGATACAGCAAAATATGAGCACTTTTAAAAAATACTATATATATATTTTTTTTTTTTTATTCCAGAAAATTCTAAATTATGGAAAGGCCTTCTCCCATAAAGTGCATTTTAAGAAAATAATTCAAAAAAAGTGTTTACTTTTTCTCTATTATAATAAAACAGTAACCTATACTTGATCCCAACTAAGATATAATTAATCCTTGCTGGAGGCAATACAGGCCTGTTTGGATTATATCATGTTTAATGAGTTTTAGCTGACAACAAAGAAGAACTAAAAACTAGAAATTGAATATGGCTAGAAATGCAATATTTTATATTTTTAACTTATTGAACCAGAATAAATGTTCAGCATCCCTATAGTAGTAATGATCCAGGATTGTCACAGGAGTTTCCCATCTTGGATTTCTGCGACATGCAAATGAGAAGCTAGGCTTAGGGGTTAGCACAAACCATCAAGCAGAAAATGAGGTTGGCCTGCTGATGCTACAGGGCTTACTATTACATTCTGGCAGAGGTGGGCCAGGCAAGACGGGCGCCCAAGGCAGCCCAGCTGCCAGCTCGCCCCCTCCCTTCCCCCGTCACCGGCGCTGGTGCGCATCCGCAGTGACGGCGCTGGTGCGCATGCGCAGTGACGGCGCTGATGCGCATGTGCAGTGACGGTGCTGATGCGCATGCGCAGTAATGGTGCTCATGCGCATGCGCAGTAACGTTTGGGGCGCATTGCATACGCGAAGTTCCAGGTGAGTCCAGTCTGGGGGTAGGCAGAAGAGGAAGCTGCCCAGCGCCCCCTAATTGTTGCGCCCTAGGCAGCTGCCTCTTCTGCCTACCCCTAGTTCCGGCCCTGCATTCTGGTGCGAAATGTGAATAATTTGAATATACTATTCAGCCTTTGTGACATTTCTATTCTATATGTACTGTATATAGTGTGTCAGTCCCTAAGTATGTGCAGTGAATCAGCAGAAAAGAACATGTGGGGCAACTGGGGCATCTTTGGAAGCACAGATCTTTACTGCTAAAGGGCTGTGGTTGCCTGGGCGGGTACAGAAGCCAAAAGCATTATATACAACATTTCTAGCCTACATTTTTAGTTAGTGTTAGTGTGTGCATGTGGTGCCCATGCTGTATATTTCTATAGTTTTTAAGTGCAATGCACCCATTTCCTTTAACTCACCTATCCCTACTTATCACTTTCACTCTCTTCATTAGTGACTCTTACACCCAAATAAGTATATACCATTTAAAAATGCTAACCTTTTACTTGGTTATTGCTCCTAAGAGCAGCTCTAAAGGAAATAAATACAATTGGCTGCAGCACATAAGCATCTGGCTGGGTAGGTAACTGGAGCTACTCTTTAAGCTGGCCATAGACGTACAGATATAATCTTACGAATCTTCGATTCGTATGCTTTTCAGACCGTGTGTGGAGTATCCCGACATTTTTCGTGCCATGGCCATCGGTCGTTCGGACAAGTTAGAAAATTTCGGTCGGCTGCCGATAATATCTCTGCATGTATTGCCGATCTGACGATTCTCAGTGGGAGACTGTCACAAGCTTTTGTCAGACATAAATTTTTGTATGATTGCTATCAGGCCAGAACATGGTCTGATCTGTTCTCTTAATACTTTATTTAAACCGAAGGTTAGAGGCAGAATGGGAGATGGGGACGTCCGTTCCTTCCTCCGATATTGCAGATAAACCTGCACGTCTATGGCCACCTTTATCCAGCTCTATTGCTTTAGACAGTGTTAAAATAAAAAGGACGATTTCCATAGATGGGCACATCTGGGTCTACTACTGCCTGAGGCAGCATACCCAGCAGACCCAATGTTTTAACTCCCTCACCCCCTGCCTCCTACCTTTGGGGTTCCCAAACTTGCCTTGAATTGTTAATCTACTGGTCAAGACCTAAAATGGGTTACTGTACTGTGTAGAAAAAGTTATTTAATGCTCAAACCTTTCTGTATAGACTCACTCGTTAAGCAGAGCCTTCAGGTGAAGCTGCAAACTGCGTACGGCTCCATGAAGGTTGCTCAGCTCCCAAACCTCCTTCTTCCTCTTAGCAGTGTGTTCCAAGCCAGACTGGTGTTGAGTTTCAAAGTAGCGATAAAACTCGTAACTGCGCTTCAGTTCAGCCAAGCATGCAGCCTGAGTATGAGGTAGATCCTGTACCACATCAGACCAAATAAAATGAGGAAGTTGCTCTGGGCTAATTGAAGGGCCCGGAGATGCATTTTCTGGAGAGAGCAGCAGAGCCAAACGACGAAAAAACTCTGAACTCTGTCCTATCCAAAGCTGGAACAGGACCTGTGAAATAGAATGTAAGTAGAGACTTCAACAGGGTTAGGAAAGTTCAATTAGATTGTACTGTTAACACAAATCCCCGTAGAACTGACACACATGAACAAACAAACACATTCTGGTTGCTAATTTAGAAGCAAAGCCTTATTTTGGAACAAAAAAGTAATACAAGTATGAGATCAGGTATTGGAAAACCCGTTGTCCAGAAAGCATCAAACTACTGGAAGGCCATCTCCCATAGACTCCACTGTAATTAAATAATTAAAATTTTTAAAAATGATTTCATTTTTCTCTGTAACAATAAAACAGTACCTTGTATTTGATCCCAACTAAGACACCTATAATTACTCCTTATTGGAGGTACTTTTATTTAAAGTTTAAATTATTTTTTTAATAGAGTGAAGGTTTGGAAATCCAAATAAGGGAAACCCCAGGTCCCATACTTGTACAATAAAATGGTATGGTGATCAGTACCCATTTCACTTTCCACCTTCATGGCTAAAATGTACACAATTCATAGAAAACCAAAAGTATGTGATGGCATAGAAACTGTTATGTGTTCCTTTTGGAGCTTATCACTCATTCTTTGAATAAGACATTAAAGCATAAATCACACAACACCACCTTTTTTTTGCAGACTCCCTACCATACTCATAATATACAAACAGAAATAAAGTTGTATGAGCCTTATGTCTTCACTTCATCTTCACTTATTGATATCATCTGCAACATTGGTTTGGAGCTGTGGTACTTCTACATCTTGTTGATTTATTTCAACATTCTGTCTCCTGTTGAGCAATAATCTTTTTTGGAACTCTTTGGTTCATATTCATATACACATGTAAATAGAATTGCTGGTGGAGTAAGTAGATACCAAGCATGACTTACCTTCAAAGCAGGAAGACTGAAAGCATCTGTTAAATTATGGGCATCCTCCTCGGACACATGCTCCTCACACAATCCCAAACCCAGGTCTTTCAAGGGAACGACACAGATGTAATTGGTGACATTGTCTATCTCAGAGTTTAGGGGATAAGTTGATTGGGGTTAAGGAAAGCACTTCCTATTAGTATATATTCAATAAAAATGTTGTGATATTCTTGAGTGAAGTTCAAATTCTATGCAAAGTGGAAATCAGGATTTTGTTACACTGGTAAAAAGACCAAATAACGTGGGGGAAAGTGAATAAAAAGGTCATAGAAGGTTCGCTAGAATTCCTAATTATCAGCAAAATAATTGTATGGCTGATTACCCTGCCCTGCTGCATGTGTTGCTTATAGGTGTGTAATGTTTCAGTGATCTAATATGCCTTATTAGTAGTGATGGGCAAATATCACCCGTTTTGCTTAGCCAAACATTCGTAAAACAACGAAAAATTCAACATCTGATTGAAGTCTATGGCCTACACAATTTTTTGATGCTTGATGCGTGACAATTTGCACTGCATATGTAACAATGCAATTACTTCAAGGTAATTACAGTTTAAAGCCACAACCCCTCATGTCTAAAGCATGGAGGGCTATGTTCCACCTTTTTTAAGTTAGTGTATGGAGCAGGTAAGGTTTAACAATTTCATATCACAAATCTCTAATGATAAACTTTTTCCCACGCACCAAATATACTACACAACCACTAACTATGTGCCAAATCCAATACAAATATTATTTACAAATTGAATGCAAATTTCCATGTAACTCTGCCCAGTACAATTACCAATGCAGGTAAGTAGATATAAGGAGTAATCCAACCACAATATTCCACTAGTTTCCTGCTCAGTGTCAGACTGGCCCACTGGGATACCAGGAAAACTCCCGGGGGGCCCAGGTGTCAGTGGGCCCTCCTGCTTCAAAACATTTGGCCTATTTCATGGCCATTACC
This sequence comes from Xenopus petersii, assembly GCA_038501925.1. Taxonomy (NCBI): domain Eukaryota; kingdom Metazoa; phylum Chordata; class Amphibia; order Anura; family Pipidae; genus Xenopus; species Xenopus petersii. The sequence goes on from CM076677.1 coordinate 42,567,694, forward strand.
TATTTCTATGAGAACAAAGAGACTAAATAGATTGAATAATAGATTATAGCATGTAAAGAAAAGATAATAGCAGCATAGAGGTTGCGTGAGAAGAGGAATTATAATAGTACTGAGAGTGGGCCCCTGATCTAAGGTCTTTTGGTGGGCCCCTGGTCTAAGATTTTTGGTGGGCCCCTGGTGTCCCAGTCCAACAATATTCCAGCTAACTAACCATTTGACACTTGAGTCAGTTTAATGCAGGCAGCAAATTTGTGCTTTGTTTGTCTGCTGGGAAACTACTTTCATATGCAAATTCTGCACAGGAGTTTGACAGATGTAGTCGTTTTAAATATTTAATGTCAAACCAAGCAGGCATTACCTAGAATTAAACAAAATAAACTACATAGTAAGTGAATTGTCTAATCCAGGAGTGCCATACTAATGTGAGGTCTACTTTTAGTGATATTGTTCCATTATAATCTAAATCCATAAAAGCATTGTTAGCATTCTGTTCCATGGAAAATATTACTTAATTATTGATTGATGGAAAAATGTATATTGTTATATTTAACAATCCACAATTTCTTAGGCACCCTTAACATAATAAATATCTGAATGAAAAGCATGAAATAGGAGGGTGATTTAGACAAGCTGTTTGTTGACAGTGTCTTGAGATCTACTGATCACCATCTGAAAGTCTACTGGTACCTATTGGGCACCCCTGGTCTAATCTGTCAGGCACAGCTAGCTGTATCCATGAGTATAAAGAAACATGTCACTGGAACATTTCCTATCTACCTTTCCATGCTCTATTACATCTCAGGTTAATGCACTACATTTGCTGTGACAAGCCTATTTGATAGCACATTTATCATTCTTCAGTGCCTTTCATCAGCTGACATCCTCTAAACCTAAAACTTTTGCCTTCTTGATTGAGAATTAAATTACTGTTCAAACATTTAGTTTTATTTTACAAATAAATGAGCTAAGAAATATAATTTTCAGGATAAACTGAAATAGACCCCATAGCTCTTTCAGCCCAAAGTTTACTGACCACATTACAATATTCTATTTACTGATTGGAAAATGTCTTTTTTTAATGTATGTTTTTGACATAAAAGTGTGAAAGGAAAATACAGCCACACACATGTACCGTATATCAGCATGGCTACCAATAGACAAATGTTTTACTGGAATACCTAAGTTATGTAAAGGCCTTTTGTGTTGTCACAAATATTTCTACAGTATATCACTGTTACAACGATGTTATTGTTAACTTTAATAGCTAAGGGAAGCCTGCACACACAATGAACCAAAAAAAACTTGAACTAAAGTCATCTGAAACCCTCTGGATTATTATATTAGTATTCTTCTTTTAAATATTGAATCCCCTTATGAAGGATATTGTTTCAGCATGTACAGAGTGGCAAGCCTAGAAATTCTAAAGTTGGTTCTGACGGTCCGGTAGACTGTTTTGCGTAAGCCGAGGAGGTGCTGACTGGCATGTTGCCCAGCTTTACCATATGGACAAGCAGCACTGACCCTGTCAAGCAAACTTGAAAAGTAAAATGTGATACATCTGTACAGATGTTCCAGCCAAACCACATTTCTACATACTCTACATTAAATACAGATAACTAATTTACATCACTGAATAACAGTCATTTCAGAATTGTTGAATACCCTACTCAACTATTTGTTCTAAACAACAACAGAAGGCTATTTCATATTTTAGCTTTGCTATACTCCCTCAATAAGGCATATGAGGATAGTTGCAGGGGTATATTGTTTACATTGTGTGCTTATTAATATACAGCAAAGCAATTTATGCATATGTGGTTAATTTGTTGAGTTACAATTAAAATAAACTTGACTTTTAGTAAAGTGTTGAATGAGTATAAATGTTGCAGATATAACTCCCATGCCATGAAGTGCTGCATGTTACAACCTGAATGAAATTAATAGTGCCTTACAGGTTATAACTGCCGCAATGGAAAACCCCACTGACTCATTGCAAAAGAAAATAACATACTGTGCTCAAGAATAGGACTAAAACTGTGGAAAATACGATTTGTAAATGGCTGTATATTGTACTGCTAAACAGTTTAAGTGTGAACATTATTGACTGTTGCTTATTACACTGATCTATAACAAATATAATAACCCAATAATACCCAACTACTACAGTGGTGGATGCACTGGATTGGAAAATATAGCAGAAATGACTGTAGCAAGAGAAGCATCATGCTAAAAAGTATCAGAATCAGTGAGGCACAATCTGCACAATCTACACTTATTTTTATGATAACTGGACATTTATTACCATGGTGTTGCATAAATAAAGAAATTAATGGACTGTGCCAGCATAACTAGTAGTTATACTGGGGTCCAATGATACCTGTTATACTAGGAGGGCCAGAATTAGGGTAAATATTGCCCAGTGCAAATAGTGGTTTGAAAAGCAGAGTACAGTGGTCCTTTTATTAAAGCTGGGTATAATATCAATACAAATGCTATATAAAAAAAAAGATAATGGCTAGTGTATAAGAAGTATACTCTTCCCTGTATGTGTATATTCTTTAGGAAATCTTTCACAAGTGCAGCTGTATTTCTTGTGGTTTTGTATACAATGGCCATCGGCTTCTTACAGTATTACTTGCACAGTAAGGTATAGTTTTGTTTACTGTGCAAATAAATATTTCTATTCACTGAGTCTGTATAGCAAAAGCCTGCAACTGCACCCTCATTCCTGCACTAAAATTTTATCTTTTGCTTGTTCTAAACCTAATACTTACAGGGTGAATCCTCGAGAAATAACTTCTGTCTCCTGAATGAGGCGAAGGGCCTTTCTCACAAGGTTAGTGAAGGTTCGGCTATTCGCTACTGTGCCTTCTACTTGGCTGCAGTATTTTCTCAGGATCATCCGGAATCTAGCTGAGCGCCAGGTATGGAGAGCTCTCAGGACAGTAAAGGCAGCAAAGAGGATGAAGCTTGGTCCCCATATAAGTGAGGATGAAATGGACCAGGACTGCAAAGCAGCCAGTGCACTAAGAAAAGCAAATAACATGGACGTTTCCCTGTAGCAAACAAAGGGAAAAAAGCAGATTACTGTTTTAGGAAGACTCTGTTAGAGCAGGAGACAGCAAAAAAAGTGTACTTCTTCTTGTCAGCTATGGAATTATCAACTAGAAAGCTAGAAAAATCTAAATTTCGTTTTATGTTTAACAGTTCAAGATATCTAGGATCCTTTTTATTTTAATGGGAAAAATTGTGCACCACCTACCATGAATAGCATACTTTTATAGTTATGGTTATAGCAGTGTCATTGTGTTATAAACACTTCCCTCTCCCGAGCTACAGTGGAGACAAGAGAAGTGATAGCTGAGCTACATTGATATGTGTCGGTGCAAATATCAAATTGGACAAAAAACAAAAGCTCATATGTAATAGTAGACACTAATGGGGTGATTTATCAAGATTCGAAATTGAATTTTTGGCATGATTCAAATTTTTTTTGCACAAAAATTCACAAATTCGAAATTATATTTTCAAAAACTCGAATGTCTGGTATGTATTAAGCAAAAAAAACTCAAAAACGTGAATGTAAAAAAAAATTGTGATCTAATAGATTGCGAGTTTATGTAGAAGTAAAGGGGAGTTGTCCTAGGCAATATTCAAGCCATTTTTTTTTATTCGAGATTTAAGTTTTCACATTTGTAAACTTACAAATTTGCGTTTTTTAAGCCTATAACCCTATAAACTTTTTCACAATTGTATTCAATCGAGTTTTTTACATTCAGATTTTTTTCATAAATGAGTAAACATTTGAGATTTTTTTAAATTGTGAATTTATTCGAAGTAGAAAAAGCCTCACAAACAAATTATATTTTTGATAAATAAGCTCATAAGTTTGCCCAGCTGCAATAACCCATAGCAACCAATACAATGATTTGCTTTTAAACAAGTAAAAGTAAATGCTACCTGCTGATTGGTTGCTACAGGTTACTGTGCCTAGGCAAATGCATGTCTTTTATTACATAATCCAATAGGAGTTAAACCATGCATTCTCCCTCTTATTAATTGGACAGCATGAAGCTTAAATATTCATTTGCAAGAACTGAACATTTTGTTGCCTTAATAAATAAGTGTAATTCCCCCATGAAAGCAGCACAAAAGACAACCACAAAGAAATATTAAACTTCACTGCTAATAGTTTAAATTAAGTTTTGCTGTGAACAGTGAGTCTCAAATAGGATTTGCCATCAAGGCTTTTCTGCTCCTTCTTCCTTCACACCCTAAACTTTATGGTCTTTTTGTTTGGTCGTGTTTCCATCCATAACAGCATGGAATGCAAATAAAACAGTATCTTGTTTATTTTCAGATAATAAGAACAGAACGCTAACAAAGTTTTTATGAATGAAGGTCATAATAGGAAATCATGACTAAAAGTAGACCTGGCATTAGTAAGGTATAGGCACTCCTACTATAAGGCAATAAACATCGGTGAAGCTCTACCTGAAAGTCTGATATTTTTACACAACTGGATCTTAGAAAGGGAGTAGCAGCAGTAGTGTAGTCAACTATGGTTTATAAAAGCAGCAACTAGATCACTTCACAGTAACACCAACAAAAACATGTGAATAAATATTAATAACCAGGGGGAAATTAATTTTAAAACTAGGAAACATGTGGAATTGCAGTGCCTAATGTGCTAGAAAATAACACACTATTAAAACATGGGTAAAAAAAATGTCAATGTATAACCTGGCAAATATCTGATAATTCCCCTTTAACGCTTATCTACTTGTTTCCACTGCCTTTGTTAAAGGGATACTGTCATGGGAAAAAAAAATTTCTTCACAATGAATCAGTTAATAGGGCTGCTCCAGCAGAATTCTGCACTGAAATCCATTTCTCAAAAGAGCAAAACAGATTTTTTTATATTCAATTTTGAAATCTGACATGGGGCTAGACATATTGTCAATTTCCCAGCTTCCCCAAGTCATGTGACTTGTGCGCTGATAAACTTCAATCACTCTTTACTGCTGTACTGCAAGTTGGAGTGATATCACCCCCCTCCCTTCCCTCCCCCCCCCCCAGCAGCCAAACAAAAGAACAATGGGAAGGTAACCAGATAGCAACACAAGATAACAGCTGCCTGGTAGATCTAAGAACAACACTCAATAGTAAAAACCCATGTCCCACTGAGACACATTCAGTTACATTGAGAAGGAAAAACAGCAGCCTGCCAGAAAGCATTTCTCTCCTAAAGTGTAGGCACAAGTCACATGACTGGGGGCAGCTGGGAAATTGACAAAATGTCTAGCCCCATGTCAGATTTCAATATTGAATATAAAGAAATATGTTTGCTCTTTTGAGAAATGGATTTCAGTGCAGAATTCTGCTGGAGTAGCACTATTAACTGATGCGTTTTGAAAAAAACATGTTTTCTGATGACAGGATCCCTTTAATGTTCCAACACTGATATTTTTAGCTTAATTTTTCTTAACGAATAAAGTCCTTGAGCATACTGAAAAAAAACTGAAAATGTCCAGGCAAAATACAACTGTTGAAAAGGAATCCAAGTTATTTACAAAACCAGAAGTATTTAGTGTTAATGGAAACACTTAGCTGTTTTTGTGAGCTAGGAACAAATGTGTGTCATGGTCTCTAAATGAGAGTTTGTGAGCCAACAAGCACTTGTCATAAAGCCAATGAGTGTAACAAGGGACAAGGTGGGGGAAGGATGGAGTTTGCCTGTGAGCTGAGCAGCTGACATTAGATGTAAAATAACAGCCCAAAGATACTAAACTCTTTCCACATTAATATCTGTGCAGATCACAACATTTCACAGTTAAAGAGAAGATTTTTCACACTATGGAAAGTATCAGTGTTTCATGAAAAGTTATTTGTTGAAAAGTACCAAATATTTGGAGCTGCTATGGACCAGAGCGTAGGAAGGTGGCCATTCTGTTGATTCTGGGTCTGACCAGCAGACAGGATCCCTGGGTCAAGCAACTCAATCAGCTCCACATCCTCCTGTATCAGGACTTCCTGTTGTAGGATGGTGCGCAGGCTTTCAAGTCGGAACCCAATTTCCTATCAGGGAGGAGAAAACAAGCAGATGGCTGTTAATGCCTTATGCAAACGTGTTGGCTAATCGGAGGTAACTGTAGTAATAGCAAAGTATAGTTACCTTTGTTTTCAACAATAGAAAATAAATGGGACTTGTGATGAAAATGTATTCTATTATTTTCATATTAAAAAAACAACTTTTTTTATTTTTTGTTTTTACCCTTGCAATCTTCCCATGTGATCAGCTGAGGTAGTGGATTATGGGACTTGAGGTCCCTCTGTTTTTCACAGTGGGTGGTGCACAGATTCTCTGGAAAGCAGATGGAATCCAGACCCAGAATCCATCACTTCATAATGGAACAAGAAATTATATTAGTATTTATAAACCCAACTGAGCTCATGTCAAAAGTGGGGGTATATGTTCTCTTTAAATAGAGCTAATGAGCTCTGTATAAACAACATTTCCCCCCCAACTTAGTTGTGTCAGTCTCTGGCTTATAGATAGGTGGTTTATCTGCGCATGGGTATTCTGATTAACTATCTAATCCTCCCCCATAAATGCTCTAAAGAAACACAAAGTTAGAAAATCAACCCCATTTAAGGCAAAGTTCGTAGAAGCAAGGCTCGAAGCCCAAGAACAAAAGTCCATCGGGTCTCTCACAAGAATATGTTATCCTTGGATGTTACACCAGAATATTGCACTTTTTTCAAACAATAAACTTACAGATTCATTCTTCCAGTTTGTGCATCGGTCTATCTAATATATATATATATATATATATATATATATATATATATATATATATATATATATATATATATATATATATATATATATATATATATATATATATATATATATATATAAGCAAAGAGAAGACCAGCAACACCGAGATCTCTTGTGATATATTCAATTTATGTTGTATATATATTGACTATGAAGATTTTCATTCATCCAGGTCATGGTATATCTAGTATAGGTAGTTGAACTGAAGAAGCTGCTTGGATGAGTAGTGATCTTCAATGATTACTCAGCAAGTCCAGTTATTTTAGATTTACCTATACTAGATATATATATTATATTTACTTTTTAATTTTAATTTGATGAACCCAAATCAATCATATTTTAGCTCTCCAGTTCATATCTACTGAGATACCACTGAAATCAACTGAAGTTTTTTCAATATGTAACCAGAGGGATATCCCTCTTCACACGTGCACTCCCTGCAGCCCTTACAGGTAATATGCAGGGTCGGACTGGAACCTTGATGGCCCACCAGGCCTGCAAACCCTCTCCTGACCTCCAATTCTCTGACCCCTCTGCCCTTATACGTTGCACCTCACGCATGCTCGATTGCAAACATGGCAGAGCAGTTAATTTCTTTATGGGTCAATCTGAATTTGTTTCGAGTCGGTTAAATTTGTGCGAATTTTAGATTTTTTTTTTTTTTAAATAACCCCCCAATCGAATTTAGATTATATTTGAATTTAATAGAGTTAAAGAAAACTCACATGAATTCGAAATTCGACCTTCAATAAATGTGCCTCCCCATAATGCCCTTGTACTATAGTATCTGTGCATGAATTATTATTGTGCTGTAAACTCAACAAAGAAAAAGGTGAAAACATTATTCAAGTTCAGTTACATTGATGTGCAATATTTATCTGTGGCAGAAAATCCAAAGCAACCAAGTAATGCTTAGCTTTGTATAGCCAGCTGCAGGAAGAATAATAATATTAAATAGAAATGTGATTGGTTTCCACGGGTTACTGCAACAGTGCAAATATACCACTGTTACAAAATGAGCCTGGCATATGTATATTAGTGACAGAGTTTTCCAGTGGGGAAAGGAAAAAGTTGGTGGCCTTCAAGAAGGCATAGACTAGAGCCAATAATACAATGTGTGTTTACTTACAGCTGTTAAATCATTTTTATCTATGGCCAGAAGATTTGTAAGTAAGAGCAGAACTCAGGAATGTACCGTGCAAGCAAAATAGGCTTCAATTATTCTGCAATCCAAGATCATAACCAGAAAACACAACCAGGAATGAAACATTCAACTTCTGTGCCAAAGGTGATGGAAGTCCCTTATAAGATGCAAGCATTTTGCTGCCAAGATGTTTTGCCCACCAGGGCATTTGAATGATTGCATTCATAGCTCTGAAGATTCTTTATGAGCTAAATGGAGGATTCAGCTTACTACTAAACCCTGGGATGCACACCAGAGAATTTCAAATGCCAAAAACATTTTTATGATCTATATGCCAAAACCGTTTGTGACCTCCAACCTGAAGAAGCCCTTTATCAATACAAAACCACACAATGTGGCATTTTGCCTGGCTAGAAATAGAGTCCTGCAGCGGGTTACCCGCAAAAACCTGCGGTACCCAGCGGGTTGCAGGTAGAAATTTCGGGAGCGGGTATAGACAAGGGTCGGCAGTTCTTCGGGTTTACGGGTCCTGGGTCTTCTCAATAGCGAGTTTTTCTCCTTTTTTTCCTGACCACGCCTTCTTCTAATGATGTCACTCAATGACAGCACTTCCTGTTTTACTCCTTTTTTCTGATCACGCCTACTTTTAATAATGTCACTTCCGGTTTACAATGACAGCACTTCCTGTTTTACTCCTTTTTTTCTGATCATGCCTACTTCGTATGATGTCACTTCCGGTTTACAATGACAGCACTTCCTGTTTCATGAAACTTCCTGTTTCATGATGGTCAGCGGGTCATGGATTGGGTTGCAGATAAGGTACTTGCGTGTCGGGTATGGGCCAGGTTTAACAAATTGATTCTGCGCAGGATTCTAGCTAGAAATATATATTTAAAAACATTTTGCCCTGTTAACCTTGGGGGCCCATGGGCTGCAAACCCCCTCCTGACCTCCAATTCCCTGGCCTCTCTGCCCTTATACGTTGCATCTCACGCATGCTTACATAGGGTAGAGTCACATTATTTCACATTCAGTCAGTCAGGCTGGTCAGGAAACAAATGCAAATGCAAAGGTTGGCAAGGTAATTTTAAAAAAAATCTTTCTGGGCTACCTAAACACCATGGCAAAGTGCCAAATGCAACTGCACATGACATTGCTCTTAGCTGCACACTTGGGTCCTCCAGACTGAGTCACAAGTATTGGGCTGTGTGTGAAGTCCTGGGTCAGCCCAACCAATGCCATGTTGAAAACCAGGCAGATATTGGTCAGGTTTGAAAATCATGTTGGGCAAGGACTGCATCAGTGAGTTGATGCAGTTCTCATACAACCGGTTTCTCTAAGGCTAACAATCAATTTAAAAACAGAAAAATGTAGACTGCACTTCCATTAAAAAAAGTTTCTCTTCTCCTTTATTGTTAGCTATTGGAAAAAATGACATAAGAACATGTAGACGCATCACTGCCTGACACATTTCACTAGTCCTTAATCATGGTATGCCTATGATTAAGGACTAGTTGACGTCCGAAACGCGTCATTGGATGATATGGCCCAGTATGTGGATGGCTGAATCAGGCAGAAATCCACTTGATTGGTGAGCTTGCCAAATTAAACTGATATTGTCTCCTAAAAGGCTGTCCAAATGCTTTCAAATTACTTCTCTAAAAAGGCTGTCTAGCATCTATAGCATTAAAAATTAAAAACTATAGCCTTTTACTTTTTAAATACATTTTATTGGGTTTTCTGAAAAACTAGACATAATATAAAGAAAGGTGGCACATTCACACTCCAAAGGAAATAAATCAACAGAAAAAACATATAAGAATAATTTCTGAGAAATGTGCAGCTTAATGAAGTACAAGAAATATAAAAGAATATAATTGATATTACATGATCTGTTATATAGACTTAAAAGGTTGAACTTGAAGGGCATGTCTTTTTTTCAACCTAACCTACTATGCTAATTAAAAAGAAAGTGAAATAACCTTAAGTTTATATAACTGTTTAAAAATAAACAATAAACATTTTTAAGAGCAACAGAATAATTTGTTTTCATTCCCACTTTAATTTATTGAGTACCATTTACATTTTAATACAGCAGAGAATTACTTACCAGTAAGTGAATTTTTTCATCTTTTTTCTTTTTTGAAAAAAATGGGTTCCAACTTTTCAATAATTCAACTGTCCTTGAAATGATGCTTTTCTAAAAAAAAATGTAACAAATATCAAGAAATGTAGTTGTAGAATACTAATATCTTGCTCTCACCTACATAGGATGGCAAGTGCAAGTAAAATTCTTTTTTTTTAATTTTTTTTTGCAAATATGAGTGTGAACCTCTAGGTTGAAGCTGATCAACAAGTCAAAATGTATAGCAATATGTAATATCATATCATATAATAATATCAAGTTGTGCATTTGCATAGGGGATCTTTTTTTTCATTTCTGTAAATGCTTAAGGGGCTGTTCACCTTCCAAACACTTTTCTTAGTTCAGTCAGTATGCGACAGTAAATCAGAATTAAAGACTTTGACTGTTAGGGGAACTCCACACAAACATAACTTAAGCTTTTTGAAAAGTAAACATAATTTCAAGCGACTTTGCAATATACATCAATTTAAAAATATGCAGACTTTTCATAATTTTTAATGGTTTGGTATAGTTCGCTAAGCCTAGCCCTACTCTCCTGCTGATCTGTCTGACTACTTTGCTGAGCTGGCTGACTACTGTTACTTTGTATCAGCAGCAATCTGTCCTCAGCCTGCATCCTCCAAACCCCACAATTCCCTGCAAACGTGATTTCAATAAGGAAAGTAACATCACAGTGCAATGCATTGTGGGTTATGTAGTTCCTGCATGCTGTCTGTAAGCTGTGGAGAAGTTGTTACAATTTGTAACATCAGTGTTTTAGTCCCTCCTTCCCTGCCAGGATTTCAAATGATGCAGAAAGAGAAGAACTGTTAAACAGCTGGCTTTGAGCATAGAAAATTACATTTATTCATACTTTTTGAAGAAACAGGTAACTGTGATGGTTATTTCAGGGGTTTCTGTGCCATGTGGGCCTCTTTATCAAATTTTGGTTTGGAAGCCGGAGTTCCCCTTTAATAATACAATTTTAATTGTCATCTTCTCTGGAGCAGTTCTGCTGCTCATTATGATCCCTAAGTTTCATTAAGTGCAGCTGTTACAAATGATACAATAGTTACTAACACTGCACAGATGCAGCTGAGAAATGTTGCAAATTGAAACAGTGCAACATTAAGTTGCATTTTAGCAGAACATCAAAAATAAAAAATAGAAAGCAATTTTTTTAAAAAAAGCTGATAAAAGTGAAGGGTAAACAACCCCTTTAATAGCATAATCAGTTACAGGTATGGGATCTATAGTGTGGTATGCTTATGACCTGGGTTTTTCCAGATAAAGTTTTTTTTTAGCCCAATGGGAGAACTACTTTGAGTTGATATGGCAAACCTGTTGCTCCAAAGAGTGACAGTGCTAAAAAGACATGTTTATGCACAACCACGAACAGACAGACCTCATGCGCTCCTTATGAAGTTTTTTTTTACACCACTGATTTTTTAAAATGTTTTTCAGAGGTTGTGGGGACATGGCAATTTGATTGACACATGTTGGAGCTCAAAGCTTCTAGATGATAGCATTTGAAAGGTCTTTAAATGAATCAGTCCTTAGCACTGATCTTTCCTTTTAAGCATTCCAATATGCTGAATTATTCATTAGCGATGCTTACCTTGACAGTAGCAAAACCTCTATTTCTATTTCGTCTGAGAGGGTCTCTATATTTGATTAACAATTTCTTATTGCTAAGGTGATATAAGATTCAGATGAACGCCAAGATAAAAGCTATAAAATGCTACAAAAGAATCTATTTATATAAATGGTATTACAGAATCTACAAAGACCCACATTTCGAAAGCACAGAAATGGCACACTATATATAAATGTATATGAAACCATTTCATACGTTACTTTGGGACATTCCATGAAATAGGCTATACAGAATTTTGTGTACAAAGCTGGAAATTCGTAAAAACGACTTCACACAGATACAGACCAAGGTGAAAGATTTCAACCACTGGTATTTGGTAACCAGCTAAATTATTCATACATCTTAATAAGATGCCTCAGCATTCTTGCTCAGTTGTGTGTTTTTCCAGCACACACACAAGTTTAGTCAGGTTTCTTTTTCAGCCACAGCAAGAAGTTCCAAAAAAGGAAAAACAAAAGCTCAGTGCAGGTATGTGTGGGTTACAGATTAATCTCCAAAATAAAGGTTAAATCCATGTTTCACAGCAAAACTTAAATGAAGACTTTAATTTAAGCAAGAGCATGGTTCCATTCACAGATATAAACATGAGTTTAGTATATTAGCATTATTAAAAGTTATATTTAATATGCTGGAAGAAAAAGCAGCATCTTTATATGTTGGCCTTATTTTAATCATTTTGTAAGATTCACAATTAGTCTTACACTTATTATCATCTGATGTAAATGTCATGTCAATAACCCCATTAGAAATATATTTACTGAGAAAAACATTGACATAATCAATACATATTTTCCCTGCTGTAAACATCATTACAGAATTATACAGCTATATTATGCTAAGCAAGAAAAGAGCAAGTAATGCCTTAAGAGTTGCCTACTAGAGTACTTTGTTCTTTGAACAAAATAACTGGTACAGGAAAAAAAGATCAAAGGGCATTCAGGAAGATAAAAAGGTTAAATGTATTTCAAAAGTGCACTTATAATTTATTCTTCAAGTTACCAGCAAACTTTCAATGTCATGTACTGCAGTGCAGAGAACAAAATATTCTGAGCACTTTTGCCATTTGCTGCTGTTACTATAATGCCTCACATTTTCTGATTCGTATTCTATACTATGCTCTGCCGTGGACAAAATGAGGAACATCAATAGAAAAAGCCTAAAATCTGTTGTGCTTGTATTATAACTATATTAAGTCATTCTAAAACAATGAAAAGCAAAAGGTGGAGTAGCTGTTATACCCGATCATCGTTGGATATTTCCTGCATAAGGCTGTCATTTCTGCAAACTTCAGCAGATGCTAATAGCTGGCGATGTTTTCTTCTGAAATTCCTACATATATGCCTTCTATCTGAGTGAGCAGAGCGGGAGGCAAAACTCACTGTATATATGAACAAATGCCATTGGGATAACTCACCTTTTCTGTGGTATGGACACGCAGTCCATGGCCATTCTCTGCCATACGTTCCTCTTCCTTTAACAGAGGACATATCTCAAAATCTGTCTGCCCCAAATCCTGCAGGTACTGGAAGAGTGGTGAATTCTGAAATACCACAAAAAGGGTAAAATATGTAAAATCGGTTGACGTGACTGAAAATATACCTAGCGGGAACATTATAACTAAAATAATTAGCACTGCTGTGAAAACAAAATGCCACAAGAAACCCATTCCCAATATAGCTGAACTAGAAAACAACAGCCTTAGAAAGCTGTAAACGTTATAGCCCAAAAACAATATGAGAGAAGAATGTATATGATACCTGTTATGCAGATCATTTGTCAGACTCACGTGTGGCCAAAATCTGCTCCTTTTGGAGTGCATTACCATTTTCTCAAACATTTTTTACTTCATTGAAGACATTTTTGCCTATAAAGCCAGAACTATAAGTACTGATCTGCACTGTGTTTATTGCTTAAAGGAAAACTATACCCCCCAAACAATGTAGGTCTCTATTAAAAGATACTGAGTAAAACAGCTCATGTGTAAAACCCTGCTTCATGTAAATGAACCATTTCATAATAATATACTTTTTTAGTAGTATGTGCCATTGGGTAATCATAAATAGAAAATTGCCATTTTAAAAAATAAGGGCCGCCCCCTGAGATCGTAAAATTCACTGTGTACACATACAAACCACATGTAAGGTCACATGAGCCAATTAACAGACAGAGTTCTGCCTTTTGCTTCCTCACTTCTTCCTGTTACAGTTAGAGTTGTAGTATTTCTGGTCAGGTGATCTCTGAGGCAGCACAGATAGAGTCACAAAATGGTGGTTCAAGGCAAGAGATGTAAAAGGGCAATATTTATGTAAATATATATTCCAGTTTGGTAAGATTCTTTAATATGTCATTCAATTTGATATAAACTATCTGTTGCTTAAGTATTCATTTTGGGGGTATAGTTTTCCTTTAATGTCACATATAATGGGTTTGCACACTCTGAATAATATACACACAGGAGGTGGTATAGAGTACATTTTTGTGAAAATGCACCTGAAATGGGCACGGGAGGACTTCCTATGTGAAAAAATGGCAAGAAAGGAGGTTCTTTTGAAAAACTCGAATCGATATAAAGTGGGGCAAACGAAAACTTCAATAGTCTCTTTTGTGGCCAGAAATGTGATCTTTTGGAGTTTTCGAGTGGATCCGAGGGAAAGCTTTTTCGTTTCAGTTTAACCTACTTGAAATTATTAATAAATATGGTAATAGTTATTTTTTTAACGCAGCCAAAAAATTGAGTTTTAAGGAGTTTCAATAAACTCTAAAAACCACATGATAATAAATCAGCCCCTAAAAGTGAATGAAAAATCTATGGATGCAAAAATAATTTGCACTGAAACACTTCCACTCCTGCATTATGTAAAGAAAGTAATATTAGAAACGTCTTCAAGCTGTAAGGCACACGCCTCTGAAATTACTCAAATTAGCATCACCTTAATAGTGTAAGGATTATTTTTTTTTTACATATATATATATATACCTCTTTTATCGAAAAGTTTTCAGATGCAGAATGTCACAGTGGTTATCTTTATACATTTTGGTGAATGAATACAACTAAACAGAACCAAATCAATAAAAGCAATGAAATGAGCACAGAGTACAACCTACCTACTTTGTGTCTTTCTTTCTAAGCATCATGGACAGTTTGTTATGATATTAGAAACTGTAGGAGCTATAAGTGTATATGGTACCTTATTTCTATTGTGGGTTATGAAAAATTGAAATGCGATATTTGGGAAATCCCCCAGTTTTGTTCCTCTAGATCTATCCATGGCCCACATATTTTTTCAAACTTATTAAGGCAGCCTCGTCTCATATATGTTAGTTTGTATAATGGTATTGCTCTATGGATGAGGATAGTGTAAGGATTTTCATAAATACATTTAGGGAGAAAACTACAAACCTTTCAGATATTTGCAAATAAATTATTGCACCAGCAAAGCAAAAATTGTGTCTTCTGATTCCTTGTAGCTGCTCTGATATTTTTCATATCACCCGGACACAGATAACTGCAGTGCCAGACTTAAAGCTCTCTGTTGTGAATTTTTTAAAAATGTCTAAGTCTTGTATGTAGTATAAAACTCCAGTACAGTTATGTAATACAACAAACAGTCAACAAACCAAACCAAGCATCACACTACATAATATTTTTAAATTGCAAAAATAACAAAATTATAATCCACAGCATTCAACATCTGCAAACAAATATAAACCTACAAACAAGGCCTGCGTGTTTAATATAACATCATCATAGAAGCAACTTTACTAAAGCAGCCAAGACATTCTGAACAGCCCAGAATATCACTCACTACAAAGGGCTTGTTCTAGTTTCTCTGGAATCAAAATATTTGAAGTGCTTTTTAACTGTTTAGGGAAATACAATGAGTGCTTTGTTGCTAAACCGTTGGATAAGGATAGACAAGTGTTCAAACATTGATGCAGGTGGCTACAGTGTCAATGACTCCTGACTATAACTATTAGCTACTGTTAGGCTGTCTGTCTATTACATTGTTACAGCTAACACTCCTAACAGTACTGACCTTGTAGAGACATCAGCTCTGTTTTGCTTGCTTGTTGCTGCCAATCCTGACCTTCAAACTAAATATAAACTATACAAGTCAACTGTTATCTAAGTTTGGAATTCTTTTTTGCATTCCTAGTAATGTACCTTGTTCTCAAGTGTAGATAACTTGGCATAGTAGAGGGGTACAAGAAATGTGACTTCTTACATCAAATTCCGCATACAGGTGCATGACATGGATTCTACGGAGAATGTCAATGAAACAATCATGCAGGGCCAACATCAGGGGGGAAAAGTGGCCCGGGCATCAAGGGGGGCCCGGCAGTGCTGCCGTTTTGGAAAGAGCCGGGTCCCCCTTGCGAGCGCCGAAGATCTGTGACCAGCCTGAACAGCCGAAAATACGGAAGTGCCGAAAAACCAAACAGCGAAGTGGCGAAAATAGCTGAAGTTCCGAATTGGCGAAAAGACCCGAAGTCACAAAAATAGACGAAGCCGAAGTCCCGAAGCGGCAAAAAGACCCGAAGTCATGAAAACAGCCGAAATTTAAGTCCTGAAGCAGCAAAAAGACCCAAAGTCACAAAAGGAGGGCGAAGTTGAAGTCCTGAAGCCACGAGTTCAATTCTACTGAACACCGATTTGTGGGGGTTTTTTTGGGTTTTTTTAATCCCCTGGCCACCAATGTATTATTTTAATATTCTATAGGCCCCTGCCACCAATGTTTTTTTTAAAAATATTTTTTGGGGCCCCAATTTTTTTTACTTGTAAGGGGGGCCCTGGCGCCAATGTTTTTTTAAAAATAATTTTTTGGGGTCCCAATTTTTTTTACTTGGCACCAGTGCTTTTTTTAAAAAAGAACTTTTATGGGGGGCCCTGCCGCCAATGTTTTTTTTTTAAACTTATAAGAGGGCCCTGACCATCAATAACTTTTTATATCTTGTGTGTATGGGGGGGGGTTACTTTTTTAGCGCTGATGTCTGTGTGGTCTTTTAACTGTGATGTGGAGTGGGCGGGGTCTGGGGCGGGGCTTGGACCCAGGGGGCCCCGAAATATTGTTGTACGGGGCCCCGTGATTTCTAATGGCGGCCATGCAATCATGTATCATGATCACTAATGGTACTTTGCTAATGTATATAGTAAAATAAATGACAGCTCTTTTCCAACTTGTAAGCACAATATTATTGAAAGTATATTAAAAGAAAGATCTGTATGTAAAAGGGCCCATCTATGGTACACTGATGTCTACTGAAAACAGTCGATATTTGGATCTTCACTGCGCTTCTTAAGACTGTGGTACTGATTATGCATATTAATGTTAAAACTTAGTACATTGCCTACTGTGTTTAACCATAGTTCCAATTAATCTGCCAGGACAACTGTATCAGTGTGTGCACGAAAAATAATAGTCAATCAAAAACCAAAAAGAATTGCAACAAGCTCCACAGACAGATTTCTCTAGCATGCGTTACTACCTGGACACACTTCAAGGCCTAAAATCTAAATGTGCACTATTGATACACCATTTTTAAAAAGTTAAATAAATATTTAACAATAGATGAGTTCAGATGAGGTGAGGCGTGTGTTTATGTTCCAGACCATAAGGCTATATGAATCATTAATGCAGTCTAACAGAGTTAGTACAATGGATAGTTTTTGTTTGCAAGCTGTGTTCTTTTGCATTACCTATCAATAAGAGAGGGTGTTTTTTGGGCCTCTACATGACTCAACAGGCTTCTAGCTCTGTCAGGAGAAGCCCTGTCAGAGATTGTTCACCTTAAAAATAATTTTTAGTATGATGTAAAGTGTGATAATCCGAGACAACTTGCAATTGGTTTTCATTTTTTATTATTTGTGGTTTTTGAGTTATTTGGCTTTTTATTCAGCAGCTCTCCAGTTTGCAATTTCAGCAATCTAGTTACTATGGTTCAAATTACCCTAGCAACCATGCATTGATATGAATAAGAGACTGGAATATGTATAGGTGAGGGCCTGAATAGATAGAGGAGTAATAAAAAGTAGCAATAACAATACAATTATAGGATTACAAAGCATTTCTTTTTAGATGGGGTCTGTGACCCCTATTTGAAAACTGGAAAGAGTCAGGAAAATAAATAAAAAAACTATATATATATATATATATATATATATATATATAGAAAGGTCATGGATTTCATCATGGATTGATACATACATCATGTTTAGAATCTGGGCAGAGATTAATTTTGGGCATCTAAAATCACCAAAAATTTAACTTTAAACTGCAAAAATTACAATATGCAATGTGCTATTTCACAGATAATAGTAATAATAAAGTACTTCTCTGCTGTAAGAATAAAGTCCGGTGTGTAGCGGTTTCACTAGTGTGAAGCCCAGCTGAACTATTATGCAACCTGACATTCATACATCATTTTAATATGGAGCATACAAGCACTGAATTTTTTGTGAATGCTATAAATTAGTGCTTAGATAGTATAGCTGAAATAAAAAGCATATATTTCATGAAATATTAAGGCGAACAGTCAGAGAATAGTAAGTAATGTAAGTTACCAAAAATCATGCAAAATGGATATTTGTGTTATATGTTCTACAAGAGAGTGTGTTTCCTGGAAATATCTAGTTATTATTTATAATGCTAGCTAGAAAATATCAAAATGGGTTCTGATGTTCTCCTTATCCCAAAGCAGCACTGACAGTGATTAAAATCTAACATGACATGACTTCTATTAAACTTACAAAAAATGCAGTCAAAGCAGCTGCGCTGACTGTTTTACTTTCATCGCATAGCTAGCCACATTGATTGGGCAGACGTTTATGCAGATCAACAGAAATTTGCTATCAGTCATGAACAGGGCAGAGATACAACATATTTGTTATTGTACACATTTTCCATAATTACAAGGCAGCTTATTCATCCATAGATGGAGGGGTTTAAGATAAAAGATATAATTGCAGTGGGCCCTGTTTAATCGATAATATTCAACATCAGTCAATCATCCTCCGGCACTATAGACACACTCTCCTAGTAAGAAGTCTAAATTGTAGAAGAATGTCTGCACTGTTGTGAGGCAAGGCGATAGCATTCAGTCACTGAATTAAAGTAGACATATAGGATAAATGACAAAACCCTAGTTTTGTAGGCAATTATAAGTAATATATGGTATATATATATCTATGGTATATTTAGATGTTCTCTGGTCCCTCTCCCAGTTTCAAATGAGGGGTGGGTGTGACTTAACGGTCCCTGCCAGTAGCACAGTAGGAGGGAGACAGCCAATCACAGCCCTGCAGGTCCTGCTAGCTGCTGATTGGTTCTTGTCCTACATTGCAGTGAGCAGAGAGCTGCCGGCTTCCCTGCACAGCCTGGGAATTCAGGGAGCAGGAAGTGGAAGAAAAGGGAGGGATGGGATTATAAGGGTTTTTGCAGAAATATTAAATCAGCCTGAAAAACTACTTTTTAAAGCACAATTCTTCTATATCTAAAGGAGTAAAATGCATTGGTACTTTATTATTTTTTTATGCAAAATGTCTCCTTTAAGTCCTGAATCTTCCCCAAACTTTTTTTTATTACTTTAGTATTACACATTTCCAAATATGTTTTAAATTCTTACTCCCTATATCCGCATATAGAGAACAATAGATATGTTAAGGAATATTGTACAATGAATCAGCAGCAGGGAACAGGGCCGGGGTGTAACTATAGAGGAAGCAGACCCTGCAGTTGCAGGAGGGCCCAGGAGATATAGGGGCCCCATGAGGTCCACATTTCTATACAGTTTCAATAAATATTGGTAAAACAAGTCAACCTCTAAAAATTTTGGGGGCCTGAAAAAAAACTTGCTGTGGGGCTCAGTAATATGTAGTTACTCCACTGGAACAGGGAATTATATTTGAAACAACTGACTTGCCAGATATTGCCTATCTTTATTTCTCTTTTGGAGGAAATCAACTGGACCCATATCATTAGGATGATGATAATCGGTCTCAGACATTATTTCATTTTTACCATTCATAGGGATGATGAATTGGGAATAGTAAACCCAGGGCTGGATCATCGCCCTAATGACATGGGGTTCAATGACATCCCTGTTGTCTTAGTGCACATGAAGCAATAAATAAGGTATGTTGTTTTCTGGATAATAGGAATAGTTCATGGTAAGGAAAGCCTGCAATACCCTAGCACCTGTCATACATGCAGCCTCAGGAGAGAGCGATACATTAGTATATATAAGAACACAGTGCAGCCACTGTCATTCATTTCCAGCTGGCAGACCTGGAGGCGTCATTATACAATGTCCGGGAACACACACATCTAAACAGAACGAAGTACGGAAACTATTTTAGGACATCCTCAGCCAAACGCAGTTACTGCAAGGAAGCCATAGTCACCCACCTCAAATACCACTTCTTCATCATCAAACTCCGCAGTCATTGCTGTCCGCCATGCCACCCCGAGCAGCACTCTGGGAAACGGAGTATTGTTGGAGGAAGTCACTGAGCGTACCAGAGAGAGAGCAAGGAAGGCAGGAAACTACAATTCCCAGAAATCATCTCGGTTTCTTAGACGCGACAGTGTAGGAAATGAGGATGCCCAAGTAAGGAGGCAATCAACGTGACTGACACACTGGATGTAATCTACAAAAGTGTCGGGGTGTTTAGTGTAGACAGTGTATAGTTGTTACTGGGTGCTTATGGGAGGAATGGGGTGCAATTATTGTGAACACGTCATTTTGGTTCCAATTGTTCATAGATGGGTACAATTTTGTAACACGGAATATTTTACACTTTAGAAATTATATATAAATGATGAAGTATTTTATACTTATGTTTTACCTTTTTTAGCAGCCGTAAAGTAACATGAATGGATTTGTGTTGTTTATTTTTACATTACTAATTACAGTGGTAATTTGGTTTATACAATCCTATGTTGGGATGCCAGTGTTTATTTATTTGTTCCAAGGTTGGGATGCCAATATATAATAAATAACATGCCCCCTCTTGTATTATAAGTTACTGAGGAGTTTCATGACCATATAATTTAATTTATACAGGTCTTGGAACTCTGAGGTAACTTCTAATATCCTCATATTTTGCAACTGGGATCACTTTATTATATTACACACGTTTCAGTGAATCATGTGACAGAAATGACATCAGAACTCACCGTTTATAACTGATGACATCAGAACTCACCGTTTATAAGGATATCAAATATATATATTCCAAGGGAGGTTACGCCTTTGCCAGCATGACAGAGGGTCTTACCAGTTTTAAGGCATGCCAATATCCACCTCTTCCTAAAAAAAGCAAAAAATCAGCAACCTTTACTTGTCATTTGATACCAAAAGGAATCGGGTCAGCTATTCTACAATTAGTTCTTAAGCTTAAAGGGGTTGTTCAACTTCCAAACACTTTTTCATTTGAGTTGTTTTCAGATTGTTCACCAGAAATAAAGACTTTTTACTTTAATCCAATTTTTATTTTATACCAGTTTTTCCAAAATCTAAGTTTAAAGGGGTGGTTTACCTTTAAGTAAACTTTCAGTATAGAATGGCAAATTCTAAGCAACTTTTCAATTGGTCTTCTTCATTAATTTTTTATAGTTTTTTTAAATTTTGCGCCTTCTTCTTCTGACTGTTTCCAGCTTTCAAATGGGGGTCATTGACCCCATCTAAACAAATGCTCTGTAAGGCTACAAATGTATTGTTATACATTTACAATAGTGAGAAACGCGTCAGGAGGGAGTGGCTGAACATAAGGTAGGCAGACTGGGGGGAGACACTGCATTGTGGTGTGTTATGTTAAAATGCCATGAATTGCACAAATAAATGTTTTAAGCGATATACTGTGCATGCCTTATAATTTAGTTCGGATTCGCTCCCGTTTGCAGCTGTCGCCTACCCCTGTCCCTAGCCCCTTTGTCCCTCCCCCCCTCTCTCCATCCCCTGCCCTTATGTTTCCCCTTTAGTTGCCCTCCCTGATATGGCGCACGCGCGGGGGGGACTAGCCATCTGGGTTACCTAGGGCCCCGGTCGGCTTGGCCCGGCCCTGCATCTCAGTTCCTTTTGCCTGGTCATATGCTTTCAGAAAGAGCCAGTGTTGCACTTTGGAACTGCTTTCTGGCAGGCTGTTGTTTCTCCTACTCAATGTAACTGAAGGAGTCAGAGTGGGACATAGATTTTTACTATTGAGAACTGTTCTTATATCTAGCAGAGAGATATCTTGTGTCAGGGAGCTGCTATCCCATTGTTCTGTTGTTAGGCTACTAGGGGAAAGGGAGGGGGTGCTATCACTCCAACTTGCAATCAGGGGTGATCCTGGCCCCTCCGTCACCTGAGGTAGCTTATAGTAGCTGCGACCCCCATCCCCCGTGTGCTCATCTTTTTGCGCCTGAAGGGGTCGAGGTAGGGTTGCCACCTGGTCGGTATTTTACCGGCCTGGCCGGTAAAAATGATGGTTAATCACAATTTTATTAATAGGGAAAAAAGATAAATATATAGGAAGGCCAGTATTTTTTTCCACAAAAAGTGGCAACCCTAGGTCGAGGGGGCCACGAAGAAGATGGAGGGGTCCAGGGATGCCAGGACCTAGCACAGAGAACATAATTGTGCTTTCTGCTTTTGAAACCCAGAAATTCAGCTCTTAAAGTTACCAGGAGCGGCATTTTTGCCGCCCCTGGTAACTAGACTAGTGGGGCACTGCTACCTGAGGCGAGTTTCTCAACTCACCTCAATAGCGCAGTCCCCTTGCTTGCAGTACAGTGGTAAAGAGTGACTGAAGTTTATCAGAGCACGTCACATGACTGGGGGCTCCTGGGAAACTGAAAGTATGTCTAGGCCCTTGTCAGATTTCGAAATTAAATATAAAAAAAAATCAGTTTGCTCTTTTGAAAAATGAATTTCAGTGCAGAATTATGCTGGAGCAGCATTATTAACTGATGCTTTTTGAAAAAAAACTTGTTTTCCCATGACAGTATCCCTTTAAGGTAGGGAATAGCACCTGTCAAACAGTACCCATTGGTTTATTTATTTACCACTGTACTGTGTATCAGAATGCATATTTCATTCATGTAATGACTCTTTGAACTTCTATCCAGTTGCCTGAGGTAACTTGAGTGTGAGAAAATTAAACGTGCAGGACTGAGCACTGTTTATACATCTTGCCCTAACTTGTCTCTCCCCCCCCCCCCATTTATGAGAGTAGTGCAGCACAGTTCCTCTGATCAGCACAGCCAGTAACACAGACACCAGGGAAAGAACATACTTTCTTATTCTACTATGTAGTCTATTATTTAGGCTTTCTCCTGAGTTATTAATATTTAGGTTTTCTCCTCACTAGGTAAAACCCAAATATATAATCCTGTGAGCGCATGACGTCCCAAACCTTTGTTTCTGGGTAATATCTCAGAGGAAAAGACACACCCAGCACACTCCCCCTCGATCCCCAGACCTGGAGACCTGGGAAAGCCGATTCCCTGCTCGTGAGGAGGCAACTCCATATATCCGTCCGCTGGGACAGTGTCTTGAGTTCGGACAAGGGAAGCCTACATCTCTTGTGGCAGCGCACTGTTACCGTCCCGCTGCTGGTGCCGGAGGATGCTCTTTTTTCTACGACAAATCCGCACTGGGACTTTACATTGACTGGGAAATCCCGTAATGGATTAAAAGCAAGCCTGGCTCGCCCACCATGAGTGCTGGTAAGGACAATCTCAAGGGAAAGTTGCTTGCTAAGTTTATATAGATCCGGAATTTGCATTACCTGGTGCTGGGCATGAGCCCCTTGGAGGGGGGGGGGGGTCATACCAGTGGATTTAGGTTTTTGCCAGGGAAAACTTGCAGCGTTTACTTCATATTTAGAAGGGAAAGGGAACGGGATAGTTCGTGGTATCTTAACTGCAGAATTTTGAGCAAGCGTAGGAAAGAATATCCACTGAACTGCGACAAGTTGCAGGAAACCTCCCCCCTTCTTTAGCCCAAGTGGTTGCGGTGCCTTTCTAATGGCAGCTACCATTTGTTACCAAAACCACTTGCATGATGCACATTGTATGTGCTAGTTATGGTGCCAGTTTCTCCACAGGATCATTCTGTGTTTCTCATATGGAACAATGTACTTCCCTCATGAAACTGCTGTCTCCTGGCAAGGGGAGAAAAACAAGGGGATGTCACTGAATGAGGCAGTAGAACTAGAATATAATTTGCTCTTCTAACAAGAGCAAGTTCTACTATTAAATCTAGGTAGGCTGAATGTATATAGACAACGTCACTTTTTGGGGGGTGCGTTACTCTTCATACTGCCCACGTCCTTATTGCTATGGTCAGTATAATAGGGCAGTACAACCTTTGTGGGTTTATGATTTAACTGGAAGCTCACCGGTAGTGATTGAACTAGTCTACGCACAACATTTGGCGGCCACATATGAGACAGCCCTGACAGACTCTGTAAAAGTCTCTTTGTGGAGCTGCTTCATTAAAATGCCTTACAATTACAGGGCAGTTTGTCCTGTTTGCATTGGCTTTGCTGGTTCCTCTTCACCAACTTCACCAATTTTCATGTGCATTCTACTGGTGATGTCCCAAAATGTGGGGGGATTTATTATGTATATTTTGTATGGGTTTATGGAAATCAAGTTCTTTGCCTACATCATACGTGTCTCTTTACAGCAAACCCACAAAGAATAAAGCTTGTTATACTCAAGAAGAAACAGTATGCCTTTGGTAAACACAGTTGTTGAATTCTCCCTAGTCCATTGTGTTGGAGGCCTTCTTTGATAGATGTGATCACAGGTACAGGATGGTATTAAATGTAGGGGCGTAACTATAGAGGAAGCATACCATATGGATGCAGGGGGGGCACAGGAGCTAAAGTTATATCTAGTATAGGTAAAGCTAAAGTTAGTTAACCTTTAAAATTTTGGGGGCCTGAAAAATAATTGCTGTGGGGCCCAGTAATATCTAGTTATGCCACTGGTTAAAGGTACAGTAACATAGAAAATTAAAGTAATACAAATATAATGCATTTTGGCCCTGCACTGGTAAAACAGCTGTGTTTGCTTCAAAAACACTACTATTGTTTATATGAATAAAATTCTGTGTAGCAATGGGGGCAACCATTCAAAGCAGAAAAGGCTCAAGTTGCACAGCAGATAGCAGATACGCTTTATAGAACACAATTGTGTCATCTGTTATCCACTATTCAACCTGTGCCATATAGCCTTTTTTCAGTTTCCGCCATTGCTACATAGCAGCTTGTTTATATGAACTATAGCAGTGTTTCTGAAGCAAACACATCAGTTTTACCAGTGCAGGGCAACAGTACATAATATTTTCATTAGTTTAAAACACTTTCATCTTTTGATGTTACTGTTCCTTTAAAGGGATAAAAAAAAGCAGGGGATTTGTGTGAGTGGAATCTAGTGATCTGGGTTTGGATGTGGTTGCAACAATTCTTGGTTTCAAATGAACACAACTCAAATACTGCCCGTGAGACTTTTTTTTTCCCCTTGAACATGAACTGCTGCACACTTAGAGGATGTTTATTTTATCTATTCCAGACAGTAGTTTTAGCTGCAACACCAGTCGTTTCCTCATGTTCATTTACAGTAAATATAAACTGAATGTACATCAACAAGCAGATGGCTGACATTACAGAACAAGTGATGTAAAACAGGCCTGGAGACATACAGCTAAGTAACCATTCATCTGTAGTGCAACACAGTTTCATTCGAAGAGTAGCATTATGCTCATGGCAATGTCAACAACCTTTAATACTTAGTGGCAACATTAAAACCAATATTTAACAAACTCATGGCTACCTTTTATAGAAAATGTATCTTAATTCAGATCAGGTCTGGGCAGTTGCTGAGCTATATTTGTAAACTGTGCAGGGAAGTTGTTCTGCCTTTCCAAGATTTTAATCTTATCTGAAGCACTCAATAAGGGATGCAAGGATGTAAATAATCAATTTCAGGTAGGATCTGGATGTCAGCTGAATGGACTGTTATAAAGCTAGTATAGTAGCCATACAAGAATAACAGAACTGTTGCTTAGTGGCTGAACCTGAACACAAACCAGACTGATCAGCATGAACAAATGGATCGTGTTAAAGGGGCCTTTAAATTGTTCCAATCTTTTTGGCTTTTTGCAACAGCAGAAACATTATTTTTAATCATGTGTGGTGCTTTGGTGGATTTGATTTCTACCAAGCCTGATCCTGAACCTCACTCGGAATAAAAAATGCAATTTCCTTGTTCATGTGATGTAAAGTCACATCATTTTAAGGATTCGGTTCAGCCAAGCACTGAAGAAAGCCAAATATCTAGGCCGACGGCAAAAACGACAATCAACTTCCTTTCTCACCGAGATCACTGTGTACTGGCATCAGCTTTTCTGTATCAAAAATTGTACCGTCTCACCAGACATCTGTCTATATCGATGCTGTGTATGCGTCATTACGACCCTGTCATTATGTCACAAGACAACATTACAGCGGCAAAAGCTTGCTATAGCTCTGCTGCCATTTTGGAAACCGCATGCAGCTATCAGCCAATGTGCTTATGATCTTGCAGGTTCCATTTAATTTAGGGATGCACCGAATCCACATTTTTGGATTCTGCCGAACCCCCGAATCCTTTGTGAAAGATTCGGCCGAATACCGAATCATATGCAAATTAGGGGTGGGAAGGGGAAACGATTGTTTACTTCCTTGTTTTCTGACAAAACGTCACGCAATTTTGGTTCCGCCGGGCAGAGGGATTCTGCCGAATCCGAATCCTGCTGAAAAAGGGCCGAATCTCGAACCGAATGCATCCCTAATTTAATTCAATGGGTAACAGATGTGGTGTGTGTGTATATGTATGTATGTGTGTATATATATATATATATATATATATATATATATATATATATATATATATATATATATATATATATATATATATATAGCAGAAACAGAGCAGAAGCCTGAGATCACTGACGGAATTACACCATCATACGCCAAATGAGACCAGGATATGCGTTTTCAAGCTTAGGCAATGGCGCAGTTGGTTTAGCATATTTACGCGGCGGTCAACCTTTTTAAAAACCGCGCCTTGACATAAAAATGCATGTGTGCCTATGCCTTTATAGAGTGTTCTATTCTTAGAGTCTTATGTTGGTCTTTATTTTTTGTAGTTATTTTAACCATTTAATTTTCTCTTCTGCCTTTTTCCAACATTCAAATGGGGGTTTAGTGATCCTATTTGTCATTGAGTGAGGCTACAATTGTATTTATTATTTTTATTACTTATCTTTCTATTCATTATCTTTTTCAAACCACTGCTTTGTTGTTAGGGTAAATTGGACCCTAGCAATGAGAGAGCCGTTAAAATTCCAAACTGGAGAGCTGCTAAATGAAAAGCCTTTTAATTAAAAAAAACATGCAAAATACACATTTTCTCAGAATATCACTGTCTACATCATACTACAACTAAATATAAAGGGTATCTAGCATTCTGGTTTTGTGTAAATATTTTTTATTTCAGCATTTTGATACACTCTGAATTTGGCATCCGTTTTGTATATATTTTATGCATGTTTATTGCATATGGGTCCTTGCTTGGGTCCTTGCACCTTGAGATACCTGAACTTTTCAAAAGCCAGACAGGCTGTGAGCCATCTTGCACTGAAAGCAGCCTCCCGAAGCTGGAATGTGCAGAGTGCCAGCAGAGATTTGAGAGTTTCCTTCAGGGGAAACTGTAAATGCACAGCAAAACTAATGATAAACAGTTTTATCAACTATTTGCAAATGTCTTGGACATAAGCAAGCAATGTCATCAATGAACCATTGATAACATCATGTAGTTCAGAAGTAACTGAATTATGAGCCCTGGGAAAAAGTCTCATTTTATATTGGTAAATGCATCTGTGTATGGTCAGTGTGAAAATATTTTGGATATAGATTATTGGGAGCTTTTTATTTTGTTTTCAGTTGGATAGTTTCTGTCAATCTCAAGAGGAAACAAAATATAATTTCTCAAATGAATACATAATGACAACAAATCATATAGTAGGGATGCACTAAATCGTCCAAATCCAAGTGCATTGCGGAACCAAATCCTTAAATTCACGTGACTTTTTGTTACACAAACAAGGAAGAACCTGTGCATGCTGTTCTCTTTGATCCTTCCTAGTCCTAATTTACATATGCAAATTAGGGTTCATATTCAGTTCAATATTTGCCCACAAAGGATTTAGGATTTGGCCAAATCCCAAAAAAGTGGATTCGGTGAATCCCTATCATATAGGAATCTGTATTTTTTGCAGTCAAATTCCAGTATGCCTAAATTCACCAATCTTGATTGATAATTCTTTCAGCCTGGTAGTCTCTTAATTGTCCTCATTCACCATATTATCAGACTAGTTTTAACCAGAGGTGCTAAATATACAAACAGTTATATAAAAATATTGAAGTCCACCTGTTTATTGTAAGAGTAGACATTACAGGGCATGGCCTAGCAATACTATACAGTTTATTTGACTTAAATTCCATTTTTATCAGTCATTGTTTTTGATACATAACTTTCTTTGCCACTTCTGTGAATCCTTCAGCACAAATTTTTATCACTTTCTATCTTGAAAATCATTAACTGAAGCCCCAGTTATGCTTTTCCAGTGTCTATGGCTGAAAGGCATTTTTTCAGTGAATTTCTCACAAAAACTAAAGCATAAACTAACTTTCTCCTTGAGCTTGCATGAAAATAAACTAATTTGCAACAAACTACCTTTTCTGTCACATATGTGGTACATTTATCAGAGTGTGAAATTAGAACTCGCCACAGAGAAAAAAACACTTATTCATTAATAACTCAGGTTTTTGAAGTGTATTTATCAAATGGTGAACTCTAACCTTAACACACTAATACACATGCTTCTAAAAACCCCAAAGTAATGAATGGAAAGTGGGTTTTTCTGTGAGCTTTAATTTCACACTTTGAAAAATATGATCCTTAATGAACACCATTAATAAATTATGGGGAAGGCTAATTTATTAAAACAAAGATTTTTTTTCTTTCTTATTTATTTTTTAAATGTAAAATGCATGGCATAACAATTGGCAATTGTTTTTATATACTTAAACTGTAATTAAACATTAATAAAACATAAAGTTAAAAAAATGAGGCTGAAACTAAGAAGGTAGATATGAAGGCAATCCAGGGGAGTAATTTCCTGTGTTGCAGTGTTTGCAATGGGAAAGGGAGACCCTCCTGTTAGTCATAGCTTTCTTGCTCTCATCAACTACCGCCTGTGTAAACTATATACTGTCTTGTTTGTTGTAAACTGTCCCTTAAAGTGTAGTAAAACAGCATGGGCAGCCTGGGCCTTCAAGTCAATGAACCTTAGGGACATAAGCTAATGTGACCTATGTCCCCAGGGTACTCTAGTTCCCGGAATTTTGTTTGAAGATAATTTACCGAAGTTTGATTTATCTGTACAGGATAACATGCATTGGAGAAAACTTCTTATACATTTCAAATTTGGTAATTTGGATTAAATATAGTGGATAGAACAATAGCCTGTTCGTTGAATTGGTTAAAAAATGTATAGAAGCTGCAAAAAATTTAACTTGGATCCTTGAGTGTATAACTGTTTATAATGTAAAACACTGTGTAAAATGTATTTTTATAAAAAATACTTAAAGGGATACTATCATAGGAAATTTTTTTTTTTTTCAAAACACATCAGTTAATTTTGAAATCTGACATGGGGCTAGACATATTGACAGTTTCCCAGCTGCCTCTAGTCATGTGACTTGTGCTCTGATAAACTCCAGTCACTCTTTAGTGCTGTACTGCAAGGTGCATTGATATCACCCCCCCCCAGCAGCCTAACAACAGAACAATGGGAAGGTAACTGGGTAGCAACTGCCTAACACAAGATAACAGCTGCCTGGTAGATATAAGAACAGCACTCAATAGTAAAATCCAAGTCCCACTGCAACACAATAGCCTGCCAGAAAGCAGTTCCATCCTAAAGTGCTGGCTCTTTTGGAAAGCACATGACCAGGCAAAATGACCTGAGATGGCTGCCTACACACCAATATTACAACTAAAAAAATACACTTGCTGGTTCAGGAATGAAATTTTTTATTGTAGAGTGAATTATTTGCAGTGTAAATAGTGTAATTTAGAAATAAAAACTACCGATCATAAAAATCATGACAGAATCCCTAACTCATCAAAATATGTGTATTTTAATAAATCCTGCATCATTAATGCCTCCTCTAAAATGTAAGCATAAAATGTATCACCATGAAGTGTTACAACTTGTACAAAGGTATAAGGATCAATGCCATTATTAGGCCAGAGAATTTCTTAGTGACATTTAGTGATGAGCGAATTTATTCACCAGACGCGAATTTGCGGTGAACGCTTTACTCACAGAGCGTCAATGGCGGAGCTCGTCCGGACCGACATGCCTTCCTGCTAGGTCGCAGCTCTCGCGTTAAGTCGGTCACTCCACACCGGCTAATGCTTCCAATCCAAACACCACAAGTCGCTGTCTAGCGCTGACCAAAAATTCAGGAATCCAGTACTGTTATCATAAAATATCGGCTTTTATTCTCACATTAAAAGGAGTAACAGTGGAGGGTGTGCAATTCTAACGCGTTTCATGCCCCATAGCTGGGCACTTCATCAGAGTGATTGTGTGCACTTGTGTGAACGCTTAAATAACCACGTGTGAGCATGTGATCAAAGTAAAGGCAAATTGATACATCAATGTGATACATATAATAAAAACAATTTCTTATCACATATACTAAAATTTAACATATTTATATATTGCAAGCATGTATAATTATGTCATATAACCATATAGGTGAATTTATATATAAATAAAATACATACTATATCATATGTCAATTTTTTGTGATTAAAAAAGTTTACTTTTAAAAAAGGGTGATAAAAGGTGTCAGTATTTATTGGAAACATTTAATTTCTGTATCAAAAATCAACCTATCGTGATCAAGAATGATAAATATATGTGTATGTCCATGTGATTCAATAAAGATAAAAAAACTCTATAAATACATATATATTAATAACATCATAATCATGTCCATATCAAGTATCCATTTTTATGCAAGCACGTGTGATTTTTATTCTTGTTATTCTATAATTTTACAGGGTATATTCCCATAAGTGCATGTATGCCTACATGTGAATCTTATGGTATCAATTAATGAAACAGAGGTTGTAAAAATTAATGGGGGTTTCTTTTTTACGAAGACTATTAATTAATCAATCATTTATTAATTAATTTATTTGTTGTCCTATTTCCGCACCAGTATAAATGATGGATCCCTTTACATGGCGGATCAATATATTAAGGCACATAAATAAATAAATAAATATATAAACCAATAAATACATATTACTTCATTGCAGATTCTGATACTCCAATAGCACTAAATTGGTACTCTACCCTAGAAAATATTTAATATCGCAATCTCTATTCAGCCCTTTAGGCACAACAGTATCCATTACGGTCATCCACTCAACCTCTTTCCTGGATAACAAAGTATCTATATCGCCTTTTCTCTTTCCCAATCTTACAGTCTCTATTACCTGAAAGGAAACAAAGTTGTCATTAGCTCCATGTTCATGAATTACATGCTCTGCCACGGCTGAGGAGACATCTGCTCTATTAATGCATGCTACGTGTTCTAAAACCCTGTCTTTCAGCATTCTCTTAGTCTTGCCTACATATTGCTTGCCGCAGCGACAGGTTGATAGATATATCACAGCCTCCGTTCGGCAATTAGCATATGTCCTACATTTATAAGTTCTCATTGTTGTTGTGCTTTGTATACTCTTAGATACTTTTATAAATCTGCAACATTTGCAGATGTTTGCACCACATTTATATGTTCCAGTGGTTGCCAGCCAATTCTTACCACCCCTCTTTTCTGGTAACATACTAGGAGACACTTTGTCTCTAAGGCTATTGGCCCGTCTGTAGACAAACTGTGGCCTTTTTAAATCCAATTGTGCCAGAATAGGATCAGATCTCAATATGGCCCAGTGTTTCATAATTATATTCTGTATTTTCCTTGCCTCCATGTTATATGTAGTAATGAACCTCATCTTATTTGTTTCCGGTCCCCTGTTGTTCCTGTTTCGTCCATGTTTCACGGTGCTAAGTAATTTTGATCTATCGCTGAGCACTGCTTTCTCATAGGCCTGTTTCACGCACGTTGTGCTAAAACCTCTGGCTATCAACCTATCCCATAATTCCATGGACCGCTCTTGAAAGGAATCCCATGTGGAGCAGTTACGTCGAAGGCGTATAAATTGGCCCACTGGGATGCCCTCCAACAGAGGTCCAGGATGACTGCTCTCCCTTCGCAGGATGGAATTTCTGCTAATAGGTTTCCTGTATATGTCAGTATGTATCTGAGTCTCACTTGACATAAATTGTATATCCAGATACTCAATGGTATTCGCATCACATTTATATGTAAATCATATCATTGTTGTTGCAGTGATCCACAAATTGTTTTAGTTGTGACTCTGTCCCCTCCCAGATCAATATCAAATCGTCGATGAAGCGATAGTACCCTTTAACTTTGTCACTAAATGCAGATGGTTCTCCAAAGATATGATATCTCTCGAACCACCCCATAAATAAATTTGCATATGAGGGCGCAAACCGCGCCCCCATCGCTGTACCACACCGCTGTAAGTAATACTGGCCATTAAACATAAAGTAGTTATGGGTTAATAGATATTCTACTGCTTCTACTATGAATTGGTTTTGTTCTCTAGTATACAGGTCTTTCTCAGCTAACCAATGTTGTAATGCAAATATACCATCGCTATGTTTAATGGAGGAATACAAGGCTGTGACGTCCATTGTCACCCACATGTAACCCTGCTTCCACTGTACATTAGTAAGCTTATTTATGGCATCCCCACTATCTCTTAAAAAGGAGGGCAATTGTGTTACGATAGGCTGTATCAACTTATCAATGTACTCACTTAGTCTCTCATTCAAGGAGCCTATCCCTGCAACTATAGGACGTCCCTTGGGCTGTTCACTATTCTTATGTACCTTAGGGAAGGTATGGAATACAGGGATCTTAGGACACTCACACCATATATATTCACACTCATTGTTATTAAGGATACCCTCTGATTTACCATAACTTATTAACCTTCTAAGTTTTTCTTGAAAACAGGGTGTGGGATCCCTTTCTAATTTTGTATAGTTGGTTGAGTCCCCTAATTGTTCCATTATATCCTGTTCATAGTAGTCCCTGTCCAATACAACTATGGACCCACCTTTGTCGGAATTTCTCACTACTATGTCCTGATTTCGTTTCAGAGATTCTATTGCTTGGTATTCGTTCTTTGTTAAATTAAATCGTTCCTTATGTTGTCTCAAAATTCTATTTTTATAATTTTCCTCATCCAATGTTTTTAAATCACGTATTACCAAGTCATAGAATCTCTCGATAAATGGACCCCTGTGTTGTGCTGGGTTAAAATTCGATCTCACTTTCAGATCCATATGAATTATGGCCTTTTCTATATCCCCTTCTATTACACCCGGGGTACGGTCTTCAATATTCTCCCCACTTATACAGTCTATAGCTTCCAATACATCCTGTGTCAAGAAATCAGTCTCCTGTACTTCATTTTGTATAGTATTCTTAGGGTAAAAGAATCTCTTCAGTGCTAGAACCCTCATAAATCTATTAACATCAATAATTGTATCTGTAAGAGAAAAATGTGATGAGGGGCAAAAAGTGAGTCCCTTATTCAGTAAGGTTCTTTCACTCTCTGTCAGAGTATATTTAGATATATTAATTACCAAGTCTTCAGTCTCTCGCCCTATCGTGGCTAGTTGTTCCTCGGATTTCTCTTGTTTTTCCCTTTCTTCGATCTGGTGTCTTTTCTTTCGGTTCCTTGTTCCTCCTCTTGTGCCTCTCTTTCTTCTCTTGTTCTTCTTTCTTTTTGGCGTCCCTCTCCATTCCGTTGTCCTCGTCCTGGCTCGTCTCCAGCTCGCTCCCGGATGTCACTAAAAAAGAAACGCTAGGGGACATACAATCAGATTCCACACTTGAGGTATAAGTTACTGCATTAGAGGATTTACGTTTTCTCTCAGATTTCAATGCAGGTTTTAGTCGTTCCCATCTGCCTCTCTGTGTGTTCAGTTTCATTCCCCATGAGAAGACCATATCTTGATCATAGTCTGCCTTATCCCGTAGGAATTTCTTTTGTTTAGTGTCCATGATCTTTTTTTCCATCTCATCCAGATCTTTTTTTATTACGTGTCTCTATCTTCATATACTCCGGATCCTCTTTATATGCATTCAAGGCTTTTTTAATTAGAACTATCTCGGCACCCACTCTCTCCTGCTCCGTCTGATATTTACTTATCAAGATTTGCATAAGTTTAAACGAGCATTCACTCAATGTATGGTACCACTGTTCCATAAAGACACTATCTTGTAACTCAAAAGCCGGGAACTTTTTTATCCGCAGCCCTCTAGGTACTCTCTTGACCTTTATATAGTTATCCAAAGTGGTAATTTCCCACCACAGCCTTAGTTCTCTCATTGTAGCCTTATGCAGTTTCTTAAACTGTGCATGCATATCGGTGGTAGTTTCTATACTATCAGGGGTTAATCCCTCCCCTTATTTGCGGTGAATTTGCGTGATTCGCCACCAGTGAATAAATTCGTGAAACGCCTGTGAAAATTCGCCCGAAAAAATTCGGCGGCGGCAAAAAATTTTTTTCGCCGCGTCAAAAAACACAGGCACCAGCGTCAAACAGGCGCTGGTGTCAAAAACGAGACGCCGGCGCCATTTTGCGAATTTCGCAAATTTTCCAGCGAAGCGAAACAGCGCAAATTCGCCCATCACTAGTGACATTTGATGTAGTATCCTTTGTAGGTGATTTCCTGTTACTTGTGTAATAGAGACAATTACAGAGGAAGCAGAGTGGCCAAGGAGTTTAGAAGGCCCAGTGATGTTTGTCCTGTTTGGCAGAGATGAAAGTTGCTTGAAAAAGTTAATGACGAGTACCAGTTGGCACAGAGCATCCATTTCATTTAAGATTAGGGCAATATAAATCCCAAATGAATTATAATAAATAAATAGATTTTACTCAGGAGACTCCTCTGCTGCATAGCAATTCCATACATATACTGTACCAATCTTTCAGGTGATAAACTATTTAATGGAGAAGTAGCAGTATAGTGTTGGAAGGCAATTATTTTGAGCATTGATTGTCTGGTAATATTGGGAATAAAATAACAGGATAGTCGTTGTTCCATGTTGGTCCATCATTTCATGAGCTTTGTCTCGATTTAGATACTTTCATATAATTCTTCAAATTATATGAAGAGGAAAGGAAGGTGACATAGACACATGGGGGAGAAAGAAAAGACAAGAAAGTATTGAGAAATATATAACAGTACAGAAAAGAGGATGAAATGACAAAAACTGGGGAAGGGAAAAGTTGTATGGAGAGAAGATAAAATATTTTGGTAAGGGAGCCCCATGGACTAAGATTTTGGACAGGCACATAGCATACTAATTCAATACTGCGCCTTGTTTACAAAGTACTTATAGAAACATGATGTGAAAACTGTTTATTCTCTAGCAGAACAT
The DNA here is from genome assembly GCA_038501925.1 of Xenopus petersii. Lineage (NCBI taxonomy): Eukaryota > Metazoa > Chordata > Amphibia > Anura > Pipidae > Xenopus > Xenopus petersii. Next base: position 42,603,127 of record CM076677.1, read on the forward strand.
AATGCCTTTAGTCTGACTGTGTGCTTGCTCAGAATGTAAAGTTTAGCTTCTTGAATGGTAGACGAGTTTACAAAGTAAATGTCTGCATACAACTAGCCAGACAGTCCGTTACCTAGAGACCTGATAAAGTGTAAAACTATACAGTACTGTAATTCACATCTTGCATGTTGCACAAAAATATTGTAGGGGAGCAGAGGTAGGGCTGATACATGACTGATGTTTTACCAGACATATTGGAAAAGCGTGGTACTTGATAACAGTATAATTAGTAGGAAAGAAATAAAAAGTCCTGTATTTTCTCTACAACTCTAGGCATAGCGGATAGTTAGGCTGTGCTCATTTGTTATTTTTAGTGTCTTTGAAACAGAAAAATATAATTGGGTAAGAGCAATGACAAGGTTTAAATATGCATCATTATCCCATGGATTACATGTGCTGCATTAAATATCTTTCTTTATTTCTACTGTGAAAACAATGGTGAACAGTGGTGGTTAAACTGTAGCTTCATGTACAGTCCTCGCAAACATCCTCTGAGTTTGATTTAGTTTTGTATTTGTGCTGTATTGTTTGTTTCTATTTTAACTTCAACCTCAGTTGATTGTTTTCATTATTTTACCTGCAGCTGGCTGGGAAAAGATAATCGCTGATTGGGTTACTGAATATGGGCTGATTTTCCAAGTGTTTTTAAAGGGATACTGTCATGGGAAAAAAACATTTTTTCAAAATGAATCAGTTAATAGTGCTGATCCAGCGTAATCCAGCACTGAAATCCATTTCTCAAAAGAGCAAACAGATTTTTTTTTTTTATATTCAATTTTGAAATCTGACATGGGGCTAGACATATTGTCAATTTCCCAGCTGCCCGCAGTCATGTGACTTGTGCTCTTTTAAACTTTAATCACTCTTTACTGCTGTACTGCAAGATGGAGTGATATCACCCCCTCCCTCCCCCCCCCCCAGCAGCCAAACAAAAGAACAATGGGAAGGTAACCAGATGACAGCTCCCTAACACAAGATAACAGCTGCCTGGCAGATCTAAGAACAACACTCAATAGTAAAAACCCATGTCCCACTGAGACACATTCAGTTACATTGAGAAGGAAAAACAGCAGCCTGACAGAAAGCATTTCTCTCCTAAAGTGCAGGCACAAGTCACATGACCTGGGGCAGCTGGGAAATTGACAAAATGTCTAACCCCATGTCAGAATTCAAAATTGAATATAAAAAAATCTGTTTGCTCTTTTGAGAAATGGATTTCAGTGCAGAAGTCTGCTGGAGTATCACTATTAACTGATGCGTTTTGAAAAAAAAAATGTTTTCCGATGACAGGATCCCTTTAAATAAGCCCCAGTGACACCAGAAATTTAAAGCTATTTTTTTTTCTACATTTATCATAAAATTGTCTTTGAATGCTATTTATAATTTTGCATTACCCATATTTGTAATTTTACATTACCATCTATCTGATCCCTCATGTTTCTCTATGAGAGAGCTGCCATATTTATGCAGCAGTAGTCTGTCAGCATTAGAAATTCTGAAAGTTTGAAAATGGACAGTCAGGTTGACAAAACAAGTTACGTTTAGGAGCTTTAAATAACAATTACTTACAGAAGCAGATCTATCAGCAAAAAAAAGATCAAATTGATGCGTTGGTAACTTATAGAGTACATTAATATTTTGAAGAATCAGTATCACTTTAAAGGAGAAACAAATCCTTAATAAAAAAAACCCTACCCCCCCTATACTACATATACCCCCTACCCCCCAGCCAAGATGCCCCCAATACAAATGCCCCTAACTCTTTACTTACCCCACCTTGCAGATTCTGTAGAGCGGAGTTCAGAGGCACCATCTTCAACTGCTTTGGTAATCTTCGGAATGATACCGGCGCTTTGGCAATTTTCTGAGTTTTGGCACATGCGCAGTTATCGCAAAACAGAAAAGTACTCCAACTGCGCATGCGCCGTTTCTCCGGTCTCATTCTGAAGATTACCGAAGAGAAGAAGATGGCGCCCGTGAACTCTGTTGGACAGAATCTGTAAAGACTTAGGGGCATTAGCCCAGGAGGGGCAGCTAGGCTGGGGGGGAGGGGGTCTATGTAGGGTCAGGGGTAGGGTTTTTTTCTTTTAATTAAGGGTTTGTTTCTCCTTTAAGTCACTAATACCACTTGTCCTCACAATCTTACCAATACACAGTAGTCTTAAAGGAAATTAGGAAAAAACTATTAATTTTTAAGTTTTATTAATTATTCTAAATCAGGAAACCCTCCTAAAGAAAGAGAGGCTATTATTTCTAGAAGTTGACCTCTAAAATACTATGCATGCATTGGGTGCTTATATTTCTAGAATACATTTTTCAGTAATAACTACATTAAATATTAGTACTGGTATTTATGATTTATGATTATCAGCCCTTTCAATCGTTTTTGGAGGTAAGAAATAATTTATATTTATTGACGTGATACTAAAATGATTATTTTTTATTATAGAAATTAAGAAACCACCGGTTGCCCCAAAACCCAAAAATGTATTGGGGCAGAAGCACAGCCCACCACCAGTTGCACCAAAGCCAGATATAGATCTGTCTAACACTGTACAAGCTCCTAAGAAATCAAAACCGACAGTAGCACCAAAGCCCAAAGTTGTGAAAGGATCCTCTGTGCATGAAGACCTTCCCCAGTGGACAGGAAAATCATACATTAAAAGCCTAGATGCCTATAAGGGAAGCGGTTCAGAAAGTGTGAAATGCAAAAAGAAAATAACAGATAATGAAAGTTCTACATATATAATATCAACCTGTTCTTCCACTTGTGATTGCACTCATAAGCTTCCGAACGGGGAATATTTGCCTAAAACACAAAAAGTAATTGATAGAATTGAAAATTTGGAAAATAGAAAAATGTGTGAGCAACCAGTTCCATGCACTAGACCAAGAAGAAAACCATGCAACCCACCATCAAAGTTTACAAAAACAAACCAAGTGCTACTTAAGAGTGGGGTGGAAATAGGTAAAGTGAAAGATGTTATGTCTCACAATGCCTTTCCTAATGGACATGCATATCAAAAAAAGAATGGTGACACTTCTGAGGTCAGTCAATGTGAAAACTCTGCTTCTAACCCTGAGTTATGGGTAAATCATGTGAATTGTCATAACCAATCAGAAACTGATAGTTCCTCCAGACCTACTCAGGGTGTTTCACCTTTTTGTCCATATTCAAACGAAATCGAAAATAAACACAGTAATGGTGATTTACTTGTTAATGAGCCATCTACTGCAGAAAATGGTAGAACACCCCCAGCAAGAGCACTCCCTCCACAAAAAGTACTCCCTGTTCCTAAACCAAGGAAGTCACGGACACCATGTTTAGTACGGCAGGATTGTATTGAGAGCAGTTCAGACTTAACAGAGGACTCTGTTTCCCTATCTATAAACTCAGAAGGACTATTTGAATGTAGGTTGAAAGACACTGAACAACCTAGAACACCACATGACCTTCCTAATAAATGCAAAGAAAGAATTCTTCTTATTGCATCTAAATCGGTCAAATGCAGTACAATTGAAAATGGTACTTTTGCTGAACCTTCAGATGTTTTGTTATCAAAATCAAGCAAAGAAACAAGGCTACCATTAAATGAGGAAAATAGTAACTTTGTACGGTGCAGCTCCCTATCAATGAGTTTACCAAAACAGCTGAAGTTGATTTATGAAAAGCAACCACCTGTAAAAAAGAGTTCTGATGACACTACTGAAAAATTAAGTACCAATAATGAGCTGTCAGAAAATTCACCAAGGATAGTTCCAAAGAAGCCACAAAGGCATAGCGTGCCTGCATCCGGTCTGCTAAAAAAAGCTGCTTCTGAAGAAAGACTTAATCAGTCTCGTGATAAGTTGATTTCACAAGCTAATGACTCTGTAAGAGAACAGGATGCATCATCATGTAGTGTTCCAAAGCAGACCTCAGAAAAACCAGCATGGAAGTTGCCTCACTCCATTTTACCATTTTTAGGAAGTCCAGAATCATTAAAGGTTTCTTCAAGTTGTGACATGGATGTTAATACAGTCACCAAGCCTAGGGCTAAATCTTTGTCTTCTGTTGATATGGAAAGAATAGAAAGAACAAAAAAAGAAAGCCCCAAAAAAGGCCCATTACGGAAACTGCTTAACATGAAGTTGTCAGTTTGCGGTATAAAGAGTGACTTTCAGAAATTTCTTTGTAGAGGTAGCCAGTCCCCAGAGAATACTATAAATAATGGACATTGTTCTACAGAAAGCTCAACATTTCTCGACTTGAGTAACAAGTCAAGACCAACAAAGGCACATTCTGCTGATTCTTGCAGTCCTTTCTGCCAGAAGAAAAGAAAGAGACATAGAAGCGAGGGCAATAATGTAAAAAAACATACCTCTTTGTCTTTAGAAGAAGATATTGCTTTAAGACTGAAGCCACAAGTAACATCTTCAAATTATTTATCAAGTGATGGTCTTCCAGATTATGAAAATGTCCGTCACTATGAAGAAATCCCAGAATATGAAAATTTACCATATGCTCTGGTATTCGATAAAAGTGAATGTGAACCAGCTATTTATGAAGTAGAGGACCCAAACCAACCCACTATTTATTCATTGCACAAAAATGCATTCCCAAGGTAATCAGACAGCTGTACAATTTTTGTAATGTATATATCAGGAAAGCCATTTTATATTTGTGGATGAACCTGTTGTATATGGGGTTATGTCAACAAGAAAAAATCCTTAATATGGTTATTTTGCAGATGTCTCAGTTGATGGATAAGACCATCATCATTCTTTATAGTGCACCTGTAACATTGACATTGAACATTGAACCTCATTTTCCAGTTTGCCCAGTTTTCCAATTTAGTCAAATCACTTAGCAAAGTGGCAGCATCCTGCATGGAACCTATAGTTCTGCACAATTTTGTATCATCAGCAAAAATAGAAATGGTCAATAGGCCAACATTCCTTAATTTAACCAGTAACCTTCTGTGTGGCACTGTATCAAATGCTTTAGCAAAGTCTAAGTATATAACATCCACTGCCATCCCAGAATTGAGGTCCCTGCTCAACTTCTCATAGTTTTGAGGCTGAAAATGGGATCCCTTTTTGAATAGCGGCACCACATTAGCAATTTGCCAGTCTTTCGCCACCATGTCAGACATCAATAAATCCTTAAAAATTAAGAGGTTTGGCAATCACAGAGATAAGCTTGCGAAATACACAGGGATGAATACCATCCAGCCCCAGACCTTTGTTTATCTTAACATATTCTAGTCTCTTGAATTTCCTCATGCGTGAAACATGTATCATTATTTGTATTACTAGAATTGGGACTATAAAAAGGAATTGTTCAGTTTAAAAATAAAAACTGGGTAAATAGGCTGTGCAAAAAAAAATTTTTCTAATATAGTTAGTTAGGCAAAAATGTAATGTATAAAGGCTGGAGTGACGGGGTGTGTAACATAATAGCCAGAACACTACTTCCTGCTTTTCCGCTCTCTTGGTTTACACTGACAGGTTACCTTGGTTGCCAGGCAGTAACCAACCAGAGACTTGAGGGGGGGCCATATGGGTCATATCTGTTGCTTTTGAATCTGAGCTGAAAGCTGAGGATCAATTGCAAACTCACCGAACAGATATGTACCATATGGCCCCCCTTCAAGTCGCTGACTAACTCAGTTATAGAGCTGAAAAGCAGGAAGTAGTGTTGGGCTATTATGTTAGACATCCAGTCACTCCAGCCTTTATACATTACATTTTTGGCTAACTAACTATATTAGAAACATTTTTTATATTGCACAGCCTATCTATTTACACAGTTTTTTCACACTGAACTGTTCCTTTAAGAAGGAAACCTTCATTAAAGGGGTTGTTCAGCTTCCAGCCAGCAGCATCAAGGGCAAATAAGGTATTGAGCTGTATTAGGGCTAGTCCACACGGGGAGATAGCCACGCGTTTGCGGGCGCGGCGTCAAAGCGCCGCGACAGTCGCCGCGACCGGCGCAGGCGACAGTTTTGTATGGGCACCTATGTAAAAACGCCTGTGCTAACCACACGAGGCGATGCGCTTTTCAAAAGTCGCCTGAAAATGCCTCGCCAGGCTTTTTCAGGCGACTGTTGAAAATAGCCCTTAAAAGGGGCATAGATTGATGGAAGGAGGAGGTTATTCTTCCACTGGACAGAGCACTGGTAAGGCCCCAGTTTTTGTATCCAGCGCTCAAACAGGACATTATTGAATTAGAGAGGGTGCAGAAAAGGGCAACTAAGCTAATAAAGGGTATGGAAAAATCTTAGCTATGAGGAAAGACGGGCCAAATTGCGGATATTCACGCTGGAGAAGAGGCAGTAAAGGGGTGATATGATATCTATGTATAAATATATTAGGGGATCATATAATAATCTCTCTAATACTTTATTTACCAGTAGGTCATCCATTCTGATTATAAGAAAGTAGGTTCTGTCTAAATATTTGGAAGGGGTTTTTTTTACAGTGAGAGCTGGGAAGATGTGGAATTCTCTCCCTGAATCAGTTGTACAGGCTGATACATTAGAAAGCTATAGGAAGGGGTTGGATGGTGTTTAGCAAGTGAGGGAATACAGGGTTATGGAAGATACTGTAGCTCATAGTACAAGTTGATCCAGGGACTAGTTTGAATGCCATGGAGTCAGGAAGGAATTTTTTCCCCCTCTGAGGCAAATTGGAGAGGCTTTAAATGTTTTTTTTTCTTTTGCCTTCTTCTGGCTCAACTAGCGAGGTTATATATAGACTTAAAAGGTTGAACTTGATGGACGTGTGTGCTTTTTTCATCCTAACTTACTATGTTACTATGTTACCCCTGGTCTGACCAGTTCTACACTCTTCTAAACTCACTTCCATACCCTATAGTATGTAGTATATAATTTGGTATGATTAAGCACGCAGTGATCTTGGTAAAAACATGTTTTATCAAGCACTGTTATGTACCTATTAAAAGATGTTATTGCTGCCAGTGAGCAGCAGTATCAACCTCATTGCCAGGAATTTTGTTGATAGTTTCTATTTCCTGTTTATGCATAAATGCCCATTAACTATTTCCAGTATTTATAGCGAGTAGATGATTAATTATGTACCATGTATTTTTTAATATTGGAGGTCTGTCAGTCTGCTGAATGTTTGCATTGTTTCATACTGTTACAGCTGTCCCTCTGCAGACTTAGACACTTTCATGTGAAGTAAAGAAAAATATGTTATACATGTATGGGGCCTGTTATCCAGAATGCTTGGGACCTGGGGTTTTACAGATAACGGATCTTTCCGTAAATTTGGATCTTCATACCTTGAGGAATATGTATCAAAGATTGGAGTTAAAGATCGACACAGTCCACTAGAGGGAAATTCCGCCACTCTCCATTCATTTCTATGGAATTTTGAAAGGCGTATTTATCAAAGGATGAGCCTTCACTTTCACTCATTGATAAATACTCATAGAAATGAATATACCCCCTTAAGTATACCTGAAAATCATGTAAACAATTAATAAACCCACTAGGCTGGTTTTGCCTCCAATAGGGATTAATTTTATCTTAGTTTGTGCCAAGTACAAGATACTGGTTTATTATTACAGAGAAAAAGGAAATCATTTTTCAAAATTTGGATTATTTTGATAAAATGGAGTCTATGGGAGATGGCCTGTCTGTTATTGGGAGCTTTCTGGATAACGGTTTTCCAGTTAATTGATCCCATACATGTATATTACTCTGCAGCTCAAATGCAATAACTTGGAGGTGCCTAACAGGCGACAGTGAATTTGGTTTATATTGTTCTTTATGTGACATGCATTGTGTAAAAGCTTATTGAACTGCAGGCTTTAACATGCTGTAGGTAGCTACTTGGTTATACTGCTGAGTAAAGAACTATGATCAATTGTGCTTTGTTGCACTTCCACAACTGATTAGAGCCTGTTCCGCACAGTACAAGGAGCTCAAAAATAGTTGCAGTTTTAGTTAAAAACACTTTCACTCTTTAACAGCATACCTTGGTAGCACTGAAAATTTAAATGATTACTTTGTATTACTACATGGTGGTCATGGTGTGGCTTGGAGGAAAGGGGGCACGGACCACTGGGTCTGCTTCCTCTATAGCATTAAGAAACCCCCCGGCTGCTTTCTTACCTTCCTTGCACGCGTGGTGGGGAGTGGGTGGGGGAGGGAGGGAGGGAGGGCCAGGTAGGTGGATCCTAAGAAAAATGGGTAAAACAGCTAAAAAAAAAAAGCAGCAGCAACAATGCTTTTTTTCTGCATTTATTTACACTCTGCTGCATTTCCATATACAAAATGACATATAACTATAAAGCATAACTACAAAGCATACCATGTTGTTAAAAGTGTCAATTAGTATACAGGTTGTGCCACTGCAGTATAGAAGTAGTGCTTTATTAGATAAAATCATATATCCAGCCATACATAAGACAAATAATGAATGTAGTAGGCTTGCTACCCTGTACATTTCATGGACTCTGCCAAATGATATTTAGTTTTTCTGTTCATGAAACTTTCAACTCACATTTTTACAAAAACAACTGTGTGTTTATCAGGACAAACCCGAGCATTATACCAGAAATAGACAGCTGTTGTGCTGCACAATGACTTTATTATGCTTCTGAAAGAAAGTAAAATGCATAAATTTTAATGCATTTATTTGCTTTGTGAGTTAGGATTAAGAGAAAGACCTTACTATGATGTAATCAAAACAACAAATATTGTGCCATGTCTAGGAATCCTTTGCAACCAATGAGCCCTTACCATTTACTTGAAAACAAACACCTGATTACAAATTGTGTGACTTTTATGACATTTTCCACTAACAATAGACTTTGATTAAATATATAAGACATTATATAAAAATATAGTATTCTGTAAAAAGTGAACTACTTGTAGCTGGCTAGAAATAGGTTGCATTGTTTTCCATTGGGCATTCATTCCTTCATAATAGAAAAAATGATAGCTATTTTTCACAGCAACAAGTAGCAGCTAGTATTCCCCTGAGTTTAAAGCCAAAAGCCCACAACACTGAAAAGGCTGACTTCTACAGGTTTGGAGTCAGATCAGAATCATTTAAAGTCAATATCCCATTTTATTTATGTTGTAACAACAAATCCTACCTTGAGATGACCTACCAAGATTTTTAATTTCCCATTTGTGATATAAAGCTATCGTTTTAAACCTAAAACACCAGGATATAGGATTATACACATGCAACTATGATTATACACGTGCAACACTGATTGTTTTAATACTATAAAGCAGAAGTTTAGTTGTGTCTAAAAACCTAGTGCTCATAGCCTAGGGTTATTGGCCCAATATCCTATGCCTCATTACCTAAATAACCATCTCTCTTTTTTGAAACTTTTCTGAAAGTTGGTGTATATTACACTGAGAACTAAAGCTTAATTAGCTAATGAAGCAGGACATACATGTTGTACATTATGTTTGGGCTTTCATACCAGCCCAAGGAAACCATAGCCTGTGTCTCCAAAAACGTCAGTTTGTTGGACATGCATTTTCCCTATCCTCTTATTTTAAACCACAGCTTTTACTTGATTTTGTCACCTTGTGGGTGCACTTTCAGCACAGGTAACAAAATGGTGGAAAGTACCTTTCCATTTAGTATAATTATATAATTTCGAATGGTCGAATATGGCTATTTCGAATCGAACGATTTGAACTAAAAACCGTTGGACTATTCGACCATTCGATAGTCAAAGTACTGTCTCTTTAAAAATTTCTTCGACCCCCTAGTTCGCCACCTAAAACCTACCGAGGCCAATGTTAGCCAATGGAGAAAGTCCCCATAGGCTTCCTAACAATTTCATGATCGAAGGAATATCCTTCGATTGATGGATTAAAATCTTTTGAATCGTTCGATTCGAAGGATTTAATGGTTCGATCGAACGATTATTCCTACGTTCGCAGGAATAGCGGAAAATCCTTCGACTTCGATATTCAAAGTCGAAGGATTTTACTTCGACGGTCGAATATCGAAGGTTAATTAACCCTCGATATTCGACCCTAGGTAAATGTGCAACTTAGAGAAAGGGAGTGGTCCTGTTTTATAGAACTCTACCTATAGTTAAACTACCTGATTTTGTCTGTTTATTTTCTTTGCTGGTCAGTGATCCTCTACCAAGCTTTGCTGATGATGATATGGGCATTATTCATTCTGATGAAGAAGAGATTATTAACAGTTCAGATGAAGAGGACTTCAGCTCAGATTCCAGCAGAGCAGATATTGACCATCCAGAATATAAACAGGTACAGGTGGTATTATTTGTTCCCGAATTGTATTTATTATTAGCCTGCTAGATCCCACAGCAATCTATGGTGGTGGGGTGGTGATGCATTAACCTGTCAGAGAGTACTAGCAGCTTATGTAAACCAATGTTACCAAGGTCTCTTCCCAAACTCTCATACTCATGCTACTATAAGCACCCTCTAGTCTAGGCCTACTCTTACTAATCTGAGATTTCTGGATAAAAGATACCTTACCTCTACTATAAATGCTTTCATATTGTATTTTGAATTAATGTAATGTTACTTGCAGAAGAACAAAGCTGCACATAAGACCAAAACATATCACATTGCCAAGGAGATCATGAGCTCAGAGAAAGTGTAAGTATTAACTGCATACCTTTTCTATTACAACATAAAACAGACAATTTATCATCTTTAACTATAGAACACAATGGCTGACCGAATTTAAGGCTTACATCTGCATTATAAACCCATAGTATTTTTCATCCTTATTTACCAAGGTCTCACATGATTATCATAGTGAGCATCCAGGCCTATAAAACTGAAATTACAGCAAGAATATTCGCAAACAGTACTTATCCATAAAATTACACACTGATTTTTACAGCAATGCAAATGCAGTGTTATCATCTCAAAAGTCAGTTGTGAGTCATAAGTATAAGGCAAATGAGTACTATCTACACATAGGGGGTTATTTATCAAAGTCCGCATTTACCTCAACATTTCCAGCCACAAACTCCGATCTAATCCACACAGGGTTTTTTGGTGTTTTTATTTATTATTAGATTTTCCTGAAAATTTGCTTTGTGGGAAGAAAATCCAATTTTCAAGATTTTTTCTGATTTTTCACACGAAAACTCGGATTTCTTACGCTTTTTGCCCAAAAGCTTCTGGGTATTGCATGACACCCAGTGCACATCAAAAAAAAAAACTTTGGCATTTCTCCCATTGACTTATATGCAACCTCAACAGGTCTAAGATGCCGGATTTTCTAGTTTGGACTTTTTCCATCCTTGGGGTATAATAAATTCCGGAAAAATTTGTGATTTTTTAAAAGTCAGATTTTATACTAAAAAATCACCAATTTTTCTGGATTTTTGCATTCGAAGTTTGGTAAATAACCCCCTTAGTGTGTTTTTCACAACATGTTTGAGCCTAGCAGCCAGTTAGATGCTAAACATGTGCTAATAAACACAATATAAGCAGCTAGTACTGCCTTTACCTTAAAGAGATACTGACATCAGAAAATAAACCTCTATCATAACATTATCTTTGAATGCTATTCATAATTTTTCATAATTACCTTTCTTACCCCCTTTTTTCCCTATGAGGGGGCTGCCATATTTGTGCAGCAGTAGTCTGTTAGCATTAGAAACTCTGACAACCTGACCTATAGGTAATTTTTCATGTAGATTAATATTTTGAAAATAAAATTTTTAGTGTCTGTATCACTTTAAGCTGGTCATGCCTCTGTGTATGATCCAATGGTTTTGCCATCGGCCTACCGTATATGGTGGCCTGTTGCTGGAGAGATATTATTGTGCCATGGATGTCGGCCATTTGTGGAATTGGACAGGTTGGTACATTTGAGTTAAGTACAGTACCTTTTATTTGTATAACAATATCTCTGTGTGTACATGCAGTCTTGCTATAACAGTATATGATGAAAAATCAACATAAGCAACATAGCAGGTGACTCGTCAATAATAGCTTGGAATGTATGCCTAGTTAAGTATTCTTTATAACATTCTGTCCAGATTCACTTAAGAGAGAAACTTAAGTCATGATTTATCTTGAGAATACTCAAGGAAATCAATAGGTAAATCAGGAGAGGTTTTTTTCCCCTCCTGTTGAATCTAGCCCATTGTATGCTGTTACATTCCAGACATTTTTACATTTTCATATGCTTTAAAATGTCTTTTTCTCATGAAATCAAAATAAAAATATTTTGACTACTAACATTTGTTATATTAAGTTATTGTAAGTCATATATAAATAATTCTCTTCTTGTTCAACAGGTTTGTTGATGCCCTTAAGCTGTTGCATATTGTAAGTATCTGTTATGAAGAATGTGCATTTTTCTATGTATTTTTTGTGGTAATTGCTTTTATAGGGGTGATGGCAGTGCTCTGCCTCTGTGTACATGACTTTGTGTACGTAGAGCTTCTCTTTCCCTCCTTTTTCAGTCACAGTTACTTTTGCATTTATTAAGAACACCTTTCCAGCTATCAACCATTTATACATCTAGATCTTTGAATAAATAGAACTTCACATTTTTGTCCTATGAGTGGAAAGCCTGTGCATGAAAAATATGCTGCACACATTTTTCACCTAAGTTTGATGTGACCAGGCCTAAAACTATCAATCTACAAAATCTAGCAAATGCCATAGGAGCAGCTGTAAGCTGCCATAGACCATTGCTTTATATTGAGCCTGTGGGGTGCTGTTAAGACCAGGGCCTAATTTGAATGTCAGTCCCAGACATGGGTGTGTTCTCTGTGAGTGTAAAGCTGGCCATACACGGGCCGATAAAAGCTGCCGACAGACCGAGTCGGCAACCGTGTATGGGGGCCCCCGACGGGCTTCCCCGATCGAGATCTGGCCGAAAGTCGGCTAGATCTCGATCGGATGGGACTAAAAATCTGTTCGTTGATGCGGTCCTGCGATCCGACCACCCGTTCGCTAGGATCCGATCGTTGGGCCCTAGGGCCCACGATCGGATCAGCCCGATATTGCCCACCTCAAGGTGGGAATATCTGAGGGAGATCCGCTCTTTTGGCGATATCGCCAAATGAGCGGATCTCTCCATGTATGGCCACCTTTACAGTTTGATGATTTTTCTGAATGTTAGCTTTTATATTCTTTTGCAGTTTCAAATGGCTGACTTCATTTTCTGAGGAGAAAATATTCTCTAGCACAATCCCCTGTAAAATGTACAAACAGAACCCTCATTTTTTCTTTTGTCAGTTATGTAGCCATATATATGCAACACTATACATTTTGGTGCTTTATTAATAATAATTATTATTGTAATGTATTCTGAACTACACAAGCTTTGTTTATTGTGAAAAATTGGTGCCCTTCTACAAGGGTGAGACCTACACCTGTTCCAGTAGTCTGTTATATCTATTCCATTGCAATGCAGTTTGATTAATGTAGCTAAATTAGAATGGAAGTCTAAAACAATTCCAATGTAATACAGAGAAGATTTCTATATGATATCATGTTTTTTCTTGAATACAAATTGCTCTGGTAAGGTCTTGAGGTTTTGGGCTGCAGGATTGCAAGCAAAATGTTGTAGCAGGAAATAATTACTAATGAAAGGCCAGCCATGTATCTTTCCTGTTTTTCAGGAAACCATGAAAATTTTTTCTATTCGCCCACAGAAAGCACCGTCAGAACTATTTTTATATACGCCACTAGCACTGACTTAATTTTTATAGTTAGAGAAGAAGTGAGCCTCTGGGAATGCAGAAAACCGTTTCTTCCAGCTGTTGGTGTATGGAAAAAAAGTAGATTATGTGTATATACTGAAAATATCTCGCAGTTGTTCAATTATATCATAATCATAACTGATGCTAATCATATCTGATGCTTGGGCCCCATGATAATAAGCCACAAGAAGGTCCACAATTCTTTGATGTGCTGTTATACAGGTTAAAGACCTCCAATGTGATTTCTGCTATACTCAAATCTTAGAAAGCAGACTATTCCTTATTCTTTATAATACATGTTTTAAATGACACTTCTAAGCCTTGATTATGACTGCATCACTATGCATAGTTTATATGGATAACAGGTTGTAAATGGTGAATGTCAATTATATACTCTAAAGGCTATGGTTAATTTTCAACTGTGCTCTGAGAAGTATTACTGAAGATTTGTATTGTGAGAATGAATTGTAGTTTGCCATATCTCCCAGCATTTGAAAATAAAAATATCAGGACATTTTAGGGCACACCTTGATCCAACCTGTCCATACCCAGACACACTTCCAAAGTGTTTCTGAGCATAGACACATTTGAAGTCTAAGGATACAAGGCTGTCCTGACAACTGGGAGTGTGGTTTGTATAGGAAATATTGCAATTATTTAAAATAAGCACATTACATTATTATAATTATATTACATATTATTTCTCTCACTGAAGTGAATTGTTTTGCCTTGTTAATAAAATTCATTTGTCTAGCGGAGATTCCTTTACTGTTATTGCAGGATTTCCGTTATGCTGTGGCTCAGGCCTCAAGGCATTTTGGGAAGCCAGTTATTGAGGAGAAGATTCTGAATCAGATCCTGTACTATCTTCCTCAGCTGTATGAGCTCAACAGGGATGTGCTGAGAGAGCTTGAGGAACGGATGTCCCAATGGTACTGTGCAGCTATTTTACTGGGCGGGAGATAAATTGGATTACAGCAACATTAAATAATAATGGCTGCCTATTTTTAATAAAGTTGGTCTTGTTGTTTGCAATAATTGGTTTGTGGGGTTCATGAGTCTGGCATAGGAATTTTGCCACCCCCCCCCCCAATTACCCTTGTGTTCCTGCCATGTGCTGCAGCCCAACAACTTTGGTTTTATTTCCAATGAGGATTAATTATATCTTAGTTTGGATCAAGTACAAAGTACTGTTTTATTATTACAAAAAATAAGGAAATCATTTTTTAAAAAATTGCATTATTTGGATAAAATGGAGTCTATGGGAGACAGGCATTCTGTAATTCTGAGCTTTCTGGATAACGGGTTTCCGGATAATGGATCCCATACCTGTACTACCAATGGTTTTAAATCTCAAAACCCACCCATTAACAACATCACACATTATTAGAATATAATTAACAATTTTCTAACAAACAGGAGAAAGGCAGCATAGAATCTAACTCTTACCAGAAAACTAAAAGTATTTTTCCATAAATATTCTATACTTTTTTGAATTGGTTTCGCATTTTTAAAAGTTAACATTACAGGTATGGATTATATTATATGGAATTCTGGGGACCTCAAGGGTATTAAAAAAAATTAAATAAACACAATAGGATTGGTTTGCCACCAGCATTTATTTATGCAACTTAGTTAGGATCAAGTATAAGCTACTGTTGTATTATTACTGGGAAAAAGGAAATCATTTATTAAATAAGAATTCTTTTCTTAACATGGAATGGGAGGTGGTCTTCTCATAATTCAGTTTTATATATATCTGGTTTCCAAACAAGAGATCCCATACATAAGGGGTGCCCAAAAGGAAGATCGGGATCTGCCAGTAGACCTTTAGTTGGTGATCAGCATATCTCAAGACACTGTCAACAAACAAACATGTAGATCATAATGGGACAACATCACTATAAGTAGACCTTTCATTAGTAAAGTATGGGTACTCCTACTATATATGTACAACTTATACATGTAAATAATAATTATATATGTTTGTTAATTAAATTTTCCTAGTGTTACTGGGCCTTTACATTTGTTCTTCTTTGTGTTGTTAGGACTGAGCAACAGAAAATTGCTGATATCTTTGTAATAAAAGGCCCTTACCTAAAAATGTACTCAACTTATATTCGAGAATTTGATAGGAATATAAGTTTGCTGGATGATCAGTGCAAAAAGAACCCGGGATTTGCGGAAGTTGTGAGATATTTTGAGGTAACCATTTAAAAGTATGAACTATGAGCTTAACAATGACAATAATAACAAGCTGGTTGGGGACCTAGCTTGTGGTACTTCTGTGAGAAAGAGATAAAATAAAACTATTTATAAAACCTTAAGAGAATCCAGGCCTGGCAAAAAATTTCCCTACTAACTGAAGTAACCTTTCATACTTCAACACTCTCTGGTATGCTTATTCAGCACCCAACTGTAGGATCTTATATATCTATATAGATATCTATAACTATCTATATCTACGTATATAGATATATATCTACTGTATATCTGTATACACTAAATTGCTGTAAGCAGCAGACTGTTGGTCCCTTCTTAATAATCTTAATCTTAATAATCTTAATAATCTCTTTCAGGTGAGCCCTCGTTGTGCTAACCTAGCTTTGAAACATTATTTACTCAAACCAGTACAAAGGATTCCTCAGTACAGGTTACTCTTAACAGGTATGTGAAATTACATTTTTACATCTTATTAAAAACAGCATTGTCCAGTGCATTGTAACAATCAAAATACAGTGTAATGGCCCATTCTTATCATACCACACTAAAATAAAAAACACTGGTTCCAACATATTGCATATCTTTACTAATAGCTACTCTAGCAATATGTCAATTTAAGTATCTTTTTCTGTAAACCCATAAATACATTTTTTTCAACTGAAAGAAAATATATTTAATATTTAAATATATTTAATAATTATTATTAACAATTATTTTTCCAGTATACATTTATTACAAATTTTCATTGATTTTAAGTTATTTATGAATGATTTTGCTCTTGAAAGCGGTATTTTGCACATTTCTAAAAATGATAATAACTTAAGATCATCTCTTGGTTTCTAGCTGGACATTTTAACGCTGATCATATATTTATAGTAACTGTTACAGCAATACCACTATAAGGTGACCAGCATACCATAAATATGTCACAATCTTCATTCTGTAACTCATGTTTGTTAAAGGGATACTGTCATGGGAAAACATATGTTTTTCAGTTAATAGTGCTGCTCCAGCAGACTTCTGCACTGATTCCATTTCTTAAAAGAGCAAACAGATTTTTTTATATTAAATTTTTAAATCTGACATGGGGCTAGACATATTGTCAGTTTCCCAGCTGCCCCAGTCATGTGACTTGTGCCTGTCTGATGGAACTACTTTCTGGCAGGCTGTTATTTCTCCTACTTAATGTAACTGAATGTGCGCCAGTGGGACTTTTACTATTGAGTATTGTTTTTAGATCTGCCAGGCAGCTGTTATCTTGTGTTAGGCAGCGGCTATCTGGTTCCCATTGTTCTTTTGTTAGGCTGCTGGGGGGGGGGGTGAAGGGAATGGTGATATCATTTGCAGTACAGCAGTAAATAGTGACTGAAGAGCACAAGTCACATAACTGGGGGCAGCTGGGAAACTGACAATATGTCTAGCCCCATGTCAGATTTCAAAATTTTATATAATACATCTGTTTGTGCTGTTGAAAAATGGATTTCAGTGCAGAATTCTGCTGGAATAGCACTATTAACTGATGCATTTGGAAAAAATATGTTTTCCCATGACAGTATCCCTTTAATTTATTACTCAGCATATACCTTATTTGGTATATTAACTTATGTTATATTCTTGTATTAAGAACTGTGTAACTTGTGGACTCTATAGGGAGGTGATATATGTTGTTGTTTGAACTGATTTGCATTATGTATAGTGTTCTGCATTATTTAAATAACAAATAATAATAATAATAATGTACTAATAAAATGAACTATAAAACCTTAAGAGTTAATATGGTGTCAACAACAAGTTGGCATTACATTATACACCAATTAAAAAAGGAAGCATGTGCCTTTAAAGTTGCCAGTTGTACTACAAAAACTGTCCACTTGCTGCTGGCTGCCTTCCCTGGCTGTGCAGGAGAGCCTGCAGTTATCATCACATTCCATTCTGGAATACCAGCCAACAAGCAGCTTAACAGACCTGCCAGGAAACTGCAGGTTTTCTTACCCTGTGTAAATGCACAGCTGCGATTGGCTATCTGTTTTGAATCTTATTTGTAACACAACTTGCCTTCTCCAGCATTTTACAAAACTGACTTGATTCAAGTGTTTTACTACCAGCGTTTCACACTGAATCCAATGTAAAGGTATTGTCTAACGTTTTGTTGCTTGCACTGAAGTGCAGGCAACTAAATGTACTGTATGCTATTGCCCTTAAAAAATCAGAGCTAAACAAGTTGCAAGCGATTTCATTTGTACAGTTGCATTCTGGGCCTATATTGCTTGCAACTGTCAGACTCGTCATGCATTTGTGTAAGGGTCCTTGGTCGTTGCAGTCCGTTGTTAATTTTATAGGATTCCTGAGGTGTATGTGAAATCTAATCTGTTTTTTCTTTTTAAACAAATATTCAAAAGTGCTCAACATCAAAGCACACATGCTCTATGCAAGACCCCTCCAGCTGTTCACTTCAACATGTTGCCTTTTTCCTTTAGTATGTCCAGATTATATCTTAACCTCTTCATCATATCAAAAAGCAGGTTCAACTGCATCCTGTATCTTTGCTTTAACGAAAGCAAAGATACAGATACATTCAGATGCTGAAGTACTTAGCCACTGACAAAGAAGACAAAATGTTGTGGGTTCTTTGCTTTGGAATCTGTTAACACCAATAATAAATTGTAAGTATGCTTGTGGCAATCTAAAGCTTCCTTAAAGGAACAGTATCACCAAAAAAAATTAAAGTGTTTTAAAGTAAAGAGCATGTAATGTACTGTTGCATTGCATTGGTACAACTGGTGAGTTTGCTTTAGAAAAAGAACTATAGTGTATATAAAAAAGGTACTGTTCCTTTAGTAACACCAAAAAGAGTTTTATTGAAATGTTGAGCAGACTCGGAGAATGAAATTCATTTGTAGGGACTTGTGTAGGGCAAATAGATAGGCACTAGAAAAATATATATTTAATATACTCCAGTCCAGGGCCGGGCCAAGCTGTCCGGGTGACCCAGGCAGCACAGACTAGGAGTAGGCAGAACATTACCTGCACAGGACCCCCCATTGTTGTACCCTAGATATGTGCCTCTTCTGTCTACCCCCAAGTTCCGGCCCTGCTCCGGTCTCTTTGGCTTGACAGTACAGGAGTATGTCTAGAGAATACATATTGTTAATCTTGTGGGGCCTACAAGATAGTGATGATTTCCCCGACCTGCATCTGCACTTCCGGGTTGCTTTTATAGACCCGTGCTGACCTGGCCCACCGACGACGTCACAAATGGGGCGGGGCGAGCAGCTGCAACGTCTATAAAAGATGAATCAGGAAGTCGGAAGCCGGCATTTGACCGCCCATCACCTGTGAAGAAACGTGCGAGGTTGGCCCGCACATCTCTACTACAAGTCCATAGACAACAATGTCCATATGCCATACCAAGCTGGCTGGATCTTTACAACAAAAGCCTTGTATGCCATGATGCATAAAGATAGTCTGTCACTTGTCATAGCTCAGTAAAATCTACTGTAGCCCTTGACTGAGCAACATTACAGTGTGTATGCTAAATTTAAAATCTGTTTCTGCCACTGTGGAAAGGACAACACAACAGACAATGGCAAATATTATCTTGCCTCGTGAATTGATCCCATAGGTTTAATAACTATTCCAATTCTCCAACTGCACTGGCCTGTGTACTGCACAGAGGGATAGAGATAGAGAGAGACACAAAAGGAGGCATTGGAGGAAAATGTAAGTGATGACAACAGGAAGAAAGTGGAGCCAAGCAGATAACAAGAAGGCTTTGTGGTATTCGTGTGTGTGAGCAAAGATAAAAATTCCTGTGTATATTCGTAGAGCCGAAGCATTACATTATACAGTTAATGGAGCTTACATATGAAGGGTAACAGTGTGTATGGATGTCATATTAACCTCTTGTGTTCTTTCCCTGTATGCACTAAAAAATACTTGACCTTAGACGTAATTAAAACACAACACTAAGCTAGATAAATAATATTGGCCTTCTTTCAAAGGCTATGCAGTTCGCAATGCCCTTATCGGGCAAAGAGGTTGCAAAGCCTTAGATGGAAAGATGCTGGTTTGGTTTCAATAGGTCAAGGTGGCCAACGGTATTTGTATAAATGTCCATGATAGGTAGTTTTAGTTGTCAAATTTAATTTAGTGATAATAATGATCCCACAGTTCCTAGTTAGCTGAAAGTAGGCAAATATTGCATTGCTGTTGGTTTGGTTGTTGACACTGATGCCTTGCTTTGATCTCTTGTTTGTTTGATTATAGACAAATTTAGTAAGCAAAGTGGTGTCAGAAAAGATATTGCTGGCAGGCAGCTTTGATCTTAGAGTTTTATATAGTTCATATACTGTATATTTGCAAAGCTACTACACTGGTCAGCATCTAAATGAAGTGTGGGAAGAAGACTACTGTGGAGAAGAATTAATTCCTTTGCACCACTGACTTATATTATGTTATTGTTCATCTGACTATAATAATTTTCTCATGACTGAAAACTGTGAAAAATGGAAAACACATGGTTATTAGATTATGTACCTTTTGTCCTGCAAAAAGATAGCGAATCATAACAAATCATTCATCGTGAACATGCAAATCATTTGTAGTCATTGAACTTTTTTTTTGGCATTAACTTATGAGGGACACAGGCCCACCTAGTTACACTACTGTAAACCTGCTTAATTTGATGTCATCCGCAATTTCTAATGCAATTAGGGTGATGTGAATGATGCGTAATTAATGTAAAGAGCTGCAGAACATGTCAGAACAGTATACATAAAGGATAATACTAATAATTGAAGGAAGCTGTTGTGTTGTATTATTACCTAAAGCTCTTTTCTAAAGCAGGCCATGAATTCCCAGATTTGATCAGACAGATTGTCTTATTTTGACCATACTGCCCAACCAGTGAAGTAGCCAAGTTAGTTTTTGGCAGACCATAATGCAGTGATATTGGATTACATACTGGTGCATGTTGTATCAGACGATGAGAAAGTGAGAGGACTGCTCATGACTTCTTCAGCCCCCAGCTCCAGGCACCCCCCACCTTTGTTCCACATTAGTGAAGCTTTGTCATCTTACACCCATATCGCTTAAAGTGGACCTGTCACCCAGACACAAAAGTCTGTATAATAAAAGTAATTTTCAAATTAAAAATGAAATCCAATTTCTATTTTTTATTAAAGCATTCATAGCTGTTGTAAGCTCATTTAAAAATCTCACATTCCTCCGTTCTCTTCACCATTTAATTGTGTAAGCAGTAC
Organism: Xenopus petersii; assembly: GCA_038501925.1. Lineage (NCBI taxonomy): Eukaryota > Metazoa > Chordata > Amphibia > Anura > Pipidae > Xenopus > Xenopus petersii. The sequence goes on from CM076677.1 coordinate 42,624,346, forward strand.
ATGGGGATGGACATCGGGTCCCCCATTCTGGTGCACAAACAAGATTCTGAGATGATACAAGGCTTGCCTTAATAACAGTGTCCACAAAATGCCTCCTGCCTGCTTGCTATAATTATGAATTCCCAAACTGAAGGAAACAAGATTTAAATAATTTATATAGTGTAATTAAAGTTAATTTTGCTTGACTAATGTGAGAAAATAGGATTTTGTATAATGTTTTTAGGTGACAGGTCCTCTTTAAGACCTTTATAGCTCTAGTGGCAAAAGTCAATAGTTTTCAGCTCCCAACTTCCAACCCAGTCACTAGTACATGTCTACGCAATGTTTACACAACACAGAGCTACATGGATGGGTAACAGTTGTGCTGCTTAGTGAAATTGAAACTATTAGCAGTGACAGCTTCATTAGAATAGGAATATCAATAAAATTCAGCTGTTTGGTGTGCACAGCATAAATAATGGCTTTCCAGCAACATTCTAAAAAAATCTCAATATATATTCTTTACAGACATTCATAATCTGTGGTCTATAGACCTCTAGTGGCTAGTTCAGAAACTGAAAGAACCTGAAGAAGAAAATATTTTATCAAAAAATTGTACCGTATATACTCGGGTATAAGCCGAGTTTTTCAGCATCCAAAATGTTCTGAAAAAGTCTACCTCGGCTTATACTCGGGTCAGCAGGCAGTAGCTGAGATTGCAGTCACTTTTAATCATTCCTATACCAACAGTTCACTTGGGGAGAGACTGCAATATCCCACAATGCCCTCTGTTGGTTATATGAAAGAATAACAGTGTGCCCTCTGTTGGTTATATGAAAGAATAACATTGACTGCAATATCACACAGCACCCTCTGTTGGTTATATGAAAGAATAACAGTGACTGCAATATCACACAGTGCCCTCTGTTGGTTATATGAAGGATTAACAGTGATGGCAATATCACACAGCGCCCTCTGTTGGTTATACGAAAGATTAACAGTGATGGCAATATCACACAGCACCCTCTGCACATGGTAGTGGGACAGTGGGACAATGCACACAGTAATCCGTTGGCAATTCTCTGTCACCATCAACTTTCAAAGAAGTACGGTTGATCGCTGGGGGGGTCGCTTTGGCAGAATGTGTTCTGCTGGGAGACAGGGCTGTAGTTGTGTCTAGGCTTATACTAGAGTCAATAAGTTTTCCCAGTTTTCGTAGGTAAAATTAGGTACCTCGGCTTATACTCGGGTCCGCTTATACTCGAGTATATATGGTATATATTTCTCAATCAAATTCCTGTATATGCTCATATATGGTATGTCTCGCCTGTTGTATGTTTTAAGTAATAATACTATGCAATTTTAGTTTCACTATCTGAAACATAAGTTATAAATCATTTTAACAATATATTTGTACATGTGTACAATATTTTCTACAGATTATCTTAAAAACCTTTTAGAAGACTCATCAGACTATAATGATACACAAGGTAAGTAGAACTACCCTGATTTTATTGCTACCATTTTGAGGACTGTTATACAGTATATGAATTGTGTGCAATTTTTTTTCTTTATAAATATATAGTGTATGCTAGAATAAATGAACTGCCTATACTTTTGATGCAGCAAACAAGGGTGATCCCAAATTTACTCCATGGTGCTGTCAGATACTTTATACACGATCGTGTGGTTCACCCCCTTTTGCTGCATCAAAGGTATTGGCGTTTCATTTATTCTGGATTACCTATTGGTGTATGGCTTGGCCAGTGCCAAGTTCCCCATTCGTATAGAACATTTGTGAATATAGTATATGCACCATACCATGAAAATATACAATTAATTTGCTTTTTTGTAGGGTCTGGGCTATATAATAAATGCATCACATCTTTATTCCACAGCTGCCCTCACAATTGTAACAGAAGTGGCTAACCATGCAAATGACATCTTAAAGCAAGGGGTAAGGGCTAATAATTACAGTACTGTTGCCTGTTCAGGATCCTGCCTGCCCAGTTATGTCTATTTAGCTGCAGGTGCACAAATATTCCTTGATCTTTTTTAGCTAATGCCAATAGCCGTCAGCGCACTCATAGGGCAGTTTTCACCGAGGTGATGCAAGGGGTATGAGACTGCTTACTATTGTTATGACATAGCTGGTAAACTCTACCCTCTGTTCCTAGTTAGGAGTTTCACCCCCTTTACTCAAAACTGCCCTGTGGATGCACTGACACAGGCCATTGGCATGCATTGCTGCCCATTTTCAGAAATGGAGTGGAAGGCAGAATATCAAGTTTTTCCACAAGCGTGAAAACAGAAACCTCTGCCTTCTGCCCCCTCTGTTAAGCTCCTGAGGACCGACCAGTGAATGGTTCATGTGGCTCTTGCTCAACAATCCCATACCCTCAGCTCCTTATTCATTCGTCTTTCTATTATTGGCTAGAAAGACATTGCAATGGCTGCACACAAAGGAAAGCAGTGCAGGAGGTGAAAACTTCTACAGGCTAGAAAATAAAACAGTTTACAAGAAAATGGCAATTGTAGGTACATTTAGGAGCGGTGTAGGCAATGACATAGACTTTTATTGATGTCATATACACATGCAGATAGAGAGAGGGGATTAGATACTGAAATGTTGTATCCGACCTGGCAGTCTTAGAGCTAAACTACAGATCTATCAGATTTTATCTGATCCACAAATTCTTGTAATGCAACAGTACAAGATTTATGGGATCTTACAAAATCTGATTCTCACTTATCAGATCAGATAGTCTGATGGGGTGTTTTGCATCTACATCCAACAATCATACATTTCAGTGAAAGAAAAAAGTCTTTCAGACACTATCAGGTTTTATCTTGTATGCTATCTGTTGATCCGACACCATCAGTTAAAATCTCCCATGTAGTTTAGTTCTTAAAGAAGCAACTGGAGTATCAGGTCAGTTTTTATATGACCTAATGAAATGGAAAAAAAAACTGTTTCACTGGTTAATAGTGTTGCTCCAACAGACTTCTGCACTGAAACATATTTTTATATTTAATTTTGAAATCTGACATGCGGCTAGAAATGTCAGTTTCCCAGGTGCCCTCAGTCATGTGACTTGTGCTCTGATTAAGTTCAGTCACTCTTTACTGCAAGTTGGAGTGATATCACCCCCTCCCTTTCCTCATCAGCAGCCCATCATCAGAACAAAGGAAAGGTAACCAGATAAACGCTCCCTGGTCGATATGAGAATAATATTCTAGTAAAAATCCATGTCCCACTGTGACTCATTCAATTACATTGTGTAAGATAAACAATAGCTTGCCTGAAAATAGTTCCAACCTGAAGAACATGACCAGGCACAATTACCTGAGATGGCTGCCTACACACCAATATTACAACTAAAATAATACTTTCGTTGGTTGAGGAATTATTTGCAGTGTGAACAGTATAATTTAGAAATAAAAAGTACACCATAAATATTATGACCGAATCCCTTTAACTTTTCTTCTCTCTCTCTGTTTAAGGACAATTTCCAGAAGCTCATACAGATCCAGTACAGCTTAAACGGCCATCATGAGATTGTGCAGCCAGGAAGGGTATGTACAGGATGATAATTTGCTCATTCCTTGTGCTGATTTAAAACCATCACTATCTCAATGACATTCAAAACATTCTGCCTTTTCAAGGGCTGTTTCATTATCTAGAATGCTGATGTTTAAACTGCATAACAATGTGTAATGAGTTTACATTCCCTTTGCTGTGCTGCTTGCTATGTTTCCATTCTTCTCATATTCAGTGTTATTTTAATTAGGTCTTTCTGAAGGAGGGAACCTTGATGAAACTCTCCAGGAAGGTTATGCAACCTCGTATGTTTTACCTGGTGAGATATTTTTATAGTGAAAATAGGGCAAAACAAGCCTTTATCACCAATTGACCATTATGTGCAGACACTTTAGTTAGCTGTCATTGTATTTAGTAAGATTTGCAGGCCTGGTTATGCATTAACGTTAATTTATGTGGAGAACATTGCTGCCTTGCAGTGCTTTGGCCCTAGGTTGGCTCTTATCTGCTTAGAGCTTGTACGGTCTCTCTGTGTCTGTTCAGGTGTTTTTTTTTTGGGTGGTTAGCTTTCACACCGCACACATACAAGTAGACTAACTAAATGAATGTAATAGGGATATTAAATTGTAAGCTCCAGTGATGTAGGGAACTGTTGTGAATGGTGTATAATCACTATAAAACAAAAAAAAGCCCTTTCAGGTGTTTATGTCATGCATTACCCTAACAAGTGATTAAAAAATGTTTTACCTGTAGTATTTTGCAGTAAGTGATATTAAAAAAATCATAGAGCTGTTTTTTTAATCTATTATTTTTTTAAATTACATTTTTTATTCTTAATTATAAAATTTGCTACATTTCATTTACAGTTCACTGATGCTTTGTTATACACCACACCTGTGCAATCAGGAACTTACAAACTAAACAACATGCTCTCACTGGCTGGGATGAAGGTATGATTGTAAATACATTGCTTAACTAAAGTGATGTTCAGCGATGATACATTTTAACTCATTTATTTTGTCACTTTAGGTTAGGAAACCAACACAAGAGGCTTATCAAAATGAACTGAACATAGAGAGTGTGGAAAGGTCCTTTATTCTATCTGCTAGGTATGGTCCCATCTTATACAAAGGTTTTAACATCTTCCATAGAAGCTCTATATTGTAAAACTGTGTTCTTTTTCTTATATGGAGTAATATGGGGAGGACCTTAGTGCTTATTCACTGAGCATAGCTCATCCCTGTCAGGGGCAAGGCAAAGTAAGAGCAGGACTCTTGATGTCTGAATGACGTCAGAGTAAGTGGGTAGTTAGGGGTTAAGTTGAAGGGCGTGTTCCTGCCTACCAAATCCTCTGTCAAATACAGGCAATCCTGTATTTTTCCTGAAAGTACAGCTCCTTCTGCTGCAATTTGGAGCTCAAAGACCAGCAGTCATGTTTTGTTTTTCTTGCATTTTGCACCCTACCTCTAAATATTTAAATGAGACTTTTGGCTTTTTGTTAGTAGCATTTGCATAACTCTTGTGCTGTCACAAATTTATTTCTGTATAGGAGGGACTTTGGAAGCACTTATGCAATGAGTTTTGCATGTTGAACCTTGCTCATAGATAGTATATGAGACTCATAATGCTCACTAACTGCATATATTTATGTGCCCTTGGCAAGTCATCCTAAATTTCTGTTAACAGTTCTGCTTCAGAGAGAGATGATTGGCTTGAAGCCATTTCTCTGGCAATTGAAGAATATGCCAAGAAGAAAATAACCTTCAATCCAACCAAGAGTCTGGAAGAGGTATCTTTTTTTATATTCTGGGACTTCACGCGCAGGAGATTTAAAGTGTGTGCATGCACACTCGAGAGGTGGATGAAGCGGAAGACACAAGGGCACTGGATATAGAAATCCAGCCCTGTCTACACAAACCCTTGGTCCTGATCACTGCATTGGCTGCTGGAAGAACAACACCCCAGACATGTTGAAATAATCATTGAAGAGAAGGTTAGGGATTGTAACCACTGGGGGTGTTGTACATATTCAGCTGAATCCCAAACTGAATCCTGTGCATTCCTACTAGAAATGTGGAACATTGATAAATAACTTGATTTTTGTTGCATTATTATATGTACACAGAAAAAGAAAAAAATCTGCTATAGATTCATATATTTTTCAATAAGAATTAGCTATGCTTATCTTTATTTTTGTTAAGGCTGACCCTGGAGAAAAGGCAGATTGCACTCTTGGGTCGAAAGCACCAATTTGGATCCCTGATGGTAGAGTTACCATGTGTATGATTTGCACTAGTGAATTTACATTGACTTGGAGAAGACATCACTGCAGAGCATGTGGAAAGGTATTATAAAATATAATGCTGTAGTTTCTGAATTTATTTCGTTTTCAGATAGGTCTAAACTTAACAATCACGATTGATAACAGTCTTTGTCCCATATGTTATATCACTGGGACGGCTGCAAAGCATCCATGAATTATCTTGCCAGTGTGCTACAGTGTACTTTTTGGACCTTCCCAAGGCTAGTTATACTGTAGTGGAACTGCAACAGATCTTGCCATTAAAATTGTGTTACTGAATTTCCCAATGGTATCAAAGTTTGAGATATATTGGCTTATTTATTAACATACACAGGGCAAATTAACTTCTGGGGTATTTCTTATCATATGCATTAGAAATGCCAATGTTATTATAGGAAAGAAAGATAATCATAATATTGGATGGCCATTTTTTTCAAGTAAAGGTGGCAACCATAAACGTAATAGAAATAAACCCACTAAATTACTAAAAAATGTTTATTTCCAGATCATCTGTCAGGCCTGTTCAACAAACAAGCATAGTCTAGAATATCTAAAAAACCATTTAGCTCGGGTGTGTGACCACTGCTTCCAAGTGCTGCAGAAGCAAGGTAATAACTTCTCTAACAAGGCGCTCTTCCTGATTTGAGGTAACTGAAAATTAATAAGAAATATTTTGTTCACAGTATTGTATTATTTTTTATGTGCACAAATAAGCATTTTGCAACTATCCAATATCTGCTTTCCAAATTTTTTAATTATTTGTGAGCTCTGATTTTTTTCCTCATGCTCCTATACTAGATTCATTTTATATGCTTGTATAACCCTGGTTGGCCCTATCTGGGAGTGCTGAAGTAAAAACCACAAAACCACTTTAGTAAACCGCTTCTATGAATGCATTTTAGAATTACCAGCCAAGAATATCCTAAATATTTTCATTGGAGAATATGAATGTGTTTAGTTTCTTGACTAGCTTATGCTTTGCTTTCCCAAGAAAGTCTGTCAACTCCGAAGACTGGGTCCCCTCCAAACCACAAGTCCCCATCGAATGCTTTGTCTACAGTTCTCCACAGCATTCCATCTGGCAGAAAACAGAAAAAGATTCCAGCAGCCTTAAAAGTTAGTAATGTTTTTGTAATTCCAATACAAAAATCCTTCTTTGAGTGGTACAAAAATATTCTTTTTAAATGTAAAAATAATATAACTTAATATATAATAATATTACTTAATATACACTGATATGCTAGTATGAGCTTACTATAGGGGCTTATTTTTTTTTTTTTTTTTTTTTTTTTTTTACAGGTATCAGCCAGCACAGAAGATTCTTCCATGAGCGGCTACCTGCAGAGGTCCAAAGCCAGTAAAAAGCAATGGAAACAGCTGTGGTTTGTGATAAAAAACAAAGTTCTGTACACGTATGCTGCAAGTGAGGTACACATACATTTTTTTTATGACTAATTATGGTACTCTGCAAAGATTCAGGCTGTGGTAGCAGGACAAACCTATGACTGCAGACTGCATGCAAGCTCAGTACATTTATAAAGGCAGAACATTTCCCAGTGTTAGTATACGGTATAGTTAAAACTCAGCTTAGATATCTTATCTGTCTATCTTTTACTAGTATAAAGACAACAAAATACAGTTTACATCAATGTTGTAATCATTTGAGAAACAAAATAAGAATTGCACTAAGGGGCACATTTACTAAGGGTCGAATTTTGAAGTGGTAAAACTTTGAAATTCGACCATGGAATTGTAGAAATCCGATTGTTAACGTTTTTTTAATTAAATTTAGCAGTTTTCGATCGAATTCAAATCGTTCGATCGAACGTAGAAATCGTTCGAATAGAACGATTCGAACAATTTAATCAATCGAACGATTTTCAAAAAAAAAACTTTGACTTCTAAAAACTTAGCCAAATACTGTTCTAGGAGGTCCCCCATAGGCTAACATAGCAATTCGGCAGGTTTAAGGTGGTGAAGTGTCGAAGTTTTTTAAAGAGACAATACTTCGGTTTTCGAATGGTCAAATATTCAAAGTTTTTTCAATTCGAATAGAATTTTGGCCTATTCGATGGTCGAAGTACCCAAAAATTACTTTGAAATTCGAAGTTTTTGAATTCAAAAATTCACTTTGAATTCACTTCAACCCTTAGTAAATGGGCCCCTTAGTGTGTATACCATGATGTGACCATAGGCAACTAAATGCACCCTAGCCATGTAAAAGTATATTCACATATCCAGCCAACTGAAAATAGAAATTAAATTCTTGGGTGGTATATCTAAAAGTAATCCCTCTTTCCATACATTTCCTAAAAATGTTCCACCATTGTATTTATACAGATTTAAGGCTGTGCTGCAACAGGAGAATTACTCACTTTAATTAATACTTTTCTAGGACATAGCAGCTCTGGAGAGCCAGCCGTTGCTAGGATTCACAGTTAAGGAAGTAAAGGATGACATTACTGAATCCATGGTCATTCATTTACTGCACAAAAACATTTTATTTTACATCTTTAAAGCTGATGATACTCACACAACACAAAGGTAAGCTGGAGATACAATAGTTAGCTTTGTAGGGAGTCCTCAAAAGCATCAAACCATGCCAAACTACCAGCTGGATCCCTGCCCAAATATTGACTGCTTTCTCTTCTCTATCAATTTAATCTAGTCTCCCTTTGTAAATTGGAATGGCTTTCCTCATGGTTTCCCTTTTATCTTTCTACACACTATCACCATTTACTTTTAGTTCTTGCCAGTTTCCATTATGTTTTTTAATCCTGTGCCTCAAATACAATTAAATATATACAGTTGTGTGACAATGTAAGTACACCTCATCATGTTAAGTTTTTTTCTTTAACATATTTAGACATATCAATTAGTGATGGGAGAATCTGTCCCTTTTTGCTTCACCGAAAATTCGCAAAATAGTGAAAAAATTGCCAAATGCATTGATGTCTATGGGCGACAATTTTTTTTGATGTACAAAAATTATTTTCACCCATTGGAGTCTGTGAGCGTCTGTTTTTGTTGCAAAACCTGGCAAAAAAAATTGCTCATCACTAATATCAATAGTTGACCTCTTCTGGCAATGCGGCATTGCCTGTCCACATCTGTTCCAGGTGTCCTGGTTCTTGTCTAGGCATTGCCAAGGGGTGTAATTACTTTTTTTTGTAACTGTATATTTACAGCCAATTTCTGTGATTTTATCAGACTTAAGGGCTAATTGAAGAGCACTTTCAAGTGCAAGTCACCATGTTTTTCGCATAATTCCACCATGATTGTGGCCTCAAGGGGGGGAAGATGCCCGTGATGCAATTGTGGCTGATGCTTTAACCCAAACATGGTTGCACATGCATTTTGGTACAAATCTCATGTTCAGGCTTAGTGAAGAAATAATGTATGCCCTGTGCCACTTGATGCCGGTAGCTTTAGAAACCATAGAGCTACTACCACCTTCAAAGGTGGTGGAAGATGAAGAGTTCACCTGCATGTCTATGTGTAATGTTTGTGTGATTGCCAATAGGAGGCCGAAGTAACAGCATTCAGAACTACAGAACTACATATGCAGAACTACAAAGGGGGCTTTAGAAGCAAGTTATGATAGTTGTCGCAGAAACATTTTTAAAACCAGAGTAATAAAAATTCCAATTGTGTGCCTTTCTTGCTTGTAGGTGGATAGAAGCATTTCAGGAGGGAACGGTATTATAACGAGTTTCAATTTTTACATGGAAAGAAGAAATGTATCCTGTGCTGCGACATTCCCCAGCTGGCTGTAATTTCATCGCTTCATCCGATGTTTTATACTTATTTGTTAGTATGTAAATTAGGGTAAAACTTGATATTTTTATGCCAACTTCTCTAAATGTTATTTATTGAAAACACAATGTTTGATCTGCCAAAATGCTTCCCTGTAGCTCTTAACATTACAGTACCTTTGACTGTTTTTAGACATGTTTAATATATTTTTTACCTTCAAAATAGAATGTTGTTGTGTTTTCTTTCCATTGTATTAAGAAAAACACTCAATTTACATTTTCCAATGGACCAGCCTAAGATTTTGCAGGGAAAATCTTCAAGCATAAAAAGTGTGATTATAAGTTTTTGGCATTTAAAGATCATTTAGAAATATCACTGACTGTTTCCTCCAATGTATCCCTGGTTGGACTGAGCAAGTGGGGCACTGGGAGAAAACCTAGTGGGTCCTGGCCCTTAAGGGCCCACTGATTAAGGATTGCTGCATGGCTGGGATCTGTAGGTTCAGGAGGAGAGAATTTTCTGCTGATAGGAGCACAGGTTTCAGGTAAGTCAATACAATCACTTGGGGGTGCCTAACATTTGGCACCCTCGAGTGTACGAAGCCTTTCCTTCTCCTTTAAATCCTTGGGCATCCCAGTCTGACACTGAATGTATCCGCATGCCACGGAAGTCCTAGAAGCTCAAATTCCACTGCACTGGATAGAGTAGGCTATTTGTACTTTCACTCTGCACTGCTCTAGATTTGAGTTTGGGCATGTGTAGAAGAGAAAGCCCTGTCAGAAAGAAAGCTAGGACTTTCAACTAAAATTTCAGTGCAATTGAAACTGTATTAACCACTTGTAGCGGCGTAATTATAGAGGAAGCAGACCCCCGTGGTTGCAGCAGGGCCCAGACCACAGGGTCTGCTTCTTCTATAGTCTTCGAATCCCCCTCCCCAGCTGCTTTCTCATTTTACCTGGCGAGAACAGACGGGGAGGGGGGGGGAGCTAGCTGGCAGGCAGATGTAGGGAGGACCTGCGATGATGCTACTGTTTGCTTTGTGGGACGCTGGAGCAATGTTACGTCACTGACTTCTTTAGCTTTGTAAAGCAGAAGATGATTAAAGTAAATATTATTTTCAATCCATTTAAAAGATGAGAACATAAAACTATATTAGAATACTTTTATTAAATTGTGGATAATGACACTGTAAGTCATTTTTAAAGCTGATCCTAATTTTATATCGATTGCACATTACTGGAATTTAGACTGTTTTATGGTTGACAGGGGCAATGATCCTAACAATTAGCTGGTAAAATGACAGGATGTTGTGTATACATAAGATATTACCTAAAAAGCAAGATAAACAATACAAACACAATTAAAAGTTAAGGAAAAAAAACATATCGAAGACCAGTTGCAGAGCTGATGAGAGAATACCCATCTGCAACATACATGAAATTAATTTAAAGGAGAGATCTCCACATTTAATGTATGTGAAAGCCAATAATTTGACATCTGGCTTTTTTTTTTATAATGCCTCCATCTATACCCAAGCTCACTAACAATTCTGCTGTCAGTCAGTGCTGTGGGTTGTAGTTTAATAATAGGTGGAAGAATGCTACTTTTATAGATACCAAGCTGAGAATAAAATGTATCCCATGCATCTACTTGGGGTGAATACATAAAAAGGAATCACTAGGGCTCAGTGCTGCAATAGGTACTGGGTGAATTATGACCTTGCTTCCAGTATTCAAAAATATCAATTGTCGCCACTGTACCTGAAGTCACCTACAGGACAAAAGTTAGGAATGTGCTGTGTCAGGTGGGGAAATAATGGATGGGGCAAGAAAAACTACAGATTCTCAGTGTAGTCTTGTGTATTTATCTAGCACATTTAGGTTCACATCAATGTATCAGCAGAAATACCTTTCATTAGGTACGGTGAGCTGCAATGGTGTATAACAGAGTGGTAATTCCATTCTCACAGGAATCTGTGGTCCGAAGATGTTTGGACTGAGAATTTGAGGGGAAAAGCAGAATAAATGCCAGGGTCATTTCTCTGAAATTGCAAAGGATGGAACATGAAGAAACACACAACCCAAATGCCCCCTCGTGTAACTCACAAGGTGCAGACTTCTTTCACATGACATGTCCCCCTATGTCTGCATACTAATCTGGAGGTGTGCGTTTCCGTGCTGACAATTTAGATTTCCTGCAGATATTCACCTCACAGACCTGTATCCTTGATTTAGGATAAATTCACTTCTTCCATTAAGCTCTTTATTATACTAACCTTGGGATACACTGGATGGGAACATCTCTTACTACCATACAGTTCTTTAGAGTCACTGACTAACTCAGAGTTAGAGAGATGAAAAGCAGGAATTAGTGTTCTGTTAGACTGTTCATTCCAGCCTTTATAGATTAAATTTTTGGCTGACTACATATATATAAACATTTTTACCTATCTGTTTACCCAGTTTTTATTCTTACACTGAACTGTTCCTTGAAAGGAATAAACTAACTGCAGAAGCTAGGGGATCCCTGGTGTTAAATTGACCCTTCCCTCCACTGATACTACAGTTGTGTTAAGAATAACAGCAGTCCGACATCACTAACTTGATCAATCACTGTTTTTGGTAGAAATTATATTTCTACATGGGAAATAATTTACTAGTAGGTGTAGTAGAGCAAAATTAAACCAACAGTCATAACATGCATACTGCCGATTCTGTGTAATTGAATCATTGAGGATTGTTCCAAAAATGCCAGTGTTCAAAATATTTATAGCTTGTTCCAAATAATAGCAGTGGGGAGTTCAATTACTGAGGTGATTAATTCTGTGAAAAAACAGGTGTCAATTATGGCCCTTATTTATGGAAGGAAGGCAGCAAATGTTGTGCATGTTGGTTATAGAGCATTTCTCTCTGAAAATCGGAGTAAAATGGGTCGATCCAGACATTGTTTAGACAAACAGCGTACTTTAATTAAACAGTTGGTTGGAGAGGGGAAATTATCTATAGAAGTTCAGAAAATGAACAAATAGCAACCAAAACCTGAAAGATGTGGAAGAAAATGGAAAAGGACCATTCGAATGGATAGAAGAATAGGCCAAATGGCAAAGACTCAGCCAATGATCAGCTCCAGGAGGATCAAAGAAGGTCTAGTTACCTGTGAGAACTGTTACATTTAGAAGATGCCTATGTGAAGCCAAGCTATCGGCAAGAATTCAAAGAGACCAACCGAAATTAAGTCGAAGTTTTTTTTTGGTCGAATAGGTCTGTTTTCGATTAGGTTGAATAGGTCCGTATTTGGCCGGATTCTAATCTAACGAATCGAAGGAATAGCGCATTCGATCAGATTTTTCTCCCAAAAAAAAAAAATGTTGATTTTTCAAAGTCCACCAATTGACTCCAAATGGGTTCTAGGAGGTCCCCCACAGGCTAAAACAGCAATTTGGCAGGTTTTAGATTGCGAGATTGGTCAAAGTTGAATTTTTTAAGCGACAGTACGATGAATTTCGATATTCGAAATTTCAAATTTTAATCAAATTTGGAATATCCCCTAGTAACAGTACACCAAAAATAGATCAAAATTCTATTTTTTTTTCATTCGAAAATTCACCTCGACCTTAGATAAATTTGTCCCTAAAAATGCTGTTTCTGAGGCAAAACCAAGACATGCAGAAGAATTGTGGAATGTAACAGGTGCCAGAAGTTGGTGGACTCCATGTAACACAGATGTGCAGCAGTTCTCAGAAACACTGTTTATACAACAAAATATTAGTTCAGTGAAAAATCTTGAAACATTTTTCAGTTTGTACAGTGAATGTTTAAGTTTATAAAGAAGAATGCAGACACTGTTATTTTTGTAACAGACTAATATTCCCTTTTCTTCACTTTCTGTAAAGGAATAAGAAATTTGATACATTTTTCTTCATGTTTTGTTTTGGAATAGAATGTGCAGTGTCCCTAATGCATTTGCGTGTATGGAAATAAATTATTTCTTTGCAGTGTAAACAGTGTAATTTAGAAATAAAAACTACACTATAAAGATCATGACAGAATCTCTTTAATAACCAGGTTAAACATAATATATTGTTGATTTGGATGTGTAAAAATCATGAATTCGCCATGCCATAGAATATTTTCTAAACATCAAACATGGTTAAATTTGTTGTGTTTATGGCGCAGTTATGATTCTCCATATTTTGTCCTAACTCTGTTAGCTTTTTAGGCATTTGAATGATACACTGGAGTAACTGTGGAACAAAATTTTACCATTGATATTTTGGTATAATACTCTTGCAACAATACATTTAACAAACATGCGCTATTGTCACAAATATATGTGTGACTCACTGACTCCTTTCTACAAGTGCCTTATTATTGTGCAAACCCTTTACCACTTCTTTCATTTTATTGAATAACTAAATAACACATACTATGTTAAAATGTTGCTCTCCTGAAAAACAAATCTTTCAGAAATTACATGTACAATACATGTAGTCTTTGAGCACTTACCAACAGTCAGATATGATACAGTATTTTATAGAATAAGCTCCAGATGCAGAAAAGGGTAACAAATTAAATGCAACACAATAGTTTAGTAGCTAAGTAAAATGTATATTTTGACCAATTATCCCATAATGAATTTCTGTCCCGTTTTGAGTTTTCAGTGACAGCTGAACCCGCAGTCTCAGGTTTGTTACTAAAATGTCCCAACTTTCCTTTGATCTCCTGCACTGAACAGCCAGAAAAAGATACAAAGTTTCTAACTTAATTGGCTTTTGGCAGAGAGCCCAGAATAGATACGTAGATACTTTTGTGACAATTAGGGATGCACCGAATCCACTTTTTTGGATTCGGCCGAACCCCCGAATCCTTCACAAAGGATTCGGCCGAATACCGAACCGAATCCGAACCCTAATTTGCATATGCAAATTAGGGGTGGGAAGGGGAAAACATTTTTTACTTCCTTGTTTTCTGACAGAAAGTCACGCAATTTCCCTCCCTGCCCCTAATTTGCATATGCAAATTAGGATTCGGATTCGGTTCGGCTGGGCAGAAGGATTCGGCCGAATCCGAATCCTGCTGAAAAAGGCCGAATCCCGAACCGAATCCTGGATTCGGTGCATCCCTAGTGACAATATAAGCTTGGGGAAACTGATTTACAGCTTAAAAGGCAATTCATCTTCATTAGCAAAATTGTAATTACACATAAAAACCACAGAAATGTGTTCAAACTTTCATAACCTGCTAAATTTTGTAAAATGGACATGGGAATCTGGGGGTCATACAAATGGGCATGGTCAAAACAATTTCATCACGCTGTGGATGGCAAATCTGTTTGTCCCTCTTTCTATTTCCAAGATGTTGGGAGGTATATGTATGTGTGTGTGTGTGTATGGCAGGCAATCAATGAAAGGCAGGAACTTGGGTTTAAAGGAGAAGGAAAGATACGGTGGCATTTTATTGCCAATAGATTAGCTGCATTAGTGCAAGCTAGAATGCTACATTTCTTCTGTAGAATGTTTTACCATAGTAAAAAGCTCTAGAAGCTCTCTGTTTGCTTAGGATAGCAGCTGCAGTGTTCGCTTGGTGTGACATCACTTCCTGCCTGAGTCTCTCCCTGCTCACTTATAGCTCTGGGCTCACATTACAGGGGGGAGGAGCAAACTGAGCATGCTCACGCCTGTGCCCTGGAGGTTTAAGCTGAAGGCAGGAAGTCTGATACAGAAGCCCATGTGTACTCAATAGAAGGAAAGAAATGCTGTGGTTATTTTGACAGAGGACTCAGAGCAACATTACTTTGAGGGGTTTACTGGTATATTTAGATGGACCTTTTTGATAAGGCTTACTTAGTTGTAACCTAGCATTTTTAGCCCCACTTCACCATTTCCATGACCTGGCTACAAGGGTCTCAGCGACTGTTGGATCAGAATGGCAACCATCCCCATACAATAGTTGGAAACGTGCTCTAGGACAATAAAGACAGTGTAAATAGCATGCTATGTCTTTTCTGTTACTAGACTAGCGAGTTTCTCCAAAATTATGTGAATATTGTGAAAACTAGCTGCATTTCGTCAACCAAAACAAAACGCACTTGCAAAAGCCCCCTAATGAGTGATATGAACACACGCCACCGCATGTCATCCTGTACATATCCCATCGTGCACTCCGCTGCTCCTCCCAGTACCAATGAGAAGAGTCCTATGTCTGGCCTGCCGTTCCGAGGCCCTTTCTCTTTGGTAAGATGGCGGGTATAGTGGTAAAGCTGCAGAGCCCCGAACAGGAGGAAGAGGATGGGGAAAAAAACATGAACGGTGTGATGGAGGAGAACGAAGCCGCCTTTCCGGGAGAGAATAGCGTGAGCAAGAAGAAGAGGAAAAAGAAAAAGAAGAGCAACGCCAAAACAGGTAGAGAGTAGCAGAGACTATGCGCTTGGGGAGGGCAGGAGTTTTTGGGCAGTGTTCTGAGTCCGGCTGAGTGGAGTGTTCTCTTCCCGTACTCTTCCCTACACTCTATATACGTCAGCTTAGTTTGTACCGCGTTTATCAACATGGTCGCCATATCTGCCTGTCACCTGACCTGAGAGTTATTTTCCACTCGCTCCCGTGGGCTTTTGCTTTCTTCCCTTCCATATACAGCGCAGATATTAAAAGCGCGTTAATATGGGGGTTGTAACACTAGCTTGCTTTACGTATAGCTGACTAAACCGTGACCATCAAGTCATTGTCATAAGAACACTGTCTTTACGTTGGACGCGTCAAAACTGAAGCTTTATGAGTGCCCTTCTTAAAGGTCCCATCAATAAATGGAAGTGGTTTAAAGTAAATGTACTGTTGCCCTATTCTGGTAAATCTGGTGTGTTTGCTTCAGAAACACTAGTCTAGTTTATATTAATGTAAATTTGTAGTATACGGAGCGACTACACTTGTAGCTGTACCCAAAATGTGCTCCAGATCAGACCTATATTCCTCAGGGGGGAGCCCCTCACAACGTTGTGGAGGCAGCGTGTAGCACAACTGTAACAGTCAAAATTGGGCACTTGAACACTTAACCATAGAACAGATTTATTGAGCTTTTCAGCTTTCCCCAAAACAGAGCGAACTCTAATGCTTAGTCCCTACTTCTGAAAAAATTGGATCATAATCCCACTCACACTCCTCAGTGGAGCATCAGCTGCTCGGCTAAATAGCCTATCTATCATTCCAAGAGTGAGCTAGCCTATCACTTACTAGACCTAACCTTGTCTAGGTTCCACTTGACCCTGTCTGTTTAGGTAAGGGGGCTTAAAAGGGAACTCCACAAAAGCTTTTTGAAAAGTAAACATAATTTCAAGCAACTTTGCAATACACATCTATTAAAAAAATATGCAGACTTTTCATGATTTTTAAAGGTTTCTGACAGTTTCCTAAGCCTAGCCCCCTGCTCTTCTGCTGAGCTGCCTGACTACTGTTACTTTGTATCAGCAGCCATCTATCCTCGGCCTGCATCCTCCAAACCCCACAATTCCCTGCACATGTGATTTCAATAAAGGAAAGGAACATCAATGCATTGTGGGTTATGTAGTTCCTGCATGCTGTCTATAGCTGTGGAGAAGTTGTTTCAGTTTGTAACATCAGGGTTAAGTCCCTCCTTCCCTGCCAGGACTTCAAATGATGCAGAAAGAGAAGAACTGTTAACCAGCTGGATTGCAGCATAGAAAATGGCATTTATTCATACTTTTTGAAGAAACCAGTAACTGTGATGGATATATCAGGGGTTTCTGTGTTATGTGGACCTCTTTATCAAATTTTGTTTTGGAAGCCAGAGTTCCCCTTTAACTTTGAATTAGGTTAAGAATTAAAAAGATGTGATTTATATTTTTGAGCTTTGGCAGTGATAGAATGCCTTGTATGTTGTGTACTCAAAGCACCAGTAACTCCATGAATTGAAAGTGTTTTAAAGTAGTGAAAATATCATGTAGTGTTGCCCTGCACTGGTAAAACTGATCTGTTTGCTTCAAAAACACTACTATAGTTCATATAAACAAGCTGCTGTGTAGCAACGGTGGAAATTGAAAAAAATCTATATGGCACAGGTTAAATAGTGGATAACCGATAACCCCATAATGTTCTATATGGCTTATCTGCTGTGTAACCTGCACCTTTTCTCCTTTGAATGGCTGCCCCAATGGCTACACAGTAGCTTGTTTATATAAACTATAGTAGTGTTTCTGAAGCAAACACACCGGTTTACCAGTGCAGTATATTTTAATTACTTTAAAATACTTTCATTTTTTGATGTTGCTGTTCCTTTAACTTCATTCAGTCAACATGGAAAATACATTGTATTAAAGGAACAGTAACAACAAAAAAATAAAGCCTTTTGATGTAAAAAAACAACAACATATAATATACTGTTAGCATGCTCTGGTAAAAGCTGTGTGTTTGCTTCAAAAACACAACTATAGTTTATATAACAAGCTGCTGTGTAGCCGTGGGGACAGGAATTCAAGCTGGAAAAAAGGAGAAAGGCACAGGTTAACACTTTATTTAATCTGAATGATTAGTTGCAGGTTGGAAGATTGTGACAAATGATCGTTTGTCGGTTATGAGGTTGAAATCTGCACATCTATGACCAGATATAGTTTATATAAACTATAGTAGTATTTATGGAGCGAACACACCAGTTTTACCAGTGCAGAGGAGTTGGAGGTACCATAAACTGAGGAGTCCAAGTCTGAGGATTTATGTACCAACTCCGCAGCCCTGGAAAATAATCAAATCAGATTTAAAGGAACAGTTTAGTGTAAAATTAAAAACTGGCTAAATAGGCTGTGCAATGCATAGTTGCTAGGGTGATTTGGACCCTAGCAACCAGACTGCTGAAATTGCAATCTGGAGAGCTGATTCAAGTAACACCAAAAAAATAAAAGCATTTTAAAGTAATTAACATATAAAATACTGTTTGCATACAATAGTAGAAGTTGTGTGTTTGCTTCATAAACAAGCTGCTGTGTAGCCATGGGGTCAGCTGGAAAAAAAATGAGAAAAGGCACAGGTTACATAGCACATAACACACAAACTCTGTCCAATACAATGGTGTTTTATCTATTCTGCTATGTAACTTGTGCCTTTTCTTCTTTTTTTTCCAGCAACTGCCCCCATGTCTACACAGCAGCCTGTTTATATAAACTATAGTAGTCTTTCTGAAGCAAACACAAGTTTTACCAGTAGAGAGCAACAGTACATTATATTTCAATTGCTTTTATACACTTTCGGTGTTACTGTTCCTTTAAAAACAGAGGAGTCAGAGTCGAAGGATTTATGTACCGACTTCACATCCCTATTGCCAGTAGAAGAGGAGATTTATCGTAGGAGACGAATATCCCCCATGCGCCATTGTCCTTTGTAGCTGCTTTGAAAAATGGTAGGGTTCTCCGATTACAACAATCTTGAACTGAATGACAATAAAGAAACCATACAAATGTAGCCTCTATCATATATCACTTTGGGGCAAAAAATACTCCACATATATAGACTCATACCTACAGTATGCAGCAGGTGCCTGGCTAGTGAAGCCAAACAAATCATCGGACCAGAAAAAGAACTTGCAAATATCTATTAATAATGAGTATCTTGTGCCTCTCTCTTTTTACCCCTTGACCCTGCTTTTTCTTCTTCTACGGCCTTTATCTTTGTCATGTTGTTAACAAATTTAATGACTAAAAACTGTAAAAAAAAAAAAAAAAATATGTCTAAATGGCACATCAACCAGGTAGAATTGTATTGACACTAATAGAAAGGTAAATAATTCAAAATGTTAATGTTATTATACATTCTAATTTTAAAATAACCTTTGAACAGTGTCTCTCGCAAAGTTAACTTACCCTTTTTTTAGCAAAGGGGATTGATCCACAACACATTTCAACTCCAATAAATTATGTATCCCTTTTAAACAGATTATACCACCAAATATTAACCTGTCTAATTACGGTATTTAGGCTTTACTTTCAGATTTTTAAAGTGGACCTGTCACCCAGACACAAAAATCTGTATAATAAAAGTCCTTTTCAAATTGAACATGAAATCCAATTTCTATTTTTTATTAAAGCATTCATAGCTGTTGTAAGCTCATTTAAAAATCTCAGCTGTCAATCAAATATTGTCTGCCCCTCCTCTATGCCATGGGCATAGAGGCGGGGCAGGCAATTACTTTCACTTTCCATTCAGCACTTCCTACATGTCACTGCTCTCCCCACATTCCCCTGTTCTCTTTACTATTTAATTGTGTAGCCAGGGCATGGGGATGGACATCGGGTCCCCCATTCTGATGCACAAACAAGATTCTGAGATGATGCAAGACTTGTCTTAATAACAGTGTCCACAAAATGGCTTTTGCCTGCTTGCTATAATTATGAATTCCCAGACTGAAGGAAACAAGATTCGAATAATTTATATAGTGCAATTAAAGTTCATTTTGCTTGACTAATGTGATAAAATAGGATTTTGAATAATTTTTTTGGGTGACGGGTCCCCTATAACTGAAACTCAAAATCAAACTGACAACTGACTAAAAATCAAACTAACATCACATTTTAGTACTGTTTTTTAACAGCAGGTGTTTCAGCTTTTGACCCATTTAGAGCAAGAAATTAAAAAAAAAAAACAAAAAAACCAAACCATACTTTTTACGTATTTTTTATAATTCAGAAATATGTATGTTCCATGAAAACCCTATTTATTGCTCTGCTGTTAAAAAACCGTCTATATTGCCCCTTTATGACCTGACGTTTATAGTGTTTTACACCTTTGGGTGATGGGACAGTTCAATTTTTTCAAGGAAACTGCAAAAAAAATTTCATGGGATTGTCTCTTGAACAAAATATGTGACCGTTGCAAAGTTTTATAGGTATTAAAGAAACCTCTTTTGTGTGGGCAATCATCCGGCAACATTTATTGAAGAGCATAATACAAAAACACAAACACTTTGGAATAACCATCATCCTCAGGTTAAAATGTTGCACCTGCATATATATCTGCATGAAAAAATGGTGTTTGTTTTGGGTGGCACAACCATCACCCCTGCTGAGTTTCACAGATGAAAAACATTGGACAAAACATTGTTTTATTTTACTTTTGGTTGACAGATTCTTCATCCTTTACAAATTCACTGTTCTCTTTAGCAATCTTAAAGGACTTCTCGGTATGTACCTTAACATGTCTCTACTCTGGTAGCATTAACCTTCCTGTATTTTTAATAGTCTTACCAGTAATGGCCAGTACCTGTAAACCTGTTAAGATGAGTTTCGCTGTACAGTACATATTTACTTTGTGCATCTTTATATTTTAGGACATGATGCTGAAAAAGACATGGGGGCTATAGCCAAAGCCACTGAAGAAATCACAACACAACTGGAGAAGCAGACATTGGAAAATAAGGATGAAGATGAAGAAGGCAAGAACAATACATTGTCTTGTAACAACTGACATGCTTATCTAAAGATGTTCTCTTTTGGCTAGGTACATTATTTCCAATGAGAGCTGTTTTTAGCATTTTTGAGGTGTTAGTATATTTCTTTTTTTATTGTTGTACTTGCATTGATTGTAGTCTTTTACTATTCTCTAGTTCAGTGCTGTCCAACTGCTTCCATGATCCACATCTTCACAGCTCTCACTGTAAAAACCCCCTTCCAAATATTTAGGCAGAACCTCTTTTCTTCTAATCGGAATGGGTGACCTCGTGTCAGCTGGAAAGACCTACTGGTGAATAAAGCATTAGAGAGATTATTATATGATCCCCTTATATATTTATACATAGTTATCATATCACTCCTTAAGCGCCTCTTCTCCAGCGTGAACAATTTAGCCAGTCTTTCCTCATAGCTAAGATTTTCCATACCTTTTACCAACTTAGTTGCCCTTCTCTGTACCCTCTCTAATACAATAATTTCCTGTTTGAGAGATGAAGACCAAAACTGAACGGCATATTCTAGATGTGGCCCCCTCCCAAGAATCTATGTCCCTTTTAATAAAGCTTAAGACCTTATTTGCCCTTGATGCTGCTGACTGGCATTGCTTGTTACAGCCAAGCTTATTACCTACAAGGACTCCAAAGTCCTTTTCCATAATGGATTTGCCTAGTGCAGTCCCATAAAGGGTTAAAGACTTTGAATCTTGTGGCGCTGGTATGTTCCGGCTCTTTGTACATTTTGATCAGGTTATCATAATAAAAAAATAAAGCTTTTAGGCCTTATCAGTAGAAGTAAAGTACACCCCCAGTAGGTAAAATTACACTAGTTTTACCCTGGGCTGGCATGCCTCTTTTAAAAAAAAAAACAAAAAAAAAAACAACCAAAAAAAAAAAACATGGCCTGCTATACTTTTTGCAAAGTTTGACACTGCCTTGCCTTTGGCTCATGTATAGCCTAGCGTACTGCATGTATGCGCCGGAAAAATTACGTTTCTATCTGGTTTGTGTATTATATGTAACCTTAAGTTTGGCCATTTACTTATGGGATCAAAGTGTAAATTATATAAACAGTGTGTTCCATTTATCAGAATATGCGGCATATAACTTTGACTTCAACTTAAAGGGATACTGTCGTGGAAAAACATGTTTTTTACAAAATGTATCAATTAATAGTGCTACTACAGCAGAATCCTGCATTGCAATCCATTTTTCAAAACAAGAAATGGATTTTTTTATATCTAATTTTAAAATTTGCTATGGGGCTAGACATTTTGACATTTCCCAGCTGCCCTCAGGTCATGTGACTTGTGCTCTGATAAACTTCAGTCACACTTTACTGCTGCAAGTTGGAGTGATGTCATTACCCCTCCCTCCTACAAGCTGCTGTAATGTAAATAGAGCCTTGTCTGCTGAGCCTGTCAATTGAACAATAGGCAGGTATCAAGATAAGCTCCCACTGACACCACTTCAGAAGGACTGAAATAAGATAGTCCTGTGATCACTGCCCCACTTACGTTTAAAAAAAAATATATTTTTTATATATATATATATATATATATATATATATATATATATATATATATATATATATATATATATATATATATACATACACACACAATTCATTTTGGACACTGGAAAAAATATTTTATATAGATAGTTTATTTGTTTACACAAAAATGAATGGCAGAAACACAGGAGTACACTCCCAGGACTGATGACAGGGAATAGAAAAAAAGGATAAAATAAGGAGGACATACTTGAAAACCAGGAAAACTTAGGAGGAAGTCTAGGAAGGGTTAAAATAGCTCAGGAGAAAGGAGGCAGTAAGTAGTTAATGAAAAAAGAAGTATTACAGGCAGGAAAGGAGCGCAGTGTGTGTGAGGTGGATAGCAGAGGGAACTCACAACTCCTTTACCTCATCTAGTAACCAGTAAAACTAACTAGGAAGGCAGCAAGGAGAGAAAGTTCCCCCCTCCAAAGGAAAGCAGAGAACAAACTTACAGAATGGCAGGAGCTTTGATAATGTCTGTGGGAGGAGGGGCAGCTAGTGCAGCTGTAGAGCAGGACGTAGGAAAGTGAAAGTAATTGCTTCCCTGCAAACCATGTGACCTCTCTCCTCCAAACATCACACGCATGGACAGAGAGGGGAGGGGGAGTGTACAGCTAGATTCTCATGTCGTAGTGCGACCTGGCTTTTCATTATAGAGTGGCTGCCTCCAAGCACACAGGTAATGATGTGCCCGCTGTTAGAGCAGCACAGGATGAATGTGTAATGAGCAGAAATGGAAGCCCCCATGACAAAATACAAACTAAATTAACTTATGCTTGGATTTGTGGATTAACATTTTATTTGCCAGACAGTGTTTATGGATGTGTGTTTTTTATAAAAATGCAAAAAAAAAATTTTTTTTAAATGACGATAGATTCCCTTTAAGTTAACCTGTGTATGTCACTGTTTCTTTCCAAATGACATCATTGACATATGTCCCTGTGGCTACTTCTTACCTGCCTGACAATCCCACCGCGATGAAGTCAGAGAGTAATTGTCTGGCAGGCTGTTTTTATCTCATGCTTTAATATGGTTGTGTAAATCCTTGGTGACTTAGATAATATGCTAGATATTACACTCCTGATATACATATTATTATTAATGGACTTGTGGGCATATTCTCTGCACAAAATACATACTGTTTCTGTCAAACACATTTGGCAACAAAATATAGATTCGCCTTCTGCTTTGCTTATTGTAATCGTTACTCTTCTCCCTCTTTACTTCTATTTTGCTTCACCTAAAATGTAACTAAATCTATCACCTTAAACTCTTGCTATCCTGTACTCTTTATCTTTCCAAAACATTGTTTCCACACCTGTACCAATATACATTTCAAGACATTAGCAGAGCAGTCCGTTCTTTTGAATGTAGAAATCAGTCTAAGAACCAGGTAATCTTTGGTGGTAGCTTTAGGACCCAAGAATTAGATTGAATTATGACTGCATATTTGAAGAGGAGGTATTAATAAAAAGTAATTATAGGTACCCATTGCAAACATCACCTATTTAGGTCCCCTTCAGGATTTCCTGATATAACCTTGATTTGGGTCTGTCTATTTATTGTAGATGGTGAAGGTGATGCTGATGGAGCAGCTGGGAAGAAGAAGAAAAAGAAGAAGAAGAAAGGCTGTATGTGGATTTACTTATTTGCTTATCACAAAGCTCAATTGTTCATTTTATTTTTGTAAACTCTTGTTTTTATGTTGGTTTGAGAAACATGATAGATGTTGTACACTAACTGTTTGCACCATCATGTAAGCCAAATAAGCCATACAAACCAAATACATACAATTTAGAATTACAGCTAGTTTGTATGTATTTTTAAGTAATCTCTCATACTCAACTTTATTATAGTTACATAGTTACATAGTTAAATTGGGTTGAAAAAAGACAAAGTCCATCAAGTTCAACCCCTCCAAATGAAAACCCATCATCCATACACACACCCCTCCCTACTTTTAATTAAAATTCTTTATACCCATACCTATACTAACTATAGAGTTTAGTATCACAATAGCCTTGGATATTATGTCTGTCCAAAAAATCATCCAAGCCATTCTTAAAGGCATTAACTGAATCAGCCATCACAACATCACCCGGCAGTGCATTCCACAATCTCACTGTCCTGACTGTGAAGAACCCTCTACGTTGCTTCAAATGAAAGTTCTTTTCTTCTAGTCTAAACGGGTGGCCTCTGGTACGGTGATCCACTTTATGGGTAAAAAGGTCCCCTGCCATTTGTCTATAATGTCCTCTAATGTACTTGTAAAGTGTAATCATGTCCCCTCGCAAGCGCCTTTTTTCCAGAGAAAACAACCCCAACCTTGACAGTCTACCCTCATAATTTAAGTCTTCCGTCCCTCTAACCAATTTAGTTGCACGTCTCTGCACTCTCTCCAGCTCATTTATATCCCTCTTAAGGACTGGAGTCCAAAACTGAACTGCATACTCCAGATGAGGCCTCACCAAGGACCTATAAAGAGGCATAATTATGTTTTCATCCCTTGAGTTAATGCCCTTTTTTATGCAAGACAGAACTTTATTTGCTTTAGTAGCCACAGAATGACACTGCCCAGAATTAGACAACTTGTTATCTACAAAGACCCCTAGATCCTTTTCATTTAAGGAAACTCCCAACACACTGCCATTTAGTGTATAACTTGCATTTATATTATTTTTGCCAAAGTGCATAACCTTGCATTTATCAACGTTGAACCTCATTTTCCAGTTTGCTGCCCAGTTTTCCAGTTTAGACAGATCACTTTGCAAAGTGGCAGCATCCTGCATGGAACCTATAGTTCTGCACAATTTAGTATCATCTGCAAAAATAGAAACAGTACTTTCAATGCCCACCTCCAGGTCATTAATAAACAAGTTGAAAAGCAAGGGACCTAGTACAGAGCCCTGCGGTACTCCACTAACAACACTGGTCCAATTAGAAAATGTTCCATTTACCACCACTCTTTGTAGTCTATCTTTTAGCCAGTTCTCTATCCAGGTACAAATACTATGTTCCAGGCCAACATTCCTTAATTTAACCAGTAACCTTTTGTGTGGCACTGTATCAAATGCTTTAGCAAAGTCTAAGTAAATCACATCCACTGCCATCCCAGAATCGAGGTCTCTATTTACATTCTCGTAAAAAGAAATTAAGTTAGTCTGGCAAGATCTATTACGCATAAAACCATGCTGGCACAAACTCATAGTATTATGATTTGCTATGAAGTCCAGTATCTTATCCTTTATTAACCCTTCGAAAAGCTTTCCTAATACTGACGTCAGAATTATGGAATTCTACCTATTGTTTATCAATAGAAAATGCTTAGATTGGTCCAAGCTATATATATATATATATATATATATATATATATATATATATATATATATATATATATATATATATATATATATATATATATATATATATATATATATATATATATATATATATATATATATATATATATATATATGTATGTGTGATAAAGAAAAACAAATCACATGTAGAATGATAAAGAAAAACAAATCACATGTAGAAGTACTGTAGTATCTGAAGGCATCTATTTTCCATACTGACAAGCTCTTAGTATATAGTTCCTAGTTTGCCTTTATTTGTGTCATAAAATACTGACAATTGGGAAAACTATCGGCTAGAACAAGCTTATGGTATTGTGCTGGAGCAGTTAAATGACTAATAAGTTTGATAGCATGAATTTCTGTCCATCTTTTCACTTTCTGTAATTATTTTTTTATTTTTTATTATTATTTAGCCCTCTAAATTGCAGTGACAGTTAATTAAAATACTATCTACTGTTTTGCTCTGTTGTTCTGTAGTAAAACAGGTTTACTTTATTGTAAAGTGTTTTTTTTCCTCTACAGCAAAATCACAAACCGATCCACCCTCTATTGCAATATCTGAACTCTATCCAAGTGGAATATTTCCAAAAGGACAGGAGTGCGAGTACCCTGCAACACAAGATGGGTAGGTATATTTCAGCAGAAATTAATGTAACTTGTTCAAACCATGAATGAGAGAGCTTAATATATTGTACACACACTGCACAGTTGCCTATATAGGAATAAGCTGGAAATGTTTAAAATAATTTTTTCCTTCCTAGTCCTTCAGGCTGGCAAAGTTGCTTAACATTTGCATACATAGTTACATAGTTAAAATTGATAGACTTTGGTATTATTTCAACTCAAATTAAACCCTCTAAACAAACGTCAGAGCACAGAAATACAAATACTTATATACAAAGTGTATATAATTATATATAAACTTGGATTTATTTTATTTTTTTTTTTAAATCAATAACCAGTTGTAAGACCATTTCCAAATGGTCTTTATATATTTTTTCCTTATATTTACATTTTTGGTTCCACGCTTTTTCTTACAACCAAGCAATGAGCTAAATTAAAAACTGAGCAATAAATCACAGCAGGTCTGTATACAAAAATAAGTATTAATAATGTAACCATATAATAAGATCCTCACAACATACTGGCAGTTAAAATTCCTTGCTATGTGTGTGTGTATATATATATATATATATATATATATATATATATATATATATATATATATATATATATATATATATATATATATATATATATATATATATATATATATATATATAAATCTATCTAATTGCATTAATTCTCCATATTTCTCAAAGCAGCTTTACAGTATTAACTGTTCACTTTAAATTCTGCAGTTGAGCAATTCAGTATCTTCATTTATTCTTTTTTATTTTAACAGACGATCGGCAGCTTGGAGAGCAACAAGTGAAGAGAAAAAAGCTATGGATCAAGCTAGTGAGGAAATCTGGACTGATTTCAGACAAGCAGCTGAAGCTCACAGACAAGTGAGGAAATATGTGATGAGCTGGATTAAGCCTGGAATGACCATGATTGAAATATGGTAATGTCCAAGAACAGTAAACCGTGTCTGTGCTTGATGTCATCCTTGCATTAGTTGTTGCTGTTTGTATTGCTATACATCTGTTTATTAGGATAATCTTAACTTATAGAAGTGCAATTTGTGACTTACTCTGTTACAGTGAAAAACTTGAGGACTGTTCTCGCAAGCTGATTAAGGAAAATGGTCTTTATGCTGGACTTGCATTCCCCACAGGTTGTTCTCTAAATAACTGTGCAGCCCACTACACACCTAATGCAGGGGATCCAACAGTATTGCAATATGATGATGTCTGCAAAATTGACTTTGGAACCCATATTAATGGTATGCTGTCTCTAACATTATGACCTCTTCTAAATTACTTTCCTTTTCTGCCTCTTTCTTCAGTTTCATCTTCCTTTTTCTTACCACTTTTTTTGTCTTTATTGTTTTATTTAATTGTGTTTTAACAGGCCGTATAATTGACTGTGCTTTTACAGTCACCTTCAATCCAAAATACGACAAGTTGCTGGAAGCTGTCAAGGATGCCACCAACACTGGAATAAGGGTATGCAAAAATTTTAATTGTGAACCTGGTTCTGGCTCAATAAAAACTGAGGATATTATATCTCTATTCTTTAAGGAAAGGAAGCAATGGCGGTTGCAATAAGTTTTGTATTTTTCTTAGTGTTCTGGTATAGATGTGCGTCTCTGTGATGTTGGTGAGGCAATTCAAGAGGTTATGGAGTCATATGAGGTTGAAATTGATGGCAAAACGTATCAAGGTATACTTTACACACCACAAATAATGTTTTATCATTATTGAGACCTATTGCTGCTTTGTGCTGACCGTGGAATATGCTGTTCTGTAATATCAAAATAATTAATTATAAATGGCAATATTTTCTCTTGTAAAAAATACTCTTAGAGCTTTGGACAGCCAGTAAGCAATGAGCAGATTTGCATACAGAGTGAATCAGATCACACTATAACTAAATAGTGCTGCTGAAGATCGGTAGTCAGTCTGAATTAGACACCTTGTTCCAAACATCAGATGTGTTTGTCATATTGACAAATTGTTTGGTTCTCGGGATAATCTGTGTGACTGACATCAGAGGGTCAGATTGAATTAAACCACATCGGGTTTTAAAGCATTATTTGTTAAAACAATATCTATTCAAGGATATTATTATATGCTTGCCAAAAAATTACACGTTTGTAAAGGTCTATATACTAGAGTCGTTTTAACTCCCTTTACCCACAGTGTATGCATGATTTCATTGGCATTCGTCCTGTCAGAATGACGTGTAACGGAATGCCCATAGTTGTGTTTTTCGTATTTATTTAACGCAATGTTATCATTTGAGAATAAAAGGAGAGGGAAATGTCTTTTTACTTGGGGGTGACAAGAGTTAGGCACCCCCAAGTGATCACATGTACTTACCTGAAACCCCAGGCCGGTGCATCTATTAGGCGAAAACTGCACCGGCCTGGGATTCTTTCAGTAAGCACCACGGAGCGACTGGCTTCTGCTTTTTTCTCGCGACTGCTCATGCGCGAAAAGCCGAACTTCAACGAAAAAGTCGACTATTTCAGTCTACTGTACATGCGTCTGGCCCAGGGAAATTTGAAGAAAGAAGCTGGAAGACCATCAGTCCATGGTGCTCCTTGGAAGAATCCCAGGCCGGTGCAGTTTTCTCCAGGGTTTCAGGTAAGTACATGCGATCACTTGGGGTGCCTAACTTTTGTCACCCCCAAGTAAAAAGACATTTCCTTCTCATTTAAGCTTTTATGCCTGCATTTAGTTTTCAAAAAAATATATATTCATAATTACAAAATCTCTTATACTTAGTTAAATTTGTATTTTTCTTACTTGAAGCAGCCTGCCAACACAGCAAAGCCATGGAACACACTGTTTTCATAGCTGCCTCTTATCTTCTTCTATACATCATTTCTGATTAAAGGGAAAGCACAGAATTTCAGAAAAACTACAAAAAAAAACTACATTAATGCTAATATTGATACCATTTTTTCACAGGCTTCATTAGGCAGATTTACAGATAATATATGCACCTACTTTATGTCTATGTTAGGCAAGGATAATGTACCTAAAATATTACTCAAAAAATATGAAACAAAAGGATACCTATGTGAATATATCACTTTCCCTCTATTAGTGAAACCAATTCGAAATCTTAATGGCCATTCCATTGGACCATACAGAATTCATGCTGGTAAAACTGTGCCCATTGTGAAAGGTGGAGAAGCAACAAGAATGGAGGTATGTACAGTTGTCTGAAAATGTTTAATTTTGCAGTGAAAACAGGCTTTGACACATGTATTTATAAGAAGGCAAAATTTAAAAAAAATTGCCTTTCTTAAGTTAGTTTTTACATGCAAGACTGCTGTGCAATTTTGTAAAACCTTTCCCTTTCCTCAAAATATACTGTATATGCAGAAAAAAAGAAAAACATTTGAAAGCATTTTACCTCCTAAAATGTGATTTATATCAGAGCTGAAGGGAGAACTGACTGACTCACTGAACTCTGCAGTTGCAGGAAAAACTCCCACCTTTCAGAAAAACAATACCACTAGCTCTTGTGAACTGTACATACTTTTGCACACTGTAGAGAAAAAACACCAAAAATACTTCTCTAGTTACATACTACAAATATTATTGTGCGAGATATTAAGTTACAGATTTTGTAAAATAATAAGTATTTGGTCATTATTGGCACCTATATTTGTTGTTTCTATACAATATATATCATTTAAAGTATATTGGAGGCAGGTAATTGCATGAAGGACCTTAAAACTGACTCAAGCTTTTTGTAATATAACCCCATAAAAGAATAACAGCCTTAAAATTAGTTATACATGTTGTTATTTCATAAAAGGTTTTTTTTCCTCCATTTATTTAAACCAGCGACCTGCTTACAGTATTGGTGGTCTAGGGGAGCAGGGATGATACAAGCAGGGTGGGACAGAGTGTGACTGACATCTGCATGCTCAGTCGTCTCCCCTCAGTAGTTGCAGCTTTTTAGAGATGGAAGGTGCTTTATGCTGAGGACTCTTGAACCTGATATTTGTAAAAGAGGAGGGGCTAGCACAGTTTTTACACTGATAAATAAATATTTGACCCGAAAGGCTTCCTTGTATTTTATATGTTCTCATATTGTGAGAACTAAACCCTAAGGAGAACTAAACCCTAAGAATGTATATGGCTAAATATGCCATATTTTATATACTAAACTTATTGCACCAGCATAAAGTTTCAGCTTGTCAATGGCAGAAATGATCCAGGA
The DNA here is from genome assembly GCA_038501925.1 of Xenopus petersii. Classification (NCBI taxonomy): domain Eukaryota; kingdom Metazoa; phylum Chordata; class Amphibia; order Anura; family Pipidae; genus Xenopus; species Xenopus petersii. The sequence continues at coordinate 42,655,124 of CM076677.1, forward strand.
CTTCAAACTTGTCACAGGGTGTCACCATCTTGGAAAGTGTCTGCGACACTCACATGCTCAGTGGATTCTTTGCAGCTGTTGAGAAGCTAAACTTAGGGGTCATCACAAACTATCCAGCAGAAAATGAGATTGGGCTGTAATACAAACTGATGCTACAAGGTTGATTATTAAATTCTGATGCTAATTGCACTGGTTTCTGTGCTGCCATGTAGTAATTATCTGTATTAATTACTAATCCGCCTTATATTGTGACATTTCTATGTATACAGTATATTGTGAGTGGGTCCCTAAGCTCATTAAGTGACAGCAGCACTGAGCATGTGCAGTGAATCAGCAGAAAAGATTTGGAGCTACTGGGGCATCTTTGGAGACACAGATCTTTACTGCTAAAGGCCTGTGGTTGCCTTGGGCTGGTACAGAAGCCCAAAACCTAATGTACAACATTTCTAGGTACTTCTTTAGTTAGGCTTTAGTTCTCCTTTAAAGCGTCCAGTAAGTGATTGTCATATGATCAGCAACCAGCTGGAAAAGTTTCTCTTAATATATAATAAGCATAGGAATGGATTAGAGAGTCTTATTCTGTGTGATTATTTTTATTTTCCACTCTGGCCCGTTTTTAGGAAGGAGAGGTGTATGCAATAGAAACATTTGGTAGCACTGGAAAAGGAGTAGTTCATGATGATATGGAGTGTTCCCACTATATGAAGAACTTTGATGTGGGACATGTGCCAATAAGGTAAGTTAGTTTGACGCCAAATCAGATGACATACAAGACACAACTTGCATCTTTTTGCATACGATTACTTTTCTGTCACAAAAGCATGTAGATATTCATGCATTTATGGCCATATTTAAGCTTTGTTGGGTTTATAGCCCTGCTGCAGACTTAAAAGGAAAACAGACCCCCTATTTGACATGTGCTCATTTTGTTGGTTATAAATATCAATAAACAATATGTAAACTTCAAAAATCTATCTAGCGATCTATCTATCTAGCGATCTATCTATCTATCTATCTAGATATCTATCTATCTAGATATCTATCTATCTAGATATCTATCTATCTAGATATCTATCTATCTAGATATCTATCTATCTAGATATCTATCTATCTAGATATCTATCTATCTAGATATCTATCTATCTAGATATCTATCTATCTAGATATCTATCTATCTAGATATCTATCTATCTAGATATCTATCTATCTAGATATCTATCTATCTAGATATCTATCTATCTAGATATCTAGATAGATAGATATCTAGATAGATAGATATCTAGATAGATAGATATCTAGATAGATCTATAGATGGATAGATGGATGGATAGATAGATAGATATAGTCAAATGTAGAAGATAGCGGCACTCACACGTTTTGATCCCCCACAGGTATCTTTGTCAGGAGGGAAAACAAACAAACATAGATAGATAGATAGATATATAGATATACAGTATATATAGATATATATAGAGATAGATAGATAGATATAAACAAACATGGATCTAAAGGATTCCACTAATTCATAGGAAACCATTATGGTTTACCTCTGCTTCAGTGACAAGTTCCCCACACCTCAACATCGCCTTGTTTCATTGTGAAGTATATTTTGGGTCTTTTCAGCCTTCCATAGTGGGTGGTGCAGATTCTATGCAAAGCAGAGAAGGCCTTCAAGTCCCAGAATCCCATCAAATCACAATAGAACAAGTCGAGGAAGGGCCTATATTACACTATCTGCCCAAAAGGAAGTAGAGCAATGGATTGTCATAGTATCCTGCTTTCCTTTCAATCTGTAGTATCTGGTGTGTGTGTGTGTTGCTTTCCTTTCAATCTGTAGTATAGTGTGTGTGTGTATAAATTAATATTTATCTTTGGAAGTTCAGCTAATGTTTATGCACCATTTCTAAATAAGCCTCAATGAATGAGCTCAAGTTAAAAAAAAAAAAAAAGAGGGAATATTTTCCCTTTAAATTATGAAGATGAGTCCATTAGGCGACACTCTGCTTGGAGCTTCTTGATTAATGGAAGTTTCAATTTAGGTCTTGTTGTAGTTGCTCTGACACCCAACATTTAGTAGCAATTGTTTCCCTGTGTTAATTAGTTGGTAATTATGATAATGGTGAACAGCAGGGTTCATTAATATGTATATATAATATCTCTAATTACTGTGCTGATAAAATCTTTTATTCTATTTCTTGCCTCTGCAGACTTCCTAGAGCAAAACACTTGCTGAATGTCATCAATGAGAAATTTGGTACCCTGGCATTCTGCCGTAGATGGCTGGACCGTCTCGGAGAGAGTAAATACCTGATGGCCCTGAAGAACCTGTGTGATTTGGGTATAGTCGACCCGTACCCGCCTCTCTGTGATATGAAGGGCTCATACACAGCACAGTTTGAGCACACAATATTACTGCGCCCAACCTGCAAAGAAGTTGTGAGCAGAGGAGATGACTATTAAACTTAATCCTGAATGCGTCGGTGTCTTTCTGAATACCGATTCTGTCAAGCAAAATGCACAACATTAATTGGAGTGTCTTCATAAAAAAAAAAAAGACATGATATTTTCCACATTTGGAATGGAAATAACCAGAATTACAAGACCTAGCTTTAATAACAGTCTGAGTTCACTTTCAGGCCTCTACAAGACAAGGGGTATTTGTTGAGCTGTCCTACTTACTTCCTATTGGTTTGGGAAATGCCTGATCCAGCTAATTTGTGTGTTTTTAAAGTTCCCAAATTTGAGGCTTTTGAAATATTTATATTTAGCTATTGCAACGGGTTTCTTTCTTTATTTCTGCTAATAAAAGTATTACATTATAGTACCATGGAAATCATTTTGTACAAAAAAAGTCACATTCTCATACTACCAGCGCCCATAAACTGCAATAACAATTCCCGTTTGGAAAGCAGATTCTCTGGAAACACACTTTTTTTTTTTTTTGTATTGCTTAAACTGTAATGCAATATTTTTTTTATAGAAATGTGCTTTTTATTTTCAGCTCCTTTGGCTCTATCAGTTGTTTTATGAAGTAGTGAAGGGGCTAGGTCTCACAAATGATTTGCGTTGGATATTGTTCAAGTTAAAGGCATTTCGTCATGATTTTTTATGTTGTCGTTTCACTCAAAAATATAAAATTTAATTCCTGAACCAGGAAGTGTATTTTTTTAGTTGTAATATTGGTGTGTAGGAAGCCATCTCAGGTAATTTTGCCTGGTCATGTGCTTTCAGAAAGAGACAGGTTATTGTTTTCCTACTCAATGTAACTGAATGTGTCTCAGTGGGACATGGCTTTTTATTATTGAATGCTGTTCTTAGATCTACCAGGCAGCTGTTATCTTGTGTTAATGTCCCCATAGACGCAACGATTCTTCTTTGGTGAATGACTGATTTCAGCGTAGTCCAACCAATCCATCATATTATCGTGCGGTTAGTGGGATTCGAACAATCATACATCCTACGATTTTTCGGCCGACATCTGTCAGAAAATTGCACTGGAACCGATAAAGATTTTTAAACCTGACCAATCTATCTATGTTTGCAGGGCCAAGCAGGCAGTTACTCTTCAGTTTTGCTGGTAATATCGCCTGAAATGGTCTTTTTAGTTGATGGACACATCGTACATTTAAACGATCATATTTTCGTGGTCTCACGATAACGATTGGATCTTTTCAAAACCTTTACATCTAGGGCCAGCTTTAGGGAGCTGCTATCTGGTTACCTTCCCAATGTTCTGTTTGGCTGCTGGGGGGGAAAGGGAGGGGTGATATCACTACAACTTGTAGTACAGCAGTAAAGAGTAACTGAAGTTTATCAAAGCACAAGTCACATGACTGGGGGCAGCTGAGAAAATGACAATATGTCTAGCTCCATGATTTCAGTGCAGAATTCTGCTGTAGCAGCACTATTAACTCGTGTTTTGAAAAAAAAAAATTTCCCAAGACAGTATCCCTTTAAACTCATAGATAGCAAATAATTTTCCACCAATAGAAACAATTTCGCTAGAAAGTATGTACTGTCCTATACATTCTGGTTTCAATTGATCAATAGTTTCCACACTATGGGGCTGAGGAGCCTAAATCTGTGGCGAATGGCTCCTCCTCCCATACAATACAAATGAATTTTAGTTAACATAACTTCATACATTGTTTTTTGGGAAACAGACTCTGACCTGATGTAGATCATAACAAACCGTGTAGTTAATTTGAATTAGTGTTTATATAACCAAACTCTTTTGCTGTATGTGCTGCCTGTCATCAGGACTATAGGTGGATTTGGCCTTTAAATGAGCTAAAAACCCTGTGGGATGGGAATACATACTATGGCAGGCAGAAAGGGGTTGTTCGTTCGGTTGTTGGAAATTGAAAGTAGTCCCAGTTTTTCAGTTTCCCATGGAGATCAAACAAACAATTATTAAATAATGTTCAGTGTGAGCCATATTCATTGAGTGTTAGACTGGCCCACAGGCATACCATGAAAACTCCTGGTGGGCCCTCATGCTGCTAAACACTTATTTTACCTATTATACACTTATTTCATGGCCATTCCCTATTTCTATGAGAACAAAGAGGTTAAATGAAGCTAAGTGCTTTAGCCTTGGGTATCTAGATCACAAACATAAAACTAATTTTAGAACTTGCAAAGTGGATTTGTTTAATGGAAGGCTCCTTACCAGGGAAGAGAACATAATGGAGTTGGTGGCAAAGACTGGACAGGTTGTTAAAGCTGAACTAAAGCAATTGGCTAGAAATGTTGTACTTTATAGTTTGTGATTTTGTACCACAGCCCTTTAGCAGTAAAGATCGGTGTCTCCAAAGATGCCCCAGTAGCTCCCCATCTTCTTTTCTGCTGATTCACTGCACATGCTCTGTGCTGCTGTCACTTACTGAGCTTAAGGATCAACTATCAAACTGTATGTTTAAATATCCAGATACAAGGCTTATTTGGCAATTTGGATTCTCATTACATGGAAGCTGAGAGATGAGTGCATTCTAAATTGAATTTAGCCTCCTCTTCCATGACAGGCAAACATCATTCTCTGCTTGATTTCCAATAACCTCTAACTTTTTCCCTTCAGCCAAGAAGATACTGAGCATGTGCACCATTACTCAAAAGATTGCCTAGAAAGATCCAAGATGGTGGCTTCCTGTGGAGACTTAGAACCCTAGATCATTCTTGCTATAAGGCTGATGAACCTGTAAGATTACGCTTGGTTTATTTCCCCTTTAAAAGTATGAGGACTAGCTATTTGTAATTGTAACCAGCAAAGGAGTGTCCGAATAGAATAACACAACTAAAATAGGACCCCCATTTTAAAAAAGATCATATATCATTGATTGTAAATCCAAGGTGAGTTAATGATGAGGGCTGACTGCACTCCATGGTAACCCCCCTCGCCCACACTCTGCAGCTTCCATGTTAACTGAAATGTACATAGATTAGCTTTAGAAAAACACCAGCTATATTAAAACTAAACAAATGCAGAAAAGGATTCAGTTATCCATTGCCAATATACAAAATGTTAAAACCATTTTATTCTAGTTTGAGTGCTTGATTCAATACAAAACTGTATAAACATATAGTACATGAATAAGACAAAGTCACACTTTCTTACGTAAAGGGGTGGTTAACTTTTAGTATGTTATAGAATGGGCAATTCGAAGCAATTTTCAATTGGTCTCCGTTATTTTTTTTTTTTTTATGATTTTTGAATTATTTGCCTTTTTCTTCTGACTCTTTCCAGCTTTTAAATGGGATTAACTGACCCCATCTAAAAGAATATGCTTTGTAAGGCTACAAAATGTATAAGTACTTTTTTTTACTCATCTTTCTATTCAGGCCTCTCGTATTCATATTCCAGTCTCTTATTTAAATTAGTGCATGGTTGCTAGCAGGGAGCATAACTATAGCGGAAGCAGACCCTGCGGCTGCAGGGGGGGGGGACTCAGGAGGTACCATGAGTTCCTAATTCATATACAATTTAAATAAATATTGGTAAAACTGATCAGCCTGAAAAATAATCTGCTGTGGGGCCCAGTAATATCTAGTTACACTGCTGGTTGCTAGTGTAATTTGGACTTTAGCAACCAGAAATTGCAAACTGGAGAGCTGTTGTGCAAAAGGCTGATTAACTCAAAAACCACAAATAATAAAAAACGAAAACTGATTGCAAATTGTCTCAGAATATTACTCTCTACATCATGCTAAATGTTAACTCAAGGATGAACAACCCCTTTAAGTCTTGTTAATACTATGCCAAGTCTGCTAATTCTGATTGTGTCATTTCATTTGCAGAGTCGGGCACAATGCAGAGGAGATAGAGGAAGAGCTCACAAGTCCACATCGTGGCCACTATTTCTTGTGTCCAATCCAAATAGTGTGCTAGCTCCCTATTACTGGTCTCCAATCCAGTGGACATCATATGTAGAAGGTTAGGTAGGTGAGAAAGCCAGTCCACACACTTCGGATAAAAATTAACTGTCCAGCTTTATTGAAGAATTAAAACAACAGACAGGCATCTTAAGCAGTTGTACTCCTACCCCATAACATGTGGAATCACCTGACGCGTTTCATGCCCCTTTCTGGCACTTCATCAGAGGTGAGGTCACAGGATATCCTGTGCCTTATATACCTGTGTTCATTAAAAGAATCTCACATTTAAAACAAAGCAAACAAAAAATATAAAAATATTTCTCATTTGTTACAAGTCATATGGGTCACAGCAAATATTATCATAATATAATAAGAACAACACATTGATTTTACAATCGGCCACGATGTTGTGTACTTTTGAATCATCATGATATCATATTGTCAGATTACCATTCACATGTTATGGCGTAGAAAAACATTATGGCTGAAAAAAGCAAGTCACTTCCCAGTCATTGTTGAGACCATGTGGATGTCTAGTCTTTAAGGTGAAAATCCAAAAGATTTCCCTTTGATCAATTATTTTCTTAATGTCACCTCCACGTGGTCCCAATTTAACATGTTCTATGCCCTGAAATTTAATGTGTGAATAATCACCCCCATGTCTGCACATTATATGTTTACTAACTGCAGATATACGCTTATTTGAAAAATTTGAATTTGAAAAGTTTGTTTCTTCCATTCTATCCAAATCAATGGGTATAAGGTGTTCCCTTGCCCTCTCCTTCAGTGACCTGTATGTTCTGCCCACATATTGAGCACCACAACTACAGGTCGCTAAGTAGATGAGACCCCTTGATTCACAATTAATATAACTTCTTATGGGATAGATCTCCCCTGATGTGGTACTCTTAAAGAAACTTTGAACCAATATGTGTTTACACACTTTGCATCTATTTTTTCCACATTTAAACGATCCATGCTTCACTAACCAATTTTTAAAAGGAGTAGGACTATTTCAAACGATTTGTCACCTAGTCTATACCAACCTAGGAATAAACAGTTGCAAACAAGTAAAAATTGGTTAGTGAAGCATGGATCGTTTAAATGTGGAAAAAATAGATGCAAAGTGTGTAAACACATATTGGTTCAAAGTTTCATCTACTTAGCGACCTGTAGTTGTGGTGCTCAATATGTGGGCAGAACATACAGGTCACTGAAGGAGAGGGCAAGGGAACACCTTATACCCATTGATTTGGATAGAATGGAAGAAACAAACTTTTCAAATTCAAATTTTTCAAATAAGCGTATATCTGCAGTTAGTAAACATATAATGTGCAGACATGGGGGTGATTATTCACACATTAAATTTCAGGGCATAGAACATGTTAAATTGGGACCACGTGGAGGTGACATTAAGAAAATAATTGATCAAAGGGAAATCTTTTGGATTTTCACCTTAAAGACTAGACATCCACATGGTCTCAACAATGACTGGGAAGTGACTTGCTTTTTTCAGCCATAATGTTTTTCTACGCCATAACATGTGAATGGTAATCTGACAATATGATATCATGATGATTCAAAAGTACACAACATCGTGGCCGATTGTAAAATCAATGTGTTGTTCTTATTATATTATGATAATATTTGCTGTGACCCATATGACTTGTAACAAATGAGAAATATTTTTATATTTTTTGTTTGCTTTGTTTTAAATGTGAGATTCTTTTAATGAACACAGGTATATAAGGCACAGGATATCCTGTGACCTCACCTCTGATGAAGTGCCAGAAAGGGGCATGAAACGCGTCAGGTGATTCCACATGTTATGGGGTAGGAGTACAACTGCTTAAGATGCCTGTCTGTTGTTTTAATTCTTCAATAAAGCTGGACAGTTAATTTTTATCCGAAGTGTGTGGACTGGCTTTCTCACCTACCTAACCTTCTACATACAATGCAGAGGAGAGTTCATGTGCCTGACCCAGTGTATATACACACACACACACACACACACACACAAATACTCTTATGGAATAGAGAGACGTAGAAGCTGCCAAAAGGACAGGGATCTTCCTGCCGTTAAAGAGCATCTCAAGGGGGTGGGGACTGCGGACTGTCATGGATAGGAAGTCTTTCCGACAAATGTCCATTCTCCTGAGTAACTCGCTGGGTATAAAATAAGATGTATGCTTGTGCCTTGCACACCTCTTCCACGGCACATGAATGTAGCTTGGAGTCATTGCAGTGTACCCAGAAGCCTGCAAAAAACACATTAATGCTGTTACTGCAATGGATTGTATGCACTTGTAGAAGAGCAAAGTTTCTAAATATTGATATAAATAAAGCTGCATATATATATACACACACACACAAGAGATTTTGGTTGCCTCACCAACCCATGACCCAGCGAGTGGCACTTCCTAAGAGAAATACAGGGGGTTTGGATGTCTTTATGTTGACGTTCCCAAGCAACTCCTTCCTTTTGTCACTAACATCTGCCATATGCAAAAGAATTTCCACTGTTTTATATGGGAAGCAATGTCAGCCAGATGTTTTAGCTGCAACAGTTCTGCCTGAGGGCACTGCAGCAGTCCACACAACACGTATGCTGCAACCCTAAACAGGACATCAATTCTGCCCATTCTTTTAAAGGAGAACTAAACCCTAAAAATTAAAGGGATACTGTCATGGGAATTTTTTTTTTAAATGAATCAGTTAATAGTGCTGCTCCAGCAGAATTCTGCACTGAAATCCATTTCTCAAAAAAGCAAACGATTTTTTTTTTTTATTCAATTTTGAAATCTGACATGGGGCTAGACATATTATCAATTTCCCAGCTGCCCCAAGTCATGTGGCTTGTGCTCTGATAAACTTCAATCACTCTTTACTGCTGTACTGCAAGTTAGACTGATATCACCCCCTCCCTTTTCCCCCCAGCAGCCAAACAAAAGAACAATGGGAAGGTAACCAGATAGCAGGTCCCTAACACAAGATAACAGCTGCCTGGTAGATCTAAGAACAACACTCAATAGTAAAATCCCATGTCCGACTGAGACTCCTTTCATTACATTGAGAAGGAAAAACAGCAGCCTGCCAGAAAGAATTTCTCTCCTAAAGTGCTGGCACAAGTCACATGACCAGGGGCAGCTAGGAAACTGACAATATGTCTAGCCCCATGTCAGATTTCAAAATTGAATATAAAAAAAATCTGTTTGCTCTTTTGAGAAATGGATTTCAGTGCAGAATTCTGCTGGAGCAGCACTATTAACTGATGCGTTTTGAAAAAAACATGTTTTCCGATGACAGGATCCCTTTAATATGGCTAGAAATTCCATATTTTTATATACTGAACTTATTTACCAGCCTAAAGTCTCAGCTTGTCAATAGCAGCAATGATCCAGGACTTCAAACGTGTCACAGGGAGGTCACCATTTGACACTCTCAGTGGGCTCTGAGCAGCTGTTGAGAAGCTAAGCTTAGGGGTCGTCACAAATGATCAAGCAAAAACAAGGTTGGCCTGTAATATAAGCAGATGCTACGGGGTGATTATTAAATTCTGATGCTAATTGCACTGGTTTCTGAGCTGCCATGTAGTAATTATCTGTATTAAGTACTAATCAGCCTTATATTGTGATTATAAGACAAATCAGCCTGTGACATTTCTATTCTGAATCTTCAGTATATTGTGAGTGGGTCCCTAAGCTCAGTAAGTGACAGCAGCACAGAGCATGTGCAGTGAATCAGCAGAAAAGAAGACGGGGAGCTACTGGGGCTTCTTAGGAGGCACACATGTTCGCTGCAAACGGCTGTGGTTGCCTTGGGCTGGTAAAGAAGCCGAAAACATAATGTACAACATTTCTGCCCTACTTCTTTAGTTAGGCTTTAGCTCTCCTTTAATAAAATATAATATTTCTTTACTAAGAAAATATAATTCTAGTCTTTACCTGCCCTTAATCCTTTCCCTGTAAAATCAGGGTCAAGCAACAGGTTAGGTAAAGGAGAAGGAATAGCATTTTACACTTGGGGATGCCAAAAGTTAGGCACCCCCAAGACTACTTTTACTTACCTGACACCCTGGGCTGGCGCTATTATGAGCAGAAAACCGCCCCGGCTGGGGTTCTTCTAGCGACCACCATGGAGAGATCCTCTTCCTGCTTCTTCTCGCAGTTGCACATGCGCAGTAGAGCAGAAAGCCACACTACAAGGAAAAAGGCCGCTATTTTGCTCTACTGTGTCTGCCCCGGGAAATTTGAAAACCGATGAAGCAGGAAGAGGACCTCTCCGTGGTGCTCACTAGAAAAACCCCGCCGAGGTGCGGTTTTCTGCTGATCGGAGCACCGGCGGGTGTCAGTTAAAATAGTCACTTGGGGGTGCCTAAGTTAGGCACCCCAATTGTAAAATGCTATTCCTTCTCCTTTAAGTGTAATGTGTAAAAGTTATATTCACAGTATGCTACACATTACTTGTATCACACAGTCATCTATGTGCAACCCTATAAAGGGCACAGAGGGTTGTTAAGCCCATAGATAAAGCTCTACTCTTTAGCATGTATGCACCCCCCTTTAGAAACCTGCAGATGACTCCCATCCATTACCTCCTTCCGGATTGTAACAAAAGGCAGTGTAATGGCCAGAACCAAAGCCTTTCCCATGATGCATCACCACAGACGACAGATCATAAATAAAGCAGTCAGCTCTCAGGGCTGCAGTGGACTCTCTACAACAATAAGGCTCCATGTTCAGCATCTGGTCGAATCGAACATGCACTCCGATTTTTTCTCGATGGTTACGGCCAGACCACCTGAAAGAAGACAGATTCATTTTTAATTTTATACTTATTAGAGATCCGGCCTAATAATTACAGTACCTTTGGCTGATCTGGCACAACAATGTAACTAATCAGTACATAAGGGCAGAACAAGAAACATACCCCGTCCTATGAGAATATGAACACTGGCTGAGGACTGTGAAATGCAAAAGGCTCAGGCTTTACCCCTGTTAGACCCAAAGACACATAAATGAAATTACCTGAATCTCTTGAGGTGGAGTCTCAGGACCTGAGGTAAGCGACACACCATCAGCTGCTTCTGTGCTTCTGTAAGGACAACTGGTTTGGATGAGAACTTCCTACGCTTTGCTGCAGGGAGGGGCAAGAGCAAAACAGTTGTCTGCTAATTCATCTGCGCTACTATATACACAAAAACAATCACTTTTCTGAACAAACTACTTCTCTGGGGGTCAACTGGCATCATTCATCTCCTTTCAAATGCATGTACATATAAGAGCAATATCATCTACTCGGGATGTACATACTGCAGCTAAGGGAAATGCTCACTTGTTTAGGATAAAAAATACTTTACTTTTATTTTTTTAATTACTTTTCAGACAGATGCTTCACTTGGGAAGTAATGCACCCTTTTCCTTATAGGTCACTTACTCCCATCTGTGGGCAAGTCGCTATGTGAGGGCTTGATCAGTTTTTACAATGTAGAGACTGCAGTGCAAGTACATCCCACATAGGGAACAATTATGCCCATAATGCAATGCTGCAAGGCAACGACCCCCCCCCATGTATGAAAACCACCTGTTCAACAGAGAGGCCATGCAAGTACTGGTGTGTAGTTCCATTTTTTGGGGTAAAGTCCAGAAATGAAAAATAAGCAAATAAATAGAGAAATATACAAAATTAAAGATAGAAACATATTATTAAATGATGATCTCTTACCAGGGTAACACCCAGTCCAAGGGTCTGCCAATTTTTTTGGGAAATGACAGAGCATTCAAATGTAGTAAGAGGTCATCCAGTAGTAAAGCAGTAGCCCGAGGTAGCGTTTCTTTAGGCCTATGAGTAAGTTCCCACCTTAGGCTCGAAATGCGCTAGGCATACACATGTCCTAATTAAGATTTTTTTTACTTTTACAAACATTTCTGGCTACCGCTTTACTACAGGATAACCTCTTACTACATTTGAACACCTGCTCAACAAACCCTTATGCTTCAGTGTCTGACAAACTATTTATGGAAAATGAATATTCTGGAGCATAGGAATCCCACTAAGCTACTTTCATTCATGTGGGAACAGTAGAAAAGAACAAAACTGGTGCAAGTTACAGCATGAAATTAAACGCTGGAAGGAAAGTACTGCAAGGGTTAATGTCTGTCATTGTATTTATACCAGAATGCTAAATACTGGGTGCAGAAGAGGAACACAATGGTCCCGGGACTTGGCCATGGGAAGTGCAAGGGGTGATATGTGTCGAGTCGAGAGCAGATGACCGAGAGAAACCACAGGAAAAAGTTCAGTGTAAAAATATAAACTGAATAAATAGATAGTATGTGCAAAATAAAAAATGTTCCTAATATATTTGATTTAAAATGTAATGTATAAAATGCCTGGAAAGCCTGTACTGGGTTTTTAGAACATCTATCAGCTATAGATAGGAAAGACTACAGGTCTGCAATTACTAAACATGTAGTGGAAATACATCATGGAATTGGTACAGTTCAGATTATACATAAACCCCGTTATGATATTAGAGGCGGAGACTTTGACACAAAACTTTCCAAGAGTGAAGTATTTTGGATCTATCATTTAAAGACCACTGAGAACCGTGGTGGGTTAAAAAAATTTGTGTTTTGTGCTATTTTTAAGTCCCTATATTAGGGAATAACATATTAATATAGTGTTTAAATTTAACTTCATGGAACCGTTTATGTTTCCTTATTTTTCTTTTGTTTATTCTTCTTTATTTCTTCTCATCACTGATTTTGGTATTTTTGAATTGGGCACTTGTGCATTTTTTTTATTTAGTATTTTTTTTTTATGGTTAGGTTGATGCAATCCACTAAAATGATATTGGGTATCGTCTATTTAGCTTTTCATGGCTTTATTGTTACATTTTTACCCTCTGCAGTAACTCGTTATTTTGTATACTTTTCAGCATATTAACATATACTTTGTAACATATTTTTTGTACTATGTTAGCATGTATCAGGTTATTGTGTGCTACTATAAGGAGTTTGAGATCTCTATGTATTTTTATGTGATCTCTGTGCAATCTGCTATATAGGGTTAAAGGAGAATTCAAAAAAAAAAACCCCTACTCTGCTACCCTACATAGACCCCCTCCCTCCAGCCTAGGTGTTACCCCGGGGCAAATGCCCCTAACCCTTTACTTACCCCTCTGTGCAGATTCTGTCCAGCAGAGTTCATGGCAGCCATCTTCCAGCTCTTTTGGTAATCTTCGGAATGAGACTGGTGCTTCGGCAATTTCCGTGACTTCTGGCGCATGTGCATTTGTGGCAAAACAGAAAATTTCTCCAACTGCGCATGAAGATGATGGAGCCCGTGAACTCCGCTGAACAGAATCTGCACCAAGGGGTAAGTAAAAACTTAGGACCATTTGCACAGGGTAACTGTTACCCTGGGCTGGGGGTGGGAAGGAGAACAGTTGAATTCTCCTTTTATGTTTTTAATGGAAGGGATTTTGTGATGAGTTATAAAGTCTATGAGATAATAGATACCATACTGGCTTCTGATGAAGTGGCTTAAGGCCATGAAACGTGTCCAGTGTGTGTTAATTCATCTACATGTTTCTACACAAACTGATTTTAATGAATGCTAATAAATGCATTTTTAATAAATGAATGCTAATAAATTGTGATTGTATTAAAAAGATTTCATTTTTACACTGATCAATTCATATATTTCTGCCAGTTTCTGTCTCGTGTGGCAAATAATGAAGAGACACAAGATGGATTTGTGGTTAGTGAAGGTCGCACAGAGCTTTTGTGAGGCTTAGTAAGAAGGGAAGCCATACTGGACTGGAATAGCTGGTCTGCAGTTACACAGGGCTGTGTGAAAGCATGAAGGTCATGGAACAGAATTTCCATGTGAATACATTCTGCCATTACTCACTGTTGCACTGATCGCATGCGTAGATCTTCCCTTCCAAGGCTTCAGTCTCTGTGAATTTAGCCAGCATTTCTGTCAACAAACAAGGCCGTTGGGAAGCCGTCGCTTTGCCACTGAAGTGGTACCTCTCGGGAAATTCAAGAGACAAGTCCCAAAATGGCTCGATGGTATTTGACTTGTGATCACAGACGAGACATGTAACCTAGAATAATAAAACATATGGATTATATATATACATATATACACACACAAGTCACATACAGAGAGAGAGAGAGAGAGAGAGAGAGAGAGAGAGAGAGAGAGAGAGAGAGTGTTAAAGGAACAGTAAACAAAACAATTATAGTACTTACTTAAATATGGATTTATGAGAGAATTTATATTGCTATATTTAATAAACAACTATTTGTTATGTTACGTTAATAATAATAAATATCTGAATGAAAACAATGAAACAGGAGGATGATTTAGACAAGCTGTTTGTTTGTGTCTTGAGATCCTGATCACCAACTAAAGGTCTACTGGTAGATCCCCATCTACCTTTTGGGCATCCCTGATATAAACAATCTGCTTCTGTAGCAATGGCGGAAATTGAAAAAAGGCTATATGGCACAGGTTAAATAGTGGATAACAGATAACCCCATAATGTTCTACAGAGCTTATCTGCTGTGTAACCTGAGCCTTTTCTCCTTTGAATGGCTGCCCCCATGGCTACACAGCAGCTCATTTATAAAAACAATAATAGTGTTTCTGAAGCAAACACAGCAGTTTTACCAGTGCAGGGCAACACTGCATTATATTTATATTACTTTAAAACACTTTCATTTTTTGAGGTTATTGTTTCTTTAAAATCCAGCACTTTCCAGCGTTTTGTTTTACACCACAAAATGTCTTTATTTCACATGCCGCTTGTGTCCAATGTGGCAGGCCACATTGGGACCTTTATCCCTTCTAAGCATTAAGGGGGTTCAAACAAAGTTGAAATACTATAGTCAAAAAGACTGAAGGTCTCCAAATTGCCAAAACATCACTCTCAAATGTGCCCTACAGAGCAGCAGTTCTGCCAATACTGAGCGATCCTACTACATTTCAGCTGGTAGTTCTAGTAAGATTAGAACTGACCTGCTGTACTATCAGGTGTAAAAAGGGAAGTATAAAAGTAGGTTAAATGAGAACTAAAGTTTAACTAACAATATAGCATGCAGCTAGAAATGTTGTACATTATGTTTTATGCTTTAGAAGTGAAGATCTGTGCCTCCAAAGATGCCCCAGTAGCTCCCCATCTTCTTTTCTGCACATGCTCTGTGCTGCTGTCACTTACTGAGCTTAGGGAGCCACTCACAATACACAATACACACAGAATAGAAATGTCACAACATAAGGCTGATTAGTGATTAATACAGATAATTACTACATGGCAGCACAGAAACCAGCGCAACTAGCATCAGCTTATTTTACAGGCCAACCTCATTTTCTGCTTGATAATTAGTGACGACCCCTAAGTTTAGCTTCTCAACAGCTGCTCAGAGTCCACTGATCATGTGAGTGTCAGACACTTTCCAAGATGGTGACCTCCTGTGACAAGTTTGAATTCCTGGATCATTGCTGCTATTGACAAGCTGAAACTTTAGGCTGGTGTTCAAATAATAAGTAAGTTCACTATATAAAATATATATCGTTTTGTAGCTTACACTTTTACTTTTCATAATACAGGTATGGGATCGATTATCCAGAAACCCGTTATCCAGAAAGCTCCGAATTACAGAAAGGCTGTCACACATAGACTCCATTTTATTCAAATAATTCTAATTTTTTTAATTGATTACCTTTTTCTCTGTAATAATAAAACCATAGCTACATAACCCAAACCAAGATATAATTATTCCTATGGGGTTTATTTAATGTTTACATGATTTTCTAGTAGACTTAAGGTATGGAGATCCAAATTACAGAAATATCCGCTATCAGGAAACCCCCAGGTCCCGAGCATTCTGGATATAAGGGCCTAAACCTGTATATTGGTATATGATGGGACTTCCAGTATTAACAGTAAGGCAGTGCCTTGTTTAAACCTTTTCCTTGGGTTAATCCTTTCCCTGCCAGCCGTTTTGTCCTAGATGCGAACATCTACTGCCAAGCAGTTTTTAGATATTTTGCACTCTTTCACTTTAAGGGCCTTTCCTGGGGTGGTCTTTTAGTTAACCCAGGAAAACAATATATTGTTTTTTTCAGGACAACCTGAACTTTCACAATATGCAAGAATTTTGGTGTAATTCTACTTCTGTAAAAAAATATTGGATTCTAAGTGTCAAATAAAATGAAAAAAATCATGTTGCACGAAGAACAATCACATATATCAGAAACATCATTCATTTTATGTACGAGAACACAGCCGATTTAGAAAGGTCTATGTCTCCTGAACGCGACAATACCAAATATATATAGTTTTATGGAGATTTCTCACTTGTATAGCTCAAAATCTACAAGCAGTACACAACCAAATTTCCAAAGCAACACTCCCCAAACGGCATACTTTTGATTTCAAGGCCAAACATTCCGCTAACAGTAGGTTTACCCTAGAAAACTACCCATTACTAGAAAGAACAGATTCTGGTGAATCAAAAATGGGTAGAAATATCTTTGTACTCCAAACCACCAAGTTGCAATTGTTTCCTAAAGTTATAATGTTTTATAGAAATTGGTGAATTTTTTGAAAAATTACCTCAAAGCTTCCACTCTACAGCAACATATCTCCCACACATCATTAGGTATCAATGTAAAACACCCCAAACATAAAATCCTGGGTCCACTGAACAGTTTGATGCCCAATATGAATAGATGTACCCAAGCACGTGGCATAGGAGGCCCCAAAAGGAAGACCCCCCGTTTGTTCTGTCATTTCAGATACTGCAAAATCAACACATTTGCATCGTTTTGGAGGGCGGCAAAGGTAGAAAAAAGTACGTTCACCCCAAAAAAACATATATTTTCGGAAAGTACACATTCCCCTGAATCCAAATTGGGTATGCATGTCTTTCTACACCAAAGTACCAAGCGGCAAACCATTCCTAAATTTGGTGATTTTGGCGACATTTCCAAAAATCACCTAAAAATTTCTACCCTGCAGCATTGTATTACCCACATACTTTTAGGTATCAAGAGAAATCACCCCAAATATGAAAGCCTAGGGTCCTCTGAACAGTTTGATGCCCAATATGTATAGGTGTACCCAAGCAAGTGGCATATAGGGGCCTGAAAAGGAAGACCCCCATATGGTCTGTCATTTCAGATACTTCAAAATCAACACATTTACATCGTTTTGAGGGGGGCAAATGTAGAAAAAAGTAAGTTCACCCCAGAAAACCATATATTTTCGGAAAGAACACATTGGCACGAATCTAAATTGGGTATGCATGTCTTTGTACTCCAAAGTACCAAGCCGCAAATCATTCCTAAATTTGGTGATTTTGGTGACATTTCCAAAAATCACTTAAAAATGTCTACCCTGCAGCATCGTATTTCCCACATACTTTTAGGTATCAAGAGAAATCACCCCAAATATGAAAGCCTAGGGTCCTCTGAACAGTTTGATGCCCAATATATATAGGTGTACCCAAGCACGTGGCATATAGGGGCCCCAAAAGGAAGACTCCCATATGGTCTGTCATTTGAGGTACTGCAAAATCAACACATTTACATCGTTTTGGGGGGGGGGGCAAAAGTAGAAAACAGTAAGTTCACCCCAGAAAACCATATATTTTCGGAAAGTACACATTCCAACTAATCCAAATTGGGTATGCATGTCTTTCTACGCCAAAGTACCAAGCCGCAAATCATTCCTAAATTTGGTGATTTAGGTGACATTTCCAAAAATCACCTCAAAATATCTACCCTGCAGCATCGTATTACCCACATACTTTTAGGTATCAAGACAAATCACCCCAAATATGAAAGCCTAGGGTCCTCTGAACAGTTTGATGCCCAATATGTATAGGTGTACCCAAGCATGTGGCATATAGGGGCCCTAAAAGGAAGACCCCCATATAGTCTGACATTTCAGGTACTGCAAAATCAACACATTTACATTGTTTTGGGGGGGGCAAAAGTAGAAAACAGTAAGTTCACCCCAGAAAACCATATATTTTCGGAAAGTACACATTCCCACGAATTCAAATTGGGTATGCATGTCTTTCTACACCAAAGTACCAAGCCGCAAATCATTCCTAAATTTGGTGATTTTGGTGACATTTCCAAAAATCACCTCAAAATATCTACCCTGCAGCATCGTATTACCCACATACTTTTAGGTATCAAGAGAAATCACCCCAAATATGAAAGCCTAGGGTCCTCTGAACAGTTTGATGCCCGATATGTATAGGTGTACCCAAGCACGTGGCATACAGGGGCCCCAAAAGGAAGACCCCCATATAGTCTTTCATTTCAGGTACTGCAAAATCAACACATTTACATCGTTTTGGGGGGGGGGGGGCAAAAGTAGAAAACAGTAAGTTCACCCCAGAAAACCATATATTTTCGGAAAGTACACATTCCAACGAATCCAAATTGGGTATGCATGTCTTTCTACGCCAAAGTACCCAGCCGCAAATCATTCCTAAATTTGGTGATTTAGGTGACATTTCCAAAAATCACCTCAAAATATCTACCCTGCAGCATCGTATTACCCACATACTTTTAGGTATCAAGACAAATCACCCCAAATATGAAAGCCTAGGGTCCTCTGAACAGTTTGATGCCCAATATGTATAGGTGTACCCAAGCATGTGGCATATAGGGGCCCTAAAAGGAAGACCCCCATATAGTCTGACATTTCAGGTACTGCAAAATCAACATATTTACATTGTTTTGGGGTTTTGGGGGGGGCAAAAGTAGAAAACAGTAAGTTCACCCCAGAAAACCATATATTTTCGGAAAGTACACATTCCCACGAATTCAAATTGGGTATGCATGTCTTTCTACGCCAAAGTACCAAGCCGCAAATCATTCCTAAATTTGGTGATTTTGGTGACATTTCCAAAAATCACCTCATAATATCTACCCTGCAGCATCGTATTACCCACATACTTTTAGGTATCAAGAGAAATCACCCCAAATTTGAAAGCCTAGGGTCCTCTGAACAGTTTGATGCCCAATATGTATAGGTGTACCCAAGCACGTGGCATACAGGGGCCCCAAAAGGAAGACCCCCATATAGTCTGTCATTTCAGGTACTGCAAAATCAACACATTTACATCGTTTTGGGGGGGGGCAAAAGTAGACAACAGTAAGTTCACCCCAGAAAACCATATATTTTCGGAAAGTACACATTCCAACGAATCCAAATTGGGTATGCATGTCTTTCTACGCCAAAGTACCAAGCCGCAAATCATTCCTAAATTTGGTGATTTAGGTGACATTTCCAAAAATCACCTCAAAATATCTACCCTGCAGCATCGTATTACCCACATACTTTTAGGTATCAAGACAAATCACCCCAAATATGAAAGCCTAGGGTCCTCTGAACAGTTTGATGCCCAATATGTATAGGTGTACCCAAGCATGTGGCATATAGGGGCCCTAAAAGGAAGACCCCCATATAGTCTGACATTTCAGGTACTGCAAAATCAACACATTTACATTGTTTTGGGGGGGGCAAAAGTAGAAAACAGTAAGTTCACCCCAGAAAACCATATATTTTCGGAAAGTACACATTCCCACGGATCTAAATTGGGTATGCATGTCTTTTTACTCCAAAGTACCAAGCCGCAAACCATTCCTAAATTTGGTGATTTTGGGGACATTTCCAAAAATGACTTCAAAATTTCGACCCTGCAGCATCGTATTACCCACATACTTTTAGGTATCAAGACAAATCACCCCAAATATGAAAGCCTGGGGTCCTCTGAACAGTTTGATGCCCAATATGTATAGGTGTACCCAAGCACGTGGCGTATAGGGGCCCCAAAATGAAGACCCCCATATGGTCTGTCATTTCAGGTACTGCAAAATCAACACATTTACATTGTTTTGAGGGGGGCAAATGTAGAAAAAAGTAAGTTCACCCCAGAAAATCATATATTTTCGGAAAGTACACATTCCCACGGATCTAAATTGGGTATGCATGTCTTTTTACTCCAAAGTACCAAGCCGCAAACTATTCCTAAATTTGGTGATTTTGGGGACATTTCCAAAAATGACTTCAAAATTTCGACCCTGCAGCATCGTATTACCCACATACTTTTAGGTATCAAGACAAATCACCCCAAATATGAAAGCCTGGGGTCCTCTGAACAGTTTGATGCCCAATATGTATAGGTGTACCCAAGCACGTGGCGTATAGGAGCCCCAAAACGAAGACCCCCATATGGTCTGTTATTTCAGGTACTGCAAAATCAACACATTTACATTGTTTTGAGGGGGGCAAATGTAGAAAAAAGTAAGTTCACCCCAGAAAACCATATATTTTCGGAAAGTACACATTCCCACGGATCTAAATTGGGTATGCATGTCTTTTTACTCCAAAGTACCAAGCCGCAAACCATTCCTAAATTTGGTGATTTTGGGGACATTTCCAAAAATGACTTCAAAATTTCGACCCTGCAGCATCGTATTACCCACATACTTTTAGGTATCAAGACAAATCACCCCAAATATGAAAGCCTGGGGTCCTCTGAACAGTTTGATGCCCAATATGTATAGGTGTACCCAAGCACGTGGCGTATAGGGGCCCCAAAATGAAGACCCCCATATGGTCTGTCATTTCAGGTACTGCAAAATCAACACATTTACATTGTTTTGAGGGGGGCAAATGTAGAAAAAAGTAAGTTCACCCCAGAAAATCATATATTTTCGGAAAGTACACATTCCCACGGATCTAAATTGGGTATGCATGTCTTTTTACTCCAAAGTACCAAGCCGCAAACTATTCCTAAATTTGGTGATTTTGGGGACATTTCCAAAAATGACTTCAAACTTTCGACCCTGCAGCATCGTATTACCCACATACTTTTAGGTATCAAGACAAATCACCCCAAATATGAAAGCCTGGGGTCCTCTGAACAGTTTGATGCCCAATATGTATAGGTGTACCCAAGCACGTGGCGTATAGGAGCCCCAAAACGAAGACCCCCATATGGTCTGTTATTTCAGGTACTGCAAAATCAACACATTTACATTGTTTTGAGGGGGGCAAATGTAGAAAAAAGTAAGTTCACCCCAGAAAACCATATATTTTCGGAAAGTACACATTCCCACGGATCTAAATTGGGTATGCATGTCTTTTTACTCAAAAGTACCAAGCCGCAAACCATTCCTAAATTTGGTGATTTTGGGGACATTTCCAAAAATGACTTCAAAATTTCGACCCTGCAGCATCGTATTACCCACATACTTTTAGGTATCAAGACAAATCACCCCAAATATGAAAGCCTGGGGTCCTCTGAACAGTTTGATGCCCAATATGTATAGGTGTACCCAAGCACGTGGCGTATAGGGGCCCCAAAACGAAGACCCCCATATGGTCTGTCATTTCAGGTACTGCAAAATCAACACATTTACATTGTTTTGAGGGGGGCAAATGTAGAAAAAAGTAAGTTCACCCCAGAAAATCATATATTTTCGGAAAGTACACATTCCCACGGATCTAAATTGGGTATGCATGTCTTTTTACTCCAAAGTACCAAGCCGCAAACCATTCCTAAATTTGGTGGTTTTGCTGACATTTCCAAAAATCACCTCAAAATTTCTACCCTGCAGCATCGTATTACACACATACTTTTAGGTATCAAGAGAAATCACCCCAAATATGAAAGCCTAGGGTCCTCTGAACAGTTTGATGCCCAATATGTATAGGTGTACCCAAGCACGCGGCATACAGGGGCCCAAAAGGAAGACCCCCCATATGGTCTGTCATTCCAGATACTGCAAAATCAACACATTTACATTGTTTTGGAGGGGTCAAAAGTAGAAAAAAGTAAGTTCACCCCAGAAAACCATATATTTTCGGAAAGTACACATTCCCACGAATCTAAATTGGGTATGCATATCTTTGTACTCCAAAGTACCAAGCCGCAAACCATTCCTAAATTTGGTGATTTTGCTGACATTTCCAAAAATCACCTCAAAATTTCTACCTTGCAGCATCGTATTACCCACATACTTTTAGGTATCAAGAGAAATCACCCCGAATATGAAAGCATGGGGTCCTCTGAACAGTTTGATGCCCAATATATATAGGTGTACCCAAGCACGTGGCATACAGGGGCCCCAAAACGAAGACCCCCCATATGGTCTGTCATTTCAGGTACCGCAAAAGCAACACATTTACATCATTTTGAGGGGCAAAGTTAGAAAAGAGTAATTTCACCCCAGAACACCATATATTTTTCGGAAAGTACACATTCCCCCGAATACAAATTGGGTATGCACGTCTTTGTACTCCAAAGTACCATACTGCAAAGCTACGCTAAATGCTGTGGTTTTTATGACATTTCTAAAAAATCACCTAAAAATATTGTAATTGGCTGCATTTTTCTCACCCAATTTCTTACATACAATTGTAAAACACCCTAAATATTGATGCCAAGGGTCTACTGAACAGTTTGATGCCCAATATGCATAGATATACCAAAGCAGCTGGCATGTGTGGACCCCAAATACAAATAGTGCATATGAATTTTCTCGGCTGCCGATTCGCCTTCTGTGAACAAACACCTTTGACTGCACATTGTGTGCCACAAGACCCTCCTAACGGCACATGGACCCCCAAAACCATATATATTTGGAAAGTACACATTCTGACTAACCCAAATTTGCTAAAAATGTGTTTGTACTCCAAATGATCAAAGAGCAAATGACGCTAAAAAAAATGTAAGGAACAACAATGAAAGCATAAAAATCCCAAAAATCAAATACAATTAGGCAAATCAATAAAATAACAAAATAACTGATCCAACGGTGTGGTTAGTGGTCAAAATGCTTGATCCACTAGTCACACTGGTAAAGCAACAGTTTTTTAGGGAATAACAAGAAGGAAACTGGTAAACTGAAGAACTAAAAAAAAAAAAAAAACTAACAAAGATCCTATAAGTGTGTGTCTGTGTATACATGTGTGTGTTTGTGTATACATGTGTGTACAGCTCTGACAAGTGTATAAGTGTGTGTATATCTGTATGTGACTCTGTAAAATACATAAAAAGCCAGTAAATTCAAAAAAAAATCTACCTTTAGTTATATGTGTGCTGTGTATGTGTAAATGCATGTATGTATGTATGTGTGTGTGTAACTGTGTAAATAGAAGGGCACTTACAGTTTTTTGGAGAAGAAGGGATCAGAAGCAGATCTGCACATTCCAGGATCGCAGAGATCAACAGCAGGAAGTGCGTGGGAGGAGTTTCACACGAGGTCGGTCCAGGAAGAAGCAGCACAGTGAGAGCAGCATTCAGCACACAGGATCAGGTAAGAAGTCGGGTCCTGCGACAATCGCAGCACAGGACCCGACTGGCAGCCCCCTAGGCTAGTTGTTTAGGGGGTGGAGGGGCCAGGAGAATCTCTGCACTTTAATTTTTGCAGGAGTGCAGAGAGGCAGCTGATTAAAGAAAGAACGTAGCTCCTACGTTCTTGGCACTTGCAGCCTTTTTTAAAATAACGTAGGAGCTACGTTCTTGGCAGGGAAAGGGTTAAAGTATGTGCTGTACAAGACTGTACTATTTACATAACTGCATGAGCAGAGATCATTTGGGCAGGGCTCCCGCTTACATTCCAGATTGCTGATATTGTATTCAGGATCACTCTACCGTGTGCTGATTAATACTATTTATTGTATGAAGGATACCACATGCCAGTAGAAAGAGATTTACAATACAAACAGTGGAAGAAATTGTTTACTCAGTTTGTCCATCACTTATTCAAGTTCAGCACACCTTTACCTAAAGCCTATGTGAAGATATTTAAGGCCAATGGCACATGTAGCAGTTCTGTGGGTTTTGTCGATTAAGTGATTAACGGGCTCACTGCGAGGGCAAAGCAAAATGCGAAGAATCACTACACACCGATTTTAGTGGCAATTAACAGGATTTTTTTGGTGCAAATAAAAAAACAAACAAATACAAAAAATGAAGTGATACCTATATTGGCTAACGATATAAAGCAACTGATACACACTGACCACTGTGTTTCCAAATAATCAACAGACATGTGACATTTGCCATTTTGCCCTTAAAGGAAAACTATACCCCAAAATGTATATCAAATTAAGTGGCATATTAAAGAATCTCACCAAACTGGAATATATATTTAAGTAAATCTTGCCCTTTTACATCTCTTACCTTGAACCACCATTTTGTGATGGTCTGTGTGCTGCCTCAGAGATCACCTGACCAGAAATACTACAACACTAACTGTAACAGGAAGAAGCGTGGAACCAAAAGACACAACTCTGTCTGTTAATTGGCTCATAGTATAGTTTGTTAGGTATATTTGTGTGCACAGTGAATCGTACAATCCTAGGGGGCGGCCCTTATTTTTTAAAATGATTACCCAATGGCACATTCTACTAGAAAAGTATATTATGAAAATGGTTTGTTTACATGAAGCAGGGTTTTACATATGAGCTGTTTTGTACAATATCTTTTTATAGAGATCTACATTGTTTTGGGGGTATAGTTTTCCTTTAAGGGCCAGGGCACACAGGCAGATTTGGGGAGATTAGTCGCCCAGCGACGAAACGCATCTTCTTTGGGGCGACTAATCTCCCGAACTGCCTCCCTGCCGGCTAAAATGTAAATCGCCGGCAGGAATCGCCCCAAGTTTCCTCGTGAGGCGACATCTCTCTGAAGAGTTACAATGTGCCATTGTGATTGGATTAGTGGAAGAGTTTATATGCCAAGAACTTCCCACACCAGTCAGTTGAACTGAAGAAGCTGCTCGGATGAGTAATGAAACATCTTCAATGATTACTCAGCAAGTTCAGTTGTTTTTAGATTTACCTATACTAGATACATTTCTGAAGTTATTTTAAATATCTTCCAGCAATTCTAGTCTGGGATAACACTGTGCACCAAGAGCTCTAGGTCTTCTGCAGCCCCACCCAAATACTCTGCTCACCCATATAACAAAGCCCAGGATCAGGTAGAAGAAAACCAATGTTCAGCATTTAGGGTCCTGAGAACCTACATTCCTTGTAGTTACTTACTACTACAGCCTACAGCTTCTTTTGACAACAATTTGCACCATACTATTTAGAGTAACAAAAGGACTGGCATTAGCTTTGACCTTCTAGCTTTACAATCGCATAGGGTTTAAGGCCAAATGAAAGAAGTTTTCTATAGGTCATGGTTTCTCAATACATATGAAAATAAACTGTTCTTTTTTCAGCAGAAGGCCATCAATCAAAATGTCTGTTCAGTCTGAGAATCCTTTTTGGTTGAGGACTCTCTGCTAAGATTAACCAACATTAAACTAAAAAGAACAATGCCCTGAGGATTGCAGGTGGGAAGAGCTGGTCAATATCTGCCTATATCATGCTAAATTAATCATTTACATTCAAACACTCTCTTTCTCTCGGACATGCCCACCTTACTATAAAGCCATTTCCACTTTTATTGCATGTTTTACACACTGAATAATTTCTGATCATTAAACAAAATTTAATATTAGACAAAGGGAACATAAATTACTGCATAACACAATTTTTAAAATGATTAGGGCATTTAAGGAACAAAAGTTATAAATCCTTACGTTTAATAACTGGTTTATCCACCAGAAATAACTCTTCTAAAACTTCTTATTGCTGCTGAAGAATTTTAGCCCTTTTTTATTTTTGCAGATCTCATTTAAATGACTCACCAGGTAGGCTTTTTTTTACCATGACCTTCTTATTTAAGATCCACCAAAAACTTCTCTATTGGGTTCAAATCAGGACTTTGACTAGATCAATGCAAAACTTTAGTTCTTGGGCATTCAGATGCAGAGACTTGCCTTTTATTATTATATTATTTTGGATAAATGTCTTGCTGCATAACCCAATGTCAATTCAGCTCACGGCCAGGTGACTGAATATTCTCATAAATAATATTCTAGTCTAGTGCAGAATTCAATAATGGCAAGTTGACCAGGCCCTGAGGCAGCAAAGTACCCCCCCCCCCTCAGTTTTGACTGTTAGAAGGTTGGTAGGCTTCTGAATTTGGCATTAGTCCCAAACAGCTGTTACTAAAATGGACCCAGTGGAATATGGCTTTTACCTCAAAGCTAATCACTGAATATATAGGAGCTACAGCTGTGATCCAGGAACTGGCAAACCCACTGTAAAATAGCTGAAAGAAGATCACCCTGGAATGCAGTATATAACAACATTCATAGGTGCAGCAAAGACTGTGTATAAGGTGCCCAATGCTTGAACGCAAATGGAGCTTGTATAGTAAGCCAGCTTGCAGGTCTTTTGGAACTCATAAACATGTTACACCTACAGTTAGCCCACAAAGCATCAGATGCACACAAACTTCTGTCAGTGGCATCATTAAAAATGAGGTCACACTTTTACGGTCTATTTTGTTCTACGCAAACAAGTTAGTAGTAATGAAATGGATGAGCACCAAACCCCCTATACCTCAGCAATGGATTGACTTAATAAATGGCCCCAAAGCATATGCTGATTACCGGTAATTAGGTTTAATGTCTTGAAACGGTCAATGTATAAACAAAATGGTTGTAAACAGTAGTCATGTAAGTGTCAAAAGAAACAACATGTTTTTCCTTCTGTTGTGTATACATGGGCTTCTGTATCAGACTTCCTGTTTTCATCTAAAACCTCCAGGGCATGGGCTTGAGCATGCTCAGTTTGCTCCTCCCTCCTCCCCTCACGTTCCCCCTCCCTGCTGTAATCTGAGCTCAAAGCAGGGAGCGACTCAGGCAGAAAGTAATGTCACAGCAAGCTAATATGGCAGCTGCTCAAACAGAGACAGTGTCTACGGCTGTTTACTGGGTATGAAAAAGCATTCTAAAGAATAAAAATGACTTTCTATCTTGCACTGTTGTGGCTAATCTATTGGCAATAAACTGTCTTGGCAGCTTTCCTTCTCCTTTACAAAAAAGAAAGACACAGTCCTTCAATGATTTAACAGATTTTATGTAAAAAAAAAAAAAAAAAAAAAAAAGAGATTAAACAGTTATACACCATAAATATCAATACGCCAATGGTACACTTCACAATGACCTTCCTTCTGCAGATACAATGTATAGCAGCTTACAATACAATCTGATAGGAGGTTGCATCCCTTGTTTATGCAGACACACATTCCATACATTAATGAGGCAGTGACTGTAGGTGAAAACTCTGTTTATATACAATGCAAATACTCAAACTAGAGTCCTGGTCCATTTTTTTGGAACCCGTAAACGACCAGTACCCGCAACCTGCAACCCGGATCCGCAACCGGCATTCTTGCACAATTGGAGCCGGTACCCGACCCGCAAATACCTCATCCGCAACCCGGATCCGCTGACCATCAAGAATCAGGAAATGCTGTCATTGTAAACCGGAAGTGACATCATCAGAAGTAGGCATGATCAGAAAAAAGGGAGTAAAACAGGAAGCGCTGTCATTGTAAACCTGAAGTGACATCATCGGACGTAGGCGTTATCAGAAAAAAGCAGTAAAAATCTCTATTTAGAAGACCCACGGCCTGACCCGCAAACCTGCAGAACCGCGTCTATACCCGCACCCCGAAATTCTATACGTAACCCGACCCGCTGCAGGACAATTTTTATACATGTGACTTTTGTCCAAATGCATTAAAGTCAATGGGTGTCTGAATAAATTTGATGCACGACAATTTTTAAAATGAGCCACTGTTTTGTCTAAAATGCATTAAAGTCTGAATAATTTTGATGAGCAACAATTTTGACACTCAAAGATTTTTTTGATGCAGGAATTTTTCCATGGTGAATTTTCGCAGCAGTATTGTGAAAACATTTGCAGTCAAGTACACACACTAACGGGCAGATTTATCAAAGGTCGAATTTCAATTTTTTTTTACTCAAATAAATTAGAATATACTCACAACGCAAATGGGAGATTACTTAAGAAAGAATTCAAATGTATAATATTCGATCGAATAGTCCCGGCCCAAAAATTTTAATCGAAATGAGTTTTCCCCCCGAAAAAAACTCGAATGGCAGGAAGACAAAATGTTCAAATGCTTCAACGGACCTCTGCAATTGACTGTAAATGAACTCAGCAGGTTTAAGGTGGAGAATATTCAGACTGTTTTCAGGGTCGAGGTGTGATAAATCTCACATTCAAATTTACATTTAAACTGGGGGATTAAAATTTGAATGTGTGAATTTTGACAACAAAAAAAAATTTAAAATTTACTGTTTGACCCTTAATAAATCTGCCCTTTAATGTTTGGGTTAAAGCAATCCAGATTCAATATTTTATTCATTTACACTGGAAAACACTGGAAACGTCGGCACTGGTTAATTCTAAGTCTTACTGGCACAAGTGTCTCATATGGGGCAAAACAAATAAAACAATTTTTTATGTGTACCAGTTAGTCAACTTTACTGCAGAAGCCAAGTTACAAGCAGTAACTTACACAGCCGAGTACACATTTATTTGAATCCCTGAGCAGGAAGCCTACCCATAGTGTAAAATAAAGTTGTTCTTATGAAACCTCCTTTATATAATAAGCACATGCAATAAATGCACCCCTTTGCTACATTGACCAAATATATCTAAAATACACAACATTAAGACATTGATATGGTAAAACACATATTTGCGCAAAATCAGATCTCCTTTAAGCGATCCAGCAACTATAACTGCAGGGAAGGCTGGTATTAAAATGTTACAACAGAGTGCAACAGTGGCAATTGCTATAACACTACTGAGTACCTGAACGCACAAATGATCAATGAAAAACAAAAAGCATATATACACACTGTAAACCAGATGTACATATGAGTTCTATTTCTTATAAAGCCTCAGCCTTTTGAAAGAGGGAAAAAACGGAAAGGAAAATGTGCTAAAACAGCATGGAAATACTAGTGTGAACGCACTATTCTCTCACACTCTCATCATCTAAACATAGCTCAGTGATTTGGCTAATGCCAATATTCTTCCGGTCAGCTGCAATTTAAATAAAAGAGCTTCTAGTAATAGTAACTGTGCAATTAACATACCTGACTAAGTAGTTGCCCATGAAAAATGTTGTTGACGACATTCAGGACCTGTCTGATGAGTTTTCTTTGAGATGTAGGAATTAGGGCTGGGTATCTGGTGCCAGTTGTCTCCAATTCTTGTTGCACTTTATCTAATAGTTCACAGAGAAATTCCTGAGCATCTTGCTGTGCATACCCATGGAAAGCTGGTATAAGCCTCCACACTGAATGCAGCATTGCAAAAGGAGAAACCAGTGCCCATTTCCCTGACCACATGACTTGGAAGAGGGTATGCAATTCATGGCATAGGGATATGTGCTTTGAACTTGGCTCCTTAGGCTGAATAAGTTCCATGTTTCTACTATTTGAGGCCCCACCACTAAGTCCCAAGGAGAAGCTCGGCCGCCTTGCCAGTGATCTTTGACCTTTAGTGTGCTTTTGTGTTACTCTTGGTAGCTCAGCACCAGGTGGGTATTTGCTGGACAGCCTTGTTTTTCCACTGCCATCAGCTGCCAACAACTCCTGAGTTTGATTGAGATCAAGTTGTAAAAAACACTCCCGAAAAACATGCAAATGACTCAGTATTTGAAGTATTGAGTTCATATAGCAAGTGTTCCCCAGATTCCTCAGTCCTGTTACTCCAGGGGTCACAGTGGGCTTTCTTTTTATTGGAGAATTACCAATTTTCTTTAAGCGTGCTTTATCAGAGGTAGGTGCTGGTGGATTTTGTTTTGTGGTAGGAGCGTTTTTTTGGTTAATTTTTTGCACAGAGGGCGATTCAATTTTGGGTGAAGGCTGTATTTGCTGTTGCAAACGTGAACTCTTTCTGGGGGGAGTGCTTTCCATTTCTTCTTTTAATTTGTGCTTCAATTGCTGCCGCCTTTTTCTTGCTTCCTCCCTCTTCTGCTCGGCCTCTTCCCTCAAGCGTTCCTCTTCTAACCTCTGCTTGCCTTTTGGAGTCAAAGCAAACCATGATCTAAAAACCTTCCCTAAGAGAGCATGCCTCCGATGCCACAATGCAGTGAATGCTCGGTCTTCATTCTGAAGAAAGGCTTGTGCGCCTTCATGTGAAATGAATGAATCATCTGCACTTACCATAGACCGCAAAGTCCGACCACTACGTGTTGTACAGTCGTAATTCTGACTTTTGATCGCACTTAATGTGCTTCGTAAAAGTTTAAGGTCACCAGTGGTGTTGTCATTGAGAACATAATCATCACAGAGGTAACAAAACACATAAAGTTCATTAACCTCCAAAGCCAAGGGATGCTTACTGTCCTGAAAGTGACGCAGTGCATGCTCTTCAATGTATCGACCACATGCAACATGTGAACAGCTTAAGCAAGCCCACACTGATTCTGTAGTGTTGCAATCCACACAGTGCCACTTCTGAGGGTTCAAAATCGAATGATCTTGGGCAAGACGCAATCGGCCAACATGTTTACATTTATCCATTTTCAGTTTTTCAGATTCAGGTGTCAACTAAGCTGCAGTTGATCTGTTGCATTTTGAACATACATACTGGCCTGCAAAATACAAAAAGAAGTCTTGACTTTTGATCCTGTAAAGAACTTTAGTGAAAGAAAACAAATCTAATTAAGTTGCATTATAGTTATTATGATTATACATATATTATCTCTGGAAATATTTACAGACACCTATAATAAGCCTCATAATTATACTAATAGGCAAATATTTAGTGTTGACTATGTTAAGGAAGGCATTAGCAGTAAAAGCCAAGAAGCTTGGCTTAGCATTTTGAAGAAAAGACCCACTACTTTTACTGAATATGGCTGAAATGACAACAAAATCCACTTGACTTGACTATGCTAAATGAAAGCTCTCTCTGGCCAGTGACTGCATGCATATCGGTTCCAACAAAGGACAGCAAATGCCAAAACGGTTTACACATACTTCAAACAAAACTGGGCATTTTTATAGTGTTTTATAGTGTTTCTTACAGGACTGAAAGTTTATGTGTTATTAAAGGAATTGTTCAGTGTAAAAATAAAAACTGGGTAAATAGATAGGCTGTGCAACATAAAAAATGTTTCTAATATAGTTAGTTAGCCAAATATGTAATGTATAAAGGCTGGAGTGATTTGATGTATAACTTGTCAGTCAGACAATACTTCCTGCTTTTCAGCTCTCTTGGTTTACACTGACTGGTTACCCTGGTTACCAGGCAGTAACCAATCAGAGACTTGAGGGGGTGCCACATGGATCATATCTGTTGCTTTTGAATCTGAGCTGAATGCTGAGGATCAATCACAAACTCACTGAACAGAAATGTCCCATGTGGCCCCCCTTCAAGTCGCTGACTAACTCAGAGTTATAGAGCTGAAAAGCAGGAAGTTGGATTCTGGCTGTTTTATTAGACATCCATTCACTCCAGCCTTTATATATTACATTTTTGGCTAACTAACTATATTAGAAACATTTTTTATTTTGCACAGCCTATGTATTTATCCAGTTTTTCTTTTCACACTGAACTATTCCTTTAAAGAATTAACATTGTCAACAAACTTATTCAAGAGAATGTGAACCCCACGAACGGATTTATCCTGAATGCTGGTCTTTGCATTCTCAAAAGAATCCCTATGGCACCAGTTGAAATATATTTCAAGTCAGTAAATTCTGTTACTGGTAATAAAGAAAAAAGTGAGGGACGAGATCACATCCACAAGTCCACATACAAACTATTATAAACACTGCAGAAAGCTTACAGAAGTGTATACATCATCCCAGCCTCATCAGTTCCATGCAAACAAGATACACACTTATATGGAATGGAAACCCCTCAAGTTTCTCAGACTGTTTAATTCCCTGGCAGCACCATAAAATGCTTGAATGATAGGCTGCACATCAACAAAGAGAAACTAAATTACTAAATTAGTGTCACAAACAGAAATTCTATAAAGAATTGTATTTAATGCATCAGAATAAACATGACTTTGGGCTAGTCACACAATAGGCAGCTAGCTTCAAATAAGATTTACTTTTGTGCAGAGCTGTGGAGTTGAGTCATGGCATGTGAGCTGGAAGCAATTTTGGGATTCTTGAAGTTGGAGTCCCCAAAATTTAAATGACTTCACTGGGTAAATTTTCAGACCAAGGGACTCTGATGCACAAATTATGGGTTGCTTCTAGAAAAGTTGCACACAAATACTTTTACACACACTGTGAGCCAAATGAATTAATTAAGCAACATTTTATTTGAAATTAGAGGGGAGTTCAATGAATAGCGCTTGTGCACAGCTTTTTCTTTTAATTTCCTGAAATAAACAAGGAAACCTAAGGAACTCCACATGTGGCATGGCAGATAATTACAGTTGTGTCCAGAATAAGAGCAGTGTGTTTAAAAAAAAGTGAATAAAGCTCAGAATCCTTATAATAGCTTTTATTTCCATATACGCAAATGCATCAGGGACACTATACATTCTATTCCAAATCAAAACATAAAGAAACATTTATCAAATTTGTGTTATTCCTTTACAGAAAGGGACGGAAAGAGAATATTAGGCTTTTCCAAAAAATAGCAGTGTCTGCATTCTTCTTTAAAAACTAAAATATTCACTTTGTAAACTCAAAAATGTTTCAAGATTTTGCTTTCCTTTGAATCACTGAACTAATATTTAGTTGTTGTGTTTCTGAGAACTGCTGCACATCTGTGTTGGATGGAGTCGACCAACTTCTGGCACCTGTTACATTCCACAATTCTTCTGCATTTCTTGGTTTTACCTCAAACAGCATTTTTGACATCATCCCACAAATTTTCTATTGGATTAAGGTCAGAGGATTGGGCTGGTCACTCAATAACATTAATCTTGTTGTTCTGGTACCAAGATGTTGCTTGTTTACTGGTGTGTTTGGGGTCAATGTCTTGTTGATATACCCATTTCAAGGGCATTTCCTCTTCGGCATAAGGCAACATGTGGAGGAAGCCAAGAAAGCAACTGGTGCCTTTCTCAGTTGTTGATCTTTCCAGGCAGGCGTGATTATGTCACTGTAATCTGGTTCATGGAAGCCAGGTTTTATATTGTTGTTATATCAGCTCCCTGTAACTTGGCCAAGTCACAACATTCTGACTTATTTCTTCGAGCTCATTTATATACATGTTAAAGGGGAAGGAAACCTAGTCGGTGCAAACCCCCCACACCCCTCCCGTTTGTTGTCCACCCTCTCTCCTCCCCCCTGGCCTACCCGTCCCACTGGGCAAATGCCCCTAACTTGTTACTTACCCTTCTGCGCAGGTCCAGTCCAGGGAGTTCACCGACGATATCTTCTTCCACGTGATCTTCTTCCTGCTTTGAATTGCGCATGCGTAGTAGGATCATTTTGTCAGTACGATCTACTGCGCATGCGCGTGATTTTTGGCGAATGCGCAGTAGATCCGTACCGGCGAAATGATCCTACTGCGCATGCGCTAAAACGCCGTTCACAGCTGGAAGAAGATCGCATGGAAGAAGATATCCTCGGTGAACTCCCTGGACTGGACCTGCGCAAAAGGGTAAGTAACAAGTTAGGGGATTTGCCCAGCGGGACGGGTAGGCCAGGGGGGAGGAGGAAGGGTGGGCAACAAACGGGAGGGGGGGTGGGGGGTTTGCGCTGACTAGGTTTCCTTCCCCTTTAAGTTCCATGGGAATAAGACTGATTGGACAAAAATATTACAATGTACTGGGCTGAACAGTATGAGCAGATATTAAAGCGATTGTAAGGGCTCTTACTCATTGGCATTCTGACCTGCGCTCCCCTGCGTTCCGTTTTTTGGCGTTCAGCCGCACGGGAGCGCAGGAATAGACGCATGTCATTATTTCAAATGGGGCTGTACTCACTCAGACGCGTTTAGGTGCCGAACGCAGGAAAAATGCAGCATGTTGCGTCTCAACCTGCGTTCAGCGCCTACACGCGCCTGAGTGAGTACAGCCCCATTTGAAATAATGACATACGTCTATTCCTGCGCTCCCCTGCGCTGAACGCCAAAAAACGGAACGCAGGGGAGCGCAGGTCAGAACGCCAGTGAGTAAGAGCCCTAAGATATAACACCTACTGAAGGGTAGAGTCCAATGAGATAGTAATGTGCGGGTCAGGAAAAACTCAACCCACAAAATGCAGCCATTGTAGGACCTGCAGACGTGTTCTTGCTCTGTGTGCACCTCTGATTCCAAGACAGGGAATCTTCCGGAGCAGTGGAGGTGTGTACTACTCCAGTCTGACCCATACTCAACCTTAAAGGGGTTGTTCACCTTCAAACACCTAGTTGTTTTCAGATAGTTCACCAGAAATAACAACTTTTTCCAATTACTTTCTATTTTCTACGTGTGACCCTTTTCTAATATTCAAGTGTAAAGTGTCATGTTTCACCTTCTAAAGCAGCTATGGGAGGGGGGTCATTGACCCTTTAAACTGTTCTAAATTGATACATTTCTTATCTGTGTACCTGAATTTCATTACAGGCAGCTGTTAGAATTGATACAATAACTGCTAATGTTCCAGAGACGCTGCTGGGAAATGTATCAACTAAATGTTGCAAAATTGTAACAGTTTAGAGTCTGCACCTGAATTACTGAGCAGTCAAACTGGAACACCAGAAACATTCAATTTTAAACTTAGATTGTGAAAAATATGTAAAAAAAAAAAAAAAAAAAATAATGGAAAGTAATTGAAAAGAGACTTTATTTCTGGGGAACAATCTGAAATCAATTGAACTGAAAAAAGTGTTCGGAAGGTGAACAACCCCTTTAACCTCTCTAAATATCTATTTAGCACCAGCACTTAGAATTGATTTTTGAACTCGAATTACCCAGCAGTCTGAGACTGCAACTAGTTAAGCGCCAGCACTTTATAATATTATAAGTATTTTCACTTCTTGATGGTTGCCAGATAAATTCTCTCATTGGATGAGCACAAGCACTTTTTATAATTAATTCAGAGTTGGGCGTTATTGGCAGTCTGAGACTGCAACTAGTTCGGAAACAGCACTTTAGAATTATTATTCCATTAACTTATTGGTGGACACTACAAACTTTTTTTTAATGAATTAATTGATTGTATTTTAAAAGTATTTAATTAATTAATTTTTGCAGCAATAGAGATTTATAATTAGAATTAAGCACTGGCACGTTATTCAAATAGTATTTACCACGCTAATTTGAATAATCAATTTGTGTGTTAGGGCTCTCAGAGACGAGCGTTTGAAACTGCGCTCCCCTGCGTTATATGTTTTTATGCGTTCAGCCGCAGGGGAGGGCAGGAGTAGACGCATTCAGTTTTTTTCAATGGGGCTGTACTGACACAGGCGCATGTAAGTGCCGAACGCAGGAAATATGCAGCATGTTGCGTCTCAACCTGCGTTTGGCGCCAACATGCGCCTGTGTGACTACAGTCCCATTGAAAAAAACAATGCGTCTACTCCTGTGCTCCCCTGCGGCTGAACGCATAAAAACCGAATGCAGGGGAGCGCAGCTTCAAACGCTCATCTGTAAGAGCCCTTAGAGTGTGTGGGGGTTTTACTATTTTCCTTCCGTAACCCCTTTAAGGGTCAGTCCACACGATGAGATTCAGGGAGATTAAGTCGCCTGCTGACTAATCGCCTCTTCTTCTGGGCGACAAAATCCCCAAACTGCCTTGGTGTGTGAAAAGTCGACTGCGCTAAAGCACACGTCACTTCATTTTCCAAAGTCGCCGGAAGTTTCCTCGTGAGAAATCTCCAGGAGATTGTCGACCAAGGAAAAGAGGTGATTAGTCGCCAGACGACTAAATCTCCCCGAATCTGCTCGTGTGGACTGACCGTCAATTTTTTACCAGAACCGGCCCAGCTGTTGATCAAACCTGTACATACCTACAATGTGACTGCTGATAGTATAACATAAGAACATGTGTTTGATTGCAAGGGGACCAAGGGACTGATGTAAATTAGATTGTAAGTTCCTCTTGGGCAGGGACTGATGTGATTAATCAACCATGCATTATAATAAATGAGAAGCAACAAACACAGAGGAGAGGGGCAGGCACTGAAGAACAGACGCTAAAGCAGTGATCCCCAACCAGTAGGTGGTGAGCAAAATGTTGCTCTTCAACCCCTTATATGTGGCTCCCAGTGGCCTCAAAGCAGGTGATTATTTTTGAATTCCAGGCTTGGAGACAAGTTTTGGTTGTATAAAAACCAGGTGTACTGCCAAACAGAGTCTGAATGTAGGTTGACAATCCACATAGGGGCTACCAATTGGCCAATCACAGCACTTATATGGCAGCCCAAAAAAATTTTTCCTGCTAGCAGGGGTAGGCAGAGTAGGCACGTGCCTAGGGCGCAAAGCTGGAGGGGTGCCAGGCACGCACCTTCTCTATCTCTACTATCCCCTAGTCCGGTCCCTGCTCTGGCCGACGTGCGTGTGCGCGAAAAATACTAGTGTGCATGCGTAAAAAATACTAGTGCGCATGCACGCAAAATGAAAGTGCGCATGCGGGAAAAACGAAAGTGCGCATGCGCACTCGGATTTTTTCGCGCATGCGCACTCGCGTATTGGGCGCCTGGCCGCGTTGGTCCGGCACTGCCTGCTAGTGTTGCTCCCCAAATCCTTTTACTTCTGAATGTTGCTCACGGGTTCATAAGGTTGTGGATCCCTGCACTAAAGAGTGTAAGACTTGTAGAAAGCTGTAACAGTGCTGTACAAGAGAATCTTTATGGTTCCAGACTAGCTTGGGGTCCTACAAGCTTTGCTGTACAAGTAATACTTCCATTAAATAATGATACACAGAACAGAACCATAGGACAGAATATAAGCAAGAAAAGAACTCAAGGCCACACTACAGGAATGTGATGAGCTGAAGGCTGCTGAATGAAAGCTATGGCAAATGTGTGAAGCCTCAGCCAAAGGACTATGTTAACGAATCAGGATGTTAAATCTGATATAAGCAAACGCCTGTCAAATTACAGCTGCCAGCTTCCCAAGCCAAGTAAGGCCACCGGTGCATGCTGGAAGTTGTAGTCCATCAGCAGCAGTTGGGGAGCCTCAGCTTGAGCAAGAACACTCACAGCAGAGAAGCTCTATGGTCAGATCACAACCGTAAAGCAGATGCTATAGAATTTGTGCTGTGATTCGTGCATGGGGGTCACAGATGAAGCCCACAGCCCGGCCTGACTAGTATTGAACACAGAGGGCATTTGCCCCACTAGCCATAACCAAACAAGTCGCTATTGTCAGGCCACATGCAGTTTAAGCAGTCACTCACCGCTCAGACTTGTCGCTCGCTTCCCGGCCAGGGAGAAGCGGTGCAGAGACAACAATAACAACAAAGTCCAGGCTTTTCACTCTGCCCGCCGCTCAGCTCTCTCGCTCAGTACACGGTGACGACGATGATGACGTCAGGAGACGGCCTGGCAGAAAGGAAGGGGGAGGAGTGATCCGTGGAAAGAGAGGCGGCGCCCGTGCGGAGTGGGCCGGTATATTTGTGGAAAAGCTTCTTAGTGATTGGTCCGCGTTGCAGAAGGCTAAAGGATAACGACGCCATCATTGATGTGGGCGAATAAACGCACGCGGTGCTAAAAGAAAAAGAACATCCAGTGATAACATTTTGCTTCGGCATTCATACCAAACTGGCTCACTCATGTCATGCTGGGGCATCGATGTACTCTCACATAGGCTTCCCTTCACAAGGCAGATTTCTATGGATCTATTGTCATCTTGTTTTATAGGAATCTAGTATATTTGACTTACAGGCTTATTCCCTGTAATGTATGAAAGGGTTTAGGTGATGGGCTGTTGTGGCTCGTATTGTTCAGCAGAATACTTACCTTTGTGTATAATAATGCCGTCGTAAGTCACAATCGGTGTTATTTTATAGAACCACAGCTGTGAAACCACATGGTGCAAAACTCTGGCCCAGGCTTGGACTATGGTTGCCAGTGCCACCTAGAAATGAATAGCTTGGACTGGGATTCCAAACAGTTCCTGGAATTTAAGGTACACAGAGCTCCAAATTACCCCCACCAACCCTCTGAATAGTGACTGGCTATGGTAGAGTCCAATGTGGAAACCCGGACCCTCAATCTGCATTTTTTTTTTACCCAAGCACAAGTGCCTCATCTGCAGACTGCATGCTGCCCATCAAAGACCAGTTAGTGCGTTTGTAAACAGTAAATGAGATCATTGAGTGTGGCCAGGAAAATGTTTTTTGTAAATGAATAAAACTCGCACACTAAACCGCATCTAGATCTGCATCCGAAGGTAACCCGATCCACTGCAGGACTCTAGTCTATGGTATCTTACAGCAGCCCCTCAAGGGTTGCCGCCTGTCCAGTTTTTCGAATCGCTGCCCTGATCAAAACTGCCTGCCAATGTCAGCTACAAAACCAGGCCCAAACTATCCAAGAGCCACTTCAAAAAGTAGCTCAAAAATAGCACAATATGTGTAGTGAAAAGAAGTCTAAAAAAATAAATATATTTGAAAATCCGCCTTTTTAAAATTTTCACTGTTTGGAAATTTTTCCATGAAGTAAAATGGGACAGGTTTGCCCATCACCAGAGGTGTAACTACAGAGGGGGGCCCCATAAGGCCCTAAAACACATGCAATTTCAATAAATATTGGTAAAACAGGCCATCCTCTAGACATTTTGGTGGCTAGCAGATTTTTGCCCCAAAATTGTCTGAAATTGAGGAAAGTCACCAGAAAATGTGAGAATGCTTAAGAGGGACAGGAGACTGGTGTACAGAGTCCAAAATCTGGTACACCCGAATTCTACACAAGTCAGTCCCATTGCATGCTGGGTATTGTCTTAAATTAAACTTGTCAGTCAGCAAAAATGACATTACCCAACATGCATTGGGAGATGCAGGGTTGGTACATTATGGCAACAAAACATTTTGGCTGGTTTCCAAAGTACAAACCAGCCAAAGGCCCAAAAAGTACCCCAAATCCGTACTTTGGCTAGTTTGCACTTTCAAAACCCGCCAGGGCTTTAAATTAATAGCCCAATTTGGCTGTAAACCCGCCAACCTGGCAACCCGGCCTGGCAGGATTCCTGGGGGGAATCGGCTAATCAACACGTCAAAGCCCTGTCCCTGACACAATGACCTGCCCCTGCAGCATCACAGCCCTGCCCGAATTCAACTGCGCCAGAAGGTGGCAACCCTAGCCAGAACCCACAGATTGCTGGCGCAGGCCTGCTGTGGGCTTAAGCCTCAGCCAGCTAGGTCAAAGTCACAGATATAAAGAGTAGTTACAGGAGTATCAAGGCCATAAAAGAGCCATATCTAATCTTCCAGTTAAGCTTTTCGATGCTTTGGAGCAACCCTGTAAAAAAAAAAAGTATATTTCAGAAAAGTATCAATAAAGTAGTGAGAAATATTTATGGATCGTATTCTGTTGAGTACAGTGTCAGTATGGCCAACTGGGATACCAGTAAACGCTGGGTGGGCCAAGTCATTTATTTGCTATACCAGGCACTGCAAATTGGAAATTAATTTTGAAACACAAAGAGAATATTCACAGTACGGATGCACCGAATCCAGTATTCGGTTCGGGATTTGGCTAGGATTCGGCCTTTTTCAGCAGGATTCGGCCAAATCCTTCTGCCCGGCAGAACCGAATCTTAATTTGCATATGCAAATTACAGCGGGAAATGAAATCGCATGACTTTTTGTCACAAAACAAGGATGTAAAAAATGTTATACCCTTCCCACCTCTTATTGCATATGCAAATTCGGATGTGGTTCAGTATTTGGCCAAATCTTTCGCAAAGTATTCGGGGGTTCGGCCGAATCCAAATAGTGGATTCGGTGCATCCCTAATTTACAGCATTATTTTCTCAATATT
Organism: Xenopus petersii; assembly: GCA_038501925.1. NCBI lineage: Eukaryota > Metazoa > Chordata > Amphibia > Anura > Pipidae > Xenopus > Xenopus petersii. The sequence goes on from CM076677.1 coordinate 42,695,379, forward strand.
GGAACATGGATTTCAAATCAGTTGCCCATGGTTTTCTGTAACCTTACAAATTCTGGAGATGTAGAAGGTCTAATTTAAAATATCACTTTTTTTATTGTTATCATTTTATTGTTCTTAAGGGACAAATTCAGGATCTTCAGAGGGATCCATTTTTTCCTTTTGCCAGAATGTACTTTTTTTTTACATTCTATCAATATATTCCATTTGGTTCTTGTTAAGCCACAACAAAACACCAAAACCAATGTATTATAAACCGCTTAACTGTTTTTGCTCTGAAAATGACCAATGCAAACCTGCATGGCCTTGGATTGACATAATCATCAAATAAAAGTCGAACAATTATTTATTTATCACTGGAGAGTACATTTGGAAAATGTCTGATTGTTGATTTTTCACCAGGGAGAAGCAAACATATTGTACCGCAAACTGAACCTTCAACAAGGCACAAACTGGAACTGGAACTAAATAAAAGCAGCTGCATAGCATTACACTAGAAAGATGCAAGATGATTTTATTGTATGGCCCTTATATGTCTCCATATCAGTGGTTTTCTTTCTGGCATTTGCATGCAGACAACTAAGAGAGAGAAGCTGGGAACTTCCATGAACTTGCCTTTTATTATTGCCATTATCAGCACACAGGCTACTTCACATTCTCAACATGTTTGTGTCTCAGCACTGAGGGGCACATGTATGTGTCTCTATTGTGTTTGATTCTCTTCTGTGACCTTTAGTGCCTAAGTCGCCTTCATCTTCTCACACTCCTCAGGAATGCTGCTAATCATTTTAAAGCCACAATGAAACGAATTCACCATGGTATCCATTTGGTTCCATCTAAATATCCCATTCAGCACTCTGCTTTAGTCCCTAGTTATTTTCTCTGGTGTTACTGAAGTTTATTTAAAAAAAAAAAAAATAGGTGTCCCTGTGTTAAAGTCCTTTAAAGTAATAAAAATATAATGTACTGGTGTGCTGCAGGTAAAACTGGTGTGTTTGCTTCAGAAACTCTACTATAGTTTATATAAACAAGCTGCTGTGTAGACATGGGGGCAGCCATTCAAAGCTGAAAAAGGAGAAAAGACACAGGATACACAACTGATAACAAATAAGCTCTGTAGTATATAATGGGATCCTTCAGACCCTAAATGTGTAGCCTCTGCTTGAATGGCTGCCCCCATGGCTACACAGCAGCTTGTTTATATGAACTATAGTTGTGTTTCTGAAGCAAACACACCAGTTTTCCCAGTGCAGGGCAACACTACATTATATTATCATTATTTAAAGCACATGCATTAATTGGTGTTACTGTTCCTTTAACCCATGACAATATGTAGGGTTATGCCAGACTGTTGGTTAGTCTAAGCACTGTAAAACATAGCAGATGATCAACGCTATAGCATGGGTTAGACTGAGCGCTTATACTTTCTATTTGTTTCATGCACATTTTATATAGTCTAGCTGCCATTCAGCCTATAGGAAAACAATTCTGGCATGGGTGTATCTTAATTAGCTGGAACTAAAAGCTTCCTTGCTGGTATCAGCCATATGAGTTGCTCGGAGCTCAATGAATAAAAATGAACCTTTAGGGGCATGTTTACTAACATTGGAGATAAATATCTGGAGAGATTTCTGGAGATGTTGCCAATAGCAACCAATCAGATCTTTGCTTTTGTTTTCTAACTTGGCTGTGGCTGTTTAAATCTAATTGCTGATTGGTTGCCATGGGCAACATCTCCAAAAATCTCTCCAGATATTTATCTCCAATGTTAGTAAACATGCCCCATAGTTTTTGAATACAAAGAGTAAGTAAGCACAATTCAAAACTCAATCATATATACTGCACATTGATGCTAAGAGGTTTTAAGACTTTTAAATTAACTGCATTGTGTAGAATACAGTAGGCAGTGTAGGGCTAATGTTAAATGAGGGGTCCTGACATGGCATGTGAGTTTACATATTTTGGCCAAATGTGGTACAGGTATGGGACCTATTATCCAGAATGCTCGGGACCTGGGGTTTTCTGGATACTAGATCTTTCTGTAATTTGGGTCTCCATACCATAAGTCTACTAAAAAATCACGTAAATATTAAATCAACCCAATAGGCTGGTTTTGCTTCCAATAAGGATTAATTATATCTTAGTTTGGATCAAGTACAAGGTACTGTTTTATTATTACAGAGAAAAAGGAAATCATTTTTAAAGATTAGGGTTATTCGGTTAAAATGGAGTCTATAGGAGACAACCATTCTGTAATTCTGAGCTTTCTGGATAACGGGTTTCCAGGGAATGGATCCCATACCTGTACTAACACCTCAGTTTTATTCTCTTTTGTGTGTGCTGGAATTATAGTCTGGCATCTTTTGGAAAAAGAACTATGTTTTGTGCTAACAACACATACTTCCAGTAGTTTTTGCACCCACTGCTTCCAGGAGCAAATTTTTGCACTTCCAATATAAAGTGAAAAAACTTGTGGCTTCCTGTGAATGACTCGCTGGTGTGAACAACTTGTGCCCACAATGTAAGAGCAGGCATGTGTGAATGGTGTGGGATCCTCTTGGACACACCTTAATTATGCATCATTCAGAAGGTACTCTAAAGGTCCTCAAGGCAGGTGTTAAGTATATATATATATATATAGCTTCTTTATACTTGAAGCACTGTGCTCAGCATCTTGCGCAAAATGATTTCCCATTATGATCTACATCCATAAAAAAATTGTTAGCCTTCTCTTCCATGCAAAATATTACTTAGATTTATGAGAAAATGTATATTGCTATATTTATTTCTATTTTTTATGTAACTTTAACATAATAAATACCTGAAAAGCATGAAGTAGGAGGGTGATTTAGACAAGCTGTTTGTTGACAGTGTCTTGAGATCTACTGATCACCAGCTAAGGGCAGAGACACATGCTCAGATTCGGGGAGATTAGTCGCCCATCGACAAATCTCTTCTTCGGGCGCCTAATCTCCCCGAACTGCCTTCCCGTCGGCTAGAATGTAAATCATGGGCAGGAAGGCATTTGTTGTACTTCGCTTTCTGAAGTTGCCTCAAGAGGAATCTTCGGTGTGCCATCCCGCCAACGATTTACATTCTAGCCGGCGGGAAGGCAAGGGGAAATTAGTCGCCCGAAGAAGAGGCAATTAATCGCCGGGCGACCAAATCTGAGCGTGTGTCTCTGCCCTAAATGTCTACTATGTCTACTACTACTCTAATCTACCATTAGTACACCCCTGCATTAGAGATAGAACCAGAGCAAGGACACAGAGTGCAGTTGTATTGTACAATTATTAGGCACAAGTGCAATTTCTGTTTTGTAAATTTTCATTGATTAGTGCATTAGCACGTGTGCTAATCTGTTCATAGATAAACCCTATTGTGGAGTGGAATGCAAATTGAAATAGTTAATCTGCAGTCCCTAGATAAAACGTGCAGGTATTTTACAAACATTGTGTTTGTTGCTCCATTGCATCAATTCTCTCAGTACAGATGCCCTGTTTAATACATTGTGAATAAGCTGCCTGAGTGTCAATGTGAGTTTTGCCAAGTGCATCTTCAAGAATGTTGTTTGCTTGTAATTGGACTAGTGAAACATTGTTGGTTCAGTTGGTTTCTGAAGGTTTCTATAGCTAATAAAAATATAGATATGTAACTTTAAAGCAATGATCACCTTTTGCATATTGCAGTCCTTATACACAGAACTATATGGAATACCTTTTCTTTATTGTTTAAATTAAACTACCAGACAGTGATTTAAATGACACAGTGAAGGAGGTAATGGAGGTGTCATAATAGGAAGGTAAATTGGTACCTTTTTAAATTTGGCATTCAAAATCCCTTTGTTTTGCATTCATTTATTTATGCCAGGGAAGTCCAACCTGTAAAATGTCAGCTGTTGTTTAGTTGTTTATTCCCACAAAAACATCAGCAGTGGCATAACTAGATATAACTGAACCCCCAGCAAATTATTTTTCAGACCCCCAAAATGTCTAGAAGTTGACCTGTTTTACCAATATTTATAGAAAATGTACATGAGTTAAGGTGGCCATAGAAGCATAGATAATATCACACAAAACAAATTTTCGTACGATATTCGGTGTGTGTATGGTGGGAGATGAGCTGACCGATATCGGCAGAAGACTCTTCTTGTTGATCGGGCTGGCTGGAAAATTTTGATCAGACGACTTTGAAAGCACGCAAACATTGGGCATTGTTAGCGCTGAATTGTCAGATACGGGTAGAATTCTATTGTTTCTACCTGTGTATCTGACAATTCTGCTTAGCACGTGTGTTTGAAAACAAATGATCTTTCCTGGTAATTGTATGTCTATGGCCACCTTTAGGGCCTCATGGGGCCCCTATACCTCCTGCCCCCCCCCCTACAGTCACAGGGTCTGCTTCCTCTGTAGTTACGTCCCTGACACAGTGCTGTGGGCTTGCAACACTTATGACATGTATGACATATAATAATAAGGCCTTGGTGCAGTCAGTTTACTGATTACATATGACAGCTTAACAGACCAAGTAGCAAACCATATCAAGAAAGCAGAGCTTTACAGCAGTGGTGTGAGACACCAAGTTGTATCTTTCTAGGATAACAAATATATTTTTGGAGAGGGGATCCTGATTCCTGACAGTTTTAGTTATCAACAGCTGGAAAGGCAAGGAAAGTTAGACATCCTTTTCTTTAGCTTTACTAACCGTACAACCATTCATTTCACTCTGTTCTCTGCTAATTGAACTGCCATTTTTATACAATCCTGTGGTTTTGCATTTCCCTCTGTAATTATTCTCACCAGAGAGCAGATAATTGGCCTTTCTACTGATAAATAAACTTGTAATAACATACTTTGCAAACCACAGTGCTAAGCCTGTGGGAATGCAACATCTGCTCTGTTCTAATAGTGGGCACACTGACAGCCAGAGGGGAATTCAGGAATAAAATAGTGTTACTGCAGTTGCACCATATACACTGAAAATATGGATGTGTGCCAGCCCAGCATAATAAGCTTGAATGAAAGCAGGGACTTTTTTTGTTTTAATGGCAGATTAAAAATAATTTTTTTCTCTGAGCATCTTTCAGATGAGAACTGCCATGTAACGTTTCTCATGTTTGCTTGTTCTCAGTTTTTTCATTTCAAGTGTGAAATCACCTGAAAATGTTACTAAGGGTTCCCATAGACTGATTGTAAAGGAAGAACATTGTATACCCCCAAAATACCACACCAAGTTAACCAAAAGCAAACTTTTTACACCATTGGAACAACTCACACATTATGGTCCCCATGTTTCATGACATTTTGCGGCCATCTATGATTTTTATTACACACTGATCCCCAAGCATATCTTGACATGCAGTGTTGGCTTAAAATAATATTTCATAAATGATACATTAGTTCTCCAATCATTTCATGACAGTTGTGGCCCCCTGACGCATTTTATTGCAATAACCATTTCATGACAGACAGGTATGGGACCTGTTATCCAGAATGCTCGGCATTTAAGGTTTTCCAGATAAGGGGTCTTTCCATAATCTGGATCTCCATAACTTGTCTGCTAAAAAAAATGTAAAGGTTAAGTAAACCTAATCAGATTATTTTGCCTCCAATAAGGGTCAGTTATATTTTAGTTGTGATCAAGTACAATGTACCGTTTTATTTTACAGTGAAAAAGGAAATACTTTTTTGAAAATGTAAAGGTTATGATTAAAATTGAGTCTTTCTGTAATTCTGAGCTTTCTGGATAATAGGTTTCTGGATAAAGTATTCCATACCATGTAAAGGAAGTGATATCTGGCAAAACTGTGGCTTGCCCGCACAAAAACTAGACAAATAAAGGTTATGGGTTCTTTTGCAAGCAGTCAGAGTTTTACAAGAATATGACTAAATAAGGCTTTATAGATTTGCACATTCCATAGGTATAATGAGTGCTGTAGATGGAATGTAAATAAGATTATTCCTTTTATATAATTCTGTGGTGTGAAATATTTGCATTCAACGTGTAATTCTCTTGTTGCTAGCAGTATGAACTATGAACCATGCTTTCTAGCTTCCTCAGTATAATACATACATAAATGATGCACGGTGAAGAGTCAGAGTCACTATTTGCCCTGACCCAGAGAAGAGCACAAGGCTATGGTTATGTATTCTAATGTAAGAAAAGCCCATTTATGTTTATGCAACTCTTCATTTCCATTACCTCACGAGGAAACTTCGGGCAAAACTTCGGAATACGAAGTGCCGCGTGTGCCATGCCGCAGGCGACTTTTCATTATAGCCAGCGCAAGACAGGGGGAAGCCATTCGGGGAGTTTAGTTGCCCCAAAGAAGAGGTGATTAGTCGACAGGCAACAAAATCTCCCCGAATCGCCAGGTGTGCCCGTAGCCTTACAGTCTGAATATGAGGTGTGAAGCGGCATAACAACAAGGCACCAAGTTCCTGCAAAATGTTGTGCAACAAAGGAGTTTTTTTTTTTAATGAACTGTATGTTTAATAGTTACAACATATGACCAGCATTAATCCAGTTATTCAGGGTACAATTCCCATTTCGTCTATCACACACTCTCTGCTTGCTTGCTTTTTTAAAGTGAATTTGCCTGTATTTTGTCTGCAAAACAATACAAGAATCAATCCATACAATGCAACGCTAATAGGGCTCACATATTATGTGCAGGTCACAGTGCAAAAAAAACAAACATGTTTTTGTCTCTGTACATTCGGCAGCTCTTTATATGTAAAGGTTTGTGGGAGACAAATAGACGTTGCCCTGACCACTAACTGTCCCCTAACTTGCACATGTTTTTGGGGCTATGTAATTTACCAAATTAGGGCAGCTGCAACTGTGGTGACGCCTGTCTTGAATTAATATTATGAGATTTCCGAAGTGCTGCTTGTGAACACTGGGTGGCAGTTGAGGATTAAGCAATATTCTCAGTTCTTCTAGTCCTTGACTGTATTACTTTTAATCATGCAAATTCACATATGTATTTATGTAGTGCTGGCACATTTACACAACTCTTTTTAAATCCAAAATCCTGGATTAAAGTAGTAAAACGTTCTCAGTGGAGTTTTTCAGAATGTTTTCAGTCTAGTAACCACAGTAACAGAATAGAGACCAGCACAATGTGTCAAACCCAAGTGGGAAAACCCCTGCGTGTTATTGTGCTAAACACACAAAGGTGACCCCTGTTTGCATTTGCCTCATAAAGCCAGAATTCTATTAATTTTTATGGTCAATTGTGGAGGATGCCGATCCTAAAAGGTATAACAAGCACGGGGCATTCATGGAAGAAGCCAGTGTATGCTGGTGAGTTTCATATTGGGCATTGCAGCCTAGTAAAAGATCAAGCTGTCAAAAATAGTTTTAATCTTCAAGATGAAACTAAAATTAGGATACTGGACAGAGTCATATGACGTTTCTCTGGTCAGTTCTAAGCAGAGCAACATCACAAAATATTCTGCCGACTGTGTAAAATTGGACAGAAGGTAGCGCTGTTGTTTCAAGGGTTTACATTTCCATGAAGAAAAGTGGTTTTTTTTTTGTTTGTTTTTTTAAAAACATATAAATTATGTTCAATGTAATAAATTCAGCTAGACAGTGGTAGTCTAAAGGCAGAACTGCTGATTTGGGTCCTTCAGACAGATTAGGCAGTTTAGTCCCCGTATATGGACTGATGAACGATATGTGGCCAAAATTCAGCCAGACGTTGGTTAAGCAGGTCCAGTTGGATCAGGGACCACATCAGATAGCTAATTGTTCACCTTAGGTAAACACATCAGGGAAAGATCCACTCATTTAGCGACTGGGCCAAATGAGTGATCTTTTAGTGTATTGCCACCTTAAGGCAATTTGGAATTGGTCTTTACCTAACTCTTTTCCACATTTATAACCATTTTATCATTTTTATCACCTATCTACATGGGGGTGTCATTTACATCTCCCTTCCATTTTGCTTGGGCTGCCTGCTGCATGTCCAAACCTCCTACAGTTATTGAATTTAGAATAAGATGCTGTTCATATAGTGGAACCATGCAGAATAAGATCTGTAAGAAACCCAAGTTAAAATGTACCTAAAAATGTGTACTTTGTGTTGACAGTAATCTATGTAAATGTGCAGCTGGTGTGTGTGTTTTGAATTCTTTGTCTATTCTGCCAGTCTCCAGCTTGGCAAATAAACTGCCCTGTGGTTGCTAGGATGTCAGACAGAAAGCTCTGAATGCCAAGTTGGGCTTTTTGTAATTGATGTGTGCATTTAATGTTGTTACCCTTTATTTATATAGCTTCAAAATAGTGGCACTGTGATTTACAAAGATGGTCCATCCTTCACATGCATTGCTTTTAAATATGTATCTTGTCTTTTGTGTTGTCTATGTTAGCCATAGTATCTGTTGATAAATGCAGCAATGATGGAACACAGAGGTCTGCAACTCTGCAACAGAGAATGGCACTTTATTAGCAACCTTTCGTGTTGTGCAGTTGAAATCCAATTCCTAGACAACGTGTCTGGATGTGCTTTTTTGCAGAAAATATAGCAGGAATTGATGCCACCCCCTGCATTTTATGGGGCAGAAGTTTAGTGAATGTTTGGTGGTGGGAGATAGAGTTCTTCTCAGGGGGTGAAAAAAATTTATGAAGAGTAGAATATGAGCTCATCCCCTTAATAGGCAGAGGTTGCTCAAAGGACAGTTTCACACACTCTGAGTTATGCAAGTTTTTTGAAAGGTCTTTCATTATACCAAAATATCTATTGCTAACTAGGTTCTGCTATCTTTGCTTGGACCCAGGCTTTGAAGTGATGTTACCATGCACAGCTCTCCCCAGTATAAGTAAGAATGTATAATTATATTTTACTGAATATTGCTGGTATGAGGTATCAAAAATGTACCAATATGTCACATAATATGATCTTTTCTGATAGAATTATTGTCATTAAAAAAATTACTTTCATTTTGATACAGATTTTTACACAAGGCACAGGTAATCTTGCCCCTTGCTATGCCAATATCTTTATGCACTATATTGAGCAGAAAGTGATTTTGGGCAACACAAATTACAAATAATATATAAAATGTTATCTAAGATTTGTGGATGACATTTTTATGATTTGGAGTGCCAATGAAACTATGCTAAACAAATTCTTGGATTATATCAACGCACAACATAATACCATTACGTTTACAGCAGAGTTCAACAAAAATTCTGTACATTACTTGGATGTGAAGGTTATAAAGAACAAGAATGTGCTAGAAACTGGCCTATGTATATACTAAACCTGCTGAATGCAATAACTTGCTACGCAGGAATAGTTATCACACCCCAGGACAATACTTGAGAATTAGTAGAATTGCTTCAGAGGATCAGAAAAATTTGACAAGTGATAACGGTCTCATTGAAAAAATTGTGGCTAGAGGTTATGAGAAAATCACTTTTATTAATGTACGTAATGTATTAAATTAAATTGACAGAGCGTCATCAATGCAACAAACAAGGATTAATAATAAAAGTACAAAAACAGAACAAATTCCTTTAGTCTCAGCGTTTGAGCCCAATAGTAAGGAAATACCAAAATAAGTGTGTCATTACTGGCCTGTATTGCAAAAGGACCTGGCCTTAAGTACATTTTGTAAAGATTACAGATTTTTTCTTACAAATGGGGATTGAACCATGCTGACAGGTTAGCAAACTCCCAGATTAAAATACGTTTTTTGGGTTAGCCTAAATTTGGTACATTTCCATGCTTCAATTAGAGCAGTTGCAATTCTATTATTAAAGGTGCCTATGTAACTCATACGTTAAAAGGTAATAGACTGGCGATTAAGCAGTACAGTGCCTGTAATTTATCTCAATATTTTGAATTTATCTCAATATTTTCTGAAAAAAACTCAGACCAAATCCACGCTGGTTTTTTTTACCTTATTTATTAATACACTTTCCCGAAAATTATGTTTGCAGGAAAAAAAAACAAAAAATTGTGAAAAATACAAATTGTGTGATTTTTTGGGATTTTCAACCCCAAAATCTTCAGATTATGGCACAAACCCCAGCACAGATCAAAAATTCTTTGGAACTTTTCCCATTGACTTATATGCAACCTTAGCAGGTCTGAGATTTTTTTCCCACTAAAAATGCAGGTTTTAATCTTAAAAACACAATTTTTGTTTTGGGGTATTGGGAGTTTAGGAAATAACCCCCATAGTGTATGGACTAAAATGCCTGTGTGGTAAAGTATATGTGGGAAAAACAATGAAAGTGACAATAAAGATTGGTGAGCGTAAAAGCTCTATTACTAATTATGATCCCAAAGTAGCCAAGACACACACACACCAGTGGATAAGCATTTATTTCAATATAATAGTGTGAGCTTAAGGTGGCAGGTACTAGAGGAGGTGCAATTGCCAACATGAGGTGGGGACAGAAAGCGAATGCTTTTACAATGTGAAGCTAAGTGGATTGATATCCTGAACTCACTAGTACTGCGGGGATTAATTATGCATTCAGCTATAAATGTTTCTATGATCAAACTAATATAACCTTTCTTCTTTTTAGAATTAATCTTCTACTTGAATGAATGCTCTTTATGAATAAACTCTACATGGTTTGGACTGAGAAGGGGAGTGGGTAGGAGAATGCTACTTGCTTTGTAATAGATTACAGTATATTATTCTATACAATGTAACTGTTAACTTTGAATTATGGTGCATTCATGGAGCAGGCCACTAGATGGCAATACTCTGTTTAGTGAATTTTGTATATATATATATATATATATATATATATAGTCAATGGAGGAGTCGGCACTCACGACACAAGGTTCACAGTTGCCTGGGTGCAGTGTCCAAAATAAGATTCAATATTGTACAAATAAGGTCCGCACTCTCAGGACTTAAGAAAAGTTAAGAATTTTTTTATTCACATAGGAGACTGACGTTTCGACCTCTTCAGAGGCCTTTCTCAAAGTACTAACAAAGATTACAGAAATGCTTTAAATACACAGAAAAGGCGGGAACATTAGTCAAATTGGAATAGACGTGTCAGCATGGTCATCAGTATACGTCACATAATTAGTCTACACATGTTTCAAACAATACACTCATCCGGTGTTTCACTTTTGACTATTACAAAACACACCAACATTTAAATTAAACCTCTCCTACACTCTACACTGTTAAAATAGTTAAAAACAATACTAAGTAACATTTTGTTGCCCCTCTATGGCCATTTCCTATTTTATTCTGCACCAGCTATTCATTTAGATATTTTATGTTACAAATAGTATCAAATAAGAGATAAGATTCAAGGTCTGTGTCAAACTCTATAGTGAGCTCCCTCACAATTCCATTCTAAAAGCCCTTAAGTAATGCAGTTATGTGGCCTACAGATTCGGCTGGAAACATGCATATTGCTCTCCCCTCTAATAATAAATCTCCCTACATGCGGGTACTAGCACTTCCATTCTGAACCGGATGGTTAATAAAAGTGAGGACTCTGTTCATTTGTGTTGGGACAACTAATCCTGGGTATATATGAGCCTGCAAATGTGTACTTAAACTAAATTAATTTATGCTCAGTGTTAGTAAAAAAGCGCTGGAAAAACGCTGAACAAATGTGTAAATTACCCCAATCAATTACTAAAAATTAGAAAATATTTGGCCAATAGGCATTCACATATATTTAGTGCACACCTCCTGTGTTTAATATAATGTAGCCCACAAGTAAAAATTAAAATTACACAAACAAAAAACAAAAAGCAGAAAACCATGATAATTACAATAAAGATATAATAGAATAAAATATGCTCAGCTCATTGTCCCAGTCCATTGCAGGAAAAACAAAACTGTCTCAATTATCATGGTTTTCTGCTTTTTGTTTTTCGTTTGTGTAATTTTAATTTTTACTTGTGGGCTACATTATATTAAACACAGGAGGTGTGCACTAAATATATGTGAATGCCTATTGGCCAAATACTTTCTAATTTTTAGTAATTGATTGGGGTAATTTACACATTTGTTCAGCGTTTTTCCAGCGCTTTTTTACTAACACTGAGCATAAATTAATTTAGTTTAAGTACACATTTGCAGGCTCATATATACCCAGGATTAGTTGTCCCAACACAAATGAACAGAGTCCTCACTTTTATTAACCATCCGGTTCAGAATGGAAGTGCTAGTACCCGCATGTAGGGAGATTTATTATTAGAGGGGAGAGCAATATGCATGTTTCCAGCCGAATCTGTAGGCCACATAACTGCATTACTTAAGGGCTTTTAGAATGGAATTGTGAGGGAGCTCACTATAGAGTTTGACACAGACCTTGAATCTTATCTCTTATTTGATACTATTTGTAACATAAAATATCTAAATGAATAGCTGGTGCAGAATAAAATAGGAAATGGCCATAGAGGGGCAACAAAATGTTACTTAGTATTGTTTTTAACTATTTTAACAGTGTAGAGTGTAGGAGAGGTTTAATTTAAATGTTGGTGTGTTTTGTAATAGTCAAAAGTGAAACACCGGATGAGTGTATTGTTTGAAACATGTGTAGACTAATTATGTGACGTATACTGATGACCATGCTGACACGTCTATTCCAATTTGACTAATGTTCCCGCCTTTTCTGTGTATTTAAAGCATTTCTGTAATCTTTGTTAGTACTTTGAGAAAGGCCTCTGAAGAGGTCGAAACGTCAGTCTCCTATGTGAATAAAAAAATTCTTAACTTTTCTTAAGTCCTGAGAGTGCGGACCTTATTTGTACAATAGTATATATATATATATATATATATATATATATATATATATATATATATATATATATATATATATATATATATATATATATATATATATATAAAATTCTATACATCTGGCCACATGATGGAGCTGACACACTTGTTGGTGGAACTGGATTTTATTAATAGTTTGGGTTATGTAAATTGCATGTGTTGATTAAGCACCTGATGAAGGATTATTAAGTTAAACGGTGGGAGTACATCACCCAAGAGTATAGGATTTACTTGTTTTATAAATACAGGTATGGGATCCGTTATCCGTAAACTGTTATCCAGAAAGCTCAGAATTGTGGAAAGGCTATCTCCCATAGACTCCATTTTAACAAAATATTTTACATTTTTAAAAATTGTTTTCTTTTTATCTATAATAATAAAACAGTACCTTGTACTTGATCCAAACTAAGATATCATTAATGCTTAAACAATCCTATAGGGTTTATTTAATGCTTAAATGATGCAAATATGGAAAGATCTCCTAACCAGAAAACCCCAGGTCCCGAGCATTCTAGATAAGTACCATACCTGTACTAACATATTATTTGCATATCTTTTCTCTAGTTCCCTGTGGTATTTAAGTGGACATTATCTCTTTCCACTTCAACATATTATGGGAAAGATTCGGTTTGGAGATTTGCTAATTCATTACAGATTAGAAATCAAGCCTCTATGGGTAAACATTTTGTACGGTATATAAATTTTGGGGATTGGGATGGGATTAGCTAAATGCTATCTGCACCAGGGCCAAATTATTAAAGTCAATGTAATTGGGCTAAAGCTAATTTCCATTTCTGGTACCAGGGCTACATGCATGGGAGAACAATGGCACTTTTAATAATGCATATTTCAGCCTATCTTGTAAAACAAATGTAAAATTTGGAGATTGCAATTCCTGTGCAGCCGCCATAGTTCTTCTTCTTTGTTTTTTTTGAAAAATGAAAATATTGTAAAAGATTTTATTTGGATGAATAAAGTAATTTAAAAAATATTAAAAGAAACTGAATGAAACAGAAAATATTGTTAGTCACTAATGTGAATGCCAGACATTGTCAGTTAGTTGTGGAGGGAGGTTAGATGAGGAGAAGCATCTAGTGAGATTGCTGCCAGTATTCCAATTAAAGGTGGCCATACACTGGCCGATAAAAGCTTATTGGCCCGTGTATGGGTCCCTCCGACGGGCTTTCCCAATCAATATCTGAGCAAAAGTCAGCCAGATGTTGATCGGACAGGACTAAAAATCCCATCAGTTTGCAGCCGCATCTGTTCATTGATATGGTCCCACGATCTGACCGCCTGTTTACCCTTCGTTATGATCCAATCGTTGGGCCCTAGAACACACGATTGAACTAGCCTGATATCACCAACCTCAAGGTGGGCATATCGGGGAGAGATCTGCTCGTTTGGCAACATCGCAAAACAATCGCCATACAAGCAGATCTCTCAGTGTTAGGGTTGCCACCTTTTCCGGAAAAAAATACCGGCCTTCCTATATATTTATCTTTTTTCCCTATTAATAAAATTGGGATCAACCATCATTTTTACCGGCCAGGCTGGTAAAATTCCGGCCAACTGGCAACCCTACTCAGTGTGTGGCCACCTTAAGCCTGCATCACCTGAATACAGGGCCGCCATTAGAAATCACGGGGCCCCGTACAACAAAATTTTTGGGGCCCCCTGGGCCCCGCCCACACTGACGACCAAGCTCCACCCCATTTCCCGCCCACTCCACATCGCAGTTAAAAGACCACACAGACATCAGCGCTAAAAAAGTAACCCCCCCCACACAAGTTGTAAAAAGCTATTGATGGTCAGGGCCCCCTTATAAAAAATTGGGGCCCCAAAAAAAAAAAAATTAAAAATTTTTTTTTTTAAAAAAAAACATTGGTGGCAGGGGCCCCCTTACAAGTTAAAAACAAATTGGGGCCCCAAAAAAAAATTAAAAAAAAAAAACATTGGCGTCAGGGGCCCCCTTATAAGTTAAAAACAAATTGGGGCCCCAAAAAAAAATTTAAAAAAAAAAAATTTTTTTGAAAAAAAAAAAAACATTGGCGGCAGGGGCCCCCTTATAAGTTAAAAACAAATTGGGGCCCCAAAAAAAAATTTGAAAAAAAAAAAAATTTTTTTGAAAAAAAAAAAAAAAACATTGGCGGCAGGGGCCCCCTTACAAGTTAAAAACAAATTGGGGCCCCAAAAAAAAATTTAAAAAAAAAAAAAATTTTTTGAAAAAAAAAAAAAAACATTGGCGTCAGGGGCCCCTTACGAGTTAAAAAAAAAAATTGGGGCCCCAAAAAAACATGTTTTAAAAAAAAAGATTGGTTGCAGGGGCCTATAGAATATTAAAATAATACATTGGTGGCCAGGAGATTAAAAAAAAAAAAATACACAAACTGGTGTTCAGTAGAATTGAACTCACGGCTTCAGTACTTCAACTTCACCTCCTTTCGTGACTTCGGGTCTTTTCACCGCTTCAGGACTTCGGCTTCGGCTGTTTTCGTGACTTCGGGTCTTTGCGCTGCTTCAGGACTTCGGCTTCGGCTGTTTTCGTGACTTCGGGTCCTTTCGGCCCTTCGTGACTTCGGCTTTTTCCGTGACTTCGGGTCTTTTCGGCGCATCGGCTTCGGCTTTTCGGCACTTCCGCATTCGGCAGCACAGAAGCAAGACGTACGGCTCGGGCGCTCGTAAGGGGGGCCCGGATCTTCAAAAAATGCAGCGCTGCCGGGCCCCCCTTCATGCCCGGGCCCGGTACGCTTGTCCCCCCTGTCCCCCCCTGATGGCGGCCCTGCCTGAATATCCTTATATTTGTCATTCTCTGACATCAAAAATACTGGATTTCAGATGTTTATAATATTTAGCATTTTTGGCAGCTCCTTCCCCCACTTTCATCTAATTTGACCCCATCTTAAATTGATTATTCCCAAAGGTGTGGGAAACGTTTTTAGTGCATCTCATTTCTGTTAATTAGGACTGGCTTTTCCAGTTAGCCTGACAAAAATGTTTGAACAGCAAGGAGAAGGAACATACGATGCTTGTTAAGGCAATTAAACTACATGGAGCTTTACTTTTTATGCCCCATTCACTCTACAAACTGTAATCGTTCTGCTTGTGTCAAATTCATCCGCCTGAAAATTGTATATGACTAGACAGTCACTAAAATGGGATTTTGGTGCAACTCTCTGTTCTATGTAAAAACTAAATACAGAGGATTTTACTTCCATTTGGTGATAATTGGTCCGTCTACTGCAAGCAGCGACTCTGGGACACATCAACATATGGACAAATAGGGCATTGCCTACTAGTTCATCCTTGCTTATCCTTTAGGAGGAATGTTGGCCCCTTGTGCATTAGATATCCCTGAAGAGATTAATGCTCAGAGTACAATCACTTTCTGCCTATATAATGACAGTTAATTGGGTATTACCACCAGTTACCTAGCGAGAAGTTACTTGGCCCCACAGCAAAATCATTTTAGGGCTGCCAAAGCTTTTAAGATCTTTTTCATAAACATCTACTGAAATTGTTTATCAGACAGTGCTTACTGCCCCCCCCCCCCATATACCTCCTGGGCATTAGCAATCGCAAGATCTGCTTCCTCTATTGTTACCCCTCTAATAACCGCAAACTGTAGTCTGTAGTCCATTATTGCCTTACAGCATGTCTACCTGACTCCTGAAATTAGGTATAATAATATCTCATAGTGTAAATGGATCCATCACATTGTGCTTACACTCTTTAATCCGTCAAGCTGCTCTGGCAGGCTCCTTTTCATTTAAAACAAGCTGAATAAGAAGTTTTTAAGGACCGTGACTTATAAAATATTTTTAATTGGATTGACGAAAGATTGGAAATTCTCTTTAGTTCATGCTGTACTTATTTTCCATTGGGCTGAGGAAGATGATAATATAAGTTACTTGTTTCTTTAAAACAAAGAATCGAATGTTTAGAAATGTTAGTGCTGCTACACATTGTGATTACAATATGTAGCAAGTATCAAAGGATGCATTATAGATATGTTGCCTGCATAAATAATATAAATTATTGGGGTGGCATATCTATTTAATTAAGGTAAAAAAATGCAGAAGCAAACAAAATAAGTGTGTAGATCACTTGGTGAAAGTGAGACAGAACAAGTGCAAACCATATGCAAAAAACTCTAGAATGTGCAACCTGTTACAACAAGCATGTTAGGAGGAAGATACTGGAACTTCAAACTTTACAGCAGAGTGGGGAAGAGCCACTGAAGAAAAAGGAATACTGACAGTCAGAATGTTCTGTTATTTATTCCTGCATGCAACATTCCTTCAGAAGGGTGTGTATATAGGGAAGAACAGGAAAATTATATACTCCTCTTTTAAAAGCCTAACTATATCACATACCAGCAATTTATTAAATAACAAATATTATACAACGAGATAGAGGAAAGAGTTAAGTGTTAAAGAGTAAATGATTGGGGAGCACCGCCCATCAAGCACAGAGGATGGTGTGCAGGGTCAAATAGTGATAATAATTGCAGAAAGAAAAAAGAGCTGACCCACAGAATTGCACCTTCCCATCCGTAAATACCAAGACTCCAGTGAAGCAAAATTAAAGTAAAACTTAACTTTTAATAAATTCTTAAAACCAAGGTCTAGAGAGCAACATTAAAATTAAGGTTAGGTATAGGAGACTGATTGACTCGGCAACACCGGGTTCGAGGGGAAATGTGCAAAAAAAAGCACTTGGATTAATACAAAGTTGCGGTTGGAGCGCAACTGGTAATTACTTAGCACATCGGCCAAGCAACATCTGTCTGATACAACCAAGGCTAACCCACACCAAACCAACCCCTTCACCCACTTGTGGATCCCTCCCTTCTTGGTATGAGGTTAGAGGAGTGAGAACCAGGGTAACGGAAGCCCTGGAGCCTTGAAGCGCTTAGGTGCGTTTAGAGCACAAATGTACCGAAGGTACAAGTATCAACCGGTATCAGACCCACGGATCATTGATTTGTCCAACCCCTTCACCCACAGAGGTCCCCTCCCGATCCGATCACCCAGTCACCCAATTCTATGTCCCTATCAGACGCCTAGATAACCAGAAGCTAAAATGCGCCTTTTTTTAATTTTTTTTAATGTTTCCTCTCTAGCCCTTGGTTTTAAGAAATTATTAAAACTTAAGTTTTACTTTAATTTTGCTTCACTGGAGTCTTGGTATTTACGGATGGGAAGGTGCAGTTCTGTGGGTCAGCTCTTTTTTCTTTCTGCAAATATTATACATGTAGAATATCTAAGAAATACTGGAACTAACTGAAATAATTATTCTTGGAATCCTCGACCAGCCAATGTTTGTATAAAATGGTCAGTTGGGGATGCAAATACATGGGAAAAGTCTTAGGAGCAAATTTACTAAGGTTCGAAATTCTAAGTCATTTTTTGGATACTTCGACCATCGAATAGGATACTACGACTTCGAATTTACTTAGACTTCGATTCGAAGTAAAAATCGTTTGAATATTTGACCATTCGATAATCGAAGTACTGTCTCTTTGAAAAAACTTCAAATGACTTCAATACTTCGCCAACTTAAACCTGCCGAAGTGCTATGTTAGCCTATGGGGACCTGCCAGAGCATATTTCTAAGTTTTTTGGATTCAAGGGAAAATCGTACGATCGTACGATAAAATCGTTCGAATCGTATGTTTTGAAGTACGATCAGAGTGCGATCGGAATACGATCGTACGATGTATAAAATCCTCCGACTTCGACTTCGAATGTCGGAGGATTCTAGTCAAAGTTTTTTCCACTTCGAAATTCGACCCTTGATAAATATGCCCCTTATTGTGCCAGTGCTAGTGTCCAGCTACAGAAGCAATTAGATATAGTGAATAATGTACCCCCTACTGTAAAATATAAGGATATCATAAGTTACAGAGGAGTTCCATATAAAGGCATGAAGCCAAAGGCTGAGTGCTTTTATACAGGTCAGGGTACTTCAAGGGGGCTTTAATATCATGTTTTACAACAGGGGGTACATTATTTATTATTATTTATCATAATATACATCCTTTAGTGAGTCATGTAACAGAAATTGATTCACTAAGTACTGTTTATGAGGATATCATTTACAGTATATTCATCATGTATTAAAAAAGATAAAGACTAATAAACTAGTAGAGACCCACTGATATATGATATAATAAATGTAGCTTATTACAGAACAGAGGCAGTGATGATGACGAAAACGTGCAGCATTCACAATGTCACAATAGTCTAGCAGAAGTTGTTACCTTGACTTTAAAAGGCAATGGTCTGAATTCAATTAACAGATATTCTAGTAGTTTTTAGAAGCAACCACTGGCATGACTAGAGAACCCAGGAGTGGTTTCTTGCCTTGTTTTATGTGATCTAATTGGCCTGCAGGCCAGAGGTTGGCTCAGTACATATTGGATATCCATGCTTGTGCTTATATCACACTAAATATGATCTCTTGTCCATTCAGGAAGACCGAATAGATTGTTCAGGAATCATCCCTGTATATAAACAGACTTACTGTATCCTTATCCTTGTCTGGGAATTCCTTTAGTACTTAATAAAGCTGAGGAAATTGTTGTTTGGGCCCTGTCACCAAATGAATCAAACTCAACCAAATAATCAATGATAAATGAAGGAAGAGTTTCTGCTGAGGATGCAATTAAAGTGGGAATATGTTTTACGCTTTCAAGGAAACTATGATTTAAAATAGACATTCCAATTGATAACATTATTGTATTCCTGTTCTATATCTCAGGTCTCCATAACCAGTTTGGAGATGTCTTATTTTACAACTTTGCATTTTTGGAAAAGTCCTACTTATTTTGGTTTGAAAAATGTCCCTTCCTTTTCAGTCTCAGTCTTCTGCACAGTTTGTCTGTAGAGCACTTAGATATGAGGGAGTCCTAAATAACATTTCATCCAACACATTTTCTGCATCCCCCACTTTAAATGGAATGCAAGTCTGATACTTATTTAGACAGAAGACAAACAAAAACAAAAATATCTTGTGCTTCTCATGACGGAATGCCTAAAGCATTAGCTATTTCCTTACCATCCGGACTCCTGAGAAGGTTATTGATAAAGGAATACACAGAGCAGAACCAGATATTACCTCCTACATTCTTTTGCTGCGTTGCTTGTTCTATTGTCTTCTCTTTGTGTCAAGGGTCCTTTTACTTCAGAGATTTGACCATTCACAATTAAAAAGTAGATTTTATATTCAAACTTATTTCTTCAAAACAAAGATGTCACTCAAGCAAGTGTTTGTTTTAAACTCGTTTTTCTTTATTTGCTATTTTTTTATCACAAGCAAACCAATGGCTAGCCTTCATTTATTTTTTATTGAAAGAATGGTGCTGATGGTGAATGGCGTTTTACAAGACTCTGGAATACTGTATATCCTGATAGTATTTGTTAATACAAATCACATTATGTAATAAAAGGCACTAACTAATCAGCAGGTAGGTAACTTTTACTGGTCACCTTTTTAAAAGCAAACCTTTTATTAGTTGTTGTGGGTTACTGCTCCTGGGCAAACTTTTATTAAATATGTGGTTTAGTGTGTTTGGGGGGGGGGAGTGATCTGTTTTCATTTGAATATCTTACAAAAATGGTAAATAAAAAGCCTTTGTATTTAGGATAGAAGGGTGCCAACCCAGAAAATCAATGAGGAGCTCTACTTAAAGTAAGTACATGAATGACATTAGATATTAAGACATATAGCATAAGTGACACCCGCCCAATCTTGTAGGCAATAATGAATAATATATGTGTCAGCATTTACTCTGGGCTAAAAATTATCATTATCACAACCTGGGAAAGGAGGCAGCAGGAAGTGGAGCAGATGGGTTTTTTGAGAAATCTTCAAGGCCAAAACACTACTTTTCTAAGCATATTCCTTCTATACTTAGAAGAGGTTAATGCACTGACACAGTTACATAGTTAGATTGGGTTTAAAAAAGACCAAAGTCCATCAAGTTTAACCCCTCCAAATGAAAACCCAACATCCACACACACACCCCTCCCCACTTTCACATAAATTCTATATACCCACACACACACCCCTCCCCACTTTCACATAAATTCTATATACCCATATCTATACTAATTATAGAGTTTAGTACCACAATTTGATATTATGTCTATCCAAAAAATCATCCAAGCCATTCTTAAAGGCATTAAGTGAATCAGCCATCACAACATCACCCGGCAGTGCATTCCACAACCTCACTGTCCTGACTGTGAAGAACCACCTACGTTGGCTTCAAATGAAAGTTCTTTTCTTCTAGTCTGAAAGAGTGGCCTCTGGTACAGTGATCCACTTTATGGGTACTAAGGGTCCCCTGCTATTTGTCTAACAACCCCAACCTTGACAGTCTACTCTCATAATTGAAGTCTTCCATCCCTCTAACCAGTTTAGTTGCACTTAGTCTCTGCACTCTCTCCAGCTCATTTATATCCCTCTTAAGGACTGGAGTCCAAAACTGCACTGCATACTCCAGATGAGGCCTCACCAGGGACCTATAAAGAGGCAAAATTATGTTTTCATCCCTTGAGTTAATGCCCTTTTTTATGCAATACAGAACTTTACTTGCTTTAGTGGCCACAGTATGACACTGCCCAGAATTAGACAATTTGTCGAATTTCGAAATTCGAATCCAAAAAGACCAACCAAAATTAAAATGAAATTTTTTTTGGCCGAATAGGTCCGTTTTCGATTGAATAGGTCCATTTTCGATCAAATTTGAATCGCACGAATCTAAGTAATCGCGCATTAGAATCGTAGTATTCAAAGTTTTTACCAAAGTCCACCAACTGACTCCAAATAGGTTCTAGGAGGTCCCCCATAGGCTAAAACAGCAATTTGGCAGGTTTTAGATGGCAAATGGTCAAAGTAGAATTTTTAAAGATACAGTATATGATAAATATCGCAAATTCTAATTTTATTAAAATTCCAATCGAATTTGGTACACAAAAATTAGCTCGAAATTTTAATTTTTTTAATTCAAATCTTCACTTTGACCTTTGATAAATCTGCCCCATAGTGTATAACTTGACATGTTCCTCATTTTTACACAACATGTCCTGCTCAGGTAAATTTTAGAAGAGGGAGAAAGGAGATTCTCTCCTGTGACAGTGGATTGATTGATTGTTGCAGACGCTACTACTGCCTGTGCTAGGTGACAGCCTACTTGGATTACCTATCATCGACACACTACAGATGCAGGACCGTCAGCAGGGCTGCTGAACTTCTCTTATGTTGGTGGCACAGCATATTAGCGATCTCTTGTTAAATTCTGGCATTAGAATATTGCCTTGGGTGAGGCAGGCTAGGTCCTATTTATTTGATAAAATGTGAATAAATGATGTGACCATTTTACACCTATCTCTGTCTCCTGGTTTCATTAAGGTATATAATAATGGGGTTCAGTGGGATGTCTCAAGGCAAAGGGTCAAATTGAGGAGTCCCTTTGTCATGTCACTGTGGCAAAACCGTACAGTGTCAAAATAAAGATTTCAAATGAGCACATTTTCCAATTCATAATATACTGTTTAAAAACTAGTGAAGACTAGAACTGAAAAATATAAGTAACATTTCCATAACAATTTACCAAAGGAAGTTTATAAAGCCTTGTTTCCTTTGTCACGTCACAGCCCTTGCAGCTTGGTTGCAGATGGGCATATTTCTTTAAATGAATGCATTTATCCGTGCCAGTAGATGGTGTCTTCCTTCCCTTGGAACATATTCGCTATTCAGCCTGTTCCAAGATTTTAGCTAAATGCCTTGCTAACGTTCTGCTGACTTTACAAATATTTCAGTACCCCATTGTTTTCCTGCCCCTCAAATCCGTGTTTGCTCATAGCAGCCTGTCTTCTCAAAGCTAACTTTTGGCAGTCTCTCTGAGCCAGACATGTGACCTTTTTCTCACTGAGATGGGTTTCTTTGTCCTCGATTTCTGAATGCCTTGTTTTTTCCCATCAGACTATTAGGAAATCATTCATTGGCTGTCATGACTTCCAACAGTAATGTGGCCTAAGAAATGTATCTCTATTTCACAAAACAAAACCGTGTCAAAAGTTTACCCCGACCCCTTGGCCCAGCAGCATGTTGAACTGCAAATAACAAATTCAGGTATTTCAGTGAAATTATCTGGCACAATGGGAGGTTGTTTCGGACATCCTAAATTTGATTTTGCAGCCGGTGCAATTACTTGATAACCACCATACCCTGTTTACATTCTGTATATTGGCAAATGTCAGTCTTCAACCAAAACAATGTGGGTACTCTGGTCCTGTCAGGCAGCAGGAAGGTTAATTCAAATCTATATTAGATTATATTAGATTAAAATGCAGGCAGTTACATCAGGGATGCTATGCAAAGAGACTTATTTGGTTGTAACACCATGTTTAATCCCAGACATATACTGTATTGATCCTTTAAATCCCAATATGCAATACCCCATGCCATATCACCTAAACTTTCAGGTAATTTCTCACTGTTCAGTCCATGAGTAGAGTGGTAGGTGATTTATTTTTATGAGGGATTATATCCATTCAAATAGCTCCAGTTAAAATATTATTATTGGCTGATTTATGAAATCAGTGACATCAATAACTTTTACTGATTTACTTTATGTTTTACTTACCTATTTAAAGGGGTGGTTCATCATTACTTTACTTTTAGTATGTTGTAGAATGGCTAATTATAAGCAACTTTTCAATTAGCCTTCATTTTTTTTCTTTTTTTATAGTTTTTGCCTTTTTCTTCTTCTAAATCTTTCCAGTTCTAAAATATGGGTCACTGACTCCGTCTAAAATACAAATGCTCTCTAAGGCTACAAATCTATTGTTTATTTATTGCTACTTTTTATTACTCCTCTTTCTATTAAATCCCTCTCCTATTCATAATCCAGTCTATTATAAAAATCAATGCATAGTTGCTGGGGTAATTTGGACCCTATTAACCAGATTGCTGATATGGTAAACTGGAGAGTTGCTAAATAACTGAAAAACCACAAATAATTAAAAATAATAACCGATTACAAATTGTCTCAGAATATCACTCTGTCCATCATAATAATACTAAAACCCCTTTAAATTTGGCAATAAATTGCTTTATGTCTATGAAATAGTAACTTATATATGTTTGCATAGAGTTTATATCGAGCTAATGTTCGTTAAAATGCAAATTAATCATCCACATTAGAACTCAGTAGTCAGAAATGTTTGTAAGACAGTGCAGGGGAAAAAAATCCCCAATACTGCTATTTAGGGATAATAACTCATAGTATATTAAAATTGTTATAAGTATTAAAGGACACTTGAGGGGTGAATAATGGTATGGACTCCCCAGTAAATCCAAGTTTTGTTCACAGGCCTTTTGCAAGGTCCAAGGAAACACTTGCTTTTTGTTCTGAAAAACAATATATTGGTAGTTATGTGCAAATGTTGTGACTTTAAAGGCGACAGCATGGAATGCTATTGTAGGCAGTGTCGGACTGGGACGCCAAGGGCCCACCAAAAAACCTTAGAAAAGGGCCTCACCCTCAGTACAATTTTCTTCTCCTCACTAAACCTGTATTCTCCTAGTCTCTTTTCTTTACATACTATAATATATCATTCCATCTATTTAACCTTTTTGTTCTCATAGAATTAGGGAATGACTATGAAATAGGCCAAATGTTTAGCAGCATGAGGGCCAACACTGAGGGGCACATTTACTTAGCTCGAGTGAAGGATTAGAATGAAAAATACTTCGAATTTCAAAGTATTTTTTTTGGCTACTTCGACCATCGAATTGGCTACTTCGACTACAACTCCGAAACGAACGATTCTAACTAAAAATCGTTTGACTATTCGATAGTCGAAGTACTGTCTCTTTAAAAATACCTTCGATCACCTACTTCGACACCTAAAACCTACCGAGCACCAATGTTAGCCTATGGGGAAGGTCCCCCCCATAGGGGGGAGTAAATGTTCCCCCCAATTGTAGGAACAAAATGTATTCATATTTTTGGTTTAGCTTACTAATGTTGGACTTAAATGTCTATATATCTGTCCCTTTGTATACTGAATTTCTACTTAGCAAATGCAAGATCATTTCAGATAGGGAGCATTTAGGCAATATTGATCAAATTAGATCAGTTTATAAAGGAAATATTTGACTTCCTCTGGATCAGCATGAAATTGGTATTGCAAACCAAACATTTGGTAGACTTCTGTGTATTTTCAATCTCACTTACTATGTCATTCTGAACTAGTCAAAACATTTGGATAACATAAGACTTTTAGCTTATGCATAATATTGAGGATTTGTGTCTGTTTGGTATGTGGGATTGTCAGAGCTGATATGGTGCTAGATGAAGAGTTTGTTTAGGATGGTTTACTAAGTTGTTACGTTATAAAATGCAGTATTTCAGCTCTGTTCATTTGGGAACCATGTCTGGCTTGTAAAAACTACCTTCACTTTCATAAGTTTCCTGGTCTTCTCTTCTCCTTTTCCAAATGTGTAGGCAAATTCAGTTTTTCTATTCAATTTCCTTAATGTTGTTTGACACACAGTACTTATAACCACCCATGAAGTTAGTCTTTTTGTTACAAACATGGGGAAATTCAGGAAATGTACAAAAGTTTATGACGTCCATATAGGGTTATAGTTATCAAAGAATGAAGTCAGAGATCGTCACAGTCCTCTAGAGTGAAATTCCTCCACTCTCCATTCATTTCTATGGGATTTGGAAAAGGAGTATTTATCAGAGGATGATAGATTGATACAATTGATAAATACTCTTTTTAAAATCCCATAGAAATGAATAAAGAGTGACGGAATTTCACTCTAGAGGACTGTGCCGATCTCTGACTTCACTCTTTGATAAATATACCCCAATGTCTCTTTCAGATTAGACAATGCTTCCCTTTTAGAAAGGTTGGATTTCATCATAATAAACATAAGAAAACTGTCAATGAGGCATGTATTAAAAATATGTGTTTGTCCTTTTCTTGCTATCAGTTCTCCTCTTTTTTCCAAATCTATCTTTACTACACCTGTCTAGCCTTTCAACTTAGCTTTTTCACAAAATCTAAGATATCAGTGAATTACACCGTGGTAAAACTTAAGGCCCGAAATAATACACTTTCAAACATTTTGGGGGCAGATTTATCTAAAGTTGTTTTTTTCCCCCTTTGTTGAAACCTGAGTTTTTACAGAACTTTACCATCATTAGTAATTTTTAATCAGATGAAATATCTCCAAATTTCACATTGATCATATGTAAGAATTTTAGTGCTAGGTAAGAAAATAATTTTTGAATGTTTTTCACATGAATACTAAGGGGCACATTTACTCAGTTCGAGTGAAGATGTACTGTCTCTTTAAAAAAAAAAAAAACTTCGACCCCCTACTTCGCCATCTAAAACCTACCGAACCTCAATGTTAGCCTATGGGGAAGGTCCCCATAGGCTTTGCAAGCTTTTTTTGGTCGAAGACAAATCGTTCGATCGATGGATTAAAATCCTTTGTTTTTCGTTCGATCAAACTAATTGCGGTAAATCCTTTGACTTCGTTATTCAAAGTCGAAGGATTTACCTTTGACAGTCGAATATCGAGGGTTAATTAACCCTCAATATTATTTAACCATCGATATTCGACCATATGTAAATCTGCCCCTAAATGTAGTTAATGCCTAATTACATTTACAATTTTACACCTGATGAAAGAACACTGGAAAGCTGCAAAGTTTCAGATTTTGATAAGAGTACGTCCATGTTCAGACCTGGGAGAAAGATTATGATTGTTGCAACGATAGTCTCATACATTTAACTATTTATTTTGATGTTAAGGGGGGCCATAACCTAACTCTGTAAAAGGAAGCTTAAACACCAAAGATCAGAGACCCATTGCATGGAATACATACATTTGCACCTGCTATACATTCTTTCCTAGTGCCATGCACTGAAATAGCTTAGCAATGCATAATTAGTTGTGGGTTACATCTATGTACTTGCCCAAACCTGTGCTGACTGTTCCAACTTGAGTTCTTGAGATAAATGTAAGAAAAAAACATAGTTATTCAACCAATAATGGTTCACCTTTGAAATAACTCTTAATATGATGTAGATAGTGATATTCTTCTTTATTTGTATTTTTTGTGGTCCAATGTAGCCAAGTAACCAGGCAGTGGTTTGAACGACAGACTGCAAAATTAATACTAGAAGGCTTGAATAAGGAATGAAAATGTAACAATAAAATGTTGGGAAGTCACAATGGAAGATTGATAGGACATAATAGAAAATACACAATTATAAACAAGTAAGTATAAACAGTATATCATTTAATCAGATACCCCAATCAACAAGTAGCATTTACAGATGCAGGGTATAAACAGGCAGATTTTGAACATAATCATATAAAAACCATACAAAATAAAAAAAATGAAGGATACGTTTAGGATAGTTCCAACTACTACATGAAAATTTAATCGAGTGGGTAAAAGCCCTAAGGAATAATAATGTCTACATGCAGGCGTTTAGACATTGTTTTGTCATAACAGAACAGTTTATTTTGTAGTGTTAAGGTTTCAACAAGGAAAGTATGAACAGAATTTGTAATAATGGAAAAAGCAACTTAATACATGAGAAGGAGGAGGACTGACTTGGAGGTTAAACACTCTGACCAACACTGGATATCCAGCTGTGGAATCTGGCTTTAAGCCCACAGTCCACTCCCTGGTATGTGACCCTGGATTTAAACACTCCATAAACCTCACCCCATAGGCCCCCAGTTCTCGAAATAAGATGACCGAAATACTTAGAGAAATTCACCAGAATGCTGCTAGCAAAAAAACCTTTATTAAAATGCAATAATTGCGAGAAATGCGAGAATTGACCAGTAAGGATTGCCATTGGAGGACTATATCATTTTACTGTAGACACCGGCTCTGGAGAGCTCAGAAAAATATTAAGGAGCAGATATATCAAAACGTTTTTCAAATTTAATGAAAAATCTAAAAACTTGAATGTGTGCCTTTTTTTTTAAGGAATGCGTGGCTTTTTAAGAAAAAAAATGTAAAATTAAAAAACGTGATCACTTGAAAATGTGAACAACTGGAACACAGTGAAATCATATTCTACCCTTCGCTTATAATGAATCATTTCAACATGATCTTAAAAACTGGACCCTTTACATAAATTTGCCAGCTATTAGAGTTTTTTGCATTTAATTAAATCTTGAAACACTTGGTGGAAACTTGAATTTAAATTGTTTGCCGCAAAAACCTTGAATCAAATTAGAATGTTGCTAAATATTGAATGTTGCTATTAATATTGCTTTAATATGTACCTGATGTTACTGGACTACGGGTCCCAACATGCTTTAAGTCTTAGCAGTATGGTAAAGTATGGTTGGCACAATTTGTGCCTGTATGTTTACCTCCCATTCACTTAGACTGTAAGCTCTACAGGGCAAGGACCTCCTTCCCACTATGGGGTCCATTTACTAAAGTGCGGTAAATCTGACTTTAATTTAACGCATGTTATCGCTGAGAATATTTTTCCGCCAGAATATTCGCAGCGACTAAGTTTACTAAACAGCGATGTGCACAGAAGTCATTGCGATCACTTGCAGTAACTATGTTAACGAACCAGCTTACGTAAGTGGTCATTTTAGCAAATAAAAAATAGTCTTGTTTTATGGCGGTTATTATGGCAATTTTTACTTTGACATTTATGACCAGAAATGCATCTTCAAAACTCAAACTTTATTGACTGATGATTATACCATCGAACAACAGTACTTCGACTATGCAATGGTCGAATAGTCAAACGATTTTTAGTTTGAATTGTTGGATTCGAAGTCTAGGTCGAAGTCGATGGTCGAAGTAGCCCAAAAAAACAAACATTCGAAATTCAAACAATTTTTCCTGTATTCCTTCACTCGAGCTAAGTAAATGGGCCCCATAGTGTACTTTTATGCACTGTACAGCACTGTGGCTCCTTAACAGCGCTTTACAAATAAAGTTATACATACATCTAGCAAAAATTGAGTAAAGAGCAGCCATGCAATTGTGTTTAGATTCCCTTTAATTCCATAATGTCCCATTATACCGATTACAAATCAATAAGGTTTTTTTGACTGCCTATAAGTACCTTTCCGTTGCAAATTAAAAATAGTCATCACTTTTAATTATGGTAGGTAAATATCTGTTGTTGGCAATTCATATGTTCCCCATCTGTAGGGTTTCTGTAGGGTTATAACTGGTGCCAAATTATTTTCACCTTGAAAAAATGGTCCTGACAATGCCTTGGAGGAATACAGAATTTTGCTCAAAAGTTTATTACAGATCAGATTTTTTTAATCTGCAAAGAGCACTTGCAGCTGTATAGTAAATTACTCTGTGGGGGTTCTGGGACTTTCTGTCTAGCTATATCAAACCATTGCCAATGGGGTAGATAATCATATTAAAAATATTTACATATCCCCCAGACTTTCTTCTAAAGGTGGCCATAGATGCAAAGATCCGCTTGTTTGGCAACATCGCCAAACGAGCGGATCTTTCCCCGATATGACATTAACAAACATGGCTATATCGGGTGTAATCTGATTGTTCGATCCGATTACGATGTGCCGTGGGCTCCGGCGGGATCTGTCGGTCAAAATCAAACCTGGACGGACGAAAGATGTCAGCACACGCCACACACGATCCGAAAATCGTACGAATCCTCGATTAGTACGATAGGATCTGTGTGTCTATGGCCACCTTAACTAGTGTGGACAGTGTCATACCATGACTCCCTCATAACTTACCATATATACTGTATAAGGCAGGGGAGAGGTAATAATCAGCCTGGAGAACAGGGGTGAATAGACTGTAAGTGCATTAAAGAAATAATAAGGTGCCCCCTTACCTATTCCCCACTACTTATAGACATAGCAGGTCTTTAGAATATCCCTCATTTCTACATATGTATGTAGCTGCTGTATAGGAAAGGATACAGATAAAATCCCTGTTGCTTTTTATTTTATTAGAGACAGATAAAGGAAATGTTCTTGTTTTATTGATTATTTTCAGTTTTTAGTAAGCGACTAATATAGCACTTATTTTTTACCTTCTATGCCTGCCATTCAGAAATTGTGTGTGAAAGCTCAGTAAAAAAACATGATGTGACCCCAGTATTGCCCTCTTTACAGTGATGGTTGTAATGGAACCCTTTGCAGTGCACCTACTACCTCTGCAAAAGCATTATAACATTTTATTATCCCATGACACCCACCCACAGAAAGCAGGTCAGGGGATATTTTTTTGGTTAGATTAAGGGTTCAGAGATCCAACCTGATTTTTTTGTAATTACTCCAAATGAAAATAAAGGGCAGGTCAAGGGTTTGACCTAACCTATTTTTTAATGCAACAATTCAGGCAAACAAATCTAAATGGTTATAGTGATTATTTGCATTTTGGACTAACAAATCTGTAGAAAAAGCACCATTATTTTTCTATTCTTCGATATAGCAAAAAAAACCTCACTCTTCATATTTCACACTACTAAGACCCCATACAAAATGTGGCACCAAAGTATTCCAATCTACCAATGCCAAACTGCTCTGTGTTAAGCAGTTAATGGGATGTGTAAGTGACACATTCCATAATGAAGGAATTTTTATTGATTCTCAACATGCAAATGAAAACATGACTCCTGTTACCTCCTGCAGAGCAAAGGGAGCACAAGTTATATAATGAATTACTTTCGAACAGCAATTCTGACAATGTTAACCATGTGCAGACTTTTACAAGGGATGTAAAGGAAACCCAATAGGATTGAATTATACGGAAGTTCACGCCAAGTACTGCTCTTTTTTCATCTCCAGTCCTAATGTGCCAATATTTCTCATTTACTCATCCCTCATTTAATCAAGGCATTCTTACAGCTGTATTTTATTAACAGTGCTGGAGTTATGTTTCATTTTAGACCCGCTAATAAGCAATATTCTTTATAAAAGCGATATGAATGGGAAAACACCCCTTAACCAGTGCAAATTTATATTATACTAAGCGTATATTAGCCCATAGTCAATTCTTTAGTTGCGTAATGGCATAAATTTGCATGTTTATGGGAAATAAAAGTCATTATAAGAAAAAGAGCAAGGCAAACATTTTTTTTAATGCAAACTACTTTTTATGTTTGTTTATTAGGGGTTATTACATTTATTTTACAAAGATATTTAATCACAAGTTGATGGTGATAAAACTGATCAGCATATATATTCTGCTTATCACTTTATGTCAATAATCTTATAAAAAAAAAAAAAGGTTTTCTATTGTTAAGATCCTTTTCAAGTGGTAAGCCTTTAAATTGAATATTACTTAAATAACATGGAGGGATACATTCGCAAACACATTATATGGCTAGAATTCACTGCAATTACAGTACTATGCTACATTATTCTATCCTCTCTGTTATGTAGTTTTATTTTGACATTGACTGCCAGTTGTTATAGTTTCCCTTCGATAAATATACTGTACACCTGTCCTGTAAATTTACTGCTTGGCTCAGGTTCTTTCCTTATGGTGCTATGTAGCAGTAACCCTAGTCTCAGAATGGAATGCCCCATACACAGAATGACTTAACATAAACAGGTACAGTAAAATATAATAATGGGATATATGTGCTGTCAAGTATATTCACTTGAAACCTAGCAGATTGGTGTAAACTGTTGCCTGCGAGATGATAGTCAACATGCTGTAAAGTGATATTGTATGTACTTTGAGTTGTCCCTGGGTGGATTTTTATATTCATTTAAGTGTGAATGTATTAAAATAAATGTTAATGCACTGTGAAAAATCTAGTAGGGCATACATTTTGCTCTCATACATCTCTTAGAGATCTGAACAGCAGATACTAATTAGTACGGTATGCTTCTTATAGGTTTTCTTTTGAACATCTCGCAGCCCTAAAGCCATAAGTACTGAAAGCCAGAAGTGCTTATTTCACATTTTACTTTCCTTTTTATTGTGTCAGTTCATATTATAGCAGTAAAGATCATCCTATTAAGCTGTATATTTGGTTTAGAAAAATATAACATCTTGACACATTCTTGGCTAGATTAGAGTGCTAATCTGCAAACAATTTACTCTGGTTATTACATCACCTTCAGTGCATGTGTAAAATGTACAGTGTGATTATAGCAGCAATATTACAAATAGTAATATATGAAGCAACACTAACTCTTGGAGGTGCATTTATCAAAGTCCGTATTTATCTCAATGTTATCTGAAAAAAACTCCAAATGCCTACAAAATCTAACAAATCTGTAC
This sequence comes from Xenopus petersii, assembly GCA_038501925.1. Lineage (NCBI taxonomy): Eukaryota > Metazoa > Chordata > Amphibia > Anura > Pipidae > Xenopus > Xenopus petersii. The sequence goes on from CM076677.1 coordinate 42,727,476, forward strand.
AGGTTCCATATTTATCAATACACTTGCCCGAAAATTGTTTGGGGGAAAAAAAAAAATCTGAATTTTACACATTTTTCGGAATTTCCATCCAAAAACCCGGAAATTTAGGATTACTGCACAAACCAAACAATCTTTGGGACTTCTCCCATTGACTTATATGCAACTAGGGTTGCCATCTTTATGGTATTTTAGTAGTGATCTTGTGCTCAGGTCAATTTGCATAGGGTGGGAAATTTAAAGTTGTATGGACGTCTTTATTATAAATGTTGCTGCAAATGGTTACCGCTTTATACTACACATGTCCAGGGAACCTTAATAAAAGACAAGAGAGTTAATATAATGCCCTACACATGAGCCAACTGTAAAATGAATGTTCCATATGTTATAAAATGTCTGGAGAAAACTGCTTACCCAAAAAAGTAAGACTTTGCAGTCAATCTCGCTTAAAAAAAAAAAAAAAAAAAAAAAGGAAAAGTCGCCAGCATTTTTTGAACTTTAATGCATTTTCAGCACACAGGATATGATGTAAGTGACAGAAGATTGGGGAAGATCTAGCTTCTTTTTAGCACGGCGAAGGCGACTCTGAAATTTCAGTAAAATCTGCATTTTAGTGAATTTGCAGAGTAACGTCCGTTCGCCAGAGCGGAAAGTCACTTGGCAATAGAGTGTGAATGACCGCTAGCAACGGTCCTGTTCTCTAGCGAATTGGCACCTTTGCCTGTTAGTGAATTGCCGATGTCCCTGCGGGTGGCAACGCTGGTGAAATGTCGCTAGTGTTAGCTCTTTGCTTTTTAATAAATCTGCCCCTATGTCTGTTGTCTTGTCATTTCTTAAGCTAAGTTGTGCAAATTGGGAATTTTCCTATTTAAAGCAATAGGCATCAGGTATATACAGGACAAAAGATCTACTCATTGATGGTGAACAAGGGCATATACTGCCCCTTTAAATAAAAATAAACACATATTAGATGTATTCACACTTTATATATACATGGGAAGTCTATAAAACCTGCACACATTTCTTACATTTATGAAAACAAGCAGTCACAACTGGTCGCTCTCTTTATATGCAAACAAATGTTCTGATGTTGTTCTGCTCCAGATAGAAAAGGGCATATGAAGCTTCTGATCTCTTTCCTGAGCAGAGCAACACGAGAACAGTTCTCTGTTTTCCTTCTTAAGGTATAACTCCTTGATTGCAGTTACAGGAACTGATAAGTTGGTGTTGCAAAATACATTATATTGGCAGATAATAAAATCTTAAACAGTTGTGAAGCCGAAGAAAAATGAATACTTAATGTAAATGGCAAGAGTGCTTAGAAACACATTAGTATAAAGATAATTGCCTTTTTAAACAATCTTTGGTGTCAGTTGCATTTAAGAAATCATAATTCCAATTTTGCCCTTTATTGATAAGCGACTGAATATTGTTGTGAGCCACATACACTTTTCAGTGGATATGTCCATGTATTTGTCTTAATTATGACTTGTCAAAAATTATATAAATAATCTGAGCCTTGTCTGCATAATTGAAATTGATAGATTAGTTAAACAATGTATAGAGCAATGTTGGTTTTCTTTCAACTTTAATTAAAATTTCTGACATCATATTATGTCACATTAATATCTTTGTTTATTTATAAAGTTCCAAGCAGCGTTTGCATAGTACAACAATGCATGACGCAAGCCTCACCCTAAGGGACGAACATTCATTTTGGCTTCATGCTATCGCTTTGATTATAACCCTTTGATTTGTTTTACAGTTTATACTGCATTTGTCTTATGTCTGCCGCGGTTCATTCAAGGCAGATTCTATCTGAATGTTAATCAGGGTTTCCAATACATGTTCAGTAAAAAAAATATTGTCATAAAGTCTTTGTACAGGATTAGTTCAGTTCAATGTGAGTTGCCATATTAGTTTTTCTCTGGAACCTCTTTTATACAGTGAGTAAAATTTGTAGAAATTTAATTTGGATTTACTTACTACAATAACTTTTGATTTTAGGGTGTGGGGGGGGGTCATTTATACACAGAATTTTTAAGAAGGGTTGCACATTTAGCTATGAGCCCCTTGGCAGCTTTATTGGAAGAAAATAATCCATAATTTGTTTTTAAATACTTTCATTTAAAGTCATTATAATGCACAGTTAAATCAGGTTCATTTGAAACATTTAGCACACACAGCCCCTCCCTTTTCATGTTTAAATGAATTGTGAGCCATATACATTTTTTCCTAATATGCACCAAAATTGTCTGTTTAATTTGTAATTTTAACTAATAATCTAGCGTAATTCTATTAATTCCTGTGAAAGTATATACAACATTGCATTGACCATATGGTAAAGAAATTTCTGCAATTGCTCTAGAATTTAATGATATTCAATCCTAATTTATGGGTTTGGCTGGCCCAAGTAGTGGATGTGTTGGGTGCGGGCAATAGCCTGAATGTAAAGCTGGCCATAGACACAAAGATACAGTTGTATGAAATAAAAATGTGTACGATTTTTGGTGTGTATTTTTCATGAACAGTGTTCAACCCACAAGATTCTAACTGCAGGTATAGAAGTTGACTATACCTATACAGGTAGATTTTTAGCAAAACAGAAGGGCTATGGGAAGTAATAAGAAGCATTATGCACAGACAGTATGAAGAAGGGACTTTTGAATCTGGAAAGCTTGTTATTAGGATGGAATGTATCTATAACATTCTGTCTGTATTTGAACCAGTGACCTGCAGCTTGCTATGTAGTCTGCTCTGTCTGTGTTTTATATTAGCAGCACAGTTCATGGTTCGATTCTTTGGGTTTTCAGGTAGGTTTAAATGAGAATTAAAACTTAACAAAAGTAGTTGGGTAGAAATGTTGTATATTATGTTTTGGTCTTCTGTATCAGCCCAAGGCAACCACAGCCCTTTAGCGGTAAAGATCTGTGTCTCTAAAGATGCCCCAGTAGCTCCCCATCTTCTATTCTGCTGATTCTCTGTGCTGCTGTCAGTTACGGAGCTTAGGGACCCACTCACAAGATACAGTACACATAGAATAGAAATGTCACAATATAAGGTTGATTAGTAAATTATTGCGATTGTTGTTATATGGCAGCACAGAAACCAGCACAATAAGCATGAAAATTGAATAGCCCTGTAGCATTAGTATTTTAGAACAGGCAAACCTCATTTTCTGTTGATTTGTGATCGCTTAGTGTCCCTATAGCTGCTTTAACATACTGAGAAAGTGTGTGTCACAGACACTCCTAGCGACATTCAAGATGGGAAACTCCTGTGACAACTATAAAGTCCTGGATCATTATTATTACAGAGCTGCTGAACCTTTAGATTGGTTCATTAAGTTCAGTATATAATATAGGGATGCACCGAATCCATTATTTTGGATTCGGCCGAACCCCCGAATCCTTTGCGAAAAATTCGGCCGAATACCGAACCCTAATTTGCATATGCAAATTAGGGGTGGGAAGGGGAAAACATTTTTTACTTCCTTGTTTTCTGACAAAAAGTCACACGATTTCTCTCCCCGCCCCTAATTTGCATATGCAAATTAGGGTTCGGATTCGGTTCGGCCTGGCAGAAGGATTCGGCCGAATCCGAATCCTGCTGAAAAAGGCCGAATCCCGAACCGAATCCTGTATTCGGTGCATCCCTAATATAATATATAGCTTTTTAGCCATATTCTTTTTTAGGATTTACTTCTCCTTTAATCTGCTCAATTGTTATTATTCAAGCCACAGGTGAGGGGATCCCTAATTTATTCCCAGCTCATTCATTGCATGTTGTATATAAAGTCTACATACTTCTGGGTGCTTTGATTCCTAAATCCTCTGTATCCGGGTTCTTGCCCCTGTTGTGTCCCAGATCTGGAAGCACTGGAGTAGCTGAGGGCTATAGCCAAAGGTGGTTTTTATAGCCAGAAGAGCACACCTAGATCAGACTCTAGTTACTCCCCTGAGTTTTAAGTTTATATTATATAACATCATCGAATACATCATTTTTGATTTGATTAAATACAAAACAGTGTGGTTTCCCAAAAATCAACCAAACGTAATTAAAGTATAAATACATTATTAGGACATAAAATTCCAAACCCTAATTTCCATATAAAATGTAAAATGTTATCTGGGAACAGAATCGTTGCAATCAGTTGTCCAGTGATTTAAAGTTAGAATACACTTTTTGGGATTTGGATGAATCCTGAATCTTTCATGAAAGATTAACGCAAATCCTGAGCCAAGTCCAAACCCAAATTTGCCTATGCAAATTAAGGTAAAGAAGCGTTAATCATTGCATTTTCCTGGTTTTTGGGACAGAAAGTTCCCTTATATATAAGGATTTCGTTTGGCAGGGCACTTGGATTTAATTTGCATCTGAATCCTACTGAAAAAGGGCAAATCCTGGAAAAAATCACGAACTGAATCCTGGAATCGGTATAATAACCAGTATAAAATAGCGACCAGAAATCAATACAAAAGGTGAAGAAGGCCCTGGGAAAATGAGCTTTCAATCTAAAAGGGAATTGCTGAAATCTATATATCCCTGCTGATCTAAGGGAAGGCAAAAAACCCACTTGTGGCTCCTGCTAATATGCCGCAATATGGGAGAAAATTCCTTTCCAACTCTAAACAGCAATTGGAACATTGACTTTAATCAACATGCTATTTCTGTTTACTTAGAGGAAAACTATATTCACATGTGCCCCTTGCAGAATGATTAATGTCAAAAGTATAAAGAAAAAAAATAAATGTCAATATCTTTTAAAACGTCCTCCTTGCTACCTTGTAGAATGGTTAAAATTGACAGCAAGAACAGGAAGCAATAAGGGAGGAATTCTATTTTAAAAATAGCAAAAGAATGTACAAATGTGGGAGATGGACAGTAAGAAATGTGATTGCTTGAAAAAGCAAATGAAAAAAATGATATTTATTAGGTGAAAAACAAGAAAGGTGGTACGTGTCTTGAACCCCCAACTCAACCCCATTCATAAACATCCCATAAACTCCCAACTACAGAATAAATGAGACCAGACACAAAGCTACAGTATATGAGTAAGCACAGCTTTATTTAAACCAAAACATCCTTACCATTAGTTCAGGGATCCCCAACCTTTTGAACCCCTGAGCAACAATCAGAAGTAAGAGGAGTTGGGGAGCAACACTAGCATGAAAAATGTTCTTGGGGTGCCAAATAAGTGGTGTGATTGGCCATTTAGTAGCCCCTATGTGAATTGTCACCCTACATTGAGGTTCTGTTTGGCAGTACATCTGGTTTTTATACAACCAAAACTTGCCTCCAAGCTAGGAACTCAAAAATTAGTACCTGCTTTGAGGCCACTGGGAGCAACATCCAAGGGGCTGGAGAGCAACATGTTGCTCACGAGCTACTGGTTGGGGACCACTGCATTAGTTTATTACATAAATATTAATACAGATATGGGGCCTATTATCCAGAATGGCCAGGATCTGGGGTTTTCTGGATAAGGGATCTTTCTGTAATTTGGATACATTAATTCTAAATTTTTAAACGTTAAATAAAACCGACAACATAGTTTTGCCTCTAACAAGGATTAATTATATCTCAGGATCAAGTGCAAGTTACTTGTTAATTTTTACAGAGAAAAATGTAAATCAGGGGTGTCCAACCTGTGGCCCGAGGATCTACTTTGTGGCTTAAATAAAGTTCTCATTTCTTTTAAAAGCCTGTTTGTGGGATCTGTGAATGCCTGCTGTTCTCTCCTTTGGTTGGATACTTCCACCTTGAGCTGTAGGTCTGGGGCATAAGCAGGATTGGATTTACATACCGGATACCCCTAGGCCCGCTGACCTTGATCGCCCCCTCCCTTTAATTCGCGCAAATTTTCGGGACCGGAGCAGATTGTATCTCCTGCACATCCCCAGTGTTTCTGAACCAATGTGGGTATGGTTGTGCAGCATGCCACCTTTCCACAAATCCAGGCCTGGGCATGAGCACCCAGACCCCACGTAAAATCCAAGTTTTTTTTGGGGAAAAACTTCAGATCATTCAATTGAATGCGCTATTATTTCGATTCGTAGGATTCGAAATCAAAAACAGACCTATTCGATCAAACAAACCTATTCGACCTATTTGGCCAAAAAAAAAAACCCTTTGATTTAATTTCAGTTGGTCTTTTTGAATTTCAAAGTTTTTCAGATTCGAAATTTGACCCTTGATAAATCTGCCCCACAGTTTCTGGTTCACACTGGCAATTTAACCATTGGCAAAATTGTTTTGCAAATTTTGTGCTACAATTTTTCCATGTTGTCTTTTGCTCAAAAAAACGCTCCCAGTAGACGTCTTTATTAATCCACGTCAATCAATGGGACTGGAGCCTGATTTGGAAAATTTCTGGCCTGAGCAACTGGGAAAATGATATCAAAATAGTACAATATTGATGAAGAAGCAACCATGTCTGGAAAAAATTGCCAATAAGGGAGCCTTTTTTTTTTTCCTATGAAGAACAATTGTTGCATAGTGGAAAGGAGCTACTTTAACAAGGTAGGGCACTGAATATGCTCTTGCACAGCTAAAAACACCTACATCACTTCAAATCTTCTACAAATGAATATGTGCATGTCTATTTAAGGCAGTGTTCAGGGAAACAACACGTGAAACCAAGTCATCACACTCGTAGCCAAAGTATCTAAAGAACAAAAAGTGTGTGTTACAGTTTCATAACACCCCAGAGATCAATAATTAAGCAATGTAAGCAATCACACCTCTGCAAGGTCTGGGGTCGTTAGGGAAATTACTCACATGCTTCTTCATGACTTGAACACATACTCTCTATGATCATCTTATGCAACAATCAGCATTGTCTTTGTTATTTCACGTGTAAATGCACTGTCCTTAAACAAACGTATCATTCATTGCCAATGACAGTACAAAACAGCTAGTGTGAGATATTGTAGTTGTGGTTAACAAAGCTAATTACAATTAAGAAATAGAACACCTACACAATTCCACAACACTGTGAGGCATTAGCTGCTTAACCAAGTATCAACTAACAACTAAAGGTGGCCATAGATGCAAAGATCCGCTCGTTTGGCGATGTTGCCAAACGAGCGTATCTTTCCCCGATATGCCATTAACAGGCATGGCTATATCGGGGGTAATCTGATAGTTCGGCCGTACGGCTGAACGATCAGATTACGATGTGCCATGAGCTCCGGCGGGATCGGTCAGGTCAAAATCAAACCTGACCGATCGACCAAACGACCGATCTCCGCTGGACGAAAGAAGTCGGCACATGCCACACACGATCCGAAAATCGTACGAATCCTCGATTCGTACGATCGGATCTGTGTGTCTATGGCCACCTTTAGTCTACAGAATCTGCATTGAATTGAACGGTTATTTCTGGTGATTTGTGGATACTCATCTCTGCCTGAAGCTACACAAATAATTGAATTCACAATTCTGAAGCATGAAACTATATTTCTGTCATATCTCTGGAGAAATCAGAAAGTATGTTGTGTGGAGATCCTAAAGCTAAAATATGTATCTGGGCCAATGGGTCAGAACCGCATAGTGATTTAGTTAAGCTGCTTGAAAGTGGCTTTGTAAATAACATGTAACCTTGAATTGGGAGAGAGCTGCATAGAGACATGTGAATGATTTACATGCAGGTCAGAATCATTTATCTTGATATGTTCATGATTATTTGCTATAGGACAGTGGGGGGGGGGAACATGCACAAAATCCACATATTATTGTTTATAGTAGATGAGTCTGAATCATCATGTACATACATGAACCTTTGTTCACAATATAATCTCTCTGCTCCACAGTGCCAGTGCCTTTTAAATTCAAGACTGAACTCACCACCTGTAGAGGTATTTTATCCCAGGAAAGTAAAATTGGTCTTTGCATTCACTTCTTTCCTATCAATTTGCTGAGAGTTTTAAGGCGAAATAAAGAACATCTTACATTCTGATGTTGAACAAGAAGCTGGCTTTAGTTTTCATCTTGAAAAATAGGCTCCTCATGTTCAAATTCCCACATCAGCCTGCAATTAGAATTTAATAGAGAATATGCAACTGTGATGAGATTCCCATCACTTTCTACCTTCATGCTTCTGCTGGCAGTTGGGGCTACATTGTCAGTCTTCCTGATTAACTACAGGTCGCTGTCATTAGCAATGGGTCAAGGAGCGTGGCAGGGGGTATAAAGTAACAACATTTATGAACTTTATCAAGTCAGACTGGAGGTTCATCTTTAAAACTCCCGCCCTGTTCTATCACTATATCCAAACAGCAGCACCGCTGTGCTTACTCCAGCAACTCACTGTAGCACTACTCAAGTTTAATATCACTACAGCCAAATACCCAGCAAGCAAAGCAAGAACCACAATGTAAATGAACTGATTCATTGGCGCAGAAGTTCCAAAATGAAACTTTCTGTGGACTTTCAGGGTGAAGAACCATTCTACTTATGTGACAGCACCTGCCCTGCCAGCTTCAGGCTTTGGAATATACAATATGCTGCATATAGTAGTGCAGTCCTTAACACTTTCCCTGTAGTCAAGAGGCTATATCGGATTGAACCCTTTTGCCATCTTGATCAAATGGAAATCATCTTTGTTGCAGAAGTATAATAAACTAAGAGACCTGAAAAGAGACAGGTAGAATCAGTAAAGCATCAAAGAAAGATACTGAAAGTGCCAAAATAGCTTGCTCTAAAGCTTCTGCCCTGCCAGGTCACAGGAGCAGACTGATACAAATTGGTGGATCCTCTTCCTTGACAGAGGAAATAAGAACCTCACTTTAACCAGGATAATGCTTATGACCTTCAGCTGAGCTTTGAGATAAACTATAAATTCAAATTTGTCAGCACCTCCGATGCGAAAATTGAGTGTGTTCAGTAGTGATAAGGGATACTGGGATCATTTGCTTGGTGGAAAAATATGCAAAACCACAGAAATTGATGTGAAATGCATTGAAGTCAATGACAATGTGAAATTATGTTGTGATTACAGCATTTTTTAAAGTCTGCAAATACTTATACAATGTCTGACGTTAGAGAAGCTCCTTTCCACTATTCTACAACTGTTCTTCAAAGAACTTAAAAAAAAAAAAAAAAAAAACAGACTCCCATGTTGTCAATGGGTGACTGGAGGGGGCCTCAATGCTATTCAGCAGACAAAACCATGTATTTCACAGCAAAACTGTACTAGGTTGAATTATTTGCTCATGGTTAGTGATACGTCCATATTGTTCCTATTGGGACTACAACCTCAACTGCATTCAAGGCCTGCCACATTTATAGTCTGGAAGAAATTGGCATTTTTTTCAGTATTCTAATCTATTCCCTGCCATACTGTCATGCCAAAAAGATAGACACACATGCTACCTCTAGACCAGTTCTCTTTAGTTTAATAAAAAGGGTAGCTTCATGTTTATAATGTTTAGTTGAACATTAAATACTATTGTGTAGAGAATACAGCTAGAATCCTACAGATTGTTTATGAATCTCATTCAGTTTGGCTGATTACTTTTTTAGAAGTTCTCCTAGCTTCACTCATCCACACTCTCCCATGAAGGCAGTGGCAAAACCACCCACTCAAAATATTGGGGCAATATTCAGGTCTTTCATATCTAGAGTGAGGTTACCCCAAATATCCCAACAAAACTAACCCAACCATATGATCATATGAAGCAGTAGTGAATTTACAAGACTGACTGAATTACACTGAGAACCTGCCACTTATAAAGCAGAATTATTGGCCCACTACTTCTTGGAGCTATTAAGCAGACTGGGGGTCAGAAATATACAAGGCCATGTCCTGTTCCATATATATATATATATATATATATATATATATATATATATATATATATATATATATATATATATATATATATATATATATATATATATAATAAGTAATTCATGGAAACTATTCACAACACTCCAGAAGCTACTGAGGAAAATACATTTGATTAAAATAGTGGAACGTTCACAACGGGGAACCGCTGTAACCGAGGATAGCCACTCCAAGGGGAGTGGATATGGTGGGAGCCCAGGGGTGTAGCCATAGGTGATTGTAGGCAAAGACATGATGATGATGAAAGTAATAGTAGGTTTATTGGCAGTCAGAACACAGAAACCAAAAGGCAGGAACAGGCAAAAAGGCTAATCAAGGTATCCAGATGGTGAGGGAAAAATGGGGAACACAGGAACAAAAGGTACTCACTCAGGAAACAAGGTAACAAGGTTTTCAGGAACAAGGCATACAAGGTTTACAAGGTTCAGATTCAGATTCAGATTCAGATTCAGATTCAGATTCAGATTCAGATTCAGATTCAGATTCAGATTCAGATTCAGATTCGCAGGTTAGGAACAAACAGAATACATTCAATGACTCAGCACTGAGCAAAGCTCAGGGCGGGGTTTATAAAGGGAAGGTGATTAGGAAATGGGAGACACATGAGGGTAAACGAGGTGGGTGGAAAACACTGAACAGGCAGATAACAGAAACATTAAACACAAGAGTTCAAAACCAGTCCCGAGAGCCCCCAGTGGCTCATGAGGTAAGTGCTGCAAATGACCAGAACAGCACAACCAGAGTTCAAGTCCCGGGCTGATCCTGACAAATAGCTCATCAGTAGGAAGCGGGAGACTTCTTCACTGTAATAAACCTGTCTTTTGCTCATTGCATTGTTATCATTTGTATTTTCCCTGAACTAGCCCATTTTATATCTCAAAATCTGCCAAAACAAACAATAAAAGTGGATTGATTTCATAGCCTAGCTAATTACTGGACATTTTGTAAAAGTTTTGGCAAAAGATGTGATTTTTATCTAGTTAGTCATATTTATAACGATATTTTGCTGCTCCTCTGTAGAGGATATGATTCATCATAAGTATTTCATGCTTGATCTCCTTGGATATAATGACACATTCGGCCGCATTCTAATTAAGATCAAGAGTTATGGAGCAGATTCTGATCAGATGTGAAGTGACACAAGGGTGACCTTTGCATTCCCCTCTCATCTCTGAATTGGAAGAACTTTCTCAGGGGTCATGTCCAATTTAAAGATATAGAAAACCGCATACAGCTTACAAGAAAATGACTGTGTTGACTATTAGACTGAAAGCTAGATCCTTGAGAAAATGAAAATAAAGAACAGTGTTGACCCAATGCAAGTTTCCATTAGTAGTTTTTAGGGATGCACCAAATCCACTATTTTGGATTCGGCTGAACTCCAGAATCCTTTGTGAAAGATTCGGCCGAATACCGAACCGAATCCGAACCCTAATTTGCATATGCAAATTAGGGGTGGGAAGTGGAAAACATTTTTTACTTCCTTATTTTGTGACAAAAAGTCACACAATTTCCCTCCCCGCCCCTAATTTGCGTATGCAAATTAGGATTCCGATTCGGTTTGGCCGGGCAGAAGGATTCGGCCGAATCCTGGCCGAATCCTGAACCGAATCCTGGATTCGGTGCATCCCTAGTAGTTTTGCTAAGTTTGCCCCATTCAGTAAAAGAGCAACCCAATAGCCTTTGGCTTTTATTAGTTATAACAAATTGGTTAAAGGACATGGAAATGGTTAATAACTGGGGATGCCAGTGTGTTAGTTACCCCTCAGTGTTTAATCATTAACCTCAGACCCTACAATGTTGTCCTTCTGTTTTGAAAATACACTAGCCTGGGGTTCTACTTACATCCCAAAGTAGCAGCAAAGATTCCGGTCACAGGAAACAAGATGGCGGTACAGCACTAACTATATTTGTACCCTGGGCTGGTGCATTTTGCAGCAATGACAGTCTGAGATTAGTGATTATGACTGCTAGATTAAGCCTTTCCTTGTGCTCTTAAACTGGACTGCTGTGAACTGCAGCCACTTTAAAGCTGGCCATAGACGCAAAGATCCGATCGTATGAATCGTGGATTCGTACAATTTTCGGACCATGTGTGGAGAGTCCCGACATTTTTCGTCCGTCGGAGATCGGTCGTTTGGTCGATCGGACAGGTTAGAAAATTTCTGTCGCCTGCCGATAATATCTCTGCGTGTATTGCCGATCGTACGATTTTCAGTGGGAGACTGTCACTAGCTTTGGTTGGACATAGATATCGTACGATTGCTGTCAGGGGCAGAACATTGGCTGATCTGTTCTTTAACTAATCTGACTGGTAAGACTTTGATCTGAATGGTTAGTGGCGGGTCGGGAGATGGGAAAGTCCAATCGTACGTTGATTCGTACGATCGGATCTTTGCGTCTATGGCCAGCTTAAGGGGATTTGCTTTGTACTGACTCCATGTAAATATTTTTATCACATCAAAGGACATATCTAATGAAATGTGTTTTAATGAATACAATTTCTAAGTTTATATGCACATAACTTATGCATAAGTTAATTTTGCCTTGAGCAACAAAAAATAAATTTTATCTTGTTAATACCACTTCAGTTGGGCATACATAAGGTTGCCAAATATACAATATGGCTCTTTGCTCTACTTGGCCATCCTTGAGGCCCTCAGGTCAATGATTAGATCATAATGGGGATCTATGCAGATACATGAGAGAGGACTGAATCAATGGGCTGGTGCCTTCTTTCTGTGGTTGAATTTTATAACCTGCCAAATATATACCAGTTTGGAAATCATAGAAGAAGCCAATTATCTATGGACTCTTAGGGGGTTATTTACAAAAACTCAAATTTTTCTAGTTGAGTTTTAAAGCAGAAAAAAGCTAACATTTTTAGAGAAAAATAAACTTGAATTTTTTGAGATTTATTATACCCCAAAGCTGCTAACAATTTGAATTTGTAAATACTGCAGCTAAACTCACATATAACCCTATGTGATTATATTTTCTGTATTAAGACTTTGCAAGAACTGTGACGATTGATGTTGTCCTCAGCCTATCAGTTTTGAGACAGTCAAAGACATTGTCTGGCCAATGAAAAAGCACTCATGTTCTTACAGAGAGCAGAGCTTAATGAGGAACCGTACGTTGCCTGGAGACTGAGGTTATGCCCCACCTATAGGATTGGTTGTTACACCCTTACACCCGTCCCTTTAAATGGTGGTCGTATAACATTGAAAATGGGTGTTGGTTTGGGGAGTCTCTCTCTCTCTTAAAAGCCACTAGCAAGGGAGGACTAACTCTATGGAACAATTGCTTTGGTCTTGACAATCTCTTAAAAGCTAATGGAGTGGGAGGACTAAGCCCTCTGAATGAAACCAATCATTAGGTCAGGAGACATTTATCCCAAGTAATGCTACCATGCAGCTCATATAAAATTGTGCTTTCTATTTGCAGACATACAATACGCGGGGGATAGTATTCATTATTATGCCTTTATACATCCAAACCACGAGATATGTGTGTCAAGTTTCTAAGGTCTGTTTTAATTTTAGCTGAAGATCTCTTAGGTTGACAGAGGTCTATTCTGTGTAGTCTTTAGAAGTTTTGACTCCTTGAAAAATATGGCCTGAATTGTATTAAAAGAAAGAGAAGAATTCAATTTAAAAATGTAGCCAAAAGCCTCATATTGCTGGTTATTGGAACAGATAAAATAGATTATGAAACAAAATCAAGTCATCTGCATATACCGTAATACTGTATGATGATAACCGGCTACAGTTACATCTGGGATTCACAGATTCTGAAATAGAAGTGGTATCAATGTCAGTTTAAATAAATTCGGAAAAAGAGGGCATCACCTTCCATCCACCAACCCTTCTGAAAAATAATCTGCTTTGCATGAGAACATTGAAATTTCCCATCATTTAGGACCCTACCAGCCATCATTTAATTTTGGTTCCTCCAGCAGCCACTGCGTATACAAAGAACGAGAGGCTACAATATTTGCATTTGGTGCAACCAAGAGATATGGATTAAATCTCAAAATTGAAATCGACATCACATAAGATTGCAACACAATAAATCCAGTAAAGCTGATTTTCTTTGTTTCTGCACAGAGGTGAAAATACATTGAATGTCAAAACAGACATTAGCCATAAACTAAGAGGGCAAATAAAACTGAACCTAAGATATTGTAAAGAAATCTAAAAGGCAGCAAAGCGCACATGAACCATACCAGAGGGCAGGACCTTGTGAGTCAGAGGCCTGACAGATTTCAGCTGAAGCACATAGTAAGCAGGCTGACTTACCAAAGCACTTAGGACATGGAACAGGCAGGTTAGAGGGCTCTTACAGACAAGCGTTTTTAGCTGCACTCCTCTCCGTTCCGGTTTCAGGCCTTCAGCCGCAGGGGGCGCAGGAGTAGACGCACTGAATTATTTTCAATGGGGCTGAACTCACACAGACGCATGTAAATGCCGAACGCAGGAAAAATGCAACATGCTGCTTCCCAACCTGCGTTCGGCGCTTACATGCGTCTTTGTGAGTACAGCCCCATTGAAAATAATTCAGTGCGTCTACTCCTGCACTGAACGCATTAAACCAGAGCGCAGCTAAAAACGCTCGTCTGTATGAGCACTAACATAGGTACTAATACTGTAATTAGATCTTTGGTTTCATTTATATCAGTCAATATTCATACCCATGGCCCGAATCCTTACATCAGTACACTTATATCCTTTAATTGTCCTTAAGTTGGCTATACACAGAGATCCGCTCGTGGGTGATAATGGGCTGATCCGATTGCGGACCCTAGGGCCCAACGATCGGATCATAATTAAAGCAATACGGGTTGTCGGATCACTGCACTGCATCAACGAACAGATGCAGTCCACAATCCGACGGGATTTTTACTCTTGCCCGATCGACAGCTGCCCGACTTGTAGCCAGATATCGATCAGGGAAACCTGTCGGAGGGCCCCACACACGGGCCAATAAGCTGCCGATTCGGTCTGTCGGCAGCTTTTATCGGCCTGTGTATGGCCACCTTTAGATGAGTAGAATTCTCCTCTGGGCATGAAAAACCACAGGGGCAGGGGTGCTAGGTTAACATATAGGCAACAACCTTGGCTATACCCACACCTGTATTTCATCCCAATAAGCATCAATTTTAATATTTTGCATTTTGAGACATTAGACAAGGGGGCTAATTTAGCACCAATGTTACGACCCTAGATACACAAAAGTAAAAACAATACAAAAGAAACAAAAATGTGCTTCTCTTTTAACAAGATTCAGGGAGGGACACAATACCTCCCTGTCCAGTAGCAAAACAACACACAGTGGTGAGAATAAAATACCAATTGTGCAAAACAGAAACAATAGCAATTTATTTTTTCATGGAAATATGTTTCAATATAAATTAAGCTTAACAGAATACAAATATAAATTAAGCTTAGCAGAATACAAAACAAACAAGACCATTTTACAGAGTGTGAATGTGGCATACGATCATGGTTGGAACACTTCAATGCCAGGCTTGCGGCATGTCAAGGCAAAAAAGTTACACAATTTCATTTAGCAGACTGTAAAGTGCATTTTACCATGTAAATATTTATATTTAAAGGACGACACTTAAAACACTTCAAGGATATAAGGTATTGTAGTTTTTGGACTGTACCTTCAATGTATAAAAATAATTTATTTATAGCATTGCCTGCGGAGTAGGAACCAATCGAGCCATCACTAGATCATAATGCAGTCTATATCTTCACATTGTCACCATAGAACATTCACTGAATTTTATATTTCCAGATGTTTTAAAAAGGAAGGAACCAGAATAGGATGAACCGGTGAACGTCCATCTGAATAATATTCTCCACCAAGCACTGTACACAGGAATCAACAAGGAACCATCAGGCTTTCCCCTCTATCCTTTACCAACTGTGCCCAATAAAGTACATTTTTGTGCATGTGAAAAATCTCCTCTTCTCATTTGCAGTCCTGCTTTAGTATCTCCATAACCTTCTTTCCAAGAACTGGTTTCCAAAGCTGGACAAAACTTTTCATATTGACAATAAGACGGCCTGTTCGTATGTCTTCATATCCAGCCACAAGGTATTCCAGGCCTAGAAAGCAAAAACATACACATTTCATTTTATGCATTTTAAATCAGCGGTTCATGGAGTTTTCCAATTCAAGATCCCCTTTGATGCCCCTTAGCTCAGTGCTGTCCAACTTCTATGGTACCGAGGGCCGGAATTTTTCTAATCTACATGGTGGAGGGCCGATAACGGAAGCCAGTGTTAGCCACTCCCTGTTTTTAGACCACACCCACTTTAAACCACACCCATGTTACCGCAAGACCATGTCCACATTAATAGCACACCAAAAAACCAAATGGTTGGTGCTCACTGCAGGGATCAGGGCCGGAACTAGGGGTAGGCAGAGTAGGTGGCTGTCTGGGGCGCCATCATTGAGGGGCGCACTTTTAAGGGTATTTTTTTTCGTTTTTTTCAAGCGTTTATTTAATAATTTGTTTCAGTAATAATGGTCACCCAGTTGTGTGGCATTCATCTCCTTCCCCTTCTCCCTCTTGCCGGCATGTAATAGCTCCTTCTGTGTGGTGCACCGCGATGTGCATACATGCGTCACTGATGTGTTGGGTGACATAGAGAGGCAGAGAGCTGGCGGTCTGCTTAGTGTGGCTCTTGCTGCTCTCAGCCTTGCACAGTTGCACTGAACTGAAGACTTTCTTTCTATTACTGTAAAGTGTGACGCTTCCTGCTGGCACAGCCAGCTACAGATTTGGGGCCCATATGTTTGCTGTTGCTGCTGGACTGGGCGCTGGCACAGGTACATAAATATGGGGGCAATATGATGTGGTCAGATTTATTTTTGGCTGCTGCTGGCACAGGTAAAGATTGGGGGCAATATGATGGCTGCTGGAGGGCTGTATAATGAATGGCTGCGGAGCTTGCTGGTACAGGTATAGGCAGGGTGTATTATGGATGGCTGCTGGTACAGGTACAGGGGGCAGTAATATAAATGAACAAATGTTTTACACTTTCTTGCTCTCTTTATTTAAAAACCCTCATGGTAAGGAGGGAAATGGTAATGCAGGACAGGGGGGCACTGAGTGAAGCTCTTGCCTAGGGTGTCAAACTACCTTGTGCCTGTCCTGGCAAGGATGTCACTCATATGTGAAAACAGCTAAGTCATATAAGACATACCCATAAATCCATATGCCTCCCCCTCCCCTGTATATAATACAGTACCCCAGCATCTGATTAAACACCTTAGGGGCCAATAACAATAATTTTCAATTGCTAACAAACCCCCAGAACAAATACCAAAGTATGACACACACATGAGCATAGGGAAGACAGAACAGAGCAGAAGACAGGAATCAGGACCAGTGATGTACTACATACAGTGACACATTGCTGGTGCCCCATTAGCATTTTGTATAAAGTGTGAACATCAGAACAATGTGGGCGGTTTCAGTCTGGGTCTCAGGTATGAACAGTACAGGATTTTAGGGCTGTGAACAATAGAGGTGTCACAAGTGTGAACAATACAGGGGGATCATAGGTGTGAACAATACAGGGGATTAGAGTCTGAATTTGAGGTTTAGACAATGCAGGGACCAGTCAGTCTCTGTAGTGATACCTTTTAAATCTTACATATGGTAAACAGACACAGCAGGCAGACTTTGATGTGGAGGGCCATATAAGGGGGGGTCGCGGGCCGCTAGTTGGACAGCCGTGCCTTAGCTCATAACAGGATGACAAATATCTTAAAGGGGTTGTTCACCTTTAGATTAACTTTTAGTATGATGTTGAGAGAGTGATTTTCTAATATTTGTAATTGGTTTTCATGTTTTATTATTTGTGGTTTTTGAGTTATTTAGCTTTATAGTCAGCAGCTCTCCCATTGCAATTTCAGCAGTCGGGTTGCTAGGGCCCAAATTACCCTTGAAACCATGCACTGATCTGAATAAGAGACTGGAATATAAATAGGAGAGACCTGTAGAGAAAAATGAGTAATACAAAGTAGCAATAACAATACACGTGTAGCCTTACAGAGCATTTGTTTTTTTATATGGGATCAGTGACCATAATTAGAAAGCTGGAAAGATTCAGCCCAAGGTGACCACAGCCCTTTAGCAGTTGAGATCTTTGCTTTCAAAGATGCCCCAGTAGCTCCCCATCTTCTTTTTTCTCGGATTCACTGCACATGCTCTGTGCTGCTGTCACTTACCTGAGATTAGGGACAGATTCATGCAGTGTATATTCAGTATAAAATTAAAAATACTAGTGGGATTAGTAATTAATTCAGATTTCCAGATTCCAAATCAGTGCACTCTGAACATAAATGATTAATAATCAGCACTTTATGAGATTCTATGTCAGATAGAACCTCACTTTCTGCTAATCTTTTGATGATTACCAACGACTCCTTAGCTCAACTTTTAGTTTACACAGAGCATGTGCCGTGCAGCTGACAATCAAAATATGGAATAACAAGATTCATGATGGGGAATTGATGCAGTGGAATTTGAAGATATGGTTCATTACTGTTATAGTGCTGCTGAACCTTGGAGACTGTATGTTTAGTATAAAATACATTTATTCATTTTAGGATTTAGTTCTCCTTAACGTAGGGCCGTCATCCACTTTTCTGGGCCTCCACAGAGGCATACCTCTCAACATTTTGTGAAATAGAAAGAGGGACAAAAATATTTTTGCCCACACCCATTTCTGTGGCCACATCCCCTAATTACCATGTTAATTTTACAAAATTTGGCAGGTTATGAAAGTTTGAAAACATTTTTGTGGTTATTACAGTTTTGCTAATGAAGGTAAATTGCCCTTTAAACTGCAAGTCAGTTTCCCCAAGAGACGTGCTTATCATTTTCTGGCTGTTCACTGCAGGAGATTAAAGAGAAAGTCAGGACATTACAGTAACAATCTGGGACTGCAGGTTGAGTTGTCAAAATCTGGACTGTTCCGTGAAAAACAGGACAGTTGGGAGGTATGCAGAGGGGCCATACCCACAGTTTGGGAACTTCTTACTTAAAGGATAATTAAACCTTTAAAATAAGGGAATATAAAATTGATGAGGGTGCTATTCTAAGCACTTTTGTCATTTACATTCATTATTTATTTTCTTTCTATTTCAATATATAAAGGGATACATGTACTGTTAATATGAATGAATTTTGTTGCAGTGGCACCTGCTGGTTAGTTTCCCACCAGTCTGACCACCAAGTTAGTTTCCCACCAGTCTGACCACCAAGTAGTCAAGGAAGTTGTCAAGAGAAAGAAAGAGGCTGATCTGATTGGGAAAGATGTGAGACAGGTTTCTACTTTTTTTTCTCTAATCAGATCTGGCCTCTTTACCCTGACATCCTTGACTACTTGGTGGTCAGACTGGTAGAAACTGATCAGCAGGTGGCACTGTTGTACCAAAATTCATTCATATTTACATTACATGTATCCCTTAATATCTTGGAATAAAAAATAAATAATGAATGTAAATTACAAAAGTGCTTAAAATAGCCCCCTCATCAATTTTTATATTCACTTATTTTAAAGGTTTACTTATCCTTTAAGTCATCTTTTTTTATCAGAAATAGACAATGTACTGTTAATTATTATGCAAGCATGTAAAATTTGTTTAGAATTCCTAATGTCATGAAAATAAACTTAAGTTACATTTTTGTTTTTTAAGCTATTGTTTTACTATTAAAAGAGGAGGAAAGGTTAAAACTAAGTAAGCCTTATCAGAAAGATCCACCTATATATACCAGTAAACCCTCAAAGTAATGCTGCATTTCTTTCCTTCTATTGTGTACACATGGGCTTCTGTATCAGACTTCCTGCCTTCAGCTTAAACCTCCTTGCCCCAGGCGTGAGCATGCTCAGTTTGCTCCTCTCCCCCCCCTTTCTCTGTAATCTGAGCCCAGAGCTATAAGTGAGCAGGGAGAGACTCAGGCAGGAAGTAATATCACACCAAGCTAATACTGCAGCTGCTATCCTAAACAAACAGAGAGCTTCTAGAGCTTTTTACTCAGGTATGGTAAAACATTCTACAGAATAAATATAGCATTCAAGCTTGCACTATTGAAGCTAATCTTTTGGCAATAAAATTACTATGTAGCGTTCCTTCTCCTTTAATGCCAGTCTCAGTCCCTGGCCAATGTACAATTTAACATAGGGGCACATTTACTTAGCTCGAGTGAAGAATTAGAATAAAAAATACTTCGAATTTCAAAGTATTTTTTTGGCTACTTCGACCTTCGGCTAGGACTTTGAATCGAACGATTCAAACTAAAAATCACTCAACTATTCGACCATTCGATAGTCGAAGTACTGTCTCTTTAAAAAACTTCGACCACCTACTTTGCCACCTAAAACCTACCGAGTATCAATGTTAGCCTATGGGGAAGGTCCCCATGGGCTTTCCTAGCTTTTTTTGATCTAAGGAAAATTGTTTGATCGATGAATTAAAATCCTTCGAATCGTTCGATTCAAAGGATTTAAACGATTTTTCATACGATCATTCGAACGAATTGCGGTAAATCCTTCAACTTCGATATTCGAAGGATTTTACTTCGATGGTCGAATATCGAGGTTTATTAACCCTCGATATTCGACCAATAGTAAATATGCCCCATAGCGTTTAGTAAAAGTGATTGTGGGGAAAATCTAGGCAAGGTTCATGAATCAGAAATAAAGTCATGAGGATCAGGAGAAATGTAAAATATGCACATAAACTTTTGTGATATAGAAATAAATCTAAAGGTTTCATCCTCCTTTATTAAACAAAAGCGTAGAAGTAATATTTACCAGGATTTAAGATGGGACATGTACACCCTCTGTTAGTCCAAGATTCGGGATAAAGTGTTCTCTTTCCACGACGAATCTTGAGCTTTGACATTTTCAACACCTTTTTAATTTTAATGTTGACCTCTGCATGTGAGCCTTTATCATGGGCTGATAAGATCTTTACTTTTAACACTATTAAGAAAAAAAAAAGAAAGTGACACACCTGCACAAATCTTGCCAAATACAAAATTCCTCTTTTGGAAGATTCCTGTTCTGTAGTTTTACAGCAATAAATGTTATTACACCCTAGCAATATGCCACATTTACATCTATATACAGTAAAAGCATAGGAAGTAAGAATTTAAATACATTTAATTTTTTCCTTGAATTCAAGGGGCCTATTTATCAAGCCTCGAATCTTTCTGGTTGAGTTTTAAAGAGCAAAAAAATCTGAATTTTTCTATGGAAAAAAAACACATTTTTCGAGATGTATTATGATCCTAAGCTGCTAAAAATCACATTTGAAAATACTGCAGCTAAAACCTGTCGCAGTCATGTTGAAGTCAATGGCAGATGGTCCCTTTAACAATTGGAACATATTTTTTACCTTAAGGATTCTCTATAGTTTCTCCTGTTTGACACTGGTTTTCATTCGATAATCCGACATATTAAGAGTTTTTTGGGCGACAAATCGATAAATTCTAGTTTTCAGAACGACAATTTGAAAAAGTCACATGATTTGAATTAATGCTCGATTTTGTTGCCATTTTGTTTCTTGCACTGATTTTATTGAGAATAATTATTAGTAAATTAAGGGCATTCGGGTTTGAGAGTTTGGTCGAATTTAGTGATATAAACGTTTTAATTAATATGTGCCCCAGAGAAAAAAACATGATCATGGGGAAAAAAAAGACTCTAAGCAGTAGATATTTAATAAAGATCTTAGACTTGTCAGAATTATCCCAGTTTTGGGTTTTTTTCGAAGAAAATAAAATTATCACAAAAAATTAAAACTGCATTGCTATTATCTAATTAATTAATTTTCAATGAGACCAAAAATCTTGACTGTTTTAATAAGCTGAAAAAAATAATAAAGTTAGTCGTTAGTAAAACGATTACCATTGACTTCTATAGAAACTCTACATTTTGGGGCACATTTACTAAGCTTAGAAAGCTTATGGGGAAGGTCCCAATAGGCTAACATTGTAGCTCGGTAGGTTTAAAGTGCCGAAGTAGGTAGTCAAACTTTTTTTTAAAGAAACAGTACTTCGACTATCGAATGGTCGAATAGTCGAACGATTTTTAGTTCGATTCGAAGTCGTGGTCGAAGTACCCAAAAAAACCTTTGAATTTCGAAGTTTTTTTACTGCGAATCCTTCACTCGCGCTTAGTAAATGTGTTCCTTTATATTTGAGAAGTTTTTTAATTTTTCTCTTTTTTTTTTCTATCTGGACCCCAATTGCAGTTCATTGTAGTATTTGGGTAGGGTTTCTGTGGGGACCAATGAAGTGAGTTGTTCTACAGGCACACTCTCTCATTATGGACAGTCGTTCCTAGAGAAATATAGAGGTCCATTCCCTTCATAAAATAGCTGGCTAAAAAAAAAAAGCTACAGCCTCAGGAAGCCACTATAATTTGTTAGTAGGTTTTAGTAATTGAAAAAATACTATTTCAAGTATTGTATTTGTATGGGGGGGGGGGGCGCAAGAAGGCAGCCTGTTTAATTGATGTGATTGAAAAATTCCCAGATATCTATTTGCAAGTTTGAATATCCCGTTTCACAGGGACCATATTGGCCTGCTTATGTGGTCCTCTTGTGATGGGTCTCCATGGGCCTCTATTATGGTCTTATCGTTATCGTATGAGATCAGCATTTGCCAAGCAGATCTTTTGGTATATGCCCAGCTTAATTCAGCAGGTTAATTCCAAATTATCTATATTTAGAAGAAGAATCTCATAGCCAACTTTGCAGAGGGGTGATTTGGGCCCCCAAGTCTCCCTGAGGCAGGTCCTGTAATGCCGCCCGCCCTCCCCACCACTTTTACCATCTCCAATTGGAGCGTGTCCGGGGGAGTGTGCATAGCTCGTGCAGAGAGCGCAATTGAATTTCCGGTTTAAAACCAGGAAATACGACGCTTAAAGTTACCAGTAGTTGCTTTTTGCCGCCCCAATAACTTGCGGGAAATGCTGCCATGGCTGGTGTGCCCCTGACCATCCAACTCCTACAGTTACATTTTTATCCACAACTTTTCCGGTAGCAACAAAGAAAAACATTTAGGAAACCATCTGTAGTTAGGTTTGAAAATAAATAATTGTTATTCCTTTATGTTTCACTCCACTGCAGGTATTTCATAATAGTAATAACATAAGGTTGTATGTCGGCAATGGCTCATTGACCCTGCACTCACAACTACACAATTGGCCGCACATTGGAGGCATAAGTCATTGTGCGTTCACTATGAGTTATTTGTCTGCATGCTGGATACATACATATGTGACCCTGTGCTCACAGTCGCCCGTTTGCAGGCTAACTACAGGCAATAGAATAGAGGTAAGCACTCCAACTATTTAATGGAATATTACACCCTCTTCCTTGTCTATTGAAATGTCGGTGTGCTTACCTCTACTCTATTGCACATGGAAGCTGTGGATTGGTCAGTGGGAGACTTATAGCGCCCTACAAACACTGCAAACACTGCAGCACAGGTCAGGAGTCGTAGGCTAAGCTAAATGAACAATTACCTGTAGAATGACTGCTTCATTTTTCAACTCCTACTTTTGCAGTATACATCTCCGTCAGCACCACCTAACACGCTGTAATAAAAATACCTGGTGGTCTAGTGGTGCGGCGGCGTGGATGGCCGCCACGCCCCTTCTCCTGCCTCCAGCGCCGGCGCCATCTTGGTTTCTTAGGGCGCGCCTCTTAAAGGTACAGGCGCGCTGGCGCACGTTTTGGCGCGAAATTTGAAAGTATTTAAGGCCCATTCATACTCCCAGCCAGTGCCCGTGATAGAACTTGTTTCTAGTGGTTCCTGAGCCTCGTGCGTCTGATCTGTTCTGTATCTAGTCCGTTTGATTACCCGTGTTTGACCCAGCCTCTTCCTGACTATTCTGCATTCTGTATCCTGACCCTCGCCTGCCTACGACAACTCTTCCTGCTTAACCCCTTCATTGACAACCCGGTTTGACCCTTGCCTGCCTGACGATTCTTGATATCTGCCTGCCTCGACCTTGCCTGTCTGACGATTCTCTTGCCTGCTCCATTTGTACCGTTACCTTCGGCCCAAAAGACTCTGCTAACAGCCGTGCCCCTTCGCCAGCCAGAACATCTCGCCTTGCACCCCTTGTTAAGTCCAGGTGGCACCCAAGTAAGCTGAGGGCTCCTCCCGAGGCCCAACGGTGGTCACACTACTGGTGAAGCCGAGCCGAGACCAGGATACTTGGCATTTGTTCTGGTATCAGGTGCCGGCCATGACACATGCATTTCCATGTCTCTTTTCCCTTCTCTACCATTCTACCAAGATTATAGTGTAGTTGTTTGTCTTTCATGTCCAAAGTCAAAAGACTCAATATCATCATTGATCATCAAAGAACTCATGATTTTAATCTTATATGCACAACTGTCTTAATTCTGACTTTTCTCCAGACCTTCCCAAAATGAAACAAGTGTACATACTGGGGGTCATTTATCAACACTGGGCAAATTTGCCCATGGGCAGTAACCCATGGCAACCAATCAGATTGCTGCATTCATTGTTCTACTTGCAGCTGGCTTTAAAAAGCTAATCACTGATTGGTTGCTATAGGTAACTGCCCATGGGCAAATTTGCCCAGTGTTGATAAATGAGCCCCATTATGTACAAATTATGAAGGGAGTGGAACACATATATATCACCGCATTGCATGGTATGTGCACATATTTTATTTACCTATGAAAAACCTCTTGCAGAAGATGGTATTTTGAAGTTGCTGTGCATTGTTAGCTAATAAAAAAAATTATATTTAGAAATCAGCAACAGGACCCAACACAGAATTTTTAGATTTTCAGCCGGTCAATCCTTTCCATTATTGAAACTGCACCAGATGAATAAAAACAAAATGCTAATCGGTTGCTATGACTGGATGCAAACATTATCAGCATTACTAACTCTTGTGGGATGATAAATTTGGCATAAACAAGCTTGAAAAATGAAAGCTTTCCCAAGGACAGAATATTTACCATATGAGTATTTCATGCCACAAAACACTTCAGGCTTTCCCAATGCTTGCTCCTTGCACTCACATTTCCCTGAAAAGAGTGAGAAATAAAAGTTAAAAACTATCAGTTTATATTAGAGGCATGTTTCCCCAAATATAATCACTTTCTCCTACATATGGAAGAAACATCTGTTCTGTAATTAGTGTGCCATGTGGTTCTAATTTGATTGAAGTTAAATTGAAGTTAAAGTTAAAGATTGAAGTTAAATTCCATATAAATAAAAGTGTATCCAAAGTGTTAATGTGATTCACAGACACTACTGCTGCCTGTGCTTTTTCAGAAGTGAAACACTGATGTTAGTGCAATCCCAGTAAGTGTTTCCAGTAGAAATGTGTAAATGAACTAGCCAAGTACCTCTAATTAGAGTCACAGTTAAAGGCAATGTAAACCCCAAAATGCAATGTGGTCTAATAAAGGAAATGGCAATTCTATGCAACTTTCCCATGTAGATTAATTACAACTTTTCATTGGTTTTAAAATTGCATACAGCTTCATAACTGTAATTAAACGTAACATCTGTCTTTCTCTATCTATTCTCTGACTTGGTAAATCTGACGAATCGCAGAAGCCAGACAAATAACAGACCTGCGAAGAAGCAGACAAGACTGGCTTTACTACTGTTTCAAGAGGCAAAACCAGCAGTTCAGGGACAGAATACCGCTTTCAATTACTAATAAATACAAATAATTTTAAAACCACTGAAACGTTTAAATGAATGTATACCCTTTTGGGGTTTACTTTCCATTTTTATGGTCACAATATTCCTTTTACCACAGGTTAATTGCCTAGTCTAATTTTTTACTCCAATTTCTCCTCATCCAAACAATTGCTAAAGCTTTACATCTGCCTAACAACTGCCTACTAGTTGTATGAACATCTTTATTTATATAGCTCTAATTGTGAATGCAGTATGTGCATCTTTACAATAATTAATAGCACCGACATATGGAACAAACATTGCAATAAATAAATATAAACAGAGTTACAGAGATTAAGTGCCATACAGAGACAGAGAAGGGAGGTCCTTGCATTGCAGTTTCCAATCTGTTATCCACTTCATATATTGTAATCCGCCATGTTTTTAACAAAGTTGGAATAAAAGTTACCTTTTAACCTATACGGATGGAAACGGAGTGCTCGTCTATTCTTGAAAATTGTAATCCACCACTGACTAATAGGCAGGAACTCTATTGTTGATGCTAGTAATTACTAAGAATATTATATATGTAGGTGGTATTGTATTGTATACAGGCAATATAAGCTTGGCTTGTGGTTTTCTTATTCTTTGCAATGACCAACAGCTTTTCGCTGATCACAATAATTTTAGGTCAAACCCCCTGCTGGTTCCTTGTAAAATGACCGTTAGACTGACAGGTGGCAAACTCAACGGAAAACAGTTTCTACAATGACAGTGGGCCTCATGTTTGCAGAGAACAATGTGATCTGTTAGGGCGGTTCCCTTTTTTTTTAGTTATCAGGGAGCTGCAACTCCTTTACACAAATTCTAACTAATGCAGCATGTTTAACTTAGGCTGGTAAGCAGCATGCCAATAGACAATTAGTGGCAAACCTACCCATCTTTCATTTTTAACTAACAAAATGTGGAATTGCAAGCATTTTGCTAATCTCATGAATTCCGGCTGGACAGGCAGGAAATAGATTGTTATTGCCCTTTCATAGATTTTCAAACAAAAAGGAATTAAAGTTAAAAAACGTCTCTCAATGTACCATGAGATGCAAATCCAGAGCACACCCATGCAATCATCAGAAAGAAATAGCCCTTTAATTACTTCCATCATCAAAGCAGAAGGTTCATACAGAGTTCCCTCTGGTGTGACGGAGCAGTATTTAGTTACCTGTCCACAATGCTTTAATGATGAGTAGCCGTGACTTCATTCACAGGTTTATTATTATTGACTAAATAAACTTATCTTTTTCTTTTCAAATTCTTTTTATTGAATTTTAAAAAAAATACAATACAATAAAGAACAAATAAACAATGTTCATAAAATTAAGGTTGATGTAAACCAAATGACAAATATCAAATATCCGTACATAACACAAAAAAAAAAAAAAAAAACAAAAAAAACAAATTCATATTGACCTATAGTTATCTAGAAAGCATTTAAATAAATAATTATATAAATAAATAAATAAATAAAACCAAGCACTATAAATACTATATGCTTAAAATAGAATATAAATAAAATGTTATCAAATTCATTCATTAAATTCATCTTGCCTCATAAATTTTAGAACAACTTGTCTCTTAGCAGTATCTAATGACGAGATATATATTGACCATCTACAATGAACTTTGCTTCTCTGAATAGAATCCTCCAACCTAAATCGAATTATCTCCTGCATACATAAACTATGTAAGTATGAAAAAATATCTTTCAAAGAGGGGGGACTATCTCTAATCCAAAATAGAAATAAAGATTTTCGAGTTGCAGCCATCACCATCCAACAGAAAGATAAAATTTCCTTTGTAACCTTAATGATAGACGCTTGAGACGATAACTGAAACGAATCTTTAAGATCCAGTAATCCAAATTGAGGATTCAGTATTATGTCTAATTTGAGTACTTCTTTAATATAACATTTGACTTTTTCCCATAAATCTTTAATAAGTGGACATGTCCAAATATAATGGAAAAAATCAACATTTTGCTTTTTGCATTTTGGACAATAAGAAACCTGTTGGGAATCTTTATCCCTTTGAAATAATAATCCATAGCCCAGGTGAAGGAATCGAAACTGCTGATCTCTCCAGTTCTCCGAAAGTATGTTTCTTCTAAAATTTCGGTATGATAGTAACAAATCATTAGAAGAGATTTCACTCCCCATAAAAGAAGTCCATTTTTTACTTGAACTATCCAATGGATCCAAATCTTTAGATATATATTTTAAAAGATGAGATGAAATCCATGAAATATTATTCAATTTCAAATCATCAATTAATTGTGTCATTGAATCATAAAATTCATGGTATTTTAATTGAGACTTAGTTTTGTTATCAATTAATTGAAAACCTTGTTTAATCTGCAAATAACTTAGTCTCTCTTTTTCTGAAAGACCATATTGTTCTTTAAGTACTTTCCAAGGTAGAGGATCTCCTGAATTAGGATCCATAATATGACTAATCTGAAACACACCAAACTTCCTCCATCTGTAAGAAAATTGACTTCTTTTCGTTTTAGGAAAACTTCTCAAAAAAAATGGAGATAAGAAAGGGGAAACATTAAAATTTAATTTATTCTGTTTGCACAGAATTTTCCAAGTATTCGAAGTATCTCTATAAATTGGGTTTCTTTTTATGTCAATATGTTGTTCTGACCAATTGCTATGGAGAGAAGAAACAATATGTTCTCTTGAATCAAAAAATAACTCCAACTCAAGATTAGTAAATTTCTCTTTGCCAGATAACCATTCTATAATATATCTAGTATTGGCCGCAAGATTGAATTTCCTAAAGTCTGGAACATTAAGACCCCCTAAACACTTAGGTTTTCTGAGTTTAGATAAGGAAATTTTAGGTTTCTTATTATGCCAAATAAAGTTACTCAGAATTCGATCCATTTTTTGAACATCTGAATGTTTTAATAACAATGGGACATTCAAAATAGGAAACGCAATTTTTGGAAATATCAACATTTTAAATAATGCTACTCTTCCCATTAAATTTATAGGACTATCAATCCATTTTTTACAAGAAGTATTCATTACTTGAATTAATGGGGTAAAATTCAAAGTATATAATCTAGAGAGATCAGAAGGAACCAAAATCCCCAAGTATTTTAGTTTACCTGAAGGAGATTTGATGTGAAAATCCTCAAGTATTTGTTTTGAAATGATACTACCAATGTTTAAAATATCTGTTTTGTTGGTATTTATACAATATCCCGAAAAAGTTTTATAATAATCAAAAAAATTAAATATGTTTCGAAGAGACAACGTAGGATTAGTCACAATCAAAAGAAGATCATCAGCATAAGCTAATAATTTAATATGTTGTCCATTGACCTCCAACCCCTGGAAAAGATTTGAAGAATTTAAATACCTAATTAAAGGCTCCATAGAAATGTTAAATAAAAGTGGAGAGAGAGGGCAACCCTGACGGGTACCTCTAAATAATCTAAATGCTTCAGACAATTCACCAACTGCTGCTATTCTTGCTTTTGGAGTTGAATAGATGGAATTAAGTAATTCAATGAATTGACCTCTAAAACCAAATCTATTACAACATTCAGAGAGATACTTCCATGAGACATTGTCAAAGGCCTTTTCAGCATCTAAACTTAAAATTAAACTAGAAATCTTCGATTTTTTGGCCTGATATATAACATTTAATAAAGTACGTATATTTTTAACTCCAGTCCTATTTTTAACGAAGCCATTCTGTTGAGGAGAAATGACACTAGTCAGAATCAAAGATAACCTATCTGCTATTATTTTTGTTAGTATCTTAAAATCAATATTTATTAAGGAAATAGGCCGAAATGAAGCAGGCTGAGAAAGGTCTTTACCTTCCTTTGGGATTAATTTTATATGAGAAACCATACTAGATTCTAAAATTTGAAAAAAATGACAGTATATTTCATTATACAAGTTGGTCAAAAAGGGAGCAAATTCCATTTTCATGTTTTTATAAAAAGGAGATATAAATCCATCAGGACCTCCTGCTTTAAATTCTTTGAGAGAATTTATAGTAGATAATACTTCTTGAGTAGTAACTGGTCGATTTAATGATACTAACTGTTCCTCTGAAATTCTTGTAAAATCAACTTTCGAGAGAAAATTTAAACATTCCATGTCATTTGTGAGAGAAGGAGAATAAATAGATTCAAAATAACTTTTAAAAATACGAACTATATCTTTAGGAAGATTAGTTAATTGACCTGTATGATTTCTAATCAGCATTGGCTTATGTAAATTCTTACTATTTTTAAAGATGTTAGCTAATAGTCTATTTGATTTATTATATAGATTACCAAATTTAGCCTTATAATAAGCCAAGGAAGACTGGTCCCTCAGACTAGACCAATGTTTAAGTTTATCTAAAGATTCTTTATATTTCTTACTATGCTCTTTAGTAGGGTGCATAATGAAGTTCAAATAGGCCTTTTTTTGAGCTTTGGAATGGAGAATAAATTCTTTGTTAATTTTCCTCAAAAAATGAATTTTATAAGAAGTAATCTCACCTCGAACTACAGCTTTCCAAGAATCCCATAATAATGGTAGATTAGGTTTCTCATCTTGACAAGGCAAATTATCTTTAATGAATAAATTCCACCTCTCTTTTATTTTGGTGTTAAATTCTGGCATATCTTTCAAAAAAATAGGATATGACCACGGAACATAAGATTTTGGCAAAGGACCTAATTCGATCTCGATCATTACAGGGGCATGGTCCGATAAAGTAATACTTCCAATAACCGCCGATTTAGTTTTATTAAGCACATCTATTGATGAAAATATATAGTCAATTCGAGTTCCCACCCCATGAGGATGGGAAAAAAAAGTAAAGTCTCTTTCTGTCGGATTCAGCATTCTCCAAAGATCTACTAATTTTGTCTGATTCTCAAAATTTGACAAAATCTTTGATTTTCTAAAAGACTGACTTTGGGCTGGACCACTTTTATCTAGAGGCCATATATAAGATTCGTTAAAATCTCCACCAAATATAAGTTTATCCTGGGGATAAGACCCTATTTTCTGAATAATTTTAGAATAAAAGTCTTCTTTACCTGAATTAGGAGCATATATAGATCCCATATACCAATTTTTGTTCTGTAAAAGAACCTCGACTATTATAAATCTGCCATCACTATCACTTTGTGAGTCTAATATTTGTATATTTAAAGATTTATGAAACAAGATTGCTACTCCACCTTTCTTACCAACTGCAGGAGAAAATACTACTTGCCCCACCCATCCTTTTTGTAATTTCTGAGATTCTTCACCTGAAAGATGAGTTTCTTGTAACATGACTATATCTGATTTCATCTTTTTAAGCTCCGATAGTATTCTCTTTCTCTTAATAAATGAATTGAGCCCATTTACATTCCACGTAACTATGTTAAGCATTGTAGTATATCAAAAGAAGTAAATCAAAGCTTCTAAAATACTTAAAACAAATTATCAGTTGTGCCCAGTTAGAAGAAATAATAAAAATTCCAATACAGGTCAAATTCATATTCCTTAAAAAAATAAAATAAACTTATCTGTCTAACACAAATAATATAGCTCATGTAATCTCAAAAAAGTATGGGAAAGCTAATAAGATATGATGTGGCAAATGTGCAGCCAAAATAATTATTGTATCCTTATTAGATGTATCCAATTTCATAGATGGAGGATAATCATTTGCCACAATCACTGGATTGCACCGGATGTATTTGGCAAAAGCTCTTATTATAAAAATTATATAAAAAAATTATTAAAAAGTGTATTAGGGTGGGATTTAAATAAATATAAATGCTAACTAAATACAAAAGCCTGCAACCCGGCTAGTAGATATTCACGTGGCAATGCTAGGTACAAATTCCTATTTTTGTGTTAAATATACATGCCTAAAGCATGCAGGTTTCACATCAAGGCACTTTCCACTTCAGACCCTAGGGTTTTGGGGGTCACAGGGTAGAGTCTACCTGGCAGGGACCCAGGTTGTAATGAAAGAGTTAATGTTCCTCCTGAAGCCTCAGTACAGGTGAGGAATATGGAAGACTGCATTTATTATTATACTTCTACAGTTTCTGTGTTGGTGGTGGTGGAGGAAAACATTTGGATTTCTACTTCAGTAATAAATCATGTAACCACTTTTAACATGACTTCAGGGTCACTGCATAGACTATTATAAAACAGCAGGAATTAAATGTACATCTAGAGATGTCCCTGTAATAAGATAATATAAATTATGCCAGGCCATCCCTGAGAATGTGCTCAAGTTGTAGATTTGTGTTTGGCTGCAGCTCAACTCAGAGGTTTTACAATGGAGCTCACATCAACTAGCCAGTATTCTAATCGCAATATGATCTGATTTGGTCAGTTTCATGAACGTTAAAACATGTAGAAACAGATGACATGTGCATATGACACTATGCTGAAGGGGAGCCGTATTTTGCACTTTTTCTGCATTTTGTAAGTCTGCATCCAGTGGCAGCATGTGGAAGTCCTTTGGGATGCCTCCTAGCTTATACGTCAGTCAGATGCAAGACACCAGAGTGAATGTAGCTGAATCATAAGCCTGATTTTTAACCTGTTCCAGACTGCAGTGCGATGCAGAGCTTGTACCACCAATCACACTGGTACAATGTTCTGTATATTGGCCTTAAAGGAGAAGGAAAGGTTAAAACCAAGTAAGCCTTATCAGAAAGGTCCATCTAAATATACCAGTAAACCCCCAAAGTAATGTTGCTCTGAGTCCCCTGTCAAAAGAAACACTGCATTTCTTTCCTTCTATTGTGTACACATGGGCTTCTGTATCAGACTTGCTGCCTTCAGTTTAAACCTCATTGCCCTGGGCAAGAGCATGCTCAGTTTGCTCCTCTCCCCCCTCCCTTCTCTACTGTAATCTGAGCCCAGAGCAGGGAGAGACTCAGGCAGGAAGTGATGTCACACCACATTAATACTGCAGCTCCTATCCTAAACAAACAGAGAGATTCTAGAGCTTTTTACTCAGGTATGGTAAAACATTCTACAGAATAAAAATAGCATTCTAGCTTGCACTATTGCAGCTAATCTATTGGCAATAAAGTGCCTCTGTAGCTTTCCTTCTCCTTTAAGGGGAGTACTTGGCTCCACTTTCTTATTATTAAAGGGAAAGAGAAAAACAGTCATAAATATAGCAATTGTGTATTTTATAACTTTCTGGATAACAGGTTTTCAGACCATACAAGTCTTGTTTGTTGACGTGACTGCCATAAAAATTCATAATTTTCTCAGTGAATCATTATCTTGGGTTTGCTGCTTTTCTTAGCTCTCATGATTCATATAATATAACTATAATATGTATTTCAATGATGCCCTATTTATAAGGAAATGTTGTTATCTGTTTATTTTAAACAATAAGTTTCAACATTTTGCACCGATGAGATCTAACAAGATTGAAACAGGCTGTGTCTGCAAGTTTGGATATATGGCTCTGAACTATTAGGCTGTATCTGTGCGATGCCACAAGGACATAAAGGAGTGATTTGCATGTCTCCATCCATATCGCCTTAAGTGAGAGTTAAAATCTAATTTTTGGTATTTAGGCAGTGCTATGTATATGTAGGGGTGCCATCTGTTCAGATTTGACGTGGACAGCCAGTTTTTCAGAAGGGCTGCCTAGGTCAAGACAGTCTGCCCAAATAAATAAAACCAGGCAGGATCTCCCTTGATTGACATGACGATCAGCCAATCGTCAGAGCCCGGCCACGTGGAGGCTCTCGCGCCACCTGCAGCATCACTGCCCCCTGACTGGATTGTGGGCCACGGAAAAGTGGCAACCCTATGTGTGTAACATGAGGCATGTAAATACCTTCTGTTTACAGAAGGCTTTATGCTGCTTGTCTTACATTGTAAAGGGTTTTTTAAGCTCCTTTTAGCCCAGCTCACCCTTACCAGGTCGGTTTCTCTGTTTAGCTGCATGTTCCAAAGTTTTGCACTGATGAGATCTAACAAGACTGAAACAGGCTGTCTGCAAGTTTGGATATATGGCTCTGAACCATTAGGCTGTATCTGTGCTAGAAAACCAGCAGTTCTGGATGCATAGTTGGGACAGGGACATAAAGGAGTGATTTGCATGTCTCCACCCATAATGCCTTATGTGAGAGTTAAAATCTCATTTAGGCATGTAAATACCGTCTGTTTTTAGGGCGGAAGGGCGGAAAATTTTGAGGGGCAGCATGCGGCCCAACCGCATGTAGACCGCATCGCGGAACTGGGGAGCCGTGATGAGTGTGTATTTGTGGGCGCCAGAATAGGGGCTGGCGCATGCGCTCACATGGGGGGTGGGTGCGACTGCGTTCATTCCCGGGGGCGCTAGGACCCTGTTTATACTGCATTTTAAACTTAAAGAACACTATTAGGGCATACCTTATTACAGCCAATTAGGAAATAATTTTCTATATTCTAAGTGCTCCAGACTGTTTGGATCTTATAAGTCTAATGCCCAATGGGGGCTGATCTCAGCCTGTGTGGCATTAACCTAAGGCAGGGGTATCCAAAATGTATATTGGGATCTACCAGTAGACCATTAGCTGGTGATTAGGGTACAAATTTGCCAACAAACAGCTTGTCTAAATCCCCCTCCTATTTCATTCAGATATTTATTATGTTATGGTTACAGAAATAGTTGTTTGTTAAATATAGCAATATAATTTTTTTCATAAATCAATATTAAGTAATAATTTCCATGGAACAGAATGCTAACAATGCTTTTATGGCTGTAGAGCCTATTGGGACAGACCTCCCATTAGTAAAGTATTGGCACTCCTGGCCTAAGGGGTGCAAATTTGCCAAGATGTTTGTATATAAGCCCTACTTTATGTATAATGGAGTTCTGTATATAGTACAATTCCTAATTAAATTGTTGTGGAGAAACATGGTACAAATACTTTTGTGGATAGATGTATAACAACAGCAAATTTTGTTTTATCAAACGTCATATATTGTTAAAACCTTTTAAATGAGCACAGTTTGGTAAGAGTTGTATTCCAAACGTAGTGTGCCCAGTTTATATGTCAATAAGAATTTTTAGTGTATTTTTCTTCAGAATGCTATACAAGAATTTAATTCCTTTGCCAAGTTTTTAACCAACTCAACAGAAGTGAATGATTACTAGATCAGAAGAAGCTCTTGGAACAGACTCATCTGGATGAGGAACTGCACATTTCTTTCTGATTCAGATATGCTACTTCTAGTGCCAAGATCTTTATGAAGATAAATAACACTTGGACAATATCTTCCAGACAATGTTGAAAGGAGGGGAGGATTCAGTCCTATACAAAGAACCAAAGGCTTATTAATTTAATATTAGCTTGCTTAATACTGTATGTCCTTCCCTTCAAACCTAAAAAAGGATGAAAAGTGATATAAATAAA
Organism: Xenopus petersii; assembly: GCA_038501925.1. Lineage (NCBI taxonomy): Eukaryota > Metazoa > Chordata > Amphibia > Anura > Pipidae > Xenopus > Xenopus petersii. Next base: position 42,762,492 of record CM076677.1, read on the forward strand.
GTAGAAAAATAATGGGAATGTGAACTGTATTTTAAATGACTGGACATAAAAGCAAAGTATGCTTGGGCCTGAAAAATAGAATTGGATTGTAGCAAAGAGCCTCTGTACATATGTTTGGACCTTAGTTATGTTCTATACTTTTGATGTTTAAGGGAAATAAATATGGAAATATTTTAATAAAGTCACACACACACATATATATTAACAGTACAGGAGGTGTAACCAGACATCTGTAAGGTATGACCAGACCAACAAGGCCCTGAATGGAGTGCTACAACATTTCCATATAATGCCATGTCATTGCTCTTGCTATATTTACCTTAGATGGGGCATGAAATGTAGCATGTATACTGTAAGTGCAAATATGCAGAAATATAAAGGTTTTGCTATAAAAAAAAACAAAAAAACAAAGTGGTGTCTGAAATTTTTATCAGTTTAATATTTCTGCATAAATATGACCTTAAACAAAATCTGTTTTTACACAAGTCCTAAGACTACATAACAAGAATACAATTAAACAAATTATACATTATATTTATATAATTCGTTGATTTTGGTTCAAAAAAGACAAAGGCCCATTTTGTTCAACCCCTCTAAATTAACCTCAGTGCACATGTATAACATACATGAAATATATATGTATGCACACACATATGTAAACTATAAATTGTTCATTTATTTATTGAGGAAAATAATCTTAAGTGGCTTATTTCTGTGTAGCAAACGTATGTGAACCATTTAGTAACTGGTATGCCTCCTTGGGCAACAATAACTAAAACTTTTCCTGTAACTGTTGATCAGCCCTATACATCAGTTTGGGGAAATTTTAGACCATTACAGAACAGGTTAATCTAAAGGTGTTGGTGGCTTTCCTCACATGCCTGATTGATGTAGTTTTCAAATATTTATATAGGATTAAGATTAGGTATCGGCTATTCCAAAAAATTACCTTACTTCTGTGCTTACCATTCTTTGGTAGATTGACTGTGTTTGGTCTCATTGTCCTGCTGCATGACTCACTATCTCTTGAGCTTTATTTCAAGGACAAATAAACATAGTGAAGCACATATATAATAGCATATATAGTTGTTTTGTGAATCTTTCCCACCAAGCACTTAAATATGGGCACTGGGCGCTGAAGAAGGAAGAAACGAAAGAAGAGGATCACCCCATGGTGCTCTTCTGAGAAAAATCCCTGGCCTGTGCTGTTGTTTTTTTTATTAAGCAGGGTGAAGGGCACCAATGCTACACCATTGATTTTCATTCAAGCAAAAGAAAAAAAAAAACAACAACCCTGTTTTTGCCTCATCTGTCCACAGAACACCAGTAGCCTACTGACTTATCCACATACAGTAGTCTTTAGCAGCAAACTAGTAGCAATAGTCTTGGATAGTAGTATTTATTAAGACTGACATTTGCCAAAGCAAGAGGGGTGTCCCTGAGTATTATGTGCTTTGCTTGTTGTAATTTTTGTTGGTCAACAAATCCTGGAATGAGTAACAATGGTGTTAAATTGCCTCCATTTGTAAAAGAGTGGACTGGAGGCTAAGTAAGGCAGGTCCTCCAACACACTTCATCATCATTCCGTTGACTTAACACCTGACTCAATTTTTCTCTTTAAATGAATTCAGTATCCTGGAGGTTCACATACTATTGCCACATACAAATATGTACATATTCATCAAGCTCTGTGTGTTTTAACCCATTTGTTTAGTAGGGTTCTTATTACCTAGTTTTAGGTAAAAGATCACTTTTAGGTCATATTTATATAGAAAAAATGAAATTAGAAAGGGCTTCACAAATGTTAGCGTATCTTAATTCCTAGGAAACACAGATCCTGCTTACAAGCAGGGTATACTTTTGCTTTAATTATTTGGGATGAAAACAGCAACAACTTACCTGAATGGCGGAGAGCTGAAAATCCTTGTTCATCTTCCCAGGTTCTGGATAGCTGACTCTCATTATACACAGACATGAGTTCAGGAAATTCATGATACCAGTCGATATCCATGCTGTGAAGTAAAGGCATTACATTGTTTAACACTAACAACATAGTGTGTATGGTTTAACCTTACATTTACAAAGTGAAATAGTTGGAAAATTGTACTTCAGCTTTAAATCAAATTTAAAATTAAATTAAAAAATTTGAAAGGTCATTTGACAGTTACTCATTGCCCACGTAGGTCTATTTATAATAGTTCCTGGGTGCGTTTATAGTGTGTTTCTTCTGTGTGTCTTCTTCTTCCTCTTCCGCTACAACTGAGGCCATTCACCCAAGTCTCCTTCATCGTCTCGGAGAACAGGGGGCGAAACAAGACCAGATAGTCCAATGTCTCCAGGGACTATAAGCTAGGCTGGATCAAGTTCAGCAGTAACTGACTGCTCCTGTGTCGACTCTCGTTCAGGCAAGCAGTCCCCCACCTTCTCCTGCGGGTAACCCATTCATTGAGCCAAAGATTCCTTTTCCTGAAAGGTTCGCTGGAGGCCGCAGCAGTTTTTTTTGCTTTCCAGGAGGCCTGTAAACTCCATTTTGGCTTCCTACCCCACTCTTTCCTGATGGAGGAGTCAAGGGTACACTTTGTAATAACCTTACTGCAAGGGGATCCACAACTTTGGGCTTTCAGCCTTCCCCTTGCGATCCAGCCAGTCTCTCCCTTTTTTAAAGGGATACTGTCATGGGAAAAAAAAATATTTTCAAAATGAATCAGTTAATAGTGCTGCTCCAGCAGAATTCTGCACTGAAATCCATTTTTCAAAAGCGCAAACAGATTTTTTTATATTCAATTTTGAAATCTGACATGGGGCTAGACATATTGTCAATTTCCCAGCTGCCCAAAGTCATGTGACTTGTGCATGTGACTTTAATCACTCTTTACTGCTGTAGAACAATGGGAAGGTAACCAGATAGCAGCTCCCTAAAACAAGATAACAGCTGCCTGTTAATAGTAAAAACCCATGTCCCACTGAGACACATTCAGTTACATTGAGAAGGAAAAACAGCAGCCTGTCAGAAAGCATTTCTCTCCTAAAGTGCAGGCACAAGTCACATGACCAGGAGCAGCTGGGAAATTGACAAAATGTCTAGCCCCATTTCAGATTTCAAAATTGAATATAAACAAAATCTGTTTGTTCTTTTGAGAAATGAATTTCAGTGCAGAAGTCTGCTGGAATAGCACTATTAACTGATGCGTTTTGAAAAAAACATGTTTTCTGATGACAGGATCTCTTTAAGGTAATGGCCATTATGTATGATGATTGCGACTGTGCCACCTCTGCCGATGCAGCCATACGTAATCTCAGGCAAGGCAAGATTCGAGGATTATTGCACACAATTCCGCCGTTGGGCGGTAGAGACGGGCTGGGATGATATGGCCTTGAAAAGTCAATTCAGGGCAGGTCCGCCCGCGACTATTAAAGGAATAGTTCAGTGTGAAAATAAAAACTGTGTAAATAGATAGGCTGTGCAAAATAAAAAATGTTTCTAATATAGTTAGTTAGCCAAAAATGTAATATATAAAGGCTGGAGTGAACAGGTGTCTAATAAAACAGCCAGAATCCAACTTCCTGCTTTTCAGCTCTATAACTCTGAGCTAGTCAGCGACTTGAAGGGGGACCACATGGTACATTTTTGTTCAGTGAGTTTGTAATTGACCCTCAGCATTCAGCTCAGATTCAAAAGCAACAGAAATGACCCATGTGGCCCCCCCTCAAGTCTCTGATTGGTTACTGCCTGGTAACCAGGGTAACCAGTCAGTGTAAACCAAGAGAGCTGAAAAGCAGGAAGTAGTGATCTGACTGACTTGTTATACATGAAATCACTCCAGCCTTTATACATTACATTTTTGGCTAACTAACTATATTAGAAACATTTTTTATATTGCACAGCCTATCTATTTACCCAGTTTTTATTTTTACACTGAACAATTCCTTTAAAGATTATTTGGTAAATTTGCCTCCTCTATCCTCCCTAGATTCCTTTATGCATCTGGCTATTCAGATTGATAAGAGGCATAGGGAGAGACACCAGGAGGAGTTGTTCACGGTTACTTCTTTTAAGTGTTCCCCTGACTTGGCACCAAAACCCCCTCTTGTTGCCCCTAAGCCCTCCAAGGAACCCATGCAACTGGGTACCACCCTTTTATCCTCTGAAAAAAAGGATCATAGTGGGTTATGCAAATACTGTGGGGAAAAGGGGCATTTATGAGACACTTGTCCCAAGTGGCTGGGAAACGGCAGAACCTGAAGAGTCTGGGAAGTCCTGTTCGGGTTATGCCATTTCTACTCCCCAGCAAATTTCTTCTTTGCAATTGTTTCTCCTGGTCTTCTTAAATTGGGAAAGGTTTGCATACAAGGTGCGGCCTTCATAAACTCTGGGGTGGCAGGTAATTTTTTGGATATGAGCTTTGCACAGCATACACTTTAAACCCCTAATTCCATTGTTCCAATTAGTGGCCATAGATGGAAGTGCCCTAGGGAATGGGTTAGTGCCATCCTCTTCTGGTAACCTCACTATATCCCTAGGTAACCATGCTGAGCAAATTTAATTTTTTATTATCAATTGCCCACAAACTCTTATAATTCTAGGCCTTCTGTGGCTGCAGAAGCACAACCCCCAAGTGAACTGGCTAACTAGTGAAATGCAATGGGGGACAGCTTGCAAGCTGTCCTGCTTTAAATCATCTCATGTCCTGGCTGCAACTTCTTTGGAAGGCTTGCCTTCTCCTTATTTTTCTATTTTTTTGATGTGTTCTTGAAAAAAGCTGCCGAACCCCTTCCTCCTCATCGGCCTTATGATTGTGCCATTGAGTTAATACCAGGGTCGTCTCCTCCTAAGGGTAATTCCTTTGTGGATCATATTTCTAAAGTTTGCCAGAAGGTTCTGAGTATCATATTGGGGACAAGGTTTGATTATCATCTAAAAATATTCAATTGAAAGTCCCTTCTGCTAAATTAGGACCTAAATTTATTGGTCCTTTTTCTGTGTCTGAGATCATCAATCCCAGTACTGTTCGTCTAGAACTCCCTTCTGAGCTTAAAATTTTTAACTTGTTTCATGCTTCCTTGTTAAAACCTGCCAGAGACATAAGACAGTATTCTGCACCTTGAGGGCCAGCCGGAGTATTTTGTGCAGAGGTTGGTGGATTCACATCTTTCTAGGGGTAAGCTGCTCCATTAGCTATGGTCCTGAGGAGAGGTCTTGGGTCTCTGCCTCTGAAGATAAGGCTGATTGGTTGGTAAAGCAGTTTCATACCAGGTTCCCTGACAAGCCTAGGGGTCATGTGGCCCCCTCTAGAGGGGGGGTAATGTAAAAAAAAATACCTGACCCTGGTGGTCTAGCGGGGTGGCCTGGGATGCCCACCCCACTGCTTGCAGGGACGCCTGCAGTCCTGAAATCTGGCATGACCATGAGTGCTGTTTCCTTATATGTGCGTTTCCGGGTTTGACGCGTGTTGGCGTCATTACATCAGCGCGCATTGGAGCAAAACTTGAAAATTTAAAGGGCGAGTTGACAGTTACTCATTGCCCAACATAGGTCTATTTTTGAAAGTTCCTGGGTGTGTTTATAGTGTGTTTCTTCTGTGTTACCTACCTGTCCCTGTTCCTGTCTACTATGCTGCCAGTCCTGATCCTGGCCTGTACCTCAACCATTCTCTCAGTTCCTGGCTTGAACCCGTTACCTTGGTATTCTGACCCAGCCTGTGTAGCTTTCTGAGGAAGTGGTTTGCCCACGAAACGCGTCAAAGCAAAGCTATGAAGCCGACGGGCTCTCTATGCTCCATTGTTATATTTTAATCATTTTTCAATAAACGGATGTTTTAATCTGCTTGATGCTCCGTGACTACCATACAATTTGCTGTTTGAGACAACGCTTCGGGGGCGTATTTCCACGTGTAGCACAGCTGAAATACATCTTGGGTCGGTGAGTGCTCCCAATTTGCCTCCTTTTGTTTGCCGATTTGACCCAGCCTGTGACCCTGACTACACTTTGTCTCTCAATTTGGTACTGCACCTTCCTGATTAGTATTCTGAACTGGCCTGTAACCCTGACTACGCTTTGTCTCTCGATTTGATACTGCACCTTTTTTGACTGGTATCAACCTGGCCTGTCCCTGACATCACTCCTACTCTCCGTTTCTGTTCGCACCTACGGTTCCCTTGCTCGAACAGAACTCTTTCCCTGCTTCTCCCGCATTAAGACCTGGCGGCATCTGAGTAGAGAACGGCTCCACCCGAAGCCAAAGGCTGCTGCTACAGGCAGAAGAGTGGGCTTAGACGTGAACCTTGGAGTTAGTTCTGGGTTTAGGACTCCATACGTTCTGTCGTGAAGACTACTCCAGGCAGATGCAATCTCCTACTGATGAGTCTTCAGACCCTCTATGCAATCTGTTTATTGGCCTTTACAACTAGACATAGCCTACCAGTTGAACCGGCAAATCAGCAAAGATTAAGATTTATATATTTAAGATCCTGAATTAACCCCTGTAAGGCTAGCCTAACTAGTTTCCCCCTTCCCTGGTCTTACCAACAAAAGGTAAAACTAGGGAAGGGTGAGGGTTAATATGCTTGAATTGTTAACTTTATGGAAAATGCTATACCAAGTATAACTTAATAATAAGAATTTTAAATGTAGGAAGAAATATGCTGATTGGGTTAGATAAGCCATCTACTCGACCCGTTTCATTAAAGTTGAAGAGTAGTAGTTTGAAACATACACTGTTTATTGATAGCTGTATATGTTATCAATATATAATAATTAATATAATTAATAATAATTGAAAATAATGAATGAATATAATTTGAGGTCTCAAGGTTTCTAACCAGTTGGCTAATATTTACATAGGCTTTAAATATAAATGGAGTAATAATTCCAGGACAAGGTGTTCAGCATTATGTTCCTGAGCAAAATATAGGTACAGTCAATCTAAACATGGCAGAACTTACTTGGTGATACAATCCCCAGTAAGTGGATCACAACTGCCTGCACAGTCACATGGCCTGCAACCATACTCTCCAAAGCCCCAGTAGCCAACCATGCATTGATCACAATGAGGACCAGTTACCCCTGGCTTGCATGGGCAGTCTCCATTTGTGGGATCACATAATGTGATGTTACCAAAGGGAAGTACAGCTGATCCAACGGGATGGCAAGAACATGCTGTAAATATAAAGAAGATGTTTTAGTTTTTGTATTTAACAAACTGTTGTAATATAGTGTGTCTGATGGAAGCAATAAAGGGTTCACCTACAGTATATAGTTAGTGACCATTTGTAGATAAAAGAATTTACAGTGAATAAAGCAGCAGAATGTCATTAAGTTTGAGAAAGTAGTACACAATTAAGGAGTCATGGAATACACTTTACGTGGAATGCATTTGGCAGAGTGATCTAAACTAAATTATTTGGAGCTCTCCAAAAGTCCTGCTTAGGAGATTTACTAAGAAGTCTGCCAAGGCTTTAAGCAACGTACAGTAGGTTCATAAACCTACAGATACCTTGGTTTGGGTAAGCTTTTGATGTATCTAGAGATGCGTATCACAGTTAAATTTTCATCCAATAATTTAAAGGGAAACAAAACCATATTAAACATGCCTCACACACCTGTAGGCTATATCAGGATATAAGCTGCATACATCATTTGTTTAGACTGGGTTCATAAAACTGTGTAAAAAACAATTTGGGTTGAAAGTCCTAGGGACACCTATCTGGCACCTACCTACCAGTAGTAAGTGGGTGGATGCAGTGTTGCTGAACAGACAGTGATGCATTCAGAGCGAGGTACAGTTCTTACAGTTCTTCACTTTGTTAGAGCAAAAATGATGATGATCACAATTACGACAGGACACTTTATACTTGAATGATGCATTAATACATGATTTTCTAAACTGATTCCATTTAAGTGGCAACAACTTTGAGTAGAATGGGATGATGTGAAACCGGTTTAGGTGTAGCTTTTAGTTGCACAGTTGCAAATATAATTCCACTACATAAAAGAAAAGCAGATGCTGGTAAATTACAGGCTACAGAACCTGACAAGAATAGAATGTAAATGATTAAAAAGTAAATTTTTGTTCAGGGAAAGCTCAATTTATCCAAAATCAACTTTTTACAGCTGCTGTATGGCTCTTAACTAAATACTTTGCAATTTCATGAATCTGAAAATGTAACATTTGCCATCTGTTTCCTATCAAATCCTAACACTGTAAACTCCTTTGAGCTAGATCCTCTCTCTATGAAGATTATAAGACTCATTAGAGCTAATTTTCCCAGACTTGAAAATTTTAAAGAGCAAGTTGCACCCTTTAAGGCCCATGCATGTAGCACCGGAACCTGGGCATTAGGCAATGCACAGGCACAAGGTGCTAGGGAAATGACCACTTGCTGCCCTGCTCTGTCGCAGAACTACATCAGACCCAAGCACACACCTTTGTGCTCCATCCTAAAAGCACAAAAAGCTGTGCCTCAGGGTTGTGCACTTTGCCCCAAACTTATTATCATAAGGAAAAGTAACAGTAGAAGATGAAGGGGTCCCTTTAGTAAAGCGTGGTAAAAATATGTGCACACAATATAGATAAATTTGTCGCCGAATATGTTTTCGCCAGTTTGTTAACCTGCGGTAAATATAAATTTGCGCATTTTCTTGCGCAAGAATATGTTTCTGCATTTGCTGAAAATAACGATACGTACACATTAATGCCTGAAAAATATTCGCAGCGATAATATGCGGAAACATATGGACAAATTTACCGCGCTTTCGTAAACAGACAGACATTGTTTTTAAATAAACATAAAATATATTTTTGCTGCACTATATTATTTTTAGTAACTATTCAACATTATGGTACTTAAACATGAATCATGGCGAGCTAATATAAAAAATATAAATGCAGTTATTTTGTTGGTACTCTATCCATACAGTTCCTGCGTGTGCATCTTGTAGTATGATTGATAAAAAAAACGAATACATTTTGAGATACCAAACAAGTTATGGCATTCTTAACTTATGAAAGCTATTTAGCTTTGCCTGCCAGCATTTGCAGAAACATTCCTGCTAAGACGTATTCACTTCACAATCCATCCATTTCTGGGAGAAGGCGGTTTATCGTACGTCATGCAGCACACTTTATTTGGTTGGTGGGTGCCCCCTCAGCAGAAAGAGAAATCTACTGTTTACACCATCTCATTAGAAATCTCCAGCAATGCCAAACTCTGCGAACAGCCAACTGCCCACACATGAAGATACAAGCTCTGTCATTGCAATTTGGTCTTAATTGGTAATTCCTCATAACTAATGAGTTCTACAATGATAATACTTAGCTAAACAAAACCAACGCCAAACTACAGTACATGCAAACTGAATCCTAACTAGAATGCTACTGATGAAATTATCTTTGAAGTGTGAGACAAAACTACATTTCTTTATACAGGTATAGGATCCCTTATCCTATTGTAGTAACCTGCTTGTGTGGCCATTTTGGTTAAGGGCATTCCTGCTGTTTTGCCATTATCTTATGACTTACTCCTATTCCTCTTCCTGTCTAAGCTGAAAGCAATAATGGGACAGGCCACACCCATCTGCCATCTTCTATTAAATGTACCAGAAGTTACTGTGCTTGTCTGGCTGCTTTGCCAGGAATGGCTGTCTTCCATAGACTCCATTTTATCCAAATAATCCACATTTTTATTTTAAATCTCTTTTTATTAAATTTTTACATTTTCCAAAGGGTACAGAAAGAAAAAAAGGGGAATGGGGAAAGAAAATGAACATAGAAAAGACATAAAAGAAAATAATTACACACCTTAGCACTTAATTATCATAATAAAATAAATAATCCAAATTTTTAAAAATGATTTCCTTTTTCTCTGTAATAATAAAACCGTAGCTTGTACTTGATCCCAACATATAATTAATCCTTATTGGAAGGAAAACCAGCCAATTGGATTTATTTAATGTTTAAATGAATTTCTAGTAGACCCAAATTACAGAAAGATCCGTTATCCGGAAACCCCAGGTCCCGAGCATTCTGGATAACAGGTCCCATATCTGTATTTGAATACTGAAGAATGTGTCACAAAGCCTGGTACCATATTGGTGTGAGGTCTACCCACAAAATTTACATTCTTTTTTGCACAAAATGGCGTAGCACCAAAATGCAAAGAGAATTCCACACACAAGACAAAATGCATTCTCGTCTGATCTAACTGAGACCCAAATTTTTATTTATTTATAGAAAAAAAAGTAGGACAACTGTTTGATTCCTTTGACTTTTAGGGGGTTATTTATCATAATCTCAAAATATCTCATTATTTTCTAAAAGATACTCCGACCAAATCTGCACTGATTTTTTCACCCTTATTTATCTTTACATTTTCCCAAAAATTTCCTGTGTGGGGAAAAAACTCGACAAAATAGTGAAAAATTTGAATGGTACAAATTTTTCCGATTTGACCCACAAAAACAGTTTTTTTCAGATTTTTGCCTGAAAACCACAAATTTTTATTGCATGAAACCCAGTGCAGATTAGGGTATCTTTGGGACTTCTCCCATTGACTTCTACATGAACACTTTTTTATTCAGACTTTTAACACCCTCCGGGAAAAAAAATTATTTTATGTATTGGATTTTATTGTAAAAAAAAAAAATCAAATCAAATTTTTTCGCGTTTTATGGCATTCAGACTTTAATAAATAACCCCCCTACTTTCAGGTGAGTGAAATGCACCTAACGTTTGACTGCAATTCAAAAAGAAGACAAAAAGAAGACATTAAAGCAAAGACCTCACAGATTTGAACTTGTCATACTCAGAGGATGCACTCAGTTTCAATGCTACACTAAAAGAAAATGAACTACAGACAAAGCAAACAAGTGTCACACAGAGAATAATGAAAGCCATCACACAAGAATCCCAATAACACCATTATTTTAACAAGTAGTCGTGATTGCCCTACTTGTTCCATTGAATCAGAAGCTTCCACAACATCACTGCATTTTAAAATTCCATTAGGTGGAATGGTTTGAAGAAAGACACCGCCACTGCTTTTTTCACAAACCAAAAACCATGAAAGTAATTGTGTATTGGTCTGACAGTTCTAAAATATACACGGGGCTACTTACACAAAGTAATCAGTGATAGATTAAACACAAGATTGCTGAGTGATGGCAAAGTGTTCTTGAACAAAGGTGGAAGAAGGGATGATGTAGTTGTAATGCTTTCTGCATCTTCTGAAACAATATATCTAAAAATATCTTAATAACATAACAAGAACTAGTATATCCATTTCCATGTTACCTATGGGGTGCCGTTTGGCCCAAATACATTCTGTATACAAAACTATCCCTAATACACATGATGAATGTCTCTCGTGTTATATAAGTATTTGTGACCAGACACAGAGAAAAAAATATACAAAAGACTTATTTCTATTAAAGAATGAAAACAAAATCTGGTTAGTGCACAAAAGGATGTCATTATATCACAAACTCCATTCTGTACAGTTTAACAAGCAATCTGTATAACCTCCATGTAACGGACACACTTATGTGCAGAGTTACTTACAGAATGAATTATGTAAAAACAAAGTTGGACATAATATATAATAGTGTAACTAACTAGTGCTTGTCAAGCTAGATTTGACTGACAAAATAGATATCTGTGACAGAAAGCAAGATTTTATAGTACAGGATTCATTCTTTCCACAAAATGACAGTTTTGTTTCACAAAACAGATAAAATAACCATTCTGTGAAGCAACACTGTCAGTCACATTCCTGAACCAATAAGAACAAAGCTTATTGCCATATACAAACAAGATGAGAAGTGGCCAGCTGTGCTCCACATGGCTAAGGCAAAGTATCTGACCTGCTATAGAGGGCGCCCTCTAATGTCCCATGTGCTGCATAGTAATAAACATGAACAAACCTTTCCTAAAAGAGCTGCTGTTAAACACTACAGATTCATAAATGGAAGTTTTTACAAATGGCTGAGAAATATAATGCTGCACTTCTAATGATTGTAGTAAAAGAAAAGTATGCAAAACATAAATATGCTCATTTTAGGTGATATGGCTATTCTTATTGTAGTAACCTGCTTGTGTGGCCATTTTGGTTAAGGACATTCCTGCTGTTTTGCCATTATCTTATGACTTACTCCTATTCCTCTTCCTGTCTAAGCTGAGAGCAATAATGGGACAGGCCACACCCATCTGCCATCTTCTATTAAATGTACCAGAAGTTACTGTGCTTGTCTGGCTGCTTTGCCTGACTCTCAGAGTCAGTTATAAGTTTTGTATATGATAGTTAGATTCCAATGTCTGCTCCTAGCTGTAACCTTGCACCAATTAGCTTGTAGTAGTCTCTTAATAATGTGCTTAGCTATAGTTCAACTACTACATAATAGCTTTAGCCAGAGACTTGGGACTGATCATGTGCACACATACCTCCCAACTGTCCCTTTTTTAGAGGGACAGTCTCTCTTTTGACAGCTCAACTTGAGGTCCCTCATTTGTACTGGAAAGTCCCTCTTTTCTCTGCACTGAACAGCCAAAAAAAGAAACAAAGTTTCTAACTTAATTGGCTTTTGGCAGAGAGGCCAGTACAGCTAACAGGTGCAACTAAGATGCTTTATAACAATTTTGAGATAAGAAAATAAGTAATTTTAACAGTTTAGCTAAGGAGAAATATTTTAAAATGTTTATAACCTGCCAAACTTTGTAAAATGAACATGGTAATTAGGGGGTGCGGCCACAAAATGGGTGTGGTCAAAAAATTGCTGCACTACATGCAAAAAAAATTTTTGCCTCTCTTTTTATTTCCAAAATGTTGGTAGGTATAGTTCAACTACTACATAATAGCTTTAGCCAGAGACTTGGGACTGATCATGTGCACAGTCACACATTCTGTATAGTATGATGTGTAGGTTATATTAGCAGCCACTCCTGAGTACTGTGTGTAAACAAAAGGGGGTCATTTAGGCAGGGGCAATTTTAGGGGATAATAATCTATTTATATAGAAGCAACAAGCTATACAATGCTTTATATTTATTTATAACAAAAGACTCTAATGATGCCGTCCCCTTACCTGCCCAGTGCTTAACCCTTTCACATCAGAGTGGGTTGAGGGGGGCACAACACTAGAGCAGAGAGCACAACTGCGCCCATGTCACATGCATGTCCAGGGCTGCCAGCAGGGGGGACAAGTGTTCCGGGCCTGAAGGGGGGCCCAGAAGTGCTGCATTTTTCAAAGAGCCGGGTCCCCTTTACGAGCGCCAGAGCCATGCGGCCATTTCGTATATTACAGAATGCGGAAGTGCCGAAAAGACGAACCTGAAGTCCCGAAGCGGTGAAAAGACACAAATTCACGAAAGGAGGTGAAGTTGAAGTCCTGAAGTCTTTTATTTACACACACACAGTACTCAGGAGTGGCTGCTCATATAACCTACACATCATACTATACACAATGTGTGATGCACATGATCAGTCCCAAGTCTCTGGCTAAATCTATTATGTAGTAGTTGAACTATAGCTAAGCACATTATTAAGAGACTACTACAAGCTAATTGGTGCAAGATTACAGCTAGGAGGAGATATTGGAGTCTAACTATCATATACAAAACTTATAACTGACTCTGAGAGTCAGGCAAAGCAGCCAGACAAGCACAGTAACTTCTGGTACATTTAATGGCAGGTGGGTGTGGCCTGTCCCATTATTGCTCTCAGCTTAGACAGGAAGAGGAATCATAAGATAATGGCAAAACAGCAGGAATGCCCTTAACCAAAATGGCCACACAAGCAGGTTACTACAATAAGAATAGCCATATCACCTAAAATGAGCATATTTATGTTTTGCATACTTTTCTTTTTCTACAATCATTAGAAGTGCAGCATTATATTTCTCAGCCATTTGTAAAAACTTCCATTTATGAACCTGTAGTGTTTAACAGCAGCTCTTTTAGGAAAGGTTTGTTCATGTTTATTACTACGCAGCACAGGGGACATTAGAGGGCGCCCTCTATAGCAGGTCAGATACTTTGCCTTAGCCATGTGGAGCACAGCTGGCCACTTCTCATCTTGTTTGTATAAGGCAATAAGCGTTGTTCTTATTGGTTCAGGAATGTGACTGACAGTATTGCTTCACAGAATGGCTATTTTATCTGTTTTGTGAAACAAAACTGTCATTTTGTGGAAAGAATGAATCCTGTACTATAAAATCTTGCTTTCTGTCACAGATATCTATTTTGTCAGTCAAATCTAGCTTGACAAGCACTAGTTAGTTACACTATTATATATTATGTCCAATTTTGTTTTTACATAATTCATTCTGTAAGTAACTCTGCACATAAGTGTATCCGTTACATGGAGGTTATACATTTGTGAGACAGATTGCTTGTTATACTGTACAGAATAGAGTTTGTGATATAATGACATCCTTTTGAGCACTAACCAGATTTTGTTTTCATTCTTTAATAGAAATAAGTCTTTTGTTTATTTTTTTATCTGTGTATGGTCACAAATACTTATATAACATGAGAGACATTCATTCTGTGTATTAGGGATAGTTTTGTATACAGAATGTATTTGGGACAAACGGCACCCCATAGTTACCTGTCTAAATGTACTATAGTTTATTTGTACTACAACTGGCCCTGCATCAAATGTGTAGTATTAGCACTTACTAAATTTGTCACCATCACTATGGCAGATATTTGTATGTTTATATAACTAAAAGCATAACAACAAGAGCAAGAAAGATGCAGAAGCTGTATATAACAAACCCATGTTATACAGAATATGAACAAAAATATCACTCCATTATTAGAGTGCAATCAATTAATTGGGCCAATGTTTGCCCAGATATGAGTCAGGCAGGTGCGTTGGTGAGCCCCATATACAGACTAATAAGCTGCTGAATGGAGGGACTGAGATGGCAGCTTTTATTGGCCTGAACATGGCCAGCTTTATAGAGTAAAAAGTAATGTCATTGCCAAGTCAGCTGAGAAACAAACCTGGTTAGGGTGAGATGGGCTAAAAGGAGCCGAAAAGACATTCTCTTACTTGCCTCATGCCACATACATAGCACTGCCTTAATACCACAAATGAGGCAGTGCTATGTATATGGCATGAGGCAAGTTAATACCTTCTGTTTTCAGAAGGCTTTAGTTTGCATGTCTTGCAAGAGAAGGGCTTTTTGGTTCCTTTTAGCCAATCTCACCCTATCCAGGCTAGGTTCACTGCTTCACTGCTCCACAAGTCCTCACCACTCAGAAACCATGTTCCAATACTTTGCACTAATGAGATCTAACAAGATTGAAACAGACTGTCTGCAAGTTTGGATATATGGCTCTGAACCATTAGGCTGTATCTGTGCTATAAAACCAGCTGTTCTGGATGCATAGTTGGCCAAAGGGACATAAAGGAATAATTTGCATGTCTCCACCCATAATGCCTCATGTGAGAGTTAAAATCTCATTTGTGGTATTAAGGCAGTGCTGTGTATATGGCATGAGGCAAGTAAATACCTTCTGTTTTCAGAAAGCTTTATTTTGCATTACCAAGTCAGATCATTTCAAAACCAACTCCTTCTTTTAAGTGTAGACATATCTGATCTTTGCTTCATACCCACACAATTTGATATCTACATATATGGCAGGCTTGGCAAATGGGGCCTGGTCAATTGGATCATACTGCATGCCTAAGGACCAGACTGCATTAACCCTCGCTCTATGGGATTTATAGATCTGCCCTACAGATATCTGCCCAGATTTCAGGCTGATATCAATTAGTCAGGCTGTCAGAAGGCCCCCATAAAAGGGCTATTGGGGTTTACCACATATGGGATTCACCTTGACGCAGTTGGTAGCCTGCCAATCATATGATCATAACGCCTTAACTAGAAAACCCTTGTTTTTTTAATGCATGCAATTGCACAGATACTAAATTACTAATGAACTGTGTATGACTGTGCCACTAAGAGAAAACATTACAATAAAGTAACAATTCATGAGCTAATTCCTACTAAGCAAAACTAAATATAATTATTTACCACACAAAGAGGACTCGATAATCCCAACTAAAACTTCCAGGTTGTTTTTAGACATGGGGCTAAACCCTAGGTAGCAGATGTTTATTTACATTACAAGCAAATAACATTAACAACTCTGCTCTCCACCTGTTAATGTTACTAGAGCAACTCTAACATGGCACAGCTGGGATAATATGCTAAAATTAAAATACAAAGACGGGATTTAACTTTATGGATTCTGAGGTTTTATAGTTTATATTTTTCGATCAAATTTTTTCGGCCAGCCTGATTGACGAGCCAACCGATATCCAAGTCTTCTGTCGATATTGGTTGGCTCGTGTCCCAACATACACTCACCGAATATCATACGAAAATTTGTTTCGTAAGAGTGCCTCTATGGCCACCTTAACTTCTTTGTAGGATAAGCTTCTGCCTACATATGGAGCTTTGCGTGCTTTGACCACACAAGTGCTGGGCAAAGTTTTAAACTGACCCACTAACACAAAGCCCCGGGAGAAGCCCAACAGAGAATCAGTGCAGTACTTCAAAGAATCATGCTTGGTATTTGTTTATATTTCAGAGATACTCTATAAATCTACTGAGAAAAACTTTAGTAATTCTGTTCTTCAGAGCTTATCAATGACCACCAGTGCATTTATTTTAACACCAGCCAAATAAGCTTCATGGTGTTTGTGCACAATGTGCCAAGACAAATCTGATGCTGGCAAACAAAAATCAGCAAGTTGTAAAAAAAAAAAAAAAAAAAGACCTTGAAGAATTTCCCTGCCAGACTGTGATTTGTTCATCCAACAACACCATTCTGCATAGTATTGATTGATATGATTATTTATAAAAAATAAGCATATCTATTTTGTTTATTATTTCTGGCAATGAAGGAGAAAACTGAATAAGCAGCACTTTCAACATCTCATAAAGAAAGCTTATGATAACAAGTTCAAATAGCCACCCACCAAATGAATTTCTGGCTGACGGCTGTTTGCTGGATAGGCATGAGAACCAAATTGGCTTGAAAACCTTGATCTGCCTACCTATCTTGAAAAATCTGTATAATAATAAGTACAACTGTACACTGAATAATAATTAAAAATAATAGTACTTGCTGGTAAAGTACTTCAACTTTAAGTTTGCAGATATTTACTCTGTACATGTACCATGGGCTGGTTGCATTTTATTTGGTGCATTGTGTGCTCTGTACCAAATATGTGCCTACACTAGGCAGTAAGTACAGTGCAATAAAGCTGCCTTTATATTCTGGAGAGTGGGAGAAAACTCGTGTAAAATCTGTAAAAATCCCACACAGACTCAGAATAGATTTCTACTGTGCCACCCTTTCCTCTATACAATATCTATCATATCATTCTGTGCCTGATTGCCCTTGACTTAGGCACAAATGCACATATTTCACTCCAGAGCACTGGAAATTTGGAATACAGGAGATAAAAAGAGCTGTCCTCTTGCGAAACCCCAGTGCTTTTGAACCAATTCAGATGCATCTGGGTGGCATGCTTCCCTAACCTCCTGCCCCCTTACGCACACAAATCCAGGCCTGAAGAGTAAGTTTCCCAATTAGCAGTCACCTCAAAATTTACAATTGGGTCAGTTATGACAGTCAATGTCCCACATAAATCCAACACTTGCATTGAGTGCACTGGAAAAAAAACCAAATATATAAAGGAAAAAATATGAATGTTTGCAGTTAGACATATGGTGTATTCTGAAATGTCTGTTAACATTTGGCGAGACGTGGGCCTCATTGACAAAGACAAATCAACTTTTCACCACGACCAGTAAACCAAGAAGCCATTCATTACTTTCATTATCTAGCTGCACTAGACTTGTATAAACTATTGGTTGGTCACTAAGGAGCTATATCTGTCCTCAGTGGTGTATCTAGTCACTGGCAGGTCCGGGTGCAGGGGATGTGGATTCCAATACAAGCAACTGGAAAATATTCCATATGTTGTGTCGCCTGATACCGTTGAACATGTTGCACCACTATATAGCTACTGTATGTGCAAGCTACATATATTTTATTATGTTATTTGTGACTGTTTTTTTCTGACCTTTTACGTAAGCCTGACACACTTCCCCTTTGTTCTGCCAGGACATGCTAGAGTTGGACTGGGCAACAGGAAAGAAAATTCAGTGGAATGTAGTTGAATCCACATGCCCCTTGAGTACAGTGAGTGCAGCAGACAGTATTTTCCAAGTCACGTTTGCTTGTAGCCTTTAAAATAAAGCTGTGTTGTTTATAAGACTCGCTACTGGTCTCCAATCTCTTCCTAGCATTCTGGAACTTCGGTATTGTATGACTCCCCACAAAAGCTAGATGGATTCACATAAAGTAAAGTCAGCCTTTGGCCTTATTTTTTTTCTCAAACATTTACGTTAGATGTATTTAATAGACAACTAATTTAGATATAGTCCATAACTTTGATATGGATCAAAGATCAGAGGGGTCATACATGACCTCCAAGACAGTGTACAAAATGCAAAAATCTTTGCTGTTTCTTGCACTTTGCACACTGCCTTTCTCCATTGTAGAAGTGCAGAGACCTGTGCCCCCCCCCAACAAATACAGCTGGCACTGTATTCATCATTGGCTGGACGAGAACAACTACCTTTCCTTGCTGTAGAATTGCCACAGGTTTCTTCACTTCATTTGAAGTGCAGATACTTGCAGCTATCCCTATGAATACAACACTACCAGCATTCAGCAGTGATGCTCTAGTGAGGGGGATAGCCAATAGACATCCCCCCTACTGTCCCCTACCTGTCCTCTAAATCATATGTCATTCAGAAATACCAGTTAGCGCAGTCGTTTATTGAGGCCTGATGTGCTTTTTCACCTAGTGCAAATAAGTGCAAATACCAACACAGAGTTGCAAAGGGTGCATGACTTCGCCTTAAGGCTAAGTCAGTTAAAACTTTAGATCACCCAGCCAAAAGGCTTGAAATGAACTTGAGTCTTCGGACTCCTATTCACCAAGGCTAAGTGAATGGGAGTTGTCCCCAACCACCCGGCCAAAAGGCCAGAAGACGCCTAGGGCCTTCAAACCTCCTTCACATCAAGGCTAGGGCGTCCATTTATCTTTCCCCTTGTAGCCAAAAGGCATACGGGGTCAGGAACCAAACTAGAACTCTGGAAAGGTCCTCAAAGTCTCTTGCACCCATGGCTTGTGCATCGACCTGGATGTTTACTGGGTGTGTGCAGCCCCAGCCTATTGGACAATTTGAAAAAATGTTTTGACCTCTGTTGCCAGAAGGCTAGGGGGGAAGGTTTAAGAGCATAATGTGCAGTAAACGAGTGCCAAAGTGCCCTATTGTGTCTCTAATGCTGCAGTCTACAGACAGAACAAGAGATGGCAGAGAAATAAATACAAAAAATATGATAGATTATAGATAAACAGATCGATTATAATCTTGTTTATTTTTGCCCAGCCCTAATGAGGCCTCCTAACTGCAGAACCTGAGTATACTAACTTTTGTTTTTTGCATGGTTCATTTGTAGAACCACAAATGGACACAATATGTGCTTTTAAAGGTTTATGGGAATTCAAGATTGGTTTACAGTAAAGGATTTTATTTCAGGGTGCTGAGATAAAAGTGCTTTCAAATAGAAACATCAAACTTATTGTGAGTTACTAAGTGCATCCATTAACAAAAATATTATTTCACACAGCTGGACTGAAATTTAATACAAGGCGCCACATGATGATCAGAAGCTGAACCCTTTGTGGAGAGATACATTATATTGAAAAGAAACAGGGGAAAAAAGGAATGGAGTCTTTTGCATATTTAATGAAACATATTTGTTTTACCGTAAATATTATTAAATATTATTATCATAATACAGAAAGACTGTGTGAGTTTTTGCCACAGGCATGAAAAGTCAAATTGTACTTATTCTATCACTGTAAAATATAAGGATACTAGAAGTTATCATGACCTACAGATCATTTAACTCATCTGTGTCTTCTAATGCCTTTATATTTTAAAACAGGAGGTACATAATTAATAATGCACAAGTGTTATTGAGACATGTAATTCAAATTACCTAAACGTTTCTCTTCCCAGTGAACCCAACCTACAGCCATTTGTCCCCACCTAAGCCAGAGGTTTATATTTAACCATTTGTTTTAATGGAAGCGGAAAGGCCAAATTTTAGGCACCCCCCAGTAATTATAGTAACTTGCCTAAGACCCTGGCCTGTTGCTCATGTTCAATGAAAATTGCACCAACCTGGGCACTTCTGTAGTACTGCTACATGGAAATCCTTCTTTCACATCTTGGATGTTTGATGCTGTCTGGGTACGCATGTGCACAGTGCACTAGACTGAAAATAAGGCTTTTTGCTTTTAAGTGTGGCTTCTTACTTTATTGTGCATGCACACCCAGACAGTACAGAGTATTCAAGAAGAAGGTGGATCAGGAACAGAAGCACCTGCCTGGGTCTCAAGTAAGCAATTGTAATCACTGGAGGATGCTTAACAAATTGGCAACCCCAGTGATATGTTTCCTTTCCTTCTTTTTAGGAGAACTAAACCCTAAAAATTAATATGGCTTAAAAATGCCAGATTTTATATACTGAACTTATTGCACCAGCCTAAAGTTTCAGCTTCTCAATTGCATGATCTAAGATTTCAAACTTGTCACAGGGGGTCACCATCTTGGAAAGTGTCTGCGATACTCACATGCTCAGTGGGCTCTGAGCAGCTGTTGAGAAGCTAAATTTAGGGGTCATCACAATTTATCAAGCAGAAAACGAGGTTGGCCTGTCACATATGCTGATTCTACAGAGCTGATGCAAGTTGCACTGGTTTCTGAGCTGTCATGTAGTAATTATCTGTATTGATTACTAATCAGTCTTATATTGGGACATTTATATTCTATGTGTCCTGTATATTGTGAGTCTGTCCCTAAGCTCAGTAAGTTGGTTACTGACCAATAAACACAAACTTTAACATTTTGCAACTAAGAGGTGCTGCCACTTTTTCTCTTTTCTACTGTGAAAGCAGCACAGAGCATGAAAAGAAAAGAAGCAGAAAAGCAGAGCATAAAAAAAAGATGGGGAGCTACTGGGGCATATTCAGAAGCACAGGTCTTCCCTGATGTGGGCTGTGGTTGCCTTGGGCTGGTACAGAAGCCCAAAACATAATGTTTAATGAATACAGCCTGAAATGGTGACCGATTAAGGTAAGCCCATGACATGTGGGTATTTCAATAAACAACTAATAAAAAATATGAAAACAATTAAAATAAGGTTGATAAATGATAGCAGTATCATTTTAGTTCATATTATCACTAGTGACAAACAAAGGTGTATTAAAAAAAATAAAAATGTCCAAGTACTGATTCATGTTTAGTATGCTACCTACCTATTTCAGTTTGGCTTGGTTATTATCAGCTGATGGGAAACTAGAAGCTATTGAGAGCTATACAGCAGAGAATGGAAAGATGAAATGTTACATGGATCATATTTCCTGGTATTGCATTGACCAGCTTGGTGCAATTAACAGGTTACAGTTCCAGGTCTGGAGTTTTTTTATCATTCACTTAAATGTGAATATGTATTTTAAAGAGGTAACTTTATTTTACAAAAACATTTTTTATATCTGCGATGCTTAACTTTTTTTTTTTTTTAAAGAAAATAATACAAATAATTATTTATAATCCAAGTACATAAATTCACCTACAGATTATTAGTATTCACTAATGATACTACATATTTTAGGGCAGTGCCGGGCCACGCTGGGCAGGCCCGGCGCTCGAGTGCGCATGCGCGAATTCCTGCCCGCGCGCATGCGCAGAAGCCCTGAGAAGCCCGAAGAGAAAAGAAGGGAACCGGACTTGGGGTAGGAGACAGGTACGTCCCTGCGCCCTCCCACCTTTGCGCCCTAGGCACGTGCCTACTCTGCCTACCCCTAGTTCCGGCCGTTTTAGGGGGAACAGAGACATCTTTATATGTATAAGATGGAAACTATGGCTATTTTGTGTAGATTATCAGCAAAAAACAGAAAGGAGGGAAATACATCTTTGGGTCAACTGGGAACTCTGTCTGTTAATTGGCTCATGTGACCTAACATGTATGGCTTGTTTGTGTTCAACGTGAATCCTAGAATCCCAGAGGGAGGCCCTTATTTTTTAAAATGTCAATTTTCTATTTATGATGACCTAATGGCACATATTTATAGAGACGTACATTGTTCAGGGGGTATAGTTTTCCTTTATATCCGGGTAGGTAAATTTGGGGTTATACTGTATTATATGCTCATAACATCAGTTTGTGAATGGCCTAGGGCTTGTACACATGGACCATGTCATTTGTGAAGTGAGTGAACTTTTGGCTTTATTTTATCTTTTTAATCTACACGTGAAGAGCTTGGGGCTGAGGAACCCAAATCAACTGATCTGATATTTGACTTACTTTTAATGTACTGACATATTCCCATAATGTTTCCATATCTTTTCGGAGGAATATAAATGTAACAGAAGCCTGGTTATGCAAACATCTTCAATTTGTTAATTCAGATGGAAATTCTAATTGCTATAAACCTGGAATTAATTTAAAGTCGATGGATATTCTTCTTTTTCATATATCTTTTTGAGATATAAATATTTGATTAGCTACCTAATATTCTATTCTCTTACAAACAAGCCGACTGTGGTGTTTTGTTAGACTAAGTAAAATCTGGGTGTTTGTTTGTAGCCAAAGAAAAAAATATTAGGTACAACAAAATTATATTTTTTTATAACATCCACAAAACATTTTTAACATTACTGAAAGCTGCAGGACCTTACAGTAGACCTTACTCACAAATAAATTAATTTTGGTTCATAAAGAATAGTGCAAGTGAGGAAACAGACCAAAACAGCTGCTATAGATATGCTCAATAGACAGTAGCTGCTAAATTATAGTTTAGACTAAATATAAGTATGAGAGAAATTGTGAATCAGTGAGCTATGACTGATCTATATGAACTTGAACCTGCTATCAATTTTCCTAGTGGTGCTAGCAAAAAAACAAAAAACAAAACAAATTAATAATAGGTGCCTGTCTTGATTCATGTTTACCCTATAATGTCTTTTCATCAATCAATTTATAATTCTCCATAAAATAACTTTACTTATGTGGGTCATGCAATTAATGTTCATATTCAGTTCATGAATACGTTCTAGTTTATCATTCTGTGCGAACTGTCTTATACATTTAAGAAACAAATGTGTCCTAGATGTATGGGACTTCAAAGGTCTCCAGTTATAAGCTTTTAAGGCTCCAAGTTGCAAAGCAAGCTATTAAATCTGGTCTTTTTCCACGGTTGAATTAGATTTATCCTACCACTAAAGTTATTGCATTATTCCATGTCGGAAGCAGATTGTTTCTATTTTAGTATTAGGATAACCCAGTTTGGCACAGATTCAATTGTAGCTGAAGTTCCAAAATCTATGCAAAAAATGGAACCACCATAAAAGAACCTTTGGTAAAAGACATAGGGATTGAAAATACGTGGAAAAAAGAATATACTATTAGAAAAAAAAGAATTTAAATGGAAACAGATACAGATGAAGCTACTTGGATTTTTGTTAAATGTGTCATGACTCGAGATAAACTGAAGAAACTATGTTATCTAAAGTCATGTAAACTCATTAAATGCATTTATCTTTCCAAGAACAATACAAAGCTGCTATTGTTCACATGAAGCCTCAGTAAGGCACGTAAGGAGATTAGTCGCCAATTGATAAATCTTCGCTACTGCAGGCAACTAATCTCCCTGAAATGCCTTCCCACTGGCAATAATGTGAATTGCCGGTGGGATGACATTCACGTTGTTTTGTTTTCCAAAATCACCAAATGAAGCTTCCTTGTGAGCGAAGATTTTATATTGGCGACTAATCTCCCCATGTGGCACCACCCTGCAAAATCTCCCTAATTAGATGGGATGCTGTGATGCAATTTTTTTGTGTTAAATGGGATAAGTGAGTTAAATGAGTTTGGTTGTTTTGTGTTAAACACATAAACCAGGCTTCATCTGTATATATTTAGTAGCTTTTAGATCACAGGAAGTAAATAATAAATTGATTATGCAATAGCAATAAACTCCTATAAAATGAAAGTAATCAAAGTAATTAGAAATATATGCTGGAGATGTCAGCAGGGGGGAGGGTCTCATAGACATTTATGGTTTATTAGTCCAAAGATTGAATAATTCTAGATAGAAATAGTAGATAAAATAAAGCATTTAACTTAAACAGAGAATTCAACCTCAGCCTAACTGCCCCCCCCCCCCCCGGGGAAATGCCCCATACTTTATACTTATCCCTGGGGGGGACGGGTTCTTTCTTAAAGGGTTGAATTCTCCTTTAATACATCTACAAGTAGATCTCCCTGTATTAATGCCTTGTGATGATGATCTATTGAACAACCTACAACATCAGAGTGGTATCGATATATTAAGGACATTAGAAAATTAAAGATTAGAGATGAAAAATGATTCTTGGGAGATATAAAATTGGGAGCAGTGGATTCAAGCATGGCATAACACATTAGCCTAGGAGGAATACAATGGTAGACTTGTAATATAGAAAGGAAATAAAGGTTAATATGTGGACACATTTGTACATAGTATAAAGCTTTTGGATTTTGGATGAATGTATATATTTACATTTATGGCAATCTTTCTTGATCCCTTTTTTCATTCTTTACTCTATTGTAATGTTAAATTAATAAAATAAAGATTATAGAAAAAAGTAACCATCACAAAACACATGCTTATTGCATTGGAAGGTGACTTGATACACTGGTGGAACATAGAAGGGCAACATTTGGGTAAATTCAGCTTTGGAGAAAACAAAGCATGACATATAGTATGTAGCTTTGACAAGCATTGTTACTTTACTGACTTGAAAAAAATAAATGCATTTAGTAGGATATCATCTCAATTTTGACCCAGCATCAACATTTTCAGCGGTATTCATTTGATTTCAGTCCTTTTACAGGGCTACAGTCAATACAATAATTTTTATAGTATCAGATTATAAATTATATTTATTTTATGTTTCTATGACATCCTTGTAGCACACCCTGGTACAGAGTGGCATTTAGAATATATACAATGTTGTTTAAGAGTGGAATTTTGATTACATATTTTTTTTATATCATAAAAGGAATTATTAGGAATTCTTTAAAAGTGCAGCACAAATATGGGGGTTAATACAGACTTACCTTTGCAGGCATCTGGTGCTGAGAATGGAATCTTAAGGTCACGGAAGAATCCAGGTTTACATCTCTGGCATTGTAATCCTTCAGTATTGTGTTGACAGTTATCACACACACCCCCTGTTAGATTTCCTGAACCCAACCATACAGCCATATCAAAGTGGCAACTGTCTGCATGTCCATTGCATTTACACTCTGCAAAACAGCAAAATGAAGATCACATACAAAGTAAATTACAAGCCATTTTGATAGACACAATATTTATATAAAACAGGGTTACTCCATTCATTTTTTACTAGGGTTAAATAGAATTAAAAAAACACAAAAACTGTAATTATGCCTATTATTATAGCTTTGAATTATTTTGAAGTAAATATTCCACCTGCCAAAATACTTAGGTTGGAAACTTAGAAAAAGCATGTATAATTTATGGTCTTCTAGTAGAGGGAGCAAACTGTCCTCAGTTCATGGCTACAGTTCATGTTCTGATCTTTAACTGGGATTATGAGTGTTAGCAAGATTGAAGGTCTGAACCAGTGCACAGCCTGCCATAAGTATGCAGATTTGGAGCAAGAGTTCCAAACTGCTTACCTCTGTGGTGGTTGTGATGAAACTTTAGCGGTTCGAGTAACAAATATTAACACTGCGGTTGATTGACAATCTTGAGAGGAGTCATGACCTAGTGGAGTCAGATAGTTTGAGGAAACACAACAGCAGCAGGACGATGAGGCAGTTACAGGGTGCGGACTCACAATAGCCGGAGGCCCACCGGGTATTTTCCCAGTGTCCCGCCAGCCCAGTCCGACCCTGGGCAGTTAGCTGGGTGACAGTAAGAAAATCTAGTGTGGGAAAATGGAAAAGGGAGGCTGTTCCAGGGTTTATGCATCCCAACAGATTTGCCAGATTGTGTGAAGAAGATGGGAGCATGAACTCTGGATTAGCAGTTCTAGATGGGACTGATCTCTCTAACAGCCGGAAGTTCAGTTTCTCTAGTAGTGGTGGGGAGGAGAACATATCCATGCCTAAACAGATTGTGGTTGTAGGATATTCCGTTATTAAGAAAGTGGATAGGGTAATCTGTTGTCTGGATCGCTACACCCAAACAGCTTGATGTCTTCCTGGTGGCAGGGTTTGGCATGTGATTGATCAGGTAGACAAATGATTGAGTAGGGCTGGGCATGATCCAGCTTTCTTATTACATATTGGTACCAACAGCATAATTATTGGTAGATGGAGGACCTTAAAGAGTGAGTTTTTTTCTGAAATTTTGCCTGTGCCACTTGCAAGTTTAGGAAGAGAGTGGGAGCTTAGGGAGCTATAATGCATGGCTAAAGTCTTGGTGGTGCAGAGAGACTGGCAAATTGCTAATGTGGTGCAGCTATTCAAAAATGGATCACATTCTCAGTCTCAGAAATATACAGTAGGTCGGTTAGTCTGTCAGTGGTAGGAAAGCTTTTGAAAGGGCTATTAAGGGATAAGATACTTAACTTTATTGCAAATAATACTACTATGAGTTTGTGTCAGCATGGTTTTATGTGTAATCGGGAAAACTATACCCCCCAAACAATGTAGGTCTCTAATAAAAGATACTGAGTAAAACAGCTCATGTGTAAAACCCTGCTTCATGTAAATGAACCATTATTATAATAATATACTTTTTTAGTAGTATGTGCCATTGGGTAATCATAAATAGAATATTGCCATTTTAAAAAATAAGGGCTGCCCCCTGAGATAGTAAGATTCACTGTGCACACATACAAACCACATGTAAGGTCACATGAGCCAATTAACAGACAGAGTTCTACCTTTTGCTTCCTCACTTCTTCCTGTTACAGTTAGGGGCCGATTCACTATGGGTCGAATATCGAGGGTTAATTGGCCTGCCAATTAAATTAAGTAATGTTGGCCTCGAACATAGTATTTGTACTTAGAGAACTGGCTAAAAGATAGATTACAAAGAGTGGTGGTAAATGGAACATTTTCTAATTGGACCAGTGTTGTTAGTGGAGTACCGCAGGGCTCTGTACTAGGTCCCTTGCTTTTCAACTTGTTTATTAATGACCTGGAGGTGGGCATTGAAAGTACTGTTTCTATTTTTGCTGATGATACTAAATTGTGCAGTTCCATGCAGGATGCTGCCATTTTGCAGTCATTTGACTAAAACTGGGCAGAAAACTGGAAAATGAGGCTCAATGTTCTTTGGCAGAAATAATATAAATGCAAATTGAGAAGGATATAGGTTTTTTTGTAGATAATAAGATGTCTAATTCCAGGCAGTGTCTGTGGCTACTAAAGCAAATAAAGTACTGTCTTGCATAAGAAGGGCATTAAATCAAAGGTTTAGATTAAATCAAAGTTTGCCTCTTAATAGGTCACTGGTAAAGCTTCACCTGGAGTATGCAGTGCAGTTTTGGGCTCAAGTCCTTAAAAGAACAGGAACATGAAAAAATTAAATGAATGGCGATATAATGAAATGTTGTCCTGCACTTATAAAACTGGTGTGTTTGCTTCTGAAACACAACTATAGTTCATATAAACAAACTGCTGTGTAGCCATGGGGTTAGCCATTCAAGCAAAGGACAGATAACAGATAAGCACTAAAGAACCCCATTGTATATACAGAGTTTATCTGTTATCAGCTGTGTATCCTGTGCCTTTTCTCCTTTTTCAGCTTTGAATGGCTGCCCCCATGGCTACATAGCAGCTTGTTTATATAAACGATAGTAGTCTTTCTGATGTAAATACAGCAGTTTTACCAGTGCAGCACAACAGTACATTATATCATCATTACTTTATATAACTTTAATTTTTTGGTATTACTGTTCCTTTAAGAAGGATATAAATGAGCTGAACTAAACTGTTTAATAGGATGGCAGATTTAAATTATGAGGGTAGACTGTCACGGTTGAGGTTGTTTTCTCTGTAAAAAGAGATTTAGATTGTGATGGCTGATTCTATTAATGCTTTTAAGAGGGGCTTGAAAGTTTTCTTGGACAATCATAATATCATAGGCTATTGTGATACTAAAATCAAAAATTAGTATAGATATTGGTATATGCAGTTTATGTGAGTGTATGGAGGGTAGGTGTAAATGTGTGTGTGTATATATATGTATGTACGCTGGGTTTCATTTGGAGGGGTTGAACTTGAAGGACTTTGGACTTTTTCAACCCAATTTAACTAACTGTTAACTGATGAAAGTGAACTATTTGTGCATATTAATGACTATGTAATAGAAACCAATAGCTGCTACCTAATCCCCAGTGACTCTGGAGAGCAAAACAATGACAACACAAGTGACCATTGTATCAGAGATCAAAATCCATTTGCAATCAGGATGTTTTTAGGCACTTTTCCTTGGCAGCTTTTGCTAAAGGAAATTTGCTGGGACAAAACACTGAGTACTGCTTCTGGGAAACATTTACACAAATGATTGTTGCCTCAAAACAAAGACGTCCATGTTTTGGTGCTAAAAGAACATTGAGAGATTTGGTATCTCTAGCATAACTTTAAAAATAAATCAGGCAGCTTAAAAATCAATAATACCATGAAAACCCCAATAACTATTATACTGTTTATCATATAGTAAGAGCAGCCTGAAGATGCAATTTGAGCAAAAATTCATTTTCACAAGATTCAAAACTGCGGTTTATTGTGGACCAAATCTGAAAGTTTCAACCACTGTTGGTTTATGGAAGGGAAAAAAGAGATTCACCTCGCACACCCTGGCCTTCAGGAACTCTGCCAGGTGCTCAAATACCAGGAGGGATCGGCACCCCCCTAAACCAATAGTATAAGAAAAAGGCAATGGCACACCAGGCACATTAGCGCAGGCGACTTTTCATTGTAGCCTATGGGGAAAAACGCTGAGGCAGTTCAGGGAGATAGTTGCTCAAAAGACGAGGCGATTAGTAGCCAGGTGACAAAATCTCGCTGAATCTCCTCGTGTGGCCTTACCCTCAGGTAGCCATAGACATTAAGATTTTTAAAAGATCTTATTGTAAGACCAAGTTTACCCTGAAACAATTGTTTGAATGTATGATTTGACCATCAACTAAAAAATAATTTCAAGCAATATTCTCTAGTTGAAGCCATGAAAACTGTGTGTAGCTGCCTGCTTGTCATTACAAACAGCTGAACAATGGATACATTTCACTGTGAACAATGAAAAGTTTATAACCTGATTGACTGATTTTCTGACCGATGTCGGACACAAAATCTTCATTGATTCACTAGCAATCAGTGCTAAATACCATAGGACCATACCTCATTCATAATGTTAACACAATTAAAAAAAATTGTATCACCCAAACATAAAACACTAGCTTCGAAGGATATAAAGTCCTTCTAAAAAATGAACAGCAGAATAATTGTGTAGCAAAAAAGGTTAAGTACAAAAACAAGTTAATACTGTCACGGGAATTCAAAATATTCTGTATCCTTGGTGGCTTTGTCAAGGTTAATTGGTAACACAAGAAAGCATTCCACAAATAGTTTTTTCTAGGTCTTAATGTCCACAGACATAAAAAGCACATTTATGCAACATAAGATCAGCTGTTTACAAAAGGAAGCAATCCGCAGCCACTGCAGAATTTCTTGTTTCCGCCTAAAGGATTTTAATTATGGAGACAATGGATACATATAAGTAAGACAGGTAAATAATAGTTGGGTTTGTATAGTAAAAGACAATAAAAGCTGAAAGTACAGTGTAAAGGTTACAATAACACAATTACAATGGAATGTAAAGTATGGCACAGCAATCATGCCCCGGAAGCTTATTAAATCAGAATGGTACTTTTTGACCAATACAGTGCCAAGCTATAATGGGACTAGCATTTCAAGATATGATCTAAGATCTGTGCACGCACATGGTATTCTGCTAGTTATTATTATTAATAATAAACTAAAGAGCTTTATGGGTTACAGGTCAGCTTTATTTTTGCATCATCACTGTACCATAAGGGGTCAGACGTTTCAGCTCTGGTCTTGCCAGTTTTTGTCCCATATGCTACAGATCTCTTGCCAATATGAAAGGCATTTAATGCTACTTTTCTATACAGACTGCCAGCATACATGATTTGGCATTAAGGGCATAAGTACAATTCAATGAAATAAAGTGTAGAGCAGAAAATCTGAGATATTTCAGTTAAGCAATGATTAAAGGGAACATTGCATCTAGAATGCATAGTTTCATTACACACACATAAAAATTGAAGGACAGGTATAGGACCTGTTATCCAGAATACACAGGACATGGGGGTTTTCAAGGCATCTTTTCATAATTTGGATCATCATACTCTAAGGGGGTATTTATCAAGGGTCGAATTTCGAGGGGTTAAAACCATCGAATTGAAATCCTTCGAATTTGAATTCGAAGGATTTACCGCTAAAATAAGCATTCGATCGATATAGTTCGGTTCCCACGATTCTAACGATTTTCAGCGATCAATCGAACGATTTTTATTCAATGGCAAAGACTTAGAAAATGCTTGTAGAAGGTCCCCATAGGCTTATAATGCAATTCGGTAGGTTTAACTTGGCGAAGTATTGAATTTGAAGGATTTTTAAAGAGACAGTACTTCGACCATCGAAGGAATCATGAGTGCACCTTCTTACCCAAGGCTTCACCACTGTGCACAGGTTTAGGCTATTTTTTACTTACTTAGTGACCACCTGTGTGCTGTTGTGCAATAATGGTGAGGCCTGGAACTGGATACGATATAATATGATGTTATATAGCTGCTGTAGCAAGAAAAACCTTAGTAACAATGGGCAGTAAGGATACGTATGGTACAATAAGGGGACAAGCCTCATAAGTTATACACTCATATTTTAATTCATCTGATACTTCACAATATTTTTAGGAAGGATATTAAACAGTATTCTAATTATTTGTACTTTGAGTTGATAGTCACGTATGACCAGTACTGATTTTTTGAGGCAATAAATCTGTCAGAACATCTTTTTATAACTGTTTAGTTCACTTCTCTAAATTGACAAGTTACTTACTTTAAAAATAAAACGATCACATGTAAGCATATATATATTGATCATATATAGGAGAAACGTGACTTACTTTTGCAGGGGTTAGGTTCTCCAGTTTTACCATTTGCAGCTTGCCATGGCTGATCATTGTAAAGAGGTGCACAGTGTTCACAGTGGAGACCTGCAGTGTTGTGCTTGCAGATGCACCTTCCATGGACCTGCATTGACAAAGTATATACACATGTCATTTAACACTGTGTCTTTATTTGTGATACACAAGTACACACACACAGATAGATTTGTGCAACACAGGCTCACACATTACACACATGGCACTAGCAATTATTGTTTCTGTGTATGTATGACAGATGTACAGTTCACTGACTCCACCTGTAATTAAAATTAGATAAGCATTTCTTCATATTTATCCCTTTAAAGATATAATATTTATGGTAACTACAGGGTTCCCAGATTGCCCTGCATCTAATAAAATCGCAAATCATGACATAATTTTAATATACAGTATTCCCACATTTGAAATAAAAGAAACACATTTTGCCCAGTGATGGGAATCCATAGCATCCAATAAAATATTCACTTTCAGACAGGTGCCCAGGAAATGCTATCGGCTGTAGAAAATCTGTAACAGATCTACAGTGGTTAGTGAAAGTTTTTGAAACCTTTTAATCATCTATATTTTTATATAATTGTGATCTAAAACATCATCTGATTTCTAGTCCTAAAAGTAGATAAAACCTAGCTTAACAAATGAAACACACAAATCATTATATTTGGTCATGTCTTTATTGAAAATAAAAGTGATCCAATTACGTATATGCATATGACAAAAGTACGTGAATCCTTAAGGTGGCCATACACAGGGAGATCCGCTTGTTTGGCGATGTAGACAAACATTGGGCAATATCAGGCTGGTCCGATCGTTGGCCCTAGGGCCAACCGTTTAATCTCTGTAATGCCACCGTGCATTACAGAGACTAAGCATCATTTACATCAATCATCAGCTAAAATATCAATTCATTTTAGAGTTCCAATTATATAGCCACAAATAATCGCTCATGATGAGATACTAGGGATGCACCGAATCCAGGATTTGGCCTTTTTCAGCAGGATTCGGATTTTGCCGAATCCTTCTGCCTGGCCGAACCGAATCCTAATTTGCATATGCAAATTAGGGGCGGGAGGGAAATTGTGTCACTTTTTGTCAGAAAACAAGGAAGTAAAAAATGTTTTCCCCTTCCCACCCCTAATTTGCATATGCAAATTAGGGTTCGGATTCGGTTCAGTATTCGGCCGAATCTTTCGTGAAGGATTGGGGGGTTCGGCCGAATCCAAAAAAGTGGATTCGGTGCATCCCTATGAGATACAGTCTGAATTCCCTGATTCGACAAAGTGAATCCATCCTAAAACAGTTATCTGGAATGTGCAGTTGCAATACAGTGTAAATGAATGAAGGAATGAAAATGTTTAGTTGAGGAATCAAACGAATAAAACATTTTTATCTGATTAAGCAACCTATGCTATCAGGGGAATAACTACAGCCGAAGCAGACCCTGCTCAGGCACAGGAGGTATAGGGGGCCCCATGAGGCCCTACTTAATGAGCAATTTTAATATATATTGGTGAAGTGAGGTTGGGGACAACCTGTGGATATTTATTTGCTGTGGGGCCCAATAATATATAGTTACGCCACTGTATGATATAAGCATACCCTGTAGGTAATGTAAAGAATCCGGTGCTGTTTTAGCCATGGGCAAGGTGAGAAACTTGCCTCAAGCAGACGGGGCAAAAAGTTGTAACTTTAAGAGGTGAATTTCCAATATTGTGAACCTCGAAACTGAATCAAAAATAAATAAGGTAAGCGCATAAGTGTAAGAGGGGGCATCATAAAGTCCACAACCTCAGGATGCAGCAGCCACAACAAGTGTTCCAATTAATAAATATTTCAATGTATGTTGGTAAAAAGGTCAACTTCTGGAAGTCTGGGGACCCTTAAATGAATTTGCTTCAGGGCCCAATAACATCTGTTTCTGCAACTGTTTTAGTGCATGTTAGCAGCTTTGACAGGTGCTCTGTAACTGCCAGCACATTTTAAAAAAAATGCTTGGGAAATGTTGGAATAAAAGTATGTACTAGAGTTCAAATATGCTTTGAGCACATTTATTTTTTTGCTAGATGAGGAGACACTGCTTTGGGGCTTTTTTCTGAGCCGATTATATTAATTAACACTAATGAATTCAATACTTCAAAGGAATTTCATGTAAACAGATTCTTTTTCAGATGTAGGCAATCTCATTTTCTCAGTTAATCAGAATTTATAATCTTTCCATCATTTACACCAGAAAAACAATTTCTGCAGAGATGAGGTCTCTGATGGTACATGCAGGTACTTAGAAGTTTAGCATGCCCTCGGGACATGAGCCTACTATATTTGTACGCCGAGAAATGATCTCTGTTTACCTTTAATCAGCAATCTGAAATATTTTGACAGTGGCTGCTTTGGTAAATTACAGAATTTTTTGCTCCAAGGGCAATATCTGATAAGAAGAAGCACTCATCATTCAACATTATATGATCTCTCACTGTACAGTGTGCTTTGTTTATATCAAAATAACAGCCAATTAATATGACTTCCAGCAGTGATTTTTAAGGACTTTATCCTACGAAGCCTTGGACTTCCTCCCGGCAGTCTGTCATTTGGATACAATATTTGTTAAAATGTGTTGTGGGTTTATCCAGTATAAAATGAACCACAAGGAACCTTGAAATGAATATGTCAAACTATTTCTAGTTGCAACTGTTTGAAGAATGCATGAAGGAAAGCAGAATTTCTAGAACCAAACCGATGATTCAAATACTGTATTTTAATGGGAAAAATATGAAAAGGCAAAAAGTATGTCCTGGTCTATTAACTGATAGCAACAGCTATTGAACTACTGATTGCTATGGGTTACTAGACCTGCTGCAAACCTTATAATCACATGACTTGTACATAATAAAGTAGCAAACAAATGCAAGAGCTAGTGTATCATGGGTTATGCAGTAAATAATCAAACTTTAGAAGAAAAAAATATGTGTGTGTGTATTTGTGTGTAAATGGTCATTTATTTTCAAATAAAGGCCTAGGAAAGTCCCATTCACGGGAGGATAGAAGGGTGCCAGTGCAATTGCTACATCTTCCCTGTGCAGGCACTACTTTTAGGGAATAAAAAAAGAAGTGCTGCCATCGTACCACTCCCAGATGTCACTAGCATACATGGGAACATATGCATGTACAGCTGAGTAAAATTAAAAAAAATATAATGTATTGCACCGCAGTCTATGAGGCAGGGGTCTTTCCACAATTTGGATCACCACACCTTACTACTAAAAAATCTTTTTAATATTAATTAAACCCAATAAGATTGTTTTGCCTTTAGTAAGGATTAATCATATCTTAGTTGGGATCAAGTACAAGGTACTGTTTTATTATTGCAGAGAAAAAGGAAATCATTTTTAAAAAGTTGAATTATTTGATTACTATGGAGTCTGTGGGAGATTGCCTTTCCATCATTCTGAGATTGCTGGATAACGGGTTTCCTGATAAACGATCCTATACCTGTACTCGTTGCCGATACCACTTGATTGTTTTCTGCCACAGACTGTAAGATCCACTAGGGCAGGACTGATGTGAGTGATAAATACTCTATTTAATATATTATGTGAATGAAGATAACAATATGAGTGCTGCATCAATAGAAGGTAAATATGCCATGCCGATCAATGTGGCACTGAAAAAAACTCATTTTCATTTTCTATAAACCAAATATTCCACTTTAACCAAGGCCTATATATATTGTAGCAATTTCAAGTAGTTGGACTGTGGGCTCACTGGGGAATAGACCTTTGTGTACACTTCGAAACACTCTAAAACAGAGGCACAGACAGGTCAATTGAGCATAACTGGTCTTTGGTAAGTTTATTGGAAGCTTTATTGAAGAGAGACAAAAACAAAAAAAACCTAAGCCTGTCTGGCTGTAACTAATACAAAGTTGCTTTCTCTTACTAACACAGGACAAGGGGATTGCGCCCTGATCCCTTACAAAGCAAAATACACAAATAATGGTTCCACACTTACATGTTAGTTAGAACACAGGACAACAGCTCCTGCTTTCCCCAAGGTTCTCTCTCTCTCTCTCTTTGAAAAACCCAGATCCTTTTCATAGAGAGCCAACCCCTTTGAAGCTGCAGCCTACAAAACAATGCAGCTACCTGTCGCTGAAATCAATTCACATGGAGCAGCTTACTGGACTTTTGTCCATTGAATCCAGGACTTTGTAAGCCAGCTTTTACTGAAGCTGAACATTAATAAAACAAAACATTTTAATTTTTAACATTGCAAAACTGACATTTGCTGACAGGCCCGGACTGGCAATCTGTGGGTTCTGGCAAATGCCAGAGGGGCTGCTGTATGATGCCATAGAAAGTCGCTATTTAGTGGGCTGGTTGAGGGCTGTTGGGCCTCTATGTAGCCTAGACATGTTTGCTGAGGTTACCACACATATGACAAACATACAAACATACACTGCATCAAGCTGTTTCCCAATGCTTCTCTCTCTCTCTCTCTCTCTCTCTCTCTCTCTCTCTCTCTCTCTCTCTCTCTCTCTCTCTATACATCCTTGAGAAATGTCAGATTGTGATGTGAGAAATAAAAGCTATCACTTTGAAATGAAAATGAGAGTGCGGATCCTCTATTACTTATATATATATATATATATATATATATATATATATATATATATACACACACACACATACACACAAAAAGTATATGAGCTTGTGTAAGAAATTTCAGATTTGCTGAACCCTGTCTGAACTCACATACTCAGTGAATATTTAAAAGTGGAAGTAAGTCTAGAGCTTGGCACCAAATAGTTCCTTAGTTCACATGACATTCCATGGAGTTTTAGTAGAAACCCTGTGCCGCTCGCTTGACAAGACTATCCTCATGCCACACAGACTGGCAACTTTCCTTTTCTGAACAGTTACAATTTATCAGACAGGATATCACGTGAGTTATCCACATTCAACCCAGAGGAAACTTTTGCAGATAGAAGAAAAAGAAGGAAAGCTCCAGCACAATTACACTACTGAGAATTTTAGCTTTCAGAAAATTCGTTCAATCA
Organism: Xenopus petersii; assembly: GCA_038501925.1. Taxonomy (NCBI): domain Eukaryota; kingdom Metazoa; phylum Chordata; class Amphibia; order Anura; family Pipidae; genus Xenopus; species Xenopus petersii. The sequence goes on from CM076677.1 coordinate 42,798,913, forward strand.
CCTTCACCTGTGTATCGTGCTCACTCTCCACTCAGGCCACACCAGAAGACCCACAGACAATTTCAGCAAACATAGGTTTGGATGGAGCACATAAGACGCAGTCTCTGTCGCAAATAATTATTTATTGAATCACAACATGTTTCAGATCACTAGGATCCTTTATCAAGTATCACTTGGTAAAGGATCCTTGTGATCCGAAACATGTTGTGATTCAATAAATAATTATTTGCGGCAGAGACTGCGTCTTATGTGCTCCATCCAAACCTATGTTTGCTGAAACTACTGAGAATTTCCCATCAGGCAAGGCTCTGTATATCATCATCATCATTTATTTATATAGCATATATATACTTTATATCTGTGCCTCTGTATATGATGTGGTATAACTCAGGTTATAATTAAACAGAGTGTCACATATTACAAATAAAAAATAGATATGAGAGATGAGATAATTTAGCGTATAGAATGAAACTGGATTTTGCACAAATACTTGAATTGAAATCCCTGTTTATGTTTCAAATAATGAACATGGGGAAAGTTTCTGAAGAGATAAAACATGTTTTCATCATGGATTTTAGGCAATCTTATTTCTCTTGTCAAACAAAAAAATATATTTTTTCTAGGGATGCACCAATCCAGGATTCGGTTCGGGATTCGGCCAGGATTTGGCCTTTTTCAGTAGGATTCGGATTCGGCCGAATCCTTCTGCCTTTCCGAACCGAATCCTAATTTAGGGGCGGGGAGGGAAATTGCGTGTCTTTTTGCCAGAAAACAAGGAAGTAAAAAATGTTTTCCACTTCCCACCCCTAATTTGCATATGCAAATTAGGGTTCGGATTCGGTTCGGTATTCGGCCGAATCTTTCGCGAAGGATTCGGGGTTTGGCCGAATCCAAAAAAGTGGATTCGGTGCATCCCTAATTTTTTCTCAAGCCAGTTAAAAACGTTCTCCTTCAGAAACCTCACATCAATGCAAGATCAAAGAATAAACCAGTGCTTAAAGCATGGAGATGAATTAAGAGAAAAAAGGAAAGATATAACGTATTATGTTTGATTTACTAACTTCTAATCAAATATTTAAGTGATTTATGCCATCACACTATATAGCATGTACAGATATTTATAGCTCAACAACTACTTTAGTTGCTATAAATTTAAAAAAGTGCAACATCATAAATGAAAGTGCAAAGTGTATATATATAATCTAACTGTTTCAACCTTCAGAGTTGAAGTAGGAAAAGTGCAAGTGCATTTCTAGTTTCTAAGTGCAGAGTCTATAGAGTTAAAATAAATGTGTACAGTGATTTAAAAGGGTGCAGCCTTCCTTTCATTCCATTTTTCAGTTGTTTTCATAGTAGAGGAGGCACATCTGTCATAGATCAGATTTAAAAGGATTAGAACAGAGGGACTGCGTCAGTGACTCATGAGACATTTGTATTTGGATGGGGTGTGTAATCAGCCAGTGTTATTTCCATAGCGTGATCACTGTTACAAATTCATAATTCTGTTAAGGAGACACAATTACTCCTGTCAGGTCATTGTATATTTCTTTTCTTTTTGCTGTTTGAATGAGTCTCCTGACACTTCTATAGAATAGCCAAACAGAACAAATCAGATCACTGTCAGAAAATAAGAATGCTATTGATTGCAGTTCAAGGATATCCATATTGTACCCTCCAGCTCTTACTGCACCGTTTCCTGGAAGTTCTAGGCTAAAATGGTCCACAAGCAACAATCAAAATTAGGTTTAGCTAAAATGCACAGATATAATATAGTAACGTTTTCCAAGCAAATCTGGCAGTGTGTGTGGTCAGCTTTAGATACAAGAGCAGCACTTAGGATCACAGACATGGCACATCTGGCACCTAGGGTGCACAAAATTGGAATGCACCTCATAACATGTCTAGTGCAAGTTTAGGTGTAATTTAATTTACACTTTGAATGTGCTGGAACTCTTTGCAGAGGTGGATGCAAAGAGTCTGGCTGTTTTTTGCACTTTGCTCCTCGGCCCCCCTTTAGTAAATAAACTTTAAAGGAAGAGTAACACCAAAAACATGAACGCATTTCAAAGTAATTAAAATATAATGTACTAATGCAAGAGTAAACGTTCTGTGTTTGCTTCAGAAAGACTTCTATAGTTTATCTGTAGAAATAAGTCAAATCAACTGGACTTGCTGTGTTTTTATTGAAGACGTTTCACCAGTCATCCAACAAAACTAGGTGAAACATGTTCAAGAAAAACACAGCAAACGTCCAGATGATTTGACTTATTTCTACAGATATATCATGACCTGGATGAATGAGAATCTTCACAAACTTCTATAGTTTATATAAACAAGCTGCTGTGTAGCCATGGGGACAGCCATTCAAGCTGGAAAAAGGAGAGAAGGCACAGTTAACATAGCAGATAATAGAAGCCCTGTAGAATAGAATATTGTTTTACCAAGCTTATCTGTTATCTGCTATGTAACCTGTGCCTTTTTTTTCCAGATTCAGTGGCTGCCCCTGTGGCTTCACAGCAGCTTCTTTATATAAACTTATAGCAGTTTTTCTGGAGCAAACACAGAATGTTTACCAGTGCAAAGCAGCAGTACATTATATTTGAAGTACTTTGATACATTTTAATTTTTTTGCTGTTACTGTTACTTTAAGGAGTAGAATGCAAAATATTTTATTTATAACAAAAATTAAAGAGGATGAATTTGTCCATATTGAAATATAGTTTTTATGATCTTGAAACATAATATAAAAGTTGTTGCAGCTGCAAAACTCTTAGATAGACTTGCTATTACATATACAAATTTGTAAATTAAAATATAGAATCACAAAAGAAATTGTGTTGAATGATTTTTCACACCACAGATGCAGTTTTAATATTTATAGCGGGAATTTAATAACAGGCTCATAGGACAGCATCCTAAAAATACTTTTTTTCTCTGCATAATGAAAGAAATTTTCATTTCAAGCCACTTTCCTTAATAGCTAAAACATTTTCAATGATTTTAAAATGTTATTTGTAAATGAAATTGTATTTGAAATCAATACCGTCTGTCTTTTCAGATTACCTTCTGTGTATGCCAGAATACAGAAACAATGCATCAGAAATCCACTTGCTAGCTGTGGTTCAGGATAAAACAGTTCTGCCCCATAAATAGTGCTCTGTGAAGTCTTAGGGCATATTCGCCTGAAGACACCACCCTCTGATTAAAGCTCACCTGTCACCTACACATAAAAAGCTGCATAATGAAAGTTATTTGCAAATGAAACATTGAACAAAAATCCTTTTTTCGTTAAAACATCCATTCCTGTTATAAAGGTGTTTAAATATCTGAGCTGTCAAATATTATTTGCTCTGTCTCTATGCCTGAGGCATAGAGGTAGGCCATTACTTTCACTTTCCATTCAGCACTTCCTACATGTCACTGCACTACTCAAATTTCCCCTTCCCTCCTCAGGCTCTATAATTGTGTAGGGCATTGCACATGGTCATTAAGTCCCCCATTTTGGTGCATACACAAGGTTTTGGGGATGATACACACCGGGTACCCAGTTTCTCCATACATTTCCTAACTTATGGCACATAAACTATACACTGGGCTCATGTGTTGGGCATTATAACAACTCTATTATATTTTATTAAGGTTCCCTGGGCTTGTGTAGTGTATTTGCTGCAACATATACGTCCATTGAAATTTAACTTCCCGAAGTATGCAAATTAGCCAACGCTAGCGCAACTTCGCTTTGCTTGCCAAATTAATGCTAGTGAAACTTAGCCATCATTTGGCACCCTGGACGCAACTTGGCAATTTAGTGAATTAGCGTTGTCCTGGCGAATTTTTGGCTGGCGAAGTGTGGTGATGTGAGTGAAGCCGTCGCTGACGAATTTACGGAGGTTAGTGAATTTGCCCCTTTGTCTTATCAAAAGTGTCCACAAAATCACAGCTGCCTGCTCGCTGTGATTGTGTAATTCCAAGACTGAAGAAAACAATATGTAAATAATATAGTGTAAATCAGGGGTGCCCAGGCTTTGTGACACCTGGCCCCCATCAGGAGATCTACCTTGATAACCCGCCCATCCTCCCTTCCCCTCAGCTGTCAGCCCCGCTCTCATTCATTCATTCACTCATTCATTTACTCACTCATTCATTCACTTATTCACTCATTCATTCACTCACTCATTCGCTCACTCATTCACTCACTCATTCATTCACTTATTTACTTATTCATTCACTCACTCATTCGCTCACTCATTCACTCACTCATTCATTCACTCACTCAGTCACTCGTTGATTCAGTCACTCACTCATTCACTCACTTAGTCAGTCACTCATTCAGTCAGTCACTCACTCACTCATTCAGTCACTCATTCAGTCACTCACTCACTCATTCAGTCACTTAGTCAGTCACTCACTCTTTCACTCACTCATTCAGTCACTCACTCGCCAGAAAGTCCATGGGAAAGTAAAGGTGAGGCAGTTGCTGCTGTGAGTGCCGTGAGATGCCAGGAGCATGACGGGGATCTACTGGTAGATCGCGATAGACGTCCTGGGCACCCCTGGTGTAAGTAAAGTTTATTTTGCTCAACTAACATGATAGAAAAAAATGTGGAATCACTTCTTAGGGTGACAGGTCCCCTTTAATATAAATGAACAGAGAATTTGCTGAATACATACAGTATATACATAAGAATGCTTGTCTATATATACAGCTATACCCCCATTGCTTCAGGTCTATGCAAGGTTTGTGCTTAATGTTAGCTGTGCATACACAATGATGTTGCAGAACGGCTTAACATGACACTTATAATTTGTACACTTACCACCTGTATTTTGCTAGTTGTTCTTACTTGCCGAAACTCTTCTGCAGCAATACAGTGATCTGCATGTCCATTGCAAAAGCAGCTGCCCTTTACAATAAAATCGTAGACAGCATAATGTGTGAAATATTGAGGTTTAATGTCAGGGGTCTTCTCCTGGCATGGACATGGTTGTTGCTTCAGCAGTTGCACTCGAAGGTTAGTTATTTTCAGCTGATCTTGAGCCTCTTTGCTGTAAGGGTCCTCAGCCGAATATGGAGGTGACATAGTACGATATATAACCTAAAAAAAGGGGGAAACTTAAGATTTAATCAGACAAGAGGAAAGTGAAAGTCACACAACAAAGTAATAGGCTTCTGTATCACATAATTCTAGTTATCATTCAAATGATTCCCATCTCAGCTTCCATTCGTTTTTCCCTTCAACATTCTGATACTATTCTGATACTATTGTTATTCAGAGCTACATAAGGCTGGCATAAACATGCGTTCATTTGCTTCCCGCAAATGTTAAACTTAATATCTGGAGTATGGAACAATCCCTGGTACCTAAGAACTGATAGAACAAACATGGGAGAACATTAGCTAGCATGACATTCTGTAGTTGCCAATGTTTGAAAAACATTTCCAGGTATAACTTGATGCTAGGTCACATGAGAATTGACAGGTATAACGTGACTGCTTAATGGTCAAGCAATGCTATTTTTTGCTTGTGTTAATGAAGTAATTATGTGATGAATTTGCAGTTGGTGCTGATTTTGGGTTTTTTTGTGGTTTTTCATCTTTTTCTTCAGCGGCTCTCCAGAAAGCACCAGATTATGGGAAAGCCATCTCCATAGACTCCATTTTAATCAAATAAAATAAAAAAAAATATTTTCATGTTCTATAATAATAATAAAACAGTACATTGTACTTGATCTCAACTAAAATCTAATTAATCATTATAGGGGTTTGATTAATGTTTAAAGGGAATGTCAACCCCAAAAATTATTTTGTTGCTTAATAAATAATAATTCTAAGCAACTTTGCAAAATGCATTCATTACAAATTCTCTATGGATTTGAAGTTATTTGTATATATGTTGGTGTTGAAAGCAGTGTCTGTCACTTTCTATTCTTTGCTCTGGTAGCTCAAACTGTTGATACAATGTAAGACAAGGCAACAGATTAACAGAACTGTCTTTGCTGGGGAACTAATACTTTTGCAACACTGATTAAAATAGGGATGCACCGAACCCAGGATTTGGTTCGGGATTCGGCCTTTTTCTGCAGGATTCGGATTTGGCAAAAATCCTTTTGCCCGGCCGAACCGAATCCTAATTTGCATATGCAAATTATGGGTGGGGAGGGAAATTGTGCAACTTTTTGTCACAAAACAAGGAAGTAAAAAATATTTTCCCCTTCCCACCCCTAATTTGCATATGTAAATTAGGATTCAGTTCAGTATTCGGCCGAAACTTTCACAAAGGATTCGGGGGTTCGGCTGAATCCAAAATAGTGGATTCGGTGCATCCCTAGTTTAAAACAACCAGAGGTGAAGCAAATGCTTTCAAAAGCAATTATTTTTACAAGTACAAAACAACAACAATTGCTGTTGTCACTGTTAAGCACCCCAAAAATCCTTGTGTGCCATAGGCCTATACACTGCAATAATACTATTTTCATAGTGGAGACAAAATAAACATTTATATAACAGAAATGTTTGCAGACTCCTGCAAATTTGGTAGTGATATTTCATTTAGAGTCCTGGGTGTTGCCTATGATAAGTATGTAAGTTGAGGTGGAAAAAAAGAGATCTCACTCTAGATCACTGTGCCTCTGGACAAGACAGCTTATCTTTCAATGTTCCATGATACGAGGCTTTCTTGATTAGATTAGACTAGATTTCCCGTGTTTCCAAGGTATGCACCAAAACATTAGAATACACATGCTTGCCAATACTATATAACGATATAATGATATATAACAAAGTTTGTTTCTGGGAAAAGGGTAAATAACTATAAAGATAACTAGCTTTCTGATTTCTGCCTAGCTGCTTGTATAGGTGAGGGAGACTCAGCTATCAACTCTTTGGCCTGAGCATATGGTGAAAACGATTCATTGCACCCTATAATATTTTAAAGGGGAACTATCGCGAAAATAAGAAATTTAATATAAGCTTCAGCATACTGAAATAAGAAGTTTTCTAAATCCAATCAATTCAAAATTCTGTACCGTTTCTGAAATAATCACGTTTATCTTCACTATCCCTCTCTCAGCATCTGTTTCTCTTCATTCTCTCTTCATGCAGCAGTTGGGTGTCAGATATTCATTGACAGTTAGATCCAATATATCTTAAATGGGTGGCTCCTTTTGCATAGAAGATGTATTAGAGCTCACTCTATTAAAATCACCAGAAATCCTGTCTCTCTACGTGCAGAATTTGTGCAAAATGCAGTTATTTTGTTAGACTTTGTTTGTACTGGAATCAGATATTAGAGTGAACTAGAATTTATCTGCTAGGAAAGGAAGCCCCCCTATCAGATATATTGGATATGTCAGTCAAAGTCTGAAATCCAACTGCTGCATGAAGAGAGAATGAAGAGAAACACATGCCCAGAAAGGGTTAGTGAACACAAACTTGGTTATATCAGAAATAATACAGAATATTTAACAGGTTGTATTTAGAATGTTTATTATTTTAGTATGATGAAGCTTATATGAAATTTTCATTTTTGCTATAGTTCCCCTTTAATCTATTCAGCAGGAATGCTAGAAAGTCCTGTTGGGCAATTATCACATGTGGCTTTTGCACAGGTCTGCTAAGGCTCTCTTATAATTATATTGTTGGCCCTGGGGTCACATATTCGAGGGACAATTTTGCCCTCTGCTTGGATCATTTGCAGACCTCACCAGATAAGCAAATCTACTTGTATATTCCAGTCTGAAAATAGAATCTTAGTGCAGTATACTACACATTTACTGCACCTTTTTGAGTCAGATTATGGACAAAACAGATGTTGTAACAAATAAAAATAAACAAAATTGAATTTCCAAGAGTAGGAAAAATGTTCAAAGATTATATGATTTAAAATAAATCTGCAACTCAGTTCAGTAACTTGGCGAGGAATGAGACAGCTGTTAAAACTATCCATCACTGGCAGGATATAAAAGTCTCAGAGCATCAAAACATAAAGCAAAAGTCTATTTTATCAGAAAAGAATATCCAGCAGAACTCCTTTAATCTTCCTAACATTTGTGTCCCTAAAGACCAAGCATGTAATAAATTAAAACTGAAAGTGGACATTGCATGTGGATTAAATGAAACCACTTTTATAGGGTTCCATTCAATTTAAGAGTGGATCAATTGCAAAAATAACAAGACCCTATTTTCTGCTTTGTATTATACCCACTATTAGGGGCAAATTTACTAAAGGGCGAAGTGACTAACGCTGGTGAAAAATTCGCCAGCGTGACGTCATTTCGGGACTTCGGCGATTTACTAACGGACGCTGGTGTAAATTCGCTAGCGAATGAGATAGACTCTAGCGTTACTTCGCACTCTAACGCCAGGCGAATTTTCGCTCTGGCTAATGAATATAACTACGCAAATTCACTAACTTGTGGATTTTAATGAACGTTATCTCTTGCGCCAGACTTGCATTCGCCACCTCAGACCAGGCGAAGTGCAATAGAGTAGCTAGGAGTTCCTCAAAAAAAATGAAAATGTTCCTAAGTCCCAAAAATATAACGCTGGTGACTTTTCAGTTTTTTAGGGTGATAGGCTGCAAAAGATCGTCATTTTTTTTTTTTTTAGGGTACCTGGTTTCCCCCTACATTTCCTAACATATGGCACATAAACTATACACTGGGCACATGTGTAGAGCAATATAACAACTCTATTTTCTTTTATTAAGGTTCCTTGGGCTTGTGTAGTGTAATGTATTTGCTACAACATATACATCCATTGAAATTTAACTTCACACCATATGCAAATTAGCCAATGCTAGCACAACTTCACTTTGCTTGCCGAATTAACGATAGCAAAACTGCGCCACGGTTCGGCACCCTGGACGAAACTTCCCATTTTAGTGAATTAGCGTTGTCCTGGCACTGAAGGTGTAAGTGTGGACCCATACAGTTTTGGTTTAGGGTAAGAGAGGGAATATGCTCTTGGTCCCCAAAATAAAAGAGCTCCCTTGGGGGGGGGGGGATTAGGCAGATGAGAGAACATATTATATAATGTAAAAATGATGTATGGGAATTATTGTCAAATGTCTTTCTAATTCCAGTCCTACAACCTGGCAACCTATAATAGATAGATACCTATGATTTGCCACAACAGGCTGAAGTGCAGAGCTCAAGCCTCATTAACAGATCAGGTTTTTTTTATATATCAGTAGTAAATAGGTGCAACCAGATACAGTATAATAATAATAAGATAAGAGTATGAAAAACTGAAAATCATCTCAAACTCAAATGCAAATAAACACAATAGCCCATACTCCAGAACAACAGTGCCACTTACATGGAAGATGGTATGTTTGCTCAACTGTATACTGTTTTAGTCTGCAAGCAGAGTCACAACATCCATTGTTTTTAGGTTCTATAGATACTTGGTGAATTGTTCTCCTTGAAATGATCAGGGACTTCATAAAAAATGCAAAACTCTTGAGAATATTTATTGCTGAATATATTTAGACCACTGAGTAATTTTCACATATTGCTGAATGAGTTACACTGCCATATGCAGATATAAGATACAAAATACGTATGTCAAAATTCTTGTGTCACATACCAGACATTTTGTTTGACTTCTTACTGAAACCGTCAGCAACAACTTCTATCTCTGGTTCCTTATAATCATATTTTCACTTATAACGTCTGTCTCCTATTACACTGAATTCGATTTTTCTTGTGCATAGATTGTATTTGTCCACTTTTTTGATCCCCCTTATATAATGTAGCTATTTGGAAAAACTAGTAAGAAAAACTTTTAAACCTCAATAAAAACAATAAAATAACTCGTATTAGGGCTTATTTAGACATAAGTAAATGCGTACACATATTTTTACCCACAGTACAGTGTTGGTTTCCCAAAATATTACAGTTATAGCACATGCTCACTAAGCACAGCAATTTAACCCTGTGGCCCCTGAAGATTAACACAGAGCCAATATGACAATATGTCTAGCCCCATTTCAGATTTCAAAATTGAATATAAAAAAATCTGTTTGCTCTTTTGAGAAATGGATTTCAGTGCAGAATTCTGCTGGAGCAGCACTATTAATTGATTCATTTTGAAAAAAAATGTTTTTTCCCATGACAGTATCCCTTTAAGGATCAACATTTTGCTGGTTATCCCCTCAGCAAATAACAAGATTACAGATACATGAAAGCACTGCTGTGTGTCCTGTCCTTCAGCCACAGCACACAGAATATCTAGAGACTTTAACCAAACTCTTACACTTAGGGGCCGATTCACTATGGGTCGAATATCGAGGGTTAATTAACCCTCGATATTCGACTGTGAACTAAAATCGTTCGACTTCGAATATCGAAGTCGAACGATTTTGCGCAAATCCTGCGATCGATCGATCGAAGGATTTTTCGTTCGATCGAACGATTAAATCCTTCGAATCGAACGATTCGAAGGATTTTAATCCAACGATCGAACGAAAATCCTTCGATCAAAAAATCACAGGCAAGCCTATGGGGACCTTCCCCATAGGCTAACATTGACTTCAGTAGCTTTTAGCTGCCGAAGTAGGGGGTGGAAGTTTTTCTTAAAGGGACAGTACTTCGACTATCGAATGGTCGAATAGTCGAACGATTTTTAGTTTGAATCGTTTGATTCGAAGTCGAAGGTCGTAGTCGAAGGTCGAAGTAGCCCATTCGATGGTCGAAGTAGCCCAAAAAAACTTCGAAATTCAAAGTTTTTTTATTCTAACCCTTCACCCGAATTTAGTGAATCGGCCCCTAAATCATTTTGGCATTATGGGACTATCTATAGGAGCTAATAAGCATTCTTCCTAAATCTCACTCTAACCAGCTCTAGAGGGACCAAAGCCAGAGTTTGGAAATCACTCACTGCCCAAAGCATTCATGCAGTCTATATTTAAAAAAAACCTTCAGTATAAAGCTCCCGAGAAATAGTTTCTGTCTGTTCATTTTTCATTTCACTCTCCGTGTCTCCAAATGGTATGCTACTGTGCTACACATTGTATCAAATTATAGGTTCTCCCAATCCTATTTTAACATGGCTGTGGGTAAGAAGCATTTAATATAAATATCATAACCAATGACTGATAACTTTGAGTTTTGTTGTTGAACTTAAGTATTTTTTGCCTCAGGTAAACTCTCACACACCCCTTCATAGGCAAAGATTTATGGCCCCTGGCTTGCCTTATTCTTGAAATACCTGCTCTTTATGTGAGTAAACAACACTGCCTGAGGTGCGGTACAAGCTAGACAGAGGCCTGCTCGTACATGTTTAGGCAGTGGCTTACTATCTGGTCTAGTCTGCTACCACAGAATCTCTCTATCTCCTAACAACATATGCCTATCAATATAAGCAGTCTAAATGCCAACGATTAAGTAACATGTTCAAGGTAGCAAAGCTCAAGAGAAAGTTGAAAAAAAACAACTAAGCTGAAATTAACATTGGAGCTTGACACTTCCCCAGTTTGACAGAGACAAAGACAAATGTGAGACAAAGATTATATGAGCCCCATGCATTCCCATAGCAGAAAGCCTGGAATTGGTCCATTCGGAAGCACAATGGCTGCCAGACAGGAAAACATAAAACGAGAGGAGGCTGTGAGCGTGAGATTATTTTATATTTTTGGCAAAAGCATAAACTGTGAACAGGGTCGAAGACAGCCTTTTCCCCCCAAGAAGACTTTGGAGATAAATATACCTCATACAATATTATCAAGGTAGGTAAGTTATAAAGGTACAGGATCTGATTTACACACAATAAGCTTTCAAAAGAAACTTTAGGAGCTGTGCCCCACTTTGTTTGTTATGTATGATGGCTGTAGGAGTGTGCAGGTAGGCCTTCAGATGAGGAAGCACTCAAGAGTCACTGAATTAAAATGCTGGTTGACACTAAAGCTGGCTACAGATGTAAAGATTTTTAAAAGATCCAATCGTTATCATGAGACCACGATTATCTTGAAATGATCGTTGATGTGCCCATCAACTAAAAAGACAATTTCAGGCGATATTGCCAGCAAAACTGAAGGGTAGCTGCCTGCTTGGCCCTGCAATGTAATTATCTAACCGCACACCTGTAGTTCACCAATCCTGCAAGCTGGTGGTGCGTTCCTTCCGTTGACCCGGCCGGGTCCCTTAGCAACCAATGTGTAAAAGAAACGGATCCGCACACACCGATTAGTGCAGTTGGGGATTATCCCCTTTTATTCAGCCACCAAACATCAACGTTTCGAACACCCACCCTTCATCAGGATACAATTATTTGTGCAGTCACCCATTTAAACCCAACTTCGTGGGGTACTTTTTCCTAGCAAATATCAGTAAGCCCATTAATTTTATAGTCAAAAAAAGGGGGTTACAGTATCAGATACATGTTGATCATCAACAGGACCTGATAGTCACAAGATCAGTCAGATAACTGGAGAAATGCTCTTGCGAGGGGACATTATTACTCTTTATAAGTACATTACAGGACATCATAGTGGGTAATCTTTGTAGTCTTATGAATAAACAAGAGACAACAGCTTTAGACTTAGAGATAACTTTAATTTGAAGCAGTGCAAATGGTTTTCACAGTAAAAGACATTGTGTAATGCCCTGATGGGTGATGTGATGCCAAATTCTATTAATGCCTTTGTCACGATCTGTATAGAAGAGACCCTGGTGGTAGAGTCCTGCAGCGGGTCAGGTACCCACAGGTTGCCTGCAAAAACCTGCGGTACCCTGCGGGTTGCGGGTAGAAGTTCCGGGTGCGGGTATAGATGCATTGCAATGTTACCAAATGTTTGTACGCACATGTGAAGTTGGCGTAACATTTTGGCTTTCAGTAAAAAAGCAATTTCTTGTGGGATTTTTTAAATGCTAACATTTATCAAAGTGAATACAATCTATGTCATCTTCCTCTATTTCCTCATACTTACTCTAGTTCAGTACCATTCTGTCTTGAAAAAACAAAGAAAAACGAGTCTTATAATCTAGTAGATCCTATACTAATATATATACTAATCAAGTCTGCACCAAAATTAGTGATGTAAGGAAGGTACAGAACAATTGTATCCAACTCTTTGGGGCATGTCTACCAACATTTAATCTTATTTTACTTAAAGTGGACCTGTCACCCAGATACAAAAATCTGTATAATAAAAGTCCTTTTCAAATTCAACATGAAATCCGATTTCTATTTTTTATTAAAGCATTCATAGTTGTTGTAAGCTCATTTAAAAATCTCCGCTGTCAATCAAATATTGTCTGCCCCTCCTCTATGCCGCGGGGCAGACAATTACTTTCACTTTCCATTCAGCACTTCCTAGATGTCACTGCTCTCCCCACATTCCCCCGTTGTCTTTACCATTTAATTGTGTAGCCAGGGCATGGGAATGGACATCAGGTCCCCCATTCTGACTTGTCTTAAGAACAGTGTCCACAAAATGGCTGCTGCCTGCTTGCTATCATTTTGAATTCCCAGACTGATGGAAACAAGATTCAAATAATTTATATAGTGTAATTAAAGTTCATTTTGCTTGACTAATGTGATAAAATATGATTTTGAATATTTTTTTTGGGTGAAGGGTCCCCTTTAATATCAGTTTTTGCATTTTCAGCCAAGGAGGCAGGTTCTAGCCTTTATTCCCACCTTGGGCAAATCTCCCATATGCTGGAAATTCAAGAAGATGTCAACAGTCAACAGCCAACTCGCAGAATTTTCTTTCAACTGTCAGCCATGGTTTGAATGGTTCTCAGCATCTCTGAGCTGCCGAATGGCTTGTGCAAAATTAATTGTTGAGAACAAAAAATATATTAACTCATTCTCAATCTGTGAGAAAATGCAATGGGCTGCAATGAGTAAAATGAGAATTCTCCCTTCTCCTTTGATTTTCTATCACATTCAAAACTATAATGAAAGAATTAAAAGACACTTTTCTCCAATTCTCAGTTTCTCCTGGAAAAAATCGATACCAGTGGAATGCTAAACTGCAACTTTCAGATGATATGTGACATTTATTCAGATGATAACCTATTAGGAAAAAGGATAAAGACAGTGTTTTCTGCACTGGTACATTGTGTAGTCTGCCGATAAATGCAAATTTTTGTGCATCTGGAAGCCACGCCAGCCTCAAACAGAGCTTCCATTATTTATAAAGCCTTGGCACTTCTGATTTGTAAACAAAGTAACACAGAGGAATTTTAATTCGTCTTTTTTATTCCCTGGAGGGAGATTTAATTACTCCGCAAGACTTTTTACTTTACATATATTCATATATAACCATAAAGAAAATAAAAATGGTAATTCAAATGTAAAGTCTTTTAGATAAATGTATATACATTCCTTATGTGATTTTGTCATAAGTAAAACAACTAAGTATAGAACTAGTTTAGACAACTATGATAGATTATATGATCAACCACTGTTTGAATTCATACTGAATGTTTTGTTCTGAGTATTTTACATGCAGAAAATAGTTTTCAGAATGTAATAGTGGTGTATGAACCACAATTTAACAATAGTTATAATGTAATTGCCTTCTAGCAGCACTAGAGAAGCCACTGGCCTTTAAGCTGACCATGTGCAGAAACATCTGCTTTCTTGGCCAATTGCCTGGGCGGATTTAAGTGCCTGGCTTAATGATCTGACCACACAGACAGTCTATATGTGTAGACTGTCAGATTAAAATATGAATGATCCTATTCATATATGGATCCAGAAAGGTATAGTCTTAGGTCCATACACAGGCCAACAGTTTTCAACATCTATGCTGTGTCTCACAAAAACTTAAAATTAAGCATGATTCTGCTGGGTCGTACTAAATTGCTGTGAAGGGATCCAAACATATATCCTTGTTGTCTTGTTCTTCACCTTCAGCATCAAATGGAACTAAGTGATTGTGATACAGTTGCTTTAGATGACCCCCTTATTAACATTTTTTCTTATTAAACATTAATCTTATTCAGAGTTATCCCATTCCAAAGTGAACATTCCTTGCAGAGACACATGAAATATTCTATTGGCTCAGAAATGTGAATGATCCTATCTGTAGTTAATGCAGACACCATCTAATAGACTGCCTTCATTGTAATAAAATTGGCCTCTGTCCCAATGAAATTTGGTTCATAGGCAACCTCTGAAATATAATATGACTAATAATAGAAAAATGACGCTGACTTTGCAAGACTCCTAAACCAAATAACTGCTTCTAATAACTTTTTTAAAAAAAGAACTCAGTGGAAGTCAGATCCTTTTATCCTTCTGCTAATCTTACTAACTCCACTATGATGCAATTTCTCAGAATTGGTCATCCAAAATTGATATGTTGGCATGGATGCTTTTACTGCCATACCCATAAAATTGATTCTGTAATGGATGCATAGCTCGCAAATGATCAGTTTTTTCACAGAACAGTATCAGTTAATGGGCAATATACCACCCTGTTAGATATACTTTTTGTCAACAGAGAAACTGAAACTACTCCAAGTTTCTAATATGTGCAAGAAGTGAATAATATCATTAGTATACAGATACATCCCCTGCATAATGGAATTTGCTTATCTTTAAGGCTATACAGTCAATGAGAGTTTTTTTTTAGGAATTTACCAACAATGTGTTAAATTTGAACAGGTTATGAAGTCCATTATCTAGGTTACAGAGAGGGAAAAGTCGTTATCTGAGGGTATGTTACTCAAAAATTATACTGACCCGTTAATGCAGGTTTGAACAAAAGATATTTACCTCTCCTCCAGTACAAGGAAGTGCCTGGGAGTAACGTGAAGTACAAAGTGCCTCTTTCTCTTGGATATCGTCCTCCATAGCAAATGTTGCAGAACAGTTTACTGAGAAATATTTGTAAGGAGTCCAAGTGACACCAAAATCTTGTGACCTCTCCAAAATCATTGCCGCTGGTCTGGGAGATTTGAACACCATAATTAAATGAGTAAAATAAAACTCTGTTTCCAAATCCATTCTTATGACCTCCCGTTGAGTATCCCTTGCTGATTGCCACCAAGTTCGTGGAATTTTGAAGGAGGAGTCTGCCATTGCTGAAGGAGGGTGAGAGAGCCGTGGCAGTGCAGCATTACATTTGTCACATTTTGGCTCGGTACAAGTCTGCTCAATATACTCTCGGTATGTGCAGTAGAGTTCAGTGTTATTGTGACCACAGGTTGTCTCTGTCCATAAACGTCGACCAATAGCTAGATTTCCCATTCGAGGACTGCATGCCTTTTCATGTTGGGACCCGATTCTGCCCATGCTGTTGAGCCCTAAAACACAAGTAAGTTGTAAAAAAGTAAATTTAAAAAAAAATATTCAGCTAGAATATAATTTCTAGAAGTTTGCATTAAAATCCTCCAGGGGTCTTTTGAAATTTGATGGAGCTCACAAATGCTTTGGTTACAAAACAATATTATTTGGGATGGTGACTCCTTATATTTTTAAATCAATTACTTGGCTCAATAACAAAAATATAACCCCCACCCAAGCTTTGGCAATATGAAATTGTCTAATTTTTGTATTAAATTAAGATCTGCGAGTGTGGAGACTTTCATATATTGAAACTGCTTATCAGCCAGTGCCCTCTGTACCTCCGGGGTCCCCCAGCTGTCTAAGTTTTTGTTCCGCTATAATTATGCCTGATTATCCCATCAAACTTTTTTTCCCTTAAAATATCTATACTGTGCCTGTTCCATAAATACAGCACTTCATCCCATTTATTGTCATATAAACGAGAATGTCTTGGTTTTGCACATCATTTCTGATTATAAAGAAATCATATGTGGAGATCTTTAAATTTCAAATTTTTTTACGAGAATTATGAATATTCTCTGTAAATATGTTGGCACTATATAATAAAAGGATAATAATAATAACAATGTGCCTACCAGCTTATTGGCATAAGTTGTCTGCACTGATTTTGGTGTACAGAATGGATGATTGAAACAAAATGAACCTTGTTTTATCAGTTTTCAAACTGTTCTGTACTGCCAACAATGAAGTTGAAACTGTAGAAAGTAAATTGCTGTGCTGTTTTCTTATAAAACAAGTACAAGTTTTGACAGCAGTTATTACTAAGAACATTGTCATATGTATATGAGTATTATTTTACAAGGATACTTTAATAATACATGGTTTCCTATACACCAATAGTATATAATAATACTGTAAATCGGTCTCTTTCTTGCCACTTTCTAGGAACTCCCTTACAACTTTTCACTTAAAGATTCTTTGGAAAACTCATTAGCTTCATTTTGCTACTACTTCAGTGCTGAAGATCCCCAAACAAGCATTACGGGCCTGACCTCTACATCCTTGATCTACTTGATTCCATTTACCTGCACCTAAAGAATACTGTTTTACCGAAAGCAGGTAGCACTTTTTTTTAATGAGAGGCAGTTGCATCACTGGATTGTAAGTGGCTCAGAGGATCACTGATACTATTTAAATGCCTTGTGTGCACATGAAATCCTGAACACTGCTTACATTGTTCTGAATCTTGAGATAGATTTCTGCATCGGGTCAGGTGCCCGCAGGTACCAGCGGAATACCCGCAAAGTGGTCGGATTTTGGGCAAAAAGTCCTTGATTCCTTGGCTGCGTGGGCAGTCTGCGGGTAACCCGGCTGGGTACCCAACAAAGGTGCGGGCTTGATCCCTCCCACCCTCCCTTGTGGTTCTTCCAGTTTTCTAAAGTGTTTGGTGAAGATTTGGCACCGTAGTGACGCAACATCTGGTCAAATGTAATTTCACTTCCGGTTTTGCGTGTTCCCTGGGTCGGAAGGTTAGTTGGCCTATTCACATAGATACTCTCTGCAAGCCAATGCCCTGTACTATAGAAAAGAGAAAGTGAAGGGGCTGTCTTATGCAAATCAACAGGAGAGCTGAGAGAAAGCAGGCAAAGAGGCAGAACTTGCTGCTAAGTGCTCTTTATTGCACACTACCTGAAAATGCCTCACCAGGCTTTTTCAGGCGACTGTTGAAAAGCGCATCGCCTCGTGTGGTTAGCACAGGCGTTTTTACATAGGCGCCCATACAAAACTGTCGCCTGCGCCGGTCGCGGCGACTGTCGCGGCGCTTTGACGCCGCGACCGCAAACGCGTGGCTATCTCCCCGTGTGGAATAGCCCTTAACCTACAACTAAGATCACATAAAAACGGAGACAGGTACTGGTGGTAAAAGGGATTTGCTATTAAGAGCTTAAACTATAAAAGATCACTGGTTGCACTTTTATCTTTCAGATGCTATTGTGATGTCTGTGATTTTACAATGTAAAAGCATTTACGGCTGCTATATAAAGATTAAAAGTAAAAAAAAATATTCATATAAATATATATGGGAGGTTAAGAGCTACTTTTATCAGATAGATAAACTTAAGAAAGATTTAGATTTTTTTTTATCAAAATGTCTTTTATGTTTATCAATGAACAGAGATCTGTATAGCTGAAAGTAATTTGCTCTCCTGAAACATTTATACTATGATACGCAAACTAGATCAGCAAACTAGAAGAGCCTCTGGATTTCTCTAACTGGATTGAACAGTGGAAAAAACATTACATTATTGGAGACAAACACACATTATCAGTTTATTTTGGCCACAGACTGTGAAGACAACAGATATCTATATTGCTCACACAACATGTTTTGGCCATGCAAGTCCTTGTAGTACAACTTTTCTTTGCTTCTTCTACTGCTTCCTTTGGAATCAAGGCACCTGAGAGAGGTCACAGCAAGAGGATAGAACTAAAAATACCTAGAAATTGTGCAACAGCTAGGGCCAGAGTTTGGTAATGAATAACAATGTTTGGAGAAAATTTCTTATTGGAAACATGGGTTTGGGGGCAGAATAATGCCTCCGTTAGTCTCTTCTTCAAATTCCATGGTCGAAATGCTATAGCACAACCCACTGTGCTGAGCCAAGCAAAATATCAAGAAACATATAAAAATTCAACAATCCTTAAGATATAGCCTTCCAAAATGAAGTTACCAATAGATCGTACACAAATGAGTAGCTAAGAGGGATCACAAGGACAAGAAAAGGGTTTAGACACCAAAATTATAAAGACCTGCCTTTCCTTTACCTGATCACAAACTTTTTTTTCTCAATAGCAATTGTATTTCCCATCGTCTGCTTTCAAAGATTTATATGTTTCTTGTCCTTCACAGCCGCCATTTTGGGTAGGTATACGTAATAAAAATGGTGGTTTGTCACTAAATGTGCATGTGCAAATCTCCAGCCTCCCTCTAAAATGCACTGATGCTCTGTTGTGTGAAAGTGTGCTCCCAAATACTTTCTACTGCGCATGTGCTGCCCACTTGTCTTTCCAAGTGTGCATGTGCATTGGTCTTGCCCTTGGTGCAAGAGCATAGACTTATGGGTATTTGCATTAAAGAACAAAGTGTTTTTTTTCCTATTTGGCTTCTGATGTGGAAAGCATGCTGAATATGAGAAGACTTCAGGGCACTGATGACAGCGCTGGAGGTATGCCTTTCGATGGGGATTAAACCATTAGTACCATTTCCTTGTCCTTTAAATGGTAACCGGGGAAAACCCTCAAACCCGTAGTCTGTGTTTTGGTCTTATACAACACTAATGGTCAAAATAAAAGAAACTTTCTGTATAAGCAGCATAATGGCACCTTGAGCCAACATTAAAATGAACTTTTTTATAAACCTGTAGTCTGTGTTTGGGACCCATACAATATATACCTAGGTACAGATTTATCAAAGGTCGAGGTGAATTTTTGAATGAAAAAATTCGAATTTTCAGCTATTATTTGTGTACTCCGACTAAGGAATAGTCTAAATTCTATTTGGATTTGTAAAAAAATGTAATGTCTCTTCGACATTTCGACATTTTTGAATTAGAATTTCAAATTTTTTTCAATTCGAAATTCGACCCTTGATAATGCCCCCTAGTGTGCAAAATAAAAGAAGCATACTACATACATAGTAAATTAGGCTTAAAATGTCTTCCTAAACCAACATTAAAATGGCCTGATTTGATGTATCGTATTGTATCCAGTACAAAATCCAACAAAGTAATATTGACATTTTGTAGCAATCACTGAAGTTTCCATTGTTTTATTTTACACACCTTCTTTACTTGACTTGACTTTAACAATGACCAGACCTTCACACACTAGGGTGCAACCTTGAGATAAAGGGGCAAATTCACTAAGCACCAAAGCGCCGAACGCTAGCGTCAATTCGCTAGAGTTGGGCATTTTCGTTACTTCGCAAATTCACTAACGAATGCTGGCGTAGATTTGCTAGTGTTACTTCGCACCCTTACGCCTGGCGAATTTTCGTTACGGACGTAACTACGCAAATTCACTAACGCGCGCAGTGTACTGAACGCTACCTTTTACGCTAGACTTCCTTCGCCACCTCAGACCTGGCGAAGCACAATAGAGTAGATAGGGATTGCTTCAAAAAAAGTCAAAATTTTTTCTAAGTCCCAAAAGACGCAGGCGTGTTTTCTACATTATGGGTGATAGGCTGAAAAAGATCGAAAATTTTTTTGGGCTCCCCTCCTTCCCCCCTACATTTCCTGACTCATGGCAACTTACCTATACAGTGGGCACATGTGTAGGGCAAAATAAAATTTTTATTTGATGTTTTGAAGGTTTTCTAGGCATTTGTAGTGCTGATACGTATTCCTCCATTGAAATTTGAATTTGGCGCTGTATGCAGATGAACCATCGCTAGCGAAACTTCACTTTGCTTGGCGAATCAACGCTAGTGCAACTTCGCAAACTTACGCTACCCCTGTGCGCAACTTCGGATTTTAGTGAATTTGCGGAGCGCTGGCGAAACTACGCCTGGCGAAGTGCGGCGCAGTTGCACCTGGCGCCACTACGAATCTTAGTGAATTTGCCCAATAGTATGTTAAGAATAACTGGGGACAGTTCCATTAATCCTAACATGCTAAATTATATATTTTATCTAGTTGTACCTCGAACTTTACTGTTAATTTATACAGTAACTCTTTTTACAGTAACCAAGACATCTTAAGAGCTACTGCGGAAATCCTTAGAACTGCATTGCTAATGGCACACATCAAAAGGCATGATGAATAAAACAAATCCATCAAATGTCAATCTAAAAACAATTGCCTGGAGATATGTTTATTTACATTTATTCATGAAGTAAATTGACATCAGCCTAGTACCAAGTGAATTAAATTTTACCCCATGTTCAAAGACACAAGGAGGGATATTACATTTTGTTTATAAATACAAACCTGTTTGTGCGTTTGTTTACTCGATAATACAATTTATTTTCAAAAAGACACGTATCAAAACTTCTGACCATCGGCCAGATGTATAACTTTGTATCATTGTCTTAAAGTGTCGACTACAACACAACAACTGTAAACACAGTGCAGAATAAATAAGCAGAAAGATCAACTTTGTACTCTTAATTACACATTAAAGTAACAAGCACACATAATTGTTTTCCACAGCCACAAAAGGCTTCTGCTTATATATTCAGATGTGCGAGGTTGCTATACTCTGTAAACCAAAAATCTTAATTAATTAAAAAAACGTAACCACCAAAATAATTTTGTGCTTAATTGGTTAATAGTAATTGTTGTATCATTACAGAGGCATCAGGCAAATCAAGCAATAATGTAAAAGTATTTCAATATTGCGGAATGGGGCATTTTCATTTTTCCATAGCAACCTGGATAACAGGTTTCCAAGTTATAGCTCTAATACCATGCTGCTTTTGCATATTATAGTATATAATATACAAATACAGTTTTGTAGCTAGCATTTGTTGCTAATTCCCAGATTTTGAGATAATGGTAATGCAGTGTATAATTATAAGAATAAGTATAATAAGTATTATGGAGCATCAAAAGGGGCATCAAAACAATAAGACAAGGCGAGGTTGTAGTAGAGGACTTTAGATCAATAATAGAACTGTGAGAACATGGGCACTAGAAAACTATAGATATTAAAACAGATTAAAATAAAGAGAAGTAAAAAAAGAATAGTACCAATTGTAAAGACCATTAGAAAAGTTAGAGATGAAGCAATAGAACCAATATGGAAATTCTCATTGTTGCAAATAAAGACAAATATTAAAGGTGTGGTTCACCTTTAAGTTAACTTTTAACATGTTTTCAATTCTGAGCAACTTTTCAATTGGTCTTCGATTTTTTTGCCTTATTCTAACTCTTTCCAGCTTTCAAATAGGGGTCACTGACCCCATCTAAAAAATAAATGCTACAAATGTATTGTTATTGATACTTTTTATTTCTCATCTTCTATACAGGCCTCTCCTATTCATATTTCAGTCTCATATTTAGATGAATGTATGGTTGCTGCAATTGCAAACTGGAGAGCTGCTGAATAAAAAGCTAAATAACTCAAAAACCACAAATACTCAAAAATAAAAAATCAATTGAAGAATGTCTCAGAATATCACGTTGTACATCATACTTAGGGGTTATTTACTAAAATCTGAAAAATGTCACTATTTCCTTAAAATCACTTTGACCAAACTCATGTGCACATTTTACCATATTTATCAATAACTGTACTTGAAAAAATATATTGCAGAAAAAGACGCAAACCACAAATTAATCTAATTATTTTACAAAATCCATGATCATGGATCATGTTATCTTCCAACTGTAAACAGGACATATGCCATTGACTTCTACATCACTTCGGCAGATTGGAGTACTTTTTTATTCTGACTTTTAACAGCATCGAGATTAAATAAATCTTGAACAATTAGAGGTTTGTTTTACTAGGAAAAAATTGTGTTTTTTTCAACTTCAAAACTCAGACCAGAAAAAATTGGACTTTACTAAATAACTACCTAAAAGTTTATTTAAAGGTGGATAACCCCTTTCATAATATTTTATGTTTATAATTTTCCATGGCCGATCTTATATTTTATTCTTATTTTTAAAAAGTGTTTCCTATCTTACTGCCATGAAAAAAAATTATTTGCTCTACAGTTTGCCCTAAATGGAACCTAAATGATTATAGTTTCCTTACATGTTCTTCATTTTGTCTGCCATACTACTGTTACCCTCTAGACTACAACCTACTGAGCAGAGTCCTCTTACCACCCAGTGCCTGCTGTCTTTATCATATCTAGAAATCATTCAGCTTTATAGTTGTGCAAACTGAAATATTCTAGCAATTATAGCACTTTACTGTTTCACAATCAAAGGAACACTGTTAGGAAGCATAATGTTTACATCTGTTACTATAACAAGTAAATCAGTAAAGCTGGGATTTGTTGTAAAAAAAAATATTTATATGTGATTCAAAAAACAGTTTTAAATTTATATGCTTGTATACAGCATTTTGTTTGTTTGGCTGGGCCTGCTTCCTTTCATTTAAGATTCTAGGCTCCTAGCTATAGTTTATGGGAATATGGATAGGGTTAGTGAACAATGGCATACCCAAAAAGGGTTTTAATCTGGGAGACATAATAACATTGTTTATATAATAAAGGCATTCTATTTGGGAAAAAAAAGTTGTGCAACAGATTTGTTGCTGTTAAAGGGTTGTTCACCTTCAATCATTTTTTTCAGTTCAGTTGGTCCCAGAAATAAAGACTTTTTCCAATAACATTCTAATTGTGACTGTTTTTCTGATTACTGAAGTGTAAAGATTAATTTTTTGCCTTCTAAAGCACCTTTGGGGGGTGCTGACTCTTTAACTGTTTATAGTTATACATTTGGTTGATACATTTGTTATTTTTGGCCCTGCAGGGAAGAATCCCTGAGTTTCTTAGAATTGATACAATATTTGCTAATATTCCACATATACTGCTGAGATATGTACCAACTAATTGTATCAACTAAATGTAGCAAATTGTAACAATTCGGAATCCTCCTAAATTACTGAGCTGCCAGACTGAAACAATAGAGACAGTAGAGACAGGAACATTCAACTTTAAACTTACGTTTTGGGAACACAGTAAACAATAAAAGATGGAAAGCAACGGAAAAAAGGATTTGTTTATTGTGAATAATCTGTAATAGTAATTGTACAAAAATCAATGTGCACATTTTAAATACATTTATCTGCAAACATTGTAGCATTAGTGTATATACTTACTCATAATGGTTAAGAGCACATTATAGGGCAAGTTTGTAAATCTTGTAAATAGCACATGCACTTGTATTTTCATCCTTTCCCACGTCTTTGTGTATGCTGCTATAGTATTTTTCCCTTTCTGCTACTATTTTGAGAGCAGTTGAGTTTAGGAATAAACGGTCAGCATCACAATATTATGGAATATAATTAGGGCATTATTTAATCTACATAAACTGTGAATCCAAACACCAGACATTGCTCAGGTAAGGTGAAAGCCAAATATTAATATCAAAATTGAATGAAAGTTCTGTGCTTCCTTTGTAAAGAGTGTATGGAATGAGACTGTGTCAATCCTGCCCCTGTCCCTGGTACTGAAATTTGCGCAGTTCCTTTAGCTCTATGAAAGCAATTTAATATAGCATGAACAAGCAAATGAAAATTATTTGATTGCGTTCCAGGAAATATCAACTTACTGACTGAGCTTGAAAATGAAATAGTATTTACGAACAACAGCAACAAGGGTGATTTCACTTATACAGGCCTCAAGTTTAAGCATTTGTACTATGGCATTTTTGCTGTGGGTGATAACACCTCCAGCCATATCTGGTATTATCAAATACTTTAACTGATTTGCAGGCAGTAGCAATAACTTTTACAGCCCTCCCAGGCAGATTCTTAGCCTCAGTTCTTCCACAGGCCGATATCTGAAACATATGGCATTACTCAATGGGGGAAATTCATTAACAGCCGAAAATTCGCCAGCGACGGCTTCGCCGCCTTCGCCACACTTCACCAGTAACAACTTCGCACAGACAACGCTAATTCAGTAAGTTGTGAAGTTCTGGCACTGAACGCTGGCGAAGTTGTGCTATCATTACAACGCCAGGCATAGCAAAGTTGCGCTAGCGTTAGATGATTTGCATACGGCGGGAAGTTAAATTACAGTTGACGTATATGTTGCAGCAAATACATTACACTACACAAGCCCAGGAAACCTTAATAAAAGAAAATAGAGTTGTTATAATGCCCAACACATGAGCCCACAGTATAGTTTATGTGCCATATGTAAGGAAATGTAGGGGGAAACTGGGTACCCTAAAAAAAATGTATGATCTTATGCAGCCTTTCACCATGAAAAACTGAGACGTCACCAGCGTTTTTTGGGAGGAACACCTATCTACTCTATTGCACTTCGCCTGGTCTGAGTTGCCGAAGGCAAGTCTGGCGCAAGAGGTAAATTGGCCTACACATGAGCCCACAGTATAGTTTATGTGCCATATGTAAGGTAATGTAGGGGGGAAGGAGGGTACCCAAAAAAAATTACGATCTTTTTCAGCCTATCACTCTATAAAAAGGAAAAGTTGCCAGCGTTTTTTGGGACTTAGAAAAAATTTCAACTTTTTTGGACCAAGTCCAATCAATTCTATTGCACTTCGCCTGGTCTGAGGCGGCGAAGGCAAGTCTGGCGATAGAGGCAACGTTCAGTAAAATCAAAAACCTAGTGAATTTGCGTAGTAACGCTCTTTTGCCAGAGCGAAAATTTGCCTGGTGTTAGAGTGCAAAGTTGCACCAGAGTCTATCTCCTTCGCTAGCGTAATTACGCCAGCGTTAGCCACTTCGCCCCAATGAGTTTGTCTGGACCCAAGCAATGTGTTGGAGGTACCAGGCAAGGAGGATTGAGGAAGAATGGCATCAGTGATTCAGGAGGCTTTGCTAATTAATCTTTGCCCTTTGCATTTGTATGAGTACTGGTGTACAGCATATCTGAAACTAAAGTTTATGACAGTGAGATGAAGTGGGCTGTTGCAGCATGGTCTCAACCAAATGGCAATACACAATGCTAGCCTAAGTAGAGACCATAGTCTGTGAGCATATCATTACACCTTAGATATTACAATTTTTAATCACAATTGTAATTGCAAAGTGTGAAAAGGGGCGTAAAACCTAGAAACCACAGCCAGTGCCAATGTGCCCGTCCAGCTCAGATCAACTGCATACAAGTGCATGAACTGACACGTGTGAAGCTTGGAATTACTGCCAGCTTAAAATTGATGGTGGTTCCAAGCTTCTGATAGTGGGTTGTGTCAATACCAAGCAAACCAGACTCTAATGCTGTATAACACCATCCACATTTGTCCATCGCCACACTGAAATGTTTGATCAAATGGTTTGCCACAACCAAATCACAGAAAACACAACATAGCAGCATGTTATGCCAGAATTCTGGGTAAAAATAAATCTGCATTGTGCAAAATTTAACTTTGCGCTCTCAGTTCATAAATGAGGCTTTATAATTGAATTTCTTGGTACTGGCGATTTCTGGAGCAATCCAACAGTTTAAAGAAAACACAGGGAAATTGTATTATGTATAATACCAATATAGCTTGAAGACTGAAATTCATAAAGATGAAAGTTCTTATGTACATTGTTATTAGAGTGTATTATTTCTTATAAACATTTATATGCGCAACTGCCTTTGTGCTCCTTCCTTAACAAGCAAAGTTTATAGCTGTTTCTGCATCTGGAACGAAATAGATTTTTTGCATCTGTTATCATAACCTAAAGCCAAGTAAGTAGGACATACATTAAACATTTGTCTGCCCATTGTTTTGCTTGAAAAATGATTACATTGCACTTTTCATTTTCTTTTAACAGTGCATGTAATATGTAGACTATTTTCCATCACCTGCTGATGTAGAACATTAGCCAGTGCCTTAGAGAGTGGAATGAAAGTACTCCCCTTTTACATGTGTTACTAAAAGTCATGTACAGAGAGAAGCTTTATATTTGGCAAATATCAAAACTACCCATACAGCTCTATTAAGTTCATGTGGATCTGTTCACATCAAGATCCACCTGCATCATGAATAGTTATTTATCTTAATAAATTGAACCTTGCAGTTAGTTCAGTAGCCCACCAATACCAGAAATTCTTTTCAACCTAATAAGAAATGTTGGCCCATACTACCCCATGTTACACTCTATTGTGTAAAAATCTTAACCCGAGATGAGAATGTGGAGAATGGAATCATGGCATTCTGGGAAAAATGCTGGAAAAGCATGCTACTTTGTGATTATATGTGCTACTAGCACTGTTTTCAGAAGTGCATGTTTAAAGGACCACAGTAACATTACCAGGTACCACCAGCAATATATGATTTATTATACTAAATACTAAAAGATCTAGCAGTATTTGTTTATCTAACTAGATAACAGGTGAAGAACAAAGGTCTCTGTTACTAGCAATGGGGACTTTTTTAAACTTTCCAGCACTTTGCTTGGGTTTCAGAAGCTTTGAATTTGAAACCACTGACACTGATTCAAAGACTGTTAGCACATTTTTTATATTTTTACTTTAATACAAATAATTTTATTTCCAGGGGCTTGCTATTCTGAGTAAACCCATTGATTTTTGTGTCTGTAAAGAACATAAGGTGCAAAAGAATTAAAAAAGACTGGTTATTTTCAGGTACATTGGTGGATTACTACCCTATTTGCAACACCACATGATCAGTCTGAGCTATTAACTTGCATTCAGATTGTACTGTTTGAGGCACATGGTGGAGGTCACATAGTTCTTGCTTGATCTGACTGGGCTAAATTTAAAATATCCACATATGTTGCCACTTTCATAATTTATTGTTGGCCTTGTGGCCTGAATTATCAGACTGCCATGGAATAGGCCAATTATTTTTACATGTTTTATTTGTATTACTATTGGAAACATAGAATCTGTTTCACGTATAAATTATTTGTAGGAAATGATGTAGATCATTTAGTAAAGATAATATCTTCTTCAACGTCACATGCCAAAAATTCCCAGTTTCATGAATACTGTAGGTGTTTTCCACTATATCCAGAATTACCTTTCAGAGTCTTAAAGAAAGAATGTCAATTACTGTTACAATAAGATCATATTTCTTCTGCGCTCTTGTACAGCATAAGATACTTTTTTTCTCTGTTGTTTCGCTGCAGGCTAAGAAAGTCTCTCTATAAATGATCCAATTACTGAACAGAGATTGTATGCAGTATGGATTACAGTACACAATACACAAATACGAAAAAAATATAAGTGCCTAGAGAAAAATATTATTATAGGGAGAATTTGCCTTCCACTTCTTGTGCAACAATGTCAAAATGCACCAGAACAGAAACCAACAAAGACCTTGCCTACGGAGTGCAAAAAATTATATCTTTATGTACCATCTATTGGTTGAAGGTAGTATTTGCCGCATAGCTGGTAACTTTTGAAAAAGTCCTTTTGATTTATCTATTTGGGGCACCTATAAACCATCGACCCCATCAAACACACATCATAATACATCCCTAAGACAGATAGCATCCAGCAGTAGGGTATTGTGAACCATATTACTAGATATTTTTCTCTAATTAAATGCATATTGGCTATGATCATCACACTTCCTTTTATTACTCTAGCAGTCTTATCCACACATGTGATTTTACTGCAAGGGTCAAATAGAGTTGCAGCATTGGATTATTGAGGTCCAACTGACTAGTCAGGCCAAGTACCACAGCTCTATTTCTCTCAACTGGGACGCATGAATACATGTTGCTTATAAACGGATATGAAACACACTGTATTCAAAGTAACAAAGCTGTAATAATTCCTTGATAATTCACTTGCATTATGGCACAATAGCAGCGTATCCAGCTATTCAGACGTGAACTGCATAATATTTTTTATTAATATAAAACCACACAGAAGGAACATTGTTACATGATTTTAAATCTGGAAATGATGTACTGCTTGAATTGCCACCTTTCCAGACTGTTGCATTTAAGCTTACAATGCATGAATGTGACATGACCTGTGTCAGAACACTGGTAGTGCCCAATGGCGAATCATTAAAGTAATTAAGTCTGACACACTGAGTGACTGACAGCTCTTTTATTTACAGTACAGTCCCAGGCACGTTGTTTTTACTACTGGACAGAGAACCTGCACTATTACAACTTGTTGAATTAACATATATGAAATTATCATTATGCTACACTGCACCTTATATAAACCAAAATTATTCATGGGATGCAGGAGTAAACAAAATCATACAAGGGACCATGTGAAGAACAGTGTAGGCCATGCGACGCAGGTGTCCCCATAGATGTACCGTTAAAAATGTTGCCCTGGGATGGGAATAACCATTATTTTTTATTAAAATAAAAGACAAAACATTTAATTGTCTGTAGATGGCCTGGTCCCAGTCCATCTTTAATAAGATATGGCCGTTGTATTAAATGTCATGGGCCACACAACATAAGTGGGTAATATTTCTGTAAGACTGCAGGGCTTATTCAGCCACATAGCATCTATATTTACATCAAATCCTAGTGTCATTGACTGAAGGAAAAAAATAGATTTACTTTAAAAAGGACATTCTGTAAAAATCATGTCTTGGCCTTTTTGCAGAGTAAAGGTAAAGGCATTAAATATAAAAATTACATTCTGAATACCAATCTGTAGAACTTATGGTTGTTATTCTGTTTGAACTCAGCAACCTGAGGGGGCAGAAGAGGTTGGTTAATAATAAATATGCTCTGACAAACGTCACATTTGTGCATTAAACACTGCCCAGTTACTTTGACTATGAATGTAAATAATAAGACAAGTTATTATTAGAGGCTGCCCTTCAGTAATCCCATTGTGAAGCTGTTTGTGTCTACATGGAGTGCTGAATGAGCCAGTGCTGCTGGCACAGGGGGTATCTGGTGACTTTGCCTGGGGGCACTGGCACATCTAAGCTCACTGTCGGACTGGCCCACTGGGATACCAGGAAAACTCCAGGTGGGCCCAGGTGTCAGTGGGCCCTCCTGCTCCTAAACATTTGGCTTATTTCATGGCCATTTCCCTATTTCTATGAGAATAAAGAGGCTAAATAGATGGAATAATAGGTTATAGTATGTAAAGAAAAGAGACTAGGAGAATAGAGGTTGAGGGAGGAGAAGAAGAAAATAATGCTTAGAGTGGGCCCTTGGTGTAAGGATTTTTGGTGGGCCCCTAGTGTCCCAGTGCGACACTGTCTAAGCTAATGGAAGTGATGAATAAGGGCAGGGAGCGTCTGAACCAACCTGCAGTGAGAGAGACGGATCCCAGTAGCAGCAGCAGTAGCAGCAGTAGCCAGCCTGGACAATCCATGGTGCCAAAGAGCAAGTAAAGTTGTGTGGCTAGTGCAAGGATTATGCCTGGAGAGCTGTCATGGGGCCGAGCGGTTCTTTTGCACAGCCGTAACAAACAAGTCAACAGGCAATATCGTAATAGCAATAGAGACAGGGTGACGTCGATAGGAACGAGGGCATAACTTCTTCCTTTTGTCTTAATGTCCAGCACAATGACGCGATCTCCCGAGTCCCCACATCTCCGCGCAGGGCACTTCTACTGCCAACCTGCTCGGTTTTGTCCCTGTGCTACAGCTGGGGCTCCAGCAAACAACGGCGCGTTCCCCTGTACTGCTTACTCTGGCAACTGTGTCTGAGGAGAAGTTTAGAGCAGGCAGGCAGACTAGAAGAGCTACAGCGTGTAGGCCCCGCCCCCCGCCTGCCCTAAGCCCGCCTCTCTCTCAGTTCCATCACACAGGCCGCTCACACTGCACATGGCCTCGCACCTTGTACAACTGGACACCTACTATCACAAAAAGGTCCTGGTCACATGATGGAAAAAAGGCACTTCAGACAAATGAGGCACAATATTAGTTCTCACATATTAAGGAGAATTTAAGCATGATTAAAGATGTACTTGTACATTATGTTTTGGGCCCAAGGTAATTACAGCTCTTTAGCAGGAAACATTTGTGCCTCCTAAGATGCCCCAGTAGCTCCCCATCTTCTTTTCTGTTGATTCTCTGCCAGGCCCGGATTTGTGGTGAGGCCACATAGGCCCAAGCCTAGGGTGGCAAAACATTACGGGGCGGCATGCTACATTTTCCCATTAAATAGCGCCGTTTGCCGGCTCTTACGCGAGAGAGGTGTGGGCGCGAGCTAGGACCGCGTGGCCGCCCGATTGGACATCGCGGCCACCCTATCGGACCGTGCGGCATAGGGGCACCCCCCGAGAAATCCGGGCTTGTTCACTGCATTCTCTGTGCTGCTGTCATTGACTGAGCTTAGGGACTACTACTAATATAGTAAATATGTATATATTAAATTTAGTAAATATATATATATATGTATTTATTTATTTATTTTTAACAAAACAAATTAAACTAGCACTCCTACTATATAGCTTTTAAGAAAAAACAGATTGAACAGAAAATGTCTGTATTTAGTAAAAAAAGAGACACTTTTAGTTACATGGTTTGCACAAAGTATGCATAAGCTGATGTGCCCCGCCAAGGCAGTGTCCATGCATCAGTCCTACCTAAGTGAAAAAAAAGAGTATTTTCCTTTCAATCAGTTTTTTTCCTAAAAGCTATATAATAGGAGTGCTGGTTTAATTTGTTTTGTTCAATATATGATATAAGCCACACACCCATGCACCCAACTGGTTTTAATTGCAACATGGGATTTCTTTGAAAGAGGTCATGCCAAATAAAGAGAGAAGCAGGTATGGTCTTTCTCCTCCCAAAGAAAATAAATACTCTATCACATAGATAGGACTGATGCTTGGACACTGCCTTGGCGGGGCGCATCAGCTTATGCATAGTTTGTACAAACCATGTAACTAAAAGTGTCTCTTTTTACTAAATACAGACATTTTTCATTCAATCTGTTTTTTCCTAAAAGCTATATAATAGGAGTGCTGGGTTCATTTGTTTTATTCAATATATGATATAAGCCACACATGCATGCACCCAACTGGTTTTAATCACAACATGGGGATGAGCTGCCTTCTTTGAATATATATATATATTATTAGGCTGTTCGGTAAATAATTCATATTGATATAGAGATGCTGAAGCCTTAAGGTGGCCATAGATGTTACAAAGAAAGTATAGATAGATGTTACAGGAAAGATTGTTTGTTTCAATACCTTTCCAGGAAAGATATACAGGTAGAAACAATAGAATTCTACCTGTATCTGACGATTCTGCACTAACAATGGGCAATGTGGGCGCTCAATCAAAATTTTCTGGCCAGCCATTTGACGAGCCAACCAATATCCAAGTCTTCTGCCAGTATTGGTCGCCTCGTCTCCTACCACACATGCGCCGAAAATCGTATGAAAATTTGTTTAGTACGATATTATTGGTGCGAGTATGGCCACCTTTAGGCTGGTTCAATAAGTGTAGTATATAAAATATGGCATTTTTAGGGGTTAAGTCTTCTTTAAGTCCAGTCCTTACTATTCCTTCTAGTCTATTGTCCTTTGATGAAGTGAGTGGTGGTGCTTTAGGAAGGCTGCCTCAGGATGGTGTGGGGCTCAGAGTCACAAATGCCCTAAATGCATGCCAGTATACCAAGGTCTATTGAATTATAGGAGCAGGGATCCAAAGCCTTTTTTTTTAAACAGGGAACAACATTCAAGGGGTTGGTGAGCAACATCTTGCTCATGAGTCACTGCTCTAGAGTACGCATTAGGTCTGTTACAGTTAATGCATAATAGTCTGTTGTATTGTCTGAAAGAATCAACTCTTGCTTGTTTAGGTAGTTTTACCCCTGTATTTTTTTCATAGTGTTGACAAGACAATTATAGCCCCCCTAAATGAACTAGGTCTTAGGCATGTGTGGCACATTTATTAAGGGTCGAATTTTTAAGTTAAAAAACTTTGAAATTCGACCATCGAATTTGATAATTTGTGTTTTTATATGGTGATGGAACTTAAAATATAAGGACATTATAAGTCAACAAGGAGTTCCATCACCATATAAAAGCACAATGGCTTTTATACAGGTCATGGAACTCAAGATAACATCTAATATCCTCATTTTTTACAATAGGGGTACTTTATTCACTATATAATGAACAGGTTGGTCATGGCTCTTGGAAGCATTCTTGAGATGGTGAGTGGCTATTGTGATTGTTATATTGCTGCTGTCTGTGGTGCTGGAATGGCTACTGAAAAATCTCACACTATGGGGGTTATTTACTTAAGTTTTTTTTTTCTGCTCAGCGTTTTAAAGGGGAAAACACCATTTTTTTGTGGGGGGGGGGGAAGTCCAAATTAAAAATTACTCCATCTCAGACTTGCCGAGGTCATGTAGAAGTCAATAGCAGATGTCCGTTTTACAACTGGAAGATATTATGATTGTATGATAATCTGAAAATTTTTAGTTTTCTAAAAAAGTTTTCAGGTGTCAAATCCGAAAAAAATCATACGATTTGAATTTTTTCAAAATTTTATTTATAGAGTCTTTTCCCGCACCAAATTAAAAAAATAAAATAGTGTATGGGAGTTTGGTCAAAGTCATTTTATTAAAATGAGAAAATGCAGTATTTTAGTAAATACCCCTCTCAGTATTGGTACTGCATTCATTTGCACACATACACAAAGGCTGAAATACTAGAACTGCGTGGTTTTTTTTTTTTTTTTTAAACAAAAATAGAATAAAAAGAGCTGTTGTAAGATGTATACATTTTAGCATATTCTTTGTACCAAGTGTTAGAATGGACTCATAAGGGCTGTTGGTAGTAATGGGTAAATTAACAAAATGGCGAAAATTTGTGAAAAGCATTGAAGTCTAATCATTTTGACGTGCGCCAATTTTGATGCAAGCCACAATTTTTATATGCGCAACTATTTTGTCCAAATGCATTAAAGTCAATGGGTGCCAAATAATTTTGATGCACACCAATTTTTATGGCGAATTGTCAACGCAGTTTCGCAAATTAATTCGTGGGTGGTGAAACGCGGAATCAATTTATTGAATTTATTCACCCATCACTAGCTATTGCCATTACTTTTCTGTAATTACCGTAATTACCCTAATTACATGACTGAACTCCTTGCTAGTCAAATATCTAACTGCAAAAGTTTCCCTTTTATACTGAATTAAATTGGCTTCTTCATGAAACTACTTCAACAGGACTGCAAAAAAAAAAAAACAGTCAACAATTTACTACTATAGTAGTGTCTGCTATAGCCATTATGGTTGATTGTTGTGTTTTTAACCATTTGCAATATGAGGTTCTTTTACAGTGATTTGCCAACATATAATTTAAGCTCTAACTTTGCATTTATTAAAGAAATAAGAAGACTTAAATGCAAAATTTATAGAGAAGCCAACTAGGTTGTGGCCTGAAATATTTGACTTTAAAGTCAGATAAAAACAAATGTTATTGTACCACAAAGTTACAGCAGGCACTAGCTAGTTATTTGATCATAGCTGTTGCAGAGAGGTATCCTAAAACTATTTAGCATAAGTATTCCA
The DNA here is from genome assembly GCA_038501925.1 of Xenopus petersii. Classification (NCBI taxonomy): domain Eukaryota; kingdom Metazoa; phylum Chordata; class Amphibia; order Anura; family Pipidae; genus Xenopus; species Xenopus petersii. The sequence goes on from CM076677.1 coordinate 42,833,300, forward strand.
CTGTACTAAGCACAATTCAACAGGATAAATTATATACAGTTTTATTATAATTACATTTTAACTCATTAATTTTGTGCTCAGTAGAGTGACTAAAAGTTTCTGGGTCTCAAAGCAAAATCATGTTAAACTTTCATTTTTACAAATAATAAGGAATTAATGATTTCTTAAGACTTGTAGACCATTCGATTTTGCATGAATAATCCTTGTTTCCCATAAAGGGTAAACACTTTTAACACCATCAGCCAGCCTTTTCCTTTGATAACGGAATTTTGATTAATCCTATCTATTGGGATTTGATACCTATGGGTATGATACCTCAGACCCCAAAGTAATAACTAGTCTGAGTTATAGAAGCATAATTTTACAGTTGATTTATCTACAATGGTGATTATTAACTTTGGTCCTATAGTTTCATTAACTATGAAAAAGAGTTAAACCCAATATTTCTAGGCCATCAGACAGCCCCATTATATTTAAGACCTGACATTTTACAGAAACAGAGAAGTAAGTGGCCACTGTCTCAGCAATTTTCAAATTGTATCAAGAATAATAGCTTATATTCATGCCACTACCCTGTTATTTTGAACCTTGTGCCCTTTTTGCATGTAACTCTTAATCTGAAGGGATGATAAGCAATTTGAAAAATGCAGCAACAGCACAGATGTGGGCAATGGCATAGTTTTATGCATAAATTCAAACATGGGCAAGCATTGCTGATATTAATTATAGCTGGAAAAGCAGATGATTTTTATTTTATTCCAAAAGATGATGGCTCACTATTCCCCCTATTTACCTTATTTGCAATGGGGAGAATTGGGGGAGAAATATTTGCTAACAGACATTGAGTAAAGACAGAGTAAAGGAGTAGGAAGAGACATGAACAAAAAAGTTAACAAGTAGATAAAGGATATGTTCAAGGTTTGGTTAAGAGGATCAATTTTTATCCAGTTATTATGGGGAACTTATTATTATGCAGCTTTTGTCTAAGTGTTCCTTTGGTGGGAGGCTATATACTGTATAACGGATAAGGAATTTATTGGCTACTTTTTTCTTAAACCATTCTTATAACATACATTTCACTGCCACATCCTTTTATTGAAAGCACTGTGGATTATGATGGAGTTTTATAGATACGTGTTAATAAGGATCAAACTGAAAATAGGCTAGCCTTTGAGATTCGTTATTTTAGTAATCATATGTTCTGGCAGCATGGAACATTCTTTCTGTGCCATGTGGTGTTTGGAAGGTTTTTAAGAACTTTAATGATAAGAAGTTAAATGCTTACTACTTGCACATGTAGTTCGGCCTTTTCATGTGGAGTACATTGTGCCTACCGGCAAAAGGGCATCTGGCATAGCTTAAAATGATAATAGACATGACGATATTTGTGTTTTTGGCTAGAATAAGTTTAATAAAAGCTCAAATGATTTTCATCTGGTATATGGTGTAATTGTTTTCATTTGGAGTTAGACTGGTGTGGAGCTTTCCGGTTGTGGGAGGGATGGTTTTTAGATTGTGCAGAAACTGTTGGATGGTAAGACTTCAAGGGCAGTTATTTACTATTACTAGTAAGTCTTAAATGTTAAAGATATTTTATTTTTGTAAGTATTGGCTTTCCTCTATTCATTTTATACTGTCCATTATAGGACCTTAGCAGAACAGGTTTTAGGCTTTTACATGAAAGCAATCATTAGACCTACATGTGCCTAATACAGGGGGATGTGTATGTTATAAAATTATTTTCAGTCCTGTAACAACCTTTGTCCATATTTCCTGTGCATATACTACTAGAGCTCAGCTATACCACAAGTATGAAGGCTTTAATCCTTTTGTACAATACAGTACATGATCTGCCATATAGCTTGAGTAGAGACTTTATACATAGACCTAAGAAGAAGCTCACATCTAGAGGCCTATTTATTAACAGTCACATTCTCTAAAACCATGAATGTCATGGAATTTATTAAAATATATAAATATAAAAAGTAAATCGCCGAACAATGCTCTAAAAAATGTGAATACCTTGAAAAAATGTAGTTTTTCGGAAAATTCCTAGTGAAAATAAATCAGAAAACTTCTAAAAGTCCGAATAAATTTAAAGCCGTCCAATAAGATCAGCGCAGCTCCCACTGACTTCTTTAGCACCTATTTGGCAAAGATTTGCAATAACGGTTTTTCTGATTTCCAATAAGAAAACTCACATTTTTAGAGCATTTAGGAAATATAGGAAAACCAAAAAATGTTTTTAAAAAGTGTCCCTTAGAGTCAAAATCGATGGCTCAGCTTTCTCCCCAACTGTGCTGTGTGGATAATTTTTATAGCTTGTCACTTTTGTTCATCATATGATATGATAACTGGTGTGATGATGGGGACAATTACCTACTCCTTATATTCTTAAGACATATTTGCATGTTACAAATAAATAAAAAATAGAATAAGGACTTAAGCTGGCCATACATTGAAAGATCCTTTCATTTGGCAGGATTATAATGATGGACATACCAACCATCGAGGTGAGGACCACATCAACGAGCTAATGCAGTCCTCAACCAGGTGGACTTTTTAAACCCACTCAATCAACATCTGCCAATATTGCCTGTAGATATAGATATTGCGAGGCCTGTCGCAGGGCCCAAAATACTGGCAGATAAACTGCTGACTTGGTCTGATTGGGCCAAATCTGCCTGTGTATGGTCTGGATGGACTGATCATCTTGAAATCATGTTAGTTGACATGTCTGTACATGTATACTGATTTTGTTGTCATTTCATAACAATAAATATTGGATATCCCCTGCTTAGCTAACGTGTAAGTGACTGTTTTCTTCTTCACAAGGAAATAAATAGATCTACAATGCAAATATGCATCCTCAAATATCAAATGAGCTTCAGCACTGCTGCATTAATATGCCACTTCAATAGCAGCAACAAAAAAACAGCTAAAACATATATTGTCTGGAATCCCATTACAAGGATATTTATTTCATTAAGAATGTCCGCTATCTTCTGTGAAAAAACAGATGCCCTTCCTGAAATGTGCACGGTAAGAAATGTAATATTTAACCGTACATAGGTTCAAGGTCCATTTATTAGGCTGTGCATAATTCTACTGTCTGTGTATTTTACAGTTTAACAAGTGATGTGTGGTTAATAGAATGAAGGCAAGGCTAATGTATTCCCGCTTTCTGCTGTGTCAGATAAAATCAGACTCTTTGCCAGACAGGCCAAAGATAGCTGTGCCAGAAGCAGAGCTCCTGAATGAAAACAGAAAGCACCATCTGTAATACAATACCTGAGGCAATACACTCTCCACACACACACATTAGAGTTCTTCAGATCATGTATTCAGTAAGAGAAGATGAGGCAGTGTTTAAAGCTGAATACGCCCTGGGTGCATAATTTAATTAGGGAAGAGTCTCATGTGCCAAGTGCCTTCAGCACCTTACAAGGGCTTTCAGCAGCAGTCACGTAGAAAGACTAAACAAAGTCAAGTATTTCTTTCCCATTTAATGATAAAGATGAACCTGAATAAATCTCATGAGTTTAAAAATATCAAAAAGTTATATTACACAGATTGGTAGTTGTTGGAGGAACATTTATATCAGAAAGACACTGTGCCTGGGGCAGTAAAACCCATCATTAATATTGGAGGGACTCCACTGTGCAGGTGTATATACCAATTGATAGCCCTTACAGTTATTCATTGTTGTGGCATTTTTGTGAGCAGGTGGCAGAATCTGGATTATGTACTTTGGGCCATCCCTAGGGCCAGAGAAAATGTACTATTAAAAACAAGATGGGAATATTTCTATATAGGTTTCATATTCAGTCATATAATGGAACTCTATACTCCTTTTGTTTTGCACAGGCTATGAACAAACATATTACAGATGCCTCAGACCCAAACAATAAGGAATGCAAAAGGGGGCTTATTCAACAAATATTTTCATCTGTGCTTGTACCTTGCATTGGTACAGAGGGCAGTGCTGGTGGGCACAAAGCGGCCCTGTACTTACTGCCAACCAAAGTGCAGAAGAGAAGTGCAGGGTTCTTTTGTACCATGCCCCCATCAGAGCTCCCTAACATGGAAGTCTCAGTTAGTATGGCCTGCATGCCCCAGCATTACAAGATATAGTGACCCCAGCATTTCATGACAGGATGGCCTCTGCATTTAATGACACAGTGGGCCCCGTATTTCATGGCAAAGTGCCTTCAGCATTCCTCTTTGTGCCCACTGTGACACTATTCTCTGTCCAATAGAAGTCCAGTGAAAAACCTGCTCAAATTAAAAGCAATGAAAAACACCCGTGTGTTGAGCCTATGATTAAGGGCTGGGTATGCATAAAACGTGTTTGGCTATAGATATATTGATATATGTTTAAATATGTTTGGAAAAATAAAGATTTTGTAGATTTTGTGCAATAGTTGATGTTTAGTCCCATATGTTAAAGAACCACATCCTGCCTGGGATGGAGAATAATTCACCTCTAAAAGTTTCCACTAGACAAATACAAAGTAAAAATAAAAAGAAGGGTAAGGTGGCCCCAAAATACAGATTTATTGAAACTATGTTTCAAAAAACGTTATACAATGTTTGAAATTAAATAATCATTGATGTAAAATTATAATAATCTAGAACAGGGATCCCCAACCACCCGGCCACAGACCACTAGCAGGCTTTGGGCCACTGGTCCTGGCTGCAGTCTATAAAAGCTGCAAAAACAATAAAAAAGGCCCAGAGCCCCTATACACCATCACCATGACAACAGCTATGACAAAGCCCAGGAAGCTTTCTACTGATGGCGACTAGGACCAAAATACTGTTCGGACAGTTTTTTTAGTAAGCCTGAAATGTGCCCAAGTATATTACCCCCCCTCCCCGCCGGTGTTGTAGTCCCAAAAATATGGCAATTACAAAAATAAATGCCCTGGGGATGGCATAGCATAAATGTCAAACTGGTATCACTAAAAAGTGGCATCCCTAAAAGGAGAAAAATGGGTTTTTACCCTGGATTTTGGCAGTGTGGACTGAGGTTTAGTGAAAGGAAAAAGAACAGTTAATTAAACAGTTAATTCACATATGCTGCGGATGCATACCTTTCATTTTTAAAATATATATTAACAATGCGTTGGCAAAAGTTTTACGTTTAGTCTAGGATATCATCAAGAGGAATGAGAAGATGAAGCAGCACTAAACTGTACAGCAGTATCATTCCCTCATTGCCTTCCATGCTGAGATAAAGTTATAAATGGATGATGCACAAGTCTTTTCTCTGTGAAGCCAGTCAGAAGTTTGGCTGAAACAGTGGACAATATTTTTAAATATAAATTCAAGAAAACATTAACAAAATCTTGCTGCTATTTGCTCCTATTAGAGTATTATAGGGTTTCTTCTGGTGCCCTATCAGATTAGAATTACCATCCATAGTAGTATAACCATGGGGAAACCAGGAAATTATCCAATGGGAAAACGAGGAAGTTACCTAGCAGTCTAGTCCATTCTTTAATTTATCAAAACTTTCCTAACAGTGGGGAAAGTTTTTAATAATTGACAACAGAACTGTCAAATTTGATACAGTGCTCAGAAGCAGAGCTGTAAAACCCTGACTCCCCAAAGTAAATTGTGTTCATGCTGAAAGGATTCAGGCAATTAGTTTTTTGCACTGGAAGAAAGCATTCCAGAACTGGAAATACATTGTTAAGTCATAAACAATTAACGCCATAAAAAGTACACCTCAGTATCATTTGTACATTTTCTGTGATTCAAATAGAAAAGGAAAAGATGACAATGTGCCAGGTCAGATCAAATATCAGCCAGAAATTACCTGGATGAAGAGGCGAATAAAATGAAATAGAAATGTTGGCAATGGGAGAACCAGTACTGACTGATCAAAGAGGTCTTTAACAATATCCAAACTGCAGATAAAAAATATTATTTGAAATATTGCCCTCTAAAATAAATTGATCTTATTAAGCAGAGGAATTAATGTAACACTTCACTGTCATGAAAATATGTACAGAAATATTCATGCAGTGTCAGTGAAGCAGAACTAAATGCTACAGGGCTGATTCATTCTAATACAAATTACACTGGTTTCAGAGCTGCCATGTAATGTGAATCTAAATTAATTACTAAACAGCCTTGCATCATAATATTTATATTATGTATATACAGTATATTGTGAGTCAGCTCCTAAGCTCAGATAAGTGACAAGGACACATAGCATATGCAGTGAATCATCATAAAAGACGATCGGTAGATACCGGAGCGTTTTAGGAGGCACAGATCTTCACCGCTACAGGGCTGCCTTTTACTGGTATAGAACCTCAAAAACATAATGTACAGCATTTCTAGCTTTAGTTTTCTAGCTTTAGACCTCCTTTAATCCAATAAAATCAGGTGTATATGGAACTATTATGAACTTTACTCTGTAATGAATAGATAGATTATCATAGTTTAGATTAGAAACATGCCTATTTACATTACTTTAGCTTTAAAATGACATACAGAACTCTGCACATCCAGGTCTGCTAAGTGGCATCCTCCACAGTTATGCCAGAAGCATCAAAATGAACACAACTTTTGCTTGTGCAAATTGTGGCTAAGAATTTTAAATTCACCTTTGTATGAAAAAGTCTATCTTATAGAGACTGTTCCAGTGGTTTAAAAGGAGGAATTTCTAATTTTATGGATGATGCTCACAGTTAAAATATAATTGTGAGGACTGCTGACATTGTTCTGTTGTTTTGTGGTTGCAAAACAATTTAAAAACTCAGGTGCAGGCATTGCCATGTATTTCCACTAAATTGGTACTATACAGTATACTGTTACTGATTACTAAACTACCTACCTTAAAGTAAAACGAAAGGCTAATTACACTTGGGAGTGCCAAAAGTTAGACACCCCCAAGTGATTATATATACTTACCTGACACCCCAGGCCACTCCTAACAACAGAAAACTGCACTGGCACGGCTTCTTCTAGTGAGCACCACAGATCGAGCCTGCTTACTCGGTCTTCTCATGGCTGTGCATGGGCAGTAGAGTGAAAAGTTGAACTTTAACAAAAAAGCTGGCTACTGCGCATGGGTCTTCCCCAGGAAATTTGAAAAACGAAGAAGAAGGAAGAGGATCGCTCCGTGATGCTAGCTAGAACCCGGCCAGTGTAGATTTCTGCTGATAGGAGCACTGGTTGGGGTGCCAGTTAAGTAAATATAATCACTTGGGGGTGCCTAACCCCAATGTAAATTGCCTTTCCTTCTTGTTTAAGACTATGTGCACACAGGCAGATGGTTCCAGCTGTTCTCAGCCTGCGTATTTTTGCAGGCTGAGAGAAGCGGATCTGCTCCATGCCCATTGATTTAATCAGTCCAACCTACATACACACATACAGAGCGGCGCTGAAGCTGAGGTCAGCCCAAATACGCAAAGGAGGCTTCTACAGGCTGACTTCAGCTTTCCTGTGTGTGCGCACATGCTGGCTGATAGGATTCAAACCAATTGAGCAGGGGCAGGGAGAAGATCCACTTATCTCAGCCTGCAAAAATATGCAGACTGGGAACAGCTGGAGCCTTCAGCCTGTGTGCCCAGAGCTGTAAAACCCTGACTCCCCAAAGTAAATTGTGTTCATGCTGAAAGGATTCAGGCAATTAGTTTTTTGCACTGGAAGAAAGCATTCCAGAACTGGAAATACATTGTTAAGTCATAAACAATTAACGCCATAAAAAGTACACCTCAGTATCATTTGTACATTTTCTGTGATTCAAATAGAAAAGGAAAAGATGACAATGTGCCAGGTCAGATCAAATATCAGCCAGAAATTACCTGGATGAAGAGGCGAATAAAATGAAATAGAAATGTTGGCAATGGGAGAACCAGTACTGACTGATCAAAGAGGTCTTTAACAATATCCAAACTGCAGATAAAAAATATTATTTGAAATATTGCCCTCTAAAATAAATTGATCTTATTAAGCAGAGGAATTAATGTAACACTTCACTGTCATGAAAATATGTACAGAAATATTCATGCAGTGTCAGTGAAGCAGAACTAAATGCTACAGGGCTGATTCATTCTAATACAAATTACACTGGTTTCAGAGCTGCCATGTAATGTGAATCTAAATTAATTACTAAACAGCCTTGCATCATAATATTTATATTATGTATATACAGTATATTGTGAGTCAGCTCCTAAGCTCAGATAAGTGACAAGGACACATAGCATATGCAGTGAATCATCATAAAAGACGATCGGTAGATACCGGAGCGTTTTAGGAGGCACAGATCTTCACCGCTACAGGGCTGCCTTTTACTGGTATAGAACCTCAAAAACATAATGTACAGCATTTCTAGCTTTAGTTTTCTAGCTTTAGACCTCCTTTAATCCAATAAAATCAGGTGTATATGGAACTATTATGAACTTTACTCTGTAATGAATAGATAGATTATCATAGTTTAGATTAGAAACATGCCTATTTACATTACTTTAGCTTTAAAATGACATACAGAACTCTGCACATCCAGGTCTGCTAAGTGGCATCCTCCACAGTTATGCCAGAAGCATCAAAATGAACACAACTTTTGCTTGTGCAAATTGTGGCTAAGAATTTTAAATTCACCTTTGTATGAAAAAGTCTATCTTATAGAGACTGTTCCAGTGGTTTAAAAGGAGGAATTTCTAATTTTATGGATGATGCTCACAGTTAAAATATAATTGTGAGGACTGCTGACATTGTTCTGTTGTTTTGTGGTTGCAAAACAATTTAAAAACTCAGGTGCAGGCATTGCCATGTATTTCCACTAAATTGGTACTATACAGTATACTGTTACTGATTACTAAACTACCTACCTTAAAGTAAAACGAAAGGCTAATTACACTTGGGAGTGCCAAAAGTTAGACACCCCCAAGTGATTATATATACTTACCTGACACCCCAGGCCACTCCTAACAACAGAAAACTGCACTGGCACGGCTTCTTCTAGTGAGCACCACAGATCGAGCCTGCTTACTCGGTCTTCTCATGGCTGTGCATGGGCAGTAGAGTGAAAAGTTGAACTTTAACAAAAAAGCTGGCTACTGCGCATGGGTCTTCCCCAGGAAATTTGAAAAACGAAGAAGAAGGAAGAGGATCGCTCCGTGATGCTAGCTAGAACCCGGCCAGTGTAGATTTCTGCTGATAGGAGCACTGGTTGGGGTGCCAGTTAAGTAAATATAATCACTTGGGGGTGCCTAACCCCAATGTAAATTGCCTTTCCTTCTTGTTTAAGACTATGTGCACACAGGCAGATGGTTCCAGCTGTTCTCAGCCTGCGTATTTTTGCAGGCTGAGAGAAGCGGATCTGCTCCATGCCCATTGATTTAATCAGTCCAACCTACATACACACATACAGAGCGGCGCTGAAGCTGAGGTCAGCCCAAATACGCAAAGGAGGCTTCTACAGGCTGACTTCAGCTTTCCTGTGTGTGCGCACATGCTGGCTGATAGGATTCAAACCAATTGAGCAGGGGCAGGGAGAAGATCCACTTATCTCAGCCTGCAAAAATATGCAGACTGGGAACAGCTGGAGCCTTCAGCCTGTGTGCCCATAGCCTAAAAGTACTCTTCATTTGCTTATGAGGAAAGAGCTAGAAAACAATTATGGGCACACAACTATTTATAAAGTTTCTTATTGCAGTTACTATGCTCTCACTTATAGATTTGTTTCCTAGCATTCCATAGTGGCGATGACAAAATCAAAATCACCTGTGTGCCCTACGCCATCAGTTCTCTATACTCAAATTATTGCATGGTCACTTTGAAGAGAAATATCTTTCATGGAGTCCAACACTAACACTGATTGCAGCATTAACATGATGCATTTAAAGCAATCTGTCTATTATGTACACATTTTGCCCCAATTGTTTAAAAAAAGATTTTTAATACAGTGAAAAACAAGTGCTGCTTAAATAAGAATGTCAGTCCTATAAGCCCACCAGAGGGCACATAACACAGGAATCAAAATGTTGAAATATAGAGCCATCTAGTGTCAAGATCAGGGTATGGAATTCATCTTTATCTTTAGTTGTTGCCATTTCATTGTCCAGTAAACCATTTAACAAACTGTACAAAACCAAAGCAGCAAGGCTACAGCTAATTTTAGATGAAACATGAATAATACCAAAGCTGGGAATATTTGTATGGGATCTGTTATCCAGAAACCCGTTTTCCAGAAAGCTCAGAATTACGGAAAGTCTCTCATATGGTGCAAATTCACTAAGCGCCGAAGCGCCGAACGCTAGCGTTAATTCGCTAGCGTTTGGCATTTTTTGTTACTGCGCAAATTCACTAACGAACGCTGGTGTAGTTTCGTTAGTGTTACTTCGCACCCTTACGCCGGGCGAATTTTCGCTAGCGACGTAACTACGCAAATTCACTAACTTGCGCAGTGTACTGAATGCTACCTTTTACGCTAGACTTCCTTCGCCACCTCAGACCTGGCGAAGCGCAATAGAGTAGATAGGGATTGTTTAAAAAAAAGTAAAAAATTTTTCTAAGTCCCAAAAAACGCTGGCGTGTTTTCTACATGATGGGTGATAGGCTGAAAAAGATCGAAAATATTTTTGGGGCTCCCCTCCTTCCCCCCTACATTTCCTGACTCATGGCAACTTACCTAGACAGTGGGCACATGTGTAGGGCAAAATAAAATTTTTATTTGCTGATTTGAAGGTTTTCTAGGCATTTGTAGTGCTAATACGTGTTCCTCCATTGAAATTTGAATTTGGCGCAGTATGCAAATGAACCATCGCTAGCGAAACTTCGCTTCGCTTGGCGAATTAACGCTAACGCAACTTCGAAAACTTACGCTACCCCTGAGCGCAACTTCGGATTTTAGTGAATTTGCGGAGCGCTGGTGAAAATACGCCTGGCGAAGTGTGGCGAAGTGCGGCGAAGTTGCGCCTGGCGCAACTTCGAATCTTAGTGAATTTGCCGCATAGACTCCATTATAATAAAATATTGTTTTATTTATTATTTTATTATTATTTATGATTTTTAAAATTGATTTCCTTTTTCTCTGTAATAATAAAACAGTAACTTGTACTTGACCCAAACTAAGATATAATTCATCATTATTGGAATCAGAACCAGCCTATTTGATTTATTTAATGTTTACATGATTTTCTAGTAGACTAAAGGTATGAAGATCCAAATTACAGAAAGATCCCTTATTTGGACAACCCCAGGTCCTGAGCATTTTAAATAACAGGTCCTATACCTGTATTTGTATGCAAATACCAGAAACAACAAATTTCCCTGTTGTAGTTGCCTTTCCCAGAGCAACCCTTTAATTGTGTTTCATATCTCTGATTGAAATCACTGAGGTTGTATGATACCCATGATACAGATATTAAAAGCTGACAGTTTCAGTAAGGATACGTTATGATAAAATTCAATATACCATTATGATGGAAACACATTTTCCTTTTCCCCAGATCCTGTGAGGCATGCAAGGACTGCATCTATGTATAGCTATGTATATATCCCATTACCTTATAAAATTACTGATTGGTTAAAAATATACTTTTTTAAATGAAGAGTCCAAGGTGTGGTCAAACACAGGCCAAACACCTGAAGGTGACATTTCTGTCTGCCCTGCAGGGTAGAGAGGTACGGTGCACAAGGAAACCTGTCAACCCATATTTTTTAAGGAAAACAAACACTAATCTTATCTAGGTAACACAGATTACACTCTTGTTTCTAAAAAGGAATTCATAATTAATTAACCGTCGTTGCTTTTTTTAACAACTCATTCAGGGGAATGTAATTAAAGTCGCAAATCTCAAAACAATTTGCGCCGATAAGACTAAAAATCCACATCTCGCAATGTAATATTGTTCCTTAAACTGTTATTACATTGTGAATTGTAATTGCGCATTGCAAATTGTAATTGCACACTCTTAAGAAGTGCTTGAAGGTGTTGTAATCTTTTGGAGCAAACATAGCGACTTTTTCAGTAAGAAGTTTTATTTATTGACTGCACATTGTCGCAAACTATAAAATTCGCAAACGGCCGTCCACTTTTGGAAGTGGTCGCTAAACAGTTTCCGTGTTCGCAAAAGCTATATTAAATTCGCGCAAAGGCATAACTTTTCGCATTACGAATCATTTTCCGTTAGCGACTTATATTACATTCCCCCCATTGTCGTTTAACTCATTTATCCCACTCTTCATATTTCATATAAACCAGACACTAGTCTATTGTTGTGTCTTGTTAACAACCAATGTTGTAAACAGGTGAAAGGCTTGACTGAAACTTGAGTTAGAGCTCTTAAACATGGGATTTTCTTAATGTATTTCTATTTGGTGGAAGGCATACCAAAGCCACTGCATAGGAATGCATCAAGGAATGTCCATGTGTAAGAAGCCATAACCTCTTTTTCTTGCAACTTGGGTATTTTTATGCTTCACTTGTGAAACAGTGTTAGTGAGAATTCAATAACAGCCAACACAAGTGAAGCAGAAACATATACTCTAAATAGCTATAACCTCATTTAATTTACAGAAGCGTCAGTGAGCATCACTGCAATGCAATTGGTTTACCACCGTTGTATTTAGGCTGGGTTATACTTGCCTCAGTCTGGTGTGCTTTTGCTGTTGTTATACAAACTACATAATTAAGTCAGCCAGACTGTAGGAGTTTTATTTTTAAATAAAAAAAATGTCTTTAAAGCCTGCAATTACTGGAGCATACACACTACTGCATCTCATATAGAAGCATATTGATAGCTAACCTGCATATACACTTGGTTAGTAGCCATATTATTTCTTCATTTTTCTATAAAGGTGTAATAGAGAATTTGCTTCTTTTTGCCTGTATATTGCCCTTCCATGCCAGTCCTTTTTATAAATAAAAGCAGAACAACAAGACAAGATAACATTTCTATTTTTTTTCTCTTTTTCCTACCCTTACTTCATTAATGATAAACATTTACCCCAAATGGTAACTGTTATTTGATCAATTTCCAAGCTGCACTCACTCACAAATTGTTTCACCAGACATTAACGAACGAAATTCTAAAGATTTCAACACCTGCTGAATCATTCATAGAGTAATCTGGGAGGAAATAAATACAGGGATCAGACAGGAATAGGGTTAAATATATTTAAAAACTATATCAGTAACAGCCCCTGTATTAGCATCAAATATTTACGTGAAAATGTGCTTGAGCATGGCATATTCTAATATATTGTAGAAGTGTGACAGGGATGAATACAACTGCAATTTAAAAACATACATCATTCAACTTTTGCATCATAGTAAATACTTTACTGTGCAAATACTTTCCCATCCCACTGTGTCACTCAAAAGAATGCTAAACTTGACCCTGTAAAGAGCACTCCACCTAATTTGTCTCTTACAGCTAATTCTACCAATTGCACTATTTAACATGTAACATTAGTTGGGCCAAGGGTTGTTTCCTAGTTCATTCCACAAGCTAAACACAGCAACAAGCTATTCCAGTATGGTCGGAGTTTTGCCAAATTCAAAATATTTCTTAAATGCAAAAACACTATGTGCAAAAATGTAATGCAGTTTCTCCATACAAAATGCATATCTTTTTCCAGAATTCCACTATAATAGCATCCACCCAATGCATCTGTCCCACTTAAAACAGGCCCCAAAGGCATTTTACATACAGTAAATAATATCCCTTTCACAGGAAAATTGTCAATGGATTTGGACTACAATATTTTGATACTCCTGCTTCCATTGTGTGTTTCACTGAAAATAATGTTGGCTCCACTGAAACACAAAATTAAAACATATACAGGTATGGTACCTATTATCTAGAATACTCGGGACTTGGGGTTTTCTGGATAAGAGATCTTTCTGTAATTTGGATCACCATACTTTGTCTACTAAAAATCATTTGAACATTAAAGGATTGTTTTTCTTCTTATAAGGAGTAATTATATTTAGTTAGGATCAAGTAAAAGCTCTCTCTGTCACATACACAACCTAAAACAATAACTGATTGCTGCAGGACTGTATAAAGGGCAGACTCATTGGAATTGACTATTTATAGGCAGAACCAAAATACATATATTAGTATATATATTAGTATTTTAAACCTCTTTATTTCACAAATAACATTCATAGAAGAAAAAAAGCATTTTTTTTGTACATCATTTTGATGTAATATCCGGGAAAACAGTACATAAAAACAGGGAAATGCTCCCTTTGAAATGCATTATAAATTAATGGGACAACAAATAATAAAATGTAAAATGCAGGAAAACTTAAAATCAGGATACTTAAAATCGAGGTTTCACTGTATTTACATAAAATTTATCTCCTCCAAGTAGCCCCATTACTTGAATAATCCTTGTTTTTTAAAAATCTTCTATTATTTCAGTCATTTCCAGTCAAACACTAGTAAATCATCATTTGTGATAATGGCGTATGTTGGTAAAGGAGTTAATTGCTTATTAGTGTACTTATCATAATATCCAGGGGGTACAGAGGCAACCACAGACATATGGGAAAAACCCGACATGTGGACATACCTCACATGACTCCTCCAAGACTGGATGGGGCTGATGAACACTGATTATGAGATATTTTACTTTCTCCTAAGGGCAGAGATACACGCAATGATCACCTCTTCTGCGGGTGACTAATCTCCCCGAAAAGCCTTCCCGATTCTAGCCGGCGGGAAGGCTTTTCGGGGAGATTAGCCCCCCGAAGAAGAGGTGATTTGTCGTCGGGTCCCCGAATCTTCACGTGTCTCTGCTCTAACATGGCACTATTTATTAAAAGAAAATCCCTAAGTTCAAAGTTCAGTTTTCAACCAATTAATTCTTCCCATTACGAAACAGAAATTAGAGACAAGGGAGCAAAACACCTGGTCTCATCAAAGGTCTTCGACAATATAGGCAGGATTTTTAGTAGGCAAACGTGCATGAAATTTCTTGGCAAGAAAATCAGGGGATTTAAGAAGAAAACATAGTGAAGATGCTTAAAAAGATCAAGAATCTGGATGATATTTAGCAGAATTTTAAAAATAGAATGAAGAACACTGGATTTTCTCTAACGTTATTAGAATAGACTCTTTATTTTAGGTGCATCTGCCTGTTTGTTCTGGTTTCTCTTCATAGCAAATAAATCTTTCACCTGTATGTTTTATTAATTAAAGTGATGCAAATCTATAAATACGAGTTATAGTGTATTCAACAGCATTGCCACCTACTATGGCAATACGTTTGGGCTCTTTTGATCTATGATCTTAAAACACAAGGCCAAAACATATAGTGAATTTTTTGAATCATATATAGCTGGCACCTTTTAATTTGTATATTTACAAAACTAATGAAGTATGTTGTATGATTTCCATGCCAGTTTACATTAACATAAATAAAAATATGCCCTCAATTCTACAACATTGCATTTCATAGCAGTGCTGTAGTTTTTGTTTCATTAACTATTTATGCATTTTCCTTCTAGCAAACTAGAACTACCAGATATCAGCAGAGGCTGCACAAATAGTCAGCAGCTGGTTAATATAAGTATTTACATTTAGCAGTGTTGTATTCTATGTAATATCTGCATACGTTTGTTTTTCACAATACTGGTTAAATTAGGGTCAGATAAGGAAAAGTCAAGTAAAGCATAAAAGATTGCTTCTATTCATGAAAGCATCAATTAAGGTGGTCACAAGCAGACAAATGTGCAGGATATTTTATTAATCTGCCCATCTGTGCCACTACCCCAGTATCAAATCTAACACTTCTGATGTTGGCTGTCAGTCAGCTAGTTTTTTCTTTTTTTAGATTTTTTTTCGAATGCAAATCACCATGTTTTTTCCCACAATGCAGTTTTTCCCAGAATCTCTGCATCACATGCGGAATTGTGTCTGGCACAAATTTGCATCCATTTTAGTGCAGTGCTCTCTGACTTTTTTTATAAATGACCCATAACATGTTTCTACCATAAAGGTATGTAATGTTGAAATAAATAAAACCAGAAGGTATGATCTTTATTAGTTCTGCTGCATGTTATGGTTTCTAAAGCATTGCAAAGAATAATATATATTCAGAAAGTCAGCATTTGCACTATGGGGATTCTATAACAGCTTTTTTTCCTCTAAAAATCAGATTAGGGGCAGTGTTGCGGCAATGGTGTTTGAGAGGCAGAGCTAATAATGGCAGGGGGCTATCGTTAGGCAGAACTGTTTTCTTTTCATGGCATTATGACATCAAGATAAATTTATATTTTTACTGTAGTAGCACCTTGTGTGTTTGCCAACCAGAATCTTTTTAATGGAGATGAACAACCAAATGTCCAAATCTCCACAAGCAAAATGATGGACTGTTATTAGAAGGTTCTAGTAGCTTTGATGGGATAGGAAGAGGGTATGGATAAGTGTCAGGGGCACCAGCCTAGGGTGCAATAATTGGGGGGAGGGGGCACTGGGCAGGTACCTTTTAAAGTGTCTTCTGCCTGCCCCTAGTCTGGGTTCTCTTGCTCACACTGTCACTCTCCTCTTGTCACAGCTGCCCCACGCAATGGCACGTTGACAAGGGTGCAGAATTGTGTTATCTCTTGCTCAGTAGCTAGCCATTATAAAGATTCTAACATCGGAAGAGCAGGTTCTCTGAGGTGAGAGAACAATTCTAGCAGCAGAGTTTAACATAAAATGAAGGGAGAAGAGGTGAGAGTCTTGGATGGCAGTTATTAAATGGTTATAGTAGTCTAGGGGGATAGAAAGAGGGTATGGATAAGTGTTTCAATTAATTCTTCAAGTGATATTGACACTAAAAAACTACTTTTTAAAATATGAATGTACATTACAAGTTACCTATAGGTCATGTTGATCGTTTTTTGCTGAGAGGTTTGTTTTTGTAAGTAATTGTTAGTTGAAGTTTCTAAACCTGACTGTTTTGCCAACCTGACTGTCCCATCTCAGCCTGTCAGTTACAGATTCTAATGCTAATGGACTCCTGCTGCACAAATATGGCAGCCCCCTCATACAGGAACATGGGACACCAGACAGGTAATGTAAAAGCATTGTGCAAATACTTTATGGCAAAGTTATAAGTAGCTTTCAAAAGCAATATTATGATAGATATTAAAAAAAGAGTTTAATTTCTGGTGTCAGTATCTCTTTAAGAGTGAGACAGGAGCAGTCACTAGTATTCTCACAAAGAAAAAGCAAAGGGTGTTGATTTGACTAGAAAAGGAATATTCATAGATTACCCTAAGGCAGTGTGCTGAGTCAACAGGGTTAATGAGCATGCCATGAGCAGAAGTAGTAAAACGTGGGAGCAGAGCCAGGTCTAGGTAGAACAAAGATCAATTCAGTGTTTATTCCACATGTTACACGCAAAGCATCCATATCTTTGGCAC
This sequence comes from Xenopus petersii, assembly GCA_038501925.1. Classification (NCBI taxonomy): domain Eukaryota; kingdom Metazoa; phylum Chordata; class Amphibia; order Anura; family Pipidae; genus Xenopus; species Xenopus petersii. Next base: position 42,850,686 of record CM076677.1, read on the forward strand.
CTAAACAAACTAAGCATATTATTATCAAAACAGACAGAAATTACTTCAGCACCTGCATTAAGGCACAAAGAGTAATGTTTCTTAGCCTAAAGTAAATTTGCGTGATTATGTACTAACACGAAATAGTGCAGTTTGACATTGAACCATATCTCTTTAAATGTTTGCTGAATACAATACTTAGACTCCAAACCAGAGAGTGTTCGAAACAGAATGCACATACAGTGTTTGCTAAATGCACTGTTTATACTTTACATTAAAAAAATGGTCACACATTCATTCTGGGATGAAACATATGTTGTTACCATAATAGGGTTCCATGCTTTTCTTGTGCTATAAATAGTGGGCGGCGGGTTAATTTTCCCAGTCTTCAGTTGTGGGCATTAGACATGGTGTATAAAGAACCACTTCTTTCTCTTCCCAAATTACTATGACCATGACTGATGTTACTTATTATTTGATATAAAGAGGTATAATTATTTTATACCAATACTGCGCCACTCCACTATTGGTAAAAAAAAAGGAAGGTGCTGCTTTCTTGCATATCACCGTTCACTCCTGTTTAAATTGTGGTTCTATGAGTCTCTCGGAAATAATTCAAACACACCAGCTACGTATCAGCAAAGGTTTATTACATACATAGAATGAAAAAGATATATATTACTGAATGAGTATAAGAGCAAAGAACCATCAATCTGCAACCAAGACTGGGAGATCCCTAACAGCCCGCAGATCAAACCACTCAAACGGAGCACGGTGGAATATAATAAGGGATTGTCTGTGATGTCAGTTGGAAGTTCCTCTTTGTGCATATGTAGAATATATAGCAGATTCATCATCAGTAGGTGTTTGTGTAGATGTCTGAGTTGTAAATCCAGTCTTTTAAATGTCTTATTGTAGCTGCCATATTGTATTGTTTGATGTTGGAAAAATTAAAGCCTCCATTTAAAGTGTTTTGCTGAAGTTTTTTTAGGCTAATTCGCGCCTTTCTCCCATTCCATATAAAATTCCTAAACAGTTTATAAAGTGTTTGGATGTCCCTTTCCTGGACTTTTAAGGGGAGACTCTGTAATTTGTATAATAATTTAGGGAATGCCAGCATTTTTAGCAGATTGGCTCTTCACATAGCAGAGAGATGATAGGATTGCCAATTTTTAATACCTTGTGTTATTTCCCCTATGTGATATTATCGGTATAAAGCTCATGTGGTGAAAGTATGAACTATAATATAAATACATTTTTACAGATTTGTGTATGTTTCCCTGAATATCTTCCAAGATTATTTGTATGCCACAGTTTTGCCATTAGTTTATTTTATTGGCTGTCTTATCATTCCTTTTGTTTGTGCCTTGAACTGTTTTATTTAAGCTGGCTTTGCTTTCTTAGCTTGTTGATTCAATCACAGGTTTATAGCCATATGTTTGCATGGTGAGTGAAAAGAAATTGTGGAGATGAGTTCCTTTGTTAAATAGTTTTTAATTCAGTTTGTGTTGTTTGAATTTCTCAGTGTTCTTTTTGCTACAGAAAGATAATAAGTCCTGCAAATGCCTCTTTTGACTTCACAAAGAAAGTTTTTATGTTCTACGCATAACTAGACTCTGATTACCATGTTTTGTATATTGAATCAGGCAATCTACAAGTAGGATTGTCACCTTTCTAGTAAAAAACACTGGTTTTAGCCCCACCCCAATCCCGCCCAAAGCCACACCCCAATCCCGCCCAAAGCCACACCCCCAATCCCACCCAAGGCCTAGCTGTGGGCTGTGCTGTCAGTTTTCCAGGCAGTCCGAAACCGCACAATCCCCTGCTCATCTGCTGCTTATGTCAGCACGATCCCCCTGCACCCGGTAACTCCGCCCACAAATTGCAGCACGTGAGGTTGTGAGGTCACAACGTCACGTAAGCGCCCTGACTCCCAGGCACTGCAGCAAGCTTAGCTGGGGATTTTGAGCAGGGAGGGAGGAGGGAGCAGCGAAGCTGCTATGGCCATTTCTCCCCTCACAATTTAACCAGCCTTGTAATTGTCTGTATTTCTTCAATACCGGCACTGGCCTTGAAACCTGTTTTTCCGGGTGGGCCGGTTAAATACCGGCTAGGTGGCAACCCTAGCTGCAAGTAGTACTCTTAGGTCATCAGTACAATAAATCATGGGTTTGTGATCTAAGGCTTGAAAACTGCACCTTTGGATCGCTTTGCCGGACCACCATGGAGTATTCAACCACACTTTTTAGAAAAGTAAACAAAGTTTTATTAATCCATTTAAAAGCACAAGCAATTGAGACAGGCAGGGAAGAGCAAGGCTTAATGTGTTTTGTGACCAACCCGTCACTTCACCAGAAGCCTTGTGATCTTAGGACCTGCAAATTCATATGTGACAAAATAAAAGCGTAAAATATGAAAAGTAAGCGTGGGCGCAAAATGGAAGCTGCTCCAGGGCAGCAGGGGATAGAGAAGTACTACTGCTATGAGTACCACTAGAGGCCTCTCAATCAGTTGATTTGAGTTCCTGAGTTCAGTTCTGGCTTGAGCATCTTCATTGTGTTTGTATGTTCTCCCTATGTCTGTGTGGGTTTTTTTCCAGGTGCAACAGTCCAAGAAGTACTCGCACACCCTGGCCCTCACCAAAAACAGAGACCCCTGGTGCACAGCGAAATAGAGGAAACGGCAACCTCACTATCCAGTGGCGACAAGAATTCACCGGCACACAGGTAATGCAAGCAGGTTAAACCTTGCTAAATATTTATTGCAGCATGCAACGTTTCGGGTTACCCCCTTTATCAACCTTTATTTCTTCCAGGTGCTCTTGTTGTTTCTCACACTCCAAAAACTTACCTTCATTAGCAAAACTGTAATAACATATAAAAAACATAGAAATGTGTTCAAACTTAAAATATACATGGTAATTAGGGGGTGCAGCCACAAAAAAATGGGCGTGGATAAAAAATTTGCTGCCACCTTTTCGGGAACAAAATACAGGCCTTCCTATATATTTATCTTTTTCCCTATTAATAACATTGGGATCGACCATCATTTTTACCTGCCAGGTGACAACACTAGCGACGCGCTGCAAATCTTTATGTCCCTCTTTCTGTTTCCAAAACGATGGGAGGTATATGACTGGGGAAGCAAATGTATAATCTCTGTGGAAATACGATGTAACTATATGAATACTAGGTAATACATACATATAGCAAAAACACCCTGGGGCTCATTTATTAACGCAGCGCAGCGCATAAGTGGACGCAAAAGATTGTCTGCGACATCACGAGTGTGATCGCTAATATATTTGCGTGATATTGCGCATAACACAGAGCTTTTGCGATGGTTTTGTTTATGCGCATTGCGCAAAAGATTGGGCATTTATGTCGCAAACGATGCCGTGGTTGTTAGGGGCGTGGCTGTGGGCGTGGCTACAATGCGCTTGCACTGCGGCCGTCGCAGATTTGCGTCTGTATATGTGCAAAACTGCACCCGGTCAACAGCACCACAATTTTTACGACTGCCTCTTTGTGGCGTAATAGTAACGCTCTTCAAAATGCGCATTCCTGCCCAGCTGCGCTAGCAGAGCCACACTGCTAAACTGGGTTCTGGCAAATACAATGGTGCTGCTGTTGGTGGGGATGTTTGTTAACTCAAAGTTTACTCAAAGATGAACAACCCCTGTAAAGTGCATATTAACCACGCCTTCCACCCAACATGTTTATATTGACCAAGGTTCCTTTAAGGGTATCAGGTAGGCTAAACACCTTTGCAACCAAACAAATATTAGCACAGAAACAAATGCAGATGCGTCTAAGTGAACGCAATATGCGCAATATGTGACGCAACTAATTAAAGCAGCGCATTCATACATGAGCACAACTAATCCTTACCTTTGCGGTATCTTCCTGTGCGCACAATTTATTATAAGCACTGCGACAGCTGATACGCAGTTTCACACAGTTTCACAAGTCGCACCTACATTAGCGCACAAAATCGCACTGTTAAGGTATCGTGCGCTACATTATTAAATACTCGCATGCGCTGGGCAAATGTCAGGCCACTGCGCTCTTTTTAGCACTGCGCTGCGTTAATAAATGAGCCCCCCTGTTTTCTTAAAGAATCTGTGCAGGGAGGGGAGGGCAGAATTCTGTGTAAGCAGCACAAAGAATCAGCATGAGACCATAGAACACTGCTCTGATATCATCCCGCTTACCCTGAAAATTGGTGTCTTGTTGTATGACCGACTCCCGTCACTAGAGGGAGCTGTTTAGCCTATAACGCGTGCAAACTTCTCTATGGTCTTTTCTCCTGCCGCTTCCGGGCCTAGACAGCCATTTCCCGCTTTGCTCCGGCGGTGTGTTCTACGGGACGCTCCGGGGAGGAATTTTTCATTGATCTGCAGTTTGTTGTGAGGCTGCGGTCGTACCATGGTGAGAGCTGGGGATGTGCGAGTTTCTAGGCCTGGCGGGGAAGGGGATGTTGGTGCGCACGGATGAGGGAAGTGCAGGCAGCATGGTGTAAGAGCCATTCATTATCTCGAGTAGGCAGCAGCAGCTTATCCCGCCTAGTTTACACAATGGCGTATGTATTGACTTTATTGCAAGGGACAGTTTATCACTTGGAAAGTAAGTCCTCGTACAGACATGCGCACAGTCTAATGTAAGAAAGGAGTAAAGGACCTGCGGCCCTCCAGCTATTCTATGGCAATTCTAAGTATCCTATAAGCTGTAAGGGTGATTCATTGTTAGTTTTCTAGCTGGATATCGTGTAGTCTATCCTGTTTATGTTATTAGATTGGGCCCTACACCCCTATGTCCGACCCTGCTGATAAGCCGTGCTGCCTGGGGATATTTGATCCTCATGGCTATATCCCTTTAAGTAAAAAGAAAGACTTACACTCGCACACCCTGGCCGTCCAGACCTCAGCGACTCCCAGGTGCTCGATGTCAGAGGGAATGGGCAACCTCAAAAACAACGTAGGAACAGGACACACCGGCACAGCATGGGTAAGTTCAGCAGGTTAAACCTTGCTCATTTATTGCGGATGCAACGTTTCGGGGCGTGACCCCTTTCTCAAGCAGAAAGGGGTCACGCCCCGAAACGTTGCATCCGCAATAAATGAGCAAGGTTTAACCTGCTGAACTTACCCATGCTGTGCCGGTGTGTCCTGTTCCTATATCCCTTTAAGTCACAGGCAAGGTGCCTTTTCCACCCTCGGGGATAGACATGTCCCATTTTTTTTTAAATCTGTGTTAGTGCAATAATGTAAAGGTCCCTGGCAAGGAGCATATGACAATATGCAAAAATAGGGGGGTTGTGAGAGCACTCAAAAGTTAAAGTTTATTTAAGTATAATAGAAGTGCTACTTACAATGCACATTCCCTGGTCCCCTGTCTCATAAGCAATTCAGTAAAAATGCAAGTGCATGTGTTTACGAAACAGGGGATTTTAGTTACAAAGTTATGATCATAAAGTTGATAAGCCATCATACCACGTCAAGTTAACCCTGTACGGTGGACCCTAACTTGTTTACCTCTGGTCATAGTATAAAAAGTCTCTTACTTCTTAGCATAGTAGTATTACTTGTAATCAGTGTCTCATTGAAACTTGGTTTCAGTCTGAGGGCTAGATCCTCCCCCCTGCCAGCATGCGGCTTTTAAAGGGAGATTGCCCAAATCGACACCCATTTTTAAAAGCATAGGACTGCCATTAGTTTTAAGGGGTGGATATGGGGGTTCTATTAAAAAAAAAAAAGAGCACATGACATCAGGTTTGTGGCTGCTCCTATTGCAGACTATGAGGCACTATGGGCATGTTGCAAATTGACTAATGACTGGACAGGTATTGCTGCCCATGGCTACAGTAACCTTTGGCAACATCCTTTAAGGTGACAGGTGGGGGATTGAGATACGTGGTTGTATTTTTAAGCAGCAATTGCCTGACACAATGTGCGCTCGCTGGGTCCATGATATAGCCATATTTATTAGTAGAAAGGGGGGCAATTACAAGCATTTGTTACCAATTTCAGCTGGAAAATGTTCTAGTTGTGACATTCACCATTATTCTTTACTGTTAAGTCTGCTTCTGGCGTCTTAGGAGGGGATATGGGAGCTTGAGCAATTATCTTTGAACATTTATAGGCTCAGTTAGGGCACTTACTGACGAGCGGTTGAAGCTGCGTTCTGATAACCTGCGTTCGGCGCCTACACGCGCTTGTGTGATTACAGCCCCATTGAAAAAAGCTTAATGCGTCTATTCCTGCACTCCCCTGTGGGTAAACGCAGAAAAACGAACGCAGGGGAGCGCAGCTTCAACCGCTCGTCAGTAAGAGCCCTTAAAATAGCAAAATGGTATCCCTTCTGTTGCTTCTGGTTTCTGCAGTGGTTTAAAGCTGTAAACACACAAGTCCTATTAAATCTTTACAATATTAATGCTTCTATTTTTCAGAGTTTACCACTGAATCCCAAACCTTTCCTTAATGGCCTCACTGGTAAGCCAGTTATGGTAAAGCTGAAATGGGGGATGGAGTACAAAGGGTATCTGGTATCAGTGGATGGATACATGAATATGCAGGTAAGTAATCCCACTAAACAAGCCCAGTATTGCTGTTGGTTGCCAGCTCTTCCAGACTCATAAAAGTGAATTCTATTATATGACTTTTTTCCCCCCACATTAAGCTGTACATTGTTCCGTTGTAAATGACTTCCCTTGTGTATTTGGGTGTTTCTATTTGCCATTCTTGGGTAGTATATGATGTATTTGGATGGCCTCTTTTTGGTAACAGTATAAAGTTCCACTAGTAGAATGTTTTGGGCATCAGCTGTGAGTCCATTGGCTGGCAGTCTGAGATGTTTGAGTGCTGTTTATCTGGTAAAAATTAGCTGGAATGTTTACCAGAGTGTGGCTTTCTTGTACTATTAGCACCAATTATCCACCCTAATTGCATCTAATACTTAAGTGACATTTGTTTTATAATAATGTTATGTGAAGTGATGTGTATCTGCTATCCAAGGTCGCTGTACTGTGTGAGAGCCCTTTACTTTTATTTAATTAATTTTCTTGTATTATTGCAGCTTGCAAACACAGAAGAATACATTGACGGTGCGTTGTCTGGACATCTTGGAGAAGTTTTAATAAGGTAATAATTTTGATTTCATTTATGATGGTGCACTGGGATACTTTGCAATGGTCCCAATACAGCTTATGTCTCATTTTCATAAGTGTAAAACCAAGGCATTTACTTGTTAACATGTTTAAAGGGGTTGTTCAACTTTGAGATAACTTTTAGTATGATGTAGGGTTATATTCTGAGAATTTGCAATTTGTTTTAATTTTTATAAATTTGTGGTTTTTGAATTATTTAGCTTTTTATTCAACAGCTCTTCAATTTGGCTCTTAACCAATCTGGTAACTAGGGTCCAAATTACCCTAGCAACCATGCATTGATTTGAATAAGAAACTGGAATATGAATAGGAGAGAGTCTGAATAGAAGGATCAGTAAAAAAAATGTAGCAATAACAATACATTTGTAGCCTTGACACAAGAAATTGCTGGCAATCGATTGTGTAAAAACGAATGTGTATTGCATATACATTTCTTGTTAATTCCTTTTTAATGGATAACTCAGGTCAGGGCTTTTTGTTTTTTTTTAATCCTTTAAACAGTGTAATGTATTATCTATCACCTTATTGAAAATAATCTATGCCCATAATTTTTTTATCTCCTAAAATAAAATGAAGTAATTATTTATACTCCGATTATTAACACTCGCATTCCTTCTTAATACAGATGCAACAATGTATTATATATACGTGGGGTAGAAGAAGAGGAGGAAGATGGAGAGATGAGAGAGTAAATTTGAAATATTTGGAAAAACCTTTGTATAGTTTCTTAAAGAAAAGGATAACTTCATTTGTTATGAAGGCGATTTTTTTTACAGCTTTTTTTTTATATTTGTTTACACTGGAAATCAGTGGTTGTTCTTTGAAATTTACTTTTATCATGTGAGAACAATAAAAGAAACTGCATTGTACTGTGGTGTTCGGGTGACTGTAATCTAAACATTATTTGGCAATTGGGCTGGATTTAAAACTTTAAATGTAAACTATACCCCCAAAATGAATACTTAAGCGACAGTTTATTTTAAATTAAGTGGCATATTAAAGAATCTTATTAAAGTGGAATGTATATTTAAGTAAATATTGCCCTTTTACATCTCTTGCCTTGAACCACCATTTTGTGATGGTCTGTGTGCTGCCTCAGAGATCACCTGACCAGAAATACTACAACTCTAATTGTAACAGGAAGAAGCGTGGAAGTAAAAGACAGAACTCTGTCTAATTGGCTCATGTGACCTAACATGTTTGGTTTGTTTCTGTGCACCATGAATCCTATGATCCCAGGGAGCGGCCCTTATTTTTTTTAAAATGGCAATTTTCTATTTATGATTACCCAATGGCACATACTACTAAAAAAAAAAGTATATTGGGGGGCGTGGCTTGGAGCGGCATGTGAACAGACGTGTAGTAGTGCAGCTCCGGTGATCGGTTACATTATCCCTGATTATATCCTGATTGAACGGCAGAATCACGGCGGCAGAGGCAACCCCGACAGCAGGACTACCCCAGAGAACACTGATGGGGCAAAACCGGGCAGCAAAAAGAGCATCGGAGGCTGCATCGAAGCTTGAAAAATATGCGCGGGAGAATCCCTCTGATCAAAATGGCGCTGGTGAGCAATCTCCCAGGTCGGATCCCAGGGAAGGCCTGAGCCATGCTGAGGGGAGCCCGCAAGAACCGACCCTGGCTGACTTACTGGCTGAAATCAGAGCAGCAAAGGACTCCAGCAACAGCCTTATCTGCTCTAAGACGGAGGAAATCAAGGTTGACCTTTCTATTATTAAGCTTGATCTGCAAAAAGTGCGGGAGCGGACGGCGGCCTTGGAGCAAAGGGTGAGCTCGGTGGAGGACTTATGTCATCCCCTGCCTGATCGTATTCAACACCTACAACAAGCGATGGTCGCATGCACCTCCAAGTCGGATGACTTGGAGAACAGGTTGCGGCGTAACAACCTTCGATTTATTGGCTTTCCTGAAAAGGCAGAAGGTAATTCCCCGGAGAACTTTCTAGAAGCCTGGCTTACAGATCAATTTGGGCGGAACAACTTCTCCACGATGTTTGCCATCGAGAGGGCCCACAGGATCCCCACCAGAGCCCCGATACCGGGGGCCCCACCGCGCCCTTTGATTGCGCGCCTCCTCAACGCCAGGGATCACGACGGTGTGCTGACGATGGCACGGAAGCGGGACGCCCTAAAATTTCAAGATGCACGGATTTCGGTCTTTGGTGACTTCTCTGCGGAGGTCCAGCGCCAAAGAGCTAAATTTATTGATGGGAAGCGGAGGCTACGTGACCTGAATCTGCAATATGCGATGTTGTATCCCGCCAGGCTACGAGTCATCGCGGAAGGCCAGACCCGTTTCTTCACCTCGCCCACAGAGCTGAGTGCCTGGCTGGATACCCAGCAGCACCGAGCTTGACACACACAGGCCTGGAAGGAGCAGGTTCCAGCTACATCCTCCTAACGTAACCCGGCACTTGGATTGTGCCCCGTGAGTACTGTTCTGCAGCGGTTGAGGGAGTTCTCCCTTCCACTTAAGTTTTATTTGTTTTTCTTGTTGTCTCACAGACCTTTATTGTACTAAAATGTCCCACGTCCTTCAGTGACTATCGGGCCTGTGCCATGCCACCCTAAGCTCCGGGGGCACCAGCTGGCCCGTTATAACCTCACATCTATAAGTTCTTGGCTACCACAAGCTTGGACATTGAAGGGGACGGTAAGATCTTTTTGCCCTAGGTGCTGCCTCCGAAAATATATTTCGCAACACTGGTGCTGTTCGCCCTTAGAGTCCGAGACGGTGTGGCGCTGACTTTGGATTGTAATTGTCTTTCACCAATTTTTGGGTGAAGTGTATTTGCCAGTTCACGGTCTAGACAGGCCTAGCGTGAGTTCACGCTCCTAAGCAATTATGCATGTTTGGGTCAAATTCTGCCACAAGTTGGGGGTAGGGGCAGAAGGGGTGGGGAGGGCGGTTTGGAAATGGGGTATGTTGGGTAGCTTAGGCTATGTTCACTGCATATGGTTCAGGTATGTCATTATGTATGCTCAATGTGTGCTCTGGTATATACTAAGGCAACTCGTACAAATGTCTTTGATGTGCATTAGTTGGAATGTGCGGGGTCTGAATGAGAGTATTAAGCGTAGGCTGGTTCTGGATTACCTTAAGAAGTCAGGTGCCAAGGTTATGTTTCTGCAAGAAACACACCTGATAGGTGTAAAGTCATTGGCCCTTAAGCGCCCCTGGGTGGGTTGGATGTACCATGCCCCTTATTCTACCCATTCCTCGGGGGTGGCGCTGCTAATCCACAAGTCGGTGCCATTTCGATTTGAAACAATAAAAACGGACAAACTAGGCAGATTTTTGTTTGTGCAAGGTTTTCTCCAAGCCCAGGAGGTCGTGTTTGCTTCTATATATGTCCCTCCCCCTTATTCGGATGAATGTGTGGTACAACTAATACAATTTGTAGCTCAATTTCCGCATGCAGCGGTTGTGGCGATGGGGGATTATAATGCTGTCCTAGACCCCTCGTTGGACAGGCTAAGGAGGGATGGGAAGCCCAACACGTCACCATATCATAACTTATTAGCCATAACGGGGGGGCGGGCTTAGAGGAGGCATGGAGGCACTATCATCCGGGGGTAAGACACTATTCCTGCTTCTCCACCTCTCACCTGGCCCTGTCTCGGATTGACCATGCCTTTGTAAACCGTAGGGCTCTCCCCATGGTGAAGAGCATTAGATATCTCCCGAGAGGCATCTCCGATCATGCCCCCTTAGAATTAGTGCTTAGAATTGAATCCCATCAGAATACTTCCAGGTGGTCACTAAATCCGGTCTGGTTAAATATCCTCCAGACCCATGATAGAGTTGAGGAAATAATTACTGACATAACTGAGGCATTGGATGACCCCACAGACCATCTTGTAGCCTGGGAGACGCTAAAAGACCACCTAAGAAAATTTTTCAACTCAGAAATAAATGCCTATAAGGCCCAGTTCGCATATAGGCAGCAACAGCTAGAAGGGGAAGTAACTAGATTGGAACTTCTTGTAACCAGGGCTCCGGACACGCAAGGGTTCAGGGACTTGCAATCGGCACAGGATGCACTTGCTACATATCTTACAGAGAAAGCCAAACACCAACACCTGTTCTCAAAACTTAACGTCCTGGAGCATGGGGAAAGGGCAGGCAGACTCTTAGCACACCTATCTAGGGAACACTCAACCCCCCCCTGCAATCATGCTCCTAAAAGATGCCACCGGTACGCCAACCTCGGATCCTTTGGAAATACAAAGTATTCTTAGGGATTTTTACTCTAGGCTATACACCTCCACTTTGACCCCAGAAGTGGAATCTTTTCTTGGCACGCTCCGGCTGCCCTGTCTTGACCCCCAGTATAGCGAATATCTAGATTCCAAATTGACTTTAACTGAGGTCCACAATGCAATCGACTCTTTCCCTACTGGAAAAGCTGCGGGGGCTGACGGCCTCCCAGTTGAACTCTATAAATGCCATGCCAAAACACTAGCACCTTTTCTACTTAGGGTGTATGAAAAAGCTTTAGAGGAGAAAGCACTGTCTCCGTCTATGTATGAAGCCGCGGTAATTCTATTAGCTAAGCCGGGTAAAGATCCTACCCTACCGGAATCTTATAGGCCAATCTCCCTCCTAACAGCTGACGCAAAAATACTAGCTAAAATCATAGCAAATAGGTTAAAAAAAGTAATTCACCTCTTGATACCGGATGATCAATTGGGGTTTATGCCAGGCAAGGCAACGGCCATGAACATCCGCAGATTATTGGTTAACCTCACTATGGAGCACCCCAACAGTGGAGGGCGGGCAGTGGCGGCATTAGATGTCGCTAAAGCTTTTGACACTGTGGAGTGGGGGTATTTGTGGAATGTGCTGAGACTTCTGGGATTTGGGGTCCACTTCATAAACCTTATACAATTGCTGTATGCTAAACCAATAACTGCATTGCGGGTGGGGGCTGCATTGACTACTCCTTTTGCATTGACTAGAGGCACCAGACAGGGCTGCCCGCTGTCCCCGCTCCTGTTTGCTATAGCTATTGAACCATTTGCTGCGGCGGTCCGGCAAAACGCAAGTATGACCGGTTGGGTCTCAGGGGCCGGTGAAGATAAGATTCAGCTATATGCGGATGACACCTTGGTGTACCTTGGGGACAGGGGACAGTCCTTAGCAGAGCTTATTAAACTGACTGAGAGGTTTGGGAGAGTCTCAGGGTTGAGAGTAAATCCCTCAAAATCCACATTATTTTTAGTGGACCCCCATCTGCTGGTGAGGATTTCACCAACTGCCCCCTACAGCTATCGGAGAAGTTTACGTACTTAGGTGTGGAAATTGCACTACCGATATCAAGTTACTGTGAACTGAATGTCATCCCTCTTTTAGCCTGGGTGGATGGGAAGCTGCATGCATGGGAGGCCCTACCTATTGGCCCAGTTGGCAAAATTCGCCTGATAAAAATGTTTATTCAACCCAAGCTAATGTATGCGCTGTGGCATGCCCCACTGCCTCTCCCCCTTAGTATCTTCACCAAAGTAGACACGAAAATAAGAAAATTTATTTGGGGGAACGGCAGGAGTCGGCTTAGTATGAGAACGCTGAAGAGGCCGGTTCAAGCGGGAGGAATGGCTCTGCCTGACTTTCAGACCCTATACCTTGCTTTGCAGATCTCACATCTGACAGCTCTCCAACCGAATGGCCCTTGCTCGGCCTTGAGCAAGGTATGGCATACTCTAATCCCCCAAGGGGTATCCCCCGTGCGAGCCCTTTTAGTGGCCCCCACAGGGCCGATCAGCGCTAAGCTCAACCCGGTTTTGGGGAATGTCAAATGGGTGTTTGCCAGAATCAACCAAACTACGGGGTTTACTCAAATAGACCCGTCTACTCCCCTCTGGCATAACTCTAAACTGGGTGGTGTGGCAGATCTCGTACCCCCCAAATACTGGATAGATATAGGGATTGGCACCTTATCTGATGTTTGGGGATCTAAGGGCCCTCTTACCTTTCTGGAACTAAGAAATAAGTGGTATGTCCCGTCCTCACACTGGCTGTTCTACATGAGACTTAGGGGTAAACTGATGGAGTGGCTTAAAGGCAGACCGACTGCTCTCACTGCACATCCGCTCATTTCGTTGCTAGACACAAACAAACCCCATGGTATGATTTCCAAGGTGTATAAGCTTATGGTGGACTGCAGATCTAAGAGCACCCAGTTACGGTGCAGGGATCTCTGGGAGGGCGACCTCGGGGCTCTTACTGACACCCAGTGGGAAGCAGCCCTTAGTGCCCCCAGGAAGGTCTCATTTATTCCTAGGCACCAATTGCAGCAGTTATACTTGCTACACAGAGCCTACTACACAAGAAGCAGATTAAGCAAAATCTACCCCAACACATCTTCTCAGTGCCTTAGGTGTGCCCAGGCGGTTGGGGACTTAATGCATACTCTCTGGAGCTGCCCGGCTCTGCGTACATACTGGGACAAGGCCCTGGAGATTCTGGGAGAACTAGCAAGAAGTGAATCTCTGAATGATCCAATAATATGCCTACTAAATATACAGGTAGGGATGGGGGTTGATTCCCACATGTCAGAATTCCTTTCCAAAGCTCTATTCCAATTGCGAAGGTTGATCACCCTGAACTGGAAACAGGCATCACCCCCAGGGGTGGACTAATGGGTGGCGGCAATGACTAGCCTTGCAAACACTGAATATCTCTTAGCTAAGCGTAAGGGCTGCCAGGACAAGTTCCATAAGATTTGGGACCCCTGGCTAGAAAAATTCCCCCCTCGCCAATGTTGGTGGTCTGACAATAGCTGAGGAAGTCTCCTAGAGGTACAGCTGAGATCTGTTTGGGGCGGGATGCAGGCTGTAGTAAATGCTTTTGAAACTCTCTTGTTTGTATTTTTTTTTTTTTATTTTATGCATCTCTCATTTATGTACTAACAATCTGACTTGATTGCATGTGAACGTTATGTATATGCATACCATGATGATGATCACAATTGATGTATGACTTTGACAATTTCAATAAACTTACCTGAACAAAAAAAAAAAAAAAAAAAGTATATTATTATGAAAATGGTTTGTTTACATGAAGCAGGATTTTACATATGAGCTGTTTTATGCAATATATCTTATAGAGACCTACATTGTATGGGTGGTATAGTTTTACTTTAATCAGTTGTAGAATGCAGTTAGAATAATGGGACTCATTGGGGGTTTTAAACTGTGTCCCCCTCCCAAAAGTCAGCAATAAAATGCCAAGAATTATCCTGGATTACCTCCCAGCATTGCACTTTAGAATGTTTAAAATTGTGTTCTCAACATATGGAGATCAGAACTTTACATTCTAAATCGGTGGTTCTCTCCTCTTCTTTGGTACAGGCCTCAATAAGCAAAGCCTCGTGGTTGGTGGCAATATAGATTGTTTTATCCCTAAAGGTCGAGAAATTAATTATCATACCCAATTGTAGTTTAGAAGACTTATATTAAAGGTGATCTAAAGCCTAAAATTAAATGTATTTTATATACTTTACTTACTGTACCTGTTCTGCCACCCTATAATCGTAATGAATCAGGTTTTCAAAATTGTCCATCAGCTTCATATATTGTGATTATGTTTGGCTATCTTTTATGAGTGGTTGTGATACTGCACATTTATTATTATTATTATTATTATTATTATTATTAACATGTATTTATATAGTGCCAACATATTGCGTAGCACTGTAAAGTAAATGTGATTATACAACTAAATCACATGAATTATATACACAGATCATATGAAGTTACATACATCACAATCAATACCGGTACAAAAGGTTAGGAAGGCCCTATGCACATACTTAGTGTGTACTCTTGGTGGACGTTGAGAAGATGAACTTGGGGTTTGTTAGGAAAAACAGCATAAAGTGAGGTTACATCTGTTATAGAAACTCATGCTAAAGGGCTGATCATTAATTTGGATGCAGGATATCCTGCTTTCTATGCTGTTATGTAACTTTAGCAGGCACTGGCTTTTTGTTATTATAGAAGATGAAACGGAAGGCGTCGAATGGAACTTGTTTCAATGAAGTTTTGCAAAAATAAAAAAGTGTTCATTAACACTGAGCAAGAATGTGAATGTCCTACAATGATCCAGTTAAAACCCTAATCTCATCATCATAAGCAACACTGGTGTATATTTATCCCAAAGGAATTAAAGCTGTTTTGCTGCAAACTGTGACACTACAAACTGTGACACTACAAAATATTAAAAGCAGGGCTGATCCTATCAAATGCGGGGCCCAATTGGGACCATGTTGGCGGGGGCCCCTAGACAAAGTGTTGCTGGCTACTGACACAGCAAGTATTTAGGAAAATAAGGGCATACAGGCACAAAATAGAAAGGAAAGGGGCAGACAAGGTAAGAGAGTGAGAGGGATGAAATAGGGGCACATAATAGGGGCACACAGGGTAAGAGAGAGAGGGAGGAAATAGGAAAGTGGACTGGGCCAATTAGTTTGGGGCAGGCTGGGCCGATTCAGCTTGGGAGCAGGCTTGGTTGGATTGGGGGCAGGCAGGGCCTATCAAGGTTGGAGGAAAGCTGGGCCTATTAGAGTTGGGGGCAGGCTAGACCTATGGAGTTGGGGGATAGGCTGGCTTATCAGAGTTGAGGGTGGGCTGGACCTATGGATTTGGGGATGGGCTGGACTCTCAAAGTTGGGGGCAGGCCAGGCAGCATCATGTGCTGAGGGAAATATCTGTGGTGCGGGGCCCCCAGAGGTGCGGGGCCCAATTGGTCCAATTGGCCTAAGGCCGGCCCTGATTAAAAGTAGCAAATGAATAGTTATGCAATTTTTTTTTAGATTGTTCTGTAACATAAAACAACCCCACATTTCAGAATTCGTTTCTATGCTTTGGGGAAATAAAAAGTGTAACATTTGTAAAATCAGGTAATTGATTTAATCCTTTTGCAAAGAACTGTATATTTCTCCTAAATATCAACCCTAAATAATGGTGTTTTGTTAGCCATGTATTACGGGACTGCAGTGTTATGAACTTCACGTTTTTTCCTGCGGTTCTGGGACCTTGTTGCATCTCAACCTGCGTTTGGCACCTACAAGCGCCTGTGTGAGTACAGCCCCATTGGAAAAAATGTAATGCGTCTATTCCTGCGCTCCCCTGCGGCTGAACGCAGAAAAACGGAACGCAGGGGAGCGCAGCTACAACCACTCGTCAGTAAGAGCCCTTAGAAGGTAAAAAAAAAAATGACACTTCAGTATTACAAAAATAGTGACATAGAAAATAGAAAGTAATTGGAAAAAGTCGTTATTTCTTGTGATCTATCCGAAAACTAGTTGTTTGAAAATGAACAACCCCTTTAAAATAATTCAAATTAAAACTTCTGCTGAGTGCAAGTAAGATGGGTGTAGTGTCTCAAGAATGTTTAAGGTAGCGTTATCAACCCACCCCATGTCATCAGGGAGATAATGATCCAATCCTGGTTTTTATTAGGCCTACATTGCTCTTCACACTTAGGGCTCTTACACACGGTGTTTTTGCCTATGCTCCTCTGCGTTGCGGTTTCTTCCCTTCAGCCGGAGTGCAGGAGTAGACAGTCAATTATTTTGGAGGCTGTATTCACACAGACGCATGTATGCGACAAATGCAGGTGAGATGCTGCGTCCCGACTGCATTTGGCGCTTACATGCGTCTGTGTGAGTACAGCCTCCTTCAAAATAATTGACTGCGTCTACTCCTGCACTTCCCTGCGGCTGAATGGAAGAAAGCGCAACACAGGGGAGCGCAGGCAAAAACAGCCATGTGTAAGAGCCCTAAATAGTAACATAAAATAAAGCTCCAAAAACCAGAGTGGATCCTTATCTTATTAGATCAGTGATCACCAGCTAGTGGCTACTCCGTAACATGTTGCTCACCAACCCCAGTGGCCTCAAAGCAGTCGCTTATGTTTGAATTCCAGGCTTGGAGGCAAGTTTTAGTTGTATAAAAACCATGTGTACTGCCAAACAGAGTCTACTGTAGGCTGTCAGTCCACATAGGGGCTACCAAATAGCCAATCACAGCCCTTTTTTGGCACGCCGATGTAATTGTTTCATGCTTGTGTTGGTTCCAAACTCTTTTTCACATTTGAGCGTGGCTCACAGGTAAAAAAAAAAAAAAAGTTTGGGGACCCCTGGTTTAGATCTTTGTTTGTAAAGTTATCTTTCAAGGATTTACAGAAACCAGTGCAGATTGCGGAATGCTTATACGTGAAAAGTGGCAACTATACTCTAACCAAAAGCAGACTCATTGTGAGGTTCTTCTGCTATTAATATTATTTCTGTTTATCTTTGCAGTCAGGGTCTCTTTTATTCATACAATGAAACAAATGCATGGGATACCAAAGATGACGAGAATAGAAACAGAGAAATTTTAGAATGGAGAGTTACAGATTCAAAAGTTAAATACAAAAATAAACTTGTTCAATTGTGCTATAAAACACACACATTGTAGTTGGGCTCAAATCCCAGCAGATGGAGCTCTTTGAAACCATTTGTACAATAGTCATGCAAACAAACATATTATACATTCAAAGTTGTGAATCCCTGAACTAAAAGCAAGAATAATGAAAACATTGCATTATATGAAACAAGGTTGCACTTTTTGGCAGTACACTGTCAATGGGATTGCTAACATACGGTAACCCATGCTTATATTTATTAGAAAAAGCAGGGAATAAAGTCTGACCTGTACTCCCGTGAGCCCTGCTTCATTGTGCCAGTGATCAAGCTGCTTCCTGCAGTCACTTTAACTTTCTCATGAGTCTCACTAAGGAAGAAATGACGTGCTACAAGGTACTGGTTGATACAATGGCGTAAATTCAGGCTGCTGCTGGAAAATGCTGAACAGATTGTAGTTGTCTGCAATAAAGAGGACGAATATCTGCTTGAAGATGGAATGCAGTATTTGGCAGTACTGCAAAAGGCTAGCCTAGTGATTGGAAAGTAAGTGTGACAGTGATAACAACTCTCATCAAGGTAAACGGGTGTCATTTGCCTTCCTTTTCTGCCTCTTTCCAGCTTTCAAATGGGAGTATTGTCAATGTAAGCTCTGTGAGGCTACAACGGGTGTTGTTATTTTTGTTTTTATCTTCCAGTCTTTCATTCAAACCACTGTCTAGCTGCTAGGTTAAATTAGACCCTAACAACCAGATAGCTTTTAAAATTCCAAAATAGAGAACTGGTGAACTAAAAAGCAAATGAATGCAAAAACCAGAAAAAATATAAAAATGCAGACCGCTTGCAGATTGTATTCGAATATCCCTGTCTATATCACACTAAGGGCTCTTACACACGACCGTTCCGACCTGCGCTCCCCTGCGTTCCGTTTTTTGGCGTTCAGCCGCAGGGGAGCGCAGGAATAGACGCAAGTAATTGTTTGAAATGGGGCTGTACTCACTCAGGCGCGTGTAGGCGCCGAACGCAGGTTCAGACGCAACATGCTGCATTTTTCCTGCGTTCGGCGCCTACACGCGCTTGAGTGAGTACATCCCCATTTCAAATAATTACTTGCGTCTATTCCTGCGCTCCCCTGCTGCTGAACGCCAAAAAACGGAACGCAGGGGAGCGCAGGTCGGAACGGTCGTGTGTGAGAGCCCTAAAAGTTAATTACCCCTTTAAGATGCTAATGTTAGCTTATTAGTTTAGGATTACAAACTATTATTAATCACTGAAATGTATTGTGCTGATTAGTGCACAGGTGTAAATTGACCTGAGTGTGCCATTATATTTTTATAGTTATAGGTTAAATAGATACAGCCTCTTATTAGTGAGGTATTAATAACATGATTCAGATCTTAAGCTCTGATAATGCCAGTTTTTCAGAAAGAATTGTTTACTGCTATTCATTAAAGGATGGCTGCCAAGCAAAAAGGTTAGTGCCACAATCATAGATGGCAGTTACTGCTAGTGTTATTTTTAACATCGTTATAAGTAATGAAACCATATATTCTATTTTGCATTAAATAGTGTACAATAAAGGCCAAGCATTCTTAAAGAAGAACATACCCTGTCTATAAATAGAGCATATTGTTCACCGCTTTTCTTTGGCATGGAGCTGTCTGAAGGCTATGCTCTGGGGTGCCAGGAACCCAAGCAACTAGATAACACATATAAAGCTAGGAATGTTCTAGTCTGTGTTTTTCCTTAACATCCTTCTGTTCATGCCCAGTTTTATCCCTCATCTAATCACCTGCTTATCTTTAAACTTATCTTTAATCTTGGATTCCTGACTTCCTTGCAATGAAAGAAAGTATATTCAGTGTTTATAGCTTTAAAGGGATAACGATATGGAAAAATGTGTTTTGTGGTGCATCCCACCATCAAGTGTTGATCGCTTAATTGCGTTATCATAAAGATGGGCCCATACAGAAGAAATGTCTGCATTTGAACTTGCGCTCCCCTGCTGTTGAACAAATTGAAATGTAACGTAGGGGAGCGCTAAAGAGAATGTTAGAAGGAGAAGTGTTGCCAACCTTTACTACTCTGTAGTACCCAGGATGCATTGCTGCATAGTAAGAAACATTTTCCTTTGTATTAAAGCTGTTTCAGAAGATTTTAAAAATGAAACCGTCTAAAACTTTGCCCCAATAATAGTTAAAAATATATTATAATGTTTCAGTGATGGATTCAAAAAAGCAGTGGGACCTGCACAGACCATTCACAATCAGTTTTCTAATGCCTCATTCAAGAATATAATTGACTGCTCAGGGAAATGTGAACTTCCAGGTAAGTGGAACATCCTTTTTTGGAAACTATATTATGATGTTACTCCTATGTTTTTAGACCAATCACTGATCGCCACATCACCGGACCTGCCCCACCCCGTCTCCACCCCCTGCCCATTTTCCGGCCCCAGAGTGGCAACCCTATGTGTAGTTGTTGCTTAATTAAAGAAGATTTGACATCTCACTACAGTTTATATCAGTCAGCAATGATGGAAGTTGGAGACCAGAAGCAGAATGGTTTCCAGCTCTAGGTATCTGAGTCTCCCTAATCTGCTGAGATGATCTTGTCTCTAAAACCCAATTCTTCTTTTCTTTACATATTATAATCTATTAATCCATCTATTTATCCTCTTTGTTCTCACAGAAATTGGTAATGGCCATGAAATAGGCCAAATGTTTAGAAGCAGGAGGGCCCACTGACACCTTGGCCCACCAGGCGTTTTCCTGGTATACCGGTGGGCCAGTCCGACACTGCATACATCTTCTGTGAAATGGTTGTCTTTGACTTGGAATCCACCAGAATAATTTTTCAAACTGGAAAAGCTATTGGTTTGAATCTAAATTTCCATGGGGATGAATTTAATCCTATGAATTCAGCAGAGGTATTGTAGTCCTGGGTTGCTATTACTTTTGTTTGTTTGTTAATGATGATGGTTCCTATTGATCTTGTGCAGTTCATTCATCATTGTATGGATCTTGTACATTTGGTTAAGCCCCACACAGTGACCAGTAGAAACATCTAATTTCAGAACATCCAGTACATTTTCAAGAATGCATTGAATACACATTTTCAAACCTAGGTCATACATTTTCATGCAATCCCTGCATGCACACGACAGGATATGTTATATTAAACAGGGAATAATTAACCCCATCTCACAGCAATGGTGGGAAAAGTGTTAAAAGCAGCATACTCAAACCAATGGGACTTCAGTAAGGTGTACTACATACTGCCTATTTTACAAGGGGTTACAAAAACAGACAAAGAGCACACCGAAAGGAGGGATCTTTAATGAGGGAGGGAAGAACCTTCATTAATATGATCTATAAGGGTGGTGGCAGATGAGGTTACTGGGTTAGATTAGTCGCTCAGCGAAAAATCACCTTTTCTTTGGGCGACTAATCTCCCCTAAATGCCTTCCCGTCTGCTAGAACGTAAATTGCTGGCGGGATGGCAGTCAGATCACTTCAGCTTTCCGAAGTCATCCGAAGTTTCCTCTTGAGGCAGAAAGGCATGTAGGGGACATTAGTCGGCTGAAGAAGAGGCATAATCTCCCCCAGTAGCCTCATCTGCCACCACCCTAAATAGGGATTTCATTATTTCAGCTGGGTGCAGAATTAGGAGCACGTGCTGTGAATCATCTAGAAGAAGTAAGTGATGAAGGTATTCCTGCATTGGTCAAAGCTAAATGTTCTGCCATATCACTGCATACAACTGCTTATATTGTAAGGTACGGAATCTTCAAATAAACCATTCTCTACCCATGTGCTTTTATTCAGCTTCCTTACCTTATTTATGAATGTACAGATAGTACCTCTTTCTGTGTATTTACTTATAGGTGCAGTGTGTTCTTGTTTTTGATTGCAGATGGTTTAATGCAAAAGATTCCATAAATAATAAATACCTAAATTCTGTGTTTTCAACAAAAATGGTGTGACATTAAATATGTTACAGTAATTTTCTAATTCAAGATATGAAACAAAGTATTTGAAAAAAAATATTATTTTGCTGTTTTTTTTCCTTTTTTCCTTCAAGTGACCTTGTTAGACAATTACAAAGTAATTACATAGTAATTATTACAAAGTTGCAGTTACACTGTAACCATTTCTTGTCAGCAAAAGAAGCTGGTAAACAAGTTTGACCTGAAGAAGAGTTTTTTTTTTGAGACAAGGAAATATATATGCTCAGTACAAGGTTTTATTTGGTTTATAGCATTCCCTTTCTCTCTCCATTTCAAGAAAGGGCAATGACAACTCCAATGTATTTGTATAATTATAGGGGTCATAGTTGGTTATTCTAGTTTAAGTTCGACTAAATGTATGCTTAATGGTGTTTCAAATTGGTGAAATTTTGATTTGAGATTCTATTCACTTCCATTGCATTCATGCATTCAGGTATGGGATCCATTATCCAGACACCTGTTATCCAGAAATCTCTGAATTATGGGAAGGTCATCTCTCACAGAATCCATTTTAATCAAATAATTCAGATTTTTTTTTTCTCTGTAATAATAAAACAATACCCTGTACTTGATACCAACTAGGACATAATTAATCCTTATTGGAAGCAAAACCAGCCTAATGGGTTTATTTAATGTTTCAATTATTTTTGGTAGATTAATGGTATGGAGATCCAAATTACGTCAATATAACAGTTTCCATACCTGTATATCATTTTATATCTGCAAAGAAATGCACCTTAAAATATCTTTCTTGAGTTTCTAACATTTTATAAAAAACATGGGTCTAGGCAAATGCTGTAAATACTTTCAGGCATATATAACCTATTAGAATAAAATATTGTTAACCTAGAAACAAACTTTGCAATTATTAATTTAAATGTGTGTTTTTAGCTGATTTTCATCCTCTTTGTTGTAGACTCAAACAGCCAAGAGCACGGGACATGCTTATTGCTGGAGTCATTGTTTCTCTTGCCAGTGATTTTAACCCTAATGCATATTGCTTTTCAATGATAAGCATTGCCTGTCTTTTTATATTAATTATGGAAAGTGAAGTTAATAGTAAATCATAGACAGACAGCCAAATTGAATTTCTTTGTAAAACACTGTGTAATAAAACATGTTTTTGATTGTAGTTGTTTCAAGAGAGGTATGCTTTTATAATATAATAAATGCCATTTCAATCTTAGCCTATGGTGATGCACTTGGATTTTGTCAACATGAAGATGTCTCCGAAAAGCTTTGGCTGCTGCTACCATCAATGCAGCATATTCTTTGGGAAGAGCCCATAGTCATGGATCACTGGAGGTTGGAAAACAGTGGGGCTCATTTATCAACACTGGGCAAATTGGCCCATGGTCAGTTACCTATAGCAACCAATCAGTGATTAGCTTTTTAAAGCCAGCTGCAAGTAGAACAATTAATGCAGCAATCTGATCGGTTGCCATGGGTTAATGCCCATGGGCAAATTTGCCCAGTGTTGATGCTGAGATGTTGTTGTAATTAATGCCTCACAGTATCTATTGATTACTACAGAATTTGTTTCATTCATTTTTTCAATATAAGGGTTTGTTATATTGTGAAATCACAAGGCAGCTCCAGGGTTTCAAAAATGTAAAATCAGTTACTTTTGTTAATAAAAAAAACCCTAATCTGCCATGGTCTTAGTAATCATACAAGCAACATACAAGCAAGTACATATTATGACTGTAATGTTTATGTCTGGCTGGGCTTATACTGTAGATATATGTGGCATTAGTTTGGATCATCTGTTCTATTCACACAGCTCTCTTTAAAAGGGTTGTTCACTTTTGAGTTAACTTGTAGTATGATGTAGAGAGTTATATTCTGAGACAATTTGCAATTGGTTTCTGTTATTCATTATTTGTGGTTATTGAGTTACTTAGCTTTTTATTCAGCAGCTCTCTAGTTTGCAATATCAGCAATCTGGTTGCCAGGGTCTTTGAATAAGAGATTGAAATATGAATAGAAGGGGTCCTGAATAGAAAGATAAGAAGGGTAATGAAAAGTAGCAATAACAATACATTTGTAGCCTTACAGAGCATTTGATTGTAGATGGGGTCAGTGACCCCCATTTAATAGCTGGAAAAAGTCAGAATACTTAGAAAACTATAAAAAATAAGACCAATTGAAAAGTTGATTAGCATTGGCCATTCTATAACATACTAAAAGATAACTTAAAGGTTTGAATGCATTTCTTGTGAGTGAAGGGTTACCTTTATGTTACACAATGCTACACAATTAATATATGTGCTGTTCTGAGCATAATATGTTGTTTCTTCTCTGCAACTGTTACTACTTATTGATAAGCTATGTATCCTGTCACAAGATGTGTCTTACTCCTATGCTACAGATCATAGGCTTCCTATACGTAAAAGGGTTCTTTGTCTTTGTACTCAATATAAGCTGTTGTAACACTACCAATAAACTGAACTTGTTATGAGTCTCACGGCTTGCTAGTGTCTCTCTGTACAAGCTCCCGGATCCGAGGAATGTACGGACATGCTGTCTTAGGGACCCCTGGGCGTCAGTAGCCGGTTACCCCAACAGTGAGCAGTGCAGATATAGACAGACAAGAAATTATCTGCACTTACCCATATTAATATATTAAGGATATTCAGATAAGATATTGTACATAAAGCTGATAAAAAATACCCACCCCAAGATGGTCAATTATCTTAAAGTCTATTCTTGTCTAACGAGTCCGATGCTCACTTGCTCCTAATTCATTAATAATTCTCCTACATCATTAAACATTTTTCACAAGGGCTAAGTCTTACCTGCAACTTGTTTTCCAAGGTCAAGGTTAAAACTCCCAAATAGTTGCCCTTTTTATTTGATCACCTGACTGATACTGAGGATGATGGGAACTACAACATGGAGCTAGACACTATTCCTGTATAAACTGTACAAACAACATTGTTGTGATCAGTAGCAGGGCTGCCAAGTATGTAGTAAAGGGGGATTTGGAAATGTCTGTTTACTCTGTATTCACCTGGAAGGCCATTTTAAAATGAATTAGGGTGAGATTTAAAAAATATTTGCTGACCAAAGGTTGAACCTCCAAGGGGAATTGAAAAAGCCCAACAACTACTGCCTTAAAAGGCCAGAAACATAATTTAAAAAAAAAAAAATTGTTTCTACTTAACGGAAAAAAAAAACCAAGGCAGTTTTAACTTTCAATTTGCAAAGTTTTTATTAAGAAATTACTTACTGATTCTCTGCTTGCGTTTCTCTTCAGAAACGGCAACAGGGTAACGATCCATTGTGCGTCACTCGATTTCTCCTCCCTGCCTTCTATAGGAGATAGCCAGGGAGGAGAAATCGAGCGCGGCATGATGGATCGTCGCCCTGTCAATGTTTCTGAAGAGGAGCAAAAGCAGAGAATCTCGTTAAGTAGAAACAAATTTTTTTAAAAATTTTAAATTTATTTTTTATGATACTGGTCCTTTAAGATATACAACTAAAAGGTGATTAAAAGAAGTGTGGTCCTCTGAGTACTTTGATTTTGTACATGTAATGCTTTTTTGTTTTCTCTTTCATTTGTAGGTGGGAACATGTGATTTACCATTTCGGTGGACATCATGAATTGATTAAATATATTGTTATCAAAGGGAAAATAGTATACAAGAACAAAAGTTCTGCATCTGTAGAAAGGATACTAATATCATACAATGATACTACTTTTTATTATCACAATGTCCTTATTTTTCACATTAATGTATATGTATAATTTCACAGGAATAACCCCACTACAGTGAATTCCAGATCATATTTAGAAATGCACCAATCGATGATAATGACAAACTAACAAATGAAAAATCTGTAAAATCTGTTTTCACTATTTAAAGTGGACCTGTCACACAGACACAAAAATCTGTATAATAAAAGTCCTTTTCAAATTAAACATGAAATCCAATTTCTATTTTTATTAAAGCATTCATAGCTGTTGTAAGCTCATTTAAACATCTCAGCTGTCAATCAAATATTGTCTGCCCCTCCTCTATGCCCTGGACATAGAAGAGGGGCAGACAATTACTTTCTCTTTCCATTCAGCACTTCCTAGAAATCGCTGCTCTCCCCACATTCCCCTGTTCTCTTGCCTGTTTAATTTTGTAGCCAGGGCATGGGGATGGACATCAGGTCCCCCATTCTGGTGCACAAACAAGATTCTGAGATGATACAAGGCTTGTCTTAATAACAGTGTGAACAAAATGGCTCCTGCCTGCTTGCTATAATTATGAATTCCTAGACTGAAGGAAACAAGATTCAAATAATTTATACAGTGTAATTAAAGTTCATTCTGCTTGACTGATATGATAAAATAGGATTATGAATAATTTTTTTGGGTGACGGGTCCCCTTTAAGTGAATTGAAAAATTGCATTCATGTCATTTATTTAGGGAAAACAAGCTTAAACTATGCTACATAGTAAGGGACTTGTATGTGGAGGGGAAACTCATCTTTGTAATTTGCAGTTATAAACTCTAATGCAGAGGAGGGTAAATAGACATAAATGAGCTTGTATACTGTATTGTTGTCATATAGTATAATAAGCAGGAGATATGAGGGAAGACTTCAAGTTGCACTTTAGTGTTCATGGCAGCTGCAAATGTTCCTGAATCTGGCATCCAATCATATTGTCTGCAATAGCACAGGAGTGTACAGTAAGTCCAAAATCATACACAAAGCTGCAAAGAAGTTACTTCACTTGCAACTGAGTAGTTATAACTTGATACAACTAATGCAATTTGGTCATTCAATGGTATGGCCATTGATCAGCCAATAATCTGCAAACACTTTACTTGTATGTTTAGATCCCACTATGCTGTAGGATCCATTAGTTGCTAGGGTCCTACTGTGTATACATGTCTTATCTTGAGAAGCAAAACATTGACAATAATAATTTTTTTTCACTCATTCATAAGTCACCTGAGTGCTCCAGTTTTTCATGTGCATATTCATCTCTTTTGGATGCAATTGGGCCATTGTCCCCAATACTGGGAGTATGTTGCAATCATTTGTTTGTTGCTATGTAACAAACAAGGGAAAGTTGTGCTCATCACTCATTTTTAAAACCATTAGGCAGGGGTGCAATGAGGCTGTGACCACAAAATACATATAGACAAATACAAGAGTCCTCTGCACTCAACCCATTATCAATATATTTGTGCATACTGCAAGTTTGGGAGTTTTACTTTGAAAGCAGCTAGTAAGTTGCAAAGTTGAAAATTGAGCATAGGACTGGCCAGATATGGGATGACTTTGACGTAGTTGGCCAGCTTAAATATATTGCAATATATGGACAAACAATCCCTGTTTTGTTTAAAGGGTAAGGCATTTTTCAGTAGCAGTATGCACACAATGTCTCTGTCTTAAATATATTGATAATGGGTTGAGTGCAGTATATATATATATACACTGTGCAATAGACTATAGAGTGTTAGCCAGGGAGTGTATTGTGGTGCCTTACATAGATATTCTATCTGATCATACAGTAATTATAAACCTTTTAATACTGAGGTGTTGCTAAACTGTAATGCCAACCATCCCCACCACATACTCGAACAATAAGCTATTGTACCATTGTATCTGTATATGCATATGACAATTAGATAAAAATCACGATTTTTGCTCAAATGAAAAAAGCTGATATGAGTGCAAAGTTTATTGAATGATGTTCATTCAATTCATCCTTAAGAGAAAATAAAAGAAAGCTTTGGCCTTTTACTGTAATTAATCAAAGATCAAATTGAAAAATTACTTATGTTACATTTTTTTCTGCAAGTTGCAAGATTACAATTATCCAGCATATTTTAATTGACGTTATATTTTCTTTACAGTTCATAATATAAGACACCATTATAAAGAAAGCTGTAGCTCCAGTGCAAGGTCTCTCAAAAACACAACGATATTGGAAAAAAAAACTTGTAAGTCTATAATGCCCAAAACATGTTTTCCATTTCTTTTTTATTTGTTGGGGTAAAGTGAAGTCAAGTACTGGAGAATTCACAGGATGAATCTTTTACAACTGTCCATGGAGAAAACAGGACATTTTGCTACTAACATTGCTTTATTTCTACTGCATGTACACTTTGGATTAAGACCCACTGAAATCCAGCAGACAATCACTGGGGTCATGAGAACAGGAGTTATTTAATGATGAAGATTCCATTGAAAAGGATGTAGGGGAGGAAGGTCTTGATTCAGGAATATGCTCCATTCTATATTTTTCAATATATGGTTCCACCACATTCCAGATCTATAAGCACAAAACAGTAAAATAGGCACATTTTATAATAAATCTATACGTTATATAACAGTTTTTTTTTCTCTAGTATTCAATATCAAAGGATCTTGTAATGCAATAATATTAGGAGGATAAGTCATATTTACTAGCAATAGATCTGCAATAATAAACACAACTTGCCTTCTGGTCAACAAGCAACCTGTGAACTGCTTCTATATCTGGAGCCATGAAACGGTCCTTCATCCAAGGCCTTAAACAAGACAAACATGAAACAGCTGTAGATTATTAACCATTAAAAACAAACAAAGAACTAGAAAGCGCTGAGTGAGGCTGTTCATTTATTTTTACCTAACAACCGAGCGCACAAGGTCATAGACTTTCTCCAGTGGAGTTGTTGTCCGGAGCGGGCGTAGGAACTCAATCCCCTGACAGGCTGCAAGTAACTCTATAGCCAACACTAAGAAAAAAATGAAGTGAATAACTAGTACTTTGTGAGTGCATGTCAACCTATAAAGACTTTATAAAACACCCACTAAAAAAAGCAAAATGGAAATAGAGAATGCTGCTTCATGTGTACATTTCAGAGCCTGCATTTTATCCACTGAATTGTCTCTCCTGGATCCCTATTGAATTACTCGTTCAGTAAAAATATACTCTGCACCCTTATTCCCTTGAACAATGTTATAGTACAGGATTGGTCCTCTTCTATACCAGTGTCTCTTAGACTCCTTTATTTCTAATAAAATCTATAAAAAGAAGTATTAAAAATTAAAAACATTACTTCATTGGTAACCAATCCAATTCAGACTCAATTTTCTTTTTACAATATATTTTAAAAAATCCTACCATGTTCAACATGTTCGATGACTCTTACAGCTTTCCTGGCTGCCCATCCACCCATGGACACATGGTCTTCTGTTGCTGCACTAGTGGAGAGGGAGTCCACAGATGAAGGATGGCACAATGCCTTGTTTTCTGAAACTATAGAAGAAGTAACATCATAAAATATGTTCATGTCAATTAATTGAATCAGTTGCTTAAATAAATAAAAAATATGTTTTACATTTTATTAAAAAAGAAGAAGAATAAACTCAGGATAAAGTGGGCCTGTACTGAATGGAGAAATGAATATAGTACTTTGCTATGTATAGCATAATGGAAGGATAACAGCAAAAGTATTCCAATATTGTAAGTACCAAGAGCAGCGGCAGTGCAGTGAGCGATCATGAAGCCAGAGTTTAAGCCTCCTTCTGTCACTAGAAATGCTGGCAGCTCACTAAGTGAGGGGTTACACAGTCTTTCAATCCTCCGTTCACTGATGGCAGCAAGTTCATGCACCCCAATAGCAAGGTAATCCAAAGCCTGAAAGGGAAAACCTCCATGTGTGTTTATACTGCAGTAGATAACTTATCTGGTATAAAGGATAAAACATTTAATTATTACCTTTGCGGGGTATTCCCCG
The DNA here is from genome assembly GCA_038501925.1 of Xenopus petersii. Taxonomy (NCBI): domain Eukaryota; kingdom Metazoa; phylum Chordata; class Amphibia; order Anura; family Pipidae; genus Xenopus; species Xenopus petersii. Next base: position 42,879,997 of record CM076677.1, read on the forward strand.
TGGAAGTTACCACCTGATATGGTCTCACCTCGCTCCGAAAAAACCATCTTGTATAAAGAGTTAAGAATTTTATATGCACAATGTCTAGATTAGATTCAGTCTGTGGACCTTCAACTTCAATACTGGCTTGCTTCAAAATGAAGTAAACAAGCACATAAAGACGTCACCAACTGCATGGTTCCACTTCATTGAATATGTGGAAGGCTCAAATCATAAAACATTTATTGATAAAACTGTAATAAAACTAAATAGTGGTTAACTAGTGGCTGTGTGTCATTGGCAGAGCATAAATGACTAGGAAATGTGCTAAATAGTGGTAAAAACACTAGCAGTTGTTATAAATTGTTGACAGCAATCTAACAACGGATCTTCCTAGGTTTAGCTTTGCACCACAGCACTTAGCATGGACCTGAGCTATACTTGTATCAGTCATTGTAGCCCTTAGAACCTGTTACAAAAGTGTTGCACACGATTTTCAAAATTATCAAACATTACCAGGAAGTAGAGACTTCAAAAATTAAAAGAATACCCCCTTGATGTTTGCATATTATGTCTGACATGTTTTACCTAGTGTAACAGGCTTTATAAAAGGAATTTGGTAAAGCATTCTACATCTGGCGAAACCCACATTCAGTAGTATGGTTTTTATAGATAGGATTTCTCTTCAGGGTGCCCAGAGGCCCAAATCCTCCAATGCCCTCCCCTGCCCCTCAGGATCGCATGCTAGCGCATCCTTTGAGCTTACACCTAGAACACAGAGGCAGGATGTGTGGAAGACTAGAGCTCACCTGAGCAAATTTAAATTATTAATTTGTGACGCCCTGAGGCCTTGCCACAAATCGGGGCCTGATTAATGGCCCTATAAACAATAGCAAGCATTCAGCCTTTTCCTTTCAGTATTCTAACTGCAACAGACCAGTGGAAGTCAACAGCTGATTAGTTGCTAAGTGGACCAACTTTGCCTATGCATTGCATTTAAAGATACAGGATTGTCTGTTGCGCTGTTAATTTCAGTTGTGATGATGTTCTTCACAAAGGCGATTGTATCATTTACCACTCCGTGCACCTGTATATATACAAATAAATATAAATGGAAAGTATTTGTTTTATATGAAGGGTGTTTTTGTTTTTCAATTCAGTCATTTTTAACAAATGTTTTTAAAAACCATATCTACATATTCACACAAAAATATGAGAGATGTATAGCTGAAGTGCATTTGTAAAAGTTGTAATTGTGTGATAAAAATCACTTTGCATCACTCTTTTGGGTACCTCATCGAAAGTTAAGGAATGAGAAAGTTGCCCAGAAGGTGTTTCATCCAAAAAAAAAAAAAAGAAGAAGAAGAAGCAGGTGATCGGACATTTAAAGGAAAACTATACCCCCAAAATGAATACTTAAGCAACAGCTAGTTTATATCAAATTGAATGACATATTAAAGAATCTTACCAAACTGGAATATATATTTACATAAATATTGCCCTTTTACATCTCTTGCCTTGAACCACCATTTCATGACTCTATCTGTGCTGCCTCAGAGATCACCTGACCAGAAATACTACAACACTAACTGTAACAGGAAGAAGTGAGGAAGCAAAAGGCAGAACTCTGTCTGTTAATTGGCTCATGTGACCTTACATGTGGTTTGTATGTGTGCACAGTGAATCTTACAATCTCAGGGGGCGGCCCTTATTTTTTAAAATGGCAATTTTCTATTTATGATTACCCAATGGCACATACTACTAAAAAAGTATATTATTATGATAATGGTTCATTTACATGAAGCAGGGTTTTACACATGAGCTGTTTTACTCAGTATCTTTTAATAGAGACCTACATTGTTTGGGGGGTATAGTTTTCCTTTAATAACTCCACTGTTAATTTGTTTGACATATGTTTTAGTGATAAACTAAGACTTGAGACAAAGGAACAGAACATTTGATCTGGAGTAAAGTAGCGAAGTCTTGGGTTTGGGCTTCCTAATGAATGAAGAATTAGTAAGGGTAAGACTACGAATCCTTATGAGATGCTAGAATTTAAGATAAAAGAAGTGTAGTAGAACCCTTCTCCATTCTGATATAAGTACCGGTAGATACAGTAGAGCTCGACTGACACACACACCTACAAAATCTTAGCATTAGCTTAGAACAGAAATTGGGCAAACTGTGAAGAAGGCATAGAAATCGGGGAAAGAGCATGTAGTTAGGGTAAGGGAGATGAGCATGGAGATCGAGGCAGAATGAGAGATGGAGATTAGAAAAAAGAGGCAGAGGACATAAGACAGGTTTATTTAAACTGATATTTTGTATAAAAAGAATACATGCGTGAGGCTTATAGGAAAGACATCTTAGTATTTTTGTTAACCTGACCCCAAAATGGTTTACCTGAGGACAGCAGCGTAGTGTATAAGCATCCTGGACCCTATCACAGAACCTGTGACTCTCTAGAAAGAAAAAAAATTAAAAAAGAATAAAAAAACACAATAACTCTATGTCACTACTAATTGTGAGAAAAACTTATATTAGGCAATCAGTTCTATTCCGTTTATATTACTATAATTACTTTTTTGTATAGATTTGTAAGGTAATTATTCCTTGTCCTTATACTTGTAATCCTGCATATGTGTACCAGTTGTTATAATTCATTTGCCATAATAATAATGTGTTAAATGATGCCCTCATTTCTTATTATCTGTTTAGAAAAACATAAGCAGAATATACAGTAACTCTTGGGCCACAGTGAACAGCCAGCATCATCTTTGGCTTATGTTCTACAGAGATCCACGTTGGCTCTAAAAATTGCCATTTTTACACTGCACACACCTGGGTGTTGCTGTTCTATGGTCACACTCAGCCCAGACTATTGGTGTGCTATCACCCCTTGGAATCTTTAGTTCCACTTACCAAAAGCATCTATGATGCCATGGTTAGCAGTCAATATTTTACTCCGCTTTTCTTTCACTAACAGCAGGATATACATTACAGTGAATCGCCCTTCCATGTATGTACAGTAGATGGGGCATTGAGAATGTAAATGACTCATTTAAAAATTGCAACAAATAAACCGCATTGTTCCTTTTAGAATATTACGGCGACCTGCAGTGTGTACTACAGGTATGGGACCTGTTATTGAGACTGCACAGGACCCGTCGTTTTCTGTAATATGGAACACCATACTTTAAGGCTGCTAAAAAAAATTAATTTAAACCCAATAGGATTGTTTTGCCTCCAATAAAAATTAATTATATTATAGTTGGGATAAAGGTGCAAGGTTTTATCATAACAGGAAAAAGGGATATTTTTAAAATTATGTGATTAAAATGGAATCTATGAGATATGGACTTCCAATAATTCTGAGCTTTCTGGATAACAGATTCCCAGATAATGGATACCATACCTATACTCACAGCATACCTGCAATCTCTGAGGGGTGATGATCCGAATCCAACAGTGATCTGAAACGAAAGGCAACTTCCACTTGTCCAGGGTGGGGTCTCAGATCATGTATATCTAGAAATCAGAAATATTTTTTTAGCAACATCAATATTTTACCAGCCATGGGGAAAAGGGATCACATTTACCAACCTGTATCAAAGGCCCTAGTTGTACCCTTCAAGACTTCGAGTGTGAGAGCAGCAACAACATCAGATTGCTTGGCAATAGCATTGGCTCTTTCCACAGCCTCACAACCCAGGGATGTAATCATCTGGGTCCCATTAATAAGGGCTAGGCCCTAAACGGAAGACAATTTTAGGGAATGGAAAAAACCTTAACAAACCTGGAATGTAGGTAGTATTCAAAGTGGGTAACCTGTTATTAATATTTTAAAAATACTGTTGCCATATTATTAGCCACTTTTCTATAATTTCACTTAATAGTCTGTGTTTTTTCAGAGGCAATGTCATGATACGTCACGCTGTTCATTACATGGCCACCAAAGTTGTCTTCTTACCACCATAAAGGACCTGAATGGTCCATGGGGAGGGGACATCTTGAAGTAAGATGTGAAGAACTTTCAACTAGTGTTGTATTTGTGGATGACAAGATGTATTTGTTCTAACAAGAGGGAACCACACTATGTGGGAAATTCACTAACGGGTGAAAATTTACCAGCGACAGCTTCGCCACCTACACCACACTTCGCCAGGCTCAACTTTGCACAGACAACGCTAATTCACTAAGTTGCAAAGCTTCGTCGCTGGCACCGAATGCTGGCGAAGTTGCGCTAGCGTTACTACACCAGACATAGCAAAGTTGCGCAAGTGTTAGATAAATTGCATACAGTGGGATGTTAAATTTCAATGGACGTATATGTTGCAGCAAATACATTACACTACACAAGCCCAGGGAACCTTAATAAAATAAAATAAAGTTGTTATAATGCCCTACACATGTGCTCAGTGTATAGTTTATGTGCCATATGTAAGGAAATGTAGGGGAAAAGCCAGGTATACTAAAAGAAATTTACAATCTTTTGCAACCTATCACCCTGAAAAAAGGATAAGACGCCAGCGTTTTTTGGGACTTAGAAAAAGCACTTTGCCTGGTCTGAGGTGGCGAAGGCAAGTCTGGCGATAGAGCTAACGTTCAGTAAAATTAAAAACTTAGTGAGTTTGCATAGTAACGCATTGCATTGCATTGGCCAGAGCGAAAATTCGACTGGCGTTAGAGTGCAAAGTTGCGCCAGAGTCTATCTCCTTCGCTGGCGTTGTAACGCCAACGCCTGTTAGTAAATCGGCGAAGTGCAGAAATGAAGTCACGCTGGCGAATTTTCATAAATTTGCCCCAATGTGTGCATGAACCACAGGCCCATGGTGTTTTACATGAGAATAGCTTCATTTTATGGAAAAATCGAACTATTTTGCATATACAATTAGAATACAATTATAAGGTTGGGCACAGTTTGTGCTTCTCCCATTGTCTATGGCACAGTGAGATTTTTTAATTTAACTGGCAGTTATACATAACATAAATACAATATACAGAAATAGGAAAACATAATGAAATGAAGATGACATATTCACATTATGAAAAAGACAACAAAGTCAACCAATCAGAAGGTAGCATTTACTCATTTCAACTGATTAAAAACAAACACCTTATCGTTTACTGCAAAATGCAGTGCCTTTCAATACTTGTGGGGGCAAGTGTTTTTGTAACCTGGTATTTATAAAGTGCCAACACATTTCTTTTCATAGATTATACTTCATTCACATTGCTGTGCGCAGTCTCCCTTGTGATGGATATAAACATTTGAGCTACTGAACTTTGGTTAACTACAAAGTGGCATAAACTAATGGTTGATCTTTTGATGGTGAAAATTAAAAATAACGCATAAAATATTTTAACATTTGTTCTGACAATGATTATACATTTAAAAAAATGATAGGAGGGACACAATGAGTGTAACAAATTACCACATCAAGGAAGAGGCCCAGATGTACCACCCTGAGCCTTCAGCAAAGGGAGCAGATCAAACCAGATATCTGTTGAGCAGGCACTTCAACGAGGTAAACTTCCATCAAGTGGATGAGAACAAGCGAAGACTTTTATAGCCTATGAAGTTTTGTAACACATAATGTATAAGGTTGCTTATTTGTGCCATAAATAAAGTCTTCACTTGTTCTTATCCACCTGGTAGAAGTTTGCCATATTGAGAGCCTGCTCAACAGATATCTGGAATTATTATACATTGACTTAGGGCAGTGATCGCCAACCAGTGGCTTGCGAGCAACATGTTTCTCACAAACCCCTTGGATGTAGCTCCCAGTGGAGCTTAAAGCAGGTGCTTATTTTTGAATTCCTGACTTGGAGGCAAGTTTTGGTTGCATAAAAACAATGTGTACTGCCAAACAGAGTCCCTGTAGGCTGCCAGTCCACATAAGGGCTACCAATAGCAAATCACAGCCCTTATTTGGCAACCCACAAGAACATTCTGCATGCTTGTGTTGCTCCCCAACTTTTTTTACATTTGAATGTGGCTCATGGGTAAATAAGGTTGGGATCCATGCCTTAGGGCAAGAAAAATCACAAAAGAAAATCACTTCAATATCCTGATAAATTTTTCTTATTACCTCTTTTGGCTTTAGTGAAATTGGCTGTAATCCGTGAGCTTGCAGCACCTAGTAACAGTTTAAGAGAAGATTGTGATATTGTGAAAAGAAGACAGCATATATGTGGTTGGTAGTTATTATAGTTGATTAAGGTAGTTTAAGGTAGTTGTTATTTTATTTACATATTTTTAACCTGACCAATAACTTTTTAAACTAAATTAATATAATAGAGCATTCAGTGAAAATTAAAAACATAAACATGTTTCCACTAAAATCTTTACATAACAAAATTGCTGCAAATGCTCCAGCTACCAGTGAAAATGGCCACCTCAGAAAAATAAACATTTGAATCTGACTGTCTCAGGCTTCTTCAGGAACAGTAACAGTAACAGTAATTAAAAGTAATTAAAATATAACGTACTATTGCCCTACACTGGTAAATTGGTGTGTTGGATTTAGAGACGCTTCTATAGTTTATATAAATAAGCTGCTGTGTAGTCATGGGGTAGTTATTCTGTCAGAAAAAGGAGAAAAGGCACAGGTTGCATAGCAGTTAAGATCTGTAGATTAAAATGGGTTAAGATTGCTGTGTAAAAAAAAAACACCCATTGAATTCTAAAATCTTATCTATCTACTATATAACCAGTGCCATTTACCTCTATTTTAACTTGAATGGCTGCCCCGTGGCTACACAACAATTTGTTTATATAAATATATATACAAATTAAAATATGTACATTGTTTATTTACAATATGTAAATTAAATACAAGCACAGTCATATATACATTAAAAAAATAGGCGAATACTTGACTTACATATTTGGCATCAGCCCAACCACTCTTGGGTGACCACATTTTACCTTCTCCTATCAAACCCAATGCAAGATGAGAAAGAGGAGCAAGATCTCCACTAGCCCCAACCGTCCCTTTCTCTGGGACATATGGCAAACAACTTGCTGGAAAAAAATCACAATGTGTTTAGTTGCTTCGTGTTCACAGCATATATCATTAGTAAATAGCGATAAAGATTCTTAAAACTGGGAATACACAAGCAGATCAGCTCACTGGTCAATATATTTTTTGAACTTAACACCCAGGGGCCGATTCACTGAATTCGAGTGAAGGGTTCGAATTTAAAAAAAATCGAATTTCGAAGTTTTTTTGGGCTACTTCGACTATTGAATGGGCTACTTCGACTACGACCTTCGACTTCGAATCGAACTATTCGAACTAAAAATCGTTCGACTATTCGACCATTCGATAGTCTAAGTACTGTCCCTTTAAGAAAAACTTCGACCCCCTACTTCGGCAGCTAAAAGCTACCGAAGTCAATGTTAGCCTATGGGGAAGGTCCCCATAGGCTTGCCTGGGTTTTTTTGATCAAAGGATTTTCCTTCGATCGTTGGTTTAAAATCCTTAGAATCGTTCGATTCGAAGGATTTAATCGTTCGATCGAATGAAAAATCCATCGATCGATCGATCGCAGGGACTACTCGAATATCGAGGGTTAGTCGAATATCGAGGGTTAATTAACTGCATTAATTAAGAGCATTGTTTTGGCTCAAGGTTGAGATGGTGGCTAACTGCATCCATGCATGGCAAGCCTATGCCAAGCACAGAATTCCAGAAAATGAGCTACTGATATTGTCCTCACTGATATTACAGGCTTAAAAATTAACTGGACAGCTCATGAGTCATGACATTTTCAATAGACCTCGGCAAACAGCATGATAACATATAAAAAATATAGCGCACTGTTCTATGAACAGTCTATGAACTACAGTATGTGTCAGCTAAGGCCGGTAGTATGATAACTCTCCCTTTTATGCATACGGGCATATTTATAAAAACTCATATGAAGAGCATATCTATGTCTACATATTTTATATATTTAAGGTTAATTTATTATTATTTAATATATAAAAGTGTGAATATTGTTTTATAAGCTTACCATTAAATGCTTCAATGACTTGATGTAAAGTTTCTAATGAAATACCACTGTATCCTTTTGCTAAGACATTGATCCTTAAAGCCAATAGCATTCGAGTGCGGTCAGGACTTAGTGGCTTTCCGACACCTGCCAACACATAAAATAAGCTATATTTTTATTCGAGTATAATTATGTTTTATTTATATGTTGAGCCCAAACAGCCACCTTAAAGTAAAACCGAAATATACTTTCTAGCATTTTATATTAAACAAGGGTTGAATAAGTTAAAAAAAAAAACAGGATTTATTGTTTGTTACAGCACAATGTATTGTAGCATAATTATCTATTTTGCCTGCATTTGATGCTACAGGAGAAAACAAATTAGTGCTTTTGTATGATTTGTATTGAAATATTAGACATAGCAGGTGCTAAATATTGTTTACTATTTTTTACTTGGATTAATCTAGAACATATAAGGGATAATATATAGACTTAGTTACCTGCTGAGTGAGACCGAACAAGGTTTTCTTGAAGCTCTCTAAACACAATTAAAAAATAAAAAAATATATATTGAAAATATAATGAACAAAGAAGTATTCTTTGTATTATTGGGGACTTAATTAAGTCTCTTAAGGTAAACAAGAAAGTAAAGTAGAATGAATATAATATAATAATCCTAATTCCAAAAGCAGCTCACGCAGAATGGAATAGGATGGGGTTTTTTTTTTTGCAGTAGAAAGTAGAACTATCGGTTTTTGTAGATTTTATAATTTGGTTTTGCACTGACAAATTCCAACATTTTAATAACTAATATTTCCCTGAATATATCTGGGGGAAAATCGCTGCAGCAAAATTATTGCCAAAAATAGATTATTTCTGCAAAGAGATCACATTTATTACTTACTTACTTTATTTTATATATTACACTTTATTACTTTATAAATTAATCTACTTAAATTAATTATAAATTATAAATTTATTACTTACTTGAGCTTGCCCACTGGGATCACAGTGCGAGCAAATCTTCCAAACCCAGTAGTGATTCCATATACCACTGCAGGTGAGCAAAATCAGCAGAGGTGAGACATGAATATAAGGGAACAACAGTAAAATCAGCAGATGTGAAATATGTGCAAAGAGCAACAGTGTTGGACTGGGATGCCAGGGGTCTACCAGAAAACCTTTCACTTCTCACTCAAGATTTTAGTATCTTAGTATTTTTTCTTTAAATGATATACTCTATTTTTCCATCTATTTTGCCCCTTTGTTCCAATACAGAATTAGGGAGTTAATCATGAAATTGTTACAAATGATTAGAAGCAGAAGGGCCCACTGACACCTGGGCCCACCAGGAGTTCCCTGGTATCCTAATGGGCCAGTCCAAAATGAAGAGCAAGAGAGAAAAAGCAGCAGAAAAGGAACATTTAGGGCCAGATTTAAGAAAATGTGAGATTAGAGCTCACCACAGAAACACTAACCTGCTATTTATTCCTCATGTATTCATGAATGGGTGAAAGTTAGAGTTCACTATTTGATAAATATGTTTCTAGGAGTCCCTTAGCAATGAAAGTGCAGAGCTCTAATCCCACCTTTTCATACAGTAGATCTGCCCCATAGAGAAAGACAGTAACATTTACAGATGCATAAACTGCAGAAAGAGTAGACTTGCACAAAGCAAAGGAACAGCACACTGTATGCAAACGTAAAGTAGTAGTACCTTTCTTCTCTTGGACAATACTGTCTATAAGAAGCCTAGATTGTTGCACTTTGTTCTCAGCTTGCGGAGTGAGCTTGCAAACAATAGAATACATAGATGATTATTAATTCATAACATGAACCAGAACTATAACAAGTCACTGCCATAAAAAGAGCCCTGGTGTACCTTTATTTTGAAGAGCCCTTTGCCTAAATTGAGAAGATCTTGTGTTGACAAACTCCCCCCATCCATATGAATATACTGTAAATGATAGAAGATTCAAGAAAAATTAGAACAAATTAAATCTGTGGTAAAAGTAATTTTAATATTTTAATGCATTTAGTAGCCTTTAAGCATGCTGTTCCATATTATGAAAATATCCATTATCTGAAACCCCTTTATATCAAACCCTTGGTTTAATAACCCCATATTAATCAAATGTTTCAATACTTAGGGGCACATTTACTAAGGGTCGGATTTCGAAGTGGTAAAACTACGAAATTCGACCATTGAATGGTAGAAATTCGATAGTCTTTTTTTTAAATTAAATTTAGCAGTTTTCGATCTAATACAAATCGTTCGAACGCAGAAATCATTTGAATCGAACAATTTGAACGATTTAATTGATCAATCGATCAATCGATCAAACGATTTTCAAAAAAAAATTTTTGACTTCTAAAAACTTAGCCAAATACTGCCTATAGGTTCTAGGAGGTCCCCATAGGCTAACTTAGCAATTCGGCAGGTTTAAGGTGGCGAAGTGTCGAGGTCTAAATTTTTTAAAGAGACAGTACTTCGATCTTCGAATGGTCGAATATTTGAAGTTTTTTCAATTCGAATTGAATTTTGGCCTATTCGATGGTCGAAGTACCCAAAAATTACTTAAAAATTTGAAGTTTCTGAATTTGAAAATTCACTTCAAATTCACTTCGACCCTTAGTAAATGGGCCCCTTAAAGTATTGAAGGTTTCAGTCAACCTTGTGACCTTTGGCAGGGTTGGCAAGCAACAGAGGGAAAAGTAGCGGACTCTCACCATTGAAAGTCACCACTTGTGTGCCTAAATTCTATGGTTTATCTAGATAGCTGCTACAGGAGATAATAAAATACCATATTAATACACACTAAAATAGAATAATGTCTCAGGTGGACAAACCCATCACTTTACACACGTAGACTTGCTTCTAATCCCATCTCAAAATTAGGACTCAACGGAAGATGACTGTGGCCCAGGTATTGCATCCCTGAGCCCGTAAAATAATGGAGAATTCAAATGTCCAATCCAATAGGAATACACTCAAACATTCCTATTGAATTGAATATTACACATTCTCTGGTCGCCTTGATCATTACCAGAACTCCAATGTAAACATGAGAGTGTACATAGATACAATTAGTAGCCATGAAAACTAGAAAATGTAAAGGTACTTTCAGGTCAAAGGAAAACAGCAAATGTAAACACTTTTATAGCAAGCAGTAAAACGATTTACCCTTACACATTAGTAGTGCTTTCAAATTGTTTTGTTTTTTCATGCTGGAATGAGTGCAGTAAATTATTGTCCAAATTATTATTATCCTTTATATAGTGGTGATATATTCTGCTACACCTAGGTAACATCATAAACGTCAGACTCTGCCCCAGTGGAAGTTACAATTTAAGTCTCTATCACAGTGAGACACACTATGGTCAGTTTTATCAGAAGCCAATTAACCTTTCTTTTGAGTTTTAAGTGTGGGAAGATGGTACAGGTATGTGACCTGTTATCCAGAATGCTCGGGACCTGGGGTTTTCCGGATAATGGATCTTTCCGTAATTTGGGTCTTCATGCCTTAAGTCTACTAGAAATTCATTTAAACATTAAATAAACCCAATAGGCAGGTTTTGCTTCCAATAAGGATCAATTATATCTTAGTTGGGATCAAGTACAAGGTATTGTTTTATTATTACAGAGAAAAAGGAAATCATTTTAAAAAATTTGGATTATTTGGATAAAATGGAGTCTATGGGAGACAGCCATTCCGTAATTGGGAGCTTTCTGGATATCAGGTTTCCGGATAAGGGATCCTATACCTGGAAAGGAAATCAACATGAGCATGGTAAGAACATGCAAATTCCCTTGCAGACATTGCCGTAGCTGGAATTAAACCTGGGACCACTGACACAACTATATAGAAATCAGACTCATTGGTCATGCCCAGACTGTGGGATATGCTTTTTTCTTTAGTTAATAAAATTCCTCCTCTCCAGCCATTCTCTTACCTACTCCAATGTGAATGGATGGGGAGCAGGAGATTCAAGTTGGTGGATGGAGGGAGGGCCGGTAGTACTAAATACTAAACACTGTATTCAAGTTTATAGATTTATATATTCAAAATTGAGACAAGTGCAAAGGAATTTGAGACAGGGACTAAACCCGATGTATAACAAGGTTTATATGAATTACTGAAAGGCATACCTCAACTGGTTCTTTGTATCTGCTATATCTGTGCAAATGTTAATGAAGCATAAGATGACCATATTGCATGTTGGGGGGGGGGGGGAAATCAAGTTTAAAAACAAACACCATAAAAGCTGCCCCACACGCACACTCTAAAATGTTTGGAAAGGATACAAATGCACTCCTTCTGGTTGTGAGGGTATAAAGTCTGGTGACATCACATCTCCTTCCACAACTTAAAAAGAAACAAAAAAAAAACAGACAAAATAAGAATATTCCTGGAGGCATTAACATAACAATACTACAGAGAAGAAAACACATGAGTAAAGTATAGCAATATACTGTACTTTTGTTTTTGGGTATAACAAAGGAGCATCCATGTTGGGGATATGTTTAGTTTTAAACTAGCTTATATTCTGCTATCTGTCATGACAGACCACAAGGTATGTTTCATTGGTATAGTAGAGTTCATGAGTCAATGAATGATTTTTTTCTTGGCATTAGAGTTAGTGCAACCATGGCTTCTCTCATTTTATTAACATATGCTGAAAGTATATACAATCCCTGGAACTAAGTGCAATTAACGGGGCAGTATACACTCCCTTGTTCAACATGAGCACAATGAATAAGGCTTGTGCTCAACATACTTTTTGTACTGTTATTTAAATCATGTTTTTTTTGTTATTTAACAGGACAAACAGAGAAATTATAGCTACTCCATGTTTGGTTCTTGTGGGGTAGATAATTATAAAAGCCCTGTTGTTGTTTTGGTATCAGGAATCCATTATGTAAGACAAAAACTGATAAATTGGTAACTTAATTATCTACATCACAGGAACCAAACAGAATAGCCTTAACATTCCTACTTAATTTAGCTCAAGAAATAACAAAAAAACATTTTCTCATATCATATCAGTACCTGACTGAGCCCCCATTAAATATTGGTTATGGGTTATTTTAGCACCTTATACATCTCAGTCAGATATTGACCTGCAATGCTGGAAATCCCATTGTGTGAGGACCTGTAAGAGTCTTCCATGTGAACCAGAATACAAGAATAGCCAATATTGACTATGTATGGCCAGCTTCAGTCTAAATAGCAAGTAGAAATGCACATCCTCCTTTGGCATAACCCTTGAATGAATAGTTAGGGGCATATTTATTAACATTGGGAACAACTTTTACAGGTGATGTTGCCCATAGCATCAGTCACCTACAAGATAGAAAACAAAAGCAAATATATGATTGGTTCTGGTGATGTTTGTCTCAAATGTTAATCAATATGCCTGTGTGCTAGTCAACAGGCTGCAGCTGGGCATAAATACAACCCTCTAGTCTCTGAAAAAAACAGTCCACATACCAATCAAAAAATAAAATTGGTAGGACCACAACATAGCAGTGTAAAATGTAAAAGTTGAGGTTTTACTGTATCCACTTTAGAGTCTAATTAAAAATAGAGTAAGTAACTTGACTTAAGTGTATATTTTCACTTTAAATGCAATATTTATACAAAACTTACAAGTAATTGCTGAAAAGTAATTGTAATATCTGCTGAGCCACAAGGAATGATGGTTGAATGCTATTCTCCTCTTCGGTAGAACAGAATGGGCAGCAGTGTCCTCAGGTTCGGCATTTTGATTTCTCTGGTTTCCCTAAGAGACTGCAATCAAACCACCCAGAGCACCCTTGGCCTACAAATGGCATTACTCAGTTTTATACAGAGCCACTACAAATGTAATGCAAATGATGTGTTTTTGCAGACGCCTTATAACTCATTTTACTCTATTTTAAACTATGTTAAATGATTTGCTTTTAAATTATGTTTTTACTGTTCCATTTTACTTACCAACTTCAACAAATTCATTATCCTCCAAAGCATCTTCTATTCTATCATCAAGGTCGAGTAAGCCCAGACCTTTGCATCTCCGGAGGTAGAATTTCACATCCTCAACACTAGTAAACCCCCCATTATCTGGTTTATTCTTAATGTAACGTCTCAGTGCTTCCTTGCCCAGCCATCGAATTGTTTCAGAAGCTTCTTTGCAAGGCACAGCTAACCATTCTCCTCGCACGTGCACTGTGTATCTTGGCATTCTTCTGACTTTGTGGCTGTTCCACCTGATTCAAAAGATATGGTGCTCTGCAACAAATGGACAAGTGTCTATAGCAAAAATTCTTTCAGTCAAAAAATGGAGCATACGCAGTTAACAAACAAGTCTGTATACAAGCCACCTTTAAAGTTAATAGATAAGGAAAGTTGACCAATTACATTTAGATGTCTGTAAACACCCCCCATTCCTTGGTTGAGTAAACATGTGCTTCAATAGCAGATACTAAAGGTTTGCTTACACTTGCAGAGCTCTAGTATACAGTGTTGACATGTAGGAGGTATTCAGCTGAAAAGACCCAGGAGCAAAGGCAGAACAAATATGATTACCAAGCAAAGTATAAGCTCATTGTGCAAAGGGAATTACCCTTATCAGCCTCTGCTACAGGGGTGATTATGGAATACATCTAAGCTTTTTAAACAAATCCTTATACAATGTTGAGCTTCATACAAGCAAGAATTGTTATGGGTGATGTCTGGTGGATTACCTTGTATGCTTACCGCAACTAGTGTTAATCTCTGTCTGCCCAATGTGTCTTTTTTTTTTTGTCCCATATTAATTATGTAAACATTAGAAAGTATAAAAATCCAAAGCACGTCAAACACAAAAAAGGGCAAAGGGTCCATGAAGCATTAATTATCCCTTATATGAGTTTACCCACCTAACCATAAAACAAGGAACATTTCAGTTATTATGCTGAATGGCTAGTGAGCTATTAGTTAAGATGCATGCTGCATGACTGCAGCGGATCGGGTTGCAGATAAGGTACTTGCGGGTTCGGGTAGAGGGTAAGTATGCTGGTTGCGGGTCCGGGTGCTGGTTGTGGGTCGCAGGTCGGGTATAACAAACTGGTTCAGCACAGGACTCTAACACAAGGCAGGGTTGGATTGCTGGATACGCAGCCCTGCAGAATACTTTTTTCTCCAGGCAGAAAATTTTTCGCCATATGTTTTAGTATCATGCTATTTTTTACCTCCTTCCTCCTGTACTTACCTTTAACATGAATGTTGCAGCCAAGTCCAGGAAAATAAATAGAATATATTTGGATTGTGAGCCCCATCCTGTTAGTGTTTCTGAGTTATTTTTTTTAATATTTATTTCCCTAACAGGAATGTATTGTTTAATTTAAGTAACAGAGGAATTTGGGAAGTAGCAGCTGTACTGATTATAAGCTTTTCTGATATCCACTAACCAAGATACATTCAGGAAGAAGGCAGGTGTTCTTATCTGCCAACAGATTTAACCCTGTCACTGCCTTTTGCCCATCTGTAGCTACAGAACATATTATGAAATATTTAGTCAAAATAATATTCAGTTCAGAGACAGACAGTTGGTGGTTTTCGTCTGTGGCAAAGTTTTCTGATACCAGCTAACTTTATGTGATTAGTATAATAATGATCCGTTCCTGGATTTCTTTAAATAGTAATATGGAATGAAGTCTCAAAAATGCCCTGAATGATGAACACACTAATGACATTGAGTTAGTTTCAGTATATACAGGCTCCATTATTCACAAGTAAATAGGCTGGGCAGCAACACTTATGAAATATAGGAGCTATAGAGTATAATCATTGCTCCCATACAGGATACATTATTAATTATTGTCTCCAGTAACAGAGGCAATCTGGTCAACTTCTTTTAAGTTGAAACACCAATGAAAAACATGGCAAGTTGAGGAAGAACATTACATAACCAATGCGTTTGGAAGTAGGCAGGAGCGGTTAAAGGGCAAGTATCAACACTGTTCTAAAGGTGGCTTTTGAGACATAGGTTGCATTGCAAAATATCACACTGCATCACAAAAACAATGAAAACCATAGCATAATTTGTTTTTATAAAAGTCAAGTTCACAAAACCCTTATTCAAGTTTGTTAAAAATGCAGTTTGTTATATTTTATATTGGAATATATTTATCATAGGGTGACATCACTTTTCTGCAATCCCCGCCAAAATGTTTCTGGTGACACCTGTTGGCACTGGCATAACAGTAGGAAGCAGACCCCCCCCCCGGGGCAGCAGTGGGTTGAAGGAGCATGGGGTCCAGATCATGGGATCTCCTTCCTCTTTACACTGCTGTCCAACTTCTGTGGTATAGAGGGCCTGAATTTGTCTGGCTTACATGGTGGCGGGCCGATAATGGAAGCCATTGTTAGCCACACCCACATTAGACCACACCAATGTTACCACAAGACCATGTTCATATTAATTGTAGCACACCAAAAAACCAAATGGTTGGTGCTCACTGCAGGGATATCACTCGTATGCGTTAAGGCAGGGGTGCGCAAAAGGTAGATCTACCAGTAGACCTTTAGCTGGGGATCAGTAGATCTCAAGACACTGTCAACAAACAGCTTGTCTAAATTACCCTCCTACTTCATACTTTTCATTCAGATATTTATTATGTTAAGGTTACATAAGAAATAGTTGTTTGTAAAATATAGGAATATAAATTCTCTCATAAATCCATATTTAAGTAATATTTTCCATGAAACAGAATGCTAACAATGCTTTTATGGATGTAGATCTTAATCGGACAACATCACTAAAAGTAGACCTCTTATAAGTAAAGTATAGGCACTCCTCTGTTAAGGAAATCACAGCCCTTTAGCAGGTGTCACGAGAAACATTTTGGGGAAAATACATAAAAGCAGCGATTTTCTTATCAATAGAGGAAGTGGATCTGTGGTCAGACCCCCCACACAGCTGCAGAGTCTGCTTCTTCTATAGTTAATGCCAGTGCCAGCAAGGTCATGCACAAAGGCAGCTGGGGTGGAGTTGTGCGTGTCGGGCCCCTCTAGTTTTTTTGGGGGGAGTGCCTAATAGTTATGCCACTGCTTGCTGGTACGGATGCAAGCTGGATGTTGCCAATATATCTAGTCTACAGAGAGTTCATCTATACGGTGTTTATAGCAGTCTGGCTGACTGGCCCTGACCGTAAACAATGGCAGAAATAGCAATAAAATCAGATACTTCAAATTGTGTCCTGGTGCAGAATTCACCAGGACAAAAGTGCTTATTAAGTGCGCAGTAAGGGACATGCTTTTGCACGCCCTAGCATCCTAACACTTGTGTCCCAGGGACAGATGAATGACCCCTAAAATTCTATCAATAGAATTGATACAGACCTCTAAACTAAATACACCGAACAACTGTAGAATTCTGTATGATGTTCCTTTAGTAAAGAGAGCAATGGTAATTATTAACTTCATGACAAGACAGCAAAGAGTCCAACCAGACAGGTTACCTGAGGTCGCAATTCATGTTGCAGTTAATCAGAAACATGTAATACAGTGTGAAACAATTCCAAAAGTATACACTAGCCTGATAATAAATACTTTAGTGTATATCAAAGGTGCCTGCACCACACTGCTACAGGGAATCTGTGCAACATCAACCTTGGTGTGAAAAATCCTAACTGAACATACTTTTGATTCCAGAGGCTCTATGTATAATTAATTCCTACAAGCAATACTGTGCAATTTCAGCTTCTCAGACTTACAACACCCAGATGTGATAGACTGCATTCAGCTTTTACTTTTAAAGGGGTTGTTCACCTTCCAAACACTTTTTTGAATTTGAGTTGTTTCTAGATTGTTCACCATAAACAAATACTTTTTTCAGTTATAGTGAAATTAATTACAGACTGACAATGGTGAGATGTGGCCAGATGGCCACTCACAGGCTGATATTAACTGCTGACTCAGTTAGTTAATGAGCAGATCTGAAATTCTCATCTGGCAGAGACCAGATCAAACCATTGTAGATCTACCCCAGTCACGGCACCTTAAAGGCCGATCAGTAAAAGGTTTTCCTTCGGCTGGCCATACATGAAGAGATCCGCTCGTCTGGCAACATTGCCAAACAAGATCTTTCACCGATATGCCCACCAATGGCAGGGCTATATCGGGGTAATCCAAATATTTGGCCCTAGGGCCGAGCAATCTGATTACAACGAGGAGCAATGGGCTCAGACGGGTCGGTGGAAAAATTAAACCTTCTTGATCGATATCGTGGCCAGATATCGATCGGTAAGACCCGTCGGAAGCCTCCATACAGGGGCAGATAAATTGCTGAATTGGTCTAAAGGACCCATATCGGCAGCTTTATCTGCCCGTGTATGGCCCTTTTACTTCAATTATTCACATACCTGAAGCCCCCCTTGCTTTGGATAAACCTGCTTTAGGGTCTGGCCACACGGGCAGATTTGAGGAATTGCAATGACATGTCAACAGTCCTCTGTTTCTTAACTTTAAGGGTCTGGCCACACGGGCAGATTAGGGGAGATTAGTCGCCAGACGACAAATCTCCTCTTCTTCGCAGCGACTAATCTCCCCGATCTGCCTTCCCCTGCCTTCCGCCAGCCAAAATGTAAATTGCCTGGGGGCAGGCACATGGAATGCTTCGTTTTCCGAAGTCGCCTGTAATTGCCTCACGAGGAAACTTCGGGCGACTTCGGAAACTGAAGTGCTCCGTGTGCCTGCCCCCAGGCGATTGACATTTAAGCCTGCGTAAGGCAGATCAGGGAAATTAGTCGCCGCGAAGAAGTGGAGATTTGTCGCCTGGCGACTAATGTCCCTGAATCTGCCCGTGTGGCCAGACCCTTAAAATTAAGAAACAGAGGACTGTTGACATGTCATTGCAATTCCTGCCCACTGTGTTTAAACAAACAGTGAAGTTAAGCTAACTCCTGTGGCCCATGTACAATATTTGGAATGGGATAACCCTTAAACTAACTTGGTCCAAAGTCTTTGTTTGTCAGCACAATGTACTATTAGTTTGTTTTTTTAGTCTAAATAAATCCCTGAAAAAATATGGCCCAAATGCAGTAATTGCAGAAATGTGATTTCCCCCTCAAAACCCCCACCCCCCGGAGATGTCTTTTTTTTTCTTAAAAATGAGTATGCTGGATTGTGCATCCACTGGCTTAGTTAATTTTTAGTTCATTTTTTGTTATTTTTCATGAATGATATAGTTTTGATACTATCATGCCATTGTCTCCTTTGCAACATATTTTCTTCATCTGCATAACATTTGTTGTCATTTTGATTTCATTTGTTTAATATGAATATCAAATAAAATATTTTAAACAAACAAAAATGAGTATGCTGGAATAGAACCTGCTTTAGGCAAAACTTTAGACTTTGAGGGTGAAGCAAACTAACTCTGCTGCTCTTACTCACACTCAAGGGCATCAGCTTAGAAGCTTTATGATGGGACCCATTTAGAATTTTTATATTAGATCATTTACAAATTCAAAAGCATTGCCTGTATTTGACTAAGTTGGAATGTTTTTTGTCCATTTAAGGAAGTCAAAATTATGCCTTAAAATATTGTTCAAATGATTTTAAGTCTAGTAATCCCATTGGCCAAGAATGCAGTTTCGCTGTATTTGTGTCCTTGTCGAGCATGTCTGCACAGATTAACAATAAGCTCCAAATACAGCCCTGGGAACAGCAGTCGGCCCATCACCTGGGCAGACAAATTAAGCAATGATAATATTGTTTGGGATCTTTACCAGAATAGCAGATCTTCCTTTGTATGGCTATGTTTATTCATACAAAAATATGTTTGCAACAGATACCATGGTTTAGAATGCCGGTATAATATGTAGAATGTGCATGTATCCATTAATGTATTGTGCTACTTTTCTTGATTCTTTTTATTGTTCAGGTATTACTGCCACTTTTAGAAAGCTAAGTGTAACCAAAAAAATTGGTAGAGTAAGAAGATGCAGCACATTTTATACCAGGGGTCAGCAACCTTTTCTATCAAAACTGAGCCGCAGCAAGCAGGATAAAGGGCCGCATGAGGCTCCTGAGCCGCAGGTTGCCTACCCCTGTTTTATACACTACAAATATGTGTGTGGTATATATAATTAAGAACAGAATGCAAAGTAAGGAAGCCAGTTGAAACCTAGATGCAAAGCGTGGAATTCCCCACATATTTATATTGTGACTATACTGTGTGATGAAAAAGATCCACGCAAATGTCCATTGTTCCCTGAAACAACACATGTATTATACCTTTTGCATTTGGAAATCTTATAAAACGAATATAAAATTGTAGTTTTGAGATCTGATACCAACGCAATGGAATAATTGTGTTGGGTCATCTTGAGCTGCAGCTCCTTGTTTCTTGGGGAATCCTGGCATGTATAAAGCTGACCATAGACATGCAGATTTTAGACTCGTATCTGACGAACAATCGGAAATTGCAATCTCCTTACCTGCAACTAACCATTCAGATTAAATAAAGTAGTAAAAGAACAAATCAAATGTTATGACAGCAATCATATGAAAATTACGTCTGACAAATTGTACTGACAGACACCCATTCATTTCATCAGACAGACAATACGTGCAGCAATATTATCATTAGCCAACCTGTCCAATCGAGTAAACGACCGATCGCCATGGTACAAAAAAAGTCGGGATGATCCTTACACGGTCTGAAAATCTTACACATTTTGATGGGACTTTATCTTTGTGTCTATGGCAAGCTATGGCCAAATTTATATTTGATTCAATAACTTACTAATTGCTTTATTCACTTATGCAAGTATGGGACCTGTTATCCAGGAAGCTCCGAAATACGGGATGGTTGTCTCCCATAGACTCCATTTTATTCAAATAATCCAGATTTTTAAAAATGATTTCCCTTTTCTCTGTAATAATAAAATAGTACCTTGTACTATACCAAACTAAGTTGTAGTTAATCCTTATTGGAAGCAAAACCAGCCTATTTCATTTTTAAGTGATTTTCAAGTAGACTTAGGGTAAGGCCAAAGCGGCTGAAGCGGGCGACTTCCGAAAACGAATCGCCGCGTCTGATTAGCGCCGGCGGTTTTTCATTTTAGCTGGCGCAGAGTGAGGGAAGGCATTTGGGGAGATTCCCCAAAACTCCCAGTGTGGCCTTACCCTTAAGGTACAAAGATCCAAATCGCGGAAAGATCTGTTATCTGGAAAGCCCCAGGTCCCGAGCATTCTGGATAACAGGTCCCATACCTGTACTGATATACAGACTTATTTTTTAAGTAGATAATTTAACCAATGAATATAAAACTTTCCATAGATTAGTTCCACCTGGGATGTTTTTTAACTAATATATTAAAAGAAGCATATCTTAAACCATATGAAGCATGAATAACCTTTAAGTGAAGTCATGTGGCTCCCTCCACTGTTGTTGTTGTTTTTAAAATAATCTTAAAACTGCTGAATAATCATGAATGTACTTATGGAATTTACAAATTTCAAAACAAAACAAAATTTCACAAAACAAATCAATTTACAGTTTAAGGCAGATATTGCAGCTAAAGGTTTGTATGTATGAAAACTAACTTACTAGCTAACTGCCCCCATTTTCATGGGGCTACTGAGGTATGGTCTACAACTAATTAGCAGGTATTCATCATACATTTTGGTCCACCGTTATCTCATTATATTTACTTTTTTTTAAAGTACCAAATTTCTTTTCAATTTTATTTACCAATTTTTTTTATCATACACTGCTATTCTCTACCCTCTTAATTTTCCATCTCCACAGATGCTTTCCCTATTCTGATTCTGATTCCATTCTATGAGCCCTTGTTATGTCCTTTTTCTTCTGCTCTCTGTCTTCAGCACATTTAGGGGCACATTTACTAAGGGTCAAATTTCGAAGTGGTAAAATTTCGAAATTCGAACATCGAATTGTAGAAATTCGATAGTCAAAGTTTTTTTTGAGTGAATTTAGCTGTTTTCGATCAAATTCAAATCGTTTGATTATAGAAATCATTCGAATCGAACAATTTAATCGATCGATCGAACAATTTTCAAAAAAAAAAACTTCGACTTCTAATTGAATCTAGACCTATTCGATGGTCGAAGTACCCAAAAATTACTTCGAAATTCAAAGTTTTTGAATTACAAAATTCACTTTGAATTCACTTTGACCCTTAGTAAATAGGCCCCTTGCTCATGGCTTACAGTTTCTGTTCCCTCTCTTGTTTATGTTCTGCCTTTTGGTTGCTTCACTTTCTGTCCAACTACCATGTATTCCTTTTTCCTTCAGCCTATTTGATTTCTTATTCTTCTAATAATTTTCTTATTTCCCTCTTTTTACTGTATGTGAATGGGTAGGCATGCCCAGCATTTGTGGATATATGTTTAGGTTGAGTGTGTACAATACTATTGCCACTAAATAAGTGAATTAATAGCTTGGAGGTGGAAATGTCCATGGCCAAATCAAAATCCAGGAAGTATTTCAGCAGGAATATTGTCACCAGCAAAGGAATATGCATTTTTCTTTAGTAAGCATTTTTTTAGGTACAAAACAACTGAACTCTACACTTGATTATATGAATTAGCTGACATGTTATGCACCCTGCTGGCATTATCATAAATGACAAGTTACACAATATTGCCTGTGAGTACTGTGGATTCACACTGCCTGTGTTTCCCAGCACCGTTTCTAATGCAGGAGCCTCTTGAGGTGGACCCCGCAATGCCACCCTCCTTGCCTCTCAACGCTTAACTTTTATCTTTGCTGGAGGGGGTTGGAAGGGCTGCATTGATAGTCCAGAGAGCGCAATTGCATTCTTTTGCACTAGAAAGCAAAATTTTCAGTTTAAAAAAACAGAAATTTGTCTCATAAAGATACCAGGAGCGTTTTTTTTTGCCGCCCCTGGCACTATGCTTGGCACTGTCACCTTAGGTGAGTTTTTCTTTCAATAGTTTTTATTGAAGAGATTTCCAACAAAAGGAGAGGGATACAGAAGAAAGAAAGGAGGAGGGGAATATGGCAAAACAAAGGGAGAAAAATTGCAAAACAAATAAAGGTGAGGGGTTGCCACACATTGGTTGCATAGAAATATCAACAGTCATGTATCATGTCATCACAGAACAATTACACGCAATGAAGTATAAAATACCATACAGTAATATGCGGTATCAGAAATTCAAGAATCATAGGGGCTGCCCATTACCTAGATTTACCACAGTAAGTATTCCTATTAGTCACTGTTGCACATCTAACTGAATGGTAGGTGAGTTTTTCAACTTGCCTCATTTGCGCAGCGCCCCTGGAGTTACTATAGCATATTATATGAAAATCATATATCCATCAGCAATAATATTTATCTGTAAAATCTGTATAATATGCATGGTTTAATGCTTCTGTGAACTGCACTGAATACATGCCTAGACATTCTTGTACTCATTAAAGGAAAACTATACCTATGAACACTTCAAGTGTCTCTAAAATACATTGCATAAAAGAGCTCATATATAAAACACTACTTCATCTAAATTAACCATTTCATAAAAATATACTTTTCTAGTAATATGAGCCATTCAATCATTTTAAATAGAAATCTTAAGTGCTGTAGGGACCCATAAGGTTTATAATATAAAATAATTATAGCCCCTAGGGCTTTAAATGTCTACTTGTTAATTTCAACAGTTACTAGATGGAAGCCCATGTATCTCATTTCTTCAATTAGCATCCATATTATTGGTTCTTAGAGATAGTGACCACTTCCTGTCACACCTCAATAAAGTAATTGGAGAGGTGTGGTACTGTGTATGCACATATATAACTTTTTGCACAGTGACACCTACAGGCCATTTGTATAAACACCACATATTCCCCCTATAGTAGGAAAGCATTTGGACAACTGTAATAAAAAACAACAATTAAACAGTATGCATTTTAAAGCAATATTATGCATTATTTACATCACATAGTGCTTGGTCCATGCAGGTAGTTTTCTGATTCTCTCAGTACGCCTTATAGGTTCACTTTCTTCAGGTCTATTGCAGTTGGCATCAAGAGTAGGAAAATGTCCTTCAACAAATGGAGCTTTTCCAAAGTCATATCTAACAGAAGCAAGACGACTTGCATTCCATATGCGTCCATCAGACAGTTCATATGTTTATGGTCCTCGCTGGCGTTTCACTTCAAGTGGTGTAGTAAATTTAGATTGTCCTTGTTTCAGTATTCCTGGTTTCTTAATTCTGACTAAAGATCCAGGCTGAAAGTGCACTCCTCTTGCACCACATTTTCTGTCAGTATAAGCTTTGCATTGGCTTGTTGACGTTTGACAATGTCCGCAGTAAATTATTTTGTAGGCACAGTATTTTGTGGAAGTTTGATGTCTGCAACATGTAACAGTGCACATCTGTCTGCCAGGTAATAATTCAGCTGGAGATGATTGGGTTGTTGCATGGTGTATGTAGGAATACTTTCCAAGATTTCCCAGTCGGTAGTGCTTCTTTCAGACTTCTGTTGAATCGATAGTGCTTGTGGGTAATACACTGAAGATTTCCTATGCACAATATTCCTCTCTCTCAGAAAGAATTCAAACTCAGGTGAGACAAACTGTGGTCCGTTGTCTGATATTAACTCCTTTGGATTACCTTCTCTGCTGAAAACTGTAGACAGAAATGTTATTATTGTAGCTGATTTTATATGAGAAACAAGTGCAATTTCAGGCCATTACTGTAATAGTCTATAAAGGTTATAGCCAATCTACAGTCTATAGGAGCATCTGTTGTCAAGGATTAGGATAGGGGGCGCTGCAGAGACTGAAGGGAGAAGGTGAGTCCTTTAGGCAGGGACTGGTTGTGTCTACAGGACACAAAGGGAAAGGCAGGAACAGGGAGACGAGGGCATAGTCGAACTGGAACAGGTGCAGAGTGAAGCAGGACAGAGCGGGCAAAGGTTAGGATAGGACGATAAGGGGGTAGATCGGGGGCAGACTAAGAGGATGAGACTGGATGGTGCGGGTGTAGATTTTGGGGACAGGACAGTGGGAAGACAGGATACAGAAGGACACTGGAGCAGAAGGAGACTGAATAGCAAGATAGCAGGGGAGGACTGGATAGCAGGAGAGGACTGAATAGCAGGAGAGCACTGAATAGCAGGAGAGCAGAGGGAGCAGAATAGCAAGAGGAGAGGCTAGCACTGGAGAGTGAGAGAGACAAGGGAAGCTATAAGACAGGGTTCAAGGCAGAACGAAACAGGCAAGGCAAGGTTGGTACAAGGTGAAGTCAGGGAAAGGTACAAGGTGGAATAGGAAATGAGAACAGGCAAGGGTCAGATCAAGGTCAAGGCTGGGAAGGAACAAGATAGGGTAAAGCAAGATAAGACTAGATAGCAGGTCTGGACTGGGAGTCAAAATTGGCCCTAGCATTTCAAGTTCAAAGAGGCCCACACAGCCCCTGACCAGCCCACTAAATAGTGGCATCATACAGCAGCCCCTGTGGCATTTGCCAGAACCCACAGATTGCCAGTCCGGGCCTGCTAGATAGACAAGGACAGGCAGACCAAGGCAAGGAGGAATAACAAGGGAAAAGGGCAAGAGCTTGAACAACCTAGTTAGGAGCGTGTTCTAAGGGATGGCCTCAAATAGGGCAGAGTCAGTCCTGATTGGCTGATTGCAACTAATCAGGCAGCAGCTGGGCTTGTAGAGGCCAATCAGGTTGCTGCTTGGCTGGGACTGCAGAGGCCGTGTAACACATAGCGAGCAACCCTAAAGGCTGCTCATCTGG
The DNA here is from genome assembly GCA_038501925.1 of Xenopus petersii. NCBI lineage: Eukaryota > Metazoa > Chordata > Amphibia > Anura > Pipidae > Xenopus > Xenopus petersii. Next base: position 42,905,745 of record CM076677.1, read on the forward strand.
CCAAATTAAGGCTTCAAGCCAGAAAACCAAAGGTCCCTGGTTTGAATCCCAGCAATACCTGACATCTGTAAAAGGACCCTCAATAGCAAGTTTTTCCCATGCTGAGTCAGGAAATGGTACTGGATGAAGTGGTGGTGTATGTGCAGGGCTGCTTCTGCCATGAGGCAAGGTGAGACCCTTGTCTCAGGCGGCAGCGAGCGGTCAGTTACAAGGGGCGGCAAAAAGCCGCCTCTTGTAACTTTAAGAGCCGAACTTCCAGGTTTTAACACGGAAATTTGGCTCCACTAGTGCAGAGAGCGGCATTGCGCTTACAGCACTAGCGATACTGCCCCCTTAGACCCGCTCCGATGCTAATTTTTAAGCGCAGAGCGGGAGAGGAGGGGGCGGAATTTGGGCTGCTGCCTCAGACAGCAGCAGCCCCAGAATCGGCGCTGTGTATGTGTAGCTGTTTTGTCATGATTCTGACAAGTAACACAAGAATGAATGGCAGTTACCACATTAGCATTCATTGCTGGCTACCAGTATAGTTCTCGTAGTCTTTGTTTTGTACATACAATTCCTTGATGACTGGAATGTGCAAGTTGTACGAGCTTTTCTCGCAAGGTCTCTGGTACCAGTAAGTGGTGAGCTCCACGGACAACATAGCCATCTACTAAGGACAGTTCATGTCTAATCCTGTAGTAAGGTTGAAGATCAGGACTGAGTTTCTTCTCAGCATTTGGCCATTTGCTTTGTATGATTTCCTGTAGTTGTACTTGAATTGGATATGTGAGGCAAGCTTGCTTAAAATCAGCAGCTGTAACTGTAGACAAATCAGTTAGAGCTACAACTTCTATGTTCACATCCAGTGTATCAGAAGCTGCAGATGAAGGTAAACGTGACAAACAATGAGCAGTAACATCTGAAGCAATGACTTCATGAACATCTTTAGCAGAACTACGGCAGATCTTAGCAAAATGTCCTACTTTTTTGCATTTGCAGCACATGTAGCATAATTTGCAGTGTGTTGTGTTGAACCACAGCGGAAGCAGTATTTTTTATTTGTATTTGCTGTATGTATTTGTATTTGCAGTGTAGGTGAATCCCTTTCCTTAGCACTGTATTTTGCCTGTGACTGTACATTATTAGGCCACATTGCCAGATTTACAGTCTGTAAATTCCCAGCAGTTCCTTGACTGAGAGTTTTAGCCTCTGCCACTGCTGTTTCAATTTGGTTAGCAACTGTAATAGCCTTTGCAAGGGTTAAATCCTGCTTGAAGAGCAGTCTCGCTCTAATGCGAGGTGAGTTTTTTTCCCCGCTATTTGTTCTCTTAGCATTTCATCTGTGAGATTCCCAAAGTCACAGGTAACAACCAGCTCTCTCAAAGCTGCTACAAATTGTTCTGTGGATTCGCCATTACGTGTCCACATTGGTGGAATTTATATCTTTCAGCCACCACATTTACTCTTGGCACGAAAAAGTTCTTTATATCAGTAAGAGCAGTTTCATAAGTCTCAACAGCTAATGGTAATGTATAGAATATACACTGTCCCTCTGCTTCCAGGCAATGAATAAGTAAAGCACGTTTTCTAGCAGCAGAAATCTTCCCTTGGTCAGCAGCAATAATATAAATTTCAAACATACGGATCCAAGCAGTAAAAAGTTTGGTAGGCTTGCCTAAGTGAAGAAACTGCAGTACTGAAGACATACCTCCCAACTGTCCCTTTTTCGGAGGGACAGTCCCTCTTTTGACTGCTCAACCCGCAGTCCCTCATTTGTACTGGAAAGTCCCTCTTTTCTCTGCACTGAACAGACAGAAAAAGAAACAAAGTTTCTCCCTTAATTGGCTTTTAGCAGAGAGCCCAGAACAGCTAACAGGTGCAAATAAGATACTTTGTAACAATTTTGAGACACAAAAACACAGTTTAGATAAGGAGAAATATTTTCAAACTTTCATAACCTGCCAAATGGTAACCTGCCAAACATGGTAATTAGGGGGTGTGGACACAGAAAGGGGTGTGGTCAAAAAAATGCTGCGCTACGTGCGGGAAAAAAAATTGTGTCCCTCTTTTTACTTCCAAAATTATGGGAGGTATGGAGGGATTCAAGTTATAATTTGTGGCGTAACTAGATATTACTGGGCCCAACAGCAAATTATTTCTCAGGCCCCAAAATGTCTAGAGGTTGACCTGTTTTACCAATATTTATTGACACGGTACATGGGTCATGGAGCCCCCTATACCCCCTGCAGTCGCAGGTTCTGCTTCCTCTGTAGTTACACCCCTGGTTATATTCTTCTTCATGATGCATTTCTGCTCTACGGGATTTGGACCACATTATCTAAAAACCCTACAGGTGAAACATTAATCTACCAGGCTGTCGCTACAATGCTGTCACTGAACCCTACTCTACTGATGACTGTAACTGCCATCAGCAGCTTACAAAAACTGTCTCATGTGCTTTGAGATGTGATTTTAACCCTGTGATGCTACAATAATTTGTTCTATTTTATTTGCAAGAACCTCTGGCTTCCACTATCTTTATTTTGACACAGCAGCAAGAGAGGCGTAGCCTGCAAAAAATCTTCGTATGTCTTAAAATGGACACCGTACATATGATTTGCTAACAGGAAGTGCCATTGACCAATCAGATGGCTCCTTTCATTATGTCTGCCATTTGATCATGTCGGGGTGCAGAACTAGAGCGATACAGGCGGTAATGGGGCAGAGAGAGACAGAGGCAGCATGAGAATTACATACAAGCGCTTCTGTTACTTTGCGATATTACTGTATTGTCTTTTCTCTTGCTATGCCTTATACAGTGTTTTCTTTCGGCCCTCGAAGGCGACCCATGTTCACAAGGCGAAGGCGATTAAATCCTCGCAGCTGCAAATATCGCATAGTGCAGGAGGCAATAGAGGTAGGTGTTGGTTTGGTATCGACATCAGCATTTTTGTTGGGGCTCAGCTGATGTCTAAATCATTCACATGATCGCTACATTAGATAAATCTCTATCCATTTGGAAAGTGTTGCTGGACAAACTTGATGTATTGAGTTGCTGCCTGGCTTCTATTTTACTGGGCCACAATCAACAAAAATATATGTACTTCAGTTATTAATATGTTATTACAATTATGGTTGTTCACCTTCAAATTAACTTTTACTATGATGTAGAGAGAGATTTTGCAATTGGTTTTCATTTTATTTTATTTGTGATTTTTGAGTTATTTGGCTTTCTATCCAGCAGATCTCCAGTTTCATCAATCTGGTTGCTAGGGTACAAGTTACCATAGCAACCATGCATTGATTTGGATAAGAGACTGAAATAAAAATAGGAGAGAGATTGCATACAAAGATGAGTAATAAAAAGTAGCAATCACTATGAATGTGTAGCCTTACAGAGCATTTGTTTTTAGTTGGGGTCAGTGACCCCCCATTTGAAAGAGTCAGAAGAAGAAGGCGCATAATTAAAAACCTATAAACAATAAATAATGAAGACCAATTTAAAAGTTGCTTATAATTAACTTAAATGTGAACCACCCCTTTAAGTATTGCTGGAGCATTCGTTCCAGGAAAAAGGTATCCTTATGGATGCACAATATGTTAAATCTTTGTACCAAACAGGTTACAGTTCTCAGGCCTGAGGTTTCTTTAAATGTAAATAACCATGGCCTTTTTGTTAGCAACAACCAAAAAGATTTGACAACTTTTTTTATATTTGTCCAGCAAAATGTGGCCCCCGGAGTGACTTCTGTGTTAGAAGTAACGGCATATCCATAATGAATTTAAGTAGCTGTGAACAATTACTCAAGCAGTACCACTATGTTTGCAAGTCATTTGAGTGCAGTTCTTTATATAAAAAAAACCCCTGACTTTATTTTTCTGGAAAATTAGTATCGGCTAACGTAAATGAAAAAGAATGGAACCCTTGGGAGGAGGATGAAAAGAGTGCACAGGATTTACGTGTGAAGATCGCTGATGAATACAGAAAAAGTTTACAAAAAAATCTGGCATCTTCACCTCCATCAACTGAGCTGAAAGTACAAATTTGGGGCAAGGCAGCCATTGGTGAGTGTCTGCAACATACAGTATTATCTTTCTTTCTTTTATTATTTTTATTGTTTTGTTGCTGTGCACAGTTTATTTAGAAAAAGATTTTAAAAGTTTTGGGGGAGAGGATGATAAGTTACGATAAGTTCATAAGTCACCCACAATTTCTAAAATTATATTGTATGTATAGCAGCGTAGAAATCATTTATACACAGCAACAGTGAGAGCCACTTGGATATACACAAGAGATCAATATTGGTTGTGTACTGACAATTGCTTATCCTTTTAATGGAAAACTTTAATTTCTTTGTTTCATCATTAACACACCAACTGACTCCCAATTATCAGAAGACTTGCTTTCAAGAAATATAATAGTCTCTTGCTGTATTTTTAATAACACTCTCCTATTATATTTTGCTCTCTACAGGACTTTACCTTTGGGAGCATATTTTGGGAGGACCTCTTGAGCCTGTTGATGTTACAGCTCCATGGAGGGAAGGGAATATAAAGGAAGGAAGTATTGACTTAAGGTGATTTCATTCACTCTGTAGTCCAGGGATCTCCAACCTTTTGAACCAGTGATCAACATTCAGAAGTAAAAGGAGTTTGGGAGCAACACTAGCATGAAAAATGTTCCTGGGGTGCCAAATAAGGGCTGTGATTGGCCATTTAGTAGCCCGTATGTGGATTGTCAACCTACATTGAGGTTCTGTTTGGCAGTCTACCTAGTTTTTATACAACCAAAACTTGCCTCCAAGCCTGGAATTAAAAAATAAGCTCCTGCTTTGAGGCCACTGGGAGCAAAATCCAAGGGGTTGGAGAGCAACATATTGCTGAAGAGCTACTGGTTGGGGGTCATTGCTGTAGTCTGTTTTATACAGCTACAGAGATAGATCATTGGATGTAATGGCAAAAAGCATCCTGTAGTTCTAACCTTGCATATTAAAGCTAGAAAAATACTGCTACTGTTAGTTGCAAAAATATATATTGTGTGTGGTTTAAAGGACATATCAACCCCAAAAAAATTTTTTTGCAGAATAAAAGAAAACACAGTTATCAACAACTTTCCAATATGAATTTATTAAAAATTGTTAGTGCTTTACAAGTTATTTGTAAATGTAATTGCTATTAAAAGCAGCATTTGCTTGACTCCTGGTTGTTACTCCTTAAACAATGTTGCAAAAGCCAGTCTCCTCCTGCACGACAGGTCTGTCAATCTGTTGACTTGTGTTACATTATTTCAAAAGCCAGAGCCACCAGATCAGATAATAGAAATGGACAAACACTGCTTTCAATAGCAATACATGTACAAATAACTTAAAACCCATAGACAATTGGTAATGGATGTATATTGCAAAGTATCTTAGAATTGTTTTCTTTTATTAGACAAAAATTTGGGTAATTTGAACCCTAGCAACCGGATAGCTGAAATTGCAACCTGGAGAGCTGCTGAATAAAAAGCTAAATAACTCAAAAGCAACAAATAAAACAATTAAACCCCATTGCAAATTGTCCGAGAATATCACTCTAAAAATGCATGTTAAAAGTTATTTAAACGTGAACAATTTCTTTAATTATTGAAAAACAGTTCACTGTATACTATTATATGATAGTGTCCCTAAAGGATCAGTAACCTCAGGCAATGAAAATACTTTTAAGACAGTGCTGTCCAACTTGTGTGCCCCCCCACATGAAAGTCTGGCTGCTGTGATTCCTTACCTTGTGTAAGCTTTAAAAGGTATCACTACTACGATTTATTGATCGCTATATTGTTCATTTGTAATCCCCCTGGATTATTCACACATGTAAAACCCTGGACTGTTCACACTTCCGACCCAGACTGTAAGTGCCCACATTGTTCACCCTCCATTAATGTGGACATGGTCTTGTGGTAATGTGAGTGTGGTTTAAAAAATAGGTAGTGGTCAACAAAAGCTTCCATTATCAGCCCTCTACCATGTAGTTCAGAAAAATCTCAGCCCTCGGTACCACAGAAGTTGGACAGCACTGCCTTAAAAAAATGTATAATGCTCACTATGGCTAATACCACATCTTATTTGTTTTGAAAATTCTATACATTTTTCTATCCTGGTGAATTTTCATCATCTTTGTTTATTCATGTTGATCGTTTGCAGTTTTATTACTGGCCCTGCGGTTGTTCCTGGCTACTTCTCTGTTGAAACAGAGAATGTGGTTCTTGTTCTTAATGGACGAGAAGAAGCAAAGATTTCCTTTGCTACCCAATGGCTTCAATACACGAAGACCCTGATAGAAGGCCACAAGCTTAAGCACTTAGCTGTTGTGCTGCTGGGAAATGAACAGTGCAATAATGACTGGATCCGTCCCTACCTAAAGAAGAGCGGAGGGATTGTGGATCTCCTTTTTGTTGTATATGACAGTACTTGGGTCAATGAGGACGATGTGTACCAGTGGCCCCTGGGAGTTGCTACGTAAGTATTTATTTTAAAGCATATATATATATATTATATTTTTTATATATATATATTATATTATATTATATTTTTTTTATATATATATATATATATATATATATATATATATATATATATATATATATATATAATATCAATGGAAATGTTAGAGATCACACTCGAAGGTCTTAAGTGTAGTAAGAAGATTTTTATTGTGGACAATCGCTGACGTTTTGGCTGATACAACAGCCTTTCGCAAAGTGAAAAATGTGTCAAACAAACGGAAATAAATACACAGTGTGGCGGGAACAAAATCATAAAGAAACACCGAAGGCAGAGGAAGTGACGTGTGAGTGACAGCATAAGTGAAAATCAACATACGTAAAAAACAAAGGAAGTAACAAATGAATGGGAACAAAAATCAAGTGGAACGAACAGAAATAAATAAATAAAGAATTTTTCAAAAAAGGGCTGCAACAATAAAATTAAATGATAGTTATAATAAGCAAAATTCAGAGCCGCTCTACCAACTGTATGCGCTCATGATAGTTACTCTACGTGACGCTACATGTTATATTACGAAGTGTCAATCGAAAACAGACACTATGTCTCTGTTTTAACAAAATGTTACCTACTCGTATGTCGTATGTTGAGTGTTTGAAACTCTGCCTTGACACATATCATGGGCATCTATCTTGGCTACCCACGGATCTAGGCAAGGCTACTGTTTTTCCTAAAGCCACCACAGTAACACAACATTGGTCACTTACTAAAAACAAATAAGATACTTTATCCACTACTTACTGTACTTACTATTGCAGCCTGCGGTCAGCTTTGATTGGATCACCCCATGCCGGTCTCGGCAATTGATCGATGACTACTTGACACCACGCCGCTGAACCGATAGTCCAATACACCGCTCGCCTATCAAGTATGTGAGTAACTGCACAGTTGGGCCGATAGTGACTCTCGATTTGAACAACTATTGGTTTTATGGCGCCGACGTTGGCGACTTACTTCACTTACAGCTGGGGGCGATGGACTTGCCCGCCATGGGGCTCCAGATTAGTGGGATCTTATTGTGACCGAGTGTGGCATGATCACTCACTCACCTACCATCGTGCCTCGATGTGTCAGTAAAGAATAAACTGTTTTCCGGGTTTTTCTGTACTGTGGATTTTCAGTATTGTGGATTTTAATCTTAAATGATTATCTGCTTTACATTAAGCTTGATATTTAAGCCCCACAACACGGGATCCTGTCCATAGGCTGTGCCACTCAAATCATTACGGGACACACTATTGGACCTATACATTAGCACGGGACACAGATTGATAATAAGGGATCAATACATCAGACTCGTATTGCATTTTGTGCACAGGCCGGGAAGTCTGTAACTACTAACGGCTTGTCCCTTCACTCTTTAAGTCATTCATGCCTCTCTATAAAGGTCCTCTCGCCTCAGCTTTATACTTTTTCGTTGGTTTTGGTTAAACATGTTGCTCCACCACTGGTACGATCAGTACGGATGGACGTACCCCTTAGGGCTGATATACATTTATTTTTTAGCCTATTATTATTATTATTATTATTATTTTTTTTTTTTTGCCTATATTTTTGTGCCTACATTTTTATAGCCTGCTTTTTTCAATTTTTGTTAATTCTCAACTTTCAGTATGTATTCTTTATATATCTTTCCTTTTTGATGTTTTATATTCATATTTAATTTTATTCTTTTTTTGTTTATTTTAATTTTTTCAATTTATTTTTTTCATATTCATTTTTTCATTTTATTTTTGTTTCTCTATTTTTCATTTCCATCTTCCTGTTTTCTTTTCTGTTTTTGCTTTTCTTGTTCTTCCTTACATTATTCGTTTCCCCCCTTTTTTCCTTTCTTTACAACAGTATTCGTTTCTCCCTCGCTCTTCCGGTTCACGGTCCAATCACTCATCAAATGGATGATCCTTCGCATACATGGATACCCAGCCACTTTGTGTCTTACTTTTCCAATCCCCTTTACATCTAGCTGTTTACCTGCTTGATATAAAGTTTCTATTTTTTTATTGACATACGAGTAGGTAACATTTTGTTAAAACAGAGACATTGTGTCTGTTTTCGATTGACACTTCGTAATATAACATTAGCGTTGTGTAGAGTAACTATCATGAGCGCATACAGTTGGTAGATTGGCTCTGAATTTTGCTTATTATAACTATCATTTAATTTTATTGTTGCAGCCCTTTTTTGAAAAATTCCTTATTTCTGTTCGTTCCACTTGATTTTTGTTCCAATTCATTTATTTCCTCTGTTTTTTAAGTATGTTGATTTTCACTTATGCTGTCACTCACACGTCCCTTTCTCTGCCTTCGGTGTTTCTTTATGATTTTGTTCCCGCTACACACTGTGTATTTATTTCCGTTTGTTTGACACATTTTTCACTTTGAGAAAGGCTGTTGTATCAGCCGAAATGTCAGCGACTGTCCACAATAAAAATCTTCTTACAACACTTAAGACCTGCAAGTGCGATCTCTAACATTTCCATTGATTCTACTTATCAAGGACTGCACCCAGGCATCGATGACCTCAGTATCGTGAGTGCCGGTTCTTTGCTCTTTCTCTTATATATATTACACAAAGTTTAACCCCAGCACTCCAATAATATAGAACCCCAAGAGAAACCTATTTTTGCACAGCTGAACTGTAACTAGTAAAAAAGACAATTTTAGTTACATGGTTTGTACAAAATATGCATAAGCTGACGCGCCCCGTCAAGGCAGTGTCCATGCGTCAGTCCTACCTAAGTGAAAAAAGTGTTATTTTTGGGGGGAGAAAGACCATACATGCTTTTCTCTTTATTTAGCATGATCTCTTCCAAAAACACCATTGAATGGGGGTTGGGAGAGCAAGCATTAAGGAGAGAGCCACCTCCCCATACAATAAAATAAAACACAATAAACTGCAGCTCATCCCTTTTTATTGGGTGCACGTGGGTGGGGCTTGATAAACAAATTACACAAAGTTTAACCCCAGCACTCCAATATAGAACCTCAAGAGAAACCTATATTTGCACAGCTGAACTGTAACTAGTAAAAAAGACACTTTTAGTTACAAAGTTTGTACAAAATATGGATAAGCTGACGTGCCCCGTCAAGGCAGTGTCCTTAGGTAGGACTGACGCATGGACACTGCCTTGACTGGGCGCGTCAGCTTATGCATATTTCAATGGGCATTGATTACAGGTAATGGTAGAATGCACATAAAAAATAAAACAAGTTGGGGACCGCCATTCGGGGTTTATCTTGACGTGGTATGGTGGCTTATCAATTTTATGATCATAAATTCGTAACAAAATAACCCCTATTTGGGTACATATGCAATAGCATTTTTATATATATATATATATATATATATATATATATATATATATATATATATACTTTAAAGCCTTTAGAGTGCTCCCACAACCCCCTGTTTTGAGATATATATATATATATGTTTGTGTGTATGTGTATATATGTGTATATATATGTGTATATATGTGTATATGTGTATATGTGTATATATGTGTATATGTATATATGTGTGTATATATGTGTATATGTATATATGTGTATATGTATGTGTGTGTATGTATGTTTATATGTATGTATGTATGTATGTATGTGTATATGTATGTATATATGTGTATATGTATGTGTGTATGTATATATGTGTATATGTATGTATGTACAGTATGTGTATGTATGTGTGTGTATATGTGTATATATATATATATATATATATATATATATATATATATATATATATATGTGTGTGTATATACTGACCAACTGTTTAGCTGTAAGATCCATTGAATTAATTTTTTTCTTTGTCTGTTCCTGTTTATAAATTAAAATAACCTATATGAATCTTAGTTGTATTTTTCCATTAAAAGGGGATTTACTTTTAAGCTAAAATTTAGTATGACACCAGCAGCACAAGGGCCACACTAAGTGTTGGATCCTGTACCCTCAGCCTACTTTACTAATCATAGTGGATCCTCTCCATTGCTCAGCTACATTTTCTGATTACGCTTTTGTACAGGCACACTGAGCAAAGGTAGACCTGAAAATGCCTGTTTTTGTGTTTTCTGGCCAACCTCGGGCTGCACGCAAATGGAAGTGGTACTGTTAAGTATTGGAGCTGGGCAACAGAGGCTGAAGAGCAACAGAGCCAACGCTTTTTGTGCCCTCCGCTAAGGCTGGCACCACTTAACTGAGCTGAAGAAGTAATTCAAAAACCTTGTCAGTCTATATCATTCTAAAAGTAAATTTAAAGGTAAACTGCCCCATTGAAGTTTTTTATTCATGTAGACTCTTTACAAAATAGAAAATGAATCTCTGCACATTTAGTGCCCTTTCCTTATTTAAGTAAATGTGCCTATTAAATCAATTTTTTACAGATACAGAGATTTTCCAGTTGTCGAACCAAATTGGTTATTGGTTCAAGATTCGCGGCCATACTCTTGCAACTTTTTAGGAACTGTGTATCAAAATTCATCCAGAGAGATACTTATGGATGTTGTTAAAAAAGATAAACTTGGTCAAATTTGCTGGATCTTACCCAGAGAACAGTAAGTCTTATGTGTCTTTATATTCTAGAATCTTTATCTTTAGAAAACTATAATTGCAGGATTAACTATTATCTGAATACTTGACACTTTCCAGTTTTCCGCAATTTGGAGCACCATGCTATTATTTAGAAAAGGCAAGCAATGTGTAGTTTCTGGATAAATTAATATGGAAAATGGCAAAGCCTGCTTCTGTTTTTTCAGAAGCAGACATTATGAAATCAAATTACACTAGTCTTAATTTATAACCCACAATCACTTTGATTGTTTACTCTTAAATCCGTGCTACCAAATGACAGGCAACCATTTTGTGATATGCTGAGTGTGGTAGTGTTTCCAAAAGTGAGGATATGCTAGAGAGCCAGGCAAGAAACTACACAGCATGCACATAGGGGCAGTGGTGTGAGATGGCTTGCCTGGGCCCAATGCAAAAATATTTTTGCTCGTTACCTCTGATTGGCTTACCACTTGTCCATGTGCACCCATCCATTGGGCTGTGCAGGAGTGTGGAATGGGCCCTGCCCTGGGAAAGGAGGTCTGCTGTAGCTTAGTTATGTTGCTGCATAGGGAATACCAGTGTCTTTCCACCATGTGCTAAAAGGATGGCTACACTCTGTTTGGTCCCTGGCCTTCCTGCACTATTCTGTTTTAGAAGAGGACACGGAAGGTATGAAATTAAGGTAAATAAAATATATTACAAAAATCACTTTGTATAATTTAAAATATTTTTAAAGTATAATGTCACCATTTAATAAAGGTTATTGTATGTCAGTCTCTCCTTTTCTCTTTTTAACAATCTGTCCTTTAAAATGAGTGGATGTTACAGCTGTTGCATTTTTTTCCACAGGTGGCAGCCGCTAGAAACAAATGAGAGTTTTAAGTTTTATCATGATGCATTACTTCAAAGTGACTTGACTTTAAGCCCAGTTGGCATCAATACAGAATGCTACCGAATTTTTGAGGCCTGTTCTTATGGATCTGTTCCTGTTGTGGAGGATGTAATGGCACCAGGAAATTGTGGGAACTCCTCTATGAGCACAAATGCCCCTTTGAATCTACTAAAATCTATGGGAGCGCCATTTATTTTTATTAAATCATGGACAGAACTTCCTGCTATTTTAGAGCAAGAGAAAAGTATGACCTACCAGGAAAAGGTTCAACGTAGAGCAACAGTTATAAAATGGTATCAGAAGTTCAGAATACAGCTAAAGGAAAAATTTCTGCGCATACTTAAAGAAAGATTTTTGCACAGAGATCAAAATATCCAGTAATATGTATTAACAGACTTGGACCAGACTCTTAAATGTAGGATTTGAAAGAGGCTGTAACTGGACAGGGTGTGTGTTAAAGCATGGCTCAGAATCTGATTGCAACTGAAACACCACAAAAATGACCATCTCTGGAAGACCAGCTGGGATATCCAGGCTTTGTAAGAAGTCTCCATGTAATGCCCCATCACTTTCTCTGTTATGTCAGTACAGACAGGCGGTATGTGTGTGTGTGTGTGTGTGCATCCCTCACTAATTTATTTTCGAATGAAAATTGCCTCAGCCATAAGTGCACTCACAGGTGTAGGCGATTACCATAGGAATGGATTAATACTAGAAGTGAATTTTTAGGTTGCCCATTTAACAATGTCACCCAGACAGTCCATTGGCTTTTCCAGAGTATAAACTGCTGTTTTGTATTGTATTTATAAGCTTTGTGTTTAGCATTCCCTGCTGGTTGGGGCATTTTGAAATAGACCAATGATGGGTTTGATTGTGCTCATGTATAAAGAATAAAAATGTGAAAAAAAATGAATTGAGTGAAGTCCTAAATGATATAAATTACAGCTTTTCAGTAATTTGCAAAAAAATATATTGTTTGTAAAAATATACAAAAAAGAAAGCTGTCTGTATGTTAGAACTGTGTAAGTGACCAATTAAATTGCACTTTTTTTTTTTTTTTGTTTAACTGTAAATGGAATATATGCCGAGGCTTTGACTCACTGTGGTAACCATTAAAAGAAAATGCAGTCTTCAATCTATTGCTTTTTGCATGAAACATATTCATGTACTTGAGGGTAGATTGTCCTACTGGAGGACTGGGATGAGCCATGGATTTTGTCCGCAGCTGCTGGATTTCGCAGAGTGTTTATGATCTGATCATTGTCCTGAGGTGAAAAAATTGGATTGGTGCACAGATCTGATAATAGGCCAACCTTGTAAATTAAGTAAATATTCCTGTGTACTCACCTAAACAGGGACAAACGCTTTTAATAGAACCAAAATCTAGAAGGAAGGTTCCTGTAAATAAGACAGTTTTTGTTTTTTTTTTTTTAAACATTACTTTGCACTAATTTATATTTTTCAACAGTATTGTTTTTAAGATCATAGGATTTATATTTTTCTTTATAGCTGTGAATTCTTAGTTATTTACAGATAGCATCATATTATAGTAGCTTCTGGACCTTTCCATTACATGACACAACTACTTTTTAGCACAGGGATGTCCAATCTGCGATCCTTCAGTTGTTGCGTTAAATTGCCTATAATTCCCTCTTAGCCCTTCTCTGTCTGCGGTTTTCTGGGAGTTGCAGTGAAACGACAGCTGGATTGGACATCCCTCTTTCCTCTTCAAATAAAGTGAAGCTTAGTAAGAATGCAGGATAACTGAATGCCAATATAATTTAATATTATACACTGTGCTGCCTATACATTTTCTAATGATAGAGACTTCAGCAAGTTGAGGCGCATGCAATAGTTCCCATTCAAAATATTGTCTATAAAGTTCTCATGACGACTCGTTATGATCATGTAGATTGAAATTACTCAGTGAGAGAAGCGAGGGAAAAAGAGAGATCTTGATGCAGGACTATGCTTTTTTCTTTATTTTTTAATATAGGGTACTGCTACCTCTCAAACCTATGGAACAAAGCAAGGAAATCATTAAAAAATATAATAATGTTCAAAAATGAAATAGAAGACTTCAGGTAGTCTGATTGCAAATCTATTTTGGCTTGATACCCTTCTCTGAGAACATACATAGGGTGTTCATTATACAACTGCTAATCTGTAAACAGCATGAATGAAAGAAGGGAAGGGTTACTTTGTACACATCTGAATTATAGAGAATTTACAGGAGGTTCACTTGCCATAGATGCTCTAGGCATAAAGCTAGGGACAGTACAGTATACTTATACTGGGGATAATGGAAAGCCCTGCACTCTAGAATATTGTTTTTAATAGAAGGTTGTATTCTGTCATTCCACTTTAAAACCAACATATGTAGCAGTAAAATGTTTGTTCTATTTTTATCTTACCCAGACCACACTGTGATCCACAGGCTGTGACCATATACAGTAAGCTGACCAGATCATGCATTTAACTGCACAGCTGTGAAAATTGCACTCCTCAGATTGCAGTGTTTAGTGGGAAAATATACTATTTCCAAGTGGGATCTAAGGATTCCATTGGATTCACTTGTTTTTTTACAATAGAACCCTGTTTTTATGCCTCTTGATTTTAAGTTTTCCTGTAATTGAGGCTGTTTGAATTTAGAATCGGTGTTCTACCATACATGTTTTAGCAGTATGAGCAGCCATGTTTGTTGAAAGAATGTAATGGCATTTTAAAAAAAGTTTCCTTGTGGCCATGTCATGAAGACCATAGTGTAATACCTGCAAAGTATGATTTGTCATTCGGATAAACCTTTAAAATGTGTAGCTTGTGTGTTAAAGGGACAATCAATATATGTGTTTTAAGATTTTTCAGCTGCACCTCCCAACATAATGGAGCACTCAAGTTAAATTCTTATTTTGTCCACTTAAAAATTAGGATCAATGGGTTACATACATATGAGACAGGTACTTACACCTGTAGGTCAGTTTTCTTAGAGCTAAAGGATAATACTCAACCCCAACGTTTGAAAAGGTAGATCTAACAAGTAGTAAAAAAAAGCCATTTTAAATGCAAATGGAAAAAGAAAACACTTGCCTTTTGGTCCACAAGCAATCTGTGCACACTCTCTATATCTGGAGCTATAAAACTGTCTTTTATCCAAGGCCTGAAGCAAAGTAAATAATACACATTGGTCAACACCATAAGGCATCATGCAAATGCTAAATGCTAGGACAATGATGTTTTTACCTCAGCTGATCATACAAGGTCATACACTTTTTCTAATGGAGTTGTGGTTTGAAGTGGGTGCCGATACTCCATCCCCTGACAAGCAGAAAGCAACTCAATGGCCAGCACTGAAAAGTTGAATGGTAGTTTACGGTTTTCAACACACACACTTCCAAAGGTCCACACCAGTTACAGAATGGAGTACCTGGGTGCCAAAGCCAACAAAATAAATGTAGATGTGAAGAATGGCGACACTCACAGAATTTTCAGGAAAAAATAAAACTTTTTATTTAACTTGAAGTTTCGATCCCTCACGGAGATCTTCTTCAGGAGTATACAAACAAGCAACCAGAGACCCCATCTTACACCAGATTATAAACACAAGAACGCCAAAAGGGCGCCAAAACTGTTGCTAGGCAACAAGGAAAAGTCATTCAAAGAGAGGGGTGGGAACAGGGACAGCGTAGATAGGGGGAGCATGAAGTGTAGCAACAGGATAAAAACAAGCCAATCTAGGGCTTAGATAGTAAAGGGTAAAGTGAAATGAGAAAATTCACTGTGCCAAATAAAGCTACAGCCAATACCGTCGCCCTATTATGCATACTGAGCCATATTACCCAATCACGCAACCGTGTAGAGGTGGGTGTGCGCATCGAAGAGCATCTGACTTGCATTCACCCCTCAGAGGCCTTGGTTAGCAACCCATTGTTTACAACCCGCACTGGAGGTGCGGGATCACAAAGACGCATCTCCCCGTGTCCATATGGGGTATGGTAAATGCTGATAAGAAGGCTGCGCTGGCTGTTCCACCCTGTCACTACTACATCAAGATTTGTGAATGGGCGCCTATAGTGCCGGTGGTTAATGGGCTGTCACAGTACAGTCCAGACAACCAGTTCCCAAAGGACATGTAGGGGGCGTACTTAGGTCACTAACCACATACAGGGCCGGAGGGTATCTGATAAAATTCGCAACTTCATGGGGTAGGTATAGTAGCTAATGGCATTTGCGGTGCAATACAAAGAAAGCAAAGGGTTACACCGGAGGTTAAAAACAAAGGAGGAAATGGAAGAAAGCACATTGTAACAAGCAGTTAAGAGCAACAATGTTGCATCAAGACAATCCATGAAGACCCTAATTACGGAAAGATCCGTTATCCGGAAAACCCCAGGTCCCGAGCATTCAGGATAACAGGTCCCATACCTGTATAAGGATTTTGAGCTTTATTTACTTTTTTAAACACACTGCTATTATTCTGAACACAACTGTACACGTTCTTAAAGGGATACTGTCATGGGAAAAAAAAAATTTTTCAAAATGAATCAGTTAATAGTGCTGCTCCAGCAGAATTCTGCGCTGAAATCCATTTCTCAAAAGAGCAAACAGATTTTTCAAATCAAATTTGAAGGAAAAATTGAGAAGGAAAAACAGCAGCCTGCCAGAAAGCATTTCTCTCCTAAAGTGCAGTCACAGGACTGGGGCAGCTGGGAAATTGACAAAATGTCTAGCCCCATGTCAGATTTTAAAATTGAATATAAAAAAATCTGTTTGATCTTTTGAGGAATGGATTTCAGTGCAGAATTCTGCTGGAGTAGCACTATTAACTGATGCGTTTTGGGGGAAAAAAAATTTCCCCAAAAAAATTTCCCATGACAGTATCCCTTTAAAGGAGAAGGAATGTTTAAAACTAAGTAAGCCTTATCAGAAAGGTCCATCTAAATATACCAGTAAACCCCCAAAGTAATGCTGCTCTGAGTCCCCTGTTAAAAGAAACACAGCATTTCTTTCCTTCTATTGTGTACTCATGGGCTTCTGTATCAGACTTCCTGCCTTCAGCTTAAACCTCATTGCCCTGGGCAAGAGCATGCTCAGTTTGCTCCTCTCCCCCCACCCCTCCCTTCTCTACTGTAATCTGAGCCCAGAGCAGGGAGAGACTCAGGCAGGAAGTGATGTCACACCACATTAATACTGCTGCTCCAATTCTAAACAAACAGAGAGTTTCTAGAGCTTTTTACTCAGGTATGGTAAAACATTCTACAGAATAAATATAGCATTCTAGCTTGCACTATTGCAGCTAATCTATTGGCAATAAAATACCTCCGTAGCTTTCCTTCTCCTTTAAACATGAACAACTGTGTTGATTTAAGAACTTCTTACCACTATTAAGCCTATTTATGAGAATCCAAATTTGTTTAATTTTATAGGTTTTTATCTACTTCAAATTGAAAAAAAAAAAAGAAAGAATGTTCGCTAATTTAGTAAAAAAAACGAAATATTAGATTAAATAAAATCATGAAAAAAAAACTTCGAATTTGTGTTCTACTCACCATTTTCAATATATAAACTTGAAATATTAGATTAAATAAAATCATGAAAAAAAAACTTCGAATTTGTGTTCTACTCACCATTTTCAATCTATAAACTTGAAAAATCATCTTGAGAAGTAATAAATCACTTTAAATGTGCCTAAGACAGTCCCAGGCTTTAAGATGCCCATCTTAGTAATATACTGTGCTTATAATAAGACATTACTATGTATGATATAATACACTCTAAAGGTCTCCCACTCAGCTTTTCAGTGACTATAATTTTGAGCAATATGTGGCAATTTAATTTGAATTTTACACAGGTTAGTCATAGGGGATATTGCCTTGTGTGCCATACACAATAGTCCTAAAGGTTCTTGCACTTTTGTCTGTTGATTGAATATTGATAATCAAGTTAAAGGGCTTTCCCTAGCATTGGTTAAAGGCTAAATTTTTGTTGCATTGCATTAGAACTCTTGATTTACAGAAAAAAATATTAAGGAGAGCACCCATTTTTCTATAATTATCTGAGCACAACATCATGGGGCCGATTCACTAACTTCGAGTGAACGATTCGAAGTAAAAAAACTTCGAATTTCGAAGTTTTTTTTGGGCTACTTCGACCATCGAATGGGCTACTTCGACCTTCAACTACGACTACAACTTCGAATCGAAGGATTCGTAGTAAAAATCGTTCGACCATTCGATAGTCGAAGTACTGTCTCTTTAAAAAAAACTTTGACCCCCTAGTTCGCCATCTAAAAGCTACTGAAGTCAATGTTAGCCTATGGGGAAGGTCCCCATAGGCTTGCCTAACTTTTTTTGATCGAAGGATATTCCTTCGATCGTTGGATTAAAATCCTTCGAATCGTTCGATTCGAAGGATTTTATCGTTCGATCGAAGGAATTATCCTTTGATCGTTCGATCGAACTATCTTCGCTAAATCCTTCGACTTCGATATTCGAAGTTGAAGGATTTTAATTCCTAGTCGAATATCGAGGGTTAATTAACCCTCGATATTCGACCATTAGTGAATCGGCCCCTATGTCTATTTAGTAAATTCAATCTATTAATCTTCTTGATGCTTTGGGGGGATTGCTGAGAAAAAAGGGAAGGAGTAGAAAAAAAGCAACAGAAAATGTTGCTGTGAGCAGTGATGCCTAAAACTGCCATAGGTATTACAGTAAACACAATTACATTGCAAAGTTTGCAGTTTAGGGTCCCTTAAAAACATTTATTTTGTCATCATACCATATTCTACATGCTCAATGACTTTAAGAGCTTTCCTAGCTGCCCACCCTTCCATGGACACATGTTCTGCTGTAGTTACACTGGTGGGGATGGAATACACAGATGAAGGATGGCACAAAACTTGTTCTCTAAAATCTCCAGAATAATGTAGGGCTAGATTGTTCTCAGCAGTATAATAATGAATGTATGTACTGTGTACAGACATAATCTACATAAATGAAAATGTATATTCTCCGCTACCAGTCAGAAACGAGTTAATACTGGCGGTTTGTGATAAAGGAACATCTGCTGGTTACAAGAACTTGTAAGAGTTTCAGGTATGTGTGTACTTTACAACATACTGATTGCCAATATGGATTCATTTAATAGAGGCTTTAGTTGGGGGATTTAGTTGCAATGTTTGCTAGTATTGGTATTATTATTGCTTACAGTTGTTTATATATTAGACTGTTCCCCAACCTAACATAATTCATTATCTGGCTTCAAATAACACACACAAGCTGAGAGTCACTGACAGATTCCATCTGCTCTGACTGGCTGATTCCAGCGTGATCCAGCCACTTGTAATGAATTACCAACGGACAGAATGGTTATGTTGTTTGCATTAAGAAACAATGTTTGGCTGAGGAAGCATACTAACAAACCAATTATGTTGCAAAATTTGGTGAAAATTATTAGACATTCACTTTGCCAGTTCCACAAAAAGTCGGATGTTGGGTTGATATTTGGACACATAAGGGTAGAACTACACGGACGATTTCCATGTGCTTCTGTTGGATCTGTCGCTGGGCGATAAAACGCTTGCATCAAGTCAGATGCAATGGGAAACAAGGTAAGCAATACAAAAGTCGGATGGTGACGCAGCGTTCGTCAGACGCGACACGACTGTCGGATGCAAACGCTGCACCTGCATTCAACAGTCTTGTTGCGTTGGACGAACGCTGAGACAGCATCCGACTTTTGTATTGCTTACCTTGTTTCCCATCACATCCGACCTGACGCGGGCGTTTTGTCGCCCAGCGTCAGATCCGACAGAAGCGCATGGAAATTGTCAGTGTAGTTCTACCCCTAAAGGAAAATGCAATGATTCTGTTAGAAGAAAGCCTAGTTCTGTATCTTGGCACATACAGCATAGTGTGTACATTTACCCGGACATTTAGGGGCACATTTACTTAGCTTGAGTGAAGGATTAGAATAAAAAACCTACTTCGACCATAGAATTGGCTACTTCGACTACGACTTCAACTTCGAATCGAACGATTCGAAACTAAAAATCGTTCGACTATTTGACATTCGATAGTCGAAGTACTGTCTCTTAAAAAAAAATTAATTAATAAGGTTAATTAACCCTCGATATTCGACCAATAGTAAATGTGCCCCCTACTATTACATTCCCAGGAAAGCTAAACATGGAGGAAACAGTATAAGAAACTGTAAAAATTGCTTTCATCCATAAAATCAGACTATGCCCTATTATAAACATATACCACTATACACTACATTTATCTTTGGTATCAGGGTTGTCTACATCTAAGGAGCTACATCTAGGGATAAAAGATAAAAGCAGTTACCAAGAGCAGCGGCAGTGCAGTGAGCGATCATGAAGCCAGAGTTTAAGCCTCCTTCTGTCACTTGAAATGCTGGCAGCTCACTAAGTGAGGGGTTACACAGTCTTTCAATCCTCCATTCACTGATGGCAGCAAGTTCATGCACCCCAATAGCAAGGTAATCCAAAGCCTGAAAGGGAAAAAACATAATGATTATATCACAGTGAGTGGGTCATTTGATAAAATAAGCTAAACATCTCTATACCTTTGCTGAATATTCCCCATGGAAGTTTCCACCTGAAATTATCTTTCCTCATTCTGAAAAGACCATCTTTGATGAATCATTAAGAAAAATGTGGTTTTGATGTAAGTCTATGTTTTTTACTAGTGTTTCCTGGTAGATTATCCTTTTTTTATGTAGCTTTCTGTAAAAAAAAAAATCTGTAAATACAGTATGTGTTTTATACCCTCTAAAATATAATTTTTTCAATAGTGAATTGTTAAATAACTTTCCCATGCATCACACTGTTTATGAGGTGCTAACTGTTAAAGACTTCCTGGCCATTGCCTTCCCTTTTTAGTCTTTGACTTCAAAGGATATGATTTTAACCCACTAGCTGTTGTTTTGGTCTGATATCCAAGGTAAGTTGGTAAATCACCGTATGAGGACCCTGAATATGAATTGTTGAATGGTGTTTACCACTCATGTTTAAGTGTTTTATTTCTAGACTGTCCTACTGTCTGGATAACATTTAAACCTATATAAATACTTATAACACCAACCTTTGTCTTTATTTCCCCATGCAACTTAAAATTCCAAGCAACAAAAAGAATGCTGGTCAGTCCTTATTCTTTTACTGTGCCCCCAAGTCCTGGAACAACTTGCCAGACAACACTAAATCCTGTAGCGTATAGACCTATTTGTAAACACCTATAAGGACCACAGACTATTTATCAAAAGATCTGGATATAAAAAACTGAATTGACTAAAACCATGAAAAAAACTTGAATGCACCAAATTCGTATTATCCTTTGCAATGGGCCTACAAACCTAGGACAACGCCCCATGACTTCTACATGAACTTGCAAGCTTTCAGATGCTGAAATTTTGCATTTGCAGGGGATATAAGGGCACATTTAATAGGAGCAAGGTGCAAAAAAAATGTCACCTAAACCATGTAGTTTGCCCAAAATGTAGCTTGTTCCCCTGACTGTTTTAATTGCTGTCCAATTACCAAATCTTTGGATTCATTTGTGGAGGTACCAAGATTTTTATACCCCAATGCCACAATTTGCACTTTCACAAGGGGGGTCCATGTATACCCATTACTAGCATGCCATGTACTGGCTCCAATCAAATGATGTGCTAATAAGCAAAATTTGCCCTGTTAACAGCACTTGCATCTAAGTTAAGCAGTGAATGTAATATTTTTATTTGAAATGAAAAGATATGCAATTGTATCCCTTAAGTCTTAAAGGGGACCCGTCACCCCAAAAAAATATTCAAAATCCTATTTTATCACATTAGTCAAGCAAAAAGAACTTTAATTACATTATATAAATTATTTAATTCTTGCTTCCTTCAGTCTGGGATTTCAAAATTATAGCAAGCAGGCAGCAGCCATTTTGTGGACACGGTTATTAAGACAAGCCTTGTATCATCTCAGAATCTTGTTTGTGCACCAGAATGGGGGACCTGATGTCCATCCCCATGCTCTGGCTACACAATTAAATAGTAAAGTGAATGGGGGAATATGGGGAGAGCAGTGACATCTAGGGAGTGCTGAATGGAAAGTGAAAGTAATTGTCTGCCCCGCCTCTATGCCACTGGCATAGAGGAGTGGCAGACAATATTTGATTGACAGCTGAGATTTCTAAATGAGCTAACAACAGCTATGAATGCTTTAATAAAAAATAGAAATTGGATTTCATGTTTAATTTTAAAAGGACTTTTATTATACAAATTTTTGTGTCTGGGTGACAGGTCCACTTTAAGTAATAACCTTTTCACTTCAGATTGGTAGTATTTTATCATGCTACTTGGGAAGCGGATGGTGTGGGGGGGGGCCTGAGGCTGCAGGCTTGGTGGGCCCTGGGCCCCCAAGTCCAAATCTGAAGGGCATTAGCGATGTGAGAGCACAGAAAAACAAAGAACTGCTCATATATTCAAAGAGATGGTTCCTCCTCAAGGTCAAGGTACTTAAAGTATATCCAAGATAGCTTGAAAGCAGAGTCAGGAGGGATCCCGGAGGAATCTGTGTACACAGCATTCTATTCCTCAGTAACATGAAGAAAGGCCATGCTTGAAATAGATACTTCTATTGCATCTTGCTGCTTGTGTGTGGCCAGGTCTTTGTTGCACAAAATCAACTGCACCAGCACTGAGCTTTTCTGGTAATGTGCATAACCTAGCCTAAAGTGTGTTATCATACCTCCCAACTGTCCCTTTTTCGGAGGGACAGTCCCTCTTTTGACAGCTCAACCCGCAGTCCCTCATTTGTACTGGAAAGTCCCTCTTTTCTATGCACTGAACAGCCAGAAAAAGAAACAAAGTTTCTCACTTAATTGGCTTTTAGCAGAGAGCCCAGAACAGCTAACAGGTGCAAATAAGATACTTTGTAACAATTTTGAGACACAAAAACACAGTTTAGATAAGGAGAAATATTTTCAAACTTTCATAACCTGCCAAATTTTGTAAAACAAACATGGTAATTAGGGGGTGTGGCCACAGAAAGGGGTCCCTCTTTTTACTTCCAAAATGTTGGGAGGTATGTGTTATTGGCACCAGCAGTATATCTGCCCCACAAAGCAGCTTCTCTAGCTGTAATAAGAAAGGGTAATGATGCAGTAGGAAAACAAGTATTTGTGTCACAAGGTGTGTATCTGCCTAATAATATACACATTTCTGTTAAATAGTCTAATATTTGTAATCATTTGACATTCCTCCAGTAGGTGTCGCTGTACTACCAGTATAACATTAACCTTCCTACCATCTTGTTCTGCACCAGACTGCCACGCATTCCCTGAGAGAGTTGAAGAGCCAAAGTTCTGTACTGTACTGCACATGTGCCAAGAATTAATGCACACAGGGGAAACTTTGGGGCAAGATAGCAGCAGAGCCCTCTGTGCATAAAAGCACCCCTCCTTCAAAGGATCAGAAACACCTTAAAGTTAATGTGTGTGTATATATATATATATATATATATATATATATATATATATATATATATATATGTATAGGATCCCTTATCCGGAAACCCAATATCCAGAAAGCTCTGAATTACGGAATGGCTATCTCCCATAGACTCCATTTTATCCAAATAATCCACATTTTTAAAAATGATTTCCTTTTTCTCTGTAATAATAAAACAGTAGCTTGTACTTGATCCCAACTAAGATATAATTTATCCTTATTGGAAGCAAAACCAGCCTATTGGGTTTATTTAATGTTTAAATGAATTTCTAGTAGACTTAAGGCATGAAGACCCAAATTACGGATCCGTTATGCGGAAAACCCCAGAATAATGTAGGGCTAGATTGTTCTCAGCAGTATAATAATGAATGTATGTACTGTGTACAGACATAATCTACATAAATGAAAATGTATATTCTCCGCTACCAGTCAGAAACGAGTTAATACTGGCGGTTTGTGATAAAGGAACATCTGCTGGTTACAAGAACTTGTAAGAGTTTCAGGTATGTGTGTACTTTACAACATACTGATTGCCAATATGGATTCATTTAATAGAGGCTTTAGTTGGGGGATTTAGTTGCAATGTTTGCTAGTATTGGTATTATTATTGCTTACAGTTGTTTATATATTAGACTGTTCCCCAATCTAACATAATTCATTATCTGGCTTCAAATAACACACACAAGCTGAGAGTCACTGACAGATTCCATCTGCTCTGACTGGCTGATTCCAGCGTGATCCAGCCACTTGTAATGAATTACCAACGGACAGAATGGTTATGTTGTTTGCATTAAGAAACAATGTTTGGCTGAGGAAGCATACTAACAAACCAATTATGTTGCAAAATTTGGTCAAAATTATTAGACATTCACTTTGCCAGTTCCACAAAAAGTCGGATGTTGGGTTGATATTTGGACACATAAGGGTAGAACTACACGGACGATTTCCATGTGCTTCTGATGGATCTGTCGCTGGGCAATAAAACGCTTGCATCAAGTCAGATGCAATGGGAAACAAGGTAAGCAATACAAAAGTCGGATGGTGACGCAGCGTTCGTCAGACGCGACACGACTGTCGGATGCAAACGCTGCACCTGCATTCAACAGTCTTGTCGCGTTGGACGAACGCTGAGACAGCATCCGACTTTTGTATTGCTTACCTTGTTTCCCATCACATCCGACCTGACGCGGGCGTTTTGTCGCCCAGCGTCAGATCCGACAGAAGCGCATGGAAATTGTCAGTGTAGTTCTACCCCTAAAGGAAAATGCAATGATTCTGTTAGAAGAAAGCCTAGTTCTGTATCTTGGCACATACAGCATAGTGTGTACATTTACCCGGACATTTAGGGGCACATTTACTTAGCTTGAGTGAAGGATTAGAATAAAAAACCTACTTCGACCATAGAATTGGCTACTTCGACTACGACTTCAACTTCGAATCGAACGATTCGAAACTAAAAATCGTTCGACTATTTGACATTCGATAGTCGAAGTACTGTCTCTTTAAAAAAAACTTAATTAATAAGGTTAATTAACCCTCGATATTCGACCAATAGTAAATGTGCCCCCTACTATTACATTCCCAGGAAAGCTAAACATGGAGGAAACAGTATAAGAAACTGTAAAAATTGCTTTCATCCATAAAATCAGACTATGCCCTATTATAAACATATACCACTATACACTACATTTATCTTTGGTATCAGGGTTGTCTACATCTAAGGAGCTACATCTAGGGATAAAAGATAAAAGCAGTTACCAAGAGCAGCGGCAGTGCAGTGAGCGATCATGAAGCCAGAGTTTAAGCCTCCTTCTGTCACTTGAAATGCTGGCAGCTCACTAAGTGAGGGGTTACACAGTCTTTCAATCCTCCATTCACTGATGGCAGCAAGTTCATGCACCCCAATAGCAAGGTAATCCAAAGCCTGAAAGGGAAAAAACATAATGATTATATCACAGTGAGTGGGTCATTTGATAAAATAAGCTAAACATCTCTATACCTTTGCTGAATATTCCCCATGGAAGTTTCCACCTGAAATTATCTTTCCTCATTCTGAAAAGACCATCTTTGATGAATCATTAAGAAAAATGTGGTTTTGATGTAAGTCTATGTTTTTTACTAGTGTTTCCTGGTAGATTATCCTTTTTTTATGTAGCTTTCTGTAAAAAAAAAATCTGTAAATACAGTATGTGTTTTATACCCTCTAAAATATAATTTTTTCAATAGTGAATTGTTAAATAACTTTCCCATGCATCACACTGTTTATGAGGTGCTAACTGTTAAAGACTTCCTGGCCATTGCCTTCCCTTTTTAGTCTTTGACTTCAAAGGATATGATTTTAACCCACTAGCTGTTGTTTTGGTCTGATATCCAAGGTAAGTTGGTAAATCACCGTATGAGGACCCTGAATATGAATTGTTGAATGGTGTTTACCACTCATGTTTAAGTGTTTTATTTCTAGACTGTCCTACTGTCTGGATAACATTTAAACCCATATAAATACTTATAACACCAACCTTTGTCTTTATTTCCCCATGCAACTTAAAATTCCAAGCAACAAAAAGAATGCTGGTCAGTCCTTATTCTTTTACTGTGCCCCCAAGTCCTGGAACAACTTGCCAGACAACACTAAATCCTGTAGCGTATAGACCTATTTGTAAACACCTATAAGGACCACAGACTATTTATCAAAAGATCTGGATATAAAAAACTGAATTGACTAAAACCATGAAAAAAACTTGAATGCACCAAATTCGTATTATCCTTTGCAATGGGCCTACAAACCTAGGACAACGCCCCATGACTTCTACATGAACTTGCAAGCTTTCAGATGCTGAAATTTTGCATTTGCAGGGGATATAAGGGCACATTTAATAGGAGCAAGGTGCAAAAAAAATGTCACCTAAACCATGTAGTTTGCCCAAAATGTAGCTTGTTCCCCTGACTGTTTTAATTGCTGTCCAATTACCAAATCTTTGGATTCATTTGTGGAGGTACCAAGATTTTTATACCCCAATGCCACAATTTGCACTTTCACAAGGGGGGTCCATGTATACCCATTACTAGCATGCCATGTACTGGCTCCAATCAAATGATGTGCTAATAAGCAAAATTTGCCCTGTTAACAGCACTTGCATCTAAGTTAAGCAGTGAATGTAATATTTTTATTTGAAATGAAAAGATATGCAATTGTATCCCTTAAGTCTTAAAGGGGACCCGTCACCCCAAAAAAATATTCAAAATCCTATTTTATCACATTAGTCAAGCAAAAAGAACTTTAATTACATTATATAAATTATTTAATTCTTGCTTCCTTCAGTCTGGGATTTCAAAATTATAGCAAGCAGGCAGCAGCCATTTTGTGGACACGGTTATTAAGACAAGCCTTGTATCATCTCAGAATCTTGTTTGTGCACCAGAATGGGGGACCCGATGTCCATCCCCATGCTCTGGCTACACAATTAAATAGTAAAGTGAATGGGGGAATATGGGGAGAGCAGTGACATCTAGGGAGTGCTGAATGGAAAGTGAAAGTAATTGTCTGCCCCGCCTCTATGCCACTGGCATAGAGGAGTGGCAGACAATATTTGATTGACAGCTGAGATTTCTAAATGAGCTAACAACAGCTATGAATGCTTTAATAAAAAATAGAAATTGGATTTCATGTTTAATTTTAAAAGGACTTTTATTATACAAATTTTTGTGTCTGGGTGACAGGTCCACTTTAAGTAATAACCTTTTCACTTCAGATTGGTAGTATTTTATCATGCTACTTGGGAAGCGGATGGTGTGGGGGGGGGCCTGAGGCTGCAGGCTTGGTGGGCCCTGGGCCCCCAAGTCCAAATCTGAAGGGCATTAGCGATGTGAGAGCACAGAAAAACAAAGAACTGCTCATATATTCAAAGAGATGGTTCCTCCTCAAGGTCAAGGTACTTAAAGTATATCCAAGATAGCTTGAAAGCAGAGTCAGGAGGGATCCCGGAGGAATCTGTGTACACAGCATTCTATTCCTCAGTAACATGAAGAAAGGCCATGCTTGAAATAGATACTTCTATTGCATCTTGCTGCTTGTGTGTGGCCAGGTCTTTGTTGCACAAAATCAACTGCACCAGCACTGAGCTTTTCTGGTAATGTGCATAACCTAGCCTAAAGTGTGTTATCATACCTCCCAACTGTCCCTTTTTCGGAGGGACAGTCCCTCTTTTGACAGCTCAACCCGCAGTCCCTCATTTGTACTGGAAAGTCCCTCTTTTCTATGCACTGAACAGCCAGAAAAAGAAACAAAGTTTCTCACTTAATTGGCTTTTAGCAGAGAGCCCAGAACAGCTAACAGGTGCAAATAAGATACTTTGTAACAATTTTGAGACACAAAAACACAGTTTAGATAAGGAGAAATATTTTCAAACTTTCATAACCTGCCAAATTTTGTAAAACAAACATGGTAATTAGGGGGTGTGGCCACAGAAAGGGGTCCCTCTTTTTACTTCCAAAATGTTGGGAGGTATGTGTTATTGGCACCAGCAGTATATCTGCCCCACAAAGCAGCTTCTCTAGCTGTAATAAGAAAGGGTAATGATGCAGTAGGAAAACAAGTATTTGTGTCACAAGGTGTGTATCTGCCTAATAATATACACATTTCTGTTAAATAGTCTAATATTTGTAATCATTTGACATTCCTCCAGTAGGTGTCGCTGTACTACCAGTATAACATTAACCTTCCTACCATCTTGTTCTGCACCAGACTGCCACGCATTCCCTGAGAGAGTTGAAGAGCCAAAGTTCTGTACTGTACTGCACATGTGCCAAGAATTAATGCACACAGGGGAAACTTTGGGGCAAGATAGCAGCAGAGCCCTCTGTGCATAAAAGCACCCCTCCTTCAAAGGATCAGAAACACCTTAAAGTTAATGTGTGTGTGTATATATATATATATATATATATATATATATATATATATATATATATATATGTATAGGATCCCTTATCCGGAAACCCAATATCCAGAAAGCTCTGAATTACGGAATGGCTATCTCCCATAGACTCCATTTTATCCAAATAATCCACATTTTTAAAAATGATTTCCTTTTTCTCTGTAATAATAAAACAGTAGCTTGTACTTGATCCCAACTAAGATATAATTTATCCTTATTGGAAGCAAAACCAGCCTATTGGGTTTATTTAATGTTTAAATGAATTTCTAGTAGACTTAAGGCATGAAGACCCATACATTCAACATGCCTCTAAAATCTTATACAAGTGAGCAAGGTGCTGTGAAATCTCCCTCTGTTGAACTGTAGTCAGCTCTACTTTTATCCTATGCTAAATGTACCCTGTAGAGTTAGGCATACTTGCAGCAAAGTGGATAATATTGGTGTGTGTGTGTCTATGCCAGCATTTGATGTTCCTGAACCTCATAACAAACTGTCTATACTAAATATGTCCGTAATGTCCTTTTGCAGAGTTAACCATCCCCTTTTATATTTGGTTGACTGATGTTCTCTAACAGTGTTTATATATCCATTGACAATTACATTTTATTGATGACCAAGTTAATGACTGCAGGAATTAAGCAAATTGTATAAATGTGATTTTCTAAAAAATAATATCAGAATAGAAAGGGGGGAATTCCAAAGTTGTTCATAAGGTACAATGAATTCTGCAATAGATATGCATTACATTAATAATCAATAGGACAGAAATACATCATAATGCAATGTTGTGCCCAAAACCACAGACATCAATTTCTATTAGCTTTTAGAATATGCTAGCCAGCTAATAATCCTGTATTAAAGGCTCGCAGGCTCTAGAAGATAAGGCAGCTTCTTGTCACCGAAATCTAATTCTCAGGCATTTTTCAATAGCTTTTATTGCCTGTAATCTAATAGCAGTGTTTTTATAACCTTGGCCTATGTTAATAAGGTAATATAATACCCTCTAGTAAAGAAAATCATTTATCTATAGAAAATATACATTGGAAATGTATAATAAACGTTTAATAAAAGCTGCAGTGCAGTAAATGTGCAGAATGGAAATTGAATGTAACTGCCTGCCCAGTATATCTGTCTAAGGTATAGAGGTGGTTCAGGCAATATATGACTGATAGCTGAGATTTCTAAGTACGTTTAAAACCGGTATGGATATTTTAATTAAAGAAATAATTAATTAAAAAAAAGGGTTTTGTGTTTGAAAAGGGCCTTTATTACACAGCTTTTTATGTCTAGGCGCAGGTACCCATTAATTCAGCTACAAGATGGAAACCAAAGTTCTGTAAACAGAGACGAACAATGGGTATTCTGCTTTTTTGGGAGTCACTTTAGTGTCAACACACAGAAAACCACACATAATTGTTTATGATTAAAAGGACAACAGCAATACACAACTTGAAGCATTTCCCAGTCATCAGTAATTTACTTTTTCATGCTTTCAGTATTACT
Organism: Xenopus petersii; assembly: GCA_038501925.1. Taxonomy (NCBI): domain Eukaryota; kingdom Metazoa; phylum Chordata; class Amphibia; order Anura; family Pipidae; genus Xenopus; species Xenopus petersii. Next base: position 42,935,656 of record CM076677.1, read on the forward strand.
GTTTTTCTTCATAGTGTAAAACAGCAAAAGCTTAAATTCTACATTGCCACTCTTGCAACATATTATTTGGCACAGAGAACCAATTGCTTGTGGAAAAATACATGATTTGTCCATTTCTACCTTTTAACAAGGTGGTATTTGCAGTACAAGAATACTTGTTTGCTTGAGTCAGCTGGATTCCTCAATATGAAAGCAATATAAGGTGCACGTACCATCAGTGGTCCATCCTCCACCATTGATCCAAAAAAGAGGTTTTCGTACAGCACCAATAGAATAAAATGCCTTTATTGGTACATTATATGGCAACCACCCTGGTCTGCGACGTTTCAGGCCTTCAGGCCTTTTATCAAGCTCCTAAAAAAGGCCTGAAGGCCTGAAACGTCACAGACCAGGGTGGTTGCCATATAATGTACCAATAAAGGCATTTTAATCTATTGGTGCTGTACGAAAACCTCTTTTTTGTATTTGCAGTACAAGGCCATCTGTGGTTTGGTACAAAGAACCAGTTTGCTTTGAAACCTTCACAAAACAAGTCAAGAAATAAAAAGAAGGAAGTTGCTTTCAAGTAGAATGAGATTTGTCACAAGCAAAACACTTGGGAACCGTTTGGAGGACAAAAACAAAGAATGTAAAAAAATGCACTGCAGGACAGGAATATTTGTCATACTTAAACTACTTCTAGTTATGTAAGAGAACACTTGTTTGCTCTTGGTTTTATTTGCTTATTGACTCTATTGGTTTTAATTGCCTCTATATTTGTCTTTGCATCTTTAAGTTTGTTAAATTCTCTTTAAATTGTATGTCTTATGTTTTATATATTTACATTTTTAAAATATAGTTACGTGAATTACCTCAGCCAAGTAGTTCACAATCTTCCTCTGACCCCTGATCTTCAGATTTATATAGTACATATAAAGGGATTAGTGTAAATAACAGCAACAACATTGCAAAAACATATTTTTCCCCCATGATATATATTTCAGTTTTTACCTGGCAGAATGTTGTCCCCCCTTAGTAAATGAACCCCAAAATGTGTTAATGAACAGCACAGTTTATTGTACATTATACTCTCTTGAATGCTGTGCCATTTTCATTAACATGAGTCCTCTCAAATACGATCCAATAGACAGCCCACTCCCCCTCACTTCACTTCACTTACAAGTGAAAAAGATTATCGTCATCAGTGTGTTAAATAAATTGCCAGTGAAAACAAAATCTTCATTTTTAAAGGGGCAATATACCTCCTTTTAAACATGAGCGCAATAAATAGGGCTTGTGCTGATCATACTTTTTGCCTGTTTTTTAAGGTTTTAATTATGAAAACCTGTACCAATGCAGAAATCAGCAGAAATCTAATATGTAGAGGGATTATCTGTACAGGTATTTGATTCGTTATCCAGAAACCCGTTATCCAGAAAGCTTCAAGCTTCAAATAGACTCCGTTTTATCCAAATAATCCAAATTTTAAAAAATAATTTCCTTTTTCTCTGTAATAATAAAACAGTAGATTTTACTTGATCCAACAAAGATATAATTAATCCTTATTGGAAGCAGAACCAGTCTATTGGGTTTATTTAGGGTGTTAATTACTAACATCTGGAAATTTCTCATTATTTTCTTAAAACCACTTTGACCAAACTCCTTTGCACATTTTTACAGTATTTATCAATAAATTTACTCTAAAAAAAAAAATCTGGTGCGGGAAAAGACAGGGCCCACCACACCTGCAGCCTCAGGGGATTTTTCTAGCTGGCCCAATCCGACCCTGTACTGCCCCTTACCTAGTCTTTTTCCTTTTTTTCCAGTTAAAAGGGAAGTATGGTTTTTATAAAAAATATATCATGTTTCCCATGAAATGGGAGTTGCTTCGTTTAACTACTATTGCAGTTAAAATTTTCTTTTGATCGATGTATTGTTTGCTGTATCATTGCCCATCTCTTTTGGAATGAGGCAAATCTTTTCCAGACTGCAATAAAATAGCTGCACCAGCTATGAATAAAGCAGTCATAACAGTAAATGCTTGGAAAAAAATATGTGTTTAATGGCAGTATTGTTATTTTCATTATCTGACCTTTACACATAAAAAGGCTACATTGCCCCTTTAAGTCTTAGTACGTTTGGCTTGTAAGTGGGTACAAACTGCCACACCCAATTGACATGAAATAGAATAAAACAAAAAAAATCAGCAGCAAGGCTAACCTGATAGCAAATTGAAGTCTGTCTTTGCCTGTGTGACTGCAGGGCTGTTATTGGCTCTCCCTCTCCTACTGTACCTCTGGCAGGGACTGTTAGGACACATCCACCTCTCATTTGAAAGACAGACAGGGACTATAGCAGATCTATAGTGGGAGCATAATTAAAGATAATGATAATTTGTAGCCCAGAGTGAAACTAGCATCATACATGATTTATTGTTGCCTATAAAATTAGTTTTTTTTTTAATTTATCTTTTTTCATTTAATATTTGTTTATTGATGTATTTATTTTTCATGTATTTGTATTTTCAGAACCTACTGAATGAGTATGCACACTTACAACTAAGTACTAAAGTTCTTCTGTGCACATTCATTTTCAAAAAAGATAAAGAGCCAAAACCAGAGACTGTTCTTTCAAATTAGGGGTAGTTGGCATCTTTGAGAACGGGTCTTTTACAAGTAAAAGCAAAAATGGACGGAGAGAGGGGACCGTACTAGGGGTAGGCGGCAGAGAAGGTACGTGCCTAGTGCCCCCCCAGCTTTGCGCCCTAGGCACGTGCCTACTCTGCCTACCCCTAGTACCCGGGCCTGGTTGGCCAAACCAAAACTTGGGGAACAGTAAGTAACTCCTGGGTGCAGTTCAATCCAAAGCAGCACTCCACTACTTATAAATGTCAAAACAAAGAAAGGGAAAAACTCTGCACTATCTTGTCAGATGTAAAGCTGTAGTTCAGGAGTGCCCATACTTTACTAGTGCGAGGTCTGCTTTTAGTGATGTTGTCCCATTATAATCTACATCCATAAAAGCATTCTCTTCCATGGAAAATATTACTTAAATATTATATTGATTTATGAGAGAATGTATATTGTTATATTTAACAAGCAACTATTTCTTATGTAACTGTAACATAATAAATATCTGAATGAAACAGGAGAGTGATGTAGACAAGCTGTGTCTTGTAACAGTGTCTTGAGATCAGGCGCGTTTCAGCACATGATGCTGCCTGAGGCTGCGTTGAAAATGCCGTCCGATTGCATGTCGCACTTACCTTAAAATCGCTGACAGAGGTCTACCAGTAGACCTTTAAAGTAGACCTTTAGCTGGTGATCAGTAGATCAGTAGATCTCAAACAGGGGTGTTTCTGCCATGAGGCAAGATGAGCACCTTGCCTCAGACGGCAGCTCCCCAGAAGTTAAAAGCCACTCCTGGTAACTTTAAGAGTCGAATTTCCGTTTTTTAAAGGAGAAGTCAACCCCTTCGGCGCTAAAATCCCTCCCCCTCCTCTGCATAGACCCCCCTCCTTTCCCCCCAGGCCTACCTTCCCCCTCCGGCAAATGCCCCAAACTTGTTAGTCACCCCTCCGTGCTGGTCCTCTCTTGCCGAGTTCACAGGCACCATCTTCGCCCGAGCGCTCTTTTTCCTGTACTGATCGGCGTTTGGCGGCTCATGCGCAGTAGAAGGCATTCGCTGGATAGATCTACTGCGCATGCGCCCGAATTTCACAACGTTTCCGATTTCTTTTTTTCAGAAACTTTGGGATTTTCGGCGCATGTGCAGTAGATCCAACCAGAAAATGCCTCCTATTGCGTATGCGCCACCAAATACAGGAAGAAGAGCAATTGGACAAAGATGCCGCCCGTGAACTCGGCAAGAGAGGACCTGCATGGAGGGGTGACTAACAAGTTTGGGGCATTTGCCCGGGGGGGAGGAAGAAGTGAAGGATTTTAGCGCCAAAGGGGTTGAATTCTAAGTGCAGTAATTAAATCTTACTCCCTCTTTGCAGGTAAACAGCTGGAAAAAAAAGCAGATGGAAAGACAATGGTTGGACAGAGAAACAGCATTACTGGCAAGTGGAATGTAAGAAGAGTTCCACAACACAAATAGAAGTGCTTAAAGGAAAACTATACCCCATCAATGAATACTTAACTAACAGAGAGTTTATATCATATTAAGTGGCATCATTAAAGAATGCAAACTGGAATATAGATAGCAGTAAATAATGCCCTTATGAAAATGGTTTTAGATGAAGCAGGGTTATATATATGCGCTGTTTTATGCAATTCATATTAATAGAGACCTAAAAACAGTTTTCCTTTAATAAACAAAGGCTCTTTCTATGCACGTACACAGCAGAGGATGGCAGTTAGCAGGGTCAGAGAGCCAAAAGAACAGATTGAACACAAACATCACCAGTGCAGAAGCGGTGCGTAACTACAGAGGAAGCAGACCCTGCAGCTGCAGGGAGGACCAGGGGTCCCAATTAATGAGCAATTCATATATTGGTAAAACAGGTCAACCTCTGGATATGTTTGGGGCCTTAAAATTAATTTGCTATGGGGCCCACTGTCATCTAGTTACACCACTGTCCAGAAGTGATAGCTGCTGTGATAGCACTGATCAAGGTGCAGTGTGATGCTAACTCAGTAACCAAGCACTGCACAGGGCTGGACTGGTGGGACCCTGGAAAAAAACCCAGTGGGCCCTAGGCCCCCCAGTCTGACCCTGACACTACATGCTGGGGCTGAGAGTAGAACTAGGCTAGACTGCCAGTGTCTGACTTATCAAGAGCAAATATAGCATATGCCCTGGATCCATTGCTTCATCTAACACTCGAGCTGTGAGAAATTTACTTTTTTTCTTTTGCTATTTGCAAAAAAAAATTTGTGAAATCCCATCATCCCTTAAAGTGGACCTGTCACCCTGACACAAAAATCTGTATAATAAAAGTCCTTTTCAAATTAAACATGAAATCCAATTTCATTTTTTTATTAAAGCATTCAAAACTGTTGTAAAGTAATTTAAAAACCTCAGCTGTCAATCAAATATTGTCTGCCCCTCCTCTATGCCTTAGGCATAGAGGACATGCTGACGTCGATGCAAGGGTGCCAAAAAACCCCTTTAAAAGGACGCCTGAGGCGCCAAGATGGCGCCCGAAAATAGGATCTCGTTCCTGTGAAGATTCCTGGGTTTCCTGCTCCTTTTCCTGTTATCCCTGAACTTATTCCTGATTGATCTCTTGTTATTGACCCCCTGCCTGGACTTGGACTCTGTTTGTATTCTGCCTGCCTTGTGACCTGTTGCCTGGGCTCTATTACCCCTTCTGCCGAATCCCTGGATACCGCGATCCTGATCCCTCCTGAGGGGCTTCCTCCTAAGATCCGGACAACTCCCCCAGAGGGAACTCTCGGTTCCCTGACATTATTTTCGGGCCATGGATCCCACTGAGGAAGCTCAGCCAGATTTCGGCAGGGCCTTTCGGGGCCTGCATTCCCGCATGGAGGCGTATGAAGCCCGGCAGAATTACGTGGGACACACGCTGGAGGCGATCCTGGAAAAGCTCTCCTTGTTGACACCAGCGACCCCCCTGCCGGCACCCCCTCCGCAAGCGGCTGCTGCCATGGCTACCCAGTCCTCCACTTCTGGTCCACATATTCCTGCTCTGCCTCTCTACGATGGCGATCCTCAAGCCTGTCGAGGATTCGTGAATCAGTGCCAGATTCGCTTTGCCCTACACCCCACTGAATTTGACTCTGAACGTGCCAAGGTGGGGTTCGTGATTACTCGTCTGGCAGGGAAAGCTCTCGAGTGGGCATCTCCACATTGGGAGAAGCAGTCCCCACTGATGAATGACGCAGAGGCATTTCTCAAAGAATTCCGGATCGTCTTCGATGCTCCCGGCCGGGTGACATCCGCAGCTTCCCGTCTGTTTCAAATCCGCCAAGGGAGTCACAGTGTAGCGGAGTATGCTATCGAATTCCGTACACTTGCTGCTGAGACTCGTTGGAACAACGACGCATACCATACTGCATTTTATAATGGTCTCTCCCTCCGCATCAAAGATGACCTGGTTTCCCGTGAATTACCCACGCAAGTTGAGGACCTCATCGCCTTGGCTGTCAAGGTGGACACTCTTCTGAGAGAGCATCAAACCCTGAGAGTTCGTGTCAGGAGGTTTCAACCCATGTTGGCACCCCGCTTCCAGAGGCCTCTCCTGCAGGCTCCTGTCACCCCGCCTGCCCAAGCATCCATTTCTCTCCAGGAAGAACCCATGCAAGTGGGAAGAATTCGCCTCACTGAACAAGAAAGATTCCGCAGACGGATGTCAGGCCTGTGTCTGTATTGTGGCGGACATTCCCACTTCGCCAATGCCTGTCCTGCAAAGGCTAAGAGTTTTGTACCCCGAGGTATGTCTATGGTAACTCATGTAGGGGGCACTACTCAAAAATCTCGAGATAAGTCTCAGGAGAAGACCCAAGAAAACTCACACAGGTTTCTCCTTCCCTTCCAGATTCGTCTGACTGATAAGACCATCTTCGGGAATGCTTTCATCGATTCCGGAGCCGGGGGTAACTTCATGGACGCTCTCTTTGCTAAGTACATGGGAATCCCCTTATTTCCTTTGCCTTCTCCCATGCGGATCGTCGCCATAGATGATAAACCCCTGGAGTCTGTACTCACGATGACCACTGGCGAACTACCTGTGCAGGTTGGGACCCTGCATAAAGAGAGACTTTCGTTTCTTATTATCTCTTGTCCCGCTGTTCCAGTTGTTTTGGGTCTCCCCTGGCTGCGCCTGCACAATCCCACCATAGACTGGTCCACAGGGCAGGTTTCTCGTTGGAGCCCATTCTGCCAACTGCATTGCCTTCCTGCTAAACCCCTCAAGAAGGTAATTATCTCCTCAACCGAGTTAAAGTCTCTTCCCTCCTGTTATAAAGAATTCTCCGATGTGTTCTGTAAAAAGTCTGCGGAATTCCTTCCTCCACATCGCTCCTACGACTGTCCTGTCGAACTCCTGCCAGGAGCCATGCCCCCCAGAGGCCGCACTTACCCTCTCTCTCCTGCAGAGACTACCGCAATGAAGGAATACATTCAAGAAAATCTCCAGCGGGGGTTTATCCGCCCTTCTACCTCCCCTGCAGGGGCTGGGTTCTTCTTCGTGGAGAAGAAGGACGGAGGCCTTCGGCCTTGTATAGACTACCGGGGCCTGAATAAAATCACTGTAAAAAACAGATACCCACTGCCCTTGATTGCTGAGCTCTTCGACCAGCTGAAGGGGGCGAAGATATTCTCTAAGTTGGATCTCCGGGGAGCGTACAACCTCATTCGCATCCGTGAGGGTGACGAATGGAAGACGGCTTTCAACACTCGTGACGGGCACTATGAATATCTCGTTATGCCCTTCGGCCTTTGCAATGCCCCTGCCGGAGTTTGTTAACGATGTGTTCCGGGATCTCCTAGGAAGGTTCGTAGTCGTGTACCTGGACGACATCCTAATCTTTTCTAAAGACCTAGAAAGCCATCGCTCCCAGGTGAAGGAGGTACTCTCTCGTCTGAGGAAGAACTCTCTCTTCGCCAAGTTGGAGAAGTGCGTCTTCGAGGTGTCCAAGATCCCCTTCCTAGGATACATTATCTCTCCTGAGGGATTTGAGATGGACCCCGTGAAAGTGTCTGCCATCCAGGAGTGGCCTCTCCCGCTGAGTACCAAGGCAATCCAGAGATTTATCGGATTTGCTAACTACTATCGGCAGTTCATCCGGGGGTTCTCTTCCCGCATTGCACCTATCCTGGCCCTCATCCGAAAAGGGGGTAAACCCAGCTTGTGGCCTCCATCTGCCATTGAAGCTTTTCAGTCCTTGAAAGAGGCCTTCACGTCTGCTTCTGTCCTCCGACACCCCAATCCTGAACTACCCTTCTGCATCGAAGTTGATGCTTCTGAAGTCGGAGCCGGAGCCATCCTGTCTCAGAGACATCCCGCTGATGGGAAGTTGCACCCCTGTGCTTATTTCTCCAAGAAGTTCTCGTCCGCAGAGCAGAACTACGATGCCGGGAACCGAGAACTCTTGGCTGTTAAACTTGCCCTTGAAGAGTGGCGTCACCTCCTGGAGGGTTCTCTGATTCCTGTTCAGATTTTCACCGATCATAAGAATCTCGAGTTCATCCAGTCCCTCAAGAGGCTAAACCCCAGACAAGCAAGGTGGGCTCTCTTCTTCTCTCGATTTAATTTTATCTTGACTTTTCGCCCAGGCTCCAAGAATCAGAAGGCCGATGCCTTGTCTCGTAGCTTCACTCCGGTGGACCGCTCTCCTGAGAGACAAGAGCCAATCATCCCTCCAGTCAAGATCATTGCCTCCCTGTATCCACAGTTTGCCGACCAAATCCTGGCTGGTCAGTCTTCTGCTCCTTCTGATACTCCCATTGGAATGGCATTTGTTCCTCCTGAGCTGCGTCTGCCTATCCTGCAACAGACCCATTGCTCCAGGCAAGCCGGACACCCTGGCCCAGCTAAGACTCTTGAACTCTTACAACGCCTGGTCTGGTGGCCTGATATCCGCAAAGATGTGAAGGACTTTGTTGCTGCTTGTAATGTTTGTGCCACATCTAAGTCAAGCCACTCCTGTCCCAGTGGGTTACTACAGCCCTTGCCGGTTCCTTCCCGTCCCTGGGCCCACCTGTCCATGGACTTCATTGTCGAACTTCCTCCCTCCTGTGGGAACACTGTGATCTGGGTTGTCATTGATCGTTTCTCCAAAATGGCCCATTTCATCCCTCTGAAGAAGTTGCCTTCTGTGGTGGAGTTGTCCCAGCTATTTATCCAGTACATCTTCCGCCTGCATGGTTTCCCAGTGGAGATCGTCTCCGATAGAGGCACCCAGTTTACCGCCAAGTTCTGGCGTTCCCTATGCAAAGACCTGGGAATTGTTCTTCAGTTTTCATTTGAATACCACCCGCAGACGAATGGGGCAGCTGAACGTGTCAACCAAGCCCTGGAACAGTTCCTGAGGAACCATGTATCCCTCTGCCAGGATGACTGGTCTGATCTCCTCCCATGGGCGGAATTCGCTCATAATAATGCTTGTCATTCCTCCACAGGAAGGTCTCCGTTCATGTCGGTGTATGGTCAGCATCCTCAAGCTTTTCCCCAAGACTTTGTGCTATCTGACGTCCCGGCTGCTGACGATTCCGCAGCCCATATGTCTGCTATTTGGGCTGCTACCAAGTTGAACCTAGAGAAGAGCGCTCTTGTTCATAAGACTTTTGCGGATCGTCGTCGTAGATCCTCTCCTCCCTACAAGGTGGGTGATAATGTCTGGCTCTCTTCCAGGAATATCCGGTTGAAGATACCATCTCCCAAGTTGGGTCCAAGATTCGTGGGTCCATTTCCCATCTTGGAGATAATCAACCCTGTGGCTGTCAGACTCCAGCTTCCACCAGAGATGAGAATCCCCAACGTGTTCCACGTGTCTCTGGTGAAACCCGCCATCACCAACCGGTTCTCTGGCGGTCAGTCTCCTCCTCCTGCCATCTCTGTGGAGGGTCAACTCGAGTACGAGGTGGAGAAAATCCTAGACTCAAGAATCTCCAGAGGGTCCCTTCAGTACCTCATTCAGTGGAGGGGCTTTGGCCCTGAAGAATGCTCCTGGGAAGGACACCATGATGTTCACGCTCCTCGTCTGGTGAGGGATTTTCACGCCAAGTTTCCCCAGAAACCTTGTCCCGGTGGTCCTGAGGCCCCCCGTGAGGGGGGGGTACTGTCACGATCGCCGCCCGGAGCAGGACCAGGAGCTCCGGGCGGCGCAGTTACCTCTTCTGACGCCGCTCCCAAGATGGCGGCACCCATGGCCGCCACGTGGGTAGCGGCGCCGGCGCAAAGACGCCTGCGCGCAAGTGCACAGGCGCGAAGACGTCACAACGGCGCGACGGACGCAGACGCAGCGCGTCGGTCGCAGACGTGCTGACGTCAACGCAAGGGCGCCAAAAAACCCCTTTAAAAGGACGCCTGAGGCGCCAAGATGGCGCCCGAAAATAGGATCTCGTTCCTGTGAAGATTCCTGGGTTTCCTGCTCCTTTTCCTGTTATCCCTGAACTTATTCCTGATTGATCTCTTGTTATTGACCCCCTGCCTGGACTTGGACTCTGTTTGTATTCTGCCTGCCTTGTGACCTGTTGCCTGGACTCTATTACCCCTTCTGCCGAATCCCTGGATACCGCGATCCTGATCCCTCCTGAGGGGCTTCCTCCTAAGATCCGGACAACTCCCCCAGAGGGAACTCCCGGTTCCCTGACAGTCCCCCATTCTGGTGCACAAACAATATTCTGAGATGATAGAAGGCTTGCCTTAATAACAGTGTCCACAAAATGGCTCCTGCCTTCTTGCTATAATTTTACCAGACTGAAGGAAACAAGATTCAAATAATTTATATTGTGTAATTAATGTTCATTTTGCTTGACTAATGTGAAAAAATAGAATTTTGAATAATGTTTTTTGTTTGTCAGGTCCCCTTTAAGAATACTTTGTCTGCTTTCAATAATGCCATTATGAGGGTGTCAGGCTTCCAACACATCCTTAGAAAAGAAGCCTGGAGTTCTCAGAAACAAATGGCGTGGGTCAGTGCAATGGAATGTGTGGCTCAGGGTTAGAAACAAGGCTGAATAATGCTGGTGAGCTCAGTTCAATGTAGAACACATCCCTGAATTTCACATTCCATTAGCTTTGCATCATTTCAAATTAAGAATGATAAAATAATCATGCCTTGATGCCTGGATAAGCAATAGAATATCTGAATTACTCTGTGCTATTGGTCTGTGTTACGTATAGCTTGTATTTCTCATGAGTTTTCCTACAATAAATATCTGCACTAATTTGTAACCCAAAAAACACCATTATGGCCAATGGGATATATGTGAGAAAAATGGATCTTTGCTAAGAAAGATCGGGTTAGTCATGTTTAATAACTAAAGAGTAATAGGCAAAGCATGAGTCAAGTTTTTATACCAGTTTCTGGTGGGGATACTAATAACCATGATATATCTGGTTGTTTTGGTATTTTGTGTTCTGCGTTTGGGCTATTTTTTTTTTTTTTAGATATCTGGTGTATATATGTATTTGGTTTATTTCAAATTGTTATTGTCATTTTTCAGTTTTTCAAATTGGTCATTCATTCCCCCCCCCTCTATTTTTCTTCTGTATCCCTAATATCTTCCTTTTCAATAAAGTAATACTATGAAAAGTATTAAAAAAAAACACCAGCTATGATTTCTGATTTAAACAATGCTCATCTATAGAGCTCTGACTTTGCCTTGGTCATAAGTCCCGTGTGACTTTACCAAGGATTGTATTTTATTGTAAACAGACTAGAGATTGTGAAGGTCACTCCTCTTACAGTGTTGGAAATGTAGGGTCTTTGTGCTTATGCCTTTTGTAAGAGGCACAAATGGGTGGCCATTTGTATTTTTATAGAGATAAGGACAGGGCCGTTCCTGCCATGAGGCAAGGTGAGCTTGCCTCAGGCAGCAGTGAACGGGCAGTTACAAGAGGCGGCAAAAAACTACTTCCTATAACTTTAAGACACGTTTTACGGTTTTAAACCAGAAATTCGGCTCTGCTAGTGCAGAAAGCACAGTACGCGCTCATTGCACTAGCAATACCAGCCCTTTTGACCCGCTCTGACGCTAAACTTTTAAGCACGGAACAGGAGAGGGGTGCAGCATCGGGGTTGCTGCTTCAGGCGGCAGCAGCCCACGGATCGCCCCTGGATAAGGAGTGCACAATGACTTGTGCATGGCTGCTGAACTTTCTGTCTAACCACATGGGCCTTAGTTGTGTTTTTGTAGAGTGTAAATTTCAAACAGGTAGAAAACATTAGGCTGAGGACACACAGGGCATATGGTCCACTTCTTTCCATCTCTGTTTTGTATTCAGGCAGAGTATAGCAGATGAGAAATAGTAGAGCAGGGCACTCACAGATTAACTGCAAAACATTTATTAACATGACATGTTTCTGGCAAAGCCCTTTTTCCAGAAAAAGGGCTTTGCCTGAAACATGTTTTGTTAATAAATGTTTTGCAGTTAATCTGTGAGTGCCTGGCTCTACTATTCCTCATTTGACGTTTCAACCTTTTATGGATAAAGGCAGAGCAGCAGGTGCATACAAGGCATGCTTGGAACCAGTGCTTTATACAAAAAGTGTAGCAGATCCTCTCTTGTGTAGCTCCACCAATAGGAACAGTGTTGGCATGAATACAGCTACACAGAATAGAGATTGGCCGGAAAATGCCTGCTTTACTGTTCTTTTCAAAATGTTTGCAACAACTCCAACATGCCTTGTATTTTAGTTAATTGTATTTTAATGACTTTATTACAGTCGTCCTACAGTGAATTTTAAACAAGGGCAGAAATGTATACAGCCGCTGCAAACAGAATACACAAGAAAACATTGCAAAACATGATTGTGCTTGATATGTCCAGTAGGGGGTGTGTGGTATCTTATATTTGTCTGATATAAATAACCAAAAGCACATTCACTATTACTGTAAAACTAGGCATAGCCATTTTGACAGGAATTCTAAACCTTTGGGTAGCAACCCAAAAATGGTTCCCCAGTCTGTTAGGGTGGATCCACTTGATTTAAATGAAGTTTCTTCATGCAATAGAAATAGTACACAAAACACAGTGCATGATTGGTTTTAACCCTATTTTGGGGTTTTGAAGTTGATATAAACTTAATTTGGGCCCTCTGAGAATGAGATTAAAGTAATGCTACATCACAAATAATTCCATGTCTCTGTAAAAATATATCACACAAAATATCCCATTAATGTTTTCACATAAAGTATTTTTATCAAAAGTATACTTGCAGGAATGAGTGTGTGCCAATGTATAATTCTATATATTTATGTGCTCTGGTTGACTAACAAACAAGCTTGGTTACATTAGCCAATGAGTGGATAGAACTGTGTCCTTTATTCCCACACTTCTTCTTGTCACAGTAAAAACCTGCATTTTCCCTGACAGATGTTTAGTGAACACAGAGCATCCCAAGAATGGTAGCCCAAGGAAAAAGATGTAGATGGGTAAAAAATTATGTGTATAGATGTAAATATCAATTTGGTAGCATGCTTTAGTAGGTTACTATGATCCAAATGATCTGTTGGGTCAGTATTTCCTTTTATGGTATATTTTAAGAAATGTGGACCCATTAAGAATCATGAAACACAGTCTATACACATAATAATTATGAGATTTTAAAATATGAAGGGGCTTATCTGTTATCATGAGCACAAAAAAGCCTATTGAGAGAAAATGCATGTCAACACTAAAACTACATAACCTGCTTGCTATTCCATCTCTGAATGCAAAGCAAATAAGCTCTATGTATAAGCATACCTAATATTTATGCACTACAATGATCCAGGTGCTGCAGAAGATCATTTTTGGGTGGGATGAGAAGGGGCCAGGGGTAGGTTTCGCCTCTGTGTGAAACGTTTCTAGCCTCCCCAACTCCCTGCCATTCTCTATCAACTTCTAGAAACAGGGCATAAAATTCTAAGGGGACCCCCGGTTCCAACTCCTATGCAGTGATCAATATTTTCAATAACCTAACTAGAGCTGACGCCGGATTCCAGTTAGCGCAAGCATCCTGCGGGCCCCAAGGGGGTACGGGCCCTAACCCCGCCCTGCGCACCTCCTGGTAGTTCCGCCATTGAATATTTAATCATACTGCCTACTGAGTCAAGTTATACTGAGTTTTAAGTGGATACTGTTGTAAAAAGACAGGTGGAAATGGCCAGTAATGATTTACTTGGGACTGGCTTGTACCGATAGCCCTATTTTAATTACCACAAACATTCAGAGCTAAGTGAGTCAAGCATAATTACTGCCGCAGCATTATATAGGATTGGATCTGGTTTGGTCCATGAGGGCCAAATAATGAGCAATTTCAACATTTATTGGTAAAACAAAGCAATCTCTGTATATGTTGGGAGCCCTAAAATTAATTTGCTGTGGGGCCCAGTAACATCTAGTTATGCCACTGATAAATACATTTACAATAATACATTTACCTTTATATAACGATCTCCCTGTTAGAAGGTCCCCTCAAACAAGTGGCGAGAGCTGAGAGTTTTAACACTGATCTAGGTAGGGAGGAACATCTAGCCCTAGCAAACCACAACATTGATTTCTACACAAAGCTGACTCTTTTATCTGGATTTTAGAGCTTTTAGCAGCCACAAAAAAACAGCTAAATGTAATTACTGCAGAAATGTGTGGTTTTGTCGTGTAGCACAGTGCCATAGCTGGCAGCCTCTAGTTAGTAGTTACTCCTCTTTACAATTCCTCACACAATGATGAAAACAAATTTCTTGTCATGTTTACAGCAGGAAGGTAATAAAAGGGGCAGACCCTGCAGCTGCTGTGATACAGAGGGTCATTTCTAAACTGATCAATCCTACTTTGGGGGGATGGGTGTGCACCAAATATATGCTGAAGCAGGCCTTTCATGTTGACCTAAAATCTTGGGTGGAATATTGCTTCTATTACCCTTTTATTTCGCGGTGGGTGCCTAGTTGTTCTATTGACTGACTCCAAGTCAATGCACTGCCCTGTGACATTATGATTCCTGCCCCTCTGCCAAGCTCTCCCACCAGACGCTCCAGTGCCGTACACCATCAACCACTTTCAGAGTTGCCAGGTTGGTGGTTTTACAGACAAATTGACTACTAATTTAAAGCCCAGGCGGGTTTTGAAAGTAAAAACTAGCCATGGTATGACTTTGGGCTACTTTTTTTGGCCTTTGGCTGGTTTGTATTTTGGAAACCAGTTTTTTTTTTTGCCCTAATGTGCTAAACCTGTGTCTCCCAATGCAGGTTGGGTAATGTAGTTTTTGTTTAACAATTTGCCAACTGCCAAGTTTAATGTAAATGTAATGTAAGACTACAATGCCCAGCAAGTATTGGGACTGACTTGTGTAGAAGTCTGGAGTTACCAGATAATGGGTTCTGTACCCAAGTCTCCCATCCGTCTAAAGCATTCTCACGTTTTCTGTTGACTTTTCTCAATTTCAGACAATTTTGGCCAAAATCTACTGGCCACCAAAATGTCTATAGGTTGACCTGTTTCACCAATATTTATTAAAATTGTATATGTATTAGGGCCTTATGGGGCCTAGGGTTGCCACCTTTCCATACGGCTGAGACTGGGCAGGGGCGGGTCTGTGACATCAATGGGTGGGGCCATGACATAGATGGGAGTGGCTGTGACAACAGGGGTAGGGCTATGATTCAGCGATTGACCGATCACTGTGTGAATCCTCATTGGGAAGACTGGGCAGGAAGTTTTGACCCGTGCAGCCCTTCAAAATACCGGGCTGTCCAGGTCAAAACCCGACAGGTGGCAACAGTAATGGGGTCCCTATACCTCCTGGGCCCCCTCTATAGTTACACCCCTGTGATGGTCAAATCTGTCCCATTTTACTTCATGAAAAAAATTGCAAATCAGTGAAAAATTGAAAAAGGCGTATTTTCATTTTTTTTTTCACTGTACATATTGTGGTATTTTTAGGGCTATTTTTAAAGTGACTCAACTAGTGTTGGGCAGGTTTTGTAACTGATTTTGAAAATGAGACCTGGCACCATGAGCACTTTTCACGTAGTGATTGTAAAGGCTTCCTTCACAGGCAATGGCTCGGCTATGATAAAAGACAAATCCTGCCCCAGGCATTCTACTATCATAATATTTGTTTCCCTTTCTTTTTTGTCATTGGAATAACAACTAAAAAAAGAATAAAACGTCCCAATGTGCTTTGGCATGGAAGAAGTTCCGGTTGCACTAACAATGTGTTCAGGGTGGTGGCAGGGGCGCTACCAACTAATCGCACACTCTCTCTCTCTCCATCACTTTCATTCCAAATCCAGTGCAGCAGGGATAATAACCCATCCTGCCACGGCAACGGAGAGAAAGCTCTTTGATTGGCCCATCGAGTGTGTCGGCCACGAGGATTCCAAGTTGATTGGTTTGCTGAGCTATCAGTCATGGCAAGAAAGGGTCCGGCAGAACTGCGTAAGGAGGCGGCCGTGGTATTCTTTAGCTCCGCCCCCTGTCCCACCCGCCGTGTATCCCAGGGTCTGGCTGCTGTGCGCAGTGCTGTGCTACGGCCGTAGAGAAGAACTTTGTACGCTGCCGGCTGATAAGGGACGAGTGATGGCCGATATGCCCCGGGGTAGGAATTTCCGCAGCCAGACTCGGCTTTGTCTGTAGCATTTCTTCGAGTTCTGTCCCGCGGAGCTGCCTTTGTGTGTTCCCTGCTGTTTGGAGAGGGGTAGAAGGAGGAGACTGCGAGAGCAATCGTACACCCACACTGGCCGCCGCACGACAAGCAACGTGAGCACTTAGACCCGGCCTGACACCGGCGGATACACCGCTGCTCCTACAATTACTCTTGTACAAGCTGCCGGCCACACCTGTGCTCCTGTCCCTTTCCCAGGTCTCTTCCTGCGCCGCTGTTGCTGCTGCTGCTCTGTCTGTTCATTCTGTGCTGCTGCTCAATTCCGGGCTGCTCCATTCATTCATTCAACCTGCTGCCCTATTCTTTCCATTCTTTCCCCTCCACTGTAGGCAGCCTGAGGACTTTCCTTTCCTGTCCCCAGCCAGACTTCTCTGCTACCCTGCTCTGCCATTCACTGCTCTGGTGACTGTAAAATAAAGCCAGTCTCCTTTGGAATTACTTCTGGCTTCCCTGTGCACCAGGGCTTCTTTCCTACCCCCACCTTCCTTTCCTTTGTTTCTGTCCATTGCTCTATATATATATATATATATATATATATATATATATATATATACACACCTAGCAGTGGTCTGACATCTTTCTCTGTTTGACATTCGCACCCCCTTAGCTTTGTCTGTGGTGCACCCCTTCATTCTGCACCATTCCCCCGACCCACTCTGGATGACATACCTATATTCTGGCTGCTGTGCCTTTTTGCCCCTAGGATGGCTCCTGTGCTAACATCAAGCTTTGCTTTCTTGGAAACTTCAACAGATTGATGTCAGGAAAATAACCGCCTTAGGCAATTGCCTCCTCTACGCGGGCAGGATATACTCGTTTAGTTTCAGCTAGTTATAAATTGTGGCTGGAGATAAGTGAATCGTTGGGAAAATGTCAACTCCAAACAGGTTCAAGAAAGACAAAGAAATCATAGCAGAATATGAAAGCCAAGTAAAAGGTAAGGAACCAGTTGCTGCTCATGGTTCTGATCATGCATGCCAAGACGGTAGCATTTCTTGACTACATCTCCCAGCTGCCCGTGGCCATCAAGGAATGTTGGGAGCTGTAGGTCAACTGCAGAAGACAGTATGTCTAGTATTTACTTACCCTTCTGTACTTAAAGGAGTACTTTCTAGGCAACAGTGCAGTGTTTCTAGAAATTTGCAATTTTGTATATTATTTATTGATTATCCTGCTAAATAATTAGATATCACTTTTGCAACCCTTTCTTTGTTGATAGCAAATAAATCAAATAATTATGCAGTATTTGCTATTCAGATTGAAATGATTAAGCAACATATATTTTTCTGAATTGAAACCCTTCGATTCAAATTGTCTTTTAATGTGTGAATAATAAAGAAACATTTCTTTAATTTTTTGATTTTTGCTTTGGCTTTGTTCCAACCATTCCATACATTTAATGGAGTGTGACATAGGCTCTTTGTTGGACTGGACTGAATGAATTCCCTTCAAAAAAAGGCACTGACTATTTTTAGTTTCTGTTGCCACTTTAGAAATGATTGTACTTTAATGTGTGTGTGTGGTCCAAGTGGAATGGAAATAGTAAGAAATACAGGTACATGAGGTTATCTTTATTGTCCTGAGATTTGAAATGACAAGCTGCAATAATTCATTATATGCGCTGGCATAAGTCAGCTGGTTCATGTCTGAGAAAGAGTGGCTCAGGGCTATGCTGGGTAAACTTATAAGGAGCATTCTATCAGATGAAAACGAGTGAATGTTGGCACAGATACCTAAACTCTATTTAAACCCAATGTTTTTTTCTTCCTCACCAAATATATGCATGCTATGTGAAAAGTTACCCCATTATTTAGATCAGTACAATGGTGGTGGATTTTTTTTCAATTGTAATAGTATTTAATTAAACTAAAGTACCTCCTGGTGTTTGTGCCCAGACTATATTGGGTAACTTAAACTAACCATACACAGGGTGATGAAAGTGGATGACTTGGCCCCTGTGCTGTGTCGGCAGCTTATTGGCCTGTGCATGGGGGCCTCCCAAAAGGCAAAAATACCAATATATCACCACGAAAATCCTGTTGGGCAAGAACTGTACTGGTGCATTGATGTGGTCCTTGCCCAACAGGAACCTACGCTTTAGTGTTGGCCCACTGGCCCACATACTTGTTCTGCTGTTGAATAATATGAAGCAACCAGCAGGCCATACATGACCACATACAGTTGGGCAGTTTGGCTAATTTGGACCACACTGTTTTGATCATCTGGATATTTATGGGCCTCAGGGGTGAGACCATCCTGCCATAGATGCACAGATGAAATAGTTTCATACAATTAGCTATACTTATGTGGTGGCCTGCTGATCTGGACTATCAGCCCTTTAATACTGGCCACATGTTTAATACACATCCTTCATGTCTAGTTAGCAAATTCATGAATGAACATTTTCAGTTCAGTCTACAGCACACATCAAAATTAATTGCTAATTAGCCATGCAAGATGTGGATTCAATATGTGGATTCAATATGTGGCCGGTATTAAAGTGGTGACGTGGCAACCCTAATCTAGACTAATATCAATGTAATAAACTACAGTAGAACCTTTGTTTTATGTTTAACCCCAAACTGACACTGTTTTGTTGGTGTCCCATTCAGGCTAGCTGCATTTATTCTTTCCCGGATTTAATATTTTCCTGGAATGGTCATCTCGGAAACCCTAAAATCAGTGCTCTATTGTATATCCGTGTACTGTGGCCTGCAAGCATATGGCATGCTGTTTGTGGACAATGCAGTGGAGCTCTACTGTTCACAAGCTGAAGAGCTACTAGTAGATCACACTCCATATTATTCTTACACAGAGTAATTGTTCATCACAGATTATCTAAAATGCTTTGGCATGAATGGTTAATTGGCCATACTGTCTAAAATACAGTTTTAGCCCACATTCACAGTATGCCTTTTGTATGTGTCACATGAATTATCTGATTCACTGAAGATTTTATTTTTTAATTCACTTGATAGTTTTGGGATTAGTGATGGGTGAATCTGACCTATTTTGCTTCCCAGAAAGTTTGCGAAATGGCAAAAAATTTGCCAAATGCATTGAAGTCTATGGGCGACAATTTTTTTTTTTTTTTTTTTGATGCACAACAAATTTTTTCACCCATTTTCACCATTTATATGGTTTTGTCACTGTTTTACTGTATAAGGAATCCTACAAAGTGTGTGTTTGAGTACATAAACTTGCGGCAAGCACAGGCTTTCACCTGTGATTGCACCTGTGTCAAGTGTACATGGATGTAGCTGTGTCCTCCCAGTCGCCATGTGTCATAGGCCCTGTATTTCATCACCAGACCATTGATTATTGGAATTTGTGTTGCATAAAGGTGCAGTACAGCTTCAGAAGGAACTTGCAGGATCTCTGTAATTAATATGTTCTGGTGGCACAGCAGCAATTCCTGCTAACAGTCAATTGAATTGTAATAATATAATGAATTAAAATAATGTAATGATTATATATATATATATACACACACACACACACACCCTCAAGGTGTCAAACTCTCGCCAAGGGTGAACCACATACAAAACAAAAGTCACCAGCACTCCTTGAAAATACAAATGTCCATTTGTATTGAAAAGGTTAAAAAAAGTAGACAAAAATATATGTGATGTTTCGGGTCCTGTTGGATGCTGCTTGTAATCTTTTCAAATACATATGGACTTTTCCAAGGAATAAATTGGTGCTGTTAATAATGATAAAACAAGACTGGTTGAAGAGATTTGTAATGGAATGTATGGGATTGGTTGCTGTTTAAAAATAGTATTGCAAATGTTTTAAAAAGTTTCCATCTTGGCTTTTGAAAAACCACAAACTGTATTTTTGACAGCATTTGGGGAAAAATAAATGAATAATCTTGGAAGAAATCTGGCAGAAGAACACAGGGTGGTCTTACTTTGTAGTTTTTTTTTTCCTTCAAAATAAGCTTTAACTAAATCGTAACTATCTTTTCCATTGAACCAAAATCGACACCCATAATTCTACCAGCTTTTGAAATCTTAGCAATGCCTTTAGGGTCAGGTCACATAGGGCGCTAATCACACGCGGAGGTTCGTTTTCCGAAGTCGCCCGATGTTGCCTCACGAGGCGTTTTTTCATTTTAGCCGGCGCAGAGTCAGGGAAGGCTTTTGGGGAGATTGTTCACTGCAAAAATGAGGTGATTAGTCACCAGGCAACCAATTCTCCCCAAAACGCCCTGTGTGGACTTACCCTTATGTAATGACAGATGAAGTCAATGAAAACTTTAGTTTCATTAATAAATAATTAGAAAGCTGGGAACACTTACATCCCAGTGATTCATCGGTATCTCTCCAGTTTCCTCTTGAATGTATATACAAAATACACCTTAGCCCACTTGATATAGGGCATTTCCTACAACACCAAGGATAAAAGGTTGGTGACCTCCATACCATAAGGAGAATAACCCAGATACCCCAAATGGGCAAATTTCATATCATCTTGTGATTAAAAACATATGGGGAAAAATAAGTCATTCAGTTGTGCAAGTTTTCTAAAAACATTTGCCTTTTGGCTGTCAAAAAGCCAATAAACAATGAGGGTAGTGAGGGAATACTTTTTATATTGAAGTGTTTTAATTCACTCTGGTTAAAAGTCAAGGAAATATCATATAAGTATTATGAAATATCCTTACCTTGTGTCTCCGTCTTGTTTTAGATTGTTAAGTCTGAGCAGGACCCTATTTACCTTCTGTATCAGTCAATCTTGTAATTTGTATGTTTGTTGGTACATTTCAGTAACAATCTGGGACTGCAGGTTGAGCTGTCAAAATCGGGACTGTCTTGCTCAAAACGGGACAGTTGGGAGGTATGCAAATGCTATATTTTAATAGGAAAAATAATGAAAGATTTGATAAGTCTGCTGAGTATGAGTTTAAATATGTGAGATAGGATCAGTTCTGATCAATGTTTCCACAGTGAATAATTACCAACAGCAACTCTTACAGGCATCATAGATTCCACAATGTCTGTTTGACAGTTGATCATTTCCAAACACACTTTCACTGACCAGCTAAACAGATTTCAGTTGGTCAGTTTCATCACAATCTGCTGAACTTTCATCACAATTAATTTCATGGCAAACACAGGCAAGTGTTAACGGTCTACATGAATATGGCCAATGCTGTCTGTCTGTGGGTTCCAAGCTTTAATCGAGCACAAAATGTTGAAAAGGCCATGTGTGGACAGGCTGAACATTTTTGGGAAGCCTTGTCAAATAAGGACCATACTAGAGGTTGAAGTTGCCTGCCTCCTATGGTTTTCTAATATATAATAAATATTCATGTAGCATTGGGTTCATACATTTTGACATAATCCATACAGAAAGGATGAACAGCTAGCAAGAAATGCCCCTAACAAATCTGCATATGTTCAGATCATTTGAGATGTTGACATCAAGATTAGTAATAGCTTGGTAATATATTGGGTTAGTTGTAAGAAAAAATGTGCATCATAAAAGTCTTGGTTCACACTCAAAACTTGTTGGAGAAATGGTAAAGTAAATACAACTAGCCACACCAAAATGTCACACTTGTAGGAACGTTCAATATAGTTGAACTTGTGTGGATGCACAAAAGGTGCAAGGTGTTACAACACCATTTATTTTTCTTTGACGTGTCCATGAATTTATAGGCACTTCCTGTGCAGTTCCAGCTGTGTGAAAGCACAGCAGCTGTGTTACTCCACTAAATATTGTCTGCTATATATTTCCATATAGGTGTCTTCTATTGGCTGACAGTCTGGATTGAATTTCTGTTAACGGGTTGGCTCACCTTTAAGTTAACTTTTGGTATGCTATAGAAAGGCCAAAACTAAGCAACTTTTCAATTGGTCTTCATTTTTTATTTTGTGTAGTATTTTTTAACTATTTGCCTTTTTCTTCTGACTCTTCCCAGCTTTCAAATGAGGGTCACTGACTCCATCTAAGAAAGAAGTGCTCTATATGGCTACATATTGTTATTGCTACTTTTTATTATTCATCATTTTATTCAGGCCCTCTCCTATTAATATTCCAGTCCCTTATTCAAATCAGGGCATGGTTGCTAGGCTGATTTGGACCCTAGCAACCAGATTGCCGAAATTTCAAACCGGAAAGCTGGTAAATAAAAAGCTATATAACTCAAAAAACACATATAATAAAAAATAAAACCAATTGCAACTTGTTTCAGAATATCAATCTCTATAGCATACTGCAAGTTAATTTAAAGGTGAACAACCCCTTCACCCCTCGTCTGTGTTGCAAATAGTAGAACTCTTGATTTATAACCCTTGATTTTGGCATGAGTCCATTGTTATGAAACAAGATTATTAATTAAATATCTCAGGACTGTACAGAACAATAAGTGCAGATAATACGTCACCAATTAAACTATAAAGCTATCTTTAACTACAACATTGTGAAGCATGGATACATGTTTAAAATGATATTGATTTACATATTTCAGTGTAACAGTGTACCCAGTGTAACACAAGTTGAAGTTTACATTTCTGTTTTCTTATTCAGCACTTGCCTGAAACATTTGGCTGATATGATCCAGTTAAGTCAGTTTTTATATTTCTGCTAACATTTAGAGGCTTCTAGAATGCATTCGATTCTGGCAAATCTGCACGGAATGTTTGTTTATGTCATTAATATTTGTGTTTTACTCAACATGTTCTGCCAACAAGATACTGAAATACAATTACGCTGAAAGCAAATAAAACTCTGGTTTAACGAGTAGGGAATGAATAGCCTTTGAAATGATGACTCATTCAGGCTTAAAGAATGGTTTTGCCTCTCTGTTAAACATATGGCTAGTGGGCCTTCCTGCTTTGCCAGCTGGGAGAGGGGAGTATCTTTTGGGGCAGGCTATGATTTCTATATTAACGGCAAGAATAGAATTTCTAAGTACTTGTGGTATAAGGTATCAATTAAAACAATTAAAACCTGAATTAGGGCATTATTTCTACACGTTATGCAAGGGGTATCATGAGAATTCAAATAAGGATTATTTGGCTTATAGATCAGTGCACACGGCAAATGAACAGAAACACATTCTATTTAAGACTCTATACTTTTTTCCCTCTTTAAATATATTGTCATTATGCCATCTTTCTTTGGTTTTCCTATATTTGAAGGTTTTAATGGCTTAGTTGGGCACTTAATCTTTTCAACTTTAATATCCCTCCTGTATTGTTATAATGCATTTACTGTTGCATACCCTTTTGACCAAGGGGCATCGTCTGACATCTTTGTGCCAATGATCAGCTAAAAACTGACAATATATTACTGCATAGGTAGAGCAGGAACTACCCCTATATTTGCTTAAAGCCTGAACAAGCCTGAACTATTCATATGTCATAGGTGTTCCCTCATCTAGTTAAAATCCAATGGCAAATTGAAGACAAGTGCATGGAGGTCCTTTAAAGTAGATTTTAAAGTCTGATTAGAATACCATTTAAGGTCAGGGTGACTTATAAACAGAGCCTGCACCAATGGAAAAAGGTAAATGATCCTATACTCAGCAATTTTAATGCCAACCAAATGTTTTTTAATGCCGGAGTGTAAATTTATATCTAACTATGCTACATAGTAACATAGTAACATAGTAAGTAAGGTTGAAAAAAGACACATGTCCATCGAGTTCAACCTTTTTTTTTTTTTTATTAACTACCTATCTGCCAGTTGATCCAGAGGAAGGCAAAAAACCCATCTGAAGCCTCTCCAATTTGCCTTAGAGGGGGAAAAATTCCTTCCTGACTCCAAAATGGCAATCGGACTAGTCCCTGGATCAACTTGGACTATGAGCTATTTCCCATAACCCTGTATTCCCTTACTTGCTAAAAAGCCATCCAACCCCTTCTTAAAGCTATCTAATGTATTAGCCTGTACAACTGATTCAGGGAGAGAATTCCACATCTTCACAGCTCTCACTGTAAAAAACCCCTTCCGAATATTTAGGCGGAACCTCTTTTCTTCTAATCGGAATTAGCAAAAGTGCTTATATGGATCAGTGCCTATTTCATACAGCAATAAATCCTAAAATAACTGTGTATATGTAATATATATGTGATATATGACCTTTGAGTAGCATACTACAATAAAATCTACCTCAGGTGCATGGTAAATTACAGTATAAATACTACAAAAAAGACCATCAATGCAAATCTCTCTCTTTAGGGCACCCAGGTGTCAACAAGGTTAACTAGGAATTTGTCTAGTTCTGTACTGAAGCCTTTATGGTCTGTTTGTAAGGTCATTGAAGCTGTCTATTGAAATGTTCCCAGTTGTTGGTGCATTTTAGAGATGACCAAAATCCTCTTTCAGAGAACAGGCTTTATTAAAGGGCCATTCACCCTGCCCTCTCCAATTGTCAACCATTTGTCTCAAAAGCATGTGTTCTTTCTCTTTCTTTAGATGCCTGCCTTACCCACTACACAACTCTAATTTTTATAAGGGGTACACATAGAGAGAGACACTTTTGGTACTATTTGGTGGAGCGGAAGGGGCACCACCAAATAGACCCTGGGTTGGAGCAAGGTTTTTATTCTCCTTTAAATCAAAGCCGCCAATCGATACTTTCTGTTTATTGAGAATTGACTTGTATAGGATGCTTTAAGACGGCTATAGACACAAAGATCCGATCGTACAAATCAACGTACGATTGGACTTTCCCATCTCCCGATCCTCCACTAACCATTCAGATCAAAGTCTTACCATTCCGATCAAATAAAGTAGTAAAAGAACAGATCAGGCAATGTTCTGCTGTCGTACGATAGTTATGTCTGACAAAGCTAGTGACAGTCTCCCACTGAAAATCGTACAATCGGTAATACATGCAGAGATATCGGCAGGCAACAGAAATGTTCTAACCTGTCCGATCGACCAAACGACTGATCTCGGCCGGACAAAAAATGTCGGGACTCTCCACACACTGTCCGAAAATTGTACAAATCCACGATTCGTATGATCGGATCGTTGCGTCTATGGCCAGCTTTAGACACTATGATATTCTGAGACAATTTGCAGTTGCTTTTTTTTCTTATTTGTGGTTTTTCAAGTTATATAGCTTTTTATTTAGAAATCTGGTTGGTAGGGTCCAAATTACCCTAGCAACTGTGCACTGATTTGAATAAGAGACTGTAATATAAATAAGAGAGGACCTGAGTAGAAAGACAAGTAATCAAAAGTACCAATAACAATACATTTTTAGATTTACAGAGAATTTGTTTTTTTTAAAATGGGGTCAGTGATTCCCATTTGAAAGCTGTAAATAGTCCGAAGAAGGCGGCAAATATCTGAACGATCTAAAAAAAACAAAAGTCCAATTGAAAAGTTTCTTAGCAAAAATTAAAGGTGAACCACCCTTTGAGACAGGAATGTTTTTTTACCTTCAGAGATTTGGGATTAGTAGTTTTAGTACTGAGATTAGTAGTTTAGTAGTGTCTTCACCTGTACTTTTAACCGTTACAGGCCTGCTAAGTACCATCATAAATAGCTATTCTGTGCCGCAGGCTTCTAAGAGTCACTACATTTCACAGTCTGATGAGCAGTTGACAGAATTAATGGAATATCACAGATGCAGTTGATTTAGTTGTTAAGCCATTGCTTTTAGTCCGTGAATATTGAGCTGCCCTTGCAATCATGTGATAATGAGACGTTTCATTGCCAAACTGATACATCCTCATGTGCCAGACTATATATCAGTCTACGTAGGTAGTGATGGAATAATGTGCGTACTTTAAAATGTCTGGTCTGTAAAAATAGACCAGCAGTGCTATACCGTTTTTTCATTTTTAGAAATACTGTTGAACAGTTGCTTCAGTTGCTCTTCTTCTTTCTTTTGTTTCTAGTTTATATTCTCTGGCTTTTTTGTGTGAAATGAATTATAAATAGTCAACATAAGGTCATTTTGAGTATATATTATATATACCCATTTTACAACAATACCCAGATGATATTCTGTATGGAGTGAGGACCTTATCAGTAAAGCACTGACAGGATCAGACGGGATTTTTAGTCCTATCCAATCGAGATCTGGGGCCCCATACACGGGCTAATAAGCTGCCTACTCGGTCTGTCTGCAGCTTTTATCAACCTGTGTATGGCCACCTTTAGATACAATTACCGTATATACTCGAGTATAAGCCAAGTTTTTCAGCCCCCAAAATGTGCTGAAAAAATCTACCTCGGCTTATACTCGAGTCAAAGATCGGTGCGCTCCCTCCTTGGCCGCAACAGACCTTGTGCACCAACAAACAGGATCCGCCGTAACAGCAGACTCGAGAAGGATCGTTCCCACAAGGCACCCTAGGCTATGGCCCACCTGGTTTGAGAGTCCCAGTCCAATGGATCGCCTCCCCAGGATTTTCCTTCTTCCGTTGTTACCTTCAGGCCAGGCAGTAGCAGACTCGCCATTGCTGCTGCCTCCGGTTCCCAAGCCTAATGCCCACAGAAACTACTCTTGAGGTACCGGAAACTGGGGGGGGGGAACGGAAGCGTCACCCACCTGAGTGCGACCGCTTTCTGCCAACTGCAGTTGTTCAGAATGGCGAAGAATGCGCTTCCCGGAAAGTAGATACAGTCGGACTGGGGCCTCACCCAGGAACATAAGCTTCTTCACGTCTTAATGTAATAGTAAAAGTATATCTAATAGAAGGATTTATGACCATTGTCGTTGGAATGTTTGTTGATACAGTCTTTAGACCCTCACTTATAAAGCCTAAAACAAAGCAAAGGACATCAACATTTGATTAACTTTTGCTATATTTAACTAAAGTGACTTTTCTGAATGGAAGAAATATTCCCCTCCAAAGTAACAATATTTAAAGGAAAAGGAATTCTGTTATACTGGCTGATGCCATCTTCCTCATCCAATGCCTTTTCTTTGACTCTGAATATTAAGATACTTCCTCGGAAAATGCCATCATATGCAGAAAAGGGGTTTTCCAGAAATTCTGTTCAGTACACTGCTTGTAAGAGATTCTGCTTGGTGCATAACTGTTTAGTGTAACTAGAAATGTCTGATTTTAGTTGCAAAAGTGTGCAACTAAATCTGTTTTGTCTAGAAAGAGTCAACTTATGTACATCTCTAATAGCTCTTACAATTGAAAGGGATGGGATTGAGATTTTAACTGAAAGGATATTTCGGCCTACAATTTTCAGCAGCCTGAAATCAGCCTCCATATGAGGCAGCAGCCCAAGATTTTGTGGGATGTTATTAAATCCGATCCTGCATGATGTAATGTAAATTCTGATTAGATAATATACTACTAATATTTAAGTTTTGATGCCGGTATGTCCAATACAGAGGCTTATCTTTTTAGACAGACATCTGAATTATGTTGGATGGCAAATCTTTATGTACATTACAGATTTGAATTTAATATAATTTACTTTTATTTTTAGACGAAAAGAAAGTCTCTCTTGTAGTTTAGCCCTGTGAATGATCTTCTCAATACTTTTGTTGAATGATATGCTGTCGCCATAAAAACAAAGGATAATAATAACATCCTAGCATTGTCTATTGGTGAATTCTGGAAACTATAGAGCTGAAACTAATTGAATAGCAGAGAGTGAAACAATGTGCACTACATTATATAAAGAGACGGCTGATGTATTTCAGGAAATAGAGCAATCAGAACCCGCAAAACAAATTTAATTTTATCTTTTTCCTTCTTATCTAGATTTTTTTAAATGAATAACCTGTGCATAGCAATGCAATTAAGCATTACTGTTTTTTATACGATGTTGAAGAGGAAAGTTAGGTTAGCATTCATCCTTGTCTCATTTCTCATACTGACTTTATAGCCATAACTTTCTTTGCCAGGTCCATATTTGAGTGAAGGTTACAACCAAATTACCTACTGATAGCACATGTACAACACCAAACGTCACATGGAAATGTGTAACCACTGCCATGTTTGCAATATAAGTTGTACACAGAGCTCAATGTAAGCAAGGTTGCTCACTAACCTTAAAATAGGTTGAAAAAAAAATACTGAGCCTTTCTTACTGTGAAATTGGTTGGTTCTGCAGGAGAAAATGATGAGTCTGCTGATCTGTCATCTTCTTCTGCATGTCCGTTATACAAGGCTTTTCAATTGTAAAGGGATTCCAGAAACCAAAAGCGAGGGTGTTTAAAACTAAGCAAACTACAGTATTCTAAAAGAATGTGTTTTGTTTCTAATGAAATCAAAGAAGGATTTTGTGAGATTAGTTTACTCAAAAAATAAGGCCTACTCATACATTTACAAACCCTTTTAATGTGCCTATGTAAGCATGATATAAAAGTGTCTTGCTGCAGGCATACATGGCCCAGTAATTAGGTTATGTTTACAAAGCTTTAGAAGCTATGCTTTAAGGTTTTCCCCTTGTTTTTGCCCTAGGCAATAGTTAGGTGCTTCAGTTTAACTTGAGCCCAGTAAATAGGGCTTGAAATGTAATTGATGTACGTGTGCTGATTCTACCACCCCCACATCTGTTTCTCAGTGCTCATCATGAATTGAGAATCCTATTTTTGCTGCCATGCTGCTCATTAAGCAGGAGTTTCGGAATTTGCTTTAGGAACCTATACCAATTTTCTTTTTTATTGCTATTACTAATCTAGTTGTACAAAAAAAAGTTATTTGGCATTTCTTTTATATAAAGCTAAGACCTGCTATCATATCAATTGGATTGGGCGGCCCATGCGTTTAATAAGATACATGACTTTGTTAACCCGCTGAGGAAGCAGTTGTACACTTATGACGAATTGTTTAGAAAATGTAATTGGAACACGGGGAAAAAGCTGGAATATCTCCAGATCAAACATTATATTACATCTTTGTTTGGGCATCACCCCCAGATAGAGCTGACTCCATATGAGAGAATATTGAGTGGCGGTTTCCCTTACAAGGGGCTGATTTCTCAATTATATAGTCTGCTTAATACCATCCCAGGCGAGCCATTCCCTAAACACTCTTATATGCAATACTAGGAAAAAGCGTGGGGGAAGGAATGGTCCCCTTCTCAATGGGGGAAGATGTGGGAGAATGCATGGAAAATGACGGTGTGCACCCAGCAACAAGAGATGATGAAGTGGTATTTTACCCCAGACCCAATGTAGTCCTTTATGCTGGAGGGGATGCCTACACAAGGGCACTCTATTTCATGTTTTATGGGATTGTCCGAAACTAGCACTTTTTTGGAAAGATATTATTCAGCTGATACTGAAGGTTTTTAAAAAACCTCTGGATATTGAGATGCCCCACTTGCTATTGGCCCTCCCTGTCACTGGTATAGGCAACGCTGGTCAAAGGTGGGTTAATCAGGTGTCGACGGTGGCACGGTTGGCAATCACCTCCAAATGGAAGTCCCCTGCCCTTCCTACTATTCGGGAGGTCATCTCAAGGCTTGATAGTAATAAGAAATTTGAGGAAATGAACACCTTATATTTATATGATAAAGTCTGGGGTAACTGGAACTACTTCCTAACGACTGCAGATGCTCACTCTTACGATGACTGATGATTCCTTGTATCTCTTTTTCATGTGCAAGGGACTGGTTCCCTGGGCTAGTTTCGCATTGTACACTTGAAGGTATCGAGTAGGGTTGGCTCTTATTTTTTGTTAACCCTTCCCCTCACTTGTTTGCTATCTATGATTTCTCTTTTCACGGATGTGTATTTCATGTAACCTACATTTGCTAATATTATGCCATTGTTACTTACCCTGATTGTCGGGCATCATTGGAAATGTATGTACTTCCTTTTTTTGTTTTCTTTTGAAAATCAATAAAGTGCAAGTTACAAAAAAAAAAAAAAAAAGATAAGACCGGCTTCTAATTATTTCCATTGGTGGGGAATGATCTGTCTCAGTTCCTGGTTCTCCCACTGACTTCAAAACTTGCAGAAGTGCAGGATTGAGGACTTTTTTGATCTTAAATTGCTCTTGTGTGTTTTCAGGTGGAAAACTCTCCCAACTGCACTTCCCCATGCAAAGCTGCCAGCAAAGATAAGGATACATGCGACCTTAGCCCTATAGTGAATTTGACTAGTTTATTTCCTGGTAGTCCTGGAAAAGACCTCACAACAAAACAGTCCTGGCTGGGCTTATAGCTAAAGAATGAAAATCAGGGCAGCAGTCTTAAAAAAATCCTGGCAAGGCTAATTATCCTATATCTGAAAGACCCAGGTTACATTAACAATTTAAGTTGCAAATTTAAACCTAAAGATAATATGACATTGCTACACATTTTTGCATGTTGCACACTTTCGATTTTTTTTTTTAAAATTAAATAAACTGCTAAAAAGCTGTGCAACCTGGGGGTTTTCCAGATAAGGATTCTCTCCATAGTTTAGATCTTCATACCTTAAAGCTGGCCATAGATGTAAAGATTTTTGAAAGCTCTTTTCATTATCGTAGACCAAGCTCATCTTGAAACGATCATTTAAATGTATGATTTGTCCATCAACTAAAAAGACCATTTCAAGCAATGTTGTCTAGTAGAAGCCAGGAAACTGAGGGTAGCTGCCTGCTTGGCCGTGCAAACAGTTGGACAATAGATAGATTTCACTGTGACTGATGAAAATTTTCTAACCTGGCCGATCAATTTTCTGACCAATGTCGGACGAAAAATCGTTGGATGCACAATCATTTGATTGCCACTAACCTCACGATAATTTGACAGATTAGTTGGATTACACTAAAATCAGAACCTGATTTCTCATAAAAAACTTTATTTCATTATTATTATAGTAAAAACATGTGCATACAACTGTCAGGAGTCTGTAGTTGCAGGTATTTTCACTTGCATTGGATGATAAAAGTGCCAAATTAGTTCACAGATCATCAGTGAAAAAATGACTGCTTGACCCTATTGTATCTAATTTATCTATTGAGCCATGCCTGTACTTAACAGGCCTATTGTTCTATGCCAGGGGTCAAGCCTGTAAAGACCTTTGCTCATTCAGCCCTGAAAGGGTATGAAAGACTCTGCAGGACTTATAGGTTTGTTCATACTTACCGCCCTCTTTCTGTGCATTATGTCATCAAACAATTCCTCCCTAACAGATGGTCCCTGCACCATCATTTACCTTGATAACACAATTCCTTTAAGATATACAGAGTGATATGCTTTTTACCGTACATCAGTGTTAAACTGTCATTCCCTGGATATCATTCAAGCACAATGATTGATGGGTTGGTTTGATATAAATGCTACGGGCAAAGTCTTGGCTTCTAACATTTTGGGATTAGTAATATGCCATTCTAAGGTACAAATATATATGCTGCCTGATAATTTTGTTGATCAAAGCTTTACAACTGACTTCATTCAGGTGGATCATGTTGACTGTACACAAGAAAAACCGTTTGTTCTAGTAAATGGAGCGATGCCAACGCACATCACTTTAATTACAAATGCACTTGAGCACTGTGTGATCTTGGCACTTGATATCCCCCTGCCAGCTAGCCTGACACAAGTGCTTATCACCTTTCTGAGCATGCAGTATATGTAGAATCCCTGCCCATATTATTATCTATAATTTATACAGCACTGACACATTCTGTTGTCCTTCACAGAAAATATACATCATGCACATGAGTCTCTGCCTCAGTGGAGCTTACAGTCTAAGGTTAATGACATGAGACGTAGACACACAAAGAGTTTCTGGGAAAAAGTGGCTCAAGAACCTACACAGCCATGATGTGCAGTCTCCAAACATCCAGATGTTGTTACAGCTACAGGACCCTTAAAGCTGGTATTGTGATGCTGTGTTTCCCATCATCCAGAAGGCTGCAAGTTTGAGATCTATTTTTTTTGTGTGTTTGCCTTCAGTGCCCAATTTTATAGAAATACGTGTCTCTGCAACGATTGCTACTTATTGCTCACTCAGTATTTTTAATGTGCTGGCAAGCAAACACATTTTATCCAAGTTGCTCAGCATAATGCCTGAATAAGAGAAAAATTATTTGTCTGCCTGTGATAAACTTAGGGAAAATGTGTTGCATTTTGCAGTTTTAAAAGAAAGCCTAAGCATCTGTACCAAGAAATAGTCCTGCTGGCCCTGACCTCAGCATATTGGCTCAAACAGGTGTGGCACAGAATGTGGCAAAAGGAGGTGTTCATTGCTATATATATGTCTGTGTGTGTGTGTATGTATGTATGTGTGTGTGTGTATGTGTATATATATATATATATATATATATATATATATATATATATATATATATATATATATATATATATATATATATATATATATATATATATACACACAAACTGCCACAACAGGCGACAGTGTACGTTTCTGCCCGATAGCTGCTCCCACTCCTCTGGGTAAGTTGCGGTCCGTTCTTTTTAAACTCCAGCACAC
This sequence comes from Xenopus petersii, assembly GCA_038501925.1. Taxonomy (NCBI): domain Eukaryota; kingdom Metazoa; phylum Chordata; class Amphibia; order Anura; family Pipidae; genus Xenopus; species Xenopus petersii. The sequence continues at coordinate 42,968,287 of CM076677.1, forward strand.
TAGGGGATTAATGGCACTTTCACGATTTGAGCATTTAGTCAACCTGCACTGATCATTGATGGATATATGGGCACACTTATCACGCTGCTGCAGAGATTATGGCCATAGGATACACTTGCCCCTTAGATTAAGCGGCCTTCTGTTGTAAGGCTTTTATGCACTCCTTACAGTGACGCACATTTGACCCCACGACGTCACATGTCATGCCTTTGGCGCCATTTTTGTGTTTAAATACTGATGGTTATTTGCACTGTACACACCACCTGAAGAAGGCTTAAGTACAGGAGCCGAAACGTTGCAATAAAATTTTTTATTTTTTTTGCACTTCATAAGTCCTGTGTGTGCGGTTTTTTGTTCTCTCTCTCTCTCTCTCTCTCTCTCTCTCTCTCTCTCTCTCTCTCTCTCTCTCTCTCTCTCTCTCTCTCTCTCTCTCTCTCTCTCTCTCTCTCTCTCTCTCTCTCTCTCTCTCTCTCTCTCTCTCTCTCTCTCTCTCCTCTCTCTCTCTCTCTCTATATATATATATATATACACACACATATATATGTGTGTGTGTATATATATATATATATACACGGAGACATCCCTTTTACTTGCAACTTTCTTTCTTTTCTAACTACGCTCACTTTGTTTCACATGGCTACGCTTGCCAGCACTATGAATACTGTTTATGATGTTCTCACTTCCTATACTGATCCTAGTGGGTCCACACACTTCCCCACACCACTTGGTAAAAATTGACCAGAGTGTGTTCTACAGACCTAAGCCCTCTGTGCCACAGCCTGATTTGAATGATGAAATAAGGCTGTAGAGCACTGCAGAATATGCCAGTGCTATATAAATTAAGTTTAATGACAACAGTGCCGGGAATGATTCTCATCTAGGACAATTCAACTACAAGCCACAAAGGATGAACAAAAAAAAAACATATAGAAATATAAAATTCCCATATCTAAAAAAAGGACTTGTGTTTGGCATTATTGCCCAAAACAACTGGGAGTGGCTACTCTAGCTGAGTGGGTTTAAACGAGTTTCCCCTAACTAATCACTAAGGTGTATCTTGCTAAATAGAAGTGAAATAGAATTAAATGAAACTTGCTATGGTAGCATGTCCTATATTATATTCATGGAGCTGTTATGCTCAATGTCTGACTGTAATGTAAACCTCAGTACACTTAAATTACTGGAACAGTTCCTGGGGAAACACAAATGTCAGCCAATCCTTTATAACATCTAAATTGGCAAACTGCAACTCATAATTATCAATTTCTATGGCACGTGAATAGTGGATTTTCTAGTGCTGTAGATTCAATCAGGTAGGGGCTAGAGAAAGGTGATGGCAAAGCCTGTAATTGGAATTTGTACTGCCAAAGAAATCTCCCAAATATATATATAATCATTTTGCTCAAATTAAGACATTACCAGGATGTTTGAAAAGCGAGTACAAGCAGAGGAGACAGTAGGCATATGATCCAACCTAAACTAGATTCTAGCATTACATGTTCTAGGTCTGCTCTATCTACAGTGCAGCCATTAGAGGAAAACATTTGAATTTCTAGGATGGCTGAGCCCCATAGTACTGTGGAGCATAGCAACTATCACCAAGGTGACTGTGACTGTCCAGAAATATGCAGAGGATTGTGATGCCAATAAGTTCTGCACCCGGATTTCTTGCCAAGCTAATTAACTGGACCAGGCACTTAAAATCAGTACAAGTTATGTGTTTTTTTTCCTTGCTATGTTTAGCATTTTTAGTTGTGCTTCATATTAAAATTACTATGGTTATGGCTTGATTACTATCAGTTTTAACTGTTATCAATCCTCCTTGGCTTGTAAAAGTACAGGAGTGTTATTGGAGAAGAAAAGAACAGTTGCGGCTGTGCTAAAAAAGTGTGGTAGTTTCAAATGGTCAAACAAAAGTTTTAAAGGACATCCCAGTGGTCAACTGGTGAATGAAGGCAGTTTGGAGATTTATGACTTCTGCTCTGTGACTCTACAGATTTGGGGCTTTATGCACCCAAATCATCTTTCAGCAATGGTGAGCTGCAGTAATTAAGTGATAATTTACTTTGCCTGTTACATAATCTTCAAAACGGGCCTTGGGTTTCCACGCCCAGGTCATCTTTAATATTTGAGTAGGTTGCATACCTGACACTCATTTGTAGCAAACATTAGATAAGCATTTCCAAGTTTCTGCTTTTATTCGGCTTGGATGATTTGACTATTACATATTATATAAATGTTTGGATTGTTATGCTAATACAAGGCAAAATACCATACCAGGGTAAATAACTCCATAACAGAAGGGTTAAAGAGAAATAACATGCCTTTAGCTGTCCGTATACTTATTAAACACAAAGGATTTGGCATCACTGGCCAGCTAACATATTGGGACTCATTTACAAATCCAAGTCCAAAGTGTTAATTTACGTTTTTATTTGTTTTTACATGCCAGTTACAATCCAATGTATTTTAAACAACAGTTATAATGTAGCAAGTACACAATGGTGGTTCAGTTCAATATACATAGTCAATCACATACATTTTTGTATTGTTTATATTGCTGATAGGCATCATATAGTCCTTCTACTGTTTGCTGTTGGAACTATCCATTATGTTAATTGTGTGCTATGTAAATTATGGGGGGAAACCAGTAAAATGGGTTGGGGGGATCTAATGAGTAATTACCGAGGGGTCTGTCCCACAAATCACGTTGTTTCTGATTGGGCAATTTCAAATTCTGCCCAAGGGAGCCACAGCAGCTCGTTATCATATTCCATGCCTTGCAAGCAAAGTGCAATTTTGGACTCGGCTCGCCATGCTTTTTACCCATAATGTAGAATCTTTCCAATAGATACAGTATAAGTTCTGCTGTGTTGATTTGCGATCAGTGGAGTTGCATCCATTGCATTAAAACAAAGACAACTTGCCTGTTCTTACAAAGTAGACATTATGGTGCTTAAAGGGGAAGGAAACCTAGTCGGCGCAAACCCCCCACCCGTTTGTTGCCCACCCTCCCTCCTCCCCCCTGGCCTACCCGTCCCGCTGGGCAAATGCCCCTAACTTGTTACTTACCCTTCTGCGCAGGTCCAGTCCAGGGAGTTCACAGACGACATCTTCTTCCACGCGATCTTCTTCCTGCTGTGAACGGCGTTTTGGCGCATGCGCAGTAGGATTATTTCGCCGGCACGGATCTACGCCTGTACGGATCTACCAAAAGTCATGCACATGCGCAGTAGATCGTACCGGCGAAATGATCCTACTGCGCATGCGCCGTTCAAAGCAGGAAGAAGATCGCGTGGAAGAAGATATCGTCTGTGAACTCCCTGGACTGGACTTGCGCAGAAGGGTAAGTAACAAGTTAGGGGCATTTGCCCAGTGGGACGGGTAGGCCAGGGGGGAGGAGGGAGGGTGGACAACAAACAGGTGGGGGGTTTGCGCCGACTAGGTTTCCTTCCCCTTTAAAGGGCACCTTTTTGTATTTTTTTAATTGCTGTCTATTTAAATCACATCTTTTGGTCTCTACAAAAATATTATCCCCAACCAAAGGTGTGGGCTAATATAGCCTGCTCATGTTGGGGGTAACAGATTTTTTTTTTTAAATGGCCCCCACCAGCACTAATATTTTTGCCCAACAGGTGCCCTTTAAAGTGGGGATTGTTAACGCTAAAGCTCACTGTTAAAGATGTCTGCATGTGCTTCTAGGTCCGAGGTTTCTGTGCTTATTCATACAGCCTGCAATGGGAACCCAGTAATTACTGTTACCTTGGGTTCCTCTTCATTAATAGGCATGCTCATGCAAGTGTTTGGGTGTGTGCAGGGACTTCTTGAATTTCCTGAATTAAACACTTCACAATGGTACAAGCTGAAGCATGGGTTGCATTACTCTGTGAGACTACAGGGTAGGTGTAGAACTGTTCCCTGCGGCACATGCAGACTATAATAGTTTTCCTTTCAATCTATGTAATTGGATGTGTTAAAAAATTTATATTTGAAGTTTACATAGTGTTCATGAATTTTTTTTTTTTTTTTTTTAGCGTAACCCCAACTGAATGATCTCAGGGGAATATATTTTCCCTACTGCAGAACACACAGAGCTGTACTTAAATACATTTCAACATAATGCTAAACAGCCTTCTGCTTGAAAAACCAGGGGGAAAGGACGCTGTAGTGGTTTTCCAGCTTTTCACTAAATCTGACATCTGCAAGGGAAGTGGATTTAGCCTGTAATGTTCCCTTAAGTGTAGAAACACAAGCATCTGCTGGGGCCCTCACTGCAGGCAAAAGGGGCGGCTGCCTAACATTAAGCTGCCCTATTCACCTCTTACAGTCTTGCAATACTAACCCTTCCAAACAGCTGGTTCCTGCTATAAAAAGCAAACATTTGGCTACACTCTGTAGGAGGCGTGCTTGTTGTGGTTTCCATTTATGGAAAGTTGAAATTGATTACTGCATGGAGTTGAAAGAATAAGATTAAGGCGCTCAACACCCAACAGACAGAGCATGCAAAACACTTACAATCCCCCATTAAGTAGACTGCACAAAATAAATTTTGTTTATTGGTTGTTACAGCTCTGGAATGCTTACCTTCAATGAGTGAGCCTGAGGCACAGAAAGAAATTCTGTAACCAAGGTCACATTCACCTGGTGTCCTGTTATCGATTATTGCTTTTTTACTCCATATTGCAGAACTGGGCATCCACTCTCTCAACATGATGAGTTGTCCGTGTGAGAGCTTTTAATGGCTGCATCCTGTAATTGTTACCCAGCTTGTATCTGATTATTTACAGCAGAAAGCATTTTGTCCATATTGCACACTACTGCATTCACATTAGCGAGTTCAGCTGAACCAAGTAACAAATGTACACATACTTAAAATTAAATAATTCTGGTAACCGTGCCCACTGCTCCAACGTTATATGATTTTGCCTGGAGTCCTACACTTTTGCATAATACAGGTATGGGATCCGTTATCCGGACACCCGTTATCCAGAAAGTCCAGAATTACAGAAAGGCAGTCTCCCATATACTCCATTATAATCAAATAATCCAAATCTTTAAAAAGTATTTCCTTTTTCACTGATAATAAAACAGTACCTTGTCCAAACTTTGATATAATTCTTATTGTAAGCAGAACCAGCCTTTTGGGTTTATTTAATGTTTACATGATTTTCTAGTAGACTTAAGGTATGACGATCCAAATTACAGAAAGATCCGTTATCCGGAAATCCCCAGGTCATGAGTATTCTGGATAACAGGTCCTATACTTGTAATGAGTTGTGCCATATGAATCCAGTATACTACATGAAAAGGTTGTCTTACTACAGCAGAATGGTTTACAAAGTAATTGGATTGGATGCTTCTTCAGTTTCCTGTATAAAGAAGAATGTAGAGAATTTCATTGCTGGAAATAAGGCTTTTTATCAATGAAAAGCTCACTCTCCAGAAGCACTATTTCACTATGACTTTTGCCATACAGAAAACTTCATTAGGGAGGACTCTGGCTGCAACTGTTTCCAAATCGTATCAGATATAAAAGTAAATTAATTTTGTTATTGGGACAATAACTCATTTCAGAAAAGACATGGAGCAGAATGATACAGAATACTGCTTACTGTTTTTAAAGGAGAACTAAAGCTTAACTGAAGAAGTAGGGCAGAAATGTTGTACAATACAGCTGTGTGACCTGTTATCCAGAATGCTTGTGACTTGGGGTTTTCCAGACAAGGTGTCTTTATGTTATTTGGATCTTCATATAAATAATTAAATAAGGATTAATTATATTACAAAGAGAAAAGGGGTATCAGTTTGAATTTAAATTATTTGATTTATTTCAAAATGAAGTAACCTTCCAGTCATTCTGGGCTTTTTGGATAATTGGTTTCCTGATGTAAATTTTTTGGGCTTCTCTACCAGCTCAAGCCACACAGCCCCTAGTAGCTCTACATTGTATTTCCTCTATGAACATGTTCTGTGCTGATTTCAGTTACTAAGCTTAGGGACCAATGCATAATTTACTTTAATTATAGAATATAAATGGCACAATATAAGGCTAATAAATAATTCTGATTATTAGTACAAGTCGTGCAGAAACCGGTGAAATGAGCACCAGAATGTAACAATCAGCCGTGTAGCATCAGCTTATGTGACAGGTAAAATGTCATCTTCTGCTTGCTGATTTGCGAGGACCCCTAAGCTTAAGGGGAACGATCACGACACTGAAAATTGAATATACGCTTCACCAAACTGAAATAAGAAACTTTCTACATACAATCAATCAGATATTCTGTACCGTTTCTGAAATAATCAAGCTTTACTTCACTATTCCTCTCTCAGAATCTGTTTCTCTTCATTCTGTCTTCATTCTCTCTTCATGCAGGAGTTGAGTGTCAGATAATCATTGACAGTTAGATCCAAAATATCTTATAAAGGGCTCCTTTTGCCTAGAAGATGCTTTAGAGCTCACTCTATTGAAATCACCAGGAATTCTGTCTCTATACATACATAATTTGTGCAAAAGGCAGTTATTTTGTTCGATTTTGTTTGTACTGGAATCAGTTATTTGAATGAGCTCTAATACATCTGCTTGGAAATGAAGGCCCCCTATAAGATATATTGGATCTAACTGTTAATGAGGGACACCCAACTGCTGCATGAAGACAGAATGAAGAGAAACAGACGCTGAGAGAGGGATAGTGAACATACAGTAAACTTGATAATTTCAGAAATGATTAAGAATATTAATAATTGATTGTATTTGTATTTACAAAGTTTCTTATTTCAGTATGCGGACGCGATAGTTCGCTTTTAAGCTCCCATGACCGCTTAGAAGGACTGAATAATTACTGTTATAGAGATGGTGAACCTTAAAGCTGGTGCAGTATATGAAATATGGCATTTTTAGCCATATTAATTTTTAGAGTTTAGGTGTCCTAAAAAAAATAACGAGAACTCTGACCACCTTTCTTTTTTTCTCTTTGCCATGAGGGGTTAATAGTTTGCTCAGTGGCTTGGAAGTGTTTTGTCCTTATGCACTGCTCATGTTATATGAACAGCAGTGACTGAACATTGGTGTCTGGGCTCAAAATAATTTCCTGTTTACATATAAAGTTCATCTTTCAACATGACTGCCCTAGGGCTGGCAATCCGTGGAAAAAGCTCATTAAAGCAGTACTCAGGAAGAGTCTTGCTGTTAAATAAAATCAGAATGTACCATCATTATATCAAGAATAAATCCAGCCCGAAGGCACACTAGTGCCAAAAAAAGGGATTTCTTTTTTTTTGTTTATGCAGAGATATATTCCAGAACAGGCACAGAATTATTAAATGGTTGCTCTACCTAAATGTTTTTTCCCCATAGTAAAGGAAAATGTAATTCTAAGCAACTTTTCAACTTTAACTACACAATTAGTGGTTTTAAAGTGATTTGTAAGTCAAATTATTATTAAAGCAGTAACTGTGTGTTCACATTTTGTGCACATCAAGACCGCTGATAAAAGCTGATTAAAAGAGACATGACTCCTGTTACATTGTTTTAACCCTTTCTCTTGCTAACAGTGTAGGTACTGAATCATCGGCAGAGGAATTTACATACTGGCAATGGTGTAGTACCAGTGCTTCCTGGTGTGAGGTTACAGTATGGGAGCCAGGGCTAGAACTAGGGGCATATGCCAAGGGCGGGGATTTATGCACATTCCTCTTTTGCCTACCCCTGGCTCACCTGACCTAAAGCTGATTGGGCATGAGCGAGGGAGTCCCCATTTCAAAGTATCTTGAGTATCTGTATTGCATGAGGCACTGAACAATTTGTATCCTACTTCTTTACAACAAGAATTTCCCAATGTATTCCCCATTCTTCATATATTGACTTATATAAAACTGAGACAGAGGACCATAATGACTTGTACTAGAAATAGCAACAGTGATCATAGCCTTAATTTTTACTAAATCAATTTGGTAACAACAGTGTTTATTGCTGTATAAATATATTTTCACTTTATTATCAAATCCACCTAATATAAACTGTTTTGCAAAGTTTACTAAAGTCTACCAGCACAATTATTGCTTAGCCACATAAAAATTGATGCAGAAACATGTATATGAGCCTAAATAGTGCTTTGCTGTCTGCAATGAAACTTCACAACGAGTAAGAAATATTTTCCAGTTGTGACATTTAAAGTGGACCTGTCACCCAGACACAAAAATCTGTATAATAAAAGTCCTTTTCAAATTAAACATGAAATCCAATTTCTATTTTTATTTAAGCATTCATAGCTGTTGTAAGCTCATTTAAAAATCTCAGCTGTCAATCAAATATTGTCTGCCCCTCCTCTATGCCCTGGGCATAGAGGCGGGGCAGACAATTACTTTCACTTTCCATTCAGCACTTCCTACATGTCACTGCTCCCCACACATTCCCCCACTTCTCTTTACCATATAATTGTGTAGCCAGTGCATGGGAATGGACATCGGGTCCCTGTAAGGAGCGTCTGACGGCATGGGCAAGATGGCGGCGCCCACGGGAAGCCACGTGGCCGCCGGACGCCAGCGCGTATCGTCCGCGCCCAGTGATGACACTGGCGCCGACGCAGCGTGTTGACGCCCGCGCATTGACGCTCGGCGTCTGACGCAATCCTGCGCATCTTGGCGCGAAGATGTGACTATTTAAGGGCGCTGCAGGATTCAGCCTATGCCCGTTTATAGGTTCCTTCTTGTCAAGTTCCTGGGTGCTATATTGATATTCTGACTTCTGGTTACGACTCCTGCCTTGATTTTGACTACGCCTGTTTGCTGCCTGAACCGACCTCTATCTGTTTAGACCATTCTCCTGCCACTCCCTCCTGTACCACGAACTGTACCTTCCTCCTTGGTCCTCACCTAAACTGCGCCTACGGGCCTGACAGTCCCCCATTCTGGTGCACAAACAAGATTCTGAGATGATACAAGACTTGTCTTAATAACAGTGTCCACAAAATGGCTGCTGCCTGCTTGCTATAATTTTGAAATCCAAGACTGAAGGAAACAAGATTCAAATCATTTATATAGTGTAATTAAAGTTCATTTTCTTTGACTAATCTGATAAAATAGGATTTTGAATAATTTATATGGGTGACGGGTCCCCTTTAACAAGTGCATCAGAGCCCCAGAAACACCAGTGGTATATCACTGCTTATACAGAGCAGATAAAGCGGTTTGTACCTCTTACATCTATGAAATCATTTTAAGCACACTATGATATATATTTTTATTTCAGCCCAGGATTAACCTATCCTATACCATTAAAAATATGTGTAGGCTTCCAGTCATCCAGCAGGTTTGTTTGTCTTTCCATTTCTCTGCAGATATTTTTGTCCTGGTCTGTAAATCAGCAGGGATTATGTTTTTCAGAAGTAAGAGCCAGTAGTGGTAAGGGCAGGGGCATTTGTCACCAGCAATTTTTTTAGACACGGCTGTGGGAAGCACAAATCCCAAAAATTCTTCTCCAATTCCAGTAATTGAAATCACTGGTGGATATGCCCAACTGATTGCTAAATCGTGTGAAGATGCCTCCAGAGGGAACTTCTGTCAATTTAGCGATCAGTTGGATATACCGCTAGCGATTCCTATTACCGGCAATGGAGAGACATTTTCGGGAGATTTGTCGTTTGGGCAACAAATCTTCACGTGTTCCACTGCCCTAAGATTATAAACAGCCATGTTATAATATAAACAGTGATTGTTTAAACAAAATATATCGGAGAACTGCTTAGATTTACAATTTATTTCATTATACAAAAAAAACCCAAAACAAAATAGTTTTTGGGAGGTTATCTCCATAAAGCTAAAATATTGAGGCTTAAAAGGTAGTGCTAAATTCAAGTAAATTGTTAATATGATTACCTTTTCCTAGCTTCTATATGATCACAAAAAGCTTTGTTATTTTTGTGGTATTGCTTTCCTGATGAGCACAGTTGCTTCTCACTATACCATTAGTTTCTGGATATGCCCTCAGGAGATCTCCAGCAATGCATCTTTTCATACTCCTGGAAGAGAAGCAGGGGATAACTTGTCAGCATGTCAAAATTACTCATCCACCTATTGATTCAGCTGTTCTTCTACAAGTTTAGTCTGAAACCATGAAGGGTGGGGGTGGTAGTGTCACAATGACATTTGGAAACCAACTCTCCACTGGGAATTTCAAGATAATGCCTTCAAAGTTGTAGTTAACAAATGAAATGCATTATGATTAGTAAACACAATGTTATTAAGCATAACAAACATGCAGATATGAAATGATCACATACTGGTGTGCAAAACCGTTTAAAATGATCAGTCTAAAACTATAAATTCTTACTTCTAGTAAAAGCATAGCAAATATTTTATATATTGCAGTAGGAATTTTCATGGTTTAAAAAAAATGCAGTTTTATCAAATAAGCAAAGTTTATAAAATGAGTAGGCATGGCTGCTTTGTGCGTTCGGAAATAAGGGCTGCAGTGTAATGGGACTTTAACATCTACCTAAGTAGTGTCAGCCGAATATATGTAATTGTTTACTTTCACTCATTCTGGACAGTATCCACACCATTGTGACACACATTCAGAGTTGTCCTCTGAAAAGGCTGCATATGTATGTGTATATATGCTAAACACGCGAAGGATTCAGTTGCCTACAGTGAGGATTTACATATATACATTTGCATATAATTTGCTGCTGGATTTGTGTTTAATCTATATAGATCTTGTTTACGAAAGAATTGACTTATACCTTTTGCATTTGGTGACCAGATGGCTTTTAACCCAGTTTACTTGTATGTGCTGTAATGGAACAGGTATTTTGAGAGGGATTTTTGAATATTGGCTCTTGCAAGTGTGTTAACAGTCAATATAACTGTATAAGACCTTGAGAACCCAGCAGCCACTAATGCCACTTCCAACTGCAGTGCTGATGTGCTTTTGGGAAACTGGTATCACATGCATACAAGTTATAATAGAAAAGCTTTTGTTTTGAGTGCAAAAGCTCAATACATATGAAGGAATGTAGTTTAGTCATTCTTTCCTTTTTTTTTTTTTTTTACCTATCTTTCTCTGCATCTATGTTGCAGATTTAAAATTAGAATCAAGTACTTTTATATAAATCTGTGTAGGGAAGCACAAAATGGATACTATAGTGTAGTACCGTTAAAGGGCATGTAAAGGCAAAAATATAAAATCCCATTTTTACTTTCTTTAATGAAAAAGAAATCTATCTCCAATATACTTTAATTAAAAGATGTCTACAGTTTTTAGCATAAACCTGTCTGTATGCAGTGCAATTCCCCCTTCTTTTACTGCTGTGGATAGGAATTGTCAGATGGTCCCCAACTGCTGTGCAGGTAAACGATCATACTTTCAAATGGCAGGGGGAGTCCCCCCACCTTACTTCCCAGAACTCGAGCAGCATTGTTGGATTCCTGTAGAGATTTGTATCCAGAGACGCAGTGCAGTCTCTTTATTATGATTATTAATCAGTCTTGCTGTATTGGCTTCTATGGCAGATATTATTTGACTTGTGCTGTTTTGATAATTTATGACGATCCCTAAGCTTAACCTCCCAACTGAAGCCCAGACCACACTGAGCATGTGCGAGTCTTGATATTGCAGAAATGTCTAACAAATGACAGCCCCCTGTGCCAACTTTGAAAGCATAAATCATTTGTCTTATTAGGCTGCTGGTGCAGTAAGTTCATGTTTATATTTAGTATACATAATACAGCATTTCTAACATTATTCTATTTTAGACTTTAGTTGCCCTTTAATTACGTATAATAAAGTGCCAAGTGCAACACACTGTGCTGTGTTAATTTTGTGAGGCTTGTTTAAAAAGTGCCATGTGCTATAGACCCTTCAGATGAGTTAGACCAAGAATGATAAATCAGCCACCCTATGTGAAAATTACCTACTCACCAGACTTTCAAAGTAAATACACATCAAGCAATCTCATGCTAAGTCCAAGGTGTCCGCAAATGTTCATCCAATATTCATTAAAAGAAAAAATATTTAATAGAGCAGATGCATTTATTTAAAATTAATGTGCCCTAACAACTGGGTATACTCACAAAATAACAGGAAAATGAGAACTTTCTATAATTTAAAACTGGACAATTGCCACTACTCCTAATCGTTAATGCGTTTTGCGTGTTGCGCCACACCTCTTCAGAATGTCATTTTATAGTTTTATTACAGAATTTTTTTTTTACCAGATGCAGGTAGTCAGAAAGTAATAGTGAAATTAAACTTTGTGCTACTAGTTATCCTTTAGAGGTATCTTGTTAATTTGAATTTGTGACCTAATGGAAGGCAAGTCAATATTAATGAATGAAATGGCTTCTTCATTAAGCCTGGACTAGTCATTCTCTGCCGTTGCCTTAGAAACAATAACATTGATTTATCTTAAGGTTTTTATGGTTTTAAAGACCTTAAGGTTTTATTGTAGAAGTGCTTATATTAAAATATCCTTGACAAATAAGATTTACAACAATTTTAGGAGAGTTAATAGACATTTACAATCATTTTTAAAATGTCTGAATCTACCTTCTAGTTCCATATGCAATAGTACAGTAAATAAAGATCTGCCTTTTGAGGTAGAGGGGATTTGAAGGGTAAATATTCTTCCATTGATCTTTTTATTTATTTATTTTGTGTATGTTTTTAAACTGAACTGGGCACATTATTGTTAAATTCAGATGGCGACATCATTTGGAAACCATATGCCATTAAGGGTTCTGATTTGATTTAGCATAGTGTAAATAAATATACTTATATATACTACACATGTGCCAGCTGCAGAAATGCACAACATTGGCACTACAGTTTGTACATTTATTAACTTATATACATATACATATACATACCCTATGGTTACATTTTTTTTATCCAAATTCTTTTAACACTGTGTAAGTACCATTGTATAAATCTATCTATCTATCTATCTATCTATCTATCTATCTATCTATCTATCTATCTATCTATCTATCTATCTATCTATCTATCTATCTATCTATCTATCTATCTATCTATCTATCTATCTATCTATCTATCTATCTATCTATCTATCCACACAGAGACACTCACGCTGGCCATACATTGTAAGATAAGATAAAGCTGGTTCCCCCAGCAGTCTGGTGCAGTTGTAGCCCCTGGCCTTATTGTAGTTCCACCATTGTATAAGAGAACAAAATAAAAAAAACGTTGATTGAGCACCTGTAGCCACTGGAGTAAACAAACTAGAATGCAGATGAAATGCTGTATACCATATTTTATCTTCAAGCATTCTCCATAGAGAAGTATGGGTTCATTTAACTCCTATGCTGTGGACATAAACCACAGCTCAATTAAAAACATCTGTAAGATGTGTAATGTGTACTTATTTTACTTAAAAACCTTTGCTTGAGAATCTGTAAAGCTTAATCTCATTATGTTACCTCAGAATGAATCATTGATTTTGTTTTGCCAAGTTGGATTTGGAATTAGAAAAAAAAATAGCTAAATCAATATGCTAAGCCTGATGTTTATAACATTGTGATTACACGGTATACATTTAAGATATATGGCCTAAATTAGTTAAAAGAAACGAAACAAATGAAGATAGACATTAATGTTTATGGCTAAAATCTGCCTCACCGCTAATGATAGCTGGATGAAAAATGCCAGCAGTGTTTATTGTTGGTGTGCCAGAATCATTTAATGTGTATTTTTTATGATGTTTTTGAAAGCATGGGGGTATTTGCACTTGAGCAAAAGTAGGTGAACACACTGGATTTGTATTTGTAATCTATACCAGTGACTGAACATGGGTGAACAACAGTTTTCTTACGATTGCTATGCTATTTTTCCATTAGTAAACAGCCATGTGAGTGGCCCTAAAAAGGATAAATATTAATTTTGGGCTGTAACAACATTAACCAATTTTATATACGGCTCTCATAATTTGCTATCTTAGACCTGCTAGAAGAAATATGCCAATCTTTTAGATTTAAACTTCTTTAAAATTAGTAAAATAGTGTCACATTTGCTGAGATAGAGCTTTCCACATGCCTATATCATGCACACAAAAAACCTGCAGCTGTCCAGCTGAATGCTGGCAAGGCATTTCCTTTTTTTTGATACAATACAGCTATTTGTCCATGCTTTATGCCTATTGCCTTGTAGTTATGAGACTAGTGTTGTATTTCAGGAAATCGAGGAAAGGGAATGTTTTTGTATGAAAGTTATGTTATTGTACAGTGCGGAAGGAAAACTCAGTTGGTTGTGTCTCTGTGTCTAGATGTCCTTAACAAAAGCAAGAGCAATTGCTTTCAGGGGAAAAATATGCAGCTACAGTAGATACAGCACAATGGAAGTTACGCCTGCCATGGTTCTGTCTGTGTCTTTTGTGTCTGTATGTCCCAGTATACATTAGTGCAATCAAAGACCTGAAAATCTTCAAATCATACGGCTGCTGCACAGAAATTGTTTCTTTTAAAACTACTACTATTACTAGGGGGCCAACGTGGGGCCTGGACATTTGACCACAAACTTTGTGTGGTATGTTAAATAGGGATACAGAAAATCAAATCAAAATACCGAATCCTACACAAAAGATTCAGCCAAATCCAAGTCCTAATCTGCAAAAATCAGACAATTATTTAGTCGCATTCAGTTCATTCAGTTGTTCAGGCAAGCCGAATCATGGAAGCAGGATTTCGAATATCGATGATACGTTGAGATGTTGGTTTGCTAGAATCCTGAAAAGATTTACTATATGTATTATTTGTGTTTCTTTTATCAGAAAAAGCTTTTCTGCTTTGAAGGCATAATATGGTAAATTCTAAAAGCAAGATTCTGGCAATCAAAGGTTATTCTAAAGCTCCACATCACTGAACATGCAAAGATTGGCAGCTGCTGATGCTGAGTTCACATCAGGGGTGTCTGCTCCTGATGTAGCCATGCATGCACCCCTTATTGTAACTTTTAAGGCAAACTATAATTTCATGATCTATGCTAAGTGTACAGTATGTGACTTTTATATTCCTTTGGTTATAAAAATAATCAAATGGATAAAATGAGATGAATCATGGATGCAGTATTTGGTGCACTCCTAAAGCAGCAAGTAATTTTCTAGTTAATTCGTTTACAAAAAATCTAAACAAATGAGGCAACAAGCCTAGATAAATGGCCAGTTATTTGTGATTTTGCTTGCAACTGAACTCCTTTCAAGTGATCTTTCTAATAGGTGATTTTATTTGGACCTCAGGAAGTTAATGTATAAAACAGAATGTCTATAAATGGATGTGATGAGTTCAAGTGATCAGTCCAGTTGGAGTTATGTTATTAAAATCATCTATATGGTATTGTACTTTTATATTATGCTCAAAACACCAATGTGTCCTAAGGTACTTATACACAAACACTTGAAATTGCTTTTCCATTTGTTGCATACATTTGTGTGCACCATGTGCTCTAAATCTTTGTTTCATTCTTTATATATGGGATAGAAATGGGCACAGAGTAATTAATTGCTGTACCCATTTTTAATGCACTTGGCCATTTTAAGATGCATCCATGTGCGTCAGACACACCTACAGTCTTGTTGGAAGCACATGATTACAAAATAGCTCAGGTATAGTAAAGTTTGCAAGTAGCTTTTTACTCATAAAACTCCTTCCATAAGTGTCTGTTTTCGTGTCTTTTGGCAACCATTTATGAAAGCTTTCAGAAAGAAACTATCTTGACATTGAAAATTCCTAAATTAATTATAATTAAAAAAATTTGTTGTTTTGTTTTTCAGAAATACGAGTCCAACTAGTGGAGCAGCAGAAATGTTTGGAGCAGCAGACAGAGATGAGAGTTCAACTCCTTCAGGACCTGCAGGACTTCTTTCGTAAAAAAGCAGAAATAGAGACTGAGTATTCACGGAACTTGGAGAAACTGGCAGAGAGATTTATGGCCAAAACAAGAAGCACTAAAGACCATCAACAATACAAGTAGGATATTTTATAGAGAAACTTGTTTCTGTTGGTTTTCTAAATTTCCTAACCCCCATCAGATGTTTTTAGTTTTCTCTGGTGCACACAGTGTGAGATTGTGTATAGTTTTGAAAGAAAAATAGATACAGAATTGGGAGCAGAAAACTAATGAAGTTTGTATAAATTATACATATATATACATATCTATATACATATCTATATCTATCTATCTATATATATATATATATATATATATATATATATATATATATATATATATATATATATATATATATACACATACATATATATATATATAGATATATACACATACATATATATAAATGATATATATTCTAGTGTATCACTAAGTCTTCTGTAAGAGAGCTTCGATGTTGGCATGACACTACGGGGAAGATTTATCAAAGGTCGAAGTGAATTTTCGAAGTCAAAAAGTTCGAATTCTGAAGTAATTTTTGGGTACTTCTACTAGGGAATAGTTCAACTTGAATTTGAAAAAACGTCGAAATTCGAAGGTTGAATTTTTTTTGAAGTACTGTCTCTTTAAAACTTCGACTTTGACCATTTTGCCACCTAAAAGCTGCCGAAGTGCTGTTTTAGCCTATGGGGGACCTCCTACAACCTGTATGGAGGCAATTGGGGGAATTTGGGAGATCGAAGGTCGAAGTTAAAAAAAAAAAACTTTGACCCCAAAAAACTTCGACCACCATTGGATTGGTCTTTTTGAATTCGAAGTTCGACGTTTTTTTTAACCTCGACCTTTGATAAATTTGCCCCTACATGTCTATTTTTTTTTTCTAAAAAGACATTGTATCTGCTAATGTTCTGTGTAGGAAGATTCAACCCTGTGGCTATTTTGATGTGCCAACACCCAGTGCAATGCTGAGACCTGCAGCAGCTACAATATTGTAGCATGTGTTACTGAACAACTCCAGACAGGAAGGATAATGAGATCTGGGTTGCAGTTATATAGTGCTCTGGATCCTACAAGGATTGTCACCGGCCAGCTGTTGACCAACACATTACTTGCCATTGTAAATATATTCATTGGAGCAAGAACAGCTAAATCAAAAAGCTGTGCTGGGATTAATGGTTTTTTTAGATAATACCCATCTAAATGCCTTTTATTGTGGCCTAGTTAACATATCTTTACAGTTTTTTAACATCAGAAAATGTCAGCACTACTTGGTTAGTCCCTGTATTTTTGTACCAGATCTATACATGTCCTTTTTTTAGATCATAGAGGTGAACCATGAATTAATGTGTGTGGCCCATTCCATAAATATATTTTTATTTTCAGATGATATGCCAAATGTATTGAAAAAATGGACAGCAGTGCTTCTTTCTAAAAATATGATTTGGAAATATTACCACTGCTAGAACCAAAGGCAGTATTTTAAAATACCTCTTGCTTTTTTGTTCATTCCATTTCAAGAGCAAGAATAAATACATATATAAAACATTTTAAAAGAGAAGTAAAGTTGTACTCTAACAATGTAATGTAAAAACTCTTGATTTTCATTGTCAAAGATTAGTAATGATTTATTAACTTACACTCGATCCCTGAATTATCTCCCCGATATGCCCACATTAAAGTGGGCGATATTGGCCTGATCCGACCTTGGGCCCTAGGGCCCAACAATAGACTAAAATTGTGTTTAAGTCTTATTTAATTAACTCATGTTGAACAAGGGGGTATACGTACCCTTTAGATTAATAGATTTATTTCTTTATTATTTTGTGTCCAGCAGGGATTGTTTTAGCCCTCTCTTAATGTGATTTGCTATTAGTGCATGCAGCCGAGAACAGTAACTTAAAGGGGTGGTTCACCTTATCATTAACTTTAGTATGTTATAAAATGGCTGATTCTAAGCAACTTTTCATTGTTCGTTATTATTTATTTATTATAGGTTTTTAATTATTTGCCTTTTGCTTCTGACTGTTTCCTGATTTCAAATGGCGGTCATCTAAAAAACAAAAGCTCTGTAACGTTAAACATTTAAAGTTATTGCTACTTTTTTACTCCTCTTTCTATGCAGTTCTCTTATTCAGATCAATGCATGGTTGCTAGGAACCAGATTGCTGAAATTACAAACCGAAGAGCTGCTGAATAAAAAGCAAAATAACTAAAAAAAAAAAAAACAAAATAATAAAACACAAGAGCCTATTGCAAATCGACTCTGAATATCACTCTCCACGTCATAATAAAAGTTAATTCAAAGGTGAATAACCCCTTTAATGGGGCTGCTGCTGCATGTGGTAAAGGATACACAGCCCTTTTACATTTATATGGGGCAATGACTGATTAAAGACCTCAACAACTTTCTGACAAAAATTGCTTTTGCGAACGTTCGCAGTGTATGTTATAAAATTTCACAATCACAAACCATTTTTTGCGACAACGTATTTAACAAAAGTCCAGAGCAGGTGTTGAAGGTTTGCGATGCGCAACTAAGAGTGCCAATGCAATAAAAGCCTAACAAAGAATATTACATTGCGACAGGCGAATTTTTATTTGCAAAGTTTTGCCCTTTGAGAGTTTTATTAAATGTTTCCCATAGTGTCTAAAAGAGCAAAGAACTTTGGTTGTCCTTCTGTTCTCTTCTGTACTAATGCACTGTTGCCAGTCTTGGATTCTGGTTCAGGCTTATTCTAACAGATGGAGCAGTTTTCTATTTTCAGTGTATTTTTTGCAGAATTGGCATAAAAGCTTGTAAATGTGTTTTTTTTCTGTTAGCAGTTGTGTCTGACTCCTTCATTTCTCTCCCCATATGGCACATTCACAGACTTCACAGACTTCCTTCACACTTGCAGAAAAAAAATGTTTCTGTCGGTAGAAAGAAAATAAACCAGGTCATTACTTTCTCTGGTGTAAAATAGTTTTTACTGAAAATGCAGTGGGATTTAATGCCAAATGTATTCTGTCACATTTTTAGTACAGGTTTTGGATCCATTATCCGGAAACCCGTTATCCAGAAAGACCACCTCCTATAGACTCCATTATAATCAAATAGTCGATAGTTTTAAAAAATTATTTCCTTTTTCTTTGTTATATTAAAACAGTACCTTGTACTTGATCCCAACTAAGATGTAATTAATCCTTATTGGAAGCAGAACCAGCCTATTGAGTTTATTTAATATTTAAACGATTCTCTGGTAGACTTAAGGTATGAAGATCCAAATTACGGAAAGATCCATTACCTGGAAACCCCCAAGTCCCAAGCATTCTGGATAACAGGTCCCATACCTGTATTGAACAAGCTTTTACATTTTAGTACACACACACACACACCACACACACCACACACACCACACACACACGTAATGCACATAGGGATGTAGAACCTGTTGTGCAAATTATTTCCTACACCACAAAACACCAAAATGCTTCCAATTATCAACTTTAGAGCTCATCTACAAATCATACCCTTAGTACTCATTAACAGAGCACTCAGCCAGGGGACTTGCTGCACTCTGCACCTCACACTGTTGCTGATTGCGGGCAAGGGGACTCCTACCTGTCCCCCCCCCCTCACTTGCTCTTTATAAATACAGCACTGGCAAGTGCAGGCAGCACTGTATTGATGTGGTCTCTGTACTCCAGTGGCAGTTCAAATAAAGTGGAAAGCAGCGTGCAAGTGAAAAAAATGGCAGGTTGCATCATTCTTTTTGCACTTTGCACACTGTCTTCCATTTGGTAAATTACCCCCTTGTTTATTTATTTTTTTATAGTTTCATGTTGCAAGTGTCTCCCTTTTGTGCAAATGATCCAACTCGTTAGTGTTCGCCTCCTATGTCATTCCTTTATATGGCCAATGTCCCCATCCTGTGCAAGTGCTTCATCCCATCAATGTCCCCACTGTCTGTCAATTTTCAATCAATCATCCTTCATGCCAATCATTCAATCCAGCAATCTACCCTTCATGGTTAATTGGTTCTTTGTATATTACGGAATAACATTTCTTAGCTATATTTGGCATGTATGTTTACTGTGGGGTTGACAGACACAACAACATAACATTTGTTGATAGGCTCTGGGCCTTAATTTGCTAGTCACTTTTGGCTCTTACACACAAGCTTTTACTTTTTTATGAGTTCTAACACAAGGGAGCATAGAAGTTAATCAAAGGATGAATGTCACCCATTGATAAATACTCTTTAGAAATGGTGGAGAGTGGTGGAATTTCACTCGAGGACTGTGGCGACCTCTAACTTCACTCTTTGATAAATATACCCCATGGAGGAATGAACAAGTGAATGCTGTTGTGTAAGAACCTATACATGTATTCAGAAGTATTCCCTCTAACTTCCTTTAGGTGCAGAGGCATTGCACGGACTGATAAGGTGCAATCAATGCAGTAATTCATGATCTCTCTCTCTCTCCCACCAAGGCAGAAGATATAAAGGAACAGGCATACATCTTTCAATAGAAATAACATACCTCCCAACTGTTTTGTTTTTAGAGGTACAGTACCTCGTTTGACAGCTCAACCTGCAGTCCCTCATTTGTACTGAAAAATCCTGTTTTTCTCTGCCTGAACAGTCAGAAAAAGAAACAAAGTTTCTAACTTAATTGGCTGTTGGCAGAGAGCCCAGAACAGCCACAGCAGCAGATAAGATACTTTTGTAACAATTTCAAGAAAAGGAAATAATTAATTGTAACAATGTAAGATAACGGGTCTCTTGGGAGAAGCTTAAAGGGCAATTCACCTTCATTAGAAAAAATATAATAACAAAAAAACACAGAAATATGTTCAAACTTTCATAACCTGCCAAACTTTGTAAAATGAACATGCTAATTGGGGGTGTGGCCACAAAAATGGGCATGGTCAAAATTGCCGCGCTACTCACTCCCAACTCTTTTGTCCATCTTTTTATTTCAAAAATGTTGGGAGGTATGCAATAATAATTATAAATAATTTTACAACCAATGATTAATTTTACAACCAATGACAATTTGTAAGTAATATATATTGAAATATATATTGGAAAGTATCTCAGAACTACATATCCTTTTATTGATGGCATTTTGAGTGGTTTATGTGGTTTATGTATTTACTTATATTTTTAAACAATTAATAAAACTATAATTTTAAGCAACTTTGAAATATTTTTTTGATTTTCAGTGGTATCAAAGTTATTTGAAAAATAAAGCAGTATTTGTCTGTTTTTGTCTGTTGTGAAAATGGCTGGGACAGATAGTATCATGCCATAGAGATCTATTGTTTCTGCAGTCCATATTAGAGAATTTTGGTTATGTCCCCTAATTCATACGTATTTATTCATGTTTTTTATGTTCTCTCTACAGCTTTGTATTTGACTTAGTATATGTTTTATGTATATCTAATTCATAGGAAAGACCAAAACCTACTATCTCCCGTGAACTGCTGGTACTTACTTTTGAATCAAGTTAGAAGAGAGAGCAAGGATCATGCAACATTAAGTGACATCTACCTAAACAATGTGATAATGCGCTTTATGCAGATCAGTGAAGACTCAACAAGAATGTTCAAAAAGGTATGTTTGATCAAATATATATATATATATGTATATATACACAATCCAAACAGTTCGGCACACCACTAAAGCAATTGACCCAGGTGCTACCAATTATGGCTGCATACAAAATCCAAAAAAGATAAGGTGCACACTGGGATCCTTTGTAGCTTTTAAAAAATGAATTTTATTAAGTACCTCCTTTTAACATGTATTTAATAAAATTCATTTTTTAAAAGCTACAAAGGATCCCAGTGTGCACCTTATGTTTTTTGAATTGTGTATATATATATATATATATATATATATATATATATATATATATATATATATATATACACACATATACATTTATCAAAACTGAATTTGTGTTTCAAAAGTGTACTGTATATAAACAACTAAAGTTTTTTCTTTGCAGTGTATATGTAGTGTAGAGGGGATCATAAAAGGGGATGAAACTGAAGTAGACTGAGACATCAGCAGATAGGAAAGGGCTTTAGATAATATCCCTATATTTGTCTTTGGGATGATCAGTTGGACAATCTCAAAATCAGACCATGAGATTTAAAGGGGTGGTTCACCTTTCAGTTAACTTTTGGTATGCTATAGAATGGACAATTCTAAGCAGCTTTTCAGTTGGTCTTCATTATTTATATTTTATAGTTTTTGATTTGTTTGCTGGCTTCTTCTGACTCTTTCCAGCTTTCAAATTGGAGTCACTGACCCCATCTAACAACAAATGCTCTGTATTTATTATTCATCTTTCTATTCAGGCCTCTCCTATTCATATTCCAGTCTCTTATTCCAATCAGTGCATGGCTGCTAGGGTAATTGGGACCCTAGCAACCAGATTGCTGAAATTGCAAACTGAAGAGCTGCTGAATAAAAAGTCAAATAACTTAAAAACCCACAAACAATAAAAAATGAAAACCAACTGCAAATGGTCTCAGAATATCATACTAAACGTTAACTGAAAGGTGAACAACCCCTTTAAGTCTTAGGCCAATAAAAGATCCTTCCGGACCGTATTGGAAACTTATTGGTCCATGTATAGTGCCAGCTGACAGGCTGACCCAACCTTAAGGTGGGCATATCTGTGAAAGAATCGCTTGTTTGGTGACCTTGCAAATCCATCTGCCACCTTTTCCAATTGGGATGTGATTGATTCTGGGACTTCTAGTCTCTGCTTATTAAAGAATCTTTGTACCACATAGTATGGAAAGCAGAGGGATTTCAAGTCCAAGAATCCATCACTTTACAATGGCAAAAGTCATGACTATTTACGCAGTATGTTGGCGCTATATAAATACATGTTAATAATAATAATAATATTTCTTTAATGGATTGATAAATGGTTCCTAAGAGTCAAAGCTAACCCTTTAGCCTTATACATCAGTCTAAATGGTAATCCATGTGTTTGCCCAAAACTCACATGGGCATTGGCTTGTCTTTTTCCATTTAAGAGTACAGATTATTTTTTTTAGGTTATATACAGAGCTCTGCAAGTAGTAGGTCTTAGATCACCTAAAACAAAATTAGCTAAAAATACATTCTTTTGCTTACGGGAGAGGTTTTTAAAGTTATAAAGTATGCCCTCAAGGGGACGTATGTATGATTTATTAGAACTACCACTTATATCAACCAGTTTTTAAAGCAGAAAAGCAAGCAAAATGGAACTGCTCAGAATAAACTCACTGTGAATATAACTGTACTCATGGGAGTGATAAGCTTCCACAGTTTTTTAACACCTTTGTTCATATGGCTGAAAAGCTCAGCAAGTGGTTACATAAAATCTTCTCAGCTGCTACCATACTGCATTGGATGGTGTCCTTTCCTGTTTGTTTTGCTAAACCTCATTAGAGGTCTTTCATTTATAAATGGAAATGACCTCTTTTCAATTAAATTGCCTTGTCTCTTTTTCACATCACATTGCATCGTCTTGAATAGAGATTAGAAAAGCAATGCACACTCCAGGCACTAATCCAGCAAGTTTTACTCTCATTGTAGAGTTTGCAAGAGCCTCTCTTGCTTGGAATTCCTCTACATCCTTCCAACAGCTTATTTTTTATGGAGATTGGAACATTGTGCTCGTTATTTCCAATAAAAAAACGTTGCTGCTTTTTATTTTTTTTGTGAATGCCTTTACCACTATATTAGCACTGCATGGAGTGCCGTGACTCATAAAAAACTGCCAGTAAATGTATTTATGGCAGCCTTGATCTGTTGCTTGTTAGTTTGATAATATTTTATATTGTTTCTCTTTTCTGGATGTCATGTAGAGTCTTGAATGAAAAAAGAGTAAAAGTGCAGTTTTATAGCGGAGTAAGTATGTGATCCATGGCAAAGTCATTGTTAAAGTCATACAAACAGTAATGGCTATTTTTAGCAGTGCAACTAAGTGATTCTGATGTGGGTTTCATTTTAAGTGACAATATTATATTTTTTTAAAAACAGGTACAATGTATTTGTCACTGCCATATACTGATGCTAAAGGGGGTAGAACACATTTCAACTAATTTAAGTATGATGTAGACAGTAACATTCTGAGATGATTTGTAAATTTTCTTCGTCTTTTGTGTTTTTCATCAGTGGTCCCCATTTGAAAGCGGCAAAGAGGCAGAAAGAGTAGGCAAAGAATAACTATAACAAATAAAAAAGAAATGAAGGCCAATAAAAAAGTTAACATAAAGGTGAACTAACCTTTTTATATAAGGATAGAGTCCTGACTCTGATCCAGTTATTGAGCATAAGTTCTTCAGATTTCCTATGTAATATTAGCCTAAAGAGGACAAATATAAAAGGAAACATTATAAAGGCAAAATGGAAAAAAAGGAGCTAGGCTGGGTACTCAAGGGCAGATTTGTTGGCCAATTTCTGACCAGATTGACTGACTCTAGTCTAGTGAATGTTGTACTGACACAGTATATACAGTAATTGCCAGATGAATAATGTATCTGATACGTTTCTTTGGGTGATTGTCATAACAGAGCAGGGTCAAAAATGCATATTATAATTATTTGGTTGTAAGAAAGCAGCTGTGTGCCCATAGCAGTTATTTACCCTGTTAGCATACAGAACCTTGGTGCCACTGTATTTACAGTAACGTGTCATTTAACGTGGCCCTACTAGTGATGATTATAGCTTTCAACTTTTTAGCCTTTTATACATTGTTTATGTTCCATGAAAGCTGCCCTTCCAAGTAAATTGGCACGTGAGATATGTCTAATTGACTTTTCCTGTGGAAAAAGTTGACTACATCAAACAATCAGAAATGACAGCGAAAAAAACTGCAGTGATAGGTTGTGGAAGGTTCACTGTATTGATTATCCTCTCTAAAGGTAAATATTTAAATCTTTAGAAAATAATCACTTGTGAGTATCCTACACATTTTCTGCAGGGTCCCTCAGAAATGCTAAAAAAAAAAAAAAAAAAAAAAAAAAAAGGAATATGTGGCATAATTTTCACCAAGGATCTCAAAACCAAGAAGCTCTAGATCTTGGCGAAGAAAAATAACTTATTGTGAATTCTGTCTGTTTGATTCTGATATTTTATTCCATTAAATGGGCAATTTCTTTCTTCAAGATTGAAATGCACTTTCATTGTCTGTAAGCAAACTGTATCCAGCCTAGTGAATGGCCTTTTGTGTGTGAAAAGCATAGAAATAAGCATACAACTTTCAATTTCCATGCTAATTAGTTGTTTCAGGACACTCCTTGGGTCTGCTTGCTTGTGAAATAAATCAGCCATACATAGAGACCAAAATAACATTGCTACTTCACATTCCATGCATGTCACAGAATGACATGGAATAATGATCAAGTCTGTGATAGACAGGCAGTTAAATGACATAGAGTGGGTTCTGAATATGGATGCACACATGCAAATATATTAATACTATTTCACTTACTCAATATTTTTATTATTGCTTTAAAGTAGAACAAAAGCCCTATTGCCCATTTGTTGCCGATCGCTCCATACTCCTGCGTGAACCACAACATGTCTGACCTTAAAAGTCGTTGGGCCCAGCAAATGACAAATGCATCACTATGCTTTGCCAGGATGCTGTTTGCCTGACAAGTACTGGCATAAGAGCATAAGCAATTTCAGCTGAAGTTTATGTATGCTTGTGTGTCTGATAATTATACCAGTCTATATAGATCTGGGATCCATTATCCGGAAACTTGCTATCCAGAAAGTTTTGAATTACGGAAAGGCTCCTATACAACCCATTTTATCCAAATAATCCACGTTTTAAAAATGTTTTCCTTTTTCTCTATAATAAAAAAACAGTACCTTGAACTTGATCCAAACTAAGATATAATTAATCCATTTTGCAAGCAAAATCAGTGTATTTTGTTTGTTTAACGTTTACATGATTTTCTATTAGACTTAAGGTATGACGGTCCAAATTTATTAAGTGATATCTACCTAGATTTTCTTTATTACAGGTCTCATACATGTTTAAGAAAGACACCATTGCTGTAAAGCACAATTCCTCGTCGAGGTGTTTATAATCCGCACCCCTTTAACATTAATTACTGTGTCAGAAGCATCACAAATTCACCTGATATTTAAACACTGAACACATCCAATTATTCAATCACAGGGTAATGCAGCCCTATTACAAAGAAGATAAAATTAAATTTCATTGTGTCCCATGCGCCAATATACACAGAAAAATATCAGTATCGTTATATCCTATGGGTTACTATACATGACAAAATATCAACATATTGCAGACATATAATAAATGAAATTAGAAAACCTAGTTGAGAAAATAAGATAAGATGTAAACATATAAATCATAATCCATATTCAGTCCTTCCAGTTGTAAAATTTTTAACCTTTGTATCCAGTATACTTTCCTATATTCCCTACCACCCATTTCATTTAAAATAGAGAAAACATTTCTTGTGGTTTATCACACTTTAGCAGGTCTGTCTTTGGTCGCCACCTTACAATATTACCCAACATTATTTTGGGGCATCAGAGGTAGAACACCATTGGAAATAATGTCTAGGACATCCCAACGTCTAGGACATCCCATAAGTGTGTTGAAACAGTTTTGAAAGAATCTATTTCCTAGCATGCCTTGTGTTGTGTTTCTCAGGTCTGTTAATCACAGAACAAGCAAAGGCATTGTGGGAACTGGAGTTTTGGTTGGAGTAGATCTGACTATGAACAAGCTGTGTAGAAAAGAGAGAAAAACAGATACCGCTTTGGTTCTATAAATGGATTTATGTTGGCTTAATTACCATCAAGCTTGAATGGGACATTATGGAAAATGGTTTTCTCAGCATTCTGTATGATGAGTTTTTGGTAAATTGATCCTACACCTGTAATGGGTTTTGGAAAATTCATTCCATACCTGTAATTTTTTTTTATGTTTGTATTTTAGGACCATTATACGTTGTTTCATGTACCCTTTGTATTTATCTTATACAAATATTAAGAGGTAACTTGTGTTTTGTTTGTGTTCTATGAAGGTGATAATTTCTCGGCTATCAGTTTCAGTCTTGGTTAAAGAGAAGATATGTCCATTGTCTTCATGTAGTTTCCTCATCCCTTTCCAGTTATTTATTTTTCCAGTTATCCCATTAATGTTAGTTTACAAAATACTGGCAGTAACCTTTGCATTCTGGAAAATGATGACGTTATTTTATAAATATACAAATAACGTGGTTTGTAATTGTTTAAACATATGGGATTTTCCTAAATCAGTTTTAATTTTCCTGTTTAGTCTACTAAACAGCTTAATAAATGTGCAATCTAATTTAGGGAGGTATTTTTTTATCAACTTTTGGTGACCCCTATTATCTTAGCCTAAGTACAATAGTTCCAATTCCCTATAAAGGGAAGCAATTTGAAAACATGTCTTGCTATTTGTCACAGTGATTTTCCTGAGCAAAATGCCATGTGTGCTTTTGCACATTTCTTCTGGTTTCCTTTTAATTTTTTTCTTTCTGTTCATGTTTTTGCCCTGCCCTGAAGTGGCCATACACTATTAGATCCACTTGTTTGGTTGCCCAATGAGCAGATCTTTCCCCTGTTATTTCCACCAAAGGCGAGTGATATCGGGCTAATACGGTTGTTTGGTCCTAGGGCCAAAGATTGCATTGCTATTACAGGAGTACCAGCCAATGGGACGAGGGCCACATCCACTAGTTGAGATCTGACTGATTTTTGGCCAGATATGGGTCTGGGAGGCCTGTTAGTGGACCCCATACACTGAAGCAAAAACATGAGTTCTCTTTTGAAAAAAGCTTATAAAGCAGTGATGCTAGTCCGTTGTATTTTTGTGAACATCTTATGCCCCGAGTTTTACTTTAGAGTTCATACATCTGCACATGTTTCTTCCTGGTACTCCAGTTTCCTTTTACACCCCAAAAACTTACAGGCATGTTTACTGGCTCCCATTAAAATTGCCCCTAATGTGTTAATGAGATTGGGACCCCATAGTTTGTAACCTCGACTGGAGCAGGTACTGATATGAATGATGTATAATCACTGTGCAATATAATCATTGTGGTATATGCTGGTGCTATATTGTTAAAGAATAGCAACAACAATAATAATATTAATGTAGTCAGAAATTTTTATAAATGGACAGGAAACCCTACAGAGTAATTATTTATATTATAAACTGTCAGTGTTGATTGTGCTATACTAGATTTTCTTATCTATGGCTAAATACATATGTATTTTTTAACTTTGATTACATGAATCTGTAATCAAAGAATGATAAAGCTAAATATAGGCTCTTTATTAAACATGCAACAATGTTTTGCATTCCCCTTGTAGTGTTAGAAAAAAAAAATTAAATATAGTGGTAATATTCAAAATGAGTGACTTGATGACTACGAAAATTATTGTATAGTAGTCTGTTCAGTGCTTGTTCGTGACTTTCAACCTTGTGGCATAATCTATATATAGGGTATGGTAGTTTAGTAGGTAGCACCTCCCATTGATAGTGATTTGAAACAAAATTAGTGGTGTGCAAGGTCATTAATAGTTAAATATAGAGAAAGAGAGAGAAAAGTATGACCCATAGATTTGCACCATCCCACACTGGTTAACTGGATTCCCAAAGCAACAAATTAATGTAATAAAATATAACTTTTATTAAATGTATCCTAAAATTGTAATGAGAAAAAATATGGGTGAAGTGTGCATTAAAATAAAGGTTAGGTAGGGGAGCTGAGGTAGACTCAAGGTCATCAGCTAATAACCGGTATTTGCTTGTCAGAACAATGCGGTTTACGTTCAAAAGTGCGGTGAGTTACCCCAAACTTCACTCACAGTCTTGGGGTACTAATAACCCACCATGTATATGTGGATCGGGTGGAAGTAGGGTTCAGTGGTACTATATGTGTAACCTCGAACTGGTCCGTGAATAAGCTCCAATTCTACAGACCTCACTCTATTTGGGCAGTTTGAAGTCCCTTATCCTTAAATAGCCTTAATGAACTTTGTATGTTTCTAAGCCAAGAGAGACCGAATCCGCCGAGTTGCGAGATCCGTCTACTCTGTTTAGCTAGACAGAAAATAATTATACTTGGTGTGCGGACCGTCCAGTACATGCAGAGAAACAAACGCCCGCTTCCTCCATTACAAATAGCCGTTAACGCCGGCAAGGAGAGGAGGCTTCTCTAATCAGATTTAATTGTCGGCTTCACCCGCACCACCCTTCCGTTATTGAGACCAAACCGCCGGCTAGAGAGTGACAAAGCCACGGAGCAGCGCAGCTTATGTCAGTATACCGATATTACCCACATCATCCTTCCGCCCTTCCACCCTTCCACCCTTCCACCCTTCCGTTTTGTTAAGCCCGCAGTTACTCAAGACACCGTCCCTGCCTAACAGTTTTAAAATTCTAAAAGCGCCTGACGCGCGTTTCGCTTGCTAATCCGCAAGCTTTGCCTTTGATAAAGCTTGCGGATTAGCAAGCGAAACGCGCGTCAGGCGCTTTTAGAATTTTAAAACTGTTAGGCAGGGACGGTGTCTTGAGTAACTGCGGGCTTAACAAAACGGAAGGGTGGAAGGGTGGAAGGGTGGAAGGGCGGAAGGATGATGTGGGTAATATCGGTATACTGACATAAGCTGCGCTGCTCCGTGGCTTTGTCACTCTCTAGCCGGCGGTTTGGTCTCAATAACGGAAGGGTGGTGCGGGTGAAGCCGACAATTAAATCTGATTAGAGAAGCCTCCTCTCCTTGCCGGCGTTAACGGCTATTTGTAATGGAGGAAGCGGGCGTTTGTTTCTCTGCATGTACTGGACGGTCCGCACACCAAGTATAATTATTTTCTGTCTAGCTAAACAGAGTAGACGGATCTCGCAACTCGGCGGATTCGGTCTCTCTTGGCTTAGAAACATACAAAGTTCATTAAGGCTATTTAAGGATAAGGGACTTCAAACTGCCCAAATAGAGTGAGGTCTGTAGAATTGGAGCTTATTCACGGACCAGTTCGAGGTTACACATATAGTACCACTGAACCCTACTTCCACCCGATCCACATATACATGGTGGGTTATTAGTACCCCAAGACTGTGAGTGAAGTTTGGGGTAACTCACCGCACTTTTGAACGTAAACCGCATTGTTCTGACAAGCAAATACCGGTTATTAGCTGATGACCTTGAGTCTACCTCAGCTCCCCTACCTAACCTTTATTTTAATGCACACTTCACCCATATTTTTTCTCATTACAATTTTAGGATACATTTAATAAAAGTTATATTTTATTACATTAATTTGTTGCTTTGGGAATCCAGTTAACCAGTGTGGGATGGTGCAAATCTATGGGTCATACTTTTCTCTCTCTTTCTCTATATAATCTATATATATCCTCAATCTGTACACAATGTTACAAACTGTAAATATAACTACAGGCTAGCAAGTAAGATCAAATTCATATATGAAACTGTGACAGGCTAAAAATAAGCTGATTGTTAAAAAGCAAGTAATTATCTAATTGACGTTTTGTAACTCCTTACTGACAATATAATTTGTGGATATTGAAATTGTTTTTCTTCGAATTACGTGAATAAGTCACGATGGAACTCAGAGTTCCGTCATACCTTATTTATAAAGTGTGTGGGCAGGTAACAGGCATCAACATTTATTAAGTTATGTAAGGGTTTGAATGGATCTATGAATAGTACAGCATTTGTCCTTTGCATAAAAGCAACATCAGAGTAATGTACTTGCATCTGTATATTTAAATGAACACTGCTTTATTTATTTTCTGCTCTCTACTTTCTTATGAAGGAATACTGACCGCTTTTCGTATTTAATTTTAATGTTATCCAAAATATTCTCTAAATGTTTTTTTCTGAATAAAATTGTCTAAAAATATGGAGGGGGAAAGTTTAAACATCAGCATCAGAACTATCAATCTCTTTTAAGATTACGCAGATGACTTATGTATGTCATATATCTGTATGTGTGTATATTATAAATATATATATATATATATATATATATATATATATATATATATATATGTGTGTGTGTATATATTTATATAGTTAGAGGTACTGGATCTATTATTTGGAATGTTTGGGATTTGAGGTTTTACAAATAAGGGATATTGCTGTAATTTGGATCACCATACCCCAGTTCTACTAATAGAAATCATTTAAACAAACCCAATAGGATTGTTTTGCTGGGATCAAGTACTCTGTTGGAGATGGCATTTTTGAGATGGTGCATTTACCATACTATTTTCCAGGTCCATTAGTATTATTTGGTGTATAATTCTGCTACTTCAGAACCAGCGGAATATTTCGATTTTGTATTTATGGAGTGTGCACAGTTGAGGTCTGTGTTATTTCTGGACGTAGGGTGGACAATTTATACAAGACTCAAACATATGTAATTATTTTTGTTTCTTTTTATTGCAGAGCAAAGAAATTGCATTTCAACTACATGAGGATCTAATGAAAGTTCTCAATGAACTGTATACGGTAAGCACCTCATATAATTTTACTTTTTTCTGCTTCCAAAGACTCTTTGAATCCTAAAAATGCAGCAAAGTTCTAGTAACTGCTGTTTTTTTTTCTTTTGCCTTTGCATGGCAAAACAAAATAACTACTTCAAACAGTAAGCATAAATAATAAACAAAATAATGTGTTTTTTGTTACTGAACCCACTGTGTTTACTGTATATGTATATTATGCTTGGAGTGTAGCAACCCCTATTGCTCTCTTATGGGACATGTAAACAGAACAAACAAGCTACTCCATTTTTGGCCCTTGCAAAGTAATTAGATTACTGGAATACAGACCATCCTCTGCATAATAGATGTATTATCTACCTAGCAAGGACCAAACATTATGTAGCTTCAGTTTCCCTGTCTGGCCTGTTTAGCCCAAGAAAGATTTTTTTGTGATTAAAACAATAGGCAAAAAGTATGTTCAGTACAAGCCCTGTTCTTTGAAACTGTGTTGAAAGAATAAAAATATGACCTAAGGGCTGGATCAAGTATGATAAATTCTTCTGTAAGTTATGTCTGTCTCCACCATTTTTTGATTCAGCCTGTCCTAATTCCTACAAAAGCCTGCTCCTCCATCCAATATGCCCTCTATATCTTTTACACTACTCTACCCCCTAATATAATATACAGGAATTCAGGATGGGTTTAAAAGATTCTTTGATGTTTAGAAGAGACTTTGATCATTCTGATATTTTGCTTTAGGCCCCCATTACACACAGATTTGCAGTCTGTAGTTTTGTATAAAAACAACAAGTTATCAGTCCAATTTGTCTAAATTTGAGGTATGTGTCTTGACAAGTGCTATGACTAGTGATGGGCGAATTTATTCGCCAGACGTGTATTTGCGGCGAATTTGCACGATTCGCCGCCAGCGAATAAATTTGCGAAACGCCTGTGAAAATTCGCCTGAAAGAATTCACTGGCGTCGGAAAAATTTTTTGCCGGCGCAGTTTCGCGAAATTTTGCAGTTAATTTGCGAATTTTCTGGCGAAGCAAAGCTGCGCAAATTCACCCATCACTAGCTATGACTGAAGTGTCCTATTATTAGCACAGGGCTTCAAGTTATGTCAGGCCAATTTCTCTTCTGACTTCTTGTACTAGGATTATAACACAATTGAAGGGCTGTGGAACTTAATAAATATAATTGTAGTCAGGCATCCTGAGACGGTGGCAGTCTTTGCAAAACTACAGCTGCTGCCGAGTAAGTAGCACAAAAAAGCAACAAAAAAGGTCAATTTAAACAAAATTAATGTTTAGTGTTCCTTTAATGTGTAGCTTGTGGGACATTGTTTGGTAGCACCAAAAATAAAGTAGAGCAATGTTTTATATTTACAGTGAAAATTTTTCCATACCATGATGTTTTTCCTCATTTTACAATATTTCTTGTTGTCCCGTCTACATATTGTACATAATATATTTTCCTGGATTTTACAGCAAAAAAAAAACTTAAAAAAGTGGGTTCTATGTATTATAGCAGTTGGAGGTTCTAGTTGCTGATTTGGAAATTGATCTTTAATATAGGCTTACTAGTTCAATTAAGTAATTAGACACTTCAACAAGGTGGGTCCGTGGGCATCTTTCTGTTTTGCAGATAAGGAAATACACCAAACTTTATTTGTATAACTCAGGTTGTACTTCAAAATGCAGGTGTAGATGTATTATTAGATGTTCTGTAATGCGAAGCTCTATAATTTAATATCTACTAAAAATAACCTTAGGAAGAACAATATCATGGTTTTACTATGAGCATGGATTTATATACTAGCATCAAGTACAAAATTCTGTATTATTGTGTAAAAGAAAAAGTAATCTGTCAAATGACGTATTGTTTGTTTAAATAGGACATTGTGGTAGCTTTCTGCATATTAGGTTTCTTGATAATACATGCCTGTAGCTAAAGTCATGTAAATGGATAGAAATCATAAAAAACATCTGCTTTTGTATGTTATGGGCTACCCCCATTTCCTCAGCTTCACTACTAGACAACATATTAAGCTGCATATTGATTTTACATGATCGCCAGTGTAAAAATTGATTGGAAATGCTGTGTAAAAATTGTTATTGCCGTACTACTGCCTGTATTATCCCATAGACGTAAGCCATGTCTGAAGTGGTGTAAAATATTGGTGTAAGTTATGGTGATCAGGTCATTTTAAAGGAGGTACACCCCTTTATAAATACAGTAACTAATTATTTTAATGGATGCAGGCATCACAGTGGACATAGAAAAACCACATTGTTTTAAATAGGTTAAAATAAGTTTTCATCACAAATTAATTGAACACCGTCTAACTGTAAACCTTAAGTCCTTCGATAGATGATCAGTTGGATGTAACAATATTCCTGGCAGGCTCATTTTCATTGACGATCAGAGACAAATTATTCTTATAAATGCTGAAAAAAGGGGCCAGTTTATCATGTTCAGTATTTCTCTGATTGCGGTACAGTATAGAACTTACTTTTTTTGCCCTTAATGATTACCTAGTAATAAGAATTTAGTGTGCATAGGGATACTATAATCACACAGTTATTACAGAGTCTTGGGGGCAAATTCACTAAGATTCGTAGTTGTGCCAGGCGTAACTTCGCCACACTTCGCCAGGCGTAGTTTCGCAAGTGCTTCGCAAATTCACTAAAATCCGAAGTTGCGCTCAGGTGTAGCGTAAGGTTGCGAAGTTGTGCTAGCGTTGATTAGCTAAGCGAAGTTACGCTAGCGATGGTTAATTTGCATACGGCGCCAAATTCAGATTTCAATGGAGGAATACGTAGAATCACTACAAATGCCTGGGAAACCTTCAAAACATCAAATAAAATTTTTATTTTGCCCTACACATGTGCCCACTGTATAGTTAAGTTGCCATGAGTCAGGAAATGTAGGGGGGAAGGAGGGGAGCCCCAAAAAAAATTTCGATCTTTTTCAGCCTATCACCCATAATGTAGAAAACACGCCAGCGTTTTTTGGGACTTAGAAAAAAATTTGACTTTTTTTTTGAAGCAATCCCTATCTACTCTATTGCGCTTCGCCTGGTCTGAGGTGGCGAAGGAAGTCTAGCGTAAAAGGTAGCGTTCAGTACACTGCGCGCGTTAGTGAATTTGCGTAGTTACGTCCGTAGCGAAAATTCGCCAGGCGTAAGGGTGCGAAGTAACGCTAGCGAATCTACGCCAGCGTTCGTTAGTGAATTTGCGCAGTAACGAAAATGCCAAACGCTGGCGAAGTAACGCTAGCCTTCAGCGCTTAGTGAATTTGCCCCTTGATGCTTTGTATTGACTAGTGTTAATGATAAGTGACTCCTGCTCTAAACAACTTATTTGACATTTTTGTATTTAACAACAAAATACGTTGTGTTTTTTAGGTAATGAAAACATACCACATGTATCACGCAGAGAGCCTCAATGCTGAATGTAAGCTGAAAGAAGCAGAAAAGCAAGAAGAGAAACAAATAGGAAGATCAGCAGACCCTGTGTTTCATTTACGGCTAGAGGACAAGCACCAAAGACGGAGTTCTGTCAAGAAGATAGAGAAGATGAAGGAGAAAGTAAGTCTGGTCTTGTTTATAGAAATGTGAGACCATATTTGGATCAAAAGTAAAGGCCTCTCTTTAGTGTCCTAGAGGACTATGCACTCACAGTAATACTACTCAGCTATGCAGTGGCTGTGAGTGATTTATATAGCCTGCCCTACATAATGAAATGGCCTTCAGAGAATAAATTACCAATGAGGCATATGTTCATGTAATGCAGTAAATGATTTCATTATGCTGGTAGCAGAAGAGCAGACAGCCCTTACATTAAGCTTTTCTGTATGGAGAATGCATGTGCAGGCTCTGCAAATGTTGTGTTATTTATCACGTTTGTTTCCTCTCCAGCGGCAAGCCAAATACTCGGAGAACAAGTTAAAATCCATTAAATCACGAAATGAATACTTATTAACACTGGAAGCCACAAATGCTTCAGTCTTCAAGTATTACATACACGACCTTTCAGATTTAATTGATGTAAGTTATTTGTCTTTTCTCTTTATTTTACTGTTATTAGACTGTCTTATTTATTGGCTAAATACTTACAGCTATAAAATAAATGATGTGGTACTTGATGTGGTTACTGCCATAGGAAAATTTGTTTTTTTTCTAAATGCAGTTAATAGTGCTGCTCTAGCAGACTTCTGCACTGGAATTCATTTTTTAAAAGAGCAAACAGATTTTTTTTATATTTAATTTTGAAATCTGACATGGGGCTAGACATATTGTCAGTTTCCCTGGTGGGCCCAGTCATGTGGCGTGCTCCGATAAACTACAGTCACTCATTACTGCTGTACTGCAAGTTGGAGTGATATCGCCCACCTCCCGTCTCCCTCCCATCAGCCCATCAGCAGAACAATGGGAAGGTAACCAGATAACAGCTCCCTTGTAGGTATAAAAATAGCACTCAATAGTAAAAAATCCATATACCACTGAGACACCATCAGTTACATTGAGTAGGAGAAACAATAGAATGAAAGCAGTTATATCCTGAAGTGCTGGCTCTTTCTGAAAGCACATGAGCAGGTAAAATGGCTGCCTACACACCAATACACCAAACTTGTTGGTTTAGGAATTCAAACTTAAAAAAACTTATTGGGTTAGGAATTCAATTTTACATGGTCGGGTGAATTATTTGCAGTATAAACAGTGTAATTTAGAAAATAAAAACTACACCTTAAAAATCCTGACAGAGTCCCTTTAACTATTACTCTGATTCAACACCACACGCTTTACTCACCACCATGCTTTACACTTCACATGTTACTTCAGGTAGTGCTTTGTACCCCAAATAAATGTGCATTCCTTTCCATCAGAAACATTACCCTTATTATTAAAAGAATGTATATGTTACACGGAGGCTGTAACTTAAAAAACTGAATACTTGTTTTCTCTAAAAACTCAACAGTTCTCTTTTATTGCTATGGGACAGGGTACAAAATGCAAAAACAACAACAACAAAAAACACAGGCACGAGCAGCCATGTTTTGCACTATATGCACCTTTCCAAACAGTATAACAGCGCCAACCACCAGGTGGAAAGGAGAGGGTTTACACTCTGCACTTATCAGCACAAAGTGCAGATGCCTCAGACGCTAATGCTTACAACAGCCCAAGGCCTTTAAGGTTTTATATTAAATTTTAAACAGCAAGTATCCTTCTCTGCCTAAATCTTGAATGTAATTGCATCTCTCAGACTCAATGCAAACTTATTAACAAGCCACTAGTTATAAGCTTTACTAAAATGTAATTCTATTGGTAAATAATAAGTTATACTGATACCATCTTAAATGTCACACGGCTGTGGTGCGGGGCGTGCATGCACTGTATATTATACAGCTTCAGTTGAGCATGTTTCCACTCAAAAACAATTGCCAGAATACTTACAAGGAACCCTGGGAGCACATTCTATATTAAAAGCACATTGATGAAGTTGTCTGCCTACTAATTTCAAGCTATTTGTGAGCACAACTTCAAAAGGGAATAAAAAAGGGATTTTTATTATGTAGTGCTTTATTTTTGCAAAGAGATTGATCACTGTAATTACAGATTAGCCCTTCTAAGCAAAGGGAAAAAAATGCAATGAAATAAAAAAAAAAAATGCACAGCGCAAAGCAAACTAATTCCATTCGAGGCTCAGGACAGGCCACAAAAGTGTAGATGTTCCCTGTTCAAGTCAAAAAAGTAAGAGGCACGTCTACATTGCTGTTTTTAAGCATTCCTAAACAACATTCCTGTTTCTTTTAGTAGGAAATACAAAATGTGGCAGATTTTTTGATGATACAGGATTTGGAAACCCAGTTTAGTAGTCTAATTCTGCAAATTCTGTGACTCATCACAGTCTCTTATAATGTGCCCGCACCTCTCTACAAAATGTATCAGGACAGAAAATATTATAGATTTGAAGCTGGAAATCTGAGCTTGTTCATATTCTCAGTACCCAAAAGAATAAAAATAGCTTACCGCAAAAGGTCAAACATCTCAAAATATTCATGTGATATCTTAATGCACCATTCAGATATTTCCAGTTTTCTGAAGACATTTTTCGTCTACTAAAATGAACTCCATGTAATGTTAGATATAAAACCATGACTATATTCACATATTTATCAGTTATATATGTATATGTTAATATAGGTATATTAAAAATGAGGTATAAGGGAAAATAGATGTTATCTCTATGTATGGTTTGTCTTCCATTTATTTTGCCTAACGGTGGCGATTTAGATCATCTTGAGACCCTTTTTTTATTAGGTTCTTGGTGGCCAGTTTTATAAGAAAGTACTGCAGCTGGCAACTGGTGGGATTTGCTCCACTACGTGTAGTTAGTTGGAGAAGGCACATTAGCTATACTTCTGCAACATTTCTCCTACTGATTGTACAGCAACAACATAGATCTCTGTTTAAAGGATTAATATTTCAAATTTAAACAGACCTACATGCAAACAATGCACAGTGCATATTACAGATGATTTAATCAGAATCTTCCTGTGCAATATGCATTACTTTATAAGAGAAATCTTACAGAATAGATTTGCAGAAGCAGTACAAAATACTTAAAGTGTATGGTCTTCAACAAAGAGGACTGTGTTGCATAAATACAGCTTTTGTTTTACATTACAAGTAAAGTATATAATTTGGCACCTTAACGTCTAGTTTTGGTTGCAGGGGAATATTATATTTTATATCAAGTTCATTTTAGTAATGCTCATGTGGTCTTGGGCACAAGTCCTGTTGGTTACCTGGCATAATATGCTAGACCTCTCATTTTATAAACCATCATGTCAGTCCGTAAAGGAACCCATATTGGACTGCTAGTCTCTGTTCTTTAGGGAAGAGTGTACATTAGATGGATCTGCTAGCCTTACTCCTCAATCTAATTGGAGACATCGCTCCCTCCCACATCGCTGCATGTGATTCCAGTCGGAGGAAGAACAGAAGTAGCGATACTGAGCGCAACTATATGAAGGAGCAAGTCCCTTTATGAATAACATTTTTCAAGCAAAGACTGTAACTAACTTTGCATGGCCGCAAATCAAACTAACTGTTTCCATCCAGTCATAAGAGCTGGCATAATGAGGCTGGATAATCATATTTGGATGGCATGTATAATTTTGGCTTACACTGCAGGTAATAAGTTGCGTTGAGGTCAGAACTTTGTGAGGGCCATTAAGTTCCCCCACTCCCATCTCCACAAACAAATTATTTATGAACCTCGCTTTGTGCATTATGGTGTGATAAAAGGACCTTTCCAAAATTGGTTCCAAGTAGAAAGCATAGAATATTAAGAATTTAATTGTATCCTGAAATATTAACGATTGCTTTGACTGGATCCAAAGAGGTCTAGACCAAATCGTGAAAAACATTTATTCCTGCCAGTTCAAATTAACAAATGGCTTACATGACAGAGTTATCTCTCTGTAACACTTAAGGGCACATTTATCTGATTGAATGGAGAATTCCATTCCTATTCTAAGTCAGTTAGTCTTTGCTAGAATTTGTATTAAATATACCAAATTAGCCTGTCACTTTGATTCAAAACTGGCCATTATTGTACTACTGTAAATCAACCACCTCCGCAAAAACATCTTCATCTACAGCTGTTGTTCAATTGGAATTCTACTGGGCAAGCAAGATGCCGTAAACACAAACCCAAGTTTTAAAAATATTTGCACATTGGTGCCTATATATTCAGCATCCATCTACCAGTGCAGCCTAACACAAAAAAAGAAAGCTTAAAGGAGAAGGAAAGGTTAAAACTAAGTAAGCCTTATCAGAAAGGTCCATCTAAATATATCAGTAAACCCCCTGCTAATGCTGCTCTGAGTCCCCTGTCAAAAGAAACACTGCATTTCTTTCCTTCTATTGTATACACATGGGCTTCTGTATCAGACTTCCTGCCTTCAGCTTAAACCTCATTGCCCTGGGCAAGAGCATGCTCAGTTTGCTCCTCCCCCCCTTCTCTGCTGTAATCTGAGCCCAGAGCAGGGAAAGACTCAGGCAGGAAGTGATGTCACACCATGTTAATACTGCAGCTCCAATCCTAAACAAACAGAGGGTTTCTAGAGCTTTTTACTCAGGTATGGTAAAACATTCTACAGAATAAATATAGAATTCTATCTTGCACTATTGCAGCTAATCTATTGGCAATAAAATGCCTCCGTAGTTTTCCTTCTCCTTTAAGCGTCTCACAATTGTCTTTATTAATAAATCCCAAAATTGTTTCATTTCCATATTGGTATGATTGATTTCAGTGTGGGGAGAACATTTTACGATTTTTAATCATTTGCAGTTGAGCTAAATGATTTAGAAGGCTGGTAGAGCTCAACTCTTTGGAGTTCTAATACCTAAAGGTTGCCATACACCGGCCGATAGAAGCTGCCGACAGACCAAGTCGGCAGCTTATTGGACTTATAGGTCCCATGATCGGATCAGTCGGATATTGCTCACCTCAAGGTGGGCATATTGGGGAGAGATCCGATCATTTGGCAACATCGCCAAATGAGCAGATCTCTCAGTGTACCTTAATAACAGAATGATATTCAGGTGCTCAAAGCAGCCGAACATATGCTTTATATAAATGTGCATGCAATATTTGCATTATTTTATAATTTGCTAATATTAACACATAAGGTAGAGATGCAAGACCACATATTAAAAAGTATAATAATGGAAATGACCTGTGATCTTCAGTAGTGAGAAATCAATCCTGATTTTTTTTATATACAGGTATGGAACCTGTTGTCCAGAATGCTCAGGACCTGAGGATTTCTGAATAATGGTGGCCATACACTGGCAGATAAAGCTGTTGATATCGGTCGCTTGGACCGATTTGACAGCTTATCTGCCCGTGTATGGGGGCTTCCGACGGGTCTTCCCGATCGATATCTGGCCACGATATCGATCGGGAAGGTTGGATTTTTACCCAACCGACCCGTCGGAGCCGCTTGGCGCATCGTAATTCGATCGTTCGGCCATACGGCCGAACGCTCGAATTACCCCCTATATAGCCACGCAGTTTAGTGGCATATCGGGGAAAGATCCGCTCGTTTGGCGATGTCGCCAAACGAGCGGATCTTTGAGTCTATGGCCACCTTAAGGGTTCTTTCTATCACCATGCTTTAAGTCAATAAAATAATTTAAACCTTAAATAAACCCATTTGGATTGTTTTCTCTTTAATAAGGATGAATTATAGCTTAGTTAGAATCAAGTGATCAAGTACAAGGTACTGTTTTATTATTACCGAGAAAAAACATGTGATTTGTGAATTACTTGATTACTATGGGAACTGGCCTCCTTGTAATTCGAAGGTTTCAGGATAACTGATCACATATCTGTATTTTTTTTTAATTCCATACTACTTGTAACTTTAAGTACATGCCTCTAAAAAGTATGAGAGCATAAGAAAACGAGTCTCTTCTGTCACGTGCAATAGCCCATATTTGCTTGACCACTGTGCCACTTCAAATGCACTAGTCTGATGTTAACACTAAACAGAGAAAACTGTGTTATTGAGCATTCTGGGTGTTATTGAGCATACCAAGTGTAACTGAAGGTAGATAACTTGAATCAGTCATTCACATGTTTGGTGCTTATACATTTTTATTTATGCAGTGTTGTGACCTTGGCTACCATGCGAGCTTAAACCGGGCTTTGAGAACATATCTCTCAGCAGAGTACAACCTTGAAACTTCTCGACATGAAGGACTGGACATTATAGAGAATGCAGTAGACAATTTGGAGCCAAGAAACGATAAGCAAAGATTTATGGAGATGTACCCTACTGCTTTTTGTCCACCAATGAAATATGAATTTCAGCCACATCTTGGTGATGAGGTAACTCCACAAAACAAAGTGTATTAACGGATAGATTTTTGTTAACTCTCCTTATATTTCTGGGCAGCAACTATGAAAACATTTGTCTGAAATAATCAAGTTTATCTTCCATATGTCCTTCATAAAAATCCTTCATCAAATAGGTTTCCATCAAAGCCAGTGTTTTGAAGGGTGGTTAAAACACTACCAAATCGCTTTACGGATCACAAATGTAAACTTCTTAGAAGGAAGAATAATTTTTGACAGGCTGAGGGAAGAAGTGCAGAGCACTAAGTAGTGCAAGACCTCAAGCACATCTTCCAATCTGTCTCATTGCAGTCTGTACCACACACCAGATACAGTACATACATCTGGCACAAGATGAAGACTTCAGTGCCTGGGGGCACAGGCCAGTACTGACCTTAGCGTACACAACATAAATTATACATTCCATTCAAATTTATCAGAAAATACATTGCTAACCAATGCATGTTGCTGGAGAGGTTCTGATTGCTGGCAGTGAAAGGGTTAAAGTGTGATGTCCTTAAAACAGTTCTACACAGAAACAAATATGTTCACGGCTTTATTATATAGTTCTGCATAGGGCACCAGCAATTTACAATAAATTAAATAACTCAGAAGACCCTAAACATAATTGCTCCTTTCGGAAATCACAGAATGTAGAAAGTGAAATGGCAAATTTAAGTGGGACTGTTAATTGAAATGCAGGGACCTATTACTGATATAACTACTGAAAGTCATTTTGTTTCTCTTCAAAGGTTTGCCAGGTTAGTGCTCAGCAACCACTGCAGGGAGAACTTATTCTGCGCTATCAGCAGCTTCAGTCAAGACTGGCGACTCTAAAGATAGAAAATGAAGAGGTAACCATAATTTATTTTTGTTATGTGGCATTTTGTTTCTTTTTTTAATCTTCCTTTTTTGTGTGGTTATTTGGTTCACATGTCAAACTCATTCACACAAGCCCCTCCAGGTGTTGTTGGAAATTAAAAAAAAAAAGCTACATAACAATGTATTCAGCCGTTATCTGGGTAAGAATGTTGGGAGTTATTGTTTGGAACTGCTTGGGAACATTTTATGTGGCATCCCTGATTTAGGTATATCTCGAGATGAATCTTTCTGTGGGGTATCTAGCACATAAATAGCAAATTTAGGCATTTCTTCACCTGGCACATTTTACTAAATTCATTCACTTCTCTGCATCTTGATTAAAGGCACAATAATATCCTTTATTCTTGTTAATTTATTTTCATTTTATTCCGATAATACCAGCCTGGATTTTATTGTTGGTTCTGCTCGTTGTGCATGGAATCATTAACTGCTGATTTTCTAGCTGTGGCCAGATTACTTTGGCTATTAAATTATTCACAAGTCTAGTAAGCATTACATTCAGCCTATTCACTGCTTTGTTTTTCTTCTGCCATGTTGCCTTCTTCTTGCCTACAGTTTATTAATGGCATTTATATTGGAGCATAGCAATACTATTATTATATTATAGCTCTATTCTAATGTGGATATGCTATATTGTTACTTATTATTAAGATTATAACGGTATATTTTTAAGATGTAGTTTCGGTGAACTTACAGCCTTGAAAATTGTCTATTTGTATTTTTTTTTTTAAATTCAAAAATCTTTAGTGATTGTCAATTAATTTCTTCCTTTACCATCCTCAGAAGTGACAAATATCATAAAATCTTTGTTACTGGTCTATGAAACCTCTTATAATTGCACCTTGTGCTGTTCCTTGCTGTAAAATTTCAACAATGTATTATTACACATAAATTGCTAATCGATTGTAATGTGCAGAACATAGTTC
This sequence comes from Xenopus petersii, assembly GCA_038501925.1. Lineage (NCBI taxonomy): Eukaryota > Metazoa > Chordata > Amphibia > Anura > Pipidae > Xenopus > Xenopus petersii. The sequence goes on from CM076677.1 coordinate 43,011,425, forward strand.
TGTAGTATTGCTACATAGTATTACTGAATTCATGTAACCTGCTCAGTTGTTATACTCTAATAATATAGTGAGGGTTTGTTCTTTAAGGTAAAGAAAACAACAGAAGCCACTCAACAGACTATTCAAGATATGGTCACCATTGAGGACTATGATGTAGCTGAATGTTTTCATCACAGCCGGTCCACCGAGTCTGTAAAATCTACAGTGTCTGAAACGTACTTAAGTAAACCAAGCATAGCCAAGAGACGAGCAAACCAACAAGAGACAGAGCAGTTTTATTTCATGGTAAGATCATCTGACACATGACTTGTTTATGGCCTCTACCAGGTCAGTGTTTAAAATATGTCAACCCCTCTGTTCTTTTCTTGCAGAAGTTCAGGGAACATTTAGAAGGAAGCAATCTCATCACAAAACTTCAAGCTAAGCATGATCTACTACAGAGAACTCTTGGGGAGGGAAGAGGAGGTAAGCAAGGGGATACTCCATTGCTAAATAGGCCACTGTTAGGCACACAAGATCTTTATTCCTGTAGCTGATGTTTAATAAGTACATTCATTGCTTTTTTAGATTACTGGAACAAATCTGATTTGTAAATTAAATTTTGACATGCAGGGGAATATTTCTGATCTTTTTAGATAAGGGTGAATTTAGTATGAAAACCTTTTTGTAAGCAACTGGTAGCAACTAGTAACCGTAGGAAAATGAATGTGTGAGAAAATCTTACCCTGGTGGTCTAGTGGGGGGACGGCAGTGACGCCTGCCGCCCCCTCGGCGGGGACGCCTGCCGCACCGAGCCGTTTCACAGCAAGCGCTGGTCTGTTAGGGCGCGCGCGCGCCTCTTCCTGGGTTTATGCGCATGCGCGCTGACGTGATGACGTCAGCGCGCAGTGGCACGAAATTCAAATGCTATTTAAAGGGATCTCTAGTTTTATTCAGTGCCCGTGATAGGATTTGTTCCTGGTTCTGTTAGCTTTTGCTATTCCGTTTGAATCTGATCCTGATTATCTGTTTTGACCCCTGCCTGCCTGCCTGTTTGACTATTTTGATCTCTGGAACCTGACTCTTGCCTGCCTTCGACAACTCTTCCTGCTAAATCCCTTGATTGACAACCCGGTTTGACCCTTGCCTGCCTGACGATTCTCGATATCTGCCTGCCTCGATCCTGCCTGTCTGACGATTCTCTTGCCTGCTCCGTTTGTACCGAGACCATTGGCCTAACTGACTTTTACAACAGTCGTGCCCCTTTGCTTGCCAGAACTCCTCGCTTTGCTCCTCTCAAAAAGTCCAGGTGGCATGTGAGTACGCTGAGGGCTCCTCCCAAAGCCAAAGGCGGTCACACTACTGGTGAAGCCGAGCCAGGGAGCTTGGCATTAGTTCTGGTTTAGGGTGCTGACCGTGACAGAATGTTAGGATACAGTGTATATTATACCCTGAAAAGCTAAATATAGGTGAACAGGAAATAAGGTGTTACATTGAATTCTGGATATAGGGGTATGTACTGTAATTCTTTTTACAAACCAATCACTAGCCAGACAGGGCTGACTGCAGCCTCTTTGGGCATTTCAGACACAGCCATCTGTGTTTATAATCCTTTTGTTCTATAAATTGTATCATGAGATTAAATGTGAAATTATCTTTATATGAAGATGTTCACTAAACCACATAAAGATGTCAATGGATCTGTGAAAAGCTGTGTTAGGCTTGCTGCTGCAGGGATTAAATTGATTTTCCTAAAACAAACAGTTGACCCATGTACTTCTACACATGTATATGAGCACTGATTGATCAATCTTTCTACATTATTTTTTAAAAGCCAAAGGAAAACTTGGGAATTCCCTCCACTCTGCTGTCCTATTACTATGAATACACCAAAATTGTAATTTAGATAATTGTTGTTTTCCACCAAGATTAATTTGATTCCTTCAAAAATTGCTGGTATTCCCTACCAACTGCTAACTCATTTTAATTTATACCTACACAGTATTTTCATTTTACAAGTTGTATTGAATATTCTGATTTCTCTTCTCAGTGAGCTCTGCTTTGATATATGCATATTTTTGCAATGCACAGTATCTATTGTACTTCTAAGCACGGTCTGAGAATTTTTCATTTAAAATCTTGTACATTGATTTTTGTCACAGGTCACAGAGCAGAATACATGACGACTAGGTAAGACTCTGCTCTTTAACATTATTTGTGTTATCACAACCCTTTGTTAGTTGATTTGGCGACTCCATGGTAACATTTTATAACCTGAGATATTTTACTTGTGGATTATAATGATATTACAACTGTAAGATAATGTACTTTGTATTTTTTTGCATTCTCTTGTTGCTGTGATCATTTTCTCATCAAACATGGAGAGATTTTTTTTTTCTTTTTATGAAATAATAAATGTTTATATCCCCAGAATGGAATGCAATGATTTGTGATGCATACATGTTACAGAGATCTCTAACCTGTGGGATGTCCGTTCTAATACTATATCTCCCCAAAATCAGAAAAAGATTTGCGTTTCAGGTTTAGGTTATATCTAATAATAAAGTCATTTTTTTTCAATACTTCTACATATCACTATGTCTTCTGATGTCTTCTAAGAGTCCTTTAAAACAGATTTCTTGCATATCACTGCACAGTTCATTTCATCTTCTTCAAATGGCAGTGACCTTATTATTTAATATGCTTTCTATTGATTCAAATATCCTGTTTCAGACATTACATATCATGCCAAAGAGAAGGATAAGCTAGACTTGAGCTGATGACTAGTATCTTGTTATAATATTTGTACATCCTACATATACTTAGGAAGATAGATATAAAATCTTAATCCATTCCTGCCTATGGGCTTTATAACTTGGTGTGACATCATCATTATGGTATAATCGACCACCTGATAAATGGGTGGTCGATTAATATATCAATTAATATTATTGTGTATTTGTAAATCTAATCTACCTAAGCTATAAAATGAATGTTCTCCTCACGTCAATTCTTATTTGACCTGAAAGCTGGGCTTGTATGAGTATGTAGGAAAGCAAATAAGTCTTCTCATCAAATCAACATGTACCTGGCAGTAAAAGTATTAAAAGTGTTGTTCACCTTTAAATTAACTTTTGGTATGATGTGGACATTCATATTCAAAAATTATTTGCAATTTTGTTATTTTTTGATCACTTAGCTTTTTATTCAGCAGCTCTGTGTAAAATTACCTGTCCTTTGGAATAGTAAAAAAGCCTTTATTGCATAATTTAATAAGGCATTACAGCAACGTTTCAGGCAACACTTGGTCTGTATCAGGTGCTTAATAAAGGGCAAAGGATGGCCCTATAAATGCCCTATAAAATTATGCAATAAAGGCTTTTTTTACTATTCCAGGTGGTGCTGTGCATTGTTCAAATTATTTGTATATACCAGTGAAAAGTGGCCATTGGGGATCCTGCACTACGTGAGAAATTGAAGTTCTGTTGTGCTGACAACTTTTCGTTTGACGAACTGGATGGTTACTAGGGTGCAATTTATTATAGTAATAAGGCACGTAGTTTGAATGAGAGACTGCAATATAATAGCAGAGGCCTAAATGGAAAGATTAGTAAATAAAAGTAACAATAATAACAAAATTGAAGCCTCACAGACTTATTGAAAAGTTGCTAAGAACAGGGCATTACGCTAAAAGTTATAATAATGGTGAACAACACCTGTAAATGTTAATTTACAAAATTACTTTTTCCCGGTACAACCTTATAAAAGAGCAAATACTGGCTGATAATTAGTTACTAAAAAAGGGGAAATCAAAGAGAATATCCATGAAAATTGCTGAGTCCATGGTTTATTTTAAGTAACTGTCAAAAGTTTCTTTCTGCATATCTTGTTTTGCTTTTTTTTTTTTTGCTCATAAAGTTTGTAGTAAAGAGCATCTGCCTCATTCATTGCTCATATTTATTTCTCCAGGCCTCCAAATGTACCCCCTAAGCCCCAGAAACAAAAGAAGCCCAGACCCCAATCCCAATATATTACTAAGTTGTTTAACGGGGAACTGGAAACCTTCATCAAGGTACTGGCACTTGCAATGCTGGTGGCTAAATGAGATGCTTCTGCTGCAATGGTCAGAACCTCACAACACCTGAGGAAGGTCATTGCACTCTTAGTTGTGGTGGGCTATTTCTTCCTTCTGATTCAAGCTTTCCTAAAGGCACAGAGAGATGGAGATCTTTTACTGAAAAATAAGAAAATGCATGTTTAAGCAAGCTATACCTGGCTGTCACACTTACATTTGCTGTATTGGCAAGTGAAGGCCAATTAATCTTTGCATAGCATTAAATGTGCTTACACTTTATGTGAAGTTTGTTTCTTAACTGCATTTCAAAAAATACTATAAACCCACCCAAACCATAAAGAGAGCAGCACTTTTGATGAGAAAACAGTGCTAAAGTGAAAACCATGGAGATAAGATAGTTCACCCTTGCAAATTGTTTGAGACGGGCCTCAAATTTTCTACTGATAAAGAGAAATTCCAACCTCTTCTGTGCCTCAAGGAGTATAGAACTGGGAATAAAGTATTTCTAAGCTCAGTCTTGTATCTTTACTACATTTACTTTCTATCTTTTTTTTCATCCTGTATTTCTAACAATGCTTCTAGTCGTGGAAGAAGAAATTCGCACACAAGGCATCAGGTATGGTGCTTCTAGCATGTCCTTAATAATTTTGCCTGTATGTATCAGATTGCAGTTACTTGTAGTTTGCGTTGCGTTAAAGATCTCGGCAAAAGAATGTCTGCTTTGTAGAATTCAAATGTGTGTATGGACTTGCCTATACATTTATGCACATGTGGCATTTGGCCTCTAACTGTTGCAGTTCAAAGGAAAGTTGCATGCAACACAGATTATACCAGAACTGTAGTCTGATGTCCCTTCATCCCAATACTCACAAACTGCATAGTGTACATAAACCCACACAGACACAGACGTGGAGTTTTCATACAGCTCTCACAACTTGGTGTGACCACATTACAGTTCTATGGATCACAATCATACTAAATACACAAATGTGATTATTTTGTAGAGAAATGGTACACACCAGAACTAAACATGTGCTTACCAACATATGCATGTATTGTTGCTGATCTCTTTAAATGAAAAATATACCCCCAAAATGAATACTTGAGCAGCAGATTAGTTTATATCAAATTAATTGGCATATTAAAGAATCTTCTCAAACTGGAATATATATTTAAGTAAATATTGCCCTTTTTCATCTTTTACCTTGAGCCCACATATAATTATATTCTCTGTGCTGCCTCAGATCACCTGACCAGAAATACTACAACTCTAACTGTAACAGGAAGAGCCAAAATAAAAGATCTCTTTGGTTGAAAACACACAAGCTTGTAGTAAAAAGAAATGGATACAACCAAGCATATCCCTGCCACAATATGCTTGCTTTACTATAAATTCCCTTGGCTTCAATTCTGCCTTGGCAAAGCAAAGACTGTAGTGAGTCCTCAGAATAAATCCTTTGGGTAAATATTTTTTAAAATATAAAATTGTAGTCTTGTTTCTACATTTTTCTCATTAAGGACTTAAGTAAGGCTATGTACTGCCCAAGCCAGTTTGTTTGTAGTAGAAGTCATGTAAACCAGATGGCTTAATTACTGTTTAAATTATGCCATTTTCAGTATATATACAGTTATACAGTAGTTATTTTAGTTCCAAGCAGGAATAACCCTTTAAGACTTCAGACCAAGAAAACTGTGAGATACATTCAGGGGACTGCAGTAAAAGGTGCACAGTTTGTTTAGTTATAGTCACCCACAGCAATCAGACAATTTGTTTTTAAACAGTTGCCCAGTAAATGCTTTGTGCTGATTGGGTTCTAGGGTGATTAGACCAGTAGCAAAGTTTTCACTTCATATTACATTTTGAATAAATAATTTGAAGCAAATATGTTAAAGAAGAAGGAAAGTCTTTTTTTTTTTTTTCCCTTGGGGGGCACGCCCAAGTGTTTATATTTACTTACCTGACACCCTTGGCCAGTGCTCCTATCAGCAGAAAACTGCACCAGCCCTGGTTCTTCCAACAAGCACCACAGAGTGATTATATTCTTTGCTTGTTATTTCTTCTCATGGCTGTGCATGCGCATTAGAGTGAAAAGCTGAACTTGAATGAAAAAGCTGGCTATTTCATTCTATTGCACTTGCGTTTGCCCTGGGAAATTTGAAGAGTGAAGTAGACAATTACTCAGTGGTGGAGTGGTGGTCGCTGGCAGAACCCATAGTCAGTGCAGTTATCTACTGATAGCGGCACCAGTCCAGGGTGTCAGGTAAGTTAATACAACCACTTGGATGACTTACTTTTGGCACCCCCAAGTTAAAATGACTTTCCTTTTCCTTTGTTTACTTGAGACATTCATGATATTACCACATTGTTTTTCAGGAATCTGGGCAGATCATTCCTGTTATCGTTGAAAGCTGTATCAGGTTCATAAACTTGTATGGTAAGACATTTATTGCCTAAATATATAAATATATATATATATATATATATATATATATATATATATATATATATATATATATATATATATCTTTGTATATGTCCAATGTTGTTTGTGTTTTTTGGTTTGATTTTACTTTGTCTTTTTGTGGTCATGCTTTGACAATTGTTTATTAAATTGTCACATCTGCACCTCCTCACTCTGTCTGTTTTCCTATATGTCTTGATCAGGGCTTCAGCATCAGGGCATATTCAGAGTATCTGGATCCCAGGTAGAAGTCAATGATATTAAAAATGCCTTTGAAAGAGGTAAGGCATTGGTTTTATGCTTTTTTTGTGGTCTGTAGCATAAACATGCCATTTAAGGCTGTATATATTTTTACATATGCAGGGGAATGTAATAAATGTCGGTAACGGAAAAATTATTAGCAATGCGAAAATTTATGCCTTTGTGCGAACAATTTTTGCGAATTTAATATAGCATTTGCGAACCCGGAAACTGTTAAGAGACTACTTCCGACAGTGAAAGACCCTTTGCAAATTTTATAGTTTGCGCCAATGCGCAGTAAATGTAATAAAACTTCTTACAGAAAAAGTTGTTATGTTTGCTCCAAAAGATTACGACGCCTTCAAGCACTTCTTAAGAGTGCTCAATTAAAATTTTGCAATGCGCAATTAAAATTTGAAATGCAATATCAGTTTAAGGAACAATATTACATTGCGAGATGTGGATTTTTATTCCTATTGGTGCGAATTGTTTTGCTCTTTGCGACTTAAATTACATTCCCCTAATGGTCTAGAATAGGTTGATTATATTAACAGATTATTTTATATTCTGTGATAAGAATTTTGATTTTCTTGTATACATATGGTTTATTGTCTGGAGTGGACAGAGATGTTTTGTAATTTTTTGTGTTGGTCCAATACCATATTATTTGTGTAGTATTATTTCACCCCTTCATAAAGCCAGCTTGACTTATTTTCAGTGTCCCTGCATAAACTCTTGCACTCGTGCATTTGGTTAGCACTGTACATTAAGCCTAGCCTTGAGAGAGATCTGGTGAATGTAGGCAAGAAAAACATTTGATTGAATGGACCCTATTCATCCATTTTATTTAAAATCCTCTTATTTCTTCATGCTTGCTATAATAGAAGCTTTCTATGCTTTTTTTTCCTTGGCCTTTGTAACAGAAGCAAGAGGAAAATAATGTTAGTCACAGAAAATATGTTCAACACTGTTAATGTTAATTCAACCTCTTTGACAGCTTAAAGGGTGTATATCAAGCAAGCAGAATTCTAAACCAATAAAAACTTTAAAAACTAAAATACACTTATTGGCATGAATTATAATGTGTGCAAACGTTTATATCAACGAGTCTCATTTTCATGTTTGTTTATGTTTTTATTTCTATTATTAATACTGTATTACAAATATAACTCATTTGGTTAATATGCAATTACATGGGCTTTATGTATTTTTAAATGCCTTTGATAAAACATAATTTGTATGTGGGTCTTACTATTGATGTTTCTATAGTTGTTGTGGTATAAAGGCTCCGGATAAAGTAAGCACACACTTTTTAGAAGAAAACTCATGTTTTTGCAACATTCTCATGTAACTTTGTTAGTAATAATTGTATCATTTTAATAACTTAGTAATTGTATCTTGTTTCAGGTGAGGATCCTTTGACAGATGACCAAAACAACCATGACATAAACTCGGTAGCAGGAGTACTGAAGCTATACTTCCGGGGTTTAGAAAACCCACTCTTTCCTAAGGAAAGATTTAATGACCTAATATCATGTATCCGTAAGTCAATATGTGTTACTTTTGTCTTCCCTGCAAATTTATCCCATTTTCTTGCTTATTTCTAAGAATTACTGCTTCTTCCTTTAGAGAGGATTTCTCTATTCTGCAATACACTTCCTTAAAAAAGAGAGAAAGGAACTACTATAATTCTCAAAGGCAAACGGTCCCACATCTAAGGCTCAGAGTGTTTGTTCGTATTTGCAGCTGTGACCGCTCCCTTTTTGTTCATCTGGATTATGCATAACACTTTGATTCCACCACAGCAGGAAAACATTCCTCTCCACATAATCAAGGCTTTTATACACTTCAGTAATTGCCTTAACTTTTATGCTGAGATCAGGTTCAGACAGGCAGCACAAAATGCTAAAGCACATAACAAGCACATGCTTACAGCTTGAACACATATTATGCTGCTGAACACCTCAGAGTTCTTTAGCCAATTTTCTCTGGGCCTCTTTTAATGAGACAGAAGAATAACTTTATTCTGAACAAAAAGTCCAGCAATTTCAAATTAGACAAATAGTCAAATAGTCTTCAATGGGTGAAAAAAATTGTTGAGCGTCCACCCATCACTAGTTTTCACCACTGATTCTTTTTGTAATAATTTTTACAGTTATATTTTATCTTAACTTCACACTATAAAAAGATGGCATATTATTTTTAATTAGACAGCTTAAAGATATTTTTGCCAATGTTTTATTGAATTCTAGTATTTCTTCGTTTTAAAAAGCCCGAAATATTCCTGGCAGCAATGTTCACTCTAGGGTGTGCACTCGTGCACACACAACAAATTGTTGTGCGCACAAAGAAATTTGTTTGATAACAGAAAATGTATTTATTTTGATCTGAACACTCAAGTTTTGATATGCACACACAAGTTTAAAATGTGCGCATGCAAAATTAAATTTTTGTGCACATAGCTAAGAAAGAAGGAGCATGGTCTGGCAGCCATACTATTTCTTTCAGCATTTCTTTCTCATTTATTTAACACATTTTGTACACACAGCAATTCTCTCTTTGCATATTATTATTATGTTCATATTATTTTTATAAAATATACTGATAAAGGGCTATCTGATAAAGTCAATCATATGGTTTCTAGATCACTCATAGTTGTGCTGGCTATCAACTTTTCCTTTGTGCATTGTGTACTGTATATTAGTAAGCAGTTGGCTGGGTGTGCTAGTCAGTCCCTGTTGTAGTATGGACATCCTGAGGAAATGCTGCTCTAAATATAGCTCAGTAACAAATACAAGGAATCCATATCCAGGCTGCTCTGCCCACTGTGGAAGATGTATCAACGGATTACTGGGGCAAAATGATTTTGCAATATTCTCATATAACTTGTAACCTTGATTGCTAAGGCCAATGGCACATTGATTGTAGGGAAATCCGGTTTCATATTTTGTACTTGCCTGGGAAGCCAATCACAGTTGTGTTCTGACAACAGTTACACCTCTAAGGGCTTAATGGGAATGATCATTGCAGACTTTTGTGAAATCCAAGACGCTGGGTCTTTGGTCATTATGATTGCAGCTGTTGGGATGAAATATCACACACAGTTGGGAAAGTGAGTAGGAATCAAATATCATTAATTTCCTGTTCTTACGTTAATAACCTTCTCTGACTAATTAAAAATCCTAAATATATTTCCAAGCCAGAAGAACTCCTTTAAAAGGTACCACCAAAGATATAGGCCTCAGACTTTGACTGTCCTTCAGCAAGTGTCTGTTAAATTAGTGGTATACAGTCAGAAAATATTTTGTGTGAACAAGGACCAAGTCCTATGTGTTATGCTTTGAAGAGCAAAATGGTAGTTCAAAAAAGTCAAAAAGCCTTATTTAATAATCACTTAATCTTAAAGGAGAAGGAAAGTCTTCTTCCACTTGGGGGTGTCAAATGTTAGGCACCTGCAAGTGATTGTACATACTTACCTGAAACCCCGGGCCGGTGCTCCTATCAGCAGAAAACTGCACCGGCCCGGGGTTCTTCCAGTGAGCACCACAAAGTGACCCTCTTCTGGGGTTTCAGTTAAGTATATACAATCACTTGGGGGGTGCCTAACATTTTTGTTAGGCACCCCCAAGTGGAAGAAGACTTTCCTTCTCCTTTAAGGGAGTATTGTGTGGAGAGTGGAAATCTTCTTTTTGATTAATGGAATTCTGATGGTTAATTCCAGTGTGTTTATGTATTTGAGAAATCTGGTTACTTTCATCATAATTTTCACCGTATTTGTAATTTTGTTAAAACATCAGTCATGAAAGGAAGCTGGATTTACTCTGAACTTGAGAAAAGTCATGTTGGCTGCATGTACTTACTCAATACACTTTTTTGACTAATATAAAATCCCTGTGTTGCTGGCCTTTTTTTGAGGTTTATACCTATTAACCCCATGCACTTGGGTTCAATGTTGATGTGTTGTCTCCCCCTATGAATTTATGATATATATGATAACTATAAAATTTCTCCTCGGCCCAGCTGTGATGCAAAGCTGTGCAAACTTACAAATATCTCTTGTATTTTCAAAAAAAGTGTCAATATAAGAGGTGTTCCTGGGGGCAATATAATTTACTATTGTGTCATGATGAATAGAAGGCCTTTACTTATCCTGACATACCAAAAATGTATAATGTATTCTACAGGGAAATCTTATACTGTGTGCTCCCTAGCTGCTAGCAAAGTGCAAGTCGCAATCTGCACAGAATAGGGATTGAATATCTTTTAAAAATTCCAGGCCAGAGGACAAAATGTTCTTAATTCCTCAGGGTCAGTTTTCCTATTTAGCTCTATGTCTCATAGTGTTTTGGATTCTCCAGGGTTTTCCCCTAAAGGATAAAGGTCATGGTAATGTCAGTTAGCTTTAGGAAACTACAGTGTTTGAGAGAGTAGTTTTTAAGGTCAGCCAAGTGACCTGTTGTTTGAGTACTATTACACTAAAGGAGCAATTTCACAAAAAAGGAAAAAAATAAACCTGTACAATGCATGCAGTCCTGCCAATTCCTCATATTATTTGACTTGCATCCTTTTCCCGGATTTCACACAGTTCACTATTTTTTACCAGTTAAAATAACTTGTCTAGGAAATTAAATCTGCTGATACAGTCCCTGGCTGTTGTTTTCAGCTTCCTTTGTGTCAGAGCACTTTACAATTCATTGGAAGACAACAAAGAAAAGTCCTGAAAAATGTTGTTTATAAAGACGGCAAAGAAAAGTCATTTTCAGAGACTTGAGGAAAAAAGTCGCAAGGAAGAGGAAGGTTCTATTAGGATTTTAATTCAGAATGTGTCTGCTAATCAACAAAAACATATAAAATATTTCTTCAGAATGGCTTTGCACTCTTCTACACTCTTAAATGGGACAATGGCATGAAGAGGCAAAGATGAGTTAGAATGAGATGCATCCTTTTAAACATACCCTGCAAATGTTCAGGTCATTTTTCAATGCTGCCATTCTTTTGTCATGAAAGAATATACCCTAAGGAATGTTTTGACCTTTCGAGTTTTGCTTCTGGTTTGATAAAATTACAGTTTTACTTCTTCAGTTAGGCTTTGTTTAGGGCCTCGTGAATAAGTGTTGAGCTTTCTCTGCAGATTGTACACATTGTGGGAGTTATTTATCAAAGTCCCATTTTTTTATGGTCAGACTTTTAAAGGGGAAAAACGCAATTTATTTGTAGAAAAACAAAAAAAAAAAAACACTTGAATTTTTCGGGATTTATTAAAGTTCGATGGTGTTAAAAGTCAGAATAAAAAAGTACTCCAGCTCAGACCTGCCGAGTTCATGTAGAATTCAGTGGCAGATGTCCAGATGTCAATAATACAAAGATTTTGTGGGGGGGTTTTCCCCACACAAGAAATTTTTGTAAAAATGTATTGATAAATAGGGGGGGAAAGTCTGTGCGGATTTGGTTGGAGTAATTTTCAGAAAATAGTGAGAACTTTTTGGCTTTTGATAAATAACCCCCTGTATGTATTAATCTGTACAAGCCTGTCTGACTTTCTCACTTTTAACAGATCCTGCAGTCTGGGCCTTACTTTTCCCCAGCCCCCCACGACCGCGGGGATCTGCTTCCTCTATAGTTACCCCAGTGCTTGCAAAGTAAATAATTTGATTTCCAATGCATAGATAATTCCCTAGTGGACTGCTGCTTATCTGTGAGCTAAAACAGTTGCAACACAAGGATGAAGGGAAGGGCTGTATACTGAGAATCTAATTACCTACCTCACATGTCACCAAACATGGAGCAGCTTCAGTTTCTCTGTTTCATTAAATAACAAAACCATAGCTTTTTCATAGAGCCCAAGCTCTATTCATTTCATTCATGTTGACACTGGGTATTCTGCCCCTTTAAGGCTACATCATACAATGATATCCTTCAGAATCTTTGCTTCCTACTTCGTGGCAAAAGTATGGGCAAAGATCCTTTCTGTTTAGGCAAAACAATTGCTGAAATTGGAGTTCAAGAACTTTACTTTACAGAGCCAACTGGCACCTTTGGAATGCTAAATAAGTGCCAGACCTAATCCCCAACATCACTGCTCTACTGTTTCTCTAGTGCCTAAATTGAAGCAGATTTCTTCAAATGTATTCGAAAATCTAGTAGAAACCATTCCCACAATGGTTGAGGCTATTCTAGCAGCAAAGGGAAGAACAAACTTCATAGTAATACCTATGGGTTGGAAATCAGATGTTGGGCAAGGTGTCCAAATACATTTGGCCATATAGTGTGTCAATAATTGAGTGGAAATGTGGCTTCTGCCAGGTAATTTGTATTTTCTTTTTTTCCCCATAAATTTCCAACTGACACTTTATAGCCAAAATTATTTGGACACCTTGCCCAGGTAGATTTAGGTCCAGGTAGATTTAGGAGGTAATGTTATAGTATTGGGCTGAGAGCTAAAAACTCATTTCAAGTTCAGTTCATTAATTTCTCAGGAGCCTCTTCATTTGCATTTGTTCAAGGCACCAAGGAAAGCATTGGATTTGTGAGAGCAGCTCAGATCTCCTCTGAGCATATAACCAGTTATTTGCTTTTCACCACTTTAACTACCCACAGAAAATGGCTCTGTCAGGATTCTCAGATTTATAAAGTGCAGTAAGCAACACATGCATTTGAGTTTCTGTGAATGCTTTTTATGTTTTTCAGCCAAATTATGTCTTGTAATGTGTATTTAACTAAATTTTAATACTTGAGTTGAAGATATGTAGGGATATGATAACATTTTTGCTATGGTAACATGTCTAGCTAAGCAGATTACATTTCCAGTAACCCGGAAATGTGTTCACAACACAAGAGACTATTGCTCAGTAGTGTTTCTGCTTGCATCACATATGCTGTTGTCCTCTGCCAAAGAACCTAAATGGGCCTCTAGAGAAAACCTTGGCACATCATAGATCAAGAGCTGTGCTGTTTTTAATTAACTATCTTGCCACTGAGCAGGGCCTTGGCATGCGTATCTCAGAAAAAATCATGAATCTTTTGCCCAGGATTGTAGTAGGTAAAAACATATGTTACACACTATTGGAAGTCTCTCACAAAAGTTAGGAATAAAAATTAAATAAAGCCAGATAGTCTTTTATGTGAAATGACCTAAGGAGTTTAATATTTAAAAAATTTTATTTTATGAATGTAGTCAGGCAGTGTAAATGTTTCCTCTAATAGTAAAATTTATTTTGTTCCTGCACTAAATACACTGTAATTACAAGTGTGTGAGCCTCTCAAACTTTATAGTGAGCAACTTGTATTACTGGACCTTCCAAAGTACCCTTCCCCAAAGGCCCTCTGTAGCTGCTGACGTTCATTGCAACAACTGCTGGAGGAGTCCAGGTGTAGACACTGTAGAGAATAATGTCAATCTGTTTGAAACATTCAGTATATCATATAGGCTTAGTACACTGGGAGAAACTGTGTTGAAATGGTGGTATCATACACAGGATTCTGTGAAGCCATTGTGCATTTGAATCGCTTGCAGTGCCACATCTATCTCAAGTCATTCCAGCTGGACAACACTCAACTACAACATTCATAACTTATGTACTTTTTAGCTTTTGCTTTGGCATTACAAGTATGGGATCCCTTTCATGTAAACCTATTATCAAGAAAGCTCCAAATTATGGGAAGGCCATCTACCATAGAGTCGATTTTATGCAAAGTATTACACCTGCCATCCTGGGCCCTCTTCCTAGTCCTACTTACCAATCTTGTGGGGCCTATTTATTATGCTGTGCAAAACTAAAATGGGCGCAAAAAATTGTGTAAAAAGCTGTCTAAAATAAATGGAGAATTTATGAAGGGGTGTTCTATTTTATGCCATGTGACCACCAGGTTTGCCACTGTTGTCCATAAACAGATAGATAAATTGTCATACAAGTTCACTGCTCAAACAAGGAACTACCCCAGTGATACAAAAATGAATTAACATTTATCCATAAAGGCATTGTGCACCCAAGGGAATTAAAATATAGAAAATAAGTTTTGGTCCTCTCTGGGACCTTTCTTAAGCCTACAGAGATTGTATAACACGCTCATAAGTCCCTGCCTAAGTGTACATTTTAGTTTTGTCTCTCTACTAACTCACACTAGGGTCAGCTTTATCAGAAGCCCATAAACAGTAAAGAATATTTTCTCCATATTTTCTCCATATTCTGCCTTATATGTCTTTATTATTCCCCCATCAGTTTCAGTCTAAAACCTTTTTTCTTATTCTTCAGGAGTAGAAAATCTCTATGAGAGGGCTGGTCACATTCGCAAGATTCTTCTGACATTGCCCAGGACTGTGCTTATAGTCATGAGATACTTGTTTGCCTTCCTGAACCAGTAAGTATGGTTGTATATAACAGATTTCTGAGTCAAAGGCCCTTATTCACAACATAAAAAAATGTACAATGCTGGCTACTAGTAAAGCTGGCCATAGATGCAAAGATCCGATCGTACGAATCATTGTACGATCGGACTTTCCCATCTCCCGACCCGCCACTAACCATTCAGATCAAAGTCTTACCAGTCAGATTAGTTAAAGAACAGATCAGCAATGTTCTGCCCCTGACAGCAATCGTATGATATCTATGTCCAACCAAAGCTAGTGACAGTCTCCCACTAAAAATCGTACGATCGGCAATACACACAGAGATATTATCGGCAGCCGACATAAATTCTAACCTGTCCGATCGACCAAACGACCGATCTCCGCCGGACGGGACTCTCCACACACGGTTCGAAAATCGTATGAATCCTCGATTCGTACGATCAGATCTTTGCGTCTATGGCCAGCTTTAGACAAGCATAGCAACCAATTAGCAGCCAGCTTTTACTGGTCAGCTGTCTGAAAACAAAAATCTCATAAATGCAGTGTGCCTAAGTTCTTCAATAACAGAAATACGATGACTTGTATTAATTCAGTCATAAACCTATCAACAATATGTAGTTATTCTTACTCTGTGCTCTTAAACCCTGAAACCCTATTACTACATTTAGGAACAGTACATTAACATAGTTTAGATAATGTTACATGAACAAATGCCATTCCAGAAGGACTGTACAGAGTGCTGATCAGAATAGATAGTGTAAACTTGTTTTGTCTTTGTTATGGCTTGTCAGTACAAAAAAGAGAGGATTTCATTAAATGCAAAGCCAATTATTAAATAAAGTTAATTTATCAAAGGTCTAGCTCAAGCAGTGATCACTATGAAAAACAGGGGGAATTCTGACTTGTGGATAAAAAAAAAATCTGCCACTCAGTCTGAATCCCTGCTTGACCTCAGCTGCTGCGAATTCAGCTGTTGCATGGAATAGATAAGTGCAGACATAAACAGGCTCCCCTGTCAAAGGTTATGTCAGATAGTGTGAGGCAAAGAGTACATTTTTTCTCTATTCCACCTGCCTGCCTGGCTTTTTGTTTCAGCACACATATAAAACATAGCCTGAGCTACAATGATAAGAACAGATCTACATGAAGCAGCTATAGCTTATACAGAAATATAGCAAGCAGACCAGTACTGCTCTTAAGTATGGAGACTTTGCTCTGATTTTCATCTCTGTTTATTTTGTAGGGGTTCTTTTAATAGCTTTTTTAATGGATTTTTTCATAATCCACTTTATGTGAACCCCCTTGTTTATGAAAACTCCTATCTTTTGTTGTTGTTTAATTTACTGCTCCTTAGCATAATAATGACTGGATTAAATTGCATACATTTAATATTGATTTCATTGCTATCATGTGAGCACTACTAATCACACAAGGTCACTCAGCCACCTCCCCCTCTTTAGTACTATTTTGTATGGCAATGGGAGTAGATAGTTCCTTTAGGCGATTAATGTACTGGTGCATTACTTGCTTCAGCAACTGTCGAATAACTGGGTTTGGGTTTGTAATGGCCTACCATATGCATAGCTAAATTTCACCCAATGATATTAACCTGGTTTGCAATGCCAGTCCTACAAAAAAATTTTTAAATCAATGAGTTTTTACGCAATAACACTAAAGGTGTTACTGAACTTTGGAGTTGGACTATATCATGCTTATTCAATTGTTTGCCCTTTGGGCCATCAATCACATTATAATTGCAGCTATGCATACTGTCAACAGATGTGGCCCTAGATGCAATGAGAAAATTAAACCAATCAATATCTGCCTACGTTTTGGCCAGATATCAGTTGTTCAGACCTGTTGACACCATCCACTGGCCAATAAAGAGTCAGCAGCTTTTATTTGTATTGCCACCTTTAAAAATGAATAAAATGCTGATTTACACCAGAAATGGTATCATTCAATCATGGCATAATTTCAGGGTCAGATATATTACACCAGCCTAAGTCAAAAAGTTGGAATACCAATATCCTCATCATTTTATCATCAATTTAATTTTACATTAATACCAGCAACGTGATGTTGTTAGTAACTAATTTAAATTCTATTAAGTTGTTCTGCCAGCTATGTTTTATATAAGAATTATATAAATGATAAATTATACTACAGATTCATAAAAGGGTTGCTCAGAATTGCAGTTTATAACAAAAGCATCTAAAACACTTTATTAAAGGACAAGCAATTACAATAATAAACTTGTGTCCACTGAGAGGCATACATCTGCTCTTGTTATGCTTGGGATCAAGTCTGCAGATTTTTTTAGCCATTTCTGTGATTAGCAGTGAGTAAAACAAAATAAATGCTAAGTTCTATTTTTAAAAATCCCACAATTCCATGATTCTGCATGAAAACCAAGACTGCCAAGTCTGTGCAGTTCAGAATACAAGGCAGCACATGTGCGTCTAAATATATAGGGTACTGAATATGACATTATTTTAAACAGTGTACTCATTCAACTTTTTTACCTAGATTTGCTTTACTTTACCTTTGTGTATTACCCCTAGGTGTCATACATAGCACTTATGCATTCATTCAGCTGCTAGTTGTACTCATTGCAGGTGTCCAGTAACAGGGCTTTTGTGTGTACGAACAGTATTAGCTGTATTGATTCTTCTTAGTGCATCACATCTGGAAACACTCAGTTTCACAAAGGCAGGGTACAGCTGCCCCCAAACCCCACAAAAAGAGTTGCCAAATGTAATGATGGTCTTATCTTAGTAAAAGAGGCCTGCCCTTGCTACCAAAATTAACTACATTTATAATATTGGTAGCTTGTTGTTTCTGTAGACCTATTAATGTGCAGACTGTTTACTATATGTGGACCATTCTAGTATTATAATTGTATTCTATCCTGTTTAGTCATTAAACTCATGCAGAATTGTCCTTATGAACCCTGATTTCTTTATCAGACATTCTCTATTTTTTCCTCACAGCCTTTCCCAATACAGCGACGAGAATATGATGGATTCCTATAACCTGGCAATTTGCTTTGGGCCCACTTTAATGCCTGTTCCAGATATACAAGACCAGGTGTCCTGTCAGGCTCATGTGAATGAAATTGTTAAAACCATCATCATTCACCATGAGACAATTTTCCCAGATGCTAAAGAGCTGGAGGGTCCAGTTTATGAGAAATGCATGGCTGGAGATGACTACTGGTAAGTTCATAAATTTCCTCCTTCCATCTCCTCTTTTCACATGGACCAGTATTAAATTAACATGTGACTCAACCATTTATTACGAGAATGTTTTCACTGGATATAAAAGAAACAACGCTGCTTTGTAGCTGTAGCGCCCCATTGACCATCCAATGACCTGATTTCCTTTGGTGAAAGATCTCAGCATGCCTCAAAGACGCTCTGAAGCTGAAGTTATCAGTAGGGAAATAGTTTCTCAAAACACTTATATCCTATTGAAGTGTTTTAAAATGACTGAAGCAGGGATTTGGGGACCAGCTGTTCTTCAGTACTGCTGTGCATGTTTATCATCATACAGTCCAAGTACTGAAGGCAGGTAGAATAAACGATGTTGTCTGAATGTCTGAATAAGCTACTTGCAGTAGGCCATGTGGCTGGGTGAAAAATAAAAAGCAGGGACCACCAGACTCCCCGGGAACTGACTGATAATCCCGCTTTAATCCCCCTTAAAGTTTGATTATTTTGCATAAGTGGATTTCACATGAGTTATTGTTAAGAGTGGAATGTTTCAATTTCAATTCAAGTTTTAGGCAAGGAATATGGGGTTCTTTATCACAATGCACAGAGGGTAAGAAGATTAATCTATTTTATTACCTAAAAATTGTCCTGTTCCTTGCCACAATGAAGAGGAAGGAGAGGACAAGGACATATGTGCACATTTACAAGGGTCCTATTTATGTTTTTTTATGTAATGTTATTCCTGGATGTTGCTAGTCATTAGCCTAACTGTTTGGTATAATGTACCTTCAGATCTGCCAATTAAGCCCTGATTTACATCTTTTTTTTAGCACAGTCATAATAATAATAAAGACTTTGGGAAGTTCAGAAAACAGCAAAAGGAGCTTAACCTCTTATATTGTTGCAACTATTCTGGTCCTATCTGGACATCAATTATAGCAGAGAAAAAAAACTTATAAATAAAAACATTTTAAGGGAAATATGTTACCTAGTGCTACCCAAGGGCTCCATAGATATATTTGTTTGTAATTGGAATTAAAATCTGTTCAGCATTAAATCAAATGTTTATCCCATATTCACCCATGGTTTTTCAAATGGTGGCCACATCATAGATTCCCCTTTGCATTGTCAAATTTTACATATAGAATTTATTTGTGCCATTTGCAGTGTAAAGTAACCTTATTGTGTTATAAAAGACCTGATATCTGAATAAGGAGTCCTTTAACAAAAAGGAGTCTAGAGCAGGAAATGATGTCATTATGTGTCAGAATTTTATAAATGGTAATATACCTTCTGTTGTAAAATAATGCTGCTTCACCATGTGTGGTGAGGGTAAAAACAGCAGTGAACTCTAATTTCATATATAATTCTTGCAAGTGTTATGGGCTATTCATACCTTGAATGGAGCACATTTGTAGCTTCAAACTGCTTGTGCTCTTCAAATATTAGCCCAACTTTAAATGGCTCTTTATTGACTTGTCAGCAGATGGTGTGTTATCCATTGATGAATATTTTAGACAATTAATCATAACTTGTTTCCCCTTCAACAATTTGTTGAAATCAAGAGAACTGAAGTTTTCACAAGCAATACGCTTTCCTGGATTCAGTGAAGAGTGCCTAGCCAAGCTCAAACTAAAGCCTTACATCTATTTAGTATACAGTATAAAGCTTTTTCATATGGTACATAACTGGAATGTTGTTAAAGGGAAAGGAAACCTAGTCAGCGCAAACCCCCCACCCCCCCCTCCCGTTTGTTGCCCACCCTCCCTCCTCCCCCCTGGCCTACCCGTCCCGCTGGGCAAATGCCCCTAACTTGTTACTTACCCTTCTGCGCAGGTCCAGTCCAGGGAGTTCACCGACGACATCTTCTTCCACACGATCTTCTTCCTGCTTTGAACGGCGCATGCGCAGTAGGATCATTTCGCCGGTACGATCTACTGCGCTTTTTTTACGGCGAAATGATCCTACTGCGCATGTGCCAAAATGCCGTTCACAGCAGGAAGAAGATCGCGTGGAAGAAGATGTCGTCGGTGAACTCCCTGGACTGGACCTGCGCAGAAGGGTAAGTAACAAGTTAGGGGCATTTGCCCAGCGGGACGGGTAGGCCAGGGGGGAGGAGGGAGGGTGGGCAACAAACGGGAGGGGGGGTGGGGGTTTGCGCCGACTAGGTTTCCTTCCCCTTTAAATGCTTCCATCAGTTTTTTGGTAATTTGTCTGTCTTAAGCTGGCCATAGACTCAAAGATCCGCTCATTTGGCGACATCGCCAAAGGAGCGGATCTTTCCCCGATATGCCACTAACGGCATGGCTATATTGGGGGTAATTCGAACGATACGCCAAGGGGCTCCGACGGGTCGGTCGGTTAAAAATCAAACCTGGCAAGATATTGATCGGGAAGACCCGTCGGAAGCCCCCATACACGGGCAGATAAGCTGTCAAATTGGTCCAAACGACTGATATCGGCAGCTTTATCTGGCCTTGTATTGCCACCTTTACACTATAGGTCAATACACATTCTGATCAGAAGTGATCAGAGGAATGATTTTTAAAGATTAGTTTCATAGTTCATGTTGAAATGAATGTTGCTCTCTTTCAATGGAAGTCAACCCCTTTGTTTTTCCTCACTTCTCATGTACCTGTATATTTATTTATGTATTACACACATGACATATTCCTGGTTAAAAGCCACAGGAAATTGCTCTAAATAACTACTTTTTCTTACGTGTGAATTGTCTTCTGTGGCATTAAAGCATTAAGCAGTGCTCTCTCTTATATGTATATGCTCCTTGTAATGTGTGGTATTTTCCAGTGTTTTGGCACCACAACCGACTGTAGAAAAATTCACATCCTAAACTTAGTCCCACACATGTTTGTTTGTAGTATATATAATCAAAGAGAAGCTGAACCTGTAGACCAGGGATCCCCAACCTTTTGAACCCGAGAGCAACATTCAGAAGTAAAAGTAGTTGGGGAGCAACACAAGCATGAAAAATGTTCCTGGGTGTCAAATAAGGGCTGTGATTGGCCATTTGGTAGACCCTATGTGGATTGTCAACCTACATTGAGACTCTGTTTGGCAGTGCACCTGGTTTTTATACAACTAAAATTTGCCTCCAAGCCAGGAATTCAAAAATTATAAACTGCTTTGAGGCCACTGGGAGCAACATCCAAGGGGTTGGAGAGCAACATGTTGCTTATGAACTACTGGTTGGGGATCACTGCTGTAGACAGATAAAGTCAGGCAGAATAGTGTACCAAAAATTAGTTGAGTAGAGTAAAACAGAATCATCAGAAAGTCACACATTGTGATCTGTGTTCATTTCCATTTTCCAAAATTGACACACAACAAATAATTTTAGCAGAATACTTGCCACAAATCTGAACAGGAACCAATGACCGAGGGGAGGTTACATTGGAGAGATCACTCATAATCTTAGCCAGCCTATGCAATAGTCTCTTGTAACCGACAGAACTGGCGATCTACTTCTGCTTCAAAAAGGTGCTTATTATCCATTCAATTATTGAGTGAAGGCATGCTTGTTTCTGTACTGGCAGAGTTAGCAGGCAGACAACCCAAGAAAATAATGGGCTTTAAAGCACAAAACATATTGAAAAGTGGGTTTTCCTTGCAGACCAGATTTCCTACTGTGGCAGGCAATCGTTATTCAGGTTGCATGGAAGAACAAAGAGAAACATTGTTTGCCCATGCTAAATGATGCCCAATAAGCTTACTCTGTAGTCCCTTATTTACTTCTGTTCAAACTGTTGTTTTGGAATATACTGTAGTTGTTTGTAGTGCTTTTAAGTGCCTAATGTATGTTTTCTTTTTAACAGCGATAGCCCATACAGTGAGCATGGCACATTGGATGAAGTGGATCAGGATGCTGGTAATGAAACCCACACTAGTGAAGATGGTATGCTCTTTTCATGGTTGTATATCTCTGATTTTTCTCTGCTTGCTTCTTCTCATCAGTCATTGTCATTAGCAAATACTATCCCAACTGACCAGCAATGATAAAGATGTAACCTTTACAACCAGATGTTACTTGGTAATAGCAGTCCGACATCACTAACCTGATCAATTACTGCTTTCTGTATAAATTTTATTTCTACATGGCACATCATTTACTAGTAGGTGTAGTAGAGTAATAGCAAATCAACAGTAATGACATGCTGTTGATTCTGATTAATTGAATCATTAACTGAGGCTTGTTCAAAATAATAGCAGTGTTCAAATTATTAATAGCTTGTTCCAAATAATAGCAGTGTGAAGTTCAATTAGTGAGGTCTTTCATTCTGTGAAAAAACAGGTGTCAATTAGTGCAGAAAATCATAGGCTTCTCGGCTAAAATGATCTCAAATACTTTATAATGGCAACCAAAACCTGAAAGACAAGATATGCAGCATAAGGTTTTCTGAAAACAGAAGGTATTTACATGCCTTGTGCCATATACACAGCACTGCCGTAAAGGAGAATTCAACACTAACTTTAAAAAAACCCTACCCCCCTCCCCTACATAGACCCCCTCCCCCAGCCTAAGCGTTAACCCGGGCAAATGCCCCTAACGTTTTACTTACCCCTCGGTGCCATCTTCTTCTGTTCGGAAATCTTTGGAATGAGACCGGCGTGTCGGTGCATGCGCAGTTGGAGCAATTTTCTGTTTAATTAAGGGATTAAGGGACCATGTAAGGACCATAAAGTCAACACATATTGACACTGGAGCTGAATTTTTTTAGAGTTAGAACTACACATGTTTTTATTATGGTGTGGGATCTATTATAAGGCATGCTTAAAGGAATTGTTCAGTGTAAAAATAAAAACTGGGTAAATAGACAGGCTGTGCAAAATAAAAAATGTTTCTAATATAGTTAGTTAGCCAAAAATGTAATGTATAAAGGCTGGAGTGATTTGATGTACAACAAGTCAGTCAGACACTACTTGTCAGCTCTCTTGGTTTACACTGAGTGGTTACCCTGGTTACCAGGCAGTAACCAATCAGAGACTTGAGGGGGGGCCACATGGGTCATATCTGTTACTTTTGAATCTGAGCTGAATGCTGAGGATCAATTACAAACTCACTGAACAGAAATGTACCATGTGGCCCCCCTTCAAGTCGCTGACTAACTCAGAGTTATAGAGCTGAAAAGCAGGAAGTTGGATTCTGGCTGTTTTATCAGACATCTGTTCACTCCAGCCTTTATATATTACATTTTTGGCTAACTAAATATATTAGAAACATTTTTTATTTTGCACAGCCTGTCTATGTACACAGTTTTTATTTTCACACTGAACTATTCCTTTAAGAGAAATTTGCGTGGAAATGAATTGGGCTGCTGCAGATATATTTTTAACCCCTCCACCCACCAACTCGGCATTAACCTCAAGCAGTATGCTTCAGCAAGAGTGCTGGATCTATCGGTCACACTGCACTTTGGATGACTCTGTTTTCTGGAGCACCGCTTGCAATTGTATTAAAGACCCAGCTCAGCATGCCTTGCACAAATGGAATGCCTGGAGCTAATATAGCATATTGGTGTGCCAGAGCCCAAATGTAATTCTAGACTGGTAGGTGAGTTACAAGGATATTTAATGAAAAAACTGTTTGAGGTGTAACGTGTTTTGAAAGTCAAGGAGTACATGGAAGAACTAGGACTACTAGAAAACATACAAAAAAGCGCTTCTATCTTTCTACAAATATATTTCTGCTGCCTACTTGTCACTTTATCCCTTTTGCCAAAATATACAGCTTACCTCATGGCTTATGTCAGACTTGCTACATTCTCACCTCAGTTAATTGTTATAGTAATGCGTACAACCCGGTTTAAAAAAAATAAATAAACTTGGGACACTGTGTAAAATATAATTTAAAATGTTTAAACCCTATATTTAATTGCCACGGTGTTGCTGGAATCAAATTGTATTGATTTTATTATATATTGTTTCAGTTTTAACAGTTAGGCTAAGGCCACACTAGGCGATAGCGCCGCGATTTGACTCGCGGCGACTTTTCGCCGCGACTTTTAAGCCGCAATCGCTGGGGAAACTTTTGCGCTGGCGTCTATGGGGAATCGCGAAAAATCGCCAGCGTAAAAACACACGCGGCAATCTTTTTTCTATTGTCGCTCGAAATCGCCTAGCGGGGCAATTTCGAGCGACAGTAGAAAAAAGATCGCCGCGTGTGTTTTTACACTGGCGATTTTTCGCGATTCCCCATAGACGCCAGCGCAAAAGTTTCCCCAGTGATTGCGGCTTAAAAGTCGCGGCGAAAAGTCGCCGCGAGTCAAATCGCGGCGCTATCGCCTAGTGTGGCCTTAGCCTTAGGGGGTTATTTATCAAACTCCGAAACTTTCTCACTATTTGCGTAAACCGCTTGACCAAATTCCCGCTGACTTTTTTTCTATATTTATATATATATAATAATACATTTTACAAAAAAATCTGGTGTGGGGAAAAATCAGAACTGTAAAAAAAAAATGCAGAAAATCATTAAAAAAAAAACGAATTGTATAATTTTTCCTTTAAAAGTCCGACCAGAAAAAAATCTAAGTTTAGTAAATAACCCCCTAAATTTGCAATCCTCCTGCAGAATTTAAATGATTTACAAATAGTCTCATTCTGTTCTTCTTTCCATTTAACACAGTGTTCCAACATTTTTGGAAATAGGGTTGTATTACCCATGCACCCCTGTGCTCTTTGGTGAACAATTTATTGGCAGATTTATGAAAGTTCAGACCGGGGAATCCAAAAGAATTCTCAGCAGTTCTTATTAAACCGTATTTTCCCTAGTGTCAGCAGCATTTTTCCCAACATTTTAACTAAGTGG
Source organism: Xenopus petersii (assembly GCA_038501925.1). Classification (NCBI taxonomy): domain Eukaryota; kingdom Metazoa; phylum Chordata; class Amphibia; order Anura; family Pipidae; genus Xenopus; species Xenopus petersii. Next base: position 43,036,566 of record CM076677.1, read on the forward strand.
CACATTTATTAAAGCTGAAAGATGTCAATTCTTACGACCGTGTTTGACTACACTGAATAGTTTGTTCTATCATGGAAAATTAATTGTTAAATCAGGAATTAATGAGCAGTACAGTTTAGAGCTACTCGAGCAAAAAATGAAAGAAAACAATCAATTGACCCATTACTGTCAGGTGAGATAAAGGATTCCAACTTAGACACATCCTGGTGATCCTCATACTTCACTGGTAAGATGCAGCCTTTAATATCCAATAGCAAGTGTATGCGTTTATCAGTGTTTATGTACTGGTTCATATACCGTATATACTCGCGTATAAGCCGAGTTTTTCAGCACCCAAAATGTGCTGAAAAACTCAAACTCGGCTTATACGCGGGTCATACCTCTGTCCTTCCCTCTGTCCTTCCCTCTGTCACCTCTGCCCCAGCAGGACTGCCTGTGTCGCCGCCCGGAGCAGGTCCAGGAGCTCCGGGCGGCGCGTCCTTCCCTGCCGGCGTTCGCTTTCAAAATGGCGGCGCCCATGGCCGCCACGTGGGTAGCGGCGCCGGCCGCTACCCACGTGGCGGCCATGGGCGCCGCCATTTTGAAAGCGAACGCCGGCAGGGAAGGACGCGCCGCCCGGAGCTCCTGGACCTGCTCCGGGCGGCGACACAGGCAGTCCTGCTGGGGCAGAGGTGACAGAGGGAAGGACAGAGGGAAGGACAGAGGGAAGAGCAGCCAGGGTGGGGAGAGCGATGCTGGGGCAGAGGTGACAGAGGGAAGAGCAGAGGTGACAGAGGGAAGGACAGAGGGAAGAGCAGCCAGGGTGGGGAGAGCGACAGATGGGGGGGAAGTGGCAGAGGGAAGCAAACATGAAATCCGGGCAGCCCCTAGGCTTATACACGAGTCAATACATTTTTCCAGTTTTCTTAGGTAAATTAGGTACCTCGGCTTATACACGAGTATATACGGTAAGCAGTTAAGCCTAAACAAGAAGCAGAAAGCCTGCCAATGAAACCATCTGGATGTTGTGTTTAGAAAATACTGAGCTAATTATGTCTTGCTGTGCTGCTCTGAGCTTGGGCTGTTTAGTCTCTGTGCAAAACATTGTAGGTTCTCACCTTTGTTTTCTTGAGCTTGTAGCCTACTATGGCCAAAATTAAAGGACTGGGTGAGCAGCACCAATGCACTGGCAAATGCACTCTTCTCGACATCATCTCCCAGTTGTGATCATTCATTCCTCAATTTCTTCAGTCTAAGGGGCAAATTCACTAACTGGCGTAAATTCCCCTGGACAACGCTAATTCACGAAGATCCGAAGTTGCGCACAGGGTAAAGAACACTGGCAAAATTACGCTCAGCACTTCGAAGTTATGCTAGCGCTGGCTAATTAGCATACAGCGTGCAGTTAAAGTACAATGGCTTAGAAAAAATTTAAACTATTTTTTGCACTTCGTCTGGTCTGAGGTGGCGAAGGCAAGTCTGGTGACAGAGGTAATGTTCAGTAATATCAAAAACGTAGTGAATTTGCGTAGTAACATTACCGAAAATTTGCCTGGCGTTAGAGGGCGAAATTACGGCAGCTACCATTAGTAAATCGGCAAAGTGCCGAAATGACTTCATGCTAGCGAATTTTCGCCAGCGTTAGCCACTTCGCTTTTTAGTAAATTTGCCCCTAAAGGTGGCCATACACTGGAGTTGACAGCTTGTTGAGGATAAAAAACAGCCAATCAGGCACAGCTTTTAACAGCAAAAACATTTCAAAATACCTTTTGAAACATGTAAATGTTATAATGAATGTATATTGGAGGACCCCTTTAATAAACTGTTGCATTCAGTAAAAGCAATTGCACAGTTTATAGAGGTTTTTAATGCCAAGTTTATAGTGTTTCCAAAATATATAGAATTCAGGAGAAATCCAATCTGTTTAGGGAAGTCTGTATTTTAAACAAATATTGATGTTAGTGGGAAATATATATTGCAAACTCTGGCAAAGCTGTCTCATTTCTATCAAACCTATCCAAGAAATTTTTTTTCAGTTTTACTTTGTGGTGTTACCTTCCGTATCATATAAACTGAGCAGTTCTGTTCACACCTTATGCATAAAAACAGATGATGTGGTTCAGGCGCCTAATTATATATTTAATTTGTTCTGCAGCATATTGTTAAAGCTGTTCTTGCAACATGAAAGCAAGTCCTTGTAACACATTAGTCCATTTTTTTCTTCCTGAACTATGCTGCCTTTGTTCTTTGCAGAATGTGAGCCAATTGAAGCAATTGCTAAGTTTGACTACATTGGAAGATCTGCCAGAGAGCTGTCGTTTAAAAAGGGGGCCTCACTTCTCTTGTATCACCGTGCATCCGAAGACTGGTGGGAAGGAAGGCACAATGGGATAGATGGCTTGGTACCCCACCAGTATATTGTGGTGCAAGACATGTATGTCACATTAGCAGAGGAAACTGCACTGTTGTGTAATATTTCTGTAATACAGATATAAGGCTCCAAATATTGCATATGTATCTATATATTAAATTATTTGTGAACATTTGAAATGTATCTATGTAGAATTGTTCAGAAAGCATCAGGAATAGAGTCTCTGTTATATTTAATTGAATTCATAGAAGATGTGGTTTAGTTATATAATACATGTTATAAATAACACAACTGAATAAACCTTCAAGCAGCCGGCACATATGCCTAGGACTGACATAGGGGCAGTGCTTTGCTGGGGCACATCTGTTTACTTACGTTTATGACCATGGACCTCACATAGGCTTATGGCACACTGTGTTTTCTGCATCGGTAAAACAACCTGTTCTGTCTTTCATTACTTTTATTGGAAACCTGATAAGTGGGACTATGCCAAAAACATGCTTTTATAATGATTGACACATACTTTTGCAAGTTCTTGTTTACACGTTGGAGGAATGTGGAATATGAATATTATTTCTCTCTTCTTTAATATATTTTCACTTCTTTATACTGAATTCTAAGGTTTGTCTGTCTCTGTTTCTATTTGTTAGGGATGATACTTTTTCTGATACGCTGAGTCAGAAAGCAGACAGCGAGGCAAGCAGTGAGCCTCTAACAGAGGATAAGTCATCATCCAAAGATTTGACTTCTCCAGCTGACCATCACCCTGATTTCTATGTAGCCCGGTAAGTCTGGCTTCTATGCCTGTGTAAAGCCCGGTATAAAAAGAAATAGGACAGAATGGGCCTGATTTTTAAAGCCTTTTTAGTTTCTTGTTTTTAAACAGTCATTTTACCATCCTTAAAAATTCTGAAATAACTGCTAAATCACTGGCCAATATTAGCCGACTGATATTTTTCTGTTGCATTTGTAATAATGCTTATTATAAGTGGACGCAGCATGACTGATACCTACAATGTAAAACTTCCTCTTCCTCTTGCAATGTAACATAGCCCAGCCTGTGTCTAATGGACAGAAAACTTCTAGTCTATCTCTGTAAGCTGAAAGGAAGCATTTATAAGTAAATTATAGGATACAGACTAGTTGGAGAAAAACTATTGCTAACAAAAACAGAGTTTTATATATCTTTGTGTAATGGGGTTGTGTGTATTAGTGAGCTATTATGGCAACGATCCTCTTGATATTGGTTGGTGGTGCTGCTTATACACATAATGAGTTCTTGAAAACACACGCTGGAGACAAAGACTGGAATATTTAGAGACAGAGTTGGTCCTGAAAGCCAAATCTGATCATGTTTCTAAGTGAAGAAATATACGGAATGAGCAAGAGCACACCCTACACTGTACACATATACAAACTGAACAAAAATATATAAAAAGGGGTGTTGTGGGAGCACTCCAATGCTAAATAAAATACACAAGTACAATGAAAGTCCTGATTTGCCCAAATTAGCAACAAACCTACAGAAGAGAAGGGCTTTGATCAATGCACATTGCCTGTTTCACTAGTCATGTTGTATCTGTGCAAGTGCATGCATTTACAAAAACATGGCTTGTCAGTTACAAAGTTATGATCATAAAATTGACAGACCACCATCCCACATCAACTCCATATGGTGATCTTAACTATTCAGCACTGTTGTATTGCCAAAACTCCAACCGGATCTGTTTTTACTGAAAAGTATATATAATGTTGTTAATATAGTATGTATACACCTTGGTAATTGTAATTTATTTTGTCTCTATTTCAGGCAAAGACGTAGAGCTGACCCCCCTCCTTCTTCTCGTCGTTCGGGAAGGACAAATGAGAGCCACTGTCCCGTGCACCCTAGCCAGTCTGGCAAATCTGTTAGCAATCACACTTCAGTGGAAATTGGAACTTCCAATATGAACCTGTCAAGTCATTGCAGCCCACGCGCTCTTTTGCAGAATCGCAACTTAAACACTGACAGTCCAGAACGTAGACGCAAACCTGGTCACGGAAGTTTGACCAACATCAGTAGGCATGAGTCTTTAAAAAAGATAGATAGCCCGCCAATAAGAAGATCCACATCATCAGGGCAATATACAAGTTTTAATGATCACAAACCTCTTGACCCAGAAACTATTGCTCAGGTATGTAGAGGGAATTATTATTCATAGTCCAAAGTACTTCAGCTCTCGGCACTCCTGTTTAATATTGGACATCATGCTTTCAAAATCCATGAATGTTGTCTGTGTTCACAGTCCAATGAATAGTATTCTTGTGCATTGTATAACTTCCTTTGTAAATTCTTTTTGCATCTTGTGCATTGCTGTGCATTTTAGGCTTGGCAACAAAAAATAAATGAGGTTTTTAGCCCTGAATTATGTAAGCAACTGTCCTATATACATTATCTGTCTGTTTGTGTGCCCTATAATGTATAGGTATGGGATCAGTTATCCGGAAACCTGTTATCTAAAAAGTTCCAAATTACAGAAAGACTGTTTCACATAGACCCCATTGTATCCACATTTTAAAAAAATATTTCCTTTTCTCTGTAATAATAAAACAGTATCTACTTGATCCAAACTAAGATAATTTATCAGCCTATTGGGTTTATTTTATGTTTACAAGAATTTATAGTACACTTAAGGTCTAACGATCCAAATTACTGAAAGATCTGTTATTTAGAAAACCCTAGGTCCCTAGCATTCTGTATAACGGGTCCCATACCTGTATATTTTGATGGGATATTTTCATGTAAAAAGAGGTATGTATAAATAATTATGTTTACTATAATTATACAGCTTTACCAATTTTATATTTTACAACAAATGTTCTAGATATGGGGAGTGGCTGCCCTGTAGATTGGTGCCTGGTGCACAGGAGATTTAAGTGGTTTTCGGGAGACCACAATGAGTTGGCCTCAGTCCAGGAGCAACCACTGAATCACACATTTCATATAAATGAATAAATCCATGCAATTTATGCAAGCTTTCACATTTACTCATAAGTTATTGTCTGGATCACAATGTGCAGTAACCTACAAATAATTTTTTTTTTAAAGTTCCAGAAACTTTCATGTTTGATAACTTTGCTGTATTGTGCATTATATTAGACACACCTTTTAGTTCATTTTGCTGTCCCTTTAACTTCTGTATGACTTGTCCAAACGTCATGTGAGCATAATGGGGTCTCTGGGATTTGTTAGGGTGTTTTATTTGTAAAATACTCGCATGATTTCATTCTGGGTTAAAGATCACTGTGGGTTTACAGAGTCCAGCTCTCTCTTGTCTGTACAGATGAGAAAGGGCTTATGTCCAAAACAGCTTGTACCACTGTACCATAAATAAAAGGACACAGTAGAAATTGTTGAACTCTGTTTGTTGTGTCAGTTACACCAGGAATTTTATTGGTTATTGGTTTACACCATAGAAGGGTATTCATGAGCCTAATCATGTTATGTATAGCATTTTTTTCTGTGCACATTTAAGAATTGTGTGCTGAATTTATAGTATATGAGTCCTGTAATTATCCTAACAAGAAAAAATATGCCTTATCCTGGAAAGAATAAATGATCTTTTGTTTTATGTATATGTTCTTTGTGTGGGCATGCTGGCTAGTGTTTGTTCTTTGTTCTTAAGCAGGATATTGAAGAAACCATGAACACAGCCCTGAATGACCTCCGTGAGCTTGAGCGTCAGAGTTCTGCCAAGTATGCTCCAGACGTTGTGCTGGATACATTAGATCAAGTCAAGAACTGTCCTACAACAGCATCATCCACAGAGTCCCTAAGTCCACTACACAATATTGTACTAAAGAATGTTGAGCCTCAAATTCGCCGCAGCACCAGTACTTCTAGTGATGCCATGAGTACATTTAAGCCCATGATGACACCTAGGATGGGAATCCAGCTGAAACCTCCTGCATTAAGGCCAAAACCGATCGTTCTTCCAAAGACTAACCCTGGAATAGGGCCATCTCAAACTGCACAAGGGCCAGCAGACAAATCCTGCACAATGTAATCTTATGTTACAAACCTTTGGATCAAGGTGTGAGGAACATGTTAGTAACTGGAGTTGCCATGCTTTTTTAGTTAGTAGTGTCAAACCTCTGTAAATACACTAGGGCATTTAGAAACCAACTGGACTGTTTAAATGTGCTGTTTACAACCTTAGAGACACATAGATATTACTTGAAGATTTAATGCTGCACAATTTGTATAGAATGCAACACAGATCACAGATGGCTTCCCACTTCCCACTAAAATATATCAAATGTTGCCATTGCTTATGCATATATTTCAGCAGGTTTGAAACATAGATAGGTGGTTTTATTTTACAACTCATAGTGAATATGGAATCTGTAGCTGTCTGTCAGGTTTGAGGGGTAACCTAAAAGCGAATTGTGGTTTTAGCACCTCTTCTTAACATTCCTCTGGGGCCTTACTGCTCAGTCTATACATTTCAAAGAAGCCATGGACTCATTGCAAATAATTACACATCTAGAGAAAATAAGGAAAGAAGCAAGCTTTTGTTTTGCATAATGAAAATGGACTTAATTATTTAATAAAATGTAGCTGTGTGTGTTTCTTTTTGCCTGGAAAAGATGTTTCTTGCATCTAGGAGAGGTCCAAATGTATAAGGTATATGCTGCATGTACAATTTGCATACAATGTACGGTACCTCTGTATTTTTATATTGATAGATATACAAAGAGGCACAAATGTGCACTGTACATGGGGGAGCAAATACTTCCTAAGCATGTCCTTTGCCATAAAGATGGCAAAAGCAGAAAATCATTTTCTAGTTGCTTATCCTTTGGAGTTAGCTCAGTACTAGAGAAATGAAATTATGCAGCCACAGTATTAGCAGTGAATCTCAGTCCTGTCAGCATGGCTGGTTATATTGGCATTGTTATATTTATATATATTGCAATTTTATTATATATTTAATCTGTTCATTCTCTCTTTTATTTTTCGTGTGTGTATCGTGTTGAATTCAGAGGACATATTTACAGAAGGTATATGCTTTCTTGAAATATGTGAGGGCACATAATAACAAACATTATAGGATACAAATACTAGTATTCATTTTATAAATTTATGTAGCACATACCTTAAGGTTCAAGGGCCTTGCATTGTTTTGATGGCTGAGAAACATACATTGGTACCACATGTATGTATTTTGTTACTGTGTCTTACAAGACATTTAAGACTTTATTTTTTGTATACATGTTATTGAGATGTATGCTTTGCATATACCAAGTCACAGAGCCACTCAAATACTGGGAACATTCTTTTACAGGGGGCATTTCCTGTATCTAAATAGAAGAGAAGTTGTTTGTAACACAGTTGTGCATTTCTGCAGCCCTACTGTAGTACTGAGCATGCCATGGAAAGACCACTAACATTAACAACCAATTGCAGCGAGCAGCAGCCGTCTCCATGTACAATAATCAACCCATGGCTCATTAAGTGTCACATTAATGGAACTCCCAGCATAAGGTAACCAGTTCATGTGTCTCTTATTTTCTGTGGTTTACATGTTAGTGCTATCTATACCTCTTCCCTGCAGTCTCGAGCCTTTCATTTAAGCTGAGCCCAGTAACAACAAAGTAAGGAACAAACTGGAATAACCTGCTGTCCGTTATTCAAGTGCAAGCCTACCCTGGTACTGTTCATTCCTATGATTGAACATGTCAAAGTGTATACATCTTCAGAAGCAGTTGGGAATTAGTGTATTTACATAATTGTTATGGATTGTGTTATGCTTATATTAGATTTTAGTGTAGTACAAGAATATGTTGAAAACAGTGTATCTGCTGAATGGGCTTCAAGTTTTGTGCGTAGTTTGATGGTTCTAGGTATGTAGAGTACTGTCGGTGGATTCGTACAATGGGAAGCAGACATTTGCAACCCAGAGGCCGATGCTGGGAAATCCTGTGCTGCGCACACTCAAAATTGCCAGGAACGAGGAAGCTCACGCACAGCATATTGTCAGTATTGGCCTTTTACTGTCAGCTTGATGAACTGCAGTACTGTAGTGTTCTTTTCTGTTGACTGTTAACTTTGTGTCAGTGTACATCTGTAGTATGTACAGGTGAAAGTGCCTTTAATCTTTTAGAGGAACTTCAGATTTTTTTCATTTCTGAGTTTTACATTTCCATGACATTCAGTTCAATTCTCAAAGAAAAAAAAAACCTCAAGTTTAAAAATAAAACCTTAAAAAAGATGTATTGTTAATCTGTCGTGATGATGCACTTTTATGTATAGTACTGTACATTTTGGCATGTACCATTGCAGGCTTCAGTATCCATCCAGGTTTGTTCCTCTGTAGTACTTCTTTATAATAAATGATATAGTTCTGTCAGCCCCTATCTTATTTCTCTGATTTCTGTTGTCTCTTACAGTATGTGTTTGCATTGTATTCTAGCAATACTGCAATGTCGGTGCTGGGACATGTGCAGGGTCTTTCTCAATTAAGCAAAACTCTTGACAAATTCTCTTTAATGAATAAAAAAATTGTGCACATTTTTTTTTTCAAAGCACTGGATTATAAAACATTTAATTAGAAAAAAACTGCAGCAATAACAAGTCATTAGGGTAAGTATATACCAGCTTTTGGAATGGTTATATCTAGTGGTAGAATGTCTGGGTCCTCCTTTCGCTGCCTTCACCTCTTCAGTCACACCAAACACCCAAATCATTCTGTTTCTGCTTCACTAGCGCTGATGGCAAAGGGCAGTGAAGATCAGGCCCGGACTGGCAATCTGTGGGTTCTGGCAAATGCCAGATGGGCTGCTATAAGGTGCCATAGAAAGTCACTATTTAGTGGGTTGGTGGGGGCTGTTTGGGCCTCTGTGTATCTGAAATGCCAGGGCCTATTTTAATTCTCAGTCCAGCCCTGGTGAAGATGGAAGTATACAGCGCACCCCATGACCATACGGCCCCCATTAAGATGTTTGTGCACTTCACAAAAATGTGATGTTGGGGGACATGGCAGCAGCAAGTCGCACAAGGGCCAGGATCACCCCTGGAGCTCACCACAGAAAGACTCACCTGCTTTCTATTCATTTCTATGGGATTTTTAGAATCATGTTTATCAAGTGGTGAACTCTAACTTTCACACAATCTCATAGGAATGAATAGAAAGTGGGTGAGTATTTCTGTGGTGGGCTCTAATTTCAGATTTTCATAATTCTGCCCCTAATACTTTACTATATCTCTAACTTTGATGTTAGCTTATGGGGACCCTGACCAAAGGTTGGATGGGTTGAGCTAAAACATGTTACTTAGTGCTTTTGAGTGGGGAATTGAGTGCTTTTGATTAGTAATTAATACAGATTATTACTACATGGCAGCACAGAAACCAGTGCAACTAGCATCAGAATTTAATAAGCAGCCCTGTAAATTCAGCTTATATTACATTCCAACCCTGCATTGACCCCATCCAAGAGGCAAAGCCCACTCCTGCCTCCCGTCTGATCCGCAACTTCCCACAGTCCTACCTGCTTCTTGCTGCTGTACTGGTGGTCAGGGAGGAAGGTGTAAATATAAAAATATATATCTGGAACGGTCCAATTCCTATAACGGACGAATGGCTAGTGTCAGAGGGTTGATATCTGTCACCCCCGCCCTCTATGACGCCATAACGCTATATGGCCCAAGGCAGGATGGACTATTATGGCGAATGGTCTACTGTGGACAATGGTCACTCATATAGCTTATACTAGGCCATACAAACAAAAGATCATCACTCTGTTACTTAAATTCCAGAGTGTCTGTTGGGGCCCCTTTCTACTGAAGTGCGGCTCAGATTACTGGAAATACCACAATGGCCTTGGTTAGCCGATAGCTGATTGCGAGGCTGTGGACCGTTGGAGCTAGGCACAGTATGTTACAACATTCCTTTGATAACATGTAAGACTAAGTAAATCATTTAGACATTAATTGTACAAGGAGGAGACAGACTATGTATGGTATTTCCGTGAACCCCTTGTCACAATTATTGTAAAAGCCTTCTGAAAGCTATATAATGCCTGGACCAAGAGGTGGGTCTTTGGTAAGTCCTTGGCTGACATTCTGTATGTTACTCCAACAGCTTACCCAGACAAAACTGTTATGTTGTATTATGTAAGAATAAATTGCCTGACTATTACTAAAGGTTTTCCTTTACTGAGTTTTGTCTTACACAAGGTCAAAATGGTATTACTAAAAGTACCATCAAAGGTAAGAAGATGCAGCAAAGGCTTCATGCAGGGAACGGGTCTGGGTCAGCGGGGCCAACAAGGGTCCACCAGATTTTTTTCCTAGTGTGGACAAACTGAATTTTCTGCTTATGGCAAATAAGGCAGTTTAGCTATTTTCATTTTTAAGGTTTAGTTCTACTTTAATGTGTTTGTCATGTGAAGTATCAAAACAGAAATGAGAAATGGCTGATATGTTACAGAAATAGAAGGATGAGACAATTGCTACAGTAGCAGAAAAGAACCTGGATACAGGCTCCTGTATGTGTTTTTTAGATTTAAGCGCAAGCAAAAGGTCTGGCATTCTGTTTTAACGTTAATTAACAATAAATAAGTAAAAAAAGTCCTCCTTTTATCCATGTATCATTTGTCAGGTTCCATTCATGCCCCTCTAGAGGGGGAAGGTTTAAGTATTTTCCTTGTAATACTGAGGTCACGTATCTGGTGAGAATGAATGTGTAGGTGAGAATGGATGTGTAGGTGTAATGTGCCTCTCACTGGGAACTGCCTGAATGGGAAATGGATGTGTGGGATAAGTAATAATAAAGTTCCATAGCACAATCATATTCCATAAAAAGGCGAAATTTTGAGTTTAGCAAGTGCGTGTGAGTCACAGTGAGACGCAGGTTGTATTGCACGGAGACAAGCTCATACAGCAACCTGCACTAGGAATCATGGGGGATGCAGCAGTCCAGTCAGGGATGACATTTGGAGTCTCTGATTGGCGAAAGGGGATGTTACCGGGCAGATCATTATTGTTGGCTGTACTGATGTGATTCTCAGTGGGTCAGCACAATCCACACTGTAGGCTTAATTCCCCACAAGATTTATGCCTCTGTTCATTTCACTATGCAACTGAAATCAAAGAAGACAGTTAATATATGCAATTGCAATAGTCGACTTGTGTTTACACATTCAGATCGCGCTATTAAAGGAGAACTAAAGCCGAATAGTGCAAGAAATGCTGAACTTACTGTACCAGCCCAAATGTCCAGCAGCCCCAAAACAGTTATTACCCATGCCTTTAGATGTATCCACAGTGTCACCATACTTCTGCAGCAGTTCCCATCATAGTCTGGTGCCCATATGAACAGCAGCAGTGTAGCAATTTGGGAATGCGCTTTGCATTTAAAAGGATGTCAAAAATGCAGATGCAATGGCTGCTTCTGGCTGTGGTATTTATTTTGGTTGATTCTCGTCCCTGACACTTTGATTGTTCTTATTTCCTCTATAACCACTCTACATTGTGATCCAACATGTTTCTCACTTTAAATATTAGCTGTTGGCCTACCATCCCTTTCCCTGTGAGAACATCTGCTTGTCTACCTGTATCTTCTCCAGTTTGACACATATGCTCCATTGAGATCATTCATGTCCTTGCCTTCAGGTTTGAAAGTGCAGTGATGATCAATCAGTAGCTCTTGAACAACATGTTGCTCTCCAACCCCTTGGATGTTGCTCCCAGTGGCCTCAAGGCAGGTGCTTATTTTTGAATTCCAAGCTTGAAATCAAGTTTTAATTGCATAAAAACTAAGTATAGTGCCAAGTAGAGCCTCTTGTAGGCTACCATTCCACATAAGGGCTGCCAATCACAGCCCTTATCTGGCACCCAAGGGACCTTTTCATGCCTGTGCTGCTCCCCAACTCTTTTTACATTTTAATTTGGCTCACAGGAATTAAAGGTTTGGGGACCCCTGCCTTAGTGGAAGGTTCTGGGGTGGTTCATCATCTGCTGGACTTCATCAGCTTGCAACACTCTGCTTGCACAGCCTATGCAGTATATATAAACTGGTGTTTTGTCCCTTTTACATAGTGTCTTGGCATTGCTTTGCATGGAACCTCCTTTGGTTCTACTGGAGCAATACCAAATAGGACTTTACTTGTAGCCCCCTGCCATTAAAACTCCTTTCAAGACATGGAATATACTTATATACTGTACCTTCAGGAATTCTTGTCAATGAGACCCAAGTGCTTGTCTCCCTTACCAGTATTTCTGGTTCAGGCATATCTGAACTGATCCAACTGGAAGTGTTCGATGGTACAATTCCATGTACAACCACTATTAGATGGAATTCTTTCTGGAGGACCCTGTTTAAAAAATATTGAAGCTATACACTATCCTATATGCGCATTCTCTTTGGTTCCATCATGTTCCACTAAACTGGGCCAACCAACACTATGAGGAGATAACAGGTAACCTATGTGGCGTCCTGATTTGTGCTAGAGATTGTAGTTATTCACTGACAGTAAAACTATACCACCAAAATGAATATTTAAGCAACAGTTTATATCAAATTAAGTGGCATAGTAAAGAATATTACCAAACTGGAATATATATTTAAGTAAATATTGCCCTTTTACATCTCTTGCCTTGAACCACCATTTTGTGATGGTCTGTGTGCTGCCTCAGAGATCACCTGACCAGAAATACTACAACGCTAAAGCTGGCCATAGATGTTGAGATTTTTAAAAGATCAGATCCTCATCGTGAGACCACGATCTTCTCAGAACGATCGTACGATCGTACGAATTTCCCATCAACTAAAAGGACCAATTTGCCAGGAAAACAAAGGGGAGCTGCCTGCTTGACCCTGCAAACATAGATAGATTGCACTGGGACCGACAAAGATTTTTGGACCTGGCCGATCAATTTCCCGACAGATGTCGGCCTAAAAATCGTAAGATGTACGATCGTTCGAATACCACTAACCGCACGATCATTTCGAAGGATTGGTCGGGCTTCCCTAAAATCGGTCGTTCGGCAAGAATAATCGTCGCGTCTATGGGGAGCTTAACTGTAACAGGAAGAAGTGTGGAAGCAAAAGACAAAACTCTGTCTGTTAATTGGCTCATTAAACCTAAAATGTATGGTTTGTTTGTGTGCACCGTGAATCATACGATCCCAGGAGGCTATCCTTATTTTTGTAAAAATGGCAATTTTCTATTTATGATTACCCAATAGCACATACTACTAAAAAGTATATTATTTTGAAAATGGTTTATTTACATGAAGCAGGGTTTTAGATATGAGCTGTTTTATGCAATATACAGTATTTTTATGTAGACCTACAGTACATTGGGGGGGGGTATAGTTTTCCTTTAAAACAAGCGATGGCTGGAGGTTTACATAGGTGACTGGTGCTGGAGCAGTAATAACACATCCTCTAGTCATAATCTACCATTCTAACAGGCAAGTCTGGATTTGGCAGATACTGGAAGAACTCTACATGTGTGCATACATGTAATGGTAACTGTGAGTTTGGTGAAAGAGTAAAAATTGAAAATGGCTGAGCTTGGGCCCATGGTTGCCATATAAGAAAATCTTAGAGCATAGAATTACATTCCATGACAATTCCATGCTTCCTTCTTTGTAACAGCAGTTTGAGGTAGGTTCTTCCATGTTTTAGCACAATAATAGCTAATGCAGAAAATGAGGTCTGAACAGAATGCACTTGCTGACATGGGAGAACTTGACAGGGATGCATGGAGCCCTGACCTCAATCTATCAGAAACTATCTGTAAGATAAATAAGATAAACTAGTGTACTAACTGTCAGTAGGCGTTCCTTAACCAGAACAGTAAAATAATGTTTGATGCCAATGTTATTAATAGAGAAAAAAGATTACAATGTAGGAAGGTATTTTTTTTCCAGTCTGCATTTCCCCAGAAGCTCACGCACTGAGGTGTAAGTGCATCAATTTAAAAGAAAAAGAAAGCAGTGGGGAGGGGGATTTCAACATACCTGCTTCCTCTATAGTTAGGCCAGTGGGCACAGGGGCCCATAGTGGTAAGGTGGGTGGGACTAGGACAAGAGGTCCTCTGCACTCAAGGACATTTTGTGCATTGAGCTAGCAAAAAATAAATTGCCCTCCTCTTTACACAAAACAGGGATTGTTTATCCATATATTTCATCCCTGGTCCGGACGGTCCTATACTCAATTTCATCTGATTCATTAAGAATCCTACTGTTTCATTATACATTAATTAACCAGTGATGTAACTACTGGGGTGTAGAACTGGCCAGACCAGGGATGACTTTGATGTTATTGACCAGATTGAAAATATTTTGGGGAGGCACAGTCACACCACTAGTCTGTAAGACAGTAGGAATGAAACAATGTGCAACCTGCAATGCTCCACCTCCCTGTGAGAGGGGCATTGAGAATTACAGTTAAACAACACGAGAGGTCTGGGTTACTAAAACTCAAGGATGAAGAATCTAAGAATTATTACAGCTTTAGCATTTCACTTTTATACTTTTGCTGGGGAGATTTTGTGTTCCCTTGTGCCCTAGAATGTTAGTTTTCCAACATCACATACCTAAGAATGCATCCAGGTTTTGGCATGTTCAGCCCTACCTCTCCTACCATGCCGTACCTCATGCCATTACAGGCAAAAGACAACGCTTGTACTTTGAGCCAGTAACTGAAATATGAGAAAATAGTGGGAATGCAAAAGTCAGGAGCGCAGCAAGTGCTGGAGGAGCAATTCAAATTCAATGAAAGTGGAGGCAACTTGTTTGCATTTATTTAACATATCATGACTGTTGGGAAGCCGTTTGTTTTCCAGATGGAATGCAGCTGGCACATGAAAGAAGGAACGACTAGCCTGGCACAATGTGGAATCTAGCACACGTGCAACACACACCCCATCCTGGCTGCTCAGTGTCTTAAAGAAGCTTGCATTTCACATTCAAGGGAAAATTATAGTATTTATTTAGACATAGTTGGTGGCTGATAAGGATAATTAAGCCCGTCGGCTAGATTGTAAATCGCTGGCGGGATGGCACTCAGAGCGTTTCGTTTTCCGACGATGCCCGAAGCTTCCTCATTAGTTGTCCCAAAGAAGAGGAGATTTGTCGCTGGGCAACTTGTCTCCTAAAGCCCCAGAAAAGCACCAAAAGTGGTGATATTAAGACAAAATAATCGTGGAGACAGCATTGTAAGATTTCCTCCATATACACACAGACCTCTATCTCCACTTCTGGGATTTTGTCTTTTAAACAGAACAGTTTGCAGATTTTGTCTCTCACGCAACATTTTCTCAACATTTTTTCTGAATTTGTCTTTATCTATCCTAAACCTCTCAGTGTGTCATGAGGTGACTCTCAGCTGTACATTATCACAAATGCATTACCATTATTTATCTCATGTCGGAACATGTGCAGTAATGCAAGAACCCAGTTGAACTTCGTGTGTGTTCATTTTTGTAATTGCTATTTTTTTTATTGCAAAACAGTTTTCAGGCCCTCCACATTTAATTTTCTTTTTGAATTTCAAACTGCTGCCTGGTTGCTATGGAAATGAACCCCTAGTTACCAGATAATTTAAGACCAATTGGTTATTTCGCTGCCATTGGATTGATGAAGCCTAAGGGGCAGATTTACTAAAGGGTGAAGTGAGTAACGCTGGCGACGATTCGCCAGTGTTACCACTTTGTTACCACTTTCAGGCACTTTGATGATCTACTAACGGGCGCAGGTGTAACTTCGCTAGTGAAAGAGACAGATACTAGCAGTCATTTGCACTCTATCGCCAGGTGTTTTTTCGCTCTGGCGAATGGACGTTACTCCAGAAATTCTCTGAGATGCGGATTTTACTGAACGTTACCTCTTTCGCCAGACTTGCATTCGCCAGCTCAGACCAGGTGGAGTGCATAGATCTTCCTCATTCTTCTGGTACTTACATCAAATTTTTAGTGGAAAAGTCCAAAAAACGCTGGCGTCTTTTCCTTTTTTTCAGACTGCAAAAGATTGGGTACCAGGCTTCCCCCCTACATTACCTTACATATGGAACATAAACCATACAGTGGGCTCATGTGTAGGGCATTATAACAACTTTATTTTCTTTATTAAGGTTCCCTGGACTTGTGTAGTGGCAGAGTTTCGTGCCCTGGACGCAACTTTGCATTTTAGTAAACTAGTGTTGTCTGAGCGAATTTTCACCTGGCGAAGTGTTGCAATGGCTGCAAAGCCATCGCTGGTGAATTTTCACCACTTAGTAAATTTACCCCAACACAAAGAATTAAAAAAAGACCAGTTGCAATTCGTCTTCAAATTCTGCAGTCTATCCTATGCTTAATTTAAGTGAATAAAAATAATATATGGGAACTACATACTGTAATACATTTACATGTAACACTTTCAAAAGTTCAGCGTCGGTCCTAGAAAGCAAATTATATTGATTCGAAAATACTGTTCAGTTTGTAGGACTTTTTTTTGACCAACGTCATTAATGTCTAATATTATATTCTGCTTTACACAATAGATCAGAGGGGCTGAATTATCAATTAACCAAAGATCCCACAGATCAGACCAAGTACTGGGCAATGGAAAACATGACGTCTGCTTCATAGAGCATTGTTTTATAATTATATTATAAAAATGAGGGCAGTCACCAGCTGCTCATGCTTTTACTTTGAGGTTGCTATGCTGATGGCAAACCTGCCCAGGAGTAGACATTTATCACAGACACGCTATTCATGTATGGGAAATGGAACACTTTACTTGCATCAAAAGAAGTTGGGGGGAAAAAAGGTTTTGCATCTTTTTGTCAGGTACTTAAATGCGGCTGAACGGCTGGCCATATGTATTCACCCTTTAATAATGCTGAAAATTCCCCACTCAAACACATTCTTGAGCCTACTCTTCCTTCAGATGAAAGGCAAGGCAAGTCTGAGCAGCAGCTGTTGGGGCCCAGACTGTGGTGCTGGAGACAATATGTCCCCCTAGGGCCCATAAAGAGCCATTACATATAGAATAAAGCAGCTGTCCAACATATCACTAGATATAGCTGCTGGATTGCGAGCAAACCTCTATAAATAAAACTTTCTCATAAGGGGACTGATCCCAAGCCAATCAGCACTTTGCTGTGCTTGATCTACAGTTCCCAGAATCACTTCATAGTTTTCAGTCATTGGTGGATGCCAGAAGCTGTAGATTAAGAATGGCCATAGAGCCACAGGTTGGACAGTGTAGCATTTATGCAATAAAACGCTTCTATGTACAGTAGTTAGTTTAATGCTTCATCCGATATTCATTAGCGACCTGCCTAATTGCCTTCATTTCTTTATATGCAGTATTTGATTGTCATAATGACTGTTACTATGTTATAATTCATATTAAATCAATGAAAGCAATTTCTCTTGGAATTTATTGCTTTAAACAAGTGCTAAGTCATCAGTATCACCGGCCAAGCCAGTCTCTCCATCCTTTCTGACTGTCAGGGAAAAGAGATCCCATTCAAGCACAGCTGCCAGCATATATTATTGTGCCTATACATGCACACAGTTACATCAATGCTATCAACCTGCTGTTCTCTAGCAAAAAGCTGCCGTGGGGGGTGATGGGAGTTAAAGTGCAACATGGAGCATCTACTTTGGGAAGCCCAGACCATTTCTTTATTGCCTGTCTAATTATATTCAAGTTGACCTGCTTAAGCAGGTGGTTCACCTTTAAGTTAACTTTTAGTATGTTTAGTAGAATGGCCTATTCCCAGGGCTGGAACTAGGGGTAGGAAGAAGAGGCAACGGCCTAGGATGCAACGTTAGGGGGGGTGCTGGGCAGGTACCTGTTAAAGTGTCTTCTGCCTGCCCCTAGTCCATGTTCTCTGCCCTTGATTGCTTCCTCGCCCCCCCAAGCCGCCCCTCCACTCTTAAAAATTTAGCATCGTAGAGGGTCAAAGAAGGACCGCATTAATGAGCAATATAGTGATCTCTGCATTAGTGGAGCCAACCCATTTCTTGAGTTTGTTGTGGGCCTGATATGAAATGTTTGTTCTGGGCCCACAGGAACGTTTAGTGGCCCTAAATCTTATACAGAGTACCGTCCCTAACCTTGAGATCATTTTAGTGAATCGTTTTCAAGGTTTCCTAGCACAGCCTGTCTGAGTCTTATACCTTCAGCTTTCAGTGTAACATTTAAATATCTAGATTTATTGCAAATAATAATGGTACACAAACGACACACACTCGGTTGTGTCACACAATAATGGTGTGCACTTGTAACAATAAACTCTGCACCACCTGCATATGAAGTCATTATCACAATTGTTCATGTGACTGATGCACTTTGTGTTCAGCCTTAACTAGTATTTAACAAACCCTACAACTTTCAGGAAAGAGATTTATTTCTATAAAGCTGCATGGTACATTGGTTTTTATATGCACAGTCCATCATACTCGCGGGGCCTAAGCTGACTCTTGATTTGCTGATTGGTGAACAAAGACTCTGGGAAACAACACTTGCTTTTGTGCATTTTATTTGTCACTTGCCGTGTTTCTGCTGTGGTACACCTGGAAATTGTGTGTCACATTTCACATGAATCCTGCTCCCACAGATCCTGTTTATCGGTAAGCGGAGGAAAATGTAAATACTGAGGGGCCCATATTTTAAAAGGTGTCTTGCATGAGCCTTTTGTGGGATCAGTATCGGGAAGCCTCTCTGCATGCATGTAGTGCTTAGGGAAAGCAGTATCTGTACAGTGTCGGACTGGGACACCAGGGGCCCACTAAGAAAATTTAGGCCAGGGGCTCTCTCTCAGTACTATTATTCTTCCTCTCCTCACTCAACTTCTATTCTCCTAGTTGTTATGTTTTGGGTAGCCGAAGATGAGTAGAGAATAACAGTGCTTTATTAGCAGACTTCTGCAGCCATTACACAACAGTAACTTTCACTTTTAAGCTGACAGGAAGTATGCACAGTATAATTCTGAGCACAGTGACATACAGTATACAGGCCATTTGTATAAACACCACACTAGTCTCTTTAGTTATACATCCTTTAACGTATTATTACATCTATTTAGCCTCTTTGTTCTCATAGAAATAAGAAATGGCCATGAAATAGGCCAAATGTTTAGCAGTACAAGGGCTCACTGACACCTGGGCCCACCGGGAGTTTTCCTGGTGTCCAGGTGGGCCAGTCCTACACTGTATATGTATATAAATATAATGGGTACAGATCTGGCCGAAACAATGTTCATTTTCCATGTTTTATAAATCTTCTCCTTGTATGAATATCAGAATAGAATTAGTGTGAAATACTTCTGACTACATCTAAACATTTTCCTAGGGAAGTAAATGACAGCAGGATATGTATTAGTTTTGACATAATTTACACTGCAGGAAGCCACAAATTCAAGATAAACAGGATTTGAGCAGTTTAATGCAAACCCACTGCAATGAGATGAGGTCTAACACAGGAAATTGCAAGCTCCCTTAAAGGAGAAGGAAAGCTCCAAGACAGTTTATTGGCAATAGAATAGCCACAATAGTGCAAGCTAGAACACTATATTTATTCTGCAGAATGCTTTAGCATACCTGAGTAAACAGCTCTAGACACTGTCTCTGTTTGGTTAGGATAGAAGCTGCCATATATGCTTGGTGTGACATCACTTCCTGCCTGAGTCTCTCCCTGCTTACTAACAGCTCTGAGCTCAGATTACAGTAGGGATGGGAGGAGGGAGGGGGAGAGGAGCAAACTGAGCATGCTCAAGGCCGTGCCCTGGAGGTTTAAGCTGAAAACAGGAAGTCTGATACAGAAGCCCATGTGTACACAATAAAAGCAAAGAAATGTGGTGTTTCTTTTGACAGAGGACTCAGAGCAGCATTACTTTGAGGGTTTACTGGTGTATTTATATAGACCTTTCTGATAAAGCTTACTTAATTTTAGCCTTTCCTTCTCCTTTAAATCCAGCCAGATTTCAATCAAAGCATATATTACTGTATAATAACTGAGAAATATGCCAAACTCTTTCAGTAAATGATGAATTTATAAAGGCTTCTATGTAGTTCAGCTTACACTCAGAAGCAGGAGCACAGGCTCAGTATTTTGGTTGCCATGGCCAGTGACAGATTCCTCTGGGACTTTCAGAGACAGGCGATTGTTGATAAACATTTAGAATAAGTTCCAGTGACGAAAAGTCATGACTGACTAGAATGATGTTGCCATGGAAAAACATCATCGGCTTGGAGTTGTCAACTTTTAAAGGGGATTTAGCCACGGTTGAATACTATTTATTAGCTCCCAAACTTCAAAACAAACAGCTTTCCCATATATATTTATTACCGAGCTTGTACCAAGAAAAAAATTATAATTTTCTGACCTAAATGAACCCTCGAAACAGTCGGCACTCACATTACAAAAAAAGTCAAAATGCCTGAGTGCAGTCATAATATGTAAAAGCAACGTCCGCACTCACAGGTCTCAAAAAATGAAAAGGTTATTTATTGAAAATAACTGGCTAGCACTCTAGCCTTTATAAAAAAAGTGATACATAAATACATATATAGGAACCCAAGAGCTGCACTTACAGTAATCGCAGCCACTGTTTGCCCCGATGACTTTCCTGGGAGATGGCAGTTAGGCAGGGATGTTCCATCCATTCTTATTATTACCATGTATTTTTGAGCGCCAACATATTGTGCAAACTTGCCTCAGGTTGCAGTACCCTTTGGGTTACCTGGCAGAAGGCTGATTTTGAAATCGGAAGTTTAGCTCTTCTAGTGCATTTGCAGCATCACATTGGGGCTGAAACACCTCTGAATGAGGGAAGTTTATCTGAAAGAAGGACTGCAGGGGTGAAAATGCCATTTTACATGAACCAAGAAGACAGTAAATTACAGTTTATATCTGTTGCTCAATGTCAGAAACAAGTTTAGATGTAAGGGAAGCCCTGGCCAGTTGTTGGCCAACAAATGGGATTATGAACCGAAAAACGATGAAAAGAAATGGCTTGGTATATACAGTAGATTGTGTATAATTATTTGAAAAATAGTACTTTGAGCTGCCTTATTCCATATTCTGTTAGGCTGCAAATCTGGCATCAGAGGTTTTGCTTAAATACAGTTTGTGGGTATGACCATTAGGTACTTTGGGGCAAATTTGCTAAAGGGAGAAGTGACTAGTGCTGGTGGAAAATTGCCAGCGTGACGTCATTTCGGGACTTCGCCTATTTACTAACAGGCGCTGGCGTAAAAAAATAGACTGTTTCGCTACTTCGCACTCTAACGGCAGGTGAATTTTTCGCTCTGGCGAATGGACGTAACTACGCAAATTCACTAAGATGTGGATATAACTGAACGTTTCCTCTTGCGCCAGACTTGCCTTCGCCACCTCAGACCACCTCAGTAGAAAGGAGTTCCTCAAAAAAAATTTGAAAATGTTTTTAAGTCCCAAAAAACGCTGGCGACTTTTCAGTTTTTTGGGGTGATAGGCTGCTAAAGATCGTAATTGTTTTTAGGGTACCCAGCTTCCCCCCTAAATCCCTACATTTCCTAACATATGGCACATAAACTATACACTGGGCTCATGTGTTATAACAACTCTATATAATTTTATTTAGATTCCCTGGGCTTGTGTAGTGTAATGTATTTGCTGCAACATAAATGTCCATTGTACTTTAACTTCCCGCCATATGCAAATTAGCCAACACTAGTGCAACTTCACTTTGCTTGCCGAATTAACGCTAGCAAGACTTCCCCAACGTTCGGCGCCCTGGACGCAACTTTGCATTTCAGTGAATTAGCGTTGTCCTGGCAAATTTTCGTCTGGTGAAGTGTGGCAATGTGAGCGAAGCCGTTGCTGGCGACTTTCCACAGGTTAGTGAATTTGCCCCTTTTATTTTTATTTGAGTTATAAATGGTTCACATACTAAACAGGGACATTGGGATCAGTATCAGCATCTCTGATTAATCCCATATTGATGTTCTAGAACCTCTGGCATCAGTTACAGTAGTTAGCTTCAGTTAGTTTGAGGTTACATAGGAAAAGCATCATTGAGTCTGGTACAGCCTGTGTAATGTGCTCAATAAACTTTACTGAAATGAAGGGTTGTGTGTAATTCAGTAAACTGCTGTCATTAAAAAAACTAAAGATAATTTGCGGAAATGTTGGGCCAAATTAATTTTGATGAGGAAACAATTTCCAGAAATTGAGTTTAAATTGAGTTTTCATGAGGACAGCCAGGAGAATTGTGCCAATATCAAATACTGTTGCTTTTATTTTCCTCCATTTGGAATCAGCTGTAAACATTAGGACAGAAATATACCACAACATGAATGCTCCTCGTCGGCAGGCATGCCCGGGTTTGGACAAGGAAGAAACTCGAACTCATTCTTTGGGAGACAGAAGATCAGTTCTGCATTGGGACCATTGTTTGTGCACCAGGTAGGGATGGACTGAAATGTGTCCTTCAGGAGATATGAAAGTGTGCCAAGTAACGTCTTGCCAGGTCACCTAGAAAGTTATGGGGTACAATCCTGTCACTTTGGATATGAGACATTTCTGAAGGGACTGAGCAGTTTGCAGTGCAATTGTCTATCACTATTAAAGCTATATAAGTAATTGAAAGCATGGTTATATACATTTAGTATACTGAGCTATTGAGCCTGATATGTTGATGCCCATTAGGGATGGAGGAACAAGCCATAAGTAAGGAAAAAGAAGCGCGGCTATTAAGGCCACCTACACAGGTCAGCATGTAAAAAACAACCACAACACAATTTTCCCACCTATAAAATCTTATACAGATGTTGAAAGTACTTCAAATTATTTTTATAAGCATTTATAAATCTGTTTATTCTGTTACATGGTCATTTTCTGGCAAGTCTAAGCTTTTATATGTTTCCTTTTGGAAACCAAGATCACAAAGGCAAAAGTTTTCAACCATTTTTCCTTTTAAACACACAACATAATGTTAAACTATTAAACATACCTCTGTCATTAGCGTAGGCTTGGCTTGTGTGGGAAACAACTCGAATCTCCTTTGTGGCTGAGCCTTCATGAAATTGGAATTGTTTGCAGCCTTTAGAAACACAGCAAGTTACTGTAATTGTTCTAATAACTATGGCCATATGTACTGTATGTGCAGAGCAGACGTGAAACGGCTCATGTTGAGACACAACAAACCCATTCTCATTCCAGCTGAGCCGATCACAAAACAGAAACAAAGGAACGGACAAATTGTTTCCACTATCAAATCAGTTGCTGCTTTTTAACATGAAATGGATTACTCTGAGTATTTAAATGAAAGGAAGCTTTGCTCTTAGAATACCCTACGAACCCACCCCCAAATTAGGGGTAAAAGAAAAATGGGAATGGTATGTTTTGATTTGATTTTCTGTTCATCATTTCTCCAAGGAATATAGTAGAGTTTCATTCAGTGTAAATAATGAGCCTCTTCCCTCCACCCCGAGGGGGTTCATATGAGCGGATTGGTGGGATTCGACCTGACAGTTCGTTAAGGTGAAATTTGGGTTGAAAGGTTATTGTTCTGGATATTTCTGTAACTAAAGCAATCGAGCTGTATAATGTTTTAATGTTATGTGCAAGATCAAGGGAGTTATTTATCAAAATCCAATTTTTTAAGTAAAAAAAAGTCCGACCAAACTAGAATCCATGATTTGACCTTATTTATCATTTAAAAAACTGGATAGAACTGGTTCAGACAAAAAATTTGAAAAATTCAGGTTTTTGCAAAAAAATACATTTTTATGAAATCGCTTGAAACCCCAACATTTTTCAGATTTTTTGCCCAAAACTTGGCATAGTTGGTAAACATAGTTGGTAAACTGGCCAAAGTCAGAAAGCAGAGAATCTGGGACAGAGATATAGTTCACAGAGGAACTTGATTTTGTGTAAAATGACCTCATGATGATGTCACCATATAGAGTGTGGCATGATGACATAACTGACTTGGTGGATGATAGATTCCATTCGTGTACTGGACCCAGGTTTAAGCAAAATCTGAATTGTAAAGGGGCTTTAGCCATTGTAGGTGTATGTGGTTACTGGCACATGTATTGTATTTTATCATTACACATGTCTTGTATGATATTTGCTTTTAGATTTTTTAAATGTGGTTTTTCTTTCTTTTACACGGGTGATTCAGTTTTTGGTCGATGGATGTGGTTGCTTCTTCATGTATTGGGTACTGTTGATGGTTGTATATTTGTAGCCCTGTTTATATAAACTACAAATATAATATATATGTTCAACAGGGGGAACAGGCTCATGTTATAGATCAGATAGCAGATACGCTCTGTAAAATACAATGGTTTTAATTCTTACACGGAAAGATAAAGGGGCAAATGTTAGTCATGTCAAGAGGACTAGAGAATGACACCCTTTCTCACATCAGAGATGTTTTGTTGTTCTGGATCAAGAAATACAACATTTTAATGAAAAATTATATTTTCACGTTTGAAAACTGGTCATTTCATTGTGTGACTATAAAGAAAGACAACTTCATTGATTCGTGCATGAGTTTAGTTTTGTTAGTCTGTTTTTTCCTGGTTTAACCTAAGCATCTGGCATGAGCAACATCAATATTTTTGAAGCACTTTAGCGTGGTTGCTGGTGCATGGATGTGTGTTACTGATAGAGGCTGACATCTTGCTTCTATATCTTGTGTTTTTTTTTAGTTCTTAATAGATTTTTCAAGAAAATACACCGTTTTGAAAGTGCTTCGGTCATGACTGTTTTAAAGGAAGATGGTGCAGCTGTTTGGGTCATTTTGCTTAGGGGGTCAACATTTTAGCCTGTTTTTTTTCCTTTAATTTATTAGTTTTGTTTGTCTGTTTATTGGTAATGCACCATTGCACCTCAGTCCTGTTTCTGGGAACTGATAATGAATAGCAGTCATGTGACTGGGATTAACCTTGTTGCAGGGGACATAGGGGCAGATTTACTAAAGGGCGAATTGTTGGCAGCGATCGATTCACACCCATCGCTACACTTCACCAGGTGCAAATGTGCTCAGACTACGCTAATTCACTTATATCCAGAGTTTTGTTGTGGGTGCCGAACAATGGCGACTTTTTGCTAGCGTTACTTCGGCAATGTGAGCATTTGAAGATGCGCTAGCGTTCATTTCTGCCAAGCGAAACTTTGCTAGGAATCTTGCACTCAGGTCAATTTCAATAGGGCGGGAAATTTAAAGTTGTATGGACGTCTTTATGTTAAATGTTGGTGCATATATTTACAAATTACACTTTTAAAACACATGTCCAGGGAAACTTAATAAATACAATAGAATTGTTATAATGCCCTACACATGAGCCCACTATAAAATGAATGTTTCATGTGTTTGCAAATGTATGGGGAAAACCAGTTACCCAAAAAAAAATTGTTAGATCTTTTGCAGGCAATCAGGCTGAAAAAAGGAAAAGTCGCCAGCGTTTTTGGGACTTTGATGCATTTTTGGCTCATAGAATATGATGTAAGTGACAGAAGATTGAGGAGGATCCAGCTACTTTAATGCACTTCTCCTGGTCTGAGGTGGCGAAGTGCATTATAGAGGTGACGTTAAAGAGGTGACGTTCAGTAAAATCTGCATTTTAGAGAATTTCTTCTAAGTTAAAAGAAATGTACATAGACTTGTGCTGCCCTCTGCTGGCTGTTAAGTAGCCTCTTCCCATAACTGGTAACAGATTATTTACAACTGCAAAACACAATTCAATAAATTATTTGCATATGCCAATTGCGACTGCTTTGCAGAATTGGGGACAAAACAGAGCACATTTTAGTGCAAGAATGGTAGTTACCAAATTGGCTGCAAGTTGCGTCACACTCAATTTATTATATGAGCACAGTTACAAAGAATCCTGGAAAAGACTATAGTATAATAAAGCTCAAAATCCTTATAATTGTTTTATCTCCATACACACAAATGCATTGGGGACACTGCACAGTCTTTTCCAAATCAAAACATTTATCAAATTTCTGTAATTCCTTTACAGAAAGTGAAGAAAGTATATAAGTTTTTACCAAAAAATAGCAGAGCTTGCATTCTTCTCTACAAACTCAAACATTCACTGTATAAACTGAGAAATGTTTCAAGATTTTGCTTTCCTTTGAATCACTGAACTAATATTTAGTTGTATAATCAGTGTTTCTGAGAACTGCTGCACATCTGTGTTACATGGAGTCAACCAACTTCTGGCACCTGTTACATTCCACAATTCTTCTGCATTTCTTGGTTTTGGCTCAGGAACAGAATTTTTGATGTCACCCCACAAGTTTTCTATTGGATTAAGGTCCAGGGATTCGGCTGGTCACTCCATAATGTCAATCTTGTTGGTCTGGAACCAAGATGTTACTTGTTTACTGGGGTGTGTTTGGAGTTTTTGTCTTGTTGAAACATCCATTTCAAGGGCATTTCCTCTTCTGCATAAGGCAACATGACCTCTCATGTATTTTGATGTATTGAAACTGATCCATGATCCCTGGTGTGAGATAAATAGGCCCAACATCATAGTATGAGAAACATCCCCATATCATGATGCTTGTGCCACCATGTTTCACAGTCTACAGTCTACACAGTCATCTGACAAACTGTCTGTGGCCCACTAGACCCAAAAAGAACAATCTTGCTTTCATCAGTGCACAAAATGTTGTCATTTCTCTTTAGGCCAGTCAGTGTGTTCTTTAGCAAATAGTTACCTCTTCAGCACGACTTTTTTTCCAACAATGGGACTTTGCAGGGGCTTCTTGCCGATAGCTTGGCTTCACATAGGTGTCTTCTAATTGTAACAGTACTCACAGGTAATTTTAGACATTCTTTGATGTTCCTGGAGATGATAAGTGGTTTTTGGGGTCAATGGTCATTTGGCTATTCTTCTATCCATTTGAATATAACATAGTATCAGAGTAAGTTAGGTTGAAAAAAAGACTAAAAAGTCCACCAAGTTCAACCTTTTATGCCTATATACAGTATATCCTGCTTAACTACTAGTTGATCCAGAGGAAGGCAAAAAAATTTGAAGCCTCTCCAATTTACCTCAGAGGAGGAAAAAAATCCTTCTTGACTCCAAAATAGCAATCGGACTAGTCCCTGGATCGACTTGTACTATGAGCTTTCTCCCATAACCCTGTATTCCCTCACTTGTTAAAAAGCAATCCAACCCCCTTCTTAAAGCTATAGCTATCTAATGTATCAGCCTGTACAACTGATTCAGGGAGAGAATTCCACATCTTCACAGCTCTCACTGTAAAAAACCCCTTCCGAATATTTAGGCGGAACCTCTTTTCTTCTAATCAGAATGGGTGACCTTGTGTCAGCTGGAAAGAACTATTGGTAAATAAAGCATCAGAAGATTATAATATGACCCCCGTATATATTTATACATAGTTATCATATCTCCCCTTAAGCGCCTCTTCTTCAGCGTGAACATCCCCAATTTTGCCAGTCTTTCCTCATAGCTAAGATTTCCCATACCTTTTACCAGCTTAGTTGCCCTTCTCTGTACCCTCTCTAATACAATAATGTCCTGTTTGAGTGATGGAGACCAAAACTGTACGGCATATTCTAGGTGGGGCCTTACAAGTGCTCTATACAGTGGAAGAATGACCCCCTCCTCCCATGACTCTATGCCCCTTTTAATACAGCTCAAGACCTTATTTGCCCTTGATGCTGCTGACTGGCATTGCTTGCTACAGCCAAGTTTATCATCTACAAGGACTCCAAGGTCCTTTTCCATTATGGATTTGCCTAGTTCAGACCCATTAAGGGTATAAGTGACTTGGATATTTTTTACATCCCAGGTGCATGACTTTACATTTATTAATATTGAATCTCATCTGCCACTTAGCTGCCCAGATTGCTAGTTTGTTAAGATCCTGTTGCAAGGATGCCGCAACCTGGATGGAATTAATTGGGCTGCTTAATTTTATGTCATCTGGAAATACATTACTTACAACACCCTCGCCTAAGTCATTAATGAACAAGTTAAATAAAAGTGGACCCAATACAGAGCCCTGAGGGACCCCACTAAGAACCTTACTCCAAGTAGAGAATGTCCCATTAACAACTACCCTCTGTACCCGATCCTGTAGCCAGTTTCCTATCCATGTGCAAACAACAGAGCTTAGTTTAGAAAGCAGACGTTTGTGGGGCACGGTATCAAGTGCTTTGGCAAAATCCAAATAGATCACATCTACTGCTCCCCCGCTGTGCGACATCTTACTTACCTCATCATAAAAAGCAATCAAATGTCTTACATGACCTATCCTTCATAAAAGCATGCTGATTGCTGCTCATAATGCCATTCACTATGACAAAATTTTGAATGTGATCCCTTAACAAGCCTTCAAATAATTTGCCCGCCACAGATGTCAAACTTAGTGGTCTATAATTGCCAGGCTGAGATCGTAATCCCTTTTTAAATATTGGAATGACATCAGCTTTCCTCCAATCCATAGGCACCATACCAGATAAAAGCAAATCTGAGAAAATCAGAAATAGACGCTGGTCTAAAAATGAACTATGCTCTCTTACAACCCGGGGGTGTATACCATCTGGCCCTGGTGCCTTTAATTTTTATTAAAGCTTTATCAACCATATCCTGAGTCAGCCACTGACTAGACTGAGCTGAGCCATCAGTGCAGCTATGAAGTGAGTCTGGGAACTCTGACTCCTCTATTGTATACACTGAAAAAAAAGAATTGATTTACAGTCATATGAAAACGTTTCGGAACCCAACACAGCCTGCATAATAATTTTCCCCACTTCCAACAAAAAAAGATAACAGTATTATGTCTTTCATTGCCCAGGAACATCTGAGTACTGGGGTGTTTTCTGAACAAAGATTTTTAGTGAAGCAGCATTCAGTTGTATGAAATTAAATCAAATGTGAAAAACTGGCTGTGCAAAAATTTGAGTAATTTTGCTAATTTGAATGTATGTAACTGCTCAGTACTGATTACTGGCAACACCAAAATGGTTGGAGTAGCTTGTTAAGCCTTGAACTTCATAGGCAGGTGTGTCCAATCAATAGAAAAGGTATTTAAGGTGGTCAATTGCAAGTTGTGCTTCTGTTTGACTCTCCTCTGAAGAGTGACAGCATGGGATCCTCAAAGCAACTCTCAAAATCTGAAAACAAAGATTGTTCAGTATAATGGTTTAGGCTTTAGGGGAAGGCTACAAAAAGCTATCTCAGAGCTTTAAACTGTCAGTTTCAACTGTAAGGAATGTAATCAGGAAATGGAAGACCACAGGCACAGTTGCTGTAAAACCCCAGCATATGCAGAGGAATGTGAGAATGGTTACAGACAACCCAACCCAAAGATCACCTCCAAAGACCTGCAAGAACATCTTGCTTCAGATGGTATATCTGTACATTGTTCTACAATTCAGAGGAATTTGCATAAAGATTATCTGTATGGCAGGGTGATGAGAAAGAAGCCCTTTCTGTACTCACGCCACAAACAGAGTTGCTTGTTGTATGCAAAAGCTCATTTAGACAAGCCACAGTCATTTTGAAACACAGTGCTTTGGACTGATGAGACAAAAATGTAGTTATTTGGTCATAACAAAAAGCGCTTTGCATGGCAGAAGAAGAACACTGCATTCCAAGAAAAACATCTGCTACCTACTGTCAAATTTGGTGGAGGTTCCATCATGCTGTGGGGCTGTGTGACTAGTTCAGGGACTGGGGCCCTTGTTAAAGTTGAGGGTCGGATGAATTCAACCCAATATCAACAAATTTTTCAGGATAATGTTTAAGTATCAGTCACAAAGTTGAAGTTACGCAGGGGTTGGATATTCCAACAAGACAATGACCCTAAACACACTTGGAAATCTATAAAGGCATTTATGCAGAGGGAGGAGTACAATATTCTGGAATGGCGTCACAGTATCCCGACTTGAATATCATCGAAAATCTATGGGATGTGCGTATCCAGGTCTGGTACAAGTAGAGTTTTTCTTGACCTAACCATCACTACACCCCATCTCTGGCAAAAAATCAATCAATTGAAAAATCAGACTTGTTATCGAAAAACCATCCTCCCTACACCAAACCATGCATTAATCTCCCTAAGCTCCCGCTTACGAATGGTAGTTTTCCATTTTCTTCCATGTCTTTTAGGGGGCTGAATGAGCTTAGCACTGTGACTGCTAAACCTTTGCTTCAGTTGTCAGAATTCATTGCGGAGAGACTGACAAATTGTTAATGTGGTACCACTCTTCAAAAAGGTATCTGATTCTGGGCCTGAAAGCTTTATGGCTGTTAGTCTGACATCAGTGGTAGGAAAGCTTTCAGAAGGGGTAATAAGGGATAAGATGCTTGACAACATTGAAAATCAAAATATAACGGTTTGTTTCAGCATGGTTTTATGCATAACAGATCTTGCCAAACTAATTTAATTGCCTTTTATGGCAATTAAGAACCAAAGCTTGAGTTTGACAACACGTTAGGGTTATAGGATACATTGTCGACTGCAAAAGTTAATAAATTACCTAGAATTTCTTGCAGTCTCCATGGTTGGAGTTGTGTTCCCTGAAAAACTTTACACTAGAGGGCATTATAGACAGATAGTGGGGGTTCTTTTTTCCCAAAAAAAATATTTGCACCAGAGGCCACCCCTTTACACTGCAGGTACAGAACTTTCATTTGAAGCAGTTTGAGGGCAGAGAGGTTGTAGAATGCACTGCGGGGTGATATTGTGATGGCTCATTCTGCTAATGCTTTTAAGAGTCATTTAGATGATTTCTTGGTCAAGCATAATATCCAAGGCTATGGTGATACTAAAATCTACAGTTAGTATAGAAATCGGTGTATATATTTAATATAAGTCAATATGTGTGTATATGTATAAATATCCTAAATCACACAATTTTCCAATCCAATTGGAATTAATACCAATGAAGTTACACTTTGAGAACTTTATTGCAGCAGCACGTTATAAACACCCATCCTTTAGTGCAGACATAATTTATACCCGTTATACCAAAATAAGTTTTAACACATTGCAAATATTATTTTCTACATAAGACAAAGCACAGGACATTAAACATAAAAAAACCTGAACTCAGTTTAAAAGTACACACAATACTGAATTATATTTTTTAAAAAAATCATTAGAAAGGCCAGCATGTAAAAATATACTTGTACGGCTCTTCTGAAAATTCCCATTAGTATTAAAATGAACTGGATTCAGATTGGAGTTCCAAGAATAGGGCTAGGGGTACATACAGAAAAGAACAGACTCTATGGGGTATATTTATCAAAAAGTGAAGTTTAGAGTTCACCACAGTCCTCTAGAGTGAAATTCCACCACTCTTCATTTATTTCTATGGGATTTTGAAAGGCGTATCTATCAAAGGATGAACTTTCACCCATTGATAAATAGTCTTTTAAAAATCCCATAGAAATGAATGGAGATTGCCGGAATTTCACTCTAGAGGACTGTGGTGAACTCTAAATTCACTCTTTGATAAATATACCCCTATGTTTATTCCGATCCATGTCAGTGGGGGCAACTGTGTGAGGCTTTCTGGACATTCACGGGTAGAATCCTGATCAATTACTCAGATGAGTATTTAGTCAGACAAACTGCGGGAAGGTCAGTAGAAGGGATGCAACAAATCCACTATTTTGGATTCGGCCAAACCCCCGAATCCGCCGAATACCGAACCAAATCCGAATCCTAATTTGCATATGCAAATTAGGGCTGGGAAGGGGAAAACATTTTTTAATTCCTTGTTTTCTGACAAAAAGTCACCCGATTTCCCTCCCCACATATGCATATGCAAATTAGGATTCGGATCGGCTGGGCAGAAGGATTCGGCCGAATCGGAATCCTGCTGAAAAAGGCAGAATCCTGCCTGAATCCTGAAACGAATCCTGGATTCGGTGCATCCCTAGTCAATAGTAATGTATTGACTCAGCAGCTTTAAGTAACATCTAATAATAAAACCAATTGCAGTAACAACAGAAACAATAAATTAACACAATCCGACACTCCAGAATTAACTCGTTATCAGCAGAAAGGCAATTGGTCTATGATGCTTTCATACTGCATATGAAACCGCACAAGCCTGCTCAGCAAACGAAAAAAATGGAAGAAAGTTAAATAAACAAGGAAGGGACATCTAACCTCTGGCCCTTCAACGGTTGCACTGCTCCCAACCTCTCTCTGAGAGAAAAAAGAAATTTTCTAAATACAATCAATTAAATATTCTGTACTGTTTCTGGAATAATCAAGTTTATCTTCACTATTCCTCTCTCAGCATCTGTTTCTCTTCATTCTGTCTTCATGGAGGAGTTGGGTATCAGATAATCATTGACTGTTACATCCAATATATCTTATAGGGGGCTCCCTTTCCCAGCAGATGAATTAGAGCTCACTCAAATAACTGATTCTAGTACAAACAAAATCTAACAAAATAACTGCCTTTTGCACAAATCTGCATGTAGAGAGACATGATGTCTGGTGATTTTAATAGAGTGACCTCTAATACATCTTCAAGCCAAAAGGAGCCCCCCTATAAGATATATTGGATCTAACGGTCAATGAATATCTGACATCCAACTGCTGCATGAAGACCGATTGAATAGAAACAGATGCTGAGAGAGGGATAGTGAAGATAAACGTGATTATTTCAGAAACGGTACAGAATTTTTAACGGATTGTATTCAGAAAACTTCATATTTCAGTATGCTGAAGCTTATATTACATTTTAATTTTCAAGATAGTTCCCCTTTAACAATAGTTAAATAGACACATGCTGACTATGCCTGGTTTAGATGGGTTATGGCAGTGAAAAAGGTAAGCTGGGTTAGTAAAGAAAAGATTGGCACTGGGTGCAGGCTGGGTTTAGCTATATTTAATATGTGGTTGTAGACGCAACGCTCAACAGCTAGATTATTTTCAATTAGTTGCAGCACCACCGGAACAGGAAAATTAACAAATGTTTCAAGTAAAGACATTATGCTATTCTACAACAGAACTAGTCTTTGCCATAAATGTATTCATTCCACTGTAGCCAATAGCAGCTAGTGAATCAGTCTTTACACTTAAAATGATCAGCCAGCAACTATTCATATCAAAACTTGCCACTTTCTACAAACTGACATTTGTGTCTGGCTAACAGCATAGGGCATTGTCCATGAATACACCAGTGAAAATGAAAGAACCACTCTTTCCAGGAATGCAGCTAACTATATTTAATACTCTGATATTTCACCTTTGATTTTTACCAAATAAGGTCCTGTGAATACAAGTGTGAGTGTGATCTGCGTAGGTGAAGCAAGTTTGAGTTGAGAACACATGTAATGATGCTCCATGAGCCACTGTGGATTGCAACAAAGTTAAGAAATGACCCAGAGTCATAAACCACCATCTAATTCACCTTCACTCCGACTAGTAAAATCCCATTGCTAAGTAAAAAAAATATTAGTTTAAATATGGTCTAAAATGTTGATTACAAGTTGTAAGCAAGATACAAATAACACAATATATTAAAATAAAGTAAAACTGTTGCAGATCCATGACAGCATAAGTCAAATTAAATGAAAGACAATAAATGAGGGGGAAAACATAAGTGGATTTGCTACAGTTTTCTTATGACACAATACTGTTTATAAGTAAATTCTGTTACTGGCTAAATGTATGACTTGCTAGAAAGATCTCAGTAGCCCTTTTGCTGCTGCTACAGGCAGTCTGATTGAGTATTATCTAATTGTGACTGTATTACAGTAGGCTTTCTACACTTTAGAGCCTGGCTTCAAGCTTGCAAATGCTCTAGAACCTTTAAGGGATTGAGAAAGCTCATTGAGAAATGAGATGAAGTGAGAGTCTCTCTCGGATTTCTTTGATTCAAAAATAACCACTATGGTAAAATTAGGCTCAGGACGAGTTAAAAAATATGTGCTTTGAACTTTGTCATCATAGAAATGGACAACCTTTTCCAAAGTGTTAAGGTCTGCACTCTTGTCAGTCATAATCATAATAACATTGGGCCAGTGCATTATAGGTCTATCATTGGGCAGAGACACCACTGCTGGGTATTGGTCCACACCTTTGGGTGCTTCCCGATATGAATCTGGATGGTGGTAACCATGGCCCTGAAAATTCTCAGAACCCCTTGTGTCATACATCAAAGACACATTGGCTGCATCATATTTTCTAATGAAACTGGATATTTTCCCAAAGTAGTCTGGATTTGTTTTAGCTGTGAGAGTCTTCATCTCCGACGTCTGGCGGCTGAGAGCTTCGTGGAAGTAAAAGCTGAATTTTGCTAGGAGTAAGTTTTTAAATTTCATGAGCCATAGAAAAAGATGTGGGGGTTGTGCAGCCTTTTGAGACTGCCCTCCAAAGAGATGCTTCTTGGTTTCCTTTTGCTTCTCAAATATTTGACCCCACGTTTGTAGTTTGGTGTGGGCATTGTGCAAGTTTACCAAGGCAGGAAGGAATTTCCACTCGTAAATTAAAAACTGTGCTTTCAAAAGATGAGCGAGAACATCCACTTCAAGCTGAAATCCACTTTCTAATGGAGACAATATAGGGTGGTGAAACCTACAAGATGGAAACAATATTAAAAAATTAATACTTGCAACTATGAGATTGAAAGGAACCCCTAACCCAACCACGTTTTGGTGTACCTACATTTTAAGAAGCAAAAAACAGAGGCATAACCTGATTCTAGTTTAAAATGGCATGCATGCCTAAAGACTGATTTATTGTATGTGCAACTAGAGATGAGCAACTGAATTACAGATTAGTTTCAGGCTCTGCATTGTAAGGAATTAAACATCAAAGGGAGTGAGATATAACTTCCAGACACTCAGCTGGAGAAATTGCCCCATAGCTACAATGAATTCCTACTTAGAAATGTGCAGCACTGGGAAGCTTAATCATATTAAGGGGCAGATGTATCAAAATGTGAGGTTAATGCTCGCCACAGAAAAACTCACTTTCTATTCATTCCTATGGAGATTTTTAACAACATATTTATCAAATGGTAAATTGATTTTCTAAAAATCCCATAGGAATGAATAGAAAGTGAGTGAGTTTTCTGTGGTGAGCAGTAACCTCACATTTTGATGAATCTGCCCCTTAGTATCAAGCTGCAATACATTTTGCTCAGATTGGGAAATAATTTACAAATGAATTATATAGATTGAATGTTATTCAGCTTATAATGTACGTATCACCTTGCAAGAGGTAACATCACATTACATTTCATTGCAGAAGAGAACAAAATACTGAAAATTGACAAAATCCAGTTTAAAAGATGTGCAGGCCTATAAATAACATCAGATATATAGTTACCAAGACAAGTTGAAGCCAGATGATTCATGTTGTAAATGTGGAGCTACAGTGCTATCATGTTCTTATGTTAACCCTCTGGATATCAATTATTGCAAGCAATGTGAACCCAAGCAGCAAGATGGGCCTTCAATTTCACTGCTTAAATTACCTTAAATACAGCTATAAATGTAGGAAAAGTGCTTTATTCTTTGCAGAATAAGGTGTTTCTAATTCCAGGCTGGACACATTTCCAGAGTCGGGCAAAGACAGATTCTAATTTGCCCCACATGGAGTTGATCGTTTTTCCAAATTTGAAGTGTATTTGTATTTAATTTGAAAAGTATTATTTCTGTCTCTGGTTTTTTCAGTCTGGCAGTTCAGTAATCCAGGTGCAGCTTCTGAACTGTTAAGATTTGCTGCATTTATTTGCTACAATTAGTTGATACATTTCTCAGCAGCATCTGAGGAATATTAGCTATTGTATGAGGAATATTAGCTATTGTATGAATTCTAACAGCTGCCTTTAATTCTGCTCAGCAGGGACAAAGATAAATGTATCAATTAAGAACAGGTAACAGCGTGGCTGAAGCGGCTTTAGAAAGAAGGTGAAAAAGTCAAACTTTACACTTCAATATTAGAAAACAGGTCGTAAATATAAAGTAGAAAGTAACTGAAAAAACGGATTTATTATTATTTATTTCTGGCTCCTCCAAATGCTACCCCACTGGCAATAATGTGAATTGCTGATGGGAAATCATATGTGGCTCTTTTTTCTGCTGCCGCCTCCAGCTTCCTCGAGAGGCAACTTCTTTCTTCAAGTGGGTGCGCATGCACAGTAGAGTAAAAAGCCGATCTTTAATAAAAAAAAGGCAGCCTTTCATTTTATATGGCATTTATCATATGTGGGGTAGCAAAGGACACGAAGAAGTGGATTGCACTGTAGTGCTCACTGGAAATATCCCTGGACCAGTGCAGTTTTCTCATAACAGAAATACTAGGCCTGGGCATCAGGTAAGTTAATACAATCATTAAGGGGTGCCTAACAGATGGCACCACAGTGATTCCTCCTCCTTTGAGCTGACATAATGGCTGCTGCTGTACATGCTTATTTTTTTTTCCTTACAAAATGTCTTTGCAAATAGCCTTTATGAAATGAAAAGTATTTACACTCTACATATAATCCACTTGCTTATTACTATTGGTGGCCATGTTAGCAGCACTTCAATAATTGTAAAAGTAGGATGTACTTCTACCAAGTCATAAAGTAGTCAACACCTTGCCCATAGACAGGCCAGATTAAAACTTCAGATACTAACCTTGAGCTATACTTCTTTAATATGGCTTCCAATATATTGACCAGCTCTTCTGCGTTTATAAACTTTTGACTGCTTAAAGTGTACATTTTCTCATAAAAGTCTGCAATTTCCATGTGAGCCTGAACAAAGTAGCAGAGCTGTTCTGAAAGATGTGAGAGCAGTTCTTCCAAATGAGGAGCAGTACCACCGATTGCGTTCCTGCCTGTGGTTACGACCTTCTTCAGTTCATTGTACAATGAGGTATAGTTAGTTCTGATGGAATCCTTTCTGCTGAAAAATGACTGGCCACCTGAGGAGGACACATGGCACCAATGTTAAAATGATAGTGTATAAACAGTAATTGCTGCCAAGGACTAGGATGGCAGGACGGAGTTAGACAAGCAAATGTTAACACTTCCACTATTAAAGGGGACCCGTCACCTAAAAAAATAATTACAAATTCTATTTTATCATGTTATTTAAGCAAAATTAACTTTAATTACACTGTAACAAAAAATTTTACTCGTTTCCTTCGTCTATTATAATTTATAATTATAGCAAGCAGGCAGGAGCCTTTTTATGGACTCTGTTATTAAGACAAGCCTTGCATCATCTCAGAATCTTGTTTGTGCACCAAAACGGGGGGCCCTGATGTCCATCCCCATGCCCCGGCTACACAATTAAATGGTGAAGAGAACTGGGTGAATGTGTGGAGAGCAGTGACATCTAGGAAGTGCTGAATGGAAAGTGAAAGTAATTGTCTGCCCCGCCTCTATGCCTAAGGCTGAGATTTTTAAATGAGTTTACAACATCTATGAATGCTTAAATAAAAAAAAATTGGGTTTCATGTTTAATTTGAAAAGGACATTTATTATACAGCTTTTTATGTCTGGGTGACAGTAACGCTCTAAAGGAACAGTTCAGTGTAAAAATAAAAACTGTGTAAATAGATAGGCTGTGCAAAATAAAAAATGTTTCTAATATAGTTAGTTAACCAAAAATGTAATGTATAAAAAGTCTGGAGTGACCGGATGTCTAACATAACAGAACACTACGTCCTGCTTTTCAGCTCTCTAACTCTGAGTTAGTAAGCAACTTGAAGGGGGACCACATGGGAGATAACTATTCAGTGAGTTTGCAAGATTCAAAAGCAAACAGTCATGACACATGTGCCCCCCCTCAAGTGACTGATTGGTTACTGTCTGGCAACCAATCAGTGAAAACCAAGAGAGCTACAAAGCTCTGTTACTTTCATAATCTGACTGCTACTTGACAACCTGGTGAAATCTAATATTATAAATATATATATATATGCTGAGCATTTGAACAGGAAAGCATTCACAGTGATCCCAGTTTTCTTCTTCCCCATTCCAAAGATCAATATTTATGCTTTTATCCAATGCTGCCTCCTACTGGTTCTACACAAATATATACCCTAACAGCTTGTCACAGTTTCAGAATGACTGATTTTTTTTATTATTAATTGACCATATTATTATAATGTGCCTCTAAGACCACTGACAATAACTGACAAATGAGGCAGTACAGGCTGCTGGTGGTTGATGGATGGTTAATATGGATTGGTACACTCCAAGGAAACCCGCGGCTCTATCCAAACACTAAAACTCAAAGCTGCTGGTAAAAAAAACCCCAAAGCTCACCCAATGCAAGACTTGACCTGGGTGCGTGTGCCCCAGGTCCGTTACTTACGTGCTCAGCATTCTCGGCAAACTGAATCAAGCAATGTAGACATAATTCGCACTCACCGGTGAAGATTGGTGGCCCGGGTGCAGCGCCCCAAACTCGTAGCTCAGGGTGAAAATGCAGGAAAATTGTAGAATGAGCACACACTCCTGTGACACACCAGCTTGGATAAAAACTTGATCTTTATTCCATCTCTAAATACGAAACACGATCCAAGCTGGTGTGTCACAGGAGTGTGTGCTCATTCTACAATTTCCCTGCATAAGCTACGAGCTACTTCACATGCTGTGATTCAAATAGATGCAGAGGGGCAGATATTTTTGGGTAGTTTGTTGCCCACATGAGAGGAGATTTTACCGTAAGAAAATGCCTCGTCTATCACTGCTCTAAAACAGGATTCCTGTATTGTTTGAGGGTAGCTGGCAAACAGATATAATCTTTAAATGTATTTTAAATCATTTAGTTTACAGTGATACTGTCACTATAAGAAAAAACTATGCTGATTAAAAAAAGCTGCATTCTATTGGTTAAGAGTGGGTGTAGCCTTTCTAGACTTTAGCCAAGCTAACTACATTGCCTTGCAGCATATGCCTATATAGACTTAAGGAGAATTAACAAGACATTTAATGAAAATGTGTTCTGTAAATATATATGGCCTATTCATTTAATGAAAAATGTTTCTATAATAAAGCACTAAGGGATCACTGTTCTGTTTTTACCTGCGCTTCTTCCTGACAAGCTGAAATGATATTCCTGTATAAAATGTCCAGTGAATTTGTTACACTCTCACTAAAGGAAGTTAATACTCCAGAGAGACTCAAGAGAATTGCTTTTTAAGTTACACTTTCACTTCTACTCTTATAAGAACTTATAATAACAGCTTGGGAACATCAACCTGCTTAGGAGTAGTGATGTGTGGGCCAGCCCAATACCAGACCTCGGGGAAACCACTTGCGGGTCACGGGCAGCTTTGGGTTGAGCTCTTCCGTCTGCTCTCCCTGGCTGCAACCTTACACTTTCGGCTTCTGGTTTTATAGACGCATGCCTGGCCCACCCCTTTTGTGGCATCATCGACGGGGCAAAACAGGTCTATAAATAGAGGAGGGAAACTGGGTGCGGGCAAGCACAGGTTGCGTTGTTCTTGAACCGCATCACTGGGGGACAGGGGGTACAAGTGGCCTGGACTTGAAGGGGGGACCGGCAGTGCTGAACTTTCAAAAGAGCCAGGCCCCCCTTGACAGTGCTGAAGCAATACCAATGTTGCGCCCCTACCCCCAGCTCAAACCAATCAGCGCACTATAACTGTAAACTGCGCTCCGGGTTTCCTGTAGGAACCT
Source organism: Xenopus petersii (assembly GCA_038501925.1). NCBI lineage: Eukaryota > Metazoa > Chordata > Amphibia > Anura > Pipidae > Xenopus > Xenopus petersii. Next base: position 43,076,553 of record CM076677.1, read on the forward strand.
GGAAATATAGATGTGGCTTGGCGGCATGCCGCCCCAGGCCCGGCCTTTCCACAAATCCAGGCCTGCTAGTTAGGAGCACTGACAGAACGACACAGGCATAGGACAACTTCTGCTGCAAATACCCAGATCTTAGTGGAGGGAACAGAAAACAGTAAAGCATTCTATCCTTTAGTTGCTTAACTAGATGTTACTGGGCTTCAGATCAAATTAATTTTAGGGCTCCAAACAGGCCCAGACTGGCAATCTGTGGGTTCTGTCAAATGCCAGAGGGGCTGCTGTATGGTTCCATAGGAAGTTACCAAATAGTGGGCTGGTAGGGGGCTGTTTGGGCTGGTAGGGGGCTGTTTGGGACTCTGTGTACTTGGAATGGCAGGGCCTATTTTGACTCCCAGTCCAGGCCTGGCTCCAAACATAGCAAGAGGTTGTCGTTTTTACTAATATATGTTGAAATTGCTCATTAATTAGGGCCTCATAGGGCCCTTTATACCTCCTAGGCCTCCCTACATTTGCAGGATCTCCTTCCTCTGCAGTTATGACCCCGTTCTCCATATTTAACCTGTGGAATGAAAGTCTATTCTTCCTTCTCCTTAACAGCTACTGACTGTGACATGGAAAAAGAAAGGCTCCATTGCAGTGTTCACACCTGGGCTGGATATAGAGGCACGTGATATGAATAGTAAGACAAAGCAGCAGGTGTGGAGGCTGAAAGAGAGAAGGAGGAGCCCATTACCCTGTTTCTGGCCCAGGAAGCTCATGCTGTGATAGGCTTTCTCTGCAGCTGCCAGATGAGCCAGGGCTACCAGCATTAGGGACCAGGAGGCGCCGGCGCTCTTGTTGCCTTCCTTCTCCTTCTCCACATGGTCCTTGGCCTTATCATACGAGCAATTGCCGAGGTGGGAGAAGAAAATCTGCAGCACGTTCTGCTCCGCGGTGACTTGTGCCGAAGTCAGAGGGATCATGACCGAGCTGGTCATCAGAAAAAGCTCCGCGTCCTCCTCTTCCTCCTCCTCCAGCAACAAGAGGCCCGCGGCAGCCGGAGCATCGCCTGGATCCTGAGGTACCACCATGCAGCTGTGAGAGGCGATGAAACGACCGGGTATGGGCAGAGCAGGCCGCCGGGTTACTGGAAGGGAACTTCCTGACAGCTGCTCTCTGTGTTTACTGTTCGCACTAGACACCGGAAATCTGCTAGTGCGCATGCGCATGAACCCAGAGCATCGAGCTAACTAAAGATCCCCTCATTCCCAATGTGCTGTCTGGATGAGCAGGAAGTGCCCTGACTGGAAATAAACCTGCCACCCTACAGGCACCTTCCTAGCTCGGTCTGTTTATAGGAGACAGCTAACAGATAAAGCCAGCACATTTCGAGGAAAAGGACGCGTCCCTAGCCGTTAAGATCCTTTGGTCACTTCTATTTCCAGCAAACTAAAAGTAAATTTAAAGGAGAATTCAACCTGTTCTGAAAAAAAACCCTTACCCCCACCCCCAGGGGAGATGCCCCATACTCCATACTTGCCCCAGATTCTTGCTTCTGGCAAGGACGTTAGGACACGCCCACCCCTCATTTGAAACTGGGACTAGAGAACATTTATAGGGAGCTCCAATAAAGGAGCTATTATATATTTATTTATAAGATAATATTAATTTTTAAAACCATGTTTTTTTTTCATTTATCCTATATGTCTTCTTTAAAAGCAAAGTTGCATTTTCCTATATACATATATTTTACAGCCAGTTGTACATTGGGCTATGTTTTCAGGCACAAATACCTCAACCCCAATTTATCTTTACTCTCTAAAATCCCAGTAAAGGCCCAGTTTCAATCTCATGGTACATTTCTTCCAAAATCAGTGTTAACATTAAGGTTATTTCAGTTTACCAAACGTGCCACATGAAATCACATGGTATGAAGAAAGAATTTGTATTAATAAAGGCTTTGCAATTTTAAAGTTAAATTTGTGTTGGTGTTTATTTTTTCGATGTATACTAATACATTTTTTTTGATGTTACTGGTCCTTTAATTAAACATACAGTGCCATTTCTGCCATGAAGACAGGCAGCAATTTACCTAGGTAAGCAAAAGTCACCCTTTGAAATTTTAAGAGCCAAGTGCATTTTTTTCAAACAAGAGTAGACATTAACTTCTTTTAGTGTGTAGAGCATAACTGCACTATCCACACTGGTAAATTCTGCCCCTCCATGTCTAGTTAGTTTGAGTTATTATGCTGCTTTTCAGAGAATCAGTGCACAGTTGCCCATGCCTCCTGTCCACACTGAACCCACTTCCACTTCTTCATAGATTGTAATGCAGGAAGCATTCGTCTCCTCACACATCAAACCTGAGTGGCAGTGCACAGATTTTCTGAAAAACAAAAGGGCTTCATGTTCCAAAATGTATCACTTCTACATGGTACAAAATGAGGGAAAGGTTCCATAATTCTTAAATAATTTTCTTAATAAGAAAATGGTTAGTATCACTGATATAGGCTTTCCTGTAGAAGTGTTTGGCCCAGATGTCTTACACTGCCAGAAGTCCAAAGACATTTATTTTCCTACGATTTTTTCTGATGCACAATTGTCACAGCAGCTAGTGCAAGCTGTATAGGCATGGCACAGCTCTACCTAATTTGTCATAAAATAATTCACTTACCCCAGATACATAAATTAATAACTTAAAGTACGTTTTCAATAAAGGGCTGCTGACTGCACCCTAATATAATAATTAGGGATGCACCAAATCCAGGATTCAGTCTGTTTCAGCAGGATTCGGACGAATCCTTGTGACTGGATGAAACAAATCCTAATTTGCATATTTAAATTACGGGTGGGATGGAAAAATCACGACTTCATCACAAAACAAGGCAGTACATTTTTTTTCCTTTTCAGACCCTAATTTGCATATTGGGCAGGGCCGGCCTTAGGCCTATTGGGCCCAATAGGGCTCCACACCACATGGCAGCACAGATAATATTTCCCTCAGCACATGATGCTGCCTGGCCTGCCCCCAACTTTGAGAATCCAGCCCACCCCCAACTCTGATAAGCCAGCCTATCCCCCAACTCCATAGGTCTAGCCTGCCCCCAACTCTCATAGGTCCAGCTTTCCTCCAACCTGAATCGGCCCAGCCTGCCCCAAACGAATTGACCCAGTCCACTCTCCTATTTCCTCCCTCTCTCTCTTACACTGTGTGCCCCTATTTCATCCCTCTCAATCTCTTACCTTGTCTGCCCCTTTCCTTTCTATTTAGTGCCTGTATGCCGTTATTTTCCTAAATACTTGGTGTGTCAGTAGCCAGCAACACTTTGTCTAGGGGCCCCGCCAACATGGCCCCAATTGGGCCCCACATTTGATAGGATCAGCCCTGGGTTTGGGATTCAGACGATTCCCAAATAGTGGATTCTGTGCATGGATTCAACATGCAGAATTATTTGAATCCAAATTCTACATTTAAAATTCTATCTGGATTTGGTAACTACATTTCCTCTGGATATCTTATCACATCCATCAATAATGGTAGGTTTAGTTCAAACATTTTCATGTTTCACTGCAAAACATTCCTGTCGCTCAGCATTTTAATTGCTATAGTAAGGAGGGCAAAAAGCAGACACTGGAGAAACTTACATGGAACAGCCTGCCTCCTGCACACTCTTCTGTCCATTGTGACAGATGAAGTTAAAAGCATTATAAGGAGGACTAGCATTCAACAGACCTTGTATTGGTTCAGTCCCCCTGCAGGATCAGCTGTGTATGGTAGCAATTCCACAAGGAGCAGTGCATTCATCTGGGGCAGTTTTTTTGCTCTTATGTCCTGTATCTCCCTACTTCTTTTATTTCCCTCTTACACAACCACTTCATTTTTTTATTTTGGTTCTGCATTTCATATTCCTTCCTTCTCTGGTATGCTCTAAATTTCCCTGCTGGTTACTTTCTGCCTTTTTCTTCACTTTCTATTTGTCATCTTTATCTTCCCCCACCTTATAATGTGCGCTCATTTTTTTGTAACCCATCATATCTTCTGCTCCTGTTCCTAGTATTCACTTCTCAAAAAGACTCCATCCTACATTTACTGTGTGCAATTAACTGAATACCGGAGATAAGATCATATTGTTTTACTGGGACTTTGATGTGAACACATTTTTGGTATACTTGCATTTAATTTATTTTTATAGGCAGACTACAACTGATTGCACTTAAAGGAGACATAAAACAAGAGTGTACTAGTGCATTCTACTCTTAGATATAGAAGGAATGTGCTTTAAAAAGTTGTGCTTCTGGTTACTCGTTACTAGTCCCACCCATCTGTTCCACTTGCTGCTGCCTCCTTTCCTAGGCTGTGCAGGGGAGATGGTGGCTCTCAGCTCATTGCACTGTGTGATAGGAACCAATCAGCAGCTTGGCTGACCTGATAGACAACTTAAAGGGGTTGTTCACCTTCAATGTACAAATTTTATGAAACCACTAACAATGCTCTCAATGTGTTAGAAAAACCATTTTCCATAACAAAAAGTAAAAATGCCATTGTAAAAGCTAATTTCTATACCTATTAACTCAGTCCTTCTCCTGTCTCTCTGACCAGTTTTCTGAAGTGATGGGAGTGGCCTATTTTGAACCTGACACACCAGGAACTTCCTATATGATGACATCATCATGCCCAGGCTTTGCCCTTACTTGTTTCCTATTGGATGTTGATACTGCCCTCCTCCTAGTAATTTATTGGGTGCTTGTGAACTGTAACCAGTCACATAATTTGAATGATCATTGGTTGATTACTCAATTGTAACAGACGCAGCATATAACAGAGGTTAACAGACGCAGCATATAAACAAACCTGCCTTGTAACAAACAATCACACAGCCATGCAGACAAATGCTGCAGAAAAGGAAGGAGCAACATTGTTTGGCAACCTTTGGCATTAAGCATGTCAGTTATTTACAAAATTGCAACAAAACCAGCACTGACTTGTTTAGAAACGTATGTAACTTACACATCTAGCAGGGACAGTAGGGCTGCACCTCACCCTTTTAAAACCAAACACATATGAAATCCACAGCCTGCATGGCTAATTATCAACTCATTTAGATGCTGCAGACTGACTGATTTCTGTGCAGCCATGTATCATGCATCTAAATGAATTGCTAATTAGCCATGCAGCCTGTGGATTTCATATGTGTTTGGTTTTAAAATGGTGAGGTGGCAGCCCTAAGTGACAGGCAGAGCAGTGATGAGGGCAGGTACGTTTTTTGAACATTTTGTGCGCTCTCCTGGGGGGGGGGGGGGGGCGGTAATTTATCTAGGAAAACGATACCTTTTTTAAGTGTTCCACTTCTGGAACAAGATTTAGAGCTCTAAATACCAAAAAATGAAAAAGTTATATTTTTCATGATATAGGGATCTATACCAGAAAAATATTTTACCTTTTTTATGAGGTAAATACACAAAATAATACATGGAACCCCCCCCCCCAAAAAAAATATATTTCTGGAAAGTAAAAGTGTCATCTCCCATAGTAGCCATTATAATCCAATAATTCAAATTTTTAAAAATGATTCATTTTTCCTGTGTAATAATAAAACGGTCGCTTGTACTTGATCCCAACTAAGATATAATTAATCCTTATTGGAAGCAAAACCAGTCTATTGGCTTTATTTAGTGTTTACACCATTTTCTAGTACTAAGATCCAAATTACAGAAAGATCTGCTATCCGGAAGACCCCAGGTCGCAAGCATTCTGTATAACAGATGCCATACCTGTACCTTGTACTTGATCCCAACTAAGATATAATTAATCCTTATTGGAAGCAAAACCAGCCTATTGGGTTTATTTAATGTTTACATGATTTTCTAGTAGACTAAAGGTATGAAGATCCAAATTATGGAAAGATCCATTATCCAGAAAACTCCAGGTCCCAAGCACCTTGATCCCCCCCCCATCTGCACAGTTGAAGTCTCTGCAGCACACAGCCCACATTCCCCCTCCCTCTCACAAACTTGTAACAGTTTCTCTTCAGTACCTGAATGCTGCTCAAATTCCCCAGCACAGGAAGCAGTGGCAGATTGACAGCAGACATAGCCAATAGGAGTTAAGTTAGCTGCCAGTACAATGTGTGATGTCATATAAGGAAGAGGAAGTGAACACTGTAGTGTTTTTGGGGGTCAGTGACTCCGTCCCAGCACAGGGTCTGTGTGGAACTGAAGGATTAGTACAGGGACACTTCTGAGGTGAATATCTCTTGAACTGTACTTTTTCTGTTAACTATTTCTATGGAAAAGTTTGTTCTATTCATGTGAACTTAACGTTAGATTTGTCAATTTGTTACAAAGGTGAACAACCCCTTTAACCCCGGCGTTGCTTGTGTGACTGCAGGGCTGTGATTGGCTACCCCCCCCCACTATTCTTCTGGCAGGGGACAGTTAGGACACACCCACTTCTAATTTGAAATACAACAAAGACCAAGTAATATCTATGGTGAGCTCAAATAAACGGGTCATTTTTGAAGACAATAGAGCCAAACGTTTAACCAGCACCATATATTATACATAGGGGGGTTTTCATGTTTTCCATATGTTTCCTTTCACATTGCAAGGGGAAGGACTTCCCCATTACTTTTTGCTATATAGCAAAGGTGTCTAATAAATCAGTCACAGCTAAGACCACCACAAGATATCAAGGCAAGCAAATTAACAGTCTAAGATACTTCGCTATCTCACATTAGAATCTGTTTCTGGGGGGAACCCAGAGTAAAATTAAGCACACATACTTCAAGAACACTACTCACTGCTTTGAATCAAGTCAAAGCTTTGCTTTTAGACAACAAGTAATAACCCAAAACTCAATATGCCAGAATTTTGCCTTAGCACCATTTACTAGAGAAGGCACCAAAATAAAATGCTAGAAATAGTGTGCTGGTACCCCAGTATATATAGACTGACCTCATTCTTTTAGGAGAGATTATCTAGCACTGGGTAAAGGGTAGAAATGCAAGTTACAAGAAAAAGTTTTTGAAACATTTTTATTAGACCAAGGGCCAAGGAAAGTTCTTTTGCCTTGTTTAGAAGAAAGTGTTTGGTCTTTTGGTGGTGAAACGTGGCTTGTGCTGGCGACGTAGTACTCTGTGTGGTAGAGGGAACTTGATCTTTGAGTCCTGAAAAATACAACATGATTACAAAATTGTTTTCATAGTGCTTTCTTGGGTGTGAGTAATTCTTTCCTAACATCTGTCAAGTCTAGCAGTACACCAAGCTATTGTTTAATGCAATTTGGAATTTTATAGCAAACTGTATTATCCTTTGAGAAAGTACAAAGTTAAAAATACAATGCATACCACTGATCTTCCTAATTTCCCAGTGTAAAGCCAATTGAAAATTCTTTATTTTGGCAATGTAACTTTATGTAATATGTTTTCATGCAATGTAATAAGTCTCCTCTGTGTAGGAGAGCACATACATTTTATAAAGGAAAATTGAAATGGTTTGTCAATATTGATGGATAATAAAAAAAGTTTTGAAAGAAAATTCTTTATTTTGCCATTTGGATTCATTACATTTAAATGGAAAAAACTTTTTTTTTTTGGTGAAATCTTATGGGGGGAATGAATACTTACATGGAACTGCTTGATAGCAGGTCTGCGACACTTGCTGGCAGGAATAACCTCTACTTTCATGATCTGAATTGCATGGGCACGAGCACGGTGGCGAGCACCCATATCACGGTCTGGAAGATAGAAAATAACACTTGTTACAACAAATATTCTGCTGCATACATATTGAAGCTAGGATATATTAAGTTGGAAAAAAAATAACTTGTCACATTTAGCCTTCTATTCTAATCCTGGGCTGATTTCAGGATAAAACAAACTAAAAACAGTACAGTATCTTATACATAGTTCTACAAATTCTGCTAAAAGGACCTCAATGGTCTACTGTACCAACACATTTGCAACAAAATCAGATAGTGAAAGGTACAGGGATGGGCGAATTTTTTCGTCTCGTTTCACCACGGAAATGACGCCCATAAACTTGTATGGCATTGTGTGTCAAAAAATTTTAATGGCCATTGGCGACATTTCGCTGAAATGAAACGGGTCAAATTCACCCAAGCCTAATTACAACTAAAATAAAAACAAAAAAAGTATATTCAAGATATCTGGCAATCATTTTGGTAGCATAATACTGCACTACTTATGATTGTTCAAAATAAACCCTACCATCAAATTGCTGGATGTAAACCCTCCCCATTCCAAAGTTAGGGTTTTTAAACTGCTAAAATTGAAATAGGTACAAAGGGAATAGATCAAAAATCCCTGAACTAGTTTCAGACTTAGAGAATGCTTATTTTCCTATGGACATAAGATTGGTCTGAATATTATTAAGGGTGAATTTAGCAGTCTTTTATTATGTCTAAACTTTGGATAATCTTACCCAATGAACCCAAAAAAAAACAGTATGAACCCAAACAGTATGCAGTAACTGACATGAACAGCTCAAGTGCGCATTATTTAGTTGAAATCTACCACATGCGCAAAGTGATATGTGGATGCCATTAGTATCAGTTACTCCACACACAATGTAGTATTGGAGTTTTCTGTATTACAGAAAACACATTTATGTAGAGCAAGGTGATATTTGTAGAACACTATGGACTGAGGGAGTCCATACGGTGACTATAACATGCAAATGAGTTACTGAGCATGCTCAGATTGAGCATGTGCGAGATTTCAGAGCTACAGTTGGCTGGGAAGATATAGGTAGGAGGAGCCAGTGAAATCAAAGATGTCTGCCTCAGCTAGAACTGCAGTGGAGATAGGGGAGATTTTGCAGAGGGGAGATTTTGCAGAAGGGTGAGCTGATCATTTACATTATAGAAACCATTCTGTTTTAAAAAAATTGATTTCTTGAACTTTCACAGTGTATTTATTTATATGATTTTAGTTATGATTGGTGCCCTTTAAGTGTATTACTACATAATCAATACTCGGGATAGAAGGCATGAAGAACAAGCAAGTACAACTCTAGTATGTCTAGTAATTGTCACTCATCTTTGAGACAACAACCTGGAATGGATTCCTAACTATTGAATTGTTTAAGATGTAGGACCTTTGATTTCACTTTCACAGGCACATCAGCTCTGGAAAGGCGACAAGGTGCTAATAATATGTGCACACCAGACAAGATTGTTACAATGGCAAGATAACAAACTTTGGGTTTTGGGTGCAAGTTTATTGTTCATGACTTAAATGTTATGATCTAGTAGTGCTCCCAAAATTAATTGTACATATTTTATTAAAAACAGAAAAAAAAAAACTGTTTCTGAATACTATTCACACAGGGTTTGCATTCGTTTTTTTCAAACTTGAAGTTAAAATGTTCCGCAAGATAGGCAAGGGCTCCCACAGTGGGCTAGAATGTCAATAACAAAAGGAAATCCCTGTGCAATGGATATGGTTTGCACCCAACACACTACCTGCTTACATGTTTTGCAAAGAGACTGTCTCACATCCAAATGCTTTTTAAAGGAGCAGTAACATCAAAAAAAGTGCTTTACAGTAATTAAAATATAACGTACTGTTGCTCTGCACTGGTAAAACTAGGGAGATTCCTTCAGAAAGACTACTATAGTATTAACAAGCTGCTGTGTAGCCATGGGGTCAATCATTTAAGGCTCAGGTTACATAGATACCAGATGCATTCTGGAGAATACCATTGTATTTTATTACACAGTTGATATCTGCCATGTAACCTGTGCCTTTTCTCCTTTTTCAGCCGAACAACATGAAGTTGTATAGTATATTTAGAAAACTATGCTTACATAAACATGGAGTTGGCTCCACTCAATATATGAAGCTCTGCATTTAAATCTAACAATATCTGTCCCGCATTCTAAAGATTAGAAAACACTTCAATGAAAATCGGACTGCAACGGTTTTTCTACTTTGGCAGAAACCTCATGCTTAAAAATAAAACTTGTTTGTTCTCTGCAAGCTGCTGACACATCAACTGGTGTCTAAAGCAAGCACAGAGACGTCTGCAAGGAAAGGCTGCAAATATTCTTAAAGGGCATCTATTGGGTAAAAATGTTATCCCCAACCAAAGGTCGGGCTAATAGAGCCTGCATTCCGGTTGGGGATAACCGTTCACTCCCAGTGCGGGTAGTGTAGTGCTGGCCGAGGGCATTTAAAAAAAAAAAAAAAATTATCCCCAACCAGAATGTGGGTTCTATTAGCCCGCACCTTTGGCTGGGGATAACAATTTTACCCAACAGGTGCCCTTTAAGAAGGTCATTAAGTTGGAAAAAAAAAGTCTATCAAGATTAGGTCAACACTTCAAACCACGGCTATAGGACAGGATTGTAAACTTACAGCACTGGGTCACAGCAGCAGCAGTGGTTAAATCTCTGTATTCCCTGTACATGTTGTGTGTTCCACTGCGAGAGTCATAACGTAGCCAGATGCCAAAGTTCTTCACCTTCAGAGGGGTCTTTTCAAATACCTAACAAAATAACAGTTAAACAAAACATATAGATGAGTGAAATGTATAATTAACATTTTAGCACATCCCAATAATTGCTTACCAGACCAGGTTTGAAAAATGTTGGAGCACTGCACATGTGCTCCTGACAGATTGGAACAGTGCAAGAAAATTGAACTGCGGTGCTCCAACAACCAGTACACCGGACTGGTGCAGTTTTCAGCAAACAGGAGCACTGTCCCAGAATCTCACATAAGAGATAATGATCACTGGGTGGTGCCAAATATTTGGTACCCCAATAATTAACACCTTTCATTTACTGTGCAGGATTTGAACCAAAATTTACTTCCTACTGAATTCACTCCAACTGCTGTGCATTGAATGCATAATTTATGCACAATTTATGTTTCAACCATTGTTCAAAAATACTTAAAACTAGGAGGATTAAGATGCCAGTTTAAAGGGCACCTATCACAGCCAACATCAAACAGATATTGACAATCTGAATAGTGCAACCTAAACACAAAAACTACATCCACAGTTTTTTTTTGGGGGGGGGGAAGCTGGTTTTAAAAAAATCCCTTACTTTGTCAAATGGGTTCTTTCACTGAGGGAGTCCATACTGTGACTATAACATGCAAATAAGTTACTGAGCATGCTCAGATTGCAGCAATGCCCTGAGGATTCTACCCAGAATGCCTAGCTTTAGTAAACACCTATACTAGAAGTATCACCTGCTGGTGATGTTATCACGCAAATGAAGGGAACACTAACTTCCAGAAGGTGGCAGCACTACTGAACAGCAGCTAACAGAAGTTTGGCTGATTTGAAAATAGCTAATGTTTGATAAGCAACCATGGAATTTCAACTGAGCATGTGCGAGATTTCAGAGCTACAGTTGGCTGGGAATGTAGGAGAAGCCAGTGAAATCCAAGATGCCTGCCTCAGCTAGAACTGCAGTGGAGATAGGGGAGATCTTGCAGAAGGTATAGTGAGCTGATTAACATTATACACAATTCTGTTTTAAAAATCAGATTTCTTGAACTTTCACAGTGTATTTATTTAAATTATTTTAGTTATGATTGGTGCCCTTTAAGTGTATAACTACATAATCAATACTCGGGATAGAAGGCATGGGGAACAACCATGTACAACTCTAGTATGTATACCTCTATTTTAATTGTAACTCATCTTTGAGACAGCAACCTGGAATGGATTCCTAACTATTGAATTGTTTAAGATGTAGGACCTTTGATTTCACTTTCACAGGCACATCAGCTCTGGAAAGGCGACAAGGTGCTAATAATATGTGCACACCAGACAAGATTGTTACAATGGCAAGATAACAATCTTTGGGTTTTGGGTGCAAGTTTATTGCTCATGACAAATGTTATGATCTAGTAGTGCTCCTAAGATTCATTGTACATATTTTATTAAAAACAGAAAAACTGTTTCTGAATACTATTCACACAGGGTTTGCATTCATTTTTTGCAAACTTGAAGTTAGAAAGCTCCGTAAGATAGGCAAGGGCTCCCACAGTGGGCTAGGAGGTCAATAACAAAAGGAAATCCATGTGCAACGGATATGGTTTGCACCCAACACACTACCTGCTTCTACGTTGTTTTGCAACGAGACTGTCTCGCATCCAAATGCTTTTTAAAGGAATAGTAACACCAAAAAAAAGTGCTTTAAAGTAAAAATAGTGTACTGTTGCTCTGCACTGGTAAAACTAGCGAGATTCCTTCAGAAAGACTACTATAGTATTAACAAGCTGCTGTATAGCCATGGGGGCAACCATTCAAGGCTCAGTTTACAAAGCAGATAGATGCATTCTGGAGAATATCATTTTATTTTATTATACAGCTGATATCTTCTATGTAACCTGTGCCCTTTCTCAGCTACACAGCAGCCTATTTATATCAGCTATAGTAGTCTTTCTAAAGCAAACAAAACTCTTACCAATGCAGGGCAACAGTACATTGTATTTTAATTACTTAATGCTTTTATTTTTGGTGTTACTGTTCCTTTAATAATAACCTACCTATCAGAAGTTTCAAGGTACAGACAACAAAGCCTTTGATCTCTGGGTTTTCTTCCAAATAACGCAGGTGATTACCTACAGTGCTTCACAGAGAATAAGTTTTACAGAATACACCGTTAGGAATAATGGCCTTCACAAATAGCCAGAGCTATATTCCCTGTACCAGTGGAGATTAGAAATAGGTGCCTATCACATACTTTTAATACTGCACCTGTCCTTCCTCAAAATGGAATTATGTGGGTAATTTATACCACTAAAATATAAATTAGTGCTAAAAAAATGTGACAAGCACACTTGAGTTAACATAATCCAGCAATGTATTATGGTGAATTTCTAAACAAAAGAACTTTACCTGTCCACAATAGACAATTTCACCTGATGCCTTCTTCATCTTCTTCAACTGAGATACAAAGTACCAAAAGCGGGACTTGGCAACCACATGATTAGGAGCAAAAATTCTCATGCGATAGAGAGGTGGAGAAGGAGCTTTGGGAGTAGGCAAGCTGCGCCCGATGACCTTATACTCCCTTAGCTGAAACAAAAAAAAACAGTTTGAAAAGGTGAACTCTGCCTAAACCGTGTAAAAAAAACATTACAATATTGCAAACCTTTATTACATAGATTTTTGCAACTGCTTCATATGTCTGTAGTACCTTATATTTCACTTTCAAAAACACATCAGCTCTAGAAAGGCGACAAGGTACAGTTAATTTCTGCACAACAGACAAGATCATTATAACATGGCATAACGATCTTTGGGTTTTGTGTGCAAACTCTGCCTTTAATCATACAGCAAGTTGAACTCCATATTGTCGTCTTGTTCTTAGTAAAGTCAAAAAATGACTCAGTCACAAGACTAAAGGATTAAATTCAGATCCAAGTCATGAAGGGGTTCAGCCAAATCCTGATCTGGTGCATCGAAGGCCCCAGCACATTATTTTGTTTCATAAAGCCAAATGCCTCTAGTAATAAACACACTACAAATCCTGATTAGTAGTCGATTACTATTGCCCAATTAAGACATTTTTGGAAAAGAGATGTAGGCAGCCTGCTTGTATTTATATAGCCGCCCCCCTTGCATTCCTCCAGCACTGAGATACTAACATGAAACAAATGCTACATCCTAACTGCCCAGGTTATCAAGCCATAAAATTGAATTACATAATCTAATGTGGTCACATGTGCCAAGTTGCATGGCATCTATTCGATTTCTCAGGAAAAGAAACAGAAGCCTCAAGTACATTAAAGGGATAATGTGATGGGAAAACATTTTATTTTTTTATCAGTTAATAGTGTGTCTTCAGCAGAATTCTGCACTGAAATACATTTTTCATATTTTTATATTCAATTTTGAAATCTGACATGGGGTTACACATATTGTCAGTCTCCCAGCTGCCCCCAGTCATGTGACGTGCTCTGATAAACTTCAGTCACTCTTTACTGCAAGTTGGAGTGATATCACCCCCAGCGGCCTAACAGAACAATGAGAAGGTAACCAGATAGCAGCTCCCTAAAGGTGGCCATACACAGAGATCCGCTCGTTTGGCAATCTTGTCAAACTATCGGATCTCTGTCTGATATGCCCACCTTGAGGTGGGCAATATCGGATCCTAACGAATAGGAATGGGGGTCGGATCTCAGGACCGCATCAACGAACAGATACGGCTGTGTTTCCGGCCAGATCTCGATCGGGGAAGCCCGTAGGGGGGCCCCATACACGGGCCAATAAGCTGCTAACTGCTAACTTGGTCTGTCGGCAGCTTTTATCGGCCCATGTATGGGCACCTTAACACAAGATAACAGCTCCTTGGTAGATCTAAGAACACTCAATAGTAAATGCCAAGTCCCACCAAGACTGATTCAGTTACATTGAGAAGAAGAAATAACAGCCTGCCAGAAAGTAGTTCCATCCTAAAGTGTAGGCACAAGTCACATGACTGGGGGCAGCTGAGAAACTGACTATATGTTCAGCCCCATGTCAGATTTAAAAATTGAATATAAAAAAACCTGCTCTTTTGAGAAATGGATTTCAGTGCAGAAGTCTGGAGCAGCACTATTAACTGATTCATTTTGAAAAAAATAAACATGTTTTTCAATGACAGTATCCTAACTGTAAACTCGCAATTATGTTAAGCTGATAGGACAAAGACTTCCATATATTTCATTCCCAAAACAAAAATAAGCTACATGCAGTTATCCATCAGATATACTTCAGGAAGAAACACTAACAGCAAAACCCATGTGAGGCATATTAATGGGTATAAGAATCAGAAAAACGATACAAAAAAAGTTGCCGTTTTATTTAAAAAAAAATCATGTCACATCAGAACTGCCCTAACTAGTACTTTACGGCCTTGTTAATTCAACTAGCGGCATAAGTTGATACAGGCATAATAATAATAAAGTGGTATAGAGAGTCACACAAGCAGTCGCTGCAGCGCAACTCCACTCATCCGAATTATACACGCGATTAGCGTCTGTGAGCACAAGCCTCCCGATTAGTAATACGCACTCTCTGCAGGGTCACTTCAGTAGCAGCATTTACACGAGCCACACCACCAGGGCTCCTAACAGAGCGTTCAGTTCCACTATGGGCCGCATGGTCTCACTGGAGCCGCCATGATGCAGGCCGCAGTCGCTTAAAGCGCACATTAGCCCCAGATATACGGTATGGAAGCCATACTACAAGTCCAATCAAAGCCTCGTGGTGTCTTTTTGACCATCCACAGCCACGGGACTTATCAGTGTCACCCCTAAGCCCCAATTTCCCCCAGGCCTCCTTACAGTGCCGGACGCCTTCATGCTGCCTCGATCCCAGCCAACGAGCGAAAGGAAGTATCTCTGCGAGCGCACGAATACGTCACCCACCAGCCGGAAGCCTATTGGACTGCCGGGTAACCTTCATGAATTTTGATTGGAAGCAACGCCTGTCAGTATAAGACTGTCTGAAATCCGGGGTGTAGCTCTACGGCTCCCTCTAATTAGTTTGTGTAGGGTTGTGAACTTGTGGGCTGAATGGGGAATGGAATCTTTACACTAAGGGGGTTATATATAGTGAATAAAGTACCCCTCTTATAAAATATAAGGATATTATAAGTTACAGAGGAGTTTCATGACCATTTTATACAGGCCATGGAACTCCAAGGTAACTTCTAATATCCTCATATTTTGCAACTGGGGGTACTTTTTTATAATAATCACGTTTCAGTGAATCATGTGACAGAAATTACATCAGAACTCGCCGTTTATAAGGATATAATTTACAAGATATTCATGGCTTTTGTGTATTATATATATATATATATTGTATTATTGTATATATTGTACCATTAAAGCCCCCCACACCTCCACGCCCCTTGCTACGTCCCCCTCCCAACTGACCTGTTTTTAGAGGGACAGTCCCTCTTTTGAAAGCTCTATTTGCAGTCCCTCATTTGTACTGAAAAGTCCCATTTTTCTCTGCACTGAACAGCCAGAAAAAGAAACAAAGTTTCTAACTTAATTGGCTTTTGGCAGAGAGCCCAGAACAGCCACAAACAGAAGATAAGATACATTTGAACAATTCAAATGTATCTAGATAAGTAATTGTAACAATATAAGATAACAGGTCCCTTGGAAAAAGTTAGATTCACAGCTTAAAGGGCAATTCACCTTCATTAGCAAAACTGGAATAAAACACAGAAATATGGCAAGGCTTGATAAAGGGTCAGAAGGGGGGAAACGTTGCCTTGAGGCTAAAACTGGAGGCTCTAGGTCAAATCTGGAGTGTCAACATCTTTTCGTAACTGGATCCCTGTAATGCAGCAGTTGCATTTATTTTAAAGAATAACCAAACCCACATCTTAACCCCAGCCCTCCTTAAAGGGATGGTTCACCGTTGAGGCTACTATTAGTATGTTATAGAATGGCCAACTCTAATCAACTTTTCAATTGGTTTTCATAATTTATTTTTTATAGTTTTATAGTTATTTGCCTTATTCTTCTGTCTGCAGCTTTCAAATTGGCGTCGCTGACCCCATCTAAAAAACAAATGCTTTTTTATTGCTAATTTGCATTACTCATCTTTCTATTCAGGCCTCTCCTATTCATATTCCAGTCTCTTATTCACATCAGTGCATGGTTGCTAGGGTAATTTGAACCTTAGTTACCAGACTGCTTAAAATGCAAACTGAAGAGCTGCTGAATAAAAAGCTAAATAACTCTAAATAATAAAAAAAGAAAACCAACTGGAAATTGTCTCAGAATATCACTCTCCGCAACATACTAAAAGTTATCTCAAAGGTGAACCACCCCTTTAACTGACCAATCTCACTGCTGCTTCCCCACACAGTTTATTGTATTTAAACCTGGACCTTCTTGTAAATCTGTCAAACACAAAATATTGTGAATTTAGATCATGCTTTCCTCTCTAACATATTTGGGAACAGCAAAGCGCCACCTTGTGGGCACCCAGTAATACTCAGGCAGGCGGAACCAATACAATCACCATCAGGGCTATTTTCAGGGAAGGAATAGGTGACCGGAACAGGAAAGGACTTCATTTCGTGGTGGAACAGGCTGCAGACGGGAAGTGCTGAAGATGGTCTCATCAATAAGTGTAAATTGCAGTGCAGGGTGACCCCTTGCTGTTTATTTGTGTGGACGTGCAACGTTTCGGGGCGAGCCCCTTTCTCAAGCATCGCCCCGAAACGTTGCACGTCCGCACAATTAAACAGCAAGGGGTCACCCTGCACTGCAATTTACCTTGTGTGCCAGTGTATCTTTACCGGAAGTATCTATTTGGGGATTGCCGTACCCTTTACTCTGTGCACCGGGTTATCTTCTAACAGAAGTGAGGAGTGTGCTCTGCTTCATCCTTGTTCCAGTCTCATCAATAAGTGTAATTGTTAGGTGTTATATGGGAAACTGCTCATATTTAGTAGCGGCAAGATTAACGTATACATGTTATATCTACTGTGAAAGCACATATGTTTGGAGCTCTTTATAAACACAGTTCTCTGGGAATCTTGCCGGGATATGTTTGTGCAACACAATTACTTGCCCAGTGGGTTTAATTTTAGGTGCTTGGGCGTTTGTATCTGTTATGAGTCTTTCTACACAACACTCATTGTCAGTGGGACGATTGTTTTAAAAGTAATATTCCATCCAACTGGTTGTACAGAATTCCATCCATGAACTCCCTCTCTTGGGCTACTGGCCTCGTGATTATTTACCTCCCCAGCCTTGCTCTTGTCTGACTGTACAGAGTGGGGGGTGGACATATTGCCTACATTGACTTATTTTATTTTTTAGAAATACCAAAACATTTGCAAACTTAACAGTGTTACAAAGCTGCTGCAGCAGACATGTGTTGCTATTAAAGGAGAACTAAACCCTAAAAATGAATATGGAAAAAAATGCCATATTTTATATAGTGAACTTATTTACCAGCCTAAAGTTTCAGCTTGTCAATAGCAGCAATGATCCAGGACTTCAAACTTGTCACAGGGGGTCACCATCTTGGAAAGTGTCTGACACTCACATTTTCAGTGGGGTCTGAGCAGCTTTTGAGAAGCTAAGCTTAGGGGTCGACACAAATGATCCAGGACTTCAAACTTGTTACAGGGGGTCACCATCTTGGAAAGTGTCTGTGACACTCACATGCTCAGTGGGCTCTGAGCAGCTGTTGAGAAGCTAAGCTTAGGGGTCGTCACAAATTATCCAGCAGAAAACAGTGGCGTAACTACCGGGGGTACGATTGTGCCAGGGCCCGCACCTCCTCAGGGCCCCCCGGCAGCTCGCGTGCCACTGACTCTGGCGGCAGGAAATGGCGTACGGAGGGTGACGGGGGCCCGGCTGCACATCCCATGCCAGGGCCCACCCCCCTCTTGTTACGTTACTGGCAGAAAATGAGGTTTGTCTGTAATATAAGCTGATGCTAGAGGGCTGGTTATTAAATTCTGGTACTAATTGCACTGGTTTATGTATTGCCATGCAGTAATTATCTGTATTAAGTACTAATTGGCCTTTGTGACATTTGTATTCTATGTGTACTGTATATTGTAAGTGGGTCAGTAAGCGACAGCAGCACAGAGCATGTGCAGTGAATCAGCAGAAAAGATGATGAGGAGCTACTGGGGCTTCTTTGGTACAGAAGCACAAAACATAATGTACAACATTTCTAGCTACTTCTTTCGTTAAGCTTTAGTTCTCCTTTAAAGTTTAATCTAAATCTAAAATGTTTTTTTTTTTTTGGTCAGGATTTTAGGACAGATGTCGACCTGGCATGCAGGACAGCAGATGAATTCGTCAACTTTTAGTATGAGACCATTGATAAGAGGAGACGAGTAAGTTGCCAAGTGACACTAAGGTGCCAGTTTTATAAGCCTTTTTTATTGTTGAGGCTGCATGGGTTAGGGTGGGTGCATTCAACTGTTTCCGCTTCCAGGACTGGGCGAGCTGAGGCAACCAAACTAGCTATCATGCTTTCTATTCAAATGACTCACTCAAATATGTAAATAGAGACCTTTTTTTGTAGTGTAAATACGTTTCTGTTATATTTAATTATGAAAGTTTTAAAAAATGCACAAAACTGCAAATTTTATTTTTCCATAATTAAAGCAATTCTGGGAAAGAGGAATTTTTAACATATATTATATTTGAGTTTTATATATATTTAGTTACTACAAGCTGAATATTATTATAATTATATCCCTTTTTAAGTACATGGGGATGTTCCGCTGAAGACTTACTGCTTTTCCTATTGTCAGGATTTAACAAACCTGGGTCAAATATTAGGTGTGATTGCACTACATGGAAGCAGCAAAGTGGAAATCCATTTATTAGCCAGCAATGAGGTGTACTCGGGGAAGACAAGTAAAATAAATTGTAAAATGGCGTGTTTTTTCGTTACCTTAAACAAACTATGGTACGGATTGGGTTACATCAAAAGATAATAGAAAGTGCTAGCATGTTCTATACTTCCCTTTTTTCTTCTCTTCCAGACTATCACATTTACCTTCTTCCTTTTACTCTACTTCTGTTCCTTTCTGTGTTACCTAATTCTTCACCTTCTTATTTCCCTTATATCTTTTGCTAAGCCTGGGTTGTTCCTTCTCCTCCTTGTATTAACTTGCAGAAAACTGCTGGATTTCCAAACACAGGTTACTTACCCTTCACTTTTCACACTAATAAAGTGATGAAATTGCAGTTAGATCATACACTCTGGTAAAGCCAGAATCCCCCAACATTTTACTCACTCTAAGAGGGAAATTCACAAAAGTGGTGATATCTAGACAATAAGGGGCACATTTACTATTGGTCGAATATCGAGGGTTCATTAACCCTCGATATTCGACCGTCAAAATAAAATACTTCGACTTCGAATACCGAACGATTTTTAGTTCGAATCGTTCGATTCAAAGTCGAAGGTCGAAGTAGCCAAAAAAAATACTCGAAATTCAAAGTATTTTTTTATTCTAATCCTTTACTCAAGCTAAGTAAATGTGCCCCTAGAAGTGGAGGTAGAATTGTCAGATTTCCCGCCATATCCACAAACCCCTATCTCCACTTCTGTGAATTAGTTTTTTTAAACAGATTTTGACTTTTACACAACATTTCTAATGACATTTTACCAACATTTTTCTGAATTTATATTTAGTTCTTCCTAAACCTGTCAGTGTGTCATTAGGTGCCTCTCTGCTGTACATTTGCCTGGTACTAAATAAGTGTGCCCTTCAGAGAAGCGATTCCCTGCCACTTTAAAAGGTTGATGTGGCATTACATACACTTTATCACATATCTATTCCCATTATTTATCACACCTAGGAACATGTCCCCAAGATCACAGTTTAGCTTCCAGTTTGTATGTGCCTGCTCACTGATCAGCAACATGGATGCTGAAAACAGAATGGACACTTAGTGGGGCCAACACTGCTGGGCAGCTCTGTAGTTCTGGTTATGATGGGGAGGGGACTGTGTACTGGTGCAATAAACTAACATTTGCCAGGGTACCTTCAAATAAAGATCTATAATATATATTCAGTATTCATTTTAAAGATCTTTAATATATATATATTATATACAGTGCACTCCTTAGTAATCGTGAAGAAATAGATGTGCTTTCCGGGGAGATGTGTTTTCCTGGGAAATGCATTGTGAATAAAGCACATCTATTTCTTCACGATTACTAAGGAGTGCGGGTCCATTTGCTTTATTATATTGGAAGATGTGACCTACGCACCCATTTATGTATTTGAAATTCGGAAAGAGTGCGTTCACCTGTTTGGACATCATTTACAGTGACTGTTATTTCAGGATGCATTAAATCGCCTATTGACCTCATCAACTCTTACACCTGCCTGGAGATGGCAAGAAAGTGTCTATCACAGGTCTGGACTGAGAATCAAAATAGGCCCTGGCATTTCAGGTATACAGAGGCCCAAGCCCCCCACCAGCCCGATAGATATTCTATGGCATCTTACAGCAGCCCCTCTAGTGTTTACCAGAACCCAAAGATTGCAGAGCCTTAGAACTAACTATGTGGAATTATACAAATTCAAGCAAATCTTCCCCCAATCCATTAATGTTGTTGGTCATGCACTATGGTATTCTTATTCACACATTTTGTGCTTTAAGTAAAACATATTGGCACAAACAAACCACAGGAAAGACATCTGCTAAATTCTACTAAACTCTCACTAGATGGGAAATACCTGAATTGCAATTGTTCATATCTTAACAAAACAGCCAGATCTGAAGAAATGTCTGCTCACACAGCCAAGCAAGAGAAAACTTGTACAGGGGATGCCCTTAGTTAAAGGGAACTATATAACATCTAACATGCCTTAACACTTATATTCACTCATTTTTCTGTATTAAATGTTGACTTCCAACATATTCTTATGTCACTTACACATATAAATGGAGAGTTTTCAGAATAGTACATACTAAAAGATTATCCAAAGGTGAACTAACACTTCAGTTTCACCTAAAAAAAATATTAAGCTTATGCACTCACATGACATGGAGTAAATTTTGATTTTTTTTTTTTTACCACGTAAACACTCCTACCCCATCCCAGAGCATTTAATGGGAATTGAGTGAAAGCATTAGGGTGGCATTATTGCCCAAAATGTACACTACAGCCTGTGCTGGTGCTTTCCATTGATTCCACTCCAAAAAAAATCACCCCATGTTCACCTTTCAAACACTTTTTCCAGTTCAGTTGTTTTCACATTGAGTTGATACATTTCTCAGCAGCATCTGTGGAGTATTAGCAACTATTGTATCAATTCTAACAGCTGCCTGTAATGAAACTCAGGGATTTTGCTCAGCTGGGACAAAGATAAGAAATGTATCAACTAAATGTATCAATTCAGAACAGTAAAAGTTTCGGTGACCCCCCTCCCAGATCTGATTAAAAAAAATGGTCATAAATAGAAAGTAAATGGAAACAAGCCTTTATTTTATTAGAAAAATGATCACAAATACAAAGTAATTGGAAAAAAGTCTATTTCTGGTGAACTATCTGAAACCAACTGAACTGAAAAGTGTTTGAAGGTGAACAACCCCCTTTAGTATTTGGCTTTTTATTCAGAAGCTCTTTAATTTGCATCTTAAGCAATCTGGTAACTAGGGTCCAAATTACCCAAGCAACTATGCATTGATTTGAATAAGAGAGGCCTGAATAGAAGGATCAGTAATAAAAAGTAACAATAACAATACATGTGTAGCCTTACAGAGCATTTGTTTATAGAAAGGAGTCAGCGACGCCCATTTTAAAGCTGCAAATAACTATAAAAAATAATGAAAACCAATTGAAAAGTTGCTTAGAATTGTCCGTTTTATAACATAATAAAATTTACCTTAAAGGTGAACCACCCCTTTAAGTTATTTTTGGGTTTTACGGCTGCTTCTAAACTAAGGTCTGTTGAGCTTAATGAAGTCGTTTGCACATGGATAGGAAACTGGCTACAGGATCGGTACAGAGGGTGGTTGTTAATGGGGCATTCTCTACTTGGAGTAAGGTTCTTAGTGGGGTCCCTCAGGGCTCGGTATTGGGTCCACTTTTATTTAACTTGTTCATTAATGATTTAGGGGAGGGTATTGTAAGTAATGTTTCAGTGTCTGCAGATGACACAAAATTATCCAGCCCAATTAATTCCATCCAGGATGCGATATCCTTGCAACACGATCACGACAAACTGTCAATCTGGGCAGCTAAGTGGCAAATGAGATTCAATGTTGATAAATGTAAAGTCATGCACCTGGGATGTAAAAATATCCAAGCCACTTATACCCTTAATGGGACTGCACTAGGCAAATCCATAATGGAAAAGGACCTTGGAGTCCTTGTAGATGATAAACTTGGCTGTAGCATCAAGGGCAAATAAGGTCTTGAGCTGTATTAAAAGGGGCATAGAGTCACGGGAGGAGGGGGTCATTCTTCCACTGTATAGAGCACTTGTAAGGCCCCATCTAGAATATGCCGTACAGTTTTGGTCTCCATCACTCAAACAGGACATTATTGTATTAGAGAGGGTGCAGAGAAGGGCAACTAAGCTGGTAAATCCATGGAAGATGGAAAATCTTAGCTATGAGGAAAGACTGGCCAAATTGGGGATGTTCACGCTGGAGAAGAGGCGCTTAAGGCTTAGTCCACACCAGGCGATTCAGGGAGATTTAGCGCCTGGCGACTAATCGACTCTTCTTTGAGGTGAGTAATCTACCTGAACCGCTTCCTCTTCTCCTGTGCCGGCTGTAATGTGAGTCATCTGCGTTACGACACACGCAGCTCTTCGTTTTCGGAAGTTGCTCGAAGTTTCCTCGTGAGGCAATTCGGAGCACTTCGGAAAACAAAGCACCACATGTGTCATAACGCAGGCGACTCATTACAGCCGGCGCAGGAGAAGAGTAAGCGGTTCGGGGAGATTAGTCGCCTCAAAGAAGAGGTGATTAGTCGCCAGGGCGCT
The DNA here is from genome assembly GCA_038501925.1 of Xenopus petersii. Classification (NCBI taxonomy): domain Eukaryota; kingdom Metazoa; phylum Chordata; class Amphibia; order Anura; family Pipidae; genus Xenopus; species Xenopus petersii. The sequence continues at coordinate 43,100,011 of CM076677.1, forward strand.
AAATATCCCCGAAACGCCTGGTGTGGACTAAGCCTAAGGGGAGAGATGATGACTGTATAATTATATAAGGGGATCATATAATAATCTCTCTAATGCTTTATTTACCAGTAGGTCTTTCCAGCTGACACAAGGTCACCCATTCAGATTAGAGGGAAAAGAGGTTCCGCCTAAATATTCGGAAGGGGTTTTTTTTACAGTGAGAGCTGTGAAGATGTGGAATTCTCTCCCTGAATCAGTTGTACAGGCTGATACATTAGATAGCTTTAAGAAGGGGTTGGATGGCTTTTTAGCAAGTGAGGGAATACAGGGTTATGGAAGATAGCTCCAGGGACAGTTGATCCAGGGACTAGTCCGATTGCCATTTTGGAGTCAGGAAGGAATTTTTCCCCCCTGAGGCAAATTGGAGAGGCTTCAGATGGGGTTTTTTGCCTTCCTCTGGATCAACTGGCAGTTAGACAGGTTAAAAAAAGTTAAAAGGTTGAATTTGATGGACGTGTCTTTTTTCAACCTAACTTACTATATGTTACTTTGGAACAGTGCATTAGCCAAACTTAAAATGCTTTTTACTTTGTGTCTTGAAGCAGTATGTCATGAGAATACACTTAAAATAATGTTCTGCAAAGCAAATCTATGAATAAAACCACCACATAAAATGCCTTGAAATTTATTGTAAGCACCATTTTTCAAAACTATTTATTAGCATTACATGAAAAATGCAATGTCTTATAATACTTGGTGATTCACAATTAGATATATTTACACTGACATTTGTCTAAAAGCCTTTTTCCCCCTCAGTCAGATTCTCTTTCCTAAATGATGAGACTCCGATCTGACTACCGGTACATAAAATGTATTCTTTTATAAAAAGCTTGAAGAATGTGCTCCTGTATTTACCTTTTCCAATAAAAAAGCAAGTTTTAGTTCTTAAATTGTGGTATCGGAGACCACCATCGTTAGCATAAGCTCATTTGCTTTTAGAGAATAACGAAGCTTGAAGGGAAAGTTCACTTGCAGACATTTTGCTTTATTTGGATTTATAATATTTTATAATACATAAAAATAGATTTGCAATTGTTTTGTATTTTTTTTATGGGGTACTACACCCGGTTGTTCAACGAAAGTCCAAGGAATAGGGCTTGTGTCAAACATACTTTGGACTATTTCTTGAGCATAACAGGGGCATTTAGGGTGGTTACTGGGGTAGATTAGTCGTCCAAGCGGCAAATCACCTCTTCTTCGGGCGACTAATCTCCCCTAAATACCTTCCCGCCGGCTAAAATGTAAATCACAGACAAGATGGCAGTCGGATCGCTTCTGCTTTCCGAAGTTTCCTCGTGAGGCAACATTGGCCGACTTCAGAAAACAAAGTGTTCCGAGTGCCATCTCGCCGGCAATTTACATTCTAGCTGGCGGGAAGGCATTTAGGGGAGATTAGTCGCCCGAAGAAGAGGCGATTTGTCGATGGGCGATTAATCTCCCCCAGTAGCCTCGTCTGCCACCACCCTAAAGCAACTAAATGTTTGGTCCTTGCAATATAGAGAATTTGATTACCATTTACAGATAATTTCCCTGCATAGTGGCCTGCTAGCAGCTATAACAAAGGGATAAGGGAGGGTTTTGTACAAATGGAATCTAATGATCTACGGCCAAACAAAGCAGCTTCAGTTTCCCAGTTTAGCTCAAAGAATAACGAAGGCCATATATATTAAAACAATAGGCAAGAAGTATGTTAGCTCAATCCCTATTCACTGCACTCATGTTGAACTTTAACTTTAGACACTGTTTTCTTAATATCCCAATCGGCAGCTGCAGCTCTGCTATTGCCGTAATTGGCAGTCTTCTACTAGGTGCAAAATGTGGTTTTTACCTGCAATTCTCACCCACACTATACCACTTGCTTTCCCCTAGCCTGTTTACTTGTGATGCCCTTGGTCTCTTGCTCTCATACCAGAACTGCCACAGAGGTGCTTAATCCTTTAGACTTTTTGTGCTGGACTTTTTCGCCTCCTACATCAAATTGCTGAAGTGCTAGCTCTTCCTTCTACATCCTAGAGCTGTCACACAAGTGTTTTCTTTTCTTGTCACAGATTTTAAGCTTAGGTGCCTTACCACACACTCATGAATGTGGAAGTGACAAGTAAAGAAAAAAAATTGGCAACACATATACGTGTAAGGCAGATGGGATAACCAAGGGATACAAAGGGGGTCTAGAATGTTATCGGTGCCCTTTAAATGTTAGGAATTGAAGAATAACTATCTGACCTCAGAAGTAGAACTATCTGACCTCAGAAGTAGAACTGTAGGACATGAACAAAAGTCTAAAATGCTTGTAGAAACCAATTGCAAATATATTTTATTATAAACTACCAATAAAGGCAAGTGTGAACTCACCCTTCAAATAGCAATGAAAAGCAGCCACATACCTAACACAATTAGTTTCAGAGGCACAAATGTTCCTTCTACTGAATGGTTGTATGATCCCAGAGAAACTATTCTAGAGATGAGTGGATATCATATTCAAGCTGTAATAAAGTAAAATGACTATTTACAAAATCCATTTAATTGCTTTATTACACCATTTTATATTTCAGGAACCTAAATTTAGCACTTTCATTTCTTTGAAATAAAGTTTTTTTTCCTTTGACTTTTTTTTTTTAGAAAAAAAAAATTACATATAGATCCTCCAGGTTGACCAGAGATTTTATATGTTCGTTTGTGTTAAAAAAAAAAAAATCCAATTTCTTTAACTACTTGTTTCATGTGACACATTTGAGCAGGGCACAAGCTTAAACTGCAAAGCAGAAAATAATGCGACAGCAGAGTCCAAACAGCTTCATGATGTTTTACTGCTGTTTTTTTTTAGCTTCTCTCTAGAACACCAGTTTTAATGGTTTGTACAAAACTAGCAATCTACATAAATTAATAACTGGAGTTCCTGAGAGAGGGGAGATAGGGTGCGATTTCCAGTATTATCCTCAAGGTTTTGCTCTTTGAAAGAAAACCTAGAAAAGAAAATGAAGACTGGAATTAGCTGTAGGGTTGCTATTTTAGTATCAATTTAAAACCTTACAAATTGCAACCTTGTGAAAGTGATAACATGCTCTATAGACAGGCAGATTTGCTTACCTTTAGGTAGTTTTTAAAAACTTTAGCATCAGGTTGTTGAAGAGCTTGGCAAAACTCCTGCAAAGAAAGTGAACAAAAAGGAAAAGGTTTGCATGACTTACTGATTATTTTAATATTTTGATGTAATGTTCCTGGGGCCTACATCAAATCCTGAACATCAACATTTTTATTACAAATAATAAAAGCTTTATTTAATATCTCTTTTAAAATAACCATTCAAACCATGCAAACAAAAGCCTCACACACCCAAAAATAGCTCTACCATTGACCAAACTCTAGTAGTAACCTAAGTTGAGTCTAAGCAGTTAAGTGCTGCTGGAGTGCCTTATTCTTGTATACATTTTATTCTGGAGGTCACACTTGTCTTCTGTTGGACCTCCCTACGCTTTAGTACTTGCAGCTTATAGAAATGACATTATTTAAGGAACTCACCCAAGCTACTTGTAAAGTCCAAAAATATTTCATGGAATAGGCACTAAACGTTAAACATTTTTCTCTAAGGCCCATGCAAATGTGGGTAAGATCAGTTACCAATGGAATCTCATCTGACACCCTGACTCTGCCTGCGAGTGCAGATGTCTGTGGATGTACAAAATATATCTGGCAAGGTTAGAAATCTGAAAACAACATCCCTAAAGCTACCGATGCAGTCTGTAAAAGTTGGATAAGTTGCCTAGGATCACACGAGTATCTTGATGTATTATGCCCACAATGTCTTCACTGCTCTAAGAGTGAGCCCAAATGGCATTTGCCTGTGTGACTGGAAACAGGCAAAGTGTCCACAACCAAACTAACTATAATCCTCACACAGACCCTTAACATATGAAGGAGGGTGTCAATATATTGGGCACTTCCAGTGAATTAAGTTGCCAGTGCTGCGAATCTTTCTGTAGTGTACCTTGCATAGACAGTATTCTGAAATCTATTAAACCTGAAATGATGTCAGCAGAGGGTGGGCAGGAAGAAAAGAATCATATTTTGAATCTAGTATTGATACCCTAGTCTGCACTTTTTTTAAATAATTTTTTGTGTTTTCAGATAAAACAGTACAAATATGTGTCGTCATACACTCAATCCATATAACTGTCAATGGACTCTTACATAATGACAATAAAAATATGAAATAATGAATTTAGGAAATAGGTGGAGAAAGGGTAGGGTGGGTAAGGACAGGTGCAGATATAAGTAGGAAGAGGAGCGCTGGGGTTGCTTACTTCTATGCCCAGGGTTACCTTAAAATGGGGATAATAGTGAAACATATTCATACAACTAAATAAAACTAAGACAAACAACCCTCCCTCATTGCTGACAACCATGACCATAGGGATTAGAAGGTCTTTTAAATATAAAGGGAAGACCTGAAGTGTTAGCAAGCATTGTGACATCCCACACCTATTCTGGGCTCCTAAAATTAGAAGAACAATGGCCTTGGCACCCAGCCATTAATATGGGATTGTTAAGCATTTATTGATTTAATAGTAGTAAGTCAACTGGGGAGGAGGGCAACTGTCATGTCTGCCAGGGCAATACAGCAAGACCAAATGCTCCTAAAATTTTTGAAAGATCGACTGTCTGTTATACACTATCTGCTATAAATGTGTGTGTGTGTGTTATAAGGGCTGTATAACGGAGTAGATAAGCGCATATATCTAGACCAGAATCAAATCCATTTTGGACATTGCCACCATATACGCATACAGTTCCATCCCCTCCCCAACCTCTAAAACATTGTCTTATACTTAGGATTTACTTTATGTAATCTGGCAGTCACCATGTACCAGCGTAGGAGTACCTTACAGGATGTATTGATCAATCAGTGAGCTACTTGCATCCCAGATTCTTTGCCATTCCATTTCTTCTAAAGAATGTCCCAAAATCCACTCTCAAACTTACATATGAAAGTCCTTGAATCATAACCTCAAGTTTTTTGAAGGTCACTACACCCCACTGTAATTTAATCGAACAATGCTCTAATCCTATCGTTTGGAGACAGGACACTGAAACCAACTAACCAGCAGGAGATATAATCCAGCACCTAATGTTTGAAAGGAATCAAATGAGTTTCACTGATTGCCCTGCCTCCCATTATGGCTGATCTGAACTCCAGAAGACTGACAGCTAAGCCTGTCTATGGGAAGAGCTCATACCATTTATTTCAGAATCATAAAAAGTCAACATGTAGCCCGAATGTACTGTAGAAAAGTGTCTATATCCAAAAGTCCAGCTTTACTGTTATTTAGGTTGGATCAAGTGTAGGTAAATGGCCCTCTTTCTGTCCTTATAGTGTTAAGTTCCTCCAACAGAGTATGGGAGCCGCCACTTCTCCTTGTCTTCATAAATCAAATCACAACTCTGGAGAACCAGTATCATCTGTGCTACCAAATAAAAAATCACTTGATTGATGATACTGGTTCTCCAGTGATGTTATTTAGGTTGCTATATGGGGTAATGTTTTTATATTTCTACAACTTTGTTATTAGCTATGGGGGTACTGAACAAGGAGACTTTACCTGAAAAAGTCAGGCACTATTATAGGAAAATGAAGAACAATAAAATTACCTGAATAATTTCTGGTGCTACCTGTAGTGATGGCAGGTACTCTTGCTGCAGATACTGAATGCATTCCGGCCCCTAAAGACAAAAATAAAAAAAAGTTAACAGTAATACTAAATCGGATGTCCACTGAAAGTTATTTTTAACAAAATAGTTTTAATGGGCAGTCACCGGACTTCCCACATCTAATAAGAAACCGGTGATATATTAACAGATAAGTCTGACAAGACACCTGTTTTTGTGTTTCATTTGGAAAAATTGTCTGTATTTGTGCCACTCAGTAAAGATTTTTAGAGGCCCCACAGGGGAACTGCTGCCATGAGGCGAGTTGAAAATGCTAAAATGCAGATTTTAAAATTGTAATTTTGTCTGTACTAGTGATGCGCTCCCCCTATACCCTCTCTGGTGTTCGAAATGGTATGCATCAGGTGCATGGCATCAGTAAGGCCCCTCAAGGTGACAAGGACCCCTGAACCACCACTACACGACGGGAAAAGATGCTCATTAAAATTTGAAAAGTTTGCAAGAAATCACTACAGAAAGTTAAATCTTAACCACAGAACAAAGAATACACCACAATCATGCCATATTCACCTCTAAATATGTTTATGTACATAGGACATGTTTGTTATAGAATATATTAACAGAATATCAATATATCAGATATATTTGTATAAGATATAGTAGGTTTGAATATGCACCGAGTTTTACTTTATTAAATATTACACAATGTTCTCATGCGCATATATACAAATTATATTTTGTCAACAAATCCCCCCTTCCACTGAGCATTATAACACAAAACAGTTATTTCAGATCCGAGGAAATAAAAACGTACCCTTTTGATATAAATTGTTTTCATAGTTACTGCACATTCTGATAAAGCCTGAGAAGAGAAGATAAAAAAAATCTATGAATTTCATTTTAGTTTCGGCACAGAAGACAAATCTAAAAGCGATATATCCACGTTCATTACAAAACTGCTCTATAGAGCAAGAATAGCTTTCCTTTCTCTACTACCTCATACATATGGATGACATAAGAGCCCAGTCAATATATGTACATTTACATATTCTGCTAGAGGCTACACATCATCTTATTTTGCTTTGCTTCTTACACTGCACTCTAGCCAGTAGGCTTACACCATAGGGAGGCTGGAACAGAAACGGAGAAAAGAAAAACTAGACTTTTTTTAATTACCGTTAAATCCTTTTCTCTTGTCCTACATTGGGGGACACAGGCACCATGGGGATGAAGATCCTGTTGCCGGAGGATGGACACTAAATGGTTAAAGAAGCTCCTCCTCCTGCACTGGGCTTTATCCCATGCCTACTTCCTAAACCCTCAGTTTTCAGGCCGAAGAAGGAAGGACCACCCTAATAATCAACTTACAAACAGAGGAGAAACCTCACCCTAATTAAACTCTATAATAGAACAGTCTAAAACATATTAACCAGAATTTTACAGGGAGGGAAGGCCTGTGTCCCCCAATGTAGGACAAGAGAAAAGGATTTAACGGTAAGTAAAACATCTAGTTTTCTCTTGCCTAGATTGGGGGACACAGGCACCATGGGGACATCCCAAAGCTACCCATGATGGAGGGACTTAACCCCAATGCTCAGGAAACAACAGCCTGAAGCACCTTTCTCCCAAAGCTTGCTTGTGCTGATGCAAAGGTATGTATCTTGTAAAATTTGGAGACGGTGTGTAGTGAGGACCACACTGCCGCCCTGCAAACCTGTTCAGCGAAAGCTTGGTGGAGTACTGCTCATGAAGTGCTGAGGGATCTGGTTGAGTGAGCTCGCATTCCAGAAGGAGGAGGTCTACACTTCGTAGCCTTGGATGGTCAGAGGCCTATTCTAGGCCCCTCCGGAATGATGAACAGGCTATGTACCCCACTAACACTCTTAGTAGCTGAAATGTCTCTCTTCAAGGTGCGAACTAAATCAAGTGTGTGAAGTTTCCTCTCTATTGTCTATTGGACAAAAGGATGGAACCACCATATCCTGATTAATATGGAATTCAGATACCACCTTGGGAAGGAATTCCGGTGTTGGTCGAGGTACTTCCTTATCTTCATGGAATATCGTGAAGGGAGGTTTGCATGATAAGGCGGCCAGTTCTGACACTTGTCTGGCTGAGGTGATAGCTAGGAATGCTGTCTTGATTGTTAATGTAGGTAATGGGATTTCCTCGATGGGTTCAAATGGTTGATCTTGCATAGCAGATAGAACAAGATTGAGGTCCCATGGAGCAACTGGATGACGGTATGGAGGAGCCTGTCTGAGGGCTCCCTGTAGGAAAGTCTTAATGTTTGGTCGCATAGCCAACTGGTGTTGAAAAAATATGGAGAGGGTTGACCCCTGAACCTTCAATGAACTGAGGGCCAGGCCCTTGTTCAAGCTGTCTTGTAGAAATAGCAGTACATTTCCCTCATCTAGTGCTTGTGGATCCTTGGTGTTATTCTCACACCATAAATTTAGGTCTTCCATACTCTGTAGTAAATGCGAGCTGATACCGGTTTTCTGGCCTTCATTAATGTAGGTACAGCCTCCCTGGGAACCCCAGATCTGGAAAGTATCAGGGCTTCAAGAGCCATGCCGTTAAATCCAGCCATGGAGAATTCAGGTGGAATATCTGTTTTTGTGACAACAGATCTGCCCTGCCTGGGAGTCGGAATGGAGCCTCTGCTGCTAGCCTCATTAGTTCTGCAAACCAGGGCCTGCGCGGCCAGAATGGGGCTATTAGTATTGTCTCTACCGCTTGTTCTCTTATTCTTCTGATGACCCTTGGAAGTAGAGCCAGAGGTGGAAACACATATACACGGCGAAATGGCCATGGTGCTACTAGCGCATCCACTGCTTTTGCGAACAGGTCTTTGCTTCTTGCCATATATTTTGGTAGCTTGTTGTAATGTGAGGCCATCAGATCCAAATCTGGAGTGCCCCACCTTGCCACCATTTCTTGAAATACTTCTGGCTGCAAGCTCCATTCTCCCTGATCTACTGTCTCTCGAACTGCTGCCCAGTTGTCTACTCCTGGGATGTGTACCGCTGAGATGGCTGGTACGTTCTTTGTCCACAGAAGTATCCTTTGTGCCTCTGCAAGAGCGGCCTGGCTTCTTGTTCCTCCCTGGTGATTTATGTAGCCTACAGCCGCCATGTTGTCTGATTGTACTCGTACTGGCAATACCTTCAATTTCTATCCAATGGGACAGGGAAAGTCATATGGCCCTGAGATCTAGTATGTTGATGGGGAGAGATCTTTCGTCTGGGCTCCATTTGCCCTGGACTGTGAGACTGTCTAGGACCCCTCCCCAGCCCTGGAGACTGGCATCTGTCGTTAGTACCATCCATGAGTGGTTGAAGTCAGGGAAGCTCTTTCCCAGTGTCATTGGGCGAAGCCACCATGTCATGGATTCTCGAACTGGACCCGTCACTAGTATCTTGCTGCAGGATTAGTCGATGCAGTGGTCTTGTGTGGAGTTGTGCGTATGGTACTGCCTGGAATGACGCTACCATCGTTCCCAACACGCTCATGGCTACACGTAAAGCAATGAAGGTCTCCCTCTGAATGGTTAATAGCCGTGTGCAGAAGGAAGTTATATTGTCTGAGGAAAGAAAGGCCTTTCCCTTGCATGTGTCTAGCGTTAGACCTAGGTATTCTGTCCTCTGTGATGGTGTGAATACTGATTTCTGGTGGTTGGTGAGCCAACCAAGTTGGGTTAAGGTCTCTATCTAGGTCTTTATCACCTTCTGATCCCTCCTCCTGCTCTTCAAGGGAGTCTGGTGGTGAGGGATATGGGGGCGTTTGAATATGGAAGCTTGCCCGTCTGCTTTAGAGGGGTTTCCTGACAGATGCTCAAGCACTCTGTCTAATGTCTCTGGTATCCTGGCAAGGTTCTGAAGTCCTGCCAGTGATAGAGATAGTGCTCGCACCAGTTGAAAGTCCGAGCTCACTTGGCTAGCTGAAGCTGCCGCTGAGCTGGGTGGTATTAGATTGGGACATTTCAGGGATAGAACCCGCTTGGCAAGATTCACATAACGGATCAGCAGAAGAGCTAAATAATTTAGCCCTACAAGAACTGCATGCAAAAAAGGAAAGCTTTATCTGTCATGGCTATGTGGACCCTAAGAATAAGGCAGGGAATAAGAGGCCCAAGGGATCCTCGCTGTATGCGTCGAGGGAAATCTGTGGGTACATGGAAAAGTATAATCACTCACCCAGACAGCTGCTGACAGATATATACATGATAGGTGTGAGTCAAAACAAAACTCACAAAAAGTTCTGCGGAGTTCCGTTGAGGAGGATGGGTCCGGATAATGGGTGTTCTTCCCTCTGCTTGTGCGAAAGATGGCCACTGGATGACGTCGGAAGGAACTGGAAGCAATCGGCCGCATGTGGGAGACCACAATTAAAATGTCCGACATGCGTCTCCCTAAGGGAACACGGCCCTTAATCAAGATGGCAGCCGCGCCAGAGAGCATGAAGCAGTGACCTGTGCCTGGTAAGCGGCCGCATGTGGGAGCCCACAAGTGAAATGGCCGACGTGCGTCTCCCTAAGGGAACATGCCCCTTATGCAAGGCAGAGACCGGTGCCTTGGAAGAAGATGCAGCAATGGCTGGCTGAGCATGTTACTTGTATCCCCCCACCCCGTCTAACGCGCCGGTGAGAGTTGGTGGGTTGCAAGGGAGGGATTCTAAGGTGAGTGCCGATAAGGGGGAATGGAAGGGAAAATCTACTTACCCCTCCATTGCCAGCCGATAGTGCCCAATCCTGGTGCGTAGACCCTGTCCCGACCACTGGTGCAGCCTCCACAGAGCGGAATCCAATGGCCACAGGGTAGTGAGGGAGCCTCAGCCTGCAGACCTCCGTGGAGCAGGAAGGCTCTATGGGCACAAATGAATAATCATCCATCAGGGATTCAGATGATTGTCGGCTGGGGGGAGGCTCTGGGAGACACAACACTGGCCCCCTTTTCTGGCATGGGCCCTGATATAGAATCCGTACCACTGCTCCCTGCCAGGTAGTGTCCGTCCTCCTTCTGAGGACACTAAAGTAAAACTGAGGGTTTAAGAAGTAGGTAGGGGATAAAACCCAGTGCAGGAGGAGGAGGAGCTTCTTTAACCGTTTAGTGTCCATCCTCCGGCAACAGGATCTTCATCCCCTTGGTGCCTGTGTCCCCCAATCTAGGCAAGAGAAACCTTTTTTTCACCTTTCAGTTAACTTTTAGTATGGCCTTTTCTTAGAATCATTTCAGTTAGTTTTTATTTTTTATTTGTCTTCTTCTGCCTCTTTCCAGAATTCACAAGGGGTTTACTGACCCCAAAAAATAATTTCAATGTTATTGTTACCTTTTTACTGATCTTTTTGTTCACACCCTCTCCTATTCATATTGCAGTATCCTATTTATACCACTACCTGATCGCTAGGGTAAATTGGACTAAATTGGAAATTGGACAACCAAATATCTTCTAAAATCCCAAACTGGAGAGCTGCTGAACAAAAAGCTGAATTATTCAAAAACCACGAAAAATAAAAAAATGAAGGCCAACTGCAAATTATATAATAAAAAAAAACATTCTATGTCATACTAAAAATGAGTTTAAAAGGTGAAATACCCCTTTAACTGGCCAACTCCAATTAAGCTTATAAATGTATTTACCAATACTGTTTGAGCATCTGCAAGATCAAAGCTGGGTTTTAAGGGTGCCAGAAAGCATGCAGGAACAATGTGTTTGTAGACAAAATCTGCAAATCCAACAAGTCCATCTTTGCCACCTGTAGAGGAAAAGGTATCTATTGTGAATCAAGCCAAATGTGATCTGTTAAAAGCAAATTTGAATACAAACTAAAGTTTATCTATTGAGTTTCTAGTATACCAAGCATCTTTTCCCATTGGTGCAATTCAGGAGGGAAGACTCTGCAGGGGAGCACAAGTTATTACTAAGGCTTTAGTTCTAAAGAAAAGATGTAGGTAAGTGCAAGTGCTGCATTGCAGACAATGCAAAGTTAACATGGTCAGTTATGCACCACCAGGGAAGTTGAAAGTAAAGAAGGAATGCCAACATGGAGTAATTATATTGTATCGTTGTTGTATTTATTCCCTTTTCACTTATTAATAAGCAATAAGTTAATAAATAGCCTCAATTGTATAATATATCCTTACAATACATCATCATTAGCGTATATATAGTGAACGCTAAGGTAATGTGAAACAACCAGCAACATGTTAACCATTAAAAGGAATAACAAGTTAGCTGTTGGAATGGATAATTTGCCTCCTAATAAATTCATGTAAGACCTAAAATCTTACCCCACAATTCTACCAGCTTTGACAGGATAATGAAACATGTTTTCTGTGCAATGGGATCTGGGTATTCCACAGCTCCTTGGATTACAGTGAATAAGACACGTTCCACATTTTCAGGTCCTATTATCCATAAAACAGAACAGTTTAGTTTTGCAATCATGCATGTTCTTAAAATTTGGCTTAGAGTTATTGAATTCAATACCTACCCTGATTGGCTATAACCTCACTCATCCCACTGCCACTGACTGTTTGAAGGAAGGCAAAGTAACTTCTCCGTAACATCTGTTTATCTAAAGCAGCAGATTGGTCGTTTTCCTCTGCTGGACGGATTAACATCTCAAATATGGCATGCAGAAGTGGCATAAAGACTTGTTGCAAAAATGGTGAAACTTGGGTCTACAAGAAAATGAAAAAGCAATTAAGTGCAAAAAAATACATAATAAGAAAATAGAGTGGGTATTACTACTCCCTGTAATATCCTTTTCTCTACATGCTGAAGAACTGGGGTAAGGCCACTGGCAAAAATACCTCTCTCTGCTCCATAAACTAATGAATGACAAGAGTGGAAATTAATGCACACGGAGTAGTGACAGGTGGACTTCTGTGCCAAAATGATAGCTTTAGAATTTAGGTATTGAGGATCGCCGCTTAGTGTGCATTTAATAGGATGCTAGTCATACTCTAGCACAAGTAATAGTGACAAGCAGTAAGTAACAACATATTCACAGTTTCAGAAACACACCTTAAACTTAGCCGTTATCTGATTGATTAAAGGAATGAATTCATGCAGGTCTTTTGCTTCACAATCTTTTAGCATGTGCTCTGAAGCTGTTGGGATAAACGGAAGAACTTCCTCTTCCAGACATATGATCATGCGGTGAAGAAAAGTCCGCACCCCTCCTCTCAAGATCTCTTTCTGAACAGGACAGCTAAGAGCTGGGAGAAAGGTTCTTAAACAGTCCAGGTAAACTTCAGAGCAGCCACACTGCTTCACGGTCTGCTTGTTGCTAAAAGCTTTGCTTGTACGGCTGTAAAGTAAAAAGATAGAGCATCTTTAATAGTTCTGAGCATGAAAAATTATGTAAAGCATTTCCTCAAAAAGTAGCTTAATTTCTTTACAAAAAAGAGCATTTATTGCCATGAGTAGAAGGCAATACATAGAAGCAAAATGCAATAGCCTGACAGCTTGGGCTTGTGCAGTGTGACTTGCCAAATGTTTCAGTTTATAGGTTTCAATCAAGTTCATATGATCTTAAATTGAAACAAATTATTTGAAATAAGTCACGTGCCTCTGAATACAAATATAATGGTGCTTCAACAAATTATACTCATGTATAAAAGTTACCTAGCAAATCCAACTGCATGATTCAGGCAATCTGCCAGCAATGATTGTCGCTCTTCATCTTGCTCCAGCATTAGTTTCTCCAATAAGATTTTGAACTTTTCCATTAGTGGACTCAGCAGGTTCCTCATTAGGATGTGTTTCCGGTGTGCAGGGTAATCACTATTTACTATAAGCACTCCCGCAGTTTCATATATAAAAAGTTGGTCATCGCTAGTTAGCAAGGTCTGAAAGCCATTTGCCTGAATTTAAATTGAAACAATTACAGATTAAAATATTTAATACTTAAAATTGCAGACCACATCTAAGGTTCATTTATATCAATCAATGAGCACATTATTGTGGTATAGTGGTACATTATTGATATAACAACGTACAAGTTATTCAAAGCTGATTTCTAACAGATAAATATATAATATGGCAAGTTACTGTACCCTTTTTTAGAGGTGCATTGAATCAAAGCCATTTTTCAGCAGGATTATGATTGGGATGTAAGAGAAGGTGAGCCGGGACCTCTATTATGGAATGGCAGTGGATGTGATTTACATAGACTTTGCTAAAGCATTTGATACAATGCCACACAGAAGCTTACTGGTGAAATTAAGGAATGTTGGCCTGGAACATAGTATTTGTACCTGGATAGAGAACTGGCTAAAAGACTTCAGAGTGGCGGTTAATGGAACATATTCTAATTGTACCGCAGGACTCTACTAAGTCCTTTACTTTTAAACTTGTTTACTAATGACCTGGAGGTGGGAAATGAAAGTTCTGTTTCTATCTTTGCAGGTGATACTAAATTGTGCAGAACTATAGGTTCCATGCAGGATGCTGCCACTTTGCAGAGTGATTTGTCTAAGTTGGAAAAATGGGCAGCAAACTGGAAAATGAGGTTCAATGTTGATAAATGCAAGGTTATGCACTTTGGCAAAAATAATATAAATGCAAGTGATACACTAAATGGTTTTTGTAGATAACAAGTTGTCTAATTCCGGGCAGTGTCATTCCGTGGCTACTAAAGCAAATAAAGTTCTGTCTTGCATAAAAAAGGGCATTAACTCAAGGGATGAAAACATAATTATGCCTCTTTATAGGTCCCTGGTGAGGCCTCATCTGGAGTATGCAGTTCAGTTTTGGACTCCAGTCCTTAAGAGGGATATAAATGAGCTGGAGAGAGTGCAGAGACTAAGTGCAACTAAATTGGTTAGAGGGATGGAAGACTTAAATTATGAGGGGAGACTGTCAAAGTTGGGGTTTTCTTTTGAAAAAAGGCACTTGTAAAGGGACATGATTACACTTTACACGTACATTAGAGGACATTATAGACAAATAGCAGGGGACCTTTTTACCCATAAAGAGAATCACTGCAGAGAGGCCACTCCTTCAGACTAGAGGAAAAGAACTTTCATTTGAAGCAACTTAGGTGGAATGCACTGCCGGGTGATGTTGTGATGGCTGATTCAGTTAATGCCTTTAAGAATGGCTTGGATGATTTCTTGTACAGACAATATCAAAGGCTATTGTGATACTAAGCTCTATAGTTAGTATAGATATGGGTATATAGAATTTATGTAAAAGTAGGGAGGGGTGTATGTATGGATGCTGGGTTTTCATTTGGAGGGGTTGAACTTGATGGACTTTGTCTTTTTTCAACCCGATTTAACTTGTGCATGGCCAAAAAAGTCTGAACCCTTAAAATCATGTGACCCCCCCAAACCTTAGGGTTTGCATATGCAAATAAGGTTTCTTATTCAACTAAAAGATTTGGGATTCTACCTAATTGTCAAAAAAGTGGAAAAGTAGTAAAATAAGGTACCATACTCAAATCAGGAACTCGTGCAAAAAAGTGATTATTTATTGATATAGATTTCTGGATACATTACTTTCTTTGCAGAAGTTCCCTAACAACGCACACACAGGTATGGGATCCGTTATCTGGAAAGTTCTGAATTACATAAAGGCAGTCTCCCATAGACTATTTTATCCAATTTTTTTTAAAATTAACGTATTTCCTTTTTCTGTGCAATAATAAAACAACATCTTGTACATGATCCAAACTAAGATATAATTAATCCTTATTGGAAGCAAAACCAGCCTATTGGGTTTATTTAATGTTTGCATGATTTTCTAGTAGACTTAAGACATGAAGATTCAAATTACAGAAAGATCCAATATCCTGAAAGCCCCAGGCATTATCATAACAGAAACCATAGCTGAACATTTGGGTTGAGGCTACACCAAGACTCTGGAATGTTTATGTTTAGAGATTCAATACTCCGCATACAACCAGTGTAAGAAGATATAAACCAGCAATATACAGCAGGTAAAGTAGTAGTTCAAGAGTAGTAGCTGAGATTTATTCAATGTGTTAATTTGTTCTGGCAAAAACAAATCTAAAAAAAGACTTATCACTATTCAATGAATTATATGTTTACTTACAGGTGGTGACAGCTCCAGTAGATCTTGTATCCTTCTCAAAATATCTTCAACAAATGCATTCATCTGTTTGCTATGTTGGGTAAGAAAGTGTGAAACTTCACTAAACATTTATGTAAAAAATAAGCATATAACAAGCAATGTGATGTAACCTATATTTAGGCAACCACTAGAAGGAACACCAAGATTAAAATACCGGAGGGGTCATTTACAAACAAAAAGCACATCCCTTAGCACTCAGTTGAGAAGAGCATACTGTATGTCCAAAGTCTGCTGCAAAGTTAGAAAGCAGGAAGGGGGTGGGAGGGGAGATGCCTTTATGAATACAGCTCTGCCAAATGCAGGCAGCATTGTATTCATGAGGGGAAGATGTAGGTACTTATTCTGCAGACCATTTGCCAAGGGGGTAGGGTTTAAAGTGCAAAACAATTGCCAGTATGCACTTTTTTTTTTTTTGCACTGTCCCAAATTCAATAAATGAACCCTTAGATTCTCAGCCTGCAAATGGAAACACCGATGGATATATGCAGAACTGACACTTGGGGCCAATTTATGATGCTGTGTAAAACATTGTGTGAAAAAAAAAAAAATTACTAGCAATGTTGCCCATAGCAACCAATCACCAATTTAATTTAAGGTCACCTAAAAGTTAAAAAAACAAAATCAAAGAACGGATTGGTTGCTATGGGCAACATCCCCAGTGATTTTTTTAACAAAAATGCTTTACACAGAATCATAAATAGGCCCCTTAGCCAGGGTCTTTTCAACTGTAGCTGAAATATAATTCCCTAAGCATTACCACAAAGGCACCAATTCACAGACTTATAAAAAGTTTGGTTTGGTGTTTATCTATTTGCATCTGGAAGCTGATTTCAAGTGGTCAAGAGAGACCACTATTAGCAAGCTAAGTGAACATCACCACTGATCATACACAAGGTCACATATGTCTCAGTGGACAATTCGTTTTTTGATTTTGGTGTGACTACATATAATTATTCAAAACACTTATTTCAGGGGCTCCACACAATCACCAATAGCCTACCAATTTAGTTATATGAGGCAGTCAATTCTTTGACAGCCAGTACTATACATACTACTGTACTATAGCAGATAAGTCGGTTTCCTCTAGTTTGCAGCAAATGTTGCATAAGAAGCGTAAGATCACAACACTACTACTATTGTAGTAGGAATCATCTTTGGAACACAAGCATACTAGTATTCAAAAGGCACTTACTGAAGAGTTTTAACAAATCTTGAAAAAAGGTAAGCAGTTCTGCTGCGGACTTTGGGACTAGCATGACGCAGACCTCTGTGGTCCAAAAAGGCCATCTGAAAGACACAAGGAGCACTTTCAACTTAACACAATTATACGACTACTTTGTAATTAAAGGGGTTTCATAAGAACCAACTGAACAAGTATAAATCAACAAGATGACACATTGCAGAAAAAAAGGGAACTTTTGAGTTGGGGCTAGAAGTGTTTTGGTTGCTGGACAAAACATGTATATCTGAGTCAAATTTGATTATCACATTGTAGCTTTTTTGCTTTTAAATACTTTTCATGGTAACAAAGCAAATGACTTACCAAAACATTGGGAATGTGAATGGGTTCTACAGCAAAGAATTTTTCATAGCGAACAACAGTTTCAAAAAATTCTAATGCTACTGAGGTATGATTGTATGCGCTCACACCAGAAGTCACCAGCTACAAAAGAAAAAAAGTTGTATTGTTAATACCTAAAATAATCTTTGCATTCATGTAACAAGGCTGCATGCACACAGCAGACTTATTACACAGAATTACACAGAACAAAGCTATGTTCACTCTATTTTTTTTTAAAAAGTTTCCTTATATAAAAAAAAACTTTTATTGTTATAAAGAAAATACTCACTGTCCTCATCATGTCCTGTAAGACACTGGCTTTAGCAGCATCACCACAGAAATGAGCCCCATGGGATGCTGGGATTGCCTCACCCAACATATACAGCAATCTGATGGCAACTTCGACTTCCATAAAGGGAGCAGTTTGCCAGTTCCTAAGAAAAAAGCAAAAATAAATGGCCTAAAACAAAAGTTAATTTGAACAAATTTTAAAAGATCTAGCAAAACCAACTGTTAAATGGTTTAATCTCACAATATTCATTAAAAGGATACTGAGAGTATATTAAAAAATAAATAGTACATTCTTCCCAACAGCAGACATTGTGGGGACCTTGTGTTTGAATGTGATAGGGACCTTAGAGTGTAAGCTCCACTGGAGCATGAACTGCTGTGAATGAGGTATAATCTCTGTAAAGTTCTGCAGAAATGCGTTTGCACTATATAAATACCAGGAAATAAATATGCACATTTACTTACTGTAGTGTATTATTGAAAACTCTGCGAACAGAGGACAACAGTAACTCAGGTGAGACTTGAGCCAAACGGTCCAGTAATAACTTAAGTTGTTTTCTATATTCTACGAACATTGCCTCATCTTCACCCTGTCAAAAACAAAAAGTCAATTTATTTTTTGCTTTTTTATTAAAGACAAAATCATGTTTCCATTTACCTTCTTAGCTAGTGAGTTTTGACCTATTGGGGAAAGATTGATGTGACTTTTTGGTTAATGTTCACAATTCAAACAGACTTTACATAAAGCATTTCTAATCTCTGTATACTCTATGAGACACAGCACTTAAATATGACAGTTGACCCTATAACCAAAATGTGAAGTAAAAAAAAATAAATAAAATATTGAGGCATTAAGTGTTTTTATAGCTAATGTAACAAATATGGTATATACAAAGAATTTGTGTGAAAGCACATCATTTTGTTCTTATTCTGACTCACCTACTTACTTATAAAGTACATGTAGTTTTTAAAAGTGTGCACTCTAATTGTTGGAAAATACTAAAACCAATATTAGCATTAAACATATCACAAGTAGTGATTTGTGGACCAGCATGAAACCCGTGGGAGCTGTGGGTCAGGTGGGTTTGGGCCAACTTACTCACGCATTTTGCTTTTCTTCTGCTCTCCCCAACCACGACCACTCTGCTGGCTTTTGGCTGCCACCTGGGTTAGGATCAGAGCAGGTTGAATTTTTGTTAACCTGCCATTTAATCACAGGGTGATGGCCTCCATGACAGTGATGCTGCAGCTTCAAGGGATAGCTATTTTCCCATATTTAGACGACATTCTGGTAAAGGCGGGCTCCCTTACAACAGCCAGGGATCATACGGATGGAAATACTGCACAATCGTGGAGTGCTCTACCTGTTCAAAACCCACTTGTTGTAAGTGCTGGGTGCTCACAATTTTCAGATATTAACAGCACCAGTCATGGATTCCTTTGCTTAAAATGCCTTTATTGAGACATGGGTTCAGACCCCAATACACTTGGCAACGTTTCCAGACCGCCATCGGTCTTTTATCAAGCCACCTTCTGGGTGCTCAACCGGAAGACCCTTCCCTTGCACGGGGTCAAAGATACATGTAGAAAATAATCCAGAAGCACACCAGTATATTGCTCAATGAAGTAAGTGCCTTATTTAGCCCATGTATATCCGCAAAAAAGGGGCAACATTTCGGTCCCTCTGGGCTAAATAAAGCACCCACTTCATTGAGCAATATATTGGTGTGCTTCTGGGTTATTTTCAACAGTCAGAAAAAGTCATTTTACCCAGTCAAGTCATGCATTTCCTGGGACTTCAACAGTCCAGAACAGTCTTTAGGTTGGTGGATAGATCCATCTAGACTGGCTCAGGGATGATCCTGGGAAGAACCACGATGGATGTTGATCACCACCAACGCAAGTCTGACAGGATGGGGAACAAGGTTCGATCAAAGATCGGAACAGAGCATTTGGTCTCCTGCGGAGTCCAGACTACCGATTAACATATAATAAGAGCAAAGATCCAACTACTTGGCCCTTATACAGTGGCAGCTTCGGCTGAAACACAAAAGCATAAAGGTGCAGTCTGACAATGCTTACATAAACAATCAGAGAGGCATGAAGAGTACATCCGCTTGGATAGACACACAAAAGATCATGGACTAGACAGAGAACTAGAACGCAGCGATAACATTCCCAGGACACTAAACTGGGAGGGTCGATTATACAAGTTGAAATTGCTTGGATCTGGGAGAATGGGAACTTCTACTGGAGATTTTTGCATTACTGGTAAAGAAGTGGGGACAGTCAGCGATCGACCTCATGGCATCATGCCACAATGCAAAAGTTCCACAGTTTCTCTCCAGACCCAAGAGCAGAAAGAGTGGACACAATGCATTCCCTCCAATTCCCATTATACCTCAAATTCTCAAGAGATTTCACCAGAAGAGACTGACCCTGATTGCTACACCTTTTGGCAAAGAAGGCCACAGCTTTCAGACCGGATATCCCTGACAGATGGAAATTGGTTCCATCTCCAGGTATGCCTGAACCTTCTTTGCCAGGGACCCATTTTGCACCACAGTCCAGCCCTGCTGTTTTTGATGGCTTGGCAAAACAACCATCCTAAAGTGCAAAGGGTTCTCATATAAGGTTGTGGATACCATGATTAGGGCTAGGACGCCTATCTCATCTAGAGGAGCTTCTTTGTGATTGTCAGTGCCTTGCCTCCTGGTTAGAGGAGCTTAACCCAGTGGTTCCTAAAGAGATTTTATGGTAAGTTATAAAAAAAATCTCCTTATCGCCCATGTTTTCTAGTAAAGTAATTTTAACATGGCTAGTTACCCAGTTTAAATTTCCAGTACCTACACACAAAAACAGACTTACCTCATTTTCAAAGTTGTATTCGTCATCATAGGTTAGCTTCCTTATAACTGCCAGCATAACTGCCTAAAGTAAATAATGCATTACTAAATGTGGAATGTTTAACAATCCATTCTTTCAATAAATCTGTATATGTTAATTAGCCATACCACAAATTATGGATTGATTTATTATTGGTAAAGAAACATCTGAAATAACTATTTAATTTTAACAGTTCAGTATCCCTTTAAATATCATGGAAATTATAAGCCTTTTGTATGAAAGATTCCGTTCCCTTAACTAGCAGGCATTTTGCCAGGGGTAAAAGTGCAATACAGTGGGATTGACTAAGGCTTTTCTGTAAATATTTTGGACTGTTCAGAGAAATTTAGAACAGTGGTTCTCAAACTAGTTCTAGCCATTACCATTTTAAAATAAAAACTCTACAATTACACTTCTTTGGTAATTCGATTTGCCACTCAGAACTGGCAGCAACGGGAGGAAAAAAGCCTAGTCAGTTATCACCAGCTTTAAAAGTGTATCAAACAATAGTAATAGAGTCAGATACAATGTTGCATTTGCATCCCCCCATCTGCACTTCCAGTTAACCAGTTCAGTTGCTAGGCACACTTATTTTGTTAAAACGTAACTTATAATGGTAGTGCTATGAATTAATAACGATAATTAAATATGGTTATAATTAACAAACTAGACCGTTTGTTTTTTTAATTGTGGTTTTATGGACACGGTCCAGCATTAGTTATGAGTTAATATAGTAGTGAATCTATTGTACTTGGCAGCAGGCTCAGACTGGCAATCTGTGGGTTCTGGCAAATGCCAGAGGGGCTGCTATAAGTTGCCATTGAAAGTCAGTATTTAGTGGGCTGGTGGGGGCTGTTTGGGCCTCTGTGTACCTGAAATGCCAGTGCCTATTTTAATTCTCAGTCCGGACCTGCTTGGCAGCATGGTTTTATAGCACTACCATTAAAAGTTACGTTTTAATAAAATAAGTGTGTCTAGCACCTGAACTGGTTAACCGGAAGTGCAGACAGGGGGATGCAAATGCAACATTGTATCCGAATCTGTAGCACTTCATTTGCAACTATTGTTTGATACATTTATCTTAACCTGCAGGTGGCTTTGACATTGCTTTGCCCTAAGCTCAAAAAGCGGTGATTGTGATGTGTGCCTCACTGTTGAAGACACGCTGAAATAAAATACACTGTAAAAAAAATAAACTCCTTACCTCTACATTAGCCTTCTGTTGATTTGAAAGCATGGCAAGCTGTAATAAAAACAGAGTCTTCAGCCAATGGAAAAGGAGAAACTGAACACAATAAAGCAATCAAATATTATTATATAGCAGATATCTGTATAGGAAAATGGTAAATTATATCAATCCAATATCTAATTAATATCTGTATTAATCTAATATATGTACTAAGTACAGGTATCATGTTTGGAATATGAATTTTTGTTTCTGAAATCCATACTGAGGTGTCATGGGCCACCACTAAAATAAATTAAAAAAATATATATAGAATATATATGTTATCTATATGCCAATGTCTGGCTTTTAACAGGATGATCATCTCCCATAGATTCCATTTTAATCAAATAATTAGAATTTTTAACAACTATTTGCCTTTTTGACTTAATAAAACAGAAACTTGTACTTGATCCCAACTAAGATTGAATACATCCATATAAGAGGCAAAACAGTCATTCTGGGTTTAATTAATTTTAAAATAATTTTTTAGCAGACAAAGTCTGGCAATCCAAATTACGGAAGGATCCCTTATCCAGAAAACCCCAGGTCCCAAGCATATTGGATAACAGGTCCCATACCTGAATATACTAGTGTTCTTAATTGGACCCTACCTATCAGGCAGTGGTTTGAATGAAAGACCATAAGAGAGACTGCTTGAAACATTTTTTTATAAAACAAGCTTAAAAGGTTAAAAAATAAAAAAAAGACTTTTAGTGAAATAAATGCATTGGTATGAGGTGTGGGCCTTTCATTTTTTACATTTGTGTTGTTTAAGTGAAACAAATGTTGGAATTCCAAAACAAAAACCTACATATTGCTTAACTGACCACAACTTCAACAACTGAACAATAGGTATCATTAGCCAATTTTCCTATGTTTATTCAGCTTTACTGCAGTCAGGAAAGTACAATATATACATATCTCAGAAGCCAGCATATATACACAGACACGTTAATATCATTACCCATAAATAGCAAAAAAAAAAAAAAAAAGCACAAGGACTTGCCTATGTTCTTTTACCTGTTTCAAGATATGTAAATACTCATAGCAAAACCCAATTATATTAGATGAAATATCATCATCTTCATGAACAAGCAGCTGCAGCATTAGAGGCACTTTCATTTCAATGGACTGCAGAGTATCTTGGGCACTCTTCATGTCCCCAGCTTTAACCAGTTTATTCCAGCTAATAATGAGTGACTGGCCCATGCCATTGACAAGTTTTGAAAACCTGGCCAGGAAATCCACATCTTCTTCCTAAAAGTTAATACACACAAGTAGGTTATTAACAGCAGGCAAAATAGTCAACACCATTTCATACTTTTTATTAATGATAACAATAATAATATGTAACCTATTTAAAACCTATGTAAAAAAAATTTCGCACTGAAATGTCTGGATTCTAAAATGTGACTCTATGCTGCTAAAGTCAGGCTTTTGTCCTAGCAGTACTGAGGTGCATAACTGCAGCGAGAACAAAGAGCACATTTTGCTTGTAGCCTGGGTACAGAAATGCCCTGTGTGTTAAGCATAATTCTGCAGTTAAGTGTAAGTACAGTGATAAGGGGTTAGAGGCAATTCTTTACTAAGGTAAAGCACATTGGACTCACTCCACTTGACCAGCACAATTAATTACATTTTCATAATCCAAAGGATGAAGTCGATGCAATCTGCTACAACATGGGCAGTAATGTACTCCCTTACCTGATTAATGCTGAAGAAGCCAGCTGACTGCAATACTTGACATAAAGATTCCACTAGTTTTGTTTTATCTATTGGATCCATTCCTTTATTTACAATTTCATACAAGCAGTCACATGCTTCCTCCCGGAGAACTTCCACTGACAAGTGACCTAGCAGCATATTTATGAATCTGAAAGAACAAAACGGAAGGGTGCTATTACACGCTTCATTTCCTCCAGTTATAATCATCATGAACAAACCAGCCAATGAGGTTCTGACAGAACTTCAGTTTGTTTGTATGGTTTTCAAGGCAAGGCAAAAAGGACCTATGTATACCATACACAGTGACATAAATTAGCCAGCTACACACATAAAAATAAAACACATTGCATCAGCATCTGACACAAACCAGACATGTTGTGGATTACATTGGACACAATGCAATAGGAACTGCAAAAGCTGTGTGTTGAACCCCACCCCATACACTGTCTGGCACTTAGAAAATGGGCTATTAAAAATCTGCTTTAACATTTCCCCCTCTTGACATTTGTTTGTGGTGGCTTCTATTTTATTCTCAACTGGTTCACGTCCAATAAACATTTAACTGTAAAATTGGGTTCAAAATTTGAATTACAAATAACATAACCCAAACTCAGCTACTATTATTTGGCATCACAGTTGCCCTATTTAAATTGGTGCTTCCTCCCAGATCCTGCAATTCCAATATGCATCTTCAGGAACTAACCTTGGCATCAATAGATGACATAGGTAACTTGCCAAACCATAACTTAAAAAAATTATAAACACAATCTTCCACATTGTTCACTTCATGCAGGGCTTGGCGATCCATGCTTAAATTGCATGAATTGAATCCCTGTCTGCTCTCCTTGGTAAACTATCTAGGACAACTCCTGTCCCATTTCCAACATCACCAGGATTTTATTTTATGCTTCAGAAAAGTATTTAATATATTGGAGATCTTTTGAAACATTCCTAACTAGAGCTCTCCCAAATATGTATATTCAATCAAACCCCATTATATATTAACTAGGGATGCTCTGCATTCCAAGTTTGGCTGGGAGATCAGCAGAACCGCCAGCCTCTTTACAAATAAGGGTTTCGAATTGGATAAATATATAAATACTTCCAAATAAGGCAATCCCATTGCAAGGCTATTAATTATAGCACAGGACCAATGGCTTCCCAAAATCACTTAATTATCCGAAGAGGACTGGGTGGTAGCTACAAAAAATTATAATACATTAATCTTCTACTTGCATATAATTTAAATTTGCCCCCTAATATCCCCTTAATGCCCCAAAAAAACAATCCTTTTGTCGTGCATATGGAATAACTAAGCCCAGAATGACTTAGGTAAAACAAATGGCATCATATGAAAGAAGAGGCTAGGCACTCCTAAATCTCTATAACAGATATTGGTACAACATTATAAATTTCCACGAGTAATATCATGGTAATCTTGCATATTGGTCCAGATAAAATAATTCCCACAACTAGAATCAATTATGTTATGGCAAGAAAAATGTTATGCATTGGATGGTGGGTATCCTCTCTCACAGTTGGAAACAATTACATAATAAAGCAATACGACTAATAACCTTCACTGCAAAGACAGAAAATACTTATTTTTCATTCTCCCTGTTTATGTTCAAATTCCCCAACATTAGGAGGGTTATCACATGAACCATTTCATAAACAGATTAATTTTTATTGCATTTTTTGCTTACCTCATTAAAAATTGCCAAAAAAAAGAAAAAGAAAGCTGGTGTATTTATTTATGATCATACAAGTATGGGACCTGTTGTCCAGAATACTCAGAACCTGGGGTTGGCCGGATAACGGATATTTATGTAATTTGGACCTTCATACCATTACCTGCTAGATAATCATATAAACATTAAATAAACCCAATAGGTTGGTTCTGCTTCCAATAAGGATTAATTATATTGTAGCTTAGATTAAGTACACGGTACAGTTATAGTATTACAGAAAAAAGGGAAATCAATTTTAAAAACCTGGATTATTTGATTATAACGGAATATATGGGAGACAGCCTTTCTATAATACAGAGTTTTCTGGATAACGGTTCCCATACCTGTATTAGAAGTGGAATAGGTTGTCTAACAATATAAGTGTGAATCTCTCTTACCTGTCATTAGCAATCAAGGTTAAATCTATCCAAGACACATAAGCTCCAATTACTTCAAGGCACTGGCATGTCAATTCAGAATTACTGTGTTGATAAGTTTGCAGGATTTGATACCAGGATTCAACTAGATTTGGGATACACCGTTCTCTCATTGTATCTTTCAGTAGTGTATTTCGTCGGGCTTCCTTAAAACAAATGCTGAAATTCTTAAAAACATATCATAAAAAAATAGATTTTTGTACTTACCGTTAAATCCTTTTCTCTTGTCCTACATTGGGGGACACAGGCACCATGGGGATGAAGATCCTGCTGCTTGGAGGATGGACACTAAACAGTTAACGAAAACTCCTCCTCCTGCACTGGGCTTCATCCCCTGCCTACTTCCTGTACCCTCAGTTTTCGGGCCGAAGAAGGAAGGACAACCCTACTAAACCATGTGCAACAGAAGAGGAACTCTCCCCCCTTATAAACTATTTACATTATATGTCAAACTTCAACTGTGCGTTTGAACTGTATATTGAACTAGGAATCTTAATCAGGGAGGGAAGGCCTGTGTCCCCCAATGTAGGACAAGAGAAAAGGATTTAACGGTAAGTACAAAAATCTATTTTTCTCTTGCCTAGATTGGGGGACACAGGCACCATGGGGACGTCCCAAAGCTACCCATGAGGGCGGGACTTACACCCCAGTGCTCATTTAACAACTGTCTGTAGCACCTTTCTCCCAAAACTTGCTTCTGCTGAGGAGAAGGTGTGTATCTTGTAGAACCTGGAAAAAGTGTGTAGTGATGACCACACTGCAGCCCTACAAATCTGGTCAGCGGAAGCCTGGTGGCGAATTGCCCAGGAGGTGCTTAGGGACCTGGTAGAGTGAGCTCGAATCTGAAAAGGTGGAGGCCTGTCTTTTGCTACATAAGCCTTTGATATGGCAGACCTGATCCACTTGGAGATTGTTGTCTTTGATGCCCGGAGGCCCTTCCTTGGTCCCTCCGGAATGATGAAGAGACTGTCAGTTCTTCTTATACTCTTGGTAACAGAAATATATGTCCTTAGAGTGCGAACCACATCCAAGGTGTTTAACTTCCTCTCTATCTGTGTCTTGGGATCTGGACAGAAAGAAGGTACGACAATGTCCTGATTAAGGTGAAATTCCGACACCACCTTAGGAAGGAAGTCCGGTGTCGGTCTCAGAACCACCTTGTCCATATGGAATACTGTAAACGGAGATTTGCAGGATAGAGCTGCCAACTCAGACACCCTTCTAGCGGACGTGATGGCTAGTAGAAATACTGTCTTAATCGTCAGTATAAGCAAGGGAATGTCCGTGATAGGTTCAAACGGTTGTTCCTGGATTGCTGATAGTACTAGGTTAAGATCCCATGGAGGAATTGGTTGACGGTATGGAGGTACCTGGCGCAGAGCACCCTGTAGGAACGTCTTGATGTTTTGGCGCGACGCCAACTGGTGTTGGAAGAAAATGGATAATGCAGATACTTGGACCTTCAATGAGCTAAGGGCTAGACCCTTATCCAGTCCCTCCTGAAGAAAACGCAGTACGTTTGCCTCATTCATTACTTGTGGGTTCTTGGAGTTAGCCTCGCACCATGCAATGAAGGTTTTCCATACTCTGTGGTAAATACGGGCTGACACAGGTTTTCTGGCTTTCAATAGTGTAGGTAAAGCCTCTCTTGGTACTCCAGATCTGGAAAGTATCAAGGCCTCAAGAGCCACGCCGTTAAATCCAGCCGTGGAGAATTCGTATGAACAATCGGTCCTTGTGTTAGAAGATCTTCCCTGATCGGAAGTCGGAATGGAGCGTCTGCTATTAGCTGTATGAGATCTGCAAACCATGGTCTGCGAGGCCAGAATGGAGCCACCAGTATTGCCTCTACTCTCTCTTCCTTTATCCTTCTGATGACTCGCGGAAGCAGGGCGAGTGGTGGAAACACGTATACTTTGTGAAAAGGCCACGGAGCTACTAGAGCGTCTACCGCTGTCGCTAACGGGTCCTTGCTTCTTGCCATGAAGTTTGGTAGCTTGTTGTTGTATCGTGACGCCATCAAGTCCACCTCTGGCATACCCCACCGTGTCACTATCAGTTGGAATACTTCCGGATGAAGGCTCCACTCGCCCTGATCTACTGTCTCTCGACTGAGGAAGTCTGCTACCCAATTGTCTACTCCTGGAATGTGTACTGCGGAAATGGCTGGTACATTCCTTTCTGCCCATAGCAGTATCCTTTGTGCTTCGGCCAGAGCCGTTTGGCTTCTTGTGCCCCCCTGGTGGTTTATGTAGGCTACTGCTGTCATGTTGTCTGACTGGATTCTCACCGGTCGACCCTTTAGAATGTGGGTCCAGTGGGACAAGGAGAGCCATATTGCCCTCAGTTCCAATATGTTGATGGGAAGAGATCTTTCCCCTGGGTTCCATTTGCCCTGGACAGTGTGTTGCTCCAGTACTCCTCCCCATCCTTGTAGGCTGGCATCTGTTGTTACTATTGTCCATGCATGGTTGGGAAACAACTTTCCTGATTGTAGTGTGGATGACTGGAGCCACCATTTCATTGATGCTTGAACTGGATCCGTTACTAGAATCCTGCGGTCTAGCTCTGTACGCTTCTGTCTCTGATGCCGTAAGATCAACCTCTGCAGTGGTCTTGTATGTGCCTGGGCGTACGGTACCGCTGGGATTGATGCTACCATTGTCCCCAGCACTCTCATGGCTACTCTTAGTGGTATGTATTTTTCCTTCTGAATGATCATCAGTCTTGAGTGAAAGGCATCTATCTTGGCAGGTGGGAGAAAAACTTTCCCCAGCGAAGTGTCTATCAGAAGGCCTAAATATTCCCTCCGCTGTGCTGGTGTGAATGCTGACTTCTGGTAGTTGATGAGCCAACCTAATTGAGTCAGTCTGTCTACTACTGTCTGTAGGTGACTTGTGGTTAGGGAGCAGGACGAAGTCTTGACAAGTAGGTCGTCTAGGTACGGTATGACTCCAATGCCTTGGAGTCTCAGGTCTACTAGAGCCGCTGCCATAACCTTTGTGAAGACTCGCGGTGCTGAGGAAAGTCCGAAGGGAAGTGCCACAAATTGCCAATGTTCTCCTGCAGCGAAGAAACGAAGGAATCTGTAGTGGTTGGGATGTATCGGCACGTGAAGATACGCGTCTTTGATGTCTATCACCGTCATGTATTCCCCCATCTCTAGTGATAGTAGGACTGACTGTACGGATTCCATCTTGAAATGCTGTCTTTTGACATATTTGTTTACTGCCTTTAGATCTAGCACAGGACGATAGGATCCGTCCTTTTTGGGGACTATGAACAGGTTGGAATAGAAACCTCTGCCCCTGTCTAACTGTGGGACCTGCTGTATGACCCCCGAGGATGAAAGGTCCTGGATAATCTTTAGAAACGCTGATCGCTTTGGCTCTTTTGAGGGAATTCGTGACATAAAGAATCTTCTTGGTGGAACTTGTAAAAAGTCTATTAGGTAGCCGTGAGATACTACCTTCAGTACCCAAGGGTCCTGGACTCTCTGTTTCCACACCTCCCGAAAGTTTCTTAGGCGGCCGCCTAGTAAGACACCCTCGGGGGTGGGCACCTCTTCATGCAGAGGTGGATTTCTCCTGGGATGGTTTTGCGGTGTTTCTGGTCGCAGACCAGTTGCTGCTCTGTTTGCTTGGATATCTGGGTCGATTGTACGTCTGGTGCTTTTCTGTTTGTGTTCTCTGTCTCTGGCCTTGACCTTGACGAAAGGGCCGCAGAAATGGTCTCCTCTTGAAAATGGTGCGCTTGGGTCTGTTTTGCGGTAGCAGGGTACTTTTACCCCCTGTTGCCTGTGAGATTATCTTTTCTAGTTCTGCTCCGAAAAGCTGTTTTCCTGCAAAAGGAAGGCTGACCAGAGATCTTTTTGATGTAAGATCCGCAGACCAATTCTTCAACCATAGAAAACGTCTTGCTGCAATGGATTGTGATGAAGCCCTGGCAACTAGTTTTGCTGCATCAAGTGCCGCTTCACAGATGTAAGAGTTAGCGTCGGCAATCTGTGACAAAAGTAGGTCTGTAGACGGGTCCTCGGACCCAATAAGTTGTGCTACTTGCTCCACCCATATCTCCATTGCTCGTGAAACCCAAGCTGTGGCAAAGATCGGTTGTAGCGCCGCTCCTGCCGCTGAAAAAATGGCTTTACAGAAACCCTCTAATCTCCTGTCTATGGGATCCTTAAAGGAAGCTGCATCCGCCACTGGTATAGTTGTGGTCTTCGAAAGACGCGACACTGGCGGGTCCACAGCTGGTGGGGAAGACCAGAGTTCGGTAACTTCCGTAGGGAAGGGATAAGTCTGTGAAAAACGTCTAGACAGTTGAACCTTGCGGTCTGGGACTTTCCATTGTGCCTTCACTATATCATCTAGATGTTCATAAGCTGGGAATACATATGAAGTTTTCTTTTGCTTCTTAAAAATGTTCCTACTTGGTTCTGCCGTAGCTGAAGTGTCTTCTATATTTAGGGTTTGTAGAACCATCTGAATTAGCGATTCTACCTCCCCTTGAGATCTGGGAGTATCCTGTTCCTGATCTGACTCTTCGCCTGACAACACTTGTCCCTCTTCTCCTGAATCCTCCTCGTCTGGGGATTCGGAAGATGGAGGGTGAGGGCGCTTGGAAACCTTCGCCTGTGCACTCATCCTTTGTGGTTGATTGGAAAGGTGCTCTAACACCCTGTCTAAGGTTTCTGGAATTCTGGCTAGGTTCTGGAGTCCTGCCAGTGAAAGAGAGAGTGCTCGCACCAATTCTGAATCCGAGCTCAATTGAGAAGCCGAAGCTATCGCTGAGCTGGGTTGTAGGGTTGCATTAGGCAATTCAAGTGCAGGGTTAGAGCCAGGTCTACAAGATATACACTCTGGGTCAGCAGAGGCAGAGTCAAATTTGGTTTTACATGAAGAACATGCAAGGTAGGAAATTTGGGGTGGGGTGCGGTTCTTATTTTGCCGCTTAGTGGAGGGTACCCCTTCTGCCCTGTCAGTCATGGCAATAGGGTTGTCGCTTCCCCCTTAAGTAAGGTAGGCAGGGGAACTGCTTGGTAAATGTTGTGACAATTCACAGGGACTTCCCCTTGAGTGGATACCTATGTGGGCGAGAAGAGCGTATGCTTAAGCATATTACTCATGAAAAGATCCTGCTGCCTGGAGTATGCGGTTGCTATTGAAGAGGAAAAGAATTACTCACTGAACCCAGCTTCCTCGTGTCTCCTCTAGGAGCAGCGATGTCGCAGAATCCGCGTCTCACTCGGATCCAAGATGGCGACCGGAAGTGACGCAAACGGATAGTCGCAGTGGCCCAAAAGCAAGATGGCCGCCGCTATCCAAAAACCGCCCACAGGCGAATGGCGGCCACCAGAAGTGCGCAGAAAACTCCGCTGGGGTCGGGCACTGTACCAAGTATGCCTGGAACTGAACGGCGAAAACTGCGACGCGAAGAGATATAGGACGCAAGCGTCCCAAAAGGAAAATGGCCGCCGCGAGGTCTCCTGTCTGGCCTTACAAGGATAATGCCCACTTCAAAGATGGCGGCCGCATGCGGGAACGCAGTGACCTAGCGCGGTCCGTTGTATTAATGTTGCAGCTACACCAGGGAACCTGTAAAATAAGGCACCCAGGAACTCAGCTCTCCTATGAAGATAGGAGTGAGACCGACAGTCTGGAGACTAACAGAGTGCCTCTACTCGCTCCTTGAAGAGACTGCCAGGGTAACAAGAGGTGAGGTAATACTTAGAACTTACCCCCTTTTGCTGCCAGCCATAATTGCCCAGATATTGGTGCGTACCCCGATTAGGGCCTCTGGTGCAGCCTCCGGAGAGCGGAAACCAAGGGTCCCGGGGTGGTGAGGGAGCATCTGCCTGCAGACCTCCGTAGAGCGGGAAGGCATTGAGGGCACAATGTGTTCGGCTGGGGGGGCTCAGGAAAGACAACTCGGGCCCCCACTGCTGACATGGCACAAGAATCAATCAGTACCACTGCTCCCAGTCAGAAGTATCCGTCCTCCTTCTGAGGACACTAAAGAAAAACTGAGGGTACAGGAAGTAGGCAGGGGATGAAGCCCAGTGCAGGAGGAGGAGTTTTCGTTAACTGTTTAGTGTCCATCCTCCAAGCAGCAGGATCTTCATCCCCATGGTGCCTGTGTCCCCCAATCTAGGCAAGAGAAATACATTCAGTTCAACTTGTGTTTGCAGTTTTATCATATTTTAATTCTGAACCTTCAATAACAAACAGTAAAATGTTAAGAGATTCTGTATGACAATCCCTGCAAAGCATAATCAGAAACGACACATATTCAGAGTACCTGGATATTGATTAGGCTTCGGATGTGTTTATTTAAGCAATATACAAACGTTTGGAAACAGATCCGAACACACTCGAGATTATGCAGTCGGGGAGTTGAATTGAATTTTTGTGGGGTCAACTCCCCGACTGCATAATCTCAAGTGTGTGCGGATCCGTTTCCAAATGTTTGTTGTTGCTAAGGGACCCGGCCAGGCCAACAGAGGACCAGCACCACCATTGCAGTATTGGTGAATTACAGGTGTTCGGCGAAAAAATTACATTGTATTTAAGCAATAAAAACATTTTTAAAAGATATAGGTTTAAAATGTAATATACTGTAAATGAAAATGTTGCTTACCTCTGCTGTATGAATAACATCCCGATCTACTACTTCTGCATCAATTGCCATTAGAATTCGAAGGTAGAGATCCACACCTCGAGGATTAAGGCCTACCACTGATAAGATATCAAAGAAGAACTTTGGCCACTTTGTGTGATACTCTATCACAAACACCAAGGCGAACACTTGGGCTGCTTTGTTCCGGATAAACGTTTTCTCTGGCTGTGCATTAAGCATCTGTATAGAAATAACAGGACTAAGTCCATTTTGTAGGTCTCTGCCTGGCTTACAAAACTTTAGCGAAAATGTAATATAAGCTTCATCTCACTGAAATAAGTAACTTTCAACTAAAGATTCTGTACAGTTTCTGAAAAAAAGCAGATATCTGTTCATTTGGTTATATTTTGGTTCCATTAGTTAGTAAGTTTACTTGTGTAAGGTCAATGGAATCCTTGCATTTCTAATATATATATTTTGTGGGGCAGTATTTTCTGATCTGCTTCTATTCTGCCTACTGCATTTTAAATGAGGACTGCTAGGTATAGAACTACAGAATAACTTACTGCATGGCCTGCTTTGTCATTATTAATCACACACCTTTTTATTCAGGCCCTCTCCTCTACAATTCCTCTTCTAATACAAAACCACTCCGTGGTTGCTAAGCTCATACAAAAGGTTTCTAAACTTTCTATAAATGTTCACTACATTTGTATACTTTGCTCTGTCAACAACTTAGATTATACACAGAAAACAAAACCAACTTTGGAAACTGTAAACACAAAACAATTTAGATAACTGCCCTCAGACCTTTAGGACCCTACATCCCATACTCTGTCTAAACAGACAGATGGAATAATAGGCACAAAAGCGTCACTAGGCAGCACAAACTGCAGTTCAGGCCAAACCACATTACACTTAAAGATATGTAGAAATACTTTGTATATTCATTTTCATATAATCAGAGGTCAGGCTTTGTAATAATGTAAGTAATATAATTTCAAGAGGTGAGTAGTAATTATCTTTGTACTGAATATTACTATGGCAGAATGAAAGAAAGTGAGAACCCAACAGTAAAGGGGACAAAAAGTCAGTCATTTCATTCACTGGAGAAGCTGTCTAACATAGTGGCATCCTCAGTGAATTAACTTTCTTGTCTTTAAGATCATATAAACATTTTTACATTGGTTCCAGTACTTACCTGAGACTGAAGCCATGACATGAGAGTTTCCCGAATAAGCTGCTGCTGCAAAGCAGTTAATTCAGAATATCTGTACAAAAAGATTTTAATTATTGCTCAAATTATAAAGATGGTAGCAGGAACAGCAAAGTTAATTCCTACTTATGACATTTAGCTGTATGAGAATACTAAATCAATTAGTGTGGCTTATACAGGATAAAACATGATAAAAACCCATCACATTTTAAAAGGGTTCCCACACACAATGACCTTTGTCCAGTGCAACTGCATTTCCTATAGTAACTCTTGATTCATAAAGAAGGACCTCAGCTAATAGCATACTAGGGGGCACAGTGAAGTTTAATCAGGTATTTAAACTTTTCATGTAATTTCATGTGATAATTATTGGCACAAAGTATGAACTTTGGTTGGGCCATTGTAGGACATTTAACCTTCAGCTTGAGCCTGAGCCTTGAGTGCTATCTTGCATCATTCATTTTATTTCTGTCTTAAAACTGCCTATTTTACCTTTATCCAGGGCTGTATTTGGATGTGGTGCTGCCCTAGTCAGCTTCCCTAGCCTGTGCATGCCGTCACTGTAGGACCTGCAGCTACTCCCACACCACTCAGAGCCTAAAGCATCTGGCGGAGGAGTAGGCTACAAATACTACTCCTTACATTTTAAGATTTTATTACCAGACTAGGGCAATCACAGCCCTTTAGCAATGAAGATCTGTGAATTCAAAAACTCCCCAGTAGCCCTCCGTATTCTTTTCTGCTGATTCAATACACACGCACTGTGCTGCTGTCAGTTACTCAAAGTTAGGGTCTGACTCATAATATATTGTATATATAGAATATAGATGTCACAATACAAGGCAGATTAGTAATGAATTCAGATTCTCATTACAGAATAGCTCAGAAAGCAGTGCAATTGTTATCAGTATTTAATAATCAGCCCTGTAGCATCAGCTTCTATGACAGATGAACCTCATCTTTGCTTGATAATTTGTACTGACCCCTAAGCTGAGCTTCCACAACAACTGCCCAGAGCACTTTCATCATGTCCACTACAAAATCCAAGGTGGTGATGAGACTCGAAAACAGAGAGGACTTTTGGATAGATTTCAAAAAGCTTAATCCAAAGGGGCTTAATAGTGATTCTGACTTTCATATGGGTGTGTGGCTGCTTGGCATACACTTTCCTGTATATTATCTTTTTTTAAAATTCTAAATAACTCAATGAACTTTTCTATACATTTGTGTGCATGAAAATGAAGAGATGTGTAAACTATTTCTTCGCTCCATGTTTGCTTTTTTATTTGTAACAATATTTTTATTGACTTTTGTATATTACAGTACAACGTGTATTTCTGGCCGACTTGATGCCTTAACCAGTCATGTAGAGTCATCATAATAAACGAAGCACCTTTGCTACGAACTTTCGTAATCTGATTAAGTGTGATAGAATCTAGTAGAGTTAAATTCAACTCAGGTACACCATTTATCACACAAAGTTTAAAATATAGCTTAAACAGATTCCAGGGAAACAAAGCAATATATCTGACAATGTGGAATCTCTCTAACAAGGAGAGGGAAGGGGACCCCACAGTGGGTCAAATAGATAACAGCCACCTGGTTAAGGGATCATGTCATCTGTAGTCCAGCCATGCTTGCTAAATTTTTTATACATTTGGTATGCGTGTTAGTCAAGTAACTGCCAAGTTTTTTGTCTCTACATGTTTGCTTTTATATATGGAATGGCTACTCAAGAGTTCTACACAAATGTTTTTTAGCCAGGCAACCTGAACGATTTTTGGTAAGCCTCTTGCCTCTGCTCCCACATCTCTATCATGTCCCTCACCCATACAAGTTACTGCAGGGTTTCCCAGCAACCCCTTGATACTTTTCTCATTTCTCGTTTATACACATACTGTACATGACAGTGGTTTACAGGAGGTTTATCCTGTAGCTGCCTGGAAAAAAAATCTGGGGAGAATACCGGAGCTTGTAAATTTTACAAATTTAAAAAAAAAAAAAAAAAAAAAAAACATAACTGACATTAAAAAATATAGCTTACTTAAATTTAATTTGGTGTTCCAAGACCTGAAAACAGAAGAACTTGACATGATCATCACTGAAACAAAAGAGAAAAAAATATTAAGAACTAGTAAAAACAACACTAGAATGATCGTTTTCAAATACATAAATAAGAAAGCATAAGACATTCTATGGAACAGTCATAACGTATGCATAGTTATCATGCACCAGTTCCCCCATCGCTTATCACTTTTATAACCATATACTGCAAAGTACAAAAATAGGCATTTCACCTGAAGCAACGCATAAAGATAAGATTCTTTATTTGTCTTTATTTGTCACATGTAAAGTTATACAAGTACAACGTGCAGTGAAATGCATCCACTATGTTAGACTGTGCAAAGTTAAAATATACTAGTTAAACACTACAACTAAGTACAAAAAGATTACCCTAAAAAAAATTCTAAATTTGCATATATCTTCTTCACTATATGAACGAGCTGAGGCTGTGGAATACTCTGCCTGGTGATACTGAGATAGGGGATTTCCATTACTGTGTTTCAGAGGGTTTTGGACTTCTACTTAAGTCAGCTGGAAAAAAACTTGAAAATATTTCACTGCTCACCCAAACTGCTTTGGTAAACCGCAATTTTCAAAATGACTCCCAAAGTCCATTTGACTTAGACTTACCACTTCTAGAATTTACAAAGATAATTGAAAATCTTTAAAGACATGAATCTATTGGTTTTACTACTCTAGGATAAGGCTGGTTCAAGGACTATAATTCCAATTTAAGAAGTATTTTAATGACACAAAATCGGGACAGCTTCAAATAGTACCTTTATCCTAAGAAATAATTCCAAAAACTTTTCTATTGTTTTTGTCAAGCAAAATAAACTTTACTTACACTAAGGGGCAGATTTATCAAGGGTTGAAAAGTAAATTAGAAATAAACATTATCAAATCATCAAAGCCTTACAGCCTTTCAAGCTGCATTTTTATGACATTTTAATTTAAAGAGGTGGTTCACCTTTAGTATGGTTAACTTTTAGTATGCTATGGAATGGCCAGTTCTAAGCAACTTTGCAATTGGTATTCATTATTTATTTTTCATAGTTTTAAAATTATTTGCCCTCCTTTGAGTCTTTTTAGCTGTCAAATATAGGTCACTGAACCCATCAAAAAATCACATGCTCTATAAGGCTACAATTTACTACTCCTCTTTCTATTAAGGACCTCTATTATTGATATTCCTGTCTCTCCTTCAAATCAATACATGGTTGCTAGGGTAATTTGGACCCTATCAACCAAACTGTTAAATTCAAAAGAATACAAGCTTAATAACTAAAAAAAAACCCACAAATAATAAAAAAAGAAAACCAAATGCAAATTGTCTCAGAATGTCACTTACTAAAGTTAATTCAAAGGTGAACAAACCTTTTAAGATCTATCTCTAAATAAAAAAAATATCCAAGCAGTTTCTCTGTTGCAGAGCTGTCCAATTGGAGGCCTGCAGCTCTCCAACTGTATAAGGACTCTTTAGATCACATATACAATTTATTTTAAACTGGCATTATACTGTGTGATATAGTAAACAACCCCACTGTATGGAAAAGTTGTTAGCTCTAACTCTTTCCATGTGGCGTGACAGTTATCAGACATACTACATGTTCATAGGCCAGATTATATAACGTTGATCTACCATCCACATTAATCTATCAACACTATTAGCGGATAGAGAACTATCAAAAATAATTGGGTGCCACATCTGGTTTGTGGATCCCCAACTGAAAAACGTTGTTCTTTGCAATGAACTATGAAAAAGTTAGCCTTACAAAGAAGCAGAAATGATCTCACAGTGAGTTATATCACTCCCAAACTACAACTCTGTTTCCAAAATAGTTGCGACACTATGTAAAATTAAAAAAAAAGAAAAAAAAAAAAAAAAAAAGAGAAAGATGATTTGCAAATAACTGAAGCTTTATATTTAACTGTAAACATAACAAACAAACACAATGTGCAAAGACAGCATATCAAATGTTGAAACTGCAAAACTGTATTGTTTTCTGGCACGAAAGCCAGCATCCGTAATGGTGTGGGGTTGCATTGAAGCACATGACATGGGTAGCTTGCATATCTAGGTAATTTTACTGCTGAATTATATATCGGTTTTGAAGAAAAGCTGCCATCCAGACAACTTATTTTTCAGGGAAAGCCTTGCTTATTTCAACAAGGTAATGCCAAACTGCATTTCGCATTTCTTACCCCCATCCCGACTTGCACCTGCTTACACCCATCCGACCCCCTGCATAACCATCATGTAAATCATAAGTAATGCCACGTAAAACAGAAGTAATATCTTATAATCAGGAAGTGACATCATGCAAAGAGGAATTGACATCACCTAAACAGGAAGTGGTGTCACACAGTGGAATGTTTTTCCAAATAAAGTACATCCCCCCCCCCCCAAGAGCTGTCTACAACTACCCAACTGCAGCTAAAAAAGGCCACAAACTGCCAGCTGTTCATTATATTAAGGTTACTCTGACCTTTGCAGGTATTTCTCAGGTAGACAGTGCTAAACTGTCCTGCCTGCATTCAAGACCTGTCACCCATTAAAACATCAGGCGTATTATGAAATGAAAATTACAAAGGAGAACCTGAATTTGGTCTCCTTAGTTCCCAAACATTTACAAAATGTTGTTAAAAGAAGAGGTGATACCACACAGAGGGAAACATGCCCTGTAACAACTTTTTTAAAAAAATGTTTCCTGTATCATAATTAAAATGAGCAGTTATTTTTCAGAAAAAAAAAGTCTCGAGCATCTGACATGTCTTTGTACCACTTGCAATTAAATATAGGGTTTAAATTATTTGCAAATCATTCCATTCTCATTTTATTTATATTTCACAAAGTGTCCCAACTTGCAGAATCTTTAAATACTTACGGATAATGGTAATGCCTTTATTTAACAATGCCACATCTAATCTGTCAAAACAAGTCAATATTACCAAATGTAAACATGCAATTCTGATGACAGGAATCAAAGTTATAAAAAGTTAGATACAAAGGTTGTGAAACAACTACAAAAAACACAGAGTTTATGAGACCTTTAATATTTCAACTTTTTTCTTTAAGTATAAACCTAGAAACATTCACACAATACTCACCTATATATACGTTGTACCAACGCTTCAGCACAGACCTGCCATGCATCATGTGACACTTTTAACTGTTCGAAATATGCAGACGCCTGAAAAATTACGTCAACAAAAAACACCCATGAACACAATGTAAACGACAGATTCTGTGTTTGTGAGAAAAACATTGCAAGGACAACATGTTTAAAGGAGACATATTGTGTAAAGAACAAGAATGTGGCAGTGCATTATACTCTTAAATATTGATGGAATGTTCTAAAAAAAAAGAAAAAAAAAAGAAAAAAAAAAAGGGTTTAGGGTTGATTTATTAAAAATTTCAGCAAAAAACCCTACTAGTCCCACCAATCTGTTCTCCTTACTACTGTTCAGGAGGGGCACTCAGAAAACTGCACTGTAGAATAGGCAACAATCAGCAGCTAGGCTGACCTGATCGTTAACTGAAGTCTGCCATTGCTTGTGTGACTGCAAGGTTTGATTGGCTATCGCATGCCTACTTTGTAGGGATGCACCGAATACAGGATTTGGTTCGGGATTCGGCCTTTTTCAGCAGGATTCGGCCGAATCCTTCTGTCTGGCCGAACCAAATCCTAATTTGCATATGCAAATTAGGGGCGGAGAGGGAAATCGGGTGATTTTTTGTCACATAACAAGGAAGTGAAAAATGTTTCCCCCTTCCCACCTCTAATTTGCATATGCAAATTAGGATTCAGTTCGGTATTCGGCCGAATCCTACATGAAAGATTCGGTGATTTGGCCGAATCCAAAATAGTGGATTCGGTGCATCCCTACTACTTTGCTTCTGGAAGTGACAGTTAGGACACTACCACCCCTCATTTGAAACACAGACGGGACCGTAGCAGATCTATAGGAAGCGCCAATAAAGGGGCCATTTTTAAAGATAATATTTTTTAGCCCAAAGTAAAACCAGTACAATATATTATATGATTCAAATTGGGGTTTTTATGGTTGTTTTATAATGCTATAGGCCTCCTTTAAAAAGAGAAAGGCCAGTCACAGATCTACAAATAAAGCCAAGCTCTAAATAAGACAATTCATAGGAAAACATTTTTACATTTTGTCATCTTAATTTATATACAGAAAACACAGTGAGAAAAGCATAAATCTATTATATTTTATACTGCCATTTTTTGGTAAATTAAAATAACACATTCAATTAGTTAATCTGTTTAAAGTATAAACAATATTTACAAATAACAAATAATACATATAAGAACACAGAACATACTCTCTCTCTGTAGTCGGCACTGGCATTTGGATTTAGCCCAAGCAGAGCTTGTTCATCCATGTCTGCTGCTATAATTCAAGTTTTATTTTTTTCCCAATAGGTTTGCCCCTTTCTGGCACAGCAGAATCAACCAACATCTGCCACAGAATAGAAAAAGCATAGTTAGGAGAAACATGGTATTATAAAAACAATGGTGATGCTTGTTTCAGCAGAAAGTCAGAATAAAAGCCTGGATATGGTGTTCTGCAACATGCATTGAACATACTATAACAATCAAATGTTTTCTAAATGAACACCAAAGCTTCAATATATGAACTAATTTGTGTAAACAAAATATATACATTTATAAAAACATTTTGCTATAAAAAGAGAAATGGTTGGATGGATACCCTAAGGGGCAGATTTATCAAAGGTGGAAGTGAAAATTCCAATTCAAAAAATTCAAATTTCGAGCTAATTTTTGCGTACTTCAATCAGGGAATAGTCCAAATTTAATTCTAATTTGAAAGAATTAAGAAAATTAATTAAATTTATCATTTACGGTCTCATTAAAAATGAGACCATTCACCATCTAAAACCTGCCGAATTGCTGTTTTAGCCTTTAAGGGGCCTCCTAGAACCTATTTGGGATTAAGCCAAGATTTGGCCTTTTTCAGCAGGATTCAGATTCGGCCAGGCACTTAGATTCGGTTGAATCCTGCTGAAAAAAGCCAAATCCCGAATCGAATTCTGGATTCCGAATCAAAAACATGTGGCTTTTTGTCACACAAAGAAGTCAAAAAATTTTTAGCTGCTCATACGGTTCTCTTTCTTCCTCGTATCCCCTAATTGCATATGCAAATCAGGGTTCGAACGCAGTTCAGTATTCAGCCAAATCTTTCACAAAGGATTTGGCAAAATTCGAAAATAGTGGATTCGATGCATTCCTAAATATAATATTCAGCATACCTATTCAACTTAACATTTGGCCCTGCAATCACCTCAAGTTACCTTCGGATGGCCTTTGGAATATTAAGGCACAGAATCCCCTTTTGCCTACAAAGTTATAAAAGGTGCATTCTAAAGTGGGTAGCATGTCACCTGTAGGAGGAACACAAAAAAACCCCCAAGCATCTAGAACTTCAGTTTCAATGCAGTTCTTTATTTGGGAAATCATCCTTCAGCCTGTACACTGAAATATTCTCACAAAACTCTGAGGGAATTTAGTTACCCTGTAAACGTAAGGGACAATAAGGCAATTGATACATATAGGTGAGGGTTCTCATAATGATTTTCTACGAAAAGCAATTCTCCACAGACTTGCAGACATAACAACAAGTTCATTATAAACGGAAGATAAGCTTAAAATGGTGGTTCACCTTTAAGTTAACTTTCTGTATGTTATAGAATGGTCAATTTTAAGCAACTTTTCAGTTGGTCTTCATTATTTATTATATATAGTTTTTTTTTTTTTTTTTAACTATTTGCATTCTTCCTCTGACTCTTGCCAGCTTTCAAAAGGGTCACTGACCCCATCTAAAATAATGAATGCTATATAAAGCTACAAATGTCTTGTTATTGCTACTTTTTATTACTAATGTTTTCAAGCCCTCTTTTATTCATATTCAAGTGTTATTCAAATGAACACATGGTTGCTAGGGTCATTTGTACCCTAGAAACCAAATTGCTAATATTGTTAACTGGAGAGCTGGTGAATAAAAAGCTAACACAAAAATCACAAATAATAAAAAACAATTGCAAATTATCTCACTCTGGGGCTTCCAGCAGCTTGTCTGACAGGAAAATCCCATCTGCGTGTGAATATGATCCTCTGTGACAGGTCTGCATAGGCCTGTATTAAGTCAGATAGTTGGCCACTTGCCCAGGATATGAGTGGCCATATCTGACAACAAATAAGCCATAAGAGTTATTAAACAGAGAAGTCCACCTTCACAAATTTTGTATCTTTCTCTTTTTCTAAAATGCATGTTTAAAGATTAATGTTATATTTTCCTCTCTTATGTGTACAATAGGTCACTGACTTTCTAAAGAGTCAGTAACGAATGTATCAAATTTTAAAAAGTTGCCATGTGACTGACTTTAGTAGTATGTTCCAAATGTATATTTAAGTTAATGTCATACCAGGCATCACACATACAATACATGGTGTTGTTTTCAGTCCAAACAGGAGTGTTTTTATGACCAAAATCAATCTTATGTGCACAATGCTTTTCCTTTCATGCCTTTTCTGTTGGTGTTCACGGACACAGGGCAGGTAGGGGTGGATTGGTGTTTAGCTGGAGGAGAAAATGCTTGTTATTTGGTGAATAAAATGCTAGTAACAAGAGCACTAAACCAGTTCTACACCAGTGCAGGCGGTATAGTGCCCACTACCAGCATTGTTTTTTTTTCTCTCTCTCAATAAATATAATTTTCCCCCAAAACAGAGTGCTAGTCCTATTAGCCTGCATCTCTTTTAGTTGTATGCTGCCACAACTGACCTACTGGGTTCCTCTATTACCTGCCAAAGTAGCGAAGTCCAGGAGTGACAGAAAATTCAATGAGCTACCTTAGGGTGCCGAGTACTTTATGCTCATGAGCACCAGTATCTATAAGTGCAGAACTTAAAGAAGAACCTACAAAGTAAGTTAAGTTGCATGGTAATGCTGTATTTTACATGGGAGATTGTGCAGAGCAATTAAATGTGTTGCCGTATAAAGGAAAGTGTTAAACAGGATCTTAACCCAAAAATAAATGTTGCCTATCCTAACAGTTAGTTGTAAGCAACTTTCTAATAGACTAGAAAGGGACAGACAGATACTGTTTTCAATAGCAGCGATGTGTACAAATAGCTTTAGAACCACTAAAGTATTTGTTACATGTTTATTGGAAAAGTTGCTTAGAACTACAATGTCTCATTAGGCAAAACTTCATATTTAAGTTTACAGCCCCTTTATTGGGTTT
Organism: Xenopus petersii; assembly: GCA_038501925.1. Classification (NCBI taxonomy): domain Eukaryota; kingdom Metazoa; phylum Chordata; class Amphibia; order Anura; family Pipidae; genus Xenopus; species Xenopus petersii. Next base: position 43,142,868 of record CM076677.1, read on the forward strand.
TAAGTCAGTCTATGTGGTCTTCTGTTTTAAAAGAAATAACACAAAGACAATATCCCTGCTTATCTTACAGCCTATTTCATCATATCCCATAGCTTGCAATGAAGATATTCACTGTAATATACCTAAGTAAATTGTTTTCTCTCCCCTGCATTCCCACAACATTACTTTATAGCTTTATTAATATTGTTTAGGGATTAAAACAGTAGTCCTTAACAAGCAATATGTATGGTTTTTCATATGGGCCCTTAGGTTAATAATCATGGCAGAAACACATCACGTTAAGACATCATTACACAATTTTTATTCAATTGCCAGGAAAAGCGATACATTTTACTTTCATGTGGAGGTGAAAGTCATCATAAACCCAAAGTACAACATAGGATTACATTTGCGAGTCATTTATGAATATTTACCACATACTGTACAGAATAAGCCCATACAGTAATCAAAGTTCTCCTAGATACCTATAGTTAATGGTGCATAATTAGACACAAAAGAATTTGCACATAATTACTTGTACACTGCACATTATTTTGTGTATTGATTTAAACTTAGAAACCACATAGTAAAGAAGATATTTGGTCGCTTACAGGTGCCAAATGTATAATTAGAAAATCTATTAGCGATATTAGAAATGTAAGCAATGTTGGTAACAACTTATCCTTATAATCAACATACAGGGGCAGTTTTATCAAAATGTGAGTTCAGATTTTAATAATTAAAAACACACTTGTGTTCTATTCATTCCTATGGGATTTCTGGAAGCATATTTATCAAATCCATCACCCACTGATAAATATGCTTCTAAAAATCCAATGAGATGGAACAGAACGTGGGCAAGTTTTTGGGTAAATCTGCCCCACAATCCATACTAAATGAAGAAAATCTAATTAGAAGCAACTTTCCAACAAAACTGAAAACTTTCAGTGCATTTTTAATGTCTGTATATCCCTTTCTGATCTCAGGTTGCGACTCTTGAAACAATGTAGCAAAGTCATAAAGCATAAAGTCACTTCTGCTAGATTGGTTCAAGGAGTCAGAACAAGTAGCACAGACTCAGAGTATAAACAACCAGATTTTGTTTGGAATAACGATTACATTTACAGATCATTTTTAAACAACCACTGGAATGTTAAATGAATGCATATTGCAAAATTTGCTTAGAAATCCAGTTTCTTTCATTAGACAAAAACATGTGTTTGTAGATAGGCTTTAAAGAGTTCTGCTACTATGAAAGTGAGCTAGAGAGTGACAGATACAGTCCCTGAATGCACTGGCATGTATAGAGCACACGTGTGAGGCCATGCCTGGGACATATAAGGGTCTCCGTGCCGTAAAGGAAGGCTGTACAGCTGTTACTGCTACATACTGTGAGCTATAGCATGACCACGGCTGCAAAATTCGCAGTCTGAATATCCCTGCCGGAAACAACCCGTGGCCCTGAAAAGAATGACCAAGCAATCGCACACGTCGCTTCCCAAAAAGAGTGACACGTACGTGAAACGCTGACAAGCGCCCCATCGGTGTGGCAGGACAGCCAGGTTCGTGTACGATATCCCCGTTGCACTATATTCATTCCCACGTTGCATGTGAATCCTTCCTAGAGACTGGGGACCACATGGCCCGGGAGATGCTTAATCCCTTGTAACCAGCCCCACCCTTTCTCACCTTCCCTACAAGTCACTGCTCCATATGGCTGCTACTCCTCCCAGCCGCTACTCCGCCATACCGGCACGTGCCACGTGATCTTCCGCCGCACCGTGGATGACGTCACAGCGTCGGTTTGTCAGCAACTTGAGAGGGAGTAGCTGAGATCTCGAGAACTGTAAGCGCGTCCCCGCAAAGTGTCGTCAGAACGTAGAGAGGCAGGACGGCGTGCGCGCACCTGGTTGTTATTGTTAACCCATTCCTGGCGGTCGTGTTGTAAACGCCTGGTTGGTGGGAAGCTGTTTAGAAGCAACAGGTTTAAGCTGGTCATAGATGCAAAGATCCGATTGTTCCAGTGTCGGACTGGGACACCAGGGGCCCACCAAAAAACCTTAGACCAGGGGCACACCCAAAAACCTTTAGACCAGGGGCCCACTCTAATGGTGGCCATAGACACACAGATCCGATCATACGAATCGAGGATTCGTACGATTTTCGGATCGTGTGTGGCATGTGCCGACTTCTTTCGTCCGGCGGAGATCGGTCGTTTGGTCGATCGGTCAGGTTTGATTTTGACCCGACCGATCCCGCCGGAGCTCATGGCACATCGTAATCTGATCGTTTGGCCGTACGGCCGAACAATCAGATTACCCCCGATATAGCCATGCCTGTTAATGGCATATCGGGGAAAGATCCGCTCGTTTGGCAACATTGCCAAACGAGCGGATCTTTGCATCTATGGCCACCTTAAGTATTATTTTCTTCCTTTCCTTAGTCAACCTCTATTCTCCTATTCTCTTTTCTTTCCATACTATAACATATTATTCCATCTATTTAGCCTCTTTATTCTCGTAGAAAAAGGGAATGGCCATGAAATAAGCCAAATATTTAGAAGCAGGAGGACCCACTGACACCTTGGCCCATCGGGAGTTTTCCTGGTATCCCAGTGGGCCAGTCCGACACTGGATTGTTCTATCGGACTTCCCCATCTCCCAACCTGCCACTAACCATTCAGATCAAATAAAGTAGAAAAAGAACAGATCAGCCGATGTTCTGCCCCTGACAGCAATCGTACGAAAGTGTGTCTGACAGCTGACCATAGATACAAAGATCCGATCGTTCGAATCCTCATACGATCGGACTTCCCCATCTCCCAACCTGCCACTAACCTTCAGATCAAATAAAGTAGAAAAAGAACAGACCAGCCGATGTTCTGCCCTCACAGCAATCGTACGAAAGTTATGTCCGACAAAAGCTGGTGACAGTCTCCCTCTGAAAATCGTACGATCGGCAATACACACAGAGATATTATCAGCAGCCAACAGAAATGTTCTAACCTGTCCAATCGACTAAATGACTGTTCGGAATGGCACGACAGATGTCGGGACTCTACACACACGATCTGAAAATCGTACAAATCGAGGATTCGTGCGATCTGATCTTTGCATCTATGACCAGCTTTAGCGCCGTATCGTCACTTGGTCTGAGGGGCTAGCTAGGATCAGTGATAATGTATGTCCATGAAAAATAAATTTTTTTGGGGGACCAGAAAAAGATTTATGTAAAATCAGGGAAATGCGTTGTAATTTGAATTAGGGATGCACCGAATCCAGGATTCGGTTCGGGATTCGGCCTTTTTTAGCAGGTTTCTTATTCGGCCAAATCCTTCCTAGCTGAACCGAATCCTAATTTGCATATGCAAATTGGGGGCGGGAAGGGAAATCACGTGACTTTTTGTCACAAAACAAGGACATCTAAGATGTTTTTCCTTCCCACCCCTAATTTGCATATGCAAATTAGGATTCGGGTTTGGTATTCAGCCGTATCTTTCACAAAGGATTCGGGGGTTCGGCCGAATCCAAAATAGTGGATTCGGTGCATCCCTTATTTGAATATATTTGACAAAAGGTGCCTGAGCAGCTTCTGGAGTGCACTACAAATGGGTTTTAAACTCCATCTATCCAAAAACCTTTGCAGTAAAAAAAGACTTTTTTGTGGAAAACTATATATTTTTGTTTTCACCATGCATCCCCTTGGTTAACGAACTGCTAGGAATAGTGCCTTTAGATTCGAAGGTTTTGATTGTAGCGTAAAGTTGAAGAGGATCAAAGTGAATATTGCCCCACTTGTATTCAAATCGATTCGAAGTTTTCAACAGGAAATCCTCTGGAGGCCATTTTAGGTGAATTTTCGGCTTTAATGCTCACTTGCTATTTGGATGAGCCAGGTGGTGGATGCTGCCAAACTGCTGCATTAAAAATGCAAAGAAGAAGTGAGGAGGAGGAAGAAGGAGAATGTTGTTCCAGCCCTGATGAGGTGCCCAGGGTGGCTACATCCCACACTACGTGGGATGTAAGTCACCACAGAAGGGGAAGAGAGGGGGACAGGGGCTGGAGTGTCAGAGGGAGGGGTTCCTGGGGGGAAGGAGAGGAGAGCGGGTCAGCTGGAGGGGTCCCGTAGAGGAGGGGAGGTCAGGGAGTGGCAGGAGTAGGTTAGGGAGGGTCCCCCAGGGCATGCCAAATGTCCCCTGCAACATCCGGGACACGTGGTAGGTCTGGCAGCCCAGGCAGGGGACGGAGGAGCTCCCCCAGAGAACACCAAATGTCACCCGCAACATCGGGGACACGTGGCAGGTCTGACACCCCAGCCAGGGGAAGTAGGGCCTCCCCCAGTGACATGTGCCTGCACTTTAGGATAGAAATGCTTTCTGGGAGGCTGCTGTTTTTCCTTCTCAATGTAACTGAATGTGCCTCAGTGTGACTTGGCTTCGCTACATAGACGACCTCTTCTTTATTTGGCAGGGATCCGAAGATCACCTACATCGTTTCAAGGAGTACCTTAACACGAGAACTCCAACTATTAAATTTACGTTAAAATATGATCGGCATCAGGTACACTTTTTGGATGTGACTGTAGAGGCACAAGGAGGGAGACTTGTGACAGATATCTACAGGAAACCCACAGATGGAATTACCTATCTTGATCCCCACAGTTTTCATCCACCTTCAACTACAAAGGGTTTACCCTACAGCCAGCTACTACGTGTGAGACGGATTGTGAGCACGGACACTAAATTTGATGAGAGAGCAGGAGAAATGTTGACCCACTTTAGAAGTAGGGGATATGATACTGGTGTCCTATTGGAGGCTAAACAGAAGGCTAGATAAAAATCAAGATCTACTCTATTGACAAAGACACAGAATAAAAAGGCAGACAGATTACCTTTCGTTTCCACATACTCCACCAAATCGGGGCAGGTGAAGAATATAATAAACCATCATTGGCATTTGTTACAGATGGACCATAGGTTATGACCCTGGGTGGCTGATCCTCCAATGATGGCGTACAAAAGGGCGACAAACTTGCGGGACCAGCTAGTCCATGTCTTGAGTGAACCTCCCAAAAAACAAGGTACTTGGTTGAGTGGAACTAAGGGGATGTTTAAATGTGGGAGGTGTGTTAACTGCAATTTTGTAGTCCGTACTGACAAGTTTTATCATCCAATGAGTGGTAAAAGTTATGAGATGAGGGATTATATCAATTGTCAGTCCGACTATGTTATATACATGGTGAAATGTCCATGTGGAAAGATTTATGTGGGGGAGACGACTAGATCCCTAACAGTGAGGATTGGGGAACATCAGAGTGATGTGAGACTTGGTAAGAATTCGTCCCCGATAGCTAGACATTTCATGCAGGCACAACATCAAGTGAACCAGTTACGTTTCATGGGAATAGAGCAGGTTAAAAGACCCACTCGAGGTGGAGACAGGGAATTACTTCTCAAACAGAGGGAATTGAAATGGATATACAAGTTGAATTGCCTCTCTCCTAATGGTCTTAGTGAAGATAGGGAACTTTCCCTATTTTTCTAATCTTTAATCTAATTGGATAGTGGTTTGCTATCCGTGACCTCAGTCTGTGTATAAAATGGGTTTTATTGTGTGTTCTGATGTTTGTGTAGTATTTTTTGTATATTTGAGTTTTTAAATTCTATAAATACCATTATTCTTTCAGATTTTATAGGACACTGGCGATGAATCTGAACTTGTGCTATTTAACCCTATCTATGAGTGGCATGATCGTATCACGGCTGGCACCCGATACCAGAACAAATGCCAAGCACCCTGGTTTCGGCTCGGCTTCACCAGTAGTGTGACCACCGTTGGGCTTCGGGAGGAGCCCTCAGCTTACTTGGGTGCCACCTGGACTTTACGAGGGGTGCAAGGCGAGATGTTCTGGCTGGCGAAGGGGCACGGCTGTTAGCAAAGTCTTTTGGGCCAAAGGTCACGGTACAAAAGGATTAGGCAAAGGATGGTCAGACAGGCTGGGTCGAGGCAGGCGGATATCAGAATCGTCAGGCAGGCAAGGGTCAAACCGGGTTGTCAATCAAGGGGTTAAGCAGGAGAGTTGTCGTAGGCAGGCTAAGGTCAGGATACAGAGTTCAGAGTAGTCAGGATACAGGCAGGGTCAAACACAGGTTATCAGACAGACAAGATTCAGATCAGATGCACTAGGCTCAGGAAACCACAAGAAACAAGTTCTATTACAGTCAAGGAACAGTACACTGAATGGGCCTTAAATAGTATTCAAAATTCGCGCCAAAAAGTGTGCAAAAACGCGCTGGCGCAAACACGCCAACGCCTGCACCTTTAAGAGACGCACAGGCGCGTCGCGTACCCTAATAACAAAGATGGCGCCTAGGAGACACGCGGTGGGCGTCCCCGTCGGTGGAGCGGCGGCCGACCCCGCCGTGCAGATAATTTTATTACAGATCGTTTTTAAATTGGCAGGATGGTCTTCACATCAATATTTGAAATGGATTTTATGAAGATGTATCACGTTGGTGATTGACCCTCACTGGACATCATGCTTACACTGGTTTTTGGATGAATTTTAAAATATATATTTTTTCTGTACTAATATACTGTTATTTATTTAATAGCTTATACATGTGATATTATGCACTTGCACTTTAATTTGTCCATTAATTTATTGCCCTGTATAAATCTATATACCTGCTAGCACAGTCACTTTAGTGTATTTATTCTGTAGTCACATTGGTACAATGTGGCTAATGGATTGTCACGATAAGAGATTTGTTTATTATGTACACATGTTTGTGTTGGATAATCAATTGCACTGTCACTTTAAATTTATTGTATCATTTTAGTGGGGTTAATATGCGGTTACAATAATAGGGTCAATGTCTGATTTCCCATTTGGTGTGGAAACGCTGGGGTTGCTAGGATACGGCGTGATTGCTAGGGCATACCTTGTTGCGTAGGTTTAATGCGCCCATGCGTTCCACCCACTCTTCTCGCGCTACTTTAACCTGAGGCAATGTACGTGTAGGGAGCCGCGTCACTACGCTGGATGAGTCATCAGCGGAAGTGATGTAGGCGCGTGTGACGTCACAGATCGGGAAGCTCGGGTAGCGTGTGGAAATCGCGAATGGACGCATACAGTAATTGAAGAGGGTATTTATTTTATCGCTGATCCCTTTACACATCAGAATCCCTTTGACAAAGGCTGTTTGCCGAAACGTTGGGGCTATTCTCATTTTGGCAGGTGTATCCGCTTCTTGTAGCTTCTTTTCTGCCTTCTCTGTACCAAAGGGTGGTATGTATACTATTATCATGTGGAGTGTTTTGTCTTTGTAAACATTATGTTACTGTCAAATTGTTCTTCTAACTAGTAAAACATTTTCTATCATACCACCTGAGTCAAATGATCTTTTTTGAGTGTGCAGACCTGATTTTTTGGACATGTTGTATTTGGTTGCTCTGTAGGGGCGACTCAAGGTTTTTTTTGCACCTCTTACTACATATTTGCTTTTTTGTAGCTTTAAATGGGAGTGCCCTCCACTTATTTGTGTTTTCGTGTTGTTCTACCAGGCAGCTGTTATCTTGTGTTAGGGAGCTGCTATCTGGTTACCTTCCCATTGTTCTTTTGTTTGGCTGCTTGGGGGGGGGGGGGAGAGGGGTGATATCAGTCCAACTTGCAGTACAGCAGTAAAGAGTGATTGAAGTTTATCAGAGCACAAGTCATATGACCAGGGGCAGCTGGGAAATTGACAAAATGTCTAGCCTCATGTCAGATTTCAAAATTGAATATAAAAAAAATCTGTTTGCTCTTTTGAGAAATGGATTTCAGTGCAGAAGTCTGCTGGAGCAGCACTATTAACTGATTCATTTTGAAAAAAATTTTTTTTTCCCATGACAGTATCCCTTTAACTTGCAGCTGATGACAAACAAGAAGGCAAAAAACACACATATTTTGGCAACATACAGATTAATGTTCCATTTCAACTCTAGTATTGGAATGATTTTGGCACCCTCCCACCCAAACATGGAAACACCCACCACCAATGTAACTTGGAATATTAGCTTTGTCAGCTTCCTTTCCCACCTTTGTTTTTTTTTGTTATGGGTTATGCACGTGTCCAACAAATGTATCTATATTTATATTAGATTTTTCTTGTAGGTCATGCTGCTGCTCCTGCCGCCGCTGCTCCAGCTGCAGCAATTTAGGGACCACCACAGGAGGAACAACGGCGACTGGGTGAGAGACGTGCAGACTTTGTGGGGCTTCTGAGGATGCTGGGTCGCCAGCACCACCGCCAGGATCTCTGGTTGCGAAGATGGTTGTCACTCATGCATGGCACCTTGCGTGACGGCATGCGTGAAATCCATCTAAGCATCCAGGACCTGGTGGCAGCTGTTAGAGCCCAGCCTTACCGACCAGAGGGCTCTGCTGAGGGTCCAGTCCCTGGTCCTGCTGCTGCTCCCCCTCCACCCCAACCCCCTGAATCTCCTCAACAGCGGAGAGGAAGGGGGTGTGGAAGGGGACAAGGTCCTGTCTGAGGGGACAAGCGCAAACGTCCCTAGCTCCAGTCTGTGTCACTTTTCCAACTGACACTGGCCTCTTTGCCCATTTTATCCTGGCCCAATTCACGCTTCAGGTGTGACTCTGTTCCCCAGCAATGGGACTGACTCCCAACAACACATCCCATTGTTTAGACCATGTTGCATTCTCGTCACTGAGGGGTGCCATATGTACCATCCATTGGCACCCTTTCCAATAACATCTGGAAAATCACTTACAAACATCAAAGTGCATTTGCTCTAACATATTTCTAGGGTAATGCTGCAGTGTTTCCCAAAACATTCACTTGTACCCAAAATATTATATGTAAGGGTCAATGAATTCAAATACACTTTGTGTATTTCTCACTAGTGCAGTGTTGCTTCAAACCTAACATATGGTAATCAAGCTGTATTGTATGAGTTTTACATGTTATGTGCTTTCATGTAACAATATCTAATATACATGCAACTGTCAACACTTTCAAGTGAAATACCGTGTGCTTTGCACTATAAAGTTATGTTGGCTACCTCTGGCCTACTTTGGCTACCCAGCACTCATAATATGTGCTAATGCCTACTACCTCCTCCTCCACCTGTGGTCATTAAATAGCAAGTCCCAGGAATATGGTATGCCTTAAAGGCACAATGCGGTTCTTACTTTACACTATATATGGTACCTAAATAGCAAGTCCCGGGTATACGTTATGCCTTAAAGGCACAAAGCCTTGGTTGGTACTTTGCACTATAAAGTTATGTTGGCTACCTCTGGCCTACTTTGGCTACCCAGCACTCATAATATGTGCTAATGCTTACTACCTCCTCCTCCACCTGTGGTCATTAAATAGCAAGTCCCAGGAATATGGTATGCCTTAAAGGCACAAAGCGGTTCTTACTTTACACTATATATGGTACCTAAATAGCAAGTCCCGGGTATACGTTATGCCTTAAAGGCACAAAGCCTTGGTTGGTACTTTGCACTATAAAGTTATGTTGGCTACCTCTGGCCTACTTTGGCTACCCAGCACTCATAATATGTGCTAATGCTTACTACCTCCTCCTCCACCTGTGGTAATTAAATTGCAAGTCCTAAGAATATGGTATGCCTTAAAGGCACAAAGTGGTTCTTACTTTACACTATATATGGTACCTAAATAGCAAGTCCCAGGTATACGTTAAGCGTTAAAGGCACAAAGCCTTGGTTGGTACTTTGCACTATCAAGCATTGATGGGTGTCCAACACTTTTCCTGGCCAGCACTAATCTCATATTGTTGATACTTTTAAACTGGCCAAATTGTCATATATTGACAAGTGTCATTTGTAGATCATATTGATTGTTATATTATTGTTTTGGACACAAGCTTCTCAATGCTCAACTTTTTTGATAATGTTTAAAGTAAACTTGGCCACAATGAATACAGGAGTGCATTATCAATGTCTTGCAAGAAATTCTTTGTAAAACCTTTGTAAAGCTTTTGCCCTTTAGTGGTCTATAGGGGCTGCTATATTTTGAAATATATGTTGAGACCAAATTCCTTCTTTGCCTTACAGCTAAGGTAATTATTTAATAGTTTAAAATAACTATTCTGTGGTGTTCCAAAAACAAACAAACTTTATAGAGATATATATATATCTTTTTATTATTGTTCAACTGTTTTGGATTTTGCCAAAGATTTTGTCAGTAAAGCCACAAAAACAGTGTGTGTGTTTGTTTTTTCATTTTTGCTAAGGCGGTTGTCAAAAATGGTATTAACATGGGTAATGTCATTTAAAACATGCAGAGCACGTCCATCATTTTTCAGGGTATATACCAAACCCAATTTTTGGCATAGTTAACACTTCAGTTCCAAGTAAGAAAACAGAAGAAGGCATTCCTGTGGAATGGGGGGAATTACTATTTTTAAAGGCTAAGCAAATGACCAGATTTCTATTGGAATAACATGATTTGAACGGTAACTGACAAGATTGGGAACAATGACAAAAGCTGCATTTAGGAATAAGGGCCTAATAAAATATGTGGCTATTTGGCCCTTGCAAACCCTTGAGAGTACAAATTAACTATTTGTGTGGTTTATTCAACTAAAAGCGGGCACAGATGAGCCTCTCACGCGCTCTTCCTCTCTCTAGTTGGTTGCCCCTCCATCTCCCAACATACCCCTCAATCTCAGGTTCCAGGTCATCATCAATGTCTGCTGGTAATCCATGCTGCCTTACCACATTATGCAGCATGGCACAGACAGTGATGATGTCTGAAACCTTCTGGGGGGAATAAAGCAGAGCTCCCCCAGTGAGCACAATTTGAGCACCCCAAACAGGTGCTCGATTACATTGCGCATCTTCCGATGGGCACGATTGTACCTACTTTGGGCAGCTGTTTGGCCAAACCTCACAGGGGTCATCAACCAAGTCAGAAACCCATATCCTGTGTCTACTAGAAAGTTGAAACAAAAATATATTTAGTAATTAGATGTAAAGATTGTGTGTATGCTAAAAAGTACTTGAGGACATTCATCAATCTGGCTTGCTAGGACTTCTGGGAAGTAGTACTCTTTTATTTTCTCTTTAAGGGCTGATTCCAGTTGTCTGTCTGTTGTGTTGACTATGCCAATGCTGGAGTTATGTCCACTATGTAGTAGTGAAATCTTTACAAACAGATCCGCACACACATAGTTCTTTGCTGTTGGGGTGCTTACCTTACCCCTTTTGTTAGGCAACCAACATTGGTGGCACAATAAAAGAGGTAAGCCCCCCAACTGCAAAGAATTGTGTGTGTGCAGATCCATTACTACCGTAAATCCTCCCCTTAACACATCACACCTGTAAACTGAATCAGGTGCCATAAATTACAATCCCTGACAAAGTTAGGTGATTGAAGTAAACTACAGGTCCCAAAATGCATAGTGCATCTATTGTAGCCAGACTGCAAATAGGGAAAAATGTCTCCAAAATCCATACATACCCCTTTAAAGGAATATTTGAAGTGTCTTTGTATCAAATTGAAAATAGAACATAACTACAAGCCAGCCGTCATTTCTCCTCGGATGAAGAGGTAATGGAGAGCTGACTAACGCAGGATAGTGGCAGGGCCGCTTCTGCCATGAGGCAAGGTGAAACCCTTGCCTCAGGCGGCAGCGTGCGGCCAGTTACAAGGGGCGGCAAAAAGCCACCTCTTGTAACTTTAAGAGCCGAACTTCCGGGTTTTAACCCGGAAATTCGGCTCCGCTAGTGCAAAGAGCGCTATTGCGCTCAATGCACTAGCGATACTGCCCCCTGAAACCCGCTCCAACGCTAATTTTTAAGCGCGGAGCGGGAGAGGAGGGGGGCGGCATCTGGGCTGCTGCCTCAGGCGGCAGCAGCCCCAGAATCGGCGCTGGATAGTGGCATCATAGACACTTCCAGGAAAGCCAGATCTCACACTCGTGGGAATCACACACCACCTGCACATTAATGGAATGGGAGCGCTTACGATTTCGGTAGCGCTGATGTTGATGGCGAGGTGGTATGAGTGGCAATCAATGACTCCTAGGCAATTTGGAAATTGGCCAATTAGGAAAAAAATCCTGTTTCAATCTTATCCACTCTGCCTGTGTTGACGGGATGGAAATGAGCCTTAGCTAGTGCAGCAGCAGTGCCTGCAGAACTTGCGCTAGTATCCTGCTAAAGGTGGGCTGGCTCATGCCAATGAGACCTGCTGGAAACTGCCAGTGCCCAAGAAATGCAAAACTGCAAGCAGCTTGCACATCCCAGGCACTGCCTGAGACCGTGCCGTCAAAGGTTCAATGGCCTCACTGATGAGACCATAAACCTGCACAATGGCGGCACGACTCAGGCGGTACATCCTCACAACCTCATCATCAGGCAGCTCGTCAAAAGAAAGAACAGGTCTCCTGAAGTGACGAGGCTGTCTGATTCTAGTAGGGACAAGGTGTTCCTGCTCCTCAACCTGCTCTTGGGCCTCATAAATGGCTGCTGCCAAAATGTCCATTTTTTTTTGCAAAGTTTTGAAAGATAAATGGCATCTGGTGCGGTTTTTTATGAGTAAGCCAATGTTTCCCAGCATTCCATGCAGCTTTTAACCATTTTTGAACTAAAAAGGATTGTAGTGAAAACCCTGTAATAATGGAAAGATTGTTTAATCTACGATCAGGGGCGTAACTATAGAGGAAGCAGACCCTGCGGTTGCAGGGGGGCCCAGGAGTGTAGGGGGCCCAGTGAGACCCTAATTAATTAGCAATTTTAATATATCTTGGTAAAATAGGCCAACTTATAAATATTTTGGGCCCCTAAATTGAATTTGCTATGGGGCCCAGTAACAACTAGTTACGCCACTGTCTACGATATCTGGTCAGAAAGCAAGAAGACTTAAGCTGGGCATAGACACACAGATATAATCATACAAATCCTCGATTTGTACGAATTTCGGACTGTGTGTGGAGTGTCCCGACATTTTTCATCCCATGGAGATCAGTCGTTCAGTCGATTGAACAGGATAGAAAATTTTTGTTGATCTGACGATTTTCAGTGGGAGACTGTCACAAGCTTTTGTTGGACATAAACTTTCGTACAATTGCCATAGTCGTGGCTTTCTATTCTGAATTTTTCTGTACAGATCATTCTTGGTATTCTGCTCCACTCATTCTTACAGTTCTATCTTGCTTCTTATCTATTGTCCTGCACTTGTTTACCTTTAAGGTTTGCCCTTACACTCCTGTCTTATTGTTCTTGCTGTTTTCTTTCTATATTGTGTTTTTTCTATGCATTCTATCCCACTCATGCTTTTTTTTTTGTCCCACATACTTTTATACCCACATTCTTATGATTAAACAGACTTGCATAACTGCAACCTTATTCAAGACCATTAGCCTGACTTTTGGTTAAAGACTGCAAGAAGATCATTGTAAACAGATTAAGGGATACTAAGAATGTTTTTCAGAGTTTTAGGCCTCACTTGCTTTGGAACACCAGAAGCTGATTTGCTGCCTGCTTTTTTTTTATATGAACAGCCCAACACCCTAAAGTGTTCCTTTGGGAGTCTGGTCTGAATCTGAGCCATAGTTGAACCTACAATTTATTGATTTTTAACCAAAATATACCATCCCCATGATACTGGGTTATGTGGATGGCATTACATACATGTATATGCATTTTTATATGTTGATATTTTTTTCCTCCTTGAAGAGTTTGTGACTTTGTTGTATAATATATTTACAGGCTTTTTACCAGCCTATGGATCCTGATTTTTACAAGCGTCTTGAGGGTAAACTGACTTAACATCTTGCCACTATAATACCACATTATGGGGCATATTTACAATGGGTCGAATTTCAAATTGAAAAAACTTCAAAATTCTAATTCAAAAAGCCCAACTGAAATTAAGTTGAAGTTTTCGATCAAATAGGTCCGTATTTGGCCAAATTCGAATCATAAGATTCAAATAACCAGTGTCGGACTGGGACACCAGGGGCCCACCCAAAAACCTTTAGACCAGGGGCCCACTCTAAGTATTATTTTCTTCCTCGACTCACTCAACCTCTATTCTCCTGTTTTCTTTTCTTTACATACTATAACCTATAATTCCATCTATTTAGCCTCTTAAGTCTCATAGAAATTGGGAATGGCCATGAAATAAGCCAAATGTTTGGAAGCAGGAGGGCCCACTGACACCTGGGCCCACCGGGAGTTTTCCTGGTATCCCGGTGGGCCACTGCTAATAACCACTTGTGTTTTAATATTAATAGTGGATGCTGACATTTGAAAGCAAATAATTCAGGACCAGTGTCACATGTTTCAACTATACACATGTTTATTGATATATTACTATAATTTTTTCTTTTTTGCAATGTTTATTAAAGCAAATAAACATAATCTTTAAAAAAAATAGTGGATGCTGAATGACCCAAGGTCACTGCTGCGAGTTGCAGCATTTTGTTCACCACACAGTTTAATTGAGAAAAGAGTCTTCAATACAGATACCTGCTGATATTTTTAGTTAGGAAATTAGACTGGTGTAATGGGTGAGTTGGAAAATTTTCAACCTGCATCAGGGCCTAATTGCCAACCTGTTACTGAAATCTTCTATTTTCTAACCCCTGACCCAGTTCACTCTGATTATGCCACAAATAGGTGGGGTTGGCGTAGTAACATCACTATAGAATGGAGCTCTGTGCAAGTATTTCACTAAAGGGTAGGGATGTAGCGAACGTCGGAAAAAAAGTTCGCGAACATATTCGCGAACTTGCGCAAAAATGCGAGCGGTTCGCGAACCCCATAGACTTCAATGGGAAGGCGAACTTTAACATCTAAAAAAGACATTTCTGGCCAGAAAAATGATTTTAAAGTTGTTTAAAGGGTGCAACGACCTGGACAGTGGCATGCCAGAGGGGGATCAAGGGCAAAAATGTATCTGAAAAATCTGCCTGTGTGTGCTTGGAAGAGATAGTGTAGGGGGAGAGCTGTTAGTGATTTCAGGGACAGATGATAGTAAGTTTGCTGGCTAGTAATCTGCTTGATACTGCTCTGTATTGGAACAAAAAAATAAATAAAAGCAGTCCTTACAAGGACTACTGTTATTGCAGCAGTCAGCAGATGAGATCAGAAGCAGGACAGCTGCCCACTGCAGCTACATACAGAGCACTGCAGTAGAAGGTAGATTACTAGCCAGCAAAGCTACCTAAGCTTAAATGTCCCTCAAACCCCTGCAGACTTCTGTCCCTCCAATAACAGAGCAGTATCAAAACGATTACTAGCCAGCAAACTTTCAACTGTCCCTGAAATCACTAACAGGCAGCAGCTCTCTCCCTACACTATCTCTTCAGCACACACAGGCAGAGTGAAAAAACGCTGCAGGGCTTCGGTTTTTATAGGGAAGGGGAGTGGTCCAGGGGAGAGCTTCCTGATTGGCTGCCATGTACCTGCTGGTCTGGGGTGAGAGGGCAAAAAAAAGCGCCAACAATGGCGAACCCAAAATGGCGAACGTCGCGCGACGTTCGCGAACTTCCGGCGAGCGAGAACAAGTTCGCCGGCGAACAGTTCGCGCCATCTCTACTAAAGGGGAGGAGGACAATTATGATTGTTTATATGTTTATATTTTAATTACACAATATAAGGTGAAATTAAATTGGAATTACAGCACCCTTTAGGAGCTAGGAGAATTTATACATTGCGTTACAGAGTATAAAATTCATGTTTCAGTATTTTCCTTCATAAAGTAGTAGAGCATCATGTGGATAATAAAATGATTGACATCCATCATGAGTATATAAAAATAATTAAACTTTTAACCAAATCTCTTTCTTTGTTTTCCTTTGGACAGCTGTTCTTTTATAGTGAGACAGTAGAACTAGTAATGGCTGCAGCAGGAGCCCTGCTCTTCTGTGGATTTATCATCTATGACACACATTTATTGATGCACAAACTGTCCCCAGTGGAGTATATCTTGGCGTCTGTCAACCTTTATCTGGACATCATTAACTTTTTTCTCCAATTGCTTAGAATATTACAAGCTGTTATGTGCAAATAACTAAGATTAGTGTATGCCATAATTTGGGCACATAAATTCCTTTTGTTTTATTTTTTCTCTAAACATATTTAAATATAAAGTGACATGATGCATATGTTTTAGTCAATTACACTCTATAAAAAATAATTTTCTGTTAAGCTTCATCAGATGCAGTATTGCTGTAGTCACTGACTAAGGCCTGTCAAAGGCTAAATGCAGAAGAGAGCGTAATCTAGGGGAGGGTCATGAATAGAGTTGCTTTTAAAGTTGCTTTATATAGTACATCAACAGACACATCCTACATGAGCAACATCTTGTAATACTCTGGTCACTCTCTAGATTGATCTTACCTCAATTTTATCAGTTAAATGAATTGGTAACACTGATAAATGTATGTTGCTGGTTGCTGAGTGATTGTAGTTAAATTAAACACAGTTACTGCAGCTGAATTTGAAGTCTACATAATTTTTCATTTGATCTGGTAACTAGTCCTTCCAGTGCTAAAGCAATCAAATAGAAGGATAAGCCTGAAATAAATATATTGTATGCTTTTTCTTAGCCACTGCTTTCTGGGAAAGACCCTTTGCTAAATTACCAAATCATTACCATTTGTATAAGTGTATGAATCACCATTTTCTTTTTTCCTTTCAACTTTGAATAAGGTTCTGTGCCAACGGAAATATTTTTAATAAGTGTGCAAAGCAATGTAATTTATGAATATCGTATCTGCACATCATATGAAAATATATTAAAAATGATATTTTGATAAACATTTTGTATTTCTTGTTGGAAATAAACTTTAAATCTTTTTGTTGTCAGAGGTTTGTAAAAAGGTATACAAACTGCTGCACCAAAATTGATATGCAAAACTTATAATTATGAACAGAGTAAATAAAGCTCAGTTACAGATGTCTTGCAAAACAATGCTGGTTAAGATATGGCTTCTGCTAGAATAAACCATAATCCCTAAATGATCAGGTTCAAGCTTTATAAAACAATATAATAGTTATATGCTCAAAACTGGCCTGTAAATGTTCCCGCCAGGTTAGAAATAACTCAAATATTATGTATACATTTCTTCTGATGCAAGTGCCTGGAGTTCTCCCACACTAGAGTTTGAGGTTACTAAAACAACCAAGCTTATTCTGAAATAATTGTTTCAAAGGGGTTGTTCACCTTTCAACACTTTTTTTCAGTTCAGTTGATTTTCAGAAATAAAGACTTTTTCCAATTCCTTTCTATTTTCTGTGTGTGACCATTTTTCGAGTATTGAAGTGTAAAGTCAAAATTTTCACCCTCTAAAGCAGCTCTGGGAGGGGGGTCGCCGACTCTCTAAACTGTTCTATATTGATACATTTAGTTGATACATTTCTTATCTTTGTCCCTGCTGAGCAGAATCCCTGAGATTCATTAAAGGGGTTGTTCATGTTTAAATTAACTTTTAGTATGATGTAGAAAGTGATATTCTGAAACAATTTGCAGTTGGTTTTCATCTTTTTTTATTTCTGGTTTTTGAGTTATTTAGCTTTTTATTCAGCAGCTTTCCGGTTTGCCACTTTCGCAATCTGATTGCTAGGGCCCAAATTACCCGAGTAACAATGCACTTATTTGAATAAGAGACTGGAATATGAATAGGTGAAAGCCTATATAGAAAGAAGAATAATCAAAACTAGCAATAACAATAAATTTGTAGCCTAAGGCTGAGGTCACACTGGGCAATAAGTCGCCTGCGATTTTTAAAAGCGAGTTCTGGCGACAAGTTGTTTGTTTTGTCGACACATCAAGGTGCATGCAAATCACGAGCTAATGTGTATACAGCACGATTTGAGATCACCTGTAGCTTTAAAATGCGCAAAGACCCTTTTTGGAGCGATAGGTAAGAAATAGCATGTACATAGAGAAGCACAGAAATCTCCCACAAACGTCAAAACACTACGTAACAACGCTACGAGAGGCCGCACCAGTACAGTCAAACAAAACACGCAAGGCAAGACGCAGCGCACAGCACTATGGCATGATAATCGATTCCTGGTAAAAGTCGCTCAAAACTTTCCTTCTGCACAAAGGCGATCGCATTGTTGCCGCGACTTTCTTTTAGAAATCGCGGACGACTTATCGCCCAGGTTGACAGCCTAACAGACCATTTGTTTTTTAGATGGGATCAGTGACCCCCCATTTCAAAGCTGGAAAGAGAGAAAAGAGCAAGACAAATAACTCAAAAATGATAAAATATAGATAATAAAGACCAACTGCAAAGTTGCTTGGAAATGGACATTCTATAACATAAGATACCTCAAAGATGAACCAACCCTTTAAAGGCAGCTGTTAAAATTAATACATAGTTGCTAATAAAAGGTGCTGAAAATGTATCAATTAAATGTGCCTGGATCACAGCTGTCAGACTGAAACACCAGAGACAAGGGCATTAAACTTTAAAGTTAGATTTTGGAAAAACTTTAAAAGATAAAAGTTGGAAAGCAATTAAAAATAGTCTTTATTTTTGGGGAACAATCTGAAAACAATTGAACTGAAAAAACGTGTTTGGAAGGTAAACAACCTCTTTAATGTATGATTTGCCCATTAGCTGAAAAGATCATTTCAATTGACATTGTCTAGTTGAAGCTGTGAAAACTGTGGCCAGCGGCGATTCTACTTACAGCGCCGCCTGAGGCGGCTCCTTCAATGCCGCCCCTCCCTCACCGGCAGGAACACTAATGCGAAGAGCGCAACTGCGCTCTCTCGCAATAGTAAAGACGAATTTACGGTTTAAAAACCGGAAATTCGGCTCTTAAAGGTACCAGGAGCGGCTTTTTGCCGCCCCTGGAAACCTCTCCTGCGTTGCCGCCTGAGGCGAGTTTCTCAACTCACCTCATTGGTGGCGCCCCTGACTGTGGCTAGCTGCCAGCTTGGCCCTGCAAACAATTGGACAGTGTTTACATTTCACTGTGAATTATGATAATTTTCTAACCTAACCAATCGATTTTCTGACCAATGTCATGTGAAAATCATTAGATTTTAGACGATCATTCTGTGCCCACTATCCTCATGATAATTTGGATAATTTGGAGAATTTGTCGTTAGGGAGAGAATGGCCACCTTTAGCCACTAGGTACATGGAGTTGGCTTGATGTCTAGTCATCCTGTCCAATCTCCTTGGTAAATGTTATCATTTGGGACTGGATCTTCTAGGATTAGGGATAGGGTTGCCACCTGGCCAGTAAAAATGATGGTTGATCCCAATGTTATTAATAGGGAAAAAAGATAAATATACAGGGAAGCCAGTCTTTTTTTTCTGGAAAAGGTGGCAACCCTAAGTAGGGCTGGATACTAATCTCCTGTGGAGGAAAGCTTATAAAATGGCAACATGTTCCCTAGCATCTATTGGAGTTAGGGCTGCCACTTGGCTGGTATTCTACTGGCCTGTAAAAATTATGGTAGATCCCAATGTTATTAATAAGGAAAAAAGATACATATATAGGAAGGCTGGTATTTTTGTCCAGAAAAGGTGGCAATCCTAATTGGAGTATAAGGAGTATAAGGTTGGAGGCCCAGTGGGACTGTTTTTAAGCCACATGTCCTGTCTGCAGTGTATTGTGAATTATATACCTGCCCTGATTGCTATTTTGCCAGATAGGCACTTCAAAGAGGGTGAGGGCAAGATTGCTTTTGCTTTGTTGCCCTTGACTTTGCACCCTGCCTTCCATAGTTGTAAACGAGCTCCCACTGTACACATTGAAGCCATATACGGTTACCTCTTCCTGTGTATATACAGACTATATCATACGTATGGGGCCGCAGAATGACCTTAATACAGAAATAAAACAATCGTGCTTTTTTTATCCACTTGCTACTTATAAGAGCAAGCATCACGCCTGATAACGAAAGGGTTACTAAAGCGTAAGGAGCGCGCACGTTCTCTCCGCCTCTAGGCGAGTTCTTGACGTGCTGCGGAAGCGCTTTCAGAAGTGGTCGGAGCTCTCTGCGTTGTCCTAATCGTGTGACACGTGTTGGGGATCTGTCGGTAGGTCACGGGCCAGGTGTAGGAAAGTGTGGGGGGTGGGACTGAGAGACTTACTGACCAACAGGGAAGGAGGAGAAAGAAGAGCGCGGGCTCTATAAGTGGGTTCAGGCCATGCTTTATCCGGCTGCCCATGCACGTGGCGCTGAAATTGTGCGTCAGCCAATGGCTCCTGATCCCTGAACAGTCTGACATTCGCACTCACTCGGCGGAAGCAGCAAATAAGACAGGCTGTGTGTTTTAGACGTTTGGGATACAACCCGCCTTGGTTTTATTATTGTTTGGGTCAGGCCACACTTGGCGTTTTGGGGAGATTGGTCGTCTGGCTACTAATCGCCTCGTTTTTGCGGCGACCAATCTCCCCAAACGCCCAGTGTGGCCTGACCCTTATTAGGATAGAATGAACATCAGGCGTTTCTGAATCAAATCATTAGGGTCGGGCCACACAGCGGTTTGGAAGATTTGGTCGCCTGGCTACTAATCGTCTCTTTGAAGTCGCCCAAAGTTTCATCGTGAGGCAACTTCGGAAAACAAACCGCCTTGTGTGATTAGCGCCGGTGTTTTTTCATTTTTAGCCGGCGCATATTCAGGGAAGGTGTTTGGGGAGATTGGTCTCTGCAAAAACGAGGCGATTAGTCGACAGGCTAACAAATCTCCCCAAAACGGCTTGTGTGGACTTAACCTTATGCGTTTAGAGGGCTTGTTCACTATTGAGTTATCGTTTAGCATGGTCATGTAGAGAGGGGGTCTTCTCAGACCATTTGAATTTGGCTTTCATTTTTTTTTTATTTGTGTTTTTTTTGTGTTATTTAGTTTTTATTTCAGTAGCTCTTCAGTTTGTCATTTCAATCTGGTTGCTAGGATTCATATTCCCCAGCAACCAAGCATTGTATTTAGTAAGAAAATGGAATAGGAGAGAGCGCCTAAATTGAGAGACGAGTAATACAAAGTTGTAATAAATTTGTAGCCTCACAAAACATTTGTTTTATAGATGGGGTTGGTGAGCCATGTTTGAATGCTGGAAAGAGACAGAAGAAGAAGAAGGCAAATAATTAAAAACACAATTATAAAAAATGAAAGGCCAGTTGAAAAGATGCTAAAAAATAGCTATTCTATAGTACAGGTATTAGACCTGTTATCCAGAATGCTCGGGACCTGGAGTTTATAATGGATCTTTCCGTAATTTGGATCTTCATACCTTAAGTCTGCTAGAAAATCATGTAAACATTAAATCAATAGGCTGGTTTTGCTTCCAATACGGATTAAGTGTATCTTAGTTGGGATCAAGTACAAGGTACTGTTTTATTACAAAGAAAAAGGAAATCGTTTTTTAAAATTTGGCTTATTTTTATAAAACTGATGAAGCTATTGGAGACCGCCATTCCGTAATTCAGAGTTTTCTGGATAACGGATACCATACCGTATTCTAAAACTTAATGGAGTGATTCACCTTTAAGTTAAGTATGCTTACCCCAACTGTTGTGCTGTGTACAGTCCCAGTAAATCAGTGGGCACAAACCAAATCCTGTGCAGGATAAATGAGTTCCCTTATATTGTGACAATGGGCACTTGGTATTTCACTTTTAACGGTAGTGAAGCTTTAACACTGAGCATGATTTGGCATTGTTCTGCAGGTCTGTCCTTTTATTATCTGCTTGTTAGTTTACCCAAGTAACAGTAATAACATAACTAATATTGTAGCTTCATATTTCAATTTCAATATTTTCAATTTCAAGCTGGGATGAGATAAGAGGAAGGCAAATAATGCAAATGCTATTTAAAACATAACTAAAAAAAAAAAAACAAAAACCTATTGGAATGTTGCTAGGAATAGGCCATGCTATAAAATACTATAGGTTACTACTTATAACTACTATAAGTTAATTATAAGGGGGAGACTCTTTAAAGATGTTGACAAAGAACATGTTTTGCTAGAAAAAGTTTAGGCCATTATTATAATTGAGTGATAGTTTTTTTCCTTTAGCACTAATATAATCTCCCTAGGAATACTGACTGCTTTTTATTTTTTCCTAGGGTCTATAGTATTTTTTTTTTTTTAAATACATCAAAAGCAAAATGGCTAAAAGCTTAAGAAGCAAGTGGAAAAGGAAAATGCGTGCAGAAAAGAGAAAAAAGAATGCACCTAAGGAACTTGCCAGATTGAAAACTGTATTGGCCAAGGGAAGCAATGTACTTTTGGATGATGTGAAAGAAATTGCAACCGTTGTGCCTGCAAAGAAAATAAATGAGAAAATGGACTTGGACGTTGATGCGCCTGAAGGTGAGGGTATACATTGGAGAATTGATTTCCTAATCAGATGTTTAGAGTAGCTCAGTGTAAATATCGTACAACGGAAAATTATTTTATGTTACAGTTTTAGTTGTAACCTTATGTCTTCTATATGACAGCATTACACATTGCTAGATTTTTCTATCAATCCAGTATTTTTGCCAATGGACCTAGTGGAGTGTGATATTACAGAATGATGAAGCAAAGTACTCCTGACTTCTAATTGTCTGCTGCTGCCCTTCTGTCCTATATGCCTGCACCAGGAAACATTACCTCTGCTCAGGTGCAGGCAGACAGTGTGGTGCAAAATTTTAAATCTAAGCCCTGTAGAATAGAATGGTGTTTTACCAGGCTTATCTTTTATGTAAACTGTGCCTTTTCCTTGTATCCAGGTTGAATGGCTGCCCCCATGGCTGCACAGTATCTTGTTTATATAAACTATAGTAGTCTTTCTGAAGCAAACGCAGAAACTTTAACAGTGTAGGACAACAATACATAATATTATAATTACTTCATAACCTTTTATTATTTGGTGTTATTGTTCCTTTAAGTCTGGGGTGCTTCCTTCAGAAAGTTTAGAAAGTGCTAGTGCATAAAAGTTCATTATGCCTATTTAAACAGGCTCTCCAGGTTACAGGTTGAGGGACGGGCAAACCAGTTATCTGTTTGTGTTTTATAATGATAATTATAAAAAACTATTTTTGAATTAAGTAAATAGGCAACGTACATTCTAAACAAAAGCTTTTATTTTTACAGAAGCCAACTGTGTATTGCACTCATAGACTGCAGAGGTACAATTGATACCTTGATTCCAAGGTGCCTACACATATTTACCTAGCCTGTATTCAGGACTTTTTCGTATGGTGTATTCCATACATGTATCCTGTTTGTTTATCTAGCTGGCATAGGAATGGTAGATCTGATGAATCTGTTTAACTTTGGTCGTATTTTTATAGTTAAATCACATATTTTGTTTGGTCTACACAGGGTAAAACAATCTATCATGTATAAAAACATATACATAGTTCCATCGGATACTTGTTTATTTTATACCATTTACCAAAAGCATAATATTTGTTGTATGTGATTTGCTTGATAGACTGTAGTGTAAGTAACTAATTCAACGACCCATGCCAAGGGAAACCAAGTGGTATCCAGCGGTTATTCTGTAGTGAAATATTAAAAAAAAAAAAAACTCCTGTGTACTTCATAAACCCTTAAAGGGGAACTGTTGTAAAATGTAATGTCAATTTCAGCATAATGAAATAAGAAACTTTCTAAATACAATCACTTAAATATTCTGCATCGTTTCTGAAAAAATCAAGTTTATATTCACTTCCTCTCGGCATCTGTTTCTCTTCATTCTGTCTTCATGCAGCAGTTGGGTGTCAGATGAATGATCCAATATATCTTATGGGGGGGGGCACCTTTCATAGCAGATGTATTAGAGTTCACTTTAATAACTTATTCCAGTACAATCAAAATCCAACAAAATAACTGCATTTTGCACAAATTCTGCATGTAGAGAGACAGGATTTCTGGTGATCTAATTCATCTTCTAGGCAAAAGGATAATTTGTATCATTCATCTGACTACCAGCTCCCGAATGAAGACAGAAGAGAAACAAATGCTAAGAGAGAAATAGTGAAGATAAACTTGATTATTTCAGAAACGGTACAGAATTTTTAATTGATTGTATTCAGAAAGTTTCATATTTCAGTAAGGTGAAGCTAACATGAAATTTTTATTTTTGAAATAGTTCCTCTTTAATGGGAGTCTTGGCATAGTCCTTGGTTAGAGCTTTAAAGAAGGAAAGCAAAAATCACTGGGGAGTGCCTAATGGTCAGGGACCCCCCCTCCAGTGATTACGATTACTGACCTTAAATTCCATGAACATGCGCACATGCAGTAAAATTTAACATATTTACTGTATTACTTATCATAATGGTCCTAGACGGCTATTATTGTACAGTTTATCTTGAGCCTTGTGGTTAGCCTTTGTGTTGAATATATTGGTAGCTTAAACATATGGAATGAGGTTGGAATGCTACTCCCATCTTTAACTGTACCCCGTTCACTTTTTCATAAAGTTATTTTCATTGGTTGTGTGGTTCTGCGCACTAGTTTTAAGGATACCTTTTAACAACGGTAATATTTCTCAAAATATGTGCGAAAACTCACTGCTTTATTTTGCAACTTTAGGTGAGTCAAGTAAGATGGATACGGAATTAAAACGCAATAAGAAGAACCTGCGTGACCAGCACGGCCAGTATCCTGTATGGTTCAATCAAAGACAGCAAAAAAAGCTGAAATCACAATGTGGAAAGAAAAAAGGCAAATCCAAGCAGGCAAAGAAGTTGGCTTGGTAGATATTTCATTCCCAACCTGTACAAAGCAAATTTGACAGGAGTGAGTTCCAGCTGATTCAATGTACTTGCTGTTTGTCATAAAGAGCAAGAATCCTCTTCAGCAGAACAGATGAAAATAAAATTATACCTGGCTTATAGAAGCAGACTGTACTGTGGATAATGAATAATGGCGTCTTGTATTTTAAAGTCTGCATTTTTGATAAAAAGGCTTTTTTTGTTTCTTCTGAGTTGATCTGAGCTGCACTGTGTTAACTATGTACTGCTGCAGCTCTGTGTGACATCCTCTTACTTTTTGAGTTGAAAACACAATCGCATTTGTTATAGTTCTGAATATGCATTCTTATCAGGTTTATTGTCTTCTCTGGATGCATGAGTGACAGAGAACATGTGCCCATGTTGATTAATAAATCACCTACAGTTTTTTAAAGAACAGAACTATAAAATACGCTGTACAATTAACCCTCTGTGAGACTATTTAATTCTTGCTAGATATTCCACTTACGTACTGAAAATAATAATTGATGCTATTATATTGATGATAATACAGGAAGGTTGCTGAAGATCACGAGTGAATTTATTTTTTGTGGATTCTGAATACACCAAAGTTGGATTCGAAGCAGAAGAAATAACCATTTCCATAAATTATAGTTTACCTGGTAAAATATATAAAACTGCCGTGGTAGAGTTATTTTATTGGGCCTGGATAAACAGAACCCGTAAATGGTACTATACAGAGAAATCCTGTATTTAAACAGGATCTTCAGATCATCTTGTTTTCTTTGTCAATCTTCAGAGATTTCCGGTGCACATGCCCAGACTGCAGGTTCTAGCAAATGCCAGAGGGGCTGCTGTAAGGTCCCATAGACAGTCACTATTTAATGGGCTGGTGGAGGACCTTGGGCCTTGATGTACTCTATGCCAGGGCCTATTTTTACTCTTAGTCCAGACCTGCCGGTGCCATCGCTCACTTATGTGAGAAATCCGAAGATACCTAAGATGCTACTCTGCATGAAAATGTCAACGATCATGCCAGGGCCACTTTTTTCTAGAAAAGTACTATGGAGGGAGAAAGCAGGGAGGGGAGAGAAGTGGATGAGTTTTTTTTTTCTTAATGGAGGTTTAGTTTTACTTTAAAGGGATTCTGTCATAAATTTTATAGTTTACTTTTTATTTCTGACACTGTTTACGTTGCAAATAATTCACTCTACCGACATGTGTTTTTTTTTTTTTCAACTGTAATATTGGTGTGAAGGCAGCCATCTCAATGCATCGTGACGGATTCTGAGCATTGAGAAGGAGCTTCAGGATGGAACTGCTTTAAGGCGGCTATTTTCTCTCATTCTCACTGTACTTCAATACGACCCAAGCAGTGCTACCTAGCCCCACATAGACATAGATATGAGAATAGCACCCAAGCAGGAAAAAAAAGGGGGGGCACTTTTAGCAATACAAATGAATCCTTCAGCAAAGGTGTCAGAGAGCTATTACTCTGTTTAGCTATCCATTGTCCTGTTGATAGGCTGTGTGTGTGGTGAACTGGAAATGTTTTTGTTTATTAAAATTATGTTCTCATCGGTGCTCCCTTAGTCGATCACCTGGTTACACCATAGGCCAAACATTGCATGTTTTGCAGGAAATAAATGGCGCTTACATGTGGCGTCATGATTTTGTGCCCATAAGGAAGAATTGGTTGCATTCAGTCCTGTGCTCTTAACGCAAAAATGCCTGTGTGTAAGAACCCTTAAATAGATTTTTTTCTGACTTTGTCTTTAGCTGTTCCTAATCCTGTCAGTCAGTGATTCTCAGCTGTGCAGCTGCCTTGTAATTAGAGCTGTGTTTCAGAGAAGACATTCCCTGCGACTTTGGGAGAATGAATTAGTTACTTTCGTTAATTTATCATCTCAAAATTGATGAATGCCCTACCACATGAGTTACAGTATATCTAATAGGTAGTATCTCCTGTTAAAGGGGAAATTATTTTTAATACCAGTTCACAGAGCCTCAACCTTCCTTCCCCAACAAGATCAGTTACAACTCAATTCTGGATATATTTGGTTATTTGACTTTTTTTATTTGACCATTTTTGTCATGGATCTCAACTCGGAACAGTCACAACAGCCCAATATCCCAATTTGGCTTCCTGTATGCGACTATTCCATGGTCAGCGAAGAAACAAGCTAAAAAGAAGTTGGTTGTTACAACAAGAAAATCATCCAATTCAAGAAAGAACTACTTAAAAAACAAACGATTAAGCTTTTGCAATCGTCTGTATAGACCCCACACTTGAACAGAACTGAAAATACTTTGTTCTTGTAAAATCTAAACTGGAAGAGTGGGAAATAAAGAACTATTGTGAAAATGATAATCTAATATAAGTGAGATCATACTGAAATAGAAACGTTACAAATATAATTAATTCAAATGTCCCTACCAGTTCCTCTACTCTTCACTATCTCCCTCTTATCTGTCTTACTTCATTCAGATTCTGATTGATAGTTACATCTAATATATCTTTTGGGGTTGGGGCTCCCTTTCTAAGCAGACAGGATTTTAAAAGACAACTCTAATACATCTAGAAAAAAGGAGCACCCCAAAGGCTGTATTAGAACTAATTGTCAATCAAAATCAGACCCCCCACTCCTGCTTGAATAGAGAAAGATAGGGAAAAGGGAAGCGTAACAATTATTTTTAAAAAGACAGAATTGTACAGAATGATTACATTTAGAAAACTTCTTATTATGCCTCTTTATAGGTCCCTTGTGAGGCCTCATCTGGAGAATGCAGTGCAGTTTTGGACTCCAGTCCTTAAAGGGATACTGTCATGGGAAAAAATGTTTTCCCCAAAATGAATCCGTTAATAGGGCTGCTCCAGTAGAATTCTGCACTGAAATTCATTTCTCAAAAGAGCAAACAGATTTTTTATATTCAATTTTGAAATATGGCATGGGGCTAGATATATTGTCAATTTCCCAGACTAGAAAAGAACTTTCATTTGAAGCAACGTAGGGGGTTCTTCACAGTCAGGACAGTGAGGTTGTGGAATGCACTGCCGGGTGATGTTGTGATGGCTGATTCTGTCAATGCGTTTAAGAATGGCTTGGATGATTTCTTGGACAGACATAATATCAAAGGCTATTGTGATACTAAACTCTATAGTCAGTATAGATATGGGTATATAGAATTGATGTGAAAGTATGGAGGGGTGTGTGTATGGATGCTGGGTTTTAGTTTGGAGGGGGTTGAACTTGATAGACTTTGTCTTTTTTCAACCCGATTTAACTGTAACTATGATGAGGCTTATATGGAATGCCTAAACTTGAACACAAGTGGAAATGTAATAGTGATAAGAGCACAGTTATTTCTCATGGTAAAACTATGGTGATCAAAATGCTTTGAGCCACTGGCAGCTAATTCCCCATTATCATGTATGGCACACAGCTACATTTCCAAACTAAGTTCATCTTTGGAGGCCTTCAGGTAAGCAATAACTTAATATAAACATCCTCACAGAGGCTAAACAGGACCCCTCCTCAGAACTGTAGTCTATCCTCTTGTATGTGGTCTAGTGTCTTGTGTCGAGGAACAAATGAGCTGGTAATGCTGTTCATATGTTTTATTTTCTGACTTGAATTCTCATTACTTCTTTTATTGCTATTTTCTATAAAGGCTGGGCATGTTATAATGTGCTCTATGTTTTGGTTCCAGATGCTTTTTCTTTTGAGTTCTATTCATGCAGAATTGCTTTTGGTCCAGATATTACTTTTTTTTTTTTATTTCTGGCTGTTTCTGTTGGCTCCTTGATGTTCTGTTACCAGATAGCCTTCTCTTGAAAGTTTAATTTATAAAAAAAAAAAAAAAAAAAAAAAAGCTCCTTCGTGAAAATCTTTCAGGCCTCTTCAGTAAAGCAGCATATAGAGCAGTGAGCTCCTGCAGTAATTCCATATGTAAAGAGGATAATCAAAAACCAGATCCAACGAGAATAAAACAAGTGCTATAAACACTGATGACTGCAGAAACAACAAATTTAAAAATAAGGGAATATACATTCACAACCATAAAGTGCTATAATCCATCCATAACAATGAGTAGGTGTCACCACAAATAACGTTTTACCAGTTCAGTGGAACAGGTGGGCTTCCATAGCATCTTAACAAAGCAATAGCACTTTCCATGAATTTACATATGGATACAGCGTGAAAACACCAAATGCAGCCTCAAGCCCTGTTACATACACATCAGTAGATGGCAACAGAGAGGCACTGGGATTGTCCTTATCAAAAGTAAGGGAATACATGGCCCACTACATGCAACAGAACAAACACAATCAATAGTGTG
The DNA here is from genome assembly GCA_038501925.1 of Xenopus petersii. Taxonomy (NCBI): domain Eukaryota; kingdom Metazoa; phylum Chordata; class Amphibia; order Anura; family Pipidae; genus Xenopus; species Xenopus petersii. Next base: position 43,171,892 of record CM076677.1, read on the forward strand.
CATGCACAAGCAACACTAATTAGTTCCAGCAATATAGATTCAGTCCCCTATGTAAAACCCCTCAAAACATCAACAGTCATAAATTTACACTTCTGATTGCACGTTTTCTTCTGTTTTGTTACATGCCTATATACATTGAGGTATTACAATATTTTTTTTTAAAAAATTCAATGTTTACATTTGACATGTTGCACAAAACAAGATCACTCTCGCCTTAGCAAAATCCCTTCCACCTCTGTGCAATTAAGTAATTACTAACATCTCAGGTAAGGATAGTTAATGCTGCCATCTTTCTCATAAAACATGCTCCTTCTGGCATGACTACTGTTTTTGGCTTAAACTGTAAATTATGTTTTCGGTGAACCTCTGTCCATACCGTGTATAGAGATATATAATATAGGTTATTGGCCTTTAAGCTTGAGTTACTATATCACTTGAAAATCCAAGGACATCTAGAAAATCCAGCTACAAGGGCTGCATTGATTTCAATTTAATTTAAATGCAATGAGCGTGTCCTTGAATTTTTAAGTGATCTGGTAACCCTACTTTATACACCCTATCTTAGTGATCCTTTATAGAATAGACAGTTCACTATCCTGGCTGAACTGCCGTCAGTTATCATTTGAACACATGCAATTAAATGGGTGGTTCACCTTTAACTTCTATTATGTAATAGCATATCCAGTTCTAAGCATCTTTACAATTGCTCCTTGTTATTTTTTTTTTTTTATAGTTTTCTTGTCTTTTTCTTCTGACTCTTTCCATCTTTCAAATGGAGGACACTGACCCCATCTAAAAATGCTACGTTAGGCTACAAATTTACTGTTAGTGCTACTTTTAATTACTGATCTTTCTATTAAGGCCCTCTCCTATTCATATGCCAGTCTCTTCTTCAAATCAATGAATGGTTGCTAGGGTAGTTTGGACCCTAGCAACCAGATTGCCGAAACTGCAAACTGGAGAGCTGCTGAATAAAAAGCTAAATAACTCAAAAATCACTAATAATAAAAAATTAAAACTAATTGCAAATTGTCTCAGAATATCACTCACTGCATAATACTAAAGTTAAAGGGGACCCATCACCCAATTTTTTTTTTATAATAGCCAAGCAAAATTAACTTTAATTACATAATATAAATTATTTGAATCCTTCAGTCTAGGAGGGGCAGACAATATTTGATTGACAGCTGATATTTTTATAATGAGCATATAACAGCTACGAATGCTTTAAAAAAATTTGACTTTTATCATACAGATTTTTGTGTCTGGGTGACAGGTCCATTTTAACTCAAATGTGATCTCTTTCCTTTTCTTTACTAGGAGAAATTTGAACTACTGTATATTGCTTATCCTGTTACTATATACTTTAATTGAAACACCATTATGTGATGGTCTGTGGTTTTTAATTCTCATGAGAAATGCTTTCAAATTGTTCTCTCAACCTCCACATGAAACATGAAAAATCCATGTTACTGATATTTGCATCAAGACTGACGTGCAGGTAATTTATGGCAGTAGAGGCCCATCACCAATGTGCTTAAAGTTACAGTTTTCTGAAGGCTATTTATATAAAGTGCCTTTAAGTGCCATGGCACATTGGGTTTAATTCAGCGCACCTGAAACTACAACTGTCAGTTTCAATTGACTTGAATGGGAAATGCATGCCAGTGCTGGTACCGGTGAAGCGACAAAAGTAATAGAAGTGAATATGCCTTGTGTGCCATCTACCTTGGGTGTTGGTGTTGCACACCCGAATTTGCACTTTCTACCATGTCTAACCAATGCCAACTTTTTTTATTTATTCAGTTTGATTGTTATTTTTTAACCTTGATTTGTTGTACTTGTTACCAACAGCAAAACTATTTTTTAAAGATATCCAGTAGGTGGCAGGCTTTGCTTAATCTACAATAATAGGGAAGCCCATGTCAGATTTAAAGCTTTAAAATATAAACAATTACAAATGCTGAGTGCAGATTGTGGACACAAGTTGCCATTGCCAAGTGAAATTATTTTGGAACAATTATTCCTTAGCAAATAAGTAACAATGCTTTTTGTGACTCAGCATTATTGTACAGAAAAACCATCATGTCCATCCTGGTGTTAGCAAGATGCTTTGGTATCCAATGATTAAACATAATGCTTTCTCACTTCTTCAATTTACCCCACTGTCTACAATACAGTGTGCTTTTCAGACATGAAATAATGTTTTTCCACAAAATGTAACCACCAGGTATTGCAGTTTATTGATCTACTGATCAGAGTATGAAGTCTGTGAGAGTTAAAAGATTGAAATGAATGATTGGATATATTTAGATGTAGGATGTACTATGGATGTACTTTTTCCTATCAATATATACTTAACTATGCCTTATCAGACGGCATTAGACCCAGATAGGAGGGTGGACCCTGACAAACAGGATATTGCCCAACAACCTGTTGCTAAGCACTGGCATGAGGCCAGACATGATCCCTCCCAATTTAAATGTATGCCTATAGACCATATACCTACACCACCTAGGGGTGGAGATATTGAGAAATTACTATTGCAACGTGAAGCCTTCTGGATTTACGAACTTGACTGTGTCGCCCCAAAGGGATTAAATGGGCAGTTGCAATTAAGTTGTTTCTTGACATAATAATTTGATGTGTGTTGATACAATCGTGAGCTCCGTCCAGTCATGTTAATACATGTCCTTTTCGTCTTACAGAATCATATTGAAACACATACCCTTTTCACCTCTGTAATTAACCATCAATTTGTTTACTTTCTTGTCTATGTGTAATAAGAAGTATCCTACACAAAGTTATTTTGTATATACAATGTTTATTTTTAAATACAATGTTTCTTTTTTTATGGACATCATTCAACACAGAATGTTGACAATGACATCTGCTGGTGAATAACAATATTGCACATTACCACTAACAAAGAAAGAAAAAAAAACTTTGTTCTGACGCTTCAATTTGGACTGATGACGTCATTTTTGGCGCCATACTTCACTGATGGAGGTGGGTATTTAATGATCACATCACAGTTACACAATATCCTTGAAAAAGGTCCCCGTGTGGGACCGAAACGTCGGATTAAGATGTAAATCACTTGAAAACAAGCAAATTTTCTTCACCTTAATACAGTGAGTGCTGATCCTTCGTACTCTGTCTATGCAACCTTGATCGTACACCACGGGCAACATAAAGATTTGAGTGCTGGTACTGTGGGACATCACACACACACACACACACATATATATATATATATATATATATTTATATATACATGTATATATACATAGTACACTAATAAGTAAAAATAGTATGCATTCCTATTAAAATGTCGTAAAATTTAATACAATGGCCAATGTGCTCCATGTGCCTGAATATGTTTCTGTACAGTGCTACGCAATATGTTGGCGCTATATAAATACATGTTAATAATAATAGAAGAATTATGTATACATTTTGTAAGAATATATATAATGAGTAAAAGCAGTGTGCACCTTCCAGAAAAAAATCTGTACACTTATTGCTTAGAAATGAGTTTAGAAAACAATCTGTGAGCCATTATTCTTACACACTGGGTGCTTTTCCAGCACTAACATAGAGTGACAAAATGTTAATGCCTAGATGGGACATAAAAAGAAGGAAATAATGTAAAACAAAAACTCTTGTCTCCTGATGCCTTTTATAGAGATGGAATAAAACGTAGATAAACATTTGAAATTGTCAAAAGCAGCCATAACATAAAGACAATTATACATTTATGTATCTGAGAAATGTGGGAAAAGCCCATGGGAAAGAAGGCAGAGCAGACCACCCAAATCCATTCACATGTTTAATTACAGTTCTTAGCGCACTTGTGATCAAAGCTGAACTGGAACATATGTTACATTGGTGAAACCTAAGTTGCAAAAGCAGTACATATGGCCCAATTAAAAGGCAGTGAAAAATAGTTTTAGGGAGCTGAAACAAAAGGTGATCATTAGGTTGAAGAAAGGAGGCTGCTTTGATAGAGTTCATTCTGAGGACAGCAGCTATTCACAATGTTCAGACACTACTTAAAAACAGACACTGATGTTCTCATTCAGGAAATGTGGAACAAAGAGACAGAGAGAGGCAATGTCTACAGATGAGGAGTTAAGGCAAGACCCATGCCATTCTGTGCTATTAAGTCGTTGGCTGCAGCTTGTGCATATATGCATGTTACATTAGCATCACTGTTCTACATTAGTACAGGACATCCCATTCAAGTTATAGTTCAACTGAGGATGCCTTCTGAATATCATTGTACATATTAGTTATACAGATAAACCAATTACAAAAATATTGCAGCTAAAATCGTTTTTTTTTGTAAAATAAAATGTTATCCCCAGGTAACTGGGTCCTGGAGTGACATCCCAATAATTTTTCAAAATATGTCAATGTCCCTTGAACAACTTCTGTGTATTTAGCATAAATCTATACAAGTTCAAGGAGTGTCTTTGGATGCAAGCAATGTACCTCTTTATCCCATCAGCTTTCTTTATTCTTTCTAATACTGACTATAGCAGAGGACATTTTTGGTTCAAGCTCTTCTTTGAGGTCCCACACTTTTTGCTACATTTTGCATCAGCAATTTAGCTGAATAATATCTACAGTGGCAAATAAAAAATGCCTGCAGATATCTACAGTGGCAAATACCATGTCTGGGCTTGGAGAGCAAACAAGGAAATCTCCCCAAATCTCACCCTAACTGGTCTTTAATTTGGACTCCCCTAGCCATTGCTTTGGGTCCCCATACTGAGACTAAGCCCAAAGTTTGTGTACCACTGTTCTGCTCTTCATTTATTGCTGCAAATCTCTGTAAGGATCTGTAATTGACCCCTATAATATAATAAGTAATATTTATTAATGCTGTTTCGTGCTAATGTAATTCTTCTTAAATATGTGTTAAGTAAACTATGACATTTTTTTTTTACAAAAATAAGCTTTTTCCCAAAGGAATACCTTTTTTTATAGTTAAGCACTGTAAAAACTATTAGAAATCTTCAGATGATGTTTCTGTTGCTGTGCCTGGATGTTTTCAAAACTGCCTTTTTTTAACAAAAGCATGCACATAATGACACCACTAACTTTGCACCCCACTAGGGTCCCCGGTAAATCTCAGAGCTCCAGACTCTCTAGCTCTTTTAATGCAAAGCTGTGACTGCAACTAAAGTTTGTAATGCTTTAACTGAATCTTGTGGAAAACTTGCAGGAGGGAAATGATTTAGCAAGAAGAAAATAAAAAAGAATATAATATTAATTTATGTTATTATAAACTGAGACCACTTTAATGAAATGAATTGTAATTCCACAACAGAATTAAATTGTTTTTAGGGTGAAGCAAAATTTGAGCAAACACACCAAACCATAAACAAAACAAAGCAAACGTGCAGACTAGTATAATTACAAGACAGGAAAGTGAACACAATTGAAAACTATATTTGAAAAATACATAAAATCATTAAAAGAAAGAAAGTAATGTGTTGACAGATGATTTAATGGATGTATATTAGTATAAAGGAGTTAAGCTATAAAAAAAATAAAGAATGTGTATCCTGACTTCAAAAAGACTATTATACTTTACCCTTAGTATGTCACTAGACTCTGTTAGATGCAGGAAACATCATGTATCATTAGTCACAATGGATTTTCCTTTCTCTGTTTCCTTACCACTGTCTCAACTTTTTCTCCTTCTCACCTCCCTGTCTGATCACTGTGCACTTTTACTTCCTATAATGTCTGTCTTTTTTTTCTTTGCAGCCTCACCATAGTACTTTAAGCCTGTATGTACTGTATAACCCATTTCTCACTTCATGATATTTCACATGACTATTTCTTCCCGCTGATGACAAATCTCACTGTACAGTACCCTATTTCCATTACTGCAGCTAATTATCCCTCATATCTGCGTATAGTCTGTTTGCAATATATCAGTAATGGTATGTATATTTGACAATGTGTAAAGTGTAAAATTTGCATGCAATCAGTCATGTCTTCTGCCCTCAATGCATCATTATTTCCCAGAATTCTAGCATAATTGCAGGTGACTTACAACAAAGCATGCTTGGTTTTAAAATGTGGACTCTAATTTGCATCCGAATTGCTAAATTGTGCTTGTCATGTTTTCTTGCATGTGATAGGGAACTGTATTTGTTAGCACACTATGTATTTAAGGTCAATTATGTCTGTAAGTACTGGAGCCCTGGAAGTAATAGTTCTCAAGCCAGTATTCCCTTGTATTCAGCCAAGTGGACATGGTCAGTAATTTAAAATGTGTTAACACAAGTACCTTTATGAACGGCATTTTAATTGAAGATACATTTTACACTTTGCACTACTGCACATCGTGTTTTAGTAAATGAGCTCTGATATGGTTTGTGATTGTATTTTGAAGTTGCTGTAAACTGCTCTGGACACAACATTGAAATATAAACTTTGTAAGTGACACTGCATGTTACTAAGTAAGAATAAATACATTTATAACCTACCAGAAGAAACTACAGAGAGCGTTTAAGACTGCATAAATTGGATAAAGGCATGACTTTTATTTTTAAATGATTGTTTAAGAATGTTTGAGTGTTTATATGTAGCAGAATATTATAGCAGTAGAAGGCTAGTGCCACATGTAGTGGGTTCTTGGCTTGTGGATAAACACAGGCCGGGAATCTGTCCCTAACCTAAAAGCTTCTTAATGTGCCTGCACCTGAAGACATTACATCGAATTCCGCTCTGTGTGCTTGCACCCAGGCCGATGCAATGGCTCAGAGTGCAGGCACATTAATTAGCTTTTAGGAGTTTAGGGGAAGATTCTCAGTCTGTGTTTATACATAGGCATACAATATGCTAAATGTGACACTAGCCTTAAAGTGATAATGATACTAAAAAAAACGACTGTATAAAATATGAATGTACATTAAAAGTTACCTATAGGTCATGTTGATCGTTTTTTTGCAGAGAGTTTTGTTTTTGTAAGTAATTGTTAGTTGAAGTTCCTAAACCTGACTGTTTTGCCAACCTGACTGTCTCATCTCAGCCTGTCCGTTACAGTATCTAATGCTAATGGACTCCTGCTGCACAAATATGGCCGCCTTGTCATACAGGAACATGGGGCATCAGACAGGTAATGTATATGCACACATACTTTATGGCAAAGTTACAAGTTGCTTTCAAAGGCAATATTATGATAGATGTACAAAAAGAGCTTAATTTCTGGTGTCAGTATCTCTTTAAGCAGCAAAAATTTGAAGTGGAAATGAGATTCATTGCAGAAGCCACAATGCATCAGTTTTCAGTTCCTGGCAAATCTCAACTTAGGCCAAAAATTATAAGTTTAAAATGTGTCTGACAATGTGACAGATTTAGCCCATTGCAAGTGGTAGAAAGACTTGTCATGTTTAAAGCAGCAGAATCTAATTTACAGCACTGCCAGATTTTTTTTTCACATGCCATAATGTTTCATAAAACTAGTGCTAAACACCCAATGCTTTATAAATATACCAGTAGACTGCATATTAAATCCACAATAAGATTACATGTAAAACATGATCGGAATTTCAGACGTAGTAAAAACAATTTTATTGTTCAGTTCTGAGTCCCACATTTTAATTTCTGTGTGAAGTTGTGAGGTTTCACATTGGTAAAACAATCAAAGCAATATACAAATACTAAAGAAAAATATTTAACAAAAAAACCCTAATCCTCAATTTGAGGCAGGAAAGCGGAAGAAATATTGAGTGGTATGACGTATTTGGTATGAGAGCCTTATTCTGTAAATTGCTTTAAAGATACACTGGGGCTCGTTGAATGCCTTGGGCTTGAGGTTAAACATCTCTTCACAATAGAATTACATGAACAAGGTTACTTTGGGGAAGAATCAGGACTGCTGTATACACAGTGGACTCAAAAATCTACTGTTTAGTCTTTTTTACTCTGTCTCCACACAAATAACAACAGGACCATTTTGAATGATTTGGATTTTAGTGTTTATTTTGTGTTTACATGTATTTTTATGTTACACATACTTTAGGCCATTCTCATTGTTATCCCTATATAGAAAATAACCAGTACTCTCAAAAGTGTTTACTCTGCTATGAGTTGCAGGAGAAGGTATTGTAACCCAAAAATCATGTAAAAATCTTACATAACTCTAAGACACACTCACACAGTTGCTTGTGTCAGTTACTGCTATATAGGGTACTAAAGAAACCATAGATATTTCATACCAGGTAGACCTATTTTTGCAACTGAGTGCTGAAATTAACTGTTGCTGCCACTAGACTGGAACATAATTAAACAAACACCCCTAATTATTTTACTAATTTAATTTCTAATTTTAGAAAGCCATTTTTTCAAACAAAGCTTTCAGTTTGATACTGACCTCTGAGTAACTACTCTTCTCTTCTGAGCCCATCTGCTTTGCATTAAGTTGTTTTATAAGTCATTCCATTTTCATAAGAGCACTATGGTATAGACAGGTTGCTAATATTTTACAATTTTTAAGCAAATAGTGTGCAGTGGATTACCCATGGCTGCTTAAAGATGCAGTGGAGACATCATTATACTTCAGTTTGTGATCTTGTGTGCTTTTGGTGGGAGCATATAGTGGGACTCGATCCGACCAATTGTATTTCCCAATAGTTTTATTGAAGAAAACTTCTATATATACAGTATATTGATCTGTAAAGTATGGCATTACATATTGTAAAATAAGACTAGTGAGTGCAGTCCCCTTTAATTTTCATTCTCCTACTTGGAGATTAGTTTGCTGCATTATTATCATTTACAAGTATTTTTAAAGCCGCAACATAATAAAGTGGAAGAAAACTGTCCACTGCTAAAGGGAGAAGATGGTATGAGGCACAAGGTATGGGTGTATATATTCACATATAAATAACGGTTCAAAAGAGACAAACACACACATGATATTCTAAATTGAATATGAACTATTTTAGGGAATGCCTTTGGTGATAGATATATACAGTATTTTGATCATAGATATATATTGTATGTATATATTACCTACTGTAACTTCTAAAGCTGCAGGATAAGAGGGTCTGTTTCCAGAAAAAAAATAAAAATAAACACTTTGCCTATTACTAAAACTTGAACCTGGATTTGAATTGCCTGAAAATCTGACTCAGCTGGTTAAAATCACAATATACCCTCTTGTTCAATGAATAGGGATTATGGGGATTGTTCTAATTAATATGTATCAATAGTGAGTTATTTGCAGGAGGAGGAGAAGGTTTATAATTGGTTTACTTTTCACAGTTAACCCCCACCCCCTTGTAAGGAATGAACTCCTATTTATCTGTATATCAGAGAAACTGTAGATGGAGGAAAATAGCTTTTTTATATGGAGCTTTTTATCTCTATTTAAAGGAATTATCCTGATCAAAGAGGAAGTAGTATGGGTAAGAACAAAACAATGATCTTTAAGTGCTTTTTAATAGAGAAAATGGGGATTGTTATTAATTTAAAGAATAGGTAGAATACATGTTCAACCATTAACCACAAACTATGTGCACTTTCATCATCATACCTTCCCATCACTCTATGCAGAGTGCACTGTGCCACTTCCAACTTATGTCAATAGGAAGCAATCAGTAGAAGAAATCAAGGGGCGTAACTATAGAGGAAGCAGACCCTGCGATTGCAGGGGGCCCAGGAGTGTAGGGGGCCCAGTGAGACCCTAATTAATTAGCAATTTTAATATATCTTGGTAAAATAGGCCAACTTAGAAATATTTTGGGGCCCTAAATTGAATTTGCTATGGGGCCCAGTAACAACTAGTTACGCCACTGAGTAAATTCATTCTTTTATGTTCTGAGTGCAATTCAAAATTGGTTCTTTTTGTTTTTCCTGTTATCATTGGGCCCAGTGCAGACAGAGATATGAAATTTAGTGGACACTTGAGTGTAATCAAAACAACAATACTGTGAATATGATTGCAGGGGCTGCAGAAAAGTGTTGTTGGGACAAAATTGCTTGCCAAATTTTCTATCAAATCCCCCAGCATAACAATATCCACTGCACATCTATACTTTAACTTATGCCATGGGCTTCTTTACCTATTCTGGCAGGGACAACTATGCCCATTGAGAACAGAAATGCCACGCTACACTGATTAACCCATTATTTGTTGCTGTCTGCTGCTCTTGACATCTGGTTTTTGGCAAAGTCCCATCCAGCAGCAATGTGGTTATTATCAGCTTCTGCCACATCCTTTCCCAGACTTCATAAAAAAAAGTGTTTTGAAAGCAGCTTTTGTCGAGGAAGGATGAGTGATTCTATAGGAAGTAAGGATGCTCTGCACTTCCTTACATCTGAAATTTAACCCAGGCAAAAGTGCTATATTTATTTATCTGTCAACACTGACTTTATTGCTGCTTATGTTCCTATTCATGCATTTCCTGATTTTGCAGTGATTGAAAAGTAATAATGCATTGAGTGAACATCTGCAACATTAAATATGGAAAAGCAGACAGCAGTTTCTTTACAAAAAAAATAATCTTACAAAACACCGTTTTATCAAATATTTTATAATAATGATTTTGCACGCTGGATAATTTTCTAAAGTCTGCAAAACATGTGCCCCAATATAGCCACTGCTGATAACTGCTTTTGAGTACGCAATGCAGAGCAGACATTAGTAAAATATTTTCATAATCAATCAATGATTCGTATAGCTTTGCACTCAGTTTATTCAAAGCACATTACTGGGAGTTATGCTTCCCTGGTCCAGTCTAGTAGCCCATAGTAACCAGTCATCGGTTGCACAAATCTAAGGCAGTCAGAATGATGAAAGCTAGAATTATTTGCAACTTTATACTAGACTACGGAAAGTTTGGCCCATATTACTATATAGCCTAATAAAATGAACAGGAGCTAACGTGGTCTTCAGTTTTAGACCCAGGGTAATTTATTTTACATGTCAATTGCCTCTGGGACTGCTGCCGTCTGAGGCAAGATTTTCATCTTGCCTCATGGCTAAAATGTCACTAAAGCAATTAAACTGAGCAAATTCTTTGAATAAAAGCTCAGCTTTCCTCATTTCTGTATACATGAGAAATATAAAATCCTAAAGCAGCTCCTATTTTGATATATGTTATTTATTCATATATATAGCTGCAGATGGACAGAAATGGAGGTAATTCTAACAAAAGAGGTGGAACTTAAGAGCCAGATTGGTCTAATGGCATGAGGATTAAAGCATTATTAAATTTGCATTGAATAGAGTGTAGCTGGTCAAGCTGTTCGTTTGCATGCTGATAATGGCTTTTGTGAGCTTTAAGGCTAGCAATAAAATGCTACAAATTTTTAGTTATTGGGAGCTATTTATATAGGAACTGAGGGAATTCGCTATAAATATGTATAGTAAGAGCTTAGACTTAAATAGATATTTCCCTTTAAATGGAAAAAATCGTTTTGATTGTTAACCCACGTTACTGAGAACATTGTTTCCATGAGAATGGAAATATTACAACTAATGAAAGTGCAGATGTTAAAAAGATTCCAGAAATATGAAAGTGTATTGAATATCAGACATCTGCCTCCAATGTAGCACGGAAATAAGGTCTCCAAACTTAAGCAGGTATAATCATTATATTTGCCACAAATCCTGCAAGCATGAAATAAATATAAACCAACAGTGGTGCCCTCAAAATGCCCAGTGGTATAACTAGGCTCTTCCTCTTCAGAGGGGTTATGTAACTCACTAGGCTTTACTCAGCCATAGCCAGTTGTTTCCCTTAATTCACATTTCCTGCACACTGTTAGTTAATTAGTATTTAACTTAACTTAGTTAACTTAACTCAAGTTAGTATTTAACTTAACTTTCTGAACTGTTAATTTATTTGCACAATTCTAAAGGTTTACACATGTATATATCCAATTTCTGCCAATATATTGCACATTTCAAATGTTTACATATTTATTGTGTATTCTAAGTGCCTTTTTGTGATATGTACTTGCTGGAGCCATGTCGTCTCGTCTTGCTGTTGAGATGACAATAAGGTTTATTTTGACTTTGACTATTTATGAGATTAACTGTGTGTGCGATTGCTTGAAGCCTTAGTTTTAGAGCGTATGTAAAACTTAGGGTTGTTCCTCTTAGGGACCCAATGGGTAGGTGTTAGGCTAATTTAATATATTTCTAAAGCTCCATTTTCTGTTGTGCTGTACATAAGGGTACATATTATACAAACAAATTGATATATTAGGTAGAGAGGGCCCTGCCCACAGGCTTACAATCTATATGGCGGAGATGGTTGATATACAAGATGTTGGGAAAATATTGTCAGTGGTGTGACAGTGTTAAGGTGCCCATACACTGAGAGATCCGCTCATTTGGCAATGTCGCCAAACGAGCAGATCTCCATCCGATATGCCAACCTTGAGGTGGGCAATATCGGGCTGATCTGATCGTGGGCCCTAGGGCCCAACGATCAGATCCTAACGATGCCTAACGGGCGGTCGGATCGCGGGCCCGCATCAACGAATAGATGCGGGCGCGATCTGACGGGATTTTTTGTCCCATCCGATCGAGATCCGGCCGACTTTCGGCCAGATCTCGATCGGTGAAGCCCGTCGGGGGGCCTCATACACGAGCCAATAAGCTGCCGACATGGTCTGTCTACAGCTTTTATCGGCCTGTGTATGGCCACCTTTAGGAATGAGATATTTATGGGGAACCCTAGAGCTACTGTTAGGCCCAGGATGCGTCTATTGACCCACCAGCTGTTTAAACCCTGGAGCTACTGTCAGGCTCAGGGTGGCAGTAGCTTCAGGGATCCCCAGCATCAATAGGTAGTTGGGCAAGCTTTAGTAGAAGAGACAGGAGGTAGAAGCACATATCAACTCAAGTACTTTAAACGGATACTATCATAGGAAAACATGTTTTTTTCAAAATGCATCAGTTAACAGTGCTGCTCCAGCAGACTTCTGCACTGAAATACATTTTTCAAAAGAGCAACCAGATTTTTTTGTATTTAATTTTGAAATCTGACATGTCGCTAGACATACTATCAGTTTCCCAGGTGCCCTCAATCTTTACTGCTGCATTGCAAGTTGGAGTGATATCACTCCCTCCCCCCCAGCAGCCCATCAGCAGAACAATGGTAACCAGATAACAGCTCATTGGTAGAAGGGTAGAGTCGACACGTCGTCATGCGGTGTGTCGGATGTTCTGAAGATACAGGAAGTGAAGGAGAAATCACAGGTAAGAACTACATTTATCCGACTGTCGGATGAAAACACTGCATGCTGCTTTTTCATGTTGGCTTGACATGTTGGCTCGAGCCACACCGTGGAGTTCTACCCTAAAAACAGTAAAATAGTAAAAAATCCATGTCCCACTGTGACTCCTTCAGTTATATTAAGTAGGAGAAACAATAGCCTGTCAGTAAGCTGTTCCATAGTGCAGCTCTGGCTCTTTCTGAAAGCACACAACCAGCCAAAATGACTTAAGGTGGCTGCATACACGCCATTCGACCAATATTACAACTAAAGATATTACAGAGAGAATAATAATAAAGAGAATACACTTGTTGGGTTAGGAATGAAATTTTACATGGTGGAGTGAATTATTTGCAGTATAAACAGTGTAATTTATAAATAAAAACTACATCGTAAAAATTACGATAGAATCCCTTTAATGAATTCCATCAATATGCATTCCCTTTGGATCCATTGTAGAGCACCTTCACTTGTGGTGTGTTTGTATCTGCTGACTTTGGTATTCATGTAGATACTCCACATACTATACTACACTCATGTATACAATGCTCTTTAAAAAAACACTGGCCATTTGATTTGCTTGGTGCAAGAGAAAGGAGATTCAAACTAAATTAAACTGCTATAGGACTTTCAATACACTTTGCCCAGGTCTTACAACCAATAGATATGTTTGTTTCAAATGTTTGACCAGTAAATAATATCATCTTACAGGTTGCTATGATTACCTGTAGCAATCATTACTTTTTATTGTGTCACACCGTTTATAACAGGGGTGTCCAAACTTTTGGCTTGCCGGGCCACATTGGAAAAAGAAAAATTGTCTGGGGCCACACATGAAATACACAAACACGTTTGATTTGTAAAAGTAAAGGAAAAACACAGAAAAGAACTACAATACCAGTTGATAACCAGATGAAGCTATACACTGGAATATGGGACACCTGGATATTAAATAGACTTATTATTATATTATTATTACTAATTGGTCAATGGGCAGAGTCCCTCCTCCCTATCCTTTGCGACATGACGTTTCCTCGGGAACCAAGCTGGGCCGCATTCATATGCATCCTGGGCCGCATGTGGCCCTCGGGCCGCAGTTTGGACGCACCTGTTTTATAATGTTAAGAGAACTTGGTAAGATGCTCCCCTGCAGAGAGGAAGTGTTGGTTTATTTAAGGCTGCTCTAACAGTAGCAGTCTGCATTAACTAAAAAAAAATACCTTGTTAGTGGCTTCATAAATTTGAACAATACAGTATCTGACAGTACACTTTGAAGTCGGGTATCACTATATTGCTTAGATCACAGGTTTATTGCCTCCAGGTGCCCTGAGACCTCAGTAAACGTGAACAGTTGTGCCCCAATGCAGAGGGAAGGTTTTCATTTTAACCCATATGTATTAATGCGGCTCCAAAGCTGAAACGTACCCCAAGATTGGCAAAGTTTATATTTTGTTGATTTGTAAAGAGCGCACAAGAGCGCAATTTCAATGCCGAGTATCACATATAGATTAGAAATTCACTAATTTGCAAGTTTTGTGGTGCAAGTTATGCTCAGTCTAGCAATTAGTTGTACCTTCCATAATAAGTTTTAGCATCAGAACTCATCCTTGTGCCAGAGAATAAAATCTGATACAGGTATTGGGGGGAAAAAGAGGAATTTAGTGATAGTTTTGCATGCACAGAGATGGACATTTCAAGTATTTACGTAACAATTTAAATCCTTGCTTACAAAAACCAACCCAAACATGATTTATGACTGGGATAAAATATGCTTAATAGTTGAAAGAAAATCCCATTAAGATTATCTGAACCTAAAATAGTGTGTTTGTATATGCCTCACTGTAGAATGGAGACAACAATGACCTGTGCCTAGAAATTCATAAAGAATTTTTAAAAGCATTGTTTAACACTTTCAGACAACCTAGGCTACCTGCACCCATAGCTTAGGGCAAGGGTCAGAGGTGAAAACTGACTTCAAATACCTTTCATAACTGGGAGGGGTCCAAGAGCCAACCTAAATAGACATGAACTGCTCACAGGTTTGAGACACGGGTTTGTTAAAGGGCCTGCTTACTATAATTATGAATTCCCGGCAGGAATTAGGAATTCCCGCTGTCCCAGGACCCCCCTCTGGCCCCACTTGTGCCACTTTGTTGGGCAGTCGCGGCAGGAAGAAGCCTCCGAATCGAGGATCTGGGTTTGGATCTGGGCACAGAGCCAGGGGCCCACCGGGTTTTTTCCTGGTGTACCGCCGGCCCAGTCCGATCCTGATTTCTGGGGATGATATTGCCTAAGATTTTGGTTTGTAAAGGAATAATACCTGGCTTTGCTTAGATGGCCATATGAGAAGGTATTCATAAGGTATCTCAAATAATAAATTAGTACTCTTTTTATGGCAGATTAATTTTACTTTAATTAAGGAAAAATGAATTCAGTTTTTCCATTCTTAAACGCTGCTGCAGGCAGATTCGAATATTCTGCAGCATCTGAAATGCTCAAAGCAAAGTGCAATAGGGGCAACTGAAGTAAATAAAGCCCACTAGGTAGCTATTTTTCTTGCATTTATGGAACAGTATAAACTCTCACTGGTGTTGATAGTAACAGTAATACTATGGAATTTTGTTATTTCACAGTATTAGTGCCAAGTAGATTCAGGGACATGAAAAAAGTCCATTTAGTAGTGTAACAATGGTTTCAGGACCACCTGAAAATATTTGACTAGAAACACACCTTTTTTAGCTCATTATTTTGCTCCACAAAAGGAGGCTGTTAACTGTTCTGCCTTTCAGCCGAACAATCAGTGGTTACCATTTAAGGCTGAAACACATATAAAAACATTCTCGCTTTGTTTGTGGTCCAATAATATACAGTTTTCCTTACCCATTTGTTATTAAAACACCAGATGGGATGATGCATGGTAAATGTCAAACAGTGACACTTTTATGCATACACTTTCTACTAATCAATCACATAAAAAGCTTTAACAAGTTTTTCTAATCTGGTTGGTAGAATCTGAACAGTAAATCCAATTTCTGTGTGTTCTGCAGAACATAGACATCTGCGGTGTTACTTTACAGACGGAGAAGAGACTCCAAGCTCTTTCTGTTCCATTCAGCCCATTTTCATGTAAATTCCTGCTTGACAATATGAAACAACTGGTGGTTAGCGAATTGGGTGACTGTAAATCACTTTCCGCTAAACGTGTAAGGCAGTAATTAGGCATGCTGCTGAAATGGCTTCACCATAAATACCAGCTATTGGGATTTTGGGAAGCAATAATTATTTTTGTAAAAGTTATACATAGAAGTTCATTAGGTTCTTTCCACCGCAAGGCATTCTAACAATGGCATATCTGAGTTCAAGGGAAGTAAAGGTAAACCAGAAGAAAAATTAATACACGATAAAAACCAACATTCTATGTGGAAGCCATAATTAAAGTATTCTTGACAGGCTGTTAAAACCCTACCTTGTATTTTTACTAGGACAAATTATTTTACACCCCACACTTGCTTAGTGCATTTGAGCAATCATAGCTTTATGTACTGCAGCACATAAATACTGTATATCTTAACCTGCTATGGGACTGTGTATGGATCCAGCAATGTTATTTTATGATAAAGGAGAAGGAAAGGTTAACACTAAGTAAGCTTTATTAGAAAGGTCTATATAATTACATTGGTAAACCCTCAAAAATGCTGCTCTGAGTCCTCACAATTCTTTCCTTCTGTATCAGACTTCTTGTTTTCAGCTTAAACCTCCAAGGCTTGGGCTTGAGCATGCTCAGTTTGCTCCTCCAAATTGCCACTCTCTCGACCTCCCTCCCTGGCCACAGTCACTGCCCGACCTAACTTCCTGGTACCGGTCACTGCCAACGTGAAGGAAAAGGTATGTGCGCATGCGGGGCGGGGGTGGTTTGAGAGGGGTTGTGGCTGGGGGGGGCACAGAGGGGCTTTGCAGCAGCAGCCAGCTGATGAGAGGACCTGAATAAAAAGATGAGTAATAAAAAGTAGCAATAAAAATACATTTGTAGCCTTACAGAGAATTAGTTTTTTAGATGGGATCAGTGACCCCCATTTAAAGCTGGTAAGGGTCAGAAGAAGAAGACAAATAATTCCCTATAAAAAATAAAAACCAATTGAAAGGATTCTTAGAATAAGTCATTCTATAACCTACTAAAAGTTTACTTTAAGGTGAACCACCCCTTTAAAGAAGAACTAAAGCATAACAATACAAGTAGGGCAGAAATGTTGCACATGATGATTTGGTATCTATACCAGCCCAAGGGAACCTCAGCCCTTTAACAGTAAAGATGTATGGGGCAAATTTACTAGAGGGTGAAGTGACCAACGCTGGCTAAAATTCGCTAGCGAAGGAGATAGACTCTAGCAGTACTTCGCTCCCTAACGGGACGTAACTATGCAAATTCACTAAGATGCGGATTTTACTGAACGTTACCTCTTGCGCCAGACTTGCGTTCGCCAGCTCAGACCAGGCGAAGTGCAATAGAGTAGATAGGAGTTCCTAAAAATTTAGTTGAAAAATTCCTGGGCTTGTGTAGTGTTTAGTATTTGCTGCAACATATACGTCCATTCAACTTTAACTTCCCGTCGAATGCAAATTAGGCAACGCTAGCGCAACTTCGCTTCACTTGGCACAGTAATGCTAGCACAACTTCGCCGGCATTTGGTGCCCTGGATGCAACTTTGGATTTTAGTGAATTAGAGTTGTCCTGGTGAATCTACACCTGGCAAAATGTTGCGCTGTTAGCGAAGCCGTCGCTGGCGAATTTTCAGAGGTTAGTAAATTTGCGCCTATGTCTCCAAAGATGCCCCAGTAGCTCCCCATCTTCTTTGTGATGATTCACTGCACATAATCTGTGCTGCTGTCACTTACTGAACTTAGTGGCCTACTCAAAATATACAGAGTACATAGAATAAAAATAATTCAGATTATTGATACATGGCAGCACAGAAAATAGCGCAATTAGCAGAATTTAATAATCAGCCCGGTAGCATCAGCTTATATCACAGGCAAACCTAATTTTCTGCTTGATAATTTGCCACAACCCCTAAGCTTAGCTTCTCAACAGCTGCTCAGAGCCCACTGAGAATGTGAGTAGCACCTGATCCGAAAGGATATACTGTATTGCCTGAGGTGAGCACTCCATCTTTGTGTGGCACTGAGAATGTGAGTGTCACAGACACTCTTGAAAAAAAATCCAAGATGGGAAACTCCTGTGACAAACTGGAGGGCCTGATCATTACTTCTATACAGATGCTGAACCTTTAGACTGGCTGAATAAGTTCAGTATATTAAATATGGCAGAAAATAGCTCTACAAGATATTAAAGTATGGTGGTTGAATATCTATGCAAACATCAAAACCTAATTATTTTCTTTAGCTTTGAGTTTCAAAAATAAATACGTATTGGAAAATGACATTTCAGTGTAGGATTTATTATTTCTAAAATGAGAAAATGAGTACAGTCAAAATACTTTTGCAAGTCACTGTGTAGGGGAACAAATGAGTATACTTGAATATCAGAATGTCCAGATTTCCACTAAAAGAGAAGAGACCATATCCATACAAGTATTTTGCATAGTGCTCAAAGTGCTAAATGATATTGGAAACAGACTGATTTTGTGAATGAATGCAATGCTGTACTTCCCCATGGTGAAACCTAGAAGTATTACTTACAGGAGGATTTTGAGCAATACTTTTTAATGAATTATGTGTATCAAAAGAATTAGACTTTTTTCACCTTTCTTAAAACTATTGTAACCTGAGTCCCATGTTCCCTCTAAGATGTACCCACAAGCATGCACACACAAATTGAGGCCAGCACACACAACAAATTGTGGCACGCACAAAAAAAATGACGTGAAAACACTATATTTTGCATTTATTTTGACCTGCACACACATTTTTCAAAAATGCGCACACAAAGTTCAAATCTGAGCACAAAAGATTTCATTGCATACACAGCCGAGAAGGAATTAGAAGGAATATTGCCTGAACCATAAATTATTACAGGTATGGGATCCATTATCCGGAAACCCTTTATCCTGAGAGCTATGAATTACGGAATGGCCATCTACAATAGATTCCATTTTATCCAAATAATCCAAATCTTTAAAATTATTTCCTTTTTTCTCTGTAATAATTAAACAGTACCTTGTACTTGATCCAAACTAAAGGTGGCCATACGCAGGCAGATTTAACGGGCCAGATTCCAGAGCGTTCCGATAATATCGATAACCATGAGATGGTTGATGGTGTATGAACGATCGTCGGATGAATGATCGTCTCGACATTATCGTTCGCAAAATTGATCGGATGAGTTTAAAAATTTGAATTGTTCTGGGATGAAATCGGGCAGTGGGTGTGAATTACAGATATTTGTCGTAGAACGAGCGTTCTTTGCGCATGTCAGGATTATAGCACAAGCCAATGAACACATACGGAAGGACCAGAATGTTCTTTGCTGAAAGCTTCATTTGTAACCATATTAAATATGTAAAGAAATAAATTGGTGCTGACTGCAGGAATATCACCCTATCACCTCATATGTGAAAGAAGTTTATTATGCCATAGCAAGACATAAATCCATATGTCTGTATGGAGCAGGGAAGGAGAAACTGATTATATACTACAGACAGTGACTCCAATGTTCGTCCGCACACGAAGGAACTTTCGGCCGGCCACAAACCATCCACCGATGACTAATGTTTTTACATCGCTTCCTGTATGCTTTACATCCTGCTTCCGCCACAAGTTTATATCGCATTGCGCGTTGATATATAAATCTTTTGTTTCTTTTGGCAAACGATGCGATTATATCTGTTCATATAATCGTTCTCCGTGGATGGCATATCGTATGGTAAAATAATCATCAGACGATCGTTTAACGCTACGATTGTTCATCACAGAACGATAAAAGTATGCCCGTGTATGGCCACCTTAAGATATAATTACTCCTTATTACTCCTAATTACTCAATAATTACTCCTACTGGTTTTATTCAATGTTTACATGATTTTCTAGTAGGCGTAAGGTCTAAAGAGCCAAATTACGGAAAGATCTTTTAACAGGAAAACCCCCAAGCCCTGATTAATAGGATCTGGATAATAGGATTCTGGATAATAGGTCCCATACCTGTATAAATATTAAAATGAATATGTTTTTTTAACACTGACATATAAATTGTGTCCTTATGGGCAGGAAAGACGGAGAAAACAGGAAAGGAGGATATTCTATGTTTGTTGATGAGACATAGTAGTGCATGAATTTTTACTTAATGAAACAGAAAGTTAATGTTCCTATTTCCACTGTAGATTTTTCTGATCTCACTTTGCACTATTACATTTGGTTAGTAATGTGGGAGAACCTGGCAGGCTTTGGGAGATGGAAAAAAATAAGAAGGAGATCATTTGGTAGAGTGTATTGGAATGGTCAATGGAATGCTCAGTGTTAACACAGCGGTGCTGCCAACGCCAAGTGACTCTCGTATTAGTCACTGGAACCTCCCAACAATTAAAAACCTTTAACCGGTGATTCAGTTCCATGATCAGTAAAACAATAAACAGAGGCTGACTATGAGCTGCCTACTAGGCTGCCCACCGCAGTGATACACCTCCCACATGTTTTGCCATAGGAAGCTTTTCAATATACCCAGCTGATGACTAACAAGAAGTCCAACTAAGGGGAGTGTAATGGTTTAGCTTCCTCCAACAGCCATTAGGATGCTGTGCAGACTCAGGCTACTGGCCACTTTCCCTGTAATTGTACTTTTATGAGACACTTAGCCTGGCAGTTATAATACGGCAATGAATGAATTCCGATTCACTTAAATAAAGCACCTTTTCACTGCCACAGGGTAATTGTTACACATGCCAGTTTAATACCTGAAAATGTGACATTTTTCTGAAGTTAAATTTCAGTTTTGAACATTTATATCAAATGCAACATTTTAGGAACTTTTTTTTCAATAGATGCATTAAAAATTAGAAGACTTTCAAAGGACCTTTTTTTTTTTTACATATATTATAAAATTGTTTTGAATTCTATTTATATTTTGCCATAAAATGATTTGATCTATCTTGACCTATAGGTAACTGTTAATATGCTTTATTATTATTTTGAAGAGTAGTTTTTGTTAGTGTCAGTGGCATTAATCTTGGTTCAAGTTTAATTAATGGGGCATTTCACCCAACCTACAGTATTTGATTGTGGCAAGTAATTTCTAAATAGTATTAAGGTTCTGTCCTTTCTTGCTTAGTTTAAAAGTAATTGCTTGTAAATTTAAGCACAACACTTGCACATTCTCATGTTAATTTGTCCGCAATTGTTCTATTACATTCCTTAAGGGTATACAGGTATGGAATCTATTATCTGAAAACCCATTATCCAGAAAGCTCCAGATTATGGGAAGTAAATCTCTGATAGGTTCCACTTTATCCAAATAATCCACATAATTAAAAGTTATTTCCCTTTTCTATGTAATAATAAAACAGTACCTTGTAGTTGATTCAAAATAAGATATAATTAATACTTATTGGAAGCAAAACCAGCCTATTGTGTTTATTAAATGTTTAAATGATTTTCTAGTAGGCATGAAGATCCAAATTATGGAAAGATCCATTATCTGGAAAACCCCATTTCCCAAGCATTCTGGATAACAGGTCCTATATCTGTATGTATATGCTGAATATCTACTAATTTCACTATACAATCACTATATATATTAACTCTACAAATACCGCTTAAATTGGCACTAAGATTCAGTGTGCAATGTGTAAGATTCAGATTCGCATGTGAACAGCTCACCTGAAAGTGATGGTGACCCGGGTTCCTATACACCAGGTCCTGCTTTTAAGTTCACAATGCCTTGGACAGCATTAAGGGTAAAACGTCCAAGGGAACTCACCAGATCCAACGAGTAGCTCGGGTACATCGCCCCAAGCCCATAGCTGTAGGTAAGTCACAATCAATTTTCAAAAATAGAGAAGCACTCCGTTTCCATAATTATGTTTTCATAATCTGACACTAAAATTCTAGTTATAAAACAGATGCGGTTAAAGTTTGGCATAATTGCACTAGGTTCCGTACTGAAAATAATCCTCTTTAGCGATTCCATCAAAATTCATTAGATCAGACTTGATTAAACAGAACGCTTCCTCAATAGTCACAGTTGAATGAACATACCCACAGCGCTTCAACATTTAACTCATTCCCAGAAGCGCTTCATTCGCAAAGTAGTTAGCAAAAGTAAAGCCAAAAAAGTAAAGTCGTGGATATTCTATCACTGTTACTGAGACTGATCAAATGGTTGTATGACCAGCAATACCGGGTATTTTTGTATACAATACATCTTACATTTTTAGGAGATTTGGAACAAAATGTAAGACATATTGTATAGAAAAATACCCGGTATTGCTGGTCATACAACTATTCGATCAGTCTCAGTAACAGTGATAGAATATCCACGTTGCTGCGTCTGCATCCGACAGTCGCGTCATATTAACGCTGCAACACCATGCGACAATTTTATCTCTTACCTTATTTTTGTCGTATGCATTTTGTCGCAGCGCGTCGGATCACAACAAAATCGTTCGTGGAGTCCTACCCAAAAACTTGACAGAGATGCAGGTGAAAATAATCTAACAGAGTGAACCTAATTCAACACATAACAGCTGTGCAATAAGTGATGTATGATAAAACGTTTGCAACAACTTTTTCTGTGTTTAAATAGCAGTAGGCGATTGACACATGCTCATAGAAGTGCCGGTAGTCTATTCATCACCTTTGTTGTACAACTTAAGCATTTCTATACATTTCTAAAAAATCAAGCTTTTTCCTGTATCATCTAATCGGTTTTATAACTTAAGAATAAGACAAATATCACGCATGCATGTTTAAAAAAAGATCAGTAGCAAAAAAAAGATATAGCTCATGCTAGTTTACCTACAAGCATATATATATATATATATATATATATATATATATATATACACATATATACAGTATACACACACACAGGTATATGCTGTAAAAAAACAACCCTTTTGAGGTGTGCAGTAGGTCAAGCACCGCATGTTATTACAGTTGAAATATACTAAAATATACACTAATATATATGGTTATGAAATGCTAAATATGTGAGTGTTATTGTCTGCATATCTAGAGAGAATAAATGTACATTATTTGACAATCCATTTTGACATACCTCAAAGGGCTCTTACACACGGCCGTTCTGACCTGAGCTCCCCTGCGTTCCGTTTTTTGGCGTTCAGCGCAGGAATAGACGCAAGTAATTATTTGAAATGGGGCTGTACTCACTCAGGCGCGTGTAGGCGCCGAACGCAGGAAAAATGCAGCATGTTGCGTCTGAACCTGCGTTCGGCGCCTACACGCACCTGAGTGAGTACAGCCCCATTTCAAATAATTACTTGCGTCTATTCCTGCGCTCCCCTGCGGCTGAACGCCAAAAAACGGAACGCAGGGGAGCGCAGGTCAGAACGGCCGTGTGTAAGAGCCCTAACCCCTACTCCATGGGACATGTTTTTGGTGTGTTAGAACATATATTTCTTAGTGGCCTAAAGTCCAGGTGATCAAATGAGTGAAATCAGAGATCCACCTTTCCCCAGTACGGACAGGTAGGTAAGGCAATGTATATCTATATTGTGTAATTGTGTAAATGTAATTGGGCACTCCTGTTGACGTCAATGGATTTTGTCAAATGTTTGCAGTTTCACTCATCACTAGTGCAGCCCCAAGATTAATTCTATAATCATGGCATATTTGGGGTACTGCCAAGGGAATGTGAGGGCTGTGGCAGAAAAATGGGACAAACCTAATGTACCGCCCAACTGTCCTATCTTTCGCAGAGAAAGTCCCAATTTTGACAGAACACTGAGCAGCTGCACTTAGATACTGTACATTTGTTTTAAAGATAAGCAAATATACAATTGTAGCTATTGTAGCGTAATTCACTTTCATTAGCAAAATTGTAAACACATAAACCCTAGACCCTAAAACCCTAGAACTATGACATATGATATCCCAAAACCCAGAATGCCAAGGTCCCGGGAGCGGCTCACACTTCTGCCTATAAAAGCTACCTTTCACTTCTGGAGGAGTCCTCCTCTCCTTATAGAACCAAGGCAAACATTCTGATCATACAGGGGAACTGTAACATGTGACAGGAGGGATGGGGAACAGGAAGCGCAGTCAAGGGGCAGGCTGTCAATACCAGTCAGTAACGCAGTATAAAGTCAGGATCTGAAAGAATGGTCAGTAACAGGCAAAAGTCAGTACAGACAGCAAACTAGAAGTCAGGGACAGGCACGGGTCAAAGAACAGATAATCAGACCTGAAGCACACCCAGGAACAAGGTCTAACTGGGCCCCTGTAAGGTCCAGACCTCCTCCCCGCATCTTTCATGCAATGTGCGCGGCCTGTTTCTGCAGGCGCGTGGCATGGGCATGGGGGTTTGGAGTTCCGGAGGGAGCCCCCGGGGACTGTCAGGAGGGCCCTTCATTTTGCAGCCCCGGTGGGCCCCAAGGCTCCAGTCTGACCCCGCCCAGGAACTATCAGGAAATAGTCCTAGGTTGGGCAATGGGAATTAGGTTGTGGTGCCTTTAAATATTTGAATTTTGCCAGCGCAATGACTTTGTGTGTTGTGCCAAATATAAAAGGACGCATGTGTGCACATTTGCCATGCGCATAAAGCAGCAAAAGACATGGACAGCTGGAGGTGTTCTCGTAGGGAGCACAGAGGACATCCCAGCTGCCCCACCAGGTATCCTTACACAAACGTTCCATAACCTGGCAAATTTTGTAAAATGGACATGGTAATTAGGGGGTGTGGCCATAAAACGGGCATGGTCTTTTTTGTCCCTCTTTCCCTTTTTGAAAAGTTTGGAGGTATACTAATATGTTCTAGTGTTATACCTCCTCCAACTGAAATGGTTGCACCTGATGTTTGCTTAATGAGCTGCACAAGTTGCATATAATGAAAGATTTTTATGCCTTTTTTGTCCTAGCTCAATAGCTTACACCTGCAGTCTTTCATTTGGCAACAACAATTCAGTTCATTACACCCCACCACACCAGTTTAATACAGGGACAGTAATATATGAAAACACAGATGCCCCACGTAATGTGCTATAGCTTTGGGAATATCACAATAATAATTCCCCACTTCAGTCGGGGTACCTCTGTGCAGTCATGGAAATGGACATTGGTTCTAACCCTCTCACTATGCACCTAGAGATATTTTACTCCTGAGCATAAGAGGCAATAAAAAACAGCATTATATTAAACTTTATGAAAAGCAGCCACCAGTGTAGGATTTTAACAGAACAGAGTATAAAAGTAGATCTCATGTGAAAACAAAAAATCAATAACATACGCCTTGGCAGCAATTCTAACATTTTAATTTAATAAACAAGCTAGGAAGAGCCAAACTATAACGTCACATTTCAGGTACACATGTTGACATAAGGAAAAAAAACATATATATATAAATATATATATATATATATATATAAATATATATATATATATATATATATATATATATATATATATATCTTCAGTTTAAATATATATATATATATATATATATATATATATATATATATATATATATATATATATATATATTAGTAGCACTTCAATTCATTTGTCCAGATGTGTTACATGAGGATAAGCACAGGTGAATATGGTTTTGATGCCAGACAGTATCCTTTGTTCTTCTGCTGTTATACATTATCCCCAGTTGCAATATGATTGTCTGACAGCAATACACAAAGGTGAGTCTGACCGTTCATTTTTCTTTGTTTTACAAACCTGACTTTGTAGTCATCACCTGGCGGAACAGCTTTTTCCTGTTTGCTTTCACCCCATGTGACTAGTACAGGTCAGTTCATGTTTGAAGTTATTTTCATGTCCAAAATACATTACTGTACCTCAACATATGCTAAATTTCCTTCTTTCCGTGCTAGATGAAATGATTTGTATGGTTTTTCCTTAGGATGTCCTAGGACGGGGCTGTTCATCTGGAGACCCAAGGATGGATCTGACCCTCTGAAGATTGTGATGGCCCTTAGCCTGCTTAGGGCTCCATAGACTTCTTTGCATGACAAGAAATACAGTAAATACACATTTTTACATAATTTACTGCCACAAAACTGTGGTATGGTGGACAATCATACCACTATATGGAAAACATAATATCCTATAATATGGATCCCAATGAAGCACATGCTTTTTGACCTGCCTTTCTTGTGCATTCATTCACAATCTGGTCAGTATTTTCAGCCCATAATTATAGTCTGACAATTATAGTCAGTCATGAAATCTATTGCTGATGTATTTGTTTTTTGACCAACTGTTCCAATTTATATTCAGACTCCCTTTTTATATTTATATAAACAGTGGTGTTTAGAATAATAGCATTCTGACATCACTAACCTGATCAGTCACTGTTTTTGGTAGAAATTATATTTCTACATGGCAAATAATTTACTAGTAGGTGTAGTAGAGTAATAGAAAACCAACAGACCCAACAGTCATGACATGCTGCTGATTCTGTGTAATTGAATCATTCATTGAGGTTTGTTCTACATAACAGCAGTGTTCAAAATAATAATAGCTTGTTCTAAATAATAGCAGTGTGGAGTTCAATTAGTGAGGTCTTTCATTCTGTGAAAATGGGTCTTTCCAGACATTGTTCAGAAGAACAGCGTACTCAGTTTAAAAAGTTGATTGAAAAAGGGAAAACAAATAAGTAAGTGCAGAAAATGATAGGCTGCTCAGCTAAAATGATCTTAAATGCTTTAAAATTGCAACCACAACCTGAAAGTCGTGGAAGTAAACTGAAAACTAATGGATAGAAGAATGGCCAAAATGGCATAGCCTCAGCCAATGTTCAGCTCCAAGAGGATCAAAGAATGTCTAAAGTTACCTGTGAGTACTGTTACAATTAGAAGACGCCTATGTGAAGCCAAGTTATCGGCAAGAAGCCCCTGTAAAGTCCCATGGTTGAAAAAAGACGTGTTGAAGAGGTTACAATTTGCCAAAAACACATTAACTGACCTAAACAGAAATGGTGCAACATTTTGTGGACTGATGAAGCAAGATTGTTCATTTTGGGTCTAGGGGCCACAGACAGTTTATCAGATGACCCCCAAATACTGAATTCAAGTCACAGTACAGTGAAGACAGTGAAGCATGGTGGCACAAGCATCATGATGTGGGGAAAAAACAGTTGTCAATTACAGTCCTTATTATACTATGGTGTTGGTATTGCATACCAGGGATCATGGATCAGTTTCAATACATCAAAATACTTGAAGAGGTCATGTTGCCTTATGCCGAATAGGTTTCAAAAAAGACAACGACCCCAAACACACCAGTAATGAGCAACATCTTGGTTCCAGACCACCAAGGTTGACATTATGGAGTGACCAGCCCAATACCCAGACCGTAAAACTTGTGGGGTCACATCAAAAATGCTGTTTCTGAGGCAAAACCAAGAAATGTAGAAGAATTGTGGAATGTAACAGGTGCCAGAAGTTGGTGGACTCCATGTAACACAGCTGTGCAGCAGTTCTCAGAAGCACTGCTTATACAACTAAATATTAGTTCAGTGATTCAAAGGAAAGCAAAATCTTGAAGCATTTTTCAAAACAAGATACATAGTAACACTGTTCAATGGTAACCATATTGTAACAGCTTCTTCTGTGATTAATAACTATGTTCCCAGTGTCAGTAATATAACATTCTTTGAGGATGTATTGGAACATCAACATAACCGCTTCCTAGTCCCGTTACTGGATTGGCCACTGAATTGGCTAATCATTCCCATTCACTACAGAAGCACAACCATAATAGCCCTTCAATTAATTCCCTGGCCCCCTTAATATTGCGCTACAGGTGGAGATGAATGAGGAGAGACTTTACAATGGTACTTGAACATTAGCAGGGGAGATTAACTCACTTTATGATCTTCCTTTCCTTTTTTTCATTTTTATATTTTTTATATTTTTTGTTTTTACTTAATGTCATTTATCTACTTGAACTACTTTGAGAAAGGCCTTAGGGTAGGCTGAAACGTTAGTCTTCAGTTCCAAATAAAAAAGTTTTTATTTAATTTAAGACCTGAGAGTGCGGATTCTTCTGGGATCGTTGTGGATAAAGTTGTTGTTTCTGCACCCAGGCATATGAAAACTGTTTTTGTGAGTGCCGATACTATGCTAGAGTGTATTGGATAATTTTTGTGCCTGGCACCTGTGTTTTTGTTGAACACATGCCTCCTCTACGCTTCCTACTGGTCCTCTCCATTTGTCCATTCAACTGTGGATGGAAAGCAGTGGAAAATACCAATTTTATATTGAAGTCTTTACACAGTGCCCTCCAAAACATAGAAGTAAATTCTACTCCATGATCTAACAATCTCATCAGGCACCCCATGGAGACAAAAAATCTCCTTAATAAACACTACAGCAGTGGATGAAGCAGATGGAACTCCTGCCATTTTAGAAAGTCGGTGTACCATTACAAAAATTGTCTTATAGTCTTGCAAATGAGGAAGATCAACAATGAAGTCAACAGAAATGGAACCCCAAAGTCTAGTAGGGACAGGCAAAGTCTCTACAATTGTTAGCTATATACGGCAGGAAAAAAAACTACAAAACTACAAAAAAGCCACAAGCCCCAGAATCGATGACAACCGTGTTCCTTAGGGACTCTCAAGACCACTGTAGAGAGATAGGACCTATTAACATTGGCAGGAAGAGCAAGAGAAACATGAGGCACCAGAGCAGGACTGGCAGATATATTTTAGCTTTGCACTTGAACTTGTTTATAGCCACCCTGTAAATCCTAGACAGCCTTAGATAGGGCAGCCA
This sequence comes from Xenopus petersii, assembly GCA_038501925.1. NCBI lineage: Eukaryota > Metazoa > Chordata > Amphibia > Anura > Pipidae > Xenopus > Xenopus petersii. The sequence goes on from CM076677.1 coordinate 43,201,063, forward strand.
ATTGCTGGATGAGGATATATAAAGGAGAGGAGGCTTGATCCACAGACTCCATGGTGAGGTGATACGGTCAGGTGACACTGTGAGTTTTAAGATGATATCCTCCTCTACGTCTCCCACTGGGCCTGCACCCTGGAGATAAAACAGGACAATCCCAGCTAAGGAATAGCAGGAGTGCCAGGAAACTCACAAGAATATTAACACAGTCAATGATTATGTAGAACAAGGCACTTAATTGCAGGCAGAGATTAGTAGTTGTGCAGGAGCCGGGATCAGGAAACAGGCTGGGTCAAACCCAGAAGATCCAAAAGCCGACAAGTCAAGCCAAAGAGGTTACACGAAGAGTAGTCTGAGAACAAGCCAAAAGTTCGGAATCCAAAGGTCACAAGATTTCAGAACAACACTCTGTGTCAACCAAAGACAATCACCTTGTACTGAGCATAGACCTTGGCATCTATTTAAGCCAACAGCGATTGCGCATGTTAAAATGCGTGCATACGTCAAAAAAGTGCATGCATCCAAAAGGTGCATGTGTCGTTGCGCACACTGTGCCGAATGGAAGAACTCAGTCATAGGCTTAACTACATGTTGTGCAAACATGTATCAGAACAACATTGTGCAACAAGTAAAGAACTAATGGGTTCTTCTGGTGGAAATTAATTTTCTCATGAAAGTGGTGGCTGATTGGACTTTTAAAGCTTTTGCATTCACACATGTGAGTTACAGCCTTACTCTTGACTCTTCAAAAAAACCTAGCACATATGGAATGACATTCAGGTCATGGAGCTCTTTTTGATTTCTCTAAAAGAAGATTGTTCCTGAATGGTTTACTAAACTTGGCTATGTCCTGACAGTGAGATAGATTTCAGATGTATTTTGATTCATAGCCTCTTTCAAAATGTTACTAGCTTGCAGATATCTTCTCAGCTGATGGGATGGTGGGGCTGCATGGCTTTTGTCATAGCAGTAACATAATGTATAATTAACTCTTTTATATATCAACTGTAGCCTTGCAAAAGGCTTGCAAAAAACAAATAACAGCTGACATGCTCACTCGTGCAAACAAACAAACAAGAAATCCCCAAACGGTGAGCCCCAATAGTGTATATGGTAAATACAATTGAAAAAATATTTATGAATATCCTACTCACAAGTGTGATTTTAAAAAAGGCATATAAGGCAAATAGCCTTTCCCCCCAGGGTGCAGGTAACATGCAAAGACTTGAATTTTGGACCATTCTATGGTCTGATTGGCTCCATCTCAAACTACCATCATACATTTTTTATCAGTAGCTTACTCTTTTTCTGCACAACAGCACTGGTGATACATTGGTAATGCCCCTAAGCCTTATAGTTGCATGCCAAAATATAATATAATATAAATCATTATACAGGTATGGAACCTATTAAACAGAATGTTCCGGACCTGGGGTTTTCCGGATAACAGATCTTTTTGTAATTTGGATCTTCATACCTTAAGTCTACTAGAAATCATGTAAACAATAAATAAACACAATAGGCTGGTTTTGCTTCCAATAAGGATTAATATCTAAGTTTGGATCAAGTACATGGTACGGTTATATTATTACAGAGAAACGGGAAATCATTTGTAAAAATATGGATTTATTGTATAAAATGGAGTCTATGGAAGACAGCCTTTTCATAATTCAGAGCTTTCCCATACCTGTAATAAACATATGAATTAAAAGAGCACAGCGTCTGCTTGTTCCTTTGTCGTCATACCTTTTATTTGCATATGATGTTGCACCGAAGAGCTTGTTTTATTTTTAGGAGAGCAGTTTTAGTAGTTTGATGTACAATATGTCTCTGTGTCCTAAATATATTGATAGAAGTCTGTGTAAATATATGTATATTTATTATTAGCGGTAAACAATTGATCGCTTTTACACATTGCACTTTATTTTGTATAATTGGATAGGCATTATATGTCTTACATGTGGGCGTTATGACTGGGGTTGTGGGATATAAAATTTATATGATTAATTCCTGTATTTACAGCCTGACAATGGTCCCTAGAGGATTGAAATGCGTGGATGTCTGTAATGCTTTTGATGGCATAAAGACGGTTTTTGTAAATATATGCCATGAGTAGTTTCATTTTTCACAAAAAAAAAAAATATATATGTATACACACACACACGCACATTTTTCACCATCACTCATGGACTGACTGCCTTCATTTTTGAAGCTGGCATGCTGAGTCATACAGATGGATACAATTCATTCAATGTTATCGTTGAAGAAAATTCATTTTTTTGTTCATCCATCCATAAAAAAGTTTCTGAATATTGCTATGAGACTCATAAAAGTATTTTTACTACTTCAAAAACAAATAAACATTGACCTAAGTAGGTAAAACATTTCAGTCCTAAAAGAGAAATTAACAATGCAAGTGTTTACATCCTCCTGTTGCCAAAATCCTGAATATTAATTTATTTTTACCATGGGACAGTGATTTTAATCACACATATATATATATATATATATATATATATATATATATATATATATATATATATATATATATATACTTATATGTCACATGCCACTTTAAGGTGTAGAAGAAATGCACACTACTGATTTAATACTTTAATACCAAAGTGACCAACTTATTTTGTACTAGAATACCAGCTATATGTACACAGTTCTTAATTCTGCTGCACTGGCTCTTCCTTGGGCCTCTCTATGCATCTTTCATTCCAAAACACACACACTTGGAACTGAACACAAAGGCAGCAACAAAAGACACTCAGGAAGAGCACACACTGACATTCATCCTACATGAGTGGTGAAAGGGATTGCGGAAATCATTTTAATTTTCTTCATATGTTTTCTGTTGCTATTACAGCAAAGCATGATTCTGTCTATCACAATACACTATTGTTTAACATCCAGCTTTATAGTTTGTTTTATGAGCAGTCCGTTAGCTTACCTTAGATATTCTCTCTCTTCTGATAAATATTATATTGACGACAGGGATTCATGGATTTTTTTCTTGCCAAAACTAACAAGTCATTAACATCCTATGAATTAGCTTTTCAGTAAAACCTGTATTTTTGTCTGTGGGGGAAATGTTGGCTTATACAGAAATTAAGTCTTATGGCTGATCAGAAAGGGAGGTAAGTTTCAGTTTTTTTGACCATCCGGACAAGAGTGGATTTTAGCTAGCATGTTTGTCTATGCTAAACACAGTTTTAGGCCAAAATAAGGACAGCCAAATAGCATATGCCTTCTCTATTCTCATTCCTAAACTACAAAAATCTCTTCAAATTCTTAAATTCAGGTAGTAAGAATTGGCAATGTGAATGCAAAATTATAGAGTTTAAGCCTATAGCAACAAATCGGATATTTGATTTCCCCAGACCAAAAACTAATGCAGATTGCTTGCTAGTTTTTCCATGCCTCCCTCCTAGTCTAAACAGCAGGCTTCTATATTATATTCAGATTTGTAGCACATAATACTTAAATAATCTGTTAAAAAGTAAACCTTTTGCCACAGTTACACAGCCTTGCTCATGGTGTGTTAAGAGTGACATTTACCATGCTGCATTCTAAACTGTGTGTGCAGATAAGGTGTAGGAATGCCACGTACTGCATAATAATATATATATATTATTGACTCTTGTATCCTGCTGCACCTCAAAATAAATAGCAACAGTGACTGGCTCTAATGGAATGGAAACAAATCATGGTCCCTGAGGTCCTCCAGTATAGACATGAGACCCCACAAGGGTGCTTTGAAACTATGAAGCAGGTGTGTAATAAGGCTGTGACCAATGTTCCCTCTAAGGTCAGCGCTTGTGCACACACACACATACATAGCCAAGAAGGAATTAGAGGGAACATTGGCTGTAACCACAAAATTCATACCTCATTGAACCCCCGCTTATTGGTTTCAAAATTATTGGTGAGCACAACTTTCCCTTAATGAATCAGACAAAAGTTGAGTGTAGGACTGGCCAGATATGGGATGACTTTGACGTAGTTGCCCAGCTTAAATATATTGCAATATATGGACAAACAATCCCCATTTTGTTAAAAGGCATTTTTAGTAGGTTAAGGGCTCTTACTCACTGGTGTTCTGACCTGCGCTCCCCTGCGTTCCGTTTTTTGGCGTTCAGCCGCAGGGGAGCGCAGGAATAGACGCATGTCATTATTTCAAATGGGGCTCTACTCACTCAGACGCGTGTTGGCGCCGAACGCAAGTTGAGACGCAACATGCTGCATTTTTCCTGCGTTCGGCGCCTACACGCGTCTGAGTGAGTAGAGCCCCATTTGAAATAATGACATGCGTCTATTCCTGCGCTCCCCTGCGGCTGAACGCCAAAAAACGGAACGCAGGGGAGCGCAGGTCAGAATGCCAGTGAGTAAGAGCCCTAAGGCGCAAAATGTCTCATTGTCTTAAATATATTTATAATGGGTTGAGTGCAGTGGAGCTTTTGTATTTGTCTATAATATATATATAAATATGGATATCTTTCTTCAGTTACAATAATAAATTCAACCCTCACACTCAAGAGAAGTGTAGCATTCTATTGGCATAGTATGGTATGGATAAAGAAAATGGATTCACTTTTCCCAATAGGATTAAATGAAAATTTTACCTTATGATGATTTTTATAATGTATTTATGATTTTTTGTGATCGACTGGATATCGGTTTTAAGTTAATATTGTTGTATTTTTCTAGGTAATGGACTTTAATATGCATAAACAAGATTTCTTATGACATTTTGATGTTGGACTGAAGGTTGGACTATAAGATAAAATAATGAAGGGTTTATTGTTCATATGGTTGTGTCACATGTTAAGAAGGGTATTTAAAGATGTGGTTTTACTAAATGTGTAATGCACCGGAGGAAGAGGGCACTCCCTGAAAGCTTGTGCTGTTTCTTGCTGCAATAAATGGATTGAAAAGGCAATTGCTGGGGTACAAGTCTGTTTCTTCCATACAAAGTTTGCTGGATAAGAATTGGGCTTGGGAGCAGCCAAGGAAATGAATGCACCCTGGTGATTCAAGTAAGTGGTGTGCGGAAGAAATTTTGTTACAGTCAGAAAGGCAGTTGGGAGGCTGGAACAAGGAGCTAATAAAGCCTGTGGAATTCCAAAGTCTGTTAAATGATTAAAAATACAACATTATTACATATAATTGAGTTTTAAATGTATGCATATTATCAGTAGATGGCAGAAGAAGACCAAGTAACGTAGAATATCAATAAAACAAAATAAATTAGGATTACAATAGATTCTTAATGGGCTAATGCTAATGTGTAAGACATACAGGGACATACCAACAGATACAGCAGATTGAGTGTCAGCCGAGAGGTCTGAAATTTGTAAATATTTCTCAGTTCAGGACCACCTAACCTTTAGTGCCCCCCCTAAACTTTCTGATATAGGGAAATATTGGTGTCATTCAGGCAGCCACAGTTCCAAAACATTTAGGACAACAAATATATGTTCACCCAATATTTGACCTTAAGCGGGGCTTTTGGGGTATATAGAGGATTAAAAAGGCAAGACTGCCATATTTTAACATAATCAGACTTTGTCTTTAGAATGAGCTACCAAGGCCACTGCCAACCACTGGTATAAGATCAGATTCAGAGAGATTTTGTCGCCTGGCAACTAATCGCCTCTTCTGCGTGGCGACAATCTCCCCGAACTGCCTTCCGCCTGCTTGAATGAAGAATTGCCTGCGCTAATGCACTTGCGACGCTTCGATTTGCGAAGTCGCCCGAAGTTGCCTCACGAGGAAACTACAGGCGACTTTGGAAATCAAAGCGCCGCGAGTGTATTAGTGCAGGCGATTCTTCATTCAAGCAGACAGAAGGTAGACGGAAGGCAGTTCAGGGAGATTATCGCCACGCAGAAGAATCTGCTTGTCTGCCCCAACCCTAAAGAGTGTCATAAAATTAGTAGTGTCAAGCTAGACCTGCCACATGCCCATTTTGTAAAAGAAATTAGTTGGCTGCAAAAATGTGAACTGGGCAGCTTTTTTACTAATTTTAAGTTTCTGATATATATTTATAATTTTTTTTTTTTTTACAGATGCTGACTGCTGTGAGTACCGGATCTTTAGAATGTATATTTTTAAGGTGCTAGCATCCCCTTTTAAGTGCTATAAAGTTGTAGTTTCAATGCCATAAAAAGAACTTATATTTTCATTTATCATATGTTGTTTATAAAGTGGATATTTCAAGTGCTTCAGAAGGTTAGCTCCAATGCCTTATGAAGAAGAGATGGTGGAACAGAGATTTAGAATTTAATTTCTCTTTTAATTTATCAGCCCTCACCAGATATCTTATTGAGTGGATCTCTCAAGGCAACAAATTTACATACCCCGATATTGAAATCTTTCAAGAACCCTTTTTTGATATATTATCTGAACCCTTTTTTGATATATTATCATTTTTGCATAGTAAATGGAGCAATGTTTCTTATGATTTTAAGAGGAATCCTATCTATCGCGACTCTATATTTGTGTGGAAACATTTATTCTCTCGTCATGGGTATAGCTATACAGTAACCCCTTACATGCCAGCCAAACTCTTACTCAAACCTTCAGATTATCAAAAGTCAGATACTTTTATATTTTCAATTAAGAGAAAGTCACTGGTTCTGGTAAAAGATATATTTGATCCGCTTAAGAAAACCTTAATGCCCTGGTCAAATCTCAAAGAACAATAAAAGCTTCAGGATTCTGATAGATATTATTATTTAGCGTGTCAATGTGGTCTTTCTCTGCTACATAATAATAACAACCTGGTTTTAGCTGAGCACAAGCTTGCAGACGATTTGGCAGAGTTTTTGGAATTCCCTGGTTTGATCTCTATTAGCTCTCTTTCTAAAAAATGTTGAAATAATTATAGTTCAGATTCATACCAGTTATCGAAACCTTCCTCTAAATGGTCTGAATTTTTACATTGTCAAATAACTCCCTCAGATTTGGTCAAATCGATTAGGGATTATAATAAATAAATTTTAGCAGAGAATTGGAGGATACAACATTTTAAGCTTGCCCTTCTAGGCTATGGGAAACTGTTTTCAAAAGATTCCTCTAATAGCCCTATTTCATATTGCCCTAAATGTGATGAAATTAATGTATCACTTTTCCATTATCTATGGTCCTGTCCAAAGATTGTCCTAAATTGGAGGGAAATCTTTGGTTTTTTGAATTATCATTTGAAGATACAAATTAAATTGCTTTGTTTTTTTGCATCTGGATAATATGGTATGTTCTTCAGTTCCTAACACAAATTTTATTTCCCATGAAGATACATTTTTGACAGTTTTTTCCCTAGCTGCTTCCAAGAAAGCTTTATTTAATTCTTGGTTACATAAAGAACCCCCCTCGTTAGCAGATGCTATTTCTTTTATGAACCAGCTTAGTTGGCAAGAAGCCTTATTATCCAAAACCAAAGGGAATAATTCCATAGACTCTTTTAAACTGATTTGGTCTCCTTATCTTGAAGCTTGTAATTCTAATTCAGGTAAACAAATAGGACGGTTTCTTCATTTGTAAGTTACGCATTCAGACATTCCAGTCAACGAATGGACATTTTTCTTTCTTTCATTGTGTTTACTTCCACTGGTTTAGTTAATTTTTGTTATTTTCAGTTTATTGTTGTCAGTCTCTTAAAATTGTATACCATTTTCAATCTCACTATGCCATCATATTGAATACATGTCTTTCTTCATCTGCATAATATTTGCTGTCATAATGTTATTACTTGTTTAATATGAAAATCAAATAAAACATTTTCAAAATAAATAGAATTTAATTTCCTATGGGACCTATTTTTGTCTACAGTGAATAAAGTTATTCATTTTAGGGAATTTACAATCCTGATATTAAGTATATGGGATTGTTGGATGTATTTACTTAAAAAAAATAAATGTATTTATATGTTTGCTTGTTTTATAGAATATAACATTTGTTTCACATGTTTAATGTCAAAAGAATACTGGAAAAAATGACACAGGATATTACCATGAACAATGACTCTGGATTTTATATGTGGGATTATGGGTTTTCATAAACTGGAGGCATACTTCAGAAAAGAAATCATGTTTCCCTTGTTTAATGTCTAAAAATGTATAAATAATGATGTGAGAATGACACTAGACAATTTGCTAAAGAATAGAATACTTTTCAAGACATAATATTTGGCCAAAAATCTAAAGATGTTCTTGAAGCAAGCAATTACTGTCCTCAGGTTCATCACAGCCTAAGAAAAACCATATTGGAATGGGGAGAATCCAAATCTTCCACTACTTCATTCATAGGGTGGAGAACCAGATATTGCTCTGATGCATTACATTTTTTTGTACTCTATGGAGATGTGTCAGCTTTTTCAAATCTTTAACTCTAAATAAGTATTTATGTTCAGAATGTTACTATTATTTTTACAAACCATTTATCCGCATCATAGAAATGGTTTTGTCAGATATTTTCCTTGTAGACTTTAAACATCCTTATAAACTATTTTGACAGCCTAGAGGAGATTCTAGTGGTATCACCGCTCAATGGAGCTGCACTGATTGTAGTATGAAGCATAATGTGATTGGATCAAATGGTATAAGAGCTTCAAGGGAGATCCCCTCAAACACATTTATTGCCCTGAATCAATTTAGCTCTGTTGTTTCTGCCATAGTCAACTGTTAGTTCTGTTATTGTGAAGTGGAAGTGTCTAGAAGCAACTGCATTGGGACTGCATTGCGATGGACGTGTTGTGTGTAAAAATCATATGTTCTTGTCTCACTACCAAGTTCCAAACTGCCACTGGAATTAATATCCGTACAAGAATGATTTGTTTTGAGCTTCATGAAAAGAGTTTCTGTGGCTGAGCAGCTGCACAAGCCTAACATCACCATTTGCATTAGCTGAGGTGGTGCAAATCATGTCTCCATTAGACTATGGAGTATTGGAAAAACAATCACTGGAGTAATGAATCTTGCTTCGCCTCTGCAATTCTGTTGGTCAAATATAGTTCTGGTGGATGCCAATATAACCCTGCCTGGCTAATGGCATAATGTCAACTGTAACGTTTAATAATGGTGAAAGAATAAATGGCCTATTACTGTTTTTTTTTTTTATTATTTGGTCTATGCTTTAATTTCATGATGGGATATCTTAATGATACATCAATTTATTTAAATTGCTTTTATTTCCTTTACAACTGCCTAAAGCCCTGACAGCAGCAGAACTTAGATTTGGTAAAAATAAAGGCTTTTTAAAATGAAATTGTAGTGAATGCTGTTGGACCTCATGTTGTTAAACTCTAGTGAAAGGTGATCACAACCACTTAGATGATCTGGTTTATATGGAAGATACATCACGTGCAAGTTAACTATTTTGGCCCAATTCTTTTTGTAAACAGCTATTGCAATTCCAATTGGAACTAAAGCTGCCCATATGTAGGATAAGTAGACCATTTAGTTTGGTGAGCTTATTATAAGGTCTACAGAGCCCTTGGGGAGGCTGTATCAGAAGATGCACTAGATCTGATACTAGATACCCTTCGACTTATACTGTTTGTTACCCTTTCCTCCTGTTTTGAAACACATTGAGGACTTCCACTTAGAGTCCTAGAGTATTTATAATGGGTTAATAAACGAATAAAAGCAAAATTTGTAGATCTCCTACCCCTTAATTTGCAGATGGCATTAACTTGCCTTCAAGACTTGGAGGGTAGCTGGACAATGTACTAGGAAAATCCTATCTAACCCGTTCCAAAGTGAAACATTTCTGGGCAGACTTTCCATTCTAAAGAATTGTCCTTCAGACAAATTCTACAGGTAGTATACTTATTATTCATTAGTATACTTATTTTTTAACTGCAACAGATGTTGTACAATGAGCTCTATGAAACCTCAAACAAAATTCCCATCTTCTTACATTGAAGTTAAAACAAAAGACTTCACAAGTGAAGTTAAGCCCAAGCGTAGAGAGATCACTTCACTAGTGGTTTTATTACAGCACCATAACCATTGAACTTTGCATAAAAAGGAAATCAGAGAGTGCTTACACAAGATAGAGGGATTAAAAATATAGATTCATTTTTTTTTTTTTTATCTTTATTTTTATCAAGTAAAAAGTTATCCATAACACAGATTTTCATCTTTATCTTTACATCTTAGTTCAAATCATGCATGTGTAGACCATCTTTCGTCTTTACTTTTACTGTATTTTTATATACAATACATACATAAGACTTGTCAACAAGAACAAATAGGCACAAAAAGAAGAAGGAAGAGAAAGAAAAAGAAAAGAAAAAAAAAAAAAAAAAAAAAAGTGGTAGTATGACACGTAGCCACTTCATTTTATTCGATGTATCCCGATAAGATTTTCTCATATTCTTTTGACTCCTTGTTTCTCATCCATAGTGCCCATGTTTCCGTATATTTCTCTTGGCTCCTATTGGCATGGGCAATTAATTCTTCAATTTTCCTCGTGGACTCCACTTCCAGTACCCATTCCCTCGCCAGAGGGGGTTGCTCAGATTTCCATCTCCTGGGGATCACTGCCCGTGCCGCTTGTACTGCGTGTCTCATGAAGCTTTTCTTTATTTTTCTTATAGATCCTGGTAGAATCGACAGAAGCCACACCTCAGGTGTATCCGGTAAGTCTATCTTTATTACTTGTGATATGTATGTCTTGATTAGTTCCCAGTAGTTTCTGATACTAGGGCATGTCCACCATATATGTAGCATAGTTCCTTTATCTTTTTTACATCTCCAACATAAATCTGAGCTAGTTGGAAACATTTTTTTCATTTTTGTTGGATACATGTATCATCTTGAAAGGATTTTATAATTGGTTTCCTGGAGTTTAGATGCTATGCTCATTTTATGAGCTAAGGCAAATGTTTTCTGCCATTCACTGTCTGTGAAAGTTCTTCCTAGTTCTTTCTCCCATTGTATAGTAAATCCTGGACTGTCTTTATATTTCAGCTCGTTTAGTATCTTAACTCCTTTCGATATATTATGTTCTGGTGGTATCTTCTTATGTATCAGGATTTCGAAGGATGTGTTATTGTTCGGGTTGATCTCATTCTTTAACTCTTTTTCATACCAGTGTGTCAGTTGCATATATTGGTATCTGTGTTGTGGTTTTTGTTCTTCTGGGGCTATAAGTTCATTGAGGGGTTTTATTCCTCTATCATCTATTATTTCTGCTGCTCTTATACATCTCCCTTCTGTTTGTATGAGGAATCCTCCTATAACATTGCCTGGTGGAAATCTGGGGTTCCCAGTTATTGGCATCGATGGGCCGTCATGATATATTAGGTCCTTGTACTGTCTTGTCATTTGATCCCATTGTTTTAACAGGTTTCGGGCTATTATTGGATGTTTATCTATATTTTGTCGACTTGCTTTTGGTATCCATGGGAGGCCTGCTGTATTCGTCTTAGTAGTTAGTTGTTCAATTTCAACCCAGTCCTTGGTGTCTCTTTGGTGCTGCCAGTCTAGAATCCTAGACATTGTTATTGCTTGTGAGTAAATTCTTAGATCTGGCAGTCCCAGCCCTCCTTTTTCTTTAGGCCTGTTTAGTATTTTCGCTGAGAGCCTCATGGTCTTAGTCCCTCCCAAGAATTTAGAGAACATTCTCTGAGTTTCCTTAAAAAATGAGCCCGGAATCCTGCAAGGTAGTGTTTGCATCAGGTACAGAAATCTAGGGAGAACGTTCATCTTAATTATTCCTATCTTTCCAAACCAAGAGAACTTGATTTTACTCCAGTCTTCTAGTTCTTTTTTTATCTGATGTACTAGGGTACTGTAATTCAGAACATACGCCTCTTCCAGCTTTTTTGGAACTTTGACTCCCAAATATTTGATATATGATTGTACCCACTTGAATGGAAAATTTTTTTAACTCCCTTAAAGTGGGTGCTTGTACTGTTAACGGCATTACTTCTGATTTAGATGTATTTATTTTGAAGTTACTATATTCTCCAAATCGTTGTATTTCTCTCATTACTTCTGGTAAAGAGGATTTTGGTTGGGTTATATACAGTAGTAAGTCATCTGCATAACATGCCGTCTTAAATTGTCTTTTAGCCAGAGAGAATCCTTTTATATTGGGGTTTTCCCTTATTGCTCTAGAAAGATGTTCCATTGTTAGTACGTATAGTAATGGTGAGAGGGGGCACCCTTGTCTAGTCCCATTGCTTATTTGGAATGGGTCAGTTAGTGTTCCGTTTATCTTTATTCTGGCTGTTGGATTTGTGTACAGAAACATTATCCTTGCTAAGGCTGTCTCTCCTAGGCCTATTTGTCTCAAGGTGGATTCTAAAAAGGCCCATGTGACTCTGTCGAAAGCCTTTTCGGCGTCTGTAGATATTATCAAGGCCTCTTCTTTTCTAGATAGCATCTGTTCTATTAGTGTAAACGTCTTTAATACATTGTCTCTCCCCTCTCTTCCATGTATAAACCCCACTTGGTCCTTGTGTATTAGTCTCGGGAGTATGGCTTGGAATCTCTGGGCCAGCATTTTGGCATATATTTTTATATCTTCATTAAGTAATGATATGGGTCTATAACTTGTGCATTGTGCCGGATCTTTGCCGGGTTTAGAGATGACTGCTATATGCGCTTCAAGTAGTGCTTTTGAAGGTCTAGATCTCTTCTCAATTTCGTTGAAAGCTTGAAGCATGTTTGATCTCAGGTCTAATAAGCTCTTATAGAACACCATTGTGAAGCCATCCGGGCCTGGACTCTTACCCGTCTGTGATTGTTTAATTGTCTGATTTAATTCTTCTTTTGTGAATGGTTGTTCTAATTTTGTTATCTCTTCTCTCATCAGTTGTGATAGACCCGTCTCTTTCACATATTCATTCAGTTTTGCTATCTCGTGTTCCCTTTCTTTCACTTTCAAATTATATAGCGAAGTATAATAATTGTGGAACGTCTTTCCTATTTCTGTTGTAGTGTGACTTAGTTCCCCTGTCCTATTTTTTATTATGGGAATATATGTTAATGCTTGTTTACCCTTTAATGCTCTGGCTAATGATTTCCCACTTTTATTACCATGTTCATAAAATTGTTTCTTACATATTGATATATGATATTGATATTTTTTTTCTAGTTCATCTTTTAGCTGTTGCCTCAGTCTTGTAAGTCTTCCATATTCTTCTTTATCTCTTGAAATTTTATGTTGTTGTTCCGCATCATTTATGTCGTTTAGTATCTTCTCTATTTTGTTGGTTTTTTCCTTTTTAATTCTTGCCCCATGTTTGATCAGAGTCCCTCTCAGCACACACTTTAACGTTTCCCATTTAGTTAATTTTGATGTCGGATCATTTTCGTGAGTACATTGAAAATCTTGAATCGTCTTTTCTAAATCTTTTAAACAGAGTGGGTCCTTAAGTAGTGATTCATTTAATCTCCATGAACCCTGTTGTTTCTTTATCTTGTCTTCTTCCAAAGTTATATAAATTGGAGCATGGTCTGAAATAGTTATATTCCCGATCTCTGATCTTGTTGTTTGTTCTAGCATATGATGTGATATCAGTAGATAGTCAATTCTGCTATATTTGTTGTGAACATGAGAGAAGAACGTGAAATCTTTATCTCTAGGATGTTGTATCCTCCATACATCCACTAATTTTTCCACATGTAATTTCTTTTTTAATGTCTTATGTGCTTGTAGAGATATTGAAGTTTTGCCTGTTGTTGTATCTATTTTGGGGTCCAGTGTTATATTCAGGTCTCCTCCTACGATGACTGGGCCTTCTGCCCATCCTATTAATTTATTCAGAACAGCTGATATGAAAGAAATCTGTTTTACATTCGGACTGTAGAGATTTACCACCGTATATTGTTTACCTTGGATGTTTAACTTTATTATTATATATCTGCCTTGGGGGTCAATCCTTTTATCCGTAATTTTATTTACGAGTTTCCTGTGTATAGTTATCGCTACTCCCTTCGATTTTCCTAATGGGTTGTCGCTTAATATCCATGTCGTATAATATTTACTTTTTATTATTGGTCTATGCGAAGTTTTAAAATGAGTTTCTTGGATCAAAGCAATATCTATGTGCTTTGCTTGCATCTCCTGTAAGATTTGGGACCGCTTTTGTGGACTATTTAGGCCTTTGACGTTATACGAGCATATTTTTATTGTCATTTTTCTTTTTCTTTCTCAGAGCTTCCTTTCATTATGATATTTCCGTCCTTCTTCTGAGTTGGGGCGTGGCCACGTGTCAAGAAAAAACCCTGTGGGTTTGTTATAAAGTGCATCAGATCATAGAGAGAATCAAAAGAGAAAAAAAAAAAAAAAAAAAGAAAACAGCATAGAAGAAAAGAACATCCAAAAGACATCAACACTGTTACATATATATGAAACCCTAGCTATTCCAGGGTTTCCGTCAACAAACTCCATTTTCTGTTCCCTTTGCAGCACTTCTTTTTGCTGCTCCCTAATCTGGGGCCTCTTTAACTACTACTTCCTCTGAACTATCTGAGGGAGAAACAGATCTCCCTTCCCACTATATACGAGAAATTTTACTTCCTTTATTACGCATTTATTGGTTTCTATTCTTTCCAAAAAGGGGTAAAGAAAAACTGAATATTTATGTATGCCTATAAAAAGGAACATAAGAAGGGAGGGGGGAGAGAAAAAAAAAAAAAAATAGAAAAACAGAAAAGGGGGGGAAGGAAGACAGAAAAGGGGAAAATGTCTGAAATGGACTATTATATGGTTTATATCCAGATAAATGCTTACCCACCTCTTGTATCCTGCTTAAGTGTATATCATTTATATTAGAAGGGAAAAGGAAGGGGAAAATAAAAAAGGAAGAAAAGGAAAAAAGAAAAAAAAAAAAAAAAAAAGGGGGAAGTTTTGTGAAAAAGTGAGTTAAGGATTGTCTTAGTGAGATTTTATATATGAAGGTCTTCTTTCTATTCTCCCAAACCGTGAGAAATAAGGGTATATCAGGTGACTAAATTGTGTTTCTAAGTGTTATATGGTGAGCATTGTGATAAGCTTAAAAAAAAAAAAAAAAAAAAAGAAATGGGGGGGTAGGGAAGAAGGGAGGGATGTGTAGTTAATTAGTGATGTGTGTTCTCATAGGTTTTTTTTTGTATAGCCTATTTCCCTATAAAATTCAGTGTGTGCTTTATATCATGGTGCCCATTAACATATTGTGATTGAAGGGGAAAAGGAAAAGAGAGAAAGGAAAAAAAAAAAAAACCCCGACCCTTTCCATTTTACTACTAGGGCAAAGTAATTTCCAAATGTGTCTGGGGAAAGCCCTATTATAACCAATATCACATACATTAAGTATCCTTATGTATCTATCAAATATCTATTGGTATTCCATTTCATTTATGCATTTAAATACATCCAATAACCCCATTTTATTTCAAGTTTGTTTTGGTTAGCTTATACCATACAAGGAAAGAGAAGAAAAAAAAAAAAAAAAAGGGGGGGGGAGGGGGAAGGAAGATATGGGGGTAGCTTGCGACTATTTTCAGTGTCCAACTAGGGCAAGATAATTTCCAGATGTATCTGGTGGGGGTCATAGTATAACCATTGTCGCATTCATTCAATATCTTTAGGTATCTGTTGGTATCCCTATCCGTTTATAATTTTAACTACGTCCACTGACCCCATTTTGTTTTAAGTTTACTTTAATTAACTTGTAGCAAAAGAAAGAGAAAAAAGAGAAAAAAAAAATATATATAAAAAAAATTACAAAAGGGGGGGGGGAGAGACGCTTGCAGCTATTTTCAATGTCCTACCAGGACATGGTAGTTTCCAGGTGTATCTAGAGGGGGCCATAGTATAACCAGTATAACATTCATTAAGTATCATTAAATATCTATTGATGTCCCTTTCCATTTATACGTTTAAATAAATCCAATGACCCCCTTTTATTTCAAGTTTACTTTGATTAGCTTATAGCAAAAAAAAAAAAAAAAAAAAAAAAAAAAACCCCTCTCCCTAAGTAACCAAATAGACAAATAGATAAATAAAAGTGTTCCCTTATTACATGAACATATGATTAATCGACCTGCATTACTTTATAAGTAACTTTATGTATTATCCTCATTGTAGTCCAAGCATATATTTACAAGATGATCTTATTATATTAGCTCTCTATCACAATACGTAACTTGAATTTTAACCCATTACATCCTTTGTTTTGCGCAATATATCACAGTAATAGAGGCCTATATATTATTAGTACATTCTCATTTTTCTGTGAGTACTAAGTTATTTTTTCTCTGTGTCTTCACCCAGTTGCCTGTGCTCAAATCTATCAAGTCTGCTCCTCCATAAACCATCTGCCTCCATTCTTTTAAATCAGCCACTGGGACACCCAGTCCATGGCAAAAAGAGTATACCCCATCAGGGTCTATCAGTGTGTAAAGTTGCCCATTATGGTAGGCTGAAAGGGAAAATGGATAATTCCATCTATACCTGATGCTGCGTTCTGTCAGAATTGCTGTCAGTGGTCTTAGTAATCTGCGTTGCTGCAGAGTTGTCCACGCCAGGTCCTGGAAGATCTCTATCTTTTTCCCTTGGTATGTGCAGTTGTTGGTGCTCCAAGCTTTATTCATTATGGCCTCCTTCACTTTAAAATTGCGCATACAGCATACTACATCCCTAGGCCCCTCTGCTCTTGGATTCTTGCCTGCTGTTCTGTGGGCCCTCTCAAACTCTATTTTCTCTTCTGTCGGTTGTTGCAATAAAGTGTTGAAGATCTCCAGTATTACACTCTCAAGGTCCTCGTTGGGGATCGTTTCACTGAGACCTCTTATCC
The DNA here is from genome assembly GCA_038501925.1 of Xenopus petersii. Taxonomy (NCBI): domain Eukaryota; kingdom Metazoa; phylum Chordata; class Amphibia; order Anura; family Pipidae; genus Xenopus; species Xenopus petersii. The sequence goes on from CM076677.1 coordinate 43,217,855, forward strand.
TCACATTGTGCCGCCTTCCGCGGTTCTCTATGTCTTCCAATTTGCGCTTTAGCAGGTATATATCTTTATGGTGCTCATTTGTGCGGGATACATTCCTATTGACCGCCTGACGGTTTTCTGTCACCTGGGCCTCCAGCTCCTCTAATTGGGCGCCCAAGCCTCGCAGCGCTTCTTTTATCACCTCCATATCTTCTTTCTGGGCTCTCCGCATTTCATCCACCATCTCTCGGATATCGCTCTTGGTGGGCAGCCCATTGAGCGCTTCCTGCAGCGAGCGATAAGTTCCATCTTCCGTTTCTTCTGTACGGCTCGGGCTAGCATTGCATTCCATTGCCTCCGCCATCTTGCCTCCACACGAGGCTCTCGGGCGCTCCATTCTGTCAAAGTATTTAGAGACTGGTAAAGCCTTAGTAGTTTGCGGTGGTGTTGCTGCAGTCTGCTGGGGCTTTTTTTTCTCCGTTTTCCCCATATCAAGATATCGGATTTGTTTGCGGAGGGGTATGAGCAAAGAGTATCGCGTTGTGTGGGTATTTCCACCGTAGAAGCACAGGGAAGCACACGTAGAAGCACAGGGAAGCTCAGGGGTATCCACAGTTACATTTGGCGCAGTTAGGTTTAGCGAGTTAGCTCAGGGAAGGGAGCTCTCCCACACACGTCCTCTCACTTCCACATCCGGTCACGCCCCAATATAGATTCATTTTTAAGTTGTAGCTATGTATTTTTAGACAAGACAGTTTAGATTTACTGATCCAAAAATTGGCAGTAATAAAAAAAAAAAAAAAAGTTGAAGGGTGAGAACAACATCTGTAATAAAGATTCAAGTATCTTCTTTACATTTTGTCAGCCAGTCTCCTATTTAAGAAAAATCGCCCATCACTACCAGTCTATTATCAAGCTACCTTTTGACTGCATGAAAATTCTTACAAAAAAATTAGGATTTTCTTTTAATTTGTTCCATGTTATTTAATAAAAAAAACAGACATTTGTCTCTTTTAAAATGCAAGTTTTAAACCCCCCTTAAACTACACAAAATCAAAATTTGATATATATGACTAAGATTTACTGGAGGATGCTTATCCTGCAGTGTCTGCTTTTCAGGAACAATTTTGTTGGACACAAGACTATGGACAACAGATGCAGGGCTGATCCTATCAAATGTGGGGCCCAATTGGGACCATGTTGGCGCGGCCCCTAGACAAAGTGTTGCTGGCTACTGACACAGCAAGTATTTAGGAAAATAAGGGCATACAGGCACAAAATAGAAAGGAAAGGGGCAGACAAGGTAAGAGAGTGAGAGGGATGAAATAGGGGCACATAATAGGGGCACACAGGGTAAGAGAGAGAGGGAGGAAATAGGAGAGTGGACTGGGCCAATTAGTTTGGGGCAGGCTGGGCCGATTCAGCTTGGGAGCAGGCTTGGTTGGATTGGGGGCAGGCAGGGCCTATCAAGGTTGGAGGAAAGCTGGGCCTATTAGAGTTGGGGGCAGGCTAGACCTATGGAGTTGGGGGATAGGCTGGCTTATCAGAGTTGAGGGTGGGCTGGACCTATGGATTTGGGGATGGGCTGGACTCTCAAAGTTGGGGGCAGGCCAGGCAGCATCATGTGCTGAGGGAAATATTATCTGTGCTGCCCTTAGGTGCAGGGCCCCCAGAGGTGCGGGGCCCAATTGGCCTAAGGCCGGCCCTGAACAGATGGGTTCATGTGAAAGCCACTTCTTCTGACTTCAGCTGGGCCCAACTAAAGACAATTGCTGTATTGCGGTCAATGAGGCACACAATGTTTTGTGCCAACAGGATCACATTTGAACAATTCAGAAATGGAGAGAAGTTAAGATACTAGGGTACACTTCATAAGATACACTACATAAGATGTCTAACCCATGTTACTCTGTCCATATGGGGGAAACCACCCCAAAAAGTATGCATCCACTGTCCCAGCATCAACCAACTATTTATATGTGTAATTGTAAACTCTTTTTTTAGACATTGTATTCAAATTTAACACACACCTAGTGATTAGGTTATACAACATTTGAATCCAAAGATTTGCCCAAGAGTCAAGGAATTTTGACTTAAAACCTTAGGCTTAATGGATCTATAGGCGCACACATTCAGTCTCAAAGGTTTGAACCAGGGCTTTGATCTACATCTATTTGTATAAGATTGGAATTACAGAATGTATTAGAGTATGTGTTGATCTTTGTCCTGGAAAACAGGGACCCACTATTACATTAGAGATTCTGTACCGCTGTGTGTGTGTTTTATTCCTTTCCTATGGCAACTAGTTTTGTCATCTCTGCCTTCTAGGACATATATTGGCACCCACAGGTCGAGTAGGCATCGATCAAGTTTAAAGGAGATACTGAAATGTTGCTCGACATGTTGCCCAGATAAATTTCAATAAATGGTTTATTGAATATTTGGCTTTGGCAACCTTTTTACTGTTCAAATAAAAGGTATGGCTCTTAATTTTTAATAATTTAATATTTTAAATGGGTATGTGAAACAACCAGCACAAATAGTAATATTTGTAATTTGAATCTTAGTAAATACAGTTAGGGGGTTAAAGTCCAAATGCTAAAAACTTGAAAATATTCACTTTTTTTTTACTATAAAATGTTAATTTTTAGTGAAAAAAAAACCCTGACTTAAGATTTATTTTACGCTGAGGCTGAATATGAAAATCCCAGACCTACCGAGGTTGTATATAGGTCAATGGGAGAGGTCCCTATCCTATTCGGAAGTTTCTGTGGTCTGTGCAGGAATTAGCCCGAAAATAAAACTATTTCTGGGATTTTCGGGTACCAGAAAAAGAGCGATTTGGGGGGAAAAAAATCCTAAAAAAAAAAAAAAAAAAAAAAGTACGGTTTGGGTTTTTACATAATTTTATCAATTTTTTCCCCAACCCGATTGAATTGAGCTTTTTTAATCATAAAAAAGGTCAAATTGTGAATTCTAGTTTGGTCGGACTTTTTGAAATTAAAAATCGGGATTTTGATAAATAACCCCCTTAAAGTAATATTTAGCAATAGTAAATGTTAAAAATTGGCTCAAGTTATCAATGCTCAAAACGAGAACTGCATGGCGCAGTGGTCAACCATTCTTGCAAAAGCAAATTCATAGGGATTTAGAAACACCAACATGTGAATGGCATATCACCTTATAAATTTTTGTGGTTCAAGCCCCCCCCACATCTGTCGGGTCGATACGATCAGGGCCCTTCACTAATTAGTTTAGATAATACATTTAGACATTAATGGCATCTTTGTGGCTGTGATTGGAATACCGGAGACAGCAGAATATGCATTGACAGCATAGATCACCCTGCCTGCCATGGGTCTCCTCAGGGGAGAAGCTTTCTAGGGTATAGGAAGCTTTGTCATAAAAGTAAAGTTTGTGGGGAAAACAAAAGAGGTTAATGTAATAATTAGACGCATAAACAGGTCATAATTTTTGTTGACAGATGAAGACAACATGGGAATAACAAGGTTTTTTTTGTTTATTGTGCTTAACAGACTGTGATATTCCATTTCAAAATATGTTCAACAAGCAGGCAATTCAAAGTACAATCACAGACATGAAGTCTAGGAGTAAGGCAAAGGCAACACTCAAATGAAAAAAAGGATTTCCTTTTAAAGCATATAAAGCATTTTGATACTTTGTCTCACAATCAGAATCCTGTGGCAAAGGAACAGAAAAGTTAAATGTCCAGTCAGGTTCAGCCGGGGGCCAATAACAGCGAAGAACAGTTTTATAAAATTTATCTCCCACAAAAATAAACTATATGCATACAAATTTATAATGTTCTCTCTGACTATGTGGCCACCAGCTGCTTTTGTTAAGTCTGAAATATTGAGGTATAGTAAACCCTAAGAGGTAGTAATGTCTGATTGTACTAAAATATATAGAAAATAAACATGATTACGCTTATCAGAGCTGCTGGCACCCCAGGGCTTTGTGTCTGTACATACTGTAGTACTGCATTTCCCTCCAGCATACACTACATAGCTGGAATAGTTCAATCTAGAGAGCTGGCCAGACAATAAGTATAGATTTTGTAGTCAGTGCGGGGTTGGGAGACTTGAGGCCCTGCAAATGGCTGTAGGTTGCCTTTCCCTTCTGATCTGGATCCAGTCTACCCAGGATTCTAAGAAAACAAGTCAAAGTGCTGTTTGATAACACCAGAACACTCTGCTTTGGATATCCATAAAGGTTTCTAATGTTTTAACCATTGTATTTTGAAGCCATACTTCCATTTGCATCATGGCATCAACTGCACAGACATAAGAACTCCTGGGGGGCCGAGTTATTAATACATATATAGAGAGAGAGAAAAAAATGTAAATAAAAATTGACAATGTAAAAAATTTTGAAAAAAAAAAACATTTATGAAAAATACATGAAAATAGCACTTCAGTCTTCTACATTACATGCCTAGTTACGATTGCATTTTCAAGTTTTCCTGGTGGTTCTTTATTGTGATCCATGTTTAAGTGATGTGCTGTGCAATGCTCTATGAATGGATAGGACTATTCTCAAACAGTACTCCAGCATGGGACAATTTAGCATTTTCATAGAATTCCCACAAAATATTTTAATTAAGGCAGGGACATGTAATCTGACACGTCTGGTATTGCGGAGCGCCATGTCAAGTGGTATCTCCATTGCAGTTGAGTGCTAAAGGCTTTTTATCCTTGGATACTAAGTAAATTGCAGTCCTAAAATACTTTTAAACATACTACATACTATCCTTAATGGTATTTGTCATTGCATTTGAAGTGGAGAGGTATTGCAGTTTTTGTTCAGGTAATAGTCCATGAATAACAATCTGAGGTACAACTATGGACATCCATTCCATTTTGTGTATATGAGTTGTTGGAGCTAAAACATACAAGTTTAATGACGATACAAGGGTTATTTGTAAAAACCTAGAGGAATCCATACAAAAAATTATTTATATATATATATATATATATATATATATATATATATATATATATATATATATATATATATATATATATATATATATATAATGAAGTTAACAGTTTATAATACAGGCACAGAATACAAGACCACACAAGTATATTGGAGATATGCGGGGGATTGGAAGTAAACACAGCAATCTCGGGAGCTTGTTACATAAGTGCTCCAATTTGCTACTCATTTATACCCCTATTTGCACTCGATATGGCTGCAAGTAGGAATATTTTTCTGTCCTAAAGTAATTTTCTGCAATGTAATTAATATAGCAGCATTTGATAACAAGCCTGTTTAAGGATAAGGGCACACGGGCAGATTTGGGGAGATTAGTTGCCCCGGCGACAAATCTCCTCTTCTTCGGGGCGACAATCTCCCCGAACTGCCTTCCCCTAAGTTCCCGCCAACTAGAATGAAAAATCGCCAATGGGATGGCACTGCCGGCACTTCGTTTTCCTTAGTTACCTCATGAGGAAACTTTGGATGACTTTGGTAAACAAAGCACCACAAATGCCACCCTGCTGGCGATTTCTCATTCTAGCCGGCAGGAAGGTAGGGGAAGGCAGTTCGGGGAGATTGTTGCCCCGAAGAAGAGGAGATTAATCTCCCCGAATCCGCCAGTGTGCCCTAACCTTAAACTCAAGTTTGCTAAATTATTTTTATCAGAACATTTCCTATCAAGAAATGTAATGAGAAAAGTGAAACCAGCAGACTTTTCAAACAAGGAGTCATTAAAGGACATGCCAACTAGAAAAAAAAAATGTTTTGCCTAATAAAAGAAAACTCAATTGACGCCCTTTAACTGCTAAACATCACGTAGGCTAGAAGGTGGTTGGTTGATGCCCTGATTTTAGAGGCTCCAGATCTGCTTTGCTATTTGTGGCATTGCAAATAGCAACATATTATGGGAACCACTTTGCTGTATGAGAGGTTTAGCAGACAACTTTGTCTGTATACCATGAAAAATGTAGCAGCCCTTGTATTACTTAGTGCAGATATGGACATCTCACGGACATTCCAAGGAGTCCCTTATTCATTTTAGCAAACAGAATTTTACTGTAAATTATGAAGCAATCATTCATAGTACAAAAATAAAATGATATACTAACAAGCAGCGTTATCAATGAAATACAGTATTCCGATTTCAATTTCACCACTAGCCTTCAATTGAATAATCTATTTCTGTGCTGGATTTCAGGGACCTCACTGCTGATTTTTTTTCAATACTAAAAAGAAGGAAATTAATTTACTTAAATGGGTGGTTCACTTTTAAGTCAAATTTTAGTATGTTCCAAAATGGCCAATTCTAAGCAGCTTTTCAATTGGTCTTAAGGTTTCTAAATATTTGCCTTCTTTTTCTGACTCATTCCAACTTTGAGTTGGGGGGTCACTCACCCCATCTAAAAAGCAAATGCTCTGTAAGGCTACATACAACATTATTATGGGTGTCCGCAGGATATTTTCCGGGGGGGGGGCAAGTAAGCTTATCTCACATAGGGTAGCATCATACTGAAAATGAACCTATTCATGACAATGCAGAAGATAACCTAATTAGGACTTCCCTTGGGTGGGAAGCATAAAAAATGTCTTGTGTTGCTGGGAATTTACAGACAATTTCTTGGAACTAGCTGGCGAAGTCAGGATGGGGCAACTGCCCCCTCTTGCCCTGTTCTATGGACACCCATGAACATTATTACTACTTTTAATATTCAGACCCCACACATTTTCCAGTCTCTTATTTAATCCATACATGGTCGCTAGGGTATTTTGAGCCCTAGAAACCAGATTGCTGAAACCGCAAACTGGAGAGCTGCTGAAGGAAAGCTAAATAACTCAAATACCTGTCGCTATATTAAAATCAGACCTTGCCAACCTCCCATAAGACAAAAAAATTTTTTTGGGAAAATTATTTCAGGCAGATTATATTGATCAATTGAGTATACTTGTATGAAAAAAATCATACTATACTTCTAAATCCCTAAATCATTTTCTTTCCAGTAATTCTTGTAAATCCAAGTATAATTTCTATATATAAGAATTGTTTTTTGGCTTAAAAAAATAAATGGGCACAAGTGTGGTCACTAACACAAGGCATTCAAGCTTGTTTAACTGCTAAAATAACACCAAGGCAAATTTCAAGTTCTTATTGTTGAGGTACACTGAAATGATTTACATGATGGCAGCAGACTGAAACGTGTCCCTTATTTTTCAAGCATATTCCACCTGCAGCCACACCAGTTATATGTGCCAGGTAGCTGCATCTGCTTTTAAAACTAAACACTGGTTAAGAGCCACAGGCCCTAATTGAGGGCACATTTGTAAATGTTATATTGTAGAGCATATATACAGCATTTCAGAGCTGGTAAACATAATAAAAAGATAAGTTATTACTTCCCAATGACCTAACTTGCAGTTAGGGCTGTCCAACTGGAGGGCACTGGACTTGAAAAACCACTCCAAGAAATTTAAATGACCTTGAGATTGCCCAAAGGCTATATAAACTTCTTTAATTGACAAAACTGCAACATAATATGGTCATTGAATATAAATTAAACTGGATATATGTTCCATTATACAGTAGGAGTTGGACAGCACTGCTTGTAGCCATTCTACATTATATGACCGAGTGTATCCAGACAAACCTTCATTAGTGAAATTTGCAATTTTAACCACACCTATAGCTGACAAAAATGTACACTAAAACACACAGTCATGTGATTCCAGGCTTCCTATTTTGTTGCAACATTTTTGGGAAGGACTATTACATCACAGAAAACCAGCATTATCATGCTGAAATGTGACTGCTCTGCACAGAGACCTGACTTCAACCTGAAACCTTGTGGGATAGCCTAGAAAGCCAACCAAATTATAGGCTCAAGTCCCAACATCAGCGCCCACTCTCCTTAAAGGAACAGTAACTTAAAACCCATGTGCTTGCTTCAGAAACGCTACAACAGTTTAGGGCAGCCGTTCAAAGCTGAAAAAGGAGAAAAGGCACAGGATACATAGCTGATAACAGACAAGTTCTATAGTATACAATTGGATACTTCTGAACTTATCTGTTATGCATTGAGTAGTCTGTGCTTGAATGGCTGCCCCCATGGCTACATAGAAGCTTGTTTATATAAAGGATAGTTGTGTTTCTGAAGCAAACACACCAGCTTTACCACTGCAGGGCAACAGTACACTATATTGTCATTCCTTTAAAGGAGAATTCAACCCTTAACTAAAAAAAAACCCTACCCTACGTAGACCCCCTCCCCCCAGCCTAGCTGCTACCCTGAGGAAATGCCCCTAACTTTTTGCTTACCCCTCGGTGCAGATTCAGGGATTGCAATTCACGGCAGCCATCTTCTGGGTCTTCGCGTCTTCTGGTGATTTGGAAATTCCCGTCTATTTCATCGCTTGCGCAGTTGTTGCGAGCCGGGAAATTGCTCCAACTGCACAAGTGCCGCTTCGGAATTCTCAGTCTCAGATTACCGAAGACCCAGAAGATGGCTGCCGTGAACTGCGATCCCTGAATCTGCACTGAGTGGTAAGTAAAAAGTTAGGGGCATTTCCCCAGGTTAGCAGCTAGGTTGGGGGGGGGGGTCTACGTAGGGCAGGGTTATTTTTAATTAAGGATTGAACTCACATTTAAGACAGACTCAGTTTTGGTGTTACGGTTCCTTTAATGCTTTTTGACTAAATGGAAGCAAAAGTCAGCCAAAATGTTGCAACATCTATTGGAAAGACTTCCCAGAAGTGTCAAATCTGTAATAGCAGCAAAGGGAGCACCAACTTAATACCCTTTGTTTTGGAATGAGATGTTAGACAGGCAGGTGTTGGAATACTTTTGGCAATAAACTATAACACAATTCTTTTCATATGCAAGCTAAGAAAATGTACATGTTCACACTAAGCACTCAAATATTTATGGGCAGAGACATTTAAAATGTAGTAACTGCCTTTGGTATCTGTGTGGATAGAAATGGAACTAAGCTAGAAGTGGATGTTTTTATGCAACACTATAAATGTAGAACATCATCAAGTATGTATCATTAAATGTACTGTTTCTCTGCAGCAAGTGGGATCATTTCAGCTGCTCCTGTCTCTTATATCAAGTATGCAGAACATGCGGTTGCCCAAGAGGGCTGCTCCCGCAATCTAAATGTAGGGAAGAGACTTGATTCCAAACAACCTACAAACAAAGTAAACGTAAAAAAACATGCTTTTCAGAACTGGTTGTTATTTTTGGATATGCCATTTAGGTGCAACTCTGTACCCAAATACATCTTACATTAACTGACCTTTGAAAAAGGAAAACTCTATCAATAACTTATGTTTATCTTCCATTTATCTAGCCTTAAATAATCGTTGAAGTACTGAGGACACTGTACATGACCCACACAGAGCATTCATTCTCTGCCTTGGCTGAGGCAGTCTGTAACAGAGCAGCATCTATATTTAATGCATGACCATAGTTCAGGTCAGCAGAATAGTTGCAGCGAATTTAATTTAATGACCTCATATTTTAAATGTTTAAGAGAAAATAAATGGATGATGAAACCTACTTATCAACTGAGCACACTTTCCCTTCCCTAAGTTTCAGCAAAAAATGACTATGCGCAAAAACTATTGCCATTGTGATGAACATAAAAACTATTAGAATGAAATGGGCAGTAAAAATATTGCAGAAAGAAAGAAATTTCAAGTTGCAAAGTGTATGGACCTCTGTTTTTACCAGTTTGAATGAAATAGATGTTTAGTTAACTAAAGGCTAGCTTCCTTGATATATTGTTACTTAAGAACACGTGCAAATTGCTTGTTCGGTATAATCAATATTTTGTTTTGGGCTATATAAAAATATTTGTGGTATGATAGTTTTGTTGAAAGCTAATTATGTGTGGCCACTTTTTTTTTATTTCCACTAATATGTAGCGGAGATTATGATGAAATTCCCTTGTGTGTATTGTTGGTGTGTGTGGTTTGATGTAAGGTTTAAACAGTGTGGCACACCAAGCCTTTCCCAGTTCAATCCCCATTTAATGCAGGTTTTCTTGTCTGTATACAGTGCAGGAAGTGACCAAAAATTACTCCAATTTCTTTAACCCACATACCCTTTCCTAACAGCATCAACTATTAGTAGGTTAAGGAAAAACAACATTATTTATAAAGCCATCATTAATCCAAATCCCGTTTTACAGCAGTTTTTTTCTTTAACTAGATCTGGGACAGAAAAGAGATAAAGAAAGTGATCAACAAGTCCTTGGAAAAATTGTGTGATTTTTTTCCTTCTGGTCCCCAAGGCAAAATAGGAAAGACTGTGGTAGTAGAAAATTAAGTGGTCAAGGCAGTATCTTTTCATTCTTAAGACCCAGATTCACTGAAAATTCTGAATATGGACCAAAGAAACCCAACTGCTGGCTGAGGTAGAAATTCAGTTTGGTGGTTGTCTAGTCTTCTTCAGATTCTTGAGGGGATTTCTCCGCAGTTTGTTCCTACAGAAAACAAAAGAAGACATTGTTCTGAATCTGCAGCAAAACTCCACATTTCACCATAATTCTTCAACAGCAACAATAACAGCAACAAGGCTACAGACACCCTTTTGCCCGACAGTGCTGCACTGTGCACCTTGTGTTGGATTAGGAAGTAGAGTGCAGCCTGCCCTAGCTCAAATCTTCTGTACATGGTCCTTAACTGGCATAATTATTTTGCTTAGTACTGTAGCACTACTGGTGGGGCAAAGATAATCAAGACCCTATGGCTTTCATTTAATTAAATAATTATGGCTAGAATTTAAATATTGCAAATCACAGTAACCCATAGCAATCTATAAAGATGTCTGCAGGTAACAAATGCTATCTGCTGATTGGCTACTATAGATGACTAGACCCAAACATGCACTTTATCTTTTTTTTTTTTTAATCACCTCTTCGATCATTTCTCAAAAAAGTTTACAACATTCATAACAGTACTCAAAGTTAAGCTTATCTAAAGGCAAAGGAAGAACTATCCCTAGGCCTGTACCTTTACTTGCCAATGTGTCGATTTGGAAAATGGAAAATTGATTATTTGAATCAACATGTTGGTATGTGCAGCCATACAGGACAATGGTTATTGGGAAACCTACTTCAATCTTGGAAGGTCAGTATGCGGTACTTCCATAACACAACACAATCATACAGTGGTGCTTGAGCGTTTGTGAACCCGTTAAAATTTTCTATATTTTTATATGAATGGGACTTAAAACATTTTCAAACATTCTAAAAGTAGATAAAAAAATCCTAGTTAAAGGAGAAGGAAAGGCTAAAATTAAGTAAGCTTTATCAGAAAGGTCTATATAAACACACCAGTAAACCCTCAAAGTAATGCTGCTCTGTCAAAACAAACACTGCATTTATTTCCTTCTATTGAGTACACATGGGCTTCTGCCTTCAGCTTTACCCTCCAGGGCTCGGCTTGAGCATGCTCAGTTTGCTCCTCTCCCCCTACCTCCTCCCCTCCCTGCTGTAATCAGAGCCCAGAGCAGGGAGAGACTTAGGAAGGAAGCGATGTCACAACAAGCTAATATGGCAGCTGCTATCATAAACAAACCGAGAGCTTCTAGAGCTGATACTCGTGTATTTTTCATGCTGAAAAGTGCCAGTACTGCTGCTTTCAGGCATTAATGTTCACTCTAAATGTGACTATGGAAGATGTGTTTCCTTTCAGTGAGCTTTAACTTAAAATGAATACACATATAATGCTTCAGTTTACACCACCTCTGCTCAGCTTTATTATTCATCTCTTGTTCATTGATAAATCAGCAGCAAGGATCTCAAATAGTGTAATAAGCATAGAGTAGTTTTTTAGATAGAGAAAATAACCCTGCTTTGTCTTGTGGGACTGGACTGGTTCTGGTAGAGACTCAGTCAAGAACCCTACCATGATGCCAGGCAGAACTTGATTACTAGGAAGTTTGTTTCACCATACACAGATATAAGCAAGGTCAACCTTTTTTATGCAACATAAATACTGTAAGCAAAAAAAAAAAAATAAAAAAAAAATTAAAAAAGCACTATTTAACAATATTGTATTTTTTTCTGGAAAGAATCAACACTCCATTCTTCTGACAATTCTGTGTAGTTAGGTACAGTTATGTGAAATACCTCACAGGGATACAGTATTAGGTTGAATTCTGATAAACATGCAGTTCTGAGAAAAAAAAATTGTTGTACATTTACCCACCATTTTGTTCAACTCATACAACTGTAGTGTAGGTCAGTAGAAAAATGATACATTAAACCATCTTATTATAGTAATCATAATTTAAATAGATTTCATTTTCCACATGGCTTCATTTTGTCTGGGAATCCAACTGACAGAATTTATAACCCTCTTCCTTTCCCAGGCCACTATTCAGTATATCATTGAGGGAAGCATGCTTTAGAGTTTGCCTGCATTACATGAGGTCTGAGTGTCTGAAACACTTCAGCCTAAATGCTACCATGTGTGACATAACTCCACAAGAGCACCATGGTTGAGGGGAAAAACATTAGCAGCTATCTGGTTACTAGGGTCCAGAATATTCTAGCAACCAGGCTGTAGAACAAGAGTAGAAAATGAATAGTAAAGAATCTGAATGGATAGATAAGTATTAAAGTAACAATAAAAATGTAGCCTCAAAAGGTTATGTTTATGGAGGTTGAGAGCGGTAAGGGCAGAAGAATTAAGCAAATAATAGATTATTAAAAACTTGATGGGCAACTGAAAGGTTTCTAAGAACAGGATTTTCTACAATATTACAAGTTGACTTATAGATAAAACTTCTAAAATGTTTCCATAAAGGCAACAGTAATTCATAATAATGAGGATGATGATGATGATGATGATATCTGTCTGAAGAGAATAAAAATATAAAGCTATATTAAGTATTTAGTCAATTATAGATTACCTCTACAGGTAGATTATATATCTATAGGTGATCACATGTGCAGCTATTTTCAAATACACTTAAAGATATTGAAACAAATCCCCATCAGGAATGTGTAATGTTGTTGCCCTTGTTAAAAAAAATGTGCTACTTAGAATATGTTATTAATTACATATATGCCTTTCTATTCTGATAAAGAATAAGGATGACATTCCCTCATTACTTTAATACCCTTACCTTTTTGCCAAGTTATTCATAATTTAATCTGAAAAATTGGAGGGTGCAAATGATTAGACATGCACACCTCATTAAGGCCTAGCTACATGGGAAGGCCAGGTTGTAGCTTCTAGGTCGAGCCACTTAGTCAATGGAAATGGGCTTCAACAAGATATGATAAAAGGCCCTCTTTAAGTAGAAGTGCACAATGACATGTTTAGGACTTGCAGGCATGAGTACATCTGAATACTCAACAGCTTACAGTCAATTCAGTAAGCACTTCACCAAAAAACACATACAGAAATACAAGGGAATGGCAAAGTAACCTTGACAGACTACCCTCATAATTTAAGTCTTCCATCCCTCTAGCCAATTTAGTTGCACTTAGTCTCTGCACTCTCTCCAGCTCATTTATATCCCTCTTAAGGACTGGAGTCCAAAACTGAACTGCATACTCCAGATGAGGCCTTACCAGGGACCTATAAAGAGGCATAATTATGTTTTCATCCCTTGAGTTAATGCCCATTTTTATACAAGACAGAACGATTTGCTTTAGTAGCCACAGAATGACACTGCCCAGAATTAGACAACGTGTTATCTACAAAGACCCCTAGATCCTTCTCATTTAAGGAAACTCCCAACACACTGCCATTTAGTGTATAACTTGCATTTATATTATTTTTGCCAAAGTGCATAACCTTGCATTTATCAACATTGAACCGCATTTTCCAGTTTGCTGCCCAGTTTTCCAACTTAGACAAATCAATCTGCAAAGTGGCAGCATCCTGCATGGAACCTATAGTTCTGCACAATTTAGTATCATCTGCAAAAATAGAAACAGTACTTTCAATGCCCACCTCCAGGTCATTAATAAACAAGTTGAAAAGCAAGGGACCTAGTACAGAGCCCTGCGGTACTCCACTAACAACACTGGTCCAATTAGAAAATGTTCCATTTACCACCACTCTTTGTAGTCTATCTTTTAGCCAGTTCTCTATCCAGGTACAAATACTATGTTCCAGGCCAACATTCCTTAATTTAACCTGTAACCTTTTGTGCGGCACTGTATCAAATGCTTTAACAAAGTCTAAGTAAATCACATCCACTGCCATCCCAGAATCGAGGTCTCTACTTGCCTTCTCATAAAAAGAAATTAAGTTAGTCTGGCAAGAGCTATTACGCATACAAACGCATACCTCCCAACTGTCCCTTTTTCGGAGGGACAGTCCCTCTTTTAACAGCTCAACCCGCAGTCCCTCATTTGTACTGGAAAGTCCCTATTTTCTATGCACTGAACAGCCAGAAAAAGAAACAAAGTTTCTCACTTAATTGGCTTTTAGCAGAGAGCACAGAACAGCTAACAGGTGCAAATAAGATACTTTGTAACAATTTTGAGACACAAAAACACAGTTTAGATAAGGAGAAATATTTTCAAACTTTCATAACCTGCCAAATTTTGTAAAACAAACATGGTAATTAGGGGGTGTGGCCACAGAAAGGGGTATGGTCAAAAAAATTGCTGCGCTATGTGCGAGAACATTTTTTTTGCACTCTTTTTACTTCCAAAATGTTGAGAGGTATGCAACCATGCTGGCACACACTCATAGCATTAGGATTTGCTATAAAGTCCAGTATCTTATGCTTTATTAAGCCTTCGAAAAGCTTTCCTACCACTGACATCAGACTAACTGGCCTATAGTTTTGAGGCTGAGAACAGGATCCTTTTTGAAGTTGAATTGTAAGTGTACACCCCATTCAGCATTTAGGTTAGCTGAAATAGCTGGCTATGGAACTCTGCTGAGCTTGTTGGAGGTAATGCCTGTGTTACCTTTATTTGAGGGAAAAATCAAGAGTGATCACAAGCTCTTTCATAAATCGCCTCTGAGGCTTCAAAGCATGGTCTTGTCTGCTTCACACAAACCCCTGAAGTAGCATTAGACTGTATTAAATGTACACACCATTTGCAGAACACATAAAAGGAATGCAGGCACCTAGTTTTTAGCCAATTCTTCCAAATGCCTGCCCCAGCAGTTATTTCAGACATAGAGTGCCAAGCAGAAGTAAGTTGGGCTCTGTAAATTAAGTGACCTACAATATCTTACCATCAAATCCCAAATAATAATATTTGCTGATGCTCAGGATACAGTTTTAAAATTCACTCTGTATATATAGTAGGCATGTCAACTCTCAAGATCTTATTTTGCATCTCCCTCCAGACACATCTAAAGCTTTTAATGGAGACCACGCAACGGTCAACACTGATTTACATAGCAAAGATTAGCTCTGACAATCAATGGGGAGGTAGGGGCTATCTAGAGTTTGTTACAAATGCAAACAAATTTACAGTAGGCTAAAACATACAGATAATTTATATTTAATGCAGACAGTAGTATCCACTAGTCAGGGGCTCATGCAAAATCTAAGGCTAGCTCCACACGGAACTGTCCCGTTTTTAGAGGGAAAGTGCCTCGTTTGTACTGGAAAGTCACATTTTTCTCTGCACTGAACAGCCAGAAAAATAAAAAAAAATCTAACTTAATTGGCTTTTGGCAGAGAGCCCAGAACAGCAGATAAGATAAGTATCTTAAGATAAGTATCTTGTAACAATTTCAAGATAAGGAAATAAGTAATTGTAACAATATAAGATAAGGCAATTCACCTTCATTAGCAAAACTGTAATAACTGGAAAAAAAAACACAAATATGTTCAAACTTTCATAACCCATAGCCCATCAGTAATCCTAGCTTTTGTTAAAAAATGTAAACCTATATTACAAGTAGAGATTTTAGTCTGTATTCAGCACAGAAAAGAAAACATTTACAGCCCATTTGCAGTTCTTACCAGTCTTAACGCTTAACCCCCCCCCCCAAGGCCCCTGTCTCTACCATACAAAAATTACAGAATTCGAGCCTGCTGTTGAAAAAAAAAAAAAAATAAAAGACTGAAGAAATTCTGTCCTGGAGCACTTTTCGACCCCCTTACAGTATCTATGCATCCACTCCTTTCTCCACTTATCCTCCTTGTTGTGTTCCAAATTAACATGAAGGCCAAGGAAGCCCATGTCTGGCCACATCACATTCAGTGCTGCAGTCTGCCGATGTTTCCAACAAGCAAGATGGGAAGCTGATAGGGTGCTGGCTTCTAATGCATATGCTCCTGGTGAGCTACAGCCAGGTAGCCTCTGCAACACATATGACGTGGCCAGACATGATGGTCGGTAACCTTGCTGCACTACTTGTGTGTCCAGATACATCAATGATGTTGCAAAAGGTAAAACTATATGCTGCTTTCTAGAACTGTAAATTTTTTTACAGTTTTAGGAACTGGACTTTGAAAGCTTTAAACAATTTATATTATAGTAAAAGAAAATTTAAAGTGGACCTGTCACCCAGACACAAAAATCTGTATAATAAAGGTCCTTTTCAAATTAAACATGAAATCCAATTTCTATTTTTTATTAAAGCATTCATAGCTGTTCTAAGTTCATTTAAAAATCTCAGCTGATAATGTTTGCTCCTCCTCTATGCCTTAGGCTTACATTCAGCACTTTCTAGATGTCACTGCTCTCCCCACATCCGCCTGTTCGCTTTACCATTTAATTGTGTAGCCAGGGCATGGGGATGGACATCTGGTCCCCCATTCTGGTGCACAAACAAGATTCTGAGATGATGCAAGACTTGTCTTAATAATAGTGTCCACAAAATGGCTCCTGCCTGTTTGCTAAAATTATGATTTCCCAGACTGAAGGAAACAAGATTCAAATAATTAATATTGTGTAATTAAAGTTGATTTTGCTTGATTAATGTGATAATAGGATTATGAATTTTTTTTGGGGTGACTGGTCCCCTTTAAGGAAAATAAATGTGCAAGAAGCATGAATAAAAACATCATAAAAAGCAGTAATTTAATAATATGAAGAGGATGCTTACCTGACCAGACTTTTTCTCTTGCTGTGGCTAAAAAAAAAATAAAAAAACAAGATTAATTTTGAAAGGAAAATTTGACTTTTAAAATGATATATTTTGCTCTTAAAGGGATACTGTCATGGGAAAAAATTTTTTTCCAAAATGAATCCATTGATAGCGCTGCTCCAGCAGAATTCTGCACTGAAATCCATTTCTCTAAAGAGCAAACAGATGTTTTTATATTCAATTTTGAAATCTGACATGGGGCTAGACATTTTGTCAATTTCCCAGATGCCCCTGGTCATGTGACTTGTGCCTGCACTTTAGGAGAGAAATGCTTTCTGGCAGGCTGCTGTTTTTCCTTTTCAATGTAACTGAATGGGTCTCAGTGAGACATGGGTTTTTACTTGAGTGCTGTTCTTGATGTACCAGGCAGATGTTATCTTGTGTTAGGGAGCTGTTATCTGGTTACCTTCCCATTGTTCTTTTGTTTGGCTGCTGGGGGGAAAAGGGAGGGGGTGATATCACTCCAACTTGCAGTACAGCAGTAAAGAGTGGTTGAAGTTTATCAGAGCACAAGTCACATGACTTGGGGCAGCTGCGAAATTGACAATATGTCTAGCCCCATGTCAGATTTCAAAATTGAATATAAAAAAACCTGTTTGCTCTTTTGAGAAATGGATTTCAGTGCAGAATTCTGCTGGAGCAGCACTATTAACTGATACATTTTGAAAAAAAAAATGTTTTTTCCCATGACAGTATCCCTTTAAGAATTATTAAAAAGAATTCTCACAGCATCAGTAAATCCTTGTGGATCATGTTCCTGTATAACTAATTATATTTTTAAAGTACCTGCCTAATTATTTTTTTATTTGTAGAATTCTGGAGAAGCCTGGCTGTATGCTTTGCCACAGACGGACAAAAAAAAAAAAAATATATTTTTCTTTTTTTTTTTTTTTTTGTTTTGACCAGCGGGCTAGAAATCTGTTCTCAAATGCAAAATATACAGGCTTGCAAAACACAAATAAAACTATTGTTTTCAAGTTCACCCAACTTTCATTTTTAAAGTTGTAATTCCTTTTAAATTCTCTAGATGTCAAATTAATTTTTTCTCACCACATTTTTGCAATGTGAATCACTCCTAAACTGATACAAACCACATCAGACATTTTTTTCAGCCTGACTTGATTCCTGCTGCTAAGAAATCCCCATTTATTGCTGGCTGTAAGTCTTGAACTCATGTGACTCCAGTACACAAACTCAGTGAAACCCAATGAAAGACCTGCCAGCTCAACCGACATTTCCATGAATTACATTCTGACACTTCAATGAAGGGAAAGATAATGTCTGAAAGCAGGCCAGTTCTGGCTTCCAGCCTAGTATGTGTCACAGTAACTGTGCAAGCTGCCCTTCTAAAAAAAAAAAAAAAAATGAGCTCCATATATTACAGACCACCAGACACTTTAAAAAAAGCCTAGTGCTGCATGCATGGTTTTTCAGCTAGTGCCGACCAATTGCTCCAGACATTACTTATAAAAATATTTTTTCCACTGTGGTGATATTTATGAATGTTGCACTCTTGGACTAAAAGCATACCTCCCAACATGTCAAACAGAAAGAGTTACAAAAAGAATTGATTCTGCCCATTTTTGTGGCCACACCGCCTAATTGCTTGACAAAGGGGTCATGCCCCGGAACGTTGCAACCGCAAATAAACAAGCAAGGGTTTCTCTGCTAGAAATATCCTGTTGTGCCGGTGATTTTTCACTTCTCGGTCTGTTGTGGAGGCTGCCAATACCTCCTTCATCGAGCACCAGGTGTCACGAGATTCGGACGGCCAGGGTGTGCGAGGTGACCCCCCTTTTCTTCACACCTCCTAATTCCCATGTCCATTTTACAAAATTTGCCAGGTTATGAAAGTTTGAACACATTTGTATCTTTTTCTGGCTGTTCAATGCAAGAGATCAAATGGAAAGTCGGGACATTTCAGTACAAATGCATGCAGGTTGAACTGTCAAAAGCAGAACTGTCCCGCTCAAAACGGAACAGTTGGGAGGTATGTAGAAGTGTATATGCACCAGCTATAAACAAAGCAACATATTTGGATAAGATGCTTTGTCAAACTTATTTTTCTAAAGAAAAACAAAAACATTTACATATACAAATATATTCTACACAAAAGACATATACAGACACATAAACACACACATTTTCTCCTTGTCTAGTCATGAAAGCAAAAACACTTCTATTGAACAGAAAGGGGTGGCAAGCTTTAGCAACATTTGTATACACAAGAAAGATTGGATTAGGACGGCCACCTTTTTGCCCCACGTGGAATCCAGCAGGAGGCGGAACAGTTATTTGACAGGGGAAAGGTCGGTCGCTGCATCAATTATAGGAAATCCTGCCTGTTTTTTCTAATTCGGAACATCAGGTAGGCAGTTTTGACCCAGGCAGTCATTCAAAAAAAACGGGCTGACCGGGTCAAAACTGGGCAGGTGGCAACTCTAGATTGGCTACCACTCTTTAAGCTGGCAGACTCTTATAAAAGCACTGTAGAAAATCTTGGCATTTTATAAAGAGATTTTACTCAAATAATTGTATGATTTACTCAAATAAGTAGATGAATTTACTCAAATAAGTGGATGAATTAATTCAAATACGTGGATGAGTCCAAAATAGTCCAATGTCAGGAGATGACTCAGATGCACTACCCTGAGTTTTCAGAGCTAGTGGAGCGTCAACACCCATATATATGCAATGCTCAAAGCAGGCATAGAAAAATCAAGAAACTAAAGTACTATACAGAGGTAGCCTTGCTTGTTTCATGTTCTAAGATGTCATAGCTCATACACCCAACATCTGTGCAAAGGCGGTACTGGAGATTACTCACTTTAGATTGAGAATTCCAATATAACTAAATTGGTTGCCAGAATCATATCTTTCATTTTCGGTCTTGTAGTACCTTATAACATTTGAGCACAGGCAGTTAAAGTTCAAGCATACTCTAATCTGCCAGAAACCCCTTAATATAAAGCTGCTTATTTTTGTAAAACTGTGATGCAGAACAGTTCAGCAGACATAGCAGCCAATGAAAAGTATGTAACAGACTTTTAAACTAAATTTTTTTTAAATCAGGAATTGGGGGCCATTTCCATTCCAGAAAGACCTATAGAAACATTAATGGGGTTATTAATGGGATTCTCTCTTTAGACAACTGAATGGCTTTCTCAGAATAAACACCTAAATACATTGGAAAATCTAATATATAAATCCAGGGGTCTAACGAGAAGAAATTTCAAAAAATTTGGGATCGATGTTCAGATTTGACGGATTGAGTACTTAGTCTTGCCGCTTTACTATAGGGTAAGTTATGTAGCTTATGAAAGACAACAAGATCAAAAGTTGCTATACAACCGTTTATTGTAAATTGAAATAATGTATGTATACTCCACTTTCATTCCTGCTCTCATTACTTTTCTGAATTGTGATCTTGGCAATATCTCGCTGATTGTATTTGCAAATGTGGCTTGTATGTGCTGACTTTTCAATAAACTTGCCTGAATTTAAAAAAAAAAAAAAAAAAACCTTGAAAACGTCATGTTGCCTTATGCCAAAGAGGAAATGCCCTTGAAATGGGGGTTTCAACAAGACATTGACCTCAAACAAACCCCATTAAACCAGCAACATCTTGGTTCCAGACCAACAAGACTGATGTTATGGGGTGGCCAGCCCAATCACTGGACCTTAATTCAATAGAAAACTTGTGGGGTGACATTAAAGAAAAAAAAAATTCAGTTTATATACAGTGAATGTTTGAGTTTGTAAAGAAGAATGCAGACATTACTATTTATTGTAACAGCCTTATATTCAATTTTCTTGACTTTCTGTAAAGGAACACAAATTTTGATTTGGAATAGAATGTGCAAGGCTCCCCATGCATTTACACATGGAAATAAAAGCTATTTTATAAAAGATTTTGCCCTTTTGTCACACTGCTACTACTCTGAACATGTGTGTGTGAATTTATCTAATCAGTGCAAGATACTAGAACAGGATTTTAAAGCAATTGGTTGGAACCTAATTAAAGAATCCTAAAAATCCACAGTTTATAGGATCTTCAAGGGCTTTGAACTGGCCCATTGACTTCTTGCAGGAGTGAAAGCAGGACAAATGGCCCTCAATGTAAAAAAGCACTGCAGAAAAAGAAAAAAAAAACCTAAACAGAACTGCATATAGTGGTGACAGGTCGAGGCCAGAGGGGGACAACAGACAACAAGAACAAGGAATTGGCTAGAGAAAGTAGTTCCTTCCATCCAACAGCAGCATTATGATTCCCTCACTAATGTTACATAGTTTTGTTTGGCATGAAAAGATCCCATTATTGTCTCTGCTCCATAACATAGCAGACCATGTCTATGAATGGCACCTATCAGAGTTTAGGATAAATCTAGTGATTAGAGAGCATTTGCCAAAGGGCCTTTGTAGCCAAGAAAAATGCCTTCCCCCAAATGGAATGGAGAATTCCTGGGAGCACAGGTCCTCTTTTGTTGGAAGTCTAGTGGTATTCTGCAGCAAATAAAAGACACAAAATGGATCTGAGAGGCAATGAGTACTTGGGGAAAATAAATCTTTCAAAAATTTCATTTAAGCATTGCCTGGTTTTCTAAACTGAACTCCTTAGAATGTATAGGTTGTTTTGTAGGGTTCAAAACATGTTTATATTAAATTTCCAAAAAGAACATACTTTTATTCATTGAATTGAATATAGCTAGGGACCAGAAGTCTTATGTTCCAGATGTGGCCACTTATAGCCCCTGCATCGCTTAGACTTCACAGACAGACCTGTATATTGTATTATACCAAGGATGCATTCACAACTATAAGAATAACTTATTTGAAACAAAATAAATGGACTTCAAAGTCAATCCCAAAGTTGTACATCTGTATCAAGGCTGGGTGAGACACAGTTGGCACCTAGGCATCAGCCATGCTTCTGGAGATCTGTGCTAGAGCAAGAAGAATGTGTTTTGTGTATAAGACTCTGTACCTTCCAGGCACATGAACATTGAACTTCAAGTGTTTTAGGGTAAATGGACTACATGATATGAATGGTGGTATACAGTAAACTTTCATAGGTGTTACAAAGTTGTAGCGAACAAAACTTTATCATTTTAAAAGAAATCTGCCCTTGATATGTAAGAGTAACACTCTAAAATTACACGTTAGTCAAATTGACCAAGCCCATTGAAGTTTACAGGAACAAGACAGGGAAAGTCTAGTAAGCATGAAAAACCAGCATTATTTTGTTCACCATAAACAAATAATTTTTCCAATTGCTTTCCCATCTTTTATTTTTTACCGTAAGTTTAAAGTTAAATGTTTCTGTCTCTAATTTCTGTCTGGCAGCTCAGTGATCCAGGAGCATTCTGAATGGTTAAATTTGTTAAATTTAGTGGATACAGTTAGTTGATACATTTCTCAGCAGTATCTGTGGAATATTAGCAACTATTGTAACAATTCTAACAGCAGCATTTAATGAAACTCAGGGATTCTGCTCAGCAGGGCCATAGATAAATGCATCAATTTAGAACAGATAAAGAGTCAGCGACCCCCACTTCCCAGATCTCCTTTAGAAGGTACACTTTATTAATAAAAAAAAAGTTTGAAGGTGAACAATCCCTTTAAATAGAAGGCTTTTTGGCAAAGAGCCAAGAACATTCAGTGCCTGTACTTAGATACATTTGTAACAATTTAAGATAATCAAAGATACTCTGAGATATTCTGAGACAATTTGAAATTGGTCTTTTTTTTAAATTTAAAAAACCAAGCAGTGGACTGAAATATAAATAGGAAAAGGCCTGAATAAAAAAAATAATTAAGAGGAAGGAAAATAAAATACGATTAAAAAAAAAATAGATAAAATCTTAAGTCCAAGTTATATAGGTCATTTTAAAACATTTTAATAGTTAAGGTAAAGGTGAACTATCCCTTTAAGTCTTTGCTCCAGTCAGTAGCGACTGAAGTTTCTATAAATACAAAAATAACACCCACAAGTTCCTAATACCAGACTCAATAAGTGAACAGTGCAAATATGTGCTATTTACCATAATTATAAAACATAAAAAAAAGTCTATAAAACTTGAACAAGCACTGCTCCTTCCTACTGCTATGCAATATAAAATGTATTCCACCACATGCATAGCTTTCATTTGTGCAACAGAATTTTCCAGGCTACTATAAATTTAACAGCTCTAAACACATCTTCTGTATGCTTCATCTTCTTTCCTCTTGGCTATGGTCTTTTACCATGATTAACTCTATTCATTAATTTACTTTTAATCAGTGGGTAACACAGGCAGCAGCTGGAACTTATTGTTCTGAATAATATTGTATTCATCCCTGTGAACTTTTATAATTCTGATCTGGATGCAAATACAGCCAAACAGGGACAGGTACAATTCCAAAACTGTGTAAATAGTTTTAAATTACAATACCAATCACGAAGGGCCTCAGTCAGTGCATCTGTCTGCTTCACAGAAGAGAGAAACCATATATACATGGTAGCAAAATGTAGGCTTTACATGACCTTAAGGGTTGGTGCAGACTGGCAGAATTGGGGAGATTTAGTCGCCTGGCGACTAATCGCCTCTTCTGCATGGCTACAATCTCCCTGAACTGCCTTCCGCCTGCTTGAATGAAGAATCGCCCGCACTAATGCACTCGTGGCACTTCGATTTCAGACGTCGCCCGAATTTCCCTCACTAGAAAACTTCGGGCGACCTTGAAAATCGAAGCGCTGCAAGTGCATTACTGCAGTCGATTCTTCATTCAGGCAGACGAAAGGCAGGCGGAAGGCAGTTCGGGGGGGGGGGATTGTTGCCACGCAGAAGAGGCGATTAGTCGCCTGGCGACTAAATATCCCCAAATCTGCCTGTGTGCCCCAACCCTTAAGCTCCCAAACTTCCATTTCTGAACTGAACATTCGTTTGGCAAGGTCGACAAACAAGCAGATTTTAACCCGATATGCCCTGCCTGGGGCAGAACGATCGGATTACGATACTACAAATGGGCATCCGACGAGTCGCAGGACTGCATCAACTAGCCGATGCGGTCCTGGATCTTACAAAAAAAAAAAAAAAAACTTAGATCAATATCTGGCCGATTTTTGGCCTGGTATCGATCGGGAGGACCCGTCGGAAGCCCCCACACATGGGCAGATAAGCTGCCAAATCGGTCTAAAGGACCGATATCGGCAGCTTTAATCTGCCCATGTATGGCCACTTTAATTCTAATTGTCTGAGTTTTGGTCAAAGTTGATGACCAATTGTTTGCAGATTAGTGGCTGGATCAAACTAGGATTTCTAAACCAAGGTGCCACTACCATCACAAGCTAATCAATGTTATAACGGCAAACAATACTACTGTATAGAGCTGTGTAGCACTATTTGTGCTGTATCTAAAGTTGAATTCAGATCCTGGAGGCTCCAAAGAATTTCAATTGAAATGCATGTTGGCCCAGGGCCGTTCCTGCCATGAGGCCTCAGGCGGCATGGAGCGACCAGTTACCAGCAGGTAACTAAGAGCCAAATTCCATTTTTTAAGATTCGGCTCTGCTAGGGCAGCAAGCACAATAGCACTCACTGTCCTAGCAATGTGGCACCCTTCGGAGGCAGCAGCCCCTGAAATGCCACTGTGTTGACCCTGCACAACTCCTCTTGGGCCCTCCCTCTTGACTTTAAGGCTATATTGGCATCAATGCAATTAGAGGTTAATATTTAAGAGTTGCCCTGTCACATTGTAGCACAGTATCTAATATAGGAATGGATATTTCCATATAAAATTGCATTAGTATGCTGCATGTGCCTGCAGATTTTTTAATGGCAGCAACACTTTGGTTCAGTGGCATTGCAAGTACACAGAAAGTCCCCCACCAGCCCAGGGTTGGATTGGAGTCTTGGGGGCAGACCGGGGCTGCAAACAAAGGGCCCTCCTGGCAGTCCCCGGGCCCCTTCCAACCTCCAATTCCCTGGCACTCATAGATTGTATGCACTGACAAGAAGACACATGCACGGACATGGATGCAGCGCGCGTGCATATGCAGACACGTCATGCCGTTTTTTTTCTTTATGTGCCAGCTGGGGGAGCAGGTCATGGTGCACTGCATGCATATGCGTGGTCACATCGCTCAGGTTTATTTCTTTAGGGGGCCAGCCCGGGCCCACCGGGTTTTTCCCAGTGCCCCGCCGGCCCAGTCTGACACTGCACCAGCCCAATAAAGTGACTCTCTATATAATTTTACAGCAGCCCCTCTGGCATTTGCCAGAAGCTACCATACTGCCAGTTCAGGCCTAATCAGGAGTTGCAGCACTGAATTTCATTCTGACAGGGTGCCATCTGCAAGCGCTTTGCTCTTTCCATGTTCATTTCCTCGATCTGCTCTGGTTTCCTAACACTTTAAAAAAAAAAATAAGGACAGTTAACTGGCTCTAAATGAAAATAACCATTGCATGTGAATGTGCTAGGGACAGGTAAAAAAAATTAACTTGTGGTGTGTTTAGTTTAGTATCAGTGACTTTTACATAAACTTTGCTAGCCTACATTTTTTTTTGAGTATCCTATGGCCCATGGCCCCCTAGGTCAACCACTGGCCTTAAGGTGGGAACTGCTTTACTATGAAGTGATGAAACAAACCAATATTATACAGAGATTCCTCTGAGAGGTGGGAGAGAAAAAAAATTTCACCTATCCTTCAAATAAACAACTAAAAATAAGGTTGTTAGAAAGCAAACTGTCCCAGAACATTTAATCAAATGTTTCCTACAAGTAACTGGTTACGGATTAATCAGGTGACTCACTCAAGCCAAGACCAGAAGAGGGCTACACTGTAGAAAGCTGGAAGGCAAAGTTAAATTTTTTGCATTTACAGAAGGCATGCCTGTACTATAAAAAGAATGTACTGTTTAAGAGCAACAGTAATCTGGCCACTGAAAAGTCTTTCCAAGCTCTCAGAGCACAGTGTGAATCACAATCATGCAGGTCAGAACACTGCCAAATTCTTCCTTGCTGCTACCACTATTAGTGTCTCTGATCTCTGCCAGCAGTAGTTGTCATCTAGCCAAGACCATCAACCAAAGTGGGAGGCTAGAGTAGTTTCCCCCCCTCACGGTTGGCAGAAAGGAAGAAAGCAAGGCAGCGTGTTAAATAGACTTAAAGGGGAACTAAAGTCTAAAATAGACTAATGCTGTATTTTGTATACTAAACATGAACTTACTGCACCACAAACCTAATATGCTTTCAAAGTTGGCCACAGGGGGTCACCAGCTTAGGGATTGTCATAAATCCTCAAAACAGCACAAGTCAAATAATATCTGCCATAGAAGCTGATACGGCAAGACAGATTTGATAATCAGAATATGCAGACTGCCGCGTGTGTCCTTCGTCTTGGGCCCCCCCCCCCCGCCAAAACCATCTTCTGCTGCCTATGATCTAATGTGGATTTTATCATTTTTGTTTTGTTTAATACATACTTTCTCCAACTCTGCCGAACCAGTGGCTGCAGCAAAATAATCCTCCAAATAGAATCCCAGTTTATCTGTTTAAATCTGGCTCCATGATCTTTGTCCCTGAAGCTGGAGTTGGAAACATTAAAGGGGATTTAAAGGCAAAAATAAAATCCAATACTAATCTCTACACAGTTGTCAACTGCTCTACATGAAAACAAACAAAGCTGCTTGAGTTCTGCATGGCTTGGGCGTAAGGTGGGGGGGAGAGGGGGTGCAGAGCAGTTAGGGACCATCTGAATTTTCCTATTCACAGCAGTCAGCAAAGTAAATGAAGGGAGAATTTAACTGCATACAGTCAGGTTTCTTATAAAAACAGTAGACATTTTTTTTAAGTGAAGTATATTGGAGATAGGTTTCTTTTTCAGTAAAGAAAGTAAAAATGGGATCTCAACATATACTTTACAGAGATAATTGGGTAGGGGGGAAACCAAAGAACCTAAAGACCCCCCAAAAGCATCATGAAGGAATCTCCTTGATGGGATAAAATGTAGGATCCCAGTGCTCTAGAGCAGCAGCATTAACCATTGTACCATTGTGCCACTGTGCTGTAGAGGGGGGTTATTCCCTAGGGCTGTGCAAGAGATGTAGCTCTCCATGGTGCTTTTTGGCCACAGCTGTCCATGTAGCCTGCAATTTCAAGTAAGATTATCATAGTGCTGACCAACATTTTCCAATATTCATTTCATACCAAACTTCCAAATCAAGGGGACAAAGGGGGTAATAAGTAGAGCGTCAAGTTTGTGTACAAATACATTTTCAATCCAGTTACTTTAGGTCACTTTAATATACAGTTAATGGCATTTCTTAAACACTGGCATCACAGACCAACTAGATTACAACAAGCAGTCTAGGTATGGCTATGCCCAATAGAATGCCAGTTCTCCAAATCCAGTTCCCCCATACATTTAACTTGCTATGTATATTTTTTGGGACATAAGTTCTATGAGTTCATAAGGAGCATGTTTAAAATGTTTTGCATGTTAGACAAAAGTAGATAAAAAAATAAAAGCACAATTGGTATAAAGTGATTTTTGTATACTTTTTATAATTACATTGTGCTTCAAACAGGCTACTGACTTGAAAAAGCAACCAAAAGCAAACAAATCAACTGAAAAGGATTAAGTATTTGTTATTAACTGCTATTTTATAGTTAAGGATTTATATTTAAATACGGTGGTTTCATTTTTACAGGTTTTTTTTCAGTCTTGGGTGCTAAATAGCAAAGTTTGGTGTGCTAACAGCAACTTTGTCACAACCTGCTTTACTTTGCAGTTGGTTTTCCCTCAGTTTGAGGGCGTGGTGTTTGATTAGTTGCGCCTGAACAGACTGTATAAATAGAACCCCTGGGACTCCAGTGGAGATGCTCTAGTGTTTAGCTGCTCTTATGTGGGGATTCTGTAAGTGGGGATTCTGTAAGTGGGGATTCTGTAAGTGGGGATTCTGTAAGTGGGGATACAAAGGAGTTTTAAACTAGGTCGAGTTTGTTCTAAACCCTATCTTTTTATTCCTGTTTTAATCTGTAACTCGTTAATGAGTGCTACCAAGATCGAAGGTATGACCCAGTTCACAGTCTGTCATATGTATGCAGATTTCGAACAAGAGATCCAAAATGCTTACCTCTGTGGTGGTTGTGAGCAAATTGCCACTTTGGAGGCTTGAGTTAGAGCACTAGAGCAACAAATTGCAACACTGCGGTCGAGCAGGACCTAGTAGGGTCACATAGCTCACTGAGCAGGACCTAGTAGGGTCACATAGCTTGGGGGGGGGAACAGAACAGCGGCAGGATGTTGAAGCAGCTAGCTGAACGTTTAAAATTTAAGGAAAATGGAGGCTGATCTGGAGTTTACACAGCTCATCAAATTTGCCAGATTGTATGAAGATGGGAGTGTAAACTCTGGATTGGCAATTCTAGATGGGGTTGATCTCTCCAACAGCCGGGAGAACAGCTTCTCTAGTAGTGGTGGAGAGGAGAGCAGCGTCAGGCCTAAGCAGATTGTGGTTGTAGGGGATTCAACTATTAGGAAAGTGGATAAGGTAATCCGTCGTCCGGATCGCTACACAGTTTGCAGTCTACCTGGTGCCAGGGTTCGGCATGTGGTTGATCAGGTAGACAAATTATTGGGTGGGGCTGGGCACGACCCAACTGTCTTGGTGCATATAGGTACCGATGACAAAATAAATGGTAGATGGAAGACCTTAAAAAGAGTGATTTCATGGATCTAGGCTCTAAGATCAAGGGAAGATCTTCCAATGTAATTTTTTCTGAAATTTTGCCCATGCCACATGCAAGTTTAGGAAGACAGTGGGAGCTAAATGCATGGTTCAAGTCTTGGTGTAGGAAGGAAGGAATTACTGGGCTGATTTTTCCTTGGGGTACAACCTATACAGTCGATGATTTGCACCTCAATGGAAGGGGGTCCACCGTGCTAGGGGAAAGAATGGCTTGGTTGGATGATTGTTTAAACTAGGCATGAAGAATTATGGGGAAGCTAGGGTAGATGAGGCAGTGGGATTAGTAAGGGGTCATGGGGGAGGAGTGAGGGGTCATACAGTTTACCAGCTAAGGAGGTCCCTCTGTTACAAGGAAAACAGACTTATACTAACTTAACATATAATTCTCCACTAAGTAATGCAAATTTCAAAAGTAAAGGTAGTAACCTCCGCTATATGGATGGAGTTTGTCAGGTAAAATGGGAGACCTAGAATTAAATGCAGGCTCTAAAAATTAGAGACCTGGTGGGATGAAACATGTGACTGGACTGTGAATTTAAATGGTTACACCCTTTTTAGGAGGGACAAAGGAATTAAAAAGGGGGAGGAGTGTGTTTGTATGTAAAGCCTGAATTAAAGCCATGCACTAAAGAAATAACCATAGCTGGCACTGGTGAGTGAGTGGAATCCCTCTGGGTAGAGATTTTGACTGGGCAAAAGGTTACAATGAGAAATATCGGTGTATTCTATAAACCCACCTCGTATAAGTGACTAGTATGAAGCCCAGCTACTCTTGCAGATATAAGCGGCTTCACAACTGGGTCAAGTTGTTGCTATGGGTAACTTCAGTTATCCAGACATTGAGTGGGGTAATGGGGTTGCCAAGACAGAAAAAGCTAGTAGGTTTGTAAATATGATGAATGACAACTTTTATTCCAGCTCGTTCAAGAACCTACTAGGAATAATTCTCTTTTGGACCTTGTAAGAACTAATAATACTGAACTCCTCTCTAGCATTTGTGTGGGTGAGCATTTAGGGAATAGTGATCATAACATGGTCTCCTTTGAGATTGCTTTGACTTAATTATGTTTTAAATATGTTAATAGTAAAAAAATGAAGCAGGAAGGGTGGGACCTTTAATATCAGAGGGGGGTTAGCTGATGAAAACAAACAAAAAGCGTCGATTCTGAACACATTTTTCGTCTGTATACACAAATAAGGAATCTGTTAATGAAGGTTTCCTTCTTGATAGTCCCAATTCTAGTAATACAACTAATGATGCATGGTTCACACATGAGGAAATTCAAAAGCGACAAGAACATGTTAAGATAAACAAAGGTCCGGGCCAGATGGTATTCATCCCAGGGTACTCTGTGAGCTTAGCTCTGTGATTGCCAAACCTCTTTAATTTTTCAGGATTCTTGGAGGTCTGGCATAGGGCTGAGAGACTGGCGATTTGCTAATGTGGTGCCGCTATTCAAAAAGGGATCCCGTTCTCAGCCTCAAAACTATAGGCCAGTTAGTCTGACGTCAGTGGTAGGAGGGCTTTTCGAAGGGTTATTAAAGTATAAGAACTTCATAACTTCAAAATGGAATATTTTTTTTGGACCAGTGTTGTTAGTGGAGTACCACAGGGCTCTGTACTATGTCCCTTGATTTTCAACTTGTTTATTAATAAACCTGGAGTTGGGCATTGAAAGTACAGTTTCTATTTTTGCAGATGATACTAAATTGTGCAGAACTATAGGTTCCATGCAGGATGCTGCCACTTTGCAGAGTGATTTGTCTAAGTTGGGAAACTGGAAAATGAGGTTCAATGTTGATAAATGCAAGGTTATGCACTGGCAAAAATAATGTTAATGCAAGTTATACACTAAATGGCAGTGTGTTGGGAGTTTCCTTAAATGAGAAGGATTTAGGGGTTTTATGAGGGTAGACCGTCAAGGTTGGGGTTGTTTTCTCTGGGAAAAAAGGCGATTGCGAGGGGACAGGATTACACTTTACAAGTACATTAGAGGACATTATAGACAAATAGCAGGGGACCATAAAGTGGATCACTGTACCAGAGGCTACTCCTTTAGACTAGAAGAAATTTCATTTGAAGCAACGTAAGTGGTTCTTTACAGTCAGGACAGTGAGGTTGTGGAATGCACTGCCGGGTGATGTTGTGATGCTGATTCTGTTAATGCCTTTAAAAATGGCTTGGATGATTTCTTGGACAGACAATATTAAAGGCTATTGTGATACTAAACTCTATAGTTAGTATAAATATGGGTATATATAATTTATGTGAAAGTAGGGAGGGGTGTGTATGGATGCTGGGTTTTCATTTGGAGGGGTTAAACTTGATGGACTTTGTCTTTTTTCAACCCAATGTAACATTATATATCTCCAGACTAACCCCCATACAAGTATTTATATATAATAAGGGCAAATATAACGGAGGCAGTTAAAAAAAAAAACCTTTACATTTTAGCTTTAAGAAGGGCACTACTTTGAGATTAATCCTGTATGTTATTACGAGATTAGACACAATTTTAACTCTTAATAACAAAATAGTAGCCTATAATAGTGCAGGGGTTAAGTGAGGCAAACGGATAACAATACAAATTAGCAGACTGAAACAGAAATTCACTGAGGACAAGAATGCTTAACGAAGTCTGAATGTAAATGTACCTTGGCTAAATTCCACCAAGACATTGCTGCTCTTGTTTTGGTTTAGGTTCAAACCCACATTAACAACACATGGCAGACAGCACAAAGGAAAACATATGTACAGCTCAATTCTATGTTTTATATTGCAACAAAGACATTTAGAAATTGAGGAATTAGTATGGAAATTACCATGAAAGGGCTGCAAGACTGCATACCACATTCTGCTTTTAATCAAAACTAGCGATTTCCATAATTATACCACCAAAGGGTACTTCAGGGTTATTAAACATTTAATACAATAGTGGGAGCTGAACTATCGGATGGATATGGTAGTGTAAAAAAATGGGTTTCCCTTAACACAAATATTTAATACAATAACTATAATCTATTATTCCATCTATTTAGCCTCTTTGTTCTCACAGAAATAGGGAATGGCCATGAAATAGTCCAGGTGTTTAGCAGAGTAAAGGCCCACCAGGAGTTTTCCTGGTATCCTGGTGGGGGCCAGCCTGAGACTGTTCACACAACTCTGCCAGATTTTGCAAATACAAAATTTCCTTTGCATTGATGCAAATTAAATTCAAAGATCAACTGCTTCCCTTAGATACTCACAAACAGCATGTACAATTTTTATATATCTGTTTATCATGGTTTGAAAACAGGGATGCCATTTTTGAAGTAGGAGTGTGTTTTAAAGCAGGGAAAGGTGTATCTGATGCTATGTAAGCTGTATGTTGATAAGAAATAGGGAAAGTACCAGGTAAGTATTTATTTTTGGTGATTAATAAAAATGATATACACAGGGATGGGACTGGTTATCCAGAATGCGCGGGACCTGGGGTTTGTTGGATAAGGGGTCTTTCCATAATATGGATCTCCGAGCCTTAAGTCTACTAAAATATAATTTAAGAGTCTAAGGGAGATATCCATAAAGCTCAGAAGTACAGAAAGTTGATCTCCCATATACTCTTAAATGATGTGAGTTTTGTGGCATTGCCCTGAATTTTGCACAATCCATTCTCGCTTTTAAAGGAATTGTACAGTGTAAAAATAAAAACTGTGTAAATAGATAGGCTGTGCAAAATAAAAAATGTTTCTAATATAGTTAGTTAGCCAAAAATGTCGTCGCAAAGACGAGGCGATTAGTCGCCAGGCGACTAAATCTCCCCGAAATGCCCAGTGTGACCTTACCCTAAAGCAAAGCATTATTTATAACAGGAATGGTACATATATTAAATTGATTATGTTTTAAAAAAAACAAAAAAAAAACAAATATTGCTTTCAAAGTGGTTCCCCTCTGAATGAACTTAAGTGACATCCCTTTACAGAACAATGATCCCAAGCACAAGGTTAAGGAAACACTGGAGTGGCACAGGAACAAAGAGGTGAATATTGTGTTTGCCCCAGTGAAAGCCTGACATTAGACCAACCGAGACACAGTGGCACCTTTTTAAAAACAAGCAACAAAGTGAAGCCAAAGTACCAATGATTCTTGTGAACAATGTGCAAATCAGTTACAATTATACCCCAAAAGTTATTTTAAGCTTAAAAAAAAAAAAAAAAAAAAAAAAAAGAATTATATCCCCACATTATATTGTAGAATAATGAGAAAAAAACTTTTGGAATAAACCGTAACAAAGAAAACAGTTTTTAGATTACAAATGTATACATATTTTTTATTTATTACAAGAAACATCCACATTTGGATCCTTGAGAAAGGCCCTAACGAGGACCAAAAATAATGGGCATATACAAGATGTCAAACACATTTTCAGCATTATCTTCACCTACAAATTCTATTGTGTTTATTATATATGGCTATATACCATGCAACAAATTTTAAACTCAGATACCCATTTTCTGGCAAAGCTACACTAAACCTAATAATGTTTGTATCTAAATACAAAAACGTATCAAGTGCATTTGACAATTTATCTATTGGATAATGCCACTACAATGTTGATCATCTTGCAACACTTCAATTTCACTTGTAGGCAGCCTGAAGGAGCTATGTAAGGTTTACAGGAGTGATTCTGGCAGCCAACCAGCAAGCCATTATACGCCAGACTAACACTGCATTTGTCCAGCAGAGAGCAGTGAAACACTGCCAGTTTATTGTGAGAGAAAGGTTAAGTTCCCAAGCACACTCATAATGTGTCTGGCATATGAATGTTTGAATATCAGCTGGCTTTACAGCACCAACAGTACAAATTGTTGCTAATGCTACTCTGTGTGCTCTTACAACTATGGTTGCCACCTTTTCTGGAAAAAAATACCGGGCTTCCTATATATTTATCTTTTTCCCCTATGAATAACATTGGGATCAGCCATCGTTTTTACTGGCCAGGCCGGTAAAATACCGGCCAGGTGGAAACCCTACTTACAACACATCCAATTCCATTTACAACACATCCAATACCACACAATGATATAATGCACACCTTTGTAAACAAGGGATCTGTTAACCACTTCACTACCACAGGATACTGCAACATTTTAAATTATAGAGATCTTAACGCCTAATACAAAAGAGCTAACATTAGAACTATCAAAGAACACCACTGCAAAGTATGTTGGCGCTCTATAAATACATGTTAATAATAATGTTAATAAAGCACAGTGAGAAGCAGGGCTGATCAAATGTAGGTCATTTAGAAGGATTAACTCCCGATCTAGACAACACGCCAAATCCACACTTAACGTTTTTTTTTTACCTTATTTTAACATAAAAAATATAATAGGTACAGGTCAACTTGTCACTGTGTCACTTTTGTCCGTGTGTTTAAAGTACAGACCATATCAAGGTAACACACATTTGGTCAGGTCCTAAAATTCAAACTACGGACTTACATTGGCACAACATGCAAGTCATCTGCTGTATAAGACTTAAGAACAATTTAAAAAAACACCACCACTGGTTAGTACTTGTACCTAAATAACATTTATCAGATTTGTTTTGTGAAAAATCATCTACTAAAATATATATATAAAAAAAAAAAAAAGTATACACCTTTGCACAACTGTTGAAAAACATTCTTTATTATCCTATAATTTAATTATCCTATTATTTCAATTCAAAAATTGCCTCACAAGGCGACTTGCTAGGCAAGCAACAACAGTAGAAGTGAACTTTCACAGGAGATTAATCTCCATGTGTGCCCTAAAGGTAATGGCACACCTGGAGATTCGGAGATATTTAGTTGCCCGACGACTAATTGCCTCTTCTTTGGGGCAACTAATCTCCCCGAACTGCTTCCCGGTGTCTTCCACCAGCTTTCATGAAAAAACGCCTGCGCCAATGCACTTGCGGTGCTTCGAATTCTGGACAACTTCAGAAATTGAAGCACCGCAAGTGCATTGGTGCAGGCATTTTTTCATTAAAGCCGGCGGAAGACACGGGGAAGCAGTTTGGGGATATTAGTCGCCCCAAAGAAGAGGCGATTAGTCACCGGGGAACCAAATCTCCTCAAATCTCCAGGTGTGCCCTAACCCTAAGATGTAGCTTTTGAGACAAAAAACAGCTTATCATATAGAGGACTGAATTTGTTTAACTTCCTTGACTTTTAAGTGTTTTCAAGTGCAAGAAAAAGTAAACCACAGGGACAGTTCAGTATGATTAGCACAAGCCCTATTCACTAGGATCATGTACTTTAAATATTTTTTTTGCTCGCATAGGAAAATGTAAAATGATCAACTTCCTAATGATCAGACCAGTGGTTAAGATCCAACCAGAAACCCACAGTTTACATCACTGCAGTATTTTCCATCACTTATTAAAGGGAAACTATTGTGAAAATGAAAAGCGTCATCTCACTGAAATATGTCAATTTCTAAATACAATCAATTAAAAATGATGTACCATTTAAGAAATAATCAAGTTACTCTTCAGTATCTCAGTCTCCACAACCGGTCACTCTTCATGCTGAGGTCTGGGTCAGATTTTGATTGACTTTAGGTCTAATACATCTTTTAGGGGGGGGGGCTCCCTTTCTTAGAAGAATAACTCAAATAACCAATTCCAGAAGAAACAAAAAGTAACAAAATAACAGACTGACAAAAAGCCTGCACACAGAGAAACAGGATTTCCATCAGAGCCAGTTATTTTTAAATTTTTTTTTATTCGTTTTTAAAGAGTGAGCACCTAGGTTAAGGGTGCAACCCCTCCCAAAGGATGTATTATACCTGTCAATCAAAAACTGACTCAACCCATGGGCGTCGACAGAAAATTTTACAGTGGTGGGGCAAGGAAGAAATAAATTACACAAATTACTTGTACCCATATTTTGGTTTGTACACAAACTATAAATATACAGTAGTGACTGTATGGTGTATAGCATTGCCATTCTATTAAGTGACACAAACTCATGGTTTGCCAGGACAGCACTAGCCATCAGTTTGCAGAATGTTCTCTCTAGAGTTCTAGTTACAACTGCATACATACTGTATACAGTGAAGCCTCCATTTTACATACCCTCATTTTTAAAGTTTTTCAATGTTATACCATTTTTGTGGTCCCACCAATATATAATACATTTCCATGACTATACACCATTTTTCTGGTCCCCTGAAAAATTTTAAATTAGGGTTCTACTGTACATTAAGTAGAGTCTGTGCACAACAAATTGTCACTTGCACAGATTCTATGTTTATACATTGAATTTCAATGTAGGGGAAAGCTTCTTTGTTCTCAGAGTGGCAGAAGGGTTAAAAGACAGTCATCCAAAAATAAACAATGAGGTGGATACAGGACAGGAGCAGCAGTTGGGGGGGGGGTAAGGTGTAATATATTATAGGTATTTATATATATATATATATATATATATATATATATATATATATATATATATATATATATATATATATATATATATATATATATATATATATACATATATATACATATATACACACAGATATAGATTGAGGCAGATAATTCTTACAGACAGAGGTGAGCGTGGGGGTAACTCAGCAGAATGAAAAGGGAAAGTGTAAAAGAGGAGAGTGAATAGAGTGAGGCCATGGATAGGTGGGGGATACAATGGAGCAGCAGGGCAAGGAACTGTAGGGGTTAATGTGCTTTGTGACAAATGCACAGAGAGAAAACCCACAGCCAACCTGTACCTATAAGATTCAGCAATTAATGAAGTTACACAGTTATACACAGGTTCATTTATAGTTATTTGTTTGCTTTAGAAAAACAATAGTATATGTAAATAGGCTATTGTGTAGCCATGGGGGCAGCCATTCAAGCTAAAAGAGGAGCAAACAACTGATATGCTCTATAATACAACACAATGAGATTCTACAGAGTGCATAGGTTATCGCTATGTAGCTTGTGCTATGAATGGCTGCCCCCATCGCTACTACTATATACTATAATCTATAGTAGTGTCTTTAAAGCAAATACACCAGTTGTACTGTACCAGGGAAACGGTATGTTGTACTCGAATACACTTTAATTTCCGGTGTTAAAGCTCCTTTAAAAGGAACGGTAACACCAAAAACTGAAAGTTTATCAAAGTAATTAAAATATAGTGTAATGTTGCTCTGCATTGGGAAAACTGATATGTTTGCTTCAGAAAGACTACTACAGTTTATATAAATATAAGCCATTCAAGCTGGAAAAAAGGAGAGGCACAGTTTAAACAGAAGACAACCGTTAAAACACCATTGTATTGGACATGGCATATCTGTTATACGCTATGTAACCTGTGCTTTTTCTCTAGCTTGAATGGCTAATGGCAGCTGGTTTGGTGTTACTGTTCCTTTAATATACTAATGTTTTTTCCATCTTGATTAAAAGTTGTTCTGTGCACAACATACAAGGCATTTTATCATTGCCAAAGCTCAAAAATATTAAGGGACCGGTCACCCTAAGAAATAATTTGAAATTATTTTCCATCATGTTAGTTGAACAAAAGAAAATTTAGTTTCCTTTAATCTTGGAATTGCTTGGAGCCATTTTGTGGACAAGTTGTCCATCACCCCAAAATCTTATGTATGCACCCGAATGGGGGACCTAATGTCCATAAACAGTGCCCTACAAAATTAGGAGTGAGGGGAATGTGCTTTGAGCAGTGACATGTAGGAAGTGCTGAATGGAAAGGGAAAGTAATTGAATGCCCCACCTCTATGCTTCAGGCATAGAGGTGAAACAGGTAATATTTGATTAACAGTTCCCATATTTATAACAGATATAAATGCTTTAATGAAAAAAATAATTTGGGTTCCATGTTTAATTTGCAAACAGCTTTTGTTATACAACTTCTTATGTGTAGGTCACAGGTCCGCTTTAAACTACATAAACCAAAAAAAATTGAAAACTTTAAACAAATTATACATTCATTGAACCTGGCATGTAGCTGTAGAATAGCTGTTAAATACAATTCAAAATTGAAGTATTGTTCTCAAAAACAGAATGATTGTTATATTCTCCCTCATAGAAGCTCTTAAATCTGATGTGATTATTTCCAGTGCTTGTATTTAAAATTATTGGAGTCTGAATATTTTTGGCGACTGACTCCAGAACCTCAAAATTGCTTCAGACTCAAGACTCCATCACCACAGCCCTGCATTTAGCATATGAAAACTGCCTGGCAGTAAGAAAAAAATATAAGCTGAAACTATTTAAATTTCATATAAGGCTCAGTAATACCAGTAAATCTCTCCTGCCCAAGACCTAACAATTCTGTTTATTAAAGGAAAACTATAATGCAGGTCTCTATAAAAAGATATTGTATAAAACAGCTCATATGTAAAACCCTGCTTCATGTAAATAAACATTTTTCCTAACAAACTTCTTAGCAGTATGTGCCATTGGGTAATCATAAATAGAAAATTGCCATTTTAAAAAAATAAGGACTGCCCCCTGGGATCGTATGATTCACTGTGCATTCAAACAAACTAAACCATACTTGTTAGGGTCACATGAGCCAATTAACAGGCAGAGTTCTGTCTTTTGCTTCCACACTTCTTCCTATTACAGTTAAGGTGTAGTATTTCTGGGCAGGTGATCTCTGATGCAGCACACAGACATCACAAAATGGTGGTTCAAGGCAAGAGATGTAAAAGGGCAATATTTAATTTTATATATTCCAGTTTGGCAAGATTCTTTTTTTTCGTTCAATAGTTTTTTATTAAAGAGATTTCCAATAAAAGGAGGGGGATACAGAAGAGAGAAAGGGGGAGGGGTATATGGCAAAACAAAAGGAGAAAAATTGCAAAACAAATAAAGGTGAGGGGTTGCCACACAAAGGTTGCATAGAAATATTAACAGTCATGGATCATGTCAGCACAGAACAATTACACGCTATGAAGTATAAAATGCCATACAGTAATATGCGGTATCCGAGAGTCAGGAATTATAGGGGCTGCCCATTACCTAGATTTACCACAGTAAGTATTCCTATATGTCACTAAGATTCTTTAATATGCCACTTAATTTGATATAAAACTGTTACTCAAGTATTCATTTTTGGGGGTATAGTTTTCCTTTAAATAATCTAACTATTTACATACCACAAAAACTATAGTTTATAAGTAAATTAGATTCAGATTGAGCATTTATAATACTAAAATGAAGGAAAGTTGACTCAAAGAGAAAGAGGATTGATTGTGATGGACAGGGTCATCCATAAAAACTATGAATAAGCATTCAAAGACTTTGTTTGTCAGTATCATATAACCTCAGCAGAGGCCTGACATTATAAACACATGCTGCCAACATGTCAGTGCCTAATGCAAGTGGCCACTCCAACAACAGGTATTTGTATGATTCATTCACAGGAAGCTCAGGCTTGCTTAATCATGATCGACTTTAATGAGTTCTTACAAATTATATACCTTCCGCATTTCATTTTAGAAACACTTAATGAAATTTATTGATTGTATTTAGTACATATTAACAAAAACTACCATGACCTATGTAACATTAAGCTGGGCACCAACTCTTACAACGTTAGTTAATACACATTCTATTTTTTAGACATTATGGAAACAGAGCTATAAGCCAATGACCATTTGGGAAAAATAATACTGCACATTGCGTAGCTGGAGCCTGTATAGATTACTGCAAAACGGAAAATGGTCAGATGTTGATTCTTTACATGACCTATATGCAAGGTCATGTCATGTAAAATCCATCCAGCAATTAAGGGCTTTAGCACACGGGAAGATTCAGGGAGATTTAGTCGGCTGGCGACTAATCGCCTCTTCTTCGGGGCAACAATCTCCCTGTACTGCCTTCCGCCTGCTAAAATGAAAAATCGCCTGCGGCAATGCACTCGTGTCACTTCGATTTCTTTGTGAATCCTTTCCATGTGAGGCAACCTTGCATATAGGTTCACAAGCAGGCAACAAGAATGCTTTGAAATTTAACAAAATAAAAAACTACACTGTTGCAAAACCCAAGGACTATACTTTTTATCAATAGTTTAACAGTGATCTATAAATGCAATTGCTACTGAATAGTGATGGGCGAATTTATTCGCCAGGCGCTAATTTGCGCGATTTGCAAAAATTAGCCAGCGAAAATTAAAAAAAAAAAAAAAAAACAAGACGCAGGCGCCGTTTCGTGAATTTTTCTACTGAAAGCTAATTC
Source organism: Xenopus petersii (assembly GCA_038501925.1). Taxonomy (NCBI): domain Eukaryota; kingdom Metazoa; phylum Chordata; class Amphibia; order Anura; family Pipidae; genus Xenopus; species Xenopus petersii. Next base: position 43,257,881 of record CM076677.1, read on the forward strand.
TGCCTGTCCATCCAGACTATAGGAACAATGTAGCAGATGTTAGCTAATTAACAGTCCTGTTAGAGATACAGTCATGATTTTGATGGTGTCGTTTTTATTACTGCATTATGCCGAGTGCGTGCTTTGCAAATGTAAAATGTTAATTTCAAACTAATAGCTTTTGTTTGTGGTTTTAATAATGCTATGTGGGCAGTCATCTCTATTCATTATGCTAGAGCATGTTCAGTAAAACCCAGCACAGCATCATGAAAGTTCTTTAAGGCAGCTACTGCCTCAGTTATCCGATTCTTATCTCCCTGTTCTCTCTCTCAGCAGTTTGGGTCTGACCAGAGTATTGCTAGTATACAAGCTGAAGCAAATGGAATACAGGGTGGTATTGAGTGTATTTTTCCCTAGTAGGAAACAGCTAAAACCACCTGTGTAGCTTCCTACTGACCTAAATTGAAACAGCCAGACACAGCAGTTCTCATGTGAAAATACACATGAGCTTTTTAATCACTTTTAGTAGCAGTGCTAGGAGGTTTTAGTCAGGGCTATGGTACACAAGGGATTTTACCCATCAAAAGTCAACAGTGGCTAAACATGTCACCACTCATGATAATATATTAATATTTATAATGATAAATGATTAGGCAGTGTAGACTTGTAAGAAAGCATATAAATTTGTCCATAAAATGTCCCATCTGTCTTGAGCCATAGAGAAGAAGAGTTCCAGCTGAGATACTTGTGGCTAATGTACTAACACAGTGGATCAGTGCAGCTACATACAGCAATTAATCACATCTTTGCTTTCATTTTCTAACTTGCTGTAGACTGATGAAGAGGCATCACAGCATTGAACTGGTCCAGAGGGTACTAGGGGAAATCCTAGCAGTCCCCCGTGGGCTCAAGGGTCTCCAACCTGTCAGGGAACCCTAAAAGGTTTATGTCATCATGTAACTTTTAAGGTGGCCATAGATTTCGTTATCATAAGACCATGCTTATCTTGAAACGATCATGTAAGATTTGTCCATCAACTAAAAAGATAATTTCAAGTGATATAGTTGAAGCTGTCAAAACTGTGGGTAGCTGCCTGGTGGGTTTGGGGTATATATCTGGTATACCTGTGGTTTTTTTTGTACAGCCTATGATTAAGTGTTTACTGGCAGAAACACATAAGGCTAAATAACGTTCTCAGTTCTTTTACAAGCCTGTTTGTGGGATCTGTGAGTGGCTGCCGGTTTCTCCTTTAGCTGCCTGCTTGGCCCTGCACACAATTGGACGATTGATACAGTTCACGGTGACCAATGAAAAATTTCTCACCTGCCTGATGGATGAAAAATCTTTAGATACATGATCGTTTGGTGCCCACTAACCTTTCCTTTTTTTCTTCTTCATTTTTTGACTTGCCTTCATTCCAGCTTTCAAGTGAAGGTCTGACCCCAGCATCCAAAAAAAACTTATTTGTGAGGCTACGATTTTATTGACATTGCAACTTTTATTACTAATTTTCTATGCAGGCCTTCAATTCATATTGCAAAGTCTCAAACTGCTGCCTGCAACTACACAGCTACTGAAATTCCAAACTTGCCAGTTGCTGAACAAAAAAACGAAGTCAAAAGTAACAGAAAATAAAAAGTGAAGACCATTTGAAAGTTGCCTCAAAATATCACTCTACATCATAACTAAAAGTTAATTTAAGGTGAACAACCCCTATGTCCATCAATGAATGAATATGTGCAAATTGTAAATTGAAAACTATAGCAACCATGGAAGACCTATGTCTCAGACATCAAATTAGTAGAGAGGAAGCACAAATTACAGGCTTAAAACATTTTTAAAATATGAAAAGCTGTTTTCTTGTGCATCATACAGTATAGGCAAGTAAAGAGAAGAGAGCTCTAATTGCATTGGAGAGGGGACGTAATTGTAGTAGTATGTAAAAATCAATGCTTTATAGTTGACTATTAGCAATTAAATTAGCCCATCCCGTTGGCTTCCAGTTATAAGTTGCTATAGAGGTGTTGTGTACATCACCAGATCGTTTGGAAAACTAGAAAATCATCTTTAACCAACCCTGAATGGTTTGCAGTTGAACAGCATAAGATTTTAATATAAAAGGGGATTTACAGCCAAGATTACTCCTGCTCTAGAACATTTGCTGTGCTCACTTCCAGTTTAATTCATGTTCTTTGTTGCAAGTTGTTCCCCAAAGGAAAGTTATTTGGATTGACTCTCTCCTGCCAGGTTGTATTTTCTCTTTTAATGCAGCCAAATCACATTTATCATGATTTACAGCCCAGGTGAGGTTTGGAATGACAACTAGCATGCATTACAAGCAAATTATTATTTTGGTATGCTTTTACCTCAAAATCAAAACCTCAAAAACAAAGAAGGTTGTTCATATGGTCAGTTTTAAAGTAAAAAAGAAAAAAAAAAAGTCACCACACAAGTTACAAGAGGTTAAAAGAGAGCATCAGACTTAGAAAGAGATGTTTTTCTGTGGTTTGTGTGTAGAAATATAGAAAGTGAACTGGCAGTCTTTACATTTATAGCTGAACATGTTAGTGATATGCTTTGCCAATGAATGCAACCAAATCCTAACCCAGAAATAATGGCCTTTGGTTTTGCTGCCACTCCCACCATCACACAGCAGGTGGTTTCTAGGGCCTATGATTTATGCAACATCTACAGTATAATGACCTCCCCCCCCCAGACACACACACAATGTAACTATGTTATCAACACCTTCTTCAAATATACCTGTAAATTATTTTACACTCTTCCTCTTGGATGAGGACTGTACTCATTCAAGCGGTCACAGAAATTGCTGAGCTGCTCATCTGTACCAGCTTTTAACTGCATCAAGGCGTGCTTTAAAGTAAAATTAAGCCTTCTAAGGCTTTCAAAATGCTGCTGATTTCCTATAAAACACCAAGTGCCCCTCTTGCGTAATGAAGCAACAAGGAATTAGAACATACTCACATTAACAGCTATGTGGTGGGCTCAAAATTGCTCCAAAAATGATGGCCTTATGATGCTTTCATCTGTTAAACTTTTGCTAGTACCTGCTTCCCTGTGCAGAGGCATTGCAGTCAACGGCCAAAGGAGCCATGTGAAAGTGTAAATTAGACATTTACTGGCTGGGCCAAAGACAATGTAGAACTCCACAGAAAGAAGCTCTCACTCTGCAATAAATAGGCAGGCAAGTGAATTTGAACTGGTGCCTAGAAGAATATGGTACATATTCAACAATGCTACAGGTCAGTGAGGTACTTTGTTTTTTTGCAAGTAGGATTCTGAAGCATGCCTGAGACTGCTTAACTGGAACCTAATGGGGGGGGGGGGGAATGATAGTAATGTCTAAAGTGTGTACACTTGTACATGTTGCCAAAAAATATTATCCACCAAAGGTGCAGGCTAACAGAGCCATTACTCTGGTTGGGTGTAAAATTAGGTTTTGTTTTTAAAAAATATTGCACATCACCAGTGCTAGGATACTCGCACCAGGATGGAGTTTCCAGTGCAAGCGGCCAGGATAGTCAGAGCGCATGCGCCAAATGCACTTCTGACATTACGTGCATAATAAGCAAACTGCTGCATTCGCTCAGTATATGCATGCGTGTACCCAAACATGGCCATTCGAACCAGGAGCTCCCTCCAGGTGCGGATGGCCTACCACTGGCTATCTAATTTTTAGCTGGGGATAATATTTTTTGGGAAAAGGTGCCCTTTAAGTAAATATTGATGGTATTTTTCAACTAACTACACAAAGTCTGTTCAAAATTCATCAAGATAGCAGAAATCCTCAGCATGAGATAGATTAAGGCTGTAGCACAAACTGATGAGCCATAAAAAAAAATACATAATAAAATTGTTGTAAGCTACAATAAGCAGGCCTGGATTTGTGGAAAACAACAAGGCCCAGGCCAGCACAACTTTAGGGGTGGCATGCTACCCAACTGCCTCTACTCCCTACTGAGGACTGCATGGGAGATTTTAACAAATTAAATCTCCCAAGCCCCAATGCCGGCAGATAAAGTGTGTGAGCATTCTTGAGGGGGCAGAAGGGGCAAAGATACAGGCTGGCCTAGGGGGTAATAGATATTTGACCATGATAATAAGTCATTTATCTTAATTCTCTAAAACACCAAAATTAAAATTTTTCTCAAGATTTCAGCTGGGAATAATTTCAGTTTGTGGGGACGCAACTTTTCTTCAACAGATCTACAAACTAGTAAGATCTATAGTGTGGGGGGGGGGAATTGCATTTACGAAGTACCTAATGGGGTCTACAATTCAGACAATTGCCATCGAACATATTTTCAGTATGAAAATTCATGACTATGTGCTACAAAATGAAATAATATTTTTTAAATAAAATAATGCATACCATGTAAAATGTTCAGATGATGAAAAAGAATCAAAGTTAAATAGAAAAATTATAGATGCATACCCATTTCCTTGGACGCCCTCTTGGACGTTTCTCACCACTAGCCTCTTCTTCCTGAAAAAGATTTTAGATATTGGTTAAAAGAATATATTGAAAGCGGTACCATATTACAAAATATATCTATATCTCTCTCTATCTATATCTATATACACACACACACACACACATATACACACGTATGGGACTGGTTATCCAGAATGCTCGGGACCTGGGGTTTTCCGGATAACGGATCTTTCCGTAATTTGGGTCATCGTGCCTTAAGTCTACTAGGAATTAATTTAAACATTAAATATGAGGTTAGACATATTGTCAGTTTCCCAGCTGACCCCAGTCATGTGACTTGTGCTCTGATAAACTTCAGACACTCTTTACTGCTGTACTTCAAATTGGAGTGATATCACCACCCTGCCTTCTCCCCCCAGCATCTTAACAACATAACAATGGGAGGGTAACCAGATAGCATCTCCCTAACACAAGATAGCAGTTGCTTGGTAGATCTAAGAACAGTACTCAAAAAATCCAGGTCCCACTGCGACACATTCAGTTACATTGAGTAGGAGAAACAGCCTGCCAGAAAGCAGTTCCATCCTAAAGTGAACAGGCAAAATGACCTGAGATAGCTGCCTACACACCAATATTACAACTTAAAAAAAAATACACTTGCTGGTTCAGGAATTAAATTTTTAGGGATGCACCGAAACCAGGATTCGGCCGAATCCTTCTGCCCGTCGAACCAAATCTGAATCCTAACTTGCATATGCAATTTAGGGGCTGGAGGGAAATCGCATGACTTTTTGTCACAAAACAAGTAAAAAATGATTTCCCCCTTCCCACCCCTAATTTGCATAAGCAAATTCGGATTCTGCCGAATCTCTCGCATAGGATTTTGGGGTTCAATCGAATCCAAAATAGTGGATTTGTTGCATCCCTATAAATTTTATATTATATTATTATTTTAAAATTAAAATAGAAATCAGGATTTTCTCTAAATATACTATTGTTAGCAAAGACCTACCACATAGAATACATATTCATTAAATACACACCCAAACTGATCATGAAAACGCACGATTATGATTTCTAGAAAATGTAGCAAACATTTAAATACATTACATTGCACAAATGGTTTGTTTTATACATACTCCCACATCTGGCATTTGCAGTGCTAGCCCTGCTTTACCTAATTTTTAGGGATATTGGGATATATTATGGTACTGTTGCATGAGGTACTTTATAGCTGCTACTATAGGAGAGAAATATGCTAGTCAATGACACTAACATCAGTAACATTTTTAGACTTTGTTAAATAGCAATTACAAAACTCTCATCATTATTTTATATGATTCAATGTTTGTACCAGTCAAGTAACCAACCAGCAGGTAACATTGATGGTTATTGGTTTGGAGCAAACATGTGATTGCATATGGTCCACTGATATACAACAAAACTTGGGGCTTTTATATGCTACCTCAACATGAAGGACTGCCTTTTGAGCAAGAAAACATGCTTTGGCTGCAACCATCTTCTATCAGAAAAATACTATATAGAGACCTTGCTTCAGTTGATTAATAAAAGCCAATGGTTGGTTAGCAGCAATGGGTTTCTATGCTAGAGTGATTTTTATATCTGTTGGGTATATTTCTCCTAGTGTGCTTAAAAAACTTTAACAGATGGTATGAGTTTCACTTTACAGGGCGTAGAAAATTGTGCTGCCTACTGCACATTATAAAGTAATGCAAGTCTGCATTCTCACTTAGTGCTTGCTTTCATATTCCATGGCAGCCCAGTTTATATCCCCTATAGTGATAAGCATCAGTCAGCTGTCCTATGTTTAGAGTTTTTGGTGTGCCATTGCCTTTAAAAAGAGACATAAACCCTAAACATGAATATGGGTAGACTTGCCATAGTTTACATACTCAACTTACTGCACTAACGTAAAGGTTCAGCAGCTCTATAACAGTAATGATCCAGATCTACAAAGTTGCATACAGGAGATCACCATCGTGGATCTTTTCAGGAATGTCCGTGACACTGCACATGAGCGGCTGTTGAGAAGCAAAGCTTAGGGGGTCATTGCAAATCAAACAAAAGCCCAAATTGTGTTGCTAACTGCACCAGTTTGGAAGCCTCCATGTAATGTGAATATGAATCAATCTTTTATCATGGATTTTATATTCTACATACAGTATATTATGGGTCTGTCCATAAGCTCAGGTAAGTGACAGCAGCACAGAGCATGTGCAGTGAATCAGCAGAAAAGAAGATGGGGAGCTACTGGGGCATCTTTGAAAACACATATCTTTACTGCTAAAGGGCTGTGATTGCCTCAGGCTGGTACAGAATGCCAAAACATAATATGCAGAATTTCTGCCCAGATTCTTTGTTAAAGGGATGGTTCAGTATAAAAATAAAAACCATGTCAATATATAGGCTGTTCAAAAAAAAAAATTTTCTTCAATATAGTTAGACAAAAAATGTAATGTATAAAGGCTGGAGTGACTGGATGTCTAACATTATAGCCAGAACACTACTTCCTGCTTTGCAACTCTCTAGGTTTCCAATGATTGGTTACCAAAGAGAAACCAATCAGTGACTTAAGGGGGGCCTTATGGGTCATAATGGTTTCCGTTTTTAATCTGAGCTGCATGCCAAGGATCAATTGCAAGTTCGCTGAACTGTTATGTCCCATTTGGCCCCCTTACAGTCGCTGACTAACTGAGTTAGCAAGCAGGAAGTTGTGTTCTGTTCGACATTTGTTCAGTCCAGCCTTTATAGATTAAATTTTTTATTTTGCACACCCAGTTTTTATTTTTACAGTTCCTTTAAAGGAATTGTTCAGTATAACAATAAAAACTTGGTAAATAGAGGTTCAATTACAAACTCATTGAACAGTTTTGTCCCATGTGGCCCCCCTTAAAGTCACTGACTAAAGATGGCCATACAGGGGCGTTCAGACAGACCTCCCCAATCAAAATCTGGCCAAAAATCAGCTTAATCTAGTGGCCTAGTGTGATTTATCTTTGTGATCGAGGACCAAATCGGCTAGTGTATGGACAGCTTAACTCAGGTTAGAGAACTAAAAAGCAGAAAGTTCTGTTCAACATTTGCACACTGCAGCCTTTATAGTTTACATTTTGGCTAACTAACCAGATTAGTATTTTATCTGCAAATGCAATCCCACTTAGTCTGCCCAACTAATCAAAACACACATGGATTTACCTGCTGGTGGATAAGGTTGTAAGACTGTTCTTTTGATACTGCATAGTTCTCTAGAGCAGCGGATCCCAAACTGTGGGGAAAGCCCCCTAGAAATGATCCAGAAGAAGGAAGGGAACCAGACAGTAGGGCAGTAAGGCCTTTTTCCCCAAATAAACGATTTGCCAAGAGTTCTAGAAGCCCTGTTTGAAGCAATCAGGCTGTGGTTTAGGTGTACATTGCCGACTATAGATATTCTTGGATTTGTAACTAATAAAACAAATTATTTTTATGCATCTCACTAGCAAAGGATAGCCTTGGCCAAATATTGATATCAAATGTCAAACCAAAGATCTAGAGCAGTGCTGTCCAACTTCTATGGTACCGAGGGCTGAAATTTTTCTGGCCTACACATGGCGGTGGGCCAATAATGGCTGCCATTGTATTACACTACCCCTTTTAAACCACACCCATGTTAAAAAAATGTTAAGACCATAACCACATTACTGTTGGTACCCATTATTCACAGGTGAAAAAAGATCAAGTCATATCCATAGGGCTATCCATCCCTATGGATAGCGAAGCAAAACATGATTAAACACCTTGGGGACATTTGAAAATAATTTCCCATAGGCAGAGTATGGCACAAACAGGCAGAGAGAAACCTATCAAGACCACTCTTAGATGAACAGTACATACTGTACTATGTACAATGCCAGTGCTGCTCCTACAGTCTGTATGAGTTGTAAACAGGTGAACAATGTGGAACTGAAAGTCTGATATGTGATTAGTGCAGGATATTACAGGTGTGAACAATGCCGGGCTTTTACAACATACATCGGAGGTGTGAACAATGCTGGGGCCAGATAATCTTCATTCTGATACCTTTCAAATCTTAAACAAAGGCAAGCAATTAAAGATACCAGACTACAATGGAAGGCCACAGTTGGACAACAACAATCTAGAGCAGGGGTGCCCAGGACGCCGATTGCGGTCTACCAGTAGATCATCCTCATGTTCCTGGTAGACCGCGACCTGGAGCCTGGAAGTGAGCAAGGCTGAGAGCAGAGGGGAAAGACACTGAAGGTGGGGCGGGCTGAGCAGAGGGGAAGGATAAGCAAGGGGAAAGACGCGGGAGGCGGCTGAGCAGAGGGGAAAGACGCGGGCTGAGCAGAGTGGAAAGACGCGGGCTGAGCAGAGGGGAAGGATAAACAGAGGAGAAGAAGAACATGGGTGGGAGAGCTGAGAGCAGCAAACACGGGGGGGGGAGGCAGTGCTTTCATAACCTGCCAAATCTTGTAAAATGAACATGGTAATTAGGGGGTGTGGCCACAAAATTTGGCGTGGTCAAAAAAATTCCGCTGCGCGTTTTCAAGGTAGAGCGCTTGATGTGGGCCAGGTGTCAAGAGTAGATCCCAGTGTAACAAAGTTTGGGCACCCCTGATCTAGAGCATGACTACAAGAGAGGAAGCCAAAATACCAAGACTAAAATTTTGATTATTTATGATGCTATATTTTGAACTTGTAAAATTAAATAATTATCTAGGTATCAAAATGTCTATGGGGGGGAGGAATTTGCCATATAAAAAAAAAAAAAAATTAAAAAAAAAAGTTTTTTAGTAATGGTATAAAACGGGGGGGCGGGGCGGAGGATACTACCATATTTGGCATTATTTGCTGCTATTTTCGTAGAGTAAGACAATATATATTTATTTTACCTTACTTGACTAAAAGGTTATGAACTACCCTTCAAAATGGAATCATTTTTTGCAGAACACATTTTGCATATATAACAATGCTGGATTATTAACAGTTACTAAACTTTTGGCAACAATTCATAAAAGAATTTTAAGATCTTCAGGAAATAAAAAGTTACATTTTAATATGAATAAAAAGGGAGACCTTTAATTAATGAATATATACTTGAGAGTCAGTGTCTGTAGATCTTTCTAACAAACATTTACGCCGCTGCCTAAGTAGAATTACAGAGGGAAAAAAACAAGTACGTATTTAATTAGTATACGTTGACCCTATAGAAAAACATGGTTTGTGTTGCCCAGTATTTGTAGTTTCACATGTAAAAAGGACAATAAAACAATGTTTCTTTACCATGTTCTCACTAGACTGCTGCTCAGAGGAAACCTTAGAAACATTGGAGTCTTGTTAAACACCACAAGTTAGTGGTAAAGTAATATAAGGGGAATTTAAAGAGCTATTGGTAGCTGGTAAAAAGGGAAGAAAGCAAACATGATTTAATAGGACAGCCTACATAAAGTAGTTTGCCTTGTTGAATGGCAGGGGTTGCCTTGACTGTTAGTCAAATAGCAAGGTGGTTCCTGCCATTTTACACTGCACCAGCGACTTTTTTATAATTAAGTAGTCCACATTAAAATGTTTATTTGGGAGTTTGAAACAGAAGTTACAATTCACTCTTCAAAACATTTTATTGGCCTTTGTTTAAAGGTGTATAATGTTGAAATGTTTTAGAAGAGGGTCTGGTCTAGTATTAATTCAAGAGTAATGGTTTCTGGCCATTACACAGACCTTAATACAATACAACTTCTGGGGCTAAGAAAAATGGCAGGTCTGCACAAGATGCAGAAGAATGAGATTATTTCTAGGGATGTAGCGAACGTCGGAAAAAAAGTTCGAACATATTCGCGAACTTGCGCAAAAATGCGAGCGGTTCGCGAACGGTTCGCGAACCCCATAGACTTCAATGGGAAGGCGAACTTTAACATCTAAAAAAGACATTTCTGGCCAGAAAAATGATTTTAAAGTTGTTTAAAGGGTGCAACGACCTGGACAGTGGCATGCCAGAGGGGGATCAAGGGCAAAAATGTATCTGAAAAATCTGCCTGTGTGTGCTTGGAAGAGATAGTGTAGGGGGAGAGCTGTTAGTGATTTCAGGGACAGATGATAGTAAGTTTGCTGGCTAGTAATCTGCTTGATACTGCTCTGTATTGGAGGGACAGAAGTCTGCAGGGATTTGAGGGACATTTTAGCTTAGGTAGCTTTGCTGGCTAGTAATCTACTGTTCTCTTTAAACAACTGCCATACGTTGCCCTTGTAGGCATTGTTTGCCCAGTTTTTTTGGACGCAGCCACTGAAGCACAGTTGCCAGAAAAAATATGCCATATAAATGCTGAAAATAGTCATTTTTCGCCATACGTTGACCTTGTAGACATTGTTTGCCCAGTTTTTTTTGGACGCAGCCACTGAAGCACAGTTGCCAGAAAAAATATGCCATATAAATGCTGAAAATAGTAATTTTTCGCCATACGTTGACCTTGTAGACATTGTTTGCCCAGTTTTTTTGGACGCAGCCACTGAAGCACAGTTGCCAGAAAAAATATGCCATATAAATGCTGAAAATAGTCATTTTTTGCCATATACGTTGAGTCAACGTATGGCAAAAAATGACTATTTTCAGCATTTATGTGGCATATTTTTTCTGGCCTCTGTGCTTCAGTGGCTGCGGCCAAAAAAACTGGGCAAACAATGCCTACAAGGTCAACGTCGTTGACCTTGTAGGCATTGTTTGCCCAGTTTTTTTGGCCGCAGCCACTGAAGCACAGAGGCCAGAAAAAATATGCCATATAAATGCTGAAAATAGTCATTTTTTTGGTCGCAGCCACTGAAGCACAGTTGCCAGAAAAATTATGCCATATAAATGCTGAAAATATAAATTTTTTTGGTTGCAGCCACTGAAGCACAGAGGCCAGAAAAATTATGCCATATAAATGCAGAAAATATGCATTTTTTTGGTCGCAGCCACTGAAGCACAGTTGACAGAAAAATTATGCCATATAAATGCTGAAAATATAAATTTTTTTGGTTGCAGCCACTGAAGCACAGAGGCCAGAAAAATTATGCCATATAAATGCAGAAAATATGCATTTTTTTGGTTGCAGCCACTGAAGCACAGAGGCCAGAAAAATTATGCCATATAAATGCAGAAAATATGCATTTTTTTGGACGCAGCCACTGAAGCACAGTTGCCAGAAAAAATATGCCATATAAATGCTGAAAATAGTAATTTTTCGCCATACGTTGACCTTGTAGACATTGTTTGCCCCGTTTTTTTGGACGCAGCCACTGAAGCACAGAGGCCAGAAAAAATTAAACCAGTAGGGTTTGCACCCTAGTTTGTAACGGTGGCGGAGGGAGGAGGACGCTAAAGGACAGCTGTGTGTGGAGTCATGAGGCTTGAAGAGAAGGACAGCTGCATAGAAGTCAGAACAAGTCTTCCGGCGTGCAGTAACCCTCCGAGATCCACCCCTCATTCATTTTAATAAAGGTCAGGTAATCGACACTTTTGTGACCTAGGCGAGTTCTCTTCTCAGTTACAATCCCTCCTGCTGCACTGAAGGTCCTTTCTGAGAGCACACTTGAGGCTGGGCAAGACAAGAGGTTCATGGCAAATTGTGACAGCTCTGGCCACAGATCAAGCCTGCGCACCCAGTAGTCCAGGGGTTCATCGCTCCTCAGAGTGTCGATATCTGCAGTTAATGCCAGGTAGTCCGCTACCTGCCGGTCGAGGCGTTCTTTGAGGGTGGATCCAGAAGGGTTGTGGCGCTGCCTTGGACAGAAAAACATTTGCATGTCTGATGTTACAGACCGGCCAAAGGGCTTTGTCCTTGCAGGTGTGCTCGTGGCAGGATTACTGGCACCTCTGCCCCTGGAATGTTGATGAGTTCCTGAAGTGACATCACCCTTAAAAGCATTGTACAACATGTTTTGCAGGCTGGTTTGTAAATGCCGCATCTTTTCGGACTTGTGGTATGTTGGTAACATTTCTGCCACTTTATGCTTGTACCGAGGGTCTAGTAGCGTTGCGACCCAGTACAGGTCCTTCTCCTTAAGCCTCTTGATACGGGGGTCCTTCAACAGGCATGCCAGCATGAAAGACCCCATTCTCACAAGGTTGGATGCAGAGCTATCCATCTCCGCTTCCTCATTATCAAGGACTGCATCATCCACGGTCTCCTCCCCCCAGCCACGTACAAGACCAGGGGTCCCCAAAAGGTCACCACTAGCCCCCTGGGAAGCCTGCTCCTGTTGGTCCTCCTCCTCCTCCTCCACAAAGCCACCTTCCTCCTGACTCCACTTCTGGCACCTCTCCCTGCGTTGCAGCAGGTGCCTGGGTTCGTTCTGGTGATTGCGACCATAAATCGTGCGCTTCCAGCTCCTCGTCACGCTGGTCTACAGCCTCATCTGTCACTCGTCGCACGGCACGCTCCAGGAAGAAAGCGAAGGGTATTAGGTCGCTGATGGTGCCTTCGGTGCGACTGACCATATTTGTCACCTCTTCAAAAGGTCGCATGAGCCTGCAGGCATCGCGCATAAGCACCCAGTAACGGGGGAAAAAAATCCCCAGCTCTGCAGATCCAGTCCTACCACCCAGTTCAAAAAGGTACTCGTTGACGGCCCTTTGTTGTTGCAGCAGACGTTCCAACATAAGGAGCGTTGAATTCCAGCGAGTCTGGCTGTCAGAAATCAAACGCCTGACTGGCATGTTGTAGCGCTGCTGAATGTCAGCAAGGCGTGCCATGGCTGTGTAGGAACGTCTGAAATGGGCCGACACCTTTCTGGACTGGGTGAGAACGTCCTGGAATCCTGGGTACTTGGAGACAAAACGTTGGACTATTAAATTTAACACATGTGCCATGCAGGGCACATGTGTTAAATTTCCCAGTCTCAACGCTGCCAACAGATTGCTTCCATTGTCACACACCACTTTTCCGATCTGCAGTTGGTGTGGGGTCAGCCACCGATCGGCCTGTGACTGCAGAGATGACAGGAGTACAGATCCGGTATGGTTTTTGCTTTCCAGGCACGTCATCCCCAAGACAGCGTGACAACGGCGTACCTGGCACGTCGAATAGCCTAGGGGGAGCTGGGGGTGCACAGGTGTGGAGGAGGAGAAGGAGGACCCAGCAGCAGAGTAAGAAGAAGAAGAGGAAGAAGACGAGGTAGAGAGCGATGGAGGAGTAGAGGTGGTGGCAGAACCGCGTGCAATCCGTAGCGGTGACACCAACTCCACTGTTGTTGTTGTTGTTGAGCTACCCATTCCCTGCTTCCCATTCCCAGCCATTACCAAGTTCACCCAGTGGGCAGTGTAGGTGACATACCTGCCCTGACCATGCTTGGAGGACCATGCGTCAGTAGTCATATGGACCTTTGGCCCAACACTAAGTGACAGAGATGCGGTAACTTGGCTCTGCACATGTTGGTACAGGTGTGGTATTCCCTTTTTAGAAAAAAAATTGCGGCTGGGTACCTTCCACTGCGGTGTCCCAATTGCTACAAATTTGCGGAAGGCCTCAGAGTCCACCAGCTGGTATGGTAAAAGCTGGCGGGCTAAGAGTGCAGACAAGCCAGCTGTCAGACGCCGGGCAAGGGGGTGACAGTCAGACATTGGCTTCTTACGCTCAAACATGGCCTTCACAGAAACTTGGCTGGTGGCAGATGACTGGGAATGGGAACAGGTGGTCAAGGTGGAAGGCGGAGTGGAGGGTGGTTCAGATGGGTCAAGGAGAGCAGAGGTAGAGCAGTAAGATGCTGGACCAGAAGGAGTGTGGCTTTTAGTTTGCCTGTTGCCTTTGAGGTGTTGCTCCCAAAGTGCTTTGTGCTTGCCGCTCATGTGCCTTCGCATAGAAGTTGTACCTATGTGGCTGTTGGGCTTACCAAGGCTCAGTTTCTGACTGCACTCATTGCAAATTACAATGCTTTTGTCAGAGGCACACACATTAAAAAAATGCCACACTGCTGACTTTTTGGAAGTCTGCGATCTGGCGGTAACAGTAGAAGTTGGCGGCAATGGCGGGTGCGTTGGCCGGCTGAACACAGGTGCCGATACATGTTGTTGCCCTACTGATCCCTGCGGGCTGGCCTCCCTGCTTCTTCTAAGTCTTATTCTCCTACTGCCTCTCTGACTCTCCGTCTCTCCATCTGAACTACCCTCCTCTTGCTCTCTTCTACTAGGCACCCACAAAACATCAATCTCCTCATCATCATTCTCCTCAGATGCATCAATTTCTTCTGACACATCACAGAAGGAAGCAGCAGCGGGGACCTCCTCCTCATCACTCATCATTATGTCCATCTCTGTCGTGTTCTCTGCCAGAATTAAATCTGGTGTAACGTCCTCATCTCCTTCATCTTCTTCTGCCAATAATGGTTGCGCATTACTCAGTTCAAGAAACTCATGGGAAAATAACTCCTCTGACTCCAGTGAAGAAGGGGCACCGGTGGTGGAGGAAGTGTTACGTGGGGTGGCCATAGCAGTGGAGGATGAGGAGGATGTTGTGGTAAAGTTAGAAACGGTAGAGGATGGGGTGTGCTGTGTAAGCCAGTCAACTACCTCTTCAGCATTTTGGGAGTTCAGGGTCATTGGCTTTTTAAAACTGGGCAATTTGCTAGGGCCACAGGATTGCATAGCAGCACGGCCCCTAGCACGGCCTCTGCGTGGCGGCCTGCCTTTGCCTGGCATTATTTTTAAAAAAACAACAACAACAAAAACTCAGTTGGTTTTTCTGGAAACGATAATACACACAGCTAGATGGCAGTTTGAAGAAAACAGTGTGCAAATAATGCCTACAAGATCAACGTATACACTACTACAGCGGTGGATACGGATTACGTAAAATATATGAATGCTGCTTGAAAAAAAGTAACTCAAGTGGTTTTTCTAGAGACGATAATATTATCAATATTTAGACAAAATGTGAACAAGCTCACACAGCTAGATGGCGGTTTGAAGAAAACACTGTGCAAATAATGCCTACAAGGTCAACGTATACACAGCGGTGGATACGGATTACGTAAAATATAAGAATGCTGCTTGAAAAAAAGTCACTCCGGTGTTTTTTCTGGAGACGGTAATATTATGGATATTTAGACAGAATGTGAACACGGGCACACAGCTAGATAGCAGTTGGTTGAATAACACACTGGGCAAAAAATGCCTACAGGGCAAATAATGCCTAAAAGGTCAACTTATACACTACTACAGCGATGGATACGGATTACGTAAAATTTATTATGGCTGCTTGAAAAAAGTCACTCCGGTGTTTTTTCTGGAGACGGTAATATTATGGATATTTAGACAGAATGTGAACACGGTCACACAGCTAGATAGCAGTTGGTTGAATAACACACTGGGCAAAAAATGCCTACAGGGCAAATAATGCCTACAAGGTCAACGTATACACAGCGGTGGATACGGATTACGTAAAATATAAGAATGCTGCTTGAAAAAAAGTCACTCCGGTGTTTTTTCTGGAGACGGTAATATTATGGATATTTAGACAGAATGTGAACACGGGCACACAGCTAGATAGCAGTTGGTTGAATAACACACTGGGCAAAAAATGCCTACAGGGCAAATAATGCCTACAAGGTCAACGTATACACAGCGGTGGATACGGATTACGTAAAATATAAGAATGCTGCTTGAAAAAAAGTCACTCCGGTGTTTTTTCTGGAGACGGTAATATTATGGATATTTAGACAGAATGTGAACACGGGCACACAGCTAGATAGCAGTTGGTTGAATAACACACTGGGCAAAAAATGCCTACAGGGCAAATAATGCCTAAAAGGTCAACTTATACACTACTACAGCGATGGATACGGATTACGTAAAATTTATTATGGCTGCTTGAAAAAAGTCACTCCGGTGTTTTTTCTGGAGACGGTAATATTATGGATATTTAGACAGAATGTGAACACGGTCACACAGCTAGATAGCAGTTGGTTGAATAACACACTGGGCAAAAAATGCCTACAGGGCAAATAATGCCTAAAAGGTCAACTTATACACTACTACAGCGGTAGTAAAATAAAAAAAAGTTAAATAAAAAAAGAATGAATATTAAAAAAAAAAAAATTAAAGTTGGTGCTGCTGAACTACTAGGAGCAGCAGATTAGCACACCAGTCCCACTCCCCAACACTGCTAGACTAATAGCACTGGGCTCTTATAGTAGTAGTAGTAGTAGTAGTAGTAGTAGTAGTAAAACAACAAAAAAATAAATAAAAGCAGTCCTTACAAGGACTATTGCTATTGCAGCAGTCAGCAGATGAGATCAGAAGCAGGACAGCTGCCCACTGCAGCTACATACAGAGCACTGCAGTAGAAGGTAGATTACTAGCCAGCAAAGCTACCTAAGCTTAAATGTCCCTCAAACCCCTGCAGACTTCTGTCCCTCCAATAACAGAGCAGTATCAAAACGATTACTAGCCAGCAAACTTTCAACTGTCCCTGAAATCACTAACAGGCAGCAGCTCTCTCCCTACACTATCTCTTCAGCACACACAGGCAGAGTGAAAAAAAGCTGCAGGGCTTCGGTTTTTATAGAGAAGGGGAGTGGTCCAGGGGAGAGCTTCCTGATTGGCTGCCATGTACCTGCTGGTCTGGGGTGAGAGGGCAAAAAAAAGCGCCAACAATGGCGAACCCAAAATGGCGAACGTCGCGCGACGTTCGCGAACTTCCGGCGAGCGCGAACACCCGATGTTCGCGCGAACAAGTTCGCCGGCGAACAGTTCGCGCCATCTCTAATTATTTCATGGCATCCAATTCTCTGTGTTTTTTCTTGCACCAAAGTTTGCTTGGCAGCTTTATTTTCATTCTTGTATTCATCTGCCTAGTAGTGGGGACATTTAACAGTTACCTACACCTGCAGAGAACTCAAGACACCAGATTTATGTTCCTTGTGTGGTAATGTTAAAGAAGAACTAAACCTCAGGAATGAATATGGCTACAAATGTAATACTATATACTGAACTTGCTGCACCAGCCTAAAGTTTCAGCTTCTCAATAGCAGCAACGATACAGGATTTCAAACTTGTCATAAGTGGTCACCATCTTGGAAAGTGTCTGACACTCGCATGCTCTGGACTCTGAGCAGCTGTTGAGAAGCTAAAGCTTAGGGTCATCACAAATTATCAAGCAGAAAATGAGGTTAGCCTGTAATATAAGCAGATACTACAGGGCGGATTATTAAATTATGATGCTAGTTGCACTGGTTTCTGTGTAATGTAATGTATGTATGTATGTATGTATGTATGTATGTATGTATGTATGTGCTCTGTATATTTTGAGTGGGTCCCTAAGCTCAGTAAGTGACAGCAGCACAGAGCATGTGCAGTGAATCAGCAGAAAAGAAGATGGGGAGCTACTGGGGCAACTTTGGAGACACAGATCTTTACTGCTAAAGGGCTGTGGTTCCCATTGGCTGGTACAAGAACCCTAAACATAATGTACTACATTTCTAGTCTATTTCTTTAGTAAAACTTTAAAGGCTTATAAAATCATTCCCAAGTGTTATTCTATGCAAGATAACAAATGGATACACATTACCATTTAAGACTACTCTGCCTAGAAAGTTGTGGTTCCCAGTGTAAAATAAATATGTTTAAACAACAACACTGTATTCCTCACCATAAATGACTTGGGCATTATTTTTTTCAGTTTACCTGTTATTTAAAAGTGTCTGCTGACTTGGCCACTCCAGATGGAGGACTGAATCCCAACACTTTTCACAGAAAATGATTTATAACCATTGACAAAGAAATCAATGGTAAGTGGATAATCTAAATTTTATCATGTGGATAAGTTTTTTTTCAGAAAAAATAAATAAACTTGGAAGTGGGGCAATTACAATCCTCAAAAGGCTTACAATGCATAAAAACAGTGATAAACATTTGAAGCACTGCGTATCTTGATAGCGCTATATAAATAAATGATGATGATGATAAAATAATTATTTTCTGTGATTGTAATTCTTACATACAGTAAGAGCAATATCAGAACTTTGTGCTTAGTTATTTAATTGCAATAATGGCAATGGCCTGCATGAAAAGTCTTGCTGTCTGTAGTGACCAGGAGACAGAAAATGAGAAAATAAAAACGGTGTGCCCAAATCATATAGCAAAGGAGATCAAGGCATCAATCCCTGTACCAGAGATAATGCAGAGTGATCACGGTTGAAAGTTAAATTTTATTTCACTATTAGCACTCTTATGTTACAAGGTCCGTTTATTTGGTAAAAATATTGTGAAAACCTATAACATTATGGGACCAACATAAAATAGCTCACGGCAATAACATTCCAAGTATTTTGTATAGACAGCAGCAAAAATGAATAAAACAGATCAGTACTATCCAATGGTTCCTCTAAGCAGTGAGCTTATACAAATTTTGAGGCCAGCGCACCACAAATCATGGTGTACACAATTTCTTTTTTAAAAAAAAACCCTCAAAATACTGTATTCACATAGTTTTTAAAAAATCTGCACACAAGTTTTTTTGCATACATAGCGAATAAGGAATTAGAAGGTACATCCACAATAGGGTCTTCTTCATGGTTAATCTTTTTTGTTTTTTTTTTGTTTTTTTTTTACACCTCATTGACCACCTCACTGGCCAAAAGATTTAATAAACACACAAAGATGCTGGGAGTACAATGACCTACAAAAACACTTTCCTTAAACTTCAGACATCATTTGCTCATAAAAAGTTATGTCAAAGGTTCCACAAGCCGAGCTTTTGGTTGAAGAATTCTGTTGAAAATTTACAAAATGGCCAAATGCTTTGCTTACCCGTGCCATCTTTAGGCTACCGTTGCACAGTCAACAAACATTACAGTGCAGTGAAGTCTGTTGATAATTATATGTATCACTCTTCAACAGTGGCATGTCTGGAAAAATCTCATACAAGCCACGGTCCAATTACTTGTATCACATATCTGCCTCACAAGTCCATATGTGAAGTGTCAGAGATGGACATCTAAATTATTTTCTGCAAATGAAAGAGGTATGGATTGGTATAGTCATGGTTTGCCCAATAGCACTGCAATCTGAAGTTGCTGCCCCCAAATTTAAGCATTTTAACCATTCATCGACATATTTCAGACATGGATTTAATACTTAAGCTTTTATTGCAAGAAAAGGCCATGGCCCTCAAAATGCTTTCGAGTCGACCACCATGAGCCTTTCCTCAAGAACAGAGAGGAAGGCCTTAGGGTGGCCTGAAATGTTGCAACATTTTCAAGTTGTGGTCATAACCACACAGACAATTTTTGGCTACTGTAAACATGCACCTAGTTTTAACTATACAAAATAAGTTTGCAAAATTCAGCCATACATATTGAATAAAATGCAATATAGAACATACTTTCATGTATAAAGCATTTCAAGAAATTAAAAACAATTCTAAACACAGTCTATCTACATGCACACCTCAGCGACAAGGAGGAAATGGCAGGTTGCAGCATTGGGAGTATTGTTCTTGGAACCTTTGTCAAACCTGGCAGGGTAAATTTAGGGGGGGGGGGGCGCACTAAGATTCCTCCTATGACCACAAGTCCTGGGAATTCACAACTGGTGTATAAATGTGCAACACTTTGGGACAGTTTTATCAAGGGTCAAACAGTTAATTCGAATTTTCAAGTGTCAAAATTCACACTTCGTTCACAAGCAGTGTTGTTGGTGTATGAACTCTATTATGGAAGGTTCTTTAGGGTACAATGTTTTAATTTAAACTTGGTGCTATTAAAAACACAAGACTAGATATGTCCTGATCTAAGCAACTAATAGTCATGTCACATTAAACTTCCTTCTGCCTTTCAAAGATATAAGCACTCTTTCAAACGTCTCCTCTTTTAGAGAAACCAGTGCTCAAGGCTCTTAAAATCGAAAACAATCTGGATTAAAAGAAGGGTTTGCATTTGACTTTGACAGTTAAATCTACTAGCACGTGTTATTCTACAATGGAATAGTTGTTTGTTGGCATATTTCTCTTTCGTAATACAAGTGGAAGTAGCAATAGTTGGTCCAATGAGGAAACCACAACAAAGAATTTATGCTTGCTTGGATTATGAAGTAACTTTTGAACAAAACATCTGTGAGCACTGCTTTATTAAGAACACAAGCTCTAGTAAAGATATATTAAAGATATGATTGTTGTTTTTTTAACCCATTGTTGTTCCACACCATGCAATAAGCACTATATGCATCAACAATTATAACACGTTACTCTTTAAATGGATTTTTTTTATTTCTAAATTACACTGCAAATAATTCTCTACCATATAAAATTTCATTCCCGAACCAACAAGTGTATTTTGGTGTATATTGGTGTGTAGGCAGCCATCTCAGGTCATTTTGCCTGGTCGTATGCGTTCAGAAAGAGCCAGTGCTGCACTATGAAAGTGCTTTCTGGCAGGCTGTTTCTCCTATTTAATGTAACTGAATATGTCTCAATGGGACCTGGATTTTACGATTGAGTGATGTTCTTAGATCTACCAGGGAGCTGCTACCTGGTTACCTTCCCATTATAATGTTAATTCGCCCCTCTAGAGAAAATGTCATACAGTGCTACGCAATATGTTGGCGCTATATAAATACATGTTAATAATACCATCGACTTGGTATTTTTATCTTCCTGACAGGTCATTTTAATGGCTTGCAAGAAAACACCCAATCAATCGTGGTCATGAAACTCCTCGGTAACTTATAATATCCTTATATTTTACAAGAAGGGGTACTTTATTCACTATATAATATACCAGAGGTAATTTTTGCCCAAAATGTGCGACTTTCCAGCCCAAGTAACATTCAATAACAAGCAATAACATTAAAAGGAGGAATAATTATTTAATTAACAATCACATTTTTAAAAAGTCAATTTGTTGTACTTGTACAAAGAAGAGTATGTTTTAACATGCTAGGTAAAAAAATACAGGACCTTAGATGCCCTTTCTAAACCTCTGAATAGTAAATCGTGAATACCCATTTTAGGACTCAAAGACTGGTATTTCACATAGATCATAGATTTCTCTCAACTCAAAACATTGGAAGGGTATGCAGAGCAGCAGAAGAGATCTTCCCAAACCCTCACTAAAGGTTAACATATGCATTAATACATGTATTATCTTGTCTAGTAATATTTGCAGAACAAATATACCAACAGCAACAGCCATGTGCCTTAGTAATCAGAGGGCAATCAATAACTGTTGTAATTTCGTCAGAATTCAATGGATGGCTTGACAATTCACGTCTAATGCTTAGGTTAATGGACATAAAATTTAAATATTTTCATTGCAGCACACATTTAAATAATCAAGTTTTACTTTATTAGTATTTTAAGCTAAAATGCATTACTTCTGCTCAATTTTGCAATTAAGCCTCAGTGTAACATTTTTAATTACAGCAGTAATACACTCATACATCACATTTAGTGAAATACAAAATGAAAGAAATGCATAAAAATGTTGAAACAAACATCTTTCTCAAGACTGTTCCTCCAAGGGCCAAACTTGGCTGATAAAAAGGTTATCATCCAATTGAGAATGTACAACTCCTCTATACACATTTGTTGTTCTTTAGACATTGCTTTAACTCAACCCATCTTAAATAAATGTATACAGCACAATAAACATACCAATATTTTTTTTCAGGACACTAAACAGATTTTAAAGTGGTTAAACATGCCACACAAAAACACTTTCCTGGGAAAAAGGTAAATGGCAACAGCCAACATACACCAATTGTGAGAGATACTTGTTTATTGGAAATGGCACAAACCATTCTTTCTCAGAGCAACTAATCTTTGACCATACAATCAGCAAGGGTTTGATGATGGTCTTCTAAACTCACCTTCTGTACCGATTTGGAGGGACTCTTATTCTTACTCCCTTTTGGTCTACCCCGAGGTCTTTTGACAGAGGTTTCTTCAGCTGTTGGCTCCTAAAGAATGAAATAAATTTGATATGGTAAAAGGAAATATGGGAAAATATTTTGCACTCTACAACAGAACCTAAACCCTCTCTCCCATGATCTACTGTACAGTTAAAACCTCGCCCTGAAACATATGTAACCATTGTATAAATGCTAGGATTTGCAGGAAAGAAAAACATTTACACACAGAGATGGATAATAAAAAGTTAAGTTCTGTACTTAGAGAGTACGTAGCATTACTATTACAACAGAGAATGCACAGAGAGAAAAAAAGGCTTTATGCATTTCGTAAAAATATTTAGACTGGACTTTATAGAAGTACACAATGGTGTCAATGTTCAGAGGTAGGTTTATGTGCAGTCCCCATTAAACAGCACATTCATCTGTGAGCCTGGTGCTGAATAAAAAGTTGGGCACAATGGCTGACAAATTCACACTTTGCATTTATAGCAATCAGTAGAGCTTTCAGAGAGATGACCCATAGCTACCAGAATAAATGCCAAAGCTTTTATAGCATGAGCAGATACTACCAGGTTACTATGAAAATTAAAAAAAAAAAAAGTGTGTTTTGTTTGTGAAAAAAAAAAACTAGGCTTTGAATAGAGGTTATGGCTATTGTACAAAAATAAACTGCACTGCATGGGCCTTTGGCAGCACATGTAAACTTTGGAGAAGCCACACACCACACACTCCCAAAGGTTCTTATCCTGGTGCCCAGCGATAGAGGAATCGGCCACCTCACAACAAGGGTAAGAAGAATTTCACTGGCACACAGGAGTTGCAGTAGCAGGACAAGCCCTTGCAATTTTATTATGCAGTAGTGCAACGTTTATCATGCTTGATAAAGGGCCGTGTCCCCGAAACATTGCACTACTGCATAATAAAATTGCAAGGGCTTGTCCTGCTACTGCAACTCCTGTGTGCCAGTGAAATTCTTCTTACCCTTTGGCAGCACATTACATGATTATCAAATATATAAATACAACACTGACTCACCAACTAGATTGCTCCCCCTGTTCTGCAAATGCTGGATCACTTCCTAAAGGAAGAGCTGTTTTGCAAAAACGTTGAACAGCGGTGCCAGGGCTTTGAGAAAGTAGTTACTTTCTGTATTTTAAATGTGACAGATCAATACATCCCTTTTAGCACATGGCAACCCCCCCCCCCCCCCATAGAGCCTAAAGGAAAACCACAAACAAGAAGTGAGTGTTCCTGTAGGCGCACAGCAGATAAAATTTTTCTTTCTAATACTTGGGCAGATTTTTTACCCCTCCTAAATAAGGGCTTGCAGGGGCAAACAATAAACACTAGGCTGTGCAAATAAAAAAAATAAAGAAAGCTACAAAGACATGTGCAGACTTTTCAGTGAAATGTTCTGCTTTGTGTGCATGAGGCAGCTGAGCAGCCATGGGGTATATGAAGTTAAAGATCGCCACAGTCCACTAGAGTGAAATTCGGCAACTCTCCATTAATTTCTATGGCATTTTTAAAGGCGTATTAATCAAAGGTTGAACTTTCACCCATTGATAAATACGCCTTTAAAAATCCCATAGAAATGAATGGAGAGTGGAGGAATTTCACTCAAGAGGACTGTGGTGATCTCTAACTTCACTCTTTGATAAATATACCCCCAGGAGTGCAAAGGACAGGGGGATAGATAGATAGATTAGTATTTATTTTTCATTATTTGTGGTTTTTGAATTATTTAGCTTTTTACTCAGCAGCTCTCCAGTTTGCAATTTCAGTAATCTGGTTGCTAGGGTCCAAATCACCTTGGCAACCATGCATAAGAGACTGGAATATAAATAAGAGGTCCTGAATAAAAAAAGGAGTAATAAAATGTAGCGATAATATGTTTGCAGCCTAACAGAGCATTTGTTTTTTCGATGGGGTCAGTGAACCCCATTTGAAAGCTGGAAAGAGTCAGAAGAAAAAAGGCAAATAATTGAAAAAAAAAAAAAAAAAAATTATTATATATATATAAATAATGAAGAGTAATAGGAAAGTTGGTTAGAATTAACCATTCTAGAATGTACTAAAAGTTAACTTAAGGTGAACACAGGTTCAAAAGAGGTGTAATAAAAAGTAGCAATAACAATATGGGGCAGATTTATGAAGGGTCGAATTTCAAACTTAAAAATACTTCGAGAGTCGACCACTGAATTGAAATACTTTGACGTCTAAGTTTTTTTCCATTGAATTTGGGTATCCTGCGATCAAAGTAAAATCTTCGATCGAACGATTAAATTCTTTGAATCGAACAATTTTACTTCGACTTCCAAAAACTGCTCTAGAAGGTCACCATAGGCTAACATAGCACTTCGCAGGTTTAATTTGGCAAAGTATTGAAGTTGAAGTTTTTTTTTTTTAAAGAGAAAGTACTTCGATTATCGAATGGTCGAACATTCGAACGATTTTACTTCGAATTTTAAGTTGTAGTATCCTATTCGATGGTCGAAGTATCCAAAAATTACTTCAAATTTCTTTCCTTCGAAAATTCCCTCTAATTCACTTCGACCCTTGATAAATCTGGCCCTATGTGTGCCGCCTCACGGAGCAGTTGCTTTTTAGATGGGGTAAGTGACCCCCCCATTTGAAAGCTGGAAAGAGTCAGAAGAAAAAGGCAAATAATTGAAAAACTATAAAAAAAAAAAATAATAAAATAAATAATGAAGAGTAATAGGAAAGTTGCAGTTGAACACAGGTTCAAAAGAGGAGTAATAAAAAGGTAGCAATAACAATATGTGCGCAGCCTCACAGAGCAGTTGTTTTTTAGATGGGGTCAGTGACCCCCCATTTGAAAGCTGGAAAGAGTCAGAAGAAAAAGGCAAAAAATAAATAATGAAGACCAATAAGAAAGTTGGTTAGAATGAACCATTCTATAATGTAGTAAAAGTTAAAAAACACAGGTTGTGTATTAAACCGGCAATAATCCCTCCATCCCCAGAGAGACACAGAAGGGCTGTAGGAAGGCTCCTGTGGTTGTAGACGCTGCAGCCTATCATTGTGTCCCGGGCCAGTGCAAGTGGCTAGTAGTCAGCTCTGTGCGCGATTTTATGAATGAAAAAAATACCCAAGCACAAGGCAGTGTGCGCGCCTACATACACATGGATATATCGGTGCGTGTGTGCGACACAATTGTGGGCAACAGATAAGTGCACAGAATGGGGGGGGGGTGCGGTACTGACTTTTTGCGGTTTCCGGGGTCTCCCTCGCCCCCTCTTCGGAGACTGTGAGGGGGATGCAGGTTGCTCCACGGACGAGGATTGGCGGGCTCCTTCCCTTGAGCTCATGGTAGAGTCCAGATAGAGTTTGAGCACAAGCCCGGCGATCTGTAGCAGCTTATAGGATCCGCACAAGGAGCCGCCGAACCGGACGTCCTGCTGCTGCCACTACTACTGCTACTACTACTGCTGCTGCTATTGCCGCCAGAGCGAGTGAAGGGAAAGAGGAGGAGAGCGAGGGGATCTCCTTGAATACACTGACCAGCGGGACTCACACAAAAGGAACTGCTCAAACACCTCACTGTGGGATCATGGAAATAGGAGCTCAGGCAACAAGGTGGGACTGCACCACTGATAGGGGATCGATATGATGAGGGCATACAAGGTCATAGGGCACTGGAGGTACCGGCAGAGACGCGGCTTCCCTAACTACACGGGGCTACAGGCGGTGAGCAGAGGTCACGGCACATTTAAGTAATGCCGGCTGCCCACACGTGTGTGTGATTTGGGGGGTAAGGGAGGGCTTGTGTGAGTAGGGCGTGGGATTTAAGGCCGGCCCACGGATTCTAGTGGGAAGGGTAAATAAAAACACCTTTACCCGTGGGTGGGAAAAAAATAGGAGGAGGCAGCGACGAGAGTCTGGAGAAGCGCCAAATAGAACAGAAATAGAGCAGCGGCAGCGCCGGGAGAATCCACTAATACAAAGTCACGTGGCCAGTGCAGTTAAAGCTCCCAGTGGCCCCATTCCAAATTAAAGGGACAGCCTGGGGGAATCCCTCGCAATAGAACTGCAGCGGAGCAGCCCCAGAGCTTTCGAGCGATTGTACCACACGAGTTGGTTAAGTTATCTCATTATGATGCAACTGCAAAGGGTTTATCAGAGGATTCAACCTGACTGGGCTGTTAGTGTTAAAATAGACATATAGGATGAATGAAAAAACCCTAATTTTGTAGGCAATTATAAGCTGCTGATTGGTTCCTGTCCTACAGTGCAGTGAGCTGAGAGCCACCTGCTCCCCTGCACAGCCTGGGAATTCAGGGAGAAGGGAGGGATTATTACAGTTTTTGCAGAAATATTCAATAAATCAGCCTGAAACACTACTTTTTTAAGAACAATTCATCTATATCTAAATGAGTATAACGCACTGCTACATTTTTTTTTTTTTTACACTAAATGTCTCCTTTAAATACGCCAGGGCACTACAACAAAGCTAAAAAAAAAAATCAAAATTTCAATCAGACGTTAGCTCTCCTGAATATTTTTTTTAGGAGTAATAGTTTTTATTTTTTCTGCCGCAAACAGACTGGGAACATAAAGTCCTTTGTTCAGTAATAAATTCTAATTATCTACTCTGCAAGGACCAAACATGGAGTAGCTTCAATTTCAATTTTAGTTCAAGAAATTCATTAAAGGCACTGACACAGGAGATGTTTTGTCACCTGCATTAAAGCAGCTGGGTATTTTACTGCTCATATGTTAAAGGAACAGTAACACCAAAAAAATCAAAGTGTTTTAAAATAATGAAAATATCATGTAGTGTTGCCCTGCACTGGTAAAACTGATCTGCTTGCTTCAGAAACACTACTATAGTTCATATAAACAAGCTGCTGAGTAGCAATGGCGAAAATTGAAAAAGGGCTATATGGCACAGGATAAATAATGGATAACAGATAACATTATGTTCTACAGAGCTTATCTGCTGTGTAACTTGAGCCTTTTCTCCTTTGAATGGCTGTCCCCGTTGCTACACAGCAGCTTATTTATATAAACAATAATAGTGTTTCTAAAGCAAACAGAACAGTTTTACCAGTGCAGGGCAACACTGCATTACATTTTTACTTTAAAACACTTTCATTTTTTGATGTTACTGTTCCTTTAACAGTGACTTGTAGAGTAGCAATAAAGTATGTTACAGTGTGTCAATGCACCTGCAAGTTAATAATCCTTAAATGTATCAAACGTATACCAATTGAACAATCACAGAGAAGGATACCTAGTAACTTATGTAACCATTATGTGATTCTCCAGGTAACTAGTTCAGGTGCTGAAGTTATTAGGATTATATTAAAACTCAACCTTTATTGAATAAATTAAAAAAGAAAACCACGCTGACAAAAAACCAAAAACAAAACCCACAAAATCACTGAAAATTAACCACAGTGATGCTGGACCGTGTCCATAAAACACAAAAAGATTAAAAGCACATAGGATGGAACAGTGGAAGAGTTGTGAACTCTGTCACAGTATTTTATGGATAGTAACGATCGGGTGTGGGTTAATTCCGCTCTTTATGTGTCTATTTCAGTATTATATATAGTACACCCCTTTACTCCAAGTTTCAAAATTATAGCCTTGAAGCAAGACTGACACTCAGTGTAGTGTGAGTAATATTACTGAATTATCATGCCACTTGCAAATTGTCAAAAAAAACAACAAACAAAACCTCAAAAGGTACTCCATGCCAACCCAAAACCTCCCTTTTCCTTCTCCTTTAAATAAGTAGAACTACACACCACAGCAATAGAGTAAATTCTTAATAAATAACCCCCTTATACTGCCAGGCCATCATCTTGTTTTGTAATTAACCAGTGGGATGGCAAAATATAGTGGTTTAGATGTTTATAGTACATACATTGCTCTATCTTAAGTGGCATAACTGTAGAGAAAGCGGATCCCACAGCTGTGGTGACCCTGGGGTTTGCTTCCTCTATACAGGGAGATCACAATTTTGTGATCTGCCACCTGCAGGGGCAGAAAATATATTAAATTAATTATGGGGAAGGGACACAATGTTACACCACTGCAGACCTTTTTAGAGAAGCTCCTTTTCACTTTCCACAACTGTTTTTCATAGGAAAAATAAACCTCCCATGTTGCTAGTTTCCTCCAAACACCACAGCTGGATAGCTCCTTAGACAGTGGGATGACTGGCATGGGCTTTGATCCCATTGGTTAATGTGGAAGGTAAAGGCAGATAGTGATGAAGTCTTCCTTTTTTTCTTACTCAAATAGACTGTATTTTATTTCCCTGCACAACATGGTGTAATTCTAGCATAGACTTACTACTAGCTAAACCATAAATTTCACTGCAAAACTATATTGGGCAAAAATAATTGGCTCATGCCTATTCTAGTGCAGGCATTATGAAGCATATTTATTTATTTTTATAAAACATTTGCCTTTTCCACTTATTTTTCTGTTTGTTCATCAGTGGCATCAGTGTACACATTATTCATGGTGCTGTGAACAAAACTTTATGGGGTCTATTTACTAACATTTGAATTTCTGTTTCTTTTTTTTTTTTCATGACTGTCTAAAAAATTTAGTTTTTTTTCTGTATTTCTTTTTAATTCTAAAAATACAAGATTTATCAAATGTAAAAACCATGAATACATCTAAAACAAAACTCTGCAAAGTAATAGTTGTTGAGATCCCATAGAAGTTAATGGGTGCTGCTCAGCTCCTTTTGAACCATTCGATTCGGACTTTTAGAGGATTGTCTGAAAAACTCAAAATTTTAAAAGGTATTCATATTTTTTAGTGCATCATTCAGCATTTTTTTTCTGTTCATACTTTTTGTAATCAGACCCATGGCATTCATCGTTCTAGAGGAAGAGAGTTTAATTGCAGTTTGAGATCTAAAACCGCTAAAAATGTAACCTTTAATAATAAGGCCTCCAAGAGCATCAGAGTTATTCTAGAAAAAACCCTAATGGGTATATTTCCTTAACAACACCAACTGCAAAAAACATTACTGCTACCTTTCAGAGCCCAGCGGAGATGTTATCACCTTATTGTTGAAACAGGAGGTGCTCTGTATATTTCTCCTGAAAACAAGACAACCTGGTGGCTTAAATTCTATTTTTTACGATGACTTGTGTAATATTTTTCTTTATATTTGCATCTATTTACTTTACATGTTTAGACTTTCATAGTGACTATTGATATACTGGTCTCATCTGTTTATTTATGCAATAGTTATCTTTAGATACTTGTTTGATACAGTTTGACTTGATCTTTAACTTTAAGGCATTTTGTAGTACAAAAGATTTTTAAAATCTTTGTTGCAATATGTATATACATTTCATAATTTTTTTTTTACAGCTCCTTTTTGATTAATCTATATTGGGTGGTTCTGACAAGAGATGCACTTGTCTAGTATTTTTTGATCTGCTGTAACCTTAACCCAACCTAAGACACACCTGGCCAGCCATAAGTATTTATATACCTGTGCCCAAATCCACCCTTCTCTGACATCACCGGAGGTGGCTGGGTGGGGCAAGAAGAAGTATGTAAGTAAGCTCCTCAACTCATATGCAGTTGGGGTTGGGGACAGGCTGGCAACAAATAAGTCCTACCACTCTCCTGCAACCTACTTCTGGGACAATTGGTCAGCATGAATCCATGTAAGATTGAATGGCTTGGGGTATTTTAATAGCACCAGAAATAATACAAATACCACAAACCTTAAAATGCATAATTTGTTCAAACTTATAATGTAAAAAGAAATTATCAGACAAGTGGCACACAAAATATCTGCAGCCTGAAATTACATCTGCACTTTGAATTTTAAAAAAATGACAATATTTCCACTGTGTAGTCAAATAAAAAAAAAAAAGTATTTCCGCCGTGAAAAACTCCAATTGCTGCAAGAATGACACATATGCACAATGGTCAATACAAAATCATAGGCAGCAATGTGTGTCAATTTTGGCATCACATGCCATATTTTTGCCAAATCATCTATTCATTGTTTGTGTTCTTTGTGCACATAACATATTACTATATATATAATTAGGCATATTGCTCCATGGCATGTCAAACCCTCTGACTCACGTACACATTTGCCTTTGGTATTCAGATATATATATATATATATATATACTATCACTCTATATATAGAAGTCATGTTTTAAATGTTTCTTTACAAAAATATTGCGAATTTATCGTGTAGTTCAAAGGAGGATGAATAGTAAAGAACTGTCAATTTAATGCTAGAAACTCACACTCCATAAATGTTTAACTACATGTTTGTATTTTGTATCATTTAAGTGACTAATCACTGACTCATGTTTCTGTTCTACCACTAGTGAGTAAGGCTGACTCATTATTCACATCTCAAAACCATTTGTGTATTTAGTTGAAAGACGGAGATGAATATTTAAATAGACACCGGAAAGGATACCACAATCTGGATGTTGTTGCTTCAAGCAGTTTTATTTTTTTCTTTCCATACACACACTGGGTTATTTATCAAAGTCCAATTTTTTCTGGTTGGACGTTTAAAGGGGAAAACCAAAATTTTTTCGTAGAAAAAAAACCCTCAAATTTTTTGTGATTTATTAATCCCTGATGGTGTTAAAAATCCAAATAAAAAAGTAGTCCAACTCAAACCTGCCAAGTTCATGTACAAGTCAATGGCAGATTTCCTGATTTACGCTGGATTTCCGAAAAAGTTGCTGTATTCGGAAGTCAAATCCGAATAAGTAGCGGATTCAGATTTTTTATGATCTAATAAAGACTTTTCCCGCAGAATAATTTTTCAGGAAAATGTAATGATAAATAGGGGGGTCAGTCAGTCAGTGCAGATTTGGTTGGAGTGGTTTTCCAAAAATTGTAAGATGAATTCTGATTTTTAAAAATAAACGCCAAGGTGGTCCAAAACATACAATCAACTTTCAAATTTCTAAGAATTATATGATTTGTACTTTTGTGCATAAATGTACCCAAAAAAACCCAAATCGGTGATATGGATCCAAGAGCTGTGAAAAAAATGTAAGTAACTTAATATTTTAAATATTTCTAAAGTTATCTGTAAAAGTAGGGCAGATTTGTCAATTTTGATTTCAATGCAAGGCTTTTTAAAAAAACATTTTTTTCAAGCATATTCACATTGGCTATATATACAGTATCTGCCTGCATTTCCTCACACACTTTTTTTAAACACTATTATTGATTTAATGTGTAGGTGGTACCTGTGTCTGTAAAAATATAGTTTGACAAAGTGCAGGGTTTTATATATATATATATATATATATATATATATATATATATATATATATATATATACAACAAATTCACTTGTACCCGGGTTTTCTCGTTAAGGGGTCTTTTTGAAATTTCAATAAAACCCAAAAGATCTATCTCAAAGCATCAGAAAATAGATAAAAGGGCAAAGATCTAAATCCATCTGCTCTGCTCTCTCACTTAAACTGATTGCTCACATGAACTGATTGCTTTCAAGCCAATCTAGAGCCTGACTTTAAATCAAACTCATAGCAAATGTATCTCCTTTTTTTATTAATATACAATTTTAATATACATAGTTACATAAAAAAAAATATAAAATTATACATACTTATATACACACTCTGAAAGACATTCCTCATGCACTAAAAGATAACCCTCTACACACTATGCTATGCTATCCATAGAAGTATTTTATGGAAAAGCTTTACATACAGTACAACTGTTTTATAAGAACTGGTCAAAACCATGACAAGGAAAGAACTTCATATAGAGAGCACAATATTAAAAGGTTGACAAACCTTCCCTTCTACTCCAAGATCCTTCCAATGGCCTCCTCACCATGCCACCAGTCAGTGTCAGACTGGGATACCAGGGGCCCACCAGAAAACCTTAGATCATAGGCAGAGGTGGGCCAAGCAGGCCGGGTGCCCTAGGTAGCCCAGCCAGCCTGCTCGCCCCCTCCTTTCACCCGTCACACGGGCATGCGCAGTAAAGCCGCTCCCGCACGCATACACAGTAACTCCGCTCCTGTGCACCGAAACACCACTCGAGCGCGCATGTGCAGGGCGCACATCGCAAACAGAGTTCCAGGTGGGTTTGGTCTAGGGGTAGGCAGAAGAGGTAGCTGCCCAGCTCCCCCCAATCATTACGCCCTAAGCAGCTGCCTCTTCTGCCTATCCCTAGTTCTGGCCCTGACCATAGGCCCACTTTCCAAACTATTATTCCTGCTCTCACTTAACCTAGTATTTTATATCTACTTACTATACTCTATTCTTACTATACTCTATATATGAAATAGGCCAAATGGTTAGAAGCAAGAGGGCCCGCTGACACCTGGAGTTTTCCTGGTATCCCAGTGGCCCAGTCCGACACTAACACCAGTTAGCTTCCAAAATTGTCTCTTGTATCTCCTTCAAAAATGCAGAGTTGTGAAGTGGGGCTGGCAGGTGCCATCTTACATTGTTTAGGGACCACTTCTGTTGGAAATCACAGGAGGAGCATGCATACTTGAAGCTGGTATAAACAGGGTTTCAACCACATATGCCAAAGCAGCATGAAATGTCATCTGTCAACCATGCTGTGAAACTCTGCAGGAGTTCACCCAGATAGGCACATTTGGGATGAACTGGTGGTGTAGGGAAGTGTTGGAAGGAGCCCTGAGTTGGGTGGGTTTTATTCTCCTTTAAATATACTACATTATGACACACTATTTAAAGGGAAACTCAGAGGGGCAGTATACCTCCTTCTTCACAATGAGTTCAATGAATTCGGCCTTGAACATACTTTTTGCCAATTGTTTGAATCATGACAAATCTCACAAAAATCTTAGCTTATAGATAGAACCATAGATTTATGAATTACATAATAGAAAAATGTATGTTCAGCACAAGCCATGTTCACTATACCTAGCAATGTATCTACACCCAAGCAGATGCAGGCTAAGCTGGCTGGGTGCCCTAGTCAAACCAGCTGGCCACCCAGTAATGTACAAACAGGGTGCAGGGTCCTCCAGAAGAGATTCTTGCAATGGATTTGCATTCCAGTGGGCCCGAGGGGCTGCGGACCCTGGTGCAATCTCACCCCCCCACCCCTGGTAGTTCCGCCACTGCAGCCACCTTGCCCCCTCCCGTGTGCACCCATGCGTGAACATGCAATATGATGTCATGGGAGTGGTCTCGGTGTCAAGCTGTGGGGTCAAGAGAGCCTGGACTAGGGGTACTCAGAAGAGGAACTTGCCCAGTGCCCCCAAACTTTGTGCTCTATTCAGTTGCCTATTCTGCCTACCCCTAGTTCCAGCTCTGCGCCCAAGTGGTACACCAGGAGTCACTAAACAAACAAAGTTTTTTAAAACCCGCTGAAACAATTTAAGCTAATATTCAAGCTTTTAACAAAGGTTGAAAAAAAGTATTGTTTGTTTAGTTTTACTATTTGTGTTGTTTAATTCACGTTTCTATTTCTATAAAGAACCAAGTATTGCACCCAACAGTGTTGTTTTAATCCTATGTAAAAACCCAAATAAAAACATATTACAAAAAAACACATCTCTATATAAATTTGAGTTATTTATTTTGTCAGAACAGTGCAATAATGCAAAGCATTTGTATAGATCTGTTTTAGATACTTGCTTCCAGGGACATTTCACATTTGGGCCCTTTGGGAATACAGGGCTTGATTAATAAAGCTAATTTTTTTTGCTACCATAAAAAAAGTCTGGATTTACTTTTTTGTTTACTAACTAAACTACGTGTTTTATGTCAAGAGTTATGAATAACCATCAGTCAGTCATGAGTAGCAAAGCCATGAGTCAGTAATTCAGTCATTCAAAACAAGTGAAATAAAAACATGTGTATTATTTTTGAAGCATTATCTTTTTTTTTTCATTCACTTTGTGGTCAGCTCATATACACAGGGCATAGAGAATGCCATGCATTTATACACAAATGCATTTATTCCACTGATACAGATAATGATAAAAGAATAGAGGAAAGATATAGGAAATAGTAGAAACATAGTGCTGTGTGTTTAGTTACAAAAAGTTACCAGAATTCAATTTTTTTTCTCAGATAAATCTGTATGCACACGTTGTTCAATCTGCAACGACTAATATAGTAATTGGGTTAAAACTTCAAGCATCCTTATTTAGCTACTCATCCCCATAAGGATTAAAAAACAAGTTGGATGTGTCAGGTGCTCAGCATATGTTTTAGCTGGCCAAACTGTGGCTTTTGCCCTGAAGTTATGAACACTCTTGACCATCCAATCATAGACAGGGTGAGCTGGTTATTATTATTTATTGGAGACTTACATTCACAGACTGACATGAAGTAAATATAGACATTCAACAGAATAAGGAAAAGAGATGCGGTACGCATCGGAGCTCACCCGGATTAACTGTGTCCATCCAGTCGCAGCCTTCACGAGATGCCGGTTACTTCATGCCGGCTTCAACTACAAGATTCATCGCACCCCCGTGTTTGCGGCGCTGATCCTGGACAAGACTCGGACAGCAGTATTGAATGCAAAATTCAGGCTTTATTCCATACACACAGGTGAAAGATTGGGCGGTGGGTATGCACGCTGACTTACGCGTTTCTTGCCGGATCCACCGGCACTTCCTCAGATCTCTGACTGTCAATTTCCCAGCTGTCCCCAGTCATGTGACTTGTGCTCTGATAAACTTCAGTCACTCTTTACTGCTGTACTGCAAGTTGGAGTGATATTGCCTCCTCCCTTTCCGCCCCAGCAGCCAAACAAAAGAACAATGGGAAGGTAACCAGATAACAGCTCCCTAACACAAGATAACAGCTCCCTGGTAGATCTAAGAACAGCACTTAATAGTAAAATCCAGGCCCCACTAAAACACATTTAGTTACATTGAGTTGGAGAAACAACAGCCTGCCAGAAAGCAGTTCCATCCCAAAGTGCTGGCTCTTTCTGAAATCACATGACCAGGCAAAATGACCTGAGATAGCTGCCTATACACCAATATAACTAAAAATACTAAAAAATACATTTGTTGGTTCAGGAATAGAATTTTATATTATAGAGTGAATTATTTGCAGTGTAAACAGTGTAATTTAGAAATAAAAACGACATCATAAAAATAATGACAGAATCCCTCTAAGACCTCTGTAATTATACCATACAGATTAGAAGAACCCCGTTTTTTATTTTTTTTACAGGCAGCTAGTGATGAGCAAAACTGCCTTTTTCCCATCACCAAAAATTAGCAAAATGGAAAAATTCCACCAAATGCATTGAAGTCAATGAGCATTTTTTCACCATGTTTTTCCTCACACTAAATGCATTGGAGCCAGTGGGCAGTTTTTTCTCCTGCTAAATTGATTGAAGTCAGAGGGGGAAATTGACTAAAGGGTGAAGTGGCTAACCTCATTGACGTCATTTCGGCACTTCGCAGATTTAACGGTTAATTTTGCTGGCGTAATCTCACCAAGGAGATAGACTCTAGCGCAACTTCGCACTCTAATGCCGGGCGAATTTTCACTCTGGCGAAAGATAGTTACTACGCAGATTCACTACGTTTTTTATTGTACTGACCGTTACCTCTATCGCCAGACTTGCCTTCGCCACCTCAGACTACAGGAAGTGCAATGGAGTAGATAGGAGTTCCTCAAAAAAAAGTTGAAAATTTTTAAGTCCCAAAAAACGCTGGCGTCTTTTCCTTTTTACAAGGTGATTGGCTGAAAAAGATCGAAATTTTTTTTGGGATACCCTCCTTCCCCCCTCCATTTGATAACATATGGCACCTAAACTAGACAGTGGGCACATGTGTAGGGCAATATAACACCTCTATATAATTTTATTAAGGTTCCCTGGCCTTGTGTAGTGTAATGTATTTGCTGCAGCATATACGGCCATTGTACTTTAACTGCATGCTCTATGCAAATTAGCCAACGCTAGCGTAACTTCGAACTGCTGAGCTTATTTTCGCTAGCACAACTTCACCAGTGTTCAGTACCCTCTGCGCAACTTCGGATCTTCGTGAATTAGCGTTGTCCAGGCTAATTTACGCCTGGCGAAGTGTTGTGATTTGCACAAAGCCAGCGCTGGCGAATTTTCACCTGTTAGTGAATTTGCCACAGAGGGTGATGTTTGCAAAAAAAAGCCACAATTAGTTGCAGGTGTATGGTGCAATTATAGTGCAGATTTGCAAAATGTCTGGCTCTTGCAAAAAATGTGAATATCTGTATCAGGCTAAAAACATTAATTTATCCCTACTGGCAGCTGCATTAGAAGGCAGGGCCAGATAATATTATAACGTGTGTATATATATATATATATGTATAAAAAACCTCGTAGGATTTCCGCACACCATTACTGATAACAACTGACCCGAGTGCTACTCACAAAAATGTAGTTAAATGCAGTTCTTGGGTACGTAAGTGCACATCAGGAGCCTTTAGACAAACAGAGCTTTTTTTAAAAATTATAACTTTTATTAGAACATTTTAAAAATTGGCCCGATATATATATAGTGAATAAAGTACCCCCTCTTGTAAAATATAAGGATATTATACGTCATCAAGGAGTTTCATGACCATATAAAAACACGAGGCCAAAGGCCGAGTGTTTTTATACAGGTCATGGAACTCCGAGGTAACTTCTAATATCCTCATATTTTGCAACAGGGGGTACTTTATTTATTATAATACACAAGTTTCAGTGAGTCATGTGACAGGAATGACATCAGAACTTACCGTTTATAAGGATATAATTTACAAGATATTCATGGCTTTTGTGTATTATATAGATATATACTGTAGGGCACTTAAGGCAAATGTATATGTATTATATATGACAGCTGAAGAGTAATGCTATAGAAATTCTTGGGATAAAGAAAGTTTATTATAAGAATTCCAGTTTGTTTTGTTTAAACAGAAATTGCTACATTTTAAATATCAACATGCTTGAGTTACTTGACATAAATGATATGCAATATTTCAGTTTTCAATGTCATCTTTATATACTCTTTAGTATGCAATGCTTTATACACCTACACATTACATAAATTTACATATCTAAGCAAGACACACTTTGCCTTGCATTTGCAATATAAGATATCGGACATTTATAAACCAGTGAGTTTTTAAATGGCTAAAACAGTATTTTGGTGGTCCGATTCCACATAAAAAACATCCTGATTGACATATTCATCTTATAACATATCATGGCTTAGTCGCCAATACAGCGACATGGGTCTTAGAGTATTAATTCATGTAAAATCTCTGGCCAGCAGAAAGCTTGCATGACTGTTCTGTAACACATCAATTGAATTTTCTCCACTCCCTTACTTGATATGCTCTGCTGGTTTAGCATAAATACATCTTAAATCCTCAAGGAAACATTTAATAGTCTATAAAATTGCACACTCAAGTTAGTTTGTCTTTCCTTGGCATCAGATATTATGGCCTGAAATGCCCCTGTGTTTGAGATACAAATGTAATGTATAGCTTGTGTTATTGGAAGCTCTCTTTCAATGCTCAGAGATGAAATCAAATTACAACAGTTGTCTTAAATCACTCACTGAGGTTTGCCATATAAACAGCAACAAAAGCTGATAGAAAAAAAACGTTCTTGGAACCAAAGATTTTGTATGCTCCAGTCAGTCTCATGTAAGTATATAGATTATATCTAATATGTATTTTTGTTACCAAGTAATTTTCAGAGTGATACTGTTCACTGTATTTGAAAATGTTGAGCACACACTGGGGCAAAGGCAAATTGTACCATAACATTTATAACAATCTTGTTTTCATACAGGAGCAATTTGTAAGGTAACAGCATAACAAAGACACAGAGAATATGTCATTCTGTAAATTACAACCAATAATTTGGGTATTAAAGCAAAGTTTGTATAGGCAGTGTTATAGGGATACTAGAAGTTGTAATTAGCGGCAGCATAATTAAGTGCTGATACGTGATGGCACTGTGAACCTGGCCCATGACAAATTCAAAATAAAAAAATGCTAGAGATCTGGATTCATTTTTTATTAGAAGGAAAAGTTAACTCTTACGATAAATAAATAAATACGCAGACTCTACAGCCACACAAGGTATAATTTAATTGTAATGAAAAAGAGAGAAAGAAAGAAAGAAAGAAAGAAAGAAAGAAAGAAAGGAACCTTGTTTTGTAACTGTATCAATTACTACACCTCTATAATTCAAACACTTCCCTCCAAATAATGTAGTTTCAATTTGTTGTATAGTTTAGAAAAGGATACCCTTATC
Source organism: Xenopus petersii (assembly GCA_038501925.1). Lineage (NCBI taxonomy): Eukaryota > Metazoa > Chordata > Amphibia > Anura > Pipidae > Xenopus > Xenopus petersii. The sequence continues at coordinate 43,296,475 of CM076677.1, forward strand.
TTGTTGCAGTAGTCCGAATTGAAACTATGTTGGCAGTCTTTAAGATAAACTGATAACAACAGATTAGCAAGTTACAATGTTGCTTATTATTATAGTTAAATTATAAGGATTCCAATTCGTTCATAAATTCATTAAATTCGCTCTCAACGTTCTTAATCAATTAAACCAATGAGAGGTTTACAATTGCAATTCATTAAAATATACAATATAAAGTGACCTATGCAATCGATTCAATTTTGAATGATTCTGATGTGCTCTGATTAATAAAGTGCCATGTGCAGTTAATTAATTCACCATTCCATTTAGTGGCTTGTGCATAAATTAATTAAGATCTAAGAGTTAATTACTATGGTCACAATTAATTATATAACATAATATTTATAATATTCTCAGACTCTTTTTACTTATCTATTTTCTCTTCTAAGGACTGTGGGGTTTGCAGTTTTGTAGGTTAAGCTAGCCTCTTTCAAACAGATAGAAAGGTACAACTGAGACCGCAGCCCTACAGGTCCTGTCGTTCTACATCTTTGTGGTGCTACTAGGGACTTAGGAAAAACTATTAGTTATATTCTTGGGAGCAACTCCACCCTCTATACAATTTTCACTTTTTCTCAACTTTTAATCAAGAGGTTGATAACCAGGGTTTTTTTTAATTGTGACCATAGTAATTAACTCTTAGATCTTAATTAATTTATGCACTGTCTCACTGTTTATTAAAATTTAAATTGACCAAACTCCCATCCACATTTTTACGGTATTTATCAATAAATGAACTAAAAAAAATCTGGTGCAGGAAAAGACTCAATAAAATCGTGAAAAAATCGTACATTTATTACCGTTCTCCATTTTGGACTTGAATTATTAAAATTAGTATAGTATTCTATACTCAGTATGCTTAGTATAGAAATCTAGGCTGCAACACAATTCCGATAAGCATAAAAGTCAAGGTGCAAACTACAAACAACACAAACCACCAAGGGGCAGATTTTACTAAAGAGCAAAGTGACTAATGCTGGGAAAATTCGCCAGCGTGACATCATTCAGGCACTTCGCTAATTTACGGGCGCAGGCATAACTTCGCTAGCGAAAGAGACAGATGCTAGCGTTCATTCGTAAATTTTTGCTTTGGCAAATAGATTAACTCCGCAAATTCACTAAGATCCGGATTTTAGTGAACGTTACCTTTTTCGCCAGACTTGCATAGGACTTCCCCAATTTTAAGTCCCAAAAAATGCTGGCGTCTTTTCCTTTTTTTCAAAGTGATGGCCTGCAAAAGTCCTTAAAATTTTTTTTGGGTAACCGGGTTCCCCCATACATTTTCTAACTTATGGAACATAAACTATACACTGGGCTCATGTGTAGAGCATTATAACAACTCTATTTTCTTTATTAAGGTTCCCTGGACTTGTGTTATGTAATGCATTTGCTGCAACATATACGTCCATGTAACTTGATCATTTCCCGCTGTATGCAAATTAGGCATCGCTAGTGCATCTTCACTTTGATTGCCGAAGTATCGATAGTGAAAATTCACCAGCATTCGGCGCCCTGGATGCAACTTCGCATTTAAGTGAATTAGCATAGTCCTAGCAAATTTACGCCTGGCGAAGTGTTGCGATGGCTTGAAGCCGTTGCTGGCGAATTTTCACCGTTTAGGGAATTTGCCCTCAAGTTTTTTGCACACCTGCCTTGCCCCATGGATTTTGCTTCCCACACCCATATATGCATTCATAGTATGAAGTGCTACCTTCACCTGGTAGAACAGCATACCCAAGGGCGCTTCTATAATGAGGCCGCCTGAGAAACTCGCCTCAGGCGGCAAAATGTGGGTCAATTCAAGGGGCGGAATTTGGACAGCTGCGGTAAGAAAAAAAAACTTGCTTTGCAAATGTAAATAAGCGCTGCGCATAATGCGCCTGCGCCTAAACCTTCAGTCAGTTCCCTCCTGCTTGCTGCTGCTGCCGGGCTACCGCCCCTGACTTGTCCTGGCTGTGATGAGCGGAGTGCGGTGCCAGTCAGTGCGTCAACGTGACGTGTGTAGCAGCTGTGCTGCGCTCCGCAGCTCCCTGCTTACGTGACGCCGGTGACTTCACTGGCTCCGCGCATATCTCTAGGGCTGGGTCTGCGACCCTGCGTGTGTAGGCTTTTGGAGACTGGAGTTTGCAGTGCCTGGACCTGGTGGTGCCGTGGTGGCTGGCTGCTGCATCTGTCTAGGGCAGCAGGCACTGTGTGAGGCAGAGTTTATTCACAAGAACCAGGTACTGTACTGTACTTACAGAACGAATATTTGGAATAAATTTATATAATAGTTGTACTGCCTGTCTGTCTGTTATTTGAATTCTCCACTACCATTCCACTGTGTGTGTCATCAAAAAGCCAGTATTTATAATAAGTCACTTGCCCAGGTGCCCTCAATGCGTTACTGTATATACAAATTACCAAAATAAAATTGTTGATAATTAATTAATAAATACTAGTGGCTTAAGTTAAAAAAAAAAAAAAAAAAGTTGCATGTTCCCTGGTTAATGCATAAAGATGAAATTCAAAGTTTTTTTGGAAATTAAGGGGGGAATTTACCAAAGGGAAAATTCACCAGTGTGACGTCATTTTGGCACTTTGCCAATGGGTGCTGGCGTAAATTCGCTAGTAGACATAGACATACTCTAGTGATATTTTGCACCCTAACGGAGGAGGGACGTAACTACGTTAATTCACTAACTTGCGTATTTTACTGAACGTTACCTCTTGCACCAGACTTAACTCAGACCAGGCAAAGTGCAATAGAGTAGATAGGAGGATCTTCAAATATAGTTGACATTTTTTCTAAGTCCCAAAAAAACGCTGGCGTCTTTTACATTTTTTGGGGGTACTCTCCTTCTCCCCCTACATTTCCAAAATATGGCACCTAAACTATACAGTGGGCTCATGTGTAGGGCAATATAACAACTCTATTTTATTTAATGAATGTTTCCCAGGCTTGTGAAGTGTAATGTAGTTTATGCTGCATATATGTCAATTGTACTTGAACTTGGCGCCGTATGCAAATTAGGCATCACTGACTTAACATTTAGTATGATGTAGAGAGTGATATTCTGAGACAATTTGCAATTGTTTTTCATGTTTTATTATTTATTTGTTTTTGAGTTATTTAGCTTCAGTTTGTTCAGTCAGATTGTTGAGCTTACAAATTATTAATTTTATTTGAATCTTTACTGGTAAGTGTTCTCTATTTGTATTGTTAGTAATGACTATGGGAGTTTTATCTCCTGTACATTTCTTGTGTGATAACTGCCTAATAGAAGAATAATTATTTAAAGGTTTTTTATGTCTATAAGTTAAAAAAAGATAGTACGAAGTATCTATCTACAAAGCATCCAAATACTTTATTAACTTTAGGGACAGCATGGTAACACATTAAGGGTAATTTACCTATCCTGTATAAGAAAGGCATGGTGTGTGGGGGAGTGACATGGGGGCGTGGCACGGGCATTGCCATGCTTTCGCCTCAGGCAGCAGAAAGGCCAGAATCACCCCTGAGCATACCCACTGAAAATCCACAGAAGTGGCAAACAATACCTGCTTCTTTTCACCTGTCAGCACCAACCATGAGTATGGATGCAAGTGACAGTGCTCCAGCAAGTGACTTGTGTACCTGCTCATAAATGAGCCCAGCAACCTCCTGCATACCTACTGACACTGATTATATTGTTTATGGTATTATTATAGTGGTCAAATGCAGCAACATAAATATTACTGGCTGTGCATAAACTGCTTTATTCTGTTCTAAATATTGAACAGTTCCAAATCCAAAGTCTATTGTATGTTGCCGGTTAACTTATTCAGATTAGCAAGTAGTCTGAACACTAATGAAGCATGCAATGAGTTATTTGCTAAAATCTAAAAATTTCTCACTATTTTCTTAAAATCTAATTGACCAAACTCCCATCAATATTTTTACGGTATTTATCAATAAATAAACTCAAAAAAATCTGGTGCAGTAAAAGATAAAATCGTGGTAAAATCTGACTCGTACATTTTTATCAGATTATCACCCGTTAACCACAAATTAATCAAATTATTGTACGAAACCCAGAGCAGATCATGATATCTTCCAATTGTAAATCTGCCATTGACTTCTACATGATTTCAGCAGGTTTGACATGGAGTACTTTTTTATTCAGACTTTTAGCAGAATCGGGGTTTAACAAATCATGAAAAATTCATGTTTTTTTTTGTTCTCCTGGCAGCACAAGAATTTGAATATACTTGAGAATATTTTTCGGAACATAGTTGGTATTTATTTGGTATTTATTTTCACCCATGAAAAGTGACCAGAATAAATCCGGCAAGTAAAATCTGGCGAAGTTTAATTGAAGTGGGAATTCTGTTATTTCTAGTGATGGGCGAATTTATTTCGGCAGGCACAAATTTGCGCGTTTTGCCGCCGGTTAATAAATTTGCGAATTTGCCAGGAAAATTCGCCGGCCTCAAAGACAATTTAGACGCCGGCGACGATTAACGGACGACCATTGACTTTGATGCCAGCACCCATTTTGACGCTGCCAAATTGTTGCCGCCGTCTAAATCTGTGTTTCGCTAATTTTTCACCCATTTGGCGAATTTCGCGAGAAATTCTCAAAAATCATGGCGAATTGAAACAGGAGTAGTGTAGCCCGCTTGCACACCCTGGCCTTCGAAAGTTCAGCGCCTGGTGCACGGTGTTGGAATTGAAACAGGACAAATTCGCCCATCACTAGTTATTTCCCCAAATCATTAAAATATGCATTGATCTTTTTTAGCCTAGTTGAAAATGAATTGAACAATGTGATTATCTTTAGCACGTGACTTTTTTGCTAAAAAAATGTGCACTGAAATATACTGTTTAGGCATTTTTTCCCCTCAAACTATAAAATTAGTATATTGGCCTCCACGTTCACGTGCTATAACGTTTGACCATTTGACCTATTAAGTGGCAATCTATCCACCATTGTTATACTATTTATACCCCTTCTTATTCAACCTATTTGTTTTCCCCACTGTTTGGCTACATGCCTTACTTGTGAGCCATAAAAAGGAACAAATGCCAGTAACTTCAGTGTGTTTTTAACCGAGGCATCTCATGCTCCTTCGTAAACAATGCCGCAAGCTTTATTACCGGGAGCCAGTATTACAGTGTTTCAAGATGCAAAGACCCTTTTTCTGATTAGATAACAACCCCTCAGCTATGGCATGTTACGACAGGAAGGTTTTTTCACCATACCAGTGACACAGAATCAAAAGAAAATAAAGGGTCATTTATGACAAGTGCAGTGTTCAAAGTGAAATTTAAAATGCAAATTGAATTATCTTTTACTTATAAGGCATATTTATCAGTGCAGTGTAGTGCAGTGGCCAAAAGCCAGATTAAATAGTTGCAAAAGAAAATGACCCAACATATAGGTCTTTGGTCTCAAGCAAGAAATATACTGTAACAGCTTATTTTGGATACTTGTGGGTACTATACAGTAGACCACCTATGAAAATGCTAAAAACAAAAAAGCTTAACATTCAGTCAGTATTATCATCCAACGGCATAATATTTTACTTCAGTGTCTGAAAGGAAGAAATCTTAGAATGTATTCCAAGACAGGTCAATGTACTGTATGCGTGGGATTTCTCAAAACCAAAAGCCTATGAAATAGCCCTAAAATCCATCCAACTGCACCCACAGCACATTACAGTTGGAGACAATTAATCTGTCACAAAAATATATTTTATTCATCACTACTATCTGAAATATTTGATAGCAAGCATCCTGTAACCTAATTAAAAACGTATTATGGAGAAATTTCACATTAATAATGCTCCAGGGCTTATGACAGTTCTATGCCAAGATTGCAGGTGGTCTTGCAAGCCAAAACACAACACTAACTAAAAACTAAAATCAAGTGATTGTACAGATAAGGAAAGTAGTGTTAATACATTTAAGGGGGAAAAGTGGACTATTAAAATATACGAACAGAAGAAGAAAGAGGAGAATGTTATAAAACTACAAAACTGTTACTTATATTTCACTCTCAATATCAAAGCAAAAATGTATAAAGCATTATCATTTAGGGGCTGATTCACTAAATTCGAGTGAAGGATTCGAAGTAAAAAAACTTCGAATTTCAAAGTATTTTTTGGGCTACTTCGACCATCGAATGAGCTACTTCGACCTTCGACTACGACTATGAATCGAAGGATTCGAACGAAAAATCGTTTGACTATTCGTCCATTCGATAGTCGAAGTACTGTCTCTTTAAAAAAAACTTCGACCCCCTACTTCGGCAGCTAAAAGCTACCGAAGTCAATGTTAGCCTATGGGGAAGGTCCCCATAGGCTTGCCTAACTTTTTTTGATCGAAGGATATTCCTTCGATCGTTGGATTTAAATCCTTTGAATCGTTCGATTCGAAGGATTTAATCGTTCGTTAGAAGGAATAATCCTTCGATCGTACGATCGTAGCATTTGCGCTAAATCCTTCGACTTCGATATTCGAAGTCGAAGGATTTCAATTCCTAGTCGAATATCGAGGGTTAATTAACCCTCAATATTCGACCCTTAATGAATCAGCCCCTAACTGTCAATATACTTTATTATTGATATTATTATTGATATTAAGTTAAGAAAACTTTATGTGCCAGATGCTAAGGTTATCAAAGAGTGAAGTTAGAGATCACCACAGTCCTCTAGTCTAGAGTAAAATTCTGCCACTCCCGTTCATTTCTATGAGTTTTGTAAAAGGCGTATTTTTCAGAGGGTGAAAGTGAAAGTTCAGCCCTAAGAGTCCAGGAGGAGGTAAAGATGCTTAGAGAACAAGGGGCAGATTTATCAAGGGTCGAAGTGAATTTGAGGGAATTTTCGAAGTAAAAAAATTCGAAATTCGAATAGGCTACTACGACTTCAACCTTCGTTTCGAAGTAAAATCCTTCGACTATTCGACCATTCGATAATCAAAGTACTGTCTCTTTAAAAAAACTTTGACTTCAATACTTCGCCAACATAAACCTGCCAAATTGCTGTATAGCCTATGGGGGACCTCCTTTGTGTTTTGCTAAAAAAAGTCGAAGGATTTTTTGGGAAAATCGTACGATATTTTTTGTGGTAAAATCATTTGAATCGTTCGATTTGATGTACGTTCGGAGTATGATCGTACGATGGGAGTACGATTGTACGATGTATAAAATTCTCCGACTTCGAATTCGAATGTCGGAGGATTCTATACGATGGTCGAATTTCACCGTTTTTTCTACTTCGAAATCCAACCCTTGATAAATCTGCCCCCAAATGTTATCCTCAGAATTTCCACTATATGAGAAATCATGATAGATAAAAATGCTTATTGCTTCATTACAAAGATTGTACATTTGCCATCAGATAGTTCAGTATCTTGGATTCCAAATGCATTGTAGTACATAAGCAGGAGGTAATTACAGTATAGCTGAATATAGAACAAGTATAAATCCTGCTGCAGATCTCCTGAAATATCTAAGCATAAGAATTGGACTGCATGTGGTCAGCACTACAATGAGTACTTGGATACTGTTCAAGTACTGTCCTATCATAATGTCAGTATTAGATAATGCCTTTTATTACAGTAATCTTTACAGCAGAAAAGATTTAGATCCAGTGCCTTTGGACAGCCAAGAAGCAATACCCTGATGCAGTCCTTGCTTGATGGAATTTTTAAACATTCCTGGTAGATATCTGGCAGATATCCGCTTGGCAGAACACCAGTCTGCCCCCCTACATATGCCAATAAGCTACCAACTATTTTTTTTATTATTTAAAAAGTCAAAATGTTACAGTGTCATTGAAATGAATTGGTGATGTATGTTTGACTATGTTACTGTGATTAAACATGATTGTGTTTAACCCATTTGACCTTTTTTAAATACTGTATTCTAGTAATCACAGAAAATAAAGTCATATTTGTTGCAGTTTTATTTATTACATGTGCTATTTTAAAAGTTTCCAATTAAGTTTTTGTACAAGTAGTGTACGAAGGTTGTGGAATGTTATGTTGTGTGACAAATGTATTCTTCAGAAAAATCTATATGTATTTTAAAATTTGCTGAAAACCAAAAATCTAAATTAAAATCGGCGGCACACTGTGTCTTGTTAAAAAATAAAAATAAATTAAGGGACAATCTTAAAACACCGCAGTTTTGCAGTTATTCAGCCCTCTGCATTCCCTTGTTTAGTGAACCATATATACACTGCCTCATTTCTAAGTTAAGTGATTCTAGCAAGCAGCAACCAGATAGAATAAGTGAAACTTTGGTATGCATATGGCAGATCAGTAGGGTATTTAATAAAAAAATAAAAACCCTCAATGTAATATTAAAAAAATAAGACAATAAAACACTATTCTGTTCCTCACTGATTTCCATCATAAATGTACCATATATACCATCTGATTAACTTTAGCAATCACCAATCAGACTGTACCTGTTAAAAGAAGTTATGTATTTGTCAGAGCTAGAAGGTAAGTAGTTTAACAATACAAAACAACAACAAATAAAATCTAAGGGCCAAATTTACTAAGGGTCGAATTTTGAGGGTTAAAAAACCCTCGAATTCGACCCTCGAAGTAAAATCCTTCGATTTCGAATATCAAATTCGAAGGATTTACTGCAAATACTTCAATCGAATGATCAAATAAAAATCTTTCAATCGAACAATAAAATCCTTCGAATTGAAGGATTCAAACAATTTTAAGCAATTGATCGAAGGATTTTTATTCGACCACAAAAAACATAGAAAAGTGCTGGGGAAGGTCCCCATAGGCTAACATTGAACCTCGGTAGGTTTAAAAAGGCAAAGTATGTAGTCGAAGATTTTTTTAATGAGACAGTCAAATAGTCGAACGATTTTTACTTCAAATCATTCGATTCGATCGAATTTGATTGAATTTGACCCATTCGATGTTTGAAGTACCCAAAAGAATACTTCGAAATTCTAATTTTTTTTTTCATTCGAATCCTTCACTCGAGCTTAGTAAAACTGCCGCTAAGTGAATGTAGGAGAATAATAGTTCTTCCATCCTATATCCATCCAATATATCTGTACTTCAGAATATTTTAATCGTTTTTATGACTTATTGTACGATAATTTTTTTGTGGCCATTTCCATTCAAGCCTCCACATTGGTTTTTTTTTTATTTACTTATGTGTGATTTTTTTTTTGGAAAAGCTATGCTTTTATTAGACCCTATTGTGAGCGAAATGTGCCTCTGATATTACTAGTTTCAGAAAGTGTTATCAGAATGAGTTTAGTAATTTATCATAAAAAAGTAATACGGTATGTATTACTTATATGTAATATGAATTATTGTAACATGTAATATTAATAAGTAATGCAATATACAGTTGACCTTTAATAGTAAGCACTAGAAAGAAATACTTTTTCAATCACTTTCTATTTATGGTTGTTTTTTCTAACATGAAGTGTAACATTTCATATTTACTTTATGTATTTCTGAAGCAGCCTTGAGGGGGGGGGGTCACTGTTCTAAATTGATTCATTAGTTGCTACATTTCTTATCTTTGTTTCTGTGGAGCAGAATCCCTGAGTTTCATTAAAGTCAGCTAATATAATTGAATGTATCACCTAGGGGCACATTTACTTAGGGTCAAATATGGAGGGTTAATTAACCCTCGATATTCAACTGTCGAAGTTAAATCCTTTGACTTCGAATATCAAAGTCAAAGGATTTACTGCATAGGCTTTCTTTGCTTTTTTTGATTGAAGGAAAAAACGTTCGATCGAACGATTAAATCCTTCAAATTGAACGATTTGAAGGTTTTTAATCCATCGATCGACCTTCCCCATAGGCTAAAATTGAGGTTCAGTAAGTTTTAGGTGGCGAAGTAGGGGGTCGAAGTTTTTTTTTAAAGAGACAATACTTCGACTATCGAATGGTCGAATAGTCGAAGGTCGAAGTAGCCAATTCGATGGTCGAAATAGCCAAAAAAAACATTCGTAATTCGAAGTTTTTTTTATTCTATTCCTTCACTTGAGCTAAGTAAATGTGCCCCCTAATGTAGCAAATTGTAACAGTTCAGAATCTGCACCTGGATTACTGTGCTGCCAGTCTGAAACACTGGAAACAGGATAATTTAGATTTTGGAAAAATGGGAAAAAAATATAGCAATCAATCCAAAAAAGATGAAAGCATATCCTTCATGAAATAACAGTCTATCTGCAGTTTCTGTAAAAATTATTTTTTCAATTGGTTTTCATATTTTTTAAATTCATGTGAAGTCCACTGATGCTGCCAGGAGGCATGAAACCCAGTGAGCCAAACATGGCTCAGGTAGCTGTCTTTTTCCAGAAATTAATGGATGAACTTTATGCTCAAAACATGCCCTCTTTATTTAAGGACCTGGTTTCCCTTTTTTAAAGGATGATATTTATAGGATAAATAGGATAGGATGAGACCACATGGTAGATTTACTAGAAAGCGAAGTGACTAACGCTAGTGACTTTTCTCCAGCGTTGCCACCCACAGGGACATCACCTATTTACTAACAGGCACAGACACCAATTCGTTAGTGAAACAGACCATCGCTAGCGGACATTCGCTCTCTATCGGCAGACGAATTTTCACTCTGGCGAACGGAGGTTACTCCGTAAACTCACTAAAGTCCAGATTTTAGTGAATGTTACCTCTTTCGCCAGAGTTGCCTTCACCACCTCAGACCAGGCGACGTGCTATAAAGCAGCTAGATCTTCCTCAATCTTCTGTCACTGACATCATATCCTGTGAGCCAAAAATGCATCTAAATTCAAATTTTTCCTTTTTTCAGCGTAATTGCCTGGAAAAGTTCCCTTGGGGAACTATTTTTTTCCAGACATTTCCTAACATATAGAACATTAATTTTTACAGTGGGCTCATGTGTAGGGCATTATATTAACTATCTTGCCTTTATTAAGGTTCCCTGGACACGTGTAATATAAACCGTAACTTAAACCATTTGCACCAACATTTATAATAAAGACCTCCATACAACTTTAAATAACCCGCCGTATGCAAATTGACCTGAACGCAAGATCACTAGGGAATTTTCGCTAGGCACAAATGAACACTAGCGTATCTTCACTTTGAAATGCTCACACTGCCGAAGTAACGCTAGCGAAAAGTCACCAGCATTCGGATAAAAATCATGACAGAATCCCTTTAATAGGGAAAGAAGGTAAAACTATTCCAAGGCCAGCTTTTTATTATCCAGAAAAGGCAAGGGCATACGGAACGCATTTTAGGACATCATGCGTCTACTTACGTTTGCGTCATGCGTCGTCCTATGCCTTCTCCGTTGCGCATCGCTTGCCTTTGAAGTCACGGATGATCCAAATGTTCAGTCACACCTCCGCTCTGTAGCCTCCCTCCTCAGACGTCGCTCATCAACGCTCCGCCCTCAGACTTCCTCCTTGAGCTATCAGGTATCGGCCATCAGGAATCAGTCGTCCTCCATCAGACGTCGTCCATCAGGAATCCTCCATCAGGCGTCCTCCATCAGGAATCCTCCATCAGACGTCGTCCATCAGGCATCAGGAATCCTCCATCAGGCATCAGGAATCCTCCATCAGACGTCGTCCGTCAGGGGTCAGGGGTCAGGGGTCAGGGGTCAGGCGACTCTCTGTCCTTGGCTGCTGTATTCATTTTTTTTTACTTCCGGTTTTCCATTTGGCGCATTTTTTCCCCAGCCAATAGGAGTCTTAGGTTTTGACCAATCAAGTTAAAGCTGCCACTTGTAGGCGTCGCCATTTCTTCCCACAGACACAGGCACTGCCGGCTTCATTCATTTATCCCCGCATTTGTGCTGGTAATTAGATAATTAATTAATTAACTGAAATGTTGCATATACTTTAATTAATTCGTGTTTATGTTGTTTTTTTTTAATATAATTTAGCTTGCTGCTTGCAAATAATTTACACTGCACAAGAGAGAGAGCATGTTTCTCTGTACTTTAATAACCTTCGATGGCTTTGTGTTTTAGTTTAATATTTTATAATATATAATATTTTTCTGGTTTTATTGCCTTCATTTTATTTATTTATTTATTTTATACGGTTTTAATTTTTTTAATAGAATTTTTTTTATTTTATCTATTTTATTTTATTGCCATTATTGTCATTACAGGTATTTACCATAGCTTTGCAGCTTGCTCGTTTGTTTTATAAACAAGTTTTTTTACCCATGTTTGATTTACTTGTCCTTTAGCTTCTTTTTTTTTTTGCTCTATTCTACCTTTATACTGACCACATCTAAAAAAAACCATGCTCTGTAAGGCTACATGATTTCTCCTTTTCCTATTCAGGCATCTCCTATTGATTTCCCACCTTTTACAATGCATGGTTGCTATGGGTATTTGTACCCTAGCAACCAGTTGTTTGCAATAGCAAACGAGAGAACCAAAAAAAAAAAAAAACATGATTAAAAAATCCAAACAAATGGCAAATTGTCCCAGAACATAACACCCTACATTATACAGGTATAGGATCCCTTATCCGGAAACCCGATATCCAGAAATCAACTAATTACGGAATGGCTGTCTCCCATAGACTCCATTTTATCCAAATAATCCAATTTTTTAAAAATGATTTCCTTATTCCTTAATAATAAAACAGTAGCTTGTACTTGATCCCAACTAAGATATAATTAATCCTTATTGGAAGCAAAACCAGCCTATTGGGTTTATTTAATGTTTAAATTAATTTCTAGTAGACATAAGGCACGAAGACCCAAATTACGGAAAGATTCATTATCCGGAAAACCCCAGGTCCCGAGCATTCTGGATAACCGGTCCCATACCTGTACTAAAATTTAAATCAAAGGTGAACAATCCATTTAACATATTGTAGAATCCAGGCCCTGACTGGCAATCTGTGGGTTCTTGCAAATGCCAGAGGGGCTGCTAGAAGATGCCATAGAAAGTCAGTATTTGGTGGCCTGGTGGGGGCTCTTTGTGCTTCTGTGTGGGCTGAATTGGTCTCTGCATACCGGAAATGCCAGGGCCTATTTTAACCCTTCAAGTGCCAAGCACGTACAGCGTACGTGCTGGCGGTTCAGGGCTCAGACCTGCTAGTGTGGTTTTGAATTGTTCGAACTTGGTTTTGAAATTAAAGTTATTACATTATGTTCATCAACTGTTTGTGCTGTGTGCTCATATTTCTGTCTCTTCTTTTCGAATTAGGTCTCTACGTCTAGGAGAGGAAGTTTGCTGCTATCAATAAAACCAGTGTTATAAGAGTACGGAAACCATTTAAAGGACCAGTAACATCAGAAATTTTTACAAAAAAAAACGTTACAATGCAACGAAAAAAAACATCAAGACCAATTAAAATTTAAAATAGCAAATCCTTTATTAAGATATAACTTACAGAAACTCCACTTCCTGTCTTCTACAGAAACGGCAAAAGGGCGACCATCCATCCTGTTGTGCTTGATTGCTCTTCCCTGACAGCGTCTCGATCTCCTCCAGCTCTTCAGAAGACCGCAGCGGTGTTCTTATGCCTGTCCCCACTGTAACATAGCAGACCGTCAGCATAAAAGGGTAACCCAGAACCCCCTGCATTATTTTAACCCTCCTGGCACCGAGAATATTCCTTCTGCCTGCTGCTGTGGGCTGCTGGGGAGACGCACAATCAATGTATGGATCAGTAAAGAGAGCAGCGTTTCTTCAGAGCCTGCCTTCGGAAGGTGAACCAGCTGGCCGGCATGTTTGTGAATGGCAGGCCCCTGCCCAATGCTGTCCGGCTCTCTCCGCACATCCCCAAGGTGAACTGCTGCCTTCACAATGGCTCCAATCACCTAGCAGCGCCAAGACTCCCGCCGCTCGTTTCCCCATTCCTCCAGAGCGGAGGTTATACAATCCTCAGCCTTTTGCTCTGCTCGGGCTTCCTTATTGTGTGCAAGGCTCTCCTTTTGGTGCCGGAATCACTCCGGTTTTGTTACTGATGTAACCGCTCTGGAGGAATCTGGAAACAAGAGGCGGGAGCTGCAGAGTCTCGGCACAGGGAACTAGGCTGCTAGGTGATTGACATCGCAAAGGCAGCAATTCGCCTTGGGGATGTGCGGAGAGAGCCTGACAGCATTGGGCAGGGGCCTGCCATTCACAAACATGCTGGCCATCTGGTTCACCTTCCGAAGGCAGGCTCTAAAGAAACGCTGCTGCCTTTACTGATCCATACATTAATTGCGCGTCTCCCCAGCAGCCCACAGCAGCAGGCGGTCTTCTGAAGAGCTGGAGGAGATTGAGACGCTGTCAGGGAAGAGCAATCAAGCACAACAGGATGGATGGTCGCCCTTTCGCCGTTTCTGTAGAAGACAGGAAGTGGAGTTTCTGTAAGTTATATCTTAATATAGGATTTGCTATTTTAAATTTTAATTTTTCTTGATGTTTTTTTTCGTTGTATTGTAACAAACTTTTTTTGTAAAAATTTTTGATGTTACTGGTCCTTTAAGTACATCCTCGAGAGAAATCTCCAATTTGCGCTTTTCTAAGTTACCTCCCACTCCTCTGTTATCGTGCTGTGTGTAGGCCATCAGGGGGGAAAAGGGGGGGTCAGTCGCCCCAGGCCCAACAGGTTTTAGGCTTCCCCTCTCTCTGTCACTCTGTCCCTCTCTCTTCCCCTCACTCTGTCTCTCTTTGTCAGTCTGTCCCTCTCTCTTTCCCTCTCTTCCTCTATCTCTGTCACTCTTTCCCTCTCTCTTCCCCTCTCTCTCTTCCCCTCACTCTGTCTCTCTTTGTCAGTCTGTCCCTCTCTTCCCCTCTCTCTGTCACTCTCAGTCCCTCTCTTCCTCTATCTCTGTCACTCTTTCTCTCTCTCTTCCCCTCTCTCTGTCACTCTGTCCCTCTCTCTTTCCCTCTCTTCCTCTATCTCTGTCACTCTTTCCCTCTCTCTTCCCCTCTCTCTGTCACTCTGTCCCTCTCTCTTCCCCTCACTCTGTCTCTCTCTGTCACTCTCAGTCCCTCTCTCTTCCCCTCTCTCTGTCACTCTGTCTCTCTCTATCACTCTGTCTCTCTCTATCACTCTGTCTCTCTCTATCACTCTCTCTCTCTGTCACTCTCTCTCTCTGTCACTCTCTCTTCCCTCTCTTTGTCACTCTGTCTCTCTCTGTCACTCTCAGTCCCTCTCTCTGTCACTCTGTCTCTCTCTTTCACTCTGTCTCTCTCTCTGTCACTCTCTTCCCCTCTCTCTGTCACTCTGTTCCCCTCCTTCTGTCACTCTGTTCCCCTCCTTCTGTCACTCTGTCCCTTTCTGTCACCCTGTCCCTCTCTTTGTCACTCTGTCTCTCTCTTCCGTCACTCTGTCACTCTCTCTCTCTGTTCCTCTCTCTGTCACTCTGTCCCTCTCTCTGTCACTCTGTCCCTCTCTCTGTCACTCTGTCCCTCTCTCTGTCACTCTGTCCCTCTCTCTGTCACTCTGTCCCTCTCTCTCAGTCCCTCTGTCTCTCTCTCAGTCCCTCTGTCTCTCTCTCTCTCTTTGTCCCTCTCTCTTCCCCTCTCTCTGTCCCTCTCTCTGTCACTCTCTTCCCCTCTCTCTCTGTCCCTCTCTTTTCCCCTCTCTCTGTCACTCTGTCCCTCTCTCGGTCACTCTGTCTGTCCCTCTTTCGGTCCCTCTCTCTGTCACTCTCTCTTCCCGACTCTCTCGGTCACTCTGTCCCTCTCTCTGTCACTCTCTCTTCCCGTCTCTCTCGGTCACTCTGTCCCTCTCTGTCACTCTGTCTCTCTCTCTGTCACTCTGTCTCTCTCTCTGTCACTCTCTTCCCCTCTCTGTCACTCTCTCTCTTCCCCTCTCTCTGCCACTCTGTCCCTCTCTTTTCCCTCTCTCTGTCTCTCTCTCTCTCTGTCACTCTGTCTCTATCACTCTGTCTCTCTCTCTGTCACTCTATCCCTCACTCTATCCCTCTCTCTGTCCCTCTCTCTTCCCGTCTCTCTCTGTCACTCTGTCTCTCTCTCTGTCACTCTGTCCCTCTCTTTTCCCTCACTCTGTTTCTCTCTCTCTCACTCTGTCTCTCTCTTCCCTCACTCTGTCCCTCTCTCTGTTTCTCTCTCTCTGTCACTCTGTTTCTCTCTCTCTGTCACTCTTTCTCTCTCTCTGTCACTCTGTCTCTCTCTGTCACTCTGTCTCTCTCTTCCCTCTCTCTGTCACTCTGTCTCTCTCCTCTCTCTGTCTCTCTCTGTCACTCTTCCCCTCTCTGACCCTCTCACTGTCACTCTGTCTCTCTCTCTTCCCTCTCTCTGTCACTCTCTGTCTCTCTCGGTCACTCTATCCCTCTCTCTTCCCTCACTCTGTCACTCTGTCCCTCTTTCTGTCACTGTCCCTCTCTCTGTCACTCTGTGTGTGTGTCTCTCTCTCTCTGTCACTCTGTTCCTCTCTCTTCCCCTCTCTCTGTCTCTCTCTTCCCTCTCTCTGTCACTCTGTCTCTCTCTTCCCTCTCTCTGTCACTCTGTCTCTGTCTCTCTCTTCCCTCTCTCTGTCACTCTGTCTCTGTCACTCTGTCCCTCTTTCTGTCACTCTGTCTCTCTGTCACTCTATCCCTCTCTCTTTCTATCCCTCTCTCTTCCCTCACTCTGTCTCTCTCGGTCACTCTGTCCCTCTCTCTGTCACTCTCTTCCCCTCTCTCTGTCACTCTGTCTCCCTCTCTTCCTCTCCCTGTCACTCTGTCTCTCTCTCTGTCTCTTTCTCTTCCCCTTTCTCTTTCACTCTGTCCCTCTCTCTTCCCTCACTCTGTCCCTCTCTCTTCCCTCACTCTGTCTCTCTCTTCCCCTCTCTCTGTCACTCTCTTCCCCTCACTCTGTCTTTCTCTCTTACCCTGTCTGTCACTCTGTCTCTCTCTGTCACTCTCTCTGTCCCTCTCTCTTCCCCTCTCTCTGTCCCTCTCTGTCACTCTGTCCCGCTCTGTCACTCTGTCCCCCCCTCTCTCTGTCACTCTCTTCCCCTCTGTCTGTCACTCTCTTCCCCTCTCTCTGTCACTCTCTCTGACACTCTGTTCCCCTCTCTCTGTCACTCTCTCTGACACTCTGTTCCCCTCTCTCTGTCCCTCTCTGTCACTCTGTCCCTCTCTTACCCTCTCTGTCACTCTGTCCCTCTCTCTTCCCCTCTGTCCCTCTCTCTGTCACTCTGTCCCCCTCTCTCGGTCCCTCTGTCCCCCTCTCTCGGTCCCTCTGTCCCCCTCTCTGTCACTCTCTTTCTCTCTGTCACTCTGTTCCCCTCTCTCTGTCACTCTGTCCCTCTCTCTTCCCCACTCTGTCCCTCTCTCTATCACTCTGTCTCTCTCTCTGTCACTCTGTCCCTCTCTCTCTCTGTCACTCTGTCCCTCTCTCAGTCCCTCTCTCTGTCTCTCTTTGTCCCTCTCTTCCCCTCTCTCTGTCACTCTGTCCCTCTCTCTGTTTCTCTCAGTCCCTCTCTCTGTCTCTCTCTCTTCCCCTCTCTCTGTCACTCTGTCCCCCTCTCTCTCTCTGTCCCTCTGTCGGTCACTCTCTGTCCCTGTCCCTCTGTCGGTCACTCTCTGTCCCTCTGTCGGTCACTCTCTGTCCCTCTGTCGGTCACTCTCTGTCCCTCTGTCGGTCACTCTCTTCCCCTCTCTCGGTCACTCTCTTCCCCTCTCTCGGTCACTCTCTCTTCCTCTGTCACTTGCTTCCCCTCTTTCTGTCACTCTCTTTCTCTTTGTCACTCTGTCCCTCTCTCTTCCCCACTCTGTCACTCTGTCCCTCTCTCTGTCACTCTGTCCCTCTCTCTGTCACTCTGTCTCTCTGTCACTCAGTCCCTCTCTTTTCCCTCTCTTCCCCTCTTTCTGTCACTATCCCTCACTCTGTCTCCCTCTCTGTCACTCTGTCCCTCTCTATGTCTCTCTCTCTCTGTCCCGCTCTGTCCCGCTCTGTCACTCTGTCCCCCTCTCTCTGTCCCTCTGTCCCCCTCTCTCGGTCCCTCTGTCCCGGTCCCTCTGTCCCTCTCTCTGTCCCACTCTCGGTCCCTCTGTCCCACTCTCTGTCCCTCTGTCCCACTCTCTGTCCCTCTGTCCCACTCTCTGTCCCTCTGTCCCACTCTCGGTCCCTCTGTCCCACTCTCGGTCCCTCTGTTCCCCTCTCTCTGTCACTCTGTTCCCCTCTCTCTGTCACTCTGTTCCCCTCTCTCTGTCACTCTGTTCCCCACTCTGTCACTCTGTCCCTCTCTCTGTCACTCTGTCCCTCTCTCTCTCTGTCTGTCACTCTGTCTCTCTCACTCTGTCCCTCTCTGTCTCTCTCTTCCCTCTCTCTGTCACTCTCTCTCTCCTCTCTCTGTCACTCTTCCCCTCTCTGTCACTCTTCCCCTCTCTGACCCTCTCACTGTCACTCTGTTTCTCTCTCTGTCTCTCTCGGTCACTCTATCCCTCTCTCTTCCCTCACTCTGTCACTCTGTCCCTCTATCTGTCACTGTCCCTCTCTCTGTCACTCTGTGTGTGTGTGTGTCTCTCTCTCTCTCTCTCTCTGTCACTCTGTCCCTCTCTCTTCCCTCTCTCTGTCACTCTGTCCCTCTCTCTTCCCTCTTTCTGTCACTCTGTCTCTCTGTCACTCTATCCCTCTCTCTTCCCTCAGTCTGTCTCTCTCGGTCACTCTTCCCCTCTCCCTGTCACTCTGTCTCTCTCTCTTCCCTCTCTCTGTCTCTCTCGGTCACTCTATCCCTCTCTCTTCCCTCACTCTGTCTCTCTCGCTCTCTCTGTCACTCTGTCCCTCTCTCTGTCACACTCTCTCTCTCTCTGTCACTCTGTCCCTCTCTCTTTGTCCCTCTCTCTTCCCCTCTCTCTGTCACTCTGTCCCTCTCTGTCTCTCTCTCTCAGTCCCTCTCTCTGTCACTCTCAGTCCCTCTCTCTGTCTCTCTCAGTCCCTCTCTCTTCCCGTCACTCTGTCCCTCTCTCTGTCTCTCTCTGCCCCTCTCTCTGAATTACACTTAAAGGGGTGGTTCACCTTTAAATTAACTTTTAATATGTTATAGAATAGACAGTTCTTATCAACTTTTGAATTGGTCTTCATTATTTATTTTTGTTATAGTTTTTTAGTTATTTGCCTTTTTTGTTTGGATTCTTCTTAGATTTCAAATGGGGATCACTGACCCCATCTAAAAACAAATGTTCTGTAAAGCTATAACTTTATTGTTATTGCTACTTTTTATTACTCATCTTTCTATTCAGGCCTCTCGTATTCATATTCCAGTCTCTTAATCAAATCAATGCATGGTTACTAGGGGAATTTGGACCCTAGGAACCAGACGGCTGAAATTACAAACCGGAGAGCTGCTGAATAAAAAGCTAAATAACTCAAAAACAAATAATAAAAACCAATTGCAAATGGTCTCAGAATGTCCCTCTCTACATCATACTAAAAATTAAAATGAAGGTGAACAACCCCTTTAAGTGAGAAAGGCAGCTCTTTATGCGCATACATTTTTTCAGTTTTACCCCAATATATGAGTGGATGTGTACAACAAGTCAGACCATTGCGTCTTTACATCTGGCCTGCTTTGATTTTTTTTGCCCGGGCTGCTTTTTACCCCCAGTCTGGCCCTGGCAGGAAGTATTTCATGCTGCATCAATTACTCGCCAAGTTTTTTTACCTGTAACTTCTCCGTATTTATATTTGTTTGTATTCAACTATATACCTAACTTTCTTAGCACTATATTTATTAAAATTTAATTTTCCCATTTTGCTATGTGATTATTTGCTTCAGTTAACTGCAGAATATTTTACACACATTGCACACTGCTTTATTTAAAACAAAAAATCTTATTTGATTTTCTGTCACTCTAGGTGACAAAATTTGGTTAAATGATGCACAATATTTTTAAAATCTCTAGAAGACCTTTCATTTTACCTTATTTCTTGATATTTATTTTTCAATAATTGAGGGGTTGTTCTGTCACCATATAAAGGCACAAGGCTGCAGGCTGAGTTATACAGGGAACTCTGAGTATCACTCATGTATTATAAGGGATAATGTACCCCCTACTGTAAATGATAAGGATATTAGAAGTCACTGAGGGGTTGTTCTGTCACCATATAAAGGCACAAAGCTGCAGGCTGAGTTATACAGGGAACTCTGAGTATCACTCATGTATTATAAGGGAATTAGAAGTCATTGAGGGGTTATGTGACCATATAAAGGCACAAAGCTGCAGGCTGAGTTATACAGGGAACTCTGAGTATCACTCATGTATTATAAGGGAATTAGAAGTCATTGAGGGGTTATGTGACCATATAAAGGCACAAGGCTGCAGGCTCAGTTATACAAGGAATTGCGAGTATCATAAGGAAAAATGTTGCCTGAACTTTAAGTTACAAGAAAATTCCTATATTACCTAACTTAAAAATATGCTGCTAAATAGTGTAACATCTAGGGGCACATTTACTTAGGGTCGAATATCGAGGGTTAATTAACCCTTGATATTCTACTGTCTAAGTAAAAGCCTTCGAATATCGAAAGATTTACCGAATTTCCTACGATCTAACGATTTTCCTTCGATCAGAAAATTGTTAGGAAGCCTATGGGGACCTTCCCCATAGGCTAACATTGCACCTCGGTAGGTTTTAGGTGGTGAAGTAGAGGGTCAAAGTTTTTTTTTTTTTAAAGAGACAGTACTTCAACTATCGAATGGTCAAATAGTTGAACGATTTTTAGTTCGAAACATTCAATTCAAAGTCAATGGTCGACGACTTGCTGACAGACTGGTGGTCTATCTACCATGAACGTACTATTAATGTTCTCATTCAGATGAGTGTCTCCCTTAATTGGCGGCTTCGACCGCAGAGGAAACAGCAGTGACTGCACCCTTGTCAATGAGTCTGGTGGCTGTCGTGTATGTCCTGCAATTTAATATTTGCAGGCCTAATCTCACACAGCAGCTTTGCACTCATGGACATCCATGACCCTGTGCCGATGCAATTGTAACTCCTGCTCCAGGATTGGTCTAAGTTGACTTTATTTTAAAATATTTCTTTTTTTCCATTATGTACATTTAAACATACTTGTACACACTGTGTCCCATCTCTTACAAGTGTATACCCATGTATACAAAAAATGTTTTACTAAAATAGTTTGTACTTTTTTTGGGCTTTTACCACACGTGAATCAGGTGTTGTCTTTATGAAGCGGGGTAGATGTATCCCATTAAATTAGTATGCACAAGGTACGTTTTGGGGCATCTACACATCACATACTAGTAGCTCAGTGCGAAATTTCTTTCATCATTGCATACACAATTAGAATAATGTATTTATCCTTATACAGAAATGCATACTATTGTGTTAAACAAATTTTTATTAATTTAATGCATGGAGGGTTTAAGACAATGTTAGATGTGCACAGCTTTCTCTTGTCTGCCTTCGTGTCAGTCTAGATGTTAGGTGTTTTAGTTTTTCATTCACCTCTGTAGGACCGCAATGGAGGTCACCAAACTGCTAGCCTAAACCAAAGCAAATGTGGTGGCATCAGGAGCCCTGTGTCTAAGACACTGGACAGGAGAAACCTTATCCAAACTAAAGCTGGCCACAGACACAAAGATCCGATCGTATGAATCAATGTACAATCGGATCTTTCCCATCTCCCGACCTGCCACTAACCATTCAGATCAGACCATTCAGATTCAGGGACAGAGTGACCGAGAGAGGGGGACAGAGTGACAGAGAGGGGAAGAGGGACAGAGAGAGACAGAGTGAGGGACAGAGAGAGACAGAGTGAGAGACAGAGTGAGGGACAGAGAGAGACAGAGTGAGGGACAGAGTGGGGAAGAGAGAGAGAGGGACAGAGTGACCGAGAGAGACAGTGACCGAGAGAGGGACAGAGTGACCGAGAGAGGGACAGAGTGCCAGAGAGAGGGACAGAGTGCCAGAGAGAGGGACAGAGTGCCAGAGAGAGGGGAAGGGACAGAGAGGGAGGAGAAGAGAGAGGGATAGAGTGACTGAGAGAGACAGAGTGACAGAGAAAGACAGAGTGACAGAGAGAGGGACAAAATAACGGAAGAGAGAGGGATAGAGTGACAGAGAGACAGAGTGACAGAAAGAGGGGAAGAGAGAGGGACAGAGTGACAGAGAGAAACAGAGTGACAGATAGAGAGATTGACAGAGAGGGGAAGAGAGAGAGAGTGACAGAGAGGGGAAGAGAGAGGGACAGAGAGAGAGAGTGACAGAGAGGGGAAGAGAGAGGGACAGAGAGAGAGGGACAGAGTGACAGAGAGAGGGACCGAGAGAGGGACAGAGTGACAGAGAGAGGGACAGAGTGACAGAGAGAGGGACAGAGTGACAGAGAGAGACGGACAGAGTGACAGAGAGAGACGGACCGAGTGACAGAGAGAGGGACCGAGTGACAGAGAGAGGGACCGAGTGACAGAGAGAGGGACCGAGTGACAGAGAGAGGGACCGAGTGACAGAGAGAGGGACCGAGTGACAGAGGGTAAGAGAGGGACCGAGTGACAGAGGGTAAGAGAGGGACAGAGTGACAGAGAGAGGGGAAGAGACAGAGCGAGGGACAGAGAGGGAGGAGAAGAGAGAGGGAAGAGAGAGGGATAGAGACAGAGTGACAGAGAGAGGGACAAAATAACGGAAGAGAGAGGGATAGAGTGACTGAGAGAGACAGAGTGACAGAAAGAGGGGAAGAGAGAGGGACAGAGTGACAGAGAGAAACAGAGTGACAGATAGAGAGAGTGACAGAGAGGGGAAGAGAGAGTGACAGAGAGGGGAAGAGAGAGTGACAGAGAGGGGAAGAGAGAGTGACAGAGAGGGGAAGAGAGAGGGACAGAGAGAGGGGGACAGAGGGACCGAGAGAGGGGGACAGAGGGACCGAGAGAGGGGGACAGAGGGACCGAGAGAGGGGGACAGAGGGACCGAGAGACCGAGAGAGAGGGACAGAGTGAGGGGAAGAGAGAGGGACAGAGTGAGGGGAAGAGAGAGGGACAGAGTGAGGGGAAGAGAGAGGGACAGAGTGTGACAGAGAGAGAGACAGAGTGACAGACAGAGTGACAGAGAGAGAGACAGTGACAGAGTGACAGAGAGAGAGACAGAGTGGCAGAGAGGGACAGAGTGACAGAGAGAGGGAGACAGAGTGACAGAGTGAGAGAGAGACAGAGTGACAGAGAGAGAGACAGAGTGACAGAGAGAGGGAAAAGAGAGGGACAGAGTGACAGAGAGAGGGAAAAGAGAGGGACAGAGTGACAGAGAGAGGGACAGGGTGACAGAGAGAGGGACAGGGTGACAGAGAGAGGGACAGGGTGACAGAGAAAGGGGAAGAGAGAGTGAGAGACAGAGTGACAGAGAGAGGGGAAGAGAGAGAGAGACAGAGTGACAGAGAGAGGCATAGAGTGACAGAGAGACAGAGAGAGGGACAGAGTGACAGATAGAGGGACAGGGTGACAGAGAGAGGGAAGAGAGGGACAGAGTGACAGAGAAAGGGGAAGAGAGAGTGAGGGACAGAGTGACAGAGAGAGGGGAAGAGAGAGACAGAGTGACAGAGAGAGGGATAGAGTGACAGAGAGAGGGAAGAGAGAGAGACAGAGTGACAGAGAGAGAGACAGAGTGGCAGAGAGAGGGAAAAGAGAGGGACAGAGTGACAGAGAGAGGGACAGGGTGACAGAGAGAGGGACAGGGTGACAGAGAGAGGGACAGAGTGACAGAGAGAGGGAAAAGAGAGGGACAGAGAGAGAGACAGAGAGGGGAAGAGTGACAGAGAGAGGGGAAGAGAGTGACAGAGGGACCCAGAGACGGACAGACAGAGTGAGGGGAAGAGAAAGAGACAGAGTGGGGAAGACAGAGTGACAGAGAGAGACAGAGTGACGGGAAGAGAGAGTGACAGATTGGGACAGAGTGACCGAGAGAGACGGGAAGAGAGAATGACAGAGAGAGGAACAGACAGTGACCGAGAGAGGGACAGAGGGACAGAGAGAGGGGAAGAGAGAGTGACAGATTGGGACAGAGTGACCGAGAGAGACGGGAAGAGAGAATGACAGAGAGAGGGACAGACAGAGTGACCGAGAGAGTGACAGAGAGGGACCGAGAGAGGGGAAGAGAGGGACAGAGAGAGAGGGACCGAGAGAGAGGGACAGAGGGACCGAGAGAGAGCGACAGAGGGACCGAGAGAGAGCGACAGAGGGACCGAGAGAGAGCGACAGAGGGACCGAGAGAGAGCGACAGAGGGACCGAGAGAGAGCGACAGAGGGACCGAGAGAGAGCGACAGAGGGACTGAGAGAGAGCGACAGAGGGACAGACAGAGGGACAGAGTGAGGGGAAGAGAGAGGGACAGAGTGAGGGGAAGAGAGAGGGACAGAGTGACAGAGAGAGGGGAAGAGAGTGACAGAGACAGAGAGAGAGACAGAGTGACAGAGAGAGACAGAGTGGCAGAGAGAGGGAAAAGAGAGGGACAGAGTGAGAGAAAGAGAGTGACAGAGAGACAGAGTGAGAGAGAGAGACAGAGTGACAGAGAGAGAGAGACAGAGAGAGAGAGACAGAGTGACAGAGAGGGAAGAGAGGGACAGAGAGAGGGAAGAGAGAGACAGAGAGAGGGAAAAGAGAGGGACAGAGTGACAGAGAGAGGGACAGGGTGACAGAGAGAGGGACAGAGTGACAGAGAGGGACAGAGTGACAGAGAAAGGGGAAGAGAGAGTGAGGGACAGAGTGACAGAGAGAGGGGAAGAGAGAGAGACAGAGTGACAGAGAGAGGGATAGAGTGACAGAGAGAGGGAAGAGAGAGGGACAGAGTGACAGAGAGAGGGACAGGGTGACAGAGAGAGGGACAGAGTGACAGAGAGAGGGACAGAGTGACAGAGAGAGGGACAGAGTGACAGAGAGAGGGAAGAGAGGGACAGAGTGACAGAGAAAGGGGAAGAGAGAGTGAGGGACAGAGTGACAGAGAGAGGGGAAGAGAGAGAGACAGAGTGACAGAGAGAGGGGAAGAGAGAGAGACAGAGTGACAGAGAGAGGGATAGAGTGACAGAGTGACAGATAGAGGGAAGAGAGAGACAGAGTGACAGAAAGAGGGACAGAGTGACAGAGAGAGGGAAAAGAGAGGGACAGAGTGACAGAGAGAGAGACAGAGTGACAGAGAGAGAGACAGAGTGACAGAGAGAGGGACAGAGTGACCGAGAGAGACAGAGTGAGGGAAGAGAGAGGGATAGAGTGACAGAGAGACAGAAAGAGGGACAGAGAAAGGGAAGAGAGAGACAGAGTGACAGAGAGAGGGACAGAGTGACAGAGAGAGGGACAGAGTGACAGAGAGAGGGAAGAGAGGGACAGAGTGACAGAGAAAGGGGAAGAGAGAGTGAGGGACAGAGTGACAGAGAGAGGGGAAGAGAGAGAGACAGAGTGACAGAGAGAGGGGAAGAGAGAGAGACAGAGTGACAGAGAGAGGGATAGAGTGACAGAGTGACAGATAGAGGGAAGAGAGAGACAGAGTGACAGAAAGAGGGACAGAGTGACAGAGAGAGGGAAAAGAGAGGGACAGAGTGACAGAGAGAGAGACAGAGTGACAGAGAGAGAGACAGAGTGACAGAGAGAGGGACAGAGTGACCGAGAGAGACAGAGTGAGGGAAGAGAGAGGGATAGAGTGACAGAGAGACAGAAAGAGGGACAGAGAAAGGGAAGAGAGAGACAGAGTGACAGAGAGAGGGAAGAGAGAGACAGAGAGGGGAAGAGAGACAGAGTGACAGAAAGAGGGACAGAGTGACAGAGACAGAGTGACAGAGAAAGGGAAGAGAGAGACAGAGTGACAGAGAGAGGGAAGAGAGAGACAGAGAGAGGGGAAGAGAGAGGGACAGAGTGACAGAGAGAGGGACAGTGACAGAAAGAGGGACAGAGTGACAGAGTGAGGGAAGAGAGAGGGATAGAGTGACCGAGAGAGACAGAGAGAGGGAAGAGAGAGAGACAGAGTGACAGTGAGAGGGTCAGAGAGGGGAAGAGTGACAGAGAGAGACAGAGTGACAGAGAGAGGGAAGAGAGAGACAGAGGGACAGAGTGACAGAGAGAGGGACAGAGTGACAGAGAGAGAGACAGAGTGACAGAGAGAGAGACAGAGTGACAGAGAGAGAGACAGAGTGAGAGAGACAGAGTGGGGAAGAGAGAGGGACAGAGTGACAGAGAGAGGGGAACAGAGTGACAGAGAGTGACAGAGAGAGACAGAGGGACCGAGAGAGGGGCAAAGAGGGACCGAGAGAGGGGGACAGAGTGACAGAGCGGGACAGAGTGACAGAGAGAGGGACAGAGGGGAAGGGAGAGGGACAGAGGGGAAGAGAGAGGGACAGAGTGACAGAGAGGGTAAGAGAGGGACAGAGAGAGGGGAACAGAGTGTCAGAGAGAGAGTGACAGAGAGAGGGGAAGAGAGTGACAGAGAGAGGGGAAGAGAGTGACAGAGAGAGGGGAAGAGAGTGACAGACAGAGGGACAGAGAGTGACAGACTGAGGGACCGAGAGAGGGACAGAGTGACAGAGAGAGGGACTGAGAGAGACAGAGAGAGGGACTGAGAGAGAGAGGGACAGAGTGACAGAGAGAGGGACAGAGAGAGAGAGGGACAGAGTGACAGAGAGAGAGACAGAGTGACAGAGAGAGGGACAGAGTGGGGAAGAGAGAGGGACAGAGTGACAGAGAGAGGGGAACAGAGTGACAGAGAGAAAGAGAGTGACAGAGAGGGGGACAGAGGGACCGAGAGAGGGGGACAGAGGGACCGAGAGAGGGGGACAGAGTGACAGAGAGAGGGACAGAGGGGAAGAGAGAGGGACAGAGTGACAGAGAGGGTAAGAGAGGGACAGAGTGACAGAGAGGGACAGAGAGAGGGGAACAGAGTGTCAGAGAGAGTGACAGAGAGAGGGGAAGAGAGTGACAGACAGAGGGGAAGAGAGTGACAGACAGAGGGGAAGAGAGTGACAGAGAGGGGGGGGGGGACAGAGTGACAGAGCGGGACAGAGTGACAGAGAGGGACAGAGAGAGGGGAAGAGAGAGGGACAGAGTGAGGGGAAGAGAGTGACAGAGAGAGGGGAAGAGAGAGACAGAGTGACAGACAGGGTAAGAGAGAAAGACAGAGTGAGGGGAAGAGAGTGACAGAGAGAGGGGAAGAGAGAGACAGAGTGAGGGAAGAGAGAGGGACAGAGTGAGGGAAGAGAGAGGGACAGAGTGAAAGAGAAAGGGGAAGAGAAAGAGACAGAGAGAGAGACAGAGTGACAGGGAGAGGAAGAGAGGGAGACAGAGTGACAGAGAGAGGGGAAGAGAGTGACAGAGAGAGGGACAGAGTGACCGAGAGAGACAGAGTGAGGGAAGAGAGAGGGATAGAAAGAGAGAGGGATAGAGTGACAGAGAGACAGAGTGACAGAAAGAGGGACAGAGTGACAGAGACAGAGTGACAGAGAGAGGGAAGAGAGAGACAGAGACAGAGTGACAGAGAGAGGGAAGAGAGAGACAGAGTGACAGAGAGAGGGAAGAGAGAGACAGAGAGAGGGGAAGAGAGAGGAACAGAGTGACAGAGAGAGAGAGACACACACACAGAGTGACAGAGAGAGGGACAGTGACAGAAAGAGGGACAGAGTGACAGAGTGAGGGAAGAGAGAGGGATAGAGTGACCGAGAGAGACAGAGAGTGACAGAGAGAGGGAAGAGAGAGAGACAGAGTGACAGTGAGAGGGTCAGAGAGGGGAAGAGTGACAGAGAGAGACAGAGAGAGGAGAGAGACAGAGTGACAGAGAGAGGGAAGAGAGAGACAGAGTGACAGAGAGAGACAGAGTGACAGAGAGAGAGAAAGAGTGACAGAGAGAGAGAAACAGAGTGACAGAGAGAGAGAAACAGAGAGAGGGACAGAGTGAGGGAAGAGAGAGACAGAGTGAGAGAGAGAGAAACAGAGTGAGGGAAAAGAGAGGGACAGAGTGACAGAGAGAGAGACAGAGTGACAGAGAGAGACGGGAAGAGAGAGGGACAGAGAGAGGGATAGAGTGAGGGATAGAGTGACAGAGAGAGAGACAGAGTGATAGAGACAGAGTGACAGAGAGAGAGAGAGACAGAGAGAGGGAAAAGAGAGGGACAGAGTGACAGAGAGAGGGGAAGAGAGAGAGTGACAGAGAGGGGAAGAGAGTGACAGAGAGAGAGACAGAGTGACAGAGAGAGAGACAGAGTGACAGAGAGGGACAGAGTGACCGAGAGAGACGGGAAGAGAGAGTGACAGAGAGAGGGACAGAGTGACCGAGAGAGTCGGGAAGAGAGAGTGACAGAGAGAGGGACCGAAAGAGGGACAGACAGAGTGACCGAGAGAGGGACAGAGTGACAGAGAGAGGGGAAAAGAGAGGGACAGAGAGAGAGGGGAAGAGAGTGACAGAGAGAGGGACAGAGAGAGGGGAAGAGAGAGGGACAAAGAGAGAGAGAGAGACAGAGGGACTGAGAGAGAGACAGAGGGACTGAGAGAGAGGGACAGAGTGACAGAGAGAGGGACAGAGTGACAGAGAGAGGGACAGAGTGACAGAGAGAGGGACAGAGTGACAGAGAGAGGAACAGAGAGAGAGAGTGACAGAGTGACGGAAGAGAGAGACAGAGTGACAAAGAGAGGGACAGGGTGACAGAGAGGGACAGAGTGACAGAAGGAGGGGAACAGAGTGACAGAAGGAGGGGAACAGAGTGACAGAGAGAGGGGAAGAGAGTGACAGAGAGAGAGACAGAGTGAAAGAGAGAGACAGAGTGACAGAGAGAGGGACTGAGAGTGACAGAGAGAGACAGAGTGACAAAGAGAGGGAAGAGAGAGTGACAGAGAGAGAGAGTGACAGAGAGAGAGAGTGATAGAGAGAGACAGAGTGATAGAGAGAGACAGAGTGACAGAGAGAGGGGAAGAGAGAGGGACTGAGAGTGACAGAGAGAGACAGAGTGAGGGGAAGAGAGAGGGACAGAGTGACAGAGAGAGGGGAAGAGAGAGGGAAAGAGTGACAGAGATAGAGGAAGAGAGGGAAAGAGAGAGGGACAGAGTGACAGAGAGAGGGGAAGAGAGAGAGAAAGAGTGACAGAGATAGAGGAAGAGAGGGACTGAGAGTGACAGAGAGAGGGGAAGAGAGGGACAGACTGACAAAGAGAGACAGAGTGAGGGGAAGAGAGAGAGGGGAAGAGAGAGGGAAAGAGTGACAGAGATAGAGGAAGAGAGGGAAAGAGAGAGGGACAGACTGACAAAGAGAGACAGAGTGAGGGGAAGAGAGAGGGACAGAGTGACAGAGAGAGGGGAAGCCTAAAACCTGTTGGGCCTGGGGCGACTGACCCCCCCTTTTCCCCCCTTATGGCCTACACACAGCACGATAACAGAGGAGTGGGAGGTAACTTAGAAAAGCGCAAATTGGAGATTTCTCTCGAGGATGTACTTAAAGGACCAGTAACATCAAAAATTTTTACAAAAAAAGTTTGTTACAATACAACGAAAAAAAACATCAAGAAAAATTAAAATTTAAAATAGCAAATCCTATATTAAGATATAACTTACAGAAACTCCACTTCCTGTCTTCTACAGAAACGGCGAAAGGGCGACCATCCATCCTGTTGTGCTTGATTGCTCTTCCCTGACAGCGTCTCAATCTCCTCCAGCTCTTCAGAAGACCGCCTGCTGCTGTGGGCTGCTGGGGAGACGCGCAATTAATGTATGGATCAGTAAAGGCAGCAGCGTTTCTTTAGAGCCTGCCTTCGGAAGGTGAACCAGATGGCCAGCATGTTTGTGAATGGCAGGCCCCTGCCCAATGCTGTCAGGCTCTCTCCGCACATCCCCAAGGCGAATTGCTGCCTTTGCGATGTCAATCACCTAGCAGCCTAGTTCCCTGTGCCGAGACTCTGCAGCTCCCGCCTCTTGTTTCCAGATTCCTCCAGAGCGGTTACATCAGTAACAAAACCGGAGTGATTCCGGCACCAAAAGGAGAGCCTTGCACACAATAAGGAAGCCCGAGCAGAGCAAAAGGCTGAGGATTGTATAACCTCCGCTCTGGAGGAATGGGGAAACGAGCGGCGGGAGTCTTGGCGCTGCTAGGTGATTGGAGCCATTGTGAAGGCAGCAGTTCACCTTGGGGATGTGCGGAGAGAGCCGGACAGCATTGGGCAGGGGCCTGCCATTCACAAACATGCCGGCCAGCTGGTTCACCTTCCGAAGGCAGGCTCTGAAGAAACGCTGCTCTCTTTACTGATCCATACATTGATTGTGCGTCTCCCCAGCAGCCCACAGCAGCAGGCAGAAGGAATATTCTCGGTGCCAGGAGGGTTAAAATAATGCAGGGGGTTCTGGGTTACCCTTTTATGCTGACGGTCTGCTATGTTACAGTGGGGACAGGCATAAGAACACCGCTGCGGTCTTCTGAAGAGCTGGAGGAGATCGAGACGCTGTCAGGGAAGAGCAATCAAGCACAACAGGATGGATGGTCGCCCTTTTGCCGTTTCTGTAGAAGACAGGAAGTGGAGTTTCTGTAAGTTATATCTTAATAAAGGATTTGCTATTTTAAATTTTAATTGGTCTTGATGTTTTTTTTCGTTGCATTGTAACGTTTTTTTTTGTAAAAATTTCTGATGTTACTGGTCCTTTAAATGGTTTCCGTACTCTTATAACACTGGTTTTATTGATAGCAGCAAACTTCCTCTCCTAGACGTAGAGACCTAATTCGAAAAGAAGAGACAGAAATATGAGCACACAGCACAAACAGTTGATGAACATAATGTAATAACTTTAATTTCAAAACCAAGTTCGAACAATTCAAAACCACACTAGCAGGTCTGAGCCCTGAACCGCCAGCACGTACGCTGTACGTGCTTGGCACTTGAAGGGTTAAAATAGGCCCTGGCATTTCCGGTATGCAGAGACCAATTCAGCCCACACAGAAGCACAAAGAGCCCCCACCAGGCCACCAAATACTGACTTTCTATGGCATCTTCTAGCAGCCCCTCTGGCATTTGCAAGAACCCACAGATTGCCAGTCAGGGCCTGGATTCTACAATATGTTAAATGGATTGTTCACCTTTGATTTAAATTTTAGTACAGGTATGGGACCGGTTATCCAGAATGCTCGGGACCTGGGGTTTTCCGGATAATGAATCTTTCCGTAATTTGGGTCTTCGTGCCTTATGTCTACTAGAAATTAATTTAAACATTAAATAAACCCAATAGGCTGGTTTTGCTTCCAATAAGGATTAATTATATCTTAGTTGGGATCAAGTACAAGCTACTGTTTTATTATTACACAGAAAAAGGAAATCATTTTTAAAAAATTGGATTATTTGGATAAAATGGAGTCTATGGGAGACAGCCATTCCGTAATTAGTTGATTTCTGGATATCGGGTTTCCGGATAAGGGATCCTATACCTGTATAATGTAGGGTGTTATGTTCTGGGACAATTTGCCATTTGTTTGGATTTTTTAATCATGTTTTTTTTTTTTTTTGGTTCTCTCGTTTGCTATTGCAAACAACTGGTTGCTAGGGTACAAATACCCATAGCAACCATGCATTGTAAAAGGTGGGAAATCAATAGGAGATGCCTGAATAGGAAAAGGAGAAATCATGTAGCCTTACAGAGCATGGTTTTTTTTAGATGTGGTCAGTATAAAGGTAGAATAGAGCAAAAAAAAAAAGAAGCTAAAGGACAAGTAAATCAAACATGGGTAAAAAAACTTGTTTATAAAACAAACGAGCAAGCTGCAAAGCTATGGTAAATACCTGTAATGACAATAATGGCAATAAAATAAAATAGATAAAATAAAAAAAATTCTATTAAAAAAATTAAAACCGTATAAAATAAATAAATAAATAAAATGAAGGCAATAAAACCAGAAAAATATTATATATTATAAAATATTAAACTAAAACACAAAGCCATCGAAGGTTATTAAAGTACAGAGAAACATGCTCTCTCTCTTGTGCAGTGTAAATTATTTGCAAGCAGCAAGCTAAATTATATTAAAAAAAAACAACATAAACACGAATTAATTAAAGTATATGCAACATTTCAGTTAATTAATTAATTATCTAATTACCAGCACAAATGCGGGGATAAATGAATGAAGCCGGCAGTGCCTGTGTCTGTGGGAAGAAATGGCGACGCCTACAAGTGGCAGCTTTAACTTGATTGGTCAAAACCTAAGACTCCTATTGGCTGGGGAAAAAATGCGCCAAATGGAAAACCGGAAGTAAAAAAAAATGAATACAGCAGCCAAGGACAGAGAGTCGCCTGACCCCTGACCCCTGACCCCTGACCCCTGACGGACGACGTCTGATGGAGGATTCCTGATGCCTGATGGAGGATTCCTGATGCCTGATGGACGACGTCTGATGGAGGATTCCTGATGGAGGACGCCTGATGGAGGATTCCTGATGGACGACGTCTGATGGAGGACGACTGATTCCTGATGGCCGATACCTGATAGCTCAAGGAGGAAGTCTGAGGGCGGAGCGTTGATGAGCGACGTCTGAGGAGGGAGGCTACAGAGCGGAGGTGTGACTGAACATTTGGATCATCCGTGACTTCAAAGGCAAGCGATGCGCAACGGAGAAGGCATAGGACGACGCATGACGCAAACGTAAGTAGACGCATGATGTCCTAAAATGCGTTCCGTAAGGGCAATGCTTGCCCCCTCAGCTGTCCTGAGGCAACCTTTGTTCTGCCACATCAGTCCCACCCCTGCTCTCACCTTTTTCACAGCCGACGGGGGCCCCACTTGTGGAGTGTTTCCGTATGAGGCGAGTTTCTCTTCTCGCCTCATTGGTGCAGCACACCTGAGAAAAATTGGCAACCCTAATCTGCTTCCTTGGAGCCTCCAGCATATTTCGAGATGTTGCAATGTGTGCTGAGGTGGGGTAACATATATATATATATTTAAAGGCCTACCTAAAAGTCAAATGATGAGGGTGAGGAGAATAACTTCTACTAATGAGTTATACAAACAAGAATGGTGCAGAAATTTATTGACAGAGGATACAAACAGGAGGTTTTAAAAAATACTCAGGAGGAAATAGGTAAAATACCGAGAGATAATTTACTACAACAAAAAAAGAAAAAAGATTTATTCCAAAGAATTCCTTTCGTATCAACATATGACACTAACTCAAAGTTTATTAAACAGACAATACTCAAATATTGGGGTATCCTGGAAAGGGATCCAAAAGTGTTCAATCTTTTTTCTTCTCCGCCAATTTTTTCCTATAAAAGGGGAAGAAATATTGAGGATTTGATTAAACAGAAAAAAACAAACAATACATCAGAAAAAATACCCACAGGGACCTACCCATGCCATAACTGTGGCCACTGTAATGGCATCATTAAAGGGGAAAATGTAATGCACCCACTAAAAGGTATACCGTATAAGACCAGGGGTTTTCATACCTGCAATTCAATGGGAGTCATTTACTGCATTAAATGCCCGTGTGGTATGGCATATGTGGGTCAGACTCAAAGAACAATTAAAATTAGTTTAAATGAACATAAGTCTGTAATAAGAAACTATCAACCAGGGATAGAGGATACAACTAATAAGAAAAAGCAGGAAACAACCTTGGCCAAACATTTTTTTGAAAATAACCACAGGATCTCACAAATTCGTTGGCAAATTTTGGAGAAAGTACATGAGAAACAGGGACTAGACTTTAAGCAAAAACTTTTACAACGAGAGAGCTATTGGATATGGACTTTACAAACACAGACCCCTAGAGGGTTAAATGAAGAATTCAGTTTATCATGCTTTTTATAATTTACTGTTTTCGTTATTAAACCAAATTTTTTTCCTTTGCAGATATTAATTTCAATGAAACGAAAAACACATCCAGGGTGAGGTAACAAATATATTTTTTTGTTCCATTTGTAGGGAGAGCAAATTGCTTAACTTTGTATAACCCTGTTATTTTTTCCTTTGGCAACATAATTGCTTTGTACTTTGTATAATTGAGATTAACATGTTACCTTTTTCCACTTTTGGGACTAAAACTATTTGGCAACAATATTTGGGCACTGTAATGGACACTTTTTGGACTTTTGATTGATTGTTTCTATTTTTCTATTTTTTGTATTTCTTAAATGGGGGAGGTGTGTTTTGGCTATTTAATGGGTAGGCACATTGGGTTCTGTATCACCTGACAAAGGGGGAACGCCCCCGAAACTTTGTGACGCAATAAACGTACCAGGGGTTGCACCCCGGTTTGAATAGCTCTGTGTGCCAGCCTGTATTGTCTCTTATCAGTATATTTTGGGAGGGCCGTCACCCTGAAGGGCTGTGCACCAAGCGTAATCGTGGCAGAAAGGTTCTGAGTGTGCATGTGAGTTTGTATAGAGGTGGGGTAACATGACATACAATAAGTTCTCTCTGTGGCCACATTAAAAAAAAACTAGAATTTTATTTTACCATGTACAGTATTACAAACTTAGGTGTTGATTTACTCCTTTATTTTTACTTCTGATTTAATTTTCACTGTCAGGAATAATGAGGCCCTTTACTATTACATTTGCAGGGCCCTCTCCATGGGGCCCAATTATTAACAAATTATTCTTCTGGTTGAAATGCCCTGCTAAAATGTAAAATGGGGCCCTAGTGAGAGAGAGAAAGCGGCCAATGTGTGAACAACAACACCTCTCGGTCGCTGCCAGTTGGGGCTAACCCAACCACAACCATCATGGTGAAACCTTACCCATAATCCATCCAGACTCCACTCCTTTCATTTTCACTTAGTCTCTGAAAATGTATACAAAGTCTCTTAAAGCCTCTGCCATGGTGCCCCAAACTGCAGTAGCCTCTGTACCCCCTGATGGCAGCCCTCGATTTACTAACATTCTGAAAAATGTATCTTATGAATCATACTTCTTGTGCCAGGAACCCCCAACACATTCAAAAAAACATTGGTGCCAGGGCACCCTGCAAGTTAAAACACACATTTGTACCCGGGTCCTCTACACATTCAATAAAACATTGGTGCCAGGGCTTCCTACACATTCAAAAACACATTGGTGCCAGGGTCCCCTACAAGTTAAATAACATATTGGTGCCAGGGTCCCCTACAAGTTAAAAAACACATTGGTGCCAGGGTCCTCTACAAGTTAAAAAAAACATTGGCGTCAGAGATCCTTACAAGTTAAAAAACTATTGGTGCCACTGCCCCCTGCAAGTGAAAAAAAAAAGCATTGGTGGTCAGTGCCAGGGGATAACTACTGGGTTATTTGGTGGCCTTTCTTTTCAGTAGTGGGCTTCTTCGTTTGCAGCTTCTTCGTTCTTCTACGGAGTGGCTTCTTTGTTCTTTTCCAGAGAAGCTTCTTCTGCAGAACGTCCGGGCCCCCTGAGAACCAGAAATCATGTGGGACAACAGTCACCCAGCAAATTAATTGTAGGCGTATGCTATAGACCCCCTAATGTGAGTGAGGAGGAGGAGGCTTCTGATGCAAATAGAAAAGGCTGCTAGTATGGGTAAAGTAATGATAATGGGAGATTTTAATTACCCAGACATTGATTGGAGCAACAGTACTGCCAGATCAGTTAATGGGAACAAGTTTATAAACTTGTTGCGTGACAATTTTATGGCACAGGTTGTTGAGAAGCCTACCGGAAAAAATGCTATTCTGGATCTAGTGATCTCTAATGACCCAGAACTTATAGCAAATGTGCAAGTCGTTGAACCCCTTGGTAATAGTGACCATAATGTTATATCTTTTAATGTCTGGTGCAAAAAACAAATATCTACTGATCACCAGCTAACGATCCTGATCTACCTGGTCCCCCAGGGCTCAGTATTGGGTCCACTTTTATTTAACTTGTTCATTAATGACTTAGGGGAGGGTGTTGTAAGTAATGTATCAGTGTTTGCAGATGACACAAAATTATCCAGCCCAATTAATTCCATCCAGGATGTGGCATCCTTGCAACATGATCTTGACAAACTGGCAATCTGGGCAGCTAAGTGGCAAATGAGATTCAATGTTGATAAATGTAAAGTCATGCACCTGGGATGTAAAAATATCCAAGCCACTTATACCCTTAATGGGACTGCACTAGGCAAATCCATTATGGAAAAGGACCTTGGAGTCCTTGTAGATGATAAACTTGGCTGTAGCAAGCAATGCCAGTCAGCAGCATCAAGGGCAAATAAGGTCTTGAGCTGTATTAAAAGGGGCATAGAGTCAAGGGAGGAGGGGGTCATTCTTCCACTGTATAGAGCACTTGTAAGGCCCCATCTAGAATATGCCGTACAGTTTTGGTCTCCATCACTCAAACAGGACATCATTGTATTAGAGAGGGTACAGAGAAGGGCAACTAAGCTGGTAAAAGGTATTGAAAATCTTAGCTATGAGGAAAGACTGGCCAAATTGGGGATGTTCACGCTGGAGAAGAGGCGCTTAAGGGGTGATATGATGACTATGTATAAATATATAAGGGGATCATATAATAATCTCTCTAATGCTTTATTTACCAGTAGGTCTTTCCAGCTGACACGAGGTCACCCATTCCGATTAGAAGAAAAGAGGTTCCGCCTAAATATTCGGAAGGGGTTTTTTACAGTGAGAGCTGTGAAGATGTGGAATTCTCTCCCTGAATCAGTGGTACAGGCTGATACATTAGATAGCTTTAAAGGAAAACTATACCCCCCAAACAATGTAGGTCTCTATTAAAAGATACTGAGTAAAACAGCTCATGTGTAAAACCCTGCTTCATGTAAATGAACCATTATCATAATAATATACTTTTTTAGTAGTATGTGCCATTGGGTAATCATAAATAGAAAATTGCCATTTTAAAAAATAAGGGCCGCCCCCTGAGATCGTAAGATTCACTGTGCACACATACAAACCACATGTAAGGTCACATGAGCCAATTAACAGACAGAGTTCTGCCTTTTGCTTCCTCACTTCTTCCTGTTACAGTTAGTGTTATAGTATTTCTGGTCAGGTGATCTCTGAGGCAGCACAGATAGAGTCACGAAATGGTGGTTCAAGGCAAGAGATGTAAAAGGGCAATATTTATGTAAATGTATATTCCAGTTTGGTAAGATTCTTTAATATGTCATTCAGTTTGATATAAACTATCTGTTGCTTAAGTATTCATTTTGGGGGTATAGTTTTCCTTTAAGAAGGGGTTGGATGGCTTTTTAGCAAGTAAGGGAATACAGGGTTATGGGAAATGGCTCATAGTCCAAGTTGATCCAGGGACTAGTCCGATTGCCATTTTGGAGTCAGGAAGGAATTTTCCCCCCTCTAAGGCAAATTGGAGAGGCTTCAGATGGGTTTTTTGCCTTCCTCTGGATCAACTGGCAGATAGGTAGTTAATGAAAAAAAAAAAAAAAAAAGGTTGAACTCGATGGACATGTGTCTTTTTTCAACCTTACTTACTATGTTCCTATGTTACTATGTACCTTTTGGGCACCCCTGCTGTAGATTTATTTTTTGAAAAGAAAAATTTAAGTGTCAGTATCACTTTAAAGTAATCTTTATAACACACAAATACAGTATATCCTAAATAAAAATATATGTACTATTCCTGAAATGAATTACTTCATTATCTTTGTTTCTACATATGCGCTTTGAGAGAGAAAGAGAGATTTTTGATGGACATTTAGCTCTAATACATCATTGGTTAGACTGCATTGAGTTGTGGAGACTCTCTACCAGCAGACCTGCACAGGCACCACTTATAATCTGTGGCTAAATGATTGCTGCAAAACAATATGGCCTATTACAAAAATATTTTTTTTTTATTAGTGATGACAAGTAGGTGTTAATTGCCATGTGGGAAAACAGCACTATTGCTGTCAAGAAATATATATCTCTATTTATTTCTTTGCTAGTACTTTGTAGCCCCATACATCATTGACAATTCCACAAAAAAAATTGAAGAAAAAATTGCAATAGGTTCAAAACAAGCTATAATTGGACCACATAAGACATAACATATTGTATACAGTGAGTGTCTTAGGTATCACTAGAGAGTTCCTCAAAAGAAGAGGAAGATGAGGAAACGACAGATTGCTTACAGATTTGGCTGAGGGTCTACCAGTGATTGAAGCCTTCTGTTTGTGGAACCATTCATAAAATGTGACACCACAATCTGAAGCATCTTACATTTTCTTACATATGGCACATAAACTATACAATGGGCACATGTGTAGGGCATTATAAAACTCTATTTTCTTTTATTAAGGTTCCTTGGGCTTGTGTAGTGTAATGTATTTGCTGCAACATATACGTCCATTGAAATTCAACTTCCCACGGTATGCAAATCAGCCAACGCTAGCGCAACTTCGCTTTGCTTGCCAATTTAATGCTAGCGAAACTTCACCATCGTTCGGTGCCCTAGACACAACTGGACATTTTAGTGAATTAGAGTTGTCCTGGCAAATTTTTGCCTGGCGAAGTGTGGTGAAGATGTGAGCGAAGACATCGCTGGCGAATTTCCGGAGGTTAGTGAATTTGCCCCTAAGTGTTTACCACCAGTGATTCTCACTTTCTGTAGTGCAAAGGCATTGCTAGTCATTTTGTTGGCGCAACTAAATGTGGGTAACACAAAACCCTGTCTTTTTACTGCCCTTAAGCCACAGCCATAGGACCAACCTTCAGTATGTATTTAACCAGAGAAACAGATACTGAAACAGGGACTTCTGTGTGTACACCACACTCCAGATTTGTGGATATTTTTCTCTATGAGTCACAGTGTATATTGAGTCAGAATTGTAAGAATGGCATTCTATTGTTTTAATTTACAGCTCTGTTTACTTCTGAAAACCATCAAATATTTTCAGGGACTTTTTTCCCTTTTATGATTCACTGCAGTGTTATGCTGTGAGTATCAAAAGTATGTTTAATGGAGAATCTTTTTTGGAGCATCGTCTACCCATGTATAGCAACTGTGTTTTGCAAGTATATCTTTAACTGGGTTACTCTGATTTGTACTATAAAACCAGATCTATTAGAAATTCATTCTTTCCAAACAGACAGAAATAATACATTGGAGGGCCAAGCATTATACTGGCAGAAAAAAAGGTTATATATTTTGGCAAAATCAACATAAATACTAATTATGCTATTTATACACTAAATTGAACTGTGTTATAGGTCCGTTAACTGAAAGGAATTTGGGAGGTATTGTGGATAATAGACATTGCAACTTTAAGCTGGCCATAGATGCAAAGATCCGATCGCACAAATCCTCGATTTGTGCCTTTTATTTGTCTTCTTATCCTTTATTTATGTATCACTACTCAGCGATTCAGAAATCTCAAGGAAACTATTCTGTCTTTGTCACCATTAAAGGGAAATTCCTTCCTAACTAAAATTTGGCAATTGGATTCCACCCTGGATCAACAAGAAGTATAAAGACAGACATATTTATTCAAAAATAGCCAGAGTCCATTTAAATAATTATGTGATTTGTCATTTGTACATCTGAACTAATGTAGGGCTTCAAAAGGAAAGGCATGTCTACTTTATTTGTAATTATTTATGTTCTATATTTTTCCCTTACAAAGTGTGGAGTAGGTGGTCTAGGACAGAATTTCGTATTTGACATAGAAATCAATGCACACTCTAAAGTACAATAATGTGAATTCTACTATGGGATATGATTTTAAAGGCCTTTTTTTAAGGTAGTGCTGGGCCAAATTTGGCACAGATTTAATTTGCAATTTCACAAAGTCAACCAACAACTGCCCCTTTCCAGAGAGGTCTTAAATCTGGTTCCTCAGAATTGATCTCTTGCACACTATAACATTGAGCCTTTTTACACAAAAATAGAACAGCCCAAGGCTGACCGAGTACTAAAGTTGTGGGTGCAATTATTTGATCTTAAGAAATTACTTCCATCAGGTTCTTCAAGCATCTGAAAGTTATTGGCACCTTTTGGTCCAGTAATCCCAAATTCATGATCTTAGAGAGGACACATTTCTTGCAGAAATCTCTATTTTGTAGACATATGTCCCAAATGAGGTGCATTAGGGGCTGACTTTATACACTTAATCCAGGAGTACTGCAAAGTAGCAAGATTCTTCTTGGAGGTTACTAACCCCTTAATACTAATTAAGCATTACATAGTGTTGGATCTACTGAGACCTGCCTATTGAAAATAAGGATAATATATAGAACAGCTTTTTGTTTTGCTGAGAAAGAAAACCTAATGCACAGGATGAGGCTCATTAGGATTCTCAGTTTATTACACTGGATCACTTTAATATCCAAGTGTGATCTTAATAGCACAGGTTTGTGGAGGTGTGTCATGACTCAAATGAGATCTGTGAGAAAAACAGTTATTGATATTCACTAGGTTGGGAAAGATTAAAACAATTTGGACTTCACCTGTCCACTGGCAAATCTTGTATAAACGGAGGCAATTAAAACCATTGTTATCCTCCCCACGAGTGGTAAACCAAAAAATATCACACCAAAAGCAAGTAAGACAGACCACAATGAACATCAGGTTAACGAGATACTGACACCAGAAATAACCTTTTCAAATATCTACCATAACACTGTCTTTGACTGCTATTTATAATTGTGCCATAAAAGTATTTGCCTGATACTTTTACATTACCTTTCTTACCCCCATGTTCCTCTATAAGGGGGCTGCCATATTTGTGCAGCAATAGTCCACTAGGATTAAAAACTCTTAACTGACAGGTTAAGAAGGGACAGTCAGGTTGGCAAAACAGTCAGGTTTAGGAACTTCCAGTAGCAACTACTTACAAAAGCAGAACTATCAGCTAAAAACATGACCCATAGGTAACTTTTAATGTAGATTAATATTTTGAAAAGTACATTTTTAGTGTCACACTCACTATCACTTTAATGTTTAAGGAACAAAAACCTGCCTAGCATTTGCAAATGCCAGTCTTCATGAGCCAACCGTCAGGTGAACATTGAACAATGGTGTGCTTTGCAAGGAGAAAGCCACTACTATTAAAAGCAAGATTTCTGCCTCTCTACAGTTTGCTAATCACTATGTGGAAGGCAATTGGAACAATATTCTGTCAATGGATGAGACCAATATAGAACATTTTTGCTTTATAGAAAAACATTGTTTGGTGAAAGGCAGCCACTGCATTCCAGTATAAGAACCTTATACCATCTTTTAAACATGGTGGTGGCAGTACCATGGTTTGGGCCTGTTTTGCTGCCTGTGGACAGCTTGCCATCATTCATAGAACTATGAATTCTGAATTGTACCAGCAACTTCTGAATTATAATGACAGGATATCAGTCTGTGAATTAAGATCAAGAGAAAGTGGGTCATGCAGGAAGACAATTACCCCAAACTGTCGATCTATCAAAGAATGGTTACAGCAGAAGAAAGTTGATGTTTTGGATTAATCTGAGACCGCAATCCTATAGAAATTATTAGTTATTGCTGCCCAAGGTGAGAACACCAATTATGAAAAGGTTGAAAAGGGTTCATAAAACTTTTACTTTTTGGTCTTTCGGTCAACTTTCTGCCTGGGAACTTATATTGGTCCATAGAGGGAACATCAGCATTAGTGATGGGTGAATTTATTTGTCATGCGAATAAATTCGCAAAATTCGGTGTTGTTGAAATAAAAATTTACCGATGCCGACTATTCAACGTCAAAGTTTTTCCGACGCCAGCAACGGTTCTGACACCGACGGTTAACGTTAATGATTAACGGGCGGTCACCATTTTGACGCCGGCAAATTGTCACCGGCATCAAAATTGCCGTTTCAAACATTTTTCACCAGTTTTGTGGCGAAACGGGACAAATACACCCATCACTAATCAGCATTGTGTTTGGAGAAAATCTTAAGTAACTTTTAAACCCCCTACTATCACCAATGCTTTTTTCCAATTGTATGTCCTTCTGTTGCCATTTGGCCTTTATTGTTCTCCATTCCTGGTTTTTGACTAGTGGCATGATTTTCTGACTACTCCTGTGCTTTTCCTGCTCTGTTTCCCAGTAAAACTTCTTCCTGAGTCAACATTTCTCAGTCTAGGTGCCAGTGACTCAGGTAAAAGGAATTGGTTATCAACACTAGCACTTTGCACCCTGCATTCCTCCCTTGACAAATTACTGCTACCCCCATGAACACAGAACTGCTTGCACATTGTTCAAACACTCAGGTTAAGGTGACCAAGAACAGAGTTGACCTATGCCCACAAATTATATACTCTGCATTTCAAAGCACATGTTTTATCAGGATCCTACATTACAAAGATGCAGAATTAACCACCAATCCTTTGTTATAGCCCAAAGCAATGAAGGTAGTGTAAAATGTTTCTGAATGTTTTTTCTTTAGTTTTATGTGTAATTAAAGGTAAAATTACATATAAATACCATCTTGCCATTATTAGGATTATTTCACAGGGTGGATTCTACATAAAAGCAAATACAACACACACAAAGAGAGAACATGCCCTGTATTTTGTGTTTCTATTGATATTTTGTTGTAAAGAAAGTATAATCCCCTGTGTTATATCACTAAGAATGATGTATTGGACTAAGGGCATTACCCTGCAGCTAATCATCATCAAAATATGTCTTTAATAATTTCAGAATTTGACATTCATGTCTTATTCAATGTTCTCATTTAATTTTATCACCCAGTTAACTTACTAATCATAAAATGGGTAATAGCTGACAATAACCTTGTGCACTGAAACTATATTTCTTCATTATAATGATTATAGTGTACTACAGAGTTTACATCGCTTAAAATTAAAGTTTAGGGCTTCATATGTTTCCATTGCTCAGATAAATATATGTTATAATTATACACAAATTGCAATGATGTGTACTGTGTTGGGAAATGGAACAATTTACCTCTCAGATAAAAGTCAGGTTATACCACTGTTAATGGTATTAAAGAAAGTATGCACACTTCCAGCAGTTTTTACCAGTGGTTTAAACCTTCTCATTTGTTAAAATTATAAGTGAAATATATTTATATAAAAGAGCTAAATTTAGTTTAATATCAGCATGTAAGATCCTTAAAGGATTCTGTTACGGGAAACACGTTTATTTCAAAACACATCAATTAATAGCGCTGCTCCAGCATAATTCTGCACTGATATTTCTTTTTCAAAAGAGCAAACAGATTTTTTTTATATATTTAATTTTGAAATCTGACATGGGGCTAGATATGTTGTCAGTTTCCCAGGTGGCCTCAGCCATATGACTTGTGCTCTGCAGATAATATCTCCCAGACACAAAATATAACTCTGTGACACAGAGCTCCCTGGTGTCACGTCTTCCCTGGGGAGATGTCGTGTAGTACCAGGAAGTCGGGAGCCTGAAGGCTGGGTAACCTGGGTTGTAACCATACACAGCATTACAGAGATCCAAATCCATAATAATGGTGAAAGAATATTTAATAAACGTAGAGAAGTGATTACAACTCACGGTGCTCACAATGTATATACAAACTTGTAGTAGAAAGCAGCAGGCAGGGACACAGTCCATAAACAGGCCAAAGAGTAAAAGCAGGCGGCAGACAAACAAAGTCAAGGGACAGGCCAGGAGTCACAACTGGG
Source organism: Xenopus petersii (assembly GCA_038501925.1). Taxonomy (NCBI): domain Eukaryota; kingdom Metazoa; phylum Chordata; class Amphibia; order Anura; family Pipidae; genus Xenopus; species Xenopus petersii. Next base: position 43,339,949 of record CM076677.1, read on the forward strand.
GAATCCAAAAGCAGGCAAGGAGAGACACAAGGGTACAGGAACAAGGCAGGAACTAGAACAGGACTTGGAATCAGGAAAAGAGCGGGTCAAAGGAACTTGGAACAGGATGAGACAATATGGAAACAACATCAAGGTAACAGGAACAGCTTAATGACCAAGCACTGGGCAGAGGTCAACGGCAGGCTTATAAAGGGTCAGGACTGGATCATCAATTTTTAATTTAGGCTTATCAAAAAGCACACACTACTAGAAAATATATTTTTTTATGAAGATGGTTTAGTTAGATGAAGCAGTGTTTTACATATGAGTTGTTTTATGCAATATACTTTTATAAAGACCTGTAATGTTCAGGGATATTCTAAATAGTTATATATATCCCATCTGCTTCATGCCAAATGTATTAGAACAGATCTCATCGTATTTATATATATCTTAATTTAGCAATACTGTGTACACAGAAATTTGCTGTTTTTAAATGGTACAAATACACCACATTAAGAATATTTATACATGTTGTGAAATTTAAAAAATACGACAGGCAAAAGTTTGTTTACTGAAGCAAAATGGTCGTCACCACAGTTTTTGGTTTATTTTGTATTTTTTAACCCCACTTGAATCAAGCAAATTGTACTTGGTAAATAAAGACATATAAGAATCTAAAATGTTTTTATGCTCTAAATGGGAATTATGTGAGATCCCATCATTTATGATTTACTATGACTCTCACAGTGTTCAAGAATTCAACTCCCCAATTAAGCTTTCATCTGTTTTGTCTCAGCGAGGGCATCTCTAGAAGAGATCCATGTTTCATCTATCTCCCACCAAAATACCTTCAGTCTCCCGTACCATAACTTGATGGGAGATGTTCTCATTAAAATAACACCAAACATAAAATCAACAAGATATGGCCTTCACTATTCACTATTACTCCAACTGCGCATGCGCCGAAAATGACGTCAATACACAATCTACCCAGGGTAGGGGGGGGAAGGTTTTTTTTAAACTACTGGTTGAATTCGCCTTTAAACGGGAAAAACACAATTTTTTTGTAGGAAAAAAACATTTTTTCAAGATTCATTAAACCCCAAGGCTGAACCAACCTACCAAGGTCATGTAGAAGTCAATAGCAGATGTCACATTTACAACTGGAACATATCATGATCTGCATTGGGTTTTGTACAATAATCCAAAAAATTGTAGAATTTGAATTTTTTTTTTACGATTTTATCTTCTCCTGCAACAAATTTTTTCGAGTAAATTTATTGTTAAATACGGAAAATAGTGAGAAAGTTTCAGATTTTAGTAAATAACCACCTAGATCTTATTGAATGTAGAAATTATTTTAAAATATCAGTACCTGATATTAAACTATTGATGGTACTTCAAGTGTAGTGGGCAACTTTTACTTTTCCCTTCAGTGAGTTGCATGTAAACACTTTTATTAGTTAATTGCATAAAAGTGTACTCCTTGCAATTATATATAATAAGTGAAACTCAGTTCTTCCTACCTTTCATTACGAATCAGGTGCTGCAGCACCTATTGACTCATGGGAACCTTGTGATACCACCATCTCCTGATCAGTTGGTAGCTCCAGGATTCCTACAGCATTCTGCTAGATAACATAAGGCACAAGTGTTCTACCAATAAATATGAGGCCAACAAGGACAACTGTTGCTTTGTTATTCTTGTATGTTGTTGTGGAGTGAACTGTTTTCTCAGTAAATGTTAATTTTTTTTAAAAACTACTGCTGCGTATTGCAGTAATTGACACAGAAAGGAATATGCTCATATATTCAACATATCATATGGGAATATGTATATTCTAATGAGTATTCTTTTAAAGGAAGGGTTAATGTGGAAAAGTCCCAAGAGATCTTTACAAGAATATAAAGTAGCACCCTAATAGAAGAATCAATTAATATAAGTACCATATATCTGTCAGAGAACTGAAGGTCCAGTTCTTAAGATAATCACATGCCAAATTAGCTTATCATGTTTACAGTACCATGCCAGATATTTCCATCCAGACAGAAACCTGCAGTTCTTCACAGCTCTGAATCAGTAATATTGTAATACAACATTTTAGTATGTTATCTTGCATTTTCATTTAGTAGCAATTCCAGCCAGCTGCAGGTAAAACAATGAAAGCAAAGCTTTGATTGGTTGCCATGAGTTAATGGCTAGGTGGAAATTAGCCCAGTGTTGGTAAATAAGCCTGTTTTTTTAAGATGCATAGATTGCTGTTCCAGTCAAGACGTTCCTTGACATCTCTGTAATTGGCTTCCAGGTAGCCAGCAAGGAAATATTAGGGGTCATTTTAATTTCCCAATCTATTGTACTTTCTATAAGTAGACTGCTATCATCGTGTCTGTAAGCTCTGTTTAGTAGAACCCTCTTTACCTCTTCTGTTGTTTATCATTTGTAGTTTTGTATATTCTGCTGGATAGAGGAGGCCATGGGCAGCTGATTGCTGTAGCTTTATAGCATGGGGGCACCCAGGGCCAGATTTCATGATGCCCATGCGCCTGGGCCCCCCACCATGCACTCGCATCCCCCCTGCTGCTTCAAATCTGGGCCTAGGAGCACCAGTGGAAGGAGGGCCTGCAACACAAAATGGGTGGAACTGAGAAGGCACAACTGAGAGGTGGTAATAGTCTATTATTGATATAAACAAATGGAAACAGCTTGATTCCTGAAAGCTACAGAGGCTATTAATTTGCCTTAAATGACCATTCTTGATATTTAAGTATTAAACGTTTCTGAATTTCAAAATGATGCTATTGTGTCTTGCAAAAAATATATATGATATGCAGTTTGGGAGCTTTATGTATTGACAATGATTTAAGGGACCATTGTGGTCCACTGGACATGGCAAAACATGAGAACAACAATATTTTTTGTGTGTGTGAATTAAGCTGTGACTGCATGAGGAAAGAGCTGACAACAGTTGCGCTTCAAATATGATCTGGTGTGGGAAGACCATTAAGAACACAATATTCCAAATATGCTGAAATTGCATTATACTAACCACAAGTTAAAGCTTGCAAAAGAAACATAAAAAGTGACAGGAATTAACCTACTAATTCATTTTGATAAGTTATGTTCACTCTTTGATGGGCTGGCAAATGGGACTTTAAGAATATATTTCAATGTAAAGGGAGGTGCTAATATCTGTACATATCCTACATGTTCTTGGGTTGCTTCCAAGAGGCCAATGATGATATCACATTACCCTCTAAAGCAAAAAATAGATTGAGAAGTTATTAATGGAAAGCCTGCGGAACTGAACAATTGTGCTAAAGGACAGTAAAAGTATCGCGCTGGATTTTCTAGACAGTCCAAACATTTACGTTTATATCTGTTTTGCGCTAGGCATTGCTAATAAGCTCCAATTTTGTAAGTTACATTTTTGCAGCCTATTATCTGGAGTCAACATAAACAAGCAATTACAATGCATATATATATATATATATATATATATATATATATATATATATATATATACTGTTTGTTGACGACATGTTATTATGTTAAGACTGTTCACTGTATGAGGTGTTTTTACAAATGGATTATCATAGATACCGTAATGCAAACCAGTGTTAGGATTAATTAATCAGAAAATACTTGGTAAAATCATCCAATACTTTTGGAAGGAATTGTCTGTTTTTTCTAATACTTTTCTTAAGTTACTATGAAATATTTAACAGGTAAAAACATGGTTGAAGGAAGAAGAGGAGGCAGTTGACTAGTAGTACCATTTACTAAGGTTATTGGAGCATTTGGGAATTACTGGCTGCTGGTGTGTGTTTCTGTTAAAGGAACATTAACACCAAAAAAATGAAAGGAATAACAATATGATGTATTGTTGCCCTCCACTATTAAAACTGGCGTGTTTTGTGTAGAAACATAACTTTATTATATATTTATATAACTAGTTTATATAAACAAGTGGCTGTGTAGCCATGTGGGCAGCCATTAAAGCACATGATACACAGTAGATAGCACATAAGTTCTGAAGAATCCCATTGTATATACAGAGTTTATCTGTTATCTGCTGTGTATCCTGTTCCTTTTCTCCTTTTTCAGCTTTCAATGGCTGCCCCCATCAGCTTGTTTATATAAACTATAGTAGAGTTTCTGAAGCAACACACCAGTTGTAGTAGTGCAGTGCAACAATACATTATATTTTAATTACTTTAAAACACTTTTTGATGTTACGGTTCCTTTAAGGTATGAATAAATTTGGTGCAAGGAAAGGGAAAAGAGTTTGCTCTATTGGATAGACTTCTACTCCTGAGAGGGCCCATTAGTGGCAGAGAAAGTTGTGTAAAGTTATTGTTCTGCAGCTGAAAATGATGTTGTACAGTTAATTTGAGGGAAGGTAACAATGCACACAAACTCAAGCAAAAAGGATGTTGGAGCATGCCTTTGCTACCTTGTTTATAAGGTTAATAAGGCAAACTTTAGTTTATGCACAAACCAACAAAAGCAACATATTAAAACAATAAAAATGCTTCATAAACTAAATTAGGTCCTATGGCTTAACCTGCTTAATATGCAAGCAGTCAGCTAAAACCAATATGCAAAATGTCACTAACACCAAAGAATTGGTTAAAGTGCCCTTTGTAATAAACATATGATTAACAAGTTCATCATACAGTTGGAATAAATCAACCTGTTCCACTTGATCACAAATGATGAAGGATGGTAGTCGAGATGATTGCTGAAACGTGAACTGACTGGAGTTCACAGAAACCTTATGGCATTATAAGCATGTTCAGATACTTCCATTTTCTATTACTCTGACATTTAGAAATAGACTGACATTTTGCATCTTCAGTCTTGAATTTGTAACTATGATAAAAAAACAAAACATGTTAAATACCATCTTCAATTGTACCATTCTCCCATCCCATTGACGCTGCACTGGTGCATGGTTGCATCCTTTGAACCCACTGCTCCCATAGTGGTATTTACTTATCCTCCAATTTATGTTTTATAATGTTGACTTCTTTTGTTGTTTTTTTCTGCACCTGATGCACCATTGCCTTCTTTTCAACCTTGAATCCTGCCTTTTACATTTCCATCAACAATCATGTAGTCTTTCTGTGATTTTAGGTATCATCTTTATAATCCCTTTGTATTTTATCATCCCCAGCTTTCCTCACTAATGCATTCCTCACTCACTCATGCATTGGCAGTTCCAAAAACTGGATCCCTTCTTAGGTCCCTTATTGTCTTAAGGCTATCTCCTTCTTGATGGTCCAAAATCATCTCAAACACTGAATAAATCAAATTTCTATTCAAATAATGCATTATTTCTTCTCTCCTTCTCTTATCACACCAGCACCATTTGTTATAACCTGTGAATGTTCCCCTCATTATATTTCTAGAGCAGACCCTTCAATTCTCTAACAAACTAGACTATTGCAACCTTGTACTAACTGGTCTTCCAACTTCCCAACTTTCCCTTCTGCCAGAATGCCCTCAAGCTCAGTTAGAATGGATCAGGCTTCTCCAGTACTTCAATCTATTTTAATGCTTAATTAAACACTTTAAAAACCCTTTGTTTGAACTTTCAATGTCCCTCATTCTGCAATATCCTCTTACAACACTTTGTACATTCCTGGAAGTCTTCTCTGTTCCTTACAGAGCAACTGCATTTTCTACCTATCGACATTTACATCTACAACCGTACATAATCCAATGCATTTCATTTGGACTATTTCATTGCATTTTAAAGGGTACTTATTTCTGAAAATGTGTTTCAGCTGGGTGCTGACACAGCCTGCACTCCAGATAAGATAACAATAGTATTACTTACAGTTAGAAAGTATCTAATGGAGCAGGTGGATTATAAATATGTATATTATTATACAGTAAGATTTATAGCTTCATTTTGGGTTATAAGCCATTTACATCAGATTGCCTCAAACTTATTTGAGCATCCTCTCACCAAATATGGCCGTTTTGGTTGGGGAGAATGTCGGTGATCTTCTACAAAGGTACACATGGCAGACAAGTGCTTTTCCAGTGCAGTAAGATGGCTTTTTTGCATAGTAAAGAAGTTGAAGATACTTCGGGCCCATAACATCAAATTGCAATTTTTTTCCACAAATTGCAAAAATTTGTGTTTTTCCTATATTTAATGAAAAGCTGTAAAAGTTAGACATTTATTAAGTGAAAAACCCATAAAAATCAGTTCAGTACTTTTTTTCATTCATACTTTTTATAATCGGATCTTTTAATAAATTCAATGACAATCGTGGTTTTAGTGTTTGTAAGTTTAGTTGTTGTTTCCAAAACCTCTAAAACCACTAAAAACATACCTATAATAAATAAGCCTCCACATTTTTTTCCCATTGTTTCAGCCCTATATCATCCACAATACCCTGTAGGCAGACTGTCGGGGAGAGTATATATGGAAGATGAAAAGTCTCTGACACATAATTGAATACTTCTTTCCAGAAGTTTTGGATGAAGGAAAGAAGTAACCCATCTTCCTGCAGATCCTTAGGCATACATCAAAAGTTTGAGGGTACAACATGTAAAGTTTATAATGAGTAAGATATACCTGGCTAAGGAACACTATTAAGTGCTTTATTTCATTCGAATGCAGCCCATCTACTTCTTCTGGATTTACATTAAAATGGGGAAGAGATCTGTTCCCCCAAATGAGTAGTAATACTGTGGTACATGGATGGTCCTATATACAAAACTTTAGCTAGTGCTTCGAAAGAGCCAATACTTTATCAGACCTTTTTATCCCCAGTGTGCAAACATCAGTTGACAAGAAGTGGTCAAGAAATAAAGTCCAAGGTTAAGTGCAAGACCAACTCCCCTCAGAGGACATAGACAGTCACTATGTTTAGGCCTGTGGGGGGCTCTGTAAACCTGAAATGCCATTGTGTATTAGGAGTCTAATTCTGGACCAGGTATTATATCAGCAGAAATTAATTTGCATGCAGCCTAGTAGAGTCCCCCAATTCCATTACTAGTGTTGCATCCAATGCAACTCCTCTGTTACAGAGATACAGGGGAGTGCAGGTTTGAGCGTTCAGCAGTACAAGCCCTTAGACTAAATAACGGCCTGCATGGCTACACAGCAACTTGTTTATACTGTAAAAACTATTATAGTGTTTTGGAAGCAAACACACCAGTTATACCAGGGAAAGGTAACACTACATTATGTTTTATTTACTTTAAAACACTTTCATTTTTTTGTTGTTACTTTTCCTTTTGTTATTATTGTGCTCCCCTTAAATTAGAGACATTGATTTTGTTTTATATTATATATTTTTATAAAGCATTACTTGTCGCAGATCGCTACCCAAGAGCATTTACCACTTAGCGTGACCTGATGGCATTCTGGTAGTGCAAGAATAGTTCTATTAGTACGGCACAGGCAGAAGATAGGCAGGAGTAATTCTGCATGTGCCCTTGTGCCGGTCTGTGTGTGCTTGCATTCCTTTCCCTGCCCCCAAGCTATTATTACAAAGGAACTCATTTTGTGAATGAACTGCCTGCCTCCAGCAAGACAGCTTTACCAATGACCTGTGATTGTGTATTGAATTCCTGCCCAGCTGGGAAACAGCATTTGGAAAAGGTTATTTAATTGAAGCACAGAGCCTGCTGGGACTCAGCCTGTTAACCAGCCTGGGAAGTGAAAGCTCTCATGGCCTGTTCCTTAAATAAACTCAAATCGAACACCCGTATAACTTTTACTTTTAATGCACGGATAAGCATCTTTTAGTTTACATATGCCTGCATTAAAATATTTTATAAAATATGTGTTAAGCTTTGTTTCCTAACAACTATGGTTAATTTGCCAGTTCTCAAACAGCTGGAAAGATTATTAAATGCTTTTGTTGTTCAGCAGCACTTAAGGGCTACAGCTTGCTCAACCTTGCCCTCAAATGCATTTAAATCACTACAAAGGCCATGGGGTATATACACATAGTAAATGAGTTATTGAAGAGAATACAGTAGTGGATCTACTGACTATTCCAGCAGATGCAAGTGCACAGATACCTGTCGGATACCTGTCGGATTTGGGGGTATAAAGTATCAACTACTGTGCTGGAATTATCATTACCGATGACTGCAAATTTATCAAGTAGAAGGTATCCAAAACCGAACATAACACACAGTACACTATTAGGTGTTTTCTTTTGAGAAATTATCTCCTCTCCCTTTGATAAAAATCCATCAGTGGGCAACTTTGCCAGATGCAAATTCGTTACAATTACAATAACTCACTAAAATGCGGAATTGCGTCTCAGCAGCCGAACGCTGGCAAATTTTTGTTAGTGTTACCTCGGCTGTGCGAGCATTTCATATCAAATTTTCATTAGCGTTCATTTCTGCCTAGTGAAACTTCGCTAGCAATCTTGCACTTAGGTTAATTTGAATAGGACGGGTACATAAAAGTCGTATAGACGTCTTTAAAAGTAATGGTGCAAATGTTTGAAGTTGCCACTTTTTAAAACAAATGTCCAATAAACCATAATAAAGACAGAAGAGATCCTCTAATGCCCTAAACATGAGCCCACCCTTATATAAATGTGGCATGCCCTTCAAATTAGTGAAAAAAATTTGTTCACATATACTGTAAGTTAGGACTTTTTCAGGCAATCCCGCTTTACAAAAAGAAAAATCGCCAGTTTTTGACAACTTTAATGTATTTCCAGCATACAGGATATGATGTCACTGACATAAGATTGAGGAAGATGTAGCTTTGTTTTATCAGTTCGCCTGGTCTGACATGGTAAAGTAAAATCTGGCGAAAGAGGTAAAATTCGCACTTTACTGAATTTGCTAGTAAATCTGGTGATAGAGTGGGAACGAACGCTAGCGACGATATTGTTTGCCTGCGAATTGCCCTCTACATCTGTTAGTGAATTGGCGATGTCCCTGCGGATGGGATTTCTGGCAAATTTGCGCTAGCATTGGCCACTTCGCCCTTTAGTGAATCGTCCCCAGTGTGTCTGCTCCTGTTCAGTCTGATATTCCCACAGTGGAGAAGTTGTTCAAAATATTTTTCAAAGAGAATGAAACTTGGAAGAAATCCCAGAGCTTCACCATAAATCTTTAGGGGAAGGAGAAGGCAGTGGAGGTCAGCTTTAAGCCTCCATTTGGGGATACAGAGCCTCTAAGTCTAGTTCTGAAAAATTGACAGTATCTAAGCTGTGATACATAATGTACAAAAGAAAAATAAATAAACCCTATTTCCAGATATAAACACACAAAGGGAAAGTAACTTTTTCATTTCTATGAACAATATGTAAACTGGGAAATTTATGGGAAGAAAAAACACTATCACATTCAACGTTTTAAATTGCAAAAAGCCTGTGGTTAAAAGCTGCCTGGATTAGGAGACAGAAGGCTAGCGCACAAATGTGAAGGAAAGGAGAAAGATTATCAACACCAAATGTTTACCCTAGCACTAAGACTGAGGGCCATTGTAACCTAGAGAAAAAAGCAGGAACTCGTGCAAGGAAATCCTTCTTCAAATGCTGCGTGTTTCTACATTAGTTTTACAGGCAGTTTTCCATCATATATCAAAGCACCCTGCTACCACCAATAGAGAACCCAGTCACTTTATACCATCTATCAAGATACATCCAATCCGAGTGATTGAATCCGTACCCTGGCCTACCACACTGTTGTTTCATTGTATGTTTGAACTTCTAATGTAACCAGACAGAAGGCCAAGTAATAGTTTTCACATGCAATATTGTTGATGACCCTCTGGTAATTAAGAACACAGTTTTAGGGAACATTTCTTACCAAATGTCATGAAGAAAAAAAATGTGATATAAATAACTATATGCATGGTTTATTCATCCATTGATCACTTTATAATGAAATCAAACTCAACTGATAACTGAGAGTTTTTTTGTGAAGCAGTAGGGAGAAAGAACAAAACTTTAGCTTCTGCCAACTGTGAAACACAAATTTCAATGTACAGGAAGGGTCTTGTCTTTATATTAGAGTGTTTGGAAACTACTTGCTCTTCCACAATCCCTAATGCTCTTAATGTGGCCAGTTTTGGGGTGTTTGTCCTAAGCTGAGGGGCCCCTTTGGGGAAAAAACTTGTTGTTAATCAATGTCACTTTAAAAGGATAAAGGATCTTGTGTTGTGGTGCACCATGGCATGGCAGTTGTGTAGCAATTAGATATACTCTATTCGGTATCTTTTATCCCTTAGACTGGTGGCCCTGCCCTTTCGTTAACATATCTTTAACACTGAAATGCATTCAAAAAGAAAAAACACATAATATCCTAATTACTTTGGAGACTGGGAAGTACATGATGAAAACCTTGGTTGTAGCTGAACTGGAGGAATTGTAGAAAAAAGACCCAAGTGTCCTGCTGTTGAGTCACAGCCATTTTCAACCTCCTCGTTTGATCCTTTCATTGATTGTCAGACCTCAGCAGATAACCTCCCAGAAAATTTGTGTTCCACTAGCTGACAGTGAGATTACCGGTGGATCAAAAGTTGACCCCATTATCATCAGCAACTTGCTGAATGTCACCCATTGTTTTTATCCAGCAGGGTGACTGCACCTATAATCACACAAAATGTGTCTTTATGTTATCAGAATCCCAGCTACAAATTTAAGAAATCAAGCCACCTTCTTAACAGCGATAGGAAGCCAAAACAGGACAACTGATACAAGGAAGAAGTTTCTCCAATACTGTTTTCTAAAGTCCTTCAGAATACAATCAATCAGCTATTCTCGGACAAAACTTCCAGCGCACCCTACCAATGTGGGAGTTTGATGATTTAATATGATTCACAAATGATTCAGCCAGGGGCTATGAATAAAGATAAAGAATCAGGGATCAACAAAAGGGGATCATTGCTGCTGAACTGTGGAATCCCTCTGTAATCATAGAGAAAGAATTGGTGACAGGTGTAGAAGTTGTTTGAATCTGCAAGGAATGGTAGAGAGGGGAACTGTGGGATAATGGCCATTTTAGATTTCTAATACTAGTAAAAGAGCTATGTGTGACATTGACAGGTTACACTTGCTGTATTTGGTAGAAGAAGCTGCAGGATTTGGTGAAGAAAACCCCTTCTGAGGGCTTTAGAGGGGAGAGTGCTGGAAACATGTAAAAAATGGCATCTACATGGGATGCAGCTCATACATTCAACTAGTTTTAATAATGACTGAAAAGAAATATCTTTCTTTAACTCTGTATCTGTACCACTGACATAACACAGCACATTTATACTGAGACTTTAATGTTTCTCGTTCAAGCTCTTTCGCTGAAAAGAATACATTGAATAAGAACAGGAAGAAGGCCACAGCCAATATTTTTATTGCTAAGTAAACTGGTTTATAAAAAGCAGAGCCCATAAGTATAAAATATGTCTGCATTCAGATGAAATGATTGATAATGCAAAGGGGTATTTTGGCCCAGTACATCTCATAGAAGAACCTATTAGTATGTGAGCATTTAACGTATGCCTAAAATGCATGTTATAGTAGATTACATTTTACACAAAAAAAAAGTAGAAAAAGATTCTTTTGTAAATAGATCATTAATGTCAGTTGCTGGACTCTATCCCAACCATAAGGGTAGCAGTAAAACAGCAAACAAACGAAAATGATTTCTGATGTAACTCTAGATTGAAAAAGTAAAAACATTTTTACCTTTTCAAATAACTATCAACTCCATCATACCCTATTTCCTGTTTTTTTTTACAGGAACCTGAAATGCCCTGGAAAATGAAGTGCAGTACACTGTTTCTTATCTCCCAGGAATAATAAATAACCTTACATCCTTTTACTCTTGGATGGACTCTAAACACTAAGCCCTATGGAAAACAATTTAAATGGCTCCCCATCCTGGACAATAAAAACAACATTGGACCATCAGGACACAAGCTTCATCTGGATTCACATACTGAATATATACCAGTTTTATTCTTTCTTCACCATAATACAACTAATTAATGACCACCTGTAGATATTTTGGGGTCTGATACAGCTATGGTACTTACAGTATCTATATATATATATATATATATATATATATATATATAATCCAAGAGAATACTGGTACTCTCGAAAAAGTCCAATAAATTGCCTGGGTGCAGATTCAGTAAATATTCATACAAACATCAATGGAGTCCGCACTCTCAGGACTTAAAATAAACTTTTTTATCTAATAAAAGCTATAAGCTGACGTTTCGACCTCTCCGAGGCCTTTCCGAGGTAATATCCACTTGGAAAAATAAAACACACAGCTTGCAAACGAAACAGATATAAACTCTATATAAACACAATAGTGAACTTGGGCAATCTAATACACAATACACTCCTGCACTGTACCTTACGGTTTCTCCAACACAGTCCTTTTTATTATAAAAGTCCCAATCCTCTGAAAGGGGTTAATAACCGCACAATTCATTCAGTTCATATAAACTGTCCCTTCCCTAGAGCTCTTATACCCCATGTAGCACTACCTTTCCCAAAAGTACCTCTCCTTTTGGAACTTAGCAGCCCCTCCCACGTAGCAAATAAATACACAAGACCTGTCTTCAAGTTGGGGCCCCACGCTTGTATCCTTGCCATGCAGTCACACTGCAGATTACAGGCAGCTCTGCCGCAGAATAAATCTCAAAAGTGGCACCTTTCTCCTTCTGAGTCTCTAGCAGCTTTGCAGGGAAGAGTATGGGCTCTTTCTGTATTCCCACAGATTTAACAGCTTGGACAGTTTCACAAGACTTGGTTCTGGCTGGATCTTTCACCATACAACCCCTGGTTAGCTCTGTTGGAGACCCTGCACATTTGGCTCCAAAGTCAGGCATACCCTCAGGGGAAGGAATTCTCTGGTCCCCTACATGTATATATGGGACCTATGGTTATCCAGAATGCATGGGACCTGGGGTTTTCCAGATAATGGATATTTCTGTAATTTGGATCTTCATACATTAAGTTGACTAGAAAATCATATAAACAGTAAAAAAAACAATAAGCTGATTTTGCTCCAATAAGGATTAATGATATCTTAGTTCGTACAAGATATTATTTTATTATTACAGTGAAAAAGGAAATCATTTTTAAAAATTTGTATTATTTGATTATAATGGAGTCTATGGGAGATTGCCTTTTTCGCAATTCAGAGCTTTCTGGATAATGGGTTTCTGGATAACTGATCCCATACCTGTACTCCTGGAACTGTGAACAATCGTATGAGCAGTGGCAGAATGACGCTATATATTTCATTTCGGCACCTTCTCTCTATTTATAGACAATTCTAACCCTATTCATCACAGCGCAAAGAAATGTATATTAAATGTGTTCAGCTTGATATTACATTAAGATTAGTACTACTAAATACTTACTTGTACACAAAAAGCAGCAAGCCAAACATAAATGCATTGGCCATGTATCTAAATCCAGGCTTGCCATGCATCAAATCATGGATTTGGTTAAAGATTTAGCCAAATCAAAGCCCTTTAACTCAGAATCCTGAGTACCTGGCCAAACTCAGTCTTAGTATCACATAACTAAAGACCACTGGACAACTGATGATTAAAGTTATTTTTCATATTTCATCGGTTTTATTGGGGGGGGAAGGTTTTGTATGTGCCTGTTAGGGTTTGGTTTTGGGTGGTTCTTTAGTGGTTAATCGAGCATTTGGGTGAATAATACAATGCTGGATTTAGTGCCTCTCAAATGCAAATACCAGTCTCTAATGCAATGCCTTTTACACAACCTTGTCAGGAAGCTGTATTCAGTGTTCTTATGCAAAATTATTATGCTCTGTCATCTGCTGTGTGTAAAGGAGATTCATTATTCATGTCATCTTATATGGACGATAAAAACTGATTTATGAGAAAGAGGGGATGTTGTTACCACAGTATGAAACAGCAGTAAGACTGCATTACAACTTGGAGTCAGACCAGCAATAACAATTTACAACATCCCCTTTAAAAGCCAAAAACAAATATATTTTCTATTTGTGCTCAAACATACTGTATCATGTATACAATTATAGATTTTTACATGGGAACTTATCCTAAAAGTTCTTAAAGAATTCTCTATACAGACAGCTGTTATAGTTGTGTGTTGCACATCATTTTTTATCCAATTCAGTCATAATTTTTATGAGAACATATGTCTCAGCCAGGAGGTGGCAAATGTACTCGCACCAGCATTTGGCATGACTGTGTGTGTAAGTCATTTTTTTCCTTCACTAAGAAATGTGCTTTTGTATGTAAAAGACAAGTTTTTACGGTCAATATAAGAACCACGAAAAGCCAGCTTGTTGGAAAGGTTTATTAATCACAATGGTACATTTTGGAAAATATGCCAGGATGCCGGTCCCAAATGGGATTCAATACAGACCCATTTATGGCTGATTAGTAATTAGTTTAGGCACATTCTCCTAGCTATACAGTATATAAACCAGTGAGGTCTTTAGCATGCATTTAAAGGAATGATCTTGCAATAGGCAGTGCATCCTAAAAGTTCTGTCTTTTATTTCCACACTTCTTTCTGTTACAGTTAGAGCTGCAGCATTTCTGGTCAGGTGATCACAGAGCCAGCACACAGAATTAGTGATGGGCGAATTCGCTGAGAATTTACGTGATTTGGCGCCAGCGAATAAATTTGCGAAATGGCAGCAAAAATTTGATGAAAAAAACAGACGCCGGTGTCAAAAAAACAGACACTGGTGTCAAAAACGGACGCTGGCTTCAAAAACGAGACGCCGGTGCCGTTTCGTGAATTTTTCGCCGTTTCGTGAATTTCGCAGGAAATTCGGGAATTTTCGGGTGAAGCGAAATGGCGCAAATTCGCCCATCACTACACAGAATATCAAAGCACTTGATAATTTTTATGACAAAATGCTGCAATTAATTAAACATATCTGAGGTGCCACAAGCTCTATTGACCCATTGCAATGAGTTTGCAATGACATCTCATTGCTAGGGTTTCACCAGGCTGCAACAAACAAGCAAAGCATTGGATCACTAGAAATGAGAATTATTAATTTATTGCAAAGGCATTCAAGGGGAACTCACAGCAGAGTTGTGCATTCCATGCAATTTTGGGGGTCACCTATACAAAAATGAATAAAAGAGCAAGTGACAGTAATATTGCATATACCGTATATACTCGAGTATAAGCTGAGTTTTTCAGCACCCAAAATGAGCTTAAAAAGTCCATCTCTGCTTCTACTCGAGTCAGTATAAATATATACCAAGCTGATCAATGTGAATGGCTCGTGCCCCTGATTGCCGGGTTCACCATGGCAGTGATCTCACCGGCTGCGCATTACGTGTGACATCACCAACCAGCACACGCTTGTTTTGCACTCAATTAGCCCCGCACGTACTCCCAGGTAAGCCCTGCACCCCACTCTCACACAACAGACTCTCATATAACAGCAAACCTACTGCATGTCAACAGTTGCTGAAACAAAACTTCCAGCATCCTGTCGCTGGGTTCTAGGATTGATATAATATCTTTAATTGTACTGCTGACAACTTTCCCTGCTATATCAACTATATCCCACAGTGCGTACCTTAGCTTTTTGGCAACTTTTACCATGTTTTTGAGCATTCACTTGCTCTTTCAGCTAAAAACTGCTGCATTTCTCACCTTAGGCTTATACTCGAGTCAATAAGTTTCCCAGTTTTCGTAGGTAAAATTAGGTATCTCGGCTTATACTCTGGTCGGCTTATACTCGAGTAAATATGGTAAGCAAATAGGTGCAAATCAGTTTATTGACTCTGCAGACCAAAGCCTGTAGTGGAAAGCAATTGTGATTATTTTCTGTGAAGTGAGATTGGGCACATAATACCCATACAAAGTGACCACACAGCACTGTTCTGCTAATTATTTCATTTTTATAGCTGGTTAAAGCAATAAACAAAAACATTTGTAAAAGAGCTTCAACATGAAAGAGGTGAGCTGTGACTTATATCCCAGTGTATTGATTAGAAAGCCTGCAAGATATGGTGTATTATTTACATAAAGTCACAACATCGTGACTTAAATGTTTGAAGATTCAGAAATCCCTGTTGATATTCTGTTACGACACAGTGTGAAATAGAATTTATACAACAATATGCTTTTGTAATGTAGGAACTCTGTTCCCATACTCTGAATGAGCTGGTAGGAAATCAGGTTCTAACAAAACATATCTGTGCAGCAGCTTCCAGCTGTATTGGCCCTAGTGACACTTGAATGTAATCCATTATTAAATGAAACAATGAATTCACAATTTAAATATGAAAGTTTGTGCCTATCTGCCATAAAAAAAATGGATATCCTGGTAGGTAGAAATTCTAAGACTAATTTACACAGGATATTATGTACATTAAAATGCTTTTAAAAACACACAAAGGAATAAGATGGGAGTGATGTAATTTATTTAGGCCATCTGATTAATTTATTAGCATGGATCAGCAGTCCAGAATATATTGGAATTAACATACAGTAAAAACTTTGCTAAAAAAATCCCCAAAATGTAAAATAAATCACTTTATTTCAAAACAAGTACAGTATGGGATATTTTATCTGTAACCCTGTTATCCAGATAACTCTAATAACGGGAAGGCCATCTCAACTAGAGAGTCCATTTTGAGCAAATAATCGTAATTTTTAAAAATGATTTCCTTTATCTCTGTATTAATAAAATAGTATCTGATAATTAAGATGCATGAATCCATATTGGTGGCCAAACAATCCTGTTGGGTTTATTTAATGTTTGAATGCTTTTTACTTGACTTTAAGTATGCTGATCCAAATTACAGAAAGATCCATAATCTAGAATACCTCAGGTCCCAAGCGTTCTGGATAATAGATCCTATACCTGTAGTACAATTGTAAGAGTAGAGCAGAATACAGACTGGTTGTACAATACCCTGAATCATGTCTTAATCACTAAAACCTTAAGTCTGGATACAATTAATAGGATCACATTTCAAAACATTATATACATTATTGTCAAATAACTGAGACATACTTTCCTTCATCTATGTTTCCTTATCTATGACCACAACAGCTAATGTGAGATTGACTACAATGACACCCTTGCCTCTGATCCCATAGCTTAGTGTTCAGAATGGAGGGTGGAAACTCTCTCGGTACAATTAGAAAATATAGTACCGGCGCAACAATTATAAAAAGTTATAAAAATGTCTGTCTAGAAGCTCTATGCTTTGGCTCTTGTAATCCAGTGAGATGACATTGTGGGTATTTTGGAGGCCCTATGCAATTATTTTTCGTTTTTGTTTTGTTTAGGTTTGAGATGCTCATTTGTATTAGCTTTAAGAGGACATGAAAGTGTATAAATCTATCACAAATATTTCCTGTTTTATTGTACATTTTTATAAAGGAATATGGTGGAATGTAACTGTGTGCATATACTGTACATATACAGCTATACATTTGTTATGATAAATGAAGCACAGGATATAATATTTTAAAATATGTTACAGTGGAAACAGTGTGTAGGTGAACTAAGGGATCTTATGGTTTGCAAACTGAGTGCAGTATTATTATAATACTGTGTATATTTTTTGTATTTAAATTATTTAATTTATATATTATAATATTTATTTATAAAACACCAAGGCATTGAGTTGTGCTATACACATGAGTATAGGTACCAGGTATCAGGCAGAGGCCTTAATCAGGTTGAGTACCTGGGGAATACTCACAGTTTAGAGTAGAAAGTTCCTGAATCACCAGGCAGACCGACAGTCCATGGTTAAGCTGCCTGGGTATCAGGTGGAGCTGCGGGTTTATCCCTCCCTCTCACCCGTGCCAATCTAGCAATGTTTTGTTCCTTTACCTGGTTGATCTGCCTCTGGAGAGACTTCACTTTTGGTACATGGTGACATACAGAGTGTAAAAGTATGTAACAGAATGAGAAGCTTTATGATGGATTCCCGGGACATCACTATATGTACTTTCTAGAGTGACTAGTTGCACACAGGGGAGATCCTGGGCCCTTTGCTGCCTGAGACGTCTTGCTGCTGTTGTCCCCTCCTCCCCCCGGGGCTCAACTTTTTGGTGCCAGAGGGGGTTAGGGGGGGGGGCAGGACATGCAGAGAATCATAATTGTGCTCCCTGCGCAAAAAAAAGACATTTGCCTCTTAAAGTTACCAGGAGCTGCATTTTTGCAGCCCTTGGTAACCAGCTGGCGCTCCCGTCTGAGGCGAGTTGCACAAACAAATAATGCGTCGTTTTGTTGAAGCAGAGGAGCCTTTGCCTCATGTTCTCTGTGCTTCAAGAAGTTTTATAAGCAATGTACTGAAAATATAAAGGCAATATCTTCATTGGTCATTTAAAGATCTTAGGGGACATACACTACTGGCAAGTGCAGTTGTAGTCACACACTGTTAGTCTCAACTGTTTCATGAATATTCCACATTCATTGAAAGTACTTGTGTCTAAAGCTGCTCCTTGCACTTCTTCATAGTTGTGCTTGATGCTGCTGGTTCCGTCTCGTCTATTGCGAATAATGTGGCAAAGGCAGTGGTAACTATATTGTTCCAGAAGCAGTCTGCGTCAGTTGATGCCGAGAATATACACTTAAACAAATGAGGCAAAGATGTAATTTTAATTTTTAAATGACTAAATCCAAACACTATAGATTATAGAACGATTGCGTCTGATTTAATTTGTAACGCACAAGTGTATGTTTTACTGCACCATTGTGTCAGATACATCGCCACCTTGCGGCTGTAATGTTTGAGAAATTATGGGAAAAACTGCAATGTGGGTCAAAAATATGGAGACCTGTTTATGTAAGTACCAGTACCTCTGAGATATTTTAATGGAGACTCCACTCAAGTCAAGCCAACACAAGAAACGTCAAAATCTTTGAGTTGCAGGTCAAAACTCTGTAAACCTTCTTCGGTTTCAGAAATAGCAACATACACAAAATGCCATAGTTATAGTCTACAATTGTTCTCAAGAGTTTTAAAGCATGTGTCACATTACACACAGTGCACCATCTACACTATGGCCTTTTTATTGCAGTAGTATTTTTCCAGAAATGTTTATACACTGTTCAAAGATATTATTGTTATTGCTTGGTGGTTAAAATTCCAGTTGAAAGGATTTTCTTTCCCTTTCATTGAAAGTCAAACATTCCTGGAAACTTTGACAATAGTCTTCATTCATGATTACACACATCCAGAAATATTTCATGAGAATTACAGCATACTACAGCGGCAGTTATGAATGAAATTAAATGTTAGACACATATCAGAAGGTATATGAGAACAATTCCAAGCTGTTGCCTAAAGCTGTTCTAAAAGGGAACTGTTTATTGTAAAATATTCTAGCAAGTCACATAAGGATTCCTTTAGGAGCTGGAACTCGCTCGAAAGGTTTTTCGTCCAGACAGTATTCATAGACTATATAGCAATTTGCACATATAATACATTTATACAGTTATTTTAATAAATGGATTATAAATTATTATAAATGATTATAAATTTCATGAGGTTCTGCATCACTTATTGACCCCCACTGTTCCTGGCACGGTGAGCTTCAGTCTTTTGTTTTTTTTTTAAATAATGATCTCCTTGTATTTATATAGTGCTGACACATTTCCACAGAGTTCCATTTGTATGGTCAATTTCAATCTTAACCATGTGCGTTTTTGAAGTGTGAGAGGAAACCAGAGTTTTCGGGGGAAACCCATGCAGACATGCTTTCCTAATCCCAATTGTAAGCTCTACAGGGCAGGGACCTTCTTTCTTTAGGCTCTTGCATAAGAAAGTAAACAAAAAGAGATGCAGGGCAAAGCCAAATTTGCAATTTATTCAGCACACTAGAGTCCTGCATGGGGTTGGGTACCCGTGGAATACCCTCAAGGTGGTTGTGTTTTGGGCAGAAATTTCTGAGCACCTGTTTGTGCTGGTAGTCCATGGGTAACCCGTTTAGGTAGCCAGCTTTGTTGCAGGACTGGCCCCTCCTACCCACTCCTGAGTTTGTGGTAGCGGATGTGTCCTGCGTGGTGTTACTTCCTGGTAAAAGTAATGTCACTTCTGGGCAAAAGTAACATCACTTCCGGTTTACGCAGGTGCCGGGTCGGGGGGTAAGCGAGCTGTTTGCGGGCTGGGTCAGGTAGTGGGTCTTGGTGGTGGGGCATAGTGGGTGGCGGTGTGGGTTGGCTTTCAGGTCTTTGGGTCCAGGTCGGGCAGAGGTCTGCCTGATTGGATCTGCTCAGGACTCAACATATTTCTGACTTCATATGCCCTTTATCTATTGATCAAATGGCTGGAACTGGGCGGTATCAGTCCAACCTTTGTGCAAATCATGGGGCAGATCACAATCCAGCATGGTGTGTATAAATTAGGCAGCTAAACAGGCCCAGATTTCCGCCTAGGCACCTCAAGATCGCAGGGTCATAACACCCAACAAGCACATGCTCCAGAGCACTGGGGATTATGCATACAGGAGTATGTGTCCTCAGTGCTCTTTAGATTGCAACTCGGCGGCATGTTGCCCCTAAAATGCTCGCCACAAATCCAGCTTAGTTGCAGCTAAGTTGTTCAAATTTACTGTAATGCATTCACATTTGCATTCGCATAACAAGATAGCAATAAAGGAAATGTGAGGATAGTAGTAAAAGCAATAAAGGATAAGGCAATTATTTAATTCTTCTCTATATGGGTGTAAAGTTTCCATAATTACTGTGTCTTTAACATCCAACGTAATGTATAGTTTCAACCTTTACAATAAAGAAAAGGTAAAGGCATACAACATTTTTGAAACTCAAACTCTGAGGTAGGTAGCCAAGCCACTCCAACTGAAACACAAAATACAGGCAGCTAAACAAAACTACAGAAAAGTGTCATACTTTCCCCCTTGTGTTCACGAGCTTAAATACCACCAGCACCTTACATCTAAACCAACCTGAGTTGAATTACCAGGAGGCATTGAAAACACTGCATAGGCTACACTGCTAACTTGCACATTTGCTTTACTCTCTGACCTCCTAAATCTCTTACTTTGTCCCTTCCCATTTCTAAATACAGGTATGAGATTGGTTATCTGGAAACCTGTTATCATTAAAGCTCAAAATTACCATTGCAAATGATTAAAATGTTTAAAAATGCTCTCCTTTTTATCTGTACAGGTATGGGACCTGTTATCCAGAATGCTCGGGACCCGGAGTTTTCCGGATAACGGATCTTTCCGTAATTTGGGTCTTCATGTCTTAAGTCTACTAGAAATTCATTTAAACATTAAATAAACCCAATAGGCTGGTTTTGCTTCCAATAAGGATTAATTATATCTTAGTTGGGATCAAGTACAAGCTACTGTTTTATTATTACAGAGAAAAAGGAAATCATTTTTAAAAATTTGGATTATTTGGATAAAATAGAGTCTATGGGAGACAGCCATTTCGTAATTCGGAACTTTCTGGATATCAGGTTTCCGGATAAGGGATCCTATACCTGTAATAATAAAACAATAGCTTGCACTTGATCCCAAAAAAGGTATAATAAATCCTCATGGGAGACAGAGCAAGCTTTAAGGTCCCCATAGACGCAAAGATTTTTCTTGCCGAATGACCATTTTTAGCGAAATTAATGCGCGGTTAGTGGGATTCGAACGATCGTACATCTTACAATTTTTTGGCCGACATCTGTCAGAAAATTGATCGGCCAGGTTAAAAAATCTTTATCAGTCCCAGTGCAATCTATCTATGTTTGCAGGGCCAAGCAGGCAGCTCCCCTTTGTTTTCCTGGCAATATAGCCTGAAATGGTCTTTTTAGTTGATGGACAATTCGTACGATCTTATCAAGATAATTGTGGTCTCACAATGACGATCGGATCTTTTAAAAATCTTTACATCTATGGCCAGCTTTATCCGGTAAACCCCAGGTCCTAAGCATTTGGGATGACAGGTCCCATACCTGTATTCCATTAATGGATAACTTGTCTAAAATGGCACCTTTTCACCCCAAGTTTATTGAATAAAAATACAGGAAAATATCAGGTAAACTCAGAAATGTGGGATAAATTGGTTCACACTGACGGATATTGCTAAGAATAACAAAGCCACATTCCTAATTCTAAAATGCTTCAGTTATAGGAAAGAAAATTTACTTAGGATTTACACACCCTCTTGATGTCTAAAAAAATGCTTATACATGCTCCTAAGGAATGCAAAGAATGTTCCTAAAGACACATCTTACTTCTACTTGACATGGGTGGGTTTAAGGCCCTGTAACCCCATTCTTGCAGTATCCCATAAAGCAGAATTCTTTGATGGTGTGGTGTCTGTAAGAGCCTGAAAATTCCTTTGTGGTCTGATCCTTGCTGAAACAACAAACTGTTCGAACCTATCTTCCAGGAGACCCTGGAATTAAAACTGTGTACATACATACACACATAGTAACATAGTAGGTAATGTTGAAAAAAGACACACGTCCATCAAGTTCAACCTTTTATTTATTTATTTATTTTTTTAAATCTACCTAACTGCCAGTTGATCCAGAGGAAGGCAAAAAAAAAACCCATCTGAAGCCTCACCAATTTGCCTCAGAGGGGAAAAAAATTCCTTCCTGACTCCAAAATGGCAATCGGACCAGTCCCTGGATCAACTTGTACTATGAGCTATCTCCCATAACCCTGTATTCCCTCACTTGCTAAAAAAAGCCATCCAACCCCTTCTTAAAGCTATAGCTATCTAATGTATCAGCCTGTACAACTGATTCAGGGAGAGAATTCCACATCTTCACAGCTCTCACTGTAAAAAACCCATTCCAAATATTTAGGTGGAACCTCTTTTCTTCTAATCGGAATGGGTGACCTTGTGTCAGCTGGAAAGACCTACTGGTAAATAAAGCATTAGAGAGATTATTATATGATCCCCTTATATATTTATACATAGTTATCATATCACCCCTTAAGCGCCTCTTCTCCAGTGTGAACATCCCCAATTTGGCCAGTCTTTCCTCATAGCTAAGATTTTCCATATCTTTTACCAGCTTAGTTGCCCTTCTCTGTACCCTCTCTAATACAATAATGTCCTGTTTGAGTGAAAAGTGGAAGAATGACCACTTCCTGCCGTGAATCAATGCCCCTTTTAATACAGCTCAAGACCTTATTTGCCCTTGATGCTGCTGACTGGCATTGCTTGCTACAGCCAAGTTTATTATCTACAAGGACTCCAAGGTCCTTTTCCATTATGGATTGGCCTAGCGTAGTTCCATTTATGGTATAAGTGGCTTGGATATTTCTACATCCCAGGTGCAAGTCTATAAAAGGCATGCTTTTTAAGTTACAACAATGAATTTGGTATTTTAACAGATTTTCTGACATAACACTTCTGTAAATTATGCTTGCCAGAGCTATTCATGTACTTTTAAATATAGGGAGGGGGAATAGACAGGTCACATCTAGAGGTAGCACATCTATAAATACATGCATTATATATTTAACATATTTGTATTTTGGTGTTTCACATCCCTTCTATATCCACACACAGTGAACTGTTAGGGTTACTCATTAGGCGCTTAGAAAAATTGGGAAATGTTATTATGCACTCAGTTAGCAGGAATTGCATGAAAAAGCAACACAGCGCTAGTAGTAGGTCAGTAGTTGTGGCTTGAGTTTTCAAAGGTTTTTCTTCCTAATTTTCTGAAGTTGCTTATTTCAAAATAATCAGAACACAGATTCTGCCTTGTACATGTACAGCAAGAAATCAGTTCAATCAAAATCAAGACTAAGCATTATCTATAATCATTGTTGCTTTACAATCTTTGTGATGAAGGAATTTCAAGTCAACATATTTTACACCTTATTTTAAGTCATGATCTAAGAGATTTCTCTGAACTTGTACTGCGTGGTACATTCCCATTTAAGTAGCAGTAGAGGATTGTATTTTGCTTATGACCAAATAAACAACAATATTGTGTATAGGTGTAAAATGCTGCCGGAATGGACAGGATAAAAACCATCCCATGTCACCATGAAAAATGGCATGAAAGACATTTTCCTACCCAACCATGTAAGAGATGTCAAACACTGAAAATGTAATTCATTCTTTTTCTTTCATCTGTGATCCTAGTCCATTTCATGTTTTCTTTCAGTTCATTTGTCATTTAAAGAAACAACCCAGGACAATCTGAATCAAAATAATTGTCAGGAAAGAAATTAATAGCGCTGCCTGGAACAAATTTTGATTCAATTATAATAAAAAAGTGTTTTTTCTCTCCCGGGCTTTAATTTTCTATCGCAAGAAAGTCAAGACGAGTGAATGTAAGAAAAACAGATGCTGAATATTCCAGGAGCTTATTTGGTGATTCAACAGGAATTAAGGCTTTTAGCTGAAAGTGAGTCAGCAGGTGTGTCTGTGAAAGAATCCAACAACCTTTGTATGCAGAACCGCACGGCGGTGATGCCCAAAGCTGAAATAAAGGCTTTTAAACATAAAGTTGCACAGTCTGGTGCTGTTCTGCATTCAAAGGTTGTTGTGATCTCAGTGGATAGTGGCTACTGAGGAACGTCCACCAAGTCTCTACAGGAGAGATAATCGATGTGCTGACTGCTTTTCCAAGATTGTGAAAGAATCCAATCCAGTATATGGGTAATAATGGTCAGGCATGTTAGCCACAACTCTAGTCATTATAACTGCAAATGTAGTAAAATGTGAATTAGCACAGATGTGAACTACAATATGTTCTAATAGTATTTAGCCATGTGATTGAGTGGGAATGGATATTGATTGTTAGCTTTTGTGAGTAGGAACATGATGTTCAGAACAGGCAGATGAGCTTAAGGGGTCTAAGCATGACAAGGTCCCCTTAATGAGTAAGCTGTTAAGAAAAGAACGCATTATATGAACTATATGAGCTGAGTAGGACATTTGCTTTGCTTTGCAGAAAGAGATGCTACCAAAAATAGTTTCAGTTTGAATCACATCAGTGATAGAGTTTCCAAATAACACCAGGTCTAGTAAACCAGTGCATTCAATTACATCTTTGCTTTTAAACAGATAACCAAAATGCCACATGCTAATTGCTTGCTTTGACTTACTGGGACAGGAAGCCATTGCAACTTTAATAACATAACTTGCTGCTCCAAAATTCAACAATTTGACCACATTATGCAGAAAAGCACTTTATTGGAATGAAAAGTGCAAAATGAAACATTGACTGAAGGTGATGGAGGTGAGACTTGAGGGGTATTAAAATGAGTGATTGCTGTGGATTCAGCCTCTTGGGACCTTGTTTTTTGGAATATGCTTCCCCCCAACTCCTGCCCATTTGGGGTGTAATAATGATTTTAAAAAGTTGTGAACTTATTTATTGGACATATTGGGCAGTGTGCCACATGTTCAGGCAGAGGGTAAAGCTAAAGCATACCATGTACCCCATGGGCAGTTCTAGAGATAGTCTTGGAGCTTGTCATGAACCAGACCAGCATAACAGAATAAACTGTGTGCAGGCCTTAATTTGTGGAGAGGGCACGAAGGGCCAGACCTTGGGCTGCACAATTTTAGGGACAAAATGCCACCCAGCCACTTCCTAAGGTGCACTGGACACACACATATCTCCCCAGTGCTCTGTGCTTGCATGGGGGTGTGCACGAAGACGGATAGGAGCTAGGACCATGTGGCCTCGGGACGCCCTGACTGTGGAGGAGGAATTGGCAGCACTACTGCATGCTTTTATTTTATTTTTCATGTTTTAGCAGCTCCATGTATGTCTTTAGTCTCCCACAGAGATCCAAACAGATGAATGTAAACTTAAGATAAAAAGAGTGAAAGGGAGTAGAGCTCCTAGGTTGCAAAATAGTAAAGACCTGTTAGGGAAGGGGTTAATGCAGAGAAGAGGAAATATCAAGGGAGAACTCCCTTTCCAGTTCTTTGTCCCTCCTAAAGGGAAGAGTGCATTAACTCTTTGCCCATGTGCTGCCTAGGGGAACATTTTACAATTATTTGTATAACTATATAAATATTCTTTTCAGCATATGTTAATTGTGAGTCTATTTATTCAGGTTGTGGCAGTGGCTTATACAATCCCTTGATGTTGCTCATTTACTTACGCGTGGCAAGTAAAAATGTGAATAGTGTGAAACACATATCTCCCAACATTTGAAAAAATGAAAAAGAGGGACAAAAATGTGTGCCATTTGCAGCGTGGAGAATTTTTTTAGGCATGCCCATTATATGGCCATATCCCATAATGACCATGTCCAGTTTAAAAAATTTGGCAAGTTATGAAAGTTTGAATACATTTCAAGGAAGTTTTGGTACAATGCTTTATGTGTTATAACAGTTTTGCTAATGAAAGTGAATTATCCTTTAAGCAGTTCTCCCAAGAGACCTGCTTATCTTAAACAGTTACAATTGTTTCTTTGCTTATCTTTAATTGTTACAAAAGTATCCAAGTGCAGCTTAGATACTTTTGTATCTTTTTCTCGAGTCAGTGGAGGATATCAAAGAGAAAGTCGGGACAATTCAGTAAAAAACCTGGGACTGTGGGCTAAGCTGTCAAAATCAGGACTGTCACACATAAAATGGGACAGTTTGGAGGTATGCGGGTAAGAAAGCAATGTGTGCTCACAATGAGCAACTGCCATAACTACAGAGCTGTAATAACCCCCCCCCCCCCAGCCATACTTGTGGGCAGGGTGTAAGAGATGCTGCCAGAAGGCTGAGAGCAGGCAGGATGGAATCACTGTGCACCAGTCTGGCACCGACTAGTAACAAGCTGCGTAACTTGCTGGTGCTATATAAATAAATGATAATGATGACAGTAGTGCCAACTGCCAATCATGTGGTAGCACTTGTGCAGTCGGTAGCCATCCACCTTTACATGTGTGAAGTATAGCACTTTTATTGCAGAGTTTATTGCAGCGGCAAATCCAGTTTGCAAATACAGGACTGCCTCTCCAGACTACAGACAAGTATTTGGAGATACACATAGACACGATGGGTGGCAGAAACAAGTAGAGAGGCGTGAATCATGTGGTTAAAAAGTTCAGTATATTATTATTATTACACATCAGTGGGATGCAGGTCACACTACCCAACATTACCACCGCTTCACTGTATATCTTTCTAACATTTATAATAAAAACACAAAGATAAATGATTTCACTTCATTCCGAGCAAGTCTATTTATGCCTGTATTCACTGTTATTTCCTCCAGGCCTGTAAGCACCTGCAAGACTATTATTAACTGAGTCTTCAGAAAACATAACAGTCAATTGGATTGAATGGCAATTCTTTTAAATAGCACAGCCTGGAGGAAGGAAATCTTAACAGCTTTTGTATATTTAGACTTGACTAAAGTTTGCTTCGGAACTATACAAGGGCACGGTGTCTTCATTGTCAATAACACAAAGGGTTTTTTGCACTAATACTAAAGAGTTCGAATTAGAATTTTGATATTTATTAAGCACACAAAATGTAAATGTTTTAAAGGGGACCAGTCACCAAAAAAATTATTCAAAATCCTATTTTATCCCATTAGCCAAGCAAAATGAACTTTAATTACACTGTATAAATTATTATACAGTGGCATGGCTTGTCGTAGGGCCAAGGCTGGAAATCACAAATTTGTGGTTTTTTTATATTTCTTAAAAACATTTGTTAAAAATTTCGAGATTTATTAAGTGTAAAAACTACAAAAAAACTCACGCAAAAATTTGCCAAGTAAAAACTGTCAAGGTGCAATAGAATTCAATGGGAGCTGTTTATTTTATTGGGACATTTTTACTCAATTCAGACTTTTAGAGGTTTTCAGATTTTTTTGTTAGAAATGATCCAACAAACTCACATTTTTTAGAGGTTTTTAAGGTATTGATACTTTTTAGATTCAAATCTTTTGATACATTTCATGACATTCGTGGTTTTAAAGTTTGTAAGTTTAATTGTGGTTTAAAAAAACTCTAAAACCACTCAAATTTGGCCTATTTACTAAAATTCAAATGTCTATTTTTTCCAAAATGTTTAAAAATGCAATATTAATTAAATGTTAAAACCACGAAAAGCATAAATTCACCAATTAAAAGTTGTTGAGGTCCTATACAACTCAATGGGAGCTGCGCTGATCCCCCATTTTTAACCATTTCGGATTTTTCTAATTTATTTTTGCTAGTAACTATCCAAGCTTCCAAGAAAAAAATGTGAAAAATATCAATTTGAATACAAAAAATTTCCTCCTTGATATGTAGGGTAAGATAACTTTATAACCTTTTTAACTTTGTATATATTTTTTGTAACTTTTTACCTTCCTCTTAGGTTAATTGCAACAATTGTCTCAATTGAGGTGTTCAACACTTTATTTATTTTGAATTTGCTGCTTTTTGTTACCAATATGGACTCAAAAGTAAATTTTTTTGTTTATCTACAGTATATTGATACCTAAGTACAATATTTGCGGAATAACCTGAGTATTTAAAAAAACTTCTCTTTGATGCTGATTTATCTTTTGTATCTTTTGTATTTTTTGTATTTTTTGTATTTTTTGTATTCAAATTTATATTTTTAAAATTTTTTCTCTCATTATTGTATAATTATTCACTAATTGGTTTGCTTTTATAATGTTCATCTACACCTGTATGTAGTATGCTTGACAAAGGGGCGGAGCCCCGAAACGTTGCACCACCGCAGTAAAAATCTTTGCAAGGGCTTGCCCTGCAGTCACAAGTCTCGTGTGCTAGTGTGGTTTTTCCATTCAGTTATTAGGAGGTTACCGTGTCCTCCATTCACTGTGCACCTAGCAAAGCTATATACCTGCACAACGGGTGTGCGAGTGTCTACTCCAATTGACAGTCAACAGCAGCCATCTATACACCTATAGAAAGTGTAACCCATTTTTGGCCACCCCCCTGGTGCCAAAGTGGTACATCACAATATTTACATGACTTACAGGTTCTGAGTCCCCTTTGCTAGGTGAAAGGGTACTGGGAATTCTTCTTCTCTGGCAGTGCCTCCACCTAATGGGATCCTGGAATACACCTGAGGATAGTCCCATTAGGAATAACATGAAACACACACTTTATTATATAAAAAACATAACTTTATACTGTATAAGGAAAGTGTAATTTAAAGGGAAAGTAAAACACATTTACATCACATCAAATATAACCCACTCCCATGGGAACCTATGGCAGTCCATTTCCTGGCCCTCCATGCCAGGCAAAGTCCTGCAACTCCTTTGGCAGACAAAGAGTTATATAATTGCAACATACTAATGAGTTAATAGGATCAAACTCTTTTTCCCTTACAGTAGAATTAAATCTTAACAAAGATTTAGGGTACAATTTCTTTACATGTTGTTTTGGCCTTCTTATACCAGCCCAAAGCAACCACAGGCCTTTAGCAGTGAAGAATTGTGTTTATGATTATACTCCTAGTAGCAATCACTCTCCTTTTCTGCTCCTCTTTGCTGCTGGATGGGGATCGCAGTGCGCTGGGCCCTTCTGAAGATTTCTTTGCAGGGGGGGGCAGCGCACTCTAGATATGCCACTGCACTCACAGTTGCACCACATACATGTATCAGTCATTTCTTGTCTCTAGTTAGGTTACAGATCATTCTGTTCACTTCCTGTTCTTATTGATGTGTGTGATATGACCAATCACTAATAATAATGACCAAATCATGTAAACAAAGACAAGGAAAAGGCCTTCTATATTTCATTTAAAATATATTCTGTGCACTTTGGTTGTTTTGTACACTAGCATTATATACCTGAGGACACAGAATACGGAGCATGACAGAAAAACTGAACCATGGATATAAAAGCATTAACATAACACATATACATATATACTCTTTTCATACAGTATAATATTTGTGCATTTCTTTTAAGGGAATAACACATTCTCAACATTCATTATTTATTGGGCTTTGTGAACTCATGTACTGTACATGTTTTTATTTCCCGTTAAATATAATTAACAGTATATAAATGTAAGTATTCAGTACAGAAAATAATTTTTCCTATAGTGCATTATAAAGTGGAATCAACACACTATAAGAGTATGGTACAGTATACAGTGCATCAGTATACCTCTTAGGGTCTGGACATTTCTATTTATAAATTGCATTATTTCAACATATTAGCAGCTTGATTGTTTTTTTGGGAAGTATTCCTCTACAGCTAACATGACTATATTTTCTGGTATGAATTGAAAGCATCCATGGGTATTCCAATAAATTCATTCAAACAAGCAGGTGATAAAGAAGATGGAATGCCTAAGCATGTAATGGGCAGGCTAGATGGAGACACTAGGGGGCAGCTTTATCAAATTTCGAGCTAATTTTTGTTTACTTCGACTAGGGAATAGTCCAAATTCAGATTTAGATTTTGAAAAAAATGTCTAAATGTCTAAATTTATCAAGTACTGCCTCTTCAAAACTTCGACTTCGACCATTATCCATCGAAAACCTGCCAAATTGCTGTTTTAGCCTATGGGGGCCTCCTAGAACATTTGGAGTCAATTGGTGGACTTTGAAAAATCTATTTTTTTTTTTGATTTTTTTTTATAAATTTCGGTTGGTCAAATTTCGACGTTTTTTAAATTCGAAATTCGACCCTTGATAAATCTGCCCCTAAACCATTCTGCTGTTGGATTCAATTTTTCAAACAAGTATTAAACTGCAATAACAATGTTTAAAGGAACAGTTCAGTGTAAAAATAAAAACTGGGTAAATAGATAACCCCTCTAAAATAACAGAACAGTAGACTACTGCTTTTCAGATCTCTAACTCTGAGTTAGTCAGCAACTTGAAGGGGGGCCACATGGGACATAACTGTTCAGTGAGTTTGCAATTGATGATTAGGGCAAGGCCAGACGTGGTGTTTTAAGTTGTGTTTTTAAAAAAGCTCAGTCTGGCGTAAATATGCATAAACTGCACTACCACTGAAACCGCACTATGGCAATTCTCAAAGGGCGCTTGCAAGCTGAAATCCGCCACGGGACGCCAGTATTGGCGTTTTTTACCAGAAACGCCAATAAGTCAATCAATAGACTACCGAATCAATAGGTATGGTCTGAAACCACACTTAAGTAAATACATAGCGTATTTTAAATATGGCACCCAAATTCTCGTGAGATAAATGACGCATATACGCTTTTACAGCCCATGGTGTAATTACGCTGTGTATTGACGATCATTCCTACTCCATTTTACATGTAAATATTTTTTCTATTTCTAAATAGCTTTTCTATTTTCTGTTTCCAGCCAGCGGAATTATGGGGAACGAGAATGTGTGTGGTTTCAGTGGCGTATTTACGCCCAACTGAGCGTTTTTAAAAACGCAACGTAAAAACGCCATGTCTGGCCTTGCCCTTGGCATTCAGCTCAGAAAAAAAAAGCAAACAGTTATGACCCATGTGGCCCCCCTCTAGTCAGTAATTGGTTACTACCTGGTAACCAATCAGTGGGAACCAAGAGAAGTAGTGTTCTGGCTATTATGTTACACATCCAGTCACTCCAGCCTTTATACATTCCATTTTTAGCTAACTAACTATATTTACCAGGTTTTTATTTTTATACTGAACAATTCCTTTAAGAATACGTGCATGTCTTTTTATTTTTGGTATAATAGGCATGAACTACAAGTGACATAGCAATGGAACACAAAAAGAAACCTTTCCATGCTGACAGCTGCTTCCCACTAACTTGAAAGGAAAACATGCTGGCTATGATAAACACATCTGTCAGTAGCAGCGTTTCATCCGGAAAATGCTTATAGCTCTGTTCCTATGTGACAGACCCCCTACTATCATGTGTCAGAGACTGCATGTTTCTCATTCACATGAATAGCAAAAATCTGCTAGTGGAGAAGTATCACCATGGTCGTTGTTGTAAGAGAAGTCAGGATTACCTACATGCTGTAGACCTTAGTTCATGAAGATAATGAGCACTCAGAGGTGATTAACTGGAATAGACTGAATGCATTTAGTTCCAATACATAATAATTCAAATTGTTAACAGCGCTTATAAGATGTGGACACTCTACTTGGTATGACTAGATAATAAGATTAGAAAACCAAAACACACACTTCATTTTGTAAATGAAAGCTAGAAATGTATTAGAATTATCTAAGCATTCCCATGTATCAGTCAGATACAATCAGACTTGTATTAAACATATTGAACATGTATTTAAAGGAATTGTTCAGTGTAAAAATAAAAACTGGGCAATTAAATAGGCTGTGCAAAATAAAAAATGTTTCTAATATAGTTAGTTAGCCAAAAATGTAATGTATAAAGGCTGGAGTGATTTGATGTATAACATGTCAGTCAGAACACTACTTCCTGCTTTTCAGCTCTCTTGGTTTACACTGAGTGGTTACCCTGGTTACCAGGCAGTAACCAATCAGAGACGGGGGGGGGACACATGGGTCATATCTGTTGCTTTTGAATCTGAGCTGAATGCTGAGGATCAATTACAATTTATACATGATTCTTTAATCATACATCATACTGTATGTATAGGACCTAGTCACCTACCCACACATAAACATTGCAGGTGTTAAGACCCCTGGGCCATATAGTTTGCAACAATAGCCAATTCCCAACCTTCTTGGTTCCTCGACAGAGTCAATCACCTGGAATTTAAGCTGACTAACAGAATGCCTAGTGGATTTATGCTTAGATATGCGGTTACAAATCTTTTGTGTGGTTTCATTTGGGGCATTTCAACAAATAAATTACATATGTTGATTCGCAAGTGTAATAATTCTGTGGGTTGAAATTCTGAGTGGGAATGAAAAAAGGAATTGCCCTTTGTAACCAAATTACATTGTACACAGTGTGCCAAATTTTGGATTTTGCAAAAAAAATGGCCGCTTGTGCTTCCAATGTCTGTCTTCACCAATTGATCTTTTCAACTTTTGCCTCGTTTGTATAATAACAGATGTACCTCTTGAAAGGCTGTTATATCTGGGTGGCATGACTATTGTATGTGCCAATGTTTACAGATAATGTTGCCAACTTGTCTGCTGGCAGTGGTGTAGTTACTGACAAAGGCCAATCTTTTACATCTGAATGTTGCTCACGAGTTCAAAAGGATGGGGAACCGTGTGTTAGAGGTAACAAGGTGTTGAGTGACTCAGGGTGAAAAACTACTACAGTGTAGGAAATTATTCTTATCTGTTTCTTTTCTGAACAGATTTGTGTCTAGTCCAGGGCCATTTCTAGTAACTTGGACATCAAGAAAACTGAGAGTCATTTGAAAATACGGCATTTTGACCATATTCATTTTTAGAGGTTAGTTCTCATTTAAGCAACCCTCCAGCAAATGAACCAAAAATCTGAATTTATTTTGTGCATCTGCTACAAAATTTGCAATCTCCATTTTCCCCATGACATCTGACTATTATCTCACAGAGGACATTTACCTCCAAATAAACTTTCAGTATCTCACAGGGGACATTTACCTCCAAATAAACTTTCAGTATCATTTAGAATAACATGTCTTAAGCTTTTTAACTAAAGCCTAACAAGTGTCCTAGTCAACACCCACAGAAGTGTGAAATGTCGCCGTGCCATGCAAGAGAAGCATTATACAGATCAGAAGTCAGCACTTTTGGTATTGCAGATATGGGACCTATTATCCAAACTGCTTGGGACCTGGGGTTTTCCAGAAAAAGGGAAATAACATGCCGCATGTCTGCTTAAAATAATTTTAACAGTAATTGAATCCAATAGGATCATTTTGTCTCTGATAAGGATTAATTATATCTTAGTTGGGATCAAGTACATACAACTTTTTTATTACAGAGAGAAAGGAAATTGTTTTTGGAATCCTTATTCATTCGAAGCTTCTTTTCCATGGTACAGCCATTAGAATTAATTATCTTTAATGTTTGTGGATTTTTCACATTTCAGCCTGCAGACTTTGGGCATTCGGGCCATTTCTTGGTTCTGTTCAATTCAGTCCTCCTCCTATTATTCTGGAGAGATATTTGCTACATGTGAAAAAAGTCTAGAAAAGTCTACCTGAATGATTCAATGCACCTACTCAGTGTGGCTTCAGTTAAAAATTAGTAAACAGAATAAGAGCAACATTTTTAAACAGGCATTAGGCAATATAGTGAATGTTAGTAGCGCAGTGCAATAATGCAAGATTCAGCAATGGGGCAGGGAAGAATAAAATTTTGCATGCACCTCTGGAACAAAGTTTAATGATGCAGAATGTATGCTGTATCTTTTTTCAGCAGGAGGGGGCCATCATCAGAAATGTGCCCAAGATGGGCTCCACACTGCAACATAATCCAAAGAAAGCATGTTACTGTTCTGCACATTGATCAAAGACATGGCTTCTACGTGAAATACTGGCTAATGATACAAAGAAACATTCATGTTCTATAATAATGCTTGTTTGGCAAATACAATAACATGCCAGATAGGCATTATTTAACACATTTTATATACTAGATTAGCTGTAACAGAAATGAACATTTTTTCCTGCTTTTTATAAAAATTACCTTATTTTTTATGAATAGCCTTCACATATTCATTGCACAAGTAGCAATTAAGCAGCTTCTTCTGTGGGATAATGGAAATATGCCATGGGCACAGACATTCTGAGCAAGGCCAGAAAATGCTACTTTTGGGTTGAGATAGGGCAAAATTGAGTAGCAGCTGTACACTGCAGTTTTACAAGCATCTGGACTCCTAGGGAATATCATACTGGCAATTGCAAAAACGTATTTACATGTGCTTGCTTTACATTTATTTTTTATTAGAATCATGCCCTGTTATCATAAATCAGCCCTTCATAAACAAATATGTGAAAGTGACAGATACTGATTTACAGTACATATCACTGATCATTCTCTTGATTTTCAGGTAGCCAGTCTTTCTGAATACAGCAAAAGTAAGGCAATGACAAAGCCTGGGACTGTCCTGGAATCTGGAGTGATGCTACAACATTAAATCAAGATAAAAAATCCATCAGCGGAGGAAAACTCTTTTACGGGCACTTCAAGAATGTCCCATAATTGGTAACCTGGACAGAAATCTCAGCGGCATGACCATGGCATGTGGTTTCCACTATCATTCATGTTCACCAAAGCATCAAATGATTACTTATACCCTATTAACCAGAAGATTGTGAGCTGGGAGAACTATGGAAAGTAAGTCATCAAAGCTTAATTTTACTATAACAATTGTTTTAAGTTAAAAGAGGAATTTGCACATTGAAACAGTACTATTTATTTCACTGAAGTTCACAACAGGCTGTTGATTATGAATTAGACTGTCCGTTCCTGCTGTCGTGACCAGCATTTGCTCCCTAACCCTAAGCATAATGGAACAGTAAAGGCTGAATGAACTCAGGAACTGCACCTGTGTAGAGGAACCACTTTCAGCATTCCCTAAATCTCCCATTTACTCAAGTGTTTTCTTTATTTTGGCAGTTGCCTATATATGTTGCTATAGTGCCACTGCCTCTTTAAGCATGATTTATTACTTAATTGTGCTTATGATATATATACTGAATGTTACAATAATACATGCGTTTTTCAGTATTCAAAAGTGTAGCCCACCTCACATTACTTGTTGAGTAATATATTTTATTTTTAGAATGCAAAGAGGAGTTTGTATTTTGACTACGGATTGGTTCGTTTCTAAATGCTTATGGAATGTTATTTTCTGTCAACTTAATACACTGAAAATATATTGCTAGTTCAACAAGGTGTAAAGCTTGCCATAAAACACTATGGTCTGTTTGGGCCTCTGTTGGTGGCTTTTTGGCTTGCAAAATATATAACCATCAGTTTGGTATTTATATAATGAAGTATAAAGTTTCCTTTTATTAAAAAAAAAGAAACCCCTCCTTCAACCTTCAAAACTCATATATTGACAGAGAGTGTTATTAATTACACAGTATATGTGTTCTGTTTCTGTACAAAGCGATTTGGATCAAGTACACAGCTAACAACAGTTCTTGCAAAAAAAGCAATCCGTCATTTTATGTCCTGATTCAGTGACAGAAGAAGTATTGTTCTGTGTATGACGGAGAAGAGCTAGAATTGAAGGTTTACCTACGTATGTAAAATATATTTACTATATGTCCCAATTTAGCCTCATATATTTGAACAAGGCAATAGATCCCATACTACAATGCACCATTCCCGAATCAACCCAGGGGTAGGGGCTACATTACTAAAGTTTGACATCAGTTATAAATATGGTATTAACTTTCTGCATATGAACAAAAAAAACCCCAGTAAATACAGTTTTTACAAGCAGTTTTCCCAAGGATTATTTATTCAGTATATAGGAACACATCTTTAAACTCCTCTGTAAAGTGTTAAAGCTCTGCAGATTTTTTTCTACAAATTTTAAGAATAAAAAAGATCTGACCCCCCACAAGCACTTAGGGATAGTGACACTTCTCAGGTTTTAGCATATGCCTATACTGTATGTCCTTTACAGCATTTTCGTTAATGTTACCTCTTTCTATGTAAATTGGACATAGGTCACTTCTCCTTTAAAGGAGAAGGAAAGTCTCAAAACAACATTATCCAAAAATCTCAGCCTTAATATAGTCAAAAACATATTTCTCTAGCTCAGCGTCCTGTTGCTAAGTTTGGATATGCAATGCCAAAGTCATGTCACTGAATGCAGTACCTGTTCCAATCCTGTGCAGCTTCCCTTTCTCCCAGAACAGAGATTTCCCAGGGCAAAGACATGTGCACTGCACAGCAGAGAGCTCCCTTGACTTTTTTTTTTCTTTCTGTATTTGCATATTGAGCTCATACTGCCGAAATGCTTGACCCTATTAGCCCCTCCTATTTAATACTATTGTCCAATTGGATGGCTCCAAAAGTCCTGCACAGCCCCTCTACCTCCAGTACATGCAGTCCAGGTAATATAGGTATAGGTAATATAGACCCTTTAATGTGCACAAGCAATTGATTTAAAAGTAATGAGAAGAAAACATTGGTGGTCAGCAGCTACCTGCGGTAACGATCTCCACGCTGTTTACGTGGTCCGCAGCAACTCTGATGACTCTGTGGTGTCAAGAGAAGGTGAAAAAAATGTGGAGGAGCCGAGGGGGATGTGATGTCAGCGCTTTTAAAATGGTGCCCGCAAGCTCCCGAAGAAAGAGGGGACATGCGGGACGTTTACCTTGACTAATGATGGGATTAGAGAAGCGCTAATATAGCGGATCAGTAGGCGCGTATGTGGTAAATTTTTTAATGCCATTGTTGGTTCAAAGCTTTCCTTCTCCTTTAAGAGAGTGGACATGTTCTTCTGGTCCCTTGGGGCTTCTCAATCAGAGCTTGCATTTTATACTATGGGCCACACAGGGTCAGGATTTACAGCCTTCTTATCACAGTGCTGCTGCTTTCTTTCATGTTCAGGTATGTGACTATACTGTCACAGCCGGCACCCGATACCAGAACAAATGCCAAGCACCCTGGTCTCGGCTCGGCTTCACCAGTAGTGTGACCACCGTTGGGCTTCGGGAGGAGCCCTCAGCTTACTTGGGTGCCACCTGGACTTTACGAGGGCTGCAAGGCGAGATGTTCTGGCTGGCGAATGGGCACGGCTGTTAGCAAAGTCTTTTGGGCCGAAGGTCACGGTACAAAAGGATTAGGCAGAAGGATGGTCAGACAGGCTGGGTCGAGGCAGGCGGATATCAGAATCGTCAGGCAGGCAAGGGTCAAACCGGGTTGTCAATCAAGGGGTTAAGCAGGAGAGTTGTCGTAGGCAGGCTAAGGTCAGGATACAGAGTTCAGAGTAGTCAGGATACAGGCAGGGTCAAACACAGGTTATCAGACAGACAAGATTCAGATCAGATGCACTAGGCTCAGGAAACCACAAGAAACAAGTTCTATCACGGGCAAGGAACAGTACACTGAATGGGCCTTAAATAGTATTCAAAATTCGCGCCAAAACGTGCGCAAAAACGCGCTGGCGCAAACACGCCAGCGCACTTGCACCTTTAAAAGGCGCGCAGGCGCGCCCTAATAACAAAGATGACGCCTAGGAGATACGCGACGGGCATCCCCGTCCGTGGAGCGGCGGCCGACCCCGCCGTGCAGGTAATTTTATTACATTACCCCCCCCTTCCAGGGGGGCCACCGGACCCCCAGGCTTCCCGGGAAACTTTTGGTGGAATTGCTTCCTGAGTTTGTCAGCCTTGATGTCCTCTACTGAGAACCAAGAGTTCTCCTCAGGGCCATAGCCCTTCCACTTAATAAGGTATTGTAGCTTACCTCGTACGAGGCGGGAATCGAGGAACTCTTGGATCTCAAACTCAGGCTGACCTTCAACCAACTGGGGGAGGAACAGACAGAACGAATATCAGAGGCAGGTTTCAGGAGGGATACATGAAATGAATTGGAAATCTTAAAATTAACAGGTAATTTAAGGCGAACTGAAGATGGGTTAATGATTTCGGAAATGGGATATGGACCAATAAACCTGGGTCCTAGTTTGAGAGAGGGCACCTTTAACTTGATATTTTTGGTAGACAACCAGACCTGATCCCCCACTTTATACTGGAGTGCCTCTCTACGTGATCTGTCAGCAGCTTTTTTTGAGCAGCAGTAGCTGCTAACAGAGATTCATGCACTTGAGACCAAACCTTAGAGAATTGTTCGACAGAATAATTGGCAGAAGGTACAGGGGAATCAGACCCAGAAAAAGAAAAAGCTTGGGATGTAACCCATTTACAGTAAAGAAAGGGGACTCCCCAGAGGAAGAATGGGTAGCATTATTGTATGCAAATTCTGCCCAGGGTAACAGTTCCGCCCACGTGGACTGGTTGTCAGACACATAACACCTGAGGCACTGTTCTAGGGACTAGTTTAGCCTCTCAGTTTGACCATTTGTTTGGGGGTGATAAGCAGAGGAAAATGATAACGCAATCCCAACCAAAGAACAGAAGGCACGCTAAAACTTCAAAACAAATTGAACCCCCCTGTCAGAAACAATATTTTCAGGAAAACCATGAAACTTAAAAATGTGGGTAACAAATAGGTCAGCCAAAGTCTTAGCAGAAGGGAGGTGTGGAAGGGGAACAAAATGGCTCATCTTGCTAAATCTATCCACCACCACCCAGATCACCATTTTCCCCTGAGAAGGGGGTAAATCAACAATGAAGTCCATTGACAAATGGGACCAAGGTTTTACTGGAATGGGTAAGGGGATTAACAGACCCTGGGAAGAATTTCGAGAAGACTTTGATCTTTGGCAGACTGGGCAGGAATTAACGAAGGCTTTAGCATACAGTTTGAATGATGGCCACCAAACATGACGGGATAACAGGGACACCATCTTAGAAATGCCTGGATGCCCTGCCATTTTAGAATCATGCACCTCCCTCAATACTTGCTCCCTTAACTCCTGTGGTACAAACCATCTCCCCGAAGGGGTATCTGCAGGAGCAGATGTCTGAAGAGGGAGCAACAAAGAAGAAAGGTCAGATTCAAGGGTTGCTATGATCATTTCTCTGGGAATAATGGGAGTACACTCACTAGAGTCAGAAGAGATGGATTCAAAACTTCTAGAGAGTGCATCCGCCTTGGTGTTTTTAGTCCCAGGCCTGAAAGTCAAAGAAAAATTAAACCTTGTGAAAAATAGAGCCCACCTAGCCTGCCTTGGATTAAGGCGTTTAGCAGACACTATATATAATAGATTTTTGTGGTCAGTATAGACCATAACCAGATGTTTTGCACCCTCCAGGAGATGCCGCCATTCCTCAAAGGCCCATTTGACTGCCAACAATTCCCTGTTACCTATATCATAATTCACCTCTGCGGGTGAAAACTTCCTGGAGAAGAAAGCACAGGGATGTAACTTGTTGGTAGTCAGGTGCCTTTGAGAAAGGACTGCTCCAGCTCCCACCTCAGAGGCGTCAACCTCCACAATAAAAGGAAGCGCAGTGTCGGGGTTACGAAGGATTGGGGCAGAACTGAATTCCTTTTTGAGGAATTCAAACGCTTGAACGGCCTCAGGGGGCCACATATCGTCTAGGTAGACCACTATGAAGATCCCCAGCAGATCCCGGAAGATGTCATTAACAAACTCCTGAAACACTGCGGGGGCATTACAGAGGCCAAAAGGCATAACGAGATAGTCGTAGTGGCCATCCCTGGTGTTAAATGCAGTCTTCCACTCATCACCCTCCCTAATACGGATCAAGTTATAAGCCCCTCTAAGATCAAGCTTGGAAAAGATCTTAGCATCTTTGACCTGATCAAAGAGTTCAGAAATTAAAGGGAGAGGGTAGCGGTTTTTTATGGTGATCTTATTGAGCCCCCTATAATCAATACAGGGGCGAAGACCACCATCTTTTTTCCCAACAAAAAAGAAGTCCTCCCCCGCAGGGGAACTAGAAGGTCTGATGAAACCCCTTTCTAGATTTTCCTTTATATACTCTTTCATTGCCTGGGCTTCGGGCAATGAAAGAGGATAGGTTCTACCATGAGGAGGAGTTGACCCAGGGACCAGATCTATTGGGCAGTCATACTGCCGGTGTGGGGGTAAGGTTTCTGCTGCCTTTTTAGAAAAGACATCAGCGAATTCTGCATATGCAGCAGGTAACCCTTCAAGCGATGTAGTTGCTACTACAGAGGGAAAACATACTCCACCACACATAGTACCCCATTGAACCACCTCCCTTGAGACCCAGTCAATCAGAGGGTTATGCCTCTGGAGCCATGGTAACCCCAAAATAAGAGGAGAGGAAGCACCCTCTATGAGGTAAAAAGCTATCTCCTCACAATGCAAATTATTAATACACATGGAAAGAGTTACCGTCTCCTTAGAAATTACACCTGACCCTAAGGGTCTTCTGTCCACTGCCATTATTCTCATGGGGGCATTTAGAGGAACTACAGGGATACAGAATTTAGCTGCAAAAGCAGTATCCAGAAAATTACCCTCCGCCCCTGAGTCCACAAATGCCGATACCTTCACAGAACCTGTAGGCCAGGTTAGCTTAACCGGTAACAAAACCTTAGAGGAAGATTGG
Organism: Xenopus petersii; assembly: GCA_038501925.1. Classification (NCBI taxonomy): domain Eukaryota; kingdom Metazoa; phylum Chordata; class Amphibia; order Anura; family Pipidae; genus Xenopus; species Xenopus petersii. Next base: position 43,380,911 of record CM076677.1, read on the forward strand.
GGAGAGGAAACTCCTGCGCCCAAATGGAGCTCCCCTTCTCCATTTAGGTTAGGGAATCTCCCTTTCCTCCTTGGACATAGGTTCAAGAAATGACCCTTTTCCCCACAATAAATACATAAACTTTGGGAACGCCTGCGTGCCTTTTCCTCTGGAGTTAGATGAAAAATGCCTAACTGTATAGGTTCCTCCTGAGGCAGAGGCACAGAGGGGTTTGAAAACTTAACATTGGTCACCATATTAGACTTGACATTAGTAACCCCAGAATAAGTAGAAACACCCCTCTCACCCCTTCTCTCCCTTTGTCTCCTATCTACCTGGATGGCGAGATACATAAGGTCATCCAGGTTGGAAGATAGGGGGTAATTAACAAGACTGTCCTTGACAGGATCAGCTAACCCCAAACGGAACTGACTCCGAAGAGCCATATCGTTCCATCCAGTTTCTACTGCTCACCGGCGAAACTCGGTGCAATACACCTCCGCATCCCTTCTCCCCTGGCGCAAATTACGAATCGCGGAATCGGCAGAAGATGCGCGATCCGGGTCATCGTAAATTATTGCCATGCTGTTAAAAAATGACTCAAGGGAATAGCGTGCAGGGTCAGAAATAGGCAGCCTTAGGGCCCAAATTTGGGGGTCGCCCAAAAGCAGGGTCATAACAAACCTTACTTTCTCCTCACCAGAAGAAAATGAGTGAGGGAAGAAACCAAGGTACAGTTTGCATGCCTCCTTAAACACAAAAAATTTGGTGCGATCCCCACTAAACTTTTCGGGGAACACAATTTTGGGTTCATGGGGCCTGATAGTATTACCCCACATAGCAGATGAACCCACAGGAGGAACAGGAACAGGCAGCTGCTGCAAAACTTGCGGATTCTCCAGCTGACGGGTTAGGCTGTGAAAACCCTGTAGGAGATTGTTCTGCTCCTGCTCTTGGTCCTCCAAGCGCTGTAGCAAGGTGGTAAGAAGCGCTTCGGTGGTAATTGGAAGAGCTGAAGAAGGAGGAGCAGCAGCATCGTGACTTTCGTCCTCCATGACCCGTGATAATGTCACGGCCGGCACCCGATACCAGAACAAATGCCAAGCACCCTGGTCTTGGCTCAACTTCACCAGTAGTGTGACCACCGTTGGGCTTCGGGAGGAGCCCTCAGCTTACTTGGGTGCCACCTGGACTTTACGAGGGCTGCAAGGCGAGATGTTCTGGCTGGTGAAGGGGCACGGCTGTTAGCAAAGTGTTTTGGGCCGAAGGTCACGGTACAAAAGGATTAGGCAGAAGGATGGTCAGACAGGCTGGGTCGAGGCAGGCGGATATCGGAATCGTCAGGCAGGCAAGGGTCTAACCGGGTTGTCAATCAAGGGGTTAAGCAGGAGAGTTGTCGCAGGCAGGCTAAGGTCAGGATACAGAGTTCAGAGTAGTCAGGATACAGGCAGGGTCAAACACAGGTTATCAGACAGACAAGATTCAGATCAGATGTACTAGGCTAAGGAAACCACAAGAAACAAGTTCTATCACGGGCAAGGAACAGTACACTGAATGGGCCTTAAATAGTATTCAAAATTCGCGCCAAAACGTGCGCCTTTAAGAGGCGCGCAGGCGCGCTGCGCGCGCCCTAATAACAAGGATGGCGCCTAGGAGACACGCGGCGGGCATCCCTGTCGGTAGAGCGGTGGCCGACCCCGCCGTGCAGGTCATTTTATTACATATACAATGACAATCCTCCACTCCTCCACTGCATTGCAAAACTCCTCTTCTGCACCGTTCTTTGCTGCTCATTTTTTAATGGTGCTTTTAACTTTTTCTGCCTTACTTGGTTATGTGTGGCCCTTAAAAAATAAAAAGCATAAGAAGCATGGATTATTAATAAAAGGACAAGCTTACTGCTTTCCACAGTGGGTCTGTGTGCTCATGCCCCAGACCTTCAGCAAAGGGGAGCAACACACAAAAAAGTTGAATAGCGGGCAGGCACCACTCCGGAACACCAAGTCAATCAATCAATGGAATCCAGGAGCCAAAGTATTTTGAATAGTACAAAAAAGTCTTTATTTTACATTATGCATAAAACTAAAAGCCTGATGCGTTTCATGTCCCTCAAGGACACTTAATCATAGGCTAACTTGTTTCTGGTACATACACAGTATTTAAAGGAAACAGAGCCAATAGAAAATGTCCTGGCGCCCTCCAGGTTTGCTCCCTAGGCACGTGCCTACTCTGCCTACCCCTTGGCCCGGCCCTGCTGACAACACATTCAATATGAACCCTGGATTTACAGCACACTGGAAAGGTACATTCCAGGATGACTGTGTGCACAAATAAGGTTTAGCCAACATATACACTTACGTGTATTGTTGGGAGTCACTCTACTTTCCCCACCTGGTAACCCACTGTACCAGCTCAGTCTCTTGCCACTAAAAACATACCTGCATATCCTCAGAAACAGGCAATGTCAGGCAAAGCAGTGATTGTAATCAGAGGTGTGGTCAGGGCAAATTTGGGCGTGACCAAGACATAAAACCTCCAGGCAGGCATCTCGGCTTTAATGATGACTCACAAAAAAATTATAGCCCCATATGTTTCATGTCTCTTATGGGATTGACACATAAACTATAAGCCAAATTGAGCCATTTTGTGTGGGTATTCACTTGGTTTCCTACAGAGAAACCCTAACCCTTACTGTTAGTTTTGAGTATTGAAGACAGCAGGATTGATAGAATGACATTGAGACAAGACAAAATAGTGAGTGCTTTTATATAATTATTGACAAGATATGATTTGCATTTGCCCTTTAAGATATGGTTCTCCAAATTAAGAAAACCATCTGCACAGATCCTATACCTGTATATATCGTGTGTATCGTGTGATTGCAAATCGCAATGCACACTGCTATTAAATTTGAAGATTACACTACCCTCATTTTTGGGTGGTGCGTGAGATAAACATGACCAAAATTGAACTATAAACAAAAGAATCTCTTTTTCATACTCTGTAAATTTACTTCATTCCTTATCTCCCAATTCATCAAACACCCACAAAATAATTCATGTATATAACACCAATCACATTAATAAATAGCATATTATATTGCACATTTGAGTGTCTCTATTAAATGAAAAAGTGCAAAATGAAAAATATATTAATTCATGACATATGGAAATTAATTATCAAATTCATAGTTGTAAAAAAATCACATGAATTTGCGTTATGGAGTCCAAATTCTTTACAGTTTAAAACCACGCGGAGGTATATATTGGCCCAATCTAAATCCACTGAGTGAATATGTAAGCCAACTTGAAGCCAATATTATAGTCTTTATATGGCTTGAAATAGGGACACAGCTCCAGTATTAAATGGCACAAGTTCATACATCCATTACAGTTTTTAATTAAGTTGGTGGCAATTGGCAAATAAAGAGCATTAGTGGGAAACAATGATAGCGTATTGCCAACAATGAAAGCGTATTGCCATATGAAGCAAAAGCGAAATCTACAAAGTCTTTTACCAGGCTAAGTTCTCTGGCTTATATTGGACACAGTTACTGTGCTTTTCTCCATTATAAGTTCCCCGCATGCTTTACCCTTTGTGGTGCCCTAACTAAGCCCAACCTGGTGAAACGTGCATTGGTGTCGGGGTATTGAAACACATGGCCCTCTCTTCATCCCTGTGTATGAGTGGCGGTAAAAAGCGATCGTGGAGAAAACAGAAAAGCTATCAGGAGCATTTAAAGCAGCAATAGAAAGAATGGTAAAGTATGTGGGGAACTTAAAATAATTAATTATAAGTAATTAAAATAATAATTGAAGTAAAAAGAGATACTTTTGGTTATAGTTCAACTTAATAAATATTTTACAGGTTTCTCCATAGTGAAAGCTCATTTAGTTACTGTGTTCATTTACATACTAAATAATAAAAGCTTGTGATTCCCCCAGGCAGAAGTGCTGCCTGAATGCACCAGGAGGCATGTTCTAGCTAGGGGAAGCATCACTGACCCCTTATATCTGATTAATCATAGTATAGTATCTGATGGGCATTCTTCTGTATAGTTGGCTGGTTTCTTTCCAGCAAAGATGTTTGGTGGTGATCTTGCCAACCTGCTCTATCTCAGTACTTGCTATTTGCAGTTTGATGTGCTTGTCGTGAGATTGTCTGAACTTCATCATCAGTTCTTTAGTGTTGTCTGCATTTAGAGGTAAGTGTTCATCTTTAGAGACCTGCTAAACAGTTATCAGTTTCAAGGTTGAGGCCAATGGCTAAATCTCTATTGTTCAAGTCATGCACATGCATAGAAATGTTTAACTGAAGGACCCTTATTATTGATAGCACATTTCCTAAATTTGCTGCAGCTTTCTTCCCTTCTCAGCTAGTTGGCAATTGACTTTGCTGGTTTAGTCTTTCTTTACTTTCCTTATGGTCATTGTCCTTTCTACAGGTACTATATCTTAAACCAGATAGGATGTTGTTCTTTTAGTTGTTTTACTGTGTTTCTCTTTGTTTATCCACAGGGTATGGTTAGAGTATACCATGACAGTTTTCCAAGGAATAGAAACAGAGGAACATAAGCTTATGTGGCTACTGAATGTATCCATGTATTATCGAATGTTACAAGAGGTGTCTTTGAACACAGACCTGCCTGTTGTTTCAAATCATCCATAGGCTGATCATAACATAATGTCTTAAAAACCCATGAGTTCCACTAAAAGTTCCTGTTCATTCAGGATAATTAAGAATCGTTGATTAGAAGTATATTTTTTCATTATACAAAAAATGTTATTGGGGTTGACATTCCCTATAATGCTAAACTTCATTTTCTTTTTTTAATTTCTTTCCAATGTTTTAAATCATCAATATGAAAGCATTGACTAAAACCAGTTTCATTAAATTTTATTTTTATGCTAAAAATATTAAATAAACAATATTTCATCACAGTACAATTACTCAGACAGGCTGAGTCCTTGCCTGACGTTGGTGCTGTTATCACATGGAGTTAATCTGGCATAAAATAACAATCAGAAAATTACTTAGGCCTATACATAATATGCAAGTGTTTGTTTCAGTATATTGTGTCCTTCTCTTGATAGCTTATGTACAAAGATGAAAGCCACAATGATTCCACTAAGTCTGATTATAACCAACACACGTGAGATGAAAAACAAAATAGCCCAATAGATGGAGCAAATGAGCTATAAAATAAAGTCAAAGCCTGGAACTGTATGCTTGCTACATCTAAAACTTTTACACTGCAATGATATATCCTTTTCCTATGCCCGGACATAAGTGTGATCCTTTGGATTTGACACGTTATTTAAGGCAGAGTACAATAACAAAATCGTACCCGTTCGGTGGGAAGGGCGGAGACACCACCGTTCAAAAAACAACATACTGTGCTCCGACCTTTCCCAGTGGTTTTTCAGCGAAGATATCTAATGTATCACCTGTAGTGCTCTAAAGAATTCTGATGGTGGGAGGGCATGCTGAGTCTGAAGATTAGCTATCTTAAACATTTTTTTTTAAAAAAAGGTATCCACTTCAATCTATGCTAGGAGCTTGTTTGGCACAGGCTTCAGTTGGTTCAGAGAAAGGATTAGGTAACAAGAGCAAAAAGACATGATTGCAGAGCCTTAGACACAATAGTGTTTACTGGCACATGGTAGTGCACATTATAGGAAAACAAGGAGCAGGAATCAAATATAACCTGTATTTCATGTCCAAGGGGGAGACAGTTAACAGATCTACTGAGGAGAAAGTTGTTGAAACAGAACACAGGTAGGTAGGTTGCCACCTGTTTTGGTTTTAAATAGAATTCTTAGTGAATCAGATAAAATTGAGCATATGACTGGCCAGATATGGGATGACTTTGATGTAGTTGGCCAGCTTAAATATATTGCAATATATGGACAAACAATTCCTGTTTTGTTTAAAGGGTAAGGCATTTTTCAGTAGCAGTATGCACAAAATGTCTCTGTCTTAAATATATTGATAATGGGTTGAGTGCAGAGAACTCTTGTATTTGACTATATGTATTTTGTGGTCACAGCCTCATTGCACCCCCGCCTAATGGTTTTAAAAAATAGTGGTGAGCACAACTTTCCCTTGTTTGTTGGTTTTGACCCGAACAGTTTGGTTTTTCTAAGGCCTGTCTGGGTCTCAAGTTTCTGTTCAGTTTCCAGCTTTGTGAAAACTGAACAATAATCTGGCCAATTAATGAATTATCAAGTGAGGTTAATTTCTTATTACAGAAACAAAAAAAAAGCAAATCAATCAAAATAAGAAATTGGTTTTCTAAATAAGCATTGCTGTATTTCAGAGCTTTCTGGATAACTGATTTCTGCATAATAGATCCCATACCTGTAATTAAAGGATTTAGCTTACTCATCAGGCAGAATATAAATAAGAGATAGGGTTGCCACCTTTCTGTCCAGTTTATAACATTGAGTTGTGTCTAAGTGATGTGATAACCCCGCCCTGGCATTATTACTCCACCTACTTCATTGTGCCTGCCTCTTATGTCATCAATGCTCTCTGCCCCACCCCTTTGTTTGGGTTTAGCACGTGCAAAGGTGGCAACCCTACACTACAGGGATCTCACCATAGAGTCTATAATAATACATTTTATTTTTTTAAAAAAATGTTTCCTTTTCTCTTTAACACAACAGTACGATATCCCAACTCAGCTGTATAAATCCATATTTGTTGCAAAACAATCCTCCTGGGACCTCCTGGGTCCTCAAGCACAAGTGTGCATACCCATTCTTGTGCCAATGCGCACGTCCATTCACACGCCGATATGTGCGTCAGCACACATGGCGTCAGTGCTCACAATGTCAGAGCACCCCACATTAGCGCGCACACGTCCTTCAGGTGCCAAAACTCCCTTTTAAAAGGACACTGGAGTGATTGGTTATAGGCCTATCTGTGTGCACTGCTCTGACCACTCCTCCTGATCTTCTGTGAACAACCTTACCTGATTTCTGATTTTATAGTTGTAGAATAATAAAGATTTTGTTAGGCTTAGCTTCCCCCACTCCTTCAAAAATCATTTTATATATATATATATATATATATATATATATATATATATATATATATATATATATATATATATATATATATATATATAATTACAAGTTCCAAAGTAGAATGCCTTCTATTGGTATCCATAAACAAATCTGTTACCTGTAGGGATGCGATGTGTCCAGTTTTTATCCAGACAGTCTGGTTTTTGAAAGGGCTCTCTGGGTGAAAACTGCCTGTCAAGATTTACAAATTACAAAACACACTGGTTTCCTCGGCACATGATAGTACTTCCCAATAAAGAGAACACACTGGAGGCTCCCAAGGTTTACACTGGAGCATTTTTAATGAATTTACTCCAAGATCCCTTGAACTTCAAATTTTTGATGTCCCTAAAAGATAGAGGAAAAGAAGAAGAGGAGTCGAAGGAAAAAAGCATTCTTAAAGACAGGTTTTAACAAGGAGTCATGGAAGGAGTTTTCATGCTGTGAGGAAGGCCCAATTTGAGACAATTAATTATTTCATTGAACTTTAAGGAAAGAGAACACTTAGAAGAAGGTACTTCAAGTTTCACATTCCTTGTGGATAACCAAACAGAATCACCAATCTGAAATTGGTAGAATAACAACATTTATAGGCTTCCACCTTCTGACAAGTGGAGACTTTTAATAGGGATCCATGAGCATGAGTCCCAATAAAATCACAGAAAGTGGATTCACCAGCAGGTACATCCACCTTGGTAAACTCAGGAAGAACAAGAGGGTTGAGACCATATGTGCAAAAGAATAAAGAAATGGCACAAGTTGTTATGGGCAAATTCAGCCTAGAGGACTGCTTCAGAGCTTGGTTAGTTCTTTTAATATGTCCATTGCTTTGAAAGTGGTAGACCATCACCCAGGAGCTTGCAAAGGCAGGATCTCTCCATTTTTCTACTCAAAAGTATTCTGAAAGTAGCACAAAAGTGTAGTATTATTTCGGAGACAGAAGAAATTGGAACATGGAATAACAGTAGAAAGGCAATTGGAAAAACAGGAGAAACGCCAGGTGGAGAGCTGTCCAGAGGCCCAGTTTATAATGGGATTGTGCTGCCATAACCACAGAAGTCCAAGGATAACTGGAGTGGCTGGACACTTCATAATAAAGGAATGGGCAAATTTTTTCGCCTTGTTTTGCCTCGAAAATTATGCCCCTAGACTTGTATGGCGTTGTACGTCAAAAAAAAATAAACGCGCGTCAAGAAAATTTTGCCACACAACAACATTTTTTTTTACGCCCATAGACTTTAATGGGCGTAGGCAACATTTTGCCGGCGGCGAATTTTTGACGAAACGAAACAGGTCAAATTCGCCCATCCCTATTCATAATCTTTGACATGTAGCCATCCTACCTGAAGCAATAGAAAAATACTGGTGGTAGTCAAGAGACGACATGTCTATTGTTGCCTAGTTGAGCAGAAAGAGGTATCTTAAGAAGCATATAAGGAAAAGCACATTACTCAGCAAAGGAAAAGTTGAGGAAATTTCCAGGAGGGCTTGGAATGAAGTAGGACAAGGTAGAAGGAATGATCTGTGAATGAAATTCTCTGACAAAAAGCAGGTGGGATCGAGTTGCATAGCCTCTTCAGTTTGAGATAGTGGTACAGCCATGGAATCAGAAGCTGGCACAGAAACAGATCTCCATGTACAAGGTTTATATGATTCCCTCTTCCTCATCTGGGTGTCAATACAGATCATGAAGGACACTAAATGTTCAAAATGAGAAGAAAAATGTCATGAATAGGGAAATGCAAGTTCTCAGCACCAGGGCTAAATTTATAAGTTCTGCCTCCACAGAACACTTGAATAATAACGTCCATAAATTTCTACCACCACTCCTAAAATTTCTCTTGCAGCTCAAGTTATGTGGCATACTGTGAACTAAAGATCTATATTAAGACCAAAACCATTAGAGCTATAACATGTTTGTGGCCTATTCTGTTTATTAAATGTTCATTCTGACACTCAAGGCATATATGAAGAAACACCTGAACGTAGCCATGTAGCCTATGACTGAGAGCTTGCTGCAGACAATTCATGAGTTTTAAGGATGTTTTGTTAATAAATATTCAGAATTTTATATTTACTTTTAGCCTAAGTGGTTTCTTATAAGTGCATCTCTCTGTTTTTTAATTGTGCTATTAACTGTTCAATCTAAGACTCCTGGCAAGAGGAAGAAGCACCCGAATATGGCAATGTAGCCTTTCATATGAATTAGCAGAATGGCCTGAAACTGATTTATGCAAATGACAGGGTGCAGGGTGCTTCTTTGCATGCTGAAAATGTATACCAGTGAATACCTTGTATTCCTCAAACCTAAAGGCTATGCTCCAGTTTGTTTCAATTTAATGCTAAAGTACATGTGTTAAAGTACAACATAATGTGGATTTTCAAAGATCTAATACACTAATAGATAAGCTTTGCTGGAGCACTACATCACAATAAAACAGTTTTTATGTAACTTCACATCCGAAGCAGAATAGAAGAGTGCAGGTATCTGGTTGCTTTCCCAGGGGTCTAACATTTTAGTTTATTGTAAACAACATATGGATATAGCTTATGCAATGACAACGTGTTCAGCATTCCACAGATTAGGACTGCCTGTATACACAGTCTGCAAGGAATATGTTTCTTTAACTGGCAGTCAGACCAAGCATAGCCTTGAATGGAAACAAAACGTATGGCTACCCAAAAACATAACACCCCCAAGTCAATTTAAGGTAGAATAAAATACATCATTAAGTGGTACAGCAGTTTTCAGTGCTGAATATACGCAACATTTGCAAACAATATCAGTTCTCTTTGTCTTAAATCAACAAATGAATAATTTGACAAATAAGTGACTTATAAGATTTGATTGTGTTTTCCTTTACAGAAATATACTTTTAAGGAGTTAAGGAGTAGCTGTTTCCAGGGCAGCCAAAAATAAGTGGTGCTGGTGTTATTGTGTATAAGGCTTTTTAAGATCCACCTCATCCAAGGTGAGCATAAAGCTAATGCCATGCGGGACATTTTGTGGTTTTAGAAAAGCCCACCACATAGAGGATTCTAGAAAAATAAGTCTTTGATAGGAAACAAAAGAAAGTCATTTTCTACAATTAAATGTCCTTGATATATACTCCCTGTGTACAATGTTTGTATTCAAAGAGGAGGGTTTGAAGAACAATGGTGCCACCAAGAAACAACCAATGTCTCTTTACAGATAAAACAGAATATATAAGCAATTTAGAAAGTCCTTTATGACAGCAAGGGAATTTCCTGCAACAATATATTTACATCGTTAGACTAAAAAACAAAGTGACAATTTAATATAATTTTGTATGATTAATACATACAATATATGCATAGTATATTTTACTACTGGTGCAGATAGTATTATTGTTATGGTTACAATATATCAGAGACTGAATACCCTTTAACATTCTAAGCCTCTGTGTTTATGAATTTTATCTATCTAAAGCAGGAGTGCCCATACATTAATAATGCAGGGTCTACTTTTAGTGATGTTGTCCCATTATGATCTACATCTATAATATCACTGTTAGCATTCTGTTCCATGGATATTACTTAAATATTATATTGATTTATAATAGCATTTATATTACTATTTTAAAAAACAACTAATTCTTATGTAACCGTAACAGAATAAATATCTGAATGAAAAGAATAAAAACAGAAGGGTAACTTAGTGAAGCTGTTTGTTGACAGTGTCTTGAGATCTACTGATCACCAACTAAAGGTCAACTGGACTGTTTCCTTCTCAACTAAAACGTGCTCTTGTCACCCCCATTCTGAAAAAACCCTCTCTTGATCCCTCCAATCTTGACAACCTCCGACCTATCTCTCTGCTACCTTTCATCTCTAAACTACTTGAACGCCTAGTCTACAACCGACTAACCTCATTCCTCTCTTACAATAACCTGCTGAACCCCCTACAATCTGGTTTTAAGCCACAACACTCCATGGAAACTGCCCTGACTCGACTAACTAATGACCTTTTAACCGCTAAAGCCAACAATCATTTCTCACTACTAATACTGCTTGATCTCTCAGCAGCATTTGACACTGTAGATCACCCTCTCCTCCTCCAGTCCCTCCAGTCACTTGGCCTTCGTGACACAGCCCTGTCCTGGTTCTCTTCTTACATCACCAATCGTTCCTTCAGTGTCTCCTACAATGGAGTATCATCTTCTCCCCTACCTCTTTCTGTTGGAGTTCCTCAAGGCTCTGTCCTGGGACCATTACTATTCTCCCATTATACTTCCTCCCTTGGCAAATTAATAAATTCGTATGGTTTCCACTACCACCTCTATGCTGACGATACTCAGATCTATCTCTCATCTCCTGATCTCAACCCAGAACTCCTAACTCGCATCTCCTCCTGCCTGTCCACTATCTCTACCTGGATGTCGCAATGCTACCTTAAATTAAACCTCTCTAAAACCGAAATGGTTCTCTTTCCTCCAACTAACACCAGTAGCATCCCCGAAGTATCCATCACAGTTAACAATTTCACTATCACCCCCTCTCCCCAGGTCCGGTGCCTTGGGGTTATCCTAGATTCTGCCCTGTCATTCACTCCTCATATCCAGTCACTTATTAAATCATGTCACTTCCACCTAAGGAACATATCCAAAATACGATCATTTATCACCCAAGACGCTGCCAAAATTCTTATTCATTCTCTCATCATATCGCGTCTAGACTACTGTAACTCTCTGTCACCTCTCCAGTCCATAATGAACACTGCTGCGAGGCTCATACACCTCAGCAACCGCTCCTCCTCTGCCTCGCCATTCTGTCAATCCCTGCACTGGCTTCCATTACCTTTCAGAATCAAATTCAAATTAATGACACTGACTTTCAAAGCACTTCATAACTCTGCCCCACCCTACATCTCTGAACTCATCTCTATATACTCACCCACTCGCTTACTACGCTCCTCTACTGACCTACTACTCAACTCTTCTCTAATTACCTCCTCACATGCTCGCATTCAAGACTTTGCAAGGGCTGCAACCCTCCTCTGGAACGCTCTCCCACGGTCTGTCCGACTTTCTCCCAACCTTTCTGCTTTCAAGAAATCTCTGAAAACACACTTCTTTCGAGAAGCCTACCCTCACTCTGCTTAACTACCAAACGCAACACCGCATACAGTACCACATTTCTCACCCACTTAATTCGATCTTGCCCATTCCCACACCTTGTGTATTACTCCATTCCCTTTAGACTGTATGCCTATGCATAGGGCCTTCCTTAACTTGTTGTACCTGTATTGATTGTGATGTTTGTTACTCCATATATTCTATGTATGTAATTCATGTGATGTAGTTGTATAATCACATTTACTTTACAGTGCTATGCAATATGTTGGCGCTATATAAATACATGTTAATAACAATAACAATACTGGTAGATCCTGACCTACCTTCTGGACACCCCTAATCTAAAGGATAAATGTAAAAATGACCAATACCACTATTAAATACAAGTAAAACAAACAACATGCACGTTTTTAGCAAGTCTTGTGTACTGTTTATTTACAAATGTACATTTGTAAAGCGCTGTCATATTACAAGCACCGACATTCTATGTCGGTCACAAGGCACCACCTTCAATTTTCTAGACATTTTAAACAAGCAAATGCTTGTATTTTCTTGTAACCTGGAATTCACCTCACTTTAAACAAAAAAATAAGGTAAAATCCTTATGAATGGCTAATGGTCCACTATACGTGAAATTCTATCCCACTTTCCCTACATCAAATGAGTGATGAAAACATGATGGGATGGTTCCGGCAAATGCCAAACTTACAGGGAACTATAGGGGTGATTCATAGACACCAGCATGGGCAAAAGAAATGGAATCTGCAAAACAAAACAGCCAGGATGCACAATGAAAAAGGTTAAACATTTTAAGAACATTTCTGAATGAAATGACTCTAAATGAAATATAAGATATCATTTTCCTTGAAAACAGGAGTCAATTTCTGACCTTTCTCCCTAGATATTTTACATGCAGACCTCAAAAAAAAACATCCATTTACACAATACAGTAACTGCTTTAAGGAGCCAGGCTGAAACTACAAAGACAGGGAACTCTAGTGAAGCACAGGAAATCCCTTAGGGATGGAACTGGAAACGGACTGGAAATCCCACATAACACTTGGTAGAGAAATGCAATGAAGTATTGTCACCACAAATGGATAGTTATATAAGTGGCTACAGAATCACACCACACACTAGATGTAGACTGGGATTATTAGAACACTCACAGCAGAGATTTCCACATAATTCCCTAAGATTGATGCTTAATGATGCCCATATGGACTTTAAGTATAAGGTTACTCCATGTTAACTCAATCCTTCAGTTTACAGACAGATTAGCAATAGAGCAAAATTAATAAATAACAAACATGTCATTAAAATATGCATAATATGGTTGGACTGGAAATATGACGTAGGTGAGGGTATAACACAAAACTTCTTCTGTACATCCGTGAAACCATGCTGTCGGCATTTGCATAAACACTGCCACTACTTTCAACAATGCATGTTATGCCTTTTGAACATCTGGAACAACAGGTCAGATTTCATAATAGTATGCAGAATAAAACTACTACAGACTTTCTAGAGACGGCATCTTTTAGAAAGGTTATGCTAGGCTATGTGGAATATAGCAAGTGTCTCAATACCCATGTAAAAAAATATTTTGAATTATTCCATTATTTAAAAGGAGAGGCGCCCAAAAGTGACTGGAATCATGTTTCTTTTGAACCCTCCCCCCATCTTAATTACACTGAATCGGTTCATTGCAAAATACGAATAGATTGTTATTTCTGTGAGATTCATGCATTACTATGGTAAGACGTGTTGCAATATAAGCAGTTTATTTACGTCCAGTGTCTACAGCTGACCAAACATTGTTCAATATTGACAAACTGACCACTACGCACCCACCTCCACAGCTTAATGGCCTGGACACAACTATTGCCACCCCAACCATGTCTATCTGGAAGATTTCTAAAAAGATCCCCTGCTATTTGCCTATAATGTCCTCTAATGTACTTGTAAAGTGTAATCATGTCCCCTCGCAAGCTTCTTTTTTCCAGAGAAAACAACCCCAACCTTTGACAGTCTACCTTTATAGACTCATAAGTTGATCCAGAGACTAGGAGAAAGTAAATACTCTGCACAGATATTGCCCTTGTTGGAATCAAACCCAAAACCCCATCAGTAATAATATCCACCTTACCACTGCACATGATTCGATATACCTAGTACATGTGCCACTATTTTAGAAAGGTGCCATTGCCCAAGAACCTGCAGTGTAATGCTATTGTGTAATTTTGTGCTTTAATGACTCATATTGATCATAACAAGCAAGCATATTTACTTGATGTACTGTGAAATAGCTTACAACATCTCAGTTTATGTTTCTGGACCAATGTTATTACTTTTTCTTTTATTTTTAAGAATGACCTAATCACTCATTGTTGGTATGCACTAAATCATTCTGTATATAATCCGGATGGCAAGCCTTTGGAGCTGAGGTTTTATTCGTCAGCCAGCTCATTTGTGGGGTTTCAGTGCCAGTCATTCACATTCAGCAAACAGTCTGCTATCCAGAGAAGAGAGCACTGCCATTTAGTTAGACCCCATGTGTGGTAAAGAGACTTTTCAGGTAATGAATGGAAACAAGGAGTTACATCATTAATACATTTGGATCAGAGGTAAGCCAGGGGAATCCTGCCAAGCTCCATGGTATAAATTAGACAACAAAATGGTTAGACCTTGGCAGGCTAACATTCGTGCTGGAATCAGCTGAGACAGATTTTATTCACTAAAAACACTTTTGGAAAGAGAACCCTTTTTTTTTTAAGGACACAGGGCTAGCGGCCAAGGAATAAAGCCATGTGAGGGCAGTTATTGAACATTTTTGACATTCCAACCACAAATGAGCCAATAAATATTTTCTCCACATGTGCTTCAAAAAGAAATTGGAGCAGAGTGGAAAGGAACTAAATTATGCTACCTTCTCACCCAGCCAAAACGTCTATGCTTACAATGACCACCTTCAGAACCAAGTCTTTCTGGCAAGCAGCCACTGTCTGAGGTCATGGTTTTGCTTACTCTGATACCTTCCAGTAAAAAAACACCTTTCAACTTCCACACATTGTACAGTAAACTAAAAACAGGCTTTCCATGCAGCAAGCAATATGAGTTTCATTGACTGAAAAAAAATGAACAGAGATTCATCTTCAGATATTGTATTTTTCTGATTGTGTTAAATATACCCTAGGTTTAAATACATGTTATTTGCATTCATTTTTGCAAACCCAACAACTGTTTCTTCATGTTTATATGTGTTTATGTGCGGTATATATCTTGTTTCTATGCAAACTCCATATTATACTATGACAACAACTGCACCAGTGTATTCACAATCACTAAATGTGCTATTGCTACAGTATATGTGGAATGTGAGTGTCTCCTCACCATCCACATATAGCAATATAGCAGTATATATACAATGGTGCAAAAGTTGTTTTTGAACCCAGGGTATAGTGCACTTTGGTTCTGTGGCCATGTCATTATGCTGCAGAAAGGCAGGCTGTATTAGTCTCTGTCTCTGGTACTGAAATTCTTTCTTCTACTCTCTTCTACTCTGCTACCAATTATGTCCAATTTGTCTATGACTGACCATAGGACATTTTAAAACTGCAAACATGCACCCTGCCCCCACCCATTAGAGTTGGGTGGGGGTACTCTCATCTGGAATTTTATTCAAGGTGAGATTACCTACTTGATTTACAACCTTGTATGCTGTCCTGACTATTGCCTGTTTATAAGCCTTGCCTGATGGTATCGTACTTCAGTCCGGTTTGACCAGATCTAGAGTTCTGAAAGCTTCATCTATAATATGATTGGACCTCTAGCCTGCTCAGTGAAGCTTATCCAGTTAAATCTTGGCAACACCTTAGTAGCAGAAGTGGGACTCATTTATCAACAATGTCAAAGGGCAACAGGGGCTTCCACCACCTCCCTCTTAGTGAATGCTGGGTTTTGGAGACCTTATGCATAAAAAAATATAAAGAAATGATATTGGCAAGAATTTATTTAGAGTAATATCATGCCTGTGGGAAAAACAACATTCACTTCAGCAACGAGCCAAAGCAATGGTCTGTAGAAAATGCTACGAAGTTCAGGAACTCATTTGCAGTTTCTGCCGGAAATCGCATGAACCCAGACATACGAAGGTTCATAATTCATATATAAATATAAAAGGATCAGAATCTTATACAAAAATGAGAAAATAGACAGCTTTAATTTCTATGCAACCATGCAATATTTGATTTTTGCATGCTTTGATTTAAAGGTTTATTGTTTCAGGATATGACTATCCCTTTAAAACTGGGCACTGGGTTATTTATCTGGATTAAAATATAGATTTGACAAATTAAAGCTTTCTCCTCAACCTTATGTTTTGTTTTTTAGTCAAAAAGAATGGCCGCTATTCTTACCTTTCTGTCCCTTTTTCTTGAGTAACATGGTATTGCATGGGGAGTCAGTCTCTCTCTCTTAATTTGTTGTGAAAAGACAACTTTGCAGGGTTTTTTTCCCTACGTGAGCCTAGAAAACAATGAGAGGATAGAAGGAGATAGTCTTTTAGCTTTAAATACAAAGTAAACTGTTATGTTTCAACAATACACGTGACGGCATCATCCTCAGTCCAAGAAAACAAAACTTTTTTGCAAGAAATAGCTGAAACGGGTCAATGCATTTAATACAAAGCATTCTACAGCTTGTGTGAAACAAGTGAATAATTCTTTTTTGCTGTTTGCTTAAAAATGCAGTGTCCCAGAGTACTACAATAAGGGGCATATTTATAAAGGGTCGTATTTCGAATTTACTTCGAAATTCGAATTCAAAAAGACAACCCAAAATTAAGTTGAAGGTTTTTTTTGGCTGAATAGATCAGTTTTCAATCGAATAGGTCAGTTTTCAGCCGAATTCGAATCATACGAATCAAAGTAATAGCGCATTCGATCGATTCGATCAAAGTTTTTTCCCCGCAGTCCACCAATTGACTCCAGATAGGAGGTCCCCCATAGGCTAAAACAGCAATTCGGCAGGTTTTAGATGGCGAATGGTCGAAGTCGAATTTTTAAAGAGACAGTACATGATAAATTTGATATTCAAATTTTCAAATTTTTTTCAAATTTGGACTATTCCCTATTTGAAGCACACACAAATAGCAGGAAAATTCACCTCGACCTTTGATAAATCTGCCCCTAAGAGTGCCATCTTCTTCTTTCTGGATCTTCTCTATGTGACAGTCCAGGCGTGTGCGCATGCATGGTACAGTAAAAAGTCAAACTTAAGAAGCCATAATCAGCATTTTTACTGCACATAAGCATACAGCCTAGCACTACAAGAGCAAAATAAGATCAATGAACAAAAGAAACTAGGGCCAGTGCACTGGCTCAGGTAAGCAATTATAATAACTGTGAGGTGCCTAATATTTGCATGTCCTTTCCGTCTCCTTTAATAAAGAGCAAAGCTACCTCTATGGCTATAGCTCTATAAGGAATATGGCATAAGGCATAATATTAACATTTAAGATGAACAACTAACAGATACTACATCTTACCCTGTAATACAAGTATTTTAATACTTCCCCAAGCTTTTGACACTGCTGTGGGTCCAAAATTGTAGGGGGACCATCAGAATAATGAATTATATACAACTCTGTTATATGCTCACAAAAACCGCTACCTTTCTACAATTATGGAGGAACCTTTTTTGTTATTTCCTATGAAGTTTATTAAATTCTACTTTAATTGATTTAATATGGCACATTCAAAAAATGATGTTGAAATGGGCAGAGTTGATTAATACAGAACATGCAGACAGGTGTTTGGAAATTGTTCACTTTTTGTGCAAAAACACCAAAAGTAAATAAAAAGTGCAAAATGCTGCTGTTTTCCCAGATAATAATGCCTTGTTATTTACGGTGCCCTCCTTCAAGGACCTTAACAGGCTGGGTTACAATATGTCTTTTTTTAGTACAACTCAGGTATTTAGTGACTAATCAGCCTAATACCTGGTTGTTATTTTGTGACTGACTAGTCCCACAAGTAGCAAGTGCATGGCCACACCACTTCCAAAATGTCAAATAGAAAGTTAGTCATTAGGATTCATTTGTGTTAGTGATTTAAAGAAACAACACCAAAATGCCAAGGAATTTCAATTATCAGTAGATGTGAACTGTGTGCTTTAGATTTAAACAGAATTGACTAAAATATTAGTGTTACTAATGTGTGTGTGCACCTATAAACTGGCCAATTGTGTTTGCAAAGTCTTGAGAAGAGGGATTACCATCTGTATGTCATTTAGTTCAAGAGAAGTGACTTCAGGTTTAAATTACATGGTTTTGGATTGCAATTTCCTAACATTTGAAGCTTTTTGGCTTTTTTTTTTTTTAACGTTAAGTCATAAGGAGTGTTCATAAAAGCAGCTTGGAGCACAGATGCTTGCAAATCATTTAAACAAAGATGTTCTCCATTTTAAGGGCGAAAAGTAAAATATTGTTAGTCACCGAATAATCATTTCAACTATTTGCAAAAAAAAAATCTGAACTCACAACTTGGTTGTAGTAAATAAATAGAACATATTATTCCATTACTATATACCAAAATATAAAATGAGTTTACACAATGTAAGGTCACCCAAGATATATATATCAGCATTATTACACAACATTTGGAAAAAATGTATATACTTTCTAACATTTTCATTGAATAAATTCCATATGTAATTTCAAATGCATAGCTTGTTTTTTCCTTTGGGTATCAAACTTCAAGGGTGTAATTTAATACAGTATGCTTTACTTCAATAGTAAAAAAAAAACAAAAAACCCCTCTGTATTAAATGGTTTTCAAGCAATTGCTGGATGACCAGGTATTTTGAAGGATACTGAATTGCTCCCTAAGTTTTTCATTTTTAAGGTGTTTTTTTGGTTAACCAAATCCTCCCATGAAAGTAAACTCCAGGTTTTTCTGATTATAAAACAAATTTAGCCCTAGAGCCTTTAATAACATATATTTTTATCTGGAGAATGTACCAGAATTTATCAGGTAACCTTGGCTTTACAAAGTAATTATTCAAGCGTAGAAGACGGGGCTTGGATCAGTGCCATAGTCAAGAAAACATGTAAAACAGAAATGCTTTGTTTCTTCTGTGTAAATATAAATGTATGTTTTGGAGCAACAACAAGTGGAAATGTATTTCTTTAATGCTTCGATGTATTCAATTGTAGGTACATACTGATGACAATTACTTGACCAATACTAAACCCTTTTAGAAATACATTGCAAATATTTCTTTACAACAAAATCAGCTAGACAATGGTTTGGGAAAAGAATGTTGTTCAATTCTATACCTTGAACTTTTCTGGCGCATGAAGCTCTTACTCCTTACACTGAAATGTGTAGGAGACCCCTTGAGCTTAACAAGTGAAGGAATCATGCTTGCCAACCAAATGCACCTTACATTTTAATTATTCTTTCTGATGCATTCGTTAAACTCCTTTGACTCATCATCATTTAATAAGACCAACTCTTGGCTTACAGAAGAAAAAACAGTGTATATATCCAGCACAAGAGAAGATATAATAACACCTAGCATAATGGAAAGCATTGAGGGGTTTTTGGAAACCAGTTTCAGTGTCACACCTAAGATGTTGACAAACATTTATGAATGCTTGCCTTTAAAAAAGCCACACTATTTGTTATGCATACCAAATTCTATCTTTTTATGGAGATGAACATTTTATATGCACAAATCTCCCAGTAACATTGCTCCTAGGATATACTGACCAGCCTGTGAACACGGGCCATAGTACATATATGCCCACTTATACTGACGTCAGCACACAGTAGTCACACGCACAGTAGAAAATTGATCCAGTGACACAGATTTACACTGTAGCCGAAAATATACAGTTTTCATGTGGTGCAATAGTCTTGTTACCATCACCTCCAGTTTTTCCAAAACCTAATGGCTTAGAGGCATAGATTCGACCAGGGAGATACAAATTGAAATTTGAAAAAATGGCGGTTTACTCTAATAATGAATTTTAAGATTTACTCTACCCACATTTTCAGGGGTGCATGAGCTAAACATGATCGATTGAGACTAGTATAGACAAAATTATCTCTTAGTCCGCACACGGTAATTTGACTTCAATTTTTTAGCCTTCATTAAATTAATTTGAGATCTCCCAGTTCATCAATTGCCCAAAAAGTTCAAAATGAAGTTGTGTAAAATGCAAAAATTTAGACTGTAAGCCCTACGGGGTAGGGTCCTCTAGCCTTTTAATTCCTTGACACTGAGCACTTAATCTGCATTGTAATTATATTTTATATTTATGTGAATTGTATTTATAATAAAGCACTTATTGTTACTTTTTATTTCAATGAACCCTTGTTTGTTACTACTAATTTATTGTTTTGCTGTACAAGTGCTTTGCCCTCAAGGAGCGCTATACAAATAAAAATATATATACATACGAAACTCAAATAATTAAATCACATGCTATATTGCACATCAAATATCTCTATTAAAGTGCAGAGTGCACATGTTTTGTTTTTTAAAAAATGTATTGATCAAATTCATATGGAAGTTCAAATTCGAAATTGTACAAAATCACAGCAAATTTCATTAAAAAATTACTTTTTGGGTAGTTAATGAACTGGGTGATCTCAAATTAATTTAATAAAGGCTATTAAATTGAAGTCAAATTACCGTGTGCAGACTAAGAGATGCTTTTGTCTTTAGTCTCAAATAGATTCGACCAGGCTCAGGTCCAGTGACAATGACACCAATGCACGCTAGTTCAATGACAAAATAAATGTAAAACAGTTATAAAACTACAATTCTCAACACAGGAATTTGAGTATTGACGTATGTGGCGCACACATTCCTTAGGCAGAAGTGTGGTGATGCCACACCATCAATTTTTAATATTAATAATTTAAAGGTTGGTCAAATCTCTGCTAATCCAGTATGCAGTTAAATATGTCACAAAAACTGGTGTGAAGTTTCCAGTATTAACGTTTGGACAATTTGCTATTATGTAAGTACAGAGTCCTAGCATAATTTACTTTATTCTCTACTCAAAACAAATAACAAACATAACATAATCTCAAATTCTGTGAGAACATAAATGTCTTCAATTCCAAATTGCTACTTGGCAAGTGCTGCTGTTTTTTAAAAAAATGTTTAAGGTTGGAGAGACAATATTCAGTTTGGAGTTAATTTGGTTATTTGTGTTACAATCAAATATAATTGCATTGATAAACAATCGTGAAATCAAACAGTCACGTGTTCTGTATGAAGCCACTGTTCTTGAACAAAAGCTTTCTAATTCAAGGTATTTTTTCAAAGCAGTAGTCCATGCACAACACAAGTGATGCATGAAAACGTTGAATGGGAAACAAAGAAGAACACTATGGAGGCGAGAGTCCTTAACAAACAAAATTTAGGAAAATAAATATGGGAAGAGTTCTTTAAAAACCTGGGTGGTCTGCCGCAGAAAACATACCTGAGGAGCGTCAGCATGAACACTGCACAGTGAAATATGTGGGCAAAAATAAGAGTAAATAGTGGATTAGCAGGGCGGTTCAGAGGTAGTTGTAATTTCTAATGAACATTGTTTAAAAAGAAAGGTGTGTTTCATTCAGCTATTTATTGATAAGTTTTAATGAACTGGGCAACTGGGGACTTTACAATCCAACTTCCAATAAACTGCATCTTCCTGTGGTCCAACATGGCTGCAGAAATTGCTTGCTACTTCTGATATCTGGAATGCATTAAAGATCTGTTTAGCTACATTCATTGTTTCAAGTGCTGGAAAAGATCTGTGATATATCAGGAAATAGTCTATTTGTGAGCAAAACTTTGTAAGCATGGGAGATTAACTCTAAAGAATACAAGAATGGAGTTGGTTTTACATACCAGCAGTTTTCTTTGCACTTTAAGTAAATAACATACAGCTGTAGTGCCATCTAGTGGAAATATTTGATATTCTTTAATATGTTTTTTCCATTACACTTTTCACCTGATCGTATTTGGACATAAAACATTGCTCTGTAATTCTGGTAACTATCCAGCATTGATTATAGATTAATCAGTTTTTTTGCTGAATACTTTAACAGTTCTATATACAAAATGGGAACACATTATGGAGGCATAGAAATTTTAATGCATTTAAAGGATGCTGGCATATAAATAAATGTACTATAATTAACCCCTTTGATATCCAAAATCTGGAGATGCTTGGAGTCATGATTAAAAACACCCATAGGGCTATGTATTAGGGGGGTCTTGTAGGATTATGAAGAATCATATGCTTTAAATAGCAGGGACAAGAGCTGAGTGAGAATAAAAATAAAAATAAACAGTATTAGAATTAAAAGGAACCCATTTATTGCAGCAAACGTGAAGGTAGTGGCTTCTTCTAATATATGTACAACAATTAACATTAATCTGCTATAGTCATTATCAGATAATACATTTTGTTGAACACATGTTGAATATTTTGTTTAATTTTAATGGGACAAGAACTAACCCCGACCAATATGCATCTCCTTTTTATCTATATTTTTCATTCTCTATCAAGAATGATCCAGATAATCACGGCTTGTGCTTATTTAAAGTCTCTTTGCAATCAGCAGTTCAAACTCAGCAAAGCACAGGATTATGCTACATAACTAAAGCTAGCTATAGCAATATTCTTTCATTATACAGTAACTGTTAACATCCTCCATCATCATTAGTTTTTTTTTTTCTAATTTATATTTATTTTTATTTGCAGGCAAAAGAGACAGAGAAAAGAATTGTACACAAACATGGTTCAAGATTTGTAGTCACTGGGCATGTCCCAGCCTACAAAAATGTTAAGACACATAAAACATTCTCACCTTGTCATCTGAACCGTACAATAAACAACAATAAACAGTTTTGAATCAAACCTTTTTTGAGTACTGTCATATTGATTGTCATATCATTCAAAGGGTAGAGGTCATATCAATTTAAACATCAAGGTGGGTAAGAGGTGGCTACAATGAGGGCAAGAATACAGTTTAGTTGAGATTATGTCATCCCTTCTGGTGAGGGTGGGAGGAAGGTTGGGCTGTTAAGGAGGTAACACGTTCATCATCATTAGTTTTAATTTAAGATTATTCTTTGTTTTTGTATAGCACCACCTTTGCTTCTTGCCATGGATAACTTTCTATGATATTCAAAAAAGTCGCTTTACTTTGGCATAAGGCTGGGGGTCTCATAATTTTCTGTTACCTTGGAGTGCTATTCAGCCACTGTTACTTTAAAAAATTAAGTCATGGGAAGGATTCCAGCTGGAAGTGAGGACTAGTCTGGTGATTATGTAATATATGTATATTTATAGCTGGAGTAAAGCCCAAACTACAATGTCCTGTTCAAGCTGGCTAGTGCCTTGTGAGTACAGCAGACTTTGTATCAATGGCTTTGCACACAATACATTCAACTGTACTACAGACACATTTACTGGCTGAAATCCAAGAGATCAGTTAGATGTATCTGAAAGAAATACATGATCTGTGGGAAGATGTTTAATGCTTTCCCCCTAAAGAACAGAGAGCAATCAACAGTTGCTCAGGCTTGGTTGAATAAAACAGTGTTGGCCCTGTTTAGCATTTAACCATACTGACATGTTCTCCGTGGTGGAAACAAATGGGGCAAATTCACTAAGATTCATAGTTGCGCCAGGCGTAACTTCGCCGCACTTCGCCAGGCGTAGTTTCGCCAGCGCTTTGCAAATTCACTAAAATCCAAAGTTGCACTCAGGGGTAGCGTAAGGTTGCGAAGTTGCGCTAGCGTTGATTCGCTAAGTAAAGTGAAGTTACGCTAGCGAAGGCTAATTTGCATACGGCGCCAAATTCAAATTTCAATGGAGAAATACATATCAGCACTTCAAATGGCTAGAAAAGCTTCAAAACATCAAATAAAAATTTTATTTTGCCCTACACATGTGCCCACTGTCTAGGTTGCCATGAGTCAGGAAATGTAGGGGGGAAGGAGGGGAGCCCCAAAAATGTTTTCGATCTTTTTCAGCCTATCACCCATAATGTAGAAAACACACCAGCATTTTTTGGGACTTAGAAAAAATTTTGGCATTTTTTTGAAGCAATCCCTATCTACTCTATTGCGCTTCGCCTGGTCTGAGGTGGCGAAGGAAGTCTAGCGTAAAAGGTAGCGTTCAGTACACTGCGCGCGTTAGTGAATTTGCGTAGTTACGTCGCTAGCGAAACTTCGCCAGGCGTAAGGGTGCAAAGTAACACTAGCGAAACTACGCCAGCGTTCGTTAGTGAATTTGTGCAGTAACGGAAATGCCAAACGCTAGCGAAGTAACGCTAGTGAAGTAACGCTAGCATTTGGCGCTTCTGCGCTTAGTGAATTTGCCCCTAAAGTCTTTTCCCAAAATGCTATAAACATTTTAAGACACCAGATGGAGTTTTGAGGCTCAATTTGGTGTGTGCACTTTAAAAACCTGGTGAAAAACTTTGTGAAGAGACGTTAGAAACCGGGAACTACTACATAAAAGAACATGCTGCACCATTAACAGATATCTCAGTTCACACGTTGAAGTAACTTCATTGCAGCCTATTTAGAGGATTTTCACACACAACATTTTTAATTCTTTATCTAATCTATGGGCATGCATAATGCCATAATATCTAGTGGTGGTGTCTGGAAGCCAACACGGAGCAGCTTCATTGTCCAATTCATTTTCACCTTACCTCCGAGCTGAATCTGACGCACAGATATACACACATCTTTTATTTGTTTGCGTCTTCTGCATATTCCAGTACTTATAGCTCCTGTACCTTCTTTGTTCTGCATAATTGTTCAAACACAGCACAAGTGGTCAAACAGACATATTACATGCTAAGGATGCTGGGAGTTGTGGCACACAAGAACAAACAGAAGATTACAGTGCTGAAGTGTAGACAGTTTGAGATCAATTTTGTCTCTGTACCTTATTTACTTATCATACTATATCTGCTGTTGCACAGGTTATGCATGAGGAATTCAGATATATTGTATACAAAGAGAAATAGTTTAAGCATCAAAGCTTTAAAACATTATAACTGTCTCTATGCATGACCTAGTGGCTTTATTCTACTATATATATATAGTCAGGTGATCCCACTGGTGTCTAATAAAAGGGCAGCCAAGTTTGGGAGTTTTACTTTGAAAGCAGCTAGTAAGTTGCAGGTAAAACTTAGTCCCTTTGTAAAATGTATAATTAAGCAATTGAATTCTTAATGAATCAGATGAAAATTAAGGGTAGGACTGGCCAGATATGGGATGACTTTGATGTAGATGGCCAGCTTAAATATATTGCAATATATGGACAAACAATCCCTGTGTTGTTTAAAGGGTAAGGCATTTTTTAGTAGCAGTATGCACAACATTTCGCTGTCTTAAATATATTGATAATGGGTTGAGTGCAGAGGACCTCTTGTAGTTGACTATATATATATATATATATATATATATATATATATATATATATACAGGTATAGGATCCCTTATCCAGAAACCCGATATCCAGAAAGCTCCGAATTACGGAATGGCGGTCTCCCATAGACTCCATTTTATAGAAATAATCCAAATTTTTAAAAATAATTTCCTTTTTCTCTGTAATAATAAAACAGTAACTTCTACTTTATCCCAACTAAGATATAATTAATCCTTATTGGAAGCAAAACCAGCCTATTGGGTTATTTAATATTTAAATGAATTTCTAGTAGACTTAAGGCATGAAGACCCAAATTACAGAAAGATCCGTTATCCGGAAACCCCCAGGTCCCGAGCATTCTGGATAACAGGTCCCATACCTGTATATATATATATATATATATATATATATATATATATATATATACCCACACACATGGTAACACCTTATACTTGATCCAAACTAAGATATAAATAATCCTTATTGGAAATAGAACCCGTCTATTGGGTTTATTTAATGTTTCCATTTGCTAGTAGACCTAAGGTATGAAGATCCAAATTACAGAAAGATCCATTATCCGGAAAGCCTCTGGTCCCAAACATTTTGTCCCAAACATTCTGGATAACAGGTCCCATACCTGTTTTAAGAACAACAAAAATGCAGTTTTGAAGAATAATTTGATGCAGTGTTTATCCCCCAGCCTGTACTATATCAGTATTGTAGAGAACATAAAGCGCAGTAGCGCTACATAAATAAAGACATGCATTAACACACAGATATACCATACATACATTAGGCACTAGAGTGGCATACAACAATACATCTACCTGAAAATAATATTGTCAATTTGAATAGCAAAAAGGTCAGCTCAAAGGAAACTATACCCCCCTCCCCAACAATGTAGGTCTCGATAAAAAGATATGGCAGAAAACAGCTCATATGTAGAACCCTGCTACATGTAAATAAACAATTTTCATAATAATATACTTTTTAGTAGTATGTGCCATGGGATAATCATAAATAGAAAATTGCCAAAAAAATAAGGGATCCTAGGATTCACAGTGCACACAAACAAACCATACATGTTAGGTTACATGATCCAATTAACAGACAGAGGGGCATGTTTACTAACATTGGAGATAAATATCTGGAGAGATTTCTGGAGATGTTGCCCATAGCAACCAATCAGATCTTTGCTGGCTGTTTAAATCTAATTGCTGATTGGTTGCCATGGGCAACATCTCCAGAAATCTCTCCAGATATTTATCTCCAATGTTAGTAAACATGCCCCAGAGTTCTGTATTTTGCTTCCACACTTCTTCCTGTTACAGTTAAAAGAACAGTTCAGTGTAAAAATAAAAACTGTGTAAATAGATAGGCTGTGCAAAATAAAAAATGTTTCAAATATAGTTAGTTAGGCAAAAATATAATGTATAAAGGCTGGAGTGACTGGATGTCTAACCAAACAGAACAGAACTCTACTTCATGCTTTTCAGCTCTCTAACTCTGAGTTTGCAATGAGTTTGCAATTGATGCTTAGCATGCAGGTCAGATTCAAAAGCAAACAGTTATGACCCATGTGGCCCCCCTCAAGTCTCTGATTGAATTGACATTGGGTCACGAAACGCGTTAAGCTGTTCCCTTGCCTGCTCCTACAGTGTGTTTTAATATCGCTCAATAAAGATTTGACTTTTTAACAAGTTTGGTTTCCCCGGAGCCTGCCTGCTGATGTTGTCCATACAACCTAACTTGTTATGCCTTTGCGCTTCCGCAGCCAGAGCGGCTTTGGACGGATCGCTGTGAACGCAGGCCCAGTAACGCTCTCGTATCTCCACTTGCAGGTATGGCGTCCGCCCATGTGCATCTCTGATTGGTTACTGCCTGGTAACCAATCAGTGGAAACAAAGCAAGCTGCAAAGCAGGAAGTAGTGTTCTGGCTATTATGTTACACATTCAGTCACTCCAGCCTTTATACATGACATTTTTGCCTAACTAACTATATGAGAAACATTTTTTATTTTGCACAACCTATTTACCCAGTTTTTATTTTTACACAAAATAATTCCTTTAAAGCTATAGTACTTCTGGTCAGGTGATCTCTGAGGCAGCACACAGACCAACACAAAATGGTGATGAGCGATATATATACAGGTATGGGACCTGTTATTCAGAATTCTTGGAACCTGGTGCTTTCTGAATAATGAAATCTTTCTGTAATCTGGATATTCATACTTTAAGTCTACTAGAAAATAATTTGAACATTAAATAAACCCAATAGGCTTGGTTTGTTTCCAATAAGGATTAATTATATCTTAGTTGGGACAAGCTACTGTTTTATTATTACAGAGAAAAAGGAAATCATTTTTAAAAAAGTAGATTATTTGGATAAAATGGAGTATATGGGAGACGGCCTTTCCCTAATTCGGAGCTTTCTGAATAAGTGGTTTCAGAATAACGTAATCCCATACCTGTACCATTTTGGTAAGATTCTTGAATATATGCCACTTTATTTGATATAAATTATCTGTTGCTTAGGTATTCATTTTGGGGTATAGTTTTCCTTTAAAACTTTATCACATTGTTTAATCCAGTAAAAAAAAAATTTTTGGTTACTTTTTCATGTCAAATTGTTCAGATCAGAACTTGTGTATTGCCATTACAGTCAATAGCAAATTATTTTATATAATTTAATTACACACATAAAATAAAATATATATATAATATAGGTATAGGATTCAACACTGATCTCCAAATACACTCTGACCTTCGCCTCGCTTCTCCTCTTATCACTTCTTCCCATTCTCGTCTCCAAGTCTCTCAGGCCTCTGCTTTTTCTGGAACTCTCTATCTGAAGCTGTTAAGCTTCTTTCCTAACTTTCAAATGCTCCTTAAAGACCCCCCTGTTTAAAGAAGCGTATCCAATGTACCTAAATTAATCAGACATAACTGTATCATAAATTACAAAATTGTTTCTAAAATCCTAATGTCTCAATTGTACCCTAACCTTTAGTTTGTAAACTCTCGCATGTAGGGCCCTCTAATTCTATTGTACTCTGTAAACCCTTGTATGTTATCCACCATTTATTTCCTGTTTGTTATTAACTAAAGTAAATCACTGTGTAACCTGTCAGCGCTATATAAATTAGATCACCATCTCTTGAAGGAGAATTCAACCTGCGGGCAAAAAAATCCGTACCCCCACCCCACGTAGACCCCCCTTCCTCCTCCCCCCAGACTAACAACCCCCCCCCAGGGAAATGCCCCATACTCCATACTTAGCCCTCGTCGCAGATTCTTCCAGTGAAGTTCCACGTGTCCATCTTCTGCGTCCTCTGTAAGCTGACTGCGAGATTGGTATTTCTGCGCATGCGAAGTTGGTTTGCCGGTTTGCGACAACTGCGCATGCGTGGAATTACATGGAAATTGCCAATCTCGCAGTCAGCTTACCGAGGACGCGGAAGATGGATGCGTGGAACTTTGCTGGAAGAATTTGCGACAAGGGGTAAGTATGGAGTATGGGGTATTTCCCCAGGGGGTAGTTAGCCTTGGGGGAGGAGGGAGGGGGGGTCTAACTGGGGTGGGGGGTAGGGGGTTTTTTGCCCACAGGTTGAATTCTACTTTAAGTCTGCTAAAAATAATTTAAACATAAATAAATCTAATAGGATTGTTTTGCTACCAATATGGATATATGCAGCTTAGTTACCATCATGGACAAGCTACTGTTTTATTTTTATTATAGTTATTATTATTAATTTTATTATTATTACAGAAGAAATCATTTTTTAAAAAACAAGAATTGTTTGCTTATAATGGAGTCTAATAGTATAATATGATTCTATGGGAGATGTCCTTTCTGGAAAACAGGTTCCTGGATAAGGGATCCCATACATACAGTCCAATGTTAAATTAATATACCCAAGATTTTATTTTATTTATTGCACACACATATTTTTTTTGCCCCCCCTTCAAATTTGGCACCCTGAGAAAATGTAATTACATAGCCAAGAGCTGCAGTCTTTTTGTACTAAAAAGTCTTCCTGTGGCAGTAGCAAGCAGCCGTGTGCCTACCAAGTGCAGCCATGTGGCATATGTCAAAGTCTGCAGGACAGACTACTCAGAAATTCAGTGAAGTCAATCAGTTCAGTTGTTTTCAGACCAATCACCACAAAGACTTTTTTCAATTTCTGCCCATCTTTTATTTTTTTACGGTTTTCCTAAAATTGAAGTATAAAGTTGAATGTTCGTGTCTCAAGTGTCTCAGTCTGGCAGCTCAGTGATCCAGGAGCAGATTCAGAACTGTGACCATTTCCCGCATTAGTTGAAACTTTTCTCAGCAGTATCACCAACTATTTAATGAAACTCAGGGATTCTGCTCAGCAGGGACAAATGAATCAATTTATAACAATTTGAGTCGAAGACCCCCCCAGAAAGTAATTGGAAAAAGTCTTTATTTCTGGTAAACAATCTGAAACCAGCTGAACTGAAAGAAGTGTCTGAAGGTGAACAACCCCTTTAAGTGAATAGCAGACAGCAGTGACAGTTTTGGTAGTTTATTTGCTAGGAGAGAATACACATGGTATTCTTTAGCTCTAAAGGGATTAAAGGAAATGTTCACCTCATTTGGCCAAATTTCCAAAACTGAACAGCTTGTACCATTAAAAACATTTTTCCTAACTGATACTGGTTTTCTGTGCCTGCCTGCTAAAAAACAAACAATACTTCATTATGGTTATTTTGCATGGCTGGCACAATTCAGCCAATTGGATCAATTGCATGCAATTTAAAGAGACATGCTCAATAGCATGTTGCCCCCCTACCCCAGCTCGGTGATAATCACAGAAACTGGAGGACCAGTAAAGAGCAGCTCTCACAGGTTGATATCTTAAAAAAAGCTTTTTTTTTTATAACATTTGTTTTCTTATTGAAATTTTTTTTTGTATACATGAATGTCAAAATATGACAGAAATGTTACGCATATATAAGACATGGACTACTGTGAATTTATGTTAGTATGTACACATATTAGGTAAAAAAAAAAAAACATATACAGCATTCCAGATTTCAAGTGTACAAGAGATTCCAGATTTGTATGTCTACGAGAGATCACATACCAGGTTTTCAGAGAGAACTGTATTGTAGGTGAGTTTGTGAGAGGTCAGGAACTTTTGTCTATCCATGAAATATGTTGGAGGCTTAATAGAAACTCAGATATCTTTGTTAAACACAACTTCTATGGGTAAATCCTGTTGAATAGCACAAATTATGGAGTGTTTAATAGTACAATAATGGGATCCATTATCCGGAAACCCATTATTCAGAAAGCTCTGAATTACAGAAATACCATCTCCAAAAGACTCCATTATAATAAAATAATCCAAATTTTTAAAAATGATCTCTGTAAAAATAAAAAAAGTGGCTTGTACTTGATCCAAACTAAGATAGAATTAACCCTTATTGGAAGCAAAATCAGTTTATTGGGTTTATTTAATGTTTACATGATTTTCTAGTAGACTAAAGGTTTGAAGATCCAAACTACAGAAAGATCCATTATCCGGAAAACCCCAGTGAGCATTCTGGATAACAGGTCCCATACCTGTATTCATTTATCTGGAATAAATACAACAAAAACAATAAAACATTTTTAAAACATTTTCATTTATTAAATAATGTGTTTTAGATAGGATTTTAACCACTGCGGTCTTATTACTTAGTTATAAAGACAGACCCTTAGCTATAAACTGCGACTCCAATTTTTCCAAATAATTATTATTTTATTTTATTATTAAAATGTATGTTTAGAGCACCAACATATTTATCTCTGTTTCACTAAAAATATTCTTATACACTTATTTTTTAGAGTACATTATCCCTTCAATTGTATTTCATAGAGTGTGTTCAGGACCATGGAGAGTTCTCATATTGCAGCTATGCACTTCTGCATCCCTTCTCTTGTGAATTGCATGCAGTGTTGGTGCTAGAGAATCCTGGAGAAATCAACAGGGTTTCCACAGAGGCCTACATCAATTCACACACCAAACTTGTGCTTAAATGAGTATGCTGGAAATTATAACATCCAAACACTAAAGATCTTTATTTCCTTATGCACTTACACTCGCTTAATGAACCTATACATTTTTTTGCATATTTTCCTGATATGCAAAAATTAATTGCACTGTACATTTACCCACCTCAGGTTGCCATTTTGGGTAATCAGGCCTAGGCAACAAATATAATGGCTGAATTTCTTTCCACCTTCCACTTGAAAGTGGTTATTGCTATTGGTCCACTGACACTATTAGAAAATATGAAATAAGCCTAGATAATAAATTCATGAACATAGTTCCGGACAGGCAATTTATGGATTCTGGCAGTTGTCAGAAAGGCTGCTGTAAAGATGGCATAGGCAGTCACTATTGACTGGGCATGTGAGTGCTATTTGGACCTCTGCATACATGAAATGACAGGGCCTCTTTCAATCCCAGTCCAGACCTGCTTGTAACTTGTATTGCTTCCTAATTGGCTCTAGAGAGCAGCTCCATTTATTGGCTAAACCTTTAGCCATGTGACCAGCCAAAGAAGGTCTCATTACAGCTGCACTAGCTGACCTAGCTTGCAAATTGCAAATAGTTATAAAATGCACACTTTAAAAAAAAAAAAAAAAAAAAACCATTTTCCATTATGAGCCACTAAGTATATTAAATGGGCCCATATAAAAGAGTCAACTGTCCAGCATTGCTAAAGACATTGAAGCAACACAACAGAACTTTACAAACCACTTATCTTTATTTTCATCCAATGTATTGCCTCCGCCGCCTGAAGAAGCTTGATGCTGCTGCCGTACCCTCCCACGCAAACTCACCTTTATGCACTGGAGGGGGTCGAAGAGGGGGATGACAACTAGTGAGGCTAGCATTTGAAAACTGGAAATTCAGCTCTTAAAGTTACAGGAGCAGGATTTTGCTTCCCCTAGAAACTAGTGGGACGATGCCGCTGAGGGGAGTTTCTCAAGTCGCCTCATGGCACAGCGCCCATGTGCATTTCACTCTGTAAATCCTATCTCTATACAGTAATCTTTTTCAAACATACTGGGCAGTACACAATATAACCAACTCAAGCATGGGATGCATTTCTAGACAATGTAGCAGCAATATCTACTCAAAATAAATGCACACAACACTTATATCGAGCAGCCAAGACCTATAACCAACACTGCTCTAGAGCCAAATATGCTAGGATTGGTTTGCCACCAATATGGTTGCACACAGCTTAGCCACCAGTAAAATGAACTGTTGCAGAAATTTCTGGATAATAAGACTGCAGATAAGGGATACTTTACCTGTAGCATAAAACACATTTTACCTGTGGTTTACCTGTGGCAAAGTTTAAGGGGACCAGTGGCCTAGCTATAGATGATGCAGCACAAGGCTTAAGGGGGCCAGTGGCCAAGCAATAGAGAATACAGAGCAAAGTATAATGGATCAGTTAACTAGCTAAAGGGGATGCAGAGCAAAGTTTAAAGGGGAAGGAATCCTAGTCGGCGCAAACCCAACACCCCCCTTCCCGTTTGTTGCCCACCCTCCCTCCTCCCCCCTGGCCTACCCTTCCCGCTGGGCAAATGCCCCTAACTTGTTACTTACCCTTCTGTGCAGGTCCAGTCCAGGGAGTTCACAGACGATATCTTCTTCCACGCGATCTTCTTCCTGCTGTGAACGGCGTTTTGGCGCATGCGCAGTAGGATCACTTCGCCGGTACGGATCTACTGCGCATGCGCCAAAAGTCATGCGTAATAGATCGTACCGTCAAATGATCCTACTGCGCATGCGCCGTTCAAAGCAGGAAGAAGAACGCGTGGAAGAAGATGTCGTCTGTGAACTCCCTGGACTGGACCTGCGCAGAAGGGTAAGTAACAAGTTAGGGGCATTTGCCATGAGTAATTGTGGTAGTTATATATGGAATTGTCACTGTGCAATCCTCCTATGAGTTCTGGGTGTATTTCATATGAAATTGCCACTGTGCCTTCCTGAGTTCTGGGTGTATTATACATGAAATTGTCACAGTGTCTTGGGGTATGTGTAATTCTGCTTTAAGGTATTGAGTATTTATACATGGCATTGCCACTGTGCCATTCTGCTATGGGTTCAGGGGTGTTAATACATGGAATTACCACTATGTAATCCTGCTATGAATTCTGAGGGGGGTTTATATTGCCACTGTATTGCCACTGTGCCATCCTGCTATGAGTTCTGGGGGTATTTAAACATGGCATTGCCACTGTGTAATTCTGTGAGTTCTGGGGTTATTTATATATGGAATTACCATTGTGCCAGCCTTCTATGAGCTCTGGGTGAATTTATACATGGATTGCCACTGTGTCGTCTGACGAGTTCTGGGGGTATTAATACATGGAATTGCCACTGTGACATTCTGCTATGAGTTCTGGGGGTATGTATCATTGTGGTATAAATTATGGGGGTATTTATACACGGTATTGCTACTCTGACATACTGCTATGAGTTATGTGAAATTTATAAATGAAATTTCCACTGTCATACTGCATTGAGTTTTGGGGTATTATACCGTACATGAAATCGCCACTGCATTCATTTATAAATTTCCTGAGGGTGTATCTGAAAAATTGGGCTTGGTTTATTGGACGCATGTCTTCCCTTATGGGTGTGGACTACAAATTCATGAAGCGGAACACTACGCTGAAATTCTTTCCTACCTTAGTTTCACATTGAAGATCTGACTTCTAGGTTTATAGCAAAAAAACAATGCCAAGCCTGAGGGGGTGGGGGCATCATGCTACATACAGTATATGGTATAGAAGGAATCTTTTATCTTCGTAAATGTGTTAATAGTAATAATGCATATCTATGACTTACACTGTATGCAGTTATATTTTAGCAGTGATGTAGGATATGAAGGAGACACTTGGATCAACTTGATGAAAAAATCTGCAGGCAGATTTTCCCACAGCATCATGCCTCCCTTAAATAAGGGACTTCGAATGTTAAGTTTTACCATGTCCTTGAGTTCAGAACTAACATTTAACGTCCTGGAAGCAGTTTCCTACAAGCTTGTCTTTGTGTACTGTGACCATGACCCTGTGATTTCTTAGAGAGTTCAGCATCCACACAGCTCATGTCAAATAAAATCATCCTTTACCTAAAGTGATCTCTGGTAACTAAATTCCACAACAATCTTTCTTATGCTTAATTGTAGTTATATTTTACATTTTTTGGACTATTCTACTATATGGGAGGGAAGATGGTAATTTATGCTTAGGACGCTTGTGTCCAATTTATTTTAAGGTTCTTACTTTGCTTAGCCATAGATGCCCCACACGGAATGTACCCTAAGCGATTTGAAGAAGACCCTATGTCCCAAACAGTTCTCACTTCTGCAGGTCATATAGTAGGCCAGATCTCAATTATTAAAAGAAGCTCTCATTGGCTAGTAGGCAAACTTTGCAGTAGATGATGCACCAGCAGAGAATGCCTGCAGCAGTGCATCTGGCACATGGATAAACTGCTAATATTCTGTTTCTTGGCGTGCAAAAGGAGGTCATTTGTGGTGCCACTGTCAAGTGCACGTGCCTTCTGCCTTACACCATAAAATGTCCTTTGGGTGTCATTGCAATATGAAACTATTCAAATACACTCACGATACTTTGTACAGCTTGTCGGCTAATGGGTTAGACTATAAATGGTGTTATTATGGGTTTTAATGTTTGTAATCAATATTAGTACCTATGTTTGGTCACTGGACAAACTCATTGCACAAATGTATTTACTTTTTTGATAAAGGCCTCGAAGCATTCAGTATATCAAAATTAATTTCAGACAGGGAGATTTGTATCCCGTATTTACAGCTTTGCTACCGCAAGCAACAAATCTCACCAAAATGCTTTCAGCAATAAAGTAAATCACAAATAGAAAAACATATGCAACACTTGTTTTTCGATGTCGCCTGAAGTTTCCTTGCAACAGCAACAATGGAAAGCAGAGGAACCAAAACTCATTTCATTTAAGTCTGTGAGCCTAAGGGGGTTAAGTTCCTACAAGTCAGACTGTAATTGTTATCATTGCAATCTGTGGTCAGGTATTGTCTGTGTGACAAAAACAAAATTGTAGATACAGTTTTTCTGGGCAGTTAAGATTTTTAAACCCAACTGCACAACTCATTTTTCATTTCAACTTTATAGAAATTTGATCTGGAGACTTGAATTTTCACTTGCACAAATCGAGGTTTACCTGCTACAGAGATTTTCCAGACTTTTTAGAATCAAAACGTAATTTGAATACAAACTCTTTTATGTAGTGTTTCTCCACCTTTAAGTTGCAGAATTACCATAGCAAGCCAAAAAATATTTAGAATCCATTACGCACTTTGATTTTTAGCATGCACAGCAATTTACAGTATATACTAGAAGCTATTGTTTGAATACAGTAGAATGGACTTTGTACAGATTTAGGAGATGGTGCCCAACAATCTCTAATCGTTTGTCCCCTATGAAAAGAACTATATCTCCTGTCAACAAAAGTATTTTGAATATTGTATTATTTGTAGCCATCCGGATTACTGGAATGAAAGCAAGACTGTCAATTGCTGCAGGGACCATCCAAAAGAAGAAATCCTGAAAGGATTGAGGGTGTTGGCCATGTACACAAGGGAATAGTGTTACCCATGGATGCATGAATAGCATTATTGTAGGCAAATTTCAACCAGGGTAGTCAGACCAGTCATCACCCTGAAAGAGAGAGCCATAGAACCCTAAATATTGCCTCAGCGCTTGATTAACTTATTCAGCAGATCATTTAGCTTGAGGGTGTGTAGGCAGAAAACTGAAGCTTGATCCTTTGGGATTTGCAAAGCAGTCTTCAAAACAGACTTGTGTTTGAAAGAGGAGCCCTGTTATTCTCAAAAGATGTGGAAATCCTTGCCACTGGGCCATACAATACATAATGAATTTGTGTTTTCTCTCAAGACAGTTTTGATGTCACAGTTCATATCGTCTTGCAATGTGCTTTGGACAGGAAGTAAGATAACCTGAAATTCTGCAGAATTAACTGGAATTTTATTCAGAAAATAAAGGTAATATATAGATAACTTTTCTACAAAAATGTATTTTTTTTTATACCAAGCACACTGGGCATTACAATACAGTTAATTTGATTACCAAATGCACGGTCTTGTGTCCCCTAAATAGACATGTAAGAAAAAAAAGAATACAATAAATGGAATTCTTAATTACAGCAGCATTGCCTCAAAGAAAATCACATGGTCACATTGACCTAAAGGTACTGAATGTAGATGCGGTCTTGTACCATAATGAAGCAGATATGTTCTTCAGATGCTGTGGTCAAGAAAACCGCTCACGCGACGGCAAGTGTGCACAAAACCCTGCCTTGTTTTAATGCAATAAACTTTGCATTAAAAAAAGAAATTAGGCAAAGCTCTGCAATTTTTTTTTTTTGATTGGTTTTTAGTGTGTCAACCTCCCACATTATATCAAGCTTAGATGTACTTTGAAGGCTGAGTGTGATGGTGGATTTTTTGTTTTAGCCACTTTAAGGAGCCTTGCTTTGCATGAAACAAGACTTAGGGCCACACAAGGGCAGAAAACCACTAGCGGAAATCCACTGTCTGATTTCGGTCATACGGGGGGCAGCAGCCTCCTCTCTTCCACAGTGATTCGGCTAAGCATGAACAGACTGGATTTCGTTGGAAGAACCGCGAGTCTCTGCATTGTGAGCCGAAATCCGACAAAGTCTGTCCGATTTAATGTGGAAGAGAGAGGAGGCTACTGCCCACAGGAGTGGATTTTGGCTAGTAGTTTCTGCCATTTTGCAGCCCTGGCCATAGAGCAACACAAACGCAAAAGACCTTCACAAACATTTACGTCTGCTGCAGTTTGGTTCTGGAGTTGTCCATTAACACTCAAGCTCTTACTAAAAACCTTATAATATTTTGAATTACCAGAAACTACAAAATGCAGCATACAAGAGTTGCGTTAATTTCATAGGAAATTCTCAGTGCCATTTCTGGAAATATTTTTAAAACAAGTATGTTTTTAAAACAAGTATGTTTCTATGGTTCTTGGTGGTAGATTCAGATCTTCGTGTACAGTTTCTGTTCAAGCTAAATTAGGGCCTTCAATCAGACACTGGCAGAGGCTGGATGCAGCGCTCTAGTTACAGCTGCCTAACCATCCAGAAACGTCAAACATTTCTTTGCATGAAGTTTTTGGGTATAGGATATTCTAAATGTAATCCAGCGCAGGCAGTTAAACCAGAAAACTTCTAAATAAATACAGCAATTCACAATATTGCCCAGCATCTGCCAATTGTTTCTTTATTGCTCACAATAATTTGAATTTTCACAATTGGTATCAGACCTTGCACAAAACCATTGTCAAGACATTTTATATAAAACCTATAAAAGATATTTTTAAAGTTTTCTAATACTTTTAAAGGTATTTGGCTGTTTGACCTTTAGGGGATGGTGCAGCCAAAATTATTATATAAAATAACGTTATGTTATGAATAAAATAGGAAGCTTATTCGCTGCTTTAAAGCAGACATTTGCACGAAGGACTTTTGCCATTGCCATCACTTACTTTTAAATTAAAAGTTCTCCATTTCCTGCAGAATCAGCTAGATTTAACCTGTACTTCAGCTGTCATATAAATCACTATCTACAGCAGCAGAAGTCTAAACAGTTTACCTAAAAGGGACAGTTATAGGATATGGGTAAATATTTGTATAGACAAATGAAACTGTAGGAATTCAATAAATTATTTTCTGCATTTCACTGTAGCAAAAACAGTCATCAGGGTCACAAACCATCCAGCAATATCTGAAAATTGTCTTAAAGAAAGAAAAACAAAAACACTAAACGGTGCATTTAAGCCATTGCATTTCAATCCATTTTCCTGTTAAAAAAATAAGCGAGGTCTTGGAAATTTCTCCCCACCTTGGAAAAAGTCTAAATGACCTCTAACACCAGAGAAAATGATGAAGATGAGAGTCAGGGGAGGGGGGAAGGAAGACAAATAGTTCCCCCACAAGAAAATTGTTCTGCTGTAATTAACAGCCATAACGAATGCAATATCTTCAAGAGCATGACTGAGAATTTGAAGTGCCAGTCCGAAGATTTAAGTGTAACAGTGAGTTCATGTGTGTGTTTGAAGGCTTTAAAGGAGTGCTGCATGTAAGGGCCTGAGGGAAGCGATGATGATATCGATCTAATCGCAGGTATTTCACAGTCACCAGCTTTCCTAGACAAAGGAAAGAAAAGAAATGACTGTAGTTACACAATCTGGAATGCCTAGTGGAAGGGAAAATGTACACTTTCTTACCATCAAACCATGAGCCGTGCAGAGCTTTAAATGCCTTTCCTGCAAATTCTGGAGATAAACATTTCACATATACGCAACCCTGCAAAAAAGAAAAGAAATAACTGCATGCACTGATGGATGTGGGGTGGACTGAGAATGGAAAAAAGGTAAGAGGAAAATGTTACCTCACGTGAATTCTTATCAACAGCAATGTGAACAATCCCCTCATTATCACTACATTTCTCTAATATTGCTTCTTGAATTGCCAAGTCCCAATGATCTCCAATTTCCCTGAAGGAAAATAAACAATCAATTTCTGATCTAATTCTAAACAACGACATTTTAAAAAGCACAACATCCTGCATTGTTTGAAGGGCACTATCTTTGCATAAAGAAATTCTTAGCAACCTTCTAATAGACATTAAAGGGATACTGTCATGGGAAAATATGTTTTGTTCAAAATGCATCAGTTAATAGTGCTGCTCCAGCAAACTTCTGCACTGGAATCTGTTTTTCAAGACAGCAAATGGATTTTTTTTATACTAAATGTTGAAATCGGACATGGGACTAAACAGTCAGTTTCCCAGATGCTGCCAGTCATGTGATTTGTGCTCTGATAAACTTCAGTTACTCTTTACTGCTGTCCGACATGTTGGAGTGATATCACCCCTCTCCCACGATGCCCATCAGCAGAACAATGGGAAGGTAACCAGATAACAGCTCCCTGGTAGATATAAAAACAGCACTGAACAGTAAAAATCCATGTCCCACAGACTTCAGTTACATTGAGTAGGAGAGACAATAGCTCAGAAAACAATTCCATAGAGCAGCACTGTCTCTTTCTCAACGTAAATGACCTGAGCGGTCTACACACCAATATTATAGATAAAAAAACACTTATTGGGTAAGGAATTAAATTTTATATTGTAGAGTGAATTATTTGCAGTGTAAACCGTGTAATATAGAAATAAAAAATACACCATAAAAATCATGACAGAATCCCTTTAAAACTAGGTGTTTTTATTCATGTCACCTACGTGAAACCGACACCGACACTGATAACGGATCCTCTGCAATTGTTTCAGTCACGTCGGGCTGGGAGTGACGCAATCGTTCCATAGGCTGCAGTCCTGTTTTCACTTGTAATTAGCCAATGGAAGGATTGCGCCACCCTCAGTACGGTGTGACAAACAACCGCAGAAGATCTGTTAGCAGTGTCAGAGGGTTGCTTCACAAAGTTTGCGGTGCTGGGGGTGGCTTTTGGATGTAAATATTTATTGTGCAGCACCTCTTTTATACGGACACGATTTTATGATTTTTATAGGGACGTGTCAGTATTACTTAAAAATATTGACAATTCTAAATTTTAAACAAAAGAGAAGGGGCTCTTTATAGGGCACTCCATGATTCTTTTAAATTAGTATCGCCAAATGGCCTTGCTTTTCAGCTCTCTAAATCGGAGTTAGTCAGTGACTTTAAAGGGAGACCACACGGGACATAACTGTTCAGTGAGCTTCAGTGGACACCAAAAGAGCTGCAAAGCAGGAAGTAATGTTCTGGCTATTATGTTAGACATCCAGTCACTCCAGCCTTTATACATTATATTTTTGCCTAACGAACTACAGTTAGGCCCATAAATCTTTGGACAGAGACAAACTTTTTTCTAATTTTGGTTCTGTACATTACCACAATGAATTTTAAATAAAACAACTCAGATGCAGTTGAAGCCTTTATTTACACAATCACATCATTTCAGGGGCTCAAAAGTAATTGGGCAAATTAAAAAACTGAAAATAAAATGTTCATTTCTAATACTTGGTTGAAAATCCTTTGGTGGCAGTGACAGCCTGAAGTCTTGAACTCATGAACATCACCAGATTCTGGGTTTCCTCCTTTTTAATGCTCCGTCAGGCCTTTACTGCAGCGACTTTCAGTTGCGGTTTGTTTGTGGGCCTTTCTGTCCAAAGTTTATTCCTCAACAAGTGAAATGCTGCTCAATTGGGTTCAGATCAGGTGACTGACTTGGCCATTCAAGAATATTCCACATTCTTTGCTTTAATAAACTCCTGGGTTGCTTTGGCTGTATGTTTTGGGTCATTGTCCATCTGTATTCTGAAACGCCTCCCAATCATTTTGACTGCATTTAGCTGGATTTGAGCAGACAGTGTCTCTGAACACCTCAGAATTCATTCGGCTGCTTCTGTCCTGTGTCACATCGTGGATAAACACTAGTGTCCCAGTGCCACTGGCAGACATGCACGCCCAAGCCATCACACTGCCTCCTCCATGTTTTACAGATTATGCGGTATGCTTTGGATCATGAGCTGCTCGGATGAGTAGTGAAACGTCTTCATTGATTACTCAGCAAGTCCAGTTGTTTTTAGATTTACCTATACTAGATATACCATGACCTGGATGAATGAAAATCTTCATAGTCATTTTGGATCATGAGCTGTTCCATGCCTTCTCCATACTTTTTTCTTGCCATCATTCTGGTCCAAGGAATGTTTTTCCAGAACTGTGCTGACTTTTTTAGGTTTTTTTTTTAATTAATTTATTTTTTTTAGCAAAATTACAATCTAGCCTTTCTATTCTTGATGCTTATGAGTGACTTGCACCTTGCAGTGCACCCTCTGTATTTACTTTCATGCAGTCTTCTCTTTATGGTAGACTTGGATATCAATACGCTTACCTCCTGGAGAGTGTTGTCCACTTGTTTGGCTGTTGTGAAGGGGTTTCTCTTCACCATGGAAATGATTCTGCGATCGTCCACCACTGTTGTCTTCTGTGGACGTCCAGGTCTTTTTGCGTTGCTGAGTTCACCGGTGCTTTCTTTCATAGGATATACCAAACTGTAGATTTTGCCACTCCTAATATTGTAGCAATTTCCCAGATGGTTTTTTTTCTGTTTTTTTGCAGCTTGTTTTTGCATGGAGAGCTCCTTTGACCGCATGTTGTCTGTTCACAGCAAAATCTTCCACATACAAGCACCCCTCCTCAAATCAACTCCAGTGCTTTTATCTGCTTCACTGATAATGACATAATGAAGGAATAGCCCACATGTGCCCATGAAATAGCCTTTGAGTTAATGGTCCAATTACTTTTGAGCCTCTGAAATGAAGTGATTGTATTAAAAAAGGGATTTAGTTCCTCACATTTTTATGCAATCTTTTTTGTTCAACCGACTGAATTAAAGCTTATTTTTCAGATTGTTAAAAATAAAAGCTTTTTCAAATGGTTTAATGTTCCTGTCATTGGCATTTTAATCTGGCAGCTCAGTGATCCAGGTGCAGATTCTGAACTGTTACAATTTGCTACATTTAGGAGCAGATTTATCAAAAAACAAATGTATGCAGTTACACAGAACCAAGCAGAGATCAGATTCAAATTGCCTGTTTTCACGGATTTAAATGCAAATACAGAATTTGCTGATTTCAGGGCATACAAGTCTCTCCACTTCAATAATATTAGTCAGAGAGAACTAGTAGCAAGCGCGTATGTGCCCTCAGCCTAAGTGAGGAGGTCTACAGTGTATACAGTGTCTCCCCTACTGGTTCAACTACCAAAAGAAAACACAATATTGATAGAGGAAAAGAAGTCCTAAATAGGCCTATTCTTAAAATGTTTTAAACTTGTCAAAATTGCCTATGTGAAATGGTCCTTCTTAATTAACAAAAGAATAAACAGGTTAATTTAGCAATCATGTGATAGAAGACTAATCCAATTCCACTGTGTGCAGATAATTATAAAGGAAGGCACTTAAATCCTACAGTGTAGGAGCAGAAACTTCATAGTCCTGTGCATCAAAATATTCTAATAATATGCACCAACACTGCAACCCTATTAAACTTTAAATGTGGTTTTCCCAAAAAAAAAATGTTTTAAATCATCTATACTTACATAACTGGATCAAACATGTTACGTATTTTTAAACAGGGAGTCAGACTATTTGGAGGAGAATTTCTTCTATCCAAATGAAAAGCTGCAATTGGAAAAAGGCAGTGTTTATTTAAAGCACATTTTATTTCTACTTTTTACAACTAAATGGAGTTCAGCATTTAATGACAGTATTAAATTAGAAATACCTTGTCCTTGCCAAACTTTAGAAGGCATGACTGAAATTTTATCACATGTTGAAGATGGCTGAATCCATTTCCACACCTGGAAGTCTGCTCCACCTATTTTCTGAGTTTCTGTGCGTACTCTAGATTCATTGGCATCCAGAAATTCCACTGCCCGGTCCCAAACTTTCTTCATTTTCTTCCTTTAGAAAAATCACAAAACAGAAACTACACCTCAAGGAAAGGAATTTAGGCCTCCACTAGTGAAAATTAAAAAGATATACATTAGGGCACCACCTGTGGAGTGAGATAAATCCCTGTTAATTCAGTATTTTTTTTTTTTTTTTTTAAAGTTTGACTCGAAAAAGTGTTGGCAAACAATTACAATGGCACCAACAGTAGGAAAACTTATTTGAAGTACCAATGGGATTCTTGATTGTTGGCACAACGTTAGGGACCAATTAACCATTCCAGTTGAGGAGGGGAATGGGTGCTTGAGACTAGGGTATGTAATAGGAGTTCCATTTTAAAGGTTGTGATAGGAGATTTATTGCTACCTGAATTTACCCAAATTACAGTTTAGCAATCAACAAGGTGCCTAGGCTTGAATATAGATACGACTTGCACATGCGCAATGTAGTAAAATGTTCTTATTTCTGAATTTTTAGAGGGATACATTGGAAGCACAGGTAAGATTATAGGCTACATAGAAAGGGCTAAAATTGATAAAAAGGCTTTAAGGGTAGATATTTTAACATTTTGCCTATTTTAATTATTGACCGTAGACATCAGATATCACTTTAACTTTAATAGAGAAAATACCCCTTTTTCCCCGGCAGAGATCCATAATGAATCCTTATTGGAAGCAAACCCAGCCTATTGGGTTTATTTAATGTTTACATGATTTTTAGTATACTTAGAGATACTGACACCAGAAATTAAGATTTTTTTTAAAAAATCTATCACAACATTGCTTTGCATGCTATTTATAATCTTGCCATGAAAGTAATTGCTTGATGCTTTTACCCATCCGATTCCCATGTTCCTCTATGGGGGGGGGGCTGCCATATTTGTGCAGCAGGAGTAAGTTAATATTAGAAACTTTAACTGACAATCTGAGATGGGACAGTGAGGCTGACAGAACTATCAGCCCAAAACAACTAGCATAACCTATAGGCAACTTTTAATGTACATTTATATTGTGAAGTGTTTTTTTAGTGTCAGAATCACTTTAAAGGGGAACTATTGCGAAAATGAAAATATAAAATTAGCGTCCGCATACTGAAATAAGAAACATTCTGGATACAATCAGTTAAATTCTGTACCATTTCTGAAATAATCACGTTTATCTTCACTATTCCTCTCTCAGCATGTTTCTCCTTATTCAGGAGTTGGGTGTCAGACGAATGATCCAATATATCTTATAGGGGCACTCATTTTGCCTAGAAGATTTATTAGAGCTCGCTATTAAAATCACCAGAAATCCTGTAGAATTTGTGCAAAAGGCAGTTGTTTTGTTAGATTTTGTTTGTACTGGAATCAGTTATTTGAGTGAGCTCTAATGCATCTGCTAGGAAAGGGAGCCCCCCATAAGATAACAGGATTTTTGATACTTACCGTTAAATCTGTTTCTCTGTAGTCATAAGGGGGACACAGGGAACCATGGGGTTAAGC
Organism: Xenopus petersii; assembly: GCA_038501925.1. Classification (NCBI taxonomy): domain Eukaryota; kingdom Metazoa; phylum Chordata; class Amphibia; order Anura; family Pipidae; genus Xenopus; species Xenopus petersii. Next base: position 43,425,595 of record CM076677.1, read on the forward strand.
TCCATCCTCCAGGAGGCAGGACACTTGAAAATTAATTAATTAAGGGGCGTGCCCTTCAGGCTTTACCCCCTACACTGTACCTTCCTATTCAGTTTGTCCCAAAGCTGCGAACGTAATCACTGAAAATACACAGGCAGAAAGTAAACAGTGCAACTGAACAAACTAGACCAAATGTCAATAGCTCGACAAGGGTGGGAAGCCCTGTGTCCCCCTTATGACTACAGAGAAACAGATTTAACGGTAAGTATCAAAAATCCTGTTTTCTCTGTCGTCTTAGGGGGACACAGGGAACCATGGGGACTTAACAAAGCAGTCCCAAACAGCAGGGTGGGAGCGAGCTATAACTATGTACAAGAGTACTGCAAATTTATTTAATTACTGAATGCAACACCTGTCGCCCAAAGGCAGCCTCGGCTGAGGAAAAGGTGTCAACTTTGTAAAATTTAGAGAAAGTGTGAACCGAAGACCAGGTAGCCGCCTTACAGATCTGCTCCAAGGAAGCAGAGTTTCGCCACGCCCATGAGGCTCCCACTGCTCTGGTGGAGTGAGCCCGAAGTCCTTCAGGCGCCGATCTTCCCTTCGCAGAGTATGCTTGCTTGATTGATTCTCTGATCCATCTTGATATTGTCACTTTTGAGGCTGCCTGGCCCCGACGAGGGCCCGATGGAATGACAAACAGGGCCTGCGACTTTCGGAAAGATTTAGATCTGTCCACATACCATCGTAATGCTCTGACCACGTCCAAATTATGAAGTCTGCGTTCCTTCTCATTCTTGGGTTCCGGACATAGAGAAGGAACCACAATTTCTTGATTCATATGAAAGTCTGAAACTACCTTGGGTAGAAAGGTTGGAAGCGTACGAAGAACGGCTTTATCCTTATGGAATATGAGATAAGGAGGAGCACACGATAAAGCACTAAGTTCAGAAACCCGTCTGGTCGATGATATCGCCACGAGGAACACTACCTTATAGGTGACCCATGTATTGGAAATAGAAGACAATGGTTCGAATGGTGGGTCCAGCAGAGCTTCCAACACTAGATTGAGATCCCAGCCCGCCACCGGAGTACGGAATGGCGGCACGATATGGGCCACTCCCTGCAGAAACGTGCGTATCAAGTCTTCATTCGCCAAGCGAGATTGAAACAGGATTGACAAGGCTGACACCTGGACCTTAAGCGAGCTGAGCTTAAGACCTAATTGTAGTCCACTTTGTAGGAAGGAAAGGATCCGTGGTAGCTGCAATTCAAGGAATGGAAAATGAGACTCCTTGCACCAATTGAGGTAAGACTGCCAAACTCTGTGGTATGATTTGGAAGACGAGGCTTTTCGAGCTTTTATCATAGTGAGTATGACTGCTTCATCTAGTCCTTGGCGTTGCCAGATGGACCTTTCAACAGCCATCCCGTCAAAGCGAAGAGTCCGGGATTGTGATGTAATATGGGTCCCTGCAGGAGGAGATCTGGTCTGCTGTCCAGCCGGATCGGCTGTTCTATTGACATCTCCTGCAGATCGGTGAACCAGGTTCTCCGGGGCCAAAACGGTGCCACTACAATGACTATCAACTGAGATTGCTTTATCTTTTTGAGGACCCTTGGTAGCATTGGAAGAGGTGGGAAGACATATGCTAGATTGAATTGCCAGCGCTGAGTCATGGCATCCACCCCCACTGCTAACTGATCCCTGCGACGGGCAAAGAATCGTGGTACTTTTCGATTGTTTCTGGACGCCATTAAGTCTATGCTGGGGGTTCCCCACTGGTCTGTCAGCTGATTGAAAGCCTCTGGATGCAGTTCCCATTCTCCTGGATCCAGCCGATTCCGACTGAGAAAGTCCGCCTTTGTGTTGGACACTCCTGGAATGTGTATTGCAGATAATTTTACTGAGTTGTTTTCCGCCCAGAGAAGAATCTGTCTGGCTTCTGCCAGGGCCGCCCGACTTCGTGTCCCTCCTTGACGATTTATGTACGCTACCGTCGTAGCATTGTTGCTTTGGACGCGTATGGGCTTTTCTATGATTTGGTCTGTCCACTGGACGAGGGCCAATTTTACCGCTCTCAGCTCTAGAATATTTATTGGTAGTTTGGCTTCCTCTGGAGACCAAAGCCCTTGGGCAGACTGCTCGTCCCATGTTGCCCCCCAGCCCTGGAGGCTGGCGTCTGTTGATATCACAATCCACTCCGGTGTCGCCCACGATTGACCTGCAGCTAGATTCTCGGATTTCATCCACCACTGTAACTCCGCCCTCGCCTGTCGTGACAAGGACATGGGACGGGATAGAGGTCCCCCTTTCCACGTTGCTAGAATGTTGGCTTGAAGAGACCGAAGGTGTATTTGCGCAAATGGAACTGCCTCGATGGCCGAAACCATTGTTCCCAGTACTTGCATCGCCTTGTGTACTGTCGTGCTTTGACTGGACAGAAGATATTGAACTTGATCCCTGATCCTGATCTGCTTGTCCATGGGTAATGTTACAGTCTGCGTGATCGTATCGAATTCCAGGCCGAGGAATATCATCCTGTGACTGGGATCTGGGCTGGACTTTGACCAGTTGATGGTCCATCCGAAACTCTGGAGTAGCCAAACTGCTTGGTTTAGATGCTCCTTGGCCCTCGTTTCCGAACTGGCCTTTAACAGGAGGTCGTCCAGATAGGGGGTCACGGAAATCCCCTGCAGTCTCAATGTTGCAGCTGTCACCGCCATCAACTTGGTGAAAACCCTGGGAGCGGACGACAGTCCGAATGGGAGTGCCACAAATTGATAGTGTTTGTTCTGGAAGGCAAATCGTAGGTAGCGGTGATGGGGGGGCCAAATTGGAACATGCAGGTATGCGTCCCTTATGTCCAGGGACATCATCAGTTGCCCCTGTTCCATCCCTCGAATGACAGATCTCAACGTTTCCATCTTGAACCGTACTGATCGTATGAATTTGTTGAGACCCTTGAGGTCGAGCACAGGTCTGAGGGAACCGTCCCTCTTCGGTACTGTAAATAGATTCGAGTAAAAACCGGAGAATCTCTCTTTGGTTGGTACTGGACTGATTACCCCGGACCGCTCCAACTTTTCTATACATTGTAGAAAGGCTTGAGCCTTCTGAGGACAGCGAGGGACTCGTGACATGAGGAAACTTCCGGGTGGTGTGCTTGATAAATCTAAATGATAACCCTCTGTCACTATTTCTGTGACCCATGCATCCGAAGAATGCTTCATCCATTCCTCCCGGAACCGAAGTAATTTGCCCCCTATCCAATCCGACGATTCCGGAGGGGATGCCCCGTCAAGCTGAGGCGGGCTTCTCCCCTGAGGGTTTGTTGTGAGGCCTGTTGGTTTTCCAAGCGGGCCGGCCTTTCTCACCGACTTTGGCCCGAAAGTGGGACCTTTGTGGAGAATTGTTACGCCTTGAAAATCTGCCACTTTGGCCACGAAAAAATTTTCCCCTTCTATTTGAGGTGGGTGCTCGACCTCTGGTCTGTGGGAGAAAGGTACTCTTCCCCCCCGTCACCTGGGAGATGATTTTCTCCAGTTCTTCTCCAAACAGACGATGTCCCTTGAACGGCAGAGAAGTGAGTGACTTTTTGGAACTAAGGTCCGCAGACCAATTTTTGAGCCATAATGTTCTGCGTGCTGCTACGGACAATGCAGAAGTCCGGGCAGTAATTTGTGAAGTATCAAGGGTGGTGTCACAAAGGTAACTAGATGCCTCAGCAATAGTCTGTACCGACGATAACAACTCCTGTCGGGGAACCCCGTCTAGAATGTCCTTGGCAAGCGACTCAGACCATGCCTGTATGGCTCTGGAGACCCACGCTGAAGCCAGGCAAGGGCGTAGAGCCGACCCCGCAGAGGTGTAAATTGCACGAAGAAACCCCTCTAGCCTTCTGTCAGACGGGTCCTTAAATGCTGCTGCGTCAGTAACTGGTAATGTGGTGGACTTTGACAGTCTAGACACTGGGGCATCAACAGCTGGTGGATTAGACCAAGTATCGACTAGCTCTTTTGGAAAGGGATATGATTTAGAGAATTTTTTAGTTGCCTGAAACTTGTGTTCAGGGGAATTCCACTCATTCTGAACTAAACCTTGAAGTTGTTCATTTTCTGGGAAACATACAGCTGACTTATGTTGCCTCTTGAATAGGCTAGATGCCTCTCCTGTCTGTTTGGGCTTCTGGGATATATTAAGAACCTCAAGAACACCCTTAATAATCCCGTCTACATCATGAAAACTGTCACGATCCTTTCCCTCATCCTGATGTTCTTCCTCATCTGCGGATGAATAGTCAGAAGATCCAACCTCACCTTCAGAGTGAGAAGAGTGGAGCTCAGGGGAAGATTCGTCAGACACAGCAGAGTTGACATTGTCCCCTCTTGCGTCGTTAACCCGTCTACGCTTGGCGCCAGTTCTATGGCTAAGCTGAACAAGAACCTTTCCAAGGTTATCTGCGATGGCAGGCAACCCTTGTAATGATGCCAGGGATTGAGATAATTGGACCGCCCATAGAGGGGGGGAGGCTCTGCTGCAGCTCCAGAGTCTAAATCCTGAGAAACCGTCTGCGGAGCAGTCATAGCTGACGCAGCTGAGAGACCCCCATGAGCAGTAGTATCCCCCTGCTCCAAGGAGCAGGACCCACAAAGCGGCTCAGCCTGGCCCCCTGGAAACTTTTTCTGGCATTTTGAGCAAGCAAGGTATCTCACCTGTGCTGTTAGGGCCTTCTTCCCCCCTGCCCTTGTGAACAGTCCCACTGACCTACCTTCTGCCATAGAATAGGAAGGTAGAGATAGAGGGGCACTGCCTAAATCGCCTCCAGACTTTTTTAAACAGAGAGGATAGCTGCCTGCTGCTCTCCCTTCGGATCTCCGTTCCAAAATGGCCGCTGGAACGCAAGTTGCGTTCCACCCCGTACGCGCATGCGCACAGGCGCTCACTTTCGCGCCAAAAGAAAATGGCCGCCGGCGAACGGAGGAAGTGGAACGCATTGCGTTCCACTTCATTGCGCTGCTAGACGGACCCCAGAGAGGCGCAACAAACACGTCCACCTCCCTCCAGAGTCAGGCCCAGAGTGCGCAAAGACGCGTCAACACTGGCCAGACCCAGAAGGAGAAGGACAGGAAACCCAGGAGCCGAGGAGCAGGCAGAGCAGGTGCTGGAGCGGGAGAGAGAGAGGGGGGGGGGACCCCAAACCATAAGGCAACGTTACTGTAGAAATACAGGCGATGTGCCACTTACCCCCACACCGGCCAAACCTTCTGCCCTGAATCAGTCAGTGCAGGCAACGTCTGGGTGGTCGATATAGCAATAGCTAGAGGGTGACCCCGGTGCGTTTCACCTCGTAGGGGGCTTCCTATTTAAAGACAGGTAACCCTGCTTTTAGGCCTCACCCCGGGTATCAGCCATGGGCTGAACGGGAGCAGGACACTTAAAAAACTGAATAGGAAGGTACAGTGTAGGGGGTAAAGCCTGAAGGGCACGCCCCTTAATTAATTAATTTTCAAGTGTCCTGCCTCCTGGAGGATGGAGCTTAACCCCATGGTTCCCTGTGTCACCCTAAGACGACAGAGAAATATTGGATCATTTATCTGACACCCAACTGCTGCGTGAAGACAGAAAGAGAAACGGATGCGGAGAGAGGAATAGTGAAGATAAACCTGATTATTTCAGAAACAATGCAGACTTAATTGATCGTATTAAGAAAGTTTCTTACTTCAGTATGATGAAGCTTATAATAAATTTTCATTTTCGTGCTAGTTCCCCTTTAACGTATGAAGATCTAAATTACGGAAAGATCAGTTATCTGGAAAACCCGTTCCCGAGCATGCTGGATAAAGGGTTCCATACCTATGAGGGAGACACCTTGGAAGTACAGGCAAGATTGGCACCCCACATTGAATTTTTCCAACTAAAGATTTACAATGAAAGGAAAACTGGCTTAATTACATTTAAAATATACAAACCTGTCTTGAGGCAGTATTAAAGAATCACGCACATGAGGGATTGGTGTATATGGCTCCAAACCTTTATTTTCTTGACAAGCCTCATTGTGACTTTTTAAGACATCTATTAATAAAATTGAAGGCAATTAACACCAAGTACAAAAAGAGCTGTAAGTCAAAATAAGACATACAAATATCATACCTATAATTTTTACAACCATGTCATACATTTGCTTTGTTTCTTCCTCTTCCTTTGCCCAACGATATCTTATGTATCGCCATACACCGAAGAGCGCACCAACTCCTAAAAAAAATAAACACTGTAAGAGCAAACACCCAGAACCTCCCTTTGTGAGGAGATATTTATTGCATTAAGTTTCAGTTAATTACAGTCCAATAAACCAAAGGGAAAATTTTGAGAGCAGATGTAAGAATTCGGCATCAGTGCATATTATTTTCAAGAAAACGTTTCACTTGGAACCACAATCGAGATTCTCACCGTAGGAGCAAATTCCCCTTCCTTTGTTACAGAAGAAATCACTAGAAGAGCCATTCAAGGTTAACGGCGAGAAAAGGTTATTTCCAAAGGTGGTCCATACCCTTAGGGGCCTATTTATTATTAGGGATGTAGCGAACTGCCGATTTGGTGTTCACGAACACTGGCAAAAAATGCGAACGTTCGCGGACAGTTCGCGAACTTCGAACACCCGCTAAAATCGTTCGATTCGAACGATCGAAGGATTTTTAATCATTCAATCGAAGGATTTTCATTCGATCGAATGCTAAAATCAATCGAATCGAACGATCAAACGTTTTAAGCATTCGAACGAATGAAAAATCATTCGATCTAACGTTTTAAAATCGTTCGATCGTTCGATTAGAACGATTTTTAGCGTTTGATTGAATGAAAATCATTCGATCGAATGCTTACAATCGTTCGAACGAAAGGAAATCGTTCGAAGGAATTCGAATGGTCGAATGATTTTTATTCGAATCGAACGCGAACTCAAAATGCGAACGTTCCCAAACATTCGGCGGACACGAACGGTCGAAGTTCGCGCGAACTGGTTCGCAGCAGAACAGTTCGCTACATCCCTATTTATTATGCGGTGTAAAACTAAACATGCCTAATAAACAGTGTAAAAAGTGGTGTCAAATAAACTGCCAATGTCAGTGTTTTATTTTTTGCCATGCAAACACCAGATTTGCTGCTGTTATTTTACACATCTTCATACCTGTAAGAAAGCTCTGGCAGACGTAACATTTGACGCCATTTTTTACATTGCTATGGCAAATTATTTTTTACACCACATAATCTGCACCTTCAGTCCACTAATTTCTGCAGCTCATAACCAAGTCACGAATAACTGTAACCATAATTTCCTACAGCTTTTAGATATCCAAAACTGTACATTTCTATAGTCTCAGATAGTACCTGCACTGGTCTCCATTTTGATAAGGCCTCTGAAAATAAACCGTATTATTAATGGTTTAGAATGCCTTCTCACCCTTCAAAGAGATTCATTACCGTGCACCTCACTTAATCTCTTCTCTAATATATCCATACGTTTCTGGCCGACACCTCTACTCTCAGAAACTGCTTGGTTGCAATCCCCACTAGTACTGTGGTTTTCCTGCTTTAAGCCTTCTTGTCCTATGGCTCCTTAAATTTGGAACGGCATCCTGAATTCATCCTGAGAGAATCCTATGCCTCTTCAGAGCTAAACTCAAAGATTACCTCTTGGAGTACTCGCATAACACTGGCACTTATAATGTCAACCTCAGTAACCTGTAAAGTCTGTAAGGTACCGTTCAATTTAGACTGTAAGCACTATATACATACATACACATATACACACACCTATAAACACACACACACACGTAATATTAAATATTGAATCCAAGACTCACCAATAAGAAGAATGGATGACCTGTGTGCTACAGTGATAACGGCACGTTTAATTCGGCACATAAATGACATCTTGGGCAGAGTCGACTCTAGGTATTTCACACTGGTTATGTTTACAATGGAACCAGGATCAGAAACGCACCTATTGGTATTTAAAGAAATTGTCAACACATATTTTAAAGGATTTTTTTCACTCCAAAGCATAATGAAACACTTACTTGATACCGATATCTCTTGTGGCAGAGTGTTCTAAAATCCATGCCAATGTGTTATTAAATTCATTTTCGTATTCCTGACCTAATGTCTGTAAACAAACAAAAATAAGGTCATGAAAACAAAGATGTCTTACAGAAAAGGCTCCCAAAACATCACTCGTGTAATTGAATCGTTAAACCTGAGGATGCTGGGCTCTCTCTGTGAAGATATGACACAGAACATACTGTAAAAAAAAAAAAGATCCTTCCAACTGATGTGGAAAAAAATAATTGTGTGAAGAACAGGTATGGTATCCAGAAACAAGTTATCCAGAAAGCTGCCACTGTCTCCCACAGACTTTATTTTATCCAAATTTTTTTATAATTACTAGTTTTCCCTGTAATAATAAAACAGAACCTTGTACATGATTTAAACGAAGATATAATTAATTCTTATAAAAAGAAAAACTAGCCTATTAGGTTTAACGCCAACATGATTTTCTAGTAGGCTTAAAGTATGAATATCCAAATTATGGAAAGATCAGTTAGCCATAGAACCCCAGGTACCGAGCACTATGGCAAACAGGTCTACTACTAACTACTATGGCAGTTACCCACAGCAACCAGTGATTAACCTGCAGATGGCTGAATAAGAGCTAAGCGCTGAAAGCAATCATCTGATTGGTTGCCATGGTTAACAGCCCAGGAGCAGATTTGCTAGGTTTATAAATTTTAAAATATATTTCTACATGCAGCTATAGGACGAGTATGGTATTACAAGATGATATTAAATTACATGATTTGGTATGCATAGTACATGATTTAGAGCATTATACATACATAGTTTGACAGAATTAACCCTAAGATACTTGAAAACTGGGTTCAAAATATACAAATTCATTATTTAAGTATTAATTTGCACTAAGCCTCCTGTGCTACTACACAATTTCAGAATAGAATCTGAAGATAAATCTGTCTGGAGCATAAATATACTTACCCTTAAATACTGCTTTGCTTCTTGGACAGATATATTACGGTGATCAGTGTTCCCACATATGTAATCACCTGGAAAGATGCAAACAAACTATTAGACAGTTCATATTGAAATAAATGTTAGGAAAAATATAACTTGTGGAAACATTTTTGCTATCAGAGCTCACGCTAACATTTTTATATTTGTACCTGGTATGGATGTTTAGGTTTTACAGTTTATCAGTACTTGGTGTATAGGTAGTGTGTGTATATTGTTCCATTTCAAAAAGATTGTGTATACAAAATACAGGCATGAAAACTTTCAAACTGTTTCCACCAAGACCATCTGTTTTTACAATAGCAAAACTCGCATTCCGACAAAAATACCTGTTGGTCACGCAACAGAACACCAAACAAAAAAAAAAAACCTCAGTAGCTTCATATCCTGTGGGTCAAAAAGGAGAACAATTTACTCCTCAATAAATCAAGTCACATAGTTATATAGTTACATTAAAGTATCAGATACTATCATAGGAAAAATTTTTTTCCCAAAATGAATCAGTTAATAGTGCTGCTGCAGCAGAATTCTGCACTGAAATCCATTTCTCAAAAGAGAATTTTGAAATCCGACATGGGGCTAGACATTTTGTCAATTTCCCAGCTGCCCCAAGTCATGTGACTTGTGCTCTGATAAACTTCAATCACTCTTTACTGCTGTACTGCAAGTTGGAGTGATATCAACCCCCCCCCCCAGCAGCCCAACAACAGAACAATGGGAAGGTAACCAGATAGCAGCTCCCTAACACAAGATAACAGCTGCCTGGAAGATCTAAGAACAACACTCAATAGTAAAAACCCATGTCCCACTGAGACACATTCAGTTACATTGAGAAGGAAAAACAGCAGCCTGCCAGAAAGCATTTCTCTCCTAAAGTGCAGGCACAAGTCACATGACCAGGGGCAGCTGGGAAATTGACAAAATGTCTAGCCCCATGTCAGATTTCAAAATTGAATATAAAAAAACTGTTTGCTCTTTTGAGAAATGGATTTCAGTGCAGAATTCTGCTGGAGCAGCACTATTAACTGATTCATTTTGAAAAAATTTTTTTTTCCCATGAAAGTATCCCTTTAACACCACAGCCTAGCTGCTATGGTCATTAAGCACAGTAACCAGGCTACATTCCAAACAGGGGTACTGCAGAAAAAAACTTCTACAAACCAAGCACATAATGGTAGACTTTATCATACTAGTAGAAAATACGGAAAGTTAACCTTAAAGGAACAGTTCAGTGTAAAATAAAAACGGAGTAAATAGATAGTATGTGCAAAATAATGTTTCTAATATAGTTAGGCAAAAATGTAATGTATAAAGACTGGAGTGACTGGATGTCCAACAACAGAAAACTACTTATTGCTTTTCAGTTTGCAACTGATCCTTAGTATTCAGCTCAGATTCAAATGCAACAGTTATGACCAATGCTCCCCCCCTCACGTCTGGTAACCAATCAGTGGAAACCAAGAGAGCTGCAAGAAGGTTGCAACAAGGATCATTAACTGTTATTTAAAAAACAACAATATATTCTGCAATAAATGGGCGCCTACATTTAACAGAAATGAAGCATACAAAAACAAACATTAATCAAAACAAAGAAGGGCCCTGTTCAAAAGAGCTTACAATCTAGAATTAAACAAGTTATATTAAAAGACCATAGCCTAGTGGACCATACAGCCAAAGGCCAACTCTGCAGAAAGGTTAAGCATTTAACTGATGTGAATTTCGTAAAGGCATGTAAAAAGGGCCAAGAGGCCACTATACAAACACTAGACCTGCAATGATGATGCCAAATGTCTGTGAGCCCATGAGAAACCCAAATTGGTAACTATACGGAGTCTAGGGCTTAAAGGAACATTAACATCATAAAGTGAAAGTGTTTTTAATCTGTTAATAAATAATGTAGTGTTGCCCTGCATTTGTAAAACTGGTGTGTTTGCTTCAGAAACACTACTATAGTTTATTGTAACAAGCTGCTGTGTAGCCATGGGGGCGGCCAATCAAGCACAGGACACACAGTAGAATAACAGATAAGTACTGAAAAATTCCATGTTTACTTCAGAGCTTATTTGTTATCTGCTGTGTATCCTGTGCATATTCTACTATTTTAGCTTTGAATGACTGCCCCCATGGCTGCACAGCAGCTTGTTCATATAAACCTAAGTATAGGTGAAGTAGAGCCAGCCACTTGCAGATTTACTGCAAGATTGCAGTAAATCTGCAAGTGCCAGGCTCTACTTTACTTACCGTATATACTCGCGTATAAGCCGAGTTTTTCAGCACCCAAAATGTGCTGAAAAACTCGACCTCGGCTTATACGCGGGTCATACGCCAATCCCTCACCGGATCCCTCACCTCCCTCTCCCATAGCGCATCAGGACTCTGTGACTGACTGTCACGATCGCCGCCCGGAGCAGGTCCAGGAGCTCCGGGCGGCGCGTCCTTCCCTGCCGGCGTCGCTCCCAAAATGGCGGCGCCCATGGCCGCCACATGGGTAGCGGCGCCGGCGCCTCTACCCACGTGGCGGCCATGGGCGCCGCCATTTTGGAAGGACGCCGGCAGGGAAGGATGCGCCGCCCGGAGCTCCTGGACCTGCTCCGGGCGGCGATCGTGACATTTTTGTAATATGCACCATAGTGTAGTGATTCCCTGTTCAAGTTGTCAGCATAATAATGTTCATGCTGGCTAGATAAAGATCTGAATTCTGATACGGAGCTGAGATCCCTTGAGGTATATACTGTAGCTGCGAATAAATAAAAGTACTGAAGTAGAAGAGCCTGGAATTCTAACAGATTATTTTGCTGTATTTTGAGAGAGAAGGACATATGCTGATGCATCATGGTAGATGTTGGGAGAGTAAAGAATATAATATATTGTTTTAGGTGGAAGTGTCAGATGCTAATGTATTTGTAGGAATGGGGGAGCAGTTGTTTGTATGTTTAGTATGGAGGGAGAGGAGGAATGCTTATTGGTTAGGGAGAGGACATGTAGAAGATTTGGGGGTATAGGGAACAGCTGTGACTGGTGTGCTTACAATTTTTTTTTTTTTAAACTGTGGGCAGGCCTACCTTTCATTGTTATTCAGTGGGTGCAGGTACAGATTGATTTTCAATCAGCCCCTAGGCTTATACACGAGTCAATAAATTTTTCCAGTTTTCTTAGGTAAATTAGGTACCTCGGCTTATACACGAGTATATACGGTATACCAATATATTTGCCTTCTATGGACAAAGGCAGGGCAGAAGGCACATAAAAGGCAACACTTGGAAACAGTTATTTATACAAACTTAAGTATAGTTTCTGAAGCAAACATTACTTTTACCACTACATTATATTTTAATTACTCTAGAGTTTGGCATGACTTTTGACCTTGTTGCAAGATTCAGGATTATCCCTTTAAAAAAAGAAAAAAGTGTTGGATACTCAGGATTTTGCAATTCAGAATTCAGCCTTCAGAAGGAATTGAACTGAGCCTGGTCTCACTGAAAGCACAGGTGTCTGCCTTATCCATTTCTTTCTAGGAGCAGCTAGTACTCCAAGAGGGCATCCGTAGCCTCCCTCAAGATGCTTCAACCAGAGAGAAAATAAGAGATTCCCTCGAGGATAGTGCTGTAGATCTCACACACATAAAAAAGGGGGTGTCGGGCACAAGGGCTGCCAAAAATGAAGTTAAAAATATAATGTTCATTGTAGATTCATTAAAAAAAGAACAACATCTCTACTGGCCCTACGCGTTTCGAGCCCCCTAGGGCACTTAATCATTTGGCGGCCCTTGTGGGATTTCTCGAAGTGACAGACACCCCCTTTTTTCATATGTTGTTGGTTTATACGCTTCCTAAGCGGAGGGTCTGGGGCTGGTGCACCTGGACCGCCTGTTCTACATGGTGAGGATCAACAAAAACAATATTGTATATCCTGTGCATCTAATCTTTTTGGTGGTTTAATACTGTAGATTTCACATGCCATGATATTCAAGAGGTTGATGGGATACAGAAATGCTACGATATTCACAGAAGAAGATAACCAGGGGGATGGTGCATTTCTGCCAGCACTATTTTCTAGGGCTAGAGCACCGCCCAAAACACATTTATACAAAGACTAATATAGGATACCTGCTGTTTTTGATAGTTTCTCGTGCAGTTTCTGTAACGTATTCATCAGGTTTTTCTTACTCTGCTGAAAGAAAATGAGAATTTGATTTTATAAACCGCCACAAGACTTTTGTTGTGAAGACAACCTGTGAAATAATTTTTTTTTAAAATTAATGTATTAAATTGTCAAATGTCTCCAGTAAAGTAGCAAAGGCAATGTGAGAATTTCCTTAAATACCTACTTAAGTACAAAATAAAAATACCAGATAAGTCAATGGAAATTAAACCTCATTTTGGGAGTTATTTCTTTAAGATACTAAGCCAGTGAACCCCAATCTTTCTTTACGCATGCGCCAAACTTTCTCTGTCCAGACAACTAGCTCCTGTTTAAAAAGGTGCTTTCACATAATTGATTGTTCTGCACATGCGAGGCTTCCAAAGATTATTGCATGACACATGCCCCAGGTCTTGGTCATAGGGCAGGAGTGCTGCATCATGGGATTTTTTTTCTTTAAACTGTGGAATTTAAACAGGCAGAAGGGTGGAAATACCAAAGATGTAATAGGGCTGAAGTACTCATGGGAGGTATGCCGTTCCAAGGATTTAAACTTTTGTATTTGACTTTCCTTTAAAAACCAAGCTATACCATATCATTCAAAGAAGCTTAGAACTATTATTCAGCCTAATGACCATAAAAACCCACAGGAAAATGGCATGTGGTCCCTGGGCTTTCATCTGGATGGTGATACAAAATAATTTTTGATATTTACCATGAGAAGCTGAAAATAGATTGGTTGTATAGAAAGCTTAACATAACATTTTTATACTTACATCAACATTAAGGTCCTCAGTACTTGTTACTAGAAAAAATCAAAAAACTGTGTCAATATAAGTGCTCTAACAATTTTACAATAAAAATACAAGAGTTTCTCATAATAACAGTAAAAAGGGGACCTGCCGCCTATTACATAATCCCAAATCCTTTTCTGACAAGGGATTCAAGGCCAAAATCTTGTGGGGAATGTCAGGAGTGCAATGGCAGCTAGGATGTGCAGAACTGAAGGTGATTGCTGTGCTCGAGGATGGGGAAGGTAATTTATGATGGACAGCGAAGAGTTTTAAATACATTTATAAAAGGTACGAATGTAGATTTAATTTGAAAAGGACTTTTAATGTATAGCTTTTTATATTTGGGTGGCAGGCTCCCTTTAATGGGACAGTTTAGAAATGTAATCTTAGTAAAAAGAGTACTTTTTACATTCAAGTGAACAAAAAGCTACTGCCAGCAGATAAATGCATTTAATGACTGCAGTGCTACTTGAGAGCATGTTGTGATCAGAATTTCCATGCAATAGGATGTGATTCAAAAGGCCATATTTAGATTTTACTTTTCGTCATGAAAATAGCATCCTTAGAATTTCTCAAAATAATTGGATTTAAGTTTAACTTTATGTTATATAAAGGATTCTTCATGCAGATGGAATCAGTACAGATTAGCTTGTAGTCGTCTGGCCCTAGGGCAAAACGATTGGATTACAACAATTGGAATATGCGCCAACATGATTAGGACCACATCAACTAGTCAATGCAGTCCTCGATCACGGTGGAAAATCAAACCTTTTGGACAGATATCAGTCAGTGAGGCCCATCAGAGAGTCAATGGCAGATAAGCTGCTGAATCAATCTAAAGGATGTGAATGGGCTGCTTGAATCTGCGTGTGTATGGCCACCTTAAAGGTGAGGGAGCAAATTATGCAGATCACTTAAAATTCATCGAGCAAGAGTCCTAGTGATACCCGTATTCCAGAATGTATATTTAAAGGAGACATAGGATAAATGGAAAAAAAAAAAAAAAAAACTAGTTTTGTAGGCAATTACCGTATAAGCAATATATGGTGTTGCTTTTTCATGGTGCAAAAAATTATTATGTTTAAAAATAGCCCCTTTATTGTAGCTCCCTGTATAGATGTTGTCTGTCCCTGTTTCAAATGAGGGGTGGGCGTGTCCTTGCCAGAAGCACAGTAGGAGGGGGACAGCCAATCACAGCCCTGCAGTCACACAAGCGCAGACAGGCTGCAGTTCCCTATCAGGTCCTGCTAGCTGCTGATTGGTTCCTGTCCTACAGTGCAGTGAGCTGAGATCTGCTGGCTCCCCTGCACAGCCTGGGAATTCAGGGAGCAGGAAGTGGAAGAGAAGGGAGGGATTATTAGGGTTTTTGCTGAAATATTCAATAAATCAGCCTGAAACACTACTTTTTAAGCTTCATTCTATGTCTAAATAAGTATAATGCACTGGTACATTCTTATTCTTTACAAAGTACTCTCATTTAAGAGTACTTTTTACATTCAAGTGAACAAAAAGCTACTGCCAGCAGATAAATGCATTAAATGACTGCAGTGCTACTTGAGAGCATGTTGTGATCAGAAGTTCTTGTGTGCCAGAAATCCGATATAAATAATGTGGGACATGAGGCAGTAAACTGTAGAACACAAGCCTACACACAGCTGCCACCTTTATACCTATCTGCAAGGAGGAATACCCAAAGTTAACAACCACAACTCCATATGATAAAATTAAAAAAAAGGGACCAATACAAACTATTAGATTATGAATTATAAATCACAAGAGAAGAGAAAGAGCTGACCCATATAACTGCACTCCCATCCACAGCATCCAAAACTCATGTGTATTTGTTAATTAAAACGCAACTTTTAATAACACATTAAATTTGATGTCCAGTGTGTGCCTTTGACAAAGCCCACAATTGGCAGGTGAAACGCGTGTCAGGCGCACTTTTTGCGACTGGTTAGGCAGGACTACATATAGGGACAAAGAAGGGCAAGCTGTACCGATTAGGCGGGAACGCTCTGTGGGTGAAGGGGTAGGAGGCTCTTTGGGATCCGAGGGCCTGTATCAGCAGCAAAACTCTGGTTTTGATGTGCCCGAGGCACACTACATATTCTTCCAAGCGCTGTGGTACAGTCATGGTTTTGGGTTACCGGCATTAACTAATCAAGTGAGCCTAGATTACCACTCTAAGCGGATGAAGGGTTTGGCATGGGGAGTGGAATCTTTCAGTTGACGTTACCGGCAACTCCATTCTATTCTATCACTAGGACATATCGAATATGCTAAATGCTAATTTTGGCTGGTTGTATTAGCTTATTAAATAGCCGTAATAGCTTACAACCTATAGAACCCACTGATCCTGCCCTGGTCGATCAGTTTTTCTGCTGCTAACCGATTTTTTAATGGCACACACTGGACATCAATCTTAATGTCTTATTAAAAGTTACGTTTTAATTAACAAATTCACACGAGTTTCGGATGCTGTGGATGGGAGGGTGCAGTTATATGGGTCAGCTCTCTTTTCGCTTGTGATTTATGATTATCTGACTCTGCACACCATTTTATGTGACTGATGGTCGGTGCTCCCCAATGCTCACGTAGATTATGAATTATGCACCTCAATAAAGTAAGTAGATAGTAACAAATATTTGTCCCTTAGAAAAGGCTACTTTACCTCTGAAAGGTAGACGGCCCCTGTATTAGATGGATGGCCTACTCAGGCAAAGTCCCCGCTCATTTACGGACTTCAAACGAACGAGCCTTTACCTGTATGACCAGTTTTACTTACACTGAGGCAACACTATTAGGACTACTGACACAAGGGGTGCTTTGACTGCTGCCGCCAAAAGGTGGAAACTACAGTAGTAAAAACACCCTTTAATGCCTGTCGTCTTCCCATATTAATCTACTGGAAAAGCAATGCATGAAGGACACACAGCAGTGACAGGGTACAATACTGAAAAACACCCATCTGACAAAGATACCTGCAAGTATTCATAGGACTTTATAGAACATGCTACATCTGCAGACTTCATAACCCAATAAACTCCTACACCAGTGCAAGATGGCAGGGGACATACATTAATGAATTACATGTTTGTTTTTATTATTAGGCTTTTACACCAAGTAGGGTGTGGAAATGTATAAGCAACCGGTGTCTCGCTGCAGGTCTACAAATGCAGCTGCAGAGCCATGTGCCCACAGGGTGGACATACAAGTGTGCCATAAGGAATACTTACAGTTTTCATTGGCAGGAAGACTGGTGCCTCTCATCCTCAGGTAGGTGAGCCCTAGCAGCAAGAAAAAGAGGCAGGCAGCTGTGAGGAGGAACATGGAGAGGTAATGGGCACTGAATCTCCCTGCAGCAGACACCTCGTCCCTCTTGAATTGCTGGAGGAGCGCCTCCTCGGGCTCTGCGACCTTATGATGTTGCCTCTTGGAGTCCGGGTAGTGATAGTGCGAGTATTTCGTGTGGTTGGGGGCTGCTGTGTGGTTGGACTGAGGCATCCGTGGGGGGAGGCTGTTGGAGGGAAAATAGACCCTGGGGGGATCCTTGTTGTAGCCGCTCTCCAGGTGATTGTTGCTTTTGCGTTTCAAATTCCCCGCCCCGTCAGTGTCTGCCGCAGTGTGCGACTTCCTGGCGGCTCCGCGATGTCGATGAGACACACCAGCCACCTCCCTCGACCAGCCTGGCCAAGTGGGCAAGTCATCCCTGTCCATACACTGCTCCTTGGTCTGTTTGCTCGACCCCCGCCTACTCCGGCGGCTCGCTTGCTCGTCCTTCCCCAACTGCTCCTCCTCATCAGTGTCCGAGTAATCCCTGCAGTAAGAGTGCCGGCTGCCGTTCATAGTCCGACAGTTAGACGCCTCTTCCGTTCCTTCCTCTTCATCATCATCATCGTCGTCTTCTTCACTGTCCCCCCGCGGCCTTCGCATCTCCCACCAACCCGGCACCTTCCGCCTATCAGCATTGGCGTCTGCAGTACCCGGTTGATGCTGCACCGGCGATTTCCTCTCGGGCTGGGGTGTGTTAGTTCTGCTCCTGCGGCTCCCGTGCGCTCCCAGCCCTGCGTCCGCATCTGACTCATCGGAGCTGAAGCCAAGGATCGGGGAGGGTTTCCCTGCTTCCCTCGCTAGGCTCTGGCGGCTGTATCTCTTATGCGTCACGTCCCCACCGCTCTTGAGAATTCCCTCACTTTCTGAAGGCGCCGCCACTGTGTTGTTGTTCGTAATTACGCGCACTTTCCCGTGCCGAATTCTTTGCTCTTCCCTCAACTTCTTCAGTTTCTTTAGGTAAACCGGCCGTGTGCTGTCTGTAACAGGGCCGGGCATTATCCCCGAGCGCTTTAACTCGGAAAAGAGCTCCTCATCCGTTAACTGAGCGGCCGCCATTTTGACCACTCGGTCGGGCTCTGTCTGCCCCTCCTTCTACACGCTGGCCCAGGCCCGGAAGTGACGTAAGAGAACGAGACTGTGCACTAGACCCGCCGTTCCCCTATTAGAGCGCATTCACCTGGCGCCTTTGCAGAAATATCTGTGAAGTAGGGCGGGTGCGCTTCAGTGCCATAAAAATGTCTGTGCTGCTCGCGTTGTCGTGCCGACTTTTCTACCCTATTGGGCGTTGTAAATCAAACTCTATAATATCAGTAAATAGGCGAGGGTTTAACTTTTAGTATGTTATCGAATGGCCTTTTCTACGCAACTTTTCAATTGGTCTTCATTATTTATATACCTTCTTCCCCTGACTCCTTCTAGCTTTCAAAAGGGGGTCACTGACGCTGTCTAAAACTAAATGCTCTGTAAAGCTACACATTTATTGTTATTGCTACTATTTATTACTCCTTTTTCTCTTCAGACTCTCACGTATTAATATTCCCTATTCTCATTCAAATCACTGCATAGTTGCCAGGGTAACTTGGACCCTAGCAACCATATTGCTGACATTGTAAACTGGAATGCTGCTGAATAAAAAGCTAAATAACTAAAAAAACACAAATAATAAAATATTAAAACCAAAGGCAAATTGTGTCAGAATCACTCTATATCATATAACAGTATAATATATAATAAAATATTTTAAAATAAATTAAATTGAAATGAAATGAAACATTAGCATGTTTTCCTCTATTCTACATGTAAATATACCCCCACCTGCACTCTTCTTGCAGTTCTCCTATTGCAGGGTTCAGCAACCTTTACTATCAAAAGAGCCATTTTGCCACCTCTTTCACTAAAGAAAAATAGTCTGGAGCCACAAATCATAACACAGCTTATAAACTTTTAAAAGTTTTAACCTTTTTTAATTTTTTTTTTATTATTCATTTTTATTTTTATTTGCAGATAAAAAAGACAAAGAAAAGAATTGTACACAAACATGGTTCTAGATTTGTAGTCACTGGGAGTGTCCCAGCCTACAGAACTGTTTAGACACATAATACTGTCACTTTGTCATCTGAACCGTACAATAAACAGTTTTGAATCAAACCTTTTTGAGTACTGTCATATTGGTTGTCATATCATTGAGAGGGTAGAGGACATAGCAATTGAAACATCAAGGCGGGTAAGAGGTGGTCACACTAAAGGTAAGGTTACATTGTAAGAGAGGTTATGTCATCCCTTCCGGTGTGGGTTGAAGGAAAGTTGGGCCATTAAGTGGGCAAAACGTTCCGGTACGCCATCCACGGTGTCCAGACTTTGTAGAACTGTTTCTGGGAGGCCGTACGTAAGCTGGTCATTTTTTCTAGGAGGAGCATGTTATCCAATTTGGTTTTAACCATGTGGAAGTCCAGAATCGAAGATTTCCAGGAGGACGCTATAACCTGTTTTGAGGCTGAAAAGATGTGGGTGATTAATTTCCGTATGTGTTTGTTACCTCCTGGAATCCTCTTGTGGATCAGGGCCTCCGCCGGGTTTTTCCTGAGCGACAGACCAGTAACGTTAGTTATTAAAGTGTATATGCGGATCCAAAATCTGGCAGCTTTGGGGCGTTCCCACCAGATATGCATAAAGGTACCTTGGTGACCACAGTTCCTGAAGCATAATGGGGAGCTAGTCGGGTACCATTTTGCTAGTTTGGTTGGTAAGAGGTACCATTGGTGCAGTATTTTTTGAGAGGTTTCCTGAAAAGCTATGTTGATGGAACAGTGTGTGGCATCCCTGATTATGTCCAGCCATTGATCTTCCTCCATACAAATCCGCAGATCTTTTTCCCAGGCAGCTATAAACCCGAGTTGTTTCAAGGGGGTGGGATGGTTTAAAAGATCATATATGAAAGAGATGGAACGTTTTTGAGGGAAGTCCTGCAAACACATTCTTTCATATAAGGTTGGAGTCGGGAACTTTTTCTCCTTCCATAAGGCACTTATGTAATGTCTAATTTGATGGTAGTGCAGAAATTCACTCCGTGGGATATCGTGTTTGTCACGTAGTTGTTGCCACGTTAGTAGTTCCCCAGTTTTAGTCAGTGAGTGTATTGAAAGGAGGTTATGTTCCGACCACCAAAGATAAGAACCCGATTGGGACCCTGGAGGAAAGTCAGTGTTCGCTTCAAACTGCGCTACCGGAGTATGCGGGGAGAGAAGGCCTCGGGCCGAAAGCACCGACTTCCAGATCTGTAGTGAGTGTAAGATGATTGGGTTAGCGCCGTTCTTCTTGATCTGCGCTTTGGTCCAGAGGAGGTTTTTGATGGAGCCCTCTCCAAGTGTCTCCTGTTCGATGAGGGATATCAGTCGAGCGATGCCAATCAATCATTAAACTCAGTTGAGCTGCATGGAAATAATTTTTCAGGTTGGGAATCCCCAGGCCACCTTTGCTCCTGTGCCTAGTTGCTGTGAGAAAATTTATACGGGCCTTTTTCCGGTCCCAAACAAAAGTATTGATAGCTCGTTGGAGGGAAATCAACATTCCAGCAGGAGGAGAGATCGGAAGCGTTCTGAAAAGGTACAGTAGGTGGGGCAAAGCTGACATTTTAATAGCCGAAATCCGCCCGAGCCAGGATAGTTTTAGGCTGCTCCAAGAGGTGATCATTTTTAAAATCCTCTGGGATGTTTTGTTGTAATTGCTTGGTGCAAGAGCTTTGTAATACTTGAGGATATGAACCCCTAGGTATTTTATGCTTTTTGTCTGCCATTGCAGTTGAAAATTAAGTTCCAGAAGTTTAGCTGTATGGTGGGGGATATTAATGTTGAGAGCTTCAGTTTTGGTCGCGTTGATGTGGAGACCAGATATAGTTCCAAAAAGTTGAAGTTCGTTGTAGAGGAATGGAAGGGATGACATAGGATTTGAGATCGTGAGCATAATATCGTCAGCATACAGTACACACTTGTAATCCACTTTACCCACCTTGTTGCCTGTTATTTTGGGCTGGGCCCGGATTGCAATAGCTAGGGGTTTGATGGCCAGTGCAAACAGCAGGGGGGACAATGGGCACCCCTGACGTGTGCCCCGCTCAATCGAAAATGTGGGAGAGCTGAAACCTATGTGGTGTACGGATGCTGTGGGGTGGGTATAAAGTGCCTTAATAACATTAAGGAAAGGAGTTGGAAAACCACTGCTAGCTAAAGTTTTTTGTAGGTAGACCCATGACACCGTGTCGAACTCTTTTTCTAGATCTAATGATAAAAGCATAGAGGGGAAGTTTCCTACCTTCGCAAGATGTAGGAGGTTGACAATTCTGCGTAAGTTATCCGAGACTTGCCGGCCAGGGATAAAGCCAGATTGGTCTCTGTGGATCAAGGAACCTAATATAAGGTTCAGTCTCGAAGCCATGATTTTTGCTAATAATTTTATATCTAGATTCAGTATAGATATGGGGCGGAAGTTTTTACAATTGGTGTGGTCCTTTTCCGGCTTAGGGATCACTGCTATACGGGAGGTGAGGGTTTCAGGGTGGAATCTGTGCTTGCCTTGCAGAATATCATTAAAGAGACTTTGCAGCCAAGGTGATAGCAGAGGGGCGAAAGTTTTGTAGTATTTCCCTGACAAGCCATCGGGACCTGGAGTTTTCCTAATTTTGAGGGATTTGATAGCCTGTTATATTTCCAAGGGGTCTATGGGGGCTGATAGGCTTTCAATCTGTAGTTCTGACAGGTGCGGTAAGTTATGTTTCCCCAGAAAATCATCGATTTTCTGTTCCTCAACTGAACCTTGGTTCTTATAAAGGGTCTGATAATAGGAAGCAAATTCCTGGACACTTTTGAGAGGGTTTGCTGTTAACTGGACATTTTTGGCCCTGATTTGGGTAAACGGAGAGTGCAGGGATTTATTAGAAAGGCGACGGGCTAACATGGTGTCTGCTTTGTTCGCCTTGTGGAAATATTTTTGTTTTACCGACTGCAGTCGCTTGACCTCTTGCTCTGTTAATAGTAAATTTATTTGGGTACGGAGTTGGACTATCTGTCTTTTGAGCGGGAGAAACCTAGGATGCAGTTTAAGAAGGTCCTCCTTACTCTGTAATTCAGTGGTGAGGTTGTTGATAGTTTTTTTTTTTATTTTCGATTGTCTAGCTTTAAGCTGTATAAGTACCCCCCTAACAAATGCCTTATGAGCGGACCATAAAATGGGGCTAGAGATATCTGGAGTAGCATTAGTTGTAAAATAATGTTTTAGTTCCTGTTGTATAGTGGCAGTTAAGTGGGGGTCCGAAAGCAAGTGGTCATCCACTCTCCAAGTGTAGGATTGTGGTTTGTTAACCAAATTAGATAATCGCACTATTACCAAGGAGTGGTCGGACCAGGAACAGGAGCGTATCTGTGAGTGTAAGATCAGAGGAGTTAGGTGTTGTTGTAGAAGGACCATATCTATTCTGGAAAAGGAGTTGTGAGGGGAGGAAAAGAAAGTGAAGTCTTTTTGTTGAGGGTTGCATTCTCTCCAAACGTCAACATACCCATGTTCATTTAAAAGAATAGTTCAGTGTGAAAATAAAAACTGGGTAAATAGATAGGCTGTGCAAAATAAAAAATGTTTCTAATATAGTTAGTTAGCCAAATATGTAATATATAAAGGCTGGAGTGAACAGATGTCTAATAAAACAGACAGAATCCAACTTCCTGCTTTTCAGCTCTATAACTCTGAGTTAGTCAGCGACTTGAGGGGGGGCCACAAGGTACATTTCTGTTCAATGAGTTTGTAATTGATCCTCAGCATTCAGCTCAGATTCAAAAGCAACAGATATGACCCATGTGGCCCCCCCTCAAGTCTCTGATTGGTTACTGCCTGGTAGCCAGCGTAACCAGTCAGTGTAAACCAAGAGAGCTGAAAAGCAGGAAGTAGTGTCTGACTGATATGTTATACATCAAATCACTCCAGCCTTTATACATTACATTTTTGGCTAACTAACTATATTAGAAACATTTTTTATTTTGCACAGCCTATCTATTTACCCAGTTTTTATTTTTACACTGAACAATTCCTTTAACAGTTTGGCAAAGTAATGGGGACCGTGCGTTCTTTTGTTTTGGGATCTTTGTGCATGGGTTTGTCTATCTATATGGGGATTAAGGACTTCGTTGAAGTCCCCACCTATTACAGTGGGACCTCTTCTGCATTCATCTAGCAACGTAAAAAATGATTTATAGAAGGTAGGTTAGTTATCGTTAGGACCATAAACTACCGCTAGCGTGGCAAGTGAGTCCTGTAAGAGACCGTTTAGTATCAAAAAACGACCGTCAGGGTCAATTTTGGAATATTGTAGTTGAAAGTTTACTCTCTTGTGGATGCATATGGCTACCCCTCTATGTTTTTTAGTAGAGGAAACCAGGTAGACATTACGGTATGCATGATGGAAATACTTAGGCGTTGAGGTTTTGGAGAAGTGGGTCTCTTGCAAAAACACAACGTCAGCACCCAGCTGGTTATAGTGACGGAAGGCCATAGACCGTTTTGAGGGGGAGTTGAGGCCCTGAGCATTATGTGTTACACAAAGTAAAGCCATCATGCATTCCAGGAAAAAAAGCTAATGAGAAAGTGCAGCATTACACTCATGGGTTGCGGGCAATAGCAAGGTGGTTCGAAATTAGTGGACTGCACAGTAGATATGTAACATGAAGTAACCAGTAAACTGCAGTTTGGTAACCTTAATACCTCTACATGGATATGACAGTTGTTCAAAACAGTAAAGAAGGAAAAGAGAACAATAAACAGTGAACATAAAAACAATAAGCATATGAAATCGTATAGAAAAAATTCATGGAGCATTGTTCGACATAAGCGAGGTCCAGCTATCGTCCATGTGGGACAGCAAAGGCCTTCGGGTCGGGGGACCTTTTTTAATTTTAACCGTTACAACAACAGAATACAACAAACAGAAGTGCAGTGTGTATGTGTAGGTCTACTATGAAATAAATTAAACACTTCATAGCCCTATTAAATGCTAGTGTTCTCATCTGTTTAATGTGACTTCTGTTTCTGAAGTTCCATGCTGATCTTCCGTCTCTTTCTTAAGTGTGTGACCGCGTTAAGGTCCATGAGGAATCATCTTGCTGCTGCTCACTCTTGCCCCTCTATCCTGGGACGCCATTACTGCCTCACTCCTGCTGGCGGCTTCCTGAGTGTGCGAAAATTAGGTGAAAAAACACATGGTGATATAATCATTGTGGCTAGCAGGTCCAGACTGAGAATTAAAATAGGCCCTGGCATTTAAGGGACACAGAGGCCCAATCAGCCCACACAGAGGCCCAAACAGCCCCCACCAGCCCACTAAATACTGACTTTCTATGGGACCTTACAGCAGCCCCTCTGGCATTTGCCAGAACCCACAGATTGCCAGTCCGGGCCTGGTGGCTATCACAGATCAAGGTGCAATTCGTTGCATATCTTATAATATATCGTGTTTGAACAAGTGAAGCAGTCTCTTAAATGGTTATTTATTAAAGTCCGTTTTTTTCTGGTCTAAGTTTTAAGGCTATGGGTACACAGGCTGTTGGCTCCAGCTGTTGTCAGCCTGTGTATTTTTACAGGCTGAGAGAAACAGATCTGTTCAGTGCCCCTGCTCCATTGATTTGAATCACATTGGCTGAGGTCAGCCTGAATACTGACCTCAGTTTCAGCTCTGCTGTGTGTGACCGCGGCTGAGTGTTGAGGACGATATTGTCACATGACGTGCGTCGTGCGGTGTCATCCAGGCTGCACGTTAATTATATGTTTGAGGCAGCCAACGTAAACCTGGAATGCACAGTAGCACATTAAGGTGCGGCTTTCTTTCGAGTACATTCTGGAAGCGATCATTGGTGTGATATCTTCTCTTCTTCGCATGAGTTCATCAGGCAGCATCAGCTTGGCAGTGACACTCCCTGTCCTAACTGTCCACAGTCCACTGGGCCTGGCACATCATACCTTCTAACTGAGGACTTTACTGGCTAAAACTTCACTGATTCTGAAGCCTCCAATTGAACCCCTTGTTGCAGCATCACAGAAGGTGGCACAGGTACTGACTTTTATTCATAGCTAAACTAGGCTTATACTCGAGTCAATACGTTTTTCTAGTTTTTGTAGGTAAAATAAGGTACCTCGGTTTATACTCAGGTTGGCTTATACTCAAGTATATACGGTACATTAAAGTCATATGGACGTCTATATTAGAGATGTTGGTGCAAATGTTAAAGTGGCCACTTTTTATTACAAATGTCCAAGGAACCTAAATAAAGACAAAATAGATCATATAATGCCCTATACATGAGCCCACCCTAAAATGAATGTTCCATACCCCTCAAATGTCTGGGGTAAAATGTTAACCCAAAAAAGTTTAATAGTTAGGAATTTTGCAGGCAATCCCGCTTAAAAAAAGGAAATGTCGCCAGCGTTTTTATAACTTTAATCAGTTCCGGCAGACAGGATATGATGTAAGTGACATAAAATTGAGGAAGATCTAGCTTCATTTTAGCAGTTCGTCTGCTCTAAGGTAGCGAAATCAACTCTGGCGAAAGAGGTAACGTTCAGTAAAATTCGCACTTTACTGAATTTGTGGAGTAACGACCGTGTGTACATCATTAGAAGTTGGCGTGATCAGAAAAAAAGGAGTAAAACTGGAGGTGCTGTTGTAAACCGGAAGTGACATCATTGGAAGTAGGCGTGATCAGGAAAAAAACTCGATATTGAGAAGACCCGTGTCCCGAACCGTGACCTGCAACCCCAGAGAACCACTGACCTGCTTCTATACCTGTTCCTGAAAATTCTACCTGCAACTCGCAGGGTACCATAGGTTTTTGCGGGTAATCCGCAGGTACTCGACCTGCTGCAGGACTCTAACAGGAATACACTACATGAATGTAAAATTTATTTTACAACATATGTCTTCACTAGGTCTGTTAATCAGCTGTCTTTTGCTAGAGAAGTCTGAACAATCCACCACAGAAAAAATCAGACAATGCTTTTACAATTACATTTACAAATACATTTAAACCCAATTACAACTTGCAATTCATTTATATTGGAGAGCTGCTTTGAATTAATTTTTTTTTTTGCAGAGGCTTATTTATTAAAGGTTGGTTTTTCAAACCACAACTAAACTCAATGGGTAGGACTACACGGATGATTTCCGTGCAATCCGACATATGCACAAAAATGGTGTTGCTGCGACAGCATCCAACAATGCATTCACTTATCTTATTTCCACCGCATCCGATTTGACGCCTGCATTTTTGAGCAGCGAGTCGGATCGCCTCGAAAATCGTCCGTGGAGTTCCTCCCTATAACCATGAATGTTATTGAATTTAATAAAGTTCCAGGTATAAAAAGTACGAACAAAAAAAGCACTGTGAGAGATGTACAATGTACTAAAAAATATGAATCCCTCTAAAACTTCTAAAAATTTGATTTAATCCTAAAAAAGTCCAAATTGATTTTAAGCTATCCAATAGGATCAGAGCAGCTCCTAGTAACTTCTATAGGGCCTTGACAACTTTTACTTGGTTAAGGTTTGCCTTATCATGGTTTTAACACTTCAGTCTGATTTTTTTCTCAGATGGTGTTAAAAATCCAAATAAAAAAGTACTCCAACTCAGACCTATCAAGTTCATGTAGAAGTCAATTGCAGATGGTCCATTAATATCCTGATCTGCGTTGGGTTCGTTCAGTAATCTGAAGAGTTTGTAGTTTTCTGGCATCTTTAAATCAGAAAAGTGTGAGTTTTCAGCTATAAAATCCAAATTGACATCCGAAAAACTTGTATGATCCGTTTTTTTCACGATTTTATCTTTTTTTTCCCACACAAGAAATTTTCAGAAAAATGTATTGATAAATAGTGGGGAAAAGATTTGGTACGATTCGTTTTCAGAAAATAGTGAGAACTTTTCAGATTTTGATAATTAACCCCCTTAATAAATCAAAAAATTTTAGAGCTCTTTAGAAATAAAGGAAAACCACAACTTTTTTTGAGATTCATGGAAAAAAACAAAATTCGGTTCTTAGTAAATGGGCGGAGATGCTCTTTAAGGCATAAAATAAGCTGTGAGACACAGTCCATAACAACCGCAAATGGGCCACGTGTAGAACAGGAAAACATGCAGTTATGGAAACATGCCTCTGAGGAAGCCAGCTGATTGGCGAAACATGTGACGTCACACAGAAACCACAGGAAGAGCCACGAGGGGACTATACACAATGTCACAGGTCCCTACATAGGAGCCAAAATAGCCTGTGAAACATATATCTATGTGTGACTGAACTTCAAACAAATGTGCAAACCTGTTTTTAAATATATTTTTTTAATAAATGGTGTTACACTATTCTGGATTTGTATTTCTTTATGGGAACATGAGAAGCTGACTTGGAAGGAGTGAGAGATCTGCTAATACTACAGGCAATATACTATATTTCCAGTTTGTAAGTAGACAATTTGGCCAAATGGTGGTGGTAACAGATTGGAAAAATTGTGCATATCACCACGAAAAGTGGAAGTTTTTTTTTTAAAGTTTTTATTTTTAAATTTTCATAAAACAAATACAAATCAACAGTAAGAAGAAAGGGACAGAGAAGAAGAGAAAGGAAAGAAAGAAGGTGGTAAGAGGAGGCAAGGGTATTAGTTATTTCATACCAGGGTAGCACTAAGATAGCATCAAGTAGCTTGTATATCCAGCCAGGTTCCCCATATGGCTTCAAATTTTGCAGGGCATCCCCTCATTAAGTAAGTAAGTTTCTGTCTTGGGAGGGAGTCATTTACCAATTTCAGCCAGAACTGCAAAGAAGAGATTTCCAAGACATTAAGATTGCCTTTTTTCTATAGAAGAATAGCTGTAAGTAGCATGTTCTGGAGTAGGACCGGAGTTGTAATTCCCCTGTTAAACCCAGCAGACAGAGCTCTGGGGAACAGATATTCAGGAGAGGGAGTTTTTCATTTATGTACTGGAGAACACTGTTTTTTCCAGTGCTCTATGGAATTTCCCCTGAAAGATCATGCCAGACTAATCTGGTTCTGCAACTGTCTGATATGTTGAAGTTTTATTTTATCTACATTTCGGCCAGGTTTTCTTCTCTACAGTACAAGTGGTTAAAGAGATACTGACATCAGAATAATCTTTTTTATTATCTATCATAACATTATCTTTGAATGCTATTTATAATTTTGCCATAAAAGTATTTTCCTGATGCTTTTACATTACCTTTCTTACTACCCTGTTCCTCTATGAGGGGGCTGCCTTATTTGTGCAGCAGTAGTCTGTTAGCATTAGAAACTCTAACTGACAGGTTAAGAAGGGACAGTCAGGTTGGCAAAACAGTCAGGTTTAGGAGCTTCCAGTGACAATTACTTACAAAAGCAGAACTATCAGCGAAAAACGATCAACATGACCTATAGGTAACTTTAAGGGGCCGATTCACTAAATTCGAGTGAATTCGAGTGAAGGATTCGAATTTAAAAAACTTCGAATTTCAAAGTGTTTTTGGGCTACTTCGACCATCGAATGGGCTACTTCGACCTTCGACTACGACTATCGAACGATTCGAACTAAAAATCATTCGACTATTCGATAGTCGAAGTACTGTCTCTTTAAAAAAAACTTCGACCCCCTAGTTCGGCAGATAAAAGCTACCGAACTCAATGTTAGCCTATGGGGAAGGTCCCCATAGGCTTGCCTAAGTTTTTTTCATCGAAGGATATTCATTCGATCGTTGAATTAAAATTCTTCGAATCATTCGATTCGAAGGATTTAATCGTTCGATCGAATGAATAATCCTTCGATCGATCGATCGAATTTCCTGCACTAAAACCTTCGAATTCGATATTCGAATTCGAAGGATTTCAATTCCTAGTCGAATATCGAGGGTTAATTAACCCTCGATATTCGACCATTGGTGAATCGGCCCCTAAATGTAGATAAATATTTTGAAAAGAAAATTTTGTGTCAATATCACTTTAAATCATGAATGACTGAACTCAAAAGGTAATGGGATTTATGCATTTTGGCTAGAGGATATACATTATTATAATCAATAGTGTAATCTATTGTTATATGAAAAACAAGAAAGTGCAAGTGCATTATACTCTTTTAAATAAATATCGAACATGCTTAAAAGGATAGTGTTAGGGTTGATTTATCAAAAATGTCTGCAAAAACCCTTCTAGTCCCACCCATCTGTCCATTTCCTGCTGCCTCCTTTCCCAGGCTGTGCAGGGCAGCTGACAGCTCTCAGCATAGTGCTCTGTAGGATAGGAACTAGTGATGTGTGGGTCAGTGACCAGCACCCGACCCTAACCCGCCCTTCCTCAGCCTGTGCCCGACTTCCGGGTTCCTTTTATGAACCGCGCGTCTATAAAAACATAGGTCAGAAGCTGGCAGTGCAAGGTGGGAAGAACAGGAAGAAGAGTTCAACCCGGACCCGCCTGCCACCTGCAAATGGGGGTGCGAGGTAGGCCCAGACCCACCTGACCCGCTGGTATCGGGCCGGCCCACACATCACTAATAGGAACCTAGGCTGATCTGACTGAAGCCTGTCTTCACTTGTGTGACTGCAGGCCTGTGATTAGCTATCCCCCTCCTACTCTGCTTCAGGACACACCCACAGCTTATTTGAAACACAGGAACTGTAGCAAATCCTTAGCAAGCTCCAATAAAGGGCCCTTTCTTACAGAAAATATAAAATTTTAACCCAAAGTATTATTCATTATTGTCTACAAGATTGGGGAGGCTATAATAATCCTATATGTCTACTTTAAAGTGAAGGAACTTAAAGGGCACCTGTTAGCAAAATATAGAGCTCACACTCTGGTTGGGGGTAACAATAGTTTTTTTTAAATGCCCTTGCCAGTGCTAAGCCTTATTCACCGAGAAGTAGCTCCCGGTTCGAGCAGCCATGTTGGAGCACATGCAAGTGCATAATTAGCCAATGCCACAACTTTAGAAGCGCATTAAGCACTCTGACTGACATGGCCGCTCGCAACAGGAGCTCCCACGTGGCACGAGAGTCCTAGTGCTGGTGGCAATTTAAAAAAAAATCTCCCCCCCTGAGGCTTCAAATGGGGGATTTGCCTTCCTCTGGATTAACCAACCCAATTTACTTTGTAGCCTTACAAAGCATTTGTTTTTAAGATGGGGTCAGTGACCCCCATTTGAAAGCTGAAAAGAGTTAAAAGATGAAGGCAAATTGTTCACAACGATAAAAAGTGAAACCCAATTCTAAAGATGCTTATAATTAGCCATTCTATAGCCATACTAAAATGTTACCCCCTTTAACATATCAGCAAAAGAGTATACACATCTATAGAACAAAACTGGCCTTGCAGAGAAATCCACAAGTGTAAAAATGATAGCTGTATAAAAAATAGACATTTGCAGGCATCCATAGCCTTACAGACAATGTTTAATCCAGGAAAAATCCCAACAGCGTTTCAGAGTTTGGTAACACCAAAAAGTGAAAATATTTTATTTACGTTTAAAGATCTCATTTGTCTATCCAGCGTCTGCAAATAAAGTATTTGTTGGAAACAATTGCATAATTGTATATTAGAAATATTTTTGTCTTGTTTGTGTGTAGAGAGCTATTAGCGACATCAGACACATCTTTTGTATTTTGTATTCTTTATTTTGTACTGTATTGTATTCTGCATAGTGTATCTGTTATCTGCTTTACAGTTGTGGGACCTAGAGCCCTAAAGGAACTTGAATGGCAGTCCCCATGAGTCCATAAAAACCTATTTGTATAAGTTATATGACAGCTTCTAAAGCAAGCCAAGAATTTATAACAGTTCATGATAATAGCATATTTGTATAAGAACACACTGGTGATTTCAGATTTAAAGTGATACTGACACTAAAAAAAATATTATTCAATATTAATGTACATCAAAAGTTACCTATACCTCATTTTGATCTTTTTTCACTGATAGGGCTAACAGACGCTGAAGCTCAAATATGGCAGTAACCGGATCAGATGGGTAATGTAAAAGCATCTGTAAATACTTTTATGACAACATTATATATAGCATGCAAAGACAATATTATGATAGATAGATATAGATAGAAAAAGATTTAATTCCTGGTGTCAGTATCTATTTAAGTTACATATAAAGTTAGTCACACTGGTCCTCATAATTTACATCGATTTTTTCATTTTAGCTGTTTATGGAAAATTAGCAGTTTGCGCAGGGACAATGTGCAGCACTGCAATGTACATGTATATGTGACATCCCATAATCAGCTTTGTATCCTCTGCACTGCTCTAAATACTCCTGCCCTAGCTGGCCCAGTCGCTGTGCTTCTACCCCATAGCAACTTTGTCTCTTACTCAGGCTAGAACTGACAATCTGTGGTTCTGGCAAGTGGTGTGCAGGTGAGTGCTGTTTGTGCCTCTGTGTACTTGAAATGCCAGGGCCTGTTTTGAATCCCAGTTCAGACCCACCTTACTATTCATGCAGAGAGCACTTCTGCCCAGGTTCTGGCTGCGCACTTACTCCCTGCACCAGATAAAAATTCCAACACAAAGTGCAGAGTTCTGCATTGAAGGGTGCAGGCTAGCCTTGCTCTTATGGCCAGTGTAAATACCCCTTATGAATAGAGCATTGCAATTCATTTAGGCAGGAAGGCAGGGTACAAAGTGCAAAAAAATTACAGATTGTCTTTTTCTATTTTGCACATAAAGTCATAAAAGCCATAGTTTCTTGTAAATGTTTTTTTAATTACATGGACCAGGGCAGTATTAAGAGGCTGAGGGGCCTAGGGCAAGCAATCCAGTGATGGTTGCCCATTTTGATAGAGGACTCTATAAACAGGCAATTCTGCATTCAGCACAAGGCCCCCCCACTGTCCTTCTTAAACACAGAGCCTAATTGCCAGTATTTGCCACCCCCTAAGTACAGATTGCAAAAAAAAAAAAATCATGTTTATGCTCAAATTTTTTTTATTGAACGCAAGTGTCCACCAGGTGGCAACAGTGCCTAGTTATTCAAGATTGTAAATCTAGATAATGTATCAAGGAAACTGTCTGCTTCTCCATCTCCTGTTTCCATGTTTATTGCTCTGCATTATTCTTTTTTTCATCCTTGTTTATTGCTCTGCATTATTCCTATATGCCTCTATATCCTTCAGTGGTGTAAATGTGGTACACATGGCTACGAGGAACATTTTATAGATACAGGCAGTCCTCAGGTTACATACTGTACATGCGACTTACATACTGAAGATGACAAAGGGTGTCAATTTCTAAAAACAGAATCAATAGCAATCAATGCTGTAGTAGATAAGGGAAAACACTGTCAGCATCACTTATGTGGCTTCAGTTTGAGTCTGTGTGATTGAGAAGGTATGACTTCAGAAATACTGGCTTACAGTATATCCATTAAACAAAATCCATATAAAAACAATACATTCTGAATTCTTTATTAAGGAAACATGGTTAGGAGAAATAACTTTTGAATGACCTCATTCAGTCTTGCTCTAAACAAATCTGAGCTTATACTGTTGAACCTCAGACTTAACTGTAGCAAAGTAGTTCTCTAGCGACTGGGCAGAGTTTTCTGTGGTATATGTGCACTAGCATGGTTACAGAAAGAAATAACACTCTCAACAAAGTCACTAATTGAACATGGCTTGTGGCTGTAAAATAGCTCTACTTCAAACATACTTAGAGCTGCCTGCTCTGTCTAGGAATTTAGTCCTCATCCTTCTGGATTTAATTATCGTCTTTGCATTCCCATTAAAAAACAAGCAGGGGTCCAAATGAATGAACTACATACACTACTAACAGCTATGTTCTGGCTTCCTCACAAAATAGTTTCTACAGAATATTGATATCACCAATAGGTGGCGAAAGCAGCAGCATAATTCCACTAAAGCTAGAAGTATAATTTTACTTATATTGCACCATTTGTGTACAGAGTACTGCACTTTATTGCAATACAATAGAACAGATAAAATAATAAGGGATGCACCGAATCCACTATTTGGCCAAACCCTGAATCCTTTGTGAAAGATTTGGCGAATACTGAACCGAATCCTAATTTGCAAATGCAAATTAGGGATGGGAAGGGGAAAACATTACTTGTTTGGTGACAAAAAGTCTTGCGATTTCCTTCCCTGCCCCTAATTTACATGTGCAAATTAGGATTCGGCGAATCCTGGCCGACTCTGAACCGAATCCTGGATTCAATGCATCCCTAAAAATAATATACTATAAATGAATTAAAAAAACAAAATTACATTCAAGATTTAGGGGGTTATTTATTAAATATTGATTTTTTTCTGTTCAGAGTTGTAAAGGGAAAAACTATTTTTTTGTAGAAAAAAACTCCCTGAGGCTGCTAAAAGTCAGAATAAAAAAGTACTCCATCTCAACCTTGCCGAGGTCATATAGAAGTCAATGGCAGATGTCCCTTTACAATTGGAAGGTATACTTATCTGCGCTGGGTTTCGAACGAGAATCTGCAAAAAATCTTGGTTTTCGGGCATCAAATCTGTAAACATTGAACAATTTAGATTAGGATAGGATTTTATCAAGTCTTTTCCCGTACCAGATTGTTTTTAATTGATAAATAAGGTAAAAATGTGCTCTGAGGTTTGTCTGAAGTGGCTTTAATAAAATAATGATAAACTGTTCAGATTTTGTTAATTAACCCCCTAAGTGTGGAGACATAAGAGAAAGGACACAGATACTGTAGATAAATAGATACATAGACAGACAGATAAACAGATCAAATTTGACTCTTTGGGAGAGAAAATATGTAATGTTTTCTACAAACTTTGCACTTTCAGTATAAATTAACAATTATTCACTATTGACGAATACCATTTTGTCTGCAATACCTTGTTAATTGTGTTAGGAAATCCATAAATCCCAAATCAAAATCACACTGGATGACATATCCCATACCTACAATATATTAGACAATGATACAGTAACTTAATAATTGTATTGTCCAAGACCAAATCCAGCCCATTGGTAGGGTTGCTTTAAAGAAAACTATATGCCAACATATCATTGTGGGGCTTCCTAGTATGGCTTCCTTCCTTAAAAATAAGTCCACTACAAGGATGTTACTATGTAAAACATGATCACATTTATATCCAGTGGCGGAACTAATGGGGGTGCCCAGCGGGGGGGTGGGGTGGTAGTTACAATGTTAAATCGGTTTGAAAAAAGACAAAGTCCATCAAGTTCAACTCCTCCAAATGAAAATCCAGCATCCATACACACACTCCCTACTTTCACATAAATTATATATACCCATATCTATACTAACTATAGAGTTTGGTATCACAATAGCCTTCAATATTATGTCTGTCCAAGAAATCATCCAAGCCATCACAACATCACCCGGCAGTGCATTCCACAACCTCACTGTCCTGACTGTGAAGAACCACTGTAAGGGGCAGATTTATCAAAGGTCGAAGTGAATTTTCAAATGAAAAAAATTCAAATTTCGAGCTAGTTTTTGTGTACTACGACTAGGGAAAAGTCCAAATTCGATTTGAATTGGAAAAAAAATTGAAACTTGAATATTTAAATTTATCATGAACTGTCTCTTTAAAAATTCGACTTCGACCTTTCGCCATATAAAACCTGCCAAATTTATGTTTTAGCCTATGGGGGACCTCCTAGAACCCATTTGGAGTCAATTGGTGGACTTTGGGAAAAACTTTGAATCGAATTCGATTGAATGCGATATTCCTTCAATTCATACGATTCGCATTCAGCCGAATACGGACCTTTTCCACACAGTTTGTTTTTGCACAGTTAAAATATAATGTAATTCCAATCAGCTTTTCAGAACAGATTCATTTTAAATGTGCAATGGTTTAGAGTTTGTAAATGTAATTGCAATTGAAAGCAACATTTTTCTGGTCCTTTCCATACTCTTCTGACTCTGAGGTTCTGACTCTTGAAACAACGCAGCAGATGCCAGCTGATTAACAGACCTGTAAGAAGCATGCAAGGCACTGTGGGAAACCGAGTGTAGGTTGCAGGGTCTTATTTATAAATAGGCATCCAACTAACACCAGTAACATCTGAAAGTAGTATCCCAGAAGTATCCATCATAGTGGAGCCCTCTCCCCAGGCCCGGTGCCTTGGGGTTATCCTAGATTCTGTCCTGTCATTCACTCCTCATATCCAGTCACTTATAAAATCATGTCACTTCCACCTAAGGAACATATCCAAAATACGATCATTTATCACCCAAGATGCTGCCAAAATTCTTATTCACTCTCTCATCATATCACGTCTAGACTACTGTAACTCTCTTTTAATTGGCCTTCCCCTCCAGAGACTGTCATCTCTCCAGTCCATAATGAACACTGCTGCGAGGCTGATACACCTCAGCAACCGCTCCTCCTCTGCCTGGCCATTGTGTCAATCCCTGCACTGGTTTCCGTTACCTTTCAGAATCAAATTCAAATTAATGACACTGACTTTCAAAGCACTTCATAACTCTGCCCCACCCTACATCTCTGAACTCATCTCTATATACTCACCCAACCGCTTACTACGCTCCTCTACTGACCGGCTACTCAACTCTTCTCTCATTACCTTCTCACATGCTCGCATTCAAGACTTTGCAAGGGCTGCACCCCTCCTCTGGAACGCTCTCCCACGGTCTGTCCGACTTTCTCCCAACCTTTCTGCTTTCAAGAAATCTCTTAAAACGCACTTCTTTCGAGAAGCCTACCCTCACTCTGCTTAACTACCAACCGCAACACCACATACAGTACCATATTTCTCACCCGCTTAATTAGGGCCTTCCTCACCTTTTTGTACCTGTATTGATTGTGATGTATGTAACTCCATATGTTCTATGTATATAATTCATGTGATTTAGTTGTATAATCACATTTACTCTACAGTGCTATGCAATATGTTGGCGCTATATAAATACATGTTAATAATAATCAAAGGGAGGCAGTTTAAGCGGGTGGGAGATGTAATCTCAAAAAAACATTTTCTTTAGAAAAATAAAAGACCTCCCCAGCCACCATTAGAGATTACCTGAATAAATCTGGAAGCAGGGCTGGGGTGAGGGAGTGAGCCGGCTATTCCTGGGGACATGACATAATTCGTAGAAAGTGTGACATCATTTCCACAAACTGGTGGCGCAGTTAGATCTGGTGCATAGGGTGGCACCAGACTTAAATACAGCACTGTTTTGCTGGAGCATTTAAATTGCAGATATCTTTGTAAAAAAACTTTAAAATCATTAAATAATGTGCATTGCAAAGTAGCTTAGAATTACATTTTCCTTATTAAGCAAAAATGTAAAGGCAATTTACAAGCAATTTCAGGCAAAACCCAGGGTTACCCTGCGTGCAATTCAAAAGATGAGGACTGGTGCCTCAGATTTTGCCAACTGCCAACCTGATTTAAACCAACCAACCAACAACAACAAAAAAATGGTGAGCAAAGAATGCACACATTGGCAGGAGGTGCTGTATATTGATGCAGCTGATTTGACTTCCACTCCCACGTGACCAGTTCTCGTACAGAATCAGGAGCTCTAGCAACCTCTGGTGGTCAGATTAACCCTGCTCTTCCTCTCAGCTATTTGTAGCCAGGCACCTCCCCTGCCTCACACACCCACCCTTCCTTTACTACTTCATTGATTCCAAACAGCCAAAAGCCAACCCCTTCAGTCAGTTCAGAGCAGTAAGCGGCACTGTTCAGCTAAACACACAGGGGAAAGTAAATAGTGCCCGAAAGAGCCAGAGGCAGAGGGAGATAAAGTGCAGTTTGCTGCTCACAATGTCTCTAACAGGCTACTTTGCAGCTCCGCTATGCAGCATCTTTCTGTTTATTCTTGCACATGCAGATGCTGGGCAGCAGGAGGACAGTTTGTACATGTGGATTGATGCTCACCAAGCCAGAGTATTAATAGGTAATTGTGTGTATTATCCTTACTTTGTCATAGTTTATATTGGGAACGTAGATTTCTTCATATTGAGCACAGAACCCTTTGCAATTCCTGATATTATATTTTTCTTTATTTGTCTTAACAGGCTTTGAGGAGGATATTCTGATTGTTGCAGAGGGGAAAATGGCACCATTTACGCATGATTTTAGAAAAGCCCAGCAGCGAATGCCAGCCATACCTGTCAATATCCATGCCATGAATTTTACTTGGCAGGCAACAGGGCAGGTAAGAAACAGTATGCTTGCATACAGCACTAAATCCCCATGTACTACATATGTGTGACTCCCAAACAGGACCATTGTGATTTGTGACCTATATGCTACAGAACGGTTAAATCTGTCATTTGACTCCATAAACTGTAGGCTTCATTATTTCCAGTGTAGTGTGCCTCATGGTCTAAAATACTTTCACTACTAGATACATTAAAACCTATTTTTAACTTACAACAAGTAGCAGCTGCAAGTCTCAGTATGTGATAGGGTTGTCTGCTCATATTGTTAATTATTGTTGATGAGTTGAGATCACACACAAATGTCGACCAATTCATTTATCTGTTCATCTCTCTGTATGTCTGCTCTGTCATCTATCTGTCTGTGTCTATATATCTAATCTGTCTATCATCAATTTACTGTATTCTTTATCTCTATATCTATCTGTATGTCCATGTACATGTACCTGTTTATCTATCTATCTACATCTGTCTATAGACTCTCTACTTACTTTGCATGCACATCAAATGCCCTCTCATAAAATAATTCTTGGCAAATGAATCTGTTTAAGTATGAATTCCCCTTGCCATTTCATATTTGAAATGATGAAACCTAACAGTGGCTTGTAAAAATGATGGTAAATGTATTATGTTATAATAGCCCAATCCCTCCAATAATAAAACATTCTAAGTGTAAAAATAATACTAAATCTGATATTTAATATAAAGAAAATCAAATGAACAGGGAAGCTGAATGGCTATACAGAGGTTTATATTACCTAGACATCACTTCAGTTAGCATTTTTTCTGCTTGTGCTTCTGCTAAACACCTGGTTCAGTTCTGATCTGTCATGTAAGAACATTTGTAATAATATTCAGAACTTCTGAATATTATTACAAATGTTCTTACATGACGGATGAATGGAATCGCGTATTAGTACAAAGTGAAATACAATCCATTCAGTGGAAACACGTTCCAGACTTGTATTTGCTCTGGATTAATGTCTCTGGAAAATGCAGCCATTTTTTCTGTCTGTCAATGAACATTTTTACTTTTTAAAAATAATAAAAGGAAACAAACATTTCGGCCTATTATATGTTTAATCATTGGACTGGTAGCAAGAGTAATACTGCTGTGCTTCTTTTTCTCTTTTTTTATTATGGGCCCTAAAATAAATTGTCTACTTTTATCAGGTTACAAATAGAGACGATCAATTCAGAAAAGATTTCATTCAGTCTGAATAAAGGAGTGTTATATATTGAAAAGCAATTTTGTAGGTTTACCCCTTACTAGAGAGCAGATTGACAACTTGATTTGATCTTAAGATGATCATTTACAATCAGCAGCAGGTATAGGTCATGACGGCAGTGGTTTCTACTTTGAAACATGTAAACTGCAGTGTCTGCAGAAAATATCAGCCTGTATTCAATCAAGCTTCTCATGGAATTACAAATTTTATTATAATGTTCTTTATATTTAAGCCACTGGTATCCTTTACAGGACATATCAGAGTAACCCCTATACTCACCCTTTCTGTACTTTGCAAAGGCTTCTGGAATATTTTCATTCTCTGCATCGCAGCCTGACCTTCAATTTTCATGCACTTGCAGCTTCAAAGCAGTTTTAGAGGCACCCAGAATCTATAACTGTGCATATCGATGGGATATCTTGCATTCTATAAGGGCATGAGACTTTCACATAATTTTTGTGAATGATACAATATGCCCTTATGCATTAAATGATCTAGTATTTTAGTGGTTCTTTAAAGGGATCCTGTCATCGGAAAACGCATCAGTTAATAGTGCTACTCCAGCAGAATTCTGCAGTGGAATCCATTTCTCAAATGAGCAAACAAATTTTTTTATATTCAATTTTAAAATCTGACATGGGGCTAGATATTTTGTCAATTTCCCAGCTGCCCCTGGTCATGTGACTTGTGCCTGCACTTTAGGAGAGAAATGCTTTCTGGCAGGCTGCTGTTTTTCCTTCTCAATGTAACTGAATGTGTCTCAGTGGGACATGGGATTTTACTATTGAGTGTTGTTCTTAGATCTACCAGGTAGCTGTTCTCTTGTGTTAGGGAGCTGCTATCTGGTTACCTTCCCATTGTTCTTTTGTTTGGCTGCTGGGGGGGAAAAGGGAGCGGGTGATATCACTCCAACTTGCAGTACAGCAGTAAAGAGTGATTGAAGTTTATCAGAGGACAAGTCACATGACTTGGGGCAGCTGGGATATTGACAATATGTCTAGCCCCATGTCAGATTTCAAAATTGAATATAAAAAAAAATCTGTTTGCTCTTTTGAGAAATGGATTTCAGTGCAGAATTCCGCTGTAGCAGCACTATTAACTGATTCATTTTGAAAAAAAAAATTTCCCATGACAGTATCCCTTTAAGGTGAAACTTAAGCCGATTAAAACTTGGAGTGATTTTACATAAGGTTGTAATATGATCTCCATAAAAAGTTAATGTTGTGCTCCTCTTTGTTCCCATTTCTCCTTGGTGTCCTCTTAATTTTCTGCTTTCTTTTCTGCCAGCATCATCATGCTCATTGCCTATTTCAGTAGTCAGTATACATGCCAGCCACATACACTGCTGGGTGCCAATCTTGCTACTCCCTCTGCCATCTCCACCATGGAGAGGAGGACTGATGCAAAGGCAAAGGTGTATTCGGTGAGCATATGACCTTAAGGGGGTTATTCACCTTTAAATTAACTTTTAGTATGATGTAGAGAGTGATATTAGAGACAATATGCAATTGGTTCTAATTGTTTTATTATTTGGATTTTTAAATGATTTAACTTTTTATTCAGCAGCTCTCCAGTTTGCAATTTCAGCAATCTGGTTGCTATGGCCCAATTGCCCTAGCAACTATGCATTGATTTGAATAAGAGACTGGAATATAAATAGATTGGAATATATATAGGAGAGGGCCTGAGTTAAATGAAGAGTAAAAAAAAGTAGCAATAAAAATAGATTTGTTGCCTTACAGAGCATTGTTTTTTAGAGGGGACATTTGACCCCCATTTGAAAGCTGGAAAGAGTCAGAAAAAGAAAGCAAATGTTTGAAAATCTATTAAAAAAATAAATAAAGACCAATTGAAACTTTGCTTTGAATTAGCCATTCTATAACATATTAAAAGTTACCTTAATTTTTACAGGTTTTAGTAGCCTGACAGCCCTGTACATTTTCCAAATGATCTTCTTGCCAAAATCTAACATATGAGAAAAGAGTATAGAAAAAAATATAAACTCCTGGCATTAAGTAGTATAAAGACGCACTGTCCATTTAACCCTATTATCAGGAGAAGACATTTTGTGATATTGCAGTGCTATAGAGGGCTCTAGAATATTCAAGGCAGTAGGAACAGACAGTGAAAAGTGTCTCTAAGCAGCTGCTTTAACCAGCTGCTCAGCACCCCACAGGCTTTCAGTATGTCACACATAGTAACTTAAAGGAAAAACAAAATGTATATATAACCTTTCTAGTAAGTTCATCTAAAACAAGACATTGATCAATTACATTGAGGTGTGAATACAGCTTACCCTTTGAGTTCTGTTATGTGGTTAAGCCGCAAGGCTTGGCAGGAATACTGGGGTTTATTACATAAAGACTTTTCTGTGGAAACCACCAACTTTCTGTGACACTCCACTAACTACAGCTACACCTATGCATTTCTCTTTATAGCCTCAGCGTGCACAGATTTGTCATTTTACCTTCATCACAAATGCAAACAAAATATTGCATATGTGAGTTCATATAACCTACGTATTACAAACTTGCAGACTGAGGTTACTGTGAACTGCAACTTCCACTACTGCCAGCTGAGAATGCTGGGATTAAAAGGGTTACAAAGATATAAAAGAAAATGTAGTTCAATGAGTAATTACATTTTTTTTAAATGAACATTGCCCTAATTGCATTAGCCATATAATCTAAATTCTTTCTATTAGAACTGTGATTATCTTGGAAGCTAATATAACTGAATTTTTCCATACTTGCTCTCTGGGGACTTTTATTAATACCTTCACTATGGTGTATGTCACCAAACATAGGAAATACCTTGTTTTCTAGAGGGAAATTTCCAGCGCGGAATGTGAAAATGTTTACATTTTGTGGGCATGACATTTTTTCAGATTTTTTTCCCCTCCTCTTCTTTCCAAAGGGGGGTTTGCATATCAAAAGTGCGGCTTCCAGTCTTTAATATTGAGATCCTGTTCATCTGTGGTATTTTGGTGTTGTAGACATGCCACCAGGGATCAAAGCATAATGTTGCTGAGATCCCACTTCATTTGGTAGAACAAGCATGTGCCTGCCATCTGTTGTATCTGATAGAAAACAGCGCTAAACGTCTGAAACTTTGGCCAAAAAAGACTTTAATGCTCAGAGTAGATGCAAGGCACCTTGTAAGCTACATCTGGTTTCTATAGAAATTTACGTAGTATAAATGTAACATACACAACCTTTGTTCTCCCAACTGATTTAAATACTATCCTGTATGTTACACAAGCACAGAGATTATGTGCCGGGATAAACTATCAATAAGCAAGTTGTTTTGTGTCATTTTAAAATCTCTTTATGTATGTGCAAGGTAGGACATTTTGAAAAGATATTTGCTTTATATATGTGCTTTCTGGCTCTCCTTCCCTTTTTCTTCCCTTCCCTTATTTATATTTAGGCATAGAATATGCCTTTGACGATCCCCACCTCTGTTACTCTGTACGTAGGTTGCAGAAACAAGTGGAGGGAATGTTTCTCGGCCTGCACTTTTATTGACATATGCAGCCAGTGAAACAGCCCAATGCGGCAGTAGTTGTAAGCTTTGGCGCTTATAGCTCCTAGTGTCCACAGGCAGCAGTTGGCTGTTTAAAGATAGTCATACATAGGACTAATAACTGGATAACCATCTCATTGGTCTACAAGGTGTATACTCTGCAATATGGCCACACACATAAACGTTCAGGTTGAACTGACATGGCCAAAGAAGCATGGCCCCTTGCTGTTGTTTATTTGTTGATGTTGGATTGTGTGACACAAGAGAAGAAGCAAAGCAGTGCTCCATCTGGAATTTGAAAACTCTGGTTTAGGAGAGCAGTCTAATATCTGGTTATCTGTTAGTTTACCATCCAGTTTCATCCTAATCCCTTTTCTGTCCCTGCTTGCTGCTTTGCTTCACCTCCTTAGATTGATACTAAGCTGCCTATTGCATTTGCTTTAACTATGCAAAAACACCATTTGATGGAGT
Organism: Xenopus petersii; assembly: GCA_038501925.1. Classification (NCBI taxonomy): domain Eukaryota; kingdom Metazoa; phylum Chordata; class Amphibia; order Anura; family Pipidae; genus Xenopus; species Xenopus petersii. The sequence continues at coordinate 43,468,370 of CM076677.1, forward strand.
TGCCATTAAGATCCAGGGTTACAAATCAATTCACATATATACCAAATAATATGGTGTGCCCACATTTTAAATATTACCAGGCTTGGTTCAACTTTTGTGATAAAATAGGTTTATGTGTTTTGAACTGGAAATACATATATAATCTGAATAAATAGCCACCTTTAAAAATGTATTGATTCTTGTCCTTTAAAGAGATAGTGACACCAGAAAATGAACCTTATTTACATCTACCATAAAATTGACTTTGCATGCTTCTTAGCATTTGGCCATAAAGCATTTGCCCAATGCTTTTATATTACCTGTCTGACTCCCTGTGATCGACTATGAGGGGGCTGCCATATTTGTGCAGCAGGAGTCCGTTAGCATTAGAAACTGACAGACTGAGATGGGACAATCAGGTTGGCAAAACAGTCAGGTTTAGGAACTTCAACTAACAATTACTTACAAAAACACACCTCTAAGCAAAAAACAATCAGCATGACCTATAGGTAACTTTTAATGTACATTCATATTTTAAAAAGTGTTTTTTTAGTGTCAGTATCACTTTAAGCACAACTTCTGTCTAACTTTTACTCTATCACACTAGATTGTGTTTTTGTAATTTTTGTTATTAAGAATGTTGGATTAAGTTATATTTTGGGTCTGTGCAGGCATAAGCACTGTTTAATGAATTCCTGCCTGTTACAGTCTGCAGGGTTAATGCTATGAAACTGAATCAACATAGAAACAGCACACAATACAGTTCTTACATCTTTACACATTTCAATACAAATAAATAATTTTACTTGTATTATATCCTATTACAATATTAGTTAATAGTAGGTTGGTGGGTTTAAATCAGTAGTCAGTTTAAAAAAATGCAAATAGTAAATTAAATGTATTAAATTCTATGTAAAACATGACGACCAAATATAAATTATTTATGAATACATGATGTCATGGCAGCACATGAGGAGCAGCTGTCATTATTCTGTCCTCACTGATGCCACCAATGTAGAGGAATAGATACACTGGAGCAAATTCAAATTAGTGAACTATCTCTTTATCTGTCTTGTTCTTTCTATAAAAGTGTCCATACACAAGCAGATTTAAGCCCCTCTAGACCAAATTGACAGCTTATCTACACATGTATGTGCCCTTCCAGACAGCCCCCCAACAGATATATAGTGAGAATTGGAAGATATCTGTCAAAATAGTTTAAAAATCTTTTTGGCCAGGACTGCATGGCTTTTTGATGCAGTCCTCTCCTGACAAACCTGCATAAACCTCTGTTATAAACAGACTGTTGACCTGGTGGCAAAAAGATCAGATCAGCCTAATCTGGCCTGACATGTAGGTTTTGGCAACCTTTCCAAATAAGTTGATCTTGATGTGTATGGCGAGCTTGAGAATCACCATGATTTATACTGATGGTGTTGAAATCATTCTGTATATTCAGTGATACTTTATGTGCTAGGCCTATATGTGCAGCAAGTGCATCCAGGCAAAGTGAACCCATTTACCCACTACTCATTCATGGCAATGGTTTAGTTTCTTAGAGGCTATTTTGTTGTATTGCTGCATTCTTCCCTTGTCTTTAGTCTTGCCTTGTAATATAGCCCACAGTTTGCGGATGGGGACATAAATATAAGTAAAAAAAAGGCATCCCTCACCTCCGTCGCTTCCCCCCCCCTCACCTCCATCGCTTTCCCCCCCAATCTGTGCTTGGTACTTATCAGTAATTGCTGTCACTGGCCCTTAACAGTTTTCTAGTTCTGTTGCACAAATACCCTGCAATGCGTACAGTAAAAGTCATTTGACAAAAAAGGGTTGAATAAAGCATAAACAGTCCATAAAGGTTTAATTACAAAAGCATTTTAATTTTTGCCTTTTAAGTTACGTGCATTATAGATTTGACTTTCATTAGAAGAGAATCAGGCATTTAGTCTTTAGACTGCCCAGAGTGTTTTATCCAAGACATCAAAGCCACTGTGTAATTCTTAAGAACAAAGGCTTAATAGCTTGAAGCCTGTCCAAAATTATTCTGTAGCAGTTAGCCTTGTGTCTTACCTTTCATGGCTGGACTTAACCTTTTTTTTACAAACTGATAACATTGTTTTCAGTTTATCATCTCAGGGGCTATCACTGGGCAATAAAAGAAGAGAAAATTTTTAATATTTCAAGTTGTCTTTTTCACTGAATGTGTTACCACTAAAGCACATTTTCTAAATGTTCTAGAGCAGTGCTGTCCCACTTCTGTGGTACCAAGGGCCGGAATTTTTCTGGCCTACAAGGTGGAGGGCTGATAATGGAAGTCAGTGTTGTCCACTCCCTGTTTTTTAAAGCACACCCACTTTAAAGCACACCCATGTTACCACAAGACCATGTCCACATTAACGGTGGTAGCACACCAAAAAAAACAAATGGTTGGTGCTCATTGCAGGGATATCACTTATCACTCATAAAAACGTTGCCATATTTAGACCTACCCTTAAAGCCATATGCCTCCTCCTCCAGCACATGATTAAACACCTTAGGAGCCGGTAACAATAATTTTAAAATGCTAACAAACCCCCAGAACAAATACCAGGCTTATATTCCACAGACAGAGCAGGGCACACACAGGCAGAGAATGGCACAGCCAAGGACCATAGGGCAGGCATAGTATGGCACACCCAAGGAGAATAGGGCAGGCAGAGTATGGCACATCCAGGGAGCATGGGGCAGGCAGAGTATGGCACACCCACGGAGCATGGGGCAGGCAGAGTATGGTACACCCAAGGAGCATAGGGCAGGCAGACTACAGCACACACAGGGAGCATGGGGCAGACAGATTATAGCACATTTAGGGAGAACAGGACTTTAGGGGTACGAACAATAGAGGTGTTAAAAGTGTGAACAATGCTGGGGGGATTACATGTGTGAACAATACAGGGGATTACTGTCTGAATTTGAGGTTTAAACAATGCAGAGGCCAGTTAATCTCTGTAGTGATACCTTTTAAATCTTACACATGGTTAGCAGACACAGCAGACAGACTTTCATGTGGGGGGCCAGTTGGACAGCCCTATTCTAGAAGAGGGCTGTCTTGGCCACATTTCTCTGTCTTCCAGCAAATGTTAAACTGTATGAGCAATGGCATATTTTAGGAACTGATGCAGCAATATCATTTGTCTGATTTTCTAGGAAAATTGCAAGATATACATTTTGCTAGGATATGGATATGTAAAAAATAAATCATAAAACTGAAAAAATGAAAAAAATTACACCAGCCCCGTTTTTGCACTGCCGCGCACGTGTCCTCGTTTGCACACGGATGCGAGGGGGCCGGGGCATGACGTAGCCGGCCAGGTCGCCTTGGGTGTCCAGCCGGCATTGCCCGGCACTGAACTACATGTAAAATTTTCCATCTAACATGACACAACTGTTGAATGTGAATGCAGCATGCTACGTCTTCATCCAAAAAGATAAAAACGGATGGTGTCAGAAAGACTTTTTTTTCCTTATTGGAAGATACTGATTGTCGGATGTAAATGCATGAATAAAAGATTCCATCTGACTTTATCTGACTATACATTCTAGCCTAGGGGGATCAGATTTTGGAGCATCCTACAAAATCTTGTGCTGTTGTGTGGCATTGCGTTGTGTTACATGGAGGATAAGATAAGATCTTACCCACAAAATCGAATGAAAAGCCCTTGTGGAATTTTAACCTTATGGCTTTTCTAGATGGTGCTTGGTAGTACAAAAACCTTCAATGTTAGAAAAAAATTCCCTTTCCTTTTACAGTATTTTAAGTATTTTTATGCATTTATGAACCTGGCATACATTATTTTGGACAATGTTAAGAAGCAGAATATTACGCTGGCTAATTTTTATAAACACTGGGCAAATTTGGCCTGGGCTGTAATCAAGTGATTAAACCTTTCTCCAGATCAATGTAGTCATGTAAACAAAGATTAAATTCGGAGGGTTTGGTGGCCCTTTAAGTTCACCTTTAAGTTAATTTTTAGTATGTTAGAATGGACAGTTACAAACAACTTTTCAATTGACCTTCACTATTTATGTTTAATAGTTTTTAAATTATTTGCCTTCTTCTTCTTCTGACTATCTACGTCATACTAAAGGATAACTCAAAGGCAAACAACCCCTTTAGGAAATTACCATCCCTACAGTTGCGTTTTTTGTAGTAAAAACACTTACAGCATTCTAATTGTAGAATTAGTTTCCTGACCGGAATAATTAGAACAAGTCTAATTTAGAGAATGACCATTATTATACTGTTAAACCTGAAGATATCCCTGTGTATAATTATTACAGTAACAATTGTTAGCTAATGTTCACACCACTGAAAAAGATATTATGAAAGACTATTATATTATGTTACCCATGATTAGTTATCTTTTATAGGTCTGAATTCTATAGAACTGGGGCTAGCTGTTAAATCATTTTTCATGTTGAGTTTTTTTTATGTTAAAGGAACAGTAACGTCAAAAAATAAAAGTATTTTAAAGTAATGAAAATATAATTTAGTGTTGCCCTGCACTGGTAAAACTGCTGTGTTTGCTTAAGAAACACTACTATTGTTTATATAAATAAGCTGCTGTGTAGCAATGGGGGCAGCCATTCAAAGGAAAAAGGCGCAGGTTACACATCAGATAGCAGATAAGCTCTGTCTGTCTAATGGTGTTATCTGTTATACATTAGTTAACCTGTGCCATATAGCCGTTTTTCAATTTCCACCATTGCTCCACAGCAGCTTGTTTATATGAACTATAGTAGTGTTACTGAAGCAAACACATCAGTTTTACCAGTGCAGGGCAACAGTACATGATATTTTCATTACTTTAAAGCACTTTCATTTTTTGGTGTTACTGTTCCTTTAAGTGAAGCAAGTCTGCCAAACATGACAGTATGGCCACAGGAAGACACCAATCTTTGAAAATCAAAGTATGCGCTTTCCTTTATTTAGATCAACTGGTATGGCAAATATAAGAATACGTTTTAGTATAGTTGAATTGTTATTTACTAGTTTAATCATTGATGTTATGATCTGATTTTCACTGTTGTCTTTCACAATATATTTGCAAACTGTGTTTCAGGCAGAATACTTTTATGAGTTTTTGTCACTGCGGTCACTAGATAAAGGAATCATGGCTGATCCAACTGTGAATATGCCATTACTGGGAACAGTGCCGCACAAAGCTACAGGTGGGTTCCTTTCAATGTAATTTAGTAATTTAGTGCACTAGTTCAGGATCTCACAGTCTCACAGTGTCACGTTCGGCACCCTATATCCAAAACCCAAGCTAAGCTCCCTGTTCACGGCTCTCACTTCTGCCTATAACCACCGCCTTTCACCTCGGGAGGAGCCCTTGGCTAATCGGATGCCACCAGGTATTATTTGAGAGAGGAGCAAAGCTAACGGTTCTGGACCAGCAAAGGGGCATGATCGTCTCACCAGGATACTGGAAGGAAGAACACCACCAGAACAGGCAGGCCGGGCAAGCACAAGCAGAGAATCGTCAGACATACCGGAATCAGGATTGGAGATCATAGAATAGTTGGAGGACAAGCAAAGACAGGACAGGACACATGTGGCGGGCGTCCCCGCCGAAGGCATGGCAGGCGCCCCCGCATGCAAGAGGAAACACCACTAAACCGCCAGGGTAAGCAGAGGTCATTACCCCCCCCTCTAGGAGGGGCCACTGGACCCTCAAGCTTACCAGGAGACCTGGAATGTGACTGTCTCCTAAAATGGTCAACCCTAACATCCGATTTGACCAGATTCTTTACCAACACAGGAGGAGGACAGGAGTGCTAGTGGACCTGTAAGGCAGGTTTCAACATAGAAACATGAAACAAATTAGATAACAAAAACATATCGGATAACTCGAGATGGACAGAGTTTGGGTTCACAATTTCCACAATAGGGTATGGACCTATAAATCTGGGCCTCCTCTTAAGAGATGGAATTTTAAGCTAGATATTCCCTGTGGATAACCAAGTCCCCAACCTGAAATGTGGATACTTCCCTATGGATCTTATTGGCTGCTCTTTCCTGAGCGGACGTAGCTGCCGATAGGGAACTATGTACCCCAAAATGTGACTTAGAACAATGCTTGAATTAAAGTGGAAGCTAGACATGAGTCTTTGCAATTTGACGCCCACTGAATAAGCTCCCCAGTTACCCAACCAATGTGGGGGTTGTGTACCTGTAGCCATGGTAACCCCAGAATTAACAGGGATGAGGCACCTTCGAGAATGTGAAAAGCTAATTTTTCACAAAGCATATTGTTCACACACATGGATAATGCCTTTGATTTTTGGGTTACCAATCCTGACCCCAGTGGGCTTTTATCAATAGCAGAAATCCTCATAGGAGGTGTGAGGGGAATAAAGGGAATATTATACCTTTCTGCGAAGGCAGCATCTAAAAAATTTCCCCCAGCCCCAGAATCCACCAAGGCTGAAACTTTAACTGAACCCCCAGGCCAGGACAAAACTACATGTACTAAGTTTGTTGAGGCGAATTGTGGAGAGATAATCTCACTACCTAAATGGAGCTTCCCTTCTCCACTTAGGTTTTGAGGACTTCCAGGCCTCTTGGAACAATTTTTAAGGAAATGCCCCTTATCCCCACAATATATGCATAGACCCAGGGATCACCTCCAGGCCCTTTTCTCAGGAGACAAGCGTGTAGCCCTCAATTGCATGGGTTCCCCCTGAGGGTTAGGAAACAAGGGAGTTGGTGACTCTTCATTACATATAATAGGGAAATCTGTATCCCCCTCTGGTTGTCTTTCTCTTTGCCTCCTATCAGTTTGGATGGCTAACCTCATGAGGTCATCCAAAGTGGATGAAGGAGGGTAATTAGGAACTTTACAAATAGAACCTAACAACGGGCAGTGAAAAATTCAAAAAGGTCCCTTTAAATAGTTTAAGTTTCACGCCGTTGCATGATGATGTCATCACGCCAGCGCATAACTAAGGGAGCATGCGGCCACGCGTACCATAGAGGAAACGGCACTGCAAGAGACAGGATGCATGCAGGGGGCGTCCCTGCCGAAGGCATGGCAGGCACCCCGGCATGCAAGAGGAAACACCACTAGACCACCAGGATAAGCGGAGGTCATTACATTAGGGGTATATTTATCAAAGAGTGAAGTTAGAGATCGACACAGTGAAATAGGGAAATTCCGCCACTCTCCATTCATTATTATGGGATTTTGAAAGGCGTATTAATCAAAGGATGAACTTTCACTTTCAACCATTGATAAATACTCTTTTAAAAATCCTATAGAAATTAATGGAGAGAGGTGGAATTTCAAACTAGAGGTCTGTGGAGACCTCTAACTTCACTCTTTGATAAATATACCCCTATGGAAGACTTAGGAGAGGTGTAGCAGAAGCCCAGAATCAAAGGCAAGACTTAGACAGTGTAATAGTTGGCACCCTGAATCTAGAACCAATGCCAAGCAACCTGGTCTCGGCTAGTGCTTCTGCCTGTAGCAGCTGCCTTTGGCCTCGGGAGGAGCCCTCAGCTACTCAGATGCCGCCAGGTCTTAAAACAAGAGGTGCATGGCGAAAGGTTCTAAACAAGCGAAGGGGCACAACTGTAGGTAAAGTCTTTGGGCAGAAGGTCGTGGTACAAGACGTTAGGCAATAGAGTAGTCAGATCAGGCTGGGTCCGGCCAGGCATAGAATAAACGTAGTCAGGCAGGCAAGGGTCCAACCAGGAAGTCAATCAGAGGGGTTAAGCAGAAGAGGTAGTCGGTATTCAGGCAAGGGTCAGGATCCAGAGGTCAGAATAGTCAAAAGCCAGGCAGGGGTCACAACAGGAATCAAATACAGAATAATCAGAAGCTCTAAAGCACAGAAGCACCCGGAACAAAATCCTATAACGGCAATGTGTAGAAATGCTTTGTGGCTTTAAATACTTTCAAATTTCGCGCCACTGTGCACGCCAGCGCGCATGCGCAAACACTCCAGGAAGCGAAGTGCACGCCCTAACTATTACCCTTTTGCGGCCCAGAGGAGCAGCAGTGCGGCGGGCGTCCCCGCCGAGGAGGCTGCAGGCGTCCCTGCAGACCTCCGCCCACTAGATCACCAGGGTGAGTTATCACAGACAGCCTAGTATCAAAAGCAAGGAAGGCCTAGGTAAAATAAAGATGGCCAAAAATACAAGGTCTGGACCAGTTGAGGCAACTAAATAGCAAGGACAGCGGTGATGAGGCTGATGAGGTTTAATGATTGTGAACACTAAACATTGACTATAATGTATTCAAAAGTGAGTAGTCATACTTCTGGAAATTCACAAAATAAACTTGTAATTATTGGTGGCATCTGGATATCATAACAATGTAAGTTAAAGTATGGATGACACTCAAGATTCAGTGGTGCAAACTGCCTCTGCTGTGTTTTATTGGAGCAGTTAGTGAAGATACAAAATTATCAATGCACCAATCACCATCACTAAAGGGGCCGATTCACTAAATTCGAGTGAATGATTCGAAGTAAAAAAACTTCGAATTTCGAAGTTTTTTTTGGGCTACTTCGACCATCGAATGGGCTACTTCGACCTTCGACTACGACTATCGAAGGATTCGAACTAAAAATCGTTCGACTATTCGACCATTCGATAGTCGAAGTACTGTCTCTTTAAAAAAAAATTCGACCCCCTAGTTCGCCATCTAAAACCTACCGAAGTCAATGTTAGCCTATGGGGAAGGTCCCCATAGGCTTGCCTAAGTTTTTATGATCGAAGGATATTCCTTCGATCGTTGGATTAAAATCCTTCGAATCGTTCGATTCGAAGGATTTAATCGTTCGATCGAATTTTCTGCTCTAAATCCTTCGACTTCGATATTCGAAGTCGAAGGATTTCAATTCCTAGTCGAATATCGAGGGTTAATTAACCCTCGATATTCGACCCATAGTAAATCAGCCCCTTAGTGAACATAACATAACAAGAACATCAGTGTGTGCTAGTAACTTTGTAGTTTGGTATATATGGTATGCACTTGAATAATTGTTTTGTTTTATGTTTATTCCACTTAATGCCATGTCAAATGAATTCCATATTTATTATGCCGGGGACAAGCAACACTGAGAATGAGGGTAAAGAATATTATAAGGTGCTAATTATCTCTGTATTATAACTTATGTTTCCACATTATGTGTAAATGTTAACCCTACTAAACTTGTAATGTTTGTTTAAAAATAGCATCTTCTAACTAAAAGAATAGACTAAATACATTTTGGAACTATCCCGCATTTGTCACATGTTAACAGCATCATAAATAGAAGTAATTGGGCTCCACGTCAGTTTCTTGGGGTCCGCCATACCTATCGTTCACCCAGCACTCAAAGGTCTTCTCCTTCTATAGTTATGCCCTGCATGTTGAACATAGTTGTACATTGCAGCTGTAATTGCATTATTGCACAACACTTGCTTCCAACTAGAATGATTTTCATGTTTCCTTTAAGGTCCAACAGTAGAGCCTGGATTCTCTCAAGCTACTGCTTCAGAAAGATGGCACTGTATAGAGCATTATCGCAGCTGCTCACCCTTAAAGGAGAACTAAACCCTAAAAATGAATGTGGCTAAAAATGCCATATTTTATATACTGAACTGATTGCACCAGCCTAAAGTTTCAGCATCTCAACAGCAGCAATGATTCAGAACTTCAAACTTGTCACAGGGGGTCACCATCTTGAAAAATGTCTGTGACACATGCTCAGTGGTCTCTGAGCACCTGTTGAGAAGATAACTAATTATCAAGCAGAAAATGGGGTTGGCCTCTATAAACTGATGCCACAGGGCTGATTATTAAATGCTGATGCTAATTGCACTGGTTTCTGAGCTTTCATGTAGTAATTATCTGTATTCATTACTAATCAGCCGTATATTGTGACATTTATGTGTACTGTATATTGTGAGTGGGTCTCTAATCTCAGTAAGTGACAGCAGCACAGAGCATGTGCAGTGAATCAGTAGATAAGAAGATGGGGAGCTACTGGGGGTTATTTAGAGACACAGATTTTTTACTGCTAAATGGCTGTGGTTGTCTTGGGCTGGTACAGAAACCCAAAACATAATGTACAACGTTTCTAGCTACTTCTTTAGTTTAGTTCTCCTTTAAGTCTTATGTTATCGCCCAGGATTACTATGCACCCCACCTTCATAATAATTACACACAATCTTCTGTACCATTCAGGGGTCACCACTAATTTCCATTTATACCAATTGTTTGTTGTACATCTGACAGAGCCACTTAAGACTTGGTGCTCATCTTGTCTGTCTTGGTAAAAATAATGCACATTTTAGACTCACCAAAAAAAAATTTCAGTAGCAGTTCTTTTTCTTATATTTCTTATGATGTTTTCTAGTTATACAGGTTGGGTTTCCATGCCTTGGAAATCAGGACGGTGTTGCTGCCTTTGAGGTGAATGTAATTGTTATGAACTCAGAAGGCAATGTGATTCTTCAGACTCCACAGAATGCTATCTTTTTCAAGACTTGCCAGCAAGGTAATCAAGATAGAGAAATGTACTGTCTGTTATTTTTGCAAAATGTTTATAGTAATCATATATAGTCATTGTTATGTAATGCAGCTGAGTTTCCGTAGTCTAGAATGACTAAATACTGAGATTTTGAGTCAGGAGAACCAGGAATTACAAATGACTGCCTTAACAGACAGAAAGTGACAATACATCAAAACATTTCAGACCAAATTAATCATATAACCCCAATAACCAGAATCCTCTCTGGAACTACACTAGAAGTTAAAGTAGAAGAAATTGTCTCACAGGCTGTCAGGATTGGGAAAATCAGCTTATGCCAATGGTCAAGAGCAAGCAACCAAATAGTATATTCCAACTTTTTGTGAGTGAACTGTCTTGGGATTTTTCTCTTTGTTAAAGAACAATCATTCTGATTTAGCACCAACTCCAAAAATATATTAAAGGTTACTTACAAACCCAACCAGAGACATATATGGAAAATATAAAACACAATTTGTGTTTTAAATAATTGTTTATTATAAGGTTGTTGAAGTTTGCAGTTGTGAAGAGGAAGAAGGCAAAAGAATTGTTGGAGTTAGGTTGAGGTTAGAGAGTCAGGGAGGGAGGCTGTTTTATGAGTTATGAGGCAATGGCTTCCATCGAGTGAAAGGAATTCAAATGAATGGGTACAGAAACAGAGAGAGAGAGAGTCCGTATAAGTGAGAGACAATGTACAGTATATGAATGTAGTGATGTGCATGTGAGGATTTGTTACATTTAAACCATAGTAGTGATGGGAGAATTTGTCCCGTTTTGGTTTGTGGAAGCAACAATTTTGATGACAGTGTTAAAGTTAATGGGCATCCGAATAATGTTGATGCGCGACACTTTTGACGCAAGTAACTTTTCCGCCAAGCGTCCAAATTTTTTTGGCGACAGCAAATTTTCGCGCCAGTTTAGTGAATTTATTCGCTGCCGGCGAAATGCGAGAATTCACCATCACTAAATCATAGTCTTTAAAGCAGGGGCGCTGCCGCCATGAGTTGAGTTGAGAAACTTGCTTCAGTAGGCAGCAGCCTGCAAGTCACCAGGGACAGCAAAAAAAAATGATCCTGGTAACTAAGTATACAGTTACCCGATTGTTTTTACCAATGCAGAATGCCTAAACTGTGTCTAGCAATATGGCAGCAAAGCCGATTTTTGTATTCTATTTATTAGAATAAAAAACTCTAACATTTTTGTGGGAGCAGAAACCATACATCTCTATATATACCTGTTTATATAATAGCTTTTTTGCTAAACAAACACAATTTATATATGAAGAGTTTTATACAGTATACTGCATATATTGCAGAATGGTGATTGGCTCATTTTGTTCCTTAACGCAAAATAGTTTGATAAGTGAAGATGGAATTCTGTTGATTGTATAATGAAGCCTAGCAATAACAAAACCTGATCTATTGCTTTAGAGATAGATAATGTATTTTGACCTATTTTGTTACTCTTCTTTTAGCAAAATGTACAGGAGGATGCAGAAATGGAGGTTTCTGCAATGACAGGCATGTCTGTGAATGTCCTGATGGCTTTTATGGCCCACATTGTGAGAAAGGTAAGGCCTCAGATCATTCAAACCTTGCAAAATAAATTTGGCAGCAGTTTTTTTTTAGGTCCTGGTGCCCAGATATTGGTCTCTCTGCAGGCTCTGCACCCCTCTTATCTTTTCTACAGGCTCCAGTTTTCCTGCAGTTTCCTAGCTCACAGGGTAATCTCATACTGTAGCTGTGCCCTCATACTCTAGTACAAGCAAATTTCTTCACAACATATAAGCACACTGAATATATAACTTTAGTGATGTACAGTATGTGAGTTTGTAGTCTTCTGTATGTTTCCACAGGATATTACCCACAGCATGATTGCCCTATATGCAAGGTTACTAATGTCATAATATTATAAAGGTATCTCCAATGCCTGCAACGTCCCTGGTAGGAAGAACTCTTACCAGAGATTATATAGACATGTACAACTGACTGGCTGTGATTGACAAAAAGCTAGTAGGAGTTGGCCTGAAACTTACAGCATTCATGGCACTGGATATAATTTGCCAGAAAACCTTCTGTAGATATCGTATTTACTCTCATTCCTCACCAGTCCACTACAAATTGTATTTGCTAGATCAAGTCATGTTGTGGCTAAGCCTCATGTGTGATAAAGTGCTCTTGCAGTTCATACTATTACTCGTCTTGTAGCAAGGGTTCAATGAAGTACTATGGTCAACACTCAAGATCTTCGTCAGTTCTGTAGCAACTATCACCAGTCAAACATTGCCACTGTTGTGACTACAGATTAATTAGAGTAGTAGGTGCATTCATTACAGGTAGTGTATTGTGCAGAGTTTAAAAACTGCAAAAAAAAAGTCATCATTTAGAGGAACAGCCTTAAGATACACTTTTGGTACATATTTGGTACAGTTTTCATTATGTGTGTGGCGGGCTGACAGATATCCATGTATTATAATATCAATTACTCTTCGTTTTTAATTTTGAAATGATTTGTGAGCATGATGGTGTGATTTTTCTGCAGATAATTCTGGAACAATTTAAAGTTCTGCGGTTTGAAAATGATTTTAAGTAAAATGTGCAAATGTAGCCTTCTGTTTTATATTTTGTCTTTTTGTCAACAAAAGAGCTGAGCAGAGCAACAATGTGCTGGCCCAAAGCAATCAGTTTTTATAACATTGCCAGTGCCTGGAGTAAAATACAGCTTGTGTGCTTGCATGTGGCAGGTCAAATCTAAGCTAACAATGGCTATTGCTTCAGTACAATTCCATATAAGCGGGGGAGACGCCCTATAATTTAGCTGTAATCTCCATGTAATACCTTCTCCAAATTACAGGAACCATAGCATTCCTGGCACTCCAAGATATGCAGCCACTTCTGTATTTTTGATGAGCTGACAACATACTGGATTTGATTAAAAGATGGTCATAATATTATAGAAGCATGGCAACATTTAACTTTTAAAATAGTTGCATGGGATTGAATCGTACAGCAAACACCAACAGAGGTAGTTAATTTACTAAAAAGAACAGGACTAAACTGGATTGAAGATAATAACGTAATGGATATCAGGATCAGTCAGTACACAATACTTTGATGTAACTTCTTATAATTTATGTTAGAAAGAAATATATGAATATAAGAATATGCATTCCCAATGCCTGCCTTAGAGGGTTGGGCGTTTAGAAATTGGAACTTCTACTGTGCTCTGTTGCCTGTCCAAATCCATTGAATAGATGTCCGTGCCAGTTGCTTTATACTGTGTTCCTTTTTTATAACAAGGAACATGCCACGTTTTACTACCCAGCAAGATTGGGTGGGGAGTTTGAAGTTAGGGATGAAGCACAATTATTTCTATTATGTTGCTAGAACAGGGGAACCCCAACCTTTTTACTACCTGTGAGCCACATTTAAATGTAAAAAAATATTGCAATTGCAATTGGCTATTGGTAGCCCCTATGTGAACTGGCAGCCTATGCAATTAAAGCTTCCCTTCAAACCAGGAACTGAAAATAAGCGCCTGCTTTGAGGCCACTGGGAACAACATCCAAGGGTTGGAGAGCAACATGTTGCTTACAAGCCACTGATTGATGATCACTGCTGACCTGTTAGATACAATGCCAGCATCAGCAGAATTGTCTTCAATAATACATTCCTATTTATAAGCCATGGTCCAACCAGATGAAGTACAGAATATGGTTTGCAACAATAGGCTGTATCTAAGGTATACATTTTCACTGATTGGGAATTTGGGATATAGAACAATCTTGCTTTTGCCAACATTTCTATTAAACAGATGCAGAAATAAATACAAGCGCATTGCTTTTTCTCTTTCCATTTTCCGGCTGTAGCACTCTGCATGCCACGATGTATGAATGGTGGGCTCTGTGTAACTCCTGGATTGTGCATCTGTCCACCTGGCTATTATGGCATCAACTGTGATAAAGGTACTTATGTTAATGGACATAACCCCACCCCTTATATCATATTTCCTGACAGCTTTTTATCTGTACTAGTTTATTAGTAGACTTTATATATCACAGACAAGTGCTTTACAGGGAATATTTAATAGTACATACAGTATATGTTCTCATAACATAATTCAATGATTGTTGTTAGGAACTGGGTATTGTACCATTCAGCCAGTTGTCTTAGCATAGCCCTTCTGTGTCATCAATACAGTCCTGCATATAATCCTGTACTAGAAAGCATGTGCCTTCATTGTTTTACTACATTGCAGTTAGACAACTGGCTCTCTAATTCTTGACAGTAACAAAATCTATAGGTTGTAGATGATACAAAAAAGAAATCTACTCCTTTGTATATCCTAAATGTGCATTTTATTATTATTTTATATTCCATTCCAAAGTAAACTGCACCACACATTGTCTGAATGGGGGAACCTGCTTCTATCCAGGAAAGTGCATTTGCCCCTCAGGATATGAAGGAGAACAGTGTGAAACAAGTAAGTGGTCATATTACTTCAGTGGTGTGAACGTATTAAATGTAAGACAATTTAACCTCATTGTAGCGTAAAAAACTTTTATTTTAATGTATGTCATGATCAAGTCGATGCTAACAAGATTGGCAACTGTACTCATCTCTACAGAGTACTTTCTGAAGCTGGAATTTTGTAGATGCACTTCTCTAATGCTCTGCAGTGAGTAATATACAGTAACTCATGAACTTGGTCCAGTCCCTGTTTCACAAATGTTTTCAGTCCAATGTGGACCACACTATTATGTCATTGCAAAATTTATTTAAGGATGCTATTTGCAGCATCAGCATGGCAGTAAGAGCATTTGAATTGGACGTCCAAGCATAGAGAGGCCAGTTGAAAAGAGGGAATCAGAGATTAAAATGCATATTATATATTAATACATTGTTAATGACTTTTGTATATTATTTAGGTTTCAGCTGTTCAACCTAAGGCTTATTAGGTGCTACTGAACAATATAATGGCAGGTGTTATATGTATGTTTTCACACTTTACTTGTTAGGGATATTCAGGGGCGCCAGTGAGGCGAGTTGAGAAACTCACCTCAGGCAGCAGCACCCCACTAGGTACCAGGGGCAGCAAAAATGCTGTTCCTGGTATATTAAGAGCCGAATTCGGCTCTTCTAGTGCAGAAAGCACAATTATGCTCTCTGCACTAGTGTTCTGGCCCTCTCCAGTGCCCTCGTGGGGGTGAGCGCACGGGGGAGGGGGCGGCAGCAACAGCAAGCTACCTCAGGCGGTGATGGGGCCAGGATCCCTGGGTATATTATGCTTTCTTGCACTTACTAGGCCCCATATTTTGTAATCAAAACATACAAGGGAGCCAAACGGCAAGCTCAGAGCAGGGAAAGTATTTATGCTATTTGTATCAAATGGTGGCAGTCATGCATAGTGTTTAAAGACTATAAGCCGTTCTTTAGGTGTAGTCTATAACAGACTGGGACAGAGAGGTCATCCATATATAACCCTAATTTGGTTACTGTCTCTTTAAATAGCAATTAACCCTTGGCAATCCAGGACCCTGAGTCCCTTTTGCATATGAAAAGTACTGGGAACTGGATGCACCAATTGGATGGCTCTCCAGCCTGTAACCGGGCTGGATGATGTCACAGACAGAAAAACAGGGGAAAGATTGTCTGATCCCCTTCATATAGATTAGTTCATAAGGTTCAACCACTTCCTTGAAGATTCTTTCCACTCAGTGTTACTTGAAGTCTATAATACTTCAAGTGGGGTAGAACATGGCAACCTAGATAACCTGTAAATATAGAACAATACACCTTTAGAGTTCCATGACCATGCTAACATAAAAACTGTTGCAAATATTTATATACCATGGAACTCCATGGTTTGAAATCCTCATGCTTTACAATAAGGTACATTATTTCAAGGGACAGCATTTTGAGCAGCTTTTTAACTGATTCAATCATTAGGCACTATTTCTAATAATAGACTGCTCATTATAAACGAATGTCCCAAAATTATTTGCTTAAATGCTGAAATGCCACATTGCAAAATTCTTATGAGTCCATAAATCGTTAAATGTAATTCTTTAACTTCAGCTCTGTTTTTATTTGTAGCTATTTAGAAATTCATCACCTAATCCAAGTTTCCATGATCCATTTTATAAAAAGATTTAGCCAACTATAAACCTGCGTGCATATTCCCAAGGAATTTAATAAGAACTTAAAATAAGGACAGATTTTGGTTGGGGGTTAAGTTTTTAGCTGGAAGTGAGTAACTATGAGACCATTCAGGATGTGTATGGCTAATGTCCCAGAATTTCATCGCTCCTTGCTACCTCTTTGTAATGAAGTAGATACAAATGATTGTTGTGTAGGCCCAGACTGGCAATCTGTGGGTTCTGGCAAATGCCAGAGGGGCTGCTGTAAGGTCCCATAGACATTCACTATTTAGTGGGCGGGTGGAGGACTATTTGGGCCTCTGAGTACTTGAAATGCCAGGGCCTATTTTGACTCCAGGCCAGGTCATTGTTGTTCAGATACATATGATATCAAGAAAAAGAAAGTGAGTCAAGTTTTGAAAATCAAATCCTGCATCCAATGAGCATAAAATGCTTATATACAAGAGCACTGTAGTCTATGGTAGGTCATGTCATTCCCTCAAATTATAAACAATGCATTTAACTATGTCTTAAGCATGGCCCATCGAGCTACTTCAAAGAAATGAAAATAAATGCACTGAACGAGACACCTGTTTTTAACTAGATGCCCTCTGTTCTTTGAGGGATGAAGAAGATTGGTGTTTACTTTAACTTATTTATTTAGGAACATAATAGTGAGGAACAAAAATAATTCTGTTTGTGTGGCATTCCTTAGGTAAATGCCAGCAACCCTGTAGGAATGGTGGAAAATGCAGTGGTAAAAACAAATGCAAGTGTTCCAAGGGATACCAAGGAGATCTGTGTTCAAAACGTAAGTTCAATTTAATCAGCAGAAAATAAATGTGTGTGGATTCAGTGATTGTGGTGACACTTAAAGGCTTTCCTTTGTTGCATAATGATTCTGATGTCGTAACGTTGCAAAAACTAACCAAAATGCAGTAACAACTTGGTTTGATACAAGGATCCTTATTTAATATGATGGGAAAGATTTAACTCTTTGTTAATTATGCGAATACACCAATGACATCTATGAATAAATCTGAAATTAAATTAAAAGATTCTTTATTTTTATTGTATTTATTGTATTGACTCTGGCTCAAAATCTGATATACATTAAAATGTAAAATGCACCTGGACACCTGTCTGTCTAACATTTCATTCCCAAACCAAGAGTTTATATGAACATGGTCCTCCCTTTGCTGCTAAAACAGCCTCTGTTTGGCTCTGCTAGGGGTACACCAGATTTTGGAATATTGCTGGAAGGATGGGCTCTTATGGGTTTCAGGCATGGCTTTGACTTCCAATTAATTTTAAAGTTTTCATTTGGGTTGAAGTCAGGGCTTTTTCAATCCTAGTTGGGTTCTTCCACTCCCATTTATGCAAGCACATACCATAAGGACCTCTTTGTGTACATGGGTACATTATTGGGCTGAAACATGAATGAACCTACCTTAACTATTGCCACAAAATTGTCATGAATGCCATTGTTCCTTCATAGCAGATTAATCCCTGCTCCACTGTCAACTCCAGCTCCATCCACATAACACCCTAATTCTGCCCCTGGTAAACACCACGGGGCAGATCTACTAAAGGGTGAAGTTGCCTTCGCTAGCGAAAAATTGGGCAGAAATACCATCCACAGAGACATTGCCAATTTAATAACAGGAGTAGAGGACAACCCAAACATCTCTGATAAAGATATATATATATATATATATATATATATATATATATATATATATGTGATGAAGGATCAGCACACTCATTTGTAGATCAATCAAACGTGATTTTATTCAACACAGCATTGTGTCCAACGTTTCGGTCCCACTTGGGGACCTTTATCAACCTTGATAAAGGTCCCCAAGTGGGACCGAAACGTTGGACACAATGCTGTGTTGAATAAAATCACGTTTGATTGATCTACAAATGAGTGTGCTGATCCTTCATCACATATATTACAACATTTGATCGTGCACCTCAGCAAAACAGGAGAAAAGAGTGCGGACACCCATGAGACTGGTATATATATATATATATATATGACCTATAGGTACCTGCCCTGTTCCAATTGATACTGACACTAAAAAATGAATTTTAGCATATGAATGTACATTAAATGTTACCTATAGGTCATGTTGATCATGTTGAGGTTTGTTTTTATATATAATTGTTAGTTGAAGTTCCTAAGCCTGACTCTCTGACACTCAGACTTTGCCAACCTGACTGTCCCATCTCAGCCTGTTAGTTACAGTTTCTAATGCTAATGGACTCCTGCTGCACAAATATGGCAGCCCCCTCATACAGGAACATGGGGGATCAGACAGGTAATGTAAAAGCTTCATGCAAATACGTTATGGCAAAGTTAGAAGTAGCTTGCAAAGCCAATATTATAATAGATGTAAAAAAAAGTTTAATTTCAGGTGTCAGTATCTCTTTAAACAGAAGTGTACTGATGAAGTTTCGCTAGGCAGAAACGAACGTTAGCGAAAGTTCGCTATGAAATGCTCATGCTGATGAACTTACGTGAGTGAAAGTTTGCCAGCGTTTGGCTGCACAGACGCAACCTCACATTAAGTGAATTAGCGAATTTGCGCCTGACGAAGTGGCGCGAAGTGTGGCGGAGCCTCCGCAGGTCAAAATTTGTCCTTTAGTGAGTTTGCCCCCATGTCTCATAGTTTAAAGCATGTAATTTAAATATATACTTACTTGTTTGTATGATCATCTTTCTGTATGAAGAGCCCTAAACAAGGGTTTGGCCAATCAAACTTAATCAGTCAAAAATCAAAACTGGATGGAAGAAACGTCACATAGTTCATGTGTGTACTTATCAGCCACACCAAAACTGCTTGCTGCAGTTAACCTCACATATTAGTCTGATGGGTCAATACAATTTGCATCTCAATGTGTGGCTAATCCATACAGTATCAGTTCTGCACTGTCGATGATGTAGTATATGCCTACAAAATCATGATTCTTGATGTCATATTTTGGTCTTGTTTACTTGCAGCTGTTTGTGAACCTTCTTGTGGAGCTCATGGAGCCTGCATTGAACCCAACAAGTGTCAGTGTAAAGAAGGCTGGAATGGAAGATACTGCAATAAGAGTAAGAAATGGTTTTTACCCTAAATAGAGTCTATATAGAGTATTTAAAATATAATGTACTGTTGTCCTGCACTAGTAAAAGTTCTGTGTTTGCTTCAGCAACTATACTTTAGTTTATATAAACAGCTGCTGGTTAGCTGAAGGGGCAGCCATTCAAAGCTGAAAAGGGAGAAAAGGCACAGATTACACAGCAGCTCTGTAATATACAATGGGAATCTGCAGTGTTTATCTGTTATTTACTATGTGCCCTCTGCTTGAATGGCTGACCCCATGGCTACACAGCAGCTTGTTTTATAAACTACAGTAGTGTTTCTGAAGGGAACATCCCAGTTTTACTAGTGCAACTACTTAAAGGGATTCTGTCATGCTTTTTATGATGTTGTTTTTATTTTTAAATTACACTGTTTACACTGCAAATAATTCACTCAACAATATAAAATTTCATTCCTAAACCAGCCAGTGTATTTTTTTTTTAATTTAGTATATTGGTGTGTAGGCAGCCATCTCAGGTCATTTTGCCTGGTCATGTGCTTTCAGAAAGAGCCAGCACTTTAGAATGGAACTGCTTTCTGGCAGGCTGTTGTTTCTCCTACTCAATGTAATGGAATGTGTCGCAGTGAGACCTGGAGTTTACTATTGAGTGCTGTTCTTATATCTACCAGGCAGCTGTTATCTAGTGTTAGGGAGATGCTATCTGGTTAACTTCTCATTGTTCTGTTGTTAGGCTGCTGGGGAAAAAGGGAGTGGGTGTTATTACTCTAACTTGCAGTACAGCAGTAAAGAGTGACTGAAGTTTATCAGAGCACAAGTCACATGACCAGGGGCACCTGGGAAACTGACAATATGTCTAGCCCCATGTCAGATATCAAAATTAAATCTGTTTGTTCTTTCAAGAAATGGATTTCAGAGCAGAATTCTGCTGGAGCAGCACTATTAACTAATGCGTTTTGAAAAAACATGTTTTACCCATGGCAGTATCCCTTTAGGTTTTAATCAATAACTCAGTATTGATCTTTATTTGTATGTTTGTATGCACCCATCTATCGTACAGCACTGTGCATTGAAAATACTAATAATACAGTAGCCAGCAAGGCTACTTATACATACAGTACCCAGGAGAAGCATGTTTTATTTCTGGGCCAAAATTAAGTATGTGAAGTTATACAACAGTGGCATTGACTGAAAGTAGGTTAGTGGCCATACTTTTACAGTTTTTGTCTCCTGCCTTCCAAACTGGCCTTTCAATGACTGTATGCTCACTGACCCTAACTAGTGAGCAGTGGATAGACTCCAACTCACATTACTGGTGTGAAAAAAGCACATTTGGCAGTAGTACATTTTGTACATTTTTGTTCACAGCATGTGCACAATTTCAGATGAATATGTATATACAATGTTGAATAACCACAGAAAACAAATGCAAGTAGTATATGTCAACAAAATAATTTTCAGTTGAACTTCCACTTATTTATATACAGTAGCTTAATATCATGCTTAATGCATCCCCTGTTTAGAATGAGAGCAGGAAAAGGGAATCATAAAATGTATTCATCTGTGGTGTTTATTATGTCCCAGGTTGGCAATACAAAAAGCTAGAATCACCCTCTATTTTCTGTGAGCTGTTAATTCCCCAATGTTCTTCAGAATTAGGGTCCTGTTACCTCTATGAGACATAACAGGAGCTGGCCCACCACCTCAGGAGTTTAAGCTGGCAGAGACATATTGGTTTCATGCCAAGACAAGCTTTCAATTTGATCATGCTGGCAGATAATGAGAGGTTCTATTATGGAGTGTGACAGATCATGAAAAAGAACTGTGCTTATATATCCATGCACAGAGCCAGACTATTTACAAAGCCTGGAAGTATACTGAGCAAACAGTCAGACAGTGTGTGAGATAGAGTCTACACACATCAATGACACAACAAGGAACTACTTTAAAAGACATCATCTGGGCGTAAATGCTGGCAAGTCAGTACTATCTCCAGCCCAGAGGATTTCAAGTTAAAGGATTGCTGGAACAGTAAAAAAAATTAAAACGTTTTATTAAATAATGTCCAAGGATATGTCAGATTGTGCTTATTAATTCTGCATCAGGCATTCCAGAGTTCAAGTTACGGACTGCACAGCATCATTTGTTACAAAATTATGAAATTTGCGCTGACTTGATACAGTGCTGAGAGGGCTTCTAACTCTAAGCACCATCAGGGCCAGGCCATGCCGGCCGGGCGCCCTAGGCAACCTGACTGTCAACCTGGCTTCATGCTTGCCTTCCTAGCATGCACACACAATGACAGCAGAGAGCTAAGGAAGCAGAAGAATCTGGTCAGTGAGTGGCCAGTACTGGGGGGAAGGTGCGAGGGCCTGGACTGGGGGTATGCACCTGGACTAGTGCTGGCCCTGAGCACCATTGACATGGTAGTGTACTGTATTTAACATCTGAAAGCAAAACAGGAAAAACCCAAGAACTTGGTGGTTTTGGAATGGCATCTATATGTTTGCTTGTTTTCATGGCCTTATCTGACATTGCATCTGTGCTCAGTGTATGAAATGAAATAGTGTTAATGAATATAAATGTAATTCTCTCTGTTAATGACTCTCCAAAGTGGTCTCCATATATATATATATATATATATATATATATATATATATATATATATATAAAGCACAAAATTGGTCTCTCGCACACCTCCGAATGATTAAGTACCAGGTGCTGCTGCTGTGTCAAATATTCAGAAATCCATCAGTAGAAAGCAGCGCACACTGGAATTTTTTAAAAGTTTAATTTATTTATCAAAATTTAAAATTTTAAATTTTACATGTATCAGATACATGTAAAATTTTAAATTTTGATAAATAAATTAAACTTTTAAAAAATTCCAGTGTGCGCTGCTTTCTACTGATGGATTTCTATATATATATATATATATATATATATGTAAGTAATAGAGGATCCACACTCTCATTTTCATTTCAAAGTGATAGCTTTTATTTCTCACATCACAATCCGACGTTTCGGTCCCTCCTTTCTCAAGGACCGAAACGAGATGAAAATGAGAGTGCGGATCCTCTATTACTTATTCCTTAAACATTGATCAAGCACCTCGAATCAACCATTGTCAGAGGTGCGGGCACTCCAGAAAAAGTTTATATATATATATATATGTATATATATATATATATATATATATATTATATATATATATATATGTAGTTCAGTTTTCAAAACTAAAGAGCCTTAAACAGCCTTGTTGCTTTTCTCCTCATAGATTTGAGCACTGAAGTACCAAACTGACATTATCACACCAATGAGACACAATTCCACCTTTATATTAAGCAGTTTAAGAAGAGGGACTAGAAACATTTGCAACATAGGACAGAATTACTTGGGATCTGTACTAATGCATGAAATTAGAGTATTTGTGTTGCTATGAGTAACTGTACCAGGGTATAAAAATTGTCAATAAACAATAACAGTTTACTAAAAAGTGCTATTAAGACCAAGACTCTTATACTCTTATACAGTATGTTGCAAAATAATTTTTCTTGGGATGAAGTCTTATCAGCTCAGTGTTGGTCTTAAGCCTTCAATAACCCTTGGGCACATTTAAATTACCCCATTCTTAAGACTTGACGTTACATCTTCCATCTAAACTAGGACCTGCTGCCAACACAGCTGAAATTATGGGCACTTTCTGCATCCAAAACTGCAGAGTTTTATTTAAAGGAACATGTATAGGTAATTTAAGGGACTTGGAACTAAAATCATACATTATCCTGAGATTTCCTTATATCTCAACGAAAACCTTTACATAACTTTGGTTATGATTACTGTTCTAAGCTGCCGTGTATATATGATTTCACCCATGTTCTTAGTAATTAAGACAGTGTATTAGTCTTAGCCAAGTTGTGTTCAGCAACGAATCCTGCAAAATGCAATGTTTTTTAAATCCATAACTAAATTGTGTACATGCCTTTTAATAGCCTTTTAATAGCACCAAATCAAAGAACTCTTATGAACTCTTATATTGTCTTGCATCTTGCAAAAAAAAAAAAAAGTGCTTTAGGGCACAAATGTACTGAGTACAGAAATACCCGGAATACTATGCTTTGCTGTGCCAAACAGTGATGTCACAAATGATTCCAGATGAACTCCTCTTTGGTGCTTTGCTTTCATCTGACATAACTAAATATCAGTTTAGGTACGCCAAATAAAATCAATATATTTATTATACAACTGGCTAAATGTGCAAACTGTAATAAAAGCAATGCCTTGCACGTCAGAGATGCTACAAATGAAATCCAATATATTTAATATAATGATTTAAATGAGAGAGATTAAAAAAACAATACAACATTAAAGCGTACTCTTGCCTCAGTACAAGCTTTTTCTGCCCTACTTTTGTTTCAAGTCTTTGATTTGGAGTTTTGAAGTGGCTGTTATGTACTTCATTTGTACTGAAAAACTGAAATGTTTGTGGACCCTGGGGGGTAGTTTACGATGCCAACACAACTATTCAAATCCTAAGCCATGCTACACTACCCTACACAAGAAACTATTTTGAAATATTGGTTAAGCTATAAGCACAGCCATCTGTGAAATCTGCCTGATGGCTGCTCATAAGTACAGATGAGAATCATTTAAAGCACAGATGATCCTCCAGCTGTTATGAACTACAGACCCAGGCTAAACTGTTGTGGATAGGCTGGACTTGTAGTTTAAAACTGTTGGAGGGATAAAAAATGTAATGTTTGTTTTTGTGCCTTGTATACTGTACAGCTAAATGTAAAAAAGATGTATATAATTTTTCAAGAATTAATTTGGGTGAAGTGTGAATAATGATGGAAAATGTGCCTTTGTATTTCCTGCTCTCTTAAACTCTGGATAATATTTACAGAATACGGATCCAATCTCATGAATGCCCTAAGGCCAACAGGGTCCAGAAACAGACAGCACACGCCCTCACCAAAACGGACTGAAGACAGGCAAGCCCTACCCGAATCCAATTATATCTGGTGAACCCATATATCTGAAATATTTTTACATTGCACAAAATGCACCACCTTCATTAACCTTTTATGTGTTGGATGATACAGTGCTGTTTATTGAGACTCGGCCCAAAAAATAAAACCCACTGATATAGTTACTGCTCCTTTACCAAACTTCCAGTGTGTCTTTAAAAGAATCTCTCTACTATCGGTGGTTTCCAGAATAAACATTATATATTTTTTACTTCTGCATCCCATTTTAGGTTTCATTTATTATGGCTTATCAATTCCAAGCACAGTTAAGGTCAGGGTGTTGTAGATTTTAAATACATGAATTGCAGAAGTCTGGCTTCCAGTGGGTTGTTTATTTCTTTGCGCTTGTGTATTTACTGTAGTTTTGTATTAATTACATTTTATAATTTAAAAAGTCAGCTCATTATTGTTTTTGTAATTGCTGCCAGTGCCGTGGATTCCTACTGTACTGCAGTCTGCGGGCTGACCCAGCCCTACAAGAGTTTCTTTTGTATTTTTTTTCATAAACAGTCAATCTCTTGGTAGAAAGTGGCTTAAGCTAAGATAATATAGCATATTTTGCAGAGTTTGTATTAACGTCTTTGTGAGCTTCAAATCAATATGATATATTGATATCTTAATAAATATCATTGTTATGTATAAAATAAAAATGCCACTTACTATTGAACATAATGTCCTTTGTGTCTGTGTTGCAGTATTATTGATCTGGTAAGTTTAAATACAGTCTCATAGAGGCCATGCCGAGAATGTTGCTTAGAAATTCCACAGAAGGCTTTTGTGCCCTTTATATACTCTGTATGCCACTTCCACAAGTTGTTATTTTCCAGTGCTACTGATTATTACCCTTTAGGAATCCATGTGGGCTGGCAGGATCTTACTGGTTGACAAGAAAGTGGGGCAGAAAACCCATGTCAAGGCCCCACCTTACCATCTGCCAAAAGGCAGGCAGTTTAGACAGGGCTGTGGCTTATAATGTTCTATGAAGAGATGAGTTTTTTATCTCTTGCATAGAGTACATAGAAAGCAAGGGCTGAGCTCTTGTACTTGCATACCAAGGGTAGTAAATCACCCCTTGTGTGTATCAGCTTGTACAGGGACAGATTTCAAGATGCTGTGCCTCTAAGCCCAACCAATCCTCCCCCCTTCTCCTGCGTACCCAATACCCCAACACTCGCACCCCCAATGCCCCCCGCTCTGTCCCTCCCAGCACTCATAATCCTTGCACCAATTTGCTTCACCTGCCAGCTCTCCTTCTGCCCCATTACATTCCCTTGCGCTGGGGACTGGGTGGGCAGGAGACTCAAACCACTGTCAAAATCTCCCATCCAGTGCCCAGCCGTGTTTTAAGCCGCATGCCGCCCCCCAATTTTTGCTACATTAGTCCCAGTCCTTTGTGGCCTAGGTAGGCCATACTAACTACCTTGCTTGTCAGCACAATACATCAAAGTGTAAGCTCTCAGACAGAAAAACTGACAATTTAGTAATTTGTTCAGGAGTGATGGAAGAAAGTCCTTTCAAGCAACAGTGTTAATTTATTTTAGATCCCCATTCTTTCATTGTAGGAGAAGGCAAAGATTTTTAGTGTAAGGAAATTCTAATTCTAGCAGCATTCAATGTACAGCTTAACAAAAAAAAATGGGAGAGTAGAGTATAAAGTTGCAAAGGTAAAATATTAGCTGGGTCACTGGGAATGTCAACATTTATAATATTTTCAGATAGGGTTCTGACTTTGTGCCAAAATGGCTGAATTTTAAGCATTCCCAAAAAATGTGGCACAGCAAGCCAACCATTTCCTTGCAAAACTACACAGTTCTGAGGCAGTACACCAAATCCTTTTCATTTGAAGTGGGGTTTAGTAGCACTTTGTCAGTATTTTATAATTTATTTAATCCTATAACATCTAGAGCTATTCATTAAATTACAGATCACTATTCTGCCTGCCCCTCTTCAATATCTATGCCAAGGTCCCTTCTCCAGGCTTGGATCTACTGAAGTTGGGCAATATTCAGGTGCTGTTTGCAATGTTTTTGCAGAGGATGTACTGAGGAGCAAATAGACTCCAGTCTGGCCATCTCCAAGACTATTACAGAAGATTTGAACTTGGGAGAATGTAAGATGGTCTTCTTGGGAAAAGGAGGGAGAGTTGCATGCATTTCTCTTTGTTTACAAATGTACTGTTTTCTAGGGTGTATATTAAGGGAAGTGTAGGTTATTGTGTATTAGTCAGTTATGGAATTGGACACAGTGGCACCAACAGAAACTATGCCATACAAGGAGAAGCTTTGGCCACAAGTACATATACTAAATGGCTTTGAAGAAAATCCCAATCCTTTGAACTCCTAGTTATATTTGTTATTATAATGTAACTAAAGCTACAAGGAGTATCATAGCATACCCAGGAGATGTACTTCATTGGAAGGGACTGGTCTTTGACAAAGGAAGTGCAGACTGATACACATAGAAAACTCAGCTCAGTGGATTTCATTACCTCCCTTTCAGTTTAGCGGATGATTTAATGCACCTTCTTATTTGGCATGGCATATAGGGGTGCCTACTGAGGGGCTATTTTCTTGTCTCCTGAATAGAGCAAAATGTTAGTTTAAAAATTCTGTGGCTTTGCAAAATGTAAAGAATTCTACACATACGCATCTGACTAGCAACACCTAATAAAAGTACCAAGCACATTGAGAAAATTGGCAAGGGCAGGCTGGGAAAAGTCACATTTTTAATGCCACAAAAATAATAAAACAAGAAGAACAGAACATTTTAACTGTTATATCAGCCAAAGACTCCACTACACCCGCTAACTCCTAAGGAATTTATTGTCATGCTTTGAAGAAAAATCCAATAGATTAAAATGTGACTGATTCACTGGTACATTGTGCTTTGAATAAAATCGCAGATCACAAAAGCTTCTATTAGCTCTTCAGTTTTTAACAAAACACACACTCCCGTCTCCAGTGTCTTCCACTGGTAATTGCTGTATTCTTGGAGTTTTCAGTTCTTGTTTTCTATGGAGAATATAAATGACTATGTTTATGCATGTAGCATATACCTCCCCCTGAATCAAAGGAGCTGTTCACCATCAAAGAACTAGTGGTTTTCAGATAGATCACCACAAATAATGACTTTTTCCAATTACTTTCTATTTTCTATGTGTAACCGTTTATCTATTATTGAAGTGTAAAGTGTAATTTTTCACCTTCTAAAGCAGCTCTGGGAAATGGGGGTCGCCGACCCTGTAAACTATTCTAAACTGATACATTTAGTTGATACATTTGTTATCTTTGTCCCTGCTGAGCAGAATCCCTGAGTTTCATTAAAGGCAGCTGTTAGCATTAATACAATAGTTGCTAATGTTCCAGAGATGCTGCTGAGAAATGTGTCAACTAAATGTTGCAAAATTGTAACCGTTCAGAGTTTGCACCTGAGCTGCCAGACTCAAACACCAGAGACAGGAACATGCAACTTTAAATTTGGATTTTGGAAAACCAGTAAAAAATAAATAATGGAAAGTAATTTAAAAAGGTCGTAATTTCTGGGGAACAATCTGGAAAAAAGTGAACCGATAAAAGTAAAACTGCAGTTTAGGGTCAGCAGGTAGAAAATGATAACTCACCACACAACGAAGAGGCCCAGATGCACCGCTCTGAGCCCTCAGCACAGGGAGAGTGCACATTCACAGTGAAGAGTTTATTGTGTCCACAGCCTCTGTGGACACAATAAACTCTTCACTTTGAATATATCTGCCTGGTGGAAGTTTGCCTTCATTGAGTGCCTGAACTGAAAAAAGTGTTGGAAGGTGACTAGCCCCTTTAAGCTTATTTGCCTCTTGCTCTAGTTCAGTGATCTCCAACCAGTAGCTCATGAGCAACATGTTGCTCTCCAATCCCTTGGATGTTGCTTCCAGTATCCTCAAAGCAGGTGATT
Organism: Xenopus petersii; assembly: GCA_038501925.1. Lineage (NCBI taxonomy): Eukaryota > Metazoa > Chordata > Amphibia > Anura > Pipidae > Xenopus > Xenopus petersii. The sequence continues at coordinate 43,497,086 of CM076677.1, forward strand.
ATTTGTGAATTCTAGTCTTGGAAACAAGTTTTAATTGCATAAAACCAAAGTATAGTGCCAAAAAGAGCCTCATGTAGGCTGCCAGCCCACAATAGCCAATCACAGCCCTTATTTGTTACCCTAAGGGACTTTTTATGCTTGTGTTGCTCCCAAATCTTTTTGCATTTGAATGTGGCTCATGGGTAAAAAAGGTTGGGACACTCTGCTCTAGTTAATCCCTACATACACACTGCAAATATCTAGTCTACAGGGCAGAGTGTATACAGTGGGCAACAAATGACTTCAACAAAGCACTATGCAATCACGAACAGTAAATGACAGATTTTGTACTCTCAGCGTAGTGTTGACCCTTGCATCATGAACCTCTTGCACTCCACTTTGGCAATGTTTACTGATGTTCTAAATCTCCAGTTCTGGGGCTCATACAAAAAAAAGGACAATGCAAAAAGAGCCCTATTTTTATGCATCCTGCCCTGCACATTGTTACATAGTTACATAGTTACATAGTTAAATTGGGTTGAAAAAAGACAAAGTCCATAAAGTTCAACCCCTCCAAATGAAAACCCAGCATCCATATACACACCCCTCCCTACTTTTAATTAAATTCTATATACCCATACCTATACTAACTATAGAGCTTAGTATCACAATAGCCTTTGATATTATGTCTGTCCAAAAAATCATCCAAGCCATTCTTAAAGGCATTAACTGAATCAGCATCACAACATCACCCGGCAGTGCATTCCACAACCTCACTGTCCTGACTGTGAAGAACCCCCTACATTGCTTCAAATGAAAGTTCTTTTCTTCTAGTCTGAAGGGGTGGCCTCTGGTACGGTGATCCACTTTATGGGTAAAAAGGTCCCCTGCCATTTGTCTATAATGTCCTCTAATGTACTTGTAAAGTGTAATCATGTCCCCTCGCAAGCGCCTTTTTTCCAGAGAAAACCACCCCAACCTTGACAGTCTACCCTCATAATTTAAGTCTTCCGTCCCTCTAACCAATTTAGTTGCACGTCTCTGCACTCTCTCCAGCTCATTTATATCCCTCTTAAGGACTGGAGTCCAAAACTGCACTGCATACTCCAGATAAGGCCTCACCAGGGACCTATAAAGAGGCATAATTATATTTTCATCCCTTGAGTTAATGCCCTTTTTTATGCAAGACAGAACTTTATTGTGCCAAAAGAATGGCTATTTGTACTCCCCAAAGAGATCTGTATTGAATGCTTTTAGTAGCACTGAAAACACTGATCACTCATCAGAATTGCCTCTGAGCTTGTGAGTTATTCAAATATACAGGCTAGGCAGTAACAGAAAATAAACTAAAACTAACAGACCCCTGAGATACTTCACTATTCTCCAGTGACATCATTAGTCCAAGAAGAGAATGTTCCATTTCCGAATCTTTACTGGTTCTCTATAAGGTATCAGTAGTATGTATGAGGCCACAGTGCACTTTCAAAATGGATTTTGCATCCAATTCACATGGTGCAAGTTAGTTGCTATTGCCAGGATGATGGTAGCTCCTCAATTCTAGCATCAGTGCACCATTCATCAGAGCAGGAGGGATAAATGCATTGGCAACCATGTAGAAATGCAGGAGCATGTTTAATAATTGAAAATGAAATATTAAACCTTTAGAAGCAGTTCATGTTTGCAAATTATAAACTTAGAAGAATTTATTTCTGTTTCCCTCCCTATTTAATTGATTTAATACATCCCATAGCTTTGAATGTGTAACATGATAAGTAATGGGAAAAATGGTATCATACTTTTACTTATATTCCTTCCCTGGACATTCATATTTTTATGATTAAAAAAATGAAATCTTGTTATAAGCAACTTTTCAATATATATATGTGTGTTATGTGGTTTTAAAATAATTTGTAATTTTGGTTACAGTTGAATGCAGAATCTGCCTCCCCTTCCTGCAAATCAATTTCTCACAATGCCTTGCATTCTTCTTCACAAATCTCCAGCTGGATTCTGCTACAGTATTTCAATAGTCAGAACAACCGGTGTAGAGACCAGAAAGGCACAGACTGACTGTCTTATTTGATAACAATGGCACTAAACTGTAGAAGTGCAGTTGCCTATTATAACCTATTAGCTTTGATCAGTCACAATGTAATAATAAAAAAGCAATAAACCGATTGGCTGCAATGGTGCAATTTATATACATCATTCAATGCCACATGGGAGCTTACAATCAAAGGTTCCTAACAATTGTGCACGTTATATGGTCAGTTTTATCATGAGCCAATTGACTGGTCTGTATGTTTTGAAGGGTGGGAGGACAAGAAATTATACAAACCACTTGTTTATAATGCCCTAGCTGGAATAGCCCCCAGGACCCCAGACAGGCCTGGATTTGTGACGAGGCCACAAAGGAACAGGCTTAGGGCAGCACAAATTTGCCATCCAGCCTGAAGTTTGCTCACATATGGAGCACTGGGGTCTAGGTACGCTAGTTGCCTACTCGTCCTGTCCCCAGTGCTCAGTGTGTTAGCTAAAAGAATGCACTTGCATTAAATCCTGGGGACGAGAGGGGAAGAGTGATGAGGCGGGGGTGGCCAGTATTGGCTGAACCTAGAGCTGCAAGGCAGCAGTATTAACCATAGCAAATACATATACAGTATACACTTTTTAAAACCATTGACATGTAGGCAAAATGTTATTGTTAGGGTTTGGATGACATGGAATGGAGTCTATTTAAGGAAAATGATGGCTAGTATTATAGAACTATAAGCCTTCCAAAAATGTTGGTTATTTGTTGGCAAAAGTATGGATAAGTCCCGATAAAGGCCATGTAATGAACAAGGTCATGTGTTGGCGTGATAGCAATGAGTTATCCAATATGGTTAATGTTCCAATGGTTGAATATATTGATTCAAATTTCGGCCTGGTCGGTTAGTGACCCCAATGCATATTTTGAAGTTTAGTGTAGATCTTTCCCAGCTCTCCTGGCATAAAAGCCCGGTATGATGGTTATATTGGTGCTCGGTAGGGATGGGCGAATTTTTCGCCTAGTTTCGCCGAAAAAATGACGCCCATAGACTTGTATGGACTTGTGCGTCAAAATAAAAAGACGCGCGACAAAAAAATTTCGCCGCGCAACAAAATTTTTTTGACGCCCATAGACTTTAATGGGCGTCGGCGTCATTTCGACGGCGGCGAATTTTTGGCGAAACTAAACGGGTCAAATTCGCCCATCCCTATGCTCTGGCGGTAATGTCTAAATATGACAGTTCAAGCTCGATTGAATTAAGTACCCATAGGCAATATATTGCATTAAATCCAACGACTGAATTAGCGAAAATATAATCGCAGTGTCGCATACTTCAGTTTAATTAAGGTCTACACCATAGGTGTGGATATTATGCCAATGTGATTCCAGATACTGAAAAAATGTCCCGCTCGAGCATGAAAAAAGAAAAACTTTACAGTCCTACCGACCACAGAGCCAGGTCTCTTCTATTGGGTCTGCCCGATATCAATATTGCCTCAGATCATCTATTCCACTGTTCGTTGTGCACGCCACAGGTCCTTGGAGAGGGGCCCCGTCTCCCAAGTGCAACACCACGCCTCGACAGACGTTTCGCTACCAACCTCATGGTTTTAACTTGGTTTTAAATATGATTATGGCATGGTTGTGAATAAATATTGCCTTTTTATTTACATGGTTTGATTACTCATGTGCTATTTATGGGCTAATGGTTGGAGACGATTTTTTGCATATGTATATGATTGAACTTACCCTTTTGCATCATGTATACTACAATGTTGTTTGTCGAGGGAACAAACATTACTGGGTATCAGCACCCCAACAACGTATGCAAGCAATATTTTTTCGATTTAAAATGAATCTTTAATTTTTTCCTGCAAATTAAAACCGTAATCCCTTCTTTATTTTAAATTTTTTTTTGACAATAATTCCGCTTTGTTGGTTCTGCATACTTTTTTCTTTTTTTATTTAAACAAACATTTTTGGATTTTGAGATTTTTCCAGTCTTCCTTGAGTTTTATTGTTAGTACTAAATTAAACAATCCTGCTTGTAATATTGTCATAAACCAATGGATATTGGTGTTGGACCTCTTTGTCTTTGTAGAAGTGCCAGAAGATGTAATTTAATGTGTAATATATTGCCAATCAAAGAAAAAAAATCAAAGATGCTATAGTAAATGGGCTCAAGTTGTAGTCTCACACTTATGCAGTTTACTGCCAAGAACCAGCTTCTGGCATGGAAATGCACATTGTATCCAATTGAGTCTAATGGGCTGTAAAGTCTTTCAGTGCATTGCAAAAACATAGACCAAATCAGTCAACATGTTCTTGTTTTGATGCATTATAATACTTCCAAGTCCAATCAGGTTTTTGTACATGCAATGCAAGGAGAGAGATGATGCTTTGACCCAGGGTGTTTATCAGAGTCTGCCTTTCTATTGAGGTCTCTGTATTCTGACTCCTCCAACAAAAAGAATACAGAAGCTACCTATAGACCTATTGCTATACACATGTATATAAACTATATATTGTTAAAGGCCATAATACTTTTACCATTTACTTATCTAGAGTGTGCTGGCCTGCCTGCAAAACTATATAAATATATATATATATATTGTGGTGAATCGCGCTTTAGGTAGTAGCAGCTCCTTTCACACAGACAGTAGACAGTACACGGGTTTCCAGCTGATCTTACGTGTGCATTTATTTAACACAGCAGCTTAAACACCAACAGATATACAGGTAAATGAAAATGTCCTTCTCTCAAAGGTCTCACAGTCTCCCACTTGGGCAATAGAAGTCCAGCAAACAAAACAAACTGTTAACTCACAGTCCTCCTGGAAGCAGCCTGCTCCCCAAGCACTTGAGGCAGTAGCTGGTAGCCAGTCCATGCTCCTTCTGGAAAACATGTGCCCAGCAAATAAAGTCCTTATGCTCCAAACACAAGTAACATGCAGTTACAATGAGAACTTTTTAATCCAGCCCTCCAGTAGTTCCCCTTTCTCTCTCTGAGACAGGGCAGAGAGCAGCCTAAATTAAACCCCCGCCTTTTACTCCAGGTGAGGCTAACCATCCCTCACTGCTGCTCATGGCCTCATTTTCACAGCCCTCTTCACTGTGTACTTCATAGAGGATTCTGGGAGGGATATACTTTCCATCTATGGATTTTCCCAACCATGCTACAATATATATATATATATATATATATATATATATATATATATATATATATATATATATAGATATAGATATGGAATATTTTCTGCATTCACATTCTTTGCCCCCATAATTTATTAGCAGTACTAAGCAGTGTAAGGAAATTTGCTATTTCATTTTATTGGTGCCCTTGTGCAAAACAATGGCTAAAAGCCATACTTTATATTTAGCAGTTGCTGAATATTTGGGAAATTGCAATAGCACTTGAAGGACTACAGACTTTCTGCTGTATTTCATTTAATGTTGCTGCCCTTTAAACCTATGCCACAAATTTACTATTCTACTACAAAAAAGTTGGTTCAGAATTCACTGGCACATATGTAAAACTAGATTTCCTGGCTTTCATTTAGCAGCTTTGTATTTTTCCATCTAGCTTGTCACCAGAATTTTAATAAATATGTTGGCCATAACTGTGTAAATTGCTAGGCTAAAAGAAACTCCTAAAAGTAACCTCAAGAATTAAAAAAAACTTACATTGCATTGCTGGCAAATTGGAAGAGGTTGTAAATTAAGCAGCAAATCGTAATCATATGTCTAAAGCATGCCAGAAGGCCATCAATTATTGAGGGTATAAAACAGGCGCAATCCATTGTCAATAAAAATTCTTAAACAACTGTAGAGCCATTTAGGCATCACTTGTGTAGTAACATCTAAATACTGTTTTGTTTAGTATTCAGATGTTTTAGATTATAACAAAATATAATAAAAATACACTCTATATATTGTACTTAAATTTTAATGGTTTACATTTTTTCCAGGTTATGTTATAAATGTTTATAAATAGTAGGCTGTTGAAAGCATCATGTCCATGACCCTGTAAGCTGCCATCTTGGATTTCTAGAAGAGTCTAGAAGGACTTGCTGACTTTAGAGCATGTGGGACTATTGAAAGCCAATTTGTACCATGGATGGCAACTGATGACAATATTGTATAATGCATGAGAATAATGTATCTCATTTGAGAGGCATATTAAATATGACAACTACCTCTGTTTACAGTGTGTAGAATGCCTGCTTATAAGGGTTCATAAACTTCCCAATGATCATAGGCAAAGCAAGTTCCAAGTCACAACCTGCTACTTTTTTCAGTCATCAACAATTATTCCAGGGAGATCATGAAGAGCCACTGTATTAGTCTGTCATCACAGGATGAAGTAATGGCATTGTGTTGCTTCCCCTTGATAGGGTGTATATACTGTATATATAGGGATGGGGTGTGTTATCTGGAAACCCGTTATCCAGAAAGCTCCTAATTATGGAATTCCTGTCTCCAATAGACTCAATTTTTTCAAATAATCCACATTTTTAAAGTGGACCTGTCACCCAGACACAAAAATCTGTATAATAAAACTCCTTTTCAAATTAAACGTGAATCCAATTTCTAATTTTTATTCAAGCATGCATAGCTGTTGTAAGCTCATTTAAAAATCTCAGCTGTCAATCAAATATTGTCTGCCCCTCCTCTATGCCCTTGGCATAGAGGCAGGGCAGACAGTTACTTTCACTTTCCATTCAGCACTTCCTAGATGTCACTGCTCTCCACATATTCCCCCGTTCTCTTTACCATTTAATTGTGTAGCCAGGGCATGGGGATGGACATCGGGTCCCCCATTCTGGTGCAGAAACAAGATTCTGAGATGATGCAAGGCTTTTCTTAATAACAGTCTGCACAAAATGGCTGCTGCCTTCTTGCTATAATATTGAAATCCCAGACAGAAGTAAGCAAGATTCAAATAATTTATATAGTGTAATTAAAGTTAATTTTGCTTGACTAATGTGATAAAATAGGATTTTGAATAATTTTTTTGAGTGACGGGTCCCCTTTAAAAATGATTTCATTTTTCTCTGCAATAAGAAAACAGTACATTGTACTTGGTCCAAACTAAGATATAATTAATCCTTATTGAAGCAAACCCAGCCTATTGGGTTTATGTAATGTTTTAATGATTTTCTAGTAGACTTGAAGATTCAAATTATGGGAAGATCCGCCATCCAGAAAACCCCAGGTCCTGAGCTTTCTGGATAGCAGGTCCCTTACCTGTATACAATATATATATATATATATATATATATATATATATATATATATATATATATATCTGAGATGTAATTTTTCATGTAGGGAAGTTTTATGAAAAGATCAATGAAAGAACCCAAAATGATGGTCAACAAACATCACAAGGAAATGCCAAACGTGTGACTTTATTACTCCAAGATATAATGGAATGTAGGCTATGCTATTCTATCACCTGCTAGACGGTGCCTCCAGCTGCTTTATATGACATAAAATACATCTGTTTGTGTTTCCTATGAATTATGAATGTATACATTGCTAGGAAAGTCATTCATATCATTCTTCATGGCAAAATATTCAGCAGGGTCACCATTGTAGTTTTCTTGTGTCTACATTCATCCACGGCATCTTTCACATTATTACTAGTTTCCTAAAAAACTGAGGCTTGATTTAATTATCCATGGCATCCTTCACACTATTACGAGTTTGCGAGGCTTGATTTAATTATACTTGGCCTGATAGCTATAAATACATGTCATTAATTATTAAATATGAAAATGCATAACGTGTGCCTGGAATATAATTGCTGAAACAGTAGTTTTAGCTAACCCTACAAGTGACTGAGAATTCTAGAAAGGTATTTTTCTTAGAAAACTGGGCAAGCAATAAAAGTGAAACAAGAACTAATTCTTTTTGCAAAGATTTTGTTTTACTTTGATTGCCAATTCAAACAATAACAAAATAGACAAATCTAACACCAATCCACTTTCAATCTGCTCCTCAATAGTCTGTTTTTGTTTTGGAAAAACTATTTATTGCAGCTTGAGATCGAAAAATGGAATCTATTAAGCAAGTGTCTGTAATAGGTGCAACACACGCAGCCTTCCAGAAAGGACTTAGGAGGTTCATGACCTTTCATTGGCAGTACAGATTTTGCCACATGCATATAGAAGTCAACCACTATTTCCCCCCATTTTTCAGAATATTAATATGTACTCATATTAATCCCCATCTCTCAAAAAGGGTTGTTTGCCTATAAATTAACATTTAGTATGGTATAGAAAGTAATGATTTTAGATAATTTGCAATTGATGTTCAATTTTTTTTAATTACTTAGCTCTTTGTTCAGATGCTCTTCATCTTGTAATTTTGGCAGCTATCTGTTTGCTATTGTCCACATCAGGGCCGGAACTAGGGGTAGGCAGAGTAGGCACATGCCTAGGGCGCAAAGCTGAGTAGGCACGTACCTGCTCTGTCGCCTACCCCGTGTCCGGTCCTGTGTCTCCCTGACTGGTGCCGGTAATGTCTGTTTCAAATGCGCTTGCGCGCATGCGTGTAGTTTCGAGCATGCGTGCTGGCGCGTAGTCTCGCGCATGCGCGATTGAGCGCACACTAAGCCAGCGCCGTGCCCAGCCAGGTTGCCCAGGGCGCCTGGCTGGGTTGGCCCGGCTCTGGTCCGCATTACCCTAGCATTCAGGTTGTGGTTTAAATGTGAAGACTGAAATATTAATAGGAGAATACCTGAATAGAAAGATAAGTAACAAGAAAATGACAACAATAAAATTGTAGCCTCACAGAGTTACAGTTTATGGACCCCTCTTTTGAAAGCTGGAAAGAGGCAGAAGATGAAGGCAAATAATTGTAAAAAACTATATAAAAAAAAGAATTAAGACCAGTTGAAAAGTTGCTAAGAATTGGCCATTCTAAAACCTACTATGGGGCACATTTATCAAGGGTCGAATATCAAGGGTTAATAAAACCTCGAACTCAACCCTTGAATTTAAGTCCTTCGAATCAATCAAAAAAAGGTTAGAAAAGTGCTGGGGAAGGTCCCTATAGGCTAACATTGTACCTCGGTAGGTTTAAAGTGGCAAAGTATGTTGTCGAAGTATTTTTTAGAGACAGTACTTCGACTATCGAATGGTCGAATAGTCGAACGATTTTTACTTGTTCAAATCGAAGTCGAAGGTCGTAGTAGCCTATTCGATGGTCGAAGTACCCAAAATATTTACTTCAAAATTCATATTTTCATTTGAATCCTTCAATCGAGCTTAGTAAATGTGCCCCTAAAAGTTATCTTGAAAGTGAGCCAAACTATTTAACATTCTTTAAGTTAATCTATGAACAAACAGCAAGAAGAATTTCTGAGAATCTGAAGATCCCATAGAAATTACCAGAAATGAGGGCAACAGAGTTTTGGGTACAATATAAGACCCTTCATTGATGCTTAGCTGTACACTGTGGCAATAAGGGGTTTGATAAAATATTTTAATGTGTGTTACACACAGACAAACCTGCAGTTGTATTTAAAATGTTTTCCTATTAATCCTATGTTACATAGTCAAAGAAGTCCTGCAGCCTCTCCCAGGGGCGAATTTATGCACAGGCTACGGCTACCCTAGGCTATAGCCCAGAGGCCCAGTGTGATCAGGGCCCATCTCTATTTTTTTTCCATATTTGTTTTTATTTGTGCATCACTTAGAGGAGAAGGCAGGCAAGGCCTGTGTGTACGTCTACTTTCTTTTATATCCAGTGACGTCTCTGGTGTGAGCCAAACCCGACCCAGCGTAGAGAGCTCTTCATGCATCCAGACCCAGGAGTAGCCTAGAAAAGGGTCCCTGTGTGAATGTAGCCTAGGGCCCTACACAGGGTCGGACTGGAGGCCCAGGGTTCACCGCTGCTGCTGTCTCAAGGCCCCCCTCCCGGCAGTCCCCATGGGCCCCCTCCTGAACTGCAGCCCCCTGCCTGTGCTGCATGCCTCCATGAATGTGCCATGCAAAAGACAAGACGCGTATGCGCAAAAGATGCAATGCGATGTGGCATTAACAACTTTCCTTTCTGGGGCAGCTGGGCTGGTGGGGGCCTATGAGGGCCGGGGCCCACCAGGTTTTTTCCCGGTGTTCCACCGGCCCAGTACGACCCTGGCCCTACGTGTACTTAATCCGCTACTGCCCTCGCCCTATTGTCAATATTTTATTCAATTCAGAGTATGTCCGCGAACCAGTTTACTTTGACAACGTGCAGTATAGACACTTGTTTATGTTGTTTATTACACACAAAAGCCATGAATATCCTGTAAATTATATCCTTATAAACGGTGAGTTCTGATGTCATCAGTTATAAACGGTGAGTTCTGATGTCATTTCTGTCACATGACTCATTGAAATTTGTGTATTATAATAAATAAAGTACCCCCAGTTGTAAAATATGAGGATATTAGAAGTTACCTCGGAGTTCCATGACCTGTATATAAACACTCGGCCTTCGGCCTCGTGTTTTTATATGGTCATGAAACTCCTCGGTAACTTATAATATCCCTATATTTTACAAAAGGGGGTACTTTATTCACTATATACATGCTATGTTATCCTTCCCTCTCATCTTTCCTTCCTGGGTATGACTTTGATTTAAACTGTCCAGCACTACCTTTTGACCTAGTTACTAATTTGTACTCTTATGTTGCTGATACTTGACCTACCTTCATGATACACTAGAGCTGCTCATCCATGTTTAGTCCATCTTCTGCCACTTGTGTCTCAGATATATACACATTGCTATTTTAGCTTTTTAAAAACAGAGAATCTTTTGACATCTGTGATTTGCATGTAAACTGTAAAATTATTACTTTATCAATTTTATTGTCAGCTGGAAGAGCTATTGTCCTGAGATTTGCAACTAGCTACACTACCAGAGATCTAGACCAAGCCCTAAGTCTATCACCTACCTTGGACTCTTGCTGATACAGCAGTTCCATTTGTAACTCCTATTAACAAAGGTTTGTTTTCCTAAGTAATTTTGGGCCACTCCAAAAAATGCTAAGGCTGCTTGACTGCCTGTCATGTACTGTTCTAACTAAATATTTGTTAGGATAGCCTGATAAAGAGGGGAGTGCCAATTTAACCATCTTTTCTATGGTTTTAATTACAAAAACAATATATTTAGGGGACAATAACTTTTTTGCTAAAAATAAACACTGATTTGCAACACCTGTTTTCTTGGGGTGCAATTTGTGTTTCAATAGAGAACTGCTTGAAAAACCATGTATGCAATAAAACTGTCATGCAGAACAATTGAACCCATCTAAGATGTGCCTCCTTGTGGGGGACATATCAACAAGTTGGTGATCTGGGCAACTAAGTGGCGGATGACTCAGTTTAATTTCAATAAATATAAATTTCCTCTGAGAATTAAAGACAGCTTCAGATTTTTTCTGAATCAAATGGAACTTAGATGAGTCTGACTTGTGCAAAATGTTGAACTTGATGGATTTGTGTCTTTATTCAACCTCAGCTGCTATGTAACTATATGATCATATGATTCATGAACTTAACATCATCAAGTGGCTGTAAAATCAACCTGATGATATAGAAAAAAAGAAATGCACTCTTCAATTCCATTTCAGGACCCAAACACTTGTAGATGACCACTAACGGATTGCTTACTACTTGAAACCAATATGTTATGCCTATTCTAATGTGTTTCTAATTTAAATGTGTCTCTGTTCCCATTTATCTCATTAGTAACTGAATCACTGCTACAAAGCCTATTTCTATATTCCTTGCCAAACAACTCTGTTAAGTTTTCCAGTAATTGTAATATTTTACCTCAATTTACAGCAGGTGTTAAGCAGCCAGTATACTGATGTACTCATGGCTTCTGCTGTGCGCCCAGTATTTAGGAGAGTACATTTTGTTCATAATGTTTCAGCGCATAGTCCAATAGATCCATTTCCAGATACAGATGTGTCTGGTGAAACATGTTTCATCTGAGTAGGCGATAGCACAAAATATAGATAAATGTACCCCATCTGAATTCTGACATGCAAATTGCATCACAGATTTTCTCCATGTATGACTTTATAATTGGGCTGCTCTTGGCATTCATTTATTCTTTCAACCTTCCCTGACAATTATTTACTAGGGTGGCACCAAACCACAGCACTTTTTGAAATATTCAGATTTGGCCAAATTCTAACTTTTCGCCTGAACCTTTAGTCATGTAGCTTTACACTTCTAGGCAAGAGAATAATAACAGACTATTACATCTTTTGAATCAAATTTTAATCTGCAAATTACGGTTCCAATATGATTTAATAATCAGGCATATCATTTTTGAAGTTGCAGAATTTAAAAAAAATATGTATTTGGTTCATCCCTAGTATTTAGATTATTTTTCGTAACCCTTTCTACCCTTTTATATAACTAATCTTGAACTGGATTTTCCTGTCTAAGATTCTGTAAATTCAAGAGGCCCTGCCAGGTCTAGCAAACCCAGCTATAACAGCATAAGTAAAAGACCATCTTTAGGGTTGACTAAGTCCTGGAAAACAGATTCTGATCTATGGCCTTTCAGCTGTTGTCAGACATTGGGGCAGATTTATCAAGGGTAGAATTTCGAATTTGAAAAACTTAGACATTCGAATTCAAAAAGACCAACCGAAACGAAATCGGAGTTTTTTTGGCCAAATAGGTCAGTTTTCGATCGAATAGGTGGGTTTCTGATTCTGGTTTTGAATAATGTGAATTGAAGTAATAGTGCATTCAATCGAATTTGATTCAAAGTTTTTCCAAAAAAAAACTTACATTTTTCAAAGTCCACCAATTACAGTAACTCCAAATAGGTTCTAGGAGGTCCCCCATAGGCTAAAACAGCAATTCGGCAGGTTTTAGATGGCAGATGGTTGAAGTCAGATTTTTAAAAAGACAGTAAATGATAAATTTCTAAATTTGAATTTTCAAATTCAAATCGAATTTGGACTATTCCCTAGTCGAAGTATACAAAAATTAGCTCGAAATTCGATTTTTTTTTTAATTTTTACTTCGACCTTTGATAAATCTCCCCCTTAATGTTCCATCACAGACCATGAACAAAAGCTTTAACAACAAAACAAGGCCCACAAGACTGATAAGATGCTTCATGTTGGCATCTTATCCTACTATACCTTCTACCCACCTCACTTGCTACCATCCTACACAAAATGTGGGGCCCACAGAAGAATTCTTTGGGCAGATCTTTACAAACACTACATTAGGGGGCAGATTCATTAAGGGTCGAATTTCGAAGTTAAAAGTACTTCGAAATTCGACCCTCGAATTGAAATCCTTCGACTTCGAATATCGAAGTCGAAGGATTTAGCGCTAATCGTTCGAACGATTCGAACGATTTTAATCAAACGATCGAAGGAAAATACTTCGATCAAAAAAATGTTAGCAAGCCTATGGGGACCTTCCCCATAGGCTAACATTGACTTCGGTAGGTTTTATCTGCCGAAGTAGGGGGTCGAAGTTTTTTTTAAAGGGCAAGTACTTCGACTATCGAATGGTCGAATAGTCGAACGATTTTTACTTCGAATCGTTCGATTTCGTTCGACTTCGATCGAATTCGAACGAATTTAACCAATTCGATGGTCGAAGTACCCAAAAAAAACTTCGAAATTCGAAGTTTTTTTCATTCGAATTCTTCACTCGAAGTTAGTGAATCTGCCCCTAGGTGTAAAGACATGTGGCTTCAAAACACATACTATGTCTTGGGCCCAACTTTGACATTAACAATTTTTGAACTAATACCATTGCTTGGTGAATACAATCCTGAGCTGTAGAGAGTAAAATCAGGAAAATAGGCTGTGTGTTACCATGAGCAGATTGAGAAATATACCCAGTACACTTAGTACAGTAAGGGCTGGCACTTGTGTAACTGGCAGGGATAAATTTACTGCCCTAGTGTGCTATGGAGCGATTCATGTCTGCTAAACTCATCAACCTTTCTCTCTGCTATTGAACCCGTGTGTTTTTGTCATCACTGCTTTCATCTGGTTTAACTCCCTCTGAAGTGATGGCATGGTCCTTTTATCTGCCTTGATTCGCTGTGTATAGCATTATTGCAAATTCTCTTTATTGCTTTTGATTTGGCTTTGAAGTCCTGGTAACCAAAGGCAAAATATATATTTTCTTTGACTACTCTACCTAGGCAGCGAACACTGACAATAACTCCAAGCTTTGTTTTGTCTCAGTCCCATTGCTTTAATCCAATGCTCTCAGGTTACCTGGAATCCATATTCATCATAACAGTGCTGCCATGTGAACACCCCAGCTGTACAGTTCACTTTATCATGTTTGCCCAACCACTGCAAAATATCCAATGAGAATTTTGGTACTCAGTCCAACATAAAGCACCACATTGACCTATGCCTCCAGTATATCAACAGATAAAATAAGGCAGTGAGATTCCCAATGTAATAGATATGTAAACCTAAATGATAAAACCCTATCAGGGGAATGTAATAAAAGTCGCAAAGAGCAAAACAATTCACACCAATAAGACTAAAAATCCACATCTCGCAATGTAATATTGTTCCTTAAACTGTTATTGCATTGCGAATTTTAATTGCGCATTGCGAATTTTAATTGCGCACTCATAAGAAGTGCTTGAAGGTGTCGTAATCTTTTGGAGCAAACATAACGACTTTTTCAGTAAGAAGTTTTATTACATTGACTGCGCATTGGCACAAACTATAAAATTCGCAAACGGTCTTTCACTGTCGGAAGTGGTCGCAAACAGTTTCCGGCCTCGCAAAAGCTATATTAAATTCGCACAAAGCAAAATTTGTTCGCGCAAAGGCATAACTTTTCGCATTGCGAATAGTTTTTCCGTTAGCGATTTTTATTACATTCCCCCGTAAGTGTATTTATATACATGATAACTAAAACAGTGGTTCCCCTGAACCTAAATTGAAGTAATAAAGATAATTCTAGCTGGCAATTTGGTTTTACTGCTATGCATCTATCTATCTATCTATCTATCTATCTATCTATCTATCTATCTATCTATCTATCTATCCTCCTATCTATCTATCTATCTATCTATCTATCTATCTAGTGAATAATGTACTCCATGTTGTAAAATATAAGGATATTAAAAGTCACCAAGGAGTTCCGTGACCATATAAAAGCACAGGACTGATAGCCGAGTATTTTTATAAAGGTCATGGAAATCGGAGGTGACTTCTAATATCATCATATTGTATTTTACAGCAGGGGTTACATTATTTATTAAAATACACATGACACAAGTTTCAGTGGGCCATGTGCACCGATTACAAGTTTCATAGGTCATGGGCACTTATTATAACTGATGACTAACGAAAGCACTGCATATATTTACAAACGAGTCTTTACTCCATATTTATCTTTAAAAACAGCCCAAGCCCATATAAATGATAAAATATGGTCATATAACACCCTATATATTACATCTGTTTTAACATAAGGGAATATATACTTATTTAAGGGCTATCCCAAGATTAATTAATAGAGCTCCATCTCCAACAATATAACAAAGGACTCTAACCCAAGAAAAAACACACACACTAGCTACATCTTCTAGGCAAGAGGAGCCCCCTATAATATATATTGGATCTAACTGTCAATGATTATCTGACACCCAACCCCCACATGAAGAGAGATTGAATAGAAACAGATGCTGAGAGAGGGATAGTGCAGAAAAAAACGTGATTATTCCAGAAATGGTACAGAATATTTAATTGATTGTATTTAGAAAACGTCTTATTTCAGTATGCTGCAGCTTATATTAAATGTTCATTTTTGTGATAGTTCCCCTTTAATTACTATACATTGATGCATTTTGTTTTCTCCTTATGATATAATGCCCCTGAGTTGCCATGGAGCTTATTCTTTTGTAATAAAAAAACGGGTCAGATGTATCTATACTACAGAACATCAATACATAGCATTACTATCTATATAGAAATAATTGCCCAGAACACCAAGAAATCTTTTGGTTGTAATAGAAAATATAAGCTCAGCCAGCCAGCCAGTACCACATCTCCAATTAGGTAACCACTTGGCAGGTGGGGATTTTTTTGTGTTCTTTAACTAAAAATGAATCCTGTTACCAACCAACACATTGCCTTCATAGGTCATTCTGTAAAATCCGGCATTTGGATGGCATAACAACCCTGATAAATTTACCATTTAGTTTACACAGCTTTTTACACCATATTTTGGTGATATTCATTTCACACAGTATAATAAATAGGCAAGGGTTTGAATAAGGCACTACACACACATACACAAACAGAGATTCCTGCTGTAAATATGCACTTGCTTGATTCATTTAGGGAATTGTTTATCTTGAGCCAACTTTAAGTATGATGTAGAGCAGGGGTCCCAACCTTTTTTACCTGTGAGCCACATTTACCGTAAATGTAAAAAATTTAAAAAAACAAAAAAAACTCCCTTGGGATACCAAGTTTTGGAGCTAATTTTAACAGGTGGACCACTAACAACCAGATATGCCCCATGTGTCTCCACACATTTGAATAGAATAGAATTCATTACATTTTTTTACATGTCACTTTACTATTTACTCTTAAATAAAAAGCATTGTTATACTTGTGTGTTAAAATTGGTCTCCAAGTGGAACTCCCAAATGTGATTTCCTTGGAGCCCATTAGTTGGAGGCATATACGTGCCCATTTTCCCAGCCTCTCCCACTGCCAGTGTATGAAGTTTCCACGCTGGCCTCACTGTCCTATGCTACATTTGAGTGTAATCCTGCTTTGAACATAGCACAAGGTGGCATGTTTTGTTAGAAACGCTCAGCTGTTTAATGTGAAATGTATTGCTGCCAAGTATGTCAGTGATATCTACAACCTAGAGCAGCTGGAGAATCAGTGAACTGATTGACTAATTTGCAGGTCAGCACATGTACAATTTCTACCTTCTTTCTCTAGCAGACCTCCCAGGAGGGTGGCAATGAGGCAGCCATGATCAATGAAGGGAAAAAAAAGAATGTTTTGAAGGCGTTTCAGTTTGCTTGGGGACCTTTAAAAATCATTGACTCAGTACTCCATCCAGAAAGACTTTTGATCAGTCATTGCACCAACTAAAGCCTACAAAGAGCCAATGGATTTTATTCATTAGGTATAGAATAACCTTTTCAAAAGCAAGTGTGCCATTAAAGGTTTGATGTCTTGGTTCTTCTGTTTAGCTACCATGAACTTCCTGACCCATCCTTAACTGGATTGTAGCAAAGCCCTTCTGTTACAAGCATAGGATTTACACTTTCAGAAGTATAGTGATATTATAATATATAGGGTAGCTACACTACACTCATAGGTTTATGAAATCTCCCAATCATTGAATTATCTTTATTTGATAAGTTTGTTTAGTGTCTTAATTCTTCAGATATTGGTTAAATGTACAGGTATGGTATCCGTCACCTGGAATCACGTTATCCAGAAAGCTCTGAATTACAGAAAGGTTATCTCCCAGAGACTCGATTTTATCCAAATATTCCAAATTTTTAAAAGTTATTTCCCTTTTCTCTGTAATAAATAAACGGTACCTTGTACTTAATCCAAATTAAGATATAATTAATCCTTATTGGAAGGAAAACCAGTCTATTGTGTTCATTTAATGCTTTAGTAGACTTAAGTATGAAGATCCAAATTACGGAAAGATTAGTTATCTGGAAAACCACAGGTCCGGCACATTCTGGTTAACAGGTCCCAGACATGTACTATGTGCCTATGAACTTGTTTATACTTTTATCGCAAGAGTGGTTTAAAAAGGGCTAATATGTGGGTGCATTGTAAATGTGTATGATCTTCCAGTATCTAGTAGTATTAAGTCAAAGGCAACTGGGCATTTAGAGTTTTTCTTGAAAATGTTTCACCGCTCATCCATGTTAATAAGTGTATGATCTTATTAACTCTTACAGTGTATTTTCTGTTAAACATGGAGAAGTGAGCAAAGTTTGGTGGCATGGGTCCATCAGCATGATTTCCTTTATAGCAGAATCTCATATTTTAATTGCACTCACTTTAAAGTAAAAGGAATAGAACCTTTTTTGTCCATCCACTGTTTACCAAGATTAATATAATCCCCCTTTATTTATTCTTAGTATCACTTATATTTATATATAGTAAATAGAAGCCCAAGGGGCTGCACCAATGAGGGGAGTTGAGAGCAGAGCCCTACTGGTTACCGGGTTGACAAATATCTCCTGGCACCTTTAAGAACCAAATTTCCAGGTTTCAAACTAGAAATTAGGCTTTTCTAGTGCAAAGAACACAATTGAGCTTATCTGCCTTACCATCATGGACACACATCAAGCCGCCCCAGGACAGCAGAGGGGCCAGGATCGCCCCTGTTAAGGCTAACTTTATTGGAGCAGACAATCGGGAAGTCCTTAAAAACTTTGTTAATTGCACATTTATGATCTTAAAGGAGTTGTTCACCTTTAAATTAACTTTTAGAATGATGTAGAGATACAATTTGCAATTGGTTTTTATTTTTTATTATTTGTGGTTTTTGAGTTATTTAGATTTTTTATTATTTTTAATTTTTATAATTTTTTTTTAGCTTTTTATTCAGCAGCTCTCCAGTTTGCAATTTCAGCAGACTGGTTGCAAGGATACAAATTACCCTAGCAACCATGCATTGCATTGAATAAGGGACTGAAATATGAATAGGAGAGGATTGAATAGAAAGATGAGCAATAAAAGTAGCAATAACCAATAACAATACATTTGCAGCCTTAGAGAGCAGTTGTTTTTTAGATGGGGTCAGTGACCCCCATTTAAAAGCTGAAAAGAGTCAGAAGAAGAAGGCAAATAATTCAAAAACAAATAAATAATGAAGACCATTTGAAAAGTTGCTTAGAACTGGCCATTCTATAACATGCTAAAAGTTAACCTAAAGGTGAACCACCCCTTTAAACCACTGTTTTTCAGTTTTACATGGCTCCCATTTTGGCAGGTCCCCCCATAACTCATCTCAAAGTTGCAAATATATAAAACATTTCCATAACATTCAAATTGCAGGGATTTCCAGGGAAATCCAAGATGGAAACAAAATAAATTCTGCGGTCTCAAGCCCCTAGCACAGCTGTGAGCTGAGGGGTCAGTCGTTAGACGGCGTAGACGGTCCTCTACGCCTGTTAGTGAATTGCGATTTCCCTGCAGATGAGATTTCTGTCGAATTTTCACTATCGACGGCCACTTCGCGCTTTAGTGAATCTGCCCCCATGTCTTGCATAGCGCATGCACATAATGCACTTCTGACATCACATGCATGCGCATAATAAACAAGTCCTGGCATTCGCTCATTATGTGCATGCGTGTGCCCCAACATGGCTGCACGCACTGGGAGCACTCTCTCTGTAATTATTTGATTAAAATGGAGTCTATGGGAGATGGCCTTCCTGTCATTTGGAGCTTTCAGAATAACAGGTTTCTAGATAATGGATCCCACATCTGTACCACAGATTTACTACAGCATTTAGGCTGATGGTACAATGTTTTTTTTTCAATTGGATAAAACTCACATGAAGGTGACCCCCCCCTCACCCCATATTGACTTAAATGGGAAACATTGCTATCAAAGGCATTAAAACATAATGTCAGTGGTTTACATGGGAAGACTTTAACGTTGATTTATTTTGATCTAAGAGAAAAGATTTTTTACTACTGTATGTAAAGGGTTAATGTATTTCTGGTGCAGTCACAAGATGTGAATACTATTTTTTCCAATAGGAAAAGTGAAATATGTGGTTCATTAGTCACATTGGGTTGTAGTGTAAATGGGCATTAACAGCACTAAATGCCATAACAGATGAGTGAAATGGCTTTGGTTAAACTGTAAAAGAGACATCTAAAGAAACTGAAATATTGAGTCATTTACAATACGGGAATCATATGGCTTTGTCCAAACATCTTTTAGTCCTTACATCTTCCAATAAATGACTGGAATCTGGCTGCTACAATGACTACAATTTCTTATTGGGGCCTTGCAAATCTGTTTCCATCTCTTTAAAAATCTAAAAAAAAATTAATTGAACAGCAAGGTACAGTTATAGTAAATAGGGTTGCCACCTTTTCTTGAAAAAAATATCGGCCTTCCTATATTTTTCTGCATTTCCCCTGTTACCAACATTGGGACCAAGCTTCATTTTTACCGGCCAGGCAGGTGGCAACTTTAAAAATGCTGCTGTACTGACTATTTAGAGGAGTTCTAAAGTATTCTGTTTTTCATCTGTGACCAGTAACTTAAATTGTATACAAAATGTGCCCTTGTTATGCCCACATCACGCACTACACATACCTTTGGACCATAGGCTTGTCTTGCCTTTCATCTTCCAATTGTGATATCACATGCAGGTCTGGATTAACACAATTCCCCACAGTAACTAGCAATTCAGGGCAGACAGTTTGCTTCTCCAGTGTAACTGTCACATTTTGTCTAGTCTTTCTTCATAACTAGACCTTCCATGCCTTTTACCAGCTTAGTATCCTTTCTTTGGACTTTCTCTATTTCACTATTATCCCTTGTAAGCAATGAATGCCAAAAGTGTATTGCATATTTTATATGGGGCCTTACCAGTGCATTGTAAAAGGGAAGAATTACCCTCTCCATTCCACCCCTATTAATACAGGACAATATTCCTGCCGCTCACTGGTATTGCTTTTTAAAACAACGTTTATTATCCCCTTATAAGTGACTTGCATATTTTAAAATTCCAAATATATGACCTTGCTTTTATCAACTCTGAATCTGACACTATATCGGACACTATACCGCTGGACATTGCTGGTGTCTTTGCAATGTATTGCATGACAGCCCATATGTAAAAACTGCTTCCTCTATATAAAAAATTTAACAAAATATATACCTTTCTATTATTACGTGCAAATGGATAATCATAGCAGGAAAACTGCTATTTTAAAGAGGTAGTTCATTTTTAAATAAACTTTAAGTATGCTGCAGAAAGTGATATCCTGAGACAATTTGCAATTATTTATTTATTTATTTTTTAATGTATTTAGCTATTCAGTGTGGAATCTCAGCAACTATCTGTTTGCTAAGGTCAAAACTACCCTAGCAACCAGGTAGTGGCTTGAATTAGAGAGTGGAATATAAATAGGAAATAGGCTGAACATGAAGATAAGTAACAAAAAGTAACAATTGTAATACAATTGTAGCCTCACAGAGCAATCGTTTTTAGCTGCCTGGGTCAGTGACCCCATTTGAAAGGTGGAAAGGTGCAGAAGAAGGCAAATCATTTTAACCTTTGAGTTACCTTTAATTATGATGTAGAGAGTGATATTACAAGACAATTTGCGTTTGGTTTTCTTTCTTTTTTTTATTATTATTTGTGGTTTTTAAGTTTTTTTGCTTTTTATTCAGCAGATCTCCTGTTCTCGATTTCAGCAATCTGGTTTCTAGGGTTCAAATATTACTAGCAATCATGCCTTGATTTGAATGAGAGAATCTTAATAGATTAATAAAATATGGAGGGCCTGAATAGAAAGATGAATAATAAAAAGTAGCAATAATAATACATGTGTAGCCTTACAGAGCATTTGTTTGTTAGATTGGGCGAAAGGCCCCCATTTAAAAGGTGTAAAAAGTCAGAAGAAGCAAATAATAAAAAAAAACTATAAAAAGATAATTAAAGAATAATTGAAAGGTTGCTTAGAGTGAACCACCCCTTTAAGCTCAATGTCTAGGGCATGTGTTAATGGACCCCATTCTTTGTCTATTGTTTATTCAAAATTCACTATTTTTTATAAATTTTTCAGTATTTCTTTTTCCTTTTTCAGTGTCTTAAATGATTTTGTGTTTTTATTTATAGGCACATTACTCTCCCTGTGTAAACCCTTCAGTTGGAAGTTCCATAACTCTAAAGAAAAATAATAGCTGACAGAAAGGTATTCCTTAGCAGACCTATAGTACAATCTATTGCATGTACCTTTGCACACACACACTGAACTTTCCTATTGTAAAGGACTACCCTCTAATGCAAAAATTATCTTTGGGTATTTGTTATTGTTCTCTGCTAAATTATAGGGTGATTATAATCAATATTTAATTATCCCTTATTGATTGTGTATGTGCAGCCTGCACCTAGAATATTATTCTTTTGGGGAAAAAATCTCAAAATTGAAGCCTACCTTTTATAAGTATAAGTTTCCAGCCTAAGTCATAGTTTCCATCTTGGTGAGATGTAGCAAGATCACACCTCTGCCTTCCAGACCTTTCCTTTGCCAGTCCCTAGACATTAAGTTACTTTCTTGCGTCAGTCAGCTCACAGACGATGCTATGTTTTTGAACATGGCACGCTTTACATTCCAAACACATCATCACCTTAATACTGAATATGGAAAATACTTTTACTGCTCTTAAGTAATATTTTAATTTCATTTTAATATCTCTCTATTTTAAACAAGACATGTCCATATATATGGTGTACAAATATTCACTGTTTTTACACTGCTTATTTAAATGTAAATAATAATTTTTATATGTATACCTCTTTTTCAGGAGCAGATACACAGAATATAGCAAATTGCTAGGTTTCTCATCGATTGTGTGATGGAAAAATACTAGGAGGTCAGTGCTTCAACTAATATAAAAAAAGCAGAGGGAATAGCTTGAATTTTAAGGATAAAGTATTACAAGTTTGGGACCTGGGGTTTTCCGAATAATGGATCTTTTCGTTATTTGGATTTTCATACCTTAAGGGCCAGATTTATTTATTTATTTATGAATTTCGAGTTTATGGGAATTTCTAAAACTCCCATCAACTCCCATAAACTCGAAATTCGAAAAAACAAAAAAAAATGTATTTAAAAAATACATTTTTTTAAAAACTAGTGAATAGTATTGAGCTGCAAATTTGAATCAAATTCGAATCGAATTCAAGGTTTTTCACCCAAAAATAAAATATATATTTTTTAATTTTTTTATTATCAAAAGTCCACCGAATGACTCCAAATTTATTGTAGGAGGTCCCCCATAGGCTAAAACAGCAATTCGGCAGGTTTTAGAAGGCGAATAGTCGATTTCCAATTCTAAACGAGACAGCACATGATACATTTCGAAATTCGAATTTTAAAAAAAAATCTAATTTGGACTATTCCCTAGTCGAAGTACACAAAAATAACTCGAAATTCGGATTTTTTAAATGTAAAAATTCACCTTGACCTTTGATAAAACTGCCCCTCTACTAAAAAACCATGTCAATTTTAAATAAACCCAATAAACTGGTTTTGCTTCCAATGAGGATTAATTATATCTTAGTTTGGATCAAGTACAAGGAACTGTTTCATTATTACAGGGAAAAAACAATTATTTTTATTATAATGGAGTCTATGGGAGACGGCCTTTCCTTAATTTGGAACTGTCTGGATAATGGGTTTCTGGGTTAATGGATCCCATACCTGTACCAAAATACCAAGTTAGGTCACTGGAGAGTTTGAAATGCAATTGTGAATAAATAGTTAAAGAGAGATTCATATCTTGGCTAGGCACTGGGGAATAGACAATACTGGCCTTTGAGCAGTCAGACTATTGATGATGAGTACAGTACAAGAACATCCATGTTGCTTTGACTTATATTCTACCTCTTCTACTTCTCAGTATCTGGTTTTAATAAGAAGTGGCCAACATGTTGCTTTCCAACTGTATATCCTACACTCTGCTCAATCCGAATGCAGCAGCCTCTGTAAGCTAAGGTTTATGCCTCGCCATGCCTCTATGTATAAATAGTAAGTCATATTCCCAAACTAGCCAATACATTAACCTGCAATTCAGCCATGGCTTTGTGAACATTACCTTTACATGGTTCCATATGATCAGAATTTGATGCAATTCACCTAGAAGTTCATATCTGCCTATAAAATCCCATGTGATCCCATCAATTACCCAGTGGCTAGATTTTAATGTCTGCTGTTGACCTGCATTCGGTCATCTGACATTCATTTGTGAATGCAAAGAATTATATGCATGGAAATTACTTCCAAACAAATAAATGTTTAATTATCAGTAGGTGGGCCGACAGTAATGGATTATTATCTGTACCAGCTTCAGCATCCCGATACTCTAGCCCTTTGCTTTTTTGGAATACTTTGTATGTACTCGAGTGTTTGAAGTTGCTGGAGCTACATCAATCAGCATCTGTCAAAGAATTCTGCAGAGGATTAAGCCAGCCTGGCTATGAGTGTTACTATGGACGAGATGCAGTGTATAAAAGTGCTGCCATAACTCATCATCAAAGTTAACCATCCAGTTTCCCCTGACCAATATACCCTAGAGTGCCAGCTTTAAGAATTTCACATTAATATCACAGATCATTAACCTTTTTTTCATTCACCGTTATTCCTTTCTTTTCTTTTGTTTCATTCCATGGAAATTAGACAAGCATTTGTATATACTGACCCAACAGAAATAGCAAAACTCCATGTGTTGGTTAAAGACTGTTGAGGGTAAGACACAGTCAGTGAAAGAAATACAAGCCAATCAATAGAAAAGTAAGGAAAGTAAGTACTTCCACTTTGCAAGTGATACATTTATGTGGCCCATAATGCATTACTCCATTGCATTGGAGCTTATAGGGAAACAAAACAAGAGGATGCATGTTTGGTAATAAAATGTGGCAATAACTGGTAAAAGGCAGATAATTACTGCAAAAAAACCCAAAAAACCTCTAGGCTTTACTGGATGGAAGCGGTGGTATTGGTCTAAAATAAAGCACTGAATCCTTATTTTTTCCATTATATGAGAATGCATGTTTGTGCTGGTAGCTAATGGCAACACCATCATTTTGGTTGGCTTTATGTAACACCTAATAGCAAATCAAACATTTGAACCAAATGTTTAGTAAATTAAGCCAGATCACGGTTGGGATGGTCGAACTAAAATTTTTAGGATAATAGGAACAATTCCAATAAATAGCCCCCAACGTGTATATATGAGGGACACAATCCCTCAGTAATTGTGCTTTGCAGAGCCAAGTGGCAGGTTTGTGTAATATCAGGCACAGATACACATATGTTTGTACGTTTGTTGGGCGCTACATCTTTAAGCTTGTGGAGTAATGAATTCTACTGGCAGGCACAAAGTGTTCTGCCCTTTGTACATTATTGGAACAGATGAGAGGAGACCCTGTCGGTGGGATGGCTGGCATTTTTTGAAAGTATTGTGTTTTGTGGCTGGTATAATATTATGGGCTCACACTGCAATTTGGTAGTGCCAGATATCTTCCATATTACCATAGTGCAAGAAAGAAGCATTTTCTACAATGTCCCATGTTACTGGCGACTGCAATGGTCAAACTGATTTCCATATATCACACGGTAAATAAATATTTATATGCTTCTCTATGATATCATATCTCTATGATATTGCACCTAAAGAGAATCTGTATCAACATTATTATTATTTCAGTAGCTGGAAATGGAAATTGCAATTTTTCTGATTTCATGGTACAGGTATGGGACCTTTTATCCAGAATGCATGGGGTTTTAGGATGCAAAAGCATTTAACGCTGCCTTTATGTTCACACAGCACATGTTTTAGTACAGCTATTTGCTTTTTGTGTGACTGTATAGAAATAAAGTGAGTGAAGGTGGTTAAGACTGATGGGGTGGTACTGCTAGAGGGGCAAGTAGCAGACATACAGACCAGCTACAAGTACTAAAAAGCAGCCCTGGCAAAAAAATCAAAGCAGCCCACCTATAAATTGGCAATCAGCCCCCCTCTACAAGTTGAAAAAAAATAATGGTAGTCAGGTTCCGCCCACCCATCAATGTTAAAAAAAAACATTGGTGGCTAGTTCCCTGTAAGTTAAAAAAAAACACTGGTGGCCAAGGTTCCCCCCATAAAAGTTAAAAAAAACATTGGTGGTCAGGTCCTCCCCCACAAAACTAAAAAAAAAACACATTGGTAGCCAGGGTCCCCCCCCCCCATAAAAGTATTGGTACCATTGTTATTCAGTGGAAACTTACCTTAGTCCTCCTGGGCTTTTTCTTTCTCCTATGTGCTTTCCTCTTTGGCTCTTTTCATCAGCTTTGGATACCATTTGGTGGTTTTGGCTCCCATTCGATGGCTTTAGCTCCCATTTGGTGGCTTTGGCTCCCATTTACCAACTTCACTTCAGCTGCCCTTCGCCTGCTTCTCTTTGACCCTCATCTGCGGTTCCCGGCTTCCACACTTCCCCGGCCCACTTAAAATAAAATGAAATGGCCCACTGGACATTTGCCCAAATGGACTGATGCCCAGTCCAGGCCTGCTTAGTATTCTACAGTTGCATGGGAAGCACCATGAGGATTCACAGCAACATCCAAGTACTACTAGAGAATTAAACATGTCCTGAAGAACAAGATCAATAGGAAAAACAAGATCCAAGCCATAAAAACATTCACCCTGCTAGTTATCAGATAAGGAGGACATGGAGGCTCATCACAATGTATGGAACTTTCCACTGCAAAACACCCAAAGACTGTACACCAGCCGAAAAGAGGGCTGAAGGGGTATTGATGAAACCCAGAGCATCCAGAAGTAAATCAGTAAAATGGCACCCTAAGATGAGCTGGTGAGAGACTGCCTGATCCACAGAAAGGCGTGGCATATTACAGGGCTAAGATTCTGTGGGACTTCTAAATGGACTGGAACTAGGGGTAGACTGAAAAGGTACATGCCTAGGATAAAAAGCTTGGGGTGTACCAGGTACGTACCTTCCCTGTTGCCTACCCTTAGTCCAGCTGAGTGAGTTCCGTATTGCAATGTATGTCTGTTTGTGTATGCTGTCTGTGCGTGTATGTTCCGGTACGCACTATATAGATAGACAGACAGACAGACAGACAGACAGACAGACAGACAGACAGACAGACAGACAGATAGATAGATAGATAGATAGATAGATAGATAGATAGATAGATAGATATTTGGGCCACACCTAAACTGCTTGTAACTTTCAATAACTAAATTTCATAGAACTAAACTGTAAAATATTACACAATACAATACAATTATATTCTAACCTTTACTGTCAGTGAAAACAATAGAATATTTGTTCTATATTCTGTGGGAATAGCATGTCTATTTTAATGGAGTGTATCTTGTGATTTGATGTGGAACAGATTTTGGTGTTTTATTTGATGGTATCTCAGCCTCTCATCATTGTTTTAGAAGGAAGATTTGTATCCACCAATGATGTATTGTTTAAAATGAATTACACCAGCGAGTGCCGGCCCATCCACATGCTTCTTTTTAGTGGTTACATTAAAATAAACAGGCAACACCGGCAGCAGACTGGAGGGAGCCAGAGAGGATGTGCCATCAGCAAACCTGTTAGAAGCAGAATTAAACATTAAAGAGAGGTCACAGAGACAGAGCAAAGTAGGGACTGAGATTATTTAATTACGGGGGTCAAATGTTTCAGTAAGGAATTTCATTATGACAATGAGTGAAAAATTAAAAAGTTTAGGGATCGTGTTCATGTTGGGCCTTATGAAACATTTTCTAGTGCACAACTGACCTGTTTATATACAACTGGGTTTATCCAGAGATCATTGGTTTCTATGAAATGGTAGCACTCACTGTCTAGCAGAATGAAAGTGTCAGTCAACAGGAATCTGACAGTTTTTCACAAAGCTTTATTATACTTTGCACTGGTGATGTTTATATCAAGTAGCATTATAAATAAATATGAAAAATATACAACTTCCTTTGCTAATACATGTACAAATTGGTAAGGATTGGTTCCCCTTTCAGTTAATTTTTAGTATGGTATAGAATAGCCAGATTTAAACAACTTTTCGATTAGTCTTCATTTTTTTAAATTATTTGCCTTTTTCTTCTGACTCTTTCCAGCTTTCAAATGACCCTGTCTTTAAAACAAATGCCATGTAAGGGTACAAATGTATTGTTATTGCAACTTTTTATTACTTATCTTTCTATTCAGGTCCTCTCCTTCATATCCCAGTCTCTTACTCAATAAGTGAATGGTTGCTAGTAAAATTTTGACTTCAGAAACTGAATTGCTGAATTTGCAAACTGAAGCTCCTGAATAAAAAGCTAAATAGCACAAAAAACACAAATAATAAAACATGAACACCAAACTGCAAACTGGCTCAGAATATCACTCTTTACGTAAACTAAAAGTTAACTAAAAGTTTACAACTAGGGATGCACCGAATCCACTTTTTTGAATTCGACCCGAACCCCCGAATCCTTTGCAAAAGATCATGTGATTTCCCTCCCTGCCCCTAATTTACATATGCAAATTAGGATTTGGTTTTGGTTCGGCCGAGCAGAAGGATTCGGCCGAATCCGATGCCTGCTGAAACCCGTACCGAATCCTGGATTCGGTGCATCCGTATTTACAACCCCTTTAAGATCAAGGATTAGCGATGTTGGGGCAATCCAAGAACTCTGAAACCCAGTGAAGTTTTTGACAAAAGGCAGGGGGAACTGCTGCCATGAGGTGACAACAGCATGTAAGTTAACAGGGGCAGCAAAATGCAGCTCCTGGTAATTTGAAGAACTGAAATTCTGCTTTTTAAATTGGAATTTCGGCTCTTCTAGTGTAGAAAAAGCAAAAAGGCTGACCTCCTCGTCCCATTGTGAGATGGGGCAGCAATGTGACTGTTGGCTCAGGCTGCTGTAAAGTCAAAAGAACTCCTGCTGGAACCTCCAAGTGAGAGGGATGAAAAAATTACCTAAATAAGTTATGTTACCTTCCATGTGGTTAAAAGGGAACTCCATACAAACATAACTTAAGATTTTTGAAAAGTAAACATAATTTCAAGTACCGTAACTTTGCAATATACATCATATGAAAAATATGCAGACTTTTCATGATTTTTAATGGTTTCTGACAGTTCCATAAGCCTAACACCCTGCTCTCCTGCTGATCTGACTATTTTGCTGAGCTGGCTGACTACTGTTACTTTGTATCAATAGCCTACTGTCCTTAGCCTGCATCCTCCAAACCCCACAATTCCCTGCACATGTGATTTCAATAAGGAAAGGAACATCACAGTGCAATGCATTATGGGTTATGCAGTTCCTGCATGCTCTCTGTAAGCTGTGGAGTAATTGTTACAATTTGTGATATCAGTGTTTGGTCCCTCCTTCCCTGCCAGGATTTCAAATAATGCAGAAAGAGAAGAACTGTTAAGAAGCTGGATTTCAGCATAGAAAATGGCATTTATTCATATTGTGATAGGTAACTGTGACGGGTATATGAGGGGTTTCTGTGTTATGTGGACCTCTTTACCAAATTTTGGTTTGGAAGCCGGAGTTCCCCTTTAACTGCAACTTTCATCTTCCTTGTGACAGCCAAAAAGACAGCTATATATATATATATATATATATATATATATATACAGTATATATATATATTTATATACACAATGCTGAGCAATTTTACAAAACAGAAATTGGACAGATGGGGACACACTTTGCAATAAATAAGTGTATGGTAACAACAATGCACATGGAATCTAACAACTGATGCCAATATTATATAAATATTAAATGGGACCCTGGGCTAATGCTAATCGTACAATTACTCAGGGCATACAACTGTGCCACCTATGTGCCTCCCACCTGCCTTTCACTTCATAAATTAATATTATTATTATTATTATTATTATTAATATATGAAGATAATCTCCCACAGCAGTTTACACAGTCAATGATCCCTGTTATATGTTTTTATTTGTACCGCATTAAAGGGGTTGTTCACGTTTTCAATTTTAAGTATGATGTAGAGAGTGATATTCTGAGACAATCTGCATTTGGTTTTCCTTTTTTATAATTTGTGGTTTTTCAAGTTATTTAGCTTTTTATTCAGCAGCTCTCTAGTCTGCAGTTAGGGTCCAAATT
Source organism: Xenopus petersii (assembly GCA_038501925.1). Taxonomy (NCBI): domain Eukaryota; kingdom Metazoa; phylum Chordata; class Amphibia; order Anura; family Pipidae; genus Xenopus; species Xenopus petersii. The sequence goes on from CM076677.1 coordinate 43,527,017, forward strand.
ACCCTAGCAACCATGCATTGATTTGAATAAGAGATTGGAATATGGATAGGAGAGGGACTGAATAGAAAGGAAAGTAATAATAAGTAGCAATAAAAATACATTTGTAGCTTTACAGAGCATTTGTTTTTTTTCTTTTGATGAATCGTTCCTTAAATAACGCACAAAACTGTGCATTTAGGAATATCGACCTTTTGTGAATCAGCCCCTAAAAAGTTAACTTTAAAATATAACCTAGCACTTTCCAGAGAGTTTAATTGTGCATATCAGTTCCTGAACAAATGTTATATGGGGCTTAGTTTTCCCTGCCAAAGGCCTATGCACAAACAAATGTCAGTTCCATAGAACACCAATGAATATCCTTTGAGACTATCGAAGGACACCATACACTAAAACCCATAAAAGCCAGGGAGAACATCCAACTTGTGTGTAGATAAAGCCATGGGCTCAATCAATTCCAGACTCAAGCAGTGTAAATCAGCAATGCTCACACTGTGTTACACATACACACATTAATCCCGATATGTACAAATCTATCCAGCAGTAACATTACAGTTGCGCGTGGGTTGAGTAAAGTAGGAGGTTAAATTGTGTATATGATGTTGGGCCAACCAATGACATCTAAGCCAGCAATTGCACACAGAATTCATACCTGATAATATCATTAGTCAGTACATTTACATTTTTGGAATTAATGTGACTAACATTTTATGTATCTTCTGCATGTTTTAGATAAATAATGTCAAATGATAATTGTATCCAAAGTATCTTGTGGAGTCCTTTATTGGCATTTGCTTATTTCAAAAATACTTGTTCCACGTATGTTGGATAAGCTCTCTATGACTTTCTATTGGTTCAGCATACATTATACCCTGTACGTATATTTGTATGACGTTACTATGATGTGCAGGGTATTACAATGTAGGGTATTTTTTTACAGGAAGGACAAGCATTTTAATTAGTAAAATAATAAATACATATACGGTAGATACTGAAATTAAGTGCCATGTGGTAAAAGATACAGTAGGACTCTGTCCTGTAGAGCTTACAATTTATGAAAACTTGCAAGATCTTATTGGTTATTTTATGTGTGGCACCAGAATTATTTTTTAATATACAGTATCTATCTGGTGGCCCCCATATTTTATCTCTAACCCTGTAATATAGCTGTCAGTCAGAGGCCTTTCCTTTTCAAGTCATTATACAGTATATGATAATATGTCTTTTAAGCAGTTGTTTTAGTAGGGCTGGTCTATTTCTCTCAATACATTGTAATTTACTAAAAAAGCTTGGCTAATTAAAGGCTTTGTTCTTCTTTAATGTTTATTAATGCCTTGTGCAAAAACATATATTCAGCCTAAATGCAACCATACAGAATGGCCTAGGGAGGTTTGTTTTTATGAACTTTTCCTATATTAATGGTAGGACCCTGGCATATTACTGCATCATACATGGGGAGTACACACAAAATCAATACAAAAATAAAAAGGTTACAGGTGAAACTAGTACTTGGAACTGGGAGAAAATCTGAGAATATTTTAAACTGCAGCCAGAGTATGTAATGTTGGCAAATGCAAGTGAGGGGCATCTTAGAAAGATAATGATTCTGGAATCTGTAAAACATGGGGGAAGCAAATTTGGATGCTGCCAATACACCAATACTATTGGCCATTTTTATGCTCTGTCTTACTGAGTCTATGAAATACAGCCCCCAGATGTTGTTTTACAGCTATCAGCAACCTCAATGGCCTTTGTATGTAAGTGCGGTGCTAGCAGTTGTACTGTAGTCCAACAAGATCAAGAGGGCAGTAAATTGACTATGACTTGGTAAGGGAGCCATTACAGGTGCCACAAAATGCAGTCAGGGTCACAAGATCTCAACCTGAAAGTGGAAGAAATAAAGAAAATAAAATAAGTGCTGGGTTGAGAGCAAATTTGAGCTTCAGGGGCAGCATCTGGTATAATAAATTCCATGAGGAGAGCAGGAGAAACAGCAGCCTGCCAGCTGGAAGATCTATACTTAACATCCCTGTGCTTTCAACCTCTTTTTCCCTTGATCACCCAAGTGCAGCAAGAAGATCACAGGAAAGAAAAGCCAATCTTAAAGTACATAATTGTTTAACTCTGCACCCGATGGTAGAGAGATAGTATATACTGTATGTCTGTTTTTTGCCCACATCACTGGCACTTCAGTGTATTGCATATAAGCTCTTATAATCAAGCTGGTAATGTACCCCTGTAGTAAAATAGAATAGGATTTCTAACCAGTAAAAAAAACAATAAAAAAAAGAAATGAAAAATCTTTGTATATTATGTCTTTAATAAAAGTTGAAAAAGCATTGGGTTTCTACATTTCAGTGCCACAGTCTGTTCAATGTATGATGTCCCAGCAAAAGTAAGCTAACTCCAGTGTAAGAAATACTAGGATACCCTGAGAGGGTGGGGAACTACGCACCCTGGTGGTCTAAGGGTTCGAGGGGGTCGGTGGGGACACCTGCCGCACCCTCAGCCGGGATATCGGCCATGCTGATCATTACTGCTGTATTGCCAGTTTTCTATGGGGCACGCACGGCGCGCACATCCTCCTCTAAAAGATGCAGTGACGTTGGCGCGTGACGTCTGCGCGCATGGCTCCAAATTCAAACTGGATTTAAAGGGACTTCAGTACTGTTTTCATTGCCCATTATTTGGTTCGTCTTTGTGAGTTCCTGGGTACGTTCCTGCTATTGTCTTGTATCTGATTCCTGTTTTGACCCCTGCCTGCCCGACTAATCTTACTTCCGTGATCCTGACCCCTGCCTGGTAACCAACTATTCTGAACTGTATTCCGACCTAACTCTTCTTGATTGATATCCTGGTTTTGACCCGGCCTCATTTTGAATTCGATTTCTGTCTGCTCCCTGTACTGTGACCTTCTGCACAAAAGACTTTGCTAATGATCGTGCCCCTATGCTCGTCCAGAACCCTTAGCTTGGCTCCTCTCTTTATAAGACCTGGCGGCATCCAATTAGCCGAGGGCTCCTCCCGAGGTGAAAGGCGGCTGTTAAATGGCGGAAGCTAGAGCCGAGACCATTGAGCCTAGCATTGATTCTGGATTTTGGGTGCAGATCGGGACAATATGTCTTTCTCTTTCTACAAACAGGAACTTATTTATGGCAAACTTTGCCACTGACAATTTTGGGGTGGGGATGGCATCACTTCCAGCCCACCAATACTATGGAAGAGTTACAAGTGTCAATAGGCTCACTGGCACACTGTTCATCAGAGCAGACAGTGGGGAGGGGGGCATTGACAGTCAGCACAAGTGTGCCATAGTGCAGAAGCAAGTTTGGCCACAAGTACCTTTAATGGATCACTTCAATACATGCACTCATTTGCATCCAGTTCTCTTGTGGTTGCAGTTAGCTTTGTAGACTGTGAGGCTTCTGTTTTCTTATTCATATATGTCATTGTCCATCTTTCTTAGCATGCACTCTTCTATTCATCTAATATTCTGACTTCCAAACTCCAGACTGGTTACTAGGGTAATTATGCCCTAGCAACTAGCAGTTCAAATTCCAAGATTATTAGATTTAAAGATTGTAAGAAACTACACAAATAAAGACAGTTTGGAAATTGTCCTGCTATATTCACCATACTAAAGGTTATTATAACCTAAACCTAACTCCTACCTGTTTAATACAGGTTCCTTCTGCTTCCTTTACTATCATTATTATTCTTTGACTAGGACATACAAATAAATAGTACATATATGATGGGAATGCCCCAGAGTAAAGAGATACTGGGCCAGAGTATACAAAATGATCTACTCAATAACAGGAATACATGTACACAGGCCCTATTAGGGAATATAATTACAAACATAAATAAATATATGAGAAAACTCATCACTTGCCCACATATTTACAGCAAAGTTAACTATAGGTAAGGCTTGGAAGTCCCCCCTGCTTCCAATTTAACAACTCAAAATTAAAAAAAATTGGATAATAGTTAACGTGAAATTAAAGAGTATTCTACAAGACAGACAAATATAATTTCAAAAAACATGGGACCCCTAGGTACAATATGCCACCCCATCTGGCACGGGCCATGTCCTCTTTTTCAGGAGGATAGTTAGGCAAGAGTGGGTTCCACTGATACTATGAAGTGAGGAGGGAACAGGATACTACTGAACTATGAAAAGGAGAAACCTATGATATAGGGCAAATAAGAAGGAAGTGGAGAAATGTAATAAATAATAAATATATAAACAAAGTTTATATCTACTAAGTACCCTGAAAACTAGAAAAAAGCTAAAGGAGGCACCATGTTGTGTTTATTTTGATTTTGAAGTTAATTATGATTTTGATGTTGAATTTGATTATGAAATCATCTCTGCTTTAGCATTAATTACTACTAGAAAAAAAATGACAAACAAATGAATAATGCACCCTAGCCTGATCATTGTAAAAAGGCAGATAGGTAGGTAGTAGGCCATTGCAACATTCTAATAAATATATATATTTTAAAAGTAAATACCCATAAAGACCTTGGCACATAAACTGATGCTGATAGAGGTTGATATAATTACACTAAAATCAGACATTCATGTTATTGGAACTGAAAAGAGCATCAAACAGGGAAGTAGAAGAAAATGGCAAGCATCTGTTCCTATAGCAGGAATTTTATTTTCATTCTACTTTGAATGTCTATATATAAACTCACCCCGTGTGTTTTACTGGCAGGAATCTGTCCGATCAAGAGGCACAACATTCAGTTGTTCTTAGAAGTCGATGCTAAATTTGTACATTATTGCTATCATTAAAGTTTATTTATAAAGCACCAAAAGCAATGAAGAACTGGGGAGAAGACAAACACTACGACAGAAACAAAGCATTTATAAACCATGGGAAAAGCATAAACCTGAGCTTACAGGGTAATGCCCTCAGCAGCTTACAAATCAGGGGTTGGACATCTAGTGTAGATGTTTGGTTCTTATATCGCTGTGTGTATTATATTTCAGCTTCCTGGTTGTAAAACTCACCCCTGTAGTTTTTTTACTGGCAAATAAGTTGAAGCCATTTCAGTTATATTATTCCCACTATTATTCCCACTAGGAGGCTTGTACACAGGTCCACCTGCTTCATCACCCAATCCCCCCCTCCCCTCTGTAAACATGAAACAGGTGAAATGAGAAGGACAGTTAATCGAGATCAAAAGGCAGTTTTAAAAGAACGGGTTAATCCATCTGGAATCCCTTAGAGCTGTCAATCACAGATACAAGACCCCTTGGAATTTTAAGTGGAATTTTTCTTTCCCTTCTTTTCATGTTGGAGGAAGTTCACATGAACACTTGGCTACCAGTTGGCACTTTTTTTTGGTTTTTGAAAGAGGGAACTTATCATTCAGCTAGACCTGCACTCATACAAGCATTTAACTCATTAAAGGTTCTGCAGGGACTTATCTGGCATACTCAGGGTTAAGGTTATTCCATGAAGAGATTTGTCTTTTGCCCTTTTTTTATTTAAAGAAAGTAAAATCATTCTCTGTTTTATTTTATTGCTTCCCGCTTCACACAACCCCTACACCTTGTGCTAATGAAGCAGAAAATTCTCTTAAGGAAATTGATCTTAATTTCTAAAATATGCAACTGTGGCCCCTCCCCCATTATTAGGATAAAACACTGCTGCTAAAACCATAACACGGTTTCTCATTTTATATTGTCGAACAGAACAATAACATTTCATTCATCTGTTATATCTGTGATGTATTATGACTTCACAGAGCTAATATACTAATGCAGTGATCCGCAACCAGTAGCTCACGAGCAACATGTTGCTCACCAAACCCTTGGATGTTGCTCCCAGTGGCCTCAAAGGAGGTGCTTATTTTTTAATTCCAGGCTTGGAGGCAAGTTTTGGTTGTATAAAAATCATGTGTACTGCCAAACAGAGTCTCCTGTAGGCTGACAATCCTCATAGGGACTACCAAATAGCCAATCAAGACACTTCTTTGGCTATCCCAAGAAGTGTTTGCATACCTGTGTTGCTCCCCAACTCTTTTTATTTTTGAATGTGGCTCATGGGTAAAAAAGGTTGGGGAACCCTGTACTAATGGATCCCTAATCCTAAATCGCAGAGCAATTGACATACTAAGATTTATAGAGGAGACAATGCGAGACACACATATAAATTGACATGTATAAAGTTTGGCTACATCATCGCTCTCTTCATGATTAAAATGTGTCTTTTACTTTATACCATCCTAGAAATAGATACACAAATAGAAAGATGAAGGCAGTGGTGCTAAGTGCAACTATACTGGAGTGCAAGGAGCACTTATGGTACCATTAAAAGGGAAATGTACAGTACTGCAACTGCAGTGCAATAACAGACTGTTATAGTGTAAAGTAATAGGTGCAAAAGATTGCTCAGAGCAATTGCTAAGAGGGAACATTTACTAACTTACTGCTTGAAAACTAACACCTGATAGTTACTATAAAATGCTACACCGTGAGCAAATATTGTTGCTAACTGTGCAGTTATTTGCTTTTTTTATACAGTATATCCAGGTGAAAGAAAGGTGTTTGAAGATTTTTTTGCCATCATCACTTTCAAAACCTAGAGTCTTTTAGAGTAACTGGACCCTTGTAGTGAGAAGCTGAAACATAATCTAGTACACAAACTTCCCAATTTAGCTAAATATTGTTGTCTACAATAACCACGTACAGCATTGCAGTGGAGCAGATAATGACAATAAAAATACAAATGGAAAACAAGGTGCTGTTGTCATGATTTGCAAAAAAACTGAATCCATACTTATTATGGATAATTCTTTGAATTTCACTAATTCCTGGCATCCTGGACTGTTGTGTGCCACTCATAATAATTCTGTGTAATTCCTCTTACACAACATTGGGATGAGTATGGTCCCTGTAATGGTTCCTCATCACTGGGACTCATTTATCAACACTGGGCAAATTTGCCCATGGGCTGTTACCTATAGCAACCAATCAAATTGCTGCATTCATTATTCTTATTGCAGCTGACTTTAAAAAGCTAATCACTGATTGGTTGCTATAGGTAACAGCCCATGTGCAAATCTGCCCAGTGTTGATAAATGAGCCCCAGTGATTTGTAGAGACATGAAACAAAGGGATTATTGACGACTTATGAACCACATCTAACGCTATAAAATAAATGCAATTAATCATTATGTATTATAGGTACTTGAGAAGATATCAGAGCTCTGATACAATGATCTAAAGACTAGTTTGATCAAGGAGCAAATAGAGATGAAGAAGTTCTTTGTGCTGAATTGTATCATCTTCAGCAGGACATTTTTGGATCTCACGTCTTTTCCACCTGTTCAGTTTAAGAGACTGAAGGATTATTGTGGGAAGTATGAATATATATGGAAAAGGTCTGTAATCATTAGGTAACTAATAACGTAATAAGAAAAAGCCATAAGGCACGATGACAGAAAGAGGAGGCTCCTCAATTTTGTGAAGGCTGCCAGGAATCTTAAATTGTTCAAATTCCAGTAAAACATCAATGGGGAAACTGCAGTGGAAAAGAACTAGCTCAGTTCAGGTGCACCTCAATTCGATGAGGAACGCAGAATGCGCCCAGATGTGTGCCTGCTGGATGTGATCAGAGGAGATGAGATTACATTCAAGGAACATTTCAGCCACTGTATAAAAATAACTCCCCATCACTGACATAGTTTATGTATTACATTGGGGAGTTTGCTTTTTAGAACCTGCTCTTCTTTAGGTGAGGATTGTTTCTGAGTGTGTTCAGAACTATCATATGGCAATACTTAGAACAGTCTTTGTTGGGCAAACAGTTCTATTATACCTTTAAAGCTAAAATTGAATGGGCTATGGCTATGTAATATATACAGTATTTCACAGAAATCCTACAGATTTTTTTTAGCAGTAATTCTTCTGTTTTGGAGCAATATTGTAAATAAAGTTCCATGCCTCATAAACTGTAGACAGAAGCACTCTAGTTGGCCACTAACTCTTTCTCAATGTAGGCTATTTTAATTATGTTTGTGAAGTAATATTTTCATAATTTAAAGCTCCATATACAAAAATCACAGAAAACACATTTAACCTCACCATTTAAATTCAAGCTACCAGAATGCTGGCTTCCCGGTTATTCTTTGATCCATGCCACATGACATTGTCAAGCTAGATCAAAGATCCCTGTGTGGCAAGGAGTTAAAAAATGGAAAAAGCAGCACAAGATTAATGCAGAATTAGTTGACATATATATATATAATTTTGGTTGTGTACATTACCACAATGAATTTTAAATGAAACAACTCAGATGAATTGAATTGCAGACTTTCAGATTTAATTCAGTGGGTTGAACAATAAAGATTGCATAAAAATGTGAGGAACTGAAGCCTTTTTTTAATTTAAAATTCATTGTGGTAATGTACAGATCCAAAATTAGAAAAAAAGTTGTCTCTGTCCAAAGATTTATGAGCCTAACTGTGTGTTCAGAACTAGAAAATTGTGCATAACAAACATACCTATTTAAACTCCAACATGGCGCCAAGGGTTGAGTGACATACATGGTGGGCGTGGTCTGAGCTTCTTATATATATATATATATATACACACACCGTAAAACTCTGCACACGTCATTATGTAATCATTCACCGTGTATAGATTGGCAAATCCAGAACTCCAATAAGAAACGCACACCATTTCTTTCGTCATGATTTATTTAGAAAAGTTAATAAACATTGCATCGACATGCATATGCAAATTAGGATCCGGTTTGGTATTTGGCCAAATCTTTTCCCACCAATACAACGCAGGGTTCCCAGGTTTGGCAGATTGCCAGCAGGTAGATGCCATTCTGAAAACCTTGTCATCCAATACACCCAAATCATATTACTATGTCTCCTAAATATAAAGGTGCTTTAAAGCCTCTATAAAAATTTTAGGGTGGATATAGAGTTGTAGACAACTTATGGCCATTGTATAATGCTTAAAGTATTAGAACAAAATGTATTTAATGATCTACCTTATTGCTTCCAACTAGGTTAGTTATACAAATCATTCCAAGCTGCTCCCATACCTGTTACTTTCACCGCTAGTTCTCTGTAGTGAGTCTGCCATGGACATGAACCTAAGGGCCTGCATTGGCACTGCTCAGATTGTATTATCAGTACATGCTTTTCTCATTTTCTGGGGCTGTCTAGGAAGACATGTCAAACTCTCATTTCAGTTTAAATCTGGAGAAGATTTGCTGGCAAACTGATGACATGTTTTAAAGGTTCCTTTTATCTTTCATCAGTTTGGGATTTAGAATTGCAGCAGGGCATATCAAACAGGGGTCAATTCCCTTTCCAATCACATGCTTTCCGACATTTTCTTCCCCACTGTTGTGTCACTGCTTATATCCATCTGTTGCTTTAGTATTAATTTTGGGTGTATAGTTTTCCTTTAAGGCCTAGTATAGTAAAATGGAAAGTTCAGCATAGCCCCCAGTGCTCATTTAAAGAAGCATTTAATGCATATTTACTTTCATTTTTTAGAGGCTCTTTTTCAGTTTAAGAGAAGATCTCCAGTGGAAATCACACATTGATTGCAGGCTGCTGACAGGTATTTGACTGGGCTCTGGAATAGAATAACCTCTACTCTCTACTGTGGTTTATACGAGCCTTGAAGATGCTGAAGATTTGCTGCTCCTTAATATTTGCCAAAATCCATCTATCTCGTTGCTGGCACCATACTGAATTTAGCTTAATCTTGAATATCAGCATGTTACTCATCAATAGGCCTGCAAACTTGTCAGTAAGGTCAGGGGCAATTCTAGCCATTATGCCGTCTGAGGGGGCCTTCTTTTGTCGCCCCAGCCCCTCCCCACGGCACTCACCTTTACAGCACCAGAGAGGGCAGGGGCTGTCCATGTCGCTTAGTGCAGAAAGCGCAATTGTGCTCTCTGTACTAGAAGAGACGAATTTCCAGGTTGAAAACCGAAAATTCAGCTCTTAGTTACCAGGAGCGGCATTTCTGCCGCCCCTGGCAACCAGGGGGGCATTGCCACCTGAGGCGAGTAGCTCAACTCGCCTCATTGGTGGAGTGCCCCTGAGTAAGGTGGTCATGTGTTATACTGGTTACTGTATAAACTGGGGATGGTAAAGCTGTTACATACAAAGATTTGGTTGGGCAATTTGGCCAGTTTTGACCTTACTGCCATCCAGCTATACCTCCATTATAATTTATACAACAAACTTCAAAAGCATAAACTATATATGTGCATTTATATATATGGAGATGCACACGCAAAATACTTAACTTTTCTGAATTTCTTCCCAATTTACCCAAAGCTGTTTCAGTATACATACAAGCTGGGGCATTTTACGGGCAGAGACAGACATGCGGCAATTGGGGGAGATTAGTCGTTTCTTCATGAGGCAACTTAGGGCGACTCCAGAAAATGAAGTGCTCCGAGTGCCATTTTCATACTAGCAGGTGGGAAGGCAGTTCGGGGGAAATTAGTCGCCCTGAAGAAGAGATTTGACCCCAGGCATCTAATCTCCCCGAATCTGCCTGTGTGTCTCTCTGCCCTAACACTAAAAAGACTACAAAAACATGCACCTATTATTTTGACATTTGAGTAGATAAAGTCCCAGATGACATATCACATTCTGGCTGAGCCACAATTGTGCAGCAGATGGGGTATAATCATTCACACCAAGCCATTCCCAGACATTCCAGTCCAGAGGAACACAGGTGGGAATTATCTATGCACAGAATAATCCCAGACCTCGAACTGAAAACAATACATGCAATTCTCATGGATCAAAGCATCTGATTATCTGAATGTCAACATTTCTACAAAAGGTTATACGTTTCCAAGCATGGAAAGGTACTTCAAAGGCACAGTCATTTCAAGAAATGCCCAGATTCCCAAAACAATTTTAATAAGGAGGAGCAGATGGGAAATATATTCATTGAGCAAAGTTAAAAGTATTTTAAAATAATTTGAAGCAATACTAATAGTGGCCTGGCAAGCCTCAAACTGAAATCATTTTCAAAACCTTCAGAATTCTGCTTACATGGTCACAGGAATATCTAATATTCATTCAAGCTGGGTGAAATCACCATATTTTCAGTAAAATGACACAATGGTGACCTCTGCTGTTCCAAACTTGGAAGGCAATTTAGCAAAAAATCAGTTTTTAATGAAGCCTTCTGTATAAACGGACTATTCTTTAAGCGATGAATATGTTATTCTATAGTGCTGACACATTTCTGTAGTGCTTCACAGGGATTATACATTATTCCCACTAGTCCCTGCCGCAGTGGGAGTCACAGTCACACATACTAGGGTTAGTTATATCAGAAGCCAGTTACTTGTATAACTTTATGTTTTTGTGCTGGGGGGAACTGGTTCACCCAGAGAAACACACACAGACACAGGGAAAACATACAAACCTGTTGCAGATCGTTGCATCCTGGCCAGAATCAAACTCAGGACTCCATCACTACATGTTACTGTTCTACTTTTTGATGGGTACTTACTGTAATGCATTTCACAAGACACCGTTACCTATAGCCAGCCCTGATTAGATTATATGTTAATCTTCTTTGGTTTACTCCCGTTGCCAGAAACACAATATCATTATACACTGATTGAAATGTATAATGAGTCATTTGTTGTTGTTATTAAAATCTAGGTTGGATGCTCTGGAAGGCGAGGTTATATAAAATGATTTGCAAATCAGTAGTGATCAAATTACTATTCTGGAGCCAGCAAGAAATGTTTTCCTTTCTATTTGCCCTTCTTTGAAGCTGGAGAGATCAGCATCTGTGATAATGATCAGGAAATGACTGACCAGGGTCCGTGGGACATTTTTAAAAAGCAGGCAGATTTTTGGATCTATAATATTTAGGGTATGTTCCTTCATTGTGGGAACAGGCTTTCATCCTCTATCCACCATTGCAGAGAAATTCTTGTTTGAGGGGAGAGCTGGACCTTCAAGTTGGACAAACAAAAGTTCTTGTTCCAATTTTCTGAACAAATGGAATTGTGTAAAGAATATTACAGGGCATATTTATCAAGGGTCGGATTTAGAGTTTATGGAATTTTATAGAAACTCCCATTAACTCCAATAAACTCGAAATTCGAAAAAAAAGACCAATCAAAATTTTAATTTTTTTTTTAAAAAATTCAAAAATGTTTAAAATGACATAATTTTCAAATTTGGGTGAATAGAATCGACCTGCAAACTCGAATCTAATTTGAGTCCGTTTCGAGGTTTAAAAAAATTGAATAGTCGAATTTGGATTCGTAAAGGGACAGTACATGATAAATTTCAAAATTCGAATTTACTTTTTTTTTAAAATTTGGACTATTCCCTAGTCGAATTACACTAAAATAAACTCAGAATTTGAATTTAAATATTTGAATTTTCAATTTGACCCTTGATAAATCTGCCCCTATGATTCCTGAAAATTTCCCCAAGTAAGACGATCATGAGTCCTGAAAGGCGTATTCAGGTGTTTGCTGGGAAATGGGGTTTATAGAAGTGAAGGAGATGGACCATTTTGCAGTGCATGGAGTCCCTGAATGAACTACCATTTTCCAGCAAGAGAGGGGGACCCTAAACTTTTATTTGATTCAATTTCACCTTGTTGCCTTAGGTTAATATTATACTTTACATAGTTCTAGTTGGACATCTGGACTGGATTCAACAAAAACATTGCAGACTGGATTCAACAAAAAATACACTTTGTACATTTGGTAGAAAGAAATACAGATAGTAGGTGTTAAAACTAAAAGCTGTTGTACTGTATATATGAAGTGGTGCGGTTTGTATATACTGTACAGGTATGAGACCTGTTATCCATAATGCTGAGGACCTGGGGGTTTTTGGATAAGAGATCTTTCCATAATTTGGCTCTCCCTACTTTATGCCTACTAAAAAATCATAAGTATTACATAACTCCAATAGCATTGTTTGCCATACTGTTTTATTAATACAGGAAAAAGAAAATCATTGTTAAAATTCGGAATTATTTGATAAAAAATGAGTCTACGGAGAGTAACTTTGAGCTTTCTGGATAACGAGTTTCCAGATAACAGATACCTGTATGGTTTTATGTACAATTATCTAGTCCCACTTAATTACAAATGTGTAAACCACAAGTACACATCCCAAATAGATCAAGAAAAAAAGAAATCTGCTGTTCACAAGAACTTGTCACTGTGTCTTGTCCTTGCCAATATGAAGGATTAATAAGGAACACTGCTTAAAAGGATGATATCATTTACTTTTTCAGATAATTCTATCAGAAATCAGGAGATCCCATATTCCAAAGTGATTAGGAATTAGCACTAGCATTTGTGACGGGAGTTGAAAATTTAGGAGACTACAGGGATGGCATAATAGCGGCCTCTTTTGTCAGGACATGCGAGAATCGTGGCAACAAAAAAGCATGAGGTTAACAGTCACTGCTGTCCGTGGCTAAGTATGGAAAATGCTCTGTATGAAGGGCACTTGGGGGTGACAGGCAATTTATAATTCTAATTCTGCTTATGATTACTATATTGCCAATTTTGGGTATTTTTTCAGCTACGAATCTCCTCTAGAGCTCTGTGGCAAAGTGTCCCTTGTGCCAGAGGCTTGCCTATAGCAGTGTAAAGTGTTTATTTCTGATTTCTTGTTAGAAAAACAAACACCTGTGTTTATAGTTATATTTGCATGCAATTTTTAGTGATTTAGACATGACAAGTGCAACCTGAGGTTCTTGGAACAAGTGGGAACTGTTGCTGTCTTACTCTGCCATCACGTGAGTGGGGTTTAACAATTGGCTCCGAAATCTACTAGTGATCTGAGTATGATTTACTTCCCTGTCCTAAAAACACTGTTTTTTTGTTTTATCATTTCAGAAGTGTTCGACTGTCTAGTGCAGTGATCCCCAACCAGTAGCACGTGAGTAACATGTTGCTCTCCAGCCGCTTGGATGTTGCTCCCAGTGGCCTCAAAGCAGTTGCTTATTTTTGAATTCCAGGCTTGGAGGCAAATTATGGTTGTATAAAAACCAGATGCACTGCCAAACAGAGTCTCAATGTAGGGTGACAATCCACATACGGGCTACCAAATGGCCAATCACAGCACTTATTTGGCACCCCAAGAACATTTTTCCTGCTAGTGTTGCTCCCCAACTCCTTTTACTTCTGAATGTTGCTCACAGGTTCAAAAAGTTGGGGATCCCTGGTCTAGTGTATTCAGTCTTGTGGCAGTCTGTAGGAGTAGTGGACCCAGTTTTTTGTGTTTAAAACAACATATTTTTTGGGTTTTGTGTTTTGTATGTATTCCCGTTACTGATGAGCGAATTTATTTGGCAGGCGTGAATTTGTGGTGAATTTCCGTCTTTCGCCACAGCCGAATAAATCCGAGAAATTGGCACATAAATTTTGTGGCTAATTTTCGAGCCGTCAAAGTTTTTAATGCAACAATTCCAACGGCGGCGACAATTAAACGCGCGCCCATTGACTTTAATGCAGCAGATGCTGGAGAAGGAAGTAGAGTTTTGGTTTTGTGTGTAACATACAGTGACAAACTACATAGGTGTAATCAGCTTGTTTCTTGTATTTTTCTTTTGACATTAAGTGCTTGCAAAGTTAAAGAAAACACCACAAACAAAGATGCTTAGGTACTTTATTACCAAGTGGTGCCTGGCCAGACAAAAACATAAGCTGTGACATAGATCACCATGTTTAGTTTCCACCATGCATTTTGGCACTATGATTATGAGAGGACGGAGGATACACAGTGGTGGAGACAGGTAACGAAATTCCACCTGCAGGAAAGTAAGTTTGTAAGTGGATACAGACTCAAGATAACTAAGAACATATTATCTGCATTCTAGAAGACTCTTTCCAAAAATATGCCAGAACACAGAAGCACAAGATGCAAAATAATGCATGCAGAACTGAGGCTGATCATTCCCATATGCAGCAGTGTACAACCCTACCTATTGCGCCTGAAATAAATAATGGCACGTTCCAAGCTCAGCATGGTTCAAGACACATAATAGCGCTCATGATGTCCCAGGAAACATATTTCAATAAAGGCTTCCAAAACTCATCATTATGAAATCAAAGGACATGAGCATCCTAAATCAGTATCTGTATCACTGTAAATTAAACAGCATGTAATATAACAATAAGAATATTTTACTCCTCAATCAAGGTGCAATATTGAAATATTATATCATGTTTTCCTCTGGGGAAAATCCGCAGAAATACAGGTCTCCAAAAATGTTCATTACTTTCTGTTTGTGTAATAGGTTTGTAGTAGAACAGATAAAGAAAATGTGTATATGGCTTTTGTGTGTCTATTACATTGTTGGCAACAACTGGAGTATATACACAGACATACAGTTGACTGGCATCATCATGTACTCTATGTCTGTATTATTAATAACTGAAAGGAGCACAAAACCAAACATATAGAGCAAGTTCATGACAATGAACAGGATTTTCAGCTACAATTGGTCAGTTTCCCTTGTTTTAAATGTAGAAAAGCATTGCAGTGTTGTGCATGCTGGGAGAATTTATAGCTTACTGTGTGGCAAGGATGTGTGTATGAAACATTGTCTAGTATTGTATAAGAACTGGGATATATACTGGCCAGGCGGGGAATAAAACTTTCAGGCCTCTGATGCCATACATTTTTGTGCTCTAACATGCTGTCTATTATAATAGCAAGCAGTTCCTGCAGCAGTGCTCCTTTAGCATGTACATACATTTGAAAAATCTAAATAAAGTCCATTTTAAAGTTGAAATGTGCCATAAATAGTAGATGGACTGTACCAAGAAAAAAATACAAAGTTCAACCCAATAATATACATGATCCGCACAGACTGTATTTTTGAGAAAAGTATCTGATGTATGTTTCAACAATTATCTTTCAGAGATGCAACCTATATTAAATATCACCCACAAGTCCCATAGCCCATAGGTGGATAACAAAGAACCACGACTCTGCACCACTGAAAACACCAAACTGTGCCATGAAATGGATGAAACAACAAAGGCTTCAGGCCTATGAAGGAAAAGAACAGTGTCTCTGCTAAACATACAAAACTAACACCATGTTACCGCTTCTTGCTACCAGTGGTACCATTTGCAGCTTTGTTGAAGGTTTTGCTCATATGTGGGAAGTGTACCGTTGGGGTTCTACCGTTGGGCCCATACAACCCCAAATTTCTGGCTGTGGCAGATTTTCTAAGTGGTTTGACATTTGGGAAAGGGCTAAATACTTGCACCTTGGGAGATTTTTTGAAAGATTCACATTCACTAGAGGAACTATGGCAATCAGATTGTGACTCCTGGAATGTCTGACTCATTTCCAAACTGACTTCTGTTTTAGCATCTGGGCTCAGCTCCAGTGCCTCCAGCTTGCTCTGCACAACAGTTACATTTGCATTTTCATCCTGGTAAACAGGCTCTGGAGAGTGGCCATCAACCTTCATAACAGTTCTGTCCAAGCTGGTTTCTTCCCCTGCCAAGGAGCAAGGAGGCTGTGCATTTTCCTCAGTTTCCTTTGAGTTATCAGTTTGATCTTTGGGGACCTCGTTCTGCTCCTCTATAAGTCCTATGGTGTCCCCATGGCCAAGCTCTCCTTTGGCCCTTGCAATGTTTTTTCGATGAACTCTTATATGGGTACGCCAGGGAGAGTTCTGCTTAGCTTTGGTTTCTTCATTGGTCAGGAGGGATGATTTGGATGCTGGCAAATGGACTACATTTTTAGACCGGTTTACTTGCTTCAGTTTCTTACCAAGTAATAAATGATTAATGACCGGAGAATGATTAACCTGAGAGGGCAGAATACAGCTCACTGGACCTTTGTCTGAAACAACAACAACAACAAAAAATACATCAGAACAATGTAATATCGCCCCACACTGCAGCAATAATTTACACTCATGCTTGATATTAGACACTTAACCCAAATCACACAACCAACGGATTTCAAATAAATATTCTTTATTATACAATGTTATACAGCTATGGGACCTGTTATGCAGAATGCAGAATACACCCAATAGACTTGCTTTATTAATTATATCTTAGTTGGGATCAAGTACAAAGTACTGTTTTATTATTACTGATAAAAAGGAGATTTTTTGAAAAATTCTTAACTATTTTGATAAAATGAAGTCTATGGGAGATGGCCTTTCCATAATTCGGAGCTTTCTGGATAACCTGTTTCCGGATAATGGATCCCATACCTGTAGTACATTAATTAATTATTAACACCACCACCAAAAAAATGTAATTAACTGATTTTATTAGAAACTTTATGCAGTCTTGATTATTTGAGTCTCAATACAGAGAGCTCAAGAATAACTTAGTATATGAGCTACAGAAAGAGATCCAAGACCCCGACATATAAACAAACAGTAACAAAGTGAATACCAGTATTTGGCTGATGCCTGGGATCTAATGGGATCCCAGAGGCTTTTTCTTCTTCATGCCCTGATTAGATAAAAACAAACATTAAAAATATATCTAATGGTTTTACATTGTTATATGTAATGTGTTTCTAGTAATGGCATTTAATAATCTTTCAGTTATGTGCCTATTAGTTCTGTATATATTACTTATATGCGTTTTTAATAAGACATTCTATTTGATGGGCATAAAGCAAGGTGCACATTTATCATTATCATTCTATAACCCAGTTTCCAAAAAAGTTGGAACACTATGTAAAAAGTAAATAAAAAGGGAATGGGATGACTCCCAATAGGCTTTTTTTTTCTTCCAATAAGGATTCATTATATCTAAGTTTGGATCAACTACAAGCTACTGTTTTATTATTACACAGAAAAAGGAAATTATTTTTATTTTTATTTCTATAAAATGGAGTCAATGGGAGACAGTCATTCTGTAATTTGGAACTCTCTAAATAACGGGTTTCCAGATAATGGATCCCATTCCGGTATATACATATACAAAAATATGAATTCTGGTGGAAATCAACAAAAACACAAGTAGCATAGAAGCAAGCACAAGCTCCTCTCCTTCTGGAGCTGCCAGCTCCCCCCTCCCTCTCAGAAACTAAAGGTGGACTCCTAGACTGTGACTTACTTCCCTGCAGCTGCTGCACATTCATTTCTATGTGATCACTGAGACACTTGTTAGATAAGCAGGATCAAGCTGCAGCAGCACATTCACTTCTCACACGCACAGTGATCACATAGAAATGAATGTGCAGCAGCTGCAGGGAAGTAAGTCACAGTCTAGGAGTCCAGTCCTCCTTTAGTTTCTGATAGGGAGGGGGAGTGACAGAAGTTTAGTGTGTAACGGAGAGAGAACAGAGAGCTTTAAAAACTCACAGAGGCTGGCTGCTGCTGCAGTGGGAATGGGGAGGTGGGTTGGCGTGCCTGTGTTGTGGCATCATTGTATGAGGTCGAATCCCAGTCGGCAGCAGTATTCTCAAGTGCAGCAGGCGCGCATGTGACGTGCTGCTGCGACGTTCTGCTCCTCTTCCGGCTCCCTCTCTGGCTTCCTGTTCACCGCTGGCCACTTCCACTGCACCGACTGGGGAGGGGGGTGGTGCGAAATGCTGCAGCCTAGTTTGGACACCCCTGCCCTAAATGATCCTGGCTGGTTGCACATACTGAGGAAGCAGGCCCCTGCCGGGCCCCCTGTACCTCCGGGCCCCCCTGCGACTGCGGGGTCTGCTTCCTCGGTAGTTACGCCACTGTCTGTAAATACAGTTTGTCACTGCATCCACAAATGCAAGAAAAAGCTCTACTATAACATGAACAAACCAAAAACATGACCCAGAAACACTGTTGTCTTCTCTGAGCTCATGCGCATTTGAGATGGACTGAGGCAAAGTGGAAAACTGTCCTTTGGTCTGATGAATCAAATTGTGAAATTCTTATTGGAAATCATGGATGCCACGACCTCCAGGCTAAAGATGAAAAGGACCATCCAGTATGATATAACATCAGGGCATGATGGTGTGTGGGTGCATTTGTACACATGGCATGGGACATCAGGGAAGGCTCCATTAATACTGAATGATATATAAAGGTTTTATAGCAATATGTGCTGCCACCCAATGTCTTTTACAACACTTCAGCAAGACAATGCCAAGCTACACTCTGCCCATATTACAACAGCATGGTTCTATAGTAAAGGAGTCCTGCTGCTAAACTGGCCCCCTGCTTGAAATGCAGAGCCAGGCCTGGACTGGCAATCTGTGGGTTCTGGCAAATGCCAGAGGGGCTTCTCTAAGATGCCATAGAAAGTCAGTGTTTAGTGGGCTGGTGGGAGATGTGTGTGCTTCTGTGTGGGCTGATTGGGCCTCTGTGTACCTGAAATGCCAGAGCCTATTGATCTCCTCAGGTCCCAACTGGTTACAAAGTGTTGTTAAAAGAAGAACTGATGCAACACAGTGGGAAACATGCCCCTGTCCCAATGTTTTTGGAACTTGTTGCTGGAATCAGATTTAAATTAACCATATATTTTCTTGATTTCAACATTTAATATGTTGCCTTTGTACCATTTTCAATTAAATATATGGTTTCAATCATTTGCAAATCATCCCCTTCTCTTTTTTTTACATTTGACACAATGTCCCAACTTTTAGAAACGGGGTTGTATATTTATGTTGGAATAAAACTCTTTACAAGTTGTGGTGTTTATACAAATGGCCCGCGGGTGTCACCGTGCACAGGACTTGTACTTTCTGTACAGTTTGAAAGTGAAAGCTTACTGTTGTGTAATGGCTGCATGACTCTGCTAATAAAGCACTCTTATACTCTACTCATCCTCGGCTACCCCAAACATAACACAAGTCACTCAGTAGCACCTCTTAGTAAAAAGGAATACAGTAAATAAAATAAATAACGATGCTCCTTTAACAGAGGTAACTGCTTTTATACCATTACATTTCTGTATTACCTGCTGCAATGAACACTTGGTTAATTTGCTGAAGTTGTCTTTTCTTAATCCTGGAGTATTGCTGCTTAAGAGCATTGATATCGGTGGTCATGCGCTCCATCATCATGCTATTGAACACTGCGTGATATTCACTCCGGCAGGAATCAATTGCTCCTGGACTCAGTTCAGCAATATTGCTAGCTTTCAGGCTCTGGTCTTCTTTTTGATCTGAAGGGAGGTAATTAGGGAACACTTAAATGCAAATAAAACAATACATCAGCAACTTACAGAACGTTCAGACACCTCCTTTCAAAGTAAAATAATACTGTCATTTTCATTCGTGCAGTACTACCTTTGATTTGCTTCTGGTATTTCTGTAGTTCTGGAGCCAGAAAACCACTGAATGGTCCAAGGCAACCAACAGAATTAGCATTGAAATCATCTTCATCGATTTCATTTTCTTCATCACTGTCTCGCATTTTGATTGTCCGTCTGTATTTCAAAGGCAATAAAGAAGAAACAGACTATTCACATACTTTAAGTGGCTAGCGGTGACAAAGTTAAGCAAATACAACACTATTTTAAAAATGTTTCATATTTTAATGTTTCCTTAATAAATTAATTTCTTGTTTTGAAGTGAGATAATGAGCCCTGTATAAACAAATCACCCCTTTTCCTAAGCTGCAGCCTTAGAGGCTTACAAATGGAGGAAAATCCGCCGATTTTATATTGGGGTTATTTGTGGGCTAGTAATTTTATTTATTGCCTGTGATTAGAATGTGAAAATATTTCAGCTTTTTGTTCAATGGAAGAATACAAACCATATATAGTTCTGAATTGAAAGAATAGGTAAAAAGTAGTAGCAAAAATGGTCATGTTGGAAAGGGAGGGGTATATTGGCCCTTTAACAGATTAGCAAACAAAAATTCCAGGACAGATTTATAAATCAACAATATGTTACATTTATTGGTCAAAGAAAATGTGACACTGATAAAAAAAATGCACTAATATTTTTAAAAGGCATGGTTTGTTTAAAGTTTTCCAAACACCCCAGTTAAAAGTGCTATTGAATAGGGATGCACCGAATCCAGGATTCGGTTGGGGATTCGGCCTTTTTCAACAGGATTCGGATTCGGCCAAATCCTTGTGCCTGGCCGAACCGAATCCTAATTTGAATATGCAAATTAGGGGTGGAGAGGGAAATCGCGTGACTTTTTGTCACAAAACAAGGAAGTAAAAAAAAAATCCCCTTCCCATCCCTAATTTGCATATGCAAATTAGGGTTTGGATTTGGTTCGGTATTCGGCCGAATCCTTTGCTTAGCATTCGGGGTTCGGCCGAATCCAAAATAGTGGATTCGGTGCATCCCTGCTATTGAAGCAGAATACTGAGCTCAAATCCGTTTTACAACAGTGAAAAGATATATTTTTATACATATTTAAAAATTTGGCATGAGGCAAGCCATTTTCTTAAATTTCCCAATTCACCACCACCAAATGTTTTTGTAAAAACTTTTTTGGGGGGCCTTGTCGCCACTGTTTTTTTTTTTTTTTTTTAATTTATAGGGGGCCTGACTACCAATGCTTTTTTAAAAAATGTTATGGGGGCCCTGGTGCCAATGATTTTTTTTTTAAATTGTAGGGGGCCCTGACCACCAATGTTTTTTTAAAAACTTTTATGTGGGACCATGGCCGCTAATTTTATTTTTTTTAAATTATAAGGGGGCCATGACCACCAATGGCTTTTTATAACTTGTGAGTAGGGATGCAACAAATCCACTATTTTGGATTTGGCCAAAGCCCCGAATTTTTAGTGAAAGATTCATCCGAATACCAAACCGAATCCTAATTTGCATATGCAAATTAGGGATTTGAACGGGAAAACATTTTTTACTTCCTTGTTTTGTGACAAAAAGTCACCTGATTTCCCTCCCCACCCCCAATTAGCATATGCAAATTAGAATTCGGTTCAGCTGTGCAGAAGGATTCGGCAGAATCCTGCTGAAAAAGGCTGAATCCTGGATTCGGTGCATCCCTACTTGTGAGTGAGGGGGTTTAACATTTTTACCGCTGGTGTCTGGGCTTTTTACTGTGGTGTGGAGTGGGCGGGGACCAGGGGGCCCACAAAATTTTGCTGTACAGGGCCCCGTGATTTCAGATGGTGGCCCTGCTTCCTGGTCTGTAGCAGACAAGAGTGCTACCACAAAGTCTACATCACAATAGCTTGCACTGCCTAGACTCCAGTTGTTGGTAGTGTCTGTAATTTTTGGAGCCCTCTGATGTGTGAGGTCAGGGCTGGAAATAGGGGTAGGCAGAAGAGGCACGTTCTATGCCTTTTCCCCTCACTGCTTGCTGCTTCCTCTCAGCCCAACTATGCGCTTCCTGGTTATCAGTGCTCAATATCGCGAGCATCAGCCATTGGCAATCCTTGCCTTTTCGCTGCCTGAGGCGGCCTTCCTTTGCTGCCCCACCCCTCCTCACGAAGACCTGAAGATAATTAAAAAGCTGAGGCACGGTCTGCCTGAAAGTATCATTTGCATTATTTGCATTGTGCTGTGCTGGCTGTTTCTGCAAGCACAGGATCATGCATAATAAACGGAGATGGCTGCCTATTAAAACATTGTTTGAAAATAAGATTTAAAAGTTAGATTTTTTTTAACAGTTTTATATAATGTTAAAAACGACACCGTTAGGGTAGCGGCACACAATCTAGCCAGCGGGAAGGCTTTTCAGGGAAATTAGTCGCCAAAAGAAGAGGCAGTTTGTCGTTGGACGACTAAATCTCCCCGAATCTTAGTGTTTGCCCTTACCCTAAAAGTCATGGCAGTATCCCTTTAATTAGGGTAGTGTAATAAACTAGATAAGCACTTAACAAGGTAACATTACAGAATAAACAGAAAGAACATATTTTAAGGCCATGGAATGCATAATAGTTTTGGGTGCATTGGTGCTACATTTTTACCTACTAAAAACAAAGAATTAAAATATCTTCCAGGAATTCCTACAGTTCTTTTAAATATGCAAAAATGTTCACATTTACATGTCTGTGCTGAAATTATACAGTATGCATACAGATATTACTTTCATGTTACTTACCCAGAAAATGAAGCTGACTTAACAGGTGCTGGGAAAGGTGTTATATTATATGTGTATTTTTCTCTCAGTTCTGCCAACTGTGGGAAGGGAAACTGGGCCATCGAGTAAACAGTCTAAAGGAGGTTAAAGAACCAATTATATTTTAGACTCAATAGGAAAAACAATAGCAAGAACATTCCACCCTCTAACTCCCTTAGAGAACATATACAGCAACAAGATTTATTTTATCAACCAATATAATCAATATAATAAAACAAGTGTCTCTTATTCTGCACATTTTCATTGCCACTGAGATCATTATTGTTATATTTATTCTGAGAATTGATGAAAAACTAAAAAACAGTAGACACAAAACATCAGTATGGTCAATAGATTTACTAGACGTCACATACCTGCTCCCACAGACCCCAGACCTTACAGAAGATCTGAATCAATATTGGTCATGCCAACCTGTGGCAGCTGCTGGGGATGAAATTTCTATTGAACTCCCTTGGTACCAGCCTATGATTAAGTGTCCATGTGTGACACGAAACGCGTCAGGCAATACTCTTTTAGATGTAGTGTAAAATAAAGCATTATATTTTTATATTCAATTTCTTGGCTCTTGGATTCCATTTCTGTTGGATGTTCCAGATTGGTGCCTGCCTATTTACCATTTTTGTCCCTTGGTACCAATATGTAACCGCGATCATCCATTATATGAAAATAGCATTTAAGCATCAGTTTGAGATAAAGGAGTATATTAACACAACTGTAGCAAATTATAAGCATGTAATTTACCTGCATTAGATCATTGCTGTCTATAAGACTGTCTTCGAGCATCTCCTGAGTCAGTCTTCCCATGGTACTATAGAAATCATCTGAATTCTGACAACACTCCATCTGCCTGAAAGAATGAAAACATCAAAAGTGACCAGTCTGCTATTTTAAATGTTTAAAATACTGAATCATGTAACTTCTACCATGATTGGGAACAGTGAGGGATGCAGAACAAGCTATTAACAACAAATACATGCAATTAGATTATATGTTTGGTGCCGTTTATTGTGAAAAGCAAATTGATGAATCAATATTTCTGAATTACAACATATGCATTTCAGATATCAGAGATGTAAAAGAAGAAGAGAAAACAAAAAATACTTTTCTGCACTTACTCTCCTAATTTGGCCCAGATAGCAAGAGATACTCGCAAAAGGATCTCAGAACCTTCAAAGAACACAGAATCCCAAATCTTCAGAACAGTGTGGTTAGGAAGGCAGGTTGCAAACAGTGTCAAAAACCACTGCATGGTAAAGACATTTGTAAGAGGGGGCTCATAACCTCCTGAAAAACAAAAGATTACACAAATGATTTGTATTAAAAGACCCATAAATGACAAGAATATTTGTCATTGAGTAAAACTGATGTGTGGTTATGTGTAGTAATCTCTGTACAGGAACTTTAAGCTACATATAAATAAATATACATTGGCTTGTGGAATGGCTGTGATGAATCCGGCTCCAATATCAGGTTGCAAATATCGTAAAAACTTGAACTAAATAAGGATTTATTAATTTATTAATTAACAATGCACCAGAAATGTGTAGATCAAGGTCAACAAAATGTAGCACAAATTACTACACACACTCAAACACTTTATTATTAACCTATAAACCTGTAGATGACTATATATGTATTTTATGATCAAAGTAATCTTACTGCTACTGCAATAGTGTATCTGGAAATCACAGAAAATGTTACTATGGTACCCAATGCAAGCACCAAAAATGGTCTGTAAATCTAAACTACTGTGTAATAGAAGCTGTGTGCCCTTTAGAAAACCAAGCTCTGGTGAGTACTTATCCAAGGTAGATAAACATACCTCCGCTTTCTTTGTTTGCAGTCCTCTGAAGCACATCCAGGTGCTGGGACAGTTCAGGCAGTTTCATTGTCAAGAGATCCCTAAACACAGCCATATCCACCGATAATGCTCGCAGATTGTTTGCAAAATAGCTATCTGGTAGCACTTTGTCTATGAGATAAATCATTACCTGAAACAACAATCTCTACGTTAGGAAGCAAATATCTGTCAACCTACATTATCGCATTGAAAAAGAATGTGTTTTGTGATTCATACATATTATGTTATATTTGAACTACTTCTGCACACATACAGTACATATTCACTATGTGTCAAACATACTTGGGTAAATGCATTTGAAGTAAAACTGAACTGAATATCTACAAATACTTATGAAAATTGTACTGAAATCCCTGCCTGGGAAGCATAGAATCTAGAGGGACAAGTTACTCGGTAACAAGTGAAACACAAACTAAAATTAGCCTGCGACATTAACATTTGGCATGCTGGATTAAGTAAGTGCTGTTTGTAAATGTGAAAATTTGAAATTAAAGGGGACCTGTCACCCTACTAAATAATTCCAAATTCTTTTCTATCATGTTAGTTGAGCAAAATAAACTTTACTCACACTATATTCATTATTTCAATTTTGTTTCCTTCAGTCTTGGAATTACACAACCACAGCAAGCAGACAACAGCCATTTTGTGGACAAATTGTGTATTACCCCAAAATCTTGTGTATGCACCATAATGGGGGAACCTAATGCCCATGCTCAGTGCCCTACACAATTATAGGGCTGAGGGGGGAAGGAAGAATGTAATGAGTGCAGTGATATGTAGGAAGTGCTGAATGGAAAGTGAAAGTAATCGAATGCCCAGCCTCTATGCCTCAGGCGGGGTAGATGATATTTGATTGACAGCTCAGATATTTAAACACCTTTAATAACAGGTATGAATGCTTTAATGAAAAAAATAATTTGTGTTTCATGTTTAATTTGCAAAGGACTTTCATTATACAACTTTTTATGCGTAGGTGACAGGTCCACTTTAAGGTAGTTTTGCACTAAACACAATGTTTAAGTAGGGCAAGAGTTGCAGACTAACATTTTAGTTCATGAGAGTATCCGTCATATTTTATTTTCTTTGTCACCTTACACCAGGGGTGCCCAAAAGGTAGATCGGGATCTATCAGTAGACCTTTAGCTGGTGATCAGTAGATCTCAAGACGTGGCCTCGTGCTTTTATATGGTCACATAACTCCTCGTTGACTAATAATATCTTTATAAATTACAGTAGGGGGTGCATTGTCCACTATATAAATTCTCTCATAAATCAATATAATATTTAAGTAATATTTTCCATGGAAGAGAATGCTATTGCTTTTATGGATGTAGATAATAATTGGACAACATCACAACAAAAGTAGACCTCACATTAATAAAGTATGGGCACTCCTGCCTTACACATTGTGCATGCTTTCTAGTCATTTCCCCAATCATATTAATAGTGAGTGCTTGTGTATGAAGCAGAATTAAAATCTAATAATAGGCTAGCAACACAAAAATATGCCAACCTGACAAATACAATGTTCTAATGGATGTCAAGGGAGTACTGACTGTCCAGTTCACATAAATTATGAAAAACAGAAAGGGATAGGCTGGAGAAAACCATATGCCGTCTGGGGAAAACAATGCAGGCTCCTTTGGCATGATAATATTATGATGATGCAGATAATCTACCCACTGCTTGGGAAATGCTGAACAGCAAGATTAGTACAGTTTAGCACAGCAGTAACACATTATACTGCCTCTCTGGTAAGGGTGTTAAACATTTCATGGGACTGAAAGGGGAAGAGATTATTATTGTCAGAAAAGCTAATAAATCTACAGCTATTGTACATGGGAACATACAAGTACATACTGGGACAGCACATACTGCAGTAGCTGCATATACTGTAGATACAAATATAATTACACAAGTTAAAACACAATCCACACAAAAAGATCTATATACAGTTGCATCCTGCTATGATAAAGAGGGAATAAATTGTAACGCCTGGCATTGTTAACAAGAGGTAATATACAGGCGCTTACACCAGGGGTCCCCAACTTTTCTTACTTGTGAGCTATAGTCAATTGTAAAAAGAGTTGGGGATCAGAACAACCATGGTAAAAATTTCTGTGGGTGCCAAATAAGGGCTGTGATTAGCCAATTTGGTAACTTCTGTGCAGATTGTTAGCCTGTGGTTGACTCAGTTTGGCAATGTATCTTGCTTTCATTCAACCCAAACTTGCCAGATATCTAAAAATAAACACCTGCTTTATGGACAGTGGGAACTACACCCAAGGGTTTGTTGAGTAACACATTGCTCACAAACCACTGGTTGGGGACCAATGCCTTACACAGTGATCCTGGCTGGAGTCAAAGTAGCACTATCATGTGGATGTGGCTTAATAGTATCTAAAAAATGTATTGAAAACAACAGGCACTTCCAAAGACCAATCTTCCAGACAGACTTGTAAGATAATTTGTAGTTTATTTCAGTACACAGCCTTACGCATTTCATATCGTTTAGACACTTAATCATAAGTCTCTGAAAGATACAAAACGCATAAGGCTGTATCCTTTTGTACCAAATTAAACTAATCATCTTACAAGTCTGTCTTGAAGATTGGTCTTTGAAAGTGTCTGCTCTTTTTCAATACGGTTATCCGCTCCCTCAGCTGAAGGTTCAGGGCGGTGTACCTGGACCTCTTCTTACAACTGGTGAGTTTTTACACTTTGAGACCCGAGAACTTCTTTCTAACTGCTATCAGCTTGTGTTCGTTTTATATCTAAAAAAGGTGTCAGTTTCTCTGGCTGCTATTGATTTTTATATTATGAATTTAAAATTATTCTCATTGTAGTTAGAAATATGAATCAGGTTGTGAACCCATTAGAAGGCCAGATATATATTTATACAGAAAAATGGTAAATTACTGGGATTTTTTATACAAAATATGTAACAATATGAAACTATGGGTTTGTGCTACACCTAGGTTTGTTGGCTGCAACCTTTTCTAAGAAGCAGGATGCCCAAAAACATTATGTTGTAACATTACTCATGGTGTTAGACCCATCTTAATTATTCATTCATCAAAGCCATCATTTTTGCCAGCCTCATCACTTATCCATATATCTAAGCTTTGGGTTATACAGTTGGTTTGTTGACAGTTATTCTTTTATACTTTGCTTTATTTTTTGCTGTATGGGTTTTTTATATCCCCATTTAATATTAGTAATTGCATAATTCATCTGTTATTAATATCTGGTTGATATGGACTACCTTTCATCATACCCTGTAGAGGTAAGGTACCATAAAAATAAGTTGTATGTCTCTTTATGGTGTACTTACAGACAGTTTCTAATATGATGATTTTATGATAAACATAGCAATAATTTTACATACCTTTAAAGCATCTCCTTCATTCCCTTCCATGACCTCAAGTATAAGTGCTGCCAGTATATTAAATCCTTGGCAGTATCCAATGGTTTTGTTCCACCTAGCATAGGCAAGCAACACTCGTTTCAGTACCACTCGATCCTGTTCAGCCTCTTGTCCACAATAAGAGCTACAGCCTGTTCTGTGAAGATCCTGCAATCACAAGACATAAATTAAGAGTATACTAAATGTTCAATACTAATCCTTAAAGCATTACAGATCTAATGTTTGTTATGGACACTCCCTTGGGCACAACTAGCTAATACTGTATGTTGCATTGTATCTACAGTGATAATACTAGAGCCAAGAATTTACCTTTACAATTTGTATTCCCATTGAGTCATCATCTGGATTACTCCGGTCATTAAATGTGAAGCGCATTGTTTTATCCCAGTCAATTGAAATGCTGTGTAAATAGTGATCGGCCAGATTGAGCCATACCTGAAAATTGATATAATGCAGTGGGTTAAGGAGAACATAAGACGCAAATTATGTATATTTATACATTTTTATATAGAGAACTGTGCAGAAGTCTTAGGCACTTTAGCTCTCAAAAAAGTTTGCCCTAGATGTTATTTTATGTCTTCTGTACTGGTGTGTCAATGGGAAGGAACATATGTTAAAGCTCCAAGCCTTCTTTTTACACATAAAGCAAAGTAATACAATAAGGTATTCCAATGTCCCTAATGGCAATGGCACACAAGGAGATTAGATGCCTGTGATAAAAACTTCACCTGACTTTGGAAAAATGAAGCCATGCATATGTTTTCCCACCAGCGATTAACTTTATAGCTAATGGGGAAGCATTTGGAGGACATTAGTCGCCCAAAGAAGAGGAGATTCATCCAGCAGCAACCCCTACTGTGTAAGAATGCCTTCATTACTTAAAGGGGTTATTCACTTTCCAAACACTTTTTTCAGTTGGACAAATCAAAATGGAGCAGGCACTCAAAGAATCAAAATGGAGCAGGCACTCAAAGAAGGCAGACTTCCTCCAGGCAGTAGTTCAGAGTGAAAAGAATTGATTGTATCCTCAGCCTACTTTTTTCAGTTGAGTTGTTTTCAGATTGTTCACCATAAACAATTCCTTTTTTTAATTGCTTGCCATCTTTTACTTTTTTTTACAGTTTTCTTAAAATGTAAGTTTAAAGTTGAGTATTCTTGTCTCTAGTGTTCCAGTCTGGCAGCTCAGTGATCATGGAGCATTCTGAACTGTTACAGTTTACTACATTTAGTTGATACATTTCTCAGCAGTATCTGTGGAATATTAGTAACAGCTGCCTTTAAAAGGGGATCGCCATACAAACATGACATTTTTGAAAAGTGAACATAATTTCAAGCAACTTTGCAATATACATCAATTAAACAATATGCAGATTTTTCATGATTTTTAAAGGTTTGGAACAGTTCCCTAAGTCTAGCCCCCTGCTCTCCTGCTGATCTTTCTGACTACTTTGCTGAGCTGGCTGACTACTGTTACTTTGTATCAACAGCAATCTGTACTTAGACTGCATCCTCCAAACCCCACATGATTTCAATAAGGAAAGGAACATCACAGTGCAATGCATTGTGGGTTATGTAGTTCCTGCATGCTGTCTGTAAACTGTGGAGAAGTTGTTACAATTTGTAACATTAGTGTTTAGACCCTCTTTCCCTACTAGGATTTGCAAACGATGTAGAAAGAGAAGAACTGTTAAGCAGCCGGATTTCAGCATAGCAAATGGCATTTATTCATACTTTTTGAAGAAACAGGTAACTGTGATGAGTATATTATGGGTTTCTGTGTTATGTGGGCCTGTTTATCAAATTTTGGTTTGGAAGCCGGAGTTCCCCTTTAATGAAACTCAGCAGGGCTAAAGATAACAAAAGAAGCAGAAGCGTTCAACCCCAACCTGCCCGCGACCCGCAAGAGGAGCAGCAAGGTCGGCCTGGTTCCGTGGGTATTGGGCTGGCCCACACATCACTCCCTCCTCCCAGAGCTGGTTTAGAAGGTGAAAAATTAAACTTTACATTTCAATATTAGAAAAATGGTTACAAATAGAAAATAGAAAGTTATTGGAAAAAGTCTTTGTTTATGGCAATCTATCTGAAACCAACTGAACTGAAAAAAGTTTTGACGGTGAACAACCCCTTTAAGAAGCCAGAAAGAAGACTTGGAATGGCATATCAATGCAGGGCATGCTCGGATATACTGTAACTATGGGTAATCAAACTTCAATTGGATTAAAGTAAGGACAAATCCTTATGTTTTATTACAGATACATACAGAAATATACAATATTCTGCAGACTTAAGTGGTCAGCAGCACAATTTGAGAGAACAGTGGCCCTTTAGCAGGGCTAGTTACCACAGAAGGCTTATGGGCTTCCTTCGGTTTCGCTTCCCATTCAATTAGCTTTTGTTCTAGTTACTGTGCAACATGCAGACCCACACCCACTAGCACAGATGGCTGTGTTCTGCATAATATGGCTAATGTATTATTTATATAATTACACCACTACATATATGCTATAAACACACAATTTGAACTGCTAAAGGAGGCATTTTATGTGAAGTAAATTATTATATATAACATTAAATATCCCCCCATAGCTTTTTGCCTCCAATCACGATCAAGCAAAAGCTGTTTTATAATTACTGAGAGAATATTATGTTGAAAAATATGAATTGTTTTATTAAAATGTACTCTATGGGAGATGGCCTTCCCATAATCCCCACGTATATATTATTTGACACAGGGAATTAAAGGAATGCTTTTAGTTGCTTCACACAAACTCTCTGAAGTCAAAATATCCCCAAAACACTTACTCTCTTCCTCCATTCCTTTGGTATCCCAGTTGGCAATCTGGCCACAGCTTTGAGAGCGTCATACCACTGTAAGCAGAAAAGTTGTTATAAGCCATAGAACTATGAACAGTGGACATGCAGTGTTATCACAACCACCCAAAGCATTCAGCACAACTATAGGCATGCTTGATTTGTATACTGCCACAGACATGAAACAATGAGGTGTATCTAAAGTGTGTTTAAGATCACATATATAATTAAGAAAAGTGTAACTTTAAAAACTGAATTGAGGGAAGGCTTACTGTCCCAAAAGAGAAAGCATGCATTATATAACCATTAAATTATTATGGTCTGTTACAAGCTACCAAAATGCCAACAGGCTTGTAATAATTCAATTGTTCACTGTAAATTATTAATATCCAATGGTTCTTATATTGAGTTCTTATTAGTTTATCCCAAACTCTGCACATACATTAAACTACCTATTTCTCATCGACCCTGAAACATTCAGAAACGTAACAAATACACTTTTACTTAAATAATAATAATTTGATTTCCTTCCTCCTTGGATGACTTTAAATCATAAAAAAATCGAATGAATTTTTCAAAAGCAGCCTCTCAGAGTTATTTTTGGTTTTACCTGCGTAAGGATTTACAAAATAGTCAATAGCAGTCCGATACTTACATTGTTAATCCTTTTATTTCATCTACTCCAAAAATGGTTAAATTAGGATGACGTAGACAGGACTTAAGCCCGCTAAAGGGAAATCTATCAACCCACCAGTATAAAACCACTAGAGGAGGCAAATTCAAATAAGGCTTTAAAGTTAATTAAAAATAAACCACACACCTTTCAAAATGAACTTATGATCTGTACTATTATTGTGTTTCTGGCAGTCTTTGTTTCTATAGGGTTTTTGTGTAATGAAGGAAAGCATTCATTTTGTGTATCTGATCATGCATGCAAGGCTGCCCAAGCAAACAGTTTTTTCTACTCCAACTGTTCACAATAGGAGGAGGACTATGATTATATAAACAGAAAGCTTAACATACTGGTAATCAAATTACTTCTGAAAGCCAGGGGGAAGAAAGATGCACAATATGCTCTGCACTATAGTAGCACAGATAATCAAAAGTAAACATTTAGGCCAGTGCTAGTCCTGCTAAGAGAAGCGTATGGAATTACGTCATGGATACTAGTGGAATAACGGCAAGATAACTGGTATGGTAATGTTTTCAAGATGGAACCTGACCAAACAGATTGTATTGTAAATACAAAAAGTACAATTTAATCAAAGCAACACACAAAGTGTGAATATGCAATATATTTTTGCTTCCCCCACAGTGTTTAGTTATGCAATAACTATGGCTATGATTTTTCATTTATACTGTAAAACCCTAACCACTAAATAGAGACCAATCAATTCTGTGCTTTCATAGATTGTAGCATTTTTCATAACGAGGGATTTAACTGAAGAAAAAGGAATCCTAGATAGAGCAATTCATTCCACAGCCAATCAATCAAATATATCCATATATTGACCTGCTCATCTGGAGCACTTTCAAATGATTTCCACAGTTTTTTTTTTTTTTTAAGAAAAAGGAAACGGTACCTGCTGAAATCCATTCTGACCCAGAGATGGCTCAAGAGTAAACTTCAATTTGGTGTCCACTCCTGTGGGAGATAAAGGGAGTTTTTGAGAAAACAGCTTATCAAACATGTGAAAAGTTGATAAACTAAGACAGAATGGCAGTTGAGAAAACTGATTTTGTTTTTTGTTTTTTAAAAAAAAGGAATGAAATTATATTAAAGAAAATAAGGAACAGAGAATAAGGAAAATAAGGAACAGAGAAATAGGAAAAGGGCAAAAAGAACATACACTTGTGTATTAAATTAACTTATTCACCATGTGTGTTCAATTATAGTTTTTTCACCCTTATTTTAAACAGGAAGAAAATAGAACAGACAGGGGTGGGTGGGTCCGTAACTAAGGGATAGTGAGGTTAGCAACACAAATCTTACTAAATCTTACTAAATCTTACTAAATCCGGATTTGTGTTGCTAACCTCACTATCCCTTAGTTACGGACCCACCCACCCCTGTCTATTCTCTTTTCTCCCGGTTTAAAATAAGGGTGAAAAAGCTATAATTGAACACACATGGTGAATAAGTTAATTGAACACACAAGTGTATGGGGTTTTTTTTGCATCACAGTAAAAAAAAGTGTTTTAGTAAGGTTTGGAGAACACTGTGGGTGTATTTTACTTAATATTGAAACTACTACACTAATTCTCTGGTTGAAACTCACTCCTTGTGAGTATATAAAACCACCGGAAAGCAACAATCCGAATTTGTGTTGCTAACCTCACTATCCCTTAGTTACGGACCCACCCACCCCTGTCTGTTCTCTTTTCTTCCTGTTTTAAATAAGGGTGAAAAAGCTATAATTGAACACACATGGTGAATAAGTTAATTTAATACACAAGTGTATGTTCTTTTTGCATCACAGTAAAAAGTGTTTAAGTAAGGTTTGGAGGACACTGTGAGTATATTTTACTTAACATTGAAATTACCACACTATATACATTTTCTGTTATCTCCCCCCTCCTCTCTGAGGGATACAGCAACATAGTTTATTTCTGTGAAGTTTTTGTTTGGGCAGAGGAGGGCCCTAAAAGAAGTTGCTGGATTTTGGGGGAACTTCAATCCCGGATTAGTTTGTACATTAGGAAAAGGGCAATACAGATTTTGCAAATTGTAGATCAAAAGCCATCTGTTATCTACAACTCCCATAAATCAACAAACGGCTGTTAAGTTGTGATGGGAGATGTTAATTATCCAAAGGTGGTTTTATCTGGACTTTTATAACACACCTTGTTCCTTACAGTGAACATGTCTTTTCTGTGGCTCTGCTGTTGTTAAACCACAACTGCCAGTGGTTCTGACAACCTTTAACATGAGTAGTTTTAAGGACTTGGATATTTACAAAATAGGCAAGTCTACAGGAGGAAAATTATAGCTACAGTCATTTTTAGGCGTTAAATATAAATGTAGGAGTTGCATATGGTATTTTGCATTGATAGCCCTAAAGAATTTTCACAGCCATTGTCTAGAATTTAGCAAAGAATGTTAGCCAAAAACAGAAGCAAAACTAGTACAATTCTCTGAGCAGGTAAGAGGTGCTGTCCAGTGCTGAAATCTTGCTCCTATAGTCTGACAGTACTACTGATAGACATCAATGGTATAGGGCCAGTGCCCTAAGGCGCGAAACTTGGCATTGCCACTTCAAACTTTTATAAAACTTCCTATTATTCGTTACCTTTCATAGCCTTCCTCTCCTCTCATTATGAAAAAATTGAAAGCCATCAGGAGAAGAGAAAGGCATAACTTACCACTACCCCAGGTTTTACATAATAACAACTGCCTGTATCTGTGGCTAAAGTTACACATATAGGGTCACCTACTGATTTGTGCTACTGGATAACAAATCATTTTCCTCTATTTGAACAGGTAGCCACTGCCTGTGCACCCAGTGGCTTGTGGTTGTTATTCAGAAATGCTGGAGGCCCAATTGTTTACATGGGGTACATCCTTTCTTGTCATTATTCATATGGTGATATCCCAGCTGTTACATAGCAAAAACTTCCTGCACCCTTGGATGGAAGTATTCAGAAACATCTGGAGGATTATCTTGTACTACATCCCACTGTAATATGGCAAGAAAACATGTGATGCAGATGCCCCTCCACAGCTGTTGAACTGCATACACCCTTGGCTGGCATCAGTAGTTCCTACCTAGTAGTATTATCTACGATATATCACAGCAAATGAACCCCTGCCTGTAAGATCATGGTTTAAAATAATAATGGATAAGAAACACAGCATTAATTCCAGACATACCTGTGAGATGAATCCAGACAGTAAACAATTTAGCCCCTTACATGCCAGTAATATTTTGTTGAATGCATGCTTCCTCTAATTAAGAACAGCAGAAAGGCAAAACGTGGAGGCATAATAGTCAGCAGGCACAGACTGTTCCTGACAATGAGCATGGCCCTATTTCCACAGGCTCAGCTACAATTTTAGTTCCAGATGGCTATTAACAAAGTTAATGACTGTTATCTATGCCATGGGATGACAGTAGAAACAGAACCATCTCCAATGTTATCTGTATCAAAATAGCCAAACACCATAGGTCCAATCTATATCTAGAACCTGATGGATGAGCAGCACAAGCAATAGTGTTTTAACTGGTTCCAGAGTGCAGAGCAAATGGGGGTAGTCCTGGAGATGCAGTTCCTTTTTTTAGCACATTGCTCAGGATATAGTCAACTCCTCCTGTGCACTGCCTGTTCAAAACACTTACCCCCATGTCGGAGAGTGCAAGCCAGTTTCTTGTACCTCATCAGGGAGCAGTACTACCCACACAACTCACTTTTCTCTGCTTCCTTAAGGCAACAGTGCTACTGCTTATTCCTGTAATGACTGGCATCAACTAAGCAGTGTCTGGTTGATGTAGTGTGGTGTCCAAATGAAGCCTAGGCACATTTAGTTCTCTCTGCAAGAATCACTGGCTATTAAGCCGGTTGCGACAGAGTCAGCAAGTGTGTGTGTGAGAATGGCTGCTAGAGAGAGAGAGAGAGAGAGAGAGAGAGAGAGAGAGAGAGCGCATCTGCACTGCAGAGGCAACCAAACAGGACTGCAGGAGCGACAACTGCTCCTCCTCCCACCAATGATATCACCAGCCTCCACTGATCACTCTTCCCACATCCACACACCAGTGGGAGAGGTAGAGCTGGGAACTGTGTCAGGCTCCATTCACTACAAAACAGTTTCCAAGCAATGAAAAACAAAAATTGTGGACACTGCACCCAGGCAAGTTGAACCTAGTGACATGAGTGCCGACTCTTGCAAAGTACTTGATAAAGGTCCTAATGTGGACCAAAATGTTAAACACAAGTGGTATGTGAAATAAAGAGTTTTTTGTTTTTTTAACAGAAGATAGTGCTGGTCCTTACAGCAATACCGCCACATTCCTATAAAAATCATAGCAATCATATCTAGCAGCTGCTGCATGCAGAATATTTTCAACTAAAAGGCTCCCAAAGTATCACTTTAACAACTACTTTCTACATTCTGCAATAACCTTACTGGCAGGTGTGGAGTTAATTCAGTGCTCATTCCGTGCAGTGATCTTACTGGAATGTCAAGGAATAATGCCATGATTGTTATAAGTTTTGTAGTGATTTCACTGGCATGTCTAGGGTTAATGCTGTGCTTAATCAGTGATTTTACTTGCCTTAATGCCTACAGTTAATGCAATTTTAATAATCTATTTTCTATAGGGATCTTACTGGCTTATCTTGGGCTAATGCCTCAAATTTCAGTGTGGCACATTTTTTGGGGCCCCAGTATAACATTTGCTTTAGGCCAAATATTTTGTGATAGTGCCTGTATGATATTCTCTACATATACTGTAAATTTTGTAATCACTCCTATGGAGCCAAGAATACATAGTGAACATTTTGTACCCATACTTGAAGCAAATGGTTCTGCCAATATTCAAAACATGCACAGGAGCTGTGTTACCAACTTCCTCCACTGAAGATAAAGATTTGCAGCAAAAGAAAGCTTTGCCTTTGCAGCACAAAGAGGTAATTAGAAAGAAATCCTTGACAGATGCAGAGGGGATTAGCTCTCATGGATATTAAACACTGTATTAACCCTGTAAATGCCCGTAAGATCATTGCTAAAAATGGATAACGATGACAACATTAACCACAGACATGTCAGTGAGATTGCTGCAAAAAATTAATAATGATCATAGCATTAAGCCTAGACATGCCAGTAAAATTACTGCAGAAAAGAATTATAAACTGAATTAATCCCACACACAAGTAATATAGTTATATGCACAGATCCAATCAAGAACAGCAGAAAGGCAAAACAGACAAGCATAATGTAAGCCACAGATATTAGCACGCTCTAATTGCTCCTGACCCTAAGTGTGGCCCTGTGTCATGTGAAATGCCACCTTGAGGTCGAGACACTGTGTGTGCAATGGCCCCTCTGCCTGTAAGGTTTGCCTTTGTCCTTTCGTGATGGCTTTCTTTTTCCTACACTGGTTATCTAATGGAGATTGTAAAGAGCAGAAAGGCAGTGAGAAAAAGCAAATGGAGAGAAAGGCAATGAAAGGAAATGGAGAAAAGGCTGTTTGCTAAAGGGCTCTAGAATTCAGGGCCTTAGGCATCTGCCTCAGCCGTCTTGTCTTTCAGCTGTCCCGGTTCGTTTTCCAAAGGCTCAGCCCCAAATTTAGCACCAGATGGTCATCAGATATAGTTAAGCACCACTCTCTTCCATTTGCACCAGGTAATGGTCAGTACTTTAACTCTTCAAGCTACAAACAGATCCATCATTAATTCCAAATGTATGAATCTCTAAACAGCATAAAGATACACCGAACACCACAGCTCCTGCCCATGCATAGAACCCAGTTGATCAACAGTGCACAGGTGATAGGGTTTTACCTGGTTCCAGAGTGCAGAGCAAGCGGGGAGCAGTCCTGGAAATGCAGTTCCTCTTCTTCAGCACATTGCTCAGAATGTTGCCCACTCCTCCTGTACTCTGTCTTTTCATGCACCTACCCCCACGTCGGAGGGTGCAAGCTAGTTTCTCCTGCCTCATCAGGGAGCAGTACTACCCACACAACTCACAATCTTCCTCTGCCTTACGGCAATGGTGCTTCTGCTGGTCCCTTTAAAGTCTGGCATTCACCTTTAGTGTGGTTCCCAAACAAAGCCCAGGCTCACTCAGCATGTCAGTCGGTGAGAGGATGGCTGCTAGAGAGAGAGAGAGCATCTGCACTGCAGAGGCAACCAAACAGGACTGCAGGAGCGACAACTGCTCCTCCTCCCACCAATGATATCACCAGCCTTCACTCATCGCTCTTCCCACATCCACACACCAGTGGGATAGGGAACTGTGTCAGGCAGCAGGGCCATTCACTCTAAGAGACTGTATCCTAGCAATAAAAAGGATGTAAACCTACGCTCAAACCAAATATGCACAATGGACTTCATGCAATGGCTTCACATTTGAAAGAAACACTGTTTATTTTGCCAGTACATGTAGCAAAGGGTTTCACTATACACTGGACTAGATTATGCAGAGTAGTGTAGGAAGACAGGCTTGTTTCCCACTCAGATGATTGCCCTGTATAGGAATTTTTTCCTTTATTAATGTATCTAGGATAGGGCAGCTCATTGCACAAAAATAATCTGAATAAATGTGGAACTAAGTCATTCCTTTCACCAAGGTGTGTTCCCATATAAAACAGACCCAAATTGTGACAGTTCCATATTAGCAAATGATCTAAACATATAAATATGGGGTTTGCTTACATATTCAAGCACCCAATAGGGCACTCAACAGGGTAACCAAGAGGTTGTTTATACATCAGTTTGCTTACAAGTGTGTGTCCTTTCTATTTTTTCGCTACATTGTCTGAAGGAGAACTGACTTTTGTTACATTCAAAAGTTAGAACGAGGAATGCAGAAAGGGACAGGCAAATACTTCTTTCAACTTGCAGTCAGGGCTGGATTTCGCCTGTGCGTGGCCTGAGGCCGGCATTATCCACCACTCATCGACGCATGCCTGCTTGCACCTCTGCCCCCCTCAGGATGGCGCACATGCATGCAGGCGGAACATGCAGGGAGGCGGAACATGCAGGCAGGTATACTTCACCATCACCCACCTCCCCAGGAGGTGTAATCATTTACAGAGGGGTCAGGAAGCACAAAGACCTTTGCTCCTAGACCCCAGAGTTCCCCACATGTGGCTGGGCAGCATGCTGCCCCTTTATCTGTATCACCCTACGCCCGGCCCTTTGTGGCCTTGCCACAAATCCGGGTCTGCTTCCAAACACTTTAAAATAGGGATGCACCGAATCCAGGATTCGGTTCGGGATTCGGCCTTTTTCAGCAGGATTCAGGTTTGGCCGAATCCTTCTGCCTGGCCGAACCGAATACAAATCCTAATTTGCATATGCAAATTAGGGGCGGGAGGGAAATTGTGTGACTTTTTGTCACAAAACAAGGAAGTAAAAAATGTTTGCCCTTCCCACCCCTAATTTGCATATGTAAATTAGGATACGGATTTGGTTCGGTATTCGGCCAAATTTTTCGCAAAGGATTCGGGGGTTCGGCCGAATCCAAAATAGTGGATTCGGTGCATCCCTACTTTAAAACCATTGAACATGCTTAATTAATGTATACTGGAAAGGTGTTTACAATAGATTCTTTCATTAGACAAAATGTTATATGTGTTTACATTCCCTTTAAAGTGAAAACAAAGAAAGTGCTTGCAGTGACTGCCCATCAAAGTCACACCTGCAGTTTCTGAAGCTATCACATAATAATAAGGTGTATAACTGCAAGTATTAACATTAGTAACCTACTGTATATAAAACTCTAAATCACACAACGCACAACTTTGGTTTCCCGGTGTGACATTGTCTGTTGCACTGAGAAGTAGGGATAGCGTAAGCTTTACTTGAGCCTACTATCAGTCTAGACAGTTAGTTACGTCCTTCGCCAGAGTGCAACTTCGCTAGGCGTAAGGGAGCGAATTACTGCTAGAGTCTATCTCCTTCGCTAGCGAATTTTCACTAACGTTAACGTTAGTGACTTTGCCCTTTAGTAAATCTGCCCCTATATGTTAGCCAACTATTCCTCTGTGCATATTTATGGCGCATAAAAAAATAATAACATTATAGGGCTTATTTATAAACGGTGGGAACTTTTGCACCTGGGCAGTAACACATAGCAATGAATCAGTTATTAGTTTTTTTCAACTAGCTGCAAGTTGCACAATTAAAGCAATCATCTGACTGGTTGTCATAGGATACTGCCAAGGTGTAAATTTGCCCAGTGTTTATAAAAGTGGCCCGTAGTATGTCCAATTTTATGATGCAAATTAAAGACAGTGATTTTATTAATTATGACTTTCCAGCCAAGAGTTTAATGAACACAAAGATGAAGCAGGTGTTATGGAAAACTGCCCAGTTTTATGATAAATAAAAAATTAACAAGGATCTAGTGTTTTCAATAGGGATGTAGCGAACTGCCGTTAATGTGTTCGCGAACACCGGCAAAAAAGCGAACAGTTCGCGAACAGTTCGCGAACTTCGAACGCTCGATAAAATCCTTCGATCGAAGGATTTTATTCGTACGATCGAAGGATTTTCGTTCGAATCGAACGATCGAAGCTATTCGATCGAATGATTTTAATTCAATCGAATGCTTATAATCGTTCGAACGAATGGAAATCGTTCGATTTTAGCGATCGAATGGTCGAATGGTCGAATGGTCGAACGAAATTTTACTTCGAATCGAACGCGAACACCAATTGGCGAACGTCGCGCGACGTTCGCGAACATTCGGCGGACGCGAACAGTCGAAGTTCGCGCGAACTAGTTCGCCGGCGAACAGTTCGCTACATCCCTAGTTTTCAATAAGGCTGTTAAATGCATTTAGTAGAAGCTGGACAATGGAGAAATTAGGTGCTTGGCTTCAACTGATTTTATTTTGTACATTATCATTTCCATTAATCACGGCTTCCTCTTTATGTCCATTAAACAGTCCAGCAGTGCACTTTAGCAACGAATCAGAAGCATTAATCTTTTTTTTCTGGATATGCTGCAGCATCATATAAAGTCGCTTCTATGGAAACACCTGCTTAAGCCTATAATTGAATTACCCATCCTGTTAATTTTGTATGCCAGACGCTTAGGGGCACATTTACTAAGGGTCAAAGTGAATTTTTCGAATTCAAAAACTCTGAATTTCGAAGTAATTTTTGGGTACTTCGACCATCGAATAGTCCAATATTCGATTTGAATTGAAAAAACTTCGACTTCGAAAATCTAATTACTGTCTCTTTAAAAAACTTCGACACTTCGCCACCTTAAACCTGCCGAATTGCTGTTTAACCTATGGGGGACCTCCTCTAAACTTTGGCTAAGTTTTGAGTAGTCAAAGTAGTCTTTTGTAAAATTGTTCGAATCGTTTGATTCGTATGATTTAATCGATCGATTTTTACTTTGACTATGGAAGTATCACATTCGATGGTCGAATTTAGAAGTTTTTTAACTTCGAAATTCGACCCTTAGTAAATGTGCCCCTTAGCGTGCTAAAATATGGAGAGTCATACCACAAACTAAAAGTTATAAGAGGGGATTTATTTGATCTGTTACATTAGGGCTAATATTCCCTCTAATTCCTTCTCTGCTATAAGCGCGAAAAACAAATCTTTTGTACACACGTTTTAAACTTGTGTGAGCATTTTTTAAAAATGAAATTGTGTTAACAACGTTAACTTGAAATTGACATTCTCCCGCTTGGTTAGACTCAGACTGTGTGGTCTTGACCCCCAACACTGTACTTCCATAAATATGACAGAATTTACAATCAGTGTAAACAATACCCTTCATGTGGCCTCACATGGTAAGATATAAGAATCCAATACTAATCCACTAGAAACTCACAAACATAATATATTGTACACAAAATCATGCTTTCGGTTGAATTATTACTATACCTTACATAACTTTCTGCAAGGCTGCATGGCAACAGAAGAAATACAGAAATGTTAGTGGTGTCAGTCTTAGACTTAGAATCTGCTTTCTTTCTACAACCTCAATTGATGAAGCTGAATATGTTCTCAGCATAAAATACATGGCAGTAAAATTTTCAGGAATAAAAGTCTTCTTGGTCTAAATAATTAGCCCTCATATGTTGGGTCATTCTCCTACTGAGCAGTAGGAGCAGTTTAGTCTATGGGTGTTGTTTGGTTTGAAACACACAGGGATACAATGCTTCTTAGATCTTTGAAGCTATGGCAGATACGCAATAGGCTGTCTGAGATCAGAAATCCAACCACAGTCTGTGCACCCATGAATATAATTCAAGCAACATTTCACTTAGCAGTTTACAATTGGATGTAGACAGGGCTAATCACTGCAAGAATTAATTTGGGTTGCATTGCAGTTAATAAGTAACTATGATGTCATTAATTTCCATAATAATTATGAAGAGCAACCTTGTGATGACGTTTTTTCGTCTGTCACCCCAATTATTGTTTGGTTTCAAATTGAAGAAGAAGCGTCTAGAATAAAAACCTTAAGGGCATGGCTTTGAGCAAAACTTGTGTCTGACTTAGGAAACTTTTTTCTTTTTAGTGAAGCAAAGTATTTGAATTAGTGGGGTGTTTGCAGTCAGTAAGGAGCTAGGGAGGGAAAGAGTATGGATTTCAGATGGCCTACCACGTATCTCCCCATAGCTTTAGGAATGTTAGTACCTACACTTTTGCTGGTTCATTTATATTGGCCAGTTTTGTATTCAGCATTTTAGTGCCATTTTACTTAAACAATTACTTAAGGGGGTTGGTTAGCTTTTAGTATGATATAGAGATTGATATCCTTAGAATTAGCTATTGGTCTTTTAATTATTTGTGGGTTTTTTTTTAATTAATTCACTTTATGTTCAGCAACTCTCCAGTTTAGAATTTCAGCACTTATCTGTTTGCTATGGTTCAAATTACCTTCGCAACCATGGAGTGGTTTTAATGAGAGACTGGTATATGAGATGGAGAGGAGCTACATAGAAAAATAAATCATAAAAGGTAATATTAACATTTAAATTGTAGCCTTACATAACAATAGTTTTGGAAAGCTGGAAATAGGCAGAAGAATAGAACCACCTCTTTTCAGTTCACCCATTATATGGGGTCACTTTAGTTTGCTTATGTTTTTCATATAAGATTTGTTTTAAAATAATACAGTACTGTAATCAAAATAGCTATGATTAAAAATCCTTATGTGGAAATTTGGGAGATGCCATTAGACTATTAAAGGTGTTGTTTACCTTACAATACTTTTTCCAGTTTAGCTGGTTTCAGGTAGTTCACTTTTTCCAGTCACATGAATTTGTGTGTTTTTCAAATATTGTAGTGTCAAATTTCATTTTTCACCTTCTTACATGTTTGTAAAGCAACCCTGGGAGGGGGTCACGACTGTCAATTGTTGTAAATGAATACATTTTATTGATACATTTCATATATTTGTACCTGCTGAACAGAATCCCAGAGTTTCAATAAAGGCAGCTGTTAGAATTGATACAATAGTTGCTGATATTGCACAGATGCTGCTGAGAAATGTATCAAATAAATGTAACAAATTGTTCAGAATCTGCACCTGGATCACTGAGCTGCCAGAGTAAAACACCAGAGACAGAAACATTACATTTTAATTTTGTAACAAAATAAAAATGGAAAACAATTGAAAAAAAAAACTTTATTTCTGGTGAACAATCTGAAAACAGCTGAACTGAAAAAAGTGTTTGGAAGATAAACAACATGTTTAGGATCATCTGGTTCGCATTCATTTTCTGAAGTGTTAATAGCACATAACCTTTGCCGTCTCTAGCAATACATGACAAAGTAATACTTACGGCGTTTTTGCGATACAGCTTGCAGACATGCAGTAACAATGTCACAATTCTTTTGCAATTTGTGCTGAAGTCTATCCTTTTGCTTCACTTGACGCAGCAGTTTTGCAGACTGAATTGCAATGCGGCGATTAAGTTCTTCCTTTATGGCTTTTAACTCATTGGGTTCTGAAAACAGCAAAGTAAAAGTATTAATTTCTACAAACCAAAACACTGATGCAATACGTTACTATGCTAATTTCAGGAAGCATAGCATAAGGCCCATAATTTGCCCCAAAATATGTCAGAAGTTGCATATTTTTACAGCATTTTCCAGTCAGCAAATAACCACCCCCAACTGCCCGGTAAGCATTTTTGCACCAGCACTTCATGATATTTATTTCATAATATTCAAGAGGTTTTGTTAAACTGATCTTTTATATCTAACATTTCAATTTCATTTCTAACATTTCAATTTCAGCCAGGACCAGGGGAGTGCAGAAAAACAGTGTGGAATGGAAATAAGAAGAAGAAGAAAGTGAGTAAATCAGGGCAGTGCAAGAGTTGATGTTGTCTGGGTCCTGAGAAGGCAGACTATGCAATTGCATTAGGGCTCTTACAGACAAGCGTTTTTTTCAATGGGGCTGTACTCACACAGGCGCATTTAGGTGCCGAATGCACGTTGAGACGCAACATGCTGCATTTTTCCTCTATTCGACACCTACATGCGCCTGTGTAGCCCCACTGAAAAAAACTGAATGCGTCTACTCCTGCGATCCCCTGTGGCTGAACACGTAAAAACGGAACGCAGGGGAGCGCAGCTTCAAATGCTCGTCTGTAAGAGCCCTTATGGTAGTGCAGAGAGGTTTTAGGGACCTGACTGAATACTGTGTGGGGAACACGATACCTCACATAAGCATGAAAAATTGCCAACCTCTATGTGTGTTGTATCACCTAGTGAAAGAGGTTGTTCACCTTTGAGATAACTTTTAGTATGGTGTA
Source organism: Xenopus petersii (assembly GCA_038501925.1). Lineage (NCBI taxonomy): Eukaryota > Metazoa > Chordata > Amphibia > Anura > Pipidae > Xenopus > Xenopus petersii. The sequence continues at coordinate 43,571,619 of CM076677.1, forward strand.
GGGCAGGGGCCCCCAAACTTTGTCATCAGTGAGCAAGATTCAGATGTAAAAAGAGTTGGGGAGCAAGACAAGCAGGAAACAAGTTCTTGGGTGGTGCCAAACAAGGGCTGTGATTGGCTATTGGTAGCCCCCTATGTGGACTTGCAGCCTACAGGAGGCTCCGTTTGGCAGTACATCTGGTTTTTATGCAACCAAAACTTGCCTCCAAGCCAGGAATTTAAAAACAAGCACCTGATTTGAGGCCACAGAGACCCCAAGGAGTTGGGGAGCAACATGTTGCTCACGAGCTACTGGTTGGGGATCACTGGTGTAGAGAGTGATATTCTGAGACAATTTGCAATTTGTTTTCATTTTTTATTACTGCAGGTTTTTGAGTTATTTAGCTTTTTATTCAGCAGCTCTTCAGTTTTTAACCAAACTGGTAACTAGGGTCCAAATAATACATTTGTAGCTTTACAAAGCATTTGTTTTTTTTTTTTAGAAGGGAGTCATTTGAAAGCTGCAAAGTTGCTTAGAATTGGCCGTTCTATAACAACCTTAAAGGTGAACCACCCCTTTAAGGAGCTGACATTGCTATCTGCATAAAAGAAACATGTTTTTTTTAAATGGCCATGATTTAATATCTCCAGGGTCAGACTGCCCCTGCCACAAAGTCCCCTCCGAACCTCCGTCACAGCACCCACTTCAGCCCCCCTGCACCCTGTTTTGCTGTGAACAGGGTCAGAGAGGGAGGTAGGGGGCAGCAAGGGCAAGTAGTGGGCCTGGGCTGGTCGGAGCCCATAAAAGCCAATCCCCACTGGGATCGCAGCTGAAACCAGTGCATAGAAGGTATTCACTGGGGGGACAGAGGGGGGGCAGGGGCATTGGTAGTAGCGGAGGTAGGCCCACGGCAGGGGTGCAGGCTTTTGATATGGCAACCAAGGTGGGCCCACCATCCCCAGTCCAAATCTGTACACCATCAAATGTTATGTCTGATGCAGCATACAGAGTTGAAGTTACCCTTCAACAGACTTGTCGTATTGGATTGCAAAGCTTCCATGTAGTTTACACATCAGATTTTTTATTAGTCCAATTATATTTTGACCCATATGATAGCAGGATGCCATCTGTCGATCAGACACCATCCTACCAAATATTCTGTGTAATTTAACCCTTAGATGACTATTAAGTGTTTCTGTGGCTTGCCATGTAATATGTGTTTGTTATATTCCCATATACGACACAGCTCCATTCAGGAAAATAACTTTAAAAAGCCTTTATTTGCACATGGCTTTTAGATCTGCGACAAACATGACGTTTCGGGCTCACCTGTAGCCCTTTTGTGTTTGTTATATTAACGGAGTGACACAGTTTCCTGACGCAGTTCAAGGTCTAGAACTGTTGCAAATGTTCTACAGCAGTGCAGACATCAGTAGCTTCCCAGTTTCCAGTTGCCTTACACATACTCATAAGGCAAACATTGTTTGTCTAAGTGCGTATCAAGCAGATAAATCACTGGTTTTAGGTAACATATGGTGACCTTCTCCGTGTCTTCTAATGTCATGGTTACAGCAGCATTATTCTTAGAAAAATATATTTAACACGACATGAGTATTTATCAATTGTGAAATAATAATTTGCTGACCTTGTAACATACTGTAGCACCTTGCAATAATACTGATAATATGCTGTTTAGAGGAGGCTCTGCTTCAAGTCAATTACAGTATTTATACCAGGCACATATTTCAATATGAGTTAAGTGTCAATGCTCAATTATTAAATGGAAGTCACATGTACCAAAATAAATGAAACAAACTTACGATATAGATTCTGATGCAAATCTCCGTTATCATGAAGAAGTATACGTATATATGTGCTGAAATATGTGCTACAATTGTATAGCGACAGTCTTATACGGACCATCAAGAAAAGACAAAGATGCTGTACAAAATGAGCAAGGATTAATGTTTTCCATTAGCTGGCATGAGCTGCTACAAAAAGGGATCACTTATCACCTTCATATACACACACTTAGGCTATGCATTCACAAAGGTCACCCAGCTGTACAGCCTGCAAGTCATACACAACTGTATCTAAAAAATATTTCCTCCTCTAACAATTCCCTTGCTCTTTCATTTTGCTATTGTCCCATCTGTGTGAACGTTGTGCTTAGTGTACAGTAGCAGGGGGAGAAGAGACTGCCAGGCAGAATAACACAAAGAAACAGCAGGATGTCAGAGACAGAAATATTGTTTATTGAAGGGATTCGGTCATAATTTTTATGGTGTCGTTTTTATTTCTATATAACACTGTTTACATTGCAAATAATTCGCTCTACCATGTAAAATTTAATTCCTGAACCAGCAAGTGTATTTTTTTTTAAATTTATAATATTGGTGTGAAGCAGCCATCTCAGGTTATTTTGCCTGGTCATCTGCTTTCAGAAAGAACCAGCACTTTAGGATGCTAAACTGCTTTCTGGCAGGCTGTTGTTTCTCCTACTCAATGTAACTGATCATGGCTCAGTAGGACTTGGCTTTTTATTATTGAGTGCTGTTCTTAAATCTACCAGGCAGCTGTTATCTTGTGTTAGAGAGATGTTATCTTGTTACCTTTCCATTGTTCTGTTGTTAGGCTGCTGGGGGGGGGCGAGTCATATCACTAACTTGCAGTACAGCAGTAAAGAGTGACTGATGTTTATCAGAGCACAAGTCGATGACTGGGGGCAGCTGGGAAACGGACATGTCAGATTTCAAAATTAAATATAAAAAAATCTGTTTGGTCTTTTGAGAAAACAGGATTTTTTATACTTACCGTTAAATCTGTTTCTCTGTGATCAATAGGGGGACACAGGGACGATGGGGTTAAGCTCCACCCTCCAGGAGGCAGGACACTTACTAATAAATTTGTGGGCGTGCCTAACCGGCTTAACCCCCACACTCCAGCTTATCCAATCAGTTTGTCACAAAAGATGCTGTAACAAGATAACGTAATAATCAAAATAATAGCCCACGTAGAAGGTAAATCAGGGAATTATCCCGAAATGACCAAATGGTCAATAAACAAAAAGTTTTAGGGCGGGCCGCCCTGTGTCCCCCTATTGATCACAGAGAAACAGATTTAACGGTAAGTATAAAAAATCCTGTTTTCTCTGTCATCATAGGGGGACACAGGGACGATGGGGACTTAACAAAGCAGCCCCCAAAAACAGCAGGGCGGGAAAAAGAACTGATCATTACTTCAGCACAGAATGAAGCACCTTGCGCCCAAAAGATGCTTCAGCTGAAGAAAAAATATCAACTTTATAGAATTTTGTAAAAGTATGTACAGAGGACCAGGTAGCCGCCCTGCAGATCTGGTCCAATGAGGCCGAATTGCGCCAAGCCCAGGAAGCTCCGATCGCTCTTGTAGAATGAGCTCGAATTCCCTCCGGTGGAATCTTCCCTTTGGCCATGTATGCCTGTCTGATGATCTCCTTGATCCATCTAGAAATGGTAGCTTTAGATGCAGGATGACCCTTCCTGGGCCCTGATGGTAATACGAAGAGAGTTTGAGACCGTCGAAAAGACTTTGACTTTTCAATATACCATCGTAAGGCTCTAACTACATCTAAGCTGTGTAGTCGACGTTCCTTATCATTTTTTGGTTCCGGACAGAGAGAGGGAACAACAATGTCTTGGTTGATGTGAAATGACGAGACCACCTTAGGAAGGAAAGATGGAACTGTACGTAGGACTGCCTTATCCTTGTGGAACACTAGAAAAGATGGATCTGCCGATAGTGCACTCAGTTCTGACACTCTTCTAGTGGATGTAATTGCCAATAAGAACACTACCTTCCAAGTAAGCCAGGTATCAGAAATAGATCCCATCGGTTCGAACTGAGGGTCAAGAAGGGCCTCGAGAACAACGTTTAAATCCCATGCTGGAACTGGAGGCTGATACGGAGGAACTATGTGTGCCACTCCTTGCAGAAATGTACGTACTGTATCATTCAAGGCTAGCTTGGACTGAAATAGGATTGACAGAGCTGATACTTGCACTTTCAGAGAGCTGAGTTTTAGACCTCGCCGGAGCCCGCGCTGCAGGAAAGACAGGACTCTCGGGATGCTAAGTTTGTGAAAGGATAGATTGAACTCCTCGCACCAACTCCGATAGGACTGCCAGACTCTGTAGTATAACTTTGAAGATGAAGACTTACGAGCTCTCAATAGTGTGGCAATAACTTCTTCTGTTAACCCTTGTTTTCGCCAGATGTCTGCCTCAACAGCCACCCCGTCAAAGCGAACAGCCCTGGGTTGTGATGTGCAATGGGCCCTTGGAACAGAAGGTCCGGCCTGTTCCCGAGACGTATCGGTTGTGCTATTGACATTTCCTGAAGGTCGTAAAACCAAGTCCTCCGAGGCCAGTATGGAGCCACCACAATTACCGTGATGCCGGACTGTCTGATCTTCTTGAGGACTCGTGGAAGCATGGGTAGCGGAGGGAATATGTACGCTAGGTTGAACTGCCACTTCTGTGTCATGGCATCGACCACTGCCGCCAGTCTCTCTCGGTAACGAGCAAAGAACCGAGGCACCTTTGTGTTGTCTCTTGATGCCATTAGATCGACCTGTGGTTGTCCCCATTGGAGTACTAGTTTTGCAAACACGTCTGGGTGAAGTTCCCATTCTCCCGGATCTAGACGAATTCTGCTGAGGTAGTCTGCTTTGGTATTTAGAACTCCTGGAATATGGATCGCGGACAGCTGTACTTCGTTGGTTTCCGCCCAACTGAGAATTTGTTGAGCTTCCAACAGCGCCGCCTTGCTGCGAGTACCTCCCTGGCGATTTATGTACGCCACTGCGGTAGCATTGTCGCTCTGTAACCGAACCGGACTTGCTTGTAACAACTCTGTCCACTCGGATAGAGCTAGCTTTATTGCCTTCAGCTCCAAAATGTTGATGGGAAGTTTGGACTCCCCTGGAGACCATAGGCCTTGAGCAGACAAGTTGTCCCAGGTTGCTCCCCAACCCCTCAGACTGGCATCTGTGGAAATTATCTTCCAATCTAGCGTTGCCCAGGATTGACCCTTGGAGAGATTGGTCGGTCGCAGCCACCACTGGATGGCTACTCTTGTCGACTGAGATAAATTGAGTTTGCGAGTGAGAGCTCCTCCTTTCCACGATGTTAGAATGTTCGCTTGCAACGGTCGTAAGTGAATCTGTGCAAATGGAACGGCTTCTATGGTAGCAACCATGAGTCCCAGCACTCTCATTCCTAGATGAACAGTTGGACTCCGATCTCAGAGGAGTAGACGGACTTGATTCCTGACCTTCATTTGCTTGTCCAACGGAAGATGCACCATTTGTGTGATGGTATTGAACTCGAGACCCGGGAATGTCATGTGATGACTGGGTCGCAAATTGGACTTCGACCAATTTATGGTCCAGCCAAAATTCTGCAGAAGATTGATTGCTTTGCTCCGATCTTCCTCTGCCTTCTCCTCTGATCTGGCTTTCAGAAGCAGATCGTCCAGATAAGGAGTGACTGAAATCCCTTGTAGACGTAATGCTGCAGCCGATACTGCCATTAGTTTTGTGAACACTCTGGGGGCTGAAGAGAGTCCGAACGGCAGAGCCACAAACTGGTAGTGTTGATTCCTGAATGCGAATCGAAGGAAGGAGTGATGTGGCGGCCAGATTGGTACATGGAGGTACGCATCTTTGATATCGATAGACATCAGCAGTTGATTTTTCTCCATCCCTCTTATCACTGACCTCAAGGTCTCCATTTTGAATCGTACTGATCTGACGAACTTGTTCAGCTGTTTGAGATCTAGTACCGGCCTGAACAAGCCGTTTTTCTTTGGCACAATGAAAAGGTTGGAATAGAATCCGGAAAATCTCTCTGAATGTGGCACTGGAACAATCACTCCAGTTTGTTCTAAATTTGTGATGCAATTTAGAAAGGCAGCAGCTTTGTCTGGGTCTGCAGGAACCCTGGACATGATGAATCTTTTGCAAGGAATGGTTGAGAAATCTATGTGGTAACCTTCGGAAATGATTTCGTTCACCCACATATCTGACGCATGGTTGTTCCACACCTCCCGGAATTGGAGCAACTTGCCCCCAATACGCTCCCCCAACTCCGGAGGGGGTGCCCCGTCAGGCTGAAGAAGATTTATCTGCTGCGGGCTTGACAATAGGTCGATTGGTCTTCCAATGCATGCGACTTTTGTCGTTTGTTTTGGCTCGAAAGTGAGACCGCTGTGGTGAATTGTTTCTTCGTGTGTATCGTCTACTTGAGCCACGAAAAAACCTTCCCCGTCTGGTAGATGTAGTTGTTCTACTTTTGGCCTGTGGAAGAAAAGTGCTTTTTCCTCCCGTAGCCTGCAAAATAATCTTTAAAAGCTCTTCACCAAACAGACGCTGTCCCTTGAATGGAAGAGATGTCAAGGACTTCTTAGAACTCAGATCTGCTGACCAATTTTTCAGCCACAGTGTTCTACGTGCTGCAACAGAAAGAGCGGATGTACGTGCCGTGACTTGAACTGTGTCTAGTGCGGAATCACACAAATAAGCCGATGCCTCTGCTATCGCATTGGCTGATGATAACAGATCGGATCTGGAAACTGCATTCTGGATGTCCTTGACAAGTGATTCGGACCACGCTTGAATTGCTCTGGCCACCCAAGCCGAAGCCAGGCATGGGCGAAGAGCTGACCCAGACGAAGAATAAATTGACCTAAGAAAACCTTCCAATCTTCGGTCGGATGGGTCTTTTAAGGACGCCGCATCTGTGACCGGCAAGGTAGTGGACTTGGCCAATCTTGATACAGGTGCATCTACTGCCGGGGGATTAGTCCACTTCTCCACCAGCTCTTTAGAAAATGGATAAGACTTAGAAAATTTTCTAGTAGTCTGAAACTTTCTTTCTGGAACACTCCACTCTTCTTGTATTATGTGAAGAAGATGCTCATGAGAAGGAAAACAAATTTCGGATTTCTGCTTCCTCTTGAATAACCCCAAATCATCCTGGGATTTGGGCGTTTGTGATATATTCAATACATCCATAACACCCTTAATAATACCCTCCACATCATGCTGACTATCATGATCTCTGTGGTCCTCCACAGTTTCTTCCTCCTCACCAGACGAAATTTCAGAAGGAAGTAGTTCTCCCTCAGATTGTGAGGATGCCTGCTCAGCTGCAGATTCGTCAGATAAATAATGAGCAGAAGTAGTGGCCACTTTAGCTTCTTCAGACCGCTTACGCTTAGAGCTAGTCTTTTGGTCAAGTCTGGCTAACACTCTCCCTAAATTGTCAGCAATAGTGGGAAGACCTTGCAAGGAGGCAAGGGACTGTGTTAATTGGATGGCCCACAATGGTGCTGGAATATCAGTATCCGAGCTGGGCCCCTGACCTTGAGAAATACTCTCCCTTGTAGGGTTCTCTGGCTGAGCTGCTGGCAGGCTTGAAACATCTTCAGAAATGAGCGCAGCACCCTGCCCCACTGAACAGGATTTACAGAGCGGCTCCCCCTGCCCCCTAGGCAGCTTGATATTGCAGTTAGAGCAGGCAAAAAATTTAACCTGCGCTGTTTTGGCAGCCTTCCCCCCGCCCTCGTGAACAACCCCTCTGGCCTACCTTCTGCCATGGAAGAATGAATAAGCGGAGTGTGGAGTAAGCTTACCGCTTACAACAGCTGCAGAACGTGCAGGAGCGGAAAAATGAAACGCTCGGTGCGCAGCAGAGTGACGGACTGCGCAAAATGGCCGCTGGAACGCATACGCGTCATGCGTTCCAGCGCAGCGTGACCCCGTCTCCTCCTCCCCCAGCCGTCTCCCTCACTACCCAGACAGCGCAACGAGCACGCCGGGAGAACGGAGATGAGCGCACCGTGTAATCCAAGCCCGGCTCTGCTGGAGTTCATGTGCTGACAGGTCAGTAAGAGAGGAAGACAGAGGGGAAGACGGGGAAAGGAAGACTTCCGCCTTAACAAACCTAGGGGGGGAGGCTGCCAGGCCAGTAATGTGAGGAGAGCTGTTATACCCAAGGTAGTTTTACTCACCTCGTGCCCAACCGGCCAGACCATCTGTTATCGACCAAGCTTAACAGGAATATGCCTGGGTGGTCGTTATAGCCTTTAGCGGCTAGAAAATGACCCCGGTGGGCGGAGAATACTGGGACTGTACTAAGGACAAACACATGTTGCCAGAGTAAGAACCCAGGAAGAAAATAGTCATCATTGACTAACATATCCATGGCGCTGGACGTCCATCCTCCTGGTAGCAGGACACTTAAAAAACTGATTGGATAAGCTGGAGTGTGGGGGTTAAGCCGGTTAGGCACGCCCACAAATTTATTAGTAAGTGTCCTGCCTCCTGGAGGGTGGAGCTTAACCCCATCGTCCCTGTGTCCCCCTATGATGACAGAGAAATGGATTTCAGTGCAGAATTCAGCTGGAGCAGCACTATTAACTGATGTGTTTTGAAAAGACATGTTTTCCCATGACAGTATCCCTTCAATAGAAACACAATATAGAAACCTATTACACACACATGTATTGGGAGAATGTCTATGAACAATAGTGCTCCTCTTTCCCCCTCCTCTCCTGTTGCATCTGCCCGGTGCACATAGTAATCAGGAATTGATACCAAACACACAATGGCGTCAGTGATGTAACGTCATGTCTGACGAAGGGGCAGGTCCCTGAAACGTTACATCACTGACGCAAATAAACATGCAGGGGTTAACCCCGCAACACGAGTAATTGTGAGAATGTCTACCCATTCCTCTGATAGATATTCTCCACATACAAAAACATAGATGTTGGTGCCGGGCACACTGGCAAACTCAGATCAGACCAGGAAAATAGTAGATTAAAAATTGAAACTTTATTATATAGTCATCTCTCGCCAGATGACTATATCAAAAAGCTTCAATTTTTAATCTACTATTTTCCTGGTCTGATCAATATGTGAGTTTGCCAGTGTGCCCGGCATTTAATCTCATAAAAAATATATACGCTTTAGAGATCTTGAAAACATTTTATTGTGTATGTGAGACAATGTTGCAAGGTGCTTCACAGTTAATGAACCACTGGATCCTAGAGTTTTTAATGAGGCCCACTAGGATTCAGAGCAGAGAGCTTGTTGTCTTAACTGATATAACGGAGGTCAGGATGCATCCAATGTTTTGTACTGGGATACTCAAACATCTTGTATCACCCCTTTGTGTAATCTAGCCTCCCCACCACTTAGGGTTGCCACCTTTTCTGGACAAAAATACCGGCCTTCCTATATATTTATATTTTTTCCCTATTAATAACATTGGGATCAACCTTCATTTTTACCTACCACCACTGCATAATTTTGGGACAGGCTTTGATAAAAAAGGATGTAACAGTAATATCTATGCCTTTTGCCTGAGTTCAGAAGTGTGAAGGCTTGTGAACACTTGGGACTTATACTGTATTTAAACATGAAAAACACTATACCAAGAGTATATAAGGAAAGATAACATTTATTGTCAAATAAATGACCATACCACAGAGAACAGTCATGACTAAACCAGAAAATGACTAATCCTTTCACACTAATTAATATGATCAATAGAATCACAGACCACATTGGGCAATAGCAGTACCAGAACAATGTTTTGAACCAAAGCTTTAATAATAGATTTTCTGCTCTGGAATGATTTCTCTCTACATGCCATACGCACCAAGGATTAATCATTCAAATGGCTGAGCAGCATTAAGCATTGCTACCCCGTAGATCAGAATGGTGGTTGACTGCTCAAAGCACTCAAATACATTCTGACATATTGACACTGGCATCATCATCATAGATAAATGAGTCAATTTGTTTCCAGTCAGGCAAACATTACATTATAGGTAAAAAAAAACAGATGATTATTTGCATCCAAATATTGCACTTTCCTTTGCATTTATAATGAGTCATGTTATAATACTACTAAAATGAAGTTGTGCTGGAAGGGATTTAAGATCCTATCTGGTGTGGTTTCAAATGCCTGAAAATGTATTCCCTTCAAAGGGTTGTTAATTTAATATGTTTGCTCCTGCATTCTCAATATGTAAATCTTATTTGTATAAGGAACATTTACTTAAGAAGTGCTGCTGGTTTTGCAGGATGTCTGAGATGTACAGAAAACTGTGATGGTCCATATGTCCCACCCTTCTAGAAGTTCCACTGTATATTCCCAGCATAGGTTATACTATGTTTGTAAACCATCCAATCCCAGCAACATGTAGGACTATCCTAAAAGAATTTAACTAAATCAATAATACACAACATCTCACTTCCAATTACATATTTGGGACAATGATCCAATTTTTAATAAAGGACTGAAGACGTTTTGTATGCTCTGGGATTATTTGAGAGCCTGCAGGCTACTTTTTGTAACTTGAAAACAAATTTTTTAAACTAAAGCTCCACATTCCAGTGGGTGTACTTAAAGGAAAACTATACCCCCAAAATGAATACTTAAGCAACAGATAGTTTATATCAAACTGAATGACATATTAAAGAATCTTACCAAACTGGAATATATATTTACATAAATATTGCCCTTTTACATCTCTTGCCTTGAACCACCATTTTGTGACTCTATCTGTGCTGCCTCAGAGATCACCTGACCAGAAATACTACAACACTAACTGTAACAGGAAGAAGTGAGGAAGCAAAAGGCAGAACTCTGTCTGTTAATTGGCTCATGTGACCTTACATGTGGTTTGTATGTGTGCACAGTGAATCTTACGATCTCAGGGGGCGGCCCTTATTTTTTAAAATGGCAATTTTCTATTTATGATTACCCAATGGCACATACTACTAAAAAAGTATATTATTATGATAATGGTTCATTTACATGAAGCAGGGTTTTACACATGAGCTGTTTTACTCAGTATCTTTTAATAGAGACCTACATTGTTTGGGGGGTATAGTTTTCCTTTAAAGCAAATAAAAATAAAACAAATGGTACAAGGGGAGTTCTACCTCACAGCATTTCAACAGAAAATGTTACACGTTTCTGCAACTAGTTTTATATCACTAAAGCACGACTCCGCATTCCAGTACTATTTGTCAGCAGAAGTGCCAGTCATACATAACTTTTTACATTTAAAAGGCAAATTAAGGTTTGATGAAACATATTTTACTTTCTCAACTATATTTCAGCCAGTAAAGAGCATGGGAGACCATCCTATTCTACAGAACTGAGGAACAGGTGCGTTTAACTGAAAATGTCAGCACTGGCACTGTATAGCTTCATTAAGACGAGATTTGGTGGAGACGTGTAAAGATAAAAATGGTGGGATTGTCATTTCACATTTTCAGATTAAAGCATCTCTAAAAATGACATACAGTATGTGTATGTAAAAGATGTGATTCAACCTCTTAAAGGAATTCAGTTACTGCACATGCACAGAATGTGAGCTCTGCATAGGTAAGAAGACATGAAAAATGAAGGGTGGGGACCCTCACACTGACTGGTCAGGAGGTGGTATTAAGCTCCCCATAGACGCAAAGATTTTTCTTCGAATCCTTCAAAATTATCGTGAGGTTTGTGGGATTCGAACGATCGTACATCTTACAATTTTTCGGCCGACATCTTCAGGAAATTGATCGGCCAGGTTAAAAAAATCTTTATAGGTCCCAGTGCAATCTATATATGTTTGCAGGGCTTAGCAGACAGCTCCCCTTTGTTTTCCTGGCACATTGGTCTTTTTAGTTGATGGACAATTCGTACGATCGTTCCGGGATAATCGTGGTCTCACGATGACGATCATTACACACTAAAGAGATGCCAATGTTACAGTCTTCTAAGTCAGCAAACTACAATTGCTAGAGTTAACTTATATAAAACGGTGACATGTAGTTGGTAGTAGCTGGGAAGGAAATCTGAAAGCTGTTTAAAAAGGGAATTAAAGAAATAAGATGGTCTCCATGTTTCTCTTTAAAGTTGGTTACAATGAACGAATACTGTCTCACCCTCAAAATCCAGCACACATGCAAAGCAGGAAGTATTTTTCCCTACATTTTCAACAAAACATATTTCCACTAGCTTGGCAACTTGGTGTTTGGAGTTGTATTATGTGCCTTTTTCTGTTTGGCCTTGACATCCTGGTGACAGCACGTATATTCTGTACCTACACTGCAACATTTAGCTGGCTCCCAGCCACATGCAAAGAAAAGACTCTGGTCAGACTCTTAAGGTCAGGGTAAACAGGCAGATTTGGGGGGAGATTAGTCGCCCGGCAACTAATCTCCTCTTCTTCGGGGTGACTAATCTCCCCGAATTGGCTCCCCTGCCTTCTGCCTGCTATAATGAGAAAACGCCAGTGCAATGGCACTCGTGGCACTTCGATTTCTGAAGTTGCCTCATGAGGAAACTTCAGGTGACTTCGGAAATCGAAGCACCGCGAGCGCATTGGTGCAGGCGATTTTTCATTTTAGCAGGCGAAGGCAGGGGGAGATTGTCGCCCCTGAAAAAGAGGCGATTAGTCGCCAGGCAACTAAATCTCCCTGAATCTGCCCGTGTGCCCCTGCCCTTAACGTCTGCTAAATGCATCTTGCACTCAGCAGCTCAAGGCACTGATAAAAATAATTAAGTGCCCAGATAACAAAGTCTTTATGTTCTCATCAGTGTCATTATCCTCCAAAAGGTTTTTCTCTGAGCAGGCCTAGGAAAACTCAGGCATTGTGTTTTTCAAACACATAGATCCATACCTATTGTCTCATAAGAAAGCCTACTCAGAAAATATGGGCTTCTAAACAATGTCATTTACGTTTACTTTTTGTGCCGTAAAAAAATTATAATTTGCTCCACCATCAGAAGTGCTGGTTATATTTAATGATATGTAAGAGGTAAATATGTTTTTGCTTGTTTTATAGTTCTGGAGGCAAGGATGCTAATAAATGTACATTGGTATGCTAATAAATGTACATTGGTATGCATGATCTCTGTTTACCTTCTTTATTTACATAATCTGTTAAACAGAGTTGAGAGCAGTCACTCATAATCACAGTACTTATGATCATAATATACAAAAATAAACTTATAACATTGGCATTAAAAAGTAAATTTCAATTGAAATATCAACATCAAGTTTAACGCACAGATTTGCTGCAAGACTTCCCACAAACAGTAGAATTATGCAGGTAAAGTTGTGCACACCTTCTGCCACAACCTGGGGCACATTAAATATCAAGTTTATGGTGATGTGTATTCTGACATCAGCTGTAAGCCTATTCCATATACAGGTATGGGATCCATTATCCGGAAACCAGCTATCCTGAAAGCTCCGAATTACGGAAAGGCCGTCTCCCGTAGACCCCATTTTATCCAAATACAGGTACTTGATATAAGATAGAATTAATCCTTATTGAAAGCAAAACCAGCCTATTGGGTTTATTTAATGTTTACATGATTTTCTAGTAGACTTAAAGTATGAAGATCTAAATTACGGAAAGATCCGTTATCCAGAAAACCCCAGGTCCCGAGGTTTTTGGATAACAGGTCCTATACCTGTGCTAATCATTGGCAGGCAGAGCTTCAAATCACCTTCTACAAGAATAAGGTGCCCTAATCTCAAATTCACAATTTATTTGCTGGAGCACCACTGCATGGTATGAGAAGCTCCCGAATCATAATAACTCTAGTATTCTCATACACGTACTATCCATGGCTTCAATTCTATTGTTAATCTTATTTTAATATATACCATATGTATTATTTTATGGTCTCTGCTACTGATCAATTCCAACTACCACACTACTGCCTGGTTGCTTGGGTAATTAAGCTATAGCATTCAATTAGGAACTGATATGTGAATTGCAGAATAAAAGATATTTAAAAAAAATAATAATTGCAAATCATCTTAAAATGCTATCTAGAGCAGATTAATTAGCTATTCAAAGCTTTACACCTACGGCTTTGTGCCTTTTTTTCTGCCCAAGAACACTTAGGCAGAAAATGTCTTCATATTTAACAAATGCCACGTCCTTCTACCTAACTGTATGCATTCCCCAGGGGAAATTTGTGTACACAGAAGGACTGCAACTGGTGCATAAGTGTATATCTGGCATATAGTATATTTTCATGCCTATATTAGTATACGGTATATATTATTACTCTGCCACATACGCCTGAAATGAGCATGTGGAGGCCTAACCATCCAAAGAAGGGGGTAGTTCACCTTTTGGACATATGTTCATGTCTAAAATTAACTCCTTTAAAAGATAACTTTTCTAATTGCTTTTATTTTTTCTTGCACCATCATTAAGATAAAGTCGTATTAAAAAGAAAACTTCTTTGCTTATTCTTTTCATTCCCTGGTAGAACAACAAAACAAACAAGGGCACGTAGCAAACAGCATATGCAATTCTATATATCTTCATGTTTTATGATTATTACAGTGCTTGTGTCTGCAGAACAGGATATCTAACCTGCAGGTCTCCAGCTCAGGCGTTTTGGTTCAACAATAGCTAGAGGGGCACAAATGTAATTGTTTGCTGTAGGAATTGCTTTGTTTTGTTAACAGTTCATTCATAATTTGCAAAAAGTTGGACTTTTAACCAGAAATCAGAGAGAGGGAGAGAGACCTAACACACTCACCTTTCTGCCTCAGGTACTGCATCTGGTGCCTGCTGCTCTGCCGTTCACTAAGCTCTTGCAGGAATCCAGACTCGGGGTTGCTCCTGCTCAGGAAGGCATCAGATCCAGATGCTTCAGTTGAGCTGTCCACACTATCCTGTTGGCGAAAATAACAAGAGCCTGCCCCACCATGGTAAGTATCATAGAGCTCTGTAAGTAGCCCATTTACTAGCGATGACGTGCAACTGCGGCCTTGCTGCTGGGAATCACAGAGGGAGATATCAATATCATCTCCGCCACTGTTATTCCCATTGTCTTGTGTTTCACTTGTCAAATCCTGATGATTGGTAAGTGGCCAGGCAACTTGGAATGCACCAGGCCAGGCACTGAAGTTTTGCTGGAAAGCACTCCCTCCATGGCTCTCATTGACAAATGCATCACTCTCCACATCTCTGAATAAATCCTCGGCTTGCTCGTCCATCGTTTCTCTGAATAAATCCTCGGCTTCCTCGTCCATCATTTCTTTTAGAGTTAACTGTGCAGACATGATTCCAAATTGCTGCCCTGGCAAATGTTACCAACATGTCATCCAGTGAGACGCAAACATGAAGCAGTGACACACACACCACCCATGCCTGACCTGTTCCTTCCTTTTTCACTCCACAAGCAGCTCCCAACTTTCTGACTCCGATAGCAGTTCCTGGAGCGTACTAAACAAAGCAACAGGGGGAGCTGACACTTCCAAAACCGTCCTCTCCCTATAAAGCTCCTTTATTTTCTTTCCCTCTCCTCCCTCTGACTAAGTGGTGCAAACCAGTCTGGTAACTTTCCCAGATACTTGTCTAACAGGTGAATAAGAAGCAATGTGACGTGTGCATCATTCCACCTGCAGCAGCTCAAAGGTATGCATGTCAGTCTACCTGCATTGGATAAGGAGGGAAACACAAAGCAGCAGTTATGAGCAAACATTTCGAAATAATTCCAAATAAACCCACTGGGACTTTAGTTAATGTATTGTTAGTATTATTATCCTGAGCCCTATCCTATTTTGCTTGTTTGTTTTACAGAAATTCTTCCCAGAGAAGCCCACTTTTTTAGCAGAGATACAGGCAAAGTCGTGGGTAACAGAAAAAAAATAAAAAAGATATAATGTAGCTATTACATAGGGATCAGGGAATTCCTGTAATGGTGCTGCACATCCTGCTTCCTTCCCAAGAAAATTCTGAAAGTCAGCTGGCACTTGTGCAGCCCAATCAGATATTCACACATACATACAATATCTACGGCACTTACTGCCACTGCTTTGTTTGGAGGCGCCAGATAAGAAGGTGAGATTTGCGTCCCAGTAGCAGCAAGTCAATGTGCCCAAACCTTTGTGGGAGGGGCCAGGGATTTAGGGGCTGGGGGAGGGTGAGTCAGGGGTTATAAATTGGGTGGGAATGGTTTGAACTGCAATGTACATATTACATATCTATAGAAGGCTGTATTTATGGAACTAGCCTCGGGGCTCAGCTACATTGCATTATGTGCTACTAGGATATTCAAATCTTCTGTAAACAAAGTTACACCCCTCTGCTTGTGACTGGGTAAAGGAAAAGTATTCTGGAGAGCAGTCACCTTTACTTTGTGCTGTTTTGGACATCTTTATAATAATTCCAGCTATCAGGCCTTAGCACGTAGAGGGGTGTTTTGTTTTCCATTTAGGGTTTACATAAAATTATAGGGTTCTGTCAACCCTCCATGTGATGTGATTTATAACCCCCAACAACTGAAAGCGATACATTTTTTCCTCCAAGTTATGTAAATTAGGCTTATCCAAACACTATGAATTTAGTGCATGTCTATTTCCATTGCTGGCAACACTGCCACATACACTTTAAATGAGTATGTGGAGAAATAACCACCCAAAGAAGGGGCTAGTTCACCTTTTGGATATGTTACTAGATGTTACTGGGCCCCACAGAAAATAAATTTTAGGGCCCCCAACATATCCAGAGATTGTCCTGTTTTTAGAAATATATGTCAAAATTGCTCATTAATAAAGGCCCCATGGGGCCCCTATACCTCCTGGGCCCCCCTGCAGCCACAGGGTCTGCTTCCTCTGTAGTTACTGCCCTGCTGGCAGATTTCACGTGAGTTTAATTATCTATACAGCTCTAAACTGTACATGCGCACACACACACTCTCTCTACATGTATCTATTATCTGTGCTGCTGGTTCGGATTCTTGAAATAATGTAGCAGAAGCCAGCGTATTAATAAATCTGGTTAGACGCACTTAAGGCATTGTGGATAGAGGAGTCATACTGTAGCTGGAGGATTGCAGGCTTCTGCTTCTTTGCTTTAAGAGTAAAAGCCAGCAGTGCAGAAAGCAGCAAGGCTATTCTACATTTGAACAAATACTAAGCTTTTTTAGGCTCAGTGCTCTTATGCAATGTAAAACCAAGAACTATAACCCTTTTGAAATAAGTAGCCCATTGGCTGCCATGCTAAACACAAGGAGAAGTGTAGCCTACCCCTAGAAAGAGGATGGGACTGGGAGCATACATAATGCTAAATGTAGATCCCTTCACGAGCTTGAATCTGTTTGAAATACTATCCTTGATTAAAAAATAATGTTAATCGTTATTTCATTAAACCCTGACCTTTATCCAGGAAGTATGTGTCCTTTATATACTTTATTCTTGGCATGTGAGTATTTGGTCTGATGATTAACACTGCACTACTTGTTTCCTTTAGTCCTTCTTTTCATACATTTTACTTCCTCCTGCCTATGAATTTTTCTGATTTACTTGCTTAACCTGTGTATTTTTTCCTTGGAAGATGGAATATGTTAAAACTAATCAAACGAAAAAAGGCTAAAACACACATTCCACCATAACCACACGACAACTTAATAGAACCTTTGATAAAGCAGGGTCACTATACATTTGGCTTTCCCCGTGAGGGACTTGGTCGTGGCAATACACGGGCAGATTATGCATGGAATCATGGGTTACCTGTGATTTTGCCTTTGTCACAGGACACCCACGACCCTTCCTCATGGGCCCCCTGTTCCCCCGTTTGGAGCTCTGCCCCCTCTTTAGTTATGGCCACTACATATAGATGGAAATATACCTGTGAAATTAGACCTTGGGCATATATAGTAATGCACTACCACTTAAAACAATTATAGGACATAAAAATATATGCAAAAAAACATACAATAGGGTTGGATTTGGAAAACAGTGGATAGAGCAACTGTTCTCCAAATTGCTTATTCATAATATATCTATGGTTGCCATTAGAATAAAACTAATTGGTCAGGCCCTTTCTTGCCTGCACAGAAGTAGGTGGGCCCAGATACTATGTAGTATAGAAAAAACAATTAAAAAAATTAACAAAGCGTCATTGGTTCTCACTGTTCCCCTAAACGAGTGAATCTTTCCCCGATCGGATCACAACGAGGAGTATATTTTCCCTTTAAATTGTCATACTGGGCACCAGTTTTAAAATTAGAAGAGTCTGGTCCCCCTAGCAAAATCATTTTAGGGTCCACATAAACATTGGGAACAGGGAAGCAGTCCCATCTGTTTATTTACAGTGGACTTCTGCAGGCTTCACATTGTTTATTTTGTGAAATGAGAGGTTGGCCCAAAACAACACAAGGGGACCACACATGGGCTCAGGCTGAATATAAGTTGTATGGTACTTGTCTAATTCTCATATTATTAGCAACTGAAGGTGCATATTGGAAACAAAGTGTTAAAAAAGCATAGCGTTTACTGTACAATGTTCAGTAATCCCATTTCCTAGAATAAATAAGAAAAACAACAGGACAGCACACACCTAACACTTTTTTTTTCCTTACGTGGGGCATCTTGCCTTACAAGTCTTCACTATTTCAGCAATGAAATGCACTGTTACTGAATCACAAGGTAATTGTAATCTTGTTCAAATAATTACCTAGGTTGTGTGTGGCTCCTACTGTTAGTGCAGTAAAAACATAAATCTTGTCTGTGGCAGCTGTAACATGAAAACTTTGTCTACTGCAGCTATGAAACTAAAATAATGATTACACAAACTGTACTTTTGAGGCCAGATTATTTTCATTATCTGCAATAAAATATTTTATCAAAATATATGAAAATATTTTATCAAAATATATAGTAATGATGGGCTGTGTATTTGCAACATTACTGACCTTTTTCCTCTGGGAATAAATAAGGATGAATTAATTGGTTAAATAATGAATGAATTGGTTAATTAATGAATTGGTTAATTAAGGGTTGTACAATATTATGAATAGGGTTACAGCCTTTGTGGTTTTGTACTGGACAGGTTAAGCTGGCCATAGACGAAAAGATCTGATCATACGAATCGAGGATTTGTACAATTTTCGGACCGTGTGTGGAGAGTCCGACATTTTTCGTCCGGCGGAGATCGGTCGTTTGGTCGATCGGACAGGTTAGAAAATTTCTGTCGCCTGCCGATAATATCTCTGTGTGTATTGCCGATCGTACGATTTTCAGTGGGAGACTATCACTAGCTTTGGTTGGACATAGATATCGTACGATTGCTGTCAGGGGCAGAACATTGCTGATCTGTTCTTTAACTAATCTAACTGGTAAGACTTTGATCTGAATGGTTAGTGGCGGGTCGGGAGATGGGAAAGTCTGATCGTACGATGATTCGTACGATCGGATCTTTGCATCTATGGCCAGCTTTAAAGTTAGGCCCAGTCCTGACAGTCTAAAAAAAATAAGTGTTAAGTAGTAATTCATAGGTATATGACTAATGCAAATGTTCAACCCAGGCCACATCCCTGACGACCATACTCCCTGCTCTGCCTGTTTAGGTAATTTCTGATTTGTGAAAATTCTGACAGTAGGTGATTTGGTAAGAGGTTGGCATACCAGATTAACTGCTAAAAAGTTTGGGTGAGTTAACATGTGCATGTCTGCCTCTAACATTCATGCACATAGTTTTCTCCATGCCAAACAAACGTGTACTCCCGTTTGTATACCAATGGGCCCCCTTTCTGCCTGGGGCTGCCGACTGCTAGAAGATTGGCTCTACTGGTGAGCTCTGCACTTTTTGGGACATGAGGAGTTGCCATATTATTAAGTACCAAAAAGCTGTGTATTGCTGAATCACACAGAGCTTGGTTCTAGGTACTAAAATGGGAGCAGTCCCAGTGCACCAAATAACTAATTATTAAACAAATGATCAGATGGGTGTATGATGTTTTCCAAAACTGTGTTTTCT
The DNA here is from genome assembly GCA_038501925.1 of Xenopus petersii. Lineage (NCBI taxonomy): Eukaryota > Metazoa > Chordata > Amphibia > Anura > Pipidae > Xenopus > Xenopus petersii. Next base: position 43,591,441 of record CM076677.1, read on the forward strand.
ACTAAATGTGTTGTTGGGTTAATAAATCAAAACTTGAGGTTTGGTGCACTATAGACATTACCGCCATTGGTTTGGCATTAGTAACACTAAATGGCACCTGGAAATGCCCCAAAAGCTACGGGCTAGTTCAGTTCAGTAGAGAACAGTTTCTCCAGCCACTGTTTTCCAAATCCCACCCAGTAAAATCAAATGAATTGGCTGTCATGGTATCAGAAGAGAGCCCAAAAATCTAGAACCTACTGCGCTTGGCATTCATGTACTTGACAAACCATTTCATCAGTTATGGTAGGGATGTCCTTAGAGTAGCCAGATGGTTCCTGCTGTGCCAAAGGTGAGTTCAGAGTTTGTTTATACAGAGAATGTGCATCAAGAGTAGTCTTCACCCTAGCCCCAAGGCTAATAGATGGCAATATGAGTATAAATTCTTGCCAAAATAAGCAAAGAAAAACTTTTTTTTTGTAAAGTGTCCACAAGAAGCTGGATATACAGTATGAAAAGAAATGCATAAAAATACAGATAAGATGCCAATTACTATCTAAAGTTGGCTATACCTCACCAAGCAAGCAGATGTCTTCCAGATATGCCCACTGCCAACAATCGAATCACAACGAGGAGAATATATAGGCGTTGATGCGGTCCTCGATCCAACGGGATTTTTAAACCTGCCCAATATGGCCAACTTTTGGACAGATATCAATTGGGGGAAGTCAGTCAGAAGGCCCATACACTGCCCATTAAGCTGCTCTCTTTGCCCAGTTCTCTTGCATGGAGGGGCCACATTGTAAACAATGATAGGCAGGAATTAAATGACTCAGTAAGCCTAATGTCGTCAGGAAGTGGTTAAGACCAATCAGAGATAGACTGTCGTGGTTACTTTCAATACGTGGAATCAGATGTGTCTGTGTAAAAATACAATTATATTTATTAAGTTTTTAAGTTCAGGTAATGTTTTTGTACCTTACTCGAATCACGGAGCATTAAGGGGAGACCATCCTTTTATTTTCAAGCGGATGGCCTTTTATAGTCCTGTGTGCCAATATGTTTTTAATTTTGTGAAAATAATAGGACATTTTTAAGTAAGCGATGTTCTCCTCTTGATGCTCCGTGATTCGAGTATGTTGTATAGATTTTGCTAACTGTTTGGGATCTCAGTACACGTGTAACATGGAGGAAATGTACTAGCCAGTAAGTGCTCCCATTTGTCATTTTGTCATATCTTGACAGGGGTAATTCCCCCCCCACACACTTTGAACTTTAGTTACAACAGTGTCCTTTTTTCAGCATAGTTTGCAATTAGTCTTCATTTTTTAAGGTTTTTACATATTTACATTTTCTATTCTGGAACATTCAGCTTGGTTAAATTTTTCTAGAAAACTGCCACTGGTTTGAACTAAACAGGCCTGGATAACTCAATAGCATTTTCATTTACAGGCTGGAAATAGGAATGGGAAGGCTATTAATTAAAAATAATAATAATAATACATAAATACTAAAGGCCAACTGAGAACTACTAAATACAAAATACTAAAAGGTTGCTAATCCCTTCACAGCTGTGGCTAAACATTAGATTGTGATACTGAGTGCTCAAGTGCAGCTATATCAGCATACCGCCCAACTGTCCCGTTTTGACAGCTCAACCCACTGTCACAGATTTGTACTGATAAGTCCTGAGTTTCTCTTTGATCTGCTGCACTGAACAGCCAGAAACAGATACAAAGTTTCTAACTTAATTGGGTCTTGGCAGACAGTCCAGAATAGATACTTAACATACTTTTGTAACAGTTTGATGAGATAAGAAAGAAGACTGTCATTTGCAAAACTGTAATAACACATAAAAACCACAGAAATGTGTTCAAACTTTCATAACCAAATTATGTAAAATGAACATTGTAATTAGGGGGTGTGGCCACAAAAGTGGGCGTGGGCTAAGCGTGCCAAATCTTTTTGTCCCTCTTTCTGTTTCCTAAATGTTGGGAGGTATGTATCAGGGGTGCCCAAAAGGTATGTAAGGATCTACCAGTAGACCTTTAGTTGGTGATTAGGATCTCAAGACACTGTCAACAAATAGCTTTTCTAAATCACCCTCCTGTTTTATTCTTTTCATTCAGATATTTATTCTGTTAAGGTTACATAGGAAATAGTATTTTTTTTTTTTTTAAATATAGTAATATAGATTCTCTTATATATCAATATAATATTTAAGTAATATTATCCATGTAACAGTATGCTAACAGTGATATTATGGATGTAGATCATAATGGGACAATATCACTAAAAGTAGCACTATATTACATAGAGGCAGTGTCGGACTGGCCCGGGGGGACACCGGGAAAAAAATCCGGTGGGCCCCGACTCTTAATGGGCCTCGCCAGGCCAGTCCCTCTCCCGATCGGATTAGGGGAAAAAAACGTTTTTTAGTAGGGGTGCGGGGGTCGGAGGGGGTCCTAGACATTAGTCCCGGTGGGCCCTGGGCCCCCCAGTCCGACCCTGCATGGAGGGAATATGCACCCTAGGGTAAGCTATAGCCCTAATGAGAAGGCACCCTGGAGTGCCAGGCTTAAAGGGGTGGTTCACCCTCAAGTAAAATTTTAGTATGTTATAGAATGGCCAATTCTAAGCAATGTTTCAATTGTTCTTAATTATTTTTTATAGTTTTTTAATTATTTACTTCTTCTTTGGACTCTGTCCAGCTTTCAAATGGGGGTCACTGACTCCTATTTCAAAAACCAAATGCTCTGTATTGCTACAAATCTATTGTTATTGCTATTTTTATTATAATTTTTTTTTATTCAGGCCCCAGCCTATTCATATTCCAGTCTCTTATTCAAATCAAGGCATGGTTGCTAGGGTAATTTGCCCCTAGCAACCAGATTGCTGAAACTGCCAACTGGGGAGCTGCAGAACAAAAAGTGAAATAACTCAAAAAACAGACACATAATTCAAACTAACTGCAAATTGTCTCAGAATATTATGCTCTGCATGATACTAAAAGTTAACTTTAAAAAGAACAAGACTCTGGGCTGGGGCAGCACCACATTACTACATATGACACGGTGGAAGAGACTACCTATGTTCTACAGGAGTTTCTCAGAGAGGGCAGAGTGTTAGCGCTGACTGACACATGATGGATAGATTATACCATCAACAACATCTGGGAAGCGTCACGTGGGGAGAGATCCTGGTTTAAAGGAACAGTACTGACCTAAATACTCAGGAAAGGACAACAGAGAGGGCCCCTTCTGCTTTAATACACAAGAGCCTCTCCCACACACCGCCCCTTCTCCACTTTTCACTCCTCCTCCAGCTCGCAAGGAGCACGTGATCGCTGTGTAAGAGAGCAGCTGACGATGTGTGTGTATTGGGGAAGAATCGCAGCGATGAGATAGAGAGAGAGAGAGGATGGGTCGGTGTTTACTGCGCACTATGCTTCCACCTGGCACCGAGGCGCCGCGGATCTACCTGCTCCTCCTCCTCCTGGGGCTCCTGGGTCCGTCACTTCTCTGGGTGGAGGGGAGGTCTCGGAAGGCAAATGTTGTGCTCATTCTGACAGATGATCAGGACGTGTCTCTGGGCGGCATGGTGAGTTCTGCGGCCACTGCATTAAACCATATATATATATATATATATATATAGCTTGTAATGGATAAGTACATTGGCATTTTTTTGGGGTTCATTGACCTCGGTGTGACTTGTATTAGTTAGCAGCCCCTGTATTCATCCCAAATAGTTATTGGGAGCAGCTCAACTAAACTCTTCTAGGTATCACTACAGGTGTCACATATGGGGCCCCTGTTTTATAGATTTCCATAGCCTCAACCACTTTCTGGTGGACCCCCTGTCTACATTGGAACGTCCCACACCGTTACCCTATATCCCTCCCCAATGATTGGTTCCCTATCTACTGTATTTTCACCTTTGCTAGATATCACTTTCATAGGGAAGTCAGGTGATTTGTTTTCATGCTTCCTAAAAGCACTGTAAATAATATGTTGTAATAATGTTAGACTGATTAGGTAGTGACTACACTCGCTCACCCACCAGAAAACGTCATTATTTTAGTTCATTTACTGGTTCAACTCAATGCTGTGACCCTGCAGCTGCTGGAATGGTGACTATAGAGAACTGATGAAGACTGATAAGAAGAACAATGGGGTATCTGATACTGAATGGAATACAATACCTGTGGCTTCTAATCTAGCTGCATTGTCTTACTGAGGACAGATAGTGTCCCTGGATGGCTGAATCAATTTATTGGGTGCATGCAGTTTTTATTGCTACTGCTTAATAAGACAATTTTCATAAATGTATACTGAAATGGCATATCAGTATTTATTATTATTAACATGTATTTATATAGGGCCAACATATTGCAAAGCACTGTAAAGTAAATGTGATTATACAACTAAATCACATGAATTATATACATAGAACATATGGAGTAACATACATCACAATCAATACCGGTACAAAACGTGAGAAAGGCCCTATGCAGAAAGAGCTTACACTCTAAAGGCAAGGGAGTAATACACAAGGTGTGGGAGTGGGCAAGATCGAATTAAGTGGGTGAGAAATGTGGTATTGTATGTGGTGTTGTGGTTGGTAGTTAAGCAGAGTGAGGGTAGGTTTCTTGAAAGAAGTGCGTTTTAAGAGATTTCTTGAAAGCAGAAAGGTTGGGAGAAAGTCGGACAGACCGTGGGAGAGAGTTCCAGAGGAGGGGTGCAGCCCTTGCAAAGTCTTGAATGGGAGCATGTGAGGAGGTAATGAGAGAAGAGTTGAGTAGCAGGTCAGTAGAGGAGCATAGTAAGCAGTTGGGTGAGTGAGCTCTACTAGGCCCAGAGCAATCAAGGGGTCTGTTTATAGTTGCACTGCTGTTGATAAAACTTACTGATACTGTAATTATGGTGAAAGACCTACACCCATACTGTCCTTACCTTCTCTTAAAGGAGACATTTTGTGTAAAAAATAAGAATGTACCAGTGCATTATACTCATTTAGATATAGAAGAATTGTGCTTACAAAAGTAGTGTTTCAGGCTGATTTATTGAATATTTCTGCAAAAACCCTAATAATCCCTCTCTTCTCTTCCACTTCCTGCTCCCTGAATTCCCAGGCTGTACAGGGGAGCTGGCAGCTCTCAACTCACTGCACTGTAGGACAGGAACCAATCAGCAGCTAGCAGGACCTGAAGCCTGTCTTTGTTTGTGTGACTGCAGGCAGGGGTGCTTCGCCAATGAGGCGAGTTGAGGCTGTCACCTCAGGCGGCAGCACCCCACTAGGTACCAGGGGCAGCAAAAATGCTGCTCCTGGTACTTTAAGAGTGAATTTCCAGGGGGGGGGGCAGCAGCAACTGCTGCTGCCTCAGGCGGCGGAGGGGTCAGGATTGCCCCTGACTGCAGGGCTGTGATTGGCTGTCCCCCATCTACTGTGCTTCTGGCAGGGACCGTTAGGACACGCCCACCTCTCATTTGAAACACAGACAGGGACCAGAGAACATCTATAGGGAGCTCCAATAAAGGGGCTATTTTTAAAGATAATATTCATTTTTAGCACCATGTAAAAGCATAACCATATATTATTTATAATTGCCTACAAAATTAGGGTTTTTTCATTTATCCTATATTTCTCCTTTAAGCCTTTAATGCTTTTAACTTTCCCTAGATAAAGAGCCCTCAGCATGGAGCAGCCAAGGCTTATGGTGTGTTCAAATATTACATCTATTAAATCTCATTTTTGGATGCATTCAAAGTAAAACCGTTTTAAAGGGACAGTATACCCTTACAAACCCTGTATTCCTTATGTTCAAATCTACACCTCAAATAATTGATTTAATAGATTTCTTTCAGTTGCTTTCTATTTTACAGTTGTTCTAATATTTAACTTTTGAGAATGAAGTTGTTGCTATGTTTTTCCTCTCCCATGTTTCTCAGTAACAGCTCAGTTAGCCATATAGCTGACATTCTCAATTGTTACAGTACAGTTCCCCAGGTTTACTTAGAATTGTTGCAAAGCAACTGTTACAAAAGCGTTCTGGGGAAATATATTTTAACAATTTAGAAGGCCAGTGACCTGTGTTGCGTGTGATTTAGCAGAGGCAATTCTCAGTATTGTCAATGGCAGGGTATTTTCTGGTGTTTTGTAGCAATGACAAGTAGTTGCTACTAAGTAGCTCTGCGTGTCTTCACCCTTAGAGAGGGTTATTGGGTATAGGAATAAGCGGTTCCAATGTGAGGCCTTGAAAAACCTATAGAACAGGAGCCCCACATATATCTGTCACGCAGGCCCGTCTCCCGACCATACAAGGACCAATAAGCTGTTTGCAGCTTTTATCAGCCTGTGTATGGCCACCTTTAGCGCAGTGACTGATGTGGAGATTTGTTGCATGCAATTATTTAATGCACTACTGTAAACAACATATCTCCTGAAAATGCATCTTCATAGGAAATAATGGAACTCGCTGGCGGTAACATCGATATATCCCAAAGTTTTCTCCTGAGGCAACTTGGGGCAATTTGGAAGAATGAAGCATTGCATTGGTTTTACTGCTGGCAATTTCAATTATTACCAATGGAAAGGCATTTTCAGGAGATTTGCAGACGTGCACTTTTATCGCAGGCAACAAATCTCATCGGTCACTGCCCTTAGACTTTGGACACTATGGGCACATTAATTCCTATACTGTACTAAAATTGAAACTGTAGAGATGCTGACAAACTAATTCTGAACCAATCATTACTCTGGGTTGTGCAGCTGCTATCAGCAATTAAACACTGACCGAATGTTTCTGTGCTGTACAATGACAAGAGAGCCCTGCTCTAAGATACCCTAAAGTTCTCTGCTCCTCAACGATTGACTAAACTGTTAAAAGTTCACATAAAAGTTCACTGAGACTATTGAACCTTTGATTCTAGAAGGGTTTATTTTAAATGCTGTATACATTTATAATAATAGGCGTTGTCTACTTCTGTCATAAAACTATATATCACCCATGAGCTGTTGCAAAGCAGTTCCCTGGCAACCAAATTATAATAAAACATGGTGGGATGCAGGTTTGTCTTTATCCCACCAGCAACTAGCTCAAATGAAAACAATAACCGGAATCATGGTCCTTCTGGAAAACGAACCACATGGTAAAATGCCTTTTAAAGCCCAGAGATTTGGTACATTTTGTAAGTTGACTTTAGCAGATGGGAAGGATTTGTGGCTACAAAAGAAGCCGTGGTAGAATATCCATGTTATGATCTTCTGGAAACATTTTCTCATATAGGTTAATTACATATTGGATGAATGAATGACTTGTAGTGGCAGTTGTGTAACAGTACTAAGCAGAATCCACAAGGTTTGTTTTTGTTTTTACAGACCTGAGCTTCGTAGTTTAATTACAGAAAACAAATTTTGCCTAATCTGTTTTGGTTTATATCGCAGTGAAAGCCTGATGCACCAGTGAGTCTTAATTACCATAAAGCTCTCCTAAGCGATGGCCTTGGTATGCTTCTCTTCAGCATTCAATCAAATATCAGAAAGCAACAATTCTTTTTATATTCCTTGTATATATGAAGTGTTTTATTATTGTTGGAAGATTTGTAAAGAAATTTTAAAGATTACACTGCGCCCAGACCCATATTTGTAATTCTAGGACTTAAAAATGACTTTTGTTACAAAATAGATTGTTTGTTTTGCATCCCAAAAATGATTTGGCTACAGACTGACCTAGATTCATTACACAGCTTTAAAACATCTTGTGTATCTAAGTGTCGCCTTTCATCCTGTAATACGTTTGTGCCTTTTTTCACTGTAGACCCCGCTGACGAAGACCAAGGAGTTAATTGCAGATCATGGAATGACCTTTTCAAATGCTGTAAGTTTTTATATTTTTTTTTTACTGTTGATTTTTCTTAATAAAGTAAGATCATATTTGGTAGCACTGTACAATTGTGATCAAAATTACAGAAGCTTACAGACTAAAAAAGATGATACTGGGCTTTCAGAGGTGAACACCCCACAATGGTTAGTGACTGTGGTTATAAAAAGTAGAGGCCATAAGTAAACTAGCTTACTTAAGTTGAGGCAAGTAATCCTGCTTCTTTCACTTTTATGCTGCTCCCATGCAGGCCGAGAAACAGCCAGAGAGCAGAGTTCCTGCATCAGCCGGGGACAGACACATGGATTTTAATGTAAGAATGGTTGTGAGTTTCAGCCCTAAAAGCCACTGTGTGTGTCTGAACGCTGGCTGATGCAGTGCCTTTAGATCAGTGATCCCCAGTGGCTCACGAGCAACGTGTTGCTCACCAACCCTTTGGGTGTTGCTCCCAGTGACCTAAAAGCAGGTGCTTATTTTTGGATTCCTGGCTTGAAGTGAAGTTTTGGTTGCAATAAAACCCAGGCATAATGCCAAATAGAGCCTCCCATAGGCTGCCAGTCTGCATAGGGCTACCAAATGGCCATCACAGCACTTATTTTGCACCACCCTGGAACATTGTTTATGCTTGCGTTGCTCCCCAACTGTTTTTCCATATGAATGTTTCTCAAGGGTTAAAAAAGTTTGGGAACCCCTGCTTAGATGGACAGGATAGAGCAGATGCCAGCATTTAAATGTAGGCCAGTGTGGCATTAGGTTTTGGAGCAACATATGCTGCCATGCAGGAAACTTCTTTTTTTTTTTTACAGGAAAGGCTTATTTCAGCAACACAATGCCAAACTGCATACTGCATGTGTTATAAGAGCATGGCTCTGAGGTAAAAGAGTCTGGGTTATAATTGGCTGGCCTGCAGTACAGACTTGTCACCCACTGAAAACATTTAGAGCATTATGAAATGAAAAATACAACAAAGGAGCCCCCCCCCCCCAACTGTTGAGCAGCTGAAATTGGGCAAGAATGGCACAACATTCCACTTTGAAAACTACAGCAATCGGTCTCCTCAGTTACTAAATGGTTACAGAGTGTTGTTAAAAGAAGAGCTGATGCAACACCGTGGGAAACATGCCCCTGTCCCAATGTTTTTGTAAATGTTACTGGCATCCATTTCTTTCCTATTTACACTTTACTCCATTTGTACCAACTTGCTTGGAAATGGGTATGTGCAAATAATATGTAGCACTTTGTCTACCTGGTTTTGGTGGAGAAATGTTAATGAATATTTCTTTTTTAGTATGTAGCCAGTGCCTTGTGCTGCCCAAGCAGATCCAGCATCCTGACTGGGCGATATCCACATAATCATCATGTCCTTAACAACACTATATCCGGAAACTGCAGCAGCAAAGCTTGGCAGAAGACTCAGGAGCCATACACTTTCCCTGCCCTCCTTTACTCCATCGGCTACCAGACTTTCTTTGCTGGGAAGTATCTAAATCAGGTGCTTGTTCTGCTTTTTTGTGGGGATTTTTTTTTTGTTTAAATCTACTTTCACTGCCTACAGCTGTATAATAGGCCTTTATCAAAGGTAAAGAAAACCCTCTGTCAATGTGGCCACTTGTTTCTGTGTGTTAACATGAATGTATTTTATGTTTTTTATCTCAGTATGGCTCAGAGGAAGCTGGAGGGATAAATCATGTGCCCCCTGGCTGGAGTTACTGGTTTGCGCTGGTGAGTACTGTCCTACCCACATGATCTGTTGCTGTAAAATCTTTAGATAATATTCTGGAGAAAACAACTTCAAATACAAAGTTGTGCTAAATGCCAACAGTAGTCACTAATTTAGTAATTCTGTCATACAAATTGTTTCTTGGGAAACAGATGTGACTTTTCAGTCACTTGTTTTTCTATTGTACGTTAAAATATTATAATATGTGTGTGTGTTAAACTTTACATTAACTTTTAGTATGCTGTAGAGAATGATAGTCTGTTTTTTTTTTTTTTCAATAGTTTTATGAGTTATTTAGCTTTTTATTCAGCAAGTCTCCAGATTGCAGTTTGTGATCTTGTTGCTAGGGCCCTAATTACCCTAGCAACAATGCACTGATTTGAATAAGAGACTGGAATAAGATTTGGTGAGGGCCTAAATAGGAATATGAATAAAAAGGTAACAATAAATGTGTAGCCTTACAGAGCATTTGTTTTTGAAGAAGAGGCCAGAGACCCCTTATTGAAAGCTGGAAAAAGTCCGAAGAAGGCAAATAATTCAAAAACTACATTTAAAAAAATGAAGATCGATTGAAAAGTTGCTTAGAATCAACCATTCTATAACATACTAAAACTTAACTCAGATATTTATGCTATATGTCAGGGCACTGTGTTATTTTTCCTTGCAGCTTGCTCTTGAGTTATTATTATTATTACCATGTATTTTTAGAGCACCACCATATTGCGCAGAGCTGTAACATATACGTGCTTACACAAAGAAATCACATGAATTACATACGTGCTTACACAAAGAAATCACATGAATTACATAGATATAACATACAGAGTAACATACATAACAACCAGTACCAGTACAAAAGGGGAGTAAGGCCCTGTGCAAAAGAGCTTACAAACTAAAAGAAGAAGATAAAGAGACACAAAGTGTTAAAATAAAAACACAATTTTGTCTTGTACTTTAAAGGGGTAGTTCACATTTAAGTTAACCTTTTCAAACTTCTTTTTTACTTATTTACCTTCCTTTTTCTGCTCCTTTACAGCTTTCAAATGGTGGTCACTGACCTCAGCCGCCTAAAAATACTTGCTCTGTGAGACTACCTTGTTATAGTTTTTTGCTTATTTTTTTCACTACTTGGCTTAGCATTCAGACCCCCTCCTATTCATCTTTCAGTCTCACGATCAAGCCACTGCCCGTTTGCTAGGGTACACTTGTCCCTAGCAACCAGATAATTGGTGAAATTCCAAATCTGAACAAAAATCTAAATCATTCTAAAAACACAGATTAGAACTGTCTACATACCACTGAAAGTTGATATAAAGGTAAGCTACTCCTTTAAAATCTGCTTGTCCTAAGTGCTTCAGTCTGTAACTTTGCCAGCAGCTCCTTGTGTGATACTTAGATGCGCCAGCAGAATGCAATTATGGGCAAATTGTTTGGAGTGTTTGCTTTCCTAATGCACACTATTGTGTTTGAGAGGTGAATCAGAATTGGTTAATCATAAATGGACTATGGACAACAAAGACACAGTGTTCTCATTGTAATCTAATGCCCCTTCTGTATTTGTCATCTAGCATAATATTAACATTTGTATTAACAATGTAATATTAACATTTGTATTAACAATGTATAACCATTTTTAGTATGTCAAGCTGAGACTTATACAAAGTAAAGAAATTGCTTTACATTCTTTTAAATATAATATACTTGTACCCAGCATTTGTAAATGTTGTATGTTTGCTTAAAGTCACATGACTTGGGGCAGCTGGGAAATTGAAAATATGTCTAGCCCCATGTCAGATTTCAAAATTGAATATAAAAAAAATCTGTTTGCTCTTTTGAGAAATGGATTTCAGTGCAGAATTCTACTGGAGCAGCACTTTTTTTTTTAATTGATTCATTTTGAAAAAAAAATTTTCCCATGACAGTATCCCTTTAAAGAGAAAACCCCACTTTTCACATGAGCTCCCCTCCCTGACATTGTAAAGTAATACAGTCTTGGACTTGAAGTCTCTCTGCTTTGGTGCACAGATTAAATCATGGGAAACAGGGGTCAGATGTTCATCATGCCTCTATACACATTACCAGCAGGCCCATGGCACACGTTAACATCTTTAAAATTGAAATCTGTATATTTTATTTTATAGGAGAAAAATTCAAAGTATTATAACTACACGCTGTCAGAAAATGGCCGACCAAAAACCCATGGGGAAAACTACAGTCAGGATTATCTGACCGATGTCTTGGTGGGTGAACAGTTTCTTTTACCTTGGTAAAACGCATCCTCAGCTAACAACAAGGGGATATCTTCTGTCACATGACGTGCTCTACCATGTTGTTTGGGCCCTAAATCATTATACACTGCCTTCTGGATTAACATCAATTGAGTCTTCTCTGAATGGTGTTTTTATATGTCCTAAAATGTTGGTGTTTTGAAAAGAGGTTTCATGTCTTGCACATGAAGGGCTTTTTTGGTTCCTTTTAGCCCTTCTCACCCTAACCAGGTTTGGTTCTCTACCTCACTACTCCACAAGTCCTACCATTCAGAAGCCATGTTCTAATATCTTACACTGATGAGATCTAGCAAGACTGAAACAGGCTGTTTGCAAGATTGTATATATGACTGAACTATTAGGCTGTATCTCTGTTATATGTATAGTTGGCCACTGGGACATAAAGGAACAATTTACATGTCTCCACCTATAATGCCTTATGTGAGAATTAAATTCTCATTTTTGGTATTAAGGAAGTGCTATGTATATGGCACGAGGCAAGTAAATAACTTCTGTTTTCAGAAAGAATTATGCTGCATGTCTTGCACATAAAGGGCTTTTTGGCTCATTTTAGTCCGTCTCACCCTAACCAGGCTAGGTTCTTTGCATGCATAGATAAAGAAAGAGAGGGTCAGTTAACAAAGTGGGCTAAAATGGGCAAAACACTCCCTCTTAATGATGTCATAACAGACAAGCAAACTCTAGCAACTCCTTAGCACCACAAATCTAAAAGTGTGTAAATAACGTATGGCAGAAATCAGTGTAGAAGAGGGTAAATTATTAAACTGTATATTTTTCCGTAAAGAGGCAGTATGCCGCCAGTTCAGTTAACAGGGCATGTGCTGAAGATACTTTTGCTTATTGATCTGTTTTGTTTTTTGTTTTTGTTATTTCTCAAGCTACACTGGGAAACTGAAGTTGCTCTATGTTTGTGCAGAATTTACATTAAACTATTTATAACAAGGGTACACTAATCGTCCATCATTCTACATTACCCCTTATAAATAGAACATGGATCCTATTTATAAAGTTGCTTAAACAAACCAAAACATAAAACCCACATGGCAAGCGTTTGATGCACAGCTTTGTATACATTGGTTTTGTTTTACAACACTTCGATATTGGGCAGCATATCAGTTACCAAACATGCTGTTACTTTTTGTAGCACAAAACCTACAGTGTCTAAAGTAGTGATCCCCAACCAGTGGCTTGTGAGCAGCATGTTGTTCATCTGCCCCATGGCTGTTGCTCCCAGTGTCTATATGCAGGTGCTTATTTTTGAATTCCAGACTTGGAGGCAAATTTTGGTTTCATAAAATCCAGGTGTACCACCAAGCAGAGGCAGCTCTTCTTTGGCACGCAGGAACTTTTTTCATGCTTATGTTGCTTCCCTACTGTTTTTACAATTGAATGTGGCTTATGGATAAAAACGGTTGGGTCTTAAGCAACGTATTTCTTGGTGATCTCAGAAAGAATTTTAACATATTTATCAGTATTTAGCAAACAAGTTTTTTTTTTTTTATTTGCGTTTATAATATTTCAAATGAAATGCAGCTGTGCATGTTAAGTATACTTCTCCATATTTGCACTTACAGTCCAATGTCTCGTTGGATTTCTTGAACTACAAATCTAACCATGAGCCATTCTTCATGATGATCGCAACACCAGCCCCACACTCTCCATGGACTGCCGCCCCTCAATACGAGAATTCCTTCCTGAATGTCAGTGCTCCCAGGGGAGGTAATTTCAATGTTCATGGAAAGGTATGTTTTATATCAGAACGACGTCTCTAAACTGCCCCACCTGTATTTTTTAGCACAAACTGTTATTTCACTATATCACAGTTAGTACCAGCACTAGGCTATTGTGATTAAGGTAACAGTGGAAGGGTTTTTTTTAAATTTTTTGGACACTTTAATAATGTATCCTATGACTATCCACCCTCATCTTACTTCTGGAAGACCCACTTTGACGTCTGTATTTTGGACTGGAGACACTTCATTTACTTACTAACTGTGCAGTTGAATCTTATTTTAAATGTAACAAACCGATTCATGAAATCATTTTCAGTTAATCCGCAAGTTCTTACAGGCCGAATTTGCTAGATATAACCTCTGTGCAAGGTGCATAATATGCAAACAAAATTAGATGCAAATTACAGAAATATTCCTTGTTTTGAAAACTCAAGTATTCCAGATAATAAATTCTATATCTGGAACACTGGAAGACTGCAGGATAAACATCCCTGTCAGAAAGCAACTCTTTTTATGTTGTTTTACAGAGTCAAAGTAGATATACTGTGTGTAACCTCCAAATAAGGGAAAGTTGTGCTCACCATTAATTTTTAAAACCATTAGGCAGGGGTGCAATGAGGCTGTGACCACACAATACTTATAGACAGAGGACTTTTGTATTTGTCTAACCTCCGGATAAGCTTCTCTCCACAGATGCCTGATTTGGTCTTACCATCTTTTATTTGATTATTTTTAAAGGACAAGCACTGGTTAATTAGACAGGCCAAATCACCAATGAGCAATTCATCAATCCAGTACTTAGACCATGCATTTCGGAAAAGGTAAGAAAATGTTACACGCTGCAATCTGCTGATGAATTATCCGTTTGTCACCTGACTATGCTTGCATAATTATTATTGAATAGATGTACAAAGCTTTTATTACAAGATAGAATGCTTAGGGATCCAATCAGTTTTGCACAAATTGTACTTATCTTGTTTTCTGAAAGTGAATTTATGATGAACCATTTTTATTGCAACAGTAGTATGCCATCATACAGGGGCAATGTTACATACAGGAACACTGTTCTTCAGATACGGCCAGCATCTTGTTTGGGAAATTATTTATTAAAAGGAATCTGTATTGCATGCCTGTGCAAGAGGGGATTCATTTTGCTCATCCAGTAATTGCCATGTTTTGCAGAACTTTTATTTTAGTGTTCTTTATGTTGAGCTTCATGTACATATTTGTTTTTTAAAATAAAGCTAAGCAGAATCTGTCAGAATGTAGAGTGAGAGGAATTATTCTATCAAAAGCATTTCTCAGTTCTAGGAATATCCTATATAAAATATCCTTTACTCAGCATGAAAAGTATTTAACTTTTGTTCTTTTCTGGGACAATAATTAAATACAAATTCTTGAATACAAATAACGAGTAACTTCTTTAAAGGGATCTGGTCATCGGAAAACATGTTTTTTTTTAAAAATGAATCAGTTAATAGTGCTACTCCAGCAGAATTCTGCACTTAAATCCATTTCTCAAAAGAGCAAACAGATTTTTTTTATATTCAATTTCAAAATCTGACATGGGGCTAGACATTTTGTCAATTTCCCAGTCATGTGACTTGTGCCTGCACTTTAGGAGAGAAATGCTTTCTGGCAGGCTGCTGTTTTTCCTTCTCAATGTAACTGAATGTGTCTCAGTGGGACATGGGTTTTTACTATTGAGTGCTGTTCTTAGATCTACCAGGCAGCCGTTATCTTGTGTTAGGGAGCTGCTATCTGGTTACCTTCCCATTGTTCTTTTGTTTGGCTGCTGGGGGGGAAAAGGGAGGGGTTGATATCACTCCAACTTGCAGTACAGCAGTAAAGAGTGATTGAAGTTTATCAGAGCACAAGTCACATGACTTGGGGCAGCTGGGAAATTGACAATATGTCTAGCCCCATGTCAGATACCAAAATTGAATATAAAAAAAATCTGTTTGCTTTTTTGAGAAATGGATTTCAGTGCACAATTCTGCTGGAGCAGCGCTATTAACTGATTCATTTTGAAAAAATGTTTTTTCCCATGACAGTATCCCTTTAAGTAGAGGATTATTTTCTTTATCAAACGCATAATTAATTAGCATACCCCAAGGTGCTATTATTTTAGTATTCCTCTCTATTTTATCACATCACATGCATGTTTTGTCCATGAATGCACATTTGAAAGATTTTTTCCATGCTTATAGAAATCAATGTAGAGA
This sequence comes from Xenopus petersii, assembly GCA_038501925.1. Taxonomy (NCBI): domain Eukaryota; kingdom Metazoa; phylum Chordata; class Amphibia; order Anura; family Pipidae; genus Xenopus; species Xenopus petersii. The sequence goes on from CM076677.1 coordinate 43,607,265, forward strand.
ATTAAGTTGGGTATGACTTTAGGCTGCAAAATCGATGACACTTCTTTCACCTAAACTCCATGTTTTCCCAGTCACTTGAATAAATCTGCACCATGCATAGTAAGAGAAGTGCTGGGGGATTAAAGGAAGACTGTAAAATACAAAAGATATAATTTTGTTGGTGCTTGAAGGCAATGTTGGCTAGAGTAGTGTATGTGCGTTCGTGCGTGCCAATAGTTTTAAAAATGCTTTATGACTGTGTCCTCACATTACTTCATGTATGCATGGTTGTTTAGGCATATAACTAGTCACTTTATTATACAGATGGCAAACTCTTCTGTCTGTTGATGATCTGGTAGAGAACCTTCTGAAGCAGCTAGAAGTCCGCGGTGAGCTGGATAACACTTTCATCTTTTTTACATCAGACAATGGATATCACACAGGTAAGGCCCTACCATTTTAGAGTAAATGAATTGGAAATAATTCTTAACTGGCACTTTGAAGCAACAGAAATATTGCATGAACCATTCGTACCAGCATGGCTGCTGCAAATGGAAATAGGGCTTAATTAAAATGTTGCCGGCTAAAAATTTTCCTTGGACAGGTTTTTCAAATATTTTCTTCAAACGTTCCAAAATAAATCTTGCTTTACACTGTAAAGCAGGTTTTAAACCCTTTTTTGAAGTCCAGGGAACCAGGGCCATATGTATTGATAGGCACCCAAGGGCCTGTGCCTATATAATTGAATACATTTTTGTGAGAAAAAAAAACAAACAAAAAACCTGCCAGGCATTGCAAGAGACTTTGCATAAATCCAGTGGCAGAGCTGAGGGAGTAAGGACTATAGGGCCTACCGAGCTAATAATAGGAAGTGATGTGTGACATCATACACAGCTGTATGTGTGACATCACTTCTGAAAGTTAGGTGTGCTTTTAGGTCAGGGGCCTAGGGTGGCACTGGACCTAAAAACATTGCTGCAGGGAACCCCATAGTTCCTAACACGGTTACAGCTATAGCAAGAGCCGTAGTTTCTTGAACATCTAGTACATTAATTAAATAACCCAAATCAAACTCTAACTGGCCTTCAAACTAGGGGTCATTTACATTGTGCAAAGAGGATACAACAATCTAGTACAGTTTCCAATAATCCTATACAGTTTGTAGAACGGTTGCCAACTGAGGCTACAACTTGGAGGGGTCCACACTTCGAAGAGCAGAATTTCTGTTTTAAAAAAGGTACTTTGGTTTGTTTTTGCTGCCCCTGCTAACTGGCCACTTGCTGCCTTCTGAGCCAAGGTTCTTACTTATGTGCCCCTTAGCGCTACTGGACTTGCAGCAGGGGCAGTTGTTAATTCCCCTTCATGAGTATCATCATATATTGGGAACCACCACTGTAGAACCTGCATGTGCATAACCTGTTTCATTTCTAATGAAGTGAGAATGATCTCATTCTCTGAGAAGCCGTGGAAGATGGGGAAGTAAAAAAGGCAAAAAGCCAGACAGACTGTCCCTAATTGTATAACAAGGAAGTGAGACGTGCTTTGTTTTCTGTTGTAACTAACGTGGGTGTGCACTTTCATTTCTTATCTCAGTCCCTGATAAACACATCCACCATTATTGTAACTCATTATTGTAGTTGCAGACAAATACTGTTCTTTAAGGGCTAGTCCACACGGGGAGATAGCGACGCGTTTGCGGTAGCGGCGTCAAAGCGCCGCGACAGTCGCCGCGACCGGCGCAGGCGACAGTTTTGTATGGGCGCCTATGTAAAAACGCCTGTGCTAACCACACGAGGCGATGCGCTTTTCAACAGTCGCCTGAAAAAGCCTGGCGAGGCATTTTCAGGCGACTGTTGAAAAGCGCATCGCCTCGTGTGGTTAGCACAGGCGTTTTTACATAGGCGCCCATACAAAACTGTCGCCTGCGCCGGTCGCGGCGACTGTCGCGGCGCTTTGTCTCCCCGTGTGGAATAGCCCTAAATAGCCACAATGGTTTGAGCTTTTTTCAGTAGCTAAGGAGGGTTTGAAAAGAGCTTGTAATGTATTTCTTCTTGTTCCTCTAGAATTTTAAGGATACCACTTGTTTTATGGGTCACTGACTTAATGTTCTCTACTGGTATTTTTTGACATTTTGAGATTTTCTTTTAGTATATGTAACATTAATCTTAGCTTTAGGTTCTGGGTATTTAAAAGGATGGTTCACCTTTCAGTTAACATTTAGTATGTTATAGAATGAGCAATTCTAAGCAACTTCTCAATTGGTCTTCATTTTTTATATAATTTTTGAATTATTTTCCTTCTTCTTCGGGCTCTTTCAAATGGGGGTCACTGACCTTATCAAAAAACAAATGCTCTGTAAGGCTACAAAGGGATTGTTATAAGTAATAAAAAGTAGCAGGCCATCTCCAATCCATATATTCAAATCAAAGCATGATTCCTAGGGTAACTTGGACCCTAGCAACCAGTGCAAACTGGAGAGCTGTTGAATAAAAAGCCAAATAACTCAAAAACTACAAATCATAAAAAATAAAAACCAATTGGAAATTTTCTCAGAATTTCACTCTCTGCATCATACTAAATGTTTATTCAAAGGTGAACAACCCCTTTAGAGCGGTGGTTCACATTTAAGTTAACTTGTATATGTTATAAAATGGCAAATTCTGAGCAATTTTCAATTGGTCTTCATTATTTATGTTTTTTAAATTATTTGCCTTCTTCTTCTTCTTACTCCTTCCAGCTTTCACATGGGGTGTCACTGACCTCATTTAAAAACAAATGTTCTGTAAGGCTGCAAATGTATTGTTATTGCTAATCATTACTCCTGTTTCTATGCAGGCCATCTCCTCTTCATATTCCAGTCTCTTATTCAAATCAGTGCATGGTTGCTATGGTAATTTGGACCCTAGCAACCAGGTGGCTTGAATTGCAGTCTGGAGAGCTGCTGAATAAAAAGCGAAATGACTCAAAAACCACGAATAATAAAAAATGAAAACCAATCGCAAATTGTCTCAGAATATCGCTCCAACCCCTTTAAAGGAACAGTTCAGGGTAAAAATAAAAACAGGATAAATAGGCTGTGCAAAATAAAAAATATTTCTGATGTAGTTAGTTAGGCAAAAATGTAATGTATAAAAGCTGGAGTGACTGGATGTCTAACATAATAGCCAAAACACTACTTCCTGATTTTCAGCTCTGAGTTAGTCAGTGACTTATAGGGGGAGCACATGGGACATAACAGTTCAGTGAGTTTGCAACTGATCCTCAGCATTCAGCTCAGATTCAAAAGCAACAGATATGACCCATGTGCCCCCTCAAGTCACTGATTGGTTACTGCCTGGTAATCAATCAGTGGGAACCAAAAAACAGGAAGTAGTGTTTTGTTCTGTTATGCTACACATCCAGTCACTCCAGCCTTTATGGATTATATTTTTAAGAAAAAGTAATGTAATTGAAGTATACATTATATGCTATTTCCCTTATTCTCAAATGCTAATGTTTCCATCTCCAAAAAGCTTCACTGGATCAAAAAGCTGAAATACTTCCCTTAGCATGACTGCTTGGCCTCCATATTGCTTCTCCCTCCTCCTCACTTGTTATGCAAGCACACTTCATAGCTGCTACCCATTGGCCATTCACATTACAGTCATGTAGGTTGTAATGCTTAGTCCCAAGCCATGGTTACTGCATATGCAGCAATGTAAACATTTGTAGGGGTGGATAGAATAGCAAGAGAAGGTGTCTACCTGATGTGAGGAATGCTGGTATATTAAATTAGGATCCTGGTTTCAAACATTGTGACACAAAAGTGTAAGTAACATAGGAAAGCAGCATTTACATTGGCCTTTTGTTATATTTACTTTTCCTGTAACTTAAGTATTCAGCCATATGAAAAGATGTGGCACAAGTTAATGCATGGCTAGGTTCAAACCAGTTGGATTCAGTGAATGTCTTAGCAATTTATGCTGGTTGAGAAAGGCTAAGCGAATTTTCAAGTCTAGGGGTTGATTTGCTAATATTGCTACTGAATTGCAGTATTGCAGTAGTTGTCTGTAGCACCTAAAGTTTAACACCTATATCAGCCCCTGATATTTAAAAATAGCCTACTGATAAAAAAACAAAACCTTTAACTTTGTATAAGGACTGAGTTACCATAGACTTCAAACTGATTAAAGGTATAATATAAAAATGAAATTGTTTTAAAGGAAAGACAATATAATGTAGCACTTCCCTGCACTGGTACAGCACTACTATAGTTTAAGTTAACAAGTTGCTGTGTAGCCATGGGGACAGTTATTCATGCACAGGACATGCAGTAGATAACCAATATGTTCTAAAGAATCCCATTGTATACTACAGAGCTTATGAACTGTGTATCCTGTTCAGCTTTGAATGGCTGCCCTCGTGGCTACACAGCAGCTTGTTTAAATAAACTAAAGTTGTTTTTCTCAAGCAAACACACCAACTGTACCAGTGCAAGGCAACACTGCATTATATTGTCATTCCTTTAAAAAGCTTTCTTTTTTTTGTGTTACTGTTCCTTTAAGTAAGTAATGAGATCTATTTAGCCCCGTCACAGAATTTCCATTTAACACAATTAGTTATTTCATAAAGTAAACACAAGAAATAACTCAAATAGCATGAACGAGGAAGAGATTTATGATAAAGAGTAAAGATGCCAAACTGTGGCTTCTGGGCAAGGAAGAATAACAATTTTCCCTTGAGCTACAAGGCACTTTCTTGCAGTTTATATTCATACAGCTCATGCAGCTCATGATATTTTCTCCAAATCGTGAATAGTGCTTTTAAAATATCTTTTTGATGCCAGAGCTCTTTCCTGGGTTTCTTAAAAGGTTAAAATTATACGACTCAAGATCATTCATATGTAGAAAAATGTGCATAAATACTATGTGGGCTTCCACAGATAAATAGAAATGTTTTTTACGACCATAAATAATTTTTCAGATTGGAAGGAAATCTTCCTTGGCTTTTTTCCATTGTTAAGTAATTGATTCTGGGAGTTGTCACTCTGCTTTTCATGGAATCTGTGTATCGCCCACTATAAAAAGCAGAGGGACTACAAGTCCCAGAATCCATCACTTTACAATGGAAAAAGGTGAGGGGTGCGTTGAATTACACTGTCAACTTAAGAAGGGTTGGTAAATGGTTCCTATAAGACTATCACGGTCCTTTCAATATGAGGAATCATGTACTGTATGTCTGTGTATGTCCAGTGTTTATGCATCTTTTCTACAGAAACCTAACTGAATAAAGTCAAGTCAGATAAGGGAGTATGTTTTCCTGTAACACTTCTGTGTCCCTTTCACTTCTGTGTCTTGTTAAATTTCTCCCATCATGATTTTTAAGCTATTTGTGATTGGGGCAAATAGAAAACTGTGTTTTGAGTCACATCAAGTGTCTGACTTAATGATTGTTTCCTGTATTGCAGGCCAGTTCTCACTGCCCATAGACAAACGGCAGCTCTATGAATTCGACATCAAAGTTCCACTGCTTGTTCGAGGGCCTGGGATCAAACCTAACCAAATAACTAAAGTAAATAGGAGACCCGTCTGTTGGTGATATTCACTGTTTTTTTAACTCCTTTGCCAGTTAATAGTTAGGTCTCACTGTATTATAGTACAGGTATGGGACCTGTTATCCAGAATGCTTGGGACCTGGGGCTTTCCAGATAATGGGTCTTTCTGTAATTTGGATCTTCACACCTTCAGTCTACTAGAAAATCATGTAAACATTAAATAAACCCAATAGCCTGGTTTTGCATCCAATAAGGATTAATTAAAACAAGTACAAGGTATTGTTTTATTATTACAGGGAAAAGGGGAAATCGTTTTTTAAACATTTGGATTATTTGATTATAATGGAGTCTATGGGAGATGGCCGTTCTGTAATTTGGAACTTTCTGGATAACAGGTTTCGGATAACGGATCCCACACCTGTATAGAACTCAAGATTTGAGCAGATTGTTCTTAATTCAGTTTTAAATAAACGGGGCAATGGCACACAATTTTGGGAGCTTTGAGCACAATTTGTTTAGTAGCCCTAAACGTTTGCATTCATAGAGTAGTTATGTAATCAGGAATGTGATGGCATAAAGTAATTGTTGTAAATGAGAACAAGCAATCAGCTCTTGTTACTGATGCTCTTCTTACATAGCAATACGTAGCAATATTTAATGAATACCTGATCATTTTTTACTCTTCCTTTTTAGTCACTGGTTGCAAATATTGATCTGGGCCCAACCATTCTGGACATTGCTGGCTATGACTTGAACAAGACTCAGATGGATGGGATGTCATTCCTTCCAGTTATGGCAAGTACAAGTATCAATATATCATTGAATGCAAACTAATTAAGAGAAATGACAATTGTGTTTAGAACCAATAAGCTTCATATCCGTGTGCTTGTGGTTTGTGTCAGAGATACCTGCCTTTGATTGGCAGCAAACATCCTAACCTTGTATCCTCTCCGACCTTTTTTTAAAAAAACTATTTTTAGATAAGGGCACCAGGCCCAAGTAAGCAGTGGCAACATAAACAGAAATGTGGTTAGACATTGTAAACATAATCATCAGCATTTCATTGGTGCAAAAGACTAGGACACCATTTACACAAGCATCGTCAAATGGTATTAAAATGTTCCATTTCTTTTTAAGATAAATAACACTAATGTAAATTGGCGAACAGATATTTTAGTTGAATACCAAGGGGAAGGAAGCAATACATCAGACCCAAACTGCCCAACACTGGGCCCTGGAGTTTCTGTAAGTATACTTTTTTGTTCTCTAACCAATTTCATTTGTATTCCACTTGCTTGTTAAAGAGTGTCCAGCATAGCTGATCATTTTCATTATTCATTTACTGGAAAGTGCTATGGCTATAATTCAAATCTTTTTCAGACTTGGCAAAACCTAAACTCAATAATTGACCCATCAGTCCCATCACCTTCATTCCAGTCCTATGAGAAATGGAGGCAGAGCTCCTGAACATGGATTCACAATACTCTGATGAGAGAGCACACAGTTTATCTATTCAAAGGAAGAACTATACCCCCTATATACTTTAGCAACAGAGAGTTTATATCATATTAAGTGGCTTTTTACCAAACTGTAATATTTAAGTAAATAATGCCCTTTTACATTTTTCCCCATGAGTCCACATTTTATGATATTCTCTGTGATCATCTGCCCAGAAATACTGCAGCTCTAATTCTAACAGGAAGAAGTGTGGAAGCAAAATATAGTACAGTGTCCATAAATTGGCTCATGTGACCTAACATCTATGGTTTGTTTGTGTGCATTGTAGGATCCCAGGGGATGGCCCTTATTTCTTAAAATGACAATTTTATATTTAGGGTTAGCTAATGGCACATACTACTAAAAAAGTATATTATGATGAAAATATGGAGACCTACATTGTTCGGGGTGTCATTTTCATTTAATAGCAAAAACAGACAAATTCAATTTGAAATTTCACTGCTTTTATATTACTACCCAGTGCCTCAACCAGTTCAACAGTTGACTTGTAAACCAAGCACCGGGGAAAGGGGAGCTACCTCTTGCTGAGCTGTAAACATTAAGCATTCTTGTGAACCTGTATCACTTAGATGGAATGTATAATTGTTGCGTTTTTATGTATTTTATAGTTCCTGCACCCTTTCCTCCCTCGTTCTCCACCATTAATTTCTCATTTTAATTGTTTTATAAAAAAATGTATTAGAACATTTGGAAAAAAATATATCTATCAGTAGAAGAGACAATGCAACCCAAAGGCCATCATGAATTGGATGACTGGTGCCTCAATATTTTTATATGTTTGTGACCTTATCATGAACCGTCTTTTGTTTCCTGTGGGTGTAGCATCTGGAATTTTCTTGTTTCCTAGCAATGTTTTCCTGACTGTGTATGTGAAGACTCGTACAACAACACATATGCCTGTGTGAGAACCATTGCAGCTGCCTACGACTTGCAGTACTGTGAGTTTGATGATGCGGAGGTAAGGAACAAGCACGTTAATCATAATGTTCTGTAATTGGGACAAGATATTTATAATATTTATTCATAATATTAAATGGGAAAGAAGGTCTGAGCAAATCCTGTGGCACTGCAGAAAACAAGAATTTTATACAAAATATTTTCTGTTTTCTCTTCTGGTTCTAAAGATTGCCTACTGATGTAGGTGTAGCCAAGTGTATCATTGTATAATTATAAAATGAATGCACTGTATTTACATTATTTGGGTCTCTCTCTCATAGGAACTATACATTCTGCACTCCTGAGCTGTGTGCTAAAGGGAAGCCATTTCCCTTCCAATTAAATGGCTTCCAGCAGGCAGGGGCGATCCTGGCCTCTCTGCTGCCCCCCCTCCCCCGGAAATTCGCTCTTAAAGTACCAGTAGCAACATTTTTGCTGCCCCTGGTACCTAGTGGGGCGCTGCCGCCTGAGGCGACAGCCTCAACTCGCCCATTGGCGAAGCACCCCTGCCAGCAGGGATAGTCATCAAAACTCTTACGTGCTATCAACCATAGCTTTATCATTTTGTGATAGTCATAATCTCTTCCACCTTCTACTCATTCCTTTTAAGAGCACCAAGCACAGATGCCCTGGCCTGATAGCAGCCGGCATTGAATGAATATATTTGAGTTCTGCATTTCATATCTGCAGTTCCTGTATGTACAGCTATACTAACCTTGTGATAATCTCATTTAAATACTGAAATGCAGGTCTTTGTGGAAGTGTATAATATAACCGCAGATCCAAACCAACTAACAAACATAGCAAAAACCATTGACCAGGAGATCCTGGAGAAGATGAACCATCGCCTTATGATGTTACAGTCTTGTTCTGGGCCATCATGTCACACCCCAGGAGTGTTTGATCCAAGGTAAGCTGTTTATGTCGGCTGCTAGAAACCATGCTTTATACAATAGGGGCTCTTCAATCTCATCCACCATTGATGGAACAGGGCAGGGGCTTTTTTTAGCTTGCACATAGTTAGGCAGATTTCCGAGAGAAAGTTAATGAGGAGTAACTTGTTTATTTCAGAAACAGTTCAAAATGTTTAATTGATTGATTATAAAAAGTTTCATATTTTCACAAGATTAAGCAGAAATGTAATTTGTTTTATTGATAGTTCCCCTTTATGGATCCTCTGCTGTTTGGTATATTGTTGAGAAACTGCAGACACAGATCCTTTATACAAATAGGAATCTATATCTCAACCAGTATAAATGCCTGTAAAGATGGCTGCTTTGATATAAAAAAAAACCTTTTTCTTTCGAAAATGCATTTATAGTTATTCAAGCCAGGGCTGTGGGAAATCCGTTTGTACTGGCAGACAGACACCCGTGTCTAGGTAGGTTAAAGGAACAGTAACACCAAAAAAGTAAAGTAATGAAAATATAATGTGCTGTTGCCCTGTACTGGTAAAACTAATTAGTTTGCTCCAGAAACAATACTATAGTTCATATAAACAAGCTGCTGTGTAGCAATGGTGGAAACTGAAAAAAGTCTATATGGCACAGGTTAAATAGTGGATAACGGATAACACCATTATGTTCTACAGAACTTATCTGCTGTGTAACCTGAGCCTTTTCTCCTTTGAATGGCTGCCCCCATTGCTACACAGCAGCTTATTTATATAAACAATAATAGTGTTTCCGAAGCAAACACAGAAGTTTTACCAGTGCAGGGCAACACTAACTAATTTTTTTTATTACTTTAAAACACTTACCTTTTTTGATGTTAGTGTTCCTTTAATGATTCTCTGATCCCAGAGCTTCTATTTCCTCAGAATTCGAATATTCACCACCTAAAACCTGCCGAGTTTGAGTACAAGTCAATGGCAGAGGTCCGTTGAACAATTTGAATATGTTTATTGCCTTCCTGACATCCGGAGGAAAACAATTAGAAATTCGATTAGAATTTCCGGACATTAGACATTTTTCTTGAATAACCTCCCATTAGAGTTGTGAGTATATTTGAATTTATTAGAGTAAAAAAAAATCAATATACTCTGGTTTCTCTTCAAATCGAATAAATCTTTCGCCTTTTACTAAAGGTTTCCGTGGAGAGGAACGACCATGAGTTTCGTTCAATTTTTTGAAGCCTGGTTCACATCAGGCTATTGGTACAGTTGCAAAGACAGACAAAAAAGGGGGGGGGGAGAAAAAAATTCACATATTCAAATTCGACCTTTGATAAATCTACCCATAAGTGTATTATTTCTATAGGTCTCCTGTTTTCCACTTGTTATACTTTATCAGAAACGTGCAAACCTTGCTGATTTAACCATTTACCTATGTTTATTGCCATTTCAAGCAGATTAACAGACAAAAACACTCTTTTAGGTACAGGTTTGATCCTCGGTTGATGTTTAAGGACCAAGCGGAACAAGGACACACCTTAAGCAGAAAGACTTTGCGGTAACTTGCACGTGACTTAAGAATTCTGCTGGTCCCTGTCTGCTGGTCAGTGTTGGGATGGCAGTGATTGGGATCATTTACTTGCTGGCTGCCTGAGGAAATATGCGAATTGAACACTTCAGATGTGTTTTTTAAATGACTGGTCGGAACTTCTGGCGTTTGTCTTCTCTCGACTACTGGATTTTTGGAATCTCTTTTAATTTTAAATGTAAATCCTCCCCTCGGATAAAAGAAAATAGCACAATGCCGTATTCCATTTTCTTTTATAGTCATGGAGAAATGTTTTCTACTTTAATCAGAGGAAGAGCGAGGATAATAGCCAGGCCCTGTGATTATATGCAGCTCTTATACTTTTATAGTTAAATCATAATTCAATTATCAGAAAACTATTTTAGGAGTGTAACATAGAAAATTACCCCAATGTTGCATGATGCAAGTACAACTGGCGCCATTGCTACATAGTGATAAGTTACTGGGGCAAAATGGCACCAAATTGCAACATATAAATAAAAATTATATCTCCCTCCTCCCCAAGTGACCTCACGTTGCCTTGTAATTAAAGGTTTCAAAAGGAAAGGCCCAATGATTTTTTAACCTTCCTGTAACTCACAGCGCTACCAAGCATCTAAAATATGATGTTAAAAGGATACTGACATTGAATTCGTTTATATACAGATATGGGGTCAGTTATCCGGAAACCCATTATCCAGAAAGCTCCAAATAAGGGAAAGGCAGTCTCAATATACTCCATTATATTCTTATTTATTACATCATAAATTGTGACACTTGTTTTCTGTAATGATTTCTATTTTTTCCCCTGCCAGCAGCAGCTCAGCAAGCCACATCAGTGACTTTCTAAATTGTTACAGTTGAATACATTGGTTGATATATTTTGCAACATCATACTGAGCATGTCATTTATCTGATGCTACTTAGAAATGTATCGCTTTGTAACAAATGAGAAGGTTGGCTGTATGAGAGGGAAATTCCTTTTTGAAACCTACATTTTAGAAAAACTACAAAATGATTTAGCAAAAGTCATTATTTGTAGTATGCTATTTTTCAAGAATCCATATTGTAAAGGTGAACTGCCTCTTAAAAAATACATTATGCAGTGGTAGTAGTGCTTGAAAACAAATCTTTGGACAAGGTCTGCGACTTTACAAACCATAATTCTTTGTACACTGCAGTTGATTTTCAATTTCTATTTTATTAATACTGTCTGGAAACTAACTCTCTCTCTCTCAGGAATATTTTATATCTATTAAGCTTGCTATATACTATCTAGCCTTTCAATAAATTCTGTACCCCAGTGAGGGGCTGGAATGGAAAAAGGGTTTTTTTTTTTTATTTGAATAGATAGATACAGTGTATATTATACTGATTTTGTTTAGTGTGTCCTCTGCCATAAAGGTCCTGCTGCTATAGGCTCCAGTATATCCTGCCCTGTTGTAGGCCATAAATATGTACTGTATCTCCTGCTCCTCGGAGGCTTGAGGGGAATGTAGATACAGTTACAAAATGAATATAAGTTGGTGTAAAGTTGTTAGACATCTCCAGTATATACATCAGTAAAGTCCCCACATAAGTCACAGAATTACTGAGCATAATGTTATGTTATTGGGATCCGTCCAATCAGTTCTTTAAAAGTCATTTTATCGGGACATTCCCAAAGACCCTATGGGCTACTATACAATATATGCTATTATTATCAGAGGGTAACTTGGTTTTGAGTATATTATGATTAGAAATGCTAAAAACTGACTCTGTTAAATTTTTTAAGTAATTTCGTTTAACAATATATTGGATATATACAGTTGATCCTATGCAAATCCACAGGGAAAATAAAACAGAAAAAAATTACACATAGCATAACAATAAGACATGTAGACAGATGTGCAGTGGGACATTAATAAATAATTGTGGCAACAAAATGATTATAAAGTGTAGAAGTACAGTAATGCATTGGAGTCCTTCTCCCAACACTTCTAAATGTGTAAAGACCCGACCTCCCTATAAGGCACCCAGGTGTGTGTCAGCATACAGGAAGCACCATTGTGCAGAACATTTGATTGCACTAGTAATTTGTAGCTGCTAGAAGTTGAAGTTGTTTTTCCTTTTGAATAATCAATTTTTTGTTTTCATTGAATGTTTGATCCTTCTATCTACTGTGAAACCTGTGTTTGTGTGTGGGACCATTTTTTGTAGAAAGTGCCATTTGACTGACCCTGTTCACTGCTGCACTTTTTCAATAAATGATAATTAACTCTTCGTTGCTGTGGACTTTGTTTTTTAGGATATGATGGGAGGAGGGGCTGGAGCAAGGAACCAATTACAACTATGCCCACTCCCAGAATAACTTGGGTATTATGTAAGGGGGACATGTTCTGTCTGAAGCAGAATACTTGGAAGGCTGTCTTCTGCTACTTGTGGCCAGGATAACAATACTCCTGATCTTTCTGTTTACTTGAATGGGAAGTGGCAAGTATTACACACCCACCATATACGGGCTATGTAAAATAAAAAGAAAAGGTAAGATTGTATCAAACTTACTCCTTTCCTATATGAATTCTATGTCAGTACTCATCCGAAAATACAATATAAAAAATACACTCTTAATTATCACGTGTAGATTTGCAACTTTTGAGACCTGTTCGTTCACTCTTTCCAAGTGTCGGATAATCTAGAGAGGGCTACAGACTTTTTTTTTTCTAATTTTGGTTCTGTATATTACCACAATGAATTTTAAATACAACAATTCAGATGCAGTTGAACTGCAGACCTTCAGCTTTAATTCAGTGGGTTGAACAAAAAGATTGCATAAAAATGGGAGGAACTAAAGCCTTTTTTTAACACAATCACATTTCAGGGTCTCAAAAGTAATTGGACAATTGACTCAAAGGCTATTTAATGGGCAGGTGTGGGCAATTCCTTCCTTATGTCATTATCAATGAAGCAGATAAAAGCACTTGAGTTGATTTGTGGTGAGGGGTGCTTGTATGTGGAAGACATAAGGTCAAAATAAGCTCTCCATGCAGGTGAAACAAGCCATCCTTAAGCTGCAAAAACAAAAAAACACCTAGCAGCTCCATTAGGAACCAACAACTAAATGGACATAGTATGAAATTTTGTTATGTCAAAGTAACCACCACCATTTTCCATGTACATCATTTTTCCCTACTACAATTGTATGGGAGAAATATACTGGTAAATTTTTAGAGAATTTGGAAAAATTCACCACATTTCCCTTGCAACAGTATACTTACAATTTGAGATATATGCCTGGTGACTGAGGCGTCCACTCCAGAAAACTTAATTGAAAAACTAGAGATGGAGAGGGGCAAGTCAAAACTCAAAGTTTTGGGTTAAATCATTGACTGATTTGAAAAAAAACACACACACACACACACCCCTCTTTTGGAGATCCTTTGGCGAGAGGTTAACCAGGAAGTAGAATTTTGAGTAAAGCACTTTCCTGTCCTTAGCATGGCAGTGGGCCAATAAGGGGTTAATCCCCTGCCGGAAGGCAGCACAGGAAGTACAATAAAAGATCATCCGGGTCCTCCCGCGCCCATCTCAATTCTCCTGTCGAAGATACCACCTCTCTCCCTCTGAAGCGCCTGGTACAGAGGTCTTTACAGTGTCAGACTGGCCAACCGGGATACCAGGAAAACTCCCGATGGGCCCAGGTGTCAGTGGGCCCTCATGCTGCTAAACTTTTGGCCTATTTCATGGCCATTCCCTATATCAATGAGAACATAGAGGCTAAATAGATGGAATAATTGATTATAGTATAAAGAGAACAGACTAGGAGAATAGAGGTTGATTGAGGAGATGAAAAATATTAATACTGAGAGTGGGCCCCTGGTGTCCCAGTCCGACACTGGGTCTTTACCTTTTGTGTGTTCCAGGGGAAGCGACGGGCTTCAGCCCTTTGTTGTCAATGGCGCAATCAGCCGCAATGCTGCCTTACTGGAGGTAGCGCATGCGCGATAAGACGCAGAGCGCCCATCCACCTAATGGCACCTCCGTTATCATGTTCCGGATTTGCCAATGTCTGCATGGAAATTGAAAGGATAAAACTCAGAACGGAAGGACTGTCAGAGGGAGCAATCAACACGCTTATATCGTGAAGAAAGATGTCTACCTCTTTCAAATACAACAAAATCTGGGGAAAATTTTCCAGTTGGGGGTTAGAGAAGTTCAGATCTCTTTTCTCCATATCAGAGGTCACCATCATTGAATTCCTGCAGTCAGGATTAGAGGCTAGACTCAGCACCTCTACTCTGAAAGGTCAGATTTTAGCCATATCTGCTTATATGGATATACAATTGTCAGTTCCTTCACGATAAAGTCACTCTAAAAACTCGAGATAACTTCATTCCCAAGGTTGCCACAAAATTTCACGTCTCAAGACATAGTGCTTCCTTCCTTTTTTGAGAATCCTAAAAACGAAGAAGAGAAAAGACTCCATAATCTCGATGTGGTGAGATGCCTAAAGCTCTATCTACACAAGGTGTCAAGTTTCAGGAAATCTGAAAATCTTCTTCTCTTCGGAGGTCCCAGACGAGGCATGGGGGCTTCCAAAAAAGTGATCTCAGCATGGATCAAAGAATGCATTCTCATGGGCTACTCCTCTCAGACAGTACCTGGGCCATCATCAGTCAAAGCAAACTCCACCAGAGGTATAGCGGCATCTTGGGCCTTCCATGCCCAAGTTCCAGCTGACGAGATCTGCAAAGCTGCTACCTGGAAAAACCTACACACTTTTTCAAAACACTACTGTTTTGATATTTACTCTAAAAACCAAGCTGGATTTGTGTCCTTTCAGCAGCTGCAATAAAAGTTCCTGAGTAATCCCTCCCTATGTGTTCTGCTTTTTACATCCCCTTATTGGCCCACTGCCATGCTAAGGACAGAAAAACAGAAAATCTTAACATACTCACCGTGATTTTCATTTCCTGGACTGAAGCATGGCAGTGGGCAGGGGTTTCCCACCCTACTAGGGGGTATTGTCTCCAGTCTTTGAGAAGGGCGCGGGGGGACCCGGATGGACTTTTATTGTACTTCCTGTGCCGCCTTCCGGAAGGGGATTAACCCCGACTGCCATGCTTCAGTCCAGGAAATAAAATCACAGTAAGTATGTTAAGATTTTCTGTTTTCTGTCCTTAAGGAGCTGGGATGTGTGGTAACTGCATTCACCAGTAGAATGCTGGACTAAGGGGCCTATTTACTAACTTTTAAACTCCCCCCCCCCACACACACACACAAATCTTTAAAAGTTTGTGGGTTTTCTATAAAAATCTAAAAATGTGTGGTTAAAAAACCAAGTAAAACTGCCAGGTAAAAGGTGTCAAGGTCCTATAGAAGTCAGTGGGAATTGCACTGATCTTATTGGACTTTTAGTAGTTTTTTGTGGGCCAATATACTTTACTGTCTGTATAAAGGAAAAGGGAGTGTAAAAATATATCTATTTTCCTGTTGCTTGCACTGGAGTTCACAGAGAAACAAAATTACTTGCACTTCAGAAATGTCTTCTTTGTCCGGTTACTTGTATTGGTTCAAGCCATGTATATTAGTCTGCCTTTGAAGGAACAATACAGACCCATGCTACAGTTACAGTAACAATTTATTTAAAAAAATAACTGTTGAATTGTCTAGACTTCACACAGGACTGTTCCAGGACTTTGTAATATAAAATGTGGAGGATACTATGTACAGAGAAACACAAAAAATAGACAAACATTTGAATGTGCATTTGATCTTTCAGTACTGCTTCAGCAACACACAATAACCTGAAATATTAAAGATTATTTTGTAACAAGAGTGTTCTAATGTGCAATTGATTGCGGCCGAGGCAAAATCACTAGGAATGGCAGTTCAGTATTGCCTATATACAGGTTTTCTCCATGCTCAAAAACATCACTGATCGCCCAGGTTACAGTACCATCGGGGTCATGGAAGCTTGCCAAGATCTTTCCATCATCGCCTACTTCCAAAAACAAGCCATGCTTCCTTAGAAGAATGCTGTATAGAGACAGTGGGATAACCTGCAAAAGCAGCGGAGGACAATGTAGTTTTATTAGAAGGTACATGGCTTGAATAATTAACAGGAGTAGAAGGTGACAATACCAAGAAAAGTTGCCTGGACCCTCCAATTTGTACCAATAACAACTCTGCTACCCTATTCAAACTCACATACTGTACCTTATCCCATGCAAATTACATTGTTCTTTGGTTCTTGTGTCTAATGATCTATTATTTGTACCTCCACTGCCTGCTTGTTTTTTTATTGCCCGTAACCTAGTGCAAGTTAAGGCAAGTGCATCAAACTGACAAGTGCTTTTCAACCTCAGATACTTTCATTATGGATATGTAACATATTTTACAACATTGTTATTGAGAATAAAATGTTAAGAATCATGCTTTTGTAAAGCAGTTGTGAAGGGCTGATTGATTACCTTTACAATTAGTCTTTTCAGCACAGGATAAGGAGCAATGGCATCTAGAAATGGTGTAAAACGCCCAGGGAATCGTGTAGTAGACAAGCCGACTCTGTACGTGCCCATAGAGGAAATCCTGATGTTATCTGGATAGCCAGGTAAATTGTCCACAAACACTTCTTTCATACCTGCTTTAGTGCCAGTTAACCAATACCTGTGTGAAACATGCAAAATTAACTGAAAGAAGAAATTTACTACAAAATGTTCCAACTATCCGAGTTTTGATTGGGCAACAGGGTGTGACTCACTATGTAAGGTGATCACTGGTTTGACCCTTGTTACTTATGCTCTTGTAAGGCAACCACATAGGGGCCAATCAAGGAAGAGCATACACGGCTGTGATACTGCACACCTCCCCACATGGCTCAATAAACCAGTTTAAGAAGAAGAAAGGGCCCAGTGGTGGGTTGATTCAGGGTCCCCATATCATAGATGATTACTGCATAATCATCTTATTTATCTAGAATTCAATAAACTAGAGTGCAACTGTGCTTTACTGTAGCAACACTAGCTCTATCCCCAGTCCTCATTAGTAGTCTCTCAAATTAAAAAAAAACAACGACTTTTTTTATATGTATATGATAAAAGTTTCCATGTACCGTACAATTCTGCAGATACTGGTCTCTGCTACTAAGATAAAATCCTCCTCTGGAGAAAGTGCTATCCCATTAGCCATGTAGAGATTGTCCAGGAGACTCCTTGCTTTCTGTGTCACAGGGTCATATTGTATGAGTCGGCCCAGGTGATTAGTTTCTAATACCTGATAAAAAACAGACTGTCTATATAAATATATTTGCAAATAGTTTAAATGGACACTAAGGGCAGGACTACACGGCCGATTCCGCCGCGATCCGACGCGCTGCGCAAAATCGCAGCCGTCACGACGGATGTGACGGAAACAAGGTAAGTAATGGCAGTGTCGGATCGTGTCTCATTGTTGATGCGACACGACTGTCGGATACAGACGCAGCGTCACGATGCGACAATTGAATTACCTTACTGGGGTAAACGATTTATTACCTCATATCTATGATGCCGTCTACCCCATTTACTGCTTGAGTCTGTAAAATAGATGGTCCCATTCTTGGAGACTTCCAGTCCATTCAAAAATCTAAAAGGAATCTTATCCAGTCCTGTTAAGAAATAATAATAAATGATACAAGCTTAATTGTTTAAAACAATTATTTTAGAATAGTGGAAATCTGCATGATATCACAAATGCTATGTAGTCTGGAAAAGAAAAGTGTAATTAAAAAATTGGGTTCTGTACAATGGAAATCAGTATGAGAACGTGCTAATTGTTTAAAGGAATAGTTCAGTGTGAAAATAAAAACTGTGTAAATAGATAGGCTGTGCAAAATAAAAAATGTTTCTAATATAGTTAGTTAGCCAAAAATGTAATATATAAAGGCTGGAGTGAACAGATGTCTAATAAAACAGCCAGAATCCAACTTCCTGCTTTTCAGTTCTATAACTCTAAGTTAGTCAGCGACTTGAAGGGGGGCCACATGGGACATTTCTGTTCAGTGAGTTTGTAATTGACCCTCAGCATTCAGCTCAGATTCAAAAGCAACAGATATGACCCATGTGGCCCCCCCTCAAGTCTCTAATTGGTTACTGCCTGGTAACCAGGGTAACCAGTCAGTGTAAACCAAGAGAGCTGAAAAGTAGTGATCTGACTGACTTGTTATGCATCAAATCACTCCAGCCTTTATACATTACATTTTTGGCTAACTAACTATATTAGAAACATTTTTTATTTTGCACAGCCTATCTATTTACCCAGTTTTTATTTTTACACTGAACAATTCCTTTAAAAAGAAGCAGTTCTGGGATTCATTATTGGTAAGACATTTCTGCCAGCCCATTATTGAAAAAGTATTATATGCTAAGAAACATATTAGATATTTAAACCAGCATCCATATTGATATATAAAATATATCTTTTTATATATCTTTTTATGGTAACATTAAAAAAACAAAGCATAATTACCATTTAATATCAATTAACTTTTTCATATTTTCACTTTCTGATGCCCTTCTGTGATGCTTACGCTATTGCTGAAAAAACACGATAGTAATGGCACATGGAGCTCCCTACCATGCTGTTTCTAGCTTGTTGAGCTGCAAAACGGTCACATTTGATTTCATAGACTATTATGGGAATCACTCTGGCCCTGCTGATAAACCCACTGGTCAGAGAGTGACTGATAGAAATGCTTTTAGATGTCCAAGTTGCAACCACCTGAATGGCAGGATCACCACCATTATTGTTAATGCAGAGGTATGCAAACTAGAAATTGTGTGGACACAAAGGGAAATCTTACACCAGGCCATTTCTGTTGCTTTGTCACCTAAGCAATTTCCATCTTAGATGGCAATTGCTTGGACATGGATCAACAAAAAACTTTCTCCATCTCCAGCAATTTCAATAAAGAAGTACAGACATTTTGGGCTTTCCCCCTTACCGTCTTCATTTGAAATCAGAAGGCTTTTCTCTCCAGTCTGTGGGTGTACTCTATACAATCCAAAATAGGAATCTGCCACAATCAGGTATCCATCAGGAGCCATTCTAATCCCATGTGGCCGCCCACAGATAGGTTCATATTCTGGGGTGCCTGTAGAACAAAATGCAAAATAAAATGTACTCTCTCTTTACTGCTCTTCGAGTGCATTGCCATTATGTTACAGCTCCTAGGACAATATACAATGTTGTCTGTAAAGCAACACCACCAATTTTCCAGGTCTTTGATCTTGCTATAATACTAGAAACTGGAACTGACTCTTGGTCAGTGAGCCACCTTACCAGATAAACAAAAACAGGAAGACTTTTTTAATAAATTAGATACTGTATTTGTATGCACCCAACCCTGAACTGCCAAATACCCCTAACCCTTGAGGTGCTGAGAAGTGCCTTGGGGCATATATCCTATACTTGGCACCAACACCACCTATATACAGTATGTTGTCATGAGTACTAGGTAAGGATTGGAAACACACTATGGTGAATAGTTATAGCCTGTGCTGTCTTCTACTGGCCAGTGTCTACTATAGTAATCCTGGGAGACATCATCCATGGTTTTCCATTCTGAGTGGTTAACCTCAGAGTGAGATAATTCCAACACTGCAAAATGATTGGGGCAATTGTGAGTGACCATTGTTTTCACCTTACCAACATTTGATATACCTCAATTGAAATGGCTATGCTATAAAGCCAATGCCCATCAAAAGTGATTCTAATGTTTTTTACTTTCTGTAGAATTTAAGAATGTGACTTATTTTCCCCATTTGCTGTGCTGCACCTACCACACTCTGACACGTTCTGGCCCATCTGTGTTATGAAGAATAGCTGTTCTCCTCTGATCACCCACAGTTTCCCATCCACAGTACCAGTGTAAATGTCTCCTAGGGGGAAAAAAATCATTGCATATAATACATACAGTATGTTGTGCTTTTCATCTGGTCCTAAAAGGGAGGCTGTTATGTAAGTTAGAATTTGAGAATGATTTAAATGGTATTTTAATAAATATGTCATAGCATCCACAAAGCCATGCAAAAATGTACAGTCCTACAGGGATTACTTTTTAACCCAACTAAAGGTCAATTCCTGCCTCTAGGTGGAAAATTACCAAGTCTCCCCCAAAAGGGAACTTTGGTTTTGTTGCCGATTTGAATCATAAGAATCTGGAGCATCTGAAAAACTCAAAATAATTAGTGATATGCGTGCAAGATGGTGGGCAATGCCTGCATTATAGTTTCAGCTGTTAGGGAAAGTAGAAGCCAAATAACCAGTCTGGACATTCCATCTATACTGGCACCTCACAAGAGAAACAGCTGCCAGACAATATGGAATGCACTGATGGGAAATAATAAGTGGTGGTTTATAAAACATATCTAAGTCCTATGTACATTCCATGACATACACCCTTCTGTACACTGCATCAGAAGCAAAGATCACAATAATCAAGAACAGTGCGCTCACTTGAACTTAAAGGTAACAGTAACACCAACAAATGAAAGTGTATTCATTCAATTAAAATAGAATGCACTGTTGGCCTGCACTGGTAAAACTGGGGTGTTTGCTTCAGCAACTCTACTATAGTAAAGGTATGGGATCCGTTATCCTAAAACTATTATTCAGAAAGCTCCACATTATGGAAAGTCTCCCATAGACTCCATTTTATCCACATAATCCAAATTTAAAAAAATGATTTCCCTTTTCTCTGTAATAATAAAACAGTACCTTGCACATAATCCAAACTAAGATATAGTTAATCCTTATTGGAAGAAGAACCAGCCTACTGGGTTTATTTAATGTTTACATCAATTTCTAGTAGACGTAGGTTTGAAGATCCAAATTACGAACAGATACGTTATCTGGAATTCCCCAGGTCCAGAGCATTCTGGATAACAGGTCTCATACCTGTATATATATAAACAGGCTGCTGGGTAGCTGTAGGGGGCAGCCATTCAAAGCTGAAAAAGGAGAAAAGGCACAGCATTCACAGCTGATAGATAAGCCATGTAGTATACAATGCGATTCTACATAGCTTATCTGTTATCTACTATTTGTCTTGTGCTTGAATGGCTGCCCCCGTACACAGCAGCTTGTTTATATAAACTATAATAATCTTTCTGAAGCAAACACCCCAGTTTTACCAGTGCATGGCAACTACATTATTTATTCATTACTTAAAAACACTTTCATTTTTTATGTTACTGTTCCTTTAAGGGACAATAACTACGACAAAGTGATCTCACTTTAGCAATCTGTTTTATATTTAAAAAAAACCTGGAAAAAGTAAGGCATGTATTTATTTGGCGCTAAAAAAATTGTGATATTCTGCATGCATTACACAGTGGCTGACCCAGAAATGTATATTGGCCTATTTGTTACAAGCTATATCATCTAACTGTAAAATGTAAGGCTATTGGTTTATTGGTTAAAATACAGGAACATTGGACAATATTTCCAAGAAGGTCAGCTGATACACTCAGGTTTGAATCTAGCAGAATGGATCTGGTCTGTGACTGCACAGTGTTATTTGTAAAGCACATGAACACTGTTACATATTTTTTTTCAGATAAGGATCATGTGCACATGTACCATACTTGGGCCTCCTGATGAAGGTATTTGATGACAATTTCACACGTTTCTAGATTAAGGTAGCTGGTTGAAAATACTATCTAATAGCCTGGTGTGTGATTAGTCTTAGCTTTGACTTGCTAATTAGGCTTGAGTGGACATAGTAATGTAACTCAACTAATGTAACTTATTGAGTAGAAGAAAATAAACACATCTATGTAGTACAAGTAATCCCCATTACCTTACCTGCCCAAAATTCTGCATTTAAAAAAAATAATGATCATAGTAGTCACTAAGGATGAGACAGTACCTTCATTGTCAGTGGTAAATGATTCGGGGCCTTTCAGCTGCCCATAAAATATCCTTCTTCCTTGTTGAAGTTTTCTGTTTACGGCCAAAGACCCCACTAGCGGAGGAGGAGGTTTTTCAAACCTGTACGAATGAAATATCTATAAAATGTCTTTCCCCTGGACACTATTATAATTGCTGTTAAATACAAAGCTGTAAATTCTGGCATAATTCTAACTTTATATAAACAGTGTTTGGTAATGTAACATTACATGACTTATTGAAGGTTATTATACTGAATAATGTACCCATTACTGTACAACATATATAAAAAGTAATCTTGGATGACCTGTGTAATAACTCTCAGTATAAGGACTTATGCATTAATGTTATGAAACTTTTTGGTGACTTTTAATATTTTACAAAAGAGAGTACATAATCAATTTGTTTTTATTCAAAATCCAGCATTAATAAACAGATGGTTTCACATTTGCAATGAGTCGTTCATGTTGTTAGATGTTATATATGTGTACATACTTAATAAAACAGTGTTTTATATAAAACTCTTCAAGGTTAATTTTTTTTTTCAACATTTCAACATTTTTCCAACATATATACTATATTAGGGATGCACCGAATCCCGGATTTGGCCAGGATTCGGCCTTTTTCAGCAGGATTCGGCCGAATCATTTTACCTGCCCGAACCGAATCCTAATTTGGATATGCAAATTAGGGGCGAGGAGGGAAATTGCTTGACTTTTTATCAGAAAACAAGGAATTTAAAAATGTTTTCCCCTTCCCGAAAGTCAAAAGTCAAAGACAAAAAATCCCGTCGGATCACGGCCGCATCTATCCGTTGATGTGGTCCCGCGATCCGACCGCCCGTTAGGCATTGTTAGGATCAGATCGTTGGGCACTAGGGCCCACGATCGGATCAGCCCAATATTACCCACCTCAAGGTGGGCATATCGGAGGGAGATCCGCTCGTTTGGCGACAATGCCAAACGAGCGGATCTCTCAGTGTATGGGCACCTTAAGATAGATTTGTTTTCTTTATTTTTGAAAACAATAATAACACAAACAAAATGGTTCACTTAACCTTTTAAGTGCCAGCAGAATTTCACATTTTGGTTACGCGAAATGCCAGCCGTTTTTGAAACATTTTGTGCTCTCTCACTTTAGGGGCATTTTCTGAGGGGAAACCTATAGTTTACCTAGGAAAACTATACATTGTTTTTTTCGGTAGAAACTGAGCTTTCTAAATCTGCCTGAGTTTTCATGTATTTACACCTGTGCAAAAAAATTTATAGTGCTAAATACCAAAAAAAAAATGAAAAATTACCATTTTTCATCGTATATCAATTTATACCAGAAAAATATTTCATTTTACGGATGAAAATCCAACTGATTTGGAAAGCCTTATGTCTCTCGAACGTGCCAATACCAGATATGTATAGTTTTAGGGAGATTTAGGATTTCTGTACAGCAAAAACTCCCGGCAGTATATTACCAAATTTTGAAAGCACTAAGGCAGAAAACGGCATGCTTTAGATTCCAAGGCAAAAAATCCTGAAACCGTAGGTTTACCCCAGAAAACCATACATTTTTGAAAAGTACACATTCTGCCGATTACAAAATGGGTAACTATGTCTCTCTACTCCCAACTACCAAACATAAAAGCTTGTCTGAACATAGCGGTTTTTCAACAAAAAATTCAAAATTCTGAAAAATCATTTCAAAGGTTTTATTTTGCTGCTCCGCATATCCCAAACTATATTAGGTACCAAGAAAAAGCACCTGAAATATGATTGCCAGGGGTCCACTGAACAATTTGATACCCATTATGCATAGGTTTACCAAAGTATCTGGCATTTAGAGACACCAATATGTAGTTAGCACATCCAAATTGTTCAGGACTTTACTTCAGCTACTGAGAAATCAACACATTGACTGCATTTTTGTGGGGTAAAAACACAGAAATATATGTTTACCCCCCAAAACCCATATATTTTTGGAAAGTACACATTCTACCGAATCTAAAATGGGTACCCATGCCTTTCTGCTCCAAACTACTGAGTCGCAAGGCTTTCCCAAAGTTGTCGGTTTTGGTGAAATATCTGAAAATTGCCTCAAAGCTTCAACTTCCCAGCACCATATCACCCATGTATCGTTACGCACCAAGAAAAAGCACCCTAAATATGATTGCCAGGGTTCCTCCAAACAGTTTGGTGGCCATTGTTCATAGGTTTATCAAAGTATCTGGCATTTAGAGGCCTCAAAATGAAGTTAGCGCATACAAATAGTCCTGTGGGTAACTTCAGCTAATGAAAAATCAACACATTGACTGCATTTTTGTGGGGTAAAAACACAGAAATATATGTTTACCCCCCAAACCCATACATTTTTGGAAAGTACACATTCTACCGAATCTAAAATGGGTACCCATGCCTTATTGCTCCAAACTACTGAGTCGCAAGGCTTTCCCAAAGTTGTCGGTTTTGGTGAAATATCTGAAAATTGCCTCAAAGCTTCAACTTCCCAGCACCATATCACCCATGTGTCATTACGTACTAAGAAAAAGCACCCTAAATATGATTGCCAGGGTTCCTCCGAACAGTTTGGTGGCCATTGTTCATAGGTTTACATAAGTAACTGGCATTTAGAGGCCCCAAAATGAAGTTAGCGCATACAAACAGTCCCGTGGGTAACTTCAGCTAATGAAAAATCAACACATTGACTGCATTTTTGTGGGGTAAAAACACAGAAATATATGTTTACCCCCCAAACCCATATATTTTTAGAAAGTACACATTCTACTGAATCTAAAATGGGTACCCATGCCTTTCTGCTCCAAACTACTGAGTCGCAAGGCTTTCCCAAAGTTGTCGGTTTTGGTGAAATATCTGAAAATTGCCTCAAAGCTTCAACTTCCCAGCACCATATCACCCATGTGTCATTACGTACTAAGAAAAAGCACCCTAAATATGATTGCCAGGGTTCCTCCGAACAGTTTGGTGGCCATTGTTCATAGGTTTACCAAAGTATCTGGCATTTAGAGGCCCCAAAATGAAGTTAGCGCATACAAACAGTCCCGTGGGTAACTTCAGCTAATGAAAAATCAACACATTGACTGCATTTTTGTGGGGTAAAAACACAGAAATATATGTTTACCCCCCAAACCCATACATTTTTGGAAAGTACACATTCTACCGAATCTAAAATGGGTACCCATGCCTTATTGCTCCAAACTACTGAGTCGCAAGGCTTTCCCAAAGTTGTCGGTTTTGGTGAAATATCTGAAAATTGCCTCAAAGCTTCAACTTCCCAGCACCATATCACCCATGTGTCATTACGTACTAAGAAAAAGCACCCTAAATATGATTGCCAGGGTTCCTCCGAACAGTTTGGTGGCCATTGTTCATAGGTTTACCTAAGTAACTGGCATTTAGAGGCCCCAAAATGAAGTTAGCGCATACAAACAGTCCCGTGGGTAACTTCAGCTAATGAAAAATCAACACATTGACTGCATTTTTGTGGGGTAAAAACACAGAAATATATGTTTACCCCCCAAACCCATATATTTTTGGAAAGTACACATTCTACTGAATCTAAAATGGGTACCCATGCCTTTCTGCTCCAAACTACTGAGTCGCAAGGCTTTCCCAAAGTTGTCGGTTTTGGTGAAATATCTGAAAATTGCCTCAAAGCTTCAACTTCCCAGCACCATATCACCCATGTGTCATTACGTACTAAGAAAAAGCACCCTAAATATGATTGCCAGGGTTCCTCCGAACAGTTTGGTGGCCATTGTTCATAGGTTTACCAAAGTATCTGGCATTTAGAGGCCCCAAAATGAAGTTAGCGCATACAAACAGTCCCGTGGGTAACTTCAGCTAATGAAAAATCAACACATTGACTGCATTTTTGTGGGGTAAAAACACAGAAATATATGTTTACCCCCCAAACCCATACATTTTTGGAAAGTACACATTCTACCGAATCTAAAATGGGTACCCATGCCTTATTGCTCCAAACTACTGAGTCGCAAGGCTTTCCCAAAGTTGTCGGTTTTGGTGAAATATCTGAAAATTGCCTCAAAGCTTCAACTTCCCAGCACCATATCACCCATGTGTCATTACGTACTAAGAAAAAGCACCCTAAATATGATTGCCAGGGTTCCTCCGAACAGTTTGGTGGCCATTGTTCATAGGTTTACTTAAGTAACTGGCATTTAGAGGCCCCAAAATGAAGTTAGCGCATACAAACAGTCCCGTGGGTAACTTCAGCTAATGAAAAATCAACACATTGACTGCATTTTTGTGGGGTAAAAACACAGAAATATATGTTTACCCCCCAAACCCATATATTTTTGGAAAGTACACATTCTACTGAATCTAAAATGGGTACCCATGCCTTTCTGCTCCAAACTACTGAGTCGCAAGGCTTTCCCAAAGTTGTCGGTTTTGGTGAAATATCTGAAAATTGCCTCAAAGCTTCAACTTCCCAGCACCATATCACCCATGTGTCATTACTTACTAAGAAAAAGCACCCTAAATATGATTGCCAGGGTTCCTCCGAACAGTTTGGTGGCCATTGTTCATAGGTTTACCTAAGTAACTGGCATTTAGAGGCCCCAAAATGAAGTTAGCGCATACAAACAGTCCCGTGGGTAACTTCAGCTAATGAAAAATCAACACATTGACTGCATTTTTGTGGGGTAAAAACACAGAAATATATGTTTACCCCCCAAACCCATATATTTTTGGAAAGTACACATTCTACTGAATCTAAAATGGGTACCCATGCCTTTCTGCTCCAAACTACTGAGTCGCAAGGCTTTCCCAAAGTTGTCGGTTTTGGTGAAATATCTGAAAATTGCCTCAAAGCTTCAACTTCCCAGCACCATATCACCCATGTGTCATTACGTACTAAGAAAAAGCACCCTAAATATGATTGCCAGGGTTCCTCCGAACAGTTTGGTGGCCATTGTTCATAGGTTTACCAAAGTATCTGGCATTTAGAGGCCCCAAAATGAAGTTAGCGCATACAAACAGTCCCGTGGGTAACTTCAGCTAATGAAAAATCAACACATTGACTGCATTTTTGTGGGGTAAAAACACAGAAATATATGTTTACCCCCCAAACCCATACATTTTTGGAAAGTACACATTCTACCGAATCTAAAATGGGTACCCATGCCTTATTGCTCCAAACTACTGAGTCGCAAGGCTTTCCCAAAGTTGTCGGTTTTGGTGAAATATCTGAAAATTGCCTCAAAGCTTCAACTTCCCAGCACCATATCACCCATGTGTCATTACGTACTAAGAAAAAGCACCCTAAATATGATTGCCAGGGTTCCTCCGAACAGTTTGGTGGCCATTGTTCATAGGTTTACATAAGTAACTGGCATTTAGAGGCCCCAAAATGAAGTTAGCGCATACAAACAGTCCCGTGGGTAACTTCAGCTAATGAAAAATCAACACATTGACTGCATTTTTGTGGGGTAAAAACACAGAAATATATGTTTACCCCCCAAACCCATATATTTTTGGAAAGTACACATTCTACTGAATCTAAAATGGGTACCCATGCCTTTCTGCTCCAAACTACTGAGTCGCAAGGCTTTCCCAAAGTTGTCGGTTTTGGTGAAATATCTGAAAATTGCCTCAAAGCTTCAACTTCCCAGCACCATATCACCCATGTGTCATTACGTACTAAGAAAAAGCACCCTAAATATGATTGCCAGGGTTCCTCCGAACAGTTTGGTGGCCATTGTTCATAGGTTTACCTAAGTAACTGGCATTTAGAGGCCCCAAAATGAAGTTAGCGCATACAAACAGTCCCGTGGGTAACTTCAGCTAATGAAAAATCAACACATTGACTGCATTTTTGTGGGGTAAAAACACAGAAATATATGTTTACCCCCCAAACCCATATATTTTTGGAAAGTACACATTCTACTGAATCTAAAATGGGTACCCATGCCTTTCTGCTCCAAACTACTGAGTCGCAAGGCTTTCCCAAAGTTGTCGGTTTTGGTGAAATATCTGAAAATTGCCTCAAAGCTTCAACTTCCCAGCACCATATCACCCATGTGTCATTACGTACTAAGAAAAAGCACCCTAAATATGATTGCCAGGGTTCCTCCGAACAGTTTGGTGGCCATTGTTCATAGGTTTACCAAAGTATCTGGCATTTAGAGGCCCCAAAATGAAGTTAGCGCATACAAACAGTCCCGTGGGTAACTTCAGCTAATGAAAAATCAACACATTGACTGCATTTTTGTGGGGTAAAAACACAGAAATATATGTTTACCCCCCAAACCTATACATTTTTGGAAAGTACACATTCTACCGAATCTAAAATGGGTACCCATGCCTTATTGCTCCAAACTACTGAGTCGCAAGGCTTTCCCAAAGTTGTCGGTTTTGGTGAAATATCTGAAAATTGCCTCAAAGCTTCAACTTCCCAGCACCATATCACCCATGTGTCATTACGTACTAAGAAAAAGCACCCTAAATATGATTGCCAGGGTTCCTCCGAACAGTTTGGTGGCCATTGTTCATAGGTTTACATAAGTAACTGGCATTTAGAGGCCCCAAAATGAAGTTAGCGCATACAAACAGTCCCGTGGGTAACTTCAGCTAATGAAAAATCAACACATTGACTGCATTTTTGTGGGGTAAAAACACAGAAATATATGTTTACCCCCCAAACCCATATATTTTTGGAAAGTACACATTCTACTGAATCTAAAATGGGTACCCATGCCTTTCTGCTCCAAACTACTGAGTCGCAAGGCTTTCCCAAAGTTGTCGGTTTTGGTGAAATATCTGAAAATTGCCTCAAAGCTTCAACTTCCCAGCACCATATCACCCATGTGTCATTACGTACTAAGAAAAAGCACACTAAATATGATTGCCAGGGTTCCTCCGAACAGTTTGGTGGCCATTGTTCATAGGTTTACCTAAGTATCTGGCATTTAGAGGCCCCAAAATGAAGTTAGCGCATACAAACAGTCCCGTGGGTAACTTCAGCTAATGAAAAATCAACACATTGACTGCATTTTTGTGGGGTAAAAACACAGAAATATATGTTTACCCCCCAAACCCATATATTTTTGGAAAGTACACATTCTACTGAATCTAAAATGGGTACCCATGCCTTTCTGCTCCAAACTACTGAGTCGCAAGGCTTTCCCAAAGTTGTCGGTTTTGGTGAAATATCTGAAAATTGCCTCAAAGCTTCAACTTCCCAGCACCATATCACCCATGTGTCATTACGTACTAAGAAAAAGCACCCTAAATATGATTGCGAGGGTTCCTCCGGACAGTTTGGTGGCCATTGTTCATAGGTTTACCAAAGTATCTGGCATTTAGAGGCCCCAAAATGAAGTTAGCGCATACAAACAGTCCTGTGGGTAACTTCAGCTAATGAAAAATCAACACACAGGAGAAAGCTCTCTGTTTAGTGCTGAATTAAGCATTGAAATTCCTGTTTGAGACAGGATTTTTTGTTATCACTTGGTGTGTGAATGTGTTGTCCACTTGGTGGGTGAAATTTGGGAAGTTTTGAGTTGTTTTTCTTTACTAAAAATCGATTTTTCTTTTGACCCTGAAGGTGAGTGATTCCTAGCCCAGTTCCCTTCACTTGCTCTGGGCTACAAACTCACTGTTAGATCCCCTACCCCTCCCCCACGCCTGGTTGTCAGTTTCATTTGCATTTTTCTGTTGTTTCAGCACAAATTGTTTAATTTTTGTACAGATTGAGTGGGTATTTTGTTTTTGCACTCAGTTTCTGTGAGGAGAGAAAGCTAAAGGGAGAAGGATTTAATATAAGTATAAATATAAAATCTTTTCCAGCAGCAGCAGTGCAGCTCCCAGGCACCTGCTCACATTAACCCACTCCCTGCCACAGCTTCTCAACTTAAAACTTACTTTTTTGTTAATCAGTAGTATAAAGCTTTCTGTTTGTGTGGTGTTGTGTAAAATAATGGGAGGAAATAAAAAGGAAAGTTATAAAAAAACATCTCTTGATTCTAAAGCAAAAGGACCTGAAAAACCCAGCTGTAGCTCTGCAAGGAAACACCAGTCAGAGCCCATGTCAAAAAGCCCCATTGCCTCTACTTCTGCTGCTGCAGCTAATGTGACCCCTGCTAAAACATTTGCACACGCGGTAGCTACTGGCAGCAACCCAAGCCAAGTCACTGCTGGGGTAGAGAAGCTTACAAGGAAGCATGGGGTCAGATGCCTAATGTCAAGCACTCATGGCATAGAGGCTTATATAAAGGCTGCAGCTGAAGTGGTGGGCCACTCTGCAGTAGTGGCAGCAAGTAAAATGTATGGGAAAGCCATAATCTTTGCCCGTACGCTAACTGCAGTGCATGCTCTGGTACAGAGGGGTATCACAGTGGGAGGGAGTTATGTCCCTGTAGAACCCCTAGAAGGATTGGGCACAAGGGTGGTTTTATCTAATGTGCCCCCCTTCCTGCAAGACCACTTATTGTACCCCCACCTGCAAGCCCTTGGGGAGTTAAAATCAAATATGTCTAGAATTCCCCTGGGATGTAAGGAGAGCAGACTGAGGCACGTCCTTTCCTTTAAAAGGCAGGTGCAACTACTTTTACCTCGGGGGCAAGACACTATTGAGGGGTCTTTCGGGGTTCCATTTGAAGGGGTGCTGTATAAAATTTTTTACAGCACAGAGGAAGTGAGGTGCTTCCTTTGCAAGAACCTGGGGCACACTCGCCAGAGTTGCCCCAAAGGGCAAATTAAGACCACAGCCCCTGTTCCTGCTCCCAGTGCCTCAAGTAAAACATCTTATCCTGCTGGGACTATTTCAGCAGGGTCCTCAAAGGGGATATCTCCTTCACTAAAGAACCTCAAGGTGGCTGTTACACAACCCACCTCTACAACATCCAAACCTCCTCCTTCTTCACTGAAGACATCTAAGGCTGCAGCATGTCTTACAATTGCGGCAAAAGAGAAGGGGGGAAAACATGTCAAAGCTTCCCCCAGGGTCACAGTTGTGACAAAAAGGTGTACCCCTGTTATGGGCACCCCTGAAGGCGTGGGGGTACCCATGATTGCAACACCTGTTGGGGCAGATAGTGGCCTTTCCTCTTCAGATGCCAAGAAAAAGAGGAAATTTAAATCAAACTGGCTGGTACCTGAGGAATGGGCATCAGTGGTTAATGATGGGGCACCCCCATCCAAGGGTAAAAAGGGCAGCAAAACTTCTGCTCCTCATGTGGTGACATTGTCTGGCCCAACTGTTGGTCACGATCAACCGGTGTCAGACCATGCACTCTTGCCTCCAGACCAGGTGGGGAATAATGAGGTTAATGGTCTGCATGGCCTTGAACATGGCAGTGTTGGTTTCCCCACAGAGTCAGGGGTGCAGTATCTGCCTCAAAATCATTTGGAAGATCTTCCCTTGGAGTGTAAAGAGACACCTAATGAGACTCCTGCTGAGTGGGCAGTCAGTGTTCCTGAAGAGCTGAGATTTGGGAACTGCAACCAGCCTCAGTTTTTAGTGCCTCAGGGTATTTCACTCCAGGAGGGGGAGAATATTGGGCTAACCCCCATACAGGACCCTGCAGATAAAACTGCTGGGAAGGATGGTGAGGGTGGAGTTGTAAATACGGAGGAGGGTAGCCAGGCAACCTCTACTGTTCATGCTAAAATCTCTCCTCCCTTGTCTTCAACTGACCCAAATGTTATTGCCATCCAGAAAGCACAGGAGGTAGTGGAGAGGGCAGAGGCTAACCATCGAGCCTCCAAAGCTCTACCTGTTGCTGGGGAGCTAATTAGTTCTGTTGCTCCTGTGTCAAACACTTCCAAATGTGTTTCAAGTGAAGTTGAGGGAACACCTGAGCCATTGCAGGGTCTCCAGAAAAGTGATTCTGATACTTTTCCTGTAACAACTTGTGAAGAGATTCTCAAAGCTCTAGTGGAGAGGGGAGATTATCAATCCCTTAGCCAGGAAGAGCTCATGGATGAGGGGAACATCGAAGAGGAGGTTGACATAGGAGTGGTAAATCCTTCTACCCCAATCATCCCTGCTGAGGAACTCAAAAAGTTTCTTGAGAGCACCCTTGGTGTTAAATTAGAGAAGAAGATGCACATGGCTCTGGAGAAGTGGCATGATTTGCCTTTAGTTATCAATTCTGTGAGACAATACATTAAGGTCATAAAAGAGGCCAAGAACTATGGAACAGCGGAATATCTCCGTATAATGAAGTTTCACAAAAAATGTTTGTCTCATCAGACCTTGATGAAGGTTAAAGCACTTCCTAAGACTCAGTAATGGCTTTGAGTATAAGCACACTTAATACTAATGGCTGTCGGAATCCTTTCCGAATGTTTCAGGTACTCTCCTTTCTTCGTCAAGGAGGGTACTCTGTGAGTTTCCTCCAAGAGACCCACACCACTCCAGAGCTTGAAGCAAGCTGGAATCTGGAGTGGAAGGGAAGGGTCTTTTTTAATCACCTCACTTGGACATCATGCGGGGTGGTGACCCTTTTCTCAGATTCCTTCCAGCCAGAGGTCCTGAGTGCTACCTCTGTCATCCCTGGCCGTCTATTGCATCTTCGGGTCCGGGAGTCAGGTAGAACATATAATCTAATGAATGTGTATGCTCCTACTACCGGACCAGAGAGGGCACGGTTCTTTGAAAGTTTGTCAGCCTACATGGAGACAATTGACTCTGATGAAGCCTTGATTATAGGGGGTGATTTTAATTACACCCTTGATGCTCGAGATCGCAATGTACCCAAGAAAAGAGACTCGTCTGAGTCCGTTTTGCGAGAACTAATTGCTCATTTCTCCTTGGTTGATGTCTGGAGAGAACAGAACCCAGAGACGGTTGCCTTTACCTATGTCAGGGTGAGAGATGGTCATGTTTCTCAATCCCGGATTGATAGGATATATATAACGAGCCATCTCATGTCACGAGCCCAGTCGAGCACCATTAGATTGGCACCATTCTCAGACCACAATTGTGTATCCCTGAGAATGTCAATCGCACCATCTCTGCCAAAAGCTGCTTACTGGCACTTTAACAACAGTTTATTAGAGGATGAGGGTTTTGCAAAGTCAGTCCGGGATACATGGAGAGGCTGGAGGGCCTTTCAGGATGAATTTGCCACATTGAGCCAGTGGTGGGATGTAGGCAAGGTTCACCTAAAGCTCTTGTGTCAAGAGTATACCAAAAGTGTGAGCGGGCAGCGCAATGCAGAGATTGAGTCACTGAATGGGGAGGTGCTTGATCTTGAGCAAAGGCTATCAGGCTCTGAAGACCAAGCCCTTCAGTGTGAATATCTAGAAAGGAAAGAAGCGCTGCGTAACATGGAACAGCGACAGGCTCGTGGTGCCTTTGTGCGAAGCCGGATGCAGTTACTTTGTGATATGGATCGTGGTTCGCGATTCTTCTATGCTCTGGAGAAGAAGAAGGGGAACCGAAAACAAATCACATGCCTTTTTGCGGAGGATGGAACCCCCCTTGAGGATCCGGAGGCTATCCGGGACAGAGCGCGGTCCTTCTATCAAAACCTTTTTTCTCCAGATCCCATCTCTCCAGATGCCTGTGAGGAGCTATGGGATGGGCTCCCAGTGGTCAGTGAGAGGAGAAAAGAGAGGTTGGAAACACCAATCACTCTAGATGAACTCTCTCAAGCACTCCGTTTAATGCCCCACAATAAATCTCCTGGGCTTGACGGACTGACCATAGAGTTCTTCCAGTTCTTCTGGGATACTCTGGGCCCTGATTTCCATAGCGTCCTAACTGAGGCCTTCAAGAAAGGTGAGTTGCCACTTTCGTGTCGTCGAGCAGTGTTATCACTACTTCCTAAGAAGGGGGATCTCCGTCTTATTAAGAACTGGAGGCCAGTCTCACTGCTTAGCACAGACTATAAGATCGTGGCCAAAGCTATCTCACTTAGGCTCAAATCTGTGCTGGCAGAGGTGATTCATCCTGACCAGTCCTATACAGTCCCCGGTCGGACAATTTTTGATAATGTCTTTTTAATCCGAGACTTACTACATTTTGCGAGAAGGACTGGTCTATCTCTTGCTTTTCTCTCTCTGGATCAAGAGAAGGCATTTGACAGGGTGGATCACCAATATCTTATAGGCACTCTGCAAGCCTATAGCTTTGGCCCACAGTTTGTGGGCTACCTGAAAACAATGTATGCCTCTGCAGAGTGTTTAGTTAAAATCAACTGGTCTCTGACTGCACCTCTGGCCTTTGGACGAGGAGTTCGGCAAGGATGCCCCTTGTCGGGACAACTGTACTCGCTGGCCATTGAGCCCTTCCTGTGTCTCTTAAGGAAAAGGCTCACGGGACTGGTGCTCAAAGAACCCGAAATGAGGGTGGTTCTCTCAGCCTACGCTGATGATGTAATTCTTGTGGCCCAGGACCTAGTTGATCTTGAGCGGGCACAAGAGTGTCAAGAAGTCTACACTGCTGCCTCATCTGCCCGGATCAACTGGTCCAAGAGCTCAGGCCTTCTGGAGGGTTCTCTAAAGGTAGATTTCCTGCCTCCTGTTTTTCGTGACATCTCGTGGGAGAGTAAAACCATTAAATATTTAGGCGTCTACCTATCAGCTGAGGAGAATCCTGTCTCACAGAATTTCATTGAACTTGAGGAGTGTGTTCTAACGCGCCTTGGAAAGTGGAAGGGTTTTGCTAAAGTACTTTCTATGAGAGGGAGAGCTTTGGTGATTAATCAGCTGGTGGCCTCTCAGATCTGGTACCGGCTGATATGTCTTAGCCCAACCCAAGAATTCATTGCTAAGATCCAGAGAAGGTTACTGGACTTTCTCTGGATAGGAAAGCATTGGGTTTCTGCAGGTGTCTCAAGCCTCCCGTTGAAAGAGGGAGGGCAGGGAGTCGTGTGTATACGTTCTCAAGTGCACACCTTCCGTCTCCAGCAAATACAGAGATACTTGTATGCAGATCCTTCTCCACAGTGGTGTACTCTAGCATCAAGTTTTTATCGCCAGGTACGAAATATGGGATATGACCGCCAATTGTTTATAATTGAACCTGAGGGTTTCCTAAGAAACCTTTTAACCCTGCCGGCTTACTACCAAGACACGCTAAAGACCTGGAGCATGGTATCTGTGTTAAGGCAAGGAGCCATTGAAGGGGAAGACATTCTAAATGAGCCCCTACTTTACAATCCATCTTTTTAGACTAGGATGTTAGAATCCATCAGCATCCGACGTCGCCTTTGCCAGGCTCGGTTAACCAGAGTTGGAGATCTCCTGGATTTTGAGAAATCAGATTGGGTGGACTCTCAAGCAGTTATGCAACGCATGGGATTCCTCACCACTAGGGTTCCACACCGTCTTCTCAAGGAAATCAAGGACACAATCTCTCCTGATTCTCACACCTTCATTGATGGGGTTTTACATGCTGGAGAGCCACGTCCACCTTGGAACTCCTCACCTCCAGACATAATAATAGCACCTAAAATCCGTCAATCCCCCCAAGCACCTCCTTCTCCCAACTTGAGCCAGTTGGAGAATTTTCCATTGACCCGCTTTCATGATATAACAAGAAAGTTGTTGTACTCTCTAATGCTTCACACTGTACACTTCCTTGCCCTCATCTCCCGATATGATACCATCTGGAGACGTGTGCTTAATGAGGGTGAAAGACCTCAGTGGCGAGCTCTTTATTCCAGTTTGGTGCCTAGACCAACTGGAGACTTGAGTTGGAAAGTGCTGCATGGTGCATTGAGCACGGGAGAGTATTTAGCTCGTTTTACAGACTCCCCAGCTGCTTGTCCATTCTGTGGCAAAGGAGAATCTGTGTTTCATGCTTATTTTACGTGTGCCAGACTGCAACCTCTATTGGCTCTTTTGAGGAAGCTTTACCTGCAGTTCTGGTTACACTTTTCCCCTCATGTTTATATTTTTGGACGCCCAGTATCCCGGGACAATAAAGAGAAAGACCTTCTCTCCAACTTGCTCCTGGCTTTAGCTAAATTAGTCATCCATAAATCTAGAAAGCAATGTTTGGAAGGTGGGAATCCTCTGCCAGCAGAGGTCTTGTTCCGAGTGCTGGTGCGTTCCCGAATCCGAGCAGAGTACACCCAAGCAGTGTTTACTGGTCGGTTGAAAGAATTTGCTGACCAGTGGGCAATAGATGGGGTACTTTGCTCAGTATCCCCAGACCTGGTTTCTGTTCAGACAATTCTCACACTCCATATTTAAGTGCACTTTAATTTAAGTGACAGTTGTATTTTAATCAGTTAATTTATCTCCTTTGAGATGTGATTAACTTTGGTGAGCAATCACTCACCTGCAATTTGAATAATATATCAGCTAATGAAAAATCAACACATTGACTGCATTTTTGTGGGGTAGGTAAAAACACAGAAATATATGTTTACCCCCCAAACCCATACATTTTTGGAAAGTACGCATTCTACCGAATCTAAAATGGGTACCCATGCCTTATTGCTCCAAACTACTGAGTCTCAAGGCTTTGCCAAATTTGGCGGTTTTGGTGAAATATCTGGAAATTGCCTCAAAGCTTCAACTTTCCAGCATCGTATTGTCCATGTATCATTACCAGCATAAAGCATCCTAAATATAAACATATGGGTCTACTAAACAGTTTGATGCCCAATGTGCATAGATATACTAAACTATGTGGCGCACAGAGACCCCCAAATGACAATATGTATAGACATTTTCACGGCTGACGCTCTGGCTGCTGCAATATGAGCACCTGGAGTGTGTATTATGCGACATTAGACCCCCCTAACAGTACAGAGACCCCAGAAAACCATATATTTTCAGAAAGTACACATTCTGACGAATCCAATATGGGTAAATAAGTGTTTCTACTGCAAACTGCCAAACTGCAAAGCAATGCTGAACATAACGGTTTTTATCAAATTTCTGAAAATCGTCACAAAGCTTGAATTCTACCCCATTATATGCCACACATTTCGTAACGTATCAGCATAAAACATCCTAAATATGAACGCCAGGGGTCTACTGAACACTTTGATGCCCAGTATGCATAGATATACCAAACTATGTGGCGCACAGAGACCCCCAAATGACAATAGTGTATATACATTTTCATGGCTGACGCGCTGGCTGCTGCAATATGAGCAACTGGTGTGTGTATTATGCGACATTAGACCCCCCTAACAGTACAGAGACCCCAGAAAACCATATATTTTCAGAAAGTACACATTCTGACGAATCCAATATGGGTAAATAAGTGTTTCTACTGCAAACTGCCAAACAGCAAAGCAATGCTGAACATAACGGTTTTTATCAAATTTCTGAAAATCATCACAAAGCTTGAATTTTACCCCATTATATGCCCCACATTTCATAACTTATCAGCATAAAACATCCTAAATATGAACGCCAGGGGTCTACTGAACACTTTGATGCCCAATATGCATAGATATACCAAACTATGTGGCGCACAGAGACCCCCAAATGACAATAGTGTATATACATTTTCACGGCTGACACGCTGGCTGCTGCAATATGAGCACCTGGTGTGTGTATTATGCGACATTAGACCCCCCTAACAGTACAGAGACCCCAGAAAACCATATATTTTCAGAAAGTACACATTCTGACGAATCCAATATGGGTAAATAAGTGTTTCTACTGCAAACTGCCAAACTGCAAAGCAATGCTGAACATAACGGTTTTTATCAAATTTCTGAAAATCGTCACAAAGCTTGAATTTCACCCCATTATGTGCCCCACATTTCGTAACGTATCAGCATAAAACATCCTAAATATGAATGCCAGGGGTCTACTGAACACTTTGATGCCCAATATGCATAGATATACCAAACTATGTGGCGCACAAAGACCCCCAAATGACAATAGTGTATATACATTTTCACGGCTGACGCGCTGGCTGCTGCAATATGAGCACCTGGTGTGTGTATTATGCGACATTAGACCCCCCTAACAGTACAGAGACCCCAGAAAACCATATATTTTCAGAAAGTACACATTCTGACGAATCCAATATGGGTAAATAAGTGTTTCTACTGCAAACTGCCAAACTGCAAAGCAATGCTGAACATAACGGTTTTTATCAAATTTCTGAAAATCGTCACAAAGCTTGAATTTTACCGCATTATATGCCCCACATTTCGTAACGTATCAGCATAAAACATCCTAAATATGAACGCCAGGGGTCTACTTAACACTTTGATGCCCAATATGCATAGATATACCAAACTATGTGGCGCACAGAGACCCCCAAATGACAATAGTGTATATACATTTTCACGGCTGACGCGCTGGCTGCTGCAATATGAGCACCTGGTGTGTGTATTATGCGACATTAGACCCCCCTAACAGTACAGAGACCCCAGAAAACCATATATTTTCAGAAAGTACACATTCTGACGAATCCAATATGGGTAAATAAGTGTTTCTACTGCAAACTGCCAAACTGCAAAGCAATGCTGAACATAACGGTTTTTATCAAATTTCTGAAAATCGTCACAAAGCTTGAATTTAACCCCATTATATGCCCCACATTTCGTAACGTATCAGCATAAAACATCCTAAATATGAACGCCAGGGGTCTACTTAACACTTTGATGCCCAATATGCATAGATATACCAAACTATGTGGCGCACAGAGACCCCCAAATGACAATAGTGTATATACATTTTCACGGCTGACGCGCTGGCTGCTGCAATATGAGCACCTGGTGTGTGTATCATGCGACATTAGACCCCCCTAACAGTACAGAGACCCCAGAAAACCATATATTTTCAGAAAGTACACATTCTGACGAATCCAATATGGGTAAATAAGTGTTTCTACTGCAAACTGCCAAACTGCAAAGCAATGCTGAACATAACGGTTTTTATCAAATTTCTGAAAATCGTCACAAAGCTTGAATTTTACCCCATTATATGCCCCACATTTCGTAACGTATCAGCATAAAACATCCTAAATATGAACGCCAGGGGTCTACTGAACACTTTGATGCCCAATATGCATAGATATACCAAACTATGTGGCGCACAGAGACCCCCAAATGGATATAAAGTAGATAAAATTTACAAGGCAAAACAAAATAAGGCAGTAAAGAGTGAAATGCAAAAAAATCCAATAAAACCACAAAAATCAATGTTTTTTTTCCAGACTAGTGTTATCGGCCGTCAGAATCACAGTTTGAATATTTTAGCTGGGCCAAACAGGTTATACGGCTAGAAACAAGTGAACACAACATACGCAGAGCTGAAAATGCAATAAAATGGCTAAAAATTCAATAAAATGGCTAAAAATGCACCAAAATACCCAAAATTGCAATATAATCACCGAAATAACATAAAAAAGATATTGCACAGTACGGTTAGCGAATACGCTATTCGTAATGGCAATAAAACATTTTTTTTCAGCCAAAAAAAGAGACGATGCGATAAGAAAAAAAAAAAAAAAGCCACAATGCCATGTATGTGCGTGTGCGTGTGTACAAATGGTAAATTACATGTTATGTGCGCGTGTGTGCGTGTGCACATGTGTGTAAGTGCAGTGAGTGTAAGTGACCCCCCCAATCCCCAAAAATGTATGTGTAAGTGTGTGTAAGTGTGAATCTAAGTGTGTATTACTATAATAAGTGTGTGTTGGTGTGTTTGTGTGTGTGTAATTGTTGCACTAACCTGAAAAAAATCGCTGGAGACTGTTGCAGGCGATCAGGAAGACTCCCTGGAAGACATCTGCCTCGTGGTTCCTGTCTGTGTGCTGTGGGGGCGGAGATCGTCGATCCGGTGCAGGCTGCAGCAGCAGGACACGTAAGTAACACGTGCCTGCTGCTGTTTTTGGGCCCCTGGGCGATCGCGCCCCAGGGGCCACTCGATCCCCTGCTCTGCTCGTTGCCTAGGGGCAGGGGATCGAGCAGGAACGGAGCGAGCGGCTCTAACAGCCGCTCCTCCGCTTCTGAACCCGGAAGTGCTGCAGAACGTAGAATCTACGTTCTGTGGCATTTCAAGTACCTTTGCCACAGAACGTAGATTCTACGATCTGTGGCATTTAAAGGGTTAAAATCAAATCAAACATGTCCACTATATGCCCTGGATGTAAATATGTGGAGCATCCACAATCACCCATATGAATTATGATTTTTTTTATTCAAGCACCCCTTTGAAATAGAACATTCTTCTGATCTCATAACATGGTAGTAACTGTTTTATAGTTCCATTGATATAAAAAAAAACATAATATATGAGTATTTACCCTCAAATTTCATTCTAACTGCCTTCTAACTGAACTGTCAATCTAACTGCACTTTTTTGGGCCCGACAGTTTAGGAATGATAATGGAGGACTATTGTGAAAATATCCTCATGGAAATAAGAATTGTTTAAAAAATTAAAGTTAGTTAATTATTCTGTCCCATGTCTGAAATAATTAGGTCACAATTTCCCTCTCAGCCATCTGACTCTCTACATGCAGTTCTGTTCCAGTTGGTTATCTTGAAAGACATTGTCTAGGCAAGGAAGCACACACTTATTAGCCCTAACTGTCAATTCAAAATCGGACTCTAATGGAGAGAGACAGATTGCTGAGAGGGGGAACTGAAGAGTAACTTGATTATTTTACACACATTATAGAATTTTAATTGATCATATTTAAAAAGTACCTCTTTCCATGAGATACAGCGTATATTATAGTTTTATATTTACATTAGTTTCCTCTTTAAGGTCTAGAAGTTTCTAAATCTACATTTGGGTATTTAATGATTTGGGTAGTAACGGTTTCAATGTACCTAAATACAGTAGTATGTTCCTATCAAGGGATAACTAAATAGGAAAATGTTCTGTATTTCTGTGTGGTTGCTTTAGTTACATATTAACATTTTTAAGCTAAAGGGGTGTTCACCTTCAAACACCTTTTTTTTTTCAGTTGGTTTTTGATTGTTCACCTGAAATAAATACTTTTTCCAATTACTTTCTATCTTCTATTTGTGACAGTTTTCATAATATTGAAGTGTAAATTTCATTTTTCACCTTCTAAAGCAGATATCAATTTTAACTGTTTTAAACTGATACATTTACTTGATACATTTGTTGTCTTTGTCCCTGCTGAGTTTCATCAAAGGCAGCTGTTAGAATCAATATAATTGTTGCGA
The DNA here is from genome assembly GCA_038501925.1 of Xenopus petersii. Lineage (NCBI taxonomy): Eukaryota > Metazoa > Chordata > Amphibia > Anura > Pipidae > Xenopus > Xenopus petersii. The sequence continues at coordinate 43,648,704 of CM076677.1, forward strand.
ATATTCCACAGATTGCTGAGAAATGTATCAACTAAATGTAGCAAATTGTAACAGTTCAGAATCTGCACCTGACACTAGAGGCACACACATTAAACTTACATTTTGGAAAAACAATACAAAATAAAAGATGGAAAGCAATTGAAAAAAGTATTTATTTGTGTTAAACAATCTAAGACAACTGAAGTGAAAAAAACAATAATTTTTCAATAAAACAACTGAAGTGAAAAAAGTGTTTGGAAGGTGAACAACCCCTTTAATAGTTTTCATTTGCTAAATTACAAGTTGTGGGATGTAACAGTACAAGCAGTACTGCATCTTAACTCACACGTCTATTATGAAGAACTGGTGCACTGGTTTTAGAGCTGTGATGTAATAAGAATCTTAGTACTAATCATCCATGCACTGAGACTTCTATTCTGTATATACTGTATATTGCCCTAAGCTCAGTAACGGACAGCAGCACAGAGCATATGCTGTGAGTTAGAAAAAAAGAAGATGGGGAGTTACTAGGGCGTATTCAGAAGCACAAATCTTCACTACTAAACTGTGCTGTGTTGATGCCTTGGGCTGGACCCAAATATATAATGTTCAACATTTTCACCCTATTTCTTCCTAAAACTTTAGTTATTTTTTAAATGGAAGTGCATACGGTCTACTGGTGAGCTGACAGTAAGGAGTATATACATGAGTGTGCCCTCCTGGCATGACCTACACTGCACGTGAATTCAGTTTTTAAGACTACAATCATTTTCAATTGTTAATGTAACAATGAGGCCCCATTATTACCATTACCCAGTGGTTTCATTTTAGCAACTTGAATAAGGCACATATCAATATGGTCCTAGCTACAGAGACATACAGAGACATACAGACACTCACGTGAATGGCTCTGGATCAATGGGGGATGGCAACAAATAAACGCCCACAGCAACAGCAAGCAGAGCAATTGAAATTCCACATTTGAGATACCTGAAATTGACAAGTCTTCCATTATTCATGGGAAAAAGGCAGATGTTACATGCACATAATTGTCAGCAGTAGCTAGAGATGTATGTTAAGCTAATAAACAAGTCTACTTCCGTGTAAGTGCAAATGATGGAATATTTCCATTTAACCGCGTCCTCTGAACAGAACAATGCCACCCCCACTATTTTTAGTGCTGGGTTTGTAAAGGATTCAATAGAAGAAACAGCTATATCCATATAAACACTTGGTGCCATAATAACCACAGGTAATGAAGCTTCTTACGTGACGATGCACAGTGCTTTCATTGCCACTGTAATACACTGCGGTATATAATGCAACAATGTTAATAAAATAACTTGGAACATAAGTAGAAATAAGCATCCGGCCTTCAGGTCCAACAGTTTTAAAATTATTTTTTTTTTTAAATAAAATTTTGAAACAAGCAACCTGGTTCATTAGAAATTGGGACATTTCCGGTGTTTTGCACCCAGAGATTACGGAGAGAAAAGTTACTATGTACCACCCACCCTGATTAAACCTCCTTGTGATTCACAGGGAGGGATGAAACAGAAATGAAATCATTCTTGGGATTTGCCAGTTTTCTTATTATGCAAGTCTTTCCATTTTCGTGCATCTCGGTGGGAATTTAATGAAAACACTGTTTCGGTTATGCCTTAGGAAGCACAGAAAGATTGATCTAATGTAGTATTGTTTTTTTAAGGATCCAGACAAACAATAAGAATAAACAGCACATTAAAGGAACAGTTCAGTGTAAAAATAAAAACTGGGTAAATAGATAGTATGTGCAAAGTAAAAATCTTTCTAATATAGTTAGTTAGCCAAAAATGTAATGTATAAAGGCTGGAGTGACAGAATGTCAAATAGAACGCTACTTCCTGCTTTTCAATTCTCTAACTCTGAGTTAGTCAGCGACTTGAAGGGTAGGCACATTGGACACAAATGTTCAGTGAGTTTGCAATTGATCCTCAGCATTCAGCTCAGATTCAAAAGCAACAGAATGATCCATGTGCCCCCCCCCCAAGTCACTGATTGGTTACTACCTGGTAACCAATCAGTGGAAACCAAAAGAGTTTGAAAAGCAGGAAGTAGTGTTCTGGCTATTATATTAGACATCCAGTCACTCCAGCTTTTATAGATTACATTTTTGGCTAACTAAATATATTAGAAACATTTTTTATTTTGCACAGTTTTTTATATCTATACTATACAAATGCCTTTAAGATTTATTTATTTAAACTAATGGCCAAATGAGAGGAACAGTAGTTGATCATTTATGTGAATAAGCCAATGTTTGGCCATGCATCACTAGATTACGAAGCAGGTATGAACCATTAGACAATGTTTACATTATTATATTATCATTATAGATATAAAAATTTAACTGCAATACACATTCCCATTGGAGAAACACCCCATACACTACTGTTACCATACACCACTTTAATTCTTTAAGTCCTATGTGTTTAATTACACAGTTTAATCAACCAGAAGGGGTGAGATGTACCAGCCAACAATTTAATGAGCAGAACTCAATTCTAAATCCTGTTATACCAGAAAAACTCCAAGCAGAAAGGGTTTCCATTGCCTGCAGGGTTTGGGGCTTGGCATACAGCTCAAGGCACCTCCCAACTATTGTTTTTGCTGTACTTTGATCCCAAGTACTGTCTGTATTTCTTGTATTCCATATAGTTGCTGTTTCCATTGAAACTTTGCATAGTTTTAAACTGCCCATCTATGCAGAGGTGATTAAGTGAGTACTGCCCAGTTTCATGGTTACATAGTACATGAGACTAAAAGTCAAACATCCATTAAATTCCTTCCTGACACCAGCCCCAAAGAAACCATTTATTTTTTCACTTGCAAAAAAGGCATCCAACCTCTTTATGAAATGAATGTACAGTGTTGCGACTACCACTTCTGGGTGAGAATTACACAACTTCACAGCTCTTTTTGTGAAAAAAAAACCCTTTCTTACCTTAAAGGAGAAGAAAAGCTACAGAGGCATTTTATTGCCAATAGATAAGCTGCATTAGTGCAAGCTAGAATGCTATATTTATTCTGTAGAATGTTTTACCATACCTGAGTAAAAAGCTCTAGAAGCTCTCTGTTTGTTTAGAATAGGAGCTGCAGTACTAACTTGGTGTGACATCACTTCCTGCCCAAGTCTCTTCCTGCTCACTTATAGCTCTGGGCTCAGATTACAGCAGAGAAGGGAGGGGGGAAGAGGAGCAAACTGAGCATGCTCACGCCCAGGGCAAGGAGGATAAAGCTGAAGGCAGGAAGTCTGATACAGAAGCCCATGTGTAAACAATAGAAGAAAATGTAAATAGAATAATCAGCACAACTTCTTACACCTTTCCTTCTTACGTTGTGGTGCAGGTTCCCCAGTGGCCACTTATCACTGGTCAATATTGAAGAAGTTGTAATTGAACAGCCATACTCTGTACTCCATACTCCTCCCCAATGGATAACACCCCCCCCCCCCTGAACAAACCCTACTATGCTTATGTCCCACAGGCTACAGAGTAGGGCAGACAGTGTAAGGCACACACACAGGGAGCATAGGGCAGACAGAGTATGGCACACACAGGGAGCATAGGGCAGGCAGAGTATGGCACACACAAGGAGCATATGGTGGGCAAAGTATGGCACGCACAGAGAGCATAGGGCAGGCAGAGTATGGAACACACAGGGAGCATAGGGCAGGCAGAGTATGGCACACACAGGGAGCATAGGGAAGACAGAGTATGGCACACACAGTGAACATAGGGAAGGCTGAGTATGACACACAGGGAGCATAGGGAAGGCAGAGTATGGCACACACAGGGAGCATAGGGCAGGCAGAGTATGGCACACACAGAGAGCTAAGGGCAGGCAGAGTATGGCACACACAGGGAGCATAGGGCAGGCAGAGTATGGCACGCACAGGGAGCATAGGGCAGGCAGAGTATGGCACACACAGGGAGCATAGGGCAGGCAGAGTATGGCACACACAGGGAGCATAGGGAAGGCAGAGTATGGCACACACAGTGAACAAAGGGAAGGCTGAGTATGACACACGCAGAGAGCTAAGGGATAGGCAGAGTATGGCACACACAGGGAACATATGGCTGGCAGAGTATGGCACACACAGGGAGCATAGGGCAGGCAGAGTATGGCGCACACACAGGGAGCATAGGGCAGGCAGAGTATGGCACACACAGGGAGCATAGGGTGGGCAGAGTATGGCACGCACAGGGAGCATAGGGAAGACAGAGTATGGCACACACAGTGAACATAGGGAAGGCTGAGTATGACACACAGGGAGCATAGGGAAGGCAGAGTATGGCACACACAGGGAACATAGGGAGGCAGAGTATGGCACACACAGGGAACATAGGGAAGGCAGAGTATGGCACACACAGGGAGCATAGGGCAGGCAGAGTATGGCACACACAGAGAGCTAAGGGAAGGCAGAGTATGGCACACGCAGTGAGCATATGGAAGTCAGAGTATGGCACACAGGGAGCATAGGGAAGGCAGAGTATGACACACACAGGGAACATAGGGAAGGCAGAGTATGACACACACAGGGAACATAGGGAAGGCAGAGTATGGCACACACAGGGAGCATAGGGAAAAAAGAATACAGCAGGAGACCACTTTAAGATAAACAGCTCATGCTGTGCTACATACAGTGACACAGTGCTGGTGCCCCTCCAGCAGTTTGTCTGAGATGTGAACAGGTGAACAATATGGGCACTTTCAGTCTGGGTCTGAGGCAGGCCCAAACTGGCAATCTCTGGGTTCTGGCAAATGCCAGAGCGGCTGCTATCGGGTACCATAGAAAGACATATTTAGTGGGCTGCTAGGCAGGGGTGCTTCGCCAATGATGCGAGTTGAGGCTGTCGCCTCAGGCGGCACCGCCCCACTAGGTACCAGGGGCAGCAAAAATGCTGCTCCTGGTACTTTAAGACAGAATTTCAGGGGGAGGGGGGGCAGCAGCAACTGCTGCTGCCTCAGGCGGCGGAGGGGCCAGGATCGCCCCTGCTGCTAGGACCTGTTTGGGCCTCTTTGTACTTGGAATGCCAGGGCCTATTTTGACTCCCAGTCCAGACCTGATCTGAGCTGTTAACACACAGGGATTTAGGGGTGTGAACAATGCAGGGGGGCTGTGGGCCAGATGTGCCGCCAGTTGGACAACACGCCATTATAGTAATGGTCTGCCAACTCAAGCACATCATTGAGCAACTTACTGCCACAACTGTGCTGTGCTTTCATTTCATCAGTTTTAGTATTTTACAAAAACAAGTGTACCCAGCCATTTTTTGGAAACAAGTTTTTTTTCATGATGATACATACATTACTATAATACACAAAAGCCATGAATATCTTGTAAATTATATCCTTATAAACGGTGAGTTCTGATGTCATTTCTGTCAAATGACTCACTGAAATTTGTGTATTATAATAAATAAAGTACCTCCAGTTGCAAAATATGAAGATGTTAGAATTTACCTCGGAGTTCCATGACCTCTATAAAAACACTCGGCCTTCAGGGGTACTTTATTCACTATATAATACACAAGAATATGGTATATATAATATATATAAATGTATAATGTATATATAAAATATATCATTTTAATCTTAAATGGAGATCATGAAATTTGTGTCACAACTCACTGAAACTTGTGTATTATCACATAAAAAAATGATGCACCCCCTATTATAAAATATAGGGATATTAGAAGTGACTTTGGGTTTCTATGTATAAAAGGCCTTCAGCATTATAAGGTCCCAGAACTCCTTGGTGACTTCCAATAAAATTATGTTACAATATAAGCTCCATAAACCCTATACAATTAACAAGCATGGTGCATTTTTTTTAGCATTAAGAATGTCAAACTGGAGTTACATTAGGTGAAGCACTGTTATCCTCCCAACTCCTTAACTGTTTTGTGGCGTAAAGAAATATTTTACTGTCGCTAATTCCATGTTGTACATCCCGCCTCAATGCCGGAGGGTTAGCGAACACGTGACTAGCTCCAGGTGAGGAAAGGACACAATGCGCGTCTCCCGAGTCCCAGCTGCCGCTTTGTTGTTGATCGCTGACGCAATTGTGCCGGTACTATTTGTGTCCTCCCCTGAGCCTGTCCAACTCGCGCTTCGTGTGCCCGGGACTCTCTCACAGAGCTCTGCACTTTCATGGCGCGGTTACCATAACTATTAGCACCGAGGAAACTCTTCCTACCCCACCTACGACTCAAACAGCCGAACTATAACTCTCACAAATGTGTTTGCAAACATTCATATTGCATGAGTATCAAAGCGCTGCGCCTCCTCTTACATGGCTCCTGGGCGGTGTGAGGACTTCGGGGATCGGGACCGACGTGCTGAATTGGATGAGATCGCTCTGACAGGAATGTGAATGACAGAATTCAGGAAAGATCGCACAACATAGTCCGTGCTGGAGCTACAGAGGAGGAGCGAGTGCGGCTGTGCGGAGGGGTCACTCAGAGTGCAGGGCTGCGGCTCACTGTGGGCAAAGCTTTCTCACACACAATAGCCTCATGCGCAAATCCCTTCCTCCTACATCCCAGCCAGTGTCTCTGCTTCACTCCTGCACACCTGTTCTATTCTGCTTCACTCCTGCACACCTGTTCTATTCCCACAGCTACTACTGCCTCTATTACCCCCAAATACCGACACTGCCGGATAATAGCACCTGTTGCTTCAAACAGCTGCTGGGCCTCAACCTGAACATTTTAGGCTACACATTTTCAGTTGTATATTAAAAACAATGACAGGGTCAGGGCAAGTGCTTTATGGTATCAAATTAACGTACTGTCCCAGGGTCACAGACGTTCCAATGAAGGAAAAATCATTTTAATGAACATATCCTGCCTGAAATGGGTTCTCACCACTAGGGTTGCCACCTCTGGAAGAAAATACAGGCCTTTCTATATATTTATCTTTTTTCACTATTAATAACATTGTGATAAGCCATTATTTTAACGGGCCAGGCCAGTAAAATACCAGCCAGGTGGCAGCCCTAGTCACCACTGACCCCTATACCATCCAGCAGTGGCGGGCTTGGCTGCTCTAAAACTCCATCTCTGCCGAGACAAAGCCATGTTAATACAAGCAGTATTTGCCATTAGTGATATGGGGCCCAGGCTCTCACACCAGCTCCCAAACTTGCTATTGATAGCAGTGTCTTCTCTGACTCCACTTGAAGCAACAGAACAGGAGTTAGGACTCCCCCAGGCCTGTTAATCAGATGCTTCTGCTGAAACTACAAGTGATCCATTCTTAGTATATCACCCGTTCGTTCCCTGTGATCATTTTATATTAATGGCACAGTGCAAGTCAGGTAATTCTGATATAGATTTAATTAGAGTGATTTTGGGCAATCAGGCATTGCATATTTGGGATACAGCATGCAAAGTGGCATTGCCCTATAATTGTTTTATAAAGACCTGTCCCAAGTCTTAGCTTAGCAGATAAGATGAGTTTTGCTTCCATTTTGTAACAGACAATAGAGTTAATGAAACTACTAACTGGTTGCTATGAACAATTGCAGGTAAACAGTTTAGCACCTACAGTGTTCAGAATAAGAGCAGTTCACCATCAATAACCTGATCAATCACTGTTTTCGGTATAAATTATATTTCTACATGCAGCGCCGGATTTCAATAAGGAGCGCCCCTAGGCCGCGTGGTCCGACCAGGCGGCTGCGCGGTCCTAGCGCCCACCTCACCTCCCCAGCGCGTCCCCATAATGCGGCTGGGCAGCATGCCGCCCCTATTTTTTTGCCACCCTAGGCCCGGGCCTATGCGGCCTTGCCGTAAATCCGGGCCTGTCTACATGGCAAATTATTCACTAGTATGTGTAATAGGAAATCATTTATTGAATCATTCATCGAGGCTTATTCCAAATTGAAAACCAACAGTCGTGACATGCATGCTGCTGATTCTGTCATTGAATCATTCATCGAGGCTTGTTCCAAATAATAAACAGCCCTTATTTAAGGAAGGGAGGTAGCAAATGTTGTGCATGTTGGTTATAGAGCATTTCTCTCTGAACAGTTTGTCAGACACCAAACACTGAATTCAGGCCACAGTACACTGTGAAGACTGTAAAGCATGATGGCACAAGCATCATGATATGGGGATGTTTCTCATGCTATGGTGTTGGGCCTATTTATCTCATACCAGGGATCATAAATCAGTTTCAATACATAAAATACTTGAAGAGGTCATGTTGCCCCTTTAGGGTTGAGGCAGACGGGAAGATTCGGGGAGATTTAGTCGCCTGGCGACTAAATCGCCTCTTCTGCAGGGCGACAATCTCACCAAACTGCCTTCCGCCTTCTTGAATGAAGAATAGTCTGCGCTAATGCACTCGGGGCGCTTAAATTTCCGAAGCCATCTTATCTCCTGCTGTGGCTGTTCAAAAAGCCAATTAAGTTAGAAACTTTTTCTGGTCTGTTCAGTGCAGAGAAAAACTGGACTTTCCAGTAAAAATGAGGGACTGCAGGTTGAGCAAAAGAGGGACTGTCCCTCTAAAGATGGGACAGTTGGGAGGTATGCCAAACACACCAGTAAACAAAAAACATCTTGGTTCCAAACCAAGATTGACGCTATGGAGTGGCCAGCCCTTAATTAAATAAAAAACTTGTGTGGACGGGGAGATTAAAAATGCTGTTTCTGAGGCAAAACCAAGAAATGTAGAAGAATTGTGGAATGTAACAGGTGCCAGAAGTTGGTGGACTCCATGTAACACAGATGTGCAGCAGTTCTCAGAAACACTGATTATACAACTAAATATTAGTTCAGTGATTCAAAGGAAAGCAAAATATTGAAATATTTTTCAGTTTATATACAGTGAATGTGAGTTTGTGAAGAATGCAGACATTACTATTTTTTTTTATAACAGCCTATTTACTTTTCTTTACTTTCTGTAAAGGAATAAGACATTTGATACATTTTTCTTCATGTTTTGATTAGGAATAGAATGTGCAGTGTCCCCGATGCATTTGTGTGTATGGAAATAAAAGCTATTATAAGGATGTTGTGCTTTATTCACTTTTTAAAACGCACTGCTATTATTCTGAACATAACTGTGTTCATAAATGAGTGTATTTTGTGTATAGGGCATTAGGCAGAAAACTGTTCTAGTGGCATAGTACGCTGGCCTTACAAATTATCCTTGGGCTAATGATACATGCTCAGCCAAATATTCTGTGCAGAAGAAAGGGCACTTCATTAAATCCATTGGGCATTTTGGATGCTGCTATTTTCTGTTAGACTGCAGCAGAAGTCAAACTTCTCTAGTATTTGTAGTTCACTTTTTAAGTTGATGTTGCATACATTGTCCTATTCTTAGACTTTTAAAATAGTTAATTTAATTATTTGTTTTCCTGCATCTTTCCAGCTTTCGGTTGGGGGTCACTGACCCCAGAAGGAACTACTCTGTGAAGCTTCAATATTGTTGTTATATGTTATTACTTATCTTTCTGTTCAGGCCCTCTTCTATTCAGCACTTATCTGTAAACTGCAGATAAGTGCTGAAATGCTAAATTGACACAAAAAAAAGCTAATTGATTGAAAACCCACAAAAATTTAAAAATGAGGACCAATTGAAAACTGTCTCCAAATATCATTGACAATGTAAAGGTGAACTACACCTTTAACATCAAAGCCACTGCATGAAGCATCCAGATCACTGCAATAAGACAGTAAATAATTGAGTGAGACTAACCAAAGGCATGTCCCAAATAAGAATTTAAAGGACAAGGAGTTAAACTAAAGAAGTAGCTAGAAATGTTGTACATAATGTTTTGGGCTTCTGTACCAGCCCAAGGGAACCACAGCCCTTTGGCAGTAATGATCTGTGTCTCCAAAGATGCCCCAGTAGCTCCCCATCTTCTTTTCTGCTGATTCACTGCACATGCTCTGTGCTGCTGTCACTTACTGAGCTTAGGGACCCACTCACAATATACAGTACACATAGAATAGAAATGTCACAATATAAGGCGGATTAGTAATTAATATAGATAATTACTACATGGCAGCACAGAAACCAGTGCAGCTAGCATCAGAATTTAATAATCAGCCCTGTAGCATCAGCTTATATTACAGACCAACCTCATTTTTTGCTTGATAATTTGCAACAAACCCTAAGCTTAGCTTCTCAACAGCTACTCAGAGCCCACTGAACATGTGAGTGTCACAGACACTTTCCAAGATGGTGACCCCCTGTGACAAGTTTGAAGTCCTGGATCATTTCTGCTATTGAGAAGCTGAAACTTTAGGCTGATGCAATAAGTCCAGTATATAAAAATGGCATTTTAGCTCTTCATTTTTAGGGTTTAGTTCTCCTTTAAACCAATTGCAAATTGTCTCATATCACCCTATACATCAATAGTCTCATAAAATCACTCTCTCTAGATCTACATACATAAATGCTCAGAGTACTGACAAGAATTTACCTCGTTTTCAATGTACACGTTGCATCATATCACAAGAATAAATAAGACAAAATGCAGATTTCAGTCTTTATTTCATTCAACACATGACAGTTCATTTGAGTGGAACCAGATGAAAGACAAATGTATTTCTAGAACAAAAAGTATGCTGATCATGAACATTACTTTGTCAAAATATATGAATAGTACTGTCAACTGCAAATGTAATAATAACTGAGCCGAGACTTACTCTGGGAAATCAATTCCCTATAAAAAATAAAAATGAAAAACTTCTCTTTAAAATTATAAATATTATAACTATTAAAACTGCTCTTTCAATGCACTCCAAAATCTTACATCTCTTTCTTGTACCATCAAATAGTATATATTAGAAATAATATTGCATCGCAATTTTCATTTCAGTATTTAAGACCTGAATTGCAACGGAGAAATACTAGCTAGTTATTCCCAATGCCCAATTCCATTTGTGTCGCCAATATTCCCAGTGTGTTCTATCTTGCAGCTTAAGTTAATTTCCAGTGCTAATTTCTGCTGCATAAAGCATCACACCTAGTGAATCACTTCAGAGGACCATGGGTAAGACATTCAGTTAAAGTGGGGGACATATTAATAAAATGGCTTTGTGTTTAAATGTAAAACTAGGGCTGTGTACATGACCAGGTTAATACAGTAATTTGCCCACATCCAATGATAAATAGTGCATATAATGAGCTTTATGATGAATTATCGGATATGCCACAGTCAACTTCAAGTAAAAAAAAAAATGAAATAAAAATTCACAGTTGATAATTCTATAGAATATTGGTTGAAACAGTCTGCTTAATAAATGAACTACTGAATTAGGCATGCAAAAAAAACAAAAAACATCCTTCCCTCCCTGAGCCAAATTTTCTTTAGCAAAGAAATCTTTTTTTTATACTGCAGCTACAACTTCTTGTGCTGAATAGTGAACATATATGATAAATGGGCAAGCAGGATATAGTAGTGAAAGGCAGACAGCACTGTATTATCATCATCAGTCATCTCTCTCATTCAAGATAATAAAAGCAGCTGGCACCTCTGGAAGTCTATGAAAGACTGGCTATTAATTGCTAAGGCGCTGTTGGCAAATGCTGTTCTTGACGATAGAATAATCCAGTGGAAATGCCAGTTCAAAACCATGATAATGGCTTTGTCCAGCATGTAAGTTCTCCAGATGCGGAGAGCTGTAGTTCAAAAACAGCTGGAAACTTTTAGAAAACGAAATAGTATTGAAACCAAAAAATACAGTACATAAACATGTTCTTTCTATAAAAACAAACTGCACAAAACCTGCCCAACTTCCCTGTAGCAGTAATGCCTAATGATCTGAAATGTTAAGAGATGAAGGCACCGCTGATCCTCTGCATAAAAACAAAAGTGTGGCCACCAGGGGTCAGACAGAATACACAGTTCTACAGTAATAGTTATATATACCCTAAATCTGCTGTAGAAAGATTAAAGTTGAACAATCCCCTTTTACACTGGAGTCTTATTTTTGAACATAAAATGTAATTTTGCAAAATAAATCATATATTGTTGGGGGGGAAAACCCCTTTATAGCCGATTCAGATATGCTCATTCTTTGGTTTTCCTCCCAGCATGCATGTTTTCATGCGATAATTTCTAACTTAGCACAATCCTTGTACTCATGCTCATCTATATGCCCAGCTGATCCTGTCACTGCTTGTCCAATGACATGATGGTGGTCACAGCCCACGCCTCTCCCAAGAAACATACATACTTATCCAAGTCTTTCCACTTAAACACTGCTGCCCTACAAACACATTGTCGTTTCTTCCCTTTCAGTAAACACAGTGCCTTCGCTTCACTACATGCTAAAACCCAGCAACTCACGGACATTTTCCTTTGTTACACGCTCTGTATTGAACAGCAAGAACTCTGCAATACAATGCAATATTCCCTTCCTAACATCATTCTGCATCTAACATCTAAAACATTCATTGCACTATTGGCTTAGCAGCTGAATAGGCTGAAAACAACTTGTCATAGCATTTTGCCTAAACTGCATAGATACATATCTGCACAGTACTCTCAATCCATCTTAAAATAAGACATCCCAGCACCCACCTAAAATATGTTGTTGTGCTGTCTGCCTCACATCCCAGCATATGAACATACCTGATCCCACAGAACTACCCTGCTTTGTAACCTTCATCAATTCTTTGAATCTTCAGGTTCCTTGCTTGCCTGACTTGCAGCATGACTTCACAAAAAACATTCTCTTTAGAAACATGAATTCATATAAATACCAGTTTCTGACTTTTTAACAGTCTTTAGAAACTTCAGCAGACTTAAAGCTGTAATAATTTACATGAAAATTAAAATATAAAAAACATGTAAAAATGATTTCAGTTTTAGATTGTCTATTGCAGAGACACCACCCAAGTAATGGTCATTTGCAGTGTCCTGATGAATGTCCGTATACACCTTCTAATAGCCTTCAGATCTGTCTCCTTTGAAGAGACAAGTCCCCATTAGAGTCTGTTGAACAGAGCTGCCCACATTTGTCGATGTTGCTCAATACTGTAACAGAAGACTGCATTAGAAGCTCCATTGACCAGGTATTACCCAGGATTGTGCACTCCGCTCAAAGCCTCTTCTAGCTTTTCTCTGTATGATGTGTAACACCTTTTTAAACTCTGCAACTGCTCATCTTCTTCTTTGTCTAATATGCGCAAGAAGTTCTGCAGCTCGGGGTGTGTGAAGGCTTCCCACTGAGGACAGAAATTATTGGTAAAAAATGCGTTTGAAATGATAGGAAATAAAGACCTTCCTAATAAATCACAACTGGAGATACAGGCAGACATTTGGCTCAAACATTGGTTATTTAAAGCAACACAAGCAATTTCCATTGCAGCGCACAATGTGCACAAATACCAATATAGAAATGGGTTTATGCACAGAATGCATAATTAGCAACAATGAAATGTAACAAAGAGAAAATCATGAGCTATACACACTTTAAATAAATACTGACCATAACATCTCCGGTTTCATGCTCACGCAAAACAAAGCTGAGGCATTCAAGGCTGGGCCCAGCTACCAGTCTGAGATACAGAGGGTGCTCCCTGTCAGATAACCTACACATGTAAACTGCAGAAGAAAGAAATAAAATGTTAGTCAGTCAATAATGGTCCCTTTTTTTCAGTTACAATATGCAGAACCAGAGCTGTGGAGTTTTAAGTAGGGAGAAATTTTGGGTATCTGGAGTCGCCAAAAATGTAACAACTCCTAATAGCTTTATATACAAGCACTAAAACGAATCAAATCAGATTTAAGAGCTTCTATGAAGCAGTTAGTTAATTTTGGAATTTATTTAACAGCTATTCTACAGCCAAGTTCAATGTGCCAAGTATTAGGCTTTCCAATTGTTTTCGGTTTATGCAGTTTAACTTTGATTTCGGTTTAGAATCACAAAAGGATGTGGATTATATTTTTGAGCTTTTGTAGTGATAAAATGCCTTGTATGTTGTGTACTTCTTTCTGTCAACATGGAAAATACTTTAGGAATAGTAACACCAAAAATGTAAAGCGTTTTAAAGTAATATATAATATACTGTTAGTATGCACTAGTAAAAGCTGTGTGTTTGTGTCAGAAACACAACTATAGTTTAGATAAACACGCTGCTGTGTAGCCATGGGGGCAGCCATTCAAGCTGTTGGTAAAAAGGCACAGGTTACATAGCACATAACACATAAGCCTTGTCCAATACAATGGTTTTTAATCTGTTATCTGCTAGGTAACCTGTGTCTTTTCTTCTTTTTTTACAGCCCAAATGGCTACCAACATGGCTACACAGCAGCTTATTTATATAAACTATAATAGTATTTCTGAAGCAAACACACAGCTTTTACCAGTGTGCAAGGCAACAATACATTATATTTTAAATTACTTTGATACACTTTCAGTTTTTGGTGTTACTGTTTAAAAACAGAGGAGTTGGAACTACCATAAACTTATAACTCCCCAGCCATGTGCAGAACATTTGTTATTATGAGGAGACTGGCTTATTATTTAGGCATGCCTATTGGATCTATTTGTATATCCAATATTCGGGATCTACTAGGCGTTTTCCTTAAAATGAAGAGTTTTCTCTACCTTCTTAGTCCAGCTGACCCCCTCCATTCATTTGAAAGAAAAATCATGACCCATCACTACTGGCTTCTCTCTGGCCTGAAAACACTCACTAGAGCATCTTTCAAAAATGAAAGGGCATTAAAGTAGTGAGTAGTGTTTGCTTTGGAAACACAACTACTTGTTTATATAAACAAGCTGTAGCCATGGGGCAGCCATTCAAAGCTGAAAAAAGGAGAAAAGGCACAGGATACACAGCCTATAACAGATAAGCTCTGTAGTATACAATGGGATTCTCAAAACGTACCAGTTATCCACTGTGTATTCTGTGCATTGAATGGCCTACCCCATGGTTACACATCAGCTTGTATATATAAAACTATAGTAATGTTTCTGAAGCAAACACACAATTTACCAGTGCATGGCAACAAGCCATGATATAGTCATTCCTTTAAACCACTTTCATTTTTTTGAGGTTACTGCTCCTTTTAATACTGACATCAATATCAGGATATTTCTATTTAAGTGAATGGGTGGTAGAGTCCAGTGGCTGAAAAAACAAACCTCATTGATTCCTGATGACTATACATCTTTTATTCAATGCTAAGGCACATTTTATCATACCTCCCAACAGTTTGGAAGTAAAAAGAGGGACAAAAATTTTTTTCCCGCACGTAGCGCAGCAATTTTTTTTACCACACCCCTTTCTGTGGCCACACCCCCTAATTACCATGTTTGTTTTACAAAATTTGGCAGGTTATGAAAGTTTAAAAATATTTCTCCTTATCTAAACTGTGTTTTTGTGTCTCAAAATTGTTAGAAAATAATCTTATTTGCACCTGTTAGCTGTTCTGGGCTCTCTGCTAAAAGCCAATTAAGTGAGAAACTTTGTTTCTTTTTCTGGCTGTTCAGTGCAGAGAAAAGAGGGACTTTCCAGTAAAAATGAGGGACTGCGGGTTGAGCTGTCAAAAGAGGGACTGTCCCTCCGAAAAAGGGACAGTTGGGAGGTATGATTTTATTACCATGCGAGTGAACAGAGACAGGAAACACATGTTGAGGATACAGGGAGGAACTAGGTCACAAGTTAGAAATTAAAGTCCTAGACACAGAGCAGCCCCAAAAAAGCAGGAGACAAAAGGAAATAGTTGCACAAAGAAAATAAACGAGCAGCTTGGCCAATGCTGATCACCTGTGCAATTTCTGTTTTTTTTTTCGGATAAGTTAACTGGAACCTGAGATGGAATACATTAAATGTGCTCACCGCAGTTCTTCTATTATATTATCAATGGTTACAGAGATGTTTCTGCCAATACAAAACCTTCAATATGACAGCTATCATTCAGGGCATTATTTTTAATCGACTATTGAGGCAGCATCTCTAATAGACATAGCTTTGCACATTACAGTGTTCACTTTGAATTAAAGCGGATAGCTGGGCCAGAATAATTTTTTATGTCTCCCACACTATAAATGAGGTCATGTCAGCTGACATGGACCCAAAGGGCTTACTCATAGCTTTAAAAAAAAAAAAAAAAAAAAAAAAGAGAATATATTAGAGAAACTGGCAATGCCTTTCAGTTGAGTTAAGCTTTGGCTCAAAGATTTAATAATTTACAATGTCTTGACCAATAAAAGAATCCACCATTTTTGTATTCAAAAGACAGCACATGTTAAGTCATATACACAATTAAACACATATCTTGGTCATATAAAGGACATGGGGTTTTCTGTTTAAGGGATCCTTCAGTAGGTGTATGCATGTACAAGCTGGGACACTGGGTAAAATGTAAATAAAAAGAGTGGGATGGTTTGAAAATCATTGGAACCCTATATTAAATTGCAAACAGTACAAACAGCCACATATCAAATATTGGAAAGGAAAAATGTTATTTCCTCAAAAATATATGCTCATTTTGAATCATTTAAAAAAAAAAGGAAAATTTGTTTAATGCTTAAAGAGAAGAACCCCGAGAGGCTGGGTCACTCGGAAGTAGAGATGGGGAGAGGTACATAACTCTGTGACACACCGTATAAATAAGGCCTGTTAAGCTTATATACCTTGATCTTCCTTCTGACAGCGTTTGTAAAGTGCAAATTTGGCAGGATTGTCAGCAATCAGGAACTTTTTCAGCAAGGCCTCGATGACTTCTCGCACAGTGTTTGTACTACTGATGTGCAGTATGTTTAGGCTGCCCTTGGGCAAGTAGAAGGCAGTTTCGTTGCCATTGCTGTGTGCACGTCCCCGTACAGTGATAGGTCGCCGGAGCTCCATTTGCACTTTGATGAAGCCTGTGTAAATTCCACTGGAATTCTGTGCAACAATAAAGCACAATCCAATAATATTAATTATGCGGGAATAAAAAATATTGCATCATCAAGTAACATGAAAAAATAAATAAATAAATCAAAAAAAAAAAAAAAAAAAAAGGATTTTCCTGTACTAAAAATTACACCAATATTTTAAAATTATACATTAAAATACATTTCTTGATAATTCATATTGTACTAGTAGCCCTACATGGGATGTCTACTTATTGTTCTGTGTGTTTTAAGTAACAGTGAGGCACAAGTCACAATGTTTTTTACCTCTAGTGCAGCTTTGACACAAGTAGGATTTAAAATGCACTGAAAATCTTTGGTGTGTGGATGTAATTTTTGTCACTTAGCATCAAAATTGTGTCTGCCTGTCAGGCCCGATCTATTGAAGCTGGCTGTTGTGGGAAACCTGGAACAACCTGCAGCTGAAGGGTTCTGCTGTTATAATGATGTACTGTGCAGGACTCATCAGAAATGTCTAGCATTGATGCTTCACACCAATACTTTTAGTACAAGGGGCAGCTTTAGACACAAGTACATTCAATAAATGGAGCCTATGCAATAACTGCAGCCATCTTTGTGCCAACTGTAGTTAAATAATCCATCTAATCTCTTACCAAGGTCATCTTCAATTTGTCAGTAACTGCTGCATTGTAAAGCTGGATCTTGTCTTTGGTTTCTTCCTGACTGAGGTATGACAGGGAATCCTTTTCTTTTTCAATATCCTGAAAGAAATATAAAAGATGCATTTTTACATTATAGGCCTTGGTGTGATAACAGTGCAATATTTACCTTTACGCATAACATTTTACACAAGATGCCTTTTATTTATAAATTACTAGATCTACCACGTACCTCATTTCACCTCAAACTTCCCTGGGCATCCCTGAGCAAGATGCATGAGATTCTCTTTGGTGAGTGAGTTATTACCCAACTTCGTAGTTGACTTTCATTAAAATATCTTTTTATCCCCCCATTCTAAAAAGAACATTTAGATTGTAAGCTTGTGCGAGTAGGGCTTTCTGATCCTATTTTTTCTCTGTGACCCTTGTTAAATTATTGTAAGATGCCGGTTTGTTATAAATAAATGTTAAGCGCTGCATAACTTGATGGCGCAATATAAATTCTGATGACGAACTGTAATTAAAACAGCTTAGACCAAGAGCACATTTTGTATGCATTTTTCATGTAGCCCAGGTTTTCCCAGAAGTTGGTTACATACCCCAAACTGACCTGAATTGGTGTTGATAATTATTCCCCCAGAGGGAGGTGAAAGAAACCAAAGATCCCCGTTCTGAGAGACACCAATGGCAACCAATGCATCAATATGTTGCCACTGGGTTTACACTTTTGTGAACACCCTTATGGGGAAAAAACAATACTTTTTCAGCATTTTCCTAGCAATTGCACCCAAACACTTCATTAATCAATAAGGTAGATAGGAAAATGGACAGTGTACAGTGAGAAACATGCACACAGTCTCAAAGTGTGTGCACTTCATTTGAGGGCTTTGAGCATCCTGTCCTTATTTAGACTTCTTAGGAATGAGTATAGTGGCTGACGATGCACAGAAAAGGACAGCCATCAGTAATCATCGGGTCTCCATGGTACTTGGTAAGGCCTGGTTAGTAGGCTACTGCCTTCCAGACCCCCGGGCAGGTAACGGACTGCCCACCAAAAAGAAAAAAAACTCATCTATATAGCACACACCCCATCTAAACTGACCATTTCAAGGCACTGTGCAATTTGCTGGCACTATAAAAAATGATGCTGTGGGTGTTGTTTGATTGAACAGACCTTAAATTTTCACAGTACAGAAAGCGAGGGACCCAAAAATGTCACTGTTCAGGGTTCCAGGCAAGCAACTGATTTATTAACAGCAGTCCTGTTGCTGAAAAATGGCAAGCCACCCTTGATCTATAACCAAACATACAAGCAGTCTGAATACATCAATGTAAATAATGATATTAAAGGAAGACAAATCACTCCTAGTTGTTCTCCTTACAGCCAGGCTTTATAGAAGAACCCAGAACTCTATATATTCAATTCTCTTTGAGAAACACAGCAAAATACTTGCTCACTGGCTTTTCTGCAGCTGCTTTCATGCTTAGCTTCACAGTTAACTATAACAATCTCACTGTAGAGCTGGATGGCTTCCAAAGCAACGTTTTTTCTGACTGCAACTGCTCAAGCAAACCAGTGTTATAAATATAACCAGCAGAGTCACAAGTACCCAAAGCCCATATATAGTATGGAGCTGGTTGCCCCCCAGCTGGGAACTTGCTGGATTTCAGGCATGTTTGTGCAAGCAAGGCAACATGGTAGTTATAAGAGACTGGCTATTAGGAGGGAAGAGTGTTTATTTCTACTTAACATAGAAATACACCAGTAAACCCTCAAAGTAATGCTGCTCCGAGTCCTCTGTCAAAAGAAACACATTTCATTCCATCTATTGTGTACACATGGGCTTCTGTATCAGACTTCCTGCCTTCAGCTTAAACCTACAGGGCTTGGGCATGCTCAGTTTGCTCCCCCCGCTGTAATCTGAGCTCACAGCTATGAGAGAGCAGGGAGAACCTCAGGTGGAAGTGAGGTCACAGCAAGCTAATATGGCAGCTGCTATCCTAAACAGAGTGTCTAGAGCTGTTTACTCAGGTATGGAAAAGCATTCTAAAGAATAACAATGGCATTCTAGCTTGCACTGTTGTGGCTAATCTATTGGCAATAAACTGCCTTGGTAGCTTTCCTACTCCTTTAAAGAGGGAATGGATTAACTGTATCAAGTGCACATGACAGATCAAGGAAGTTTAGAATGGAGAAGCGACCTTTGGCAACTTGAAGGAAAGTTAGTAATGGGAGATCACAATACGTTTCAGGATTTTATGTGTAAGTGGTAGAAGGGAGACGGGAATGAAAGTTCGACAGCCCTGCAACAGGGTGTATTTGCAATACAGGTACACCTGCTAGAATGTGGCAAGGAGTTAAGCTGGCCTTTCACATGATGATAAAAACTTACTAAATGAAGTATCATATATTCCAGTAAAATTCATTGATTGGGCATGTTTGGAAATGCCATCTGCTGAAGCACAACGTCTGCTGTAAGTTCAAGGTGCATTACCAGATGAGGAAGTGAAGAAGAGACAGCTGTCTGCCCAAACCAAAGGAGGCGACAATAATAGCAAGCCAATCAGTTGGATACAATACAGAACATTCAGCTAAAGTTCCAGAAATATTGTGTTCACCCAAAATATCACTCTAAACTGGACCATACACATATAGACCCACTCGTTTGAGCAAGACCTCCTTGTTTGGCGACTTCACCAATTTGGCCACCTATAAGCTGGTCCAAATCAGGCTGACCCAACAGTTTAGCCCCAGGTTGAACAATAAGCTCTAAATTGGGGCCTAGAGAAACCCATTTAAAGGTGAGTGCACGTATCCATGCAACTCTCATTTGACCAACCCCATCAATTTCTTGCCAGGAATCCATATGGAGGCTGCCATAGAAGCTGCAGGATTAGTTTAGAGGTGCAGTGCCATAATTAGTCAATTGTTTTAAAGCAGAGAAAGAATAGTTATTTGTAAGGCTAATGTTTAAATAAATTATAAGATCATATCTTACAAGAAAAGCAGAAACTCCTACATGAGCATATTATACTTTCTTAGCTTGCCAGGACACGCTGACATGCCTAGCCTGTGGGGCTTTCACACACATTACAAGACTGCCAGTTTCTGCTGTCTAGGGTAATAAAACTCTTTTTGTTCATGTTGTGTGTACCTCCTTGGTTTGTGAACTATACTTTGTCAGTGACATAACGATTTATTTACCTCATAATATCATGTAGAATGCTACATTATTTTACTTTTATTCACACCTTATTGCAGGGTTTAGTATGTGATTTTTAAGACTAACCCCATTTGTAATAAAAGGCAAGGTGTGCTTGATGTAGTCACCCATAGCACAATAAGATGTTTGCTTTTAAACAGATGACCAGTAAATGCTTTTCTAGTAGAAGATACAAATTACAGAAAGATCCATTATCCAGACACCAAGCATTCTGGATAATAGGTCCCATACCTGTTCTAGTTTCCCCCCCTTTTCCCACATACTAAAGCTCCACTGTTTTTCTTCTTTCTATGTTTTTAGTAGCTTCATTTACCTACTTTCGCCCAGATTTTATTCATACACAGGGATTTTTCATTGGTAATTCTATTATAGGACATTAGAACTTCTCTTTCTATAACCCACCAAAATATTGTTTCACTGAACACCAAAGAGCTTAATGTAAAACTATACCCCGGAATTAAGTGGCATATTAAAGAATCTTACCAAAATGGTATATATATTTAAGAAAATATTGCCCTTTTACAACTTTTGCCTTGAACCACCATTTTGTGACGGTCTCTGTGCTGCCTCAGAGATAAGAAATCTGTCTGTTAATTGGCTTATGTGACCTAGCATTTATGGTTTGTTTGTGTGCACTGTGAATACTAGGATCACAGGGGGCGGCCATTATTATTTAAAATGGCAATTTTCCATTTATGATTACCCAATGGCACATACTACTAAAAACTATTATTATGAAAATGGTTTATTTGCATGAAGCAGAGTTTTACATGAGCTGTTTTATGCAATATCTTTTTAAAGAGACCTAAATTGTCAGAGGGTTTCGTTTTCCTTTAAAGCCTCAAAGCTCATATTGACTTGTCAACTCTCCTACAATGCTTGGATTTATTACTTGGGACCATGTCAATGCTAATACAGACAATTATTGTTATGATAAGAAGCAGTAACCTTATCAAATGTTAATACTTGGGGCTATGTCCCAAAAAACTAGACGAGCGAAGGAACATTACGTTTTTTTACAGTATTAAAGGTTGATTTTTTTTTTATAGAGCAAAGGACATATGTTACCTCTCTCTTCTGTAGGAGTGTCTTCTGACTAGTTATAGATTTAAAAATAAAAACAACAACAAAAAATGGTTTATATTATATTGTCTAACCAACAACTCTAACTACAGTTCCTAGCACTTACTTGTTTACATTAAATAAATCTGTCAAAATTGTATATTTTAAAAGTGGATATTAGCTTAAAGGAAAACTATACCCCCCAAACAATGTAGGTCTCTATTAAAAGTTACTGAGTAAAACAGCTCATGTGTAAAACCCTGCTCCATGTAAATGAACCATTATCATAATAATATACTTTATTAGTAGTATGTGCCATTGGGTAATCATAAATAGAAAATTGCCATTTTAAAAAATAAGGGCCGCCCCCTGAGATCGTAAGATTCACTGTTCTCACATACAAACCACATGTAAGGTCACATGAGCCAATTAACAGACAGAGTTCTGCCTTTTGCTTCCTCACTTCTTCCTGTTACAGTTAGTGTTGTAGTATTTCTGGTCAGGTGATCTCTGAGGCAGCACAGATAGAGTCACGAAATGGTGGCTCAAGGCAAGACATGTAAAAGGGCAATATTTATGTAAATATATATTCCAGTTTGGTAAGATTCTTTAATATGTCATTCAATTTGATATAAACTATCTGTTGCTTAAGTATTCATTTTGGGGGTATAGTTTTCCTTTAAAATTAAGACGATTAATAGTTTTCCAGCTGAATATACCTGCTGCATAAACACACTAGGAGCAGAAAACTGACCTGAACATACTGAATGTTTACATAGTTAATCTACAAAATACGCATGTCAAGCTCCAAGGACTTACAGGGAAAGTTCTCTGAAAAATTGAGTTGACAACGACTCCATAAGCCCTTGTACTTTACAGTTACCAGAGGGTAAATACTGTGCTTTCTTGCACCCACAAAGCTTTATATGCAACTGAAGGGCATACAAGTCTATTCCCATGCCCACTGATGCAAGTGCAATAACATTTTGCACCCACATCCTAAAACACACAACCAACAGCAGTGAATGCATTTTCACATTCATATTTTCTTGAAGAAGGGCAAAGGCACATGTGAATTCCACTAGCAATTTGTTGGGGGCAAGCACTATACTGCTCAGTCACAAATGTACATGTTCAAATACTTGTAGAGGGTACAGGTTTCATTATTAACAACATAAAATGGTTGTGTCAGCCAAAGGACTAATCCCCAACGCATTTATCCTTTATTAAGAGGAATTCTGTTATGATATAAACACTGCCACATCTAAGCATCTGATGTCACTTCCTGGACACAAGAATCACTGGTGTCATCTAACAGCACTACTTTTGTACATGCTGGTTTCAGTTACTGGCACCATTATATGGCAACGTTTACTCGTAGCATAATTGTAGCCTCATCCAAAAGCCTGTTTTATATAAGCACAAATAATCCACAACAGGATCAGGGAGCATGTGCAATGCAGGGTATATGCAAGACAAATATGTTTTCTGTATGAAAAGATAAGCATAACTATTTTCAGTGAAGTCCAGTGATGATCAGCTGAACGGAATAGTTCAGCTACCTCCCTCTGGAAGGATGACTCAATCCCCTATGCTAAGATTTGAAGGCACAGAACAATACAACACAAATCCTAAACATTCCGGAGGCTTTTGCCTTGCAATGAATATGTAGGAAGTCCTGCTCCGCCTTTCCTTCATCCAGTTAGATTTTCTGAGGTTAGTGGGGTTCTTTGTGGTACCGATCTTTGTTCTTAGGAAATAGCCGTACTTGCGTCTATACACCAAAATTTCCCTGGTACTAGCCACCACAAATACTACTTTTATAGACCTTTGTGTGTAGTGCACCACTGCTGTCTGCTGGTTCTCAACAGGATAATAGGTAAGAACGCATTAATGTAAAAAATTTAGATGCTTAGGGTATAACAGATTAAAATGTAAGGTACAGTATCTAAAATGACATAGCCAAGTTCACAATAGATTTAAATATATTTTTATAGAGACCTACAATGTTTGAGGGGTATAGTTTTCCTTTAACAAGTTATACCTTCAAAACTAGTACATGCAACTGAATGCAGAAAGAACTACCGTATATACTCGAGTATAAGCCGACCCGAGTATAAGCCGAGGTACCTAATTTTACCTACGAAAACTGGGAAAACTTATTGACTCTAGTATAAGCCTAGACACAACTACAGCCCTGTCTCCCAGCAGCGCACATTCTGCCAAAGCGACCCCCCCAGCGATCAACCGGACTTCTTTGCAAAGTTGATGGTGACAGAATTGCCAAATGGATTACTGTGTGCATTGTCCCACTGTCCCACTACCATATGCAGAGGGTGCCGTTTGATATTGCCATCACTGTTAATCTTTCGTATAACCAACAGAGGGCGCTGTGTGATATTGCCATCACTGTTAATCTTTAGTATAACCAACAGAGGGTGCTGTGTGATATTGCAGTCACTGTTATTCTTCCATATAACCAACAGATGGCGCTGTGTGATATTGCAGTCACTGTTATTCTTTCATATAACCAACAGAGGGTGCTGTGTGATATTGCAGTCACTGTTATTCTTTCATATAACCAACAGAGGGCGCACTGTTATTCTTTCATATAACCAACAGAGGGTGCTGTGTGATATTGCAGTCACTGTTATTCTTTAATATAACCAACAGAGGGCGCTGTGTGATATTGCAGTCACTGTTAATCTTTCATATAACCAAAAGAGGGCGCACTGTTATTCTTTCATACAACCAACAGAACAGTTCCTAAGAGCACAAGATTAAAGCAAAGGAGTATGAAAGGTCATCTTAGGGAATATACATCAAAACATTATTCAGTCTTTGTAACTGTAAAGCTGGCCATAGACGCAATGATCCGATTGTACGAATCGCGGATTTGTACGATTTTTGGACTGTGTGTGGAGAGTCCTGACATTTTTCGTCCGGCGGAGATTGGTCGTTAGGTCGTTCGGACAGGTTAGAACATTTCTGTCGCCTGCTGATAATATCTCTGCATGTATTGCCGATCGTACGATTTTCAGTGGGAGACTGTCACTAGCTTTATCAGACATAACTATCGTACGATTGCTGTCAGAGGTAGTACATTGGCTAATCTGTTCTTTTGTACTTTATTTGATCGGAATGGTAAGACTTTGTTTGATCTGAATGGTTAGTGGCGGGTCGGGAGATGGGAAAGTCCTATCGTACGTTGATTTGTACGATTGGATCTTTGTGTCTATGGCCAGCTTTAGAGCAGAGGCCACAGTAAATAACACTGTACTGTCCCAAACACCCCCTGCATTATTCACAAACCTTTTACATTCCAACAAAAGAATTGATAACGCAGTTTCAGGTGCATGTGTTTAACCATAGGACCAGGAACCATCACTGTTATGTTGGGTAACACATTTGTTTTCATCTTAAAGAGAAACAGATCACATAAAGAGCTCTTCCACATGGGAAGTTTGTCGCCTGTGCTTAATCACCTCGAGCTCAGTGACAAAATGTCAATCCCACTGACATTAAAGGGGGTGGTTCACCTTTAAAGGACCAGTAACATTAAAAAACATTTTTAAAAAAAATTCGCTTTGCCAGACCCCACGCTGACGCTTGATTTTCACTGATCTCCACGAGCAAGCCAGCAGCCACGCTTCTCCCAATGTTGTGAATGGACAGATGAGGCTGGACTTCTCAGGGGACATGCTGTCTGAATTTTCAAATATTGACAGCACCAATTATGGATTTCTTTGCTTAAAATGCCTTTATTGAGACATGGGCTATGACCCCGATACACTTGGCCAATACACGCCAAGTGTATCGGGGTCTGAGCCCATGTCTCAATAAAGGCATTTTAAACAAAGAAATCCATGATTGGTGCTGTCAATATTTGAAAATTGTGAGTGAACGGATACATGGTGGAAACCATTGTTACATGCACCAGGCTCTAAGAATTGGGAGGTTACAGGTGCTGACTAAGAAACCTGCTTGGACATGCTGTCAGTACAATAGCCAGGGAGGAGAAATCAAGTGCAGCAGAATGGATGGTCGCCCTGTCACTTTTTCTGAAGAGGAGGGAAAGCAGGGTTTCTGTAAGTTATTTCTAAATAAAGGTTTTGCTATTTTAAAGTTTAATTTGTCTTGGTGTGTTTTTTGTATGTATGCCAATACATTTTTTTTTGATGTTACTGGTCCTTTAAGTTAACTGAGTTTGTTATAGAATGACCAGTTTGAAGCAACTGATTATTTATATTTTATAGTTTTTAAACGGGAACTATTGTGAAAATGAAAATATAATATAAGCTTCCTCATACTGAAGAAACTTAATACAATCAATTAAAAATTCTGCATTATTTCTGAAATAATCAAGTTTATCTTCACTTTTCCTCTCTCAGCATCTGTTTCTCTTCATTCTGTCTTCACGCAGCAGTTGGGTGCCAGATGAATGATCCAATATATATTATAGGGGGGGGGGGGGCTTCCTTTCCTAGCAGATGTATTAGCGCTCACTCAAATAACTGATTTCAGTACAACAAAATCTAATAAAATAACTGCCTTTTGCACAAATCCTACATGTAGAGAGATATGATGTCTGTTGATTTTAATAGAGTGAGCTCTAATACATCTTCTAGGCAAAAGGAGCCCAACTCCTGAACGAAGACAGACTGAGGAGAAAAAGATGCTGGAGGAGTTTAAGCATGGGCGACAAAATATCCCATGCGATAGGGCCATAATAAGTACAATATATGTTTGCTGCTTTCTTTCCTCCCAAAACAAATGCAGTATGACTACATAGCTAAACTCCAAGGCCTGCCACATGTTATATCCTGCTACCAGTCAAGATGGCACATGATTTTTGTCTAATAATCCAGGCATTAGGCTAGATGCAAACCACAATGGAAGGGATGCCACGCATAAATGATGTAGATACACTTATCAAATGTGTCCAGGTGCACAGTTCCAGATCCTCAACTTGGGGGGGGAAATAAACCAATGGTTTACAATTGTTTGGGGGGGGGGGGGGGGGTTGCAGGCACTCAAAGAAAACCATGGGGCCTAAAAGATATAGTATAAAAATGTTTACATTTAAAAAGTGAATATTACCCACAGGCCCTATGCATTTCATGCCTGTGCCTCAAGGGCACAAAACACGTAGGGACTTTGGGAAATATTCACTTTTCAAATTAAACAAATAAATGGAGTTTTTATACTAAATTTTTTAAGGCCCTGTGGTTTCTTTCAGTGCCTGAAACCCCCTAACCAATGATATTTACATTACACTAGATGCAACAAGTGTAAATAAGCTCATAGCTTTAACAGATTTTGGGACAGCTTCAAGTCAGGAATACACAACGTTTTATGGCACAGCATATCAAGTATAACTTTTAAATGTAGAATTTTTAGTGTTGTTGTAGTGTATAGTTATATTAAACATCTATTTCCTATGCAACTAACAAATATATAAAACAGGAGGGTGCGTTAGACAAGCTGATTGAGATTGACTGTTGACCAGCTAAAGGTCTACTGGCAGATCCCAATCTACCTTTTGGACATCCCTGATGTAGAGAAATGGCAATGGTACAACTCAGCAGATTATCCCAGAACATACAATATAAGTTCAGAGGCCAGATTGAAAATCATTACTTCATACAAGAAGTTATTTGTTTTGCAGGCCTCCAGATGGGAAGCCCAGCTGTAGCATATGGCAATCATGGAGCGCCCACAAAAGCCATATTAGCTACCATGTAATAAAAATCATATTGGCATGAAAAAACTAAACTATTGGATTAAGGACCATGCGCATAGTACAAATTTTTAGCATTCAATCATAAAAATGGAAGATATATAATGGCAAAATGAAACATACTAGAAATTGAACAAACATCATTTATTTTTCCATGGGAGAGTTAACTTTAGTTGGTCCCCTTGCACAAGAGACAAGTCTTGTGCTACAGTGGCAGATGGCACTAAGATGCCTGCAAGTCTGTCAAATTTTCCTGTGGGCTTGGTGTCCAGTTACAAGACATAAGGTTTTCCTTTTCACAAACTGCCCTTTAATCTAGGAAACATGTTAGAATTACCTTAACAGCTGCAAAGGGGGAAGAGAAAGCACCAAGGCTAACACGTTATGCATGGTTACAAAGTTACATATTAGCAAGCATTTCCAAGAGAAAGGGAGCCAACTGCAAAGAAATGAAGGTCATGTTTATCTCTTCAAAAAAAAGGGAAGGGTAAGCAAAGCTTTATCGGTTACTCACCATGTGCAAAAGTCATAAGTTGGCTACCCCTATTTATTAGTGCCATAAAGTACAGATCTTGTGTTTATCTTTCTGTTTGCTATACCTATAGTATGTTCTTGGCCTCAAATTTCTTCCATTATTTTATATATTATATTATGTTTAAGTATTTTCCCAGCCTGGCATGAATGTTGCTACAAATTCTCTGTTGTATCTCTGGTTTTCTGAAGTTTTGGTTAACACGAGAGCTCAAATCTGAGCCAACATATACCGATACCAAATTAGCCAATAACCTATTTGCCTCAGAAAGATCAGACCTGCCAGATCGCTTATAAAAATGGTTTAGTGATAACCAATTGGCAATGAAAGCCTTTTTTCAGGTAGCATATGTTGGAATGCCTGAGTATATTCCTTCTGATACCATTAAGACCCCCTTCAGAACTTTGTTCAAACAAAAATATTTCTTTGCTGACATAATCTCAGGTGTTTACTTAATGTTTTGGCTGCACTATTCTGTTCAGGCAAAATGTCTGAAAGCTAACGCCTTACTTATACACTTCTATCTAGAGAAATACAATATTGCCATTTGCAATAGTGTCCTATTGATACAAACAATTCTTAATCAATGAGTACAAAAGACCACACGTGTGGTAACAAAGGCTTGTTACGGTTGGTGTCACACAAGTCTATTCCACCGTCACACTAGGAGAGAAAACAGATCAGCTACTGTGCACCCTGAATTAATGTGCATTGACAGGCACATCATCAGTCAGTCAAGGTGCAACATAGCCCTGTGCATGCAGGTGGATGCCGGCATATTGTCTCCAGTGGAAAAAATAATGTGGGACACTAGCCCAATACTTAAACAATTTTAGTAGGCTAAAGCTGGCCATAGATGTGCAGATATGCCCATACGAATCTTTGTTTCGTATGATTTTCGGGCCATGTGTGGAGTGTCCCAACACTTTTCATGTCATGGCGATCGGTCGTTCAGTCAATCGGACAGGTTAGAAAATTTCTGTACAGATAATATCTCTGCATTTGCCGATCTTACGATATCAGTGGGAGACTGTCACCAGCTTTTGTTGGACATAACTTTTGCATAATTGCCGTCAGGGCAGAACATTATGTTTTGGGTTTCTGTACCAGCCCAAGGCAATCACAGCCCTTTAGCAGTAAAGATATATGCCTCCAAAGATGCCCCAGTAGCTCCACATGTTCTTTTCTGCGGATTCACTTCACATGCTCTGTGCTGCTGTCACTTACTGAGCTTAGGGACCCACTCACAATATACAGTACACTCAGGGGCAGATTTACTAAGCTCGAGTGAATAATTCGAATGAAAAAATATTCGAATTTCGAAGTAATTTTTTGGGTACTTCGACCATCGAATTGGTCAAATTCGATTGAATCGAATGATTCAAAGTAAAAATCATTCGACCATTCGATAATCGAAGTACTGTCTCTTTAAAAAAAACGTTGACTTCATACTTCGCCACTTTAAATCTACCGAAGTCCAACGTTAGCCTATGGGGACCTTCCCCAGCACTTTTCTAAGCTTTTTTTGGGTCGAATAAAATCCTTCCATCGATCACTTAAAATCGTTTGAATAAAAATCGTTTGATCGAATGATAAAATTCGATTGTTTGATCAAATGTTTTGCAGTAAAATCCTTCAAATTCAATATTCGAAGGATTTTACTTCGAGGGTCGAATTAGAGGGTTTTTTAATCCTCAAAATTGATAAATCTGCCCCATAGAATATAACTGTCACAGTATAAGGCTGATTAGTAAATAATTCAGATTGATACATGGCAGCTCAGAAACCAGCAAAATTAGCGTCAGAATTGAATAATCAACCCTATTGCATCATCTTATATTACAGGAAAACCTAATTTTCATCTTGATAATTTGCCACAACCCCTAAGCTTAGCTTTTCACAACAGCTGCTCAGAGCCCACTAAGCACGTGAGTGTCACAGACACTTTCCAAGATGGAAACATCAAGGTTGAAGTCCTGGATCATTGCTGCAATAGAGAAGCTGAAACTTTAGGCTGGCACAATAAGTTCAGTATATAAAATGACATTTTTAGACATATTCATTTTTAGGGTTTAGTTTAAGGTATGGCCCTCTAAACAACAAAGATCCCATATCTGGACCCAAGTCCCAAGCATTTTAAATAACATATTCCATACCTGTACAAGAAAAGGACTGTGACATAACTCGAATGTTAATTACATAATTTTTGAACAGCATCGCTCTCTTAAGATCTCGCCAAGGCAAGGACACATTATAGAGCAGATTTGAATATTGAATATTGTTTTTGAATTAGCACTCCATCCTGCATCCTATCACTGCCAGCCAAAAGAGAATTCCCTTAACATTTAAATCATCTGCAGGGTGCAAACTTCATACATGGTCTGACCCAAAAATATTTTATTTTAAGGTTCTACCTGCACATTTCAATTTCCCAAAAGGCAACCGGGGAGGCTACAGAAGAAACCAAATCCCGCCAAAGTAACTTGAATAACTCACATGCTTGAAATATTTTCTTTTATAAAATATTTTTATATTGCATAACCAAATGGGAAGAATCCATGTTCTGTCTATTATAGCTACCTCAATTGATCACAGAGTACTTGTTGAGTCAGTACTGTAATGAAAAGGAGTCCTTAGGAGAACTTTTCTTAGAGAAATACATTATTCCTTGGGCTCCTGCGGGCTCAGATTTCTCAGAAACTTTGGAAAGCCTTTTACTTTTTCTAATTTTTTTTCATCTAGAATGATGTTTGGCTTTATTTTAATGTTCACTCATATGTGAGTACTACGAGAATATGAGAAAAAGGTATCAAGATTGGGGTTGTTTTCTCTGAAGAGAAGGTGCTTACAAGGGACATGAATACTTTACAAGAACAGAGGACATTATAGACATACTGCAGCCTGGGGCACAGAGCAGATTTCAAAAATGTGGCAACAACTTTCATTTAATAATGCTACATTGTTAAAAAAAATGGAGGATTCTGTGTAATTGCTGGAGTGACAATAAATACTGATTTATAATACTGAACATTTTTTACCTACAAAAAAAAAGTTAAGTATATGTGAAAACAAATACATGGAATAATGAAGCATGGTGCAATGTGATAAACACACTGAGAAACTAGCTGTGAAAGGCAAAATCTGTACAATAAGCAATACTGAGCCTGAAAGAAACAGAAAACATCGGGAACAGCACAAAATGGCTGAGGTTTAATACTAAAAGAAGTGAAAGCAATGTGTAGGAAATACACAAGTCTGGCTGCACAACTCTATTCCCAGCTAATGTGTGCTGCTCGACAAATGCAATCTCTATGAATCCTATTCATCTTTCAGACAAGAAGAGAGAAGGCTGGCCATACAGGGGAATGATTTATGGATGGGTTTCTGCTGGAAGGAGAACAGTATCCTGTAGACATACACTAGGCAACTTTGCAACAGGTCTTTGTTAGCCATTCAGTTATTGCTCTTCAATTATAAATACTACCTGGTTGCTGAGGAGATTATATATATTAGGGCCCACAGCACAATGTAGCATGATCTGAAGACTGCTGGAGAGACCAACAGCTAGTTGCTATGATCACTAAGCTTAGAAACCAAACCAATTAAATACCAAAAAATATCTACCGTTTCTATGAGAGAATTTATTGGCAAACTAGTGGAAAGTCCAGTGCAGCAATCAAACCGCCTTCAACTGCTGTCAAAGTGATGTGATAATAAACACTTGATGATTGAAAATACGGAGTTTCTGAATAATCTTATATGAAAATTTAACCAAGCACCCACCATAAAAAAATTTGGGAGAGTGTAAAAAAACTCCAAATCTACATGGGCCTGTATGAAAAAGTGATTGCCTCCCTTGTTAAAAAATAACTTAACTGTGGTTTATCACACCTGAGTTCAATTTCAAAGGTTATAAAGCCATTTCTAAAGCTCCAGCGAACCACAGTGAGGGCCATTATCCACAAATGGCAAAAACATGGAACAGTGGTGAACCTTCCCTGGAGTGGCCAACCAAAATTACCCCAAGAGCGCAGAGACAACTCATCCGAGAGGCCACAAAAGACCCCAGGACAACATCTAAAGAACTGCAGGCCTCACTTGCCTCAATTAAGGTCAGTGTTCAAGACTCCACCATAAGAAAGAGACTGGGCAAAAACGGCCTGCATGGCAGATTTCCAAGGCGCAAACCACTTTTAAGCAAAAAGAACATTAAGGCTCGTCTCAATTTTGCTAAAAAACATCTCAATGATTGCCAAGACTTTTGGGAAAATACCTTGTGGACCGACGAGACAAAAGTTGAACTTTTTGGAAGGTGCGCGTCCCGTTACATCTGGCGTAAAGTAACACAGCATTTCAGAAAAAGAACATCATACCAACAGTAAAATATGGTGGTGGTAGTGTAATGGTCTGGGGTTGTTTTGCTGCTTCAGGACCTGGAAGACTTGCTGTGATAGATGGAACCATGAATTCTATGGTCTACCAAAAAATCCTGAAGGAGAATGTCTGGCCATCTGTTCGTCAACTCAAGCTGAAGCGATCTTGGGTGCTGCAGCAGGACAATGACCCAAAACACACCAGCAAATCCACCTCTGAATGGCTGAAGAAAAACAAAAAGACGACTTTGGAGTGGCCTAGTCAAAGTCCTGACCTGAATCCTATTGAGATGTTGTGGCATGACCTTAAAAAGGCGGTTCATGCTAGAAAACCCTCAAATAAAGCTGAATTACAACAATTCTGCAAAGATGAGTGGGCCAAAATTCCTCCAGAGCGCTGTAAAAGACTCGTTGCAAGTTATCGCAAACGCTTGATTGCAATTATTGCTGCTAAGGGTGGCCCAACCAGTTATTAGGTTCAGGGGGCAATTACTTTTTCACACATGAAAATGTAGATTTGGATTTCTTTTCTCCCTAAATAATAAAAACCCTCATTTAAAAACTGCATTTTGTGTTTACTTGTGTTATCTTTGACTAAAAGTTAAATGTGTTTGATGATCAGAAACATTTTGTGTGACACACATGCAAAAGAATAGGAAATCAGGAAGGGGGCAAATAGTTTTGCACACCACTGTACAGTTCTAGTGTCCCACAGAAAACAATAAGCAGACGGGGTTTATTGACCTGTTTTTTTCCCCTAAAGTACTTAAACCATTGTATTCCAAACAGCTTATCTTTTATCTGATGTAGGCAATTCAGCTCTTCTGAAACTTGCCCATTTAAACACAGGGAGTAGAAAATAGGATTAGCCAATGTTTTTACTCATGTTCTGTACTTGAGATGGTTTCATGAAAGGGTGTGGGCTGATAATGAAAAAACTGCAACAACAAATGATCTCATCCTGTACACACCTACAACTGTAACCTGTCAGGTGCTCAGTTAGTGACTGCCTACAGAAACACAAATGATACATATTCACATATTCTGAGAACAGTGCCTTGTGAAGTAATACAGTTTATTAGATGTTCAGCTTTGTATATAGTGCAACTCAGGGGTGTCCAAACAACGGCCCGCGGGCCAAATGCGGCCTGATATCCATTTTTAATTGGCCCGCAGCACATCTCCACTCACTACCTACCGCAACAATACTAATTCCCGCCTACCCCTTTCGCTGACAGAGAATTGCGTATCACTACCACGTGACTACTCATTCTGCCTGGGTTGCCCATACGCAGAAGCTGATAGCACCGGCCCGTCAGCTTCTGGAAGAAAACCGCCATGGAGTCATACGTTGTGATTGGGTGTGGCAATGAAAGGGTGTGGAAAACATTGCTTTGGAGCGTTCAGATTGGTGTAGATAGCGGACGCTCAAACTACGGGTGGCTGGCTGGTGTGAATGAGCTTAGCGGGTCGCACCCTGCTCTGATTGGTACCAGACTGAGCAGCTCTCTACAATCCTAGTGTTCCCTAGCAACCAACTAGCAGACAGCATGTACTGTTTGAGCAAACAATGGATTGGTCGCCATAGCTTCATATACCTGAAGCAGCCTTTGTCCAAGTTATAAATGGTTGATATACAGTGCCCTCTTTGCTGAACTCAGTTTGATGAAATGTAAAAAAAAAAAAAAGCCTTTTTTCTTCAACCAAAGAAGAAATATTGTCCCACTGTCATAGCACATTTTAGCCCCAAGGCCAAAATACTTTCCTACATACACTAAGGGAAACCAAAAAAATATTGAGAGAATAGCATTATCTGCACCATTCAAGTTTCCTGTGACATAGGTCCACACTACACCTGAATACAGACCACCCGGGGACCCTGCACTAGGCAAACGTAATGGTTCTGGGTGCAGGCACAGATTAGCACTGATTTAAAGGAACTGTAACACCAACACATTAAAGTGGTTTAAAGGAATGACAATATAATGTTCCGTTGCCCTCCACTGGTAAAACCGGTGTGTTTGCTATAGAAACACAACAAAAGTTTATATAAAAAAGCTGCAGTGTAGCCATGGGGCAGTTATTCAGGCACAGGCTGTACAGTAGATAACAGAAGAATCCCAATGCATACTACAGAGCATATCTGTTATCTGCTGTGTATCCTGAAACTTTTCTCCTTTGTCAGCTTTGAATGGCTGCCCCCATGGCTACACAGCAGTTTGTTTATATAAACTATAGTAGAGTTTAGAAGCAAACACACCAGTTGTACCAGTGCAGGGCAACAGAACATTATATTTGCATTACTTTAAAAAACTTTAATTTTTTTTGTTGTTACAGTTCCTTTTAAGAGTTGGGGCTAATTTTCAGCCCGAGTTTAGGCCAAAGCCTAAGGCCCTGGGCACACTGAGCGTTAAGAGTCCCGTGCAGAACCAATTTCTAAGACCCGGACCGGACCCAAAACCGCGACTCGAAACACAACCCGCTTATTTACCCACTTTTATCCTATTACCAGACCCGCAACTGCCTTATCCGCAACCTGACCAGCAACCAGCCGACCTCCATCAAACAGGAAGTGATGGTGCTGCAAACCGGAAGTGATATCATTAAAAGTGGGCGGGGACAGAAACAAATTTTGTAACACTTTAAAAGGAGTAAAATATAGACAATATTACATAAGATAAGAAATTTAGATGAGACCCGCAACCTGACCCGCGACTCCACAGACCTGCAGGTATTCCCACACCTGAAAGTCCTACCCTCATTTCGCAGGAGGCCTGCTTTTTTTGTGGGTACCCCACAGGTACCTGACCCGCTGCAGGACTCTATTGAGCGTTGGCTCTGCTGCTCTCAGCCTGTATTTTTCCTGCAGGCTGAGAGAAGCAGATCAGTTCCCTTCTACATCTCACTGTAGTTGAACTGAAAATCAAAGCTTCCACCTGCTTGTAGCTAGTGGAGATTTACCTGAAAACACAAAAGCAGGCATTTTCAGGCCTATATCTGCTTACACTCCATATTGCTACAAGCAGGTGCAGCTACAGAGAGATGCAGAGGGGAGTGGAACCACTTCTCTCAGCCTGCAGGAAAAAAATGCAGGCTGAGAAACAGCGGAGCCAATTCTCTATGTGCCCAGGGCCTTAGATTAATATCCTGACATAAACCAGTCAATTTATCTGCAGCATTTATATAACATAAAAACTGTACAGAGTAAGGAACTGTGTTTATTATTTTAGTTGATTATGTAATTATCCTGGAAGGCAAAGTGATTTTTCCATGTTGACTAAATGCCAAGGATGGAGCGAGGTCACCAGCTCCCAACAAACATTTATGTCAATTAGAGGACTTGTATGCCAAAGACAAAATTAGTATAATATGGCCTGCAGCCTAATGATTCAAGAGCCACATTACCAGACTTAAAACATTCTCACAAATCAAGTTTCTTTGGAGTAGCAACCAAGACAGCGCAACTAAATACACATTACACACTTCTAAATGGTAGGGGCGGCCATTAATTGTGACAGCATAGAGCAGCCTGCTCATGGCATGATGCCCTCCCAACCTGTCCTCCCAGATGGAATTTCATTTTGTAAAGCAGAAATGTGCTGTATCAGTATAAAGCAAAGTCAATGATGTGTATCAGGCTGTTACAGTTGACAGGTATTGACAAATCAAAAACATCAGTGGCACTATTGATGCAGTTGAACTGGTGAAGGTGGTTTATTGGCTCATAAAGAAGTGGCAATGTTTTGGGCCTATACAATGGTCCAATGGTGTATTACACACAAAAAACTTAAGCAGTTAAAAGAAGGCTTGGCCCTTGGAAGTTTTGGGCCCTACACCTGACACCAATGAGTTGCTGTAAATTGATAGAAGCTCTCCACCCTGGGACCTGTAGAGTTGACAGGTTTGACACGAGGACGGGATTGCCTTACACACCTCCGAAACAGTGTATGGATGTAGATATGGTGTCATGCTGAAACTTTGTGTATGGGTGTGGATATGGAGTCATGCTGAACTTCATAAAATAAACCCTCACTTTTGATTGCAAGTGAGAAAGCAGTCACTTGCCAACTTGAGGCATCTGGATCAAAACTTGCCAAACTAAAACATGGTTTAATGTTCAAGTAGTTTGTCTACAATGACCAAATTCTTCGGCTTATGCCCCACGTGTGTCTAGTAGCTGTCTAACCAAATAACAGATATCCAGTGGGGCATCAACAGAGAGAGAGAGGAAAGTCCAATTAGCATCCCAGCTCCAGACATTACACATAATGCACCTACTGTACTTTATATTATTATCAACATTTTAGAGCAGTTAGTTAGAGCAGTCAGCACATTATGCCCCCTAACGAACAACAAAAAACCTCATATACATGCCGACACACTTGTATCAGGTGGCTGAATAAAGACTTGTCAGAGCCATCCAGAGATGATCATGTTGGATGTTGCTCCCAGTGGGCTCAAAGTAGGTGCTTATTTTTGAATTTTTGGCTTGCAGGCAAATTTTGGTTGGTAAAAAAACAGGTGTACAGCCAAACAGAGTAGGTTGACAATACACATAGGGGCGATCAAATGGCCAATCACAGCACTTATTTGGCACCCCAAGAAGATTTTTTCATGCTAGTGTTGCTCCCCAACTCCTTTTACTTCTGAATGTTGCTCACGGGTTCAAAAGGTTGATGTAGAATAAACTAGAGTTCTCAAGTTTTGTCCCTTATATGCCCAAATATGTTCCATAGAATGTGCCCAGTGCAGGTTTAACTGTTCTAAATCTGGTTTTTAAACGATACCATGAACATATACCAGCCATCTTATGTGCATTCCGTACAGGAAAGAAAACACCATCTACTTTCCTCTCAGACACAGAAAGCAGTCCATCTCTCTATAGTATTGTGCCTTGTCCCATATTGCTGTTTGCTATTCATTTCATTTACCATATATACTCGAGTATAAGCCGTCCCGAGTATAAGCCGAGGTACCTAATTTTACCTCCAACAACTGGGAAAGCATGTTGACTCGAGTATAAGCCGAGGGTGAGAAATGCAGCAGCTTCTAGTAAGTTTCAATCTCGTTTTTCGATGACTATTCTTAGGCGCCGGCTACTATTCTAAGGCGCCGGCAAATATTCTTAGCGAATATTCTTAAGCGCCGGCGACTATTCTTAGGCGCCGGCGACTATTCTTAGGCGCTCTTAGGCGCCGGCGACTATTCTTAGGCGCCGGCAACTATTCTTAGGCGCCGGCAATTATTCTTAGGCGCCGGCAATTATTCTTAGGCGCCGGCAACTATTCTTAGGCGCCGGCAACTATTCTTAGGCGCCGGCAACTATTCTTAGGCGCCGGCAACTATTCTTAGGCGCCGGCAACTATTCTTAGGCGCCGGCAACTATTCTTAGGCGCCGGCAACTATTCTTAGGCGCCGGCAACTATTCTTAGGCGCCGGCGACCGGTTTTGCGCTTGACCCGAGTATAAGCCGAGGTAGAGTTTTTCAGCATATTTTGGGGGCTGAAAAACTCGGCTTATATACGTATATACGGTAACCTTGAGACGGGGATGCATGCACTTGCCAAAGAATGATAGTTCCTAAACATTTGGTAAATACAGCTGAAGAGTCCTTTGCTTTAGCAAACATTGGATTACTGATATTTCCTACCCTGTATGACCCTGCTATCTAGCCAAAGAGAAAACATAGACAGTCAGAGCTTCTTTACAACTGGAAAACTGCCTAAATATTCATTCCAGTTTTGCACAGGCAAAAAGGAAATGGTGCGCTACATGCATTATGTTGATCCAATGACATTTTCTGAAACAGCTTCTATCAGAAAATTGCAGACACTTATATTGTATATTTATGACATGTAAACTTGCATAACAAAGACATTGGTAGGAAAAATGTAACTGCCATTTAGGTGACAAAGTGCAGGAATACATCTCATGGCTTCTTGGAACAAGAGGGGGAAACTAATGACTACCCTGTCATTACGGACTGTTAAGCTGGCTAAAAACAGACACAAATCATATCCTTCCACAGCATACAGTTAAACTATTGCTCCACAATCCTTCATCTTGCATACTGCAGTTTTCCTTGTATAGAGATTGGGCACACTGAACTGTCAAATTATTACAGCAAAGTGAGCTTGAAGCGTACCGAAGGATTATTAGAGAGGCACAGAAAGGGATAAGGTTTATACAATTGTATTCCATGGCGTGTGGGTACCACATCTCTCTCTATATATGTCTAAACAGGTTTATCCATATAAAAAAAGGGAGTGTGATTCAAAAAAATATATTTAACAAAGTATAGACTGATTCACACTAGAACAATGATTTTACACTTTGCAGAGGACCATGATACATGTTATAAAAAAAGTAAAAGTCAGATCTGACTGCATTTCAAATCCAGTTAGATATCTGTCCCTTATGCTTAATGAAAAGGGAACAGACAGGTGCCACTGTGGTTAGCGCTGGGGGTCCAGAGTTTTAATCCAGCCAATAACTAAATGCAAGGAATGTATATGTTTTCCCTGGGCTTTGGAGAGTATCCTCTGGATACTTGGTTTACTTTTATACCCCAAAAACATACAGGCAGGTTAAATGGTTCCTAAAAAATTGAGCACAATTTGTGCATGTTTAAACTTTAGGGAGCTTTTAATTGTATGCTAAACTATAGCAAGGGGTGATGCATAATCTCTGTAAAGTTTAGTGGAATATTCCTGTACTATATAAACGATAATTATAATACACATTGCATAGAGGTAGATCCCACAGAACAACAGCCTTATGTAGCAACAGGTTCATTAATCTGTATAACCTAATCAGCTTTTGTGCAATATGAATGAAACAAAAGCCTTAACTGGTTGCTGTGGGTTACTGGACTGTCAGGCCGTTTGCCTATGGCAACTATAAAGCTCTGGCAAGTCTCCAGTACAGCTTGAGACTCTAGCACACCAAAAGACATAGTCCAGCATCGAGTTCTGAAACTAGCCATACAAGGCCTGATTAAGTTAATCAATTTGCCCATGACTAGTATATGATACCTTCCCATGTGTGGGTGGAAGCTGACTTCCCCATCAAAATATGCTATACAAAAGAACTGGGGTTTCCTTTCAGTGCGTAATGGGATTTGCATAACCGATAAACCAATATGCATAACTGGTTCTAAAGTCTAAAGACTAAAGTCTACACACTGAACAGACAAACGATGTAAGAGTGTCTTGGCAATGAATACATTTAAGTGGGTTGAATTTGTTTATTACTTTAAAAATCCCTAAACACGCCCATTTTTTTATGGTTCCAGTATAAGTGGAGGAAAATAAGTAGAGGCTAGAGCCTGCTTTGGCCCAGAAGATTCTACTATACGAGTTCTGGTAAACTGCAATTAACATTTAAGTAGTCTTCCAAGCTCAAAACTGATTTTACATAATAAAAGTTCATATAATACTAAGCAACGTTCACGTATACATTCATTTAAACATGTCAGTAGTCTTAAAACATTTTTGTAAATGTAATGGCTATTGAAAGGTGCATTTGTTTATGCCTCTAGTTCCCTCTTCAATTCTCAAGTTTGTTAATCAGTTGGATTCTGTGGCACTATTTTAGGAGTCAGAACCAGCACTGCAGAGAATATAAAAGTCACTGCTTCTATTAGCAGTCGTATTTATAAATCACTATAAAATGCTGAAAATGTGTCATTGAAGTCAATTGGAAAGTTGCCCAGAATTGTTATTGCTTTCAGTATATAAAAACAGTTTTTGGCTGGAGTAACCACTATAATGAATGCCTTAATGGTGCCGTTATTACTTGAAACACAGACAGATGTGCTTCGGGAAATACCCGCAGAATGGAGCCAACTTGTGTGCAAATAAGCTTGTTCTTAAACCACTGGCCTATGGCTTCAACTCAGATAATGTATTCCATAATAATTCATTTAGGACCACCCTGAGCAAAGTCCAAAACCATAACATGTTAATGGATATATTAAAAGAATGAATATGAACCAAATTGTTTTTTTCTCGCTATACACACACAAAGATTATATAAATACACACACCATAGCGATACACCTGCAACTTTCGATCTATTCAAACAGTAAATAAAAAAGAAATCCCGCCAGAACTACTAGCACTTTAATCAAGTTAAGTAATCCCTTTAGATTAGAAAAAAAATCCTATTTTCTGGAGCCCTAAAGTGCTGTTTGTGGTTTGCGACCCATGGGTTGGGCAGGTTGAAGTTGAGATTTGGGCAAGCAAGGTGGGTGTAGGTCAGGTACGCTCCTCCTCTGTGGAGTGCGGGGCCAACAATGACATTTTGTGAGTTAGGGTCCTGTGGGGGTTGAGATTTTTCTGATCTTACACATCACCATATTGTAAGTGAGATGTAACAATAAACTGGCTGCCAGTTAGTGCTAAAGTCCAGCTATAGCGCACACTGCACTGGGAGTTGTAGTTCAAGGGCAAGGTAAGTGCAAGTAAAAGGAATGCTGGGGACACCCTGGGCAATGACAGAAAAGTTAGGAGGGTCACTCACATGTTGCCCCCGGACTGCCCTCCCTGGGGGTTTCTTGAAGAAGGAGGTCCTGGCGGTGAAGTAAAATTCCTCCGAGTCCTCCTCCAGGCTGCTGTATCCGCTGCTCATGTTGCTGCTCCACGTCATCTGCCCAGTGGCTGGTGTTACAAGTGTCCCGTACTTGTCACCGGTACATGCTCACCCACCCGACCGGGCTGCTCCCTCTCTGCTCCACACAAACCCTCACATGGCTCGCTGAGCCGAGTAAGGAGCGCTGGGCCTGAGCAACTAGTACACCAATCGAAGTGGCGGCTCCACGTGAGTGTGTCCCGGCCGGGTGCGCGGAGAGATACCGGGGTAAAGCGACTTACAGTGCAGCGTCTGCGGCCAACCGTGTGTCCGTCCGTGAGCAGTGTATTTCCTGCCTGAATAACTGCGACTCTTCCTGCTGTTGCCGGGATAGTACTGCTCCGGCCCGCCCCCTATCCTAGGAGCCAGGTGATTGCACTGATCACAAACTCTGCAGGACAGTAAAGCCCGCTCAGTGCACTCTACTGCTCTTCAACTACCTCCACGCGGGAGGAATTACACTTTTTTTCCCCACAATTCCAGTGGAAAAACCGTATTAAATGTTAACAAAGCGGCCCATAAGAGTCACTAAATGCAGTGCAGTATTATGTGCCATATAGTTCTCCCATGTTGCATTGCTTCGTGCTAGAACTTTGAGGAACAACTTTAGGTACAGATTTTTGGGACATTGAGTAAATTGCGTGCAATGAATCCCACAGATAAACACGTATTGAGGCAACTCAGGCAAAGGCAATAACTGAAAGCAGCTTTCAATGCACAGGGGGACAATGGCCATATACTTATTTGTGACGTTTTCTGCTGGTGACGTAATTACACTACATACAGGGCCGGATTTACATAGTAGGCGCCCCTAGGCCCACTACTGCTCGTCGCCCCGTCGCCTCCAGGGGAACACGAGAAATGGAGATTGGTGCACGGGAAATTTAAAAAATGATTGTATCTCCAGTGCATCTCCAGTGTTTTTGAACCAATGTGGGTGTGGTTGGGCAGCATGCCGCCCCCCTAAAATCCTGCCGCCCTAGGCCCGGGCCTAGGTGGCCTTTCCACAAATCCGGGCCTGACTACATATTGACGTCTGGCTACATTTTGCATGTACATTGCTTTTCCACTTGGTTTAGATGGGTTGTTCACCTTCCCAACACTTTTTTTTTCAGTTCAATTGTTTTCAGATTGTTTTTTTCAATTGGTTTCCATCTTTTATGTTATACTGTTTTTCCAAAATGTAAGCAGGGTTGCCACCTGGCCGGTAAAAATGATGGTTGATCCCAATGTTATTTATAGAGAAAAAAAGTAAATATATAGGAAGGACTGTATTTTTTTCCAGGAAAGGTGGCAACCCTACTGAAGGCACGATTTTCGCGGTGCCTATTTTTTTTTTAAAAAAAACCCTCCCTACCCTCTGCCACAGATTTCCATAGGAAATCCAGTGACGGAGGGGTAGGGGGGCCATGGACGAATGCGGAAGTGATGTCACGCGCACGGGGCACTGATGTCACTTTCACTGAACATTTTGTGTGACATCAGCGCACACGACATGGGGGCGTGTTTAGTTCCGATGCCTAAATACAGCCCCGAATGTAAGTTTAAAGTTGAATGTTCCTGTCTCTAGTGTTTCAGTCTCACAGCTCAGTGATCCAGGAGCATTCTGAACTGTTACAATTTACTACATTTATTTGATACATTTAGTTGATACATATCTCAGGAGTATACCTGTAATATTAGCAACTATTGTATCAATTTTAATAGCTGCCTTTAATTAAACTCAGGGATTCTGCTCAGCAGGGAGAAAGATAACAAATCTATCAACTAAATGTATCAATTTAAAATAGTTGAAGAGTCGGTGACTCCCCCTTCCCAGAGCTGCTTTAGAAGGTGAAAAATTAAACTTTACACTTCAATATTAGAAAAACACTCACACATAGATAATAGAAAGAAATTGGAATAAGTCTTTATTTCTTGGGAACTGTCTGAACCCAAATCAACTGAAAAAAAGTGTTGGAAGGTGAATAGTGATGGGTGAATTTGGGGCGTTTTGCTTTGCCGAAAACGGCGCCGGCGTCCATTTTTTTATGCCGGCGGCGAATCGCGGGAATTCGCCATGAATTTGTGCCTGGCAAATAAATTCACCCATCACTAAAGGTGGACAACCCCTTTACTAAAATTCTTCAGAGCGGAATTGTGGGGAATGAAAAAAAAACAAAAATGCATGTTGGGAAAAGAAAACACCAGGCTGAAAAGCGCACATTATCATGTGCATTTATAGGTTTTTTTTGTGGCATATTTACGCTTGAAAGCATGTTTTTTTTTTTAAAAACGCAACTTAAACACACCCCCTGTGACCTCACCCTTAAGCGCAGCTGCTTTCACTTTGGCATTTTTTTAACACAATCTCATATTTTTGCATGTTGAACTCGCTTCTATTTTAGTAAATGAGACCCTAAGTATGTCACTGGCCTAACTCCTACATGGTGTCGCACAAATGTACAAACACCGAAAGTGTTTGCAGAGAGCTGCCCAACTGTGCAAACACTCCTATGCAAATATATGGCTGGTAGGAATACCTGGCTAAATGTGTCCAGTTTGATCAAGTAGTGTGTTTTACTGAATTAATGAGCCACAAAGTGGGTCAATTGCAATTCAGCCAGTTGCAAAGTTTTCTTTGCCACAACAAAGTTTTTTTGTTTTTTTTTTACCAAGATGCAAAATTTATCTGCTATGTGGAAACCCTTTATCCAAAAAGCTCTGAATTATGGGACAGTTATTTTCAATAGACTTCATTTTAAGGCAATAATTCAGATTTTAAAAAATATAAAATGTTTCTTTGTAATAATAAGACTTGTACTTGATTCAAACTTAGATATCATTAAAGAGGTTGTTCACCTTTGAGATAACTTTTAGTATGATGTAGAGCGATATTCTGAGAAATTTGCGATTTGTTTTAATTTTTTATTATTGAAGATTTTTGAGTTGTTTAGCTTTTTATTCAGCAGCTCTTCAATTTGCATCTTAGCTAATCTTGTAACTAGGGTCCAAATAACCCTAGCAACCATGCATTGATTTGAAAAACAGACTGGAATATCAATAGGAGAGGGCCTGAATAGAAGGATCAATAACAATACATTTGTAACCTTACAGAGCATTTGTTTTTTTAGAAGGGAGTCAGCGATGCCCATTTGAAAGCTGCAAAGTGTCAGAAGAAAAAGGCAAATAACCATAAAACTATAAAAAATAAACAATGAAAACCAGTTGAGAAGTTGCTTAGAATTGGCTGTTCTATAACCTAATAAAAGGTGAACCACCCCTCTAATCCTTATGGGGGCAAAACAATCCTACTGGGTTTAATTATTTGTTTTATAGTTTGGAGATCCAAATTACGGAATGACCCCTTGTCTGAAAAATCCCAGGTTCTGAGCATCCTGGATAACAGGACCCATACCTGGATTTGCATTGTACGTACAACGGTGCACAATCTGTGTGAAGTAAAATATTTGGTTAAAGGACCAGTAATTCTAAATATGAAAATAAGTCATTTGACTTGACATGCTATTTCTC
This sequence comes from Xenopus petersii, assembly GCA_038501925.1. Lineage (NCBI taxonomy): Eukaryota > Metazoa > Chordata > Amphibia > Anura > Pipidae > Xenopus > Xenopus petersii. The sequence continues at coordinate 43,693,294 of CM076677.1, forward strand.
CCTATAATATACGTGTAAGAAATGTTTTCTTTGAAGTAAGAATCCGAATTTATATTGCAGGATGTTTGCTTTCAGCTTGCTGTGTTCAGCCATCTTTTACCTGTTGTCTAAACAAATGCCAAGCCAGTCTGCTCTGTGCAATGGTGTGTTAGGCCTAAAACTTTAATTTATTGAACCATCACATTGGAAATTTTCCATGCCTGTCCTAATATTTTAGCTGTTATGGTCCACTCCCTCTGGCTGTAGGTTTGGGGCTTGGCACCCAAACCCAATGTTTATCTGTGAGTAAACTTCCTACATCTATGGGATCATGGCCTTTCTACATCTTTTGCATGTTGTCTCAGGGCTGGAACTAGGGGTAGGCAGATTAGGCACGTGACTAGGGCGCAAAGCTGGGGGGGCGCCAGGCACGTACCTGCTCTGCCGCCTACCCCATGTCCGGTCCCCTCTCTCTCCGACATTTCAGCATCTTCTTGCGCTTCTGCGCATGCGCACACGCTGATGTGCGCTTCCGTGCAAGCGATGAGCGCTTCCGTGCATGCCATTGTGCGCAAGCGTTAAGTTGCGCACAACTCAGACGGCGCCATGGTCGGGCAGGTTGCCTAGGGCGTGTGCTCGGTCTGGCTCGGCTCTGTGTTGTCTAAACAAATCCTAAGCCACTCTGCTCTGTGCAATGGAGCCATAGGCTCCTGGCACATGGGCATTTTGTCCCCCTCTATGCACAAGTAGAGGTTCCTATCTTCACCTGTCTTAGTTCCTTATACTACTGAATGACAACTTGACAAGCGTCCTATTGAATGCACATGGAGCAGTGGACTTCAGCACCAAAGAGATCAACCTAGAGTTTTGGCACCAAGGTGAACTTATCACCAATCTGGGTCCATTCTACAGGCACTTGTCATTCAGTAGTATAAAGCAGATAGTGGAGTATTGTGCACCGCTGTTCTCTTTCTGACCCAAGTGGAGGAGAAAATGCCCATGATCCAGGGGTTTAAGATTATAAATATATATATATATATATATCGTGGTTTAAAGTACATGCACTCTTACTGTGATAGCTTGCGGGGTGCACAGTAAATCAATAATGCAGTCAAATCTGGAACAAACAATTCCTGGACCAGCACTTCCCTTTGTGATTTTATTTATACACACATATAGCCACTCCACTGTTTCGTTCACTTTGATAAAGGTCTTCTCAGTTAGTCATCAGTTAGTCATCAGTTATATGTGCAACCATGCATACAGATGTGTTTTTTTTTCTTTTTTTAAATATATGAAACCAAACAAGACCTCCTATAGTTTCTCACCTCCCCTCCAAAACAAGGATGTCAACACTCCCTCCATCTGGTAAGAACTGGAAATCCCAGCATATTCCCATCAGTTAGAATGCATGGAGTTTGATATGAATGATTATATATATATATATATATATATATATATATATATATATATATAGTCAAATACAAGGGTCCTCTGCACTCAACCCATTATCAATATTTTTAAGACAGAGACATTTTGTGCATACTGCTACTGAAAAATGCCTTACCCTTTAAACAAAACAGGGATTGTTTGTCCATATATTGCAATATATTTAAGCTGGCCAACTACGTCAAAGTCATCCCATATCTGGCCAGTCCTATGCTCAATTTTATCTGATTCATTAAGAATTCTATTGCTTCATTATACATTTTACAAAGGGACTAGGTTTTACCTGCAACTTACTTGCTGCTTTCAAATTAAACCAATGGCATAAGAAAAAAGGCAATGGCACACTGGGCACGATCAAGCAGGGTAAACCCTTGCAGAGATTTATTTGCACACGATGCAACGTTTCGGGGTGGTCCCCTTTGTCAAGCTTGACAAAGGGGACCACCCCGAAACGTTGCATCGTGTGCAAATAAATCTCTGCAAGGGTTTACCCTGCTTGATCGTGCCCAGTGTGCCATTGCCTTTTTTCTTATGCCATTGGTTTGGGGGGGTGCCGATCCCTCCTGGTATTTGAGCACCTGGCAGAGTTCCTGAAGGCCAGGGTGTGCGAGGTGAATCCCTCTTGTTTCAAATTAAACCCCCATACTTGGCTGCCCTTTTATTAGACACCAGTGGGATCACCTGACTATAGCTGGGAAGGGTGGGAGCTACAACATGGAGCTGGTCACTGCTCCTGTATAACTATAACAAACAAGGGAAAGTTGTGCTCACCACTATTTTTTAAAACCATTAGGCGGGGGTGCAATGAGGGTGTGACCACAAAATACATATAGTCAAATACAAGGGTCCTCTGCACTCAACCCATTATCAATATTTTTAAGACAGAGACATTTTGTGCATACTGCTACTGAAAAATGCCTTACCCTTTAAACAAAACAGGGATTGTTTGTCCATATATTGCAATATATTTAAGCTGGCCAACTACATCAAAGTCATCCCATATCTGGCCAGTCCTATGCTCAATTTTATCTGATTCATTAAGAATTCTATTGCTTCATTATACATTTTACAAAGGGACTGGGTTTTACCTGCAACTTACTTGCTGCTTTCAAAGTAAACCCCCATACTTGGCTGCCCTTTTATTAGACACCAGTGGGATCACCTGACCCAATGAAGCAATAGAATTCTTAATGAATCAGATAAAATTGAGCATAGGACTGGCCAGATATGGGATGACTTTGATGTAGTTGGCCAGCTTAAATATATTGCAATATATGGACAAACAATCCCTGTTTTGTTTAAAGGGTAAGGCATTTTTCAGTAGCAGTATGCACAAAATGTCTCTGTCTTAAAAATATTGATAATGGGTTGAGTGCAGAGGACCCTTGTATTTGACTATATGTATTTTGTGGTCACACCCTCATTGCACCCCCGCCTAATGGTTTTAAAAAATAGTGGTGAGCACAACTTTCCCTTGTTTGTTATATATATATATATATATATATATATATATATATATATATATATATTTTTTTTTTTTTTTTTTTTAAAACAATGAAACCAGATACTGGTAGAAATGTCTCTGTTCCACTGTTGCTTCTATCTTACAGTGTCAAGGGTTCAAGGGTTTATCCTAGAAATCAATATCTACAATGGGAGCCACCCTTTTATAAACATGCCAATGTTTGGTTACAGAACTAAGACGAAAAACTGGACTGGAAAACATATTCTCATGAAAATGACAATTTAGGGCAATGGCATATGTAGTGCTTTGTTGTCTGGAAATAACTGCTTCACTCACATGCATCAAAGTGTCCAAGATATCCTTTAAACTAGAATGGGGATTGGTGTATGTAAAATACTTTACATGCAGTGATCCAGTGTAATCCAGGGAAAATGTGCTAGGATTGTGTTTAACATGGCTGAATAATGTTTTCAAAAGACATTTTCCAATACCATTCAATGTGCAAGGCACTTGTTAATGTTATTATATTTCATCACAATAGTTGTATATATTTTGGAACTTTTAATTGAAGTCTACAAGTCATTTTTTCTAGCTATATTTTAAAGCAATTGTCTCAGAATATCACTCAAAGGTGAACAAACCCTTTAACATCTGGACCCCACAGGTAAACTGCACTCTGATATATTACTCTCATTTCTACCTCATTTTCTGTTCTCTGTATATTTTGTCCTCCACATAAATTGTGTGATTTTGTACCCAAAGGCTCAAGTATTCTTAAATTGGGCCTCCCCCATGATTGTTGTCTGTGGGAAATTACCAATCCCATGGTAAACAAATCGCTGTAAAATATCTTGCCACCCGGATTCATTAGAGTTACTGCCTGTAAAACACTTTTCATGTGTTTATACCAGCTAACTGTGAGAAAATGCTTTCCCTTTTGAATTAAGACCAACTCAATTGTGAAACAGTTAAAGGCTTACAGTTCTACTACTCCCATATTATACATTCACCATTTTATTTGTCAAGTCATATACATACCAGGACAACTTGTAAACTATTACAATAGCAATATTAACATATTTTAATGTAACTTCAAGAAAGTAAAAATAAACTTTTCCAAGTGAACCTAAGAAAGGTTAAGACTAGGGAATGGTAAAAGTAGTGAAATCCTTTAAAACGTATTTTAAAACTATTGATAGTGTCATCATCAAGGCAAAAAGGTGATACAGAGATAATTATTCCTGTTTGCTATATAGATGATCTTGTATATAAATAATAAAAAGCAAGTCTAGCAGGATGATGGTGCAGAGATAAATAATGAGTACCTCCCTGTCTTTGTTGGTATTGAAGTCCAGTTGTGCGTGTCTCAGGAGTTTGAAATTCCCTTTGATTGCTGGTTTCTCATTTCAAACACAGGTCAATCTTTTTGTATCATTACATTCTTCAGAAGTGACACCTCCACATACTTGTCATGCACTATACCTTTTTGCTAAAGTCATACTTTTTGTCATGCTATATCTTCAGAAGAAATAACTGATATATCTGAAACAATATGATCACCTTTGTTCTTCAACGCACCTTTGTGTCAATGTTATATTTAGGATAAACAACACTGGAATCTGAAACATAAAAACACTGGGTAAAGGGGGTGTAATTTTGCAGCATGGTGGGTAGCACCTTTGGCTTGCAGCACAGTCATAGGTTTGATTCCAGTATGAGCACTATGTGCAAAGAGTTTGTATTTTCTCCCCATGTCTGTGTGGGTTTCCTCTGGGTAATCCGGTATCAGGCAGTTTAATTAGCCCCTTATACTATATTCCTACTGTGTGTGAAGGTGAGCGGGACCTTAAGGTGGCCATATATGTAACAATTACGATCTTTCTTGGAAAAGATCTTTCTAAGAAAGATCGTTTGTTTCAATACACACGTGTAGAGCTGAATCGTCAGATATACAGGTAGTTATACAGGAAGAAACAATAGAAGTCTACCAATATCTGACGATTCAGCACTAACAATGGCCGATGTTTGGGTCCTTTCAAAGGCACCCAATCAAAATTTTCCGTCCAGCACGATCGACGAGCCGACCGATATCGGTAGGCTCTTTTTCCACCATACACGCACTGACTATCGGACGAAAATTAGTTTTGTACCATATTATCTGTGTGTGTATGGCCACCTTAACAATGGCCGATGTTTGGGTCCCTTCAAAGGCACCCAATCAAAATTTTCCGTCCAGCCCGATCCAAGTCTTCTGCCGATATCGGTCGGCTCATTTTCCACCATACACGCACCGAATATCGGATGAAAATTAGTTTCGTACAATTTACCTGTGCGTCTATGGCCACCTTTAGACTGTAAATTCCACTGCTGCAGGCCTGGAACTGATTTGAATGTTGAACAATCTCTATAAAGTGCTGTGTAAAAATCTGTCAGCACTATATAACTAACAATAATATTCTGTTCAATAAGATTTAGGGCAGATTTATCAAAGTGTGAATTTAGAACTCACCACAATAAAACTCACTCACTTTCTATTCATTACTATGGGATTTTTAAAAGCATATTTATCAAATGTTGACCTCCATTTATAAATACAATTCCAAAAATCCCATAGTAATGAATAGAAAGTTTGTGAGTTTTATTGTGGTGAGTTCACATCACAAATCACATTTTGGTAAATCTGCCCCTTAATGTGCAAGAGAATAAACAACATACCTGCTCTCTAATGCCTTGATAACAGTTGGTGCTGCCAACTACTATTGTAGGTTCGACTAGACATCCCAGTTTTAGCGCTTTTATATGGATAGCCCTTCTGTAGAGTAGTTTGGTTCCAGCTGTGATTGAAGCCCTGTGATTGAAAGCCAGTGTGGCTTGAGCAGTAATTAAAGCTTTGCATGCCACATACCACAAAGAAGAGCAACCAAATATTAGTCCACAGATCATGTAAAATAATTCTTGTCTGCAGAGAACCAAAAATCTGGTACCATCTGCAAAATTATGACGACCTGCCCTTTGCAGCATGCTGGGATGAAACATGCTAAACCTTGTTTATCTACAAAACTTGCTTGTAGAGCTAACAAATTTAAAATAATACACTGAAAAATGTAATGAAAGCATGCCTTCTGTTATATTTCATTTTCATTAATCACCAACAGAAACTAGTAAAGAGGATGAAAATGCTATGGGCAGGGTACCCTAGAGCAGCACAACAAAGGTGCAGGGTAATGATCACCTATGATGTTCACAGGCAGCCTCAACAATCTTTAAAGGTTTGTCTCAGCTATAATTACTGGCAGACTTGTACAGCTGTTATCACGGAAGCCACTCTAGTTGTTTAAGACTAGGTTCAAAGATAATTTTAATACTATGGCATTTTAGCTCTGTTTTTAAAATGTTATTGAGAAAAACTGTGTATGTAATCACATATTTCAAGAACCATTGTGCATATTCTTTGTTAACTGAAGGCTGGTGACAAGACACTCCTTTAGGTCAAGTTTTCATAACGAAAGCATAACTTACAAACTGAACACGATCAGCTTAATAATAACAAATTCACAACATGATTTAAGCCCAACCCCCTTACTATCTGCAAACCATTACTTTAAATTAAAATACCTAACCTCACTCACCTGTAAAATGTTCAAGGCAATGTGGCCTTATTTTTCCATTATTATATCAGAGATGAAAACTATAGACTCATTTTGGGAATGATGGCCAGAATATGTAGGATACTGAGATCACCCTATAATTTGCTAATCAGTATTACATATTGTTCTTTAGGCTCCTACTGGCCATTACAGTTGTATCACACCCTGGTGCCACCACTAGCTGCCCTGTTTTGCGTTACTAGTACTATTTCAAAGAGACCTAGACTATATCAAGATTGCAGGACTGGGCTTTTCTTACAGAGATACCACTCATCATACAACATACACAAACCAGCCATTACTTAATTACAAAGTGAAAACACTGCACAAGCATATATGCAAAGTGTTTACGTTAGCCGCACAGAAACATAAAGGAAGGAAGGAAATTCTTCAAAGATCTAATGGCTGGCATTGTTCTATAACAAAAAAAAAAGAAACATGAATTCCATATTCATTTTGTATGTTCAAGGTGTGAGCCAAATATAGCATTGTGTGCTTCATTTTCATGTCACCTTCATATCTGTGTGACTGCCTCTGGAATGTGGCTCCAGAAATATCTCACTGCCTTCTCCTTTCTGTTCACCCTTATACTCTTTAGCCCATCCAATGTGTATGCACAGAGAGGCACACAATGGAAAAGTGGTGGCGATATGATGACTCATAAGAATGCACTGAATAAACCATCCTCAGCAGTTCGCAGCGTATTCAGGGATCCCAGTTGGGCCAATCAGGGCCGGAACTAAGGGCAGGCAGAGTAGTCGCCCGCCTAGGGCGCAATCATGGGGGGGGGCACACTTTTAAGGGGAATTTCCTTTCTTTCTTTTTTAAACCCTGATTTGCTTGGCCTTTAATAGTTTTATAACTTTATAAACCTCCTGTTACAGACAGAATCACTCCCAGCTCCCTTTTGGCAGCTGCTCAGGTACATATCTGTGGCAATATCTTGGCTGCTACTTGCACAGTTAAAAAGATGATATGATGGATATTTGGCTGCTGCTGGCACAAGTACATATATGGAGGCAATAGTGTATATTTTTTGCCTGATACTGGCACAGGTAGAGATTGGGGGCAATATAAGGGATTGGCTGCTGCTGGCTCAGGTACATGAGGCAATATGGTGGCTGCTGGCACAGGTACGCAGATGTTTGAGGGCAATATGATGTATTTTTGTCTACTGCTGGAACAGATACAAATTAGGGCAATATGATGGATTCTTTTGGTTCCTGCTGGCATAGGTACAGATTGGGGGTAAAAATATGATGGATGTTTTGGCTTATGCTGGCACAGGTACAGATTGGGGCCTGGGGGCAATCTGAGGGATTGACTGCCATTGGCATAGATACAAATGGAGGCAATATGATAGGTGCTGGCACAGGTACAGGGGGCTATATGACTGGTAAGGTGGGAAATGGTAATGCAGGACTGGATGGGGGGCCACTGATTGAAGCCCTTGCCTAGGGTGCAAAAATACCTTGGCCCGGCCCTGGGGCCAATACTCAGATAAGCAATTGTGCTTGTGCTTACTCTACACTGCATATACAAGACCACACCAAGTGCACATAAAGTCTGATGTATGGGTCTACTAAGGGGCTATGAGAATCAAAGCCGCACAGAAATATTAGGAAGCTTAAAGGGATTCTGTCATCGGAAAATATGTTTTTTTCAAAACGCACCAGTTAATAGTGCTACTCCCGCAGACTTCTGCACTGGAATCCATTTCTCAAAAGATCAAACAGATTTTTTTATATTCAATTATGAAATCTGACATGGGGCTAGACATTTTGTAAATTTCCCAGCTGCCCCAGGTCATGTGACTTGTGCCTGCACTTCAGGAGAGAAATGCTTTCTGGCAGGCTGCTGTTTTTCCTTCTCAATGTAACTGAATGTGTCTCAGTGGGACATGGGTTTTTACTATTGAGTGTTGTTCTTAGATCTACCAGGCAGCTGTTATCTTGTGTTAGGGAGCTGTTATCTGGTTACCTTCCCATTGTTCTTTTGTTTGGCTGCTGGGGGGGAAAGGGAGGGGGGTGATATTACTCCAACTTGCAGTACAGCAGTAAAGAGTGATTGAAGTTTATCAGAGCACAAGTCACATGACTTGGGGCAGCTGGGAAATTGACAATATGTCTAGCCCCATGTCAGATTTCAAAATTGAATATAAAAAAATCAGTTTGCTCTTTTGAGAAATGGATTTCAGTGCAGAATTCTGCTGGAGCAGCACTATTAACTGATTCATTTTGAAAAAAAATGTTTTCCCATGACAGTATCCCTTTAATGGTTTCTTTTACTACACAGCATGCTCACTGCATATATCTGAGGATGTTATTCCCTGTATGAGATTTCTCTGCATATCAAACGTTGCTGTGTTTGAGTTTGTTTCCTGGGTAGCTGGCACTGGAAGTGACTTGAGGTTAACATCAGTCAGGGTATTCTGGAAAGTCTCTCAACAGCTGGGCAGCAACAGGTTAACAATTACCGGTATAAACTTGCATGTTACATAGGATAACTAGGTTATATGCCGATGTATGTAACCTTTTTGAATCTAACCTTCCTGTTGAATTAATACCATGCTGGTGAATACAAATTTCTTTTTTAAATTTAAAATTCAGCTATGTTTTAGTTGTAACATGTTTTACAGCCTATTATTTAGATTCAAATAATCAGCAGGTCCCATTTTCAAGCAACCTGGACAGATTAATTCTGCCCAGAAATTTCATTACACAGCACTAATCTAATCTCCTGCGCTCAAAAAATTCAGACTGCTTGCTAATAAGATTAATAACGAATGTCGTTTATTGTTAGGTACTCAATTCTTTATTCAGGTAATAGAGGAAACTTTCCATGACCTCAATGGCTTCATGTAGGTGAGCTTTTTGGACCTTTGGGAATAAAATATCCACTGCCTACTCTACTTATATTCTACTATATGATGAGGGGCTGAATCATTTGGGTTCTGCATTCACTTTTGCACCAAACAGGTAGTACAAATGAAATTAATAAACACCTATTTACAGTATATTCTGACAGAATGGTCAGTGTCCTGCAAGTAAGTCAACTGGTATCTTCAAACTGACTTATTTCAAATGTATCTCTGCCATCTTAGGAAAAAGTATCATCACCTTTCTTTAAGTAAAACTTTCCTCTTAAAATAGAATTATTTGCTAGGCAATATACTACTCTAAGGGGCAAATTCATCAAGGGTTGAATATCGAGGGTTAATTAACCCTCTATATTTGACTGGGAATGAAAATCCTTCGATTTTGAATATCGAAGTTGAAGGATTTTGCGCATATACTGCGATCGAACGATCGAAGGAACAATCGTTCGATCGAACGATTAAATCCATCGAATCGAACGATTCGAAGGATCTCAATCCAACGATCGAAGGATTATCCTTCGACCAAAAAAAACTTAGCCAAGCCTATGGGGACCTTCCCCATAGGCTAACATTGGGTTCGGTAGCTTTTAGGTGGCGAACTAGAGGGTCGAAGTTTTTTCTTAAAGAGACAGTACTTCGACTATCGAATGGTCGAACGATTTTTAGTTCGAATCATTCGATTCAAAGTCGTAGTCGAAGCTCGAAGTAGCCCATTCGATGGTCGAAGTAGCCAAAAAAAACTTCGAAATTTGACGTTTTTTTACTTCAAATCCTTCACTCGAAGTTAATGAATTGGCCCCTAAGTCTTTATCCATTGTCTATTACTTGTACCTGGAAACAAATATTTCCTGATAGTCGTGTTTCTACTACTAAAAAAAAAAAATCTTGCCGTAGTTTATGTCAGAGCCTCTTTATGTACAATAAGGAAAAGAACAGTTGTCTGACAATACACCTGAGAGCATCACTTGCCCTTTAGCTCAAGCAATATCCATGTTTGCCATAGAACTATGTGACATTACAGCTCAATCAATCACAAATAGGATAATGTTTACTATATGCGTGTATGGAGTATTTACTACACATTTTTTAATTATATATGAGAAGGCGCTGCCGTGTTGTTTGCCTCCAAAAATATCAACACCACAAACAAAAGTCATAAAAAGTGGTGGATACTTTAGTTTTATGTGTGCACAAATGAAAATATGAAGGGAATAAACAAAACCTTTCTATATATAAAATTTTTTTTAATTTGCAGAGCTCAATAAAACAAGAAAATGTGCTGATAATCTTGTTCAATCAGCTTACTGTGAATATCAAGGCTTTCCTCCAGTCTAATGAACGAACTGAGCAACAGACAGACAAATAATTACTGGAAATGCACAGGAAACGGAGGCCAAGCCAAACAGACCAATCTTTGCTAAATCTTTGCTTTTATTAACAAGGGCCAGCCAAAACCCACAGGTGTATCCACATATAAAATACAGTAAAATTACTGGCAGGCAATGGTGACGTGGGCTGGGGGATACAACATGTGCCCGTGCAAAGAAAACAAATACATTGATTAGAAGTACTGCCCCAATCTTGCCGGCAGAGCACAGTGGCCAAGAGAGATAGCCAGGGAGGAGAAATCAACTGCTGCAGAATGGATGGTCGCCCTGTCGCCTTTTCTGAAGAAGATCGGAAGTGGAGTTTCAGTAAGTTATTTGCTATTTAAAAGTTTAATTTGTGTTGGTGTTTATTTTTTGATGTATACTAACGAATTTTTTTAAAAAAAGTTTTTTGATGTTACTGGTCCTTTAATGGCCTGGAAAAGTACTGGTGCATGATCTGAAATGTAACTGCCACTGAAAAAAACATGCCAAGACCGGTTATGAGCAGGTTAGTGTTGCTTGTGCCCAGCGTACATTGTCTAGTTATTATTATTAGATGTTATCATTTTAGTTTTGTCCACAAGTGCGTGTACACTGTAAGAGCAAGTTTTGTGATAGATTCTTAATAAGGAAGCACACACACCCCAGTCTCTGAGCCTTGCCCCAGCATGGATAGGGTTAAAGTGGTGCAGATACTGCGTGTGGGAGAAGTGCATGCCCTCCTTTTAAGTCCAGCAGAAGTGTATGACTGTCTAGTTGTACACATATTCCCTGTTTTCTGTAGATGAAGTTTAGGTCTATGAATGAGTTTATTGTTTCAGAGTTTGGCCTCACTGTGGTTACAGTATATACATTGGTCATATGAAAGGGGCACTTTGATGTACCAGTCTATATCCGGTCCATAAATCAATTTTCCTTGCATGATTTAAATAATATAAAAGTGAGAGCACGTGTAAGCATTACAGAGCAGTATGCTGTGGGTCCCTTTGGGATAGATGTTAGGCCTGCAGACAGCTTCAAAAACACAACATATACTGTAGAGCTCACATTCTTTCTCAACATCTCTTTCTAGTTACTTTTAATTCTCATAATGCAGTTACATTTCTGGGAAACAAAAGGCCCCTGGGTAATAGAAAGTGGTGTGTAGTACGAGGGCTTCCTATATAGCAATTACCTGTTTATTTCTGTGGCTATTGATCCTTTTGAAGTAAGACTTGCTAATGAGAGCAGTATTGCTCCTATTTTCTGCTTGAATACTCCCAAGGTCTTTGGTACCATTTTAATGCTGACCCAGCAAGAAACAGATATATAACATTGTTTTATATTACTTCTTCTTGTGAGGAATACAAATTAATAAAATCGAGTCCTTTTATCTCTGGAAACCTGTATCACGGTTTTATACAGTTCATCCATCGAAAGTTACATATCTTGCAAATAAAAATATGGTGGATCCTGGGCCTATTTTCCACCTTTACTCAATATTTGTATATTCAGATAAGTTGTGTGCCTTTAAGGGCAACTTTGCCTTCTGGTCTCTTTTTTTTTTGTTCTGTATTATTTTATCTCAAACCATGTTCACACAACAAACTTATGCCAGATGTATTTCATATTTTTATTATATCTATGATTTTCAAATTGCAGCACAGCTGCCAGCATCCTAAAATAAACTCAATTGCGGACAATGCCTTTTTGTTATCATTTTTCTTTAAAATATACACTGCATGAGTTTCTTTAAACAAATTATTACAATACAGTGCCAGAACTCTGCTTTGGTCTGTTTGTTTATGGATATATCAGAATATGTTATATAACTCATGGCAATGAGGACTCAAATGTAAAATGTATTCAATTTTAAATATCTGTCTTATTTGTTACACAACTATTAGACCTTTAATGGCTGAACTGCAATGTAACTGGTGGAGCTATTCTAGAAAAAAGAGACCGCTCATAACTGCAAGAACTAAAACCATCAAAATCACTTTTTAGGTACACCATCTGACATAAATTACAGACTCCATGGGGCAAATTCACTAAGATGCGAAGTTGCGCCAGGCGCAACTTCGCCGCATTTCGCCAGGCGTAGTTTCGCCAGCGCTCCGCAAATTCACTAAAATCCGAAGTGGCGCACAGGGGTAGCGTAAGGGTGCGAAGTTGCGCTAGCGTTGATTCGCTATATAAAGCGAAGTTACGCTAGCGAAGGCTAATTTAGTGAATTTACGTAGTTACGTCGCTAGCGAAAATTCGCCTGGCGTAAGGATGCGAAGTAACACTAGCGAAACTACGCCAGCGTTCGTTAGTGAATTTGCGCAGTAACGAAAATGCCAAACGCTAGCAAATTAACGCTAGCGTTTGGCGCTTCGGCGCTTAGTGAATTTGCGCCCATATCTTCATTAACTCTAAAACATACACAGAGGTATAGGATATCCAAACGCACTGCTAGTCCAATCCAGTATAAAAGAGTGCAACATTCCCCGATCAGGTCACCACAAACCCATATATATACGCTTTAGAATCTCGGAAATTGAGGAGAGCACTCCACTCCTTGAAGGGCACATAAGGTCCCAAACATGTTGTGTATTGGTAGTCTGGAATAAAAGAATATTCACAGCATTTAATATGCTCTTGGGGTGCTCTCCTCCATTTCCAAGATTCTATAACATACAATAAGGGGAGAAATTGAATATATTCATAAGAGAAGATACAACCCCTGTTTAAGAGTGATTGCTTGCTTTGTTTCAGATTCATATACCAGGTATGTTGATCTCCAGCAGAACATTTCAAAATATGCCTCTAAGAAACAATGGTACAGCACTGGGATCTGTAGTAAGTACATTTTGTCCAGAGAGAACTATTTTACACATTAAACACAATTTTTAAGCAATTTCTAGTTTATTTCCATATTTCACAGCAGTTAGAACTAAATAAGAAACTAGATATGTGCTCCACCTTTCCATCCAGATAAAATTAAAGCATATATTTTCAACGGTTGTGAGAATAGCTAAAGGGGCAGCATAACCTCTTCAATTAAAGGGATTATGTCATTGGAAAACATGTTTTTTTTATAATATGTATCAGTTCATAGTGGAATCTTGCATTGAAATCCGTTTTCAAAAGAGCAAACAGATTTTTTTATATTTTTATATATGGATTTCAATACAGGATTCTACTTGAGAAGCTTTGTTAATTGCTGCAAAAAACAAACAAACATTTTTTCTTGTGACAGTATCCCCTTAAAGGATAACTTATCCCTAAAAATGAATGTGGCTAAAAATGGCATATTTTATATAGTGAACTTATTGCACGAGGCTAAAGTTTCAGTCAATAGCAGCAATGATCCAGGACTTCAAACTTGTCACAGGGGGTCACCATCTTGGAAAGTGTCTGTGACACTCACATGCTCAGTGGGCTCTGAGCAGCTGTTGAAGAGCTAAGCTTAGGGGTCGTCACTAATTATCCAGCAGAAAATGAGCTTCCCTGGCTGTAATATAAGCTGATGCTACAGGTTTGCTGATTATTAAATTCTGATGCTAATTGCACTGGTTTCTGTGCTGCCATGTAGTAATTATGTGTATTAATTACTAATCAGCCTTATATTGTGACATTTCTATTCTATGTGTACTGTATATTGTGAGTGGCTCCCTAAGCTCAGTAAGTGACAGCAGCACAGAGCATGTGCAGTGAATCAACAGAAAAGAAGATGGGGAGCTACTGGGGCATCTTTGGAGACACAGATCTTTACTGCTAAAGGGCTGTGGTTGCCTTGGGCTGGTACTGAAGCACAAAACATCATGTACAACATTTCTACCTACTTCTTTAGTTAGGCTTTAATTCTCCTTTAAGACAGAGATGGCAATGTTTAAAGTATTCTACTCTATTGGAAATCCAGGAATCTACCTTGTCATTGTTGTTAGAGCGGTCCAGCGTTTCATTTGCAGGGATACATTCCATCAACTTCCCATTCGGTTCACAGCTCAGATGCACACGGTCCTTACAGTGCGAGTGACATGTGTATTTGCAGTCTGAAAGCAGAAAAATAAACAACCGGTTAAAATTTATATAGATGTGTATATAGCTTCTAGTATTTATGGTTGAGAAAGTTCAGTTTACATGAATCCAGTTTACACTGAACTTGACTAAGGCACAGAAAACCATTACTGAACTATAAGCCAACTGTTGTTTAAGGCAAGCTATATTCTTCCAACATTGTGACCAGATTCCAGGGGAAAGTTTTTAGGCATATATTGATATTTTTCTAACTACTCCTGAACATAGTATTTCCTACAGTCTGGCATTTATTGAAACCAATATCTAATAAACACAGTGGGCTACAGTGCAGTTTACTTTGTGTCTGGTTTTAGCTGGGGTGTAATCCAAGCAAAACCAAATTTAAAAAAGGCAAATGTGACATGCTAATTCTGGTGCCTTACCAAATAAGCATTTCTCCTAGTGCTAGTCTGAAAGCAAGTACCAAAACTTTGCTCCTATGGCACCTACAGATGCACAACCTGCACAGTCCATATCACAATCTGCATTCAGAACACTGCTATAGTGAAGCAGAGTTAGCCCACCAGGAAAACCCCCAGTGGGCCCAGGTTTCAGTGGATCCACCTGTACCTAACAATTTCATCTTTTTTATAGTTATTCCCAGTTTCTATATGGGAACAAAGATGCGCATAAGATAGAAGGATAGATTATAGTATCTAAAGACAAGGGAACTAGGACAATAAAGGGGTTAAGTGAGGATAGGAGGAAAAGTAATTTAAAGAAAGTGGGCCTATAGTTTACTTTCTACATGTATCGGTCCTGTTGTGTATCATGCTTGGTGTTATGGGGTTTTATAGATAATGGATCTTTCCCTAATGACTTTAAGGGGATTATTATGAAATTCAAATCCAAAGTTTTTTTTTAACTATAAAATCCGAATTATCAGTGGGAAAAAAAACAACAGATTTATTGTACCCCGAGGATGGAAAAAGTCTGAATCTGAAAATACTCCATCTCAGACCTGCAGAGGTTGTATATGGGAGAGGTCCCCATCCTATTTGGAAGTTTCTGTGGTCTGCGTTGGAATTAGGCCAAAAATACGACTATTTTGGGTACAAATCGGATTTTTCGGGAAACAGCCAGAAAAAAAATGGAGCGATTCTGGGAAAAAAAATTTGAAAAAAATAGTACAATTCAGATTTTTGCATGATTTTATCTGGTTTTTATTTTATTTTTTAAATAATAAATAAGGTCCAATCGTGGATTCCAGTTTGGTCAGATGAGATTTCCAGATAATGGACCCTGTACTAGGAAAATACAATCCTACATTAATTCTGTAAGAGAAGGGATATCTAATCTAATCTGAAGGCTGTTTAAATATCTAGCTCAACAAGAGATAGAGAGCAACAGGTTGGAAATTTCTGTGTTAGACTATGGATTAGATGTATGAAGAGTGGATATTTTTGTACTGTGCATTAATCTGTGGGCCAAAAAGGCTTAGTGCAGCAACTCCACTGGCATGTTCAAGACTAAAGCACACAACCATAGTCTTGCTGCCAAAATAAAGGCATCCATATCCCAGACAGCACTCTTATGTTTCTCATTTATTATTCATTTAGTACATGCCTTGTTGCATCCAACAAATGAGCAAAATGTGTAGATGGAAGACAGTGATGATTAAGCATATTCCTGTTTGACATTAATTTATGATTCCTTATGTTGCTCTGTCTTAGCTCAAAACACTATGGCAAGTCTGCAGACAGCAAAACATTTCTGTTTACTGTGGTAAAACAAAACATACTAGCTGGCTGTATAGGTTAAACTGGGAATGCCCACCAATCCATATACAGGGGGTCTCTAGCAAGGCTGGTGCCTAGAATTTGTAAATGCAGTATGCTGTGCTGGGTTGTTTTTTTACCCAATAACCATAACAATATAGAGGAAGATTCTAAGCATAACTCTGTACATCATGCAAATAATAATGACCAATATACAATTATGTTTCCAGCCAACTGATCACAGTTCCTGCATTTTCACATTGTAATAATATAACAGCAAGAGGAAGATTATCATCATTATGTCCTGTATATAACGGATGGTCCATAAGACCGTAAGCATCATAATGTCCTGCACACAATGAATGCTCTATAATTTATCATCTGCATTTAACCCATGTATGATGTGATCAGGCAATTTTAAGTTATTCATCAGTTCAGGCTGTATATGTCTGAAGAGCAGTGAGATATTGTAATGAACAGCTGGTCAAGAAAAGTGGCATGTACAAAGAAACATATAGCACTGGGCTATAAAAATAACACAGTGCATACATTAATAAAGATCCATACCTGCAGTTTTAGTTTTCTTCACCTGGAATTTGATTTTACTGGAAAGCTTATATATTGCTGTTCCCATCCCAGACAAGGTGCTTAGCTGTACTGCAGAGAAGCGTTTCTGCTCATTTAACAGTAACACTCGGAACTGAATGCACAGTCAGTCTGAGCCGGCGAACCACTGACACTTAAGAGATCCAAAACTGTATCACGCTCCAGTCTGTCACAGCCAAGGCTATTGGGAAGTCATCTATTCCTGCCTATCCCTCCACCATTAAATATGTCTTTCACCGACAGCTGCATTGTGCAGACAGAGGCGGAAGTAGGACAGTCCCAGTGTAATACTGACACGTTCTATCACAGACATGTATATTTTATATATGAGGTTCCTCAGTAATAAGATACCATTACTTTATCCTGCTGTAATCAGCAGCTACTGAGCAGCCCTTTAATGAAAAGAGGAGCTATGCACCTTTTAAATGCCTATAACAATTGTAACCTAATCGTAGACTTTTATGGCACAAACTAAGCAGCCAATTGCCCGCTCTTGTGTCTGACTAGCAAAAAAAACCCAAGGATTCTCTATTTGTGAGCATATTTACTACGTTATCACCAAATTGAATATTTGCCACAATTATCAAGAATGTATAGGTATAAGACCTGTTATCCAGAATGCTCAGAACCTGGAGGTTTCTGGATAATGGATCTTTCTGTAATTTGGTTCTTCATACCTTAAGGGCAGATTTATCAAGGGTCGAATTTCAAAGTGTAAAAACTTTGAAATACGACCATCGAATTGAAAAATTCGATAGCCTAATTTTTTTGTTTAAATTTAGCTGTTTTCGATCGAATTAAAATCGTTCGATCGATCCCAGAAATCGTTCAATTCGAACGATTTAATCGATCGATCTTCAAAAAAAAAAAACTTTGACTTCTGAAAACTTAGCCAAATGTTGGCTATAGGTTGTAGGAGGTCCCCATAGGCTAACATAGCAATTCGGCAGGTTTAAGGTGGCGAAGTGTCGAAGTTTTTTAAAGAGACGGTACTTCGATTTTCAAATGGTCGAATATTCAAAGTATTTTCAATTCAAATCAAAGTCGGATTTGGCCTATTCGATGGTCGAAGTACCCAAAAATTACTTCAAAGTTTGACGTTTTTAAATTCGAAAATTCACCTTGACCTTTGATAAATCTGCCCCCAAGTCTACTCAAAAATTATGTTAACATTAAATCCACCTAGTAGGATGGTTCTGCTTCCAATAAGGATCAAGTATATCTTATTTTGGATCAAGTACAAGGCACTGTTTTATTATTTCAGAAGAAAAGGAAATCATTTCTAAAAATTTTGATTATTTTGAAAAAAATGGGAGACGGCCTTTACAAAAGCTGGAGCTTTTTGGATAATGGGTTTCTGGATAACGGATCCCATACCAGTACTAAAATTAAAATGGCAGTTTTAGTTTTGAAAAAATCACTTCATAATGGCAAACAATCAAATCTCTCCAGTGCAAAACTGAGAATATTTGTCAATTAACCAAAGCCCAAGAACAAGGTATCTTTATGCATATAAACATGCACCCTTATATGACTGGGTGCATACATTCTATTATAATAATAGTGCCCTCTTTTGAACAGTCCCTTTTGGTATACAAAGGCATTCAATATGCAAACAGTTGGAGGCATAGGTTATATATGGTGATTCTGTATTGGCATTTTGGACATTGTGATGTATGAACAGCAAAGAGATTTAGACACACTAATTGCCTCATTTAATCCATGTAATTGTATAGTAAAAAGGGTAGCAAAATAAAGCTTAATTTGTTAACTTGGCTTTCAGAATCTTTTATTCCAGGTCAGTGGTTTCTAACCTCCAGAATAGACAAAAGAAAGAATTTAGTTGGGTACTTGATTCATCTGTCGGTTGTCAGGCTTCTAGACATCCTTACAGACTGGAATAGTCTGTGGCCACACACGGGCAGATAAAGCCGCCGATATCGTTCGTTTAGACCAATTTGACAGCTAATCTGCCCGTGTATGGAGGCTTCCGACGGGTCTTTCCGATCGATATCTGGACACGATATCGATCAGAAAGGTTTGATTTTTCTCCCAACCAACCCGTCAGAACCCATTGCACTCATCGTAATCCGATCGTTTGGCCATACTACCGAGCGTTCAGATTACCCCCGATAAAGCCCTGCCGTTAGTGGCATATGGGGGAAAAAGATCCGCTCGTTTGGCGACGTCGCCAAACGAGTGGATCTTATAGTGTATGGCCACCATAACAGTCAGTTGTAAGGCCAAACCAGCTGTATTGAATAAAAAAATATGGCTTCATGGCAAGAGATTTGTTATCATTATATTCTCTACAAATTGCATTTACTCAGAAAATGACAAGTTAGCAAGTTCCTCTTCCACTGTTGCCACTATATATATATATATATATATATATATATATATATATATATATTTCATGACAGTTCACAAGAGCAATTTGCTGCAATTGCCTTCGAGCTGGGCATCCCTATTCACTCTGTAGGTCCCAGTCCCAAAGATTATGGGGTAGCCAAGAAGAGTCACCATTGCCTAAAGAAACTGCATGCCTACTGTCAATAACACCCAATGTTGTCTTTCTTACCTATGCTCTTATGAATTCCTGCCTCTAAGTTATCCCGATCTATGTATTTGGATCCTGATTTGCACATGAATGTAGCTGCACATAACAATTAAGCTTTTCCACTTCAGCTAATATAACCATATTATATTACACTGTATAACATCTGTGGTTAGGAACATAATAAAAAATACAAAAGTTGTCCATGGTGCCCTGGGGCTGTTATTACAGGTATACAACCTATTATTCAGAATGCAATAACGCAATAAGATTGTTTTGTCTCTAAAACATTATTTCTCGGTTGCGATCAAGCACAAGGTTCTGTTTTATTATTATAGAGAAAAAATAGTGATAAAAATGGAGTCTATGGGAGATGGCCATTCTGTAATTCAGAGATTTCTGGATAACAGAACCCATACCTGTAATATTTTAATAGCACCCAGCCTGACCAAGTACAGACTAGAAATAGTTCATACCCGCACTGCTATTACTAACTGTTCTCAGCTTGCCCAAGGCACCAGAGGCTTCTTTCTATGACTACATTAGTAAGTATAGTCTTGGACATGAACATGTGGTGTACATGATATCTGGCTCACAGAAGAAGTTGCACAACATCTAATCTTTTATAAATAAAGGAATTGTACCAGACTGAATTTCTGTTTATTGTAATTCACCCGAAAAGTCTGATTCTGAATATTTTTAGAAGTCATTCTCATGTATATCATTGAATTCTATTGTGCTTGCATTAACTTATCATAATTAAGCATCAGGTGATGATGCTGCAGTACACTTTTTACTATTTTGGAATAAAGATTTTTTGCTTTTAACCTAATGCTTGGGAGTACTGAGACCTTGGTTTTCTTCATCACTATTTCCTATCTGATTCCCATCATGCCCGGATTTGTGGAAAGGCCACCTAGGCCCGGGCCTAGGGTGGCAGGATTTTAGGGGGCGGCATGCTGCCCAACCACACCCACATTTGTTCAAAAACACTGGGGAGGCGCTGGAGAGACAATAATTTTTTAAATTTCCCGTGCGCCAATCACCATTGCTCCTGCGCCCCTGGAGGCGACAGGGGTGACGAACGGTAGTAGGCCTAGGGGCGCCCCCTATGTAAATCCGGCCCTGATTCCCATGTTCCTCTATGAGGGCCTGTCATATTTGTGCAGCTGGAGACCATCAGCATTAGACACTAACGGGGTTATGTAATAAAAGGCACTAAGTTTGCCCAGGAGCATTAACCCATAGCAACCAATCAGCAGGTTGAATTTACTGGTCACCTGTTTAAAAGCAAACATCTTATTGGTTGCTATGGGTTACTGCTACTGGGCAAACTTAGCACCTTCTATTACATTTGGGGGTCAGGGGGTTATTTATCAAAATACGAAATGTTTCACTATTT